>OY728140.1:1284914960-1289833710 GCA_963277665.1 Viscum album
GTGTAACATAGTTGTGTGGATGAAGAAATATGTCACGGATTATGAAAATAGGATTTTCATGAACAAAAATCTCATGAGTGTCATAATGGGATGGTATTTTGATATAAATACATATTCCCTGAATAGATAAATAGAGAGAATTAGCATAGGAATATTCTTAAGATCCAAACACTCTAAACTTTCCAAAGTCAAGTTGTATGAACAGATTTATGTAAACCACTAAGTTCTGTGAGAAACTTTCATGAATCACCAAGTTCCAAAAATAAAATATATTAATGAACCTTTGTTTTTTACAAAGGATATCTTACCTAAAAATAAAGACCTTGAAAAGATTATTGTGTAGGGGCTTACAAGGCCATACTTTCATGAAAGAAAGAATTTCATGAATGTAAAAAGTTTCATGAAAGTAAGTGTTAGAAATTATAAATAAGTGAATAGTATAGAACTTGATTGGCACTCATTGAAAACATTTCTAATAAAAGAATTTATTCTTTGAATACTAAATATCGTCAGGGAAAGTAAATCTACTGTTGTGTAAGAGTTCATATCTAGTCTGTGAAAAATCAGTGTGAAGATCAATGGGAACCTATCAATGTAAAAATAGAGAGATAAATAAATATTTCATTAGCTTGTGTGCCAAAGATATTTCCCTTTGGGAGTAGTGAACAAAGGAATAGGGAAAAGGTAGTTTCCCTTGGGGGAAGTGAGCAAACCCTAAATCTTGTAGGGGGAGTGTCCCCAGGAATAGAAGTGGCCTATTCTAAACCCATCACTAAAATATATTTAGTGGATTCTGGTACTTCAACACATTTTCATTGCATACTCCTTAGATTAGATTAGTATGGGTGAACCAAGTACAATTCTTTTGTTTTGTGTTCATTCTTTACTTACACCATATGGAATGAAAATAAATGTATGTGGGTTAAATAATCATTGATATTATCTGATTAAGGCTAAGATAAACATCATTAATCATATCATCAGTAAAATGAGAACATAATAGTGTCCCTACCAAAAGTGAGTTCAAGATCATTTAAGGCAATGAGATGTTTTGGTTTTAGTGGGGAAACATGAATGAGTTTCATACATTGATTAACCCCCTACTTAAGAAATATCTCACTGAAGAACCTTGTGGTGACAATAATTGGTATCAAATCATAGTCTTGCCTTGTTGGATTTAGTTTGTTCAGAATTTATTTGATTATTTTTTGGATTTTAATTCTATTATTACTATATGAAATGGGTTGGGGAAATAATTTGAAGAAGAAATATAACTTAAAAGTAATTACATTTAGTGGAATGGTTTTTAGGAAAAGTGAGATTCTGGTAAAGGACTTAAATATTTATCAAAAAGAAGGTATGGATGAATATGATTTTGAATCTATTTATTCATACAATGATGTTGTAGTATTATCTAAGGAACCTAATTTTCTAAGAAATATTGGATCTTTTTATGGTGAGTATATCCTAAGGAATAGAAAATTGGAAGTCATCCACACATCATAAAAACTAGACAAGGGGATGAAATAAGAAAACACATAGCTGAAAAAGAAGAAACACTCTCAATAAAACTTTGTTTAAGTGTTAAATATTGAGATTAAAAAATTGAATAGCATTAACAAGATACTGATTAAAGTTTTTACCAATCTAGAGGAAAATAAATATACTCAAACCAAGTAATTGGATGATATTTCTTACAAAGTGAATATACATAAAGCTAGTACCAAGGATAAGTGCCTTGACTCAAGATAATTTCAAAGTATTAAGGATAATAATGATAAACTTATTGTACACATGGTATAGTTTTTCAAGAAGAATTAAATCTTGGAGCAAGTTAAGGTGACCTATAATGATGACAATGTGAAAAAGGGTGAACAAATAAAGATTCAAAGTGACTTTATTAAAGAACTTTCACATGAAGTGGAAAAAAATAGCTATGGATAAGGAGATGAAATCTAATATTATTCCTATCAAATCACAACTTTAAGAGATGTTAAAATCAAGAATGAAATCTAGATAAAGTTTGAAGGTGGAAGATATCAAATTAAAGTTGAAGAAAAATGAGAAGATCATGGAGCTCAAGGAGAGATTGAAACCCTCTAGTGAAAAGAAGAAGATCTCTCCCATGGAAATATCAATAAGTAGACTCTATAAATGTGGAAATCGGGATCCATCAAGTGGAATATTTTTCCCAAATATTAAAGTGATAAATCATAAAATAAGGTATCTAGAAAGTGACACTATTGTGCAATCATGTAATATACCATGATTATATGCCTCTAATCCAAAGGGAACAAGGAAAAAAGAACTACTAAAACAACAACTCAACTAAGGCATGGCTATACGAGGTATTTTTTAATAGGAGATTCTTCATCTATGCTAACCATGGTTATATGGCTATAAATTTAAATGATAAGGGAACTAAAGGTGTCATAATTAATTCCTATATTCCTATGACCAATAGAAAGAAATTTTTCATCGAAATAAAGTAATTTAAGCTAGAAAATAGATTTATTGAACTGAAGAAAATGAATAGAGATCAATGAAAGGTGCACCAAGCACTAGCATATGTTTACTCACAGTATCCCACATAAAGATAATAAAAACAAATTTGGAGGAAAAAGAAATAAGTTTCTCTAGCGGTGAGAAATATAGATGATTATATAAAGGAATATCCACCATGGAATAAAACGTATAAGGTGGATTTATTACCTATTAAAGATGGTGGACACGAGGCATGACTGAGAAGTTTGTCAAAATATACCACAAGGTAATAAATAAAGAGAACCATTGTATTTACCATGAAAATGGAAAACAATTAAATAAATAGGATTTCTAAATATTCAATTAAACAAAAGGTTTCACAAAATTACAAGAAGAATGTTTTGAAAAATGAAAGGATTCTAAAATTTTCTCATATGAAAGAAGCATCATGATTCAAGGAATAGGTTATAAAATCTAATGAATTGTGAAAGGATAAGTAAGGAGGGAAGAATATTTAGAGAAGAAAAGTAAAATTGATGATGTTTTAGGAGTTCCTTGTCAGTAAAAGTACCCAAGAAAGAAAATATTTTGATTTAGGATATGAAGAAAAAAAAAGGTATGAGATAACAAAGAATAATTCCAAATAAATCATGTAAAATGAAGTTTGTGTAAGTGGTGTCACTCAAAGGAGATCCACCATTAAGGCATTGAATAATATTACCACAAATAACAATCTGGGAGAATATGAGGTTGATGAGGTTATGTCATTTATTTCCTCAAATCTAAAAAAGGGGAAAGGAAAGTTAAAATCATAAGGTTAGATCAATATTATTGATCTCATTTCTCAAATTGAGAAAAATATAAAGATCCCCTCTCTGTGTATGTTTAAATTACATTAACTATTTTTTAAGTGTTTTAGGTTTTGGGAGAGATATTATCCATGGGTAATTTGCATCAAAATATGTAATGTGATGTTGTGACATGATCCAGAGTTCCAAATTATAAATAAATCAGTAAAAGTGGAAATATTACTAAATTAGAAATTTCAATACATGGGAATAAATGAATCATTAAATAAATAACAAAAAGTTGAAATGTTAGAATCAATATCTAAATGTTGATATTGAAATTAATATTATATGGTATCAAGGTCCAGTGTTGGTGTCAAGAGTACCTGATTATCCTTGCATCAAACCTTGAATATGGAAGAATGGAGAAGTAGCAATAAAATGGGATCTCATGGTTTTTTTGTCTAACATGTGACATCATCTGACTATTCTTAGGATATCAAAATTTTCTGTGGATGTAAAACTCTCTTATTGAGTATCAAAGTTATATTTGGTGATGAAGCTGATAAATTAAGGGGTGGTTTTAAAACAAAATATTTCATATGGAATTCTCGACAACAAAGGAAATACCCTGAGTGGATGACAAAAGAAATCAGTTACCAGGTGTAATTTAGGGAGTGATCTCAAGAGATAACTATTATTCAAAAAATAATATCATTAATCATGTTGGTATCTATGATAATTGGTATTATTTTCAATGATTGGTGTCATTTTGGTATCTAGAGTTGATTGTAAAATAATAATTCTGGAAGAGTTTCTTTACAAAATTTAATGTTCTATGGCTATTTAAGATGTAAATAAGTGACTAAATGTATAATGGTGGTGTTATTAACTTTATCTCTTATTTCATATATCGATTTTTGGATCATTGGGATTAGAGGTTTTTTTGATGTATCTTTGCTAAGTGGTAAGTCCACCCACTGATAATCATTATGAATGCATCTATAGTTGAAATATTTTTTGACCTCGAGAGTGTGATGAAACCTACAGTCAATGAGGTAGAAATGATGCAAGAGGATTGGGGGAATTATAATGGTGATAAATGTGAAACCCATATTTACCAAGGTATAGGTTTTCTATATATTCTATATTTGGTACATGCGGTATAGGGTATTATTTGGATTTTATGTAAAAGGGATAGTATGAATTATCATGAATTTGAGCACTATACCGACCCTCAAAGGGGGAGTAAGAGGAAGGGGATTAGGAATAATCATTGAAAATAAAGAATCTTTATATTAATAGTAATTTTCTCAACAAATACAAATGGATAGATTGTTGGAATCCAATGAGAATTAGTGCCACTATGTTGGATTCCTTGGTAATATTGGTTTCATTGATAGCCTTGACATGGTGAGTTGGAATTTGTTAGCTTTTTTTCACCATATAAATAATTTTTTTAAGGTTATATAATTCTCAATGAAGTGAATTATATCATCTAATATGTGAATTAGTACTACTATGTAGGTGAACTGTAAAGGGAGATTTAATGACAACTAGTGTGAGCTCGAAATTTTTATCATTTCTATTCTATGTGGAAGTTAGTTGAAGTTATCTAGATGAGATTTGGGGAGTATCTAACAGATAGTATTGGATTGTTCTATAATTGAAGACTAATATATGATAATCTAGTTGTTGACACAATGTGAGGAATTTCCTAATAATAGTGAGAATTGAGACAGAGATGCATCATACAGAGTCTATGATAGAGTTCAAAGACCAAAAAGATCTTGATATATTCATAAGGTAATGGTCTTGGAAGTGGTTAAGTGATTTTATAAATTTTAGTGGAAAATTATAGAAAATAAAGTATTTTTAATCAAGTATGTAGTTACATAAACTTTATAGCTTGGATCTATTGCACTAAAATTTAGAAAATGAAGGATTTTATCACACCCCAACATTTCTTTACTCTATTATTTTGTTTAATTTTTGAGTCTCATTGGTTGATCTTTTTCATGAGTGGGTTTTTTATTGAAATTTGAGGTTTTTTTGGAGAATCATTGATTATCACATAGTTTGTACTAACTATGAGCAAATAGTGTGACAGGAAAATAGTTTTAATAAATCCAAATCACATGGTTGGAATATGGTTTGTCTTAACTGCATAGTTTTCCCATATATAACACTCTATTTTCCTAGTATAGGGTGCATGGTTGGTGCGTGTTTTGTCTAATCATGCAGATAAACCATACGTAGTGTCCATATTCATCAAAAAATGGATCTTTACTCTTTTTACCTCCCTTGTTTTTAACCCAAATTTTAACCCCCCCCCCCTATCTCTTCATTTGACCTCACACACACTAGGATCCTTCCTCATTGGTTCCTTATCCTTACAAGGCTTTCTCCCATGGTTTTATTCAAGGTTTAAGACCAGATATCCAAGGTAATATATCCTCTTCCTTTATTTATTTCCTTTATTTTATTTATTTCCTTCTAACCCTAACTTGGTCCAGTAACCTATGGTTATCTTGAACTCTACTTTAATTAGGTTTTCCTTGTCTTTTTGTTTCCTCTTGTTCTTATAGGGTTCTTATGTTTTGATTGAGGTGCATTCACACTGCCATTTGTAAAGGTGACTAGATTCAAGGTAGGCGGTCCCTTGTATAATTCTTTAATTATAGATCTATGATATCCCATGGTCCAAATGCATGTTTTACATGTTCTAATAATGATAGTAATTATAATTGTTGGTTTTTTTTTAATATAGGTTGTTCCTTTTTGGTTTTCATCAAATTCCCATGAGATTTCCTTTTTTTAAATATAAGTCTGATTTTTAGAATTCTTGTTTACTAAGTGTTTGAATAAATTCTTAGTTGGATCTTTGAAATTAATGATGAAGTTATAAAGGGTATTTTATATTTATAATCATGTCTTAAGACCTGGTTTTGTAAGAAATTCTCATAAGGCCTGATTAGAACTTTCAAAAAGTCTTTCTAAAAAGAAACCCCTAAAACATTCCCCTTTATGTTATGAAAAATGAATGTTTTATGTCATGAATGTGGTAATGCATGGTGAAGGGTATTGTGTTTTGTATAAACATACTTTATATAATTAGGGTTGTTTCTTGAAAGTTAATTGAAGCTAAGGGTGTGAATTTTTTTTCTTTATATTATAAATATTGTTATGTGTAATTGATTGAACTCACTTACACATTACATGTCATGGGAAACCAGGGATAGCTAGGTGGGAATCCTCAAGAAACATGTTACACTATTTCACAATCACACTCTAGATTGTTTCCCTGTGATTGATTTTATTCTTCTTATGGGATTTTACCCCTCGGTTAGACCAGTGAGGATAATTTTGATTGTTAAAGTATTTTATTTGTTATCTAGTGTTAGTCTTGTTTATTAGTTGTATAGCCTTGTCCTAGATTGTCCCGGTAACTCCTAGGTTCCTGTGATAACTGTTTTATGTGTGTTATACTTTCCTTTATCTTGAAACATTATTTTTTTAAAATTGGTATCTTATATTATATTATCCAAACTCCCTTATTTAAAAATTTTCTTATCACATCACATGCCCCTTATCTTTAAAAATTTTTTGTAATGATATCTTCTTAAAAGTGATTATATCGTGTTAGTAGGGAAAATAGTTTTGAAAAAAAATATCATGTTACTTTTTTAAAATAAATAGAAAACCATTCAAACTAGAATGCAATGGCTCAATATTTAAAGGGTATAATTGGATTAGAGGGTGGTGACCAATTGTGATATACAGCTCACACCTATCATCATTGCAGGTTTCTCAGGTTCTGTTGAGCTATAGCAAATGATCCTTGGGTTTCATATTGGGTTTAGTATGGTGTCCAGTGAATGTGATTCACTTGATGCATAGTGATATTAGTTGAGTATTTGTGATTTTATTTTATTTTAATTTCATTGATGTATTGAACTTTCCATATTTATTCTCATACTCTGTACATTATTTCCTTAGTCATCCTATTTGGTTTTCAGTTCATGTTGGCCTATGTTGTTTTATTTATGAGTTTTATTTTTATTAGTGAGATTTTTATTCTTTTTTTCTCCTTTGGTTTTCCTTATATGTTGTATCTGATTATTTTATAACATGGAATCCAATATCAGGAATAGTCATGTTAGGTTTCTAGGAGGGAACCCCTTACATTATATTCTTTATTTGGGTGAAATCATTCCCATTGGTTCTCTTTGGATTCCCTTATAAATTTTCACTGCCTTAGGGTGATTAGGGACATGCCTAGAGTATATTATGGGCCATTAGGTGCCTAGTCTCGAGGTGACCTAGGTTTGTTTGTGACAAAATGGCATCAGAACTCTAGGTTATTATGAAGGATTAAGTTCTTAATTCACCCTTAATAATTTTTTATATCTGTTATATTAGAGATGGGATCATTATAAGTTAAGTGGTTTTACATGTGTAGGTTTATGATCGCTGCCTATTTTTTATGAAAATTGAGTTACCAAGGTGGTCTTAGGTGTTTATGTCTTGAATCTAATCTCAATTCTTGTATTTTTTTGATATTTTTGGTCTTTATTTGAGTAATTATTTTTGATATTGAGAATCCATTAGTTATTTTTGAGAATATACAAGTATTAGAGTGGAATTTAGGATAAATTCAAGGTTTCATGGTGTTATTCATGATTTTTAAAACCATTTGTATACCATGAAAATCCATATGGATAGATTCTAGTGATTTTCACATGTTTTTCACATGGTTTTCCAAACCATGCAGCCAAATTGTGTGTAGTTGTTATTTCTTCTAGATTTTTAAAAAATTTATTTCATATGGTTTTGTATTCTTCCGTTTATTCTTACTATTGGTTTATGATGATTTTAGATGTTTATTATAGGTTATAAATGATATTTGGTTGATTTAAATTTGATTTTCTAAAATGAAAATAATGGGGAGTTTTATAAAATGAAATTTAATTTTTAAAAGTCATAATATTTTTATAAATTTATTTTAGTTTAAAGTGAAATAAAGGTTTAGAAATGTTTTAATTTAATAAATAAAAGTATTTTTGAATCGGTTGATATATTTTAAGATTGTTTTTGTTAAATCACATGATAAATTCATTCCATGTGCTTTGTAAAAAGGTTTTTAAATTTGAAATGTTTTAAGAATGAATTTTTTTTTAAAATATAAAGGGTTTTAAAGGATTTTTGATGTTTTAATTTGGAATTTTTTTTGAAAAAAATGATTTAATTTATTTTATAGTAAAGCTAATATTTTTTGTGTTTTTAAAAATTAGGATGAATGGGTGTTTGTTTGGTGTTCCTTTTTTAGGTTTTGATATTTCCATTTTTTTGTATTTATTTTTAAGGAATTTCGGTATTTGAGAGTTTTTTTAAATGGTATTGTGAGAATAATTTATTGATTTATGTTAAGTTTTAAGAGATTTTAATTTATGATATGTTTGATTATATTTTTTTTATCATTATTTTAGATTATTACCCCATAAATTATAGATATATTCTCTAGAGGGGGTAGCTATTATCTCACTATAAGCAAACCCATTGGTTGATCAAGTATCATCAAAGTCAGTTATTCTATCAGCTCCAATCATGGAGCATGGTGGTCTTCTCCTTCAATCCTAGCCTTAGGATTTAATTATAGAGTTACAAAGTTTAAATCCTCCTCATTTTCATGGGAAAATATATTCTTAACATGTGAAGTAATGGTTGTAGATAATTGAAGAAATATCCATCCATCTCAATCTCCTTGAGCCTCTAAAAATCAATTTTTCAACCTTTATTCTAGAAGGCCCTAGTTGTAAGTGGTGTAAGATTCACTTAGTGACCTTTCATTGAAAATATTCAAGGAATTTTTCATCCAATAGTTTTCAACTGATGAGGTGAAAGTACCGAAGGTGATGGAATTGTGTAGCCTCCAGAAAGGTGATAGTTCAGTGTTGGAATATGCCATTTGATTCACTAAGTTTGTGTCATATCTTCTTGAAGTGTCCATGGATAAATCCTTAAAGTCCTAGTATTTAAAAATAAGTATTTGACTAGATATTTTGTCAATAGTTTCTTCTCTGGTCCATAACACTTATGAATACATGGTGAAACAAGTTGTGAGGTTCAAATCCGGATTGACATTATCATAATTAGTTTATTCTTCATATTTCCCTAAGAGTGGTAGATGAATCTCCATTTAGGGGAAGGTAAATCAAATAAATTCAGATTATTTGGGTAGTGACATCAAGTTATTATCATTATTTTTCACATTAGACTCTTTTGGGAGAAAGTTTTGGGTGTGTTACCAGTGTAGGAAGACAAGGAAAAAATCATTCTTATCTAGAATAACCTAAAACTTTTCATAAATATGGATGTCTAGGTCACCTTTAAATATTATATCAAGGAGTTTCTTATAAAAAGTGTGAATCCATATCCACTTCCTCAGGAGATCCTTAGGCTCAACTCAATGAACCTGATAGTCAAATAGCTTATATTTGAGTATTTCCTAGGTTGTTCTCTGTATTTTTTCATTAACTATTCCTAGACATATGGTGTATACTATATTCTTTTGGTAGTTAAATTTATTTTATATTGATGTTTTTGAACCTCTAGAAATCATTTTTCAATGGAAATGTCTTATGGTTGTTTCTAAATTTTAGTTGTGATGTGTGATGAATCTTATGTTGTACTCCCCTTCTCTTTCATCTTGATTCCTTGGGTTTTGTTAGAGTTTGTATATCTTTATAAATTTTAATGTTGAAGCATGGTAGTTTTAGGTTTTTTCACTCTTTCTTGGATTTCTTATGTTTTTTAAATCTTTTTAATTCATTTATGATTTTAAAGGTTGGGGTTCGATGGGAATTATTAATATTGTGGGGATATCACCATAGAAGAATTTATTACCAAACCCTATGAGTGTTTCTCCTTATCTCCCTTTTAGGAGTTTTTTCTTCTAGTTTTCAGGATAGTTATTTATCCCTACCTATACTAAACCTTTTTCATTTGGCTAGCCTTAAATCATGTATCATGTTGTTGATACTCCCAAAAATAGGGATTGGTCCATAATAGGTTTTTTTATGTTGTTCTCATGTTGGGGCACTTCATGTTATTGGTATCTTTTGTGATAGAGAGAGAGAGAGTCTTTATCTTTAAAAAGTTGTTTATTCTCTAGTTGTGCAGCCTTAGGTGTGTCAATATTCCATCTTTTAAGGTCTCTTTTTATGTCATAATTGTGTACACTTGGTATACTCAATTTTATTTTGGTGATCAATTTTGTTCTTCAAGGATGGTTTATTTATTCTTGTATTTTTCATTTCTTAATTCATGCCTTTTTTAGGGAATTTTAACCCCATTTACTAATCATGATCAACCAATCCTTATAATACTTTCTAAGGGAAGAGATCATTATGGTGGGGAGTTCTATCACACCTCCACTCCACTTTCCTATATTATTTTATTTAATTTTTGAGTCCTCTTGCTTTCTCTCTTTTACCAAGAGTATTTTTCTTGAAATTTTGTATTTTTTGGAGGATAATTTCATGTCACGTGATTTAGGTGCACAATTATTACTAACCATCTAGTAACCATGTGATGGTAATAAATTTTTTAATAAATCTAAATCGCATGGTTAGCACATGATTTTTCTAACCATGCGATCTACCTATGTGTATTAATATAGGTTCCTAGTTGAGGGAATATGGTTAGGGAACGGTTTGGCCAACCATGAATCCAAACCATGAATGGTTCCTATATTCATTAAAAATGGGTTTTTACTCTTTTCCCTCACTTGTATTTAACCAAAATTACACCCCCTCCCCATCCATTTGACCTCATGCATTCCATGAGATCTCCCCCTTGGTTCCTTATCATTTTAACAATCTATCTTATTATTTTATTCAGGGTTTAAGTATATCTATCCAAGGAAATATCTTCTTCTTATCTTAATTTATTTTTTTCCACTATTTTCTCTCTTTCCTTCTAACCCTATCTTGTTCTAATGACCTAGGGTTGTTTTGAACTCAATTTCAATTATAGTTTCCTTTTCTTTTAGTTTCCTCTTAATCTTCTAGGGTTCTTGTGGTGTGATTGAGGTGAATTCAATCCGCTTTTTGTAAAGGTGACTAGATTTAAGATAGTTGGTCCCTTGTATGTCTCTTTAATTATATATCTATGAATTATTGTGATTTAAATACATATTTTACATGTTCTAAAAATAATATTATGTATACTTAGTGGATTTTGTTAATGGGAGGTTTTTCCACTTTGGTTTTCATCAAATACACATGATATTTCCTTTTGTTTTCAAAATTTAATACTTATTTTATAAATCATTTCTTACTGAGTTTTTGAATAAATTCATAATTACCAATTTTAAATTAATGTTGAAATTATAAAGGGTTTTTTATCTTTGGAATCATGACTTATGGCTCAGTTTTATAAAAAAAGGTATCATGAGGTCTAATTGGAACTTTCAAAAATACTTTCTAAAAATAAAATCCATTAAAACATATCCATTTATGTTCTGAAAAATTAATGTTTTTTATTTTATGGATAAGGTAGTTCTTGGTGTAGGGGTTTATGTTTTTCATAAATATTCTTGGTGAAATTAGGGATTTTTCTTATAAAGGGGTCAGAGGTGGGGGTGTGACTTGTTATGATTTATATTATAAATATATATATGAATTATTGATTTAACTCAACTCCACTTCACATTTCATGGGAAACCATGTGTAGATGGGTGGGAATCTTAGAGACAATTGATGGACTTGTTCACGATCATGCTCTGGCTAGTGGCCCTAGGATAGATTTTATTCTAATTATAGGATTGTACCCCTTGGTTAGAAGTGTGAGGGTAATGTTGAGTGTTAGGGTAGGTTATTCTTTATCTGGTGTTAGTCTTGTTTAATAATTGTATAGAATTATCTTAGATTTTCTTAGTATCTCCTAGGTTCCCATGATAATTGTTTTATGTGTTATAATTTCATTTATCTTGAAAATTTATTTTTTTTAAATTGATATATTATATTATACTCTTCATTATCCCTTATTTAAAAAGGTTCTTATTATATCACATGTATCTTATCTTTAATTTTTTTGTAATGATATATTTTTAAAAAAAAATCTTAGGTTAGTAAGTAAAATGGTTTTAAAAAATATTAACATTTTACTTATTTTTTTAAATAAATGGAAAACCTACTTTGTATATCTATTTTCAAACTAGCAGGAAATAGCTCTATATTTAAAGGGTATTCATAGATCTATGAGTGGTTATATAATTTGATATATAACTCACACCTATCATCATTATAGGTTTCTCAGGTTCTAGTGAGCTATAGTAGATGATCCTTGCATTCCAACTTGGGTTTGGGATGGAGGACAGTGAACTTGATTAACTTAACACATTGATATAGTAGTTTAGGCTTTTTTCTTTTATTTTATTTTTATTTCTTTGATGTATCATCCTTTCTAGATTTCTTCTCTTATTATATATCTTATTTATCTAATCATCTTGTTTGGTTTCTAGTTGATATTGGTTTGTGTTATTTCATTTCTTGTCTTTTATTATAATTATATGATATGTTTATTCTTTTTTTCTTTGTTTAGATTTTCTTATATATTGTTTATGATCATTTAATGGAATGTCCATCCAATATCTATAATATTAATGTCGGTTTTTTGGGTGGGAACCCCTTGAATTATGTTCTTTATTTTGGTTTAAATTATTCTAATTGGTCCTCTTTATATTCCCTTAGCACTTGCCGCCACCTCAAGGTAATCACGGAATCACCTCGGGGATATTGTAGGCTAACTCAGGTGCCTAATCTAAGGGTTTCATAGGTTGGTTCATGATAGAGTCCCCTGTTAATCAATTAGACTCATGTAAATCAAATTTTTATGAATATCATGATATGTATCTAGTATATTTTCAAGAAAAGAAAGTAGTCTCATGAAAGATGGAGTTGAATGTGAGAATCATCAATGAAGGCATTTTAAAAATGTAGATTTGTGCACAGAATGGTTATACATATTAATAAATCTATTATAACTTACATAAATATGAGTTACATAAATAAATATCTTGTGAGTTATGTAAATATTTTTTATTTAAATATAAATGTGAATGCCCTAAAATAGACAGATAGAGGTAATTGGAAGATAAAAATTCTTAAGAGCCAAATGCTCTGAATTTATCAAAGTCAAATTGTGCAAAAAAAAGTTACATGAACCAATGAGTTCCTTGATAAAATTCCACAAATCAAAAAGTTTCATGAATAAACTTTTTGAATGAACCTTTATTTTGTCTGAAGGATATCATGTGTGAAAAAGACTAACTTAAAAAGGTTCTTGTATAAGGACTTGAAAGTCCATACTTATGAGAAAGCAAGAGTTTCAAAAAATTCATGAGTTTCACAAAAATTGAAGAGTTATAGGAAAGTAAGTGTTAGATATTTACAATAAGTGAAAAATATATAAATTCATTGTAACTCATTATATGACTTTCCAAAGGAATAATTTATTCCCTGAATATTGATGTTCATTTATGAAAGTGGAGTTATTATTGTGGAAGAGTTCGCAACTAATATGGGAAAGATCAGTGTGAAGATCAATGGGAACCTATCAATATAACAATATATATATGAATAATTATTATATTGGACTATATTACAAAGATATTCCCCTCCTTGGGTAGTGAGAAAATTGAGAGGAAAAATGGAGTGACCCTTATGTGGTAGTGATATGACCCTAAATATTTTAAGGGGAGTGACCTCAGGTATAGAAGTGACCTAGCCTAAATATACCAGTGAAAGATATTTATTAGATTCTAGTTGGTCTCGCCCAAATTTACCCAAGTTTTAAGGGTCAAGCGGTCGCTTGTAGTGTAGCTTGGGTTGTCGAATCCTCAGAGACCTAAGAAGAACCTTTAGACACTTAATAAAAAGAGATGGATTTTTGGCTATGAAGTGGCCAACTTGGGTTGATTTTAGATTGTTTTGAAAGAGCACTAGAAGATCTATGTGAATTCAAATTATGAGAAAATGAGTTGATCCTAGGTTATTTCTCGGGGTGGATTGAATGAATTCCTTTTTTTTACGATTTTAATTTCATTAACTCGAGAAAGATTCATGCAATGAATTCAAACTAACCTCATCACTTACTGATTAAACACCTTAAAAACATATGATAATCACCTATACACTTGTAGGATAATTTTCATGAGCACTCCAAGGTAAAGAATGTAATTAGCACATGAAAGTGGGGTGAATAAATTCAATAAGGAAGAGGAAGAATAAAAATCATTGAATGAAAGAAACTCAATTAAAAGAAATTAATAACATTTAGGGCATGAGAAATAACATTCAATCCAACCCCTTTCTACTCCCTTGGATCAACCCATAAAAGAGATAGCCCTCCATTGATGACAAGTTCTCAACGGAAGTGGAAAGTAGACTTATGAGGGTGGAATTGAAGAAGTAAAAACAACAAAAATAACGATCACTCCACCGTTGTATGAACAAAATCACAAGGTCTGGTGTGAATAAATTCACACCTTGAGGCAACGGTATCAAGGTGATAAGGATAATAACAGAACAAGAGAAGAGAAAGAACTTTTATTGAAGACTAAGGTGATTCGAACAACTTACATGAGAAGGGAGAACATTACAAAGGCAAATTGGCATAATAACATTACAATGAAAAGAAAGCACCAAACCTCCCTAAATCCACCACCACTCCTGCCTTAAATAGGAAAAAATGAAGCCTTGGCCGAGCCCCCAACATCCCATGTTTCTTTAATTAATTATGTTGGGGAAAGGTGGGTGGAACATTAATGATGAGAGACTTTTCCACTTCTTGCCCCGAGGTTGCAGCCAGCTTGCATCCACCGAAAAGACGCGCATAAAGGACCTTCTAGAAGGCCGAATTTTAGTGGGCCCTAGAATACTTAAATGAATCCCCGGATGTCCCCTAACATAATGTAAAATTTCAGCCCAAAATACGTTGTGGTTCGGTAGATATGATTGACATAGTGGGCTGTTTTTCTGGGCCGCAGACTCTGGCCCAAAATTAAATCTTTAACTTGGGCCACCTTAATCACCACCATTTAGGACGAATTAGCACTGGATCCAGAATAATTATTTGTTCCCCTATATGTCTTCTATCCTTCCATAAATTTTGGGTTTCATTGGGCTTGTATTGTGTGCCCCTTAGTCCGATCAGTGGGATGATATACAATCTGCCTTCTCCAGAATTGTTTTCTTTAATCGCCAAATATCTCCATCATAATTTATTAATAATCCATTTATCCCTGAAAAAAATGTTCATAATTAAGTGAATATCCATTTACAAAAATATCAAATTAAAACATAGATAGTTACATTCTTTAAAATCAGATGAAACATTGGGCCTAAATTGGTGCACATTAGGCATGAAGTGCACAAATGATGAGAATGAGTGTTCAAAATGTAAAATGCACTAAAATGGTATTTATGAATATCAAGGCACATGAAAACTACATATATTAGAAATGAATATTAGCCTCTTACAGTGGCTAATCACACCCCCCAGCTTGAGTTTTGCTAGTCCCGAGCAAAATATATCTCACAAAAATGAAATTCAAATGACCTTTTCCAAAAACATTTTAATACACATTTCTCACCCAAAGATCACATACCAAACAATTATAAAACCCATCAAAATCATTTAAAACAAGATATGTCCATAGGCATATCTCAATCCCAATCCCATTCCTTTGTTCAAATTCATTGCCATATTTCATCCAATTTCAATTAAGCATGATGAAGTGTTGTGTGTCACAATAGACATGGGGGTTCATTTTCATTCGAGGGAGAAAAGATGGAAGCGCTAGGAGCAATCAAATTTTAATAATAAGATGAGTACTCATTTTTTATTTTCTTTTTTTTTTTGGTTTTTTTTTTTGCAATTTTTCCATGGTAATTGAAATTGAACTCAATCGAGTCAACCCATGTAGCAAGACTTTGCCGATGACTCCCAGGCTCAAAGACCTTAGGGAACCAAGTGAAGCTCACATACTCGGGCATCATCTCGAGTTAACTCAATCAAAAACAAATTCAAATTACCCCAAATAGAGATAAAATTCCCAACTCTGGGCCAGAAAACTATGGAGTCGCGATCCCCAAGTGCTGAAAGCCACACATTAGGTCAATTCATTGCTCTAAGCACAATTTTTTTTTTTTTTGAATACTCATGTTAAAATTAAAATGATCTCCAATCCTATGCTATTTATTATGGGTCCCCAAGAACTCAAACTAAGACCCCAAAATCTAGAGGACGTGCATTGTGTTTTTTTATTAAATGGACGAAAATATAATAGTGAAAAATCACATCGGACAACCGCACTTTCCAATAACTATGCACATGAACATAAACTTGCGTTAAAATCAGAATCAAGGCATGCAAAATTATTTGATATCCAATTTCAGAGTTTGGAATGTGTGTTATCATGTTCAAGGTTAATGGCATTTTTCCTTCCACACATTTTCATCTCCCCCCCAACTTGGAATACACTGTCCCCAGTGTTTAAAGAATTGAAACATAGAAGTGGCAGGATAGAAGTTCAACGAAGACATTGAAAATGAAAATTATGGAATGAAGTCACCTAGTGGTTGATATTGAAAATGCATTCCCATGTCTCCCTTCAGTTTTGGTTTATCTCCCAATGGCTTGGACGGTTGTGACCAGCTTTTCCCAATGACCTATGACATGCCTTAAATTTTTTTTTTAATATATATATTTTTTGTATTTTTTTTAACCTAAAAAAAAGTATAAATAACATAAACTGATGATACATTGTCTTCTTTATATTTTCTGGGTAAGGTATTACTCAGGGATCACACCGCGTGACACAGATGAATACAGTGCTCCCCTTTCATACCCATCCTTACTCATAAAAGAAGAACAGGTCAACAATCTATTTTTTTTTAAATACCAACAAAAATATAAAATAAAAATAAAATAAACTGATGATACATTGTCTTCTTTATATTTTCTGGGTAAGGTATTACTCAGGGATCACACCGTGTGACACGGATGAATACGGTGCTCCCCTTTCGTACCCATCCTTACTCATAAAAAGAAGAACAGGTCAACAGTCTATATATATATATATATATTTTTAAAATAACAAAATGAAGAAGAAGGAAATAAAGAAGAAGAAAAAAAATTAGTCACAAAGATTAGAAACATGAAGACCACGGGTTGCCTCCCGTGCAGCGCTTTTGTTTAACGTCGTTAGCCCGACATGGATCCTAAATCTATCAATTTTTTCCTGGTTCATAGGTTGGCTCTGTTAACTCTACCTCTGTTTCCTGTTTATTGAATGATTCAATGAATGGTTTTAACCTATGACCATTGACCTTAAAAATGTTACCACTTGTGGGATCCTCAATCTCTACTGCCCCATGGGGGTACACATGATGCACTATGAAAGGACCTGACCATCTAGACCTTAACTTTCCTGGGTGTAAATGAAGTTTTGAACTATACAAGAGCACAGGTTTTCCCAGTTCAAATTGTTTGACTTTGACATTCCTAGATTGGTAGGCTTGAAGTCTAGCTTTATTTATCCTTGAATTTTCATACACCTCCATCCTAAGTTCCTCAAGTTCATTAAGATCTAACTTCCTCTTTTCTTCGGCTAAAGAAATG
The DNA here is from genome assembly GCA_963277665.1 of Viscum album. NCBI lineage: Eukaryota > Viridiplantae > Streptophyta > Magnoliopsida > Santalales > Viscaceae > Viscum > Viscum album. The sequence continues at coordinate 1,284,932,921 of OY728140.1, forward strand.
TCAAAATTCATTTTCTTGATTGCCCAAAATTCCTTATACTCAATTTCAACAGGTAAATGGCATGCTTTTCCATAAACCAACCTATATGGTGACATTCCTAGGATGGTTTTGAATGCTGTACGATATGCCCAAAGAGCATCCAAGAGTTTCTCAGACCAATCTTTCCTAGTGGGGTTGACAGTTTTTTCAAGAATTTGCTTAATCTCCCTATTTTCTAACTCAGTTTGACCATCGGTTTGAGGATGGTACGCAGTGGAAACTTTATGAGAAATTCCATACTTAGACATGAGTGAAGAGAATGGGAGATTACAGAAATGGGTTCCACGATCACTGATTATAGCCCTCAGAATTCCAAATCTAGAAAAGATATGCTCTTTTAGGAATCGGATCACAACTTGATGATCATTAGTCTTGGTGGGAATGGCCTCAACCCATTTTGAGACGTAATCAACAGCTAAGAGGATGTAGAGGTATCCCTTAGAGTTTGGAAAGGGTCCCATGAAATCAATTCCCCAATAATCAAAGATTTCAACGACTAGAATGGGAGTGAGGGGAATTTCATTTCTTTTGGAAATGGATCCTAATTGCTGACACTGAGGACAACTTTTGCAGTATTGGAAGGAATCCTTAGTGAGGTTCGGCCAGTATAAACCACTTTGGAGGACCTTTGCAGTGGTTTTTTTATAGAAAAGTGGCCCCCACATGCCTCTCCATGACAAAATTTTAGAATGGACTCTTGATTAGACTCGAAAACACATCTCCTGATGATTTGATCAGGACAGAACTTGAAGAGGTAAGGATCATCAAACACGTAGTGTTTGACATCAGAAAGGAATTTCTCTTAGCTTGGGTCCCCAGGAATTTTGGAATGTCACCTGTCACCAAATGGTTTGTTATGTCAGCATACCAAGGGAAATCACTCACCGAATAGAGGTGCTCATCGGGAAATGAATCAGACACAGAGAGGTGGTGTGAGTTGTCTTTGAATTCCATCCTAGAGAGGTGATCAGCTACAACATTTTCAACACCCTTTTTATCCTTAATGGTTAAATCGAACTCTTGAAGAAGAAGGACCCACCTAATCAATCTAGCCTTGGCATCTTGTTTTTGGAAAAGGTATTTTAGGGCTGAATGGTCAGTGAAGACAATGATGGGTGATCCTAAGAGATAAGACCTGAATTTCTCTAAAGCAAAGACAACAGAAAGCAGCTCTTTCTCAGTGGTGGTGTAGTTTATTTGTGCATCATTTAAATATTTTCTTGCATAAGCAATGACACATGGATTTTTCTCACACCGTTGTCCTAAGACTGCTCCTACAGCGAAGTCACTTGCATCACACATGAGATCGAAAGGAAGTTTCCAATTTGGAGATTGCATGATAGGTGTAGATATAAGAGTTGACTTGAGTGTAGAGAATGATTCCTCATAGCTTTTTGTCCATAAAAATGGGGCATCTTTTACCAATAGAGCACAAAGTGGTCGAGAAATAGAGCTGAAATTCCTAATGAACCTTCTATAAAAACCAGCATGTCCTAAGAAGGACCTCACCTCCTTAACAGTTTTAGGAGAGGGAAGGTGATGAATGATGTCAACCTTAGCTTTATCAACTTCAATCCCTCTACCAGATACTAGATGACCTAGAACATGTCCTTCCCTTACCATGAAATGGCATTTTTCCCAATTTAGTATGAGATTATTATCCTCACACCTTGACAAAACCTTTTTAACATTTAGAAGGCATCCCTCAAAAGTATCCCCAAAGATGGAGAAATCATCCATGAAGACCTCTAAACAATCCCCCACCATGTCCGAGAAGATTCCCATCATGCACCGCTGGAAGGTACCAGGGGCATTACATAACCCAAAGAGCATTCGCTTGAAGGAAAAAGTGTCGAATGGACAAGTGAAGGTCGTTTTTCCTTGATCCTCTAAAGAGACTTCGATTTGATTATACCCTGAGAATCCATCTAGGAAGCAGTAGAATTGATGACCCGCCACTCGCTCGAGGACTTGATCAATAAAGGGCAAGGGGAAATGGTCTTTCTTGGTACAAGAGTTGAGCTTCCTATAGTCAATACAGACTCTCCATCCACTACTAACCCTTGTTGGAAGCATCTCTCCATCATTATTGGTTATTATTGTGATTCCAGCCTTCTTTGGAACCACATGGATTGGGCTAACCCACTCACTCTCAGCTATAGGATAGATGATACCAGCTTTTAACAATTTCAAAAGTTCTTTTCTCACTACTTCCATGAGATTAGGATTGAGTCGTCGCTGAGGTTGACGACATGGCTTTGAATCGGATTCTAGAACAATTCTATGAGTCCCGATAAGTGGGATAATCCCAGGAATATCTGATAGAGTCCATCCAATGGCTTTCTTGTGTCTCCTAAGGACATCTAGAAGCATCCTCTCATGATTGGATTCAAGAGAGGAAGAAATGACAACAGTAAAGGATTGATTGTCCCCTAAGAACCCATACTTGAGTGATGAGGGTAAAACCTTAAATTCAAGATCAGAGTGGTTATCACTTTCCAAGAAAGGATGAGACTTTGTATTGAACTCAGTTTCTTTTTTTACATTTCTTGACAAAATTGGTTCCTTGTGAAGAGAATTTTCATCCACTAAATTAGCTAGAGTAGTTTCATGAAGGGATATGGATTCGATGTTATTGATTTCACCCATGGTATCATTGATTGGTGATTCTAGAAAATCATCAATAGAGCAATCTGAAAGATATTCAATCCAAGGAGACAAATTTCCCTCATGTGAACAAAGAAAATCAATCTCTTCTTGACTTAAACATCCTTTGGTAATTCCTTGATGTTCCTTGAGTTCACTATCAACACTACCTATCCAATTAACCTCATTTATCTCTTCATCATCCCCAATTTGAGAGTTTTCATTGTAGATGTTCAAGTCTAGACTCATGTTTCCAAAGGTGATGGGCATGTTCCCATTTCGGACTCGGATAACAGAGTTGATTGTTGCAAGGAAGGGACGACCAAGGATGATTGGGGTTTGCTCCCTAGGACCTAAGCTTGGGTGATTGTCTAGAACAATGAAGTCAGCTGGGTAAATGAAATTTTCAACTTTCACCAAAACATCCTTTAAGATCCCCTTTGGAACTTGAATACTACGATCAGCAAGTTGAAGAGTGACAGATGTGGGTTGGAGTTCTTCGAGCCCTAACTGACAATACATAGCATAAGGAATGAGGTTCACACTGGCTCCTAGATCACACAAGGCTTTGACAACTTTTTTCTCTCCTAGTTAAACATTTATTTAAGGGCATCCTGGGTCTTTCATCTTTGGAGGAAGGGTTCCTTGGATTGTTGTGCTAACATTTGCTGCCAGAAGGACTTGGTTCTTATGTGATAATTTCCGTTTAAATATACAGAGGTTCTTAAGGTATTTTGAGTATGCAGGAATGGTTTGAATGGCATCGAGGAGTGGAATGTTCAACTTGACTTGTGAGAATATTTCCCTCAATGTTTCACTCAATTCAGGCTTGGTTTTCCCCCTCATGCGTTGAGGAAATGGGGCAGGTTGTGGGTTTGTTTTTTGAAGAGTTGTTTCTTTCACATTTTTATTAGTATCTTCAGTTTGTTCATGTGATTCAATTGAATTTTCATTAGAGTTTGAATCTTCAGGTGGGTTTTGAACTATTTGTTCAGGTTTCTCAATTGATTTCCCACTTCTCAAAACTGTCACAGCCTTTAGTTGTTCATGAGTTGTTTGAGTGAAACTTGTCTCCCCCCTTGATGTTTGTTGTGGAATGGCCTGTGTGGGCATGGGTGCCTTTCCAGTTTTGATGGTTTTAAGTTCCTGTTTAAGGGACGAGACTTCTGAGTTCATCCTTTCCATTTGTTTGCACAGTTGTTCAAGGATTGGGAGAGGGACAGATTGGGAAGGGGTTTGTGTTGGTTGGGTTATCCCAGGGGGATACTTTGGTTGTTGGATAGGTTGTTGGTATTGGACTGAAGGATGTTGGTATTGGACTGGTTGTGGTTGGAATTGGTTATGGTTTTGAAAATTTTGTGTAGGGTAGGGGTTTGGTCCTTGTGGTTGGCTAGGTTGTTGGTTATCTTTCCATCGGAAGCCTGGGTGGTCATTATACCTTGGGTTGAATGTGTTTGGGTATTGAGGCTTTTGAAAGTTTAGGTCATTGACTTCAGCAGGTGGTCCTCCTAAAAGAACATTCTTGATGGATGGAATGGTTGGGCAGTTGTCCGTTTTGTGGTCATGTTTGTCACAGATTGTGCAAACAAGGTCTACAGTTTGGATTTCATTGATTTTTCTATGGTATATCTCTTCAACCTTCCTAGAGAGTGCTGCAAGTTTCGCCCTAAGGCTTTCCTCTTCCCTAAGTTTATGCATTCCAGTAGTTCTTTGAGGCTTTTCAGAATAAGGTGATGTTCCCCATGTTTGGTTTTGTTCAGCAAGGATTTCTAGACACTCGTAAGCATCATTTGGGGATTTGTTTTTAAAGGTCTCATTACACATCATGTCAATGAATTGTTTGTTCCCCGGGCCCAAACCTTCATAGAAAATTCTTACTTGTTCAGGAATAGAAAAACCATGGTGTGGAACCATGTTTAGGGTGTCTTTGAACCTCTCCCATGTTTCATAAAATGACTCTCCCTCTTTTTCAAAAAAGTTTTGGATGCTCTTTTTAAGTGCAATTGTTTTGTGATGAGGGAAGTATTTTTTGTAGAATTCTCTTTGCAGTTAGTCCCAAGAGTGGATTGATGCAGGTCTCAAGTTGTTTAGCCAATTTTTAGCTCGATCCTTTAATGAAAAAGGAAAGAGCATCATCTTAGCAGATTCTAATTGATGTGGGGGACACATGGTTTCAACAATGTCGTTGAACTCTTTGACATGAAGGTATGGCATTTCTGACTCCATCCCATGAAAGGTTGGAAGGTGGTTTAGGACATGGGGTTTGAATATGTAGTTGGTGTCTCCTATGGAATTGTGTCTAATGCATGAGGGGGCATTGGTCCAAGCAGGAGTGAGGTAGTCGTTCATGGTTTGATCAACTACATTCCCTAAGTTTGGAGCTTCTTGGTTTTGGTTTCCCATTTGATTCCCCCCAGGGTTTACAATTTGATTTTGTGGATGACCCTCCATTGGACTTGTTTCAAGTTCTGACTTTGGGGTTTCAAGAATATTTGGATCTGATTTAAACAATCCCCTAGGTGCACTTGACTCCCCTATCCTAGGACTATCCACCCTAACTAGTCTGTTTGAGAAATCGCGGGTGTAGGCGGACATGCGTCAAAAAAAAGAGAGAAAGGGATAAGATAAGAGATCTTGGGTGAGAGTAGAAGAAAAGAGGTGAGTAAAGAAGATTTTTTTTGAATCTAAGGAACTTACTTGGTCCCCGGAAACGGCGCCAAAATTTGGTCTCGCCCAAATTTACCCAAGTTTTAAGGGTCAAGTGGTCGCTTGTAGTGTAGCTTGGGTTGTCGAATCCTCAGAGACCTAAGAAGAACCTTTAGACACTTAATAAAAAGAGATGGATTTTTGGCTATGAAGTGGCCAACTTGGGTTGATTTTAGATTGTTTTGAAAGAGCACTAGAAGATCTATGTGAATTCAAATTATGATAAAATGAGTTGATCCTAGGTTATTGCTCGGGGTGGATTGAATGAATTCCTTTTTTTTTTACGATTTTAATTTCATTAACTCGAGAAAGATTCATGCAATGAATTCAAACTAACCTCATCACTTACTGATTAAACACCTTCAAAACATATGATAATCACCTATACACTTGTAGGATCATTTTCATGAGCACTCCAAGGTGAAGGATGTAATTAGCACATGAAAGTGGGGTGAATAAATTCAATAAGGAAGAGGAAGAATAAAAATCATTGAATGAAAGAAACTCAATTAAAAGAAATTAATAACATTTAGGGCATGAGAAATAACATTCAATCCAGCCCCTTGTTACTCCCTTGGATCAACCCATAAAAGAGCTAGCCCTCCATTGATGACAAGTTCTCAACGGAAGCGGAAAGTAGACTTATGAGGGTGGAATTGAAGAAGTAAAAACAACAAAAATAACGATCACTCCACCGTTGTGTGAACAAAATCACAAGGTTTGGTGTGAATAAATTCACACCTTGAGGAAAAGGTATCAAGGTGATAAGGATAAGAACAGAACAAGATAAGAGAAAGAACTTTTATTTAAGACTAATGTGATTCGAACAACTTACATGAGAAGGGAGAACATTACAAAGGCAAATTGGCATAATAACATTACAATGAAAAGAAAGCACCCAACCTCCCTAAATCCACCACCACTCCTGACTTAAATAGGAAAAAATGAATCCTTGGCCGAGCCCCCAACATCCCATGTGCCTTTAATAAATTATGTTGGGGAAATGTGGGTGGAACATTAATGATGAGAGACTTTTCCACTTCTTGCCCTGAAGTTGCAGCCAGCTTGCATACACCGGAAAGACGCGCCTAAAGGACCTTCTATAAGGCCTAATTTGAGTGGTCCCTAGAATACTTAACTGAATCCCCGGATGTCCTCTAACATCATGTAAAATTTCATCCCAAAATACGTTGTGGTTCGGGAGATATGATTGAAATAGTGGGCTGTTTTTCTGGGCCGCAGACTCTGGCCCAAAATTAAATCTTCAACTTGGGCCGCCTTAATCACCACCATTTAGGAAGAATTAGCACTTGATCCAGAATAATTATTTGTTCCCCTATATGTCTTCTATCCTTCCATAAATTTTGGGATTCATTTGGCTTTTATTGTGGGCCCCTTAGTCCGATTAGTGGGATGATATACAATCTGCCTTCTCCAGAATTGTTTTCTTTAATCGTCAAATATCTCCATCATAATTTATTAATAATCCATTGATCCCTGAAAAAAATGTTCATAATTAAGTGAATATCCATTTACAAAAATATCAAATTAAAACATAGATATTTACATTCTTTAAAATCAGATGAAACATTGGGCCTAAATTGGTGCACATTAGGCATGAAGTGCACAAATGATGAGAATGAGTGTTCAAAATGTAAAATGCACTAAAATGGTATTTATGAATATCAAGGCACATGAAAACTACATATATTAGCAATGAATATTAGCCTCTTACAGTGGCTAATCACTAGTACTTAGACACATTATCTATGTATGTTCTTAGATTACCCCAATCTAGGTATACCAAGTAAAATTCTTGTGTCTTGTGTAAATGCTTTAAATACACTCTTCAGGATGACAGATGGTGTATATGAGTTAAGAGATAATTAATCTTATCTAATTAAGGTTGATATAAGAACATTTTCAATAAAATCATTAGTAAAAGTAAAACACAAGAGTGACCCTACTAAAAGTGAGTTCAATGTCATTTCAAATAGTGAGAATTTTGGGTTTAAGTGTGGAAACATGAATGAGTTTCATACCCTAATTCACCCCCCCCCCCCACACACACACAGGCATCTCTCACTAAATAACCTTACAGTGCCAATGATCCAGCTAAAACTAAAGTGATGGAAGAATAACCAAGAACACTTAATATCACATACATTTTTAGTTTTCTTATATTGGTGTGTTAGTACTGATGGTTTGTTGAAAAATTTACTCAGTTAGAAAATCCATTAACCAACTTGGGAAAGGGTGCTAAATTCATTTAGACAGAGGAAATTGGGAAATATTTTCAATAATTAAAAATAATATTATTTAATACTCAAATATTATACTTGTCATTAATAAATGAGAAATTTTTTATTTATATTCATACTTAATAAAAGGTTCTTGGTTGAGTTTTGATGTAAAATGGCTAAGTAATAGCATATGCATCATGAAAATTGAAACTCCATGAGATAGATTATCCAACACAATACCTTGAGCTTACATCAGTAATTTTTTCTTTAAAAAATTAGTGGAATTATTTATATGGGAAGAAAAGTGAAATATATAGGATTATAAAAGTTTTAAGTATATATATTCACTCAAAAATAATTGAACATGAGATAAAGGAGGTTGTTATAATTGATAAAGGATTAATAGTTCATGATTCATTATCATATAGGCAAAGTAAAAAAGGTAAAAATTATTTGATTCAAAAAGATAATGCAACATTAACTAAGTTTCATTTGGATTATGATCCATTAGTTAAATATTTAATTAAAATTGGATCAAAAAATTCATTTAGAAAACCCTTCTCTTTTATCATAAGTAATAATACAATCATCCTTTCTAGAAAGAATAAATTATACTCACAAAGAAGATCATAGATTTCAAGATAAGATAAAACTAACAAAGAAAGTAAAGTGACATAAGTTTAATATTTATTAGAAAGAAGTTATAAGATTTTTTAATAGGTTATGTGTACCAAATGAATTTTATTTGAAAAATGAATTATTGGCTAAGGCACACAGCTCTTCATAATCTATTCATCTAGGAATTATAAATATGTATAATTATATTTGGGAATATTTTTTGTGGGAAGGAATGAAGAAATATTTACTGATTTTATAATGAAATGTTTGATTTGTCAACAGGTTAAAAGTTGAATGAAAATAATTGAAAGGAATGCTTAATCTATTATCAATTAATGAATGAAAGTGGAAATATATATCCATATATTTCATCATGTTATTACTAAATAGATCTTAAGGTAATAATTTGAATGGGTTATTATTGATTGTTTAACTAAATCTTCTTATTTTCTTATAATTTAAGATAATATGTCTTTGGGTAAACTTTCTTGACTTTATAATAAATAAATAGTAAGTTTATTTGATGTTCCTATTTCTGTTATGTCTAATCATGATCCATGGTTTACATTCAATTTTTTAAAAAGACTTCAGAAGTAATTAAGTACTGAAATAAGTTTTAGTACAACTTTTTATCTCAAAACTAACTGAAAATCATAGTAAATTATTCATATTTTAGATGATATGATATGGGATTGTTAATTGGATTATCAAGGAGGTTGGGATCAACACTTTTCATTGGTTAAATTTTCTTATAATAATAGTTTTCATTCAAGTATATAGATAACATCCTTTGCAGCATTGTATGGAAAACGGCATCAAACTCTAGCTTATTGGGATGAAGTTAGGGAAAGGAAGTTGTTGGGTTATGAATTGGTTAATGAGATAGTTGAAAAAGTGAAATTGATACGACACCATATTAAGGCATATCAAATTAGAAAAAATAGGTATGTTGATAATCAAATTAAATATATATCATTTGAGGTAGGAGATTGTTTTTTTTTAATTATTTAAATATGTGATGTGCTTTAGTAAGAAAGAATAATTAAGCTCATGATTTATCGATACATATGTGATCTTAGAGAAATTGGTATTAGTGATTTAACAAGTTATCTTAACTCCATGTTTATCTTAAGTACATAATTTGTTTTATGTTTCTTTATTAAAGAAATGTATAATTGATACGTCTCATATATTGAGCCTTGAAGTAGTGCAGCTTGAGGAGAATGTTTTTTTATTAGAAAAAAATCTATTTAAATTCTTAATGATAAAGAGAATATTTTGTAAAATTGCATAAATTTTTTATAAATTTTTTTATGGAAAATCATATGGTTGAAGAAGCAACATGAGAACCTGAAGAAGCTATGAAAGTAGAGTATCCCCACCAGTTTACCAACAAGTAAAAATTTAAGGGATCTACTTTATTTAAGAGGGGTGTAGTATCCAATTTTTTTAAATGAAATTTGTGGGTTTTCTAATATATATTATAGACTTGTTTTTATTATAAATATCCATTAAAAATAGTTATTTCATAACATAAAAATGATTAAAACATATTTATTATTTTATCTAATTTATTATAAGATGTTTTATATATGGATTTCATTTTATTTTTATGATTTTATAATGATATGTAATATTATGAAAATATCAATAAAATATTATGGTATTATATGAAATAATAATTTGATTTTTTTTCATTAAAATTAAATATTTTTTCTTCTAAGAATATATATATATATATATATATATTATTTTATATATTATGAGTTTTGTTTTAAAATAAAATATTTAGAAGCTATAGATAAATTTTAATAAAATTAATTATATATTTTAAAACATTATGTTAAAAAATAAATTAAAGGTATTTTATTAAAAAAATTATGAGAATCATAAATAACAATAAGTAATAAATGTGATTATAATCACTGTTTTTATAGCATCCCAGCCCAGAATCCACTAAGCGGTGCCCCAAGTGGGTTGGCCACATGACCTCAAGCGTGCCTCCCTATACGCTAGAGGATAAATAATAGAATAAAGGGCCTAGAATGTGCCCATGGGATGGATATACCCACTTGATCATAGTGTATCATAGTGGTATTCAATAAGGAAAAACAGTGGAAGCGATAATAAATAACCAACAGCTAAATAATAAATTATCTAGATAAATAAACAGGTGAAATCTAAATTAGTATTAGATAAAAATAATAATGATCATGTAATGATGATATACAAAAGATAACTACATGGGATACAAAGGTATAGGCATATATAATCATGCTAAACAAAAATACAAAAGACCCAAAGTTTCCTCCACTAGAATCATGAGCATAGGCTTGGTCCTCTAATCATGTGCTTTGTCCTAGTACTAAGAATAATAAATTAAAAGTTGGGTGCTTCCCTTTTTCTATACCTGCAGTCATGAAGTTTGTTTGGGTGTCATGGTCAGCCCAAATAGGGTGTGAGATATACTCAATAGGTGTAATGTCCCGGTTTTGGAAGCCACCCAGAGGCTCCCCATACCCGATTGGTCACATGGTCTCAAGTGCATTTCCCTGAATGCCAGAGGCTACCGACTAGCAGTGAGGGCCTTGGGTGTGATATTGGGGAAACTATTCCCTCATTGGTAGAGTAACATAGCGGAAGTAAAATAGATATCCAATAGCAGAAGCAGTAATAATACCATATGAAATTAAATAGTGGAAGACTAAAGAAATAAATATCTGGAGCACATATATAATGATGCATGATACATATTTCTAGGAAAATAGCTAAACAAGTCACAATGCTGAAATACAGTACTAAACCAAAGTATAAGAAACACAATAAACATATCTATAGCATCGCAAGCCAAAGTTTGGTCCCATGCTCTCTAGCTCCAAAGCAGTCAAGTACCTGAAGTAGAAGGGTGCTTGCCCTTATCTATACCTAAAACAATATAATTTGTTTGGGCCCAAAAGCATGGCCCAAATAGGGTGTGAAACTAAATCCTAGTAGCCAACCACCAAAAGATCTATGCCTAACAGTCAGTGAATATATATGGCAGGAAATAAGCAAAGATAAGCAGTAAACAAGGAAGTACTCAAAAGTAAACAATCCTATAGTTTCAATGAATTCAGTTCCACATAGAAAGTAAATAGATAATCACAAATAGGTAACCCTCTGGGATGTACCCACAACCTAATCCCCTCTGGTCCTACCTAGAAAACACAAGCAACCCTCTGGGAAGTACACAAAGTCTAACCCCTCTAGTTCAGCTTTAGTATAGCTCTCTGGAGAAGCACTCACCATTAATTCCCCATATAGTCTCGTATCGGTAACTAAATGGCACTCTAGGGACGCACTTACGTCACATTCCCCCTGTGGCCCACGTCGAGGAACTACAGACACTTTGAGGAAGCACTTATGTCAATTCCCCTTATGGTCTCTCATCGTAAAAGTAAAAATATACACTCTGGAGAATCCCTTATGTTCATTATCCCTATGGTCTACTACACCAGGTTCTCACGGCCCTGTGTAAGTAAAACGAGCACAGCAATTCAATATTGCCAAAGTAACCCTCAAGAACTACTTGGCTAGTATTCTACAACATATCAACATGTCAGATAAACAAATCACTCCATCCTACAATACTAGTCATGGGAAAAACAACAAGGCATCTTAACAGGCTAAGTAGGACCAAACGGTCAAAACAAGTCATGCATGGGCAAACACTTCCAAATCCTAGCAATTAACCATATTCACGTTCAATCAACCTCTACTCAAGCATACAAGCATAACAAGCAATTAACAGGGCTAAAACAGAAAACACACAATACCCTATTCAAGGGTATTGGTCAAATTGCACATATAACTCAAAGACTTTCAATAGAAAGGCACCAAACCACCTACCTTGGTGTTGGTAGATCATTATACGTGAACCTTAATCCTTGAATCACCCAAGAACACTGTAGATCTACAAAAACTCTCAAAATGTTCAATGGAGGATAACTTGGGAAAGAGGAGGAATCAGAAAACTAAGCTCTGTAATAAGGAAGGGCTTACCGAGGTGATCCCAACGCAATTGACGGTAGTCGAATTTGAGATCAGATGCTCAATCGGGGGCTCATGGAAAAATTTCGGTCGTACGGATGCTCTCGGATGAACTAGGTCGAGAAGGAGGTGGTTCTTTCTATCATACCTGACCCCTGTGCATTTAATGAAAAAAAATAAAGTACATGGTGTGTACTTTCCTTTATCGGCCCCCGCATTAGGCAGTCTCTATGTCACCACACGCGGCCATGTGTATGGTCGTTACCCGGCAAGCACACGGCTACCCACGGTAACCGAGTACACAGCGTGTACTTAGAAAGTACATGGCATGTACTTAAAAAATTTCCATAAACTCCTCTTTTTCCTCAAAACACCAGAAAAGGGAAAATATACCTAAAAAAGAAGATCTAGGTTCTTACAAACTTCACCCTTAAAGAAATTTGTCCCCAAATTTCTTAGCAAGGCGGCATAGAAGAAGAAACCCCAAACAGCTTTGGCCACTATGATCATACATCGGCCTCCCTCTCCCAAGTCTCATCATGTACTCGCCCATGCTTCCATATCACTCATACCAGAGGAACAGAACGACCACAGAGAACCTTCGTACTTCGATCAAAAATCCGAATAGGATGCTCCTCGAAAGATGAATCCACTTCTAACTCAACCTCCTCGGGTTGAAAAACATGATAAGATTATGAAAAGTAACATTGAAGCTGAAAAACATGGAAAACGTCATGCATAGCCTGGTACATCTGAGGTAACTGCAATCGATAGGCAACCAGCCCAACTCTCTCCAACACCTCAAATGGACCGACATACCTTGGAAAAAGCTTACCCTGTCAACTAATCCTCCTGTGTTCCAACCTTGGTGTGACACGCAGGAAAACCTGATCTACGACCTCAAACTCCAGTGGTTGTCTCTACTGATCAGCATAAGAATTTTGTCGAGAATGTGTAGTAGTCATCCTCTTCCAAATCAACTCTATTTGCTTTGTAGTCTCCTGGACAAGATGAGGTTCCAGCATAGCTGCCTCTCCTACCTCCATCCAACATAAGGGTGATCAGCATGGCCTACCATACAAAGCCTTATAAGGTGTCATCTTAATAGTTTCTTGAAAAATATTATTATAGGAAAACTCCACAAGAGGTATATGCTTCTCCCAAAAAACCTCCAAAATCCAAGATGCATGCTTAGAGCATGTCCTCAAGCACCTAAATCGTATGCTCAGACTGGCCATCTGACTGGGGATAGTAAGCTATACTCAAAAGTACCTATATAACCAAAGCTTTCTATAGTCCCTACCAGACCTGAGAAGTAAAGCGTGCATCTCTGTATGAAACAATGGAGTGTGGAACCCCATGTAAACGTACAATCTCACGGATGTAAAACTGTCCTAGCTCATCAACACTGAAGTTATCCTTAATCGGTAAGAAGTGTGCAACCTTCTTAAGTCTATCAATGACAACCCACATAACATCATTCCCTTGAGGCAACCACGGTAAACCGGTCACAAAATCCATCGCAACATCATTTCACTTCCACTAGGGAATGGGTAACTGCTGCAAAATCCCTACGGGTTGCTAATGCTCCACCTCCACCTGCTAATAGGTGGAACACCTCATGACGAAACCAGCAACATCTCTCTTCATACCTAGCCACTAATACTAATGGTGTAGATCATGATACATCTTGGTGACACCAGGATGAACTGCCCAAACTGAGGAATGAAAGTCTCGTATCAGCTCCTTGTGTATGTCTGCTGACACCCATACGCGCCTATGAAAACGCAAGATCTCATACTCACCTATGGTCTACCCAGAAATAGAATCCTCTCCTAACACGATTTCTCATAGGACTAGGCCTTTATAATCTGATAGCTTACTCATTCACACTTGATCAAGAAGAGTAGAGGTAATAGCTACATAAGAAAGAAAATTTTTCCCCTATCTGTCGTGCACCTCCAAATGCATCTCAGAGAACATAGACATAAGCTACCACTCACTATTGGTCTCCTGAACTGCCTGAATCTAAGTCCTCCTGCTCAACGCATTGGCTATTGTGTTGTCTTTCCCAGGCATATAGGCAAGCTTGAAATCAAAGGACTGAAGGTACTCAACCCACTTTCACTGTCTCAAATTCCGATCATGCTGAGTGAAGATATATTTGAGTCTTTTGTGGTTAATGAAAACCACAAAATGCTCTCCCAATAGATAATGTCTTCAACAGTGTAAGGCATGCAACCAGCTCGAGATCGTGCGTTGGGTAATTCTTCTCATGTGGCCTCAACTATCGAGACCCGTACGCAACGACTCATTTTCCCTACATAATCACATATTTCAGACCAATACCTGAAGCATCCACTACTAGAAAAACAGGTATTTGCGACGGGTCATTTGCGACGGGATCCCGTCGCAAATGGTTTTTTGCGACGGGGGCCCGTCGCAAATGGCACGTTGCTGAAAACGGCGTCGCAACAACACTTATTTCCGATGGGCCCATCGCTAAAGCCTTTCTTTGCGACGGGTATTCTTCCCGTCGCAAATAGTACTCCATATATTTGTAAAAAACTTTTAAAATAGTTTTTGCGATGGGTCCCGTCGCAAAAACTATTTTTTAAAAAAAAATAAAAAAACTATTAATAAATTATTTTAATGCATATAATAATAATACTATTTGTGACGAGCATAGTATCCCGTCGCAAATACTATAAAAAAAATAAAAAAAATAAATTATTAATAAATTATTTTAATTAATATAATAATAATCCAATTATAATTCAAAAATAAAAAATAATAAAATATTAATAAATGATTTTAATTAATATAATAATATAATTATAATTCACAAATAAAAATAATAAATTATTTTAATTAATATAATAATAATAGAATTATAATTCAAAAATAAAAAATAATAGAATATTAATAAATGATTTAATTAATATAATAATATTAGAATTATAATTCATAAATAAAAAAAATATTAATAAGTTATTTTAATTAATATAAAAATAATAGAATTATTTTACATTCAAATATTAAAATAATTCAAGTATTACAAAAAAATATAATTAAATTATAATATTATAAAATTTTAATATATATATATAATTTAATATTATAAAATATAAATAATATTATTATTCATATTAATATTATTATTTAAAAATATAATATTATTAATATTTTATAATGAGACAGAAACTACGAATAGAAAAAAAAATCATATTTTGATTTCACAAATTTTATAACATAAATACAAACTCTAATCTGAAGGAGGGGGGAGGTGGGGGATCTGCAGATGGTGGTGGAGGAAACTCCATCCCTAAAGCATGAGTGAGTCGGCGCATGTACTCCATCTGCTCCTGATGCCGCTGCTGCCACCGACTCGTCTGATCCTCTTACAGCTGCTGTTGGCGTCGACGCTCCTCCTCATGCTGCTGACGCATCTGCTCCTGCTCCTGTCGGAGACTCTCTATCAGTGCAGTCTGAGATCGCAACTGATCCTCATACTGTGTAGTAGAAGAAGATGCACGATCTCCTCTCGAGCTGGACGCCGACATCGCAGCACTGCCATAATAATCTCCGGGAGTCAGTCGAGAGCCGATACCAACTACCCGGCCCTTCTCGAAGGCATACTGGGTGGCCTGCATCCATGCCACCTCATCAAACTGACGGCCAGTGGTCTGATCTGATGACTCGGCCTGACTCTCAGGCCAGGCCTGTGACGCTGCGGCCTCATATGACTCCTGTAGTTGCAATTTAAAATTAAAATTGTGAATATATTATATGCAGTTAATTTTTAAACTTGAAAACAAATAATACTGACCACGATGTGATGCTGACGATCACCTCTGAGCTCCCCAGTAGCAGGATCACTATACATCCTCTGATATACGTCGTACTCCGTAATATCGGGGTGCTCGACAGCCTATAAGAATAAAAAATAAACTGTTAATATTCATAGTTATATAAAATATTTATAAATAATGTATGTACCAGATGTTGTCTATGAGTACTGAAAGAACGACTCCCAGCTCGATGAGTCACCTCCTGTCTCCCCCGATTCTGCCTCCCCACTGATGATCTCCTATGAAAGGCACCACTCAACCAGTGCGCACATAATCCATCCCATACATGGGATGAAATGTACTCTGGTCGGTGTGCTCTACATGACTCGTCAAAATCTGACACTCCTGCTTTCTTCATGGCAGCTTTTCTTAAATTGTGCAAAAACTGACGAAGGCGATCACGCATGGCCACCTCCTATGCCTCGTGGATGGCGTCATGCATGGTATCCTCAATCGGATACCATAAACCCTACAAATAAATCAAAATATCAAGTTAGAAATGAAATAATTTTCAAAATAAAAATTATTTATTTACATACGTACCAACCAATGGCCGAACATGGCCTGCTGCACATCAATGGGAATCTCCTCCCATGTGGTCCACGGCTGAGAGAAATAGTTGCGCAAAATAGTGCTTCCCTGTCCGACTGCTATATGCGGAAAACTGTAAAAATAATAAACATTTATTATGTGAATAGATTAATGAAATCTTAGTCAAATCCATAGGTTATCACACAGGTTATCACACCTCCGTGTGCGTGGATCAAACCCAAGACGTGGATGTCGCTCGGGGACGGGGTCAGGAATCATCAATCGTGCAAGACCGCGCCCCCTCCGCGTACTCCCTGGAGCGCCTGCAGGCTGAGGGTCATCTGCCAGCAACTCATCCGCATCGAAAGGCAGGTCAACATCCGCCAACTCACAAAATGTGGCGTCGTCCATCTGAAACAGAAAATGTTAATGTTAGCAAATAATTGATAATTACTATTATATATACATATATACATATTATGATTGTATATAAATACCATGGAATTCTATCAGTGTTCATCTTCATCATCATCTTCATATATGTCAATGTCATCTTCATCTTCCTCCTCAACATCATTGATATCCATTCGAGTTACAGTTGCTTCATCTCTTACCATTTCAAATTCATATGTGACATCATTAACATCATTGTCATCACCGACTCTTAAATGTGGGGTGTCGTCATCGATACTCATGTATCTTTGTAAAAAATATTGATTTTGAGTACTCTCTTGAAAAACTTTAATTCTTTGCACATCAGTGAAAGCACATTCACTTTGACTAAACTGATTGTCTCGAATTTTGATTTTTATTACACTCCACCAATCAGTCAAGTCTCTTGATGTAGCGCAGTACTTTGCGTAACAAACTTGATATGCTTGTTGAGCCAATAAGAATGGTTCATTTACTGTGAGAACACTTTTACATTTAATATCGATGATTCCATGAGTCGGATGAACACGCACGCCTCTCTCTGTATCCAACCACCAACATTTGAACATGGTTATGTAATGTTGTCCAAGATAACAGAGTTCAATGATTTCATCAAGTATGCCATAAAAGTCAACTTCATTTTCTCGATGATGAGATCCTCTCAAGCTAACTCCACTTTTCATTGTTTTTTTCGATTCCCCATATGCATGTGTATGGAATCGAAATCCATTCACCACATATGCATTATAAGTTTTAACAAGTTTGGAAGGTGGGTTGCTCAATACACACAGCCGTTTGTCAATTTTATCATCATGTCGAGACACCTGAAAATTTGTGAAATAATTATCAATATAGTAAACTATACATTGAATGAGTTGCTAAAAGATAAAGAATTTATGTTCTAGTTTTTGAAACCACTGAGAGAAATTTTTCAGTCGACGTTCTTCGAGAGCAGCTGCTGTAATTTGTGGAATTTATTTCTTGATATGATTATCATACAACCTATAAAAACCAAAGTTATTTACTGTAACATAAATGGTAGAATAAGTGATATAAACACTTACAGTACAACTGATGTCATCTCTTCACAGTTGAGCAGAACATACGTATGAGCTCTATGATGTTCATCATCTGAAATCCAGCGTTCATAAACTCCACCAAAACCAAGCTCTAACTGGTTGAAAACAGATAATTGATTGTCAATTTCATCAATATTCCTCTCATTCCGTCCCATTCGGTTGTGTTTTGAAGGATACTCAGATTCAAAATAATGGGAGCAGAAAAAAGATATTTCCTCTTGCAAATAAGCTTCTGCAATAGATCCTTCAACAGATGCTTTGTTACGTACTTTTCTTTTCAATTTTTGCATGCATCTTTCAAATGGGTACATCCATCGAAACTGTACTGGACCTCCACATTTGGCTTCATATGGCAAATGTAACATCAAATGTTCCATTGAGTCAAAGAAAGACGGCGGAAATATTTTTTCCAGTTTACATATAATTACAACAACATCTTTTTCAAGTTTTCCTAGAGCATCATAATCTGCCGTAGCCGCACAAATTTCTCGAAAAAAATGAGACATGTCTGTTATGGAATCCCAAATCACAGAATTCAACAGACCTCTTAATCTAATGGGTAGAAGTCTCTCCATTATAACACGACAATCATGACTTTTTAATCCAGTAATATGACCATTATTTACACATCTACCCAAATTGGAAGCACATCCATCTGGAAGTCTCAAATCTGCAATCCACTGACAAAATAATAAACGGTTTTCTTTAGACAGTGTATAAGCTGCTTTTGGTTTCAGTAACCTTTTTGTTCTGACATTCTCAAATAGTTCCAATTCTGGACGCCTGCAAATTTGGGCAATATCTAAACGTGCATTTACATTGTCTTTGCTCTTTCCTGGTTTATCCAAAACTGTATGAAACAAATTATCAAAACAGTTCTTCTCAATATGCATGACATCTAACATGTGTTGGACCAACAAATCAGACCAATATGGCAAATCCCAAAATATACTACGTTTAATCCAATTGTGTTCTTTCCCAAAACCATAAATTTTCTGTTGGTTTATTGTGGGACCAAAAGTGATTAGAGGTAATGAAAATAAAACTGATTTTAACTCCGAACCTGATAGCATTTTTGGAGGTTCATCCCTTTCAACTGTTCCTTTTCTGAAATGAGATCTATTTCTGCGAAAAGGATGATTAGCTGGAAGAAATATGTGATGACAGTCAAAATAACAAGGTTTCTTTCCATGAATGAGCATAAATGCTTTGTTCTCTCCCATACAGTAAGGACATGATTTCTGACCATGTGTACTCCAGCCAGATAACATCCCATAAGCCAGGAAGTCACTTATTGTCCACATCAATGCTGCTCTCAGTATAAAATTATGTTTCGTTGCAACATCATATGTACTGACACCAGTACTCCACAATAAATTTAATTCATCAATCAATGGTTTCAAATAAACATCAATATTTTTCTTCGGATGTCCTGGAATTAGTAAAGTCAAAAAGATATATGGCTCCTTCATCAACATCCATGGAGGTAAATTGTACGGAGTTAAAAAAACAGGCCAACATGAATATTGACTACCATAAGATCCAAACGGACAGAAACCATCAGTGGAAAGGCCCAGTCGAACATTTCTAGCTTCTAAAGCAAAGGATGGATGCACTCTATCAAAATGTTTCCATGAATCACCATCGGCTGGATGATTCAAGCTTTTATCGGTTGAAATATTCTCTTTATGCCATGACATCATTGTCGCTGTATTCTTAGACATGAATAAACGTTGAAGTCTGGATGTAAGCGGAAAATATCTCAACTGTTTTACAGGAATCAAACCAGACTTCCCGTGTTGTCCTTATTTATATCTCAGTTGCCCACATGTGGGACAACTATCCAACGACTCATTTTCCCCAGAATATAAAATGCAGTCATTTGAACATGCATGAATCTTCTGACAAGTAAGTCCCAAATTTCGAACCAGCCTCTTACTCTCATATTAATTTGCAGGTAAAACATTTCCTTCGGGTAACAGTGTTTTAAGCAAAGAAAATATCTGGTCAAAACAGGTGTTTGAAGTTCCGTTATCTGATTTGATAGCCATAAATTTTGCAACTTCTTCTAATTTTCTCATCTTGCAGCCAGGATATAATGCATCCTCAGCAGACTTCAACAACTCATAAAATTCAGACGGTGCCAACTTAGGATTTGAAGCTATATCAGCCGGAGTTTCTGTATGTTGAACAGATGAACCTGCAACATCATGTACTAAATCTTGAAACCGGGATGGATCCGGAATCAAGTTGTTATCACCTACTCTGGAACTGCATTCACCGTGTTGATACCAAAAAACATAATCTGGTTGAAAACCAAAACGCAAGAGATGTTCTCCCACTTTGTCAAACGTGTCAAACGTTCTCAATGCACATTTTCTGCAAGGGCGTTTTATTTTGCCTTCTGAAACAAATTCTGGATTTGATGCCACAAATGATAAAAAAGTCTCCACACCCTCTACATATACTGGATTTAAACCAGAACCGTTTGGATTTCTACGTTGATTTATCCATATGCGGTCACCTAATAATGATTGTTGGCGACCTCGTTGTTCCATATTTCTCTATAAAATATAAAAGCATTACTGGTTTTGAATAATTTGTTAGAAAAAACACTCAAGCTAGGATAATTATAGAGTTTAGATCATACACGACTGACGCAAACTTTTTATTGAGATAGACCTAAAAATTGACCCTTTAAGAATTAAATATGTTGCGAATAAAAAAAAACATGTTACAAATATTGATAATTTTAATATTATATAAATTTTTTATTATTTTCATAGTACTAATATTATTGGTAATTAATACTAATTATTGGTAATTATTACTAATTATTGGTAATTATTGGTAATTATTGGTAATTATTGGTAATTATTACTAATTATTGGTAATTATTACTAATTATTGGTAATTATTACTAATTATTGTTAATACTAATTATTGGTAATTATTACTAATTATTGGTAATTATTACTAATTATTGTTAATTAATACTAATTATTGGTAATTATTACTAATTATTGGTAATTATTAGTAATTAATACTAATTATTGGTAATTATTGGTAATTATTGGTAAGTATTGGTAATTATTGGTAAGTATTGGTAATTATTACTAATTATTGGTAATTATTACTAATTATTGGTAATTATTACTAATTATTGTTAATTATTACTAATTATTGTTAATTATTACGAATTATTGGTAATTATTGGTAATTATTACTAATTATTACTAATTATTACTAATTATTGGTAATTATTACTAATTATTCGTAATTATTATTAATTATTACTAATTATTCCTAAGTATTGTTAATTATTACTAATTATTGGTAATTGGTACTAATTATTACTAATTATTACTAATTATTACTAATTATTACTAATTATTACTAATTATTACTAATTATTGGTAATTATTGGTAATTATTGGTAATTATTGGTAATTATTACTAATTAATACTAATTATTGGTAATTATTGATAATTATTACTAATTATTGATAATTATTACTAATTATTGGTAATTATTATTAATTATTACTAATTATTACTAATTATTACTAATTATTACTAATTATTGGTAATTATTACTAATTATTACTAATTATTACTAATTATTACTAATTATTGGTAATTATTACTAATTATTACCAATTATTGGTAATTACTGGTAATTAATACTAATTATTGGTAATTATTACTAATTATTGGTAATTATTGGTAATTATTACTAATTATTACTAATTATTACTAATTATTGGTAATTATTACTAATTATTCGTAATTATTATTAATTATTACTAATTATTCCTAATTATTGTTAATTATTACTAATTATTGGTAATTAGTACTAATTATTACTAATTATTACGAATTATTACTAATTATTGGTAATTATTACTAATTATTACTAATTATTACTAATTATTGGTAATTATTGGTAATTATTGGTAATTATTGGTAATTATTACTAATTAATACTAATTATTGGTAATTATTGGTAATTATTACTAATTATTGATAATTATTACTAATTATTGGTAATTATTATTAATTATTACTAATTATTACTAATTATTACTAATTATTACTAATTATTGGTAATTATTACTAATTATTACTAATTATTACTAATTATTACTAATTATTACTAATTATTGGTAATTATTACTAATTATTACCAATTATTGGTAATTATTGATAATTAATACTAATTATTGGTAATTATTACTAATTATTGGTAATTATTGGTAATTATTGGTAATTATTGGTAATTATTACTAAGTATTGGTAATTATTACTAATTATTGGTAATTATTACTAATTATTGTTAATTATTACTAATTATTGTTAATTATTACGAATTATTGGTAATTATTACTAATTATTACTAATTATTACTAATTATTAATAATTATTACTAATTATTACTAATTATTACTAATTATTGGTAATTATTACTAATTATTGGTAATTAGTACTAATTATTGGTAATTATTACTAATTATTACTAATTATTGGTAATTATTACTAATTATTGGTAGTTATTACTAATTATTGGTAATTATTACTAATTATTGGTAATTATTACTAATTATTCCTAATTATTACTAATTATTACTAATTATTACTAATTATTGGTAATTATTACTAATTATTGGTAATTATTACTAATTATTGGTAATTATTACTAATTATTGGTAATTATTCCTACTTATTACTAATTATTACTAATTATTACTAATTATTACTAATTATTACCAATTATTGGTAATTATTGGTAATTAATACTAATTATTGGTAATTATTACTAATTATTAGTAATTATTGGTAATTATTGGTAATTATTGGTAATTATTGGTAATTATTGGTAATTATTGGTAATTATTACTAATTATTGGTAATTATTACTAATTATTGTTAATTATTACTAATTATTGTTAATTATTACTAATTATTACTAATTATTACTAATTATTATGAATTATTACTAATTATTACGAATTATTACTAATTATTACGAATTATTACTAATTATTGGTAATTATTACTAATTATTGGTAATTATTACTAATTATTGGTAATTATTACTAATTATTGGTAATTATTACTAATTATTGGTAATTATTCCTAATTATTGTTAATTATTACTAATTATTGGTAATTATTACTAATTATTACTAATTATTACTAATTATTACTAATTGTTGATAATTATTACTAATTATTACTAATTATTACTAATTATTGGTAATTATTACTAATTATTACTAATTATTACTAATTATTAGTAATTATTGGTAATTATTACTAATTATTACTAATTATTGGAAATTATTGGTAATTATTGGTAATTATTACTAATTATTCCTAATTATTCCTAATTATTCCTAATTATTACTAATTATTACTAATTAGTACTAATTACTACTAATTATTGGTAATTATTGGTAATTATTGGTAATTATTGGTAATTATTCCTAATTAGTACTAATTAGTGGTAATTATTAGTAATTATTACTAATTATTGTTAATTATTAATAATTATTACTTATTATTGGTAATTATTACTAATTATTGGTAAGTATTACTAATTATTGGTAAGTATTACTAATTATTGGTAATTATTACTAATTATTGGTAATTATTACTAATTATTGGTAATTATTACTAATTATTGGTAATTATTACTAATTATTGGTAATTATTACTAATTATTGGTAATTATTACTAATTATTGGTAATTATTACTAATTATTGGTAATTATTCCTAATTATTGATAATTATTGGTAATTGTTCCTAATTAGTAGTAATTAAATGAATAATTACCAATAATTAGGAATAATTACCAATAATTACGAATAATAACATTATTAGTATATTTTATTATTAATATTAAAATAATATAATTTTATAATTTATATACAATTCTCCTTTCATCTGTGTGTTTTCTATCTCCACATACAAATAATACATGTGGAGACAGCAAACACACAGATGAAACGAGAATTGTATATATATAAAAAATTATATTATTTTAATATTAATAATAAAATATACTAATAATGTAATAATGTTATTATTCCTAATTATTGGTATTTATTACTAATTATTAATATTTATTCTTAATTATTAAAAAATATTACTAATTATTCCTAATTACCATTAACTATGAACAATACTAATAATTTAAATTTATTAAGTAACAAAACAATGTAAACAGAATTAAATTACAACTAATTAAGAATAATTAAAACTAATAAAAAATTAAAAATAAATATTAAATTAAAATGAACATAAATACCTTGAAAATTGATCTGCTCTGATCGTTCTTCAAAACTTTAATATCAACTCCGAAGAAAAAAATTAAACTTGAGAAAAACTGAACTTTAGAAATAAAACTTTGAGAGAAGAAGAAGATGGAGTTTGAGAATGATTTGAAAAAAAACGGATGAGGGTATTTATAGGTTAGATTATTTGCGACGGGATTCCCGTCGCAAATAGTATTATTTGCGACGGTACCCGTTGCAAATACCTTAGCCATCATTTATTACGGTCAACGATTAAATAGTTATTTGCGACGGGTCCCGTCACAAATAACCACCTGCCGACATACTATTTGCGACGGGGAAATATTCCCGTCGCAAATACCTTTTACCGCCGCCGGTTATTTGCGACGGGAATATTCCCCAGTCACAAATATGTTTCCCGCGATTTGGCGCGCAACGCGCGCCAGTTCTTTTGCGACGGGGAAAGCAATCCCGTCGCAAAAGGCTACTTATTTGCGACGGGCAAATACCCCCGTCGCAAATAAGTTTTTAACGGGGCTATTTGCGACGGGATTTATTCCCGTCGCAAATAACCCGTCGCAAATACTCATTTTTCCTGTAGTGATCATAGTAAACAGTATAGATCCTTATTAGCTATGGAAATACTAGTATCAGTGCTGAAATTAACTTCCCTTTCAGCTCCTAAAAGGCTTACTCACAAGAATCTGACCACAAGAACTTTTTACCCTTCTTAGTCAGGCCTGTCAGTGGCGCTGCTAAGTGTGAGAAGTCCTGTATGAAATGTATGTAGTATCCAGCCAGCCCAAGAAAACTTTTTACCTCAAATACATTCTTTGGTTGCTCCTAGGAAACTACTGCTCTCACTTTCTCTGGGTCTATTTATACTCCTGTCTCTGATATAACATGACCCAATAAGTGAATCTGGTCCATCCAAAAGTGGCATTTTGAGAGCTTAGAATATAACTGATGCTCTCTCAGTGTACTCAAAACGATCTCAAGATGGGTAGCATGGTCGTGTCGAGTGTGAGAGTAAACCAAGATATCATCCACAAAAACTACCACAAAAGAATCCAAGTACAGATGGAACAGTCGGTTCATCAGTACCATGAAAACTGCAAGTACATTCATGAGACCGAACGACATAACCATATACTCGTATAGAACATACCTACTCTGAAAGGTTGTAAGAGGTACATCTGATGGTCTAACTCACAACTGATGATAACTGGATCTCAAGTTAATCTTCAAGAAAACCCAGGCTCTTCGAAGCTGATCAAAGAGATCATCTATCCTCAACAAGGGATATCATTTCTTGACTGTCAACTGGTTCAACTTTTGATAATCCACACAAAGCCTGAGGGTACCGTCTGCCTTCTTCGCAAAGAGGACAGTTGAACCCCAAGGAGAAGTACTGGGTCAGATGAAACCCTTTGCCTACAAATCCTCCAACTGCTTCTTGAGCTCCTGTAACTCTGGTGTAGCCATCCTATAAGAAGGAATGGACACTAGTGTCACTCCTAGAAAGAGCTCAATAGAAAAGTATACCTCACGCTCTGGAGTAAAACCTGAAAAGTCCTCTGGAAATACATCCCTGAAATGATCCACCGCTGGAGGAAAAATCATCTATGAAGTCCCTTGGTCATCCAGATATAGACTATAAAACTAGGTCGTAACTCCTCCCAATCCATGATGCTTAGGTCCTGCTCTACTTGCCTGGACATCCCACTCACCCTTATGAAGAAATGATCTGCCCTCCGGTGATGTGAAACTCACCCCATGGTGATAGAAATTGACAACTGTCTGTAAGGGAACTAACTAGTCCATTCTGAGAATGACATCATAGCCTGTCATCTCTAGGACATAAAGATACCATAAGAAGTGACACCCACCAACCTCAAGAGGAAACTCCTTACACTGTTGTACACTATCCATTCTTGTCCCCAACAGTATGTTTAACATGAAGATATCAGCAGAAGAAAAGATACAGAGCCTAAGTCTCTCCATAATAGCAACAGATATAAAGCTATGGGAAGCCCCTGTATCGAAAAGAGAAGAAGTTAAAACTGAAGAAACTAGGATTGTACCTCAAACTATAGAAGTTCTAGGATCCTACTCCTGTTGGGTCTACTCCAATGCAAAAGTCTGACCTGCATCGCGGACCTGGGACCCTGCCTGACCACTCTGATCAGATCCACCCTGTTGTCACTGAAAACCCGGCGATTTACTACCACGGCCGTGACCTCCACCTCATCATAAAAGGACAGAAGAACCCATGTTCCCTAACTGATGAAATACTGGTGGTGCTTCTCCTATATGAGGAGTTATATAAAAACCCCTGTCACAAGCTGCTAGTGAGAAGATCTGATAGAAACACTAAAGATGACTCATCTTGCCACAATATCGGCACTCCACTAGGTCTCTCGACCAATGTGGCCTCATATTCCCACTCTTCCCGCACTAGTAGAATACCACCTAGCTACCAAAAGAAGTGTCTCTCCTCCTTTGATCACCGCGCGAAGACCCCCTGCGGCACTTCCTGCTGTCAGTATGAGGGATACTAACTCTGAATATCGAACTGCCCTGGCTCACAACTCTAGAATACCTCAAATTTCTCTCCATGATCAATTCCTGGTTGACTATATAAGTGATGGAAGTCAACCTAAATATGTTTACCTGTGATCGGATGTCGTGCCTCATACCATACTCAAACTTCCTTTCCAGGATTAACTCATCACCTCCTAGAATAGGCGTGAAGCGCTGCAGCTCAATGAAGTGAGAAGAATACTTCATAACAGAAAGAGTACCATGCTCCATACTCATAAACTCTCGGGCTCAATCAGCCTACAAAGTCTCTAGGTAAAAGTAGTCATAAAAGGCGTGATGGAACTCATCCCAGGCCATGACCTGGTGGAGTCCCACCTGTTATATCACATCCCACCATCTCTTGGTGGAATCCCAAAGCATATAAGTAGAGAGCTTGACCCTCCTCTCCTGAGGAATCTCCAGGTGCTCAAAGATAGAAAGCATGGATTATAACCATGACTCTACAATTTGAGGTCCTCCTTCCCCTATGAAGGTGGGAGGATGATGCTGCTGAAAAACCCACATCATCTCTTCCATATAAGGGGAGGGATGTGGTACTCCTTGGAAGGTCTACCTGAACCTCATAAATCCCTCTCGAAACTGTGCATCAGCACCTGTTTCTGGAATGAAAACTGGTTCCAAAACTGGCACAACAGGAGGACCTGCTGGAAGTCTCTGATTGGCCATGTCTGGTGTCTGATCATTGCCTTGTAATTGGCGGAAAACTAGAGGACATCTCGGTAGCATGGCTCTGAAAGGTCAAGCACATCTTAGATCAAGATTATCAAGGACTGAAAACTAGAAGATAAAGAAGGTAACAAGAGAAAGAAATCATTCAAGTTTTACAAAACATGGATACACAGCATGTATAACGACTACACGGTGTGTTCCCTGAATCCATTCACATGGGCGTGTACTCCTGCCAAAATTGGTTGTGTAACACCCCATACATGACGTGTTTTCCAAACACATGGAATGTACATGAATCCTCTTCCCCTGCCCGAGTACTTGTATACGGATAATCCACACGATTCTTCCTAGAACAAGAATACACAACATGTTAGTGATATACACGGTGTGTATTAGACAAACTTCACCGACCAATGTTGTTAGATACACGGCCGGTTACACAGCTGACTCTACACGGAATGTTCCAGGTGGACATGGCATGTACCAGTAAGGATTTCACCGACTCGTGTTTGTTAGTTACATGGACGGATTCCAAAATTACACTACTAGGAGTGTTAAATCTTGACACGACGTGGATCTCATAAGTTTTATCCATTTGTGTCGTTAGTCACACGGGTGGACACAGGGTCAACACAACACGGCGTGTAGAACTGGTACACGGCGTGTTCCCCTAAGGATTTCCCTATCTCGTGTCTCTACCCACATGGCCTATGAAAATGTTAGAGACTACACGGTGTGTACATACAGTACACGGTGTGTACTTAAGAAAAATAGTTTCTTCTCAAACAGAAGAACACATGGCATGTATTCAAAACTAAATAGCATGTATTCTGAGTTTTTTCAGACAGTAAGCCTTAGAAACTACTCCGAAACCCAGAAAAACACTAAAAAAACCTTTAAGTACCAAATTCCAATCTGTGAGGGCCCATACTCCCTGAGAATCAAAGCTCGGCATCTCATACATGTTATAAACAAGGATAACAGTGTAATGATCCACCAAATTCTGGTCCATGAGGGTCCATAACACCTCAAGAACCAAAGTTTGGAATTCATTCAAACAAAACTTTACACAATCAATTATCTAACAAAAATTAGGTATTCTATCAAGGAATCCATTACAATATCATGTATATCTAGCACAACATCTATCACAACAACATGAAATCACTAATGCACCCTAAATGGCATGGAAAGAATGCATGACATGTGATTTCTAGCAAGTGCCTATATGATACATGAGATGGAATACCCTCATCTCCTTGGGTTGAAAAAGAAATAAAACCATAATAACATCAACAATAACATCATAATACATGTGAATCACCCAATGGTGAAATCAAATCAACCATAAAATTGAAAACCCATAAAAATTGCAATAAATGAGGTAGATTGGCTTTTCATTGTACACGGGTTAGCTACTCCCCAGCACAGCTTATTACCAAGTACCTATTGCATCATATCCCTGACTATAGGATCCAAACAGTAAGTCAAGAAGAAAAGAATGCCTTTGATACCACTTTGTAAAGTCCCAATTCTGGAAGCCGCCTAGAGGCACCCCATACCCGGTTGGTCACATGGCCTCAAGCGCATTTCCCCGAACATCAGTGGCTGCTGACTAGTAGTGAGGGCCTTGGGTGTGATAGTAGGGAAACTATGCCCTCATTGGAAGAGTAACAGAGCGGAAGTAAAACAGATATCCAATAGTGGAAGCATTAATAATACCATATGAAATTAAATAGTGTAATACTGAAGAAATAAATAGATAGAGCACATATATAATGATGCATGATACATATTTCTAGGAAAATATCCAAACAAGTCACAGTGCTGAAATACATTACTAAACCAAAGTACAAGAAACATATTAAACAGCTCCACAGCATCGCAAGCCAAATCTTGGTCTCATGCTCTCCAGCTCCAAAGTAGTCAAGTCCCTGAAGTAGAAAGGCGCTTGCCCTTATCTATACCTATAACAATATAATTTGTTTGGCCCCAAAATCATGGCCCAAATAGGGTGTGAGACTAAATCCTATTAGTCAACCACCACGAGATCTGTGCCTAACATTCAGTGAATATATATGAAAGGCAATAAGAAAAGAGAAGCAGCAAACAAGAAAGTATTCAAAAGTAAACAATCCTACAGTTTCAATGCATTCAGTTCCACATAGAAAGTAAATAGATAATCACAAATAGGTAACCCTATAGGATGTACTCATAGCCTAATCCCCTCTGGTCCTACCTAGAAAACACAAGCAACCCTCTATGAAGTACACACAGTCTAACCCCTCTGGTTCAGCTTTAGTATAGACTCTCTGGGGAAGCACTCACCATCAATTCAACCTATAGTCCCGTATCGGTAACTAAAAGGAACTCTGGGGAATCAATTATGTCACATTCCCATTGTGGCCCACATTGAGGAACTACAGACACTCTAAGAAATCACTTATGTCAATTCCCCCTATGGTCTCACATCATAAAAGTAAAAACAAACACTCTGGAGAAGCCCTTATGTTCATTCTCCCTATGGTCTACTACACCAGGTTCTCACAGCCCTGTGTAAGTCAAACGAGCATAGAAATGTAATACAGCCAAAGTAAACCTCAAGAGCTACTTGGCTAGAAGTTTACAGCATATCATCATGTTAGATAAACAAATTACTCCATCCTACAATACTAGGCATGGGAAAAACAACAAGGAAGCCTAACAGGCTAAGCAGGACTAAACAGTCAAAACAAGGCATGCATGGGAAAACACTTCCAAAGCATAGAAATTAATCCTATTCACATTCAATCAACCTCTACTCAAGCATACAATCATAGAAGGCAATTAACAGGGCTAAAACAGTAAACATGCAATACCTCGTTCAAGGGTATTGTTCAAATTGCACATATAACTCAAATACTTTCAACAGAAAGGCACAAACCACCTACCTCAGTGTTGGGATATCGTTATATGTGAACCTAAAGCCTTGGATCGCCCAAGAACATCGTATATCTACAAAAATGATAAAACGTTCAACAGAGGATAACTTGGGAAAGAGGAGGAATCTGGAAATGAAGCTCTAGAATAAGGAAGGTTTTACTGAGGTGATCCCAACGTAATCGATGGTGGTCGAATTAGAGATTGGTTGCTTGATTGGGGGATCGGGGAAATATCACAGTTGTACGAATGATCTCGGACAAAATAGGTCAATAAGGAGGTGGTTTTGTTTATTAGATGCAACCCTGGTGCATTTAATGAAAAAAAAAAGTACAAGGCATGTACTTTAGAAGTACATGGTGTGTACTTGCCTTTACCATCCCCCGCATTAGGCGGTCTCCAGGTCACCACACATAGCCACTTGTATGGCCATTACACGGCCAACACGCGGCTACCTGTGGTAACTGAGTACACGGCGTGTACTTAGAAAGTACACGGCGTGTACTCAGAAAGTACACGGTGTGTATTTCAAAAATTTCCAGAAACTCCTCTTTTTCCTCAAAACACACAAAAAGGGAAAACATACCTAAAAAAGAAGATCAGGGTTCTTATAGTAGGCCACCACCAATGGTGTCTAAAACTATCCAGTCTATTCATATAAAATGAGTAGTGTTCAATTAAATATAAGGGTAATGAAATAAATAAATAAATCACATCGGTTTGGGTTCCTCATGGGATACTCAACTGACACTACTTTCTTTGGCATAAGTCAGATGTCTTTGAACTAAGGTCAGCTGGTAAAGATATAATATGTATGTGAATATAAATATATATATATATATATTATAATTATCCTAGAATAAATGTATGGATACATAACTAGGCCATCATAAAATTTAGGTGTAAATATGTACATAACCCAAGAATTTTTTTTGGCTTGGCAGATGCATCCTTAAACTTGATAAAATAGAATCCTTAGTTCTTAATAAAGAGGCATCTAGAGCCCATCCAAGGTGATCCATAAATAGGAACCAAGTATCTCTTCGAGAGCACTAAGAATACCCACCACCATCAAAGTTCGTCCAAGGTGATTCATAAGTGGAACCCAAGTATCACTCTCAGCATGGTATAATACATAACCCACCAAGACCATCCATGGTATACGACATAGGGGACCATGTATCACTCGTAGGATAGTACATTAGCATCTACCCACCAGTCCCATCAAAGTTAATCCACTAGGGAACCAGGTATCACTCATGGGTAACTACAACATCTACCTGATGAGCTCATCCAAGGTGTTCTATAAAATAATCCAAGTATCGCTCTTGAAATATTAAGATCCATTTAGAAATTATAATTATAAAGCTCGATGAGACCATACAAGTAATCCTTAAGTCAGGATACTTTTATCTCCCTCACATTATTGTAATAATAAGGGTTTAGCTAGTATGAATTTCATACCACTCACACAATGCATTAAAATCATTACAAGGGGAAATTTACACACCTTAATTTGTGGTTTAATTCAACTAAATACATGAGACTTTTAGGACATTAAGTAAGGAACACCCTTTGGGGTGTCTCGCATCAAGGTTTTCCCCCTACAACATTAATTATAGGGTCTCTTGGACTACGTTAAATAAGTGGAAATATTTTATGTAATTTATTAAACATTTGAGAGGTGTCACTAGAGGATCCCATCACACAGAAAAATGGTGCATGATAAATACAACAAGACTTTAGGGGAAAAAACTAAACCACCTACCTTTCATTGGTATACAACCCCTCATCCATTGTTAGCCTTTTAATCAATCTATAATAGAAGAAATTTGAAAATAGATAAATACTCTAAAAATAGGGAAATTAGCTCACACCACAATAGAGCTAAAGATGGTGGAAAAATCAAGAAAGGAAGGAACATGAGTGCATCTCTTACTGATGTGGATCCAACATGTAAAATGGTGGCTCGATTGGTGTCTAGATGAATAACCAAGGGAAACTTGGTGGGAGGATAAGAGGATCTCCCATACATGGATGCTACTAGAGAAAAATGGGATCCATCAAAACAGGGGTTCTACCTCTTTAAAAAGGGTTCATGGTATATTCTAGATGTTAATGGAATTCACATCATGAATTCCTTAGATTCTATTTTTATTCTTGGAAAGACCAGTTCACATCATGAATAGGATTCATGACATGCATTGAATTCATTTCCTATAATAAAACCCATAGAGTCTATCCAGATAAATTCATATCATGAATTACATTCACGTCATGAATTACTTTCACATCATGAATCCATCCTACAGTCAACTCCATCCCACCTACTACATTTCTTACCAAAAACAAATGAACCAATCAGCATAAAGGCATGATTATCAGGGTCTAATCCCAAAAGACAAACTTAATGATGGTTTTTACAAATTTAAAATAATCTATAACTCTCTAAAAAACTAAGACATTACAACCTCCCCTACTTAAAACAACACATCCTCGATTTCCCATTCTGAGGGTGGTAAATCATCATCTGAGAAAATTTCTATCCACTGAGCACGTACATTGGCCTCTCTCTCCAAAGTCTCTTCCTACACATATGGGCATGTTGCCATAACACCTAGACTAGAGGAACTGTCCTTCCTTAGAGATCCTTTTTTATCTGATCAATGATACATATCAGATGATCCTCAAAGGATGCATCTATCTCCATATCGATATCCTTAGGATCAAATGAATGAGATGGGTCAGATTAATAATGGAAAAATTGTGATACATGGAAGATCTAGTGCATATATCGGTACCTATGAGTTAAATCCAACTGATAGGATACCATAGAAACTCTATTAATGATCTCGAAAGGCCCAACATAATGAGTTGATAGCTTTCCTTGTCTCTGAATCCATCTAAAACTTAATCTAGGAGAAACTCACTGAAATACCCGGTGTCCCACCTCAAATTATAGAGTTCGGTGGAGATGATAAACATAATACTTCTTCCTATACTAAGTTGTATCCATACACTTCTGAACAAGTTGAACCTATTTTTAATTATCTTGAATGAGATGAGGTCCCAATAGCACTATCTCACCTACTTCTAACCAGCACAGGGGTGAATGACATGGCCTACCATATAAGACCTCATAGGGATCCATCTGAATAGTTGTATGAAAACTATTATTGTTGAAAAAATCAATGAGAGGTTAGTTTTTCTCCAAAGAGCCTCCAAAATCAATGACACGTTCTTGGAGCATGTCCTCTAACAATCATATCGTATGCTCGAACTGACTGTCAGTCTATGAGTGGTATGTTGTACTCAGAAGCACCTATAAACCCAATTACTTTTGAAACCTATTCCAGAACCATGATATAAATCAAGCATCTCTATCGGGTAATATTGAAAGGGGAATACCATGAAGGTTTACAATGTTCTGAATTTAAATCCTCCTAAGTTTTTTAACTGAGAATATATCTCGGATGGGTAGGAAGTGAACAACCTTATTCAGCCTATCAATGATCACTTGTACCACATCACTTCCATGAGGATATCTTAGCAAGCCCGTTATGAAATCCATGGTGGAATAATCCCATTTCTACTCAATAATGAACATAGGCTATAGAATTATAGTAGGTTTTCGGTTCTCATCCTTCACCTACTGACAGGTGTAGTACCATGTTCTAAAACCTGCAATCTATCTCTTTATACCCAGCCAACAGTGCTGATGATGTACATCTCGATACTTATTTGTAATCCCAGGTTACACTACCCAAATATAGGCATGATATTCCCACATTAATTTCTCATTTATATCAGCAGGCACCCATACACATCTATGGAAGTACAGGATCTCATTCTCATCAATAACCCAACTAGGTAGTGGATCCTCACCCGAGGAAATATCCCTCGAGACTAGGACCTTGGGGTCTAAAATATGTCTCATACTTACCCATTTCATAAGAGTGAATGTCATTTTTAAAGCTACTAAAATAGGTTTCCCATGAAAATACTAAACCTATTGGTGCATATCAGAACATAGGGCCATCAACTTTCACTCAAAAATGGCCTCCTAGACAGCCTATGTCTTAGTCTTCCAGCTCAAGGCATCAGCTGCTTCATTTCCCTTTCTAGGTGTATAAGTGATATAAAAGTCAAATTACTATAGGTATTTTAACCATCTATATTTTCTGAGATTCAAGTCATGCTATGTGGAAATTTATTTAAGACTTTTTTGGTATGTATAAACAAAAAACCGTTATCCTAATAGATAATGCCTCTAATAGCATAAATCTTGAACCATGGATGCCAACTTGAGGCTGTGTGTAGGGTAATTCTTCTCATGAGGTCTTAGATAGTGGGACACATATGATACAACCCAATATCCCTACATCAAAACTTCTCCTATACCAATTACTAAATCATCACAATAGACTGTATAGATTATTCCTAGCTCTGGTAGAATTAGGATCAACATTGAAGTCAAACTCCCTTTAAGACCCTAAAAAGTTGATTCATAAGATTTAGATCATATAAACTTCACACCCTTCTTAGTCAATACCATGAGAGGCACCTATAGGTGTGAGACATCCAGAATTAAATACCTTTAATATTTATCCATCCCTCAAAAACTATGTATATCAAAGAAATTCTTGGGTTGTTCCTAGGAAACTACAGTACTCACTTTCTCTAGGTTAATAGACACTTCTACCTCTGAGATAATGTGACCCTGGAAGTGAACCTTATCAATAAAAAGGTGGAATTTAGTGATTTTAGCATACATTTTAATCTCTCTTTGTGTATTCATCATGATTGAAATATGTTTGGCATGGTCGTGTAAAGTATGATAATACACCAAGATATCATCCATGAAGACTACCACAAATGAATACATGTATGGGTGGAAAACCCAATTCATTAGAGCTATGAAAAAAAAATTCTCATTTGTATGTCTAAATGGAATAACCTAATATTTTTACAAACCATATTTACTTTAAAAAAAATATGTGGTATATGTGATGGTCTCACATGCACCTGATGGTAGCCCGACCTCAAATCGATCTTAAATAAAATCCTCGCTCCTTGGATCTGGTTAAAGAGGTCGTCTATATGATGCACTGGATATGGGTTCTTTACTATAATCTAGTTCAACTAGTAATAAACCCTACACAATATGAGGATATCATATACCTTCTTGGAAAAAAGTATAAGTGAACCCCATGGAAAAGAAATAGGTCGTATAAAACCCTTAGCTTCCAAACCCTCTAGCTTCTTCTTGAGTTCCTGGAGCTTAGTAGGTGTCATATTATAAGGAGGAATGTACACTGGTACTACTCCTATAACTAGATCAATGGTTAAATCTACCCCTCTCATAAGGTTAACCCATAAAATTATTTAAGGAAGACATCCCTGGAACAATCCAAAATATGAAGGAATTATATAAGTTGTATTCATTGATCCCTCAAAAAACTACTAGCCACCTAGGTTGTCACTCTACCCAGATCATTATGCTCTGGTCTAGCTCAAATTTCTTAGATATCCCATTATCCCTTATGAACATAGGTACTACCCTCAGGTGATGTAAAATACACCCTTTAGTGATGGGAATCAACATGGTAATAGTGTGGAACCAACCAATCCATCCCTAGAATGACATTGAATCCTTTCATCTCAAGGTCAAAAAGATTCCAGAGGAAGATATATTCACCCACCTAAAGAGGAAAATCCATGTATTTATGTATACTCTCTGAGCACGTTCCTAGAGGAGTATCTAGTGTCATAACACCACAAAAGTACTCTATTTCTATCCCAAGGATCTCCACAATTACCATAGATAAAAAAGAGTGTGAAGTACCTATATCAAATAAGGCAGAAACTAATGTAGAGGCTATAAGAATAGTACCTCAAAATATATAAGGACTTAGAATCAGTTCCTCAGGAGTAGGCTACACTGCATATATATGGACAAATCTATAACTTTGGGATGAAACCTTACTAATCAGAGCAAGTCCACTCTACTTGAATAGAATATCTGAAGCCTGAATACCTCAGCCACAACCACCACCTTAGCATGATCGACAGGTAGTGGTCTGGCTCCCAACCTAACATGGAACTACTAATCTTGTACTTGAATTAAGTATCAATACATATCCCTTATCACTAGGAACTAGAGGTAAAGTTTGGAATAAATGTTGAAGGTGGCCCAAACTACCACAATCTCTGCACTCGATTGGGTCCCTCATGCATTGGGTATTCTTATGGACTACCCTACCACACTATTGAAACACCACATAATTTTCAGTACATGTCATGTGACTCGTGATTCCATCACGAGTAGACTCAAAGTGATGTTTCTTACTATTAGATGAACCACCTCTCTACCTCAAAGCTGACCAACCCTAACTCACACTGCCAGCTTCCCTCAAGTTCCACTCAGTGATGAGGGACTGATTCACTATCTCTAAAATGTTGGTTGACCTAAATACATTCACCTGTAATCATATGGTGTATGAAAGACCATCTTCAAACCATCTCACAATCATTAACTTGTCACTGGTTTGTGCCAACACAAAACATTGAATCTTGGTAAAATGAGTTGAATACTCCATAAAGGACATAAAAACTTATTGTAGGTGCATAAAATCCCTAGAGTGGTCCACTCATATCATCTAATGGAAAAATAAATTGAATAATTCTATCTAGAATTCTACCCAGACCATACCCTGATGATGATCAGCCTCAGTGATGACATCCCACCAATGTTTAGTAGAGTCATAAAGCATGTATGTCATGAGTTTAACCCTATTATATAGAGGTGTATCCAAATGCTCTAAGATAGATAACATGGGATTTATCCATAACTCAGTAGTCTGAGGACCACCATCCCCTGAGAAAGTAGGAGGATGCTGCTACTGAAATTCTTATGTCAACCCTACCATAGTAAGGGTAAGACATGGAGCTCCCTATATAGAATGCATGAATCACAGGAATCACTCTTGAAACTAAGCATTTACACCTAGTGGAGTAAGAACAAGGGGTGCCTCTAGTGGCTCTATAAGAGGTAATACTGGTGGCTTAGGGTCTGCTACCTCTAGAGCATGGTTGACACCACCCTCTGGGCTCATTTCTCAAGGATGTGATGGTAGCATATCTTTATAATTTCCAAACACATGCCTTAAATAATATTTAATAACATATAGGAATCATAGATAACAGGAGAGGATAGGTATATATCCTTCTTATAAATGAGTCACACCTCTCTACCTACTCCTAAAGCTAGTCCTAGGTGATAAGAAATATCATAATTGATCACAAGATACGTTTCCTACTACCCACTATTAAGGTTTGGTTAGGGTCAATATCTCACACTATGAAATAGAGGTTCCAGTATGGAAGCTTTAAATTGTAAGGTATAGAGTAAAGCACCCTTTACTTAGAAATTTGCATCCCCATTTAATAGTAACCTATTTATTTAAAATTTAAAGTTCATACTCATTTATAAGAATGTAGATATCATAGTCCAGTTAGATGCATCACCATTACCAATTTATAAAGGCTCATAATATTTATAAATTGTAATTGGTACATCATGTAATTGTGATAGTTCCCTTACATCCGATATCAGGATATAACAGGTCATGTAAAATTATTTGATTAAATGAATCACCATTCCCAATTTATGGAATTAAATTCTTTATAAATTAAAATTGGCATTCTTGTAATCAAATCAACTAACGTTTCAACCCATAGAACCAATGGTTCATGGATCAAACATAGCATAATTGGTGAATTGATGTGACATCATCAATATATATGGGAAAAACCATTTATATTAATGAATTAAATTTAATTAATTTAATTATTTTATCCTTACAAGAAGTGTTATCTTAGTTCCATATATAATAATAAAGTTACTTACACCACTCGCATGCAATATAGAAAATGTGAGCAATAAGATATACCTATATAGAATGGAATAATGCATGACATGTGAATCCTCAAGTGCCTATAATGATGCATGAGATGATAACTTCTTATCATTATAGGCCAAGGATAAATAATCCCATAATAATAATATCAACAATAATAATTTCATAAAACATGTTTGTCACCCAATGGTGAAATTAGTACAACTGTAATAGGCAAAAACCAAAAGATTAATATCATATCCTATGTAATTTGAATTTTCCCCTTCACTTGGGTTAGCTACTCCTAGGTATAGGATCATTATCAAATTTTGACACATTATTAGTCTCCTATCTAATACCCAAATAATTATACAAAAGGAAAAAACACCCCTTTGATTCCACTTTGTAGCATCTCGGTCCGTAAGCCACTAAAAGGTGACCCGATCTAGTTGGCCACATGACCTCAAGAGAGACTCCCCATATGAAAGAGGTTGTTGACTAAAAACGATGTCCTAGGGTGTGTCTATGGGAAGACTATGCCTATTGATCAGAGTGTATAATATTGGTATTCAATCATGGTAAATACTAGAAGTAGTAATAAGTAACCGACAGTAGAATAATAAATAATCCAGATAAATAAACAGGCGAAAGATGAATCGGTATCAGATGCAAAAATGATGATCATCTCATGATGTTATACAAAAGGTAAGCACACAGGATACAGGGGTACATCCATATACAATCATTCTAAATAAAAAGACAAAAGAACAAGATCTTCCTTAACTAGAAACATCAGTATAGGCTCATTCCTCTACTCTATTATTCCACCCTAGTACTGAGAATCATACATCGGAAGTTGGGTACTTCCCATTGTCTATACCTGCAATCATGAAGTCTATTTAGGTACCATGGGAGGCCCGAATAGGTGTGAGATATACTCAGAAATCCACCACCAATGGTGTCTATAACTATCTAGTATATGCATATAAAATGATCAGTGTGCAGGTAAATCTAAGGGTAATGCAATAAATAAATAAACCATGTTAGTTTAAGTTCCTCATAGGATGTATGGATAACACTACCTACTTCAGTATAATCAGAATGTCTCTGAACTAGTTCAAAAAGAACATATGAAATATGTATGTGAATATATATATATATATAGATATGTTATAATTCTCCTAGAATATATGTATGGATACATAACTGACTGAAAATTATTTTTTTATTAAGATAAACCCCCTTTTAAGGGAAAAGGGAAAAACCATCATGACATTAAAGATATAAACAAGTCAAAAGGCCCCAACAGTCTAAAATTCCAAGACCAAACAACCCACACTACATGATAAAACCCCCTCCCAGCATAAAAAACATGAAATCTAGCTTCCACCTTCCACTTATTATCGGCAAGTTGTCCCATGAAAAAATCATCGGGCCTAGTACCGATGGCCATAGCCATAACCTCTCAAACATCCAAATCCAAAAATTAGAGGTACAGTGGAAACTCTTTGCCCTAAAACTCTTCTGGAGCAGCCTCATGTAAATGATTTGATTGTAGAATCCTTGAACCTTAGACCACCTAGGCCACAAAAAAAACAAACCCACCGCAAAAGAGTACCACCACTGATTCACACATCAAACCAATAATGCCTCCACAGTCTTCAAAAAAAATTCACAAACAACCGCGAGCATCCAATCCAAAATAAACCATAAACCCAAATTCCAGAGAGCAGAAACACCATACCAGATCCAGATCCAAAACCTAGATCATGCACCAGAACCATCACCGGTTGCCAGAATCAAGGCTGGATCCCCACCTCCAACCAAACCCCAACCGGCCGCAGACACCCGATGAACAGAAGTCTCACCGAAGACCGAACCACGCACGAGAAGCGGGAGGGTTGAGCATAGAACCTCAAATGATGACAACACCGCACAAAAACCTCACTAACTTTGAACATCAAAGCATCAAAAACAAAAAACCCTTACTGTAAGGACTATCATAGACGAACCTACGAGGGAAGAAGAAGAAGACCCACCACCAGCATACAAAATCCTGTCACCACCTTCAAAACCGAAAATGGAGACCAGATCCACCCAACGCCCCCCAGCCGATTAAGACATGTATCACAACCCTTACCGCAACAACGGAAACTCGAACTCACCACACCGCCGAGTGAAGCATCAAGCTAGAAAACAGAGAGATTCTCCAAGAGGTATGATCCAACGGAGTCGAAAATGCCGCCATAGAAGATACATATCCTTAAACTTGGTAAAATATAATACTTAGTTATGAATAAATAGATATCTTGGACTCATCCAAGGTTTTCATGACCCGGCCCGACAGGGCCCGAACCACAACTACCTCAATCCCACCTTCAATGGGTCAGGGGTTGGTAACCAGCACTAAGTAGGCATATCCCACATATGGGATTCATTATCCTAATGTAAATGCACAAACACACACACATATATAAAAGATCATACAATTATGAAATGTAAATCAACTGAAACCAATGCATGCATTCATCTATAATCTCACAATCAGAGTATGAAAATAAAGTACTAAAAGTTATAAATGGTCCAAATACAACCATAACCAAAAATTAAAAGAGTATAACCTACTCAGAAGGTGTGGACTACTATCAAATGAAACCACCTAGAAACCACCTTGGTCTATCTAGCTCAATCTATGCTCCAACATCTCCTTGTCCTCCTAGGACATCATCAAATGGGTTGTCTTCTACATAATATATAACATGTGTGGGCAGATCCCATAAAGGGGTGAGTATAAAAATACCAAATAAGATAACCCAAATGAACAAAATACAAAGCATAAAGAGTATTAAAATAATAACAATTATATATAAATCAAAGGAATAACAAAAAACCTAGATATACTCAAGAAGTACATTGCACCTCTAGGTGGTCACAACTTAACTATCATCCACAGGATTCTGCTCGAAGCAATGCTCATTCTAGGAGAACACACTCCATGAGACATTCTATCACTGGAGGAACTCTTCTGAGAGTTCAAGATCATTGGGAACCACCTAATAAAATTCACTGGTCTCTAGATAACTCAATACTCAGATAGGGGATCACACTTAGAACCATTGGGGGACACCACAGACCCAGTCTAGATCAACCCACTAGGTTGGGGATCATATTCCAATGATACCATGAACCCTACTGAAACGGACTAGTAGATGGAGGATAAATTCCCCACACATGGAGTTAATGATGATTTAATAAACCCTACCTAGGGTATAAGAAATAATGATAGAGGATCACACATCAGACTCAAAAATAGAAACCACAAACTCTATCTGAGACTCATTATCTATAGGGGATCACAATCTAGAGATACAGACATAATTCATCATTTTACCCTTGATTATATGGACCAATGGAATAAACACAACCATTATTGGTCCAAAAATGAAGAAACAAATGGCTCCAAACACCCTAAAAGGGAGTACACTACATGTATTGGGGGTACACAGCATGTCTAGTCAACCCCTTATCTACCCATGTGGCGCTACCTCACATGACATGTAAGCCTAAAAATACACAGCTTATAATTATTATACACGATGTGTAGAGGTATGTCAATACCCTTTCCATTCTTTCTATCCATGCCCATTTACTTTTGGTTGTTCCCATGTACACTTAACCATGTCTGTATATCCCAGACTATTTATGCCCATGCATCCTTCAAGATACATGTTGATCCACTATCATGGGTCACACAACATGTGACAGATGTCACATGGAATGTTATCTTTTTCTTCTCTGTGGAAACCCTAGCACCGCACAGAGGGTCCCACACTATGTGCATCTCTATATTATACTTCGTGTAACCCAAGATTTTCTAAAACCTAAGGGTTCTTCTTTGTGTCATTATCCATGTTGTCTCCACTATGATTCCATTTGGGAATCATGGATCTGAGGGTAGTTTCCCAATTTCTTCACTGATCA
The DNA here is from genome assembly GCA_963277665.1 of Viscum album. Lineage (NCBI taxonomy): Eukaryota > Viridiplantae > Streptophyta > Magnoliopsida > Santalales > Viscaceae > Viscum > Viscum album. The sequence continues at coordinate 1,284,975,463 of OY728140.1, forward strand.
TAGGGATCCGGGTTCCGATATGCTCAAAAATCACCTCTGTTAATCCATCTATAACCACTTTGCAACAAAACTAGGAATAATGGGAACCCTCAGTCTGATCTGGTCCACCTCTAATCATCCTACATTACCACACCTCAATCAAACACTTGATCACAAACCACACCTACAATATCAATTTGTTTCACCAAATAACAGTCATGAAACGATCTAATACTGGGTATTTCATCAAAATGTAGTCCAAAGTAATTTCTTGTGATGAAAGTGAAAAGAAATGGGTGAGAAATACATGAACCATAAAATATGAGGAATAAACTTTGGTCTTTCTTCATTTTCAACCTCAAATAGTTGTTGAATAATTAGATGAATGAAGAGGGAAATAATCAATGAAAAATTGATCAACTATAAATAAAATCAACCATTGATGCACGAATCAATTATTTCTCATGTAATTGATCCACATTCAAATTGGATAAATAAGGGGATATAAATAACAAAAATCAAACATTCTACTTGGATTTTAGATTGATCGTTGATGAAGAATGGTCATTCATTTCCATATTTGGTGAGATCTCCAAACTCTGATGGCATAATGATCCTCAATATCAATCAGATATAATGTCATTTTCCAAGAATGACCTCCTCAAGCATTCCTATAGATCTCTAGAGTTAAGTGGATAACCTTGATATCTCATCATAACTGTGTATTTGTAAGAAATTTTAGGTCATGAAAATTTAATAAAATAAATTAATTTCATTTCATTATTTTATTTAAAAATTTACCTACAACCGAGGATAACCCAAGCGTCCAATGCACTCCAAGATTATGTCATGCCAAGGGTAAAATTTGTGCCCTATACCTAACAGTGGCATCATATTTTTGATCTAATCCTCTATTTATGAGTTATTCCACTTTTTTAGAAAAATTTTGTGAGTCTGACATTAATATCTTTAATATTTTTCAAATATTAATTTTGGTCTCATCAGGTCTTATATTATCACACCATCTTAGTTTCTAGATCTCAAAACAATCCATATAATATTCTAAAGTAATTAATGTAAAATTCAGAGTCATGATATTCTCCCCACCTTAGGGTTTTTCATCCTTAAAAGCAAAAAACCTACTCAAAAAGATGATGGTATGAGGCTCACATCTGGGTCTCCCTCTCCTAGGTAATCTCCTGAAGATTCTTATGCTTCCACCAAACATGCATTAGGGGAATCAATTTCCCATGAAGGATCCTCTTCTACTGATCCTCAATCTCCATCAGGTACTCATCCAAGGTATACATATCCTCTATGTTCATCTCACCCCAATCGATAACATGCGACGAGTCATGCACATACCTCCTTAGTTGGGACATGTGGAAGACGCCATGTACTCGATCTAACAATGGAGGTAGGTCCAAGTGGTATGTCACCTCTCCAACTCTACACAATATCTAGAAAGGTCCAATGAATCTCAGGGATAAATTTATTCCCCAATAAAATCTTTATAATCTATGTCATGGTGATACCCTCAGAAACACATGGTAACCCTCCTCAAACTTCAAAGGCATCTGTTGTCGGTCTACATAGGACTTATAATGGATCTATGTAGTACCCATCCACTCCTGGATGATTTTCACCTTCTATATTATAGCTCTCACCAACTCTGGGTCCATGAGTGCTAACTCACCTTCATAATTCCAAAAATTATTGACCTAGAGGGTCTCTATAGAGACTCTTCTTTTTCTTAAATTATTATTACATCATTTTAAAGATAAACAACATAATAGTGTTACAAATCCAGGATCCAAAGGTTTAGTATCTTGGTAAAATTAGGACCATACATAAATTTTACATAATAAAACATACACATTTATTCAATTCCTTCTTATTTATCTTCTTATTATCCCTCGTTTTCTCTTTAGTATAAGTATTCACCTGAGGATATACATCAAAAGAAAGGGTGAGCTAAAAGCCTAGTAAGAGGATAGATAAGAACATGAATCAATATAACATGGATGAGAATAATCATTATCATCATAACGTAAGCATGGGATCATCATCATAATTATGATAGGAAACGTTAGATAAAGTCATGGAATGTGGTAAAGTATAAAAATGAAACATCATGGCTTAGTAGTCAAATACCACACATAGTTGTGAACAAATATAGCATCATGTTCATGTATATTTCACTTTATATCATTAAATTCGTCACATTACACAATGCATTAGAGTGATATATAATTTTTAGCACACCCATCACAACATTACATTTACATGTGCCATATAATTCTAGGTTCACCCATCACATCATAACATTTACATTATCATACATGCCACATAAAGCATATATCAATCTTGGATATAAAATAACACATGGAAATTAATGGGTTTAATTTCATAAATCATACATTCATAAACTTTGTATCTACCAAAAAAGGGAATGAGATTCTTGGTATCAATCTTTATTCAAGAAGAAACAATCTCATGAGAAGAAAAAGATGTTTTTTTAGAAAGAATAGTTCTTTTGGAAAAATATTTAATTTGTCACAAAACCGAATTGGAAACATGTATATCCTAGAAAATAAAAGTTAATGGAAATTAAATGATATTTATATAAAAATAAATGGGCATCCATACTAAAAATTGAGTGAAAGATAAAAAAACCCAAAGAAAGAGAGTTGGGTTCAAGAATCCCCTTACCTTATGTCTGAATGATTTTTTCAATTTAATATCCTGTATAATAAAATTAAATTCATTAATTTAAAAACCCAGAAACTTTTATACATGTATTTTATTCAATATAGTTTTATTAAGTTCATTTATGGGATTTTTGATGAGTTATAGAGTTCAATTTAATCATTTGGGAATGTTAGTTTTCTTGGTTTTCATGATTGGTTTGCTTGTATATAAGTATGGAAATTCATGTACAATTAGAATAATTCTCCTAAATTGAAATTATAGGTTATTAATGATAATCAATAAGTTTAAATGGTTATATATATAATTTTTTATATGGTATGAGGATGAATCATTAGATAATACATTAGTGATAATCGTTTAGATTATTACGGATTTTTTTATCACAACAAACTCATTTTGTTTTATCATTTAGTATTATGTAAATATGTTACTTAAAAAACATAATAAGGATCATAATATAACATTAAAATATGTTTTAACCATTAAAATGGTTTCATTACCAGTCTTAAAGGCTATAAGGTAAAATGAAAACATGTCATCCTTGAAGGCGATAAATCAACACCTCACGGATGATGCTTTCATTTTAAGAATAAAAGGGAGAGGAGAAGGGGTTTGATGATGGATTATTCCATTAGAATAATAAAATTATAGTATATTTAATGTAATATGGTTATCAATATATTTTTATGAGTGGATTTTATAATATAATAAGGAAATAAAAGAACTTGAAAAGAAATTAAAATAAAATAAATAGGATTTTACCTCTTGAATCCTTCTCCTTGAGAACATCCTTAAGGAAAATGGTTTGGTCTTTTGATGAAACCAAGAGGTCATGTACGTGGAAGAGGAGCTTGATAATATTATTGGGTATAATTTTTACACGGTTCAAATCTTGGAAGATTTTATGAGAAAAGGTGGTGATGGGTGGTATTTATAGAGGAGGAGAGGGGTGTTTTCTCATTATTTTATTCATTAGTTTATTATTTTGGCTCAAGACTATGAATAGTTTGATAATAATCTCTAAAGATATTAAAATAATGAAGGGGAGTTAAATATTATGGTTCTTACATCAGCGATGACTTAAGTAATAGTTTATTTAATATATAGTGTAAATTACTGTATTTTACTATTCACCAAAAATTCAAGTATTTCAAAAAAATCAGAAAATTCACCCCAACCATTTTTCAATGTGTAGAATCTAAAAATGAACTCAATTTTATGAAAATAATTTTCTAACTATGAGAAATTTAGTTTTTAATTAAAATCGTCATTTATTTGAAAAATACTGATTTTAAAAATTATAACTAATTTTATAAAACTTTGAAAAATTAATTAAGGTGTCATAAAATTATCTTATAATTGTAATAAAACAAAATATTAATTTATAAATAAATTTTATGATAATATAATTTATTTTAAATCATTATATTAATTATAAAATTGTAATTAAATATTTATGACTTGTAAAAATATCAACACTTAATTAATAATTTTTAATACATTTATTTACTTATACTATGATATAATTATATCATATTTTAGTTTATAAGATGGATAAATTTTATTAATAATTTCATAGGTGAGGTTACTATTCTATTGTCTGTTTTATTATTCATAAGGGTCATATTACTATTCCAAAGGTCATGTTATTATTCCATTAGGATAGGTTCCTTAACTTCTAGAAATAACTCTTATTTCATTAATTATTCATTTATAAAGTTTTTATAGTTTTATCAAAGTGATTTTATGTGGTTTATATTATATGACATAATTATAATAAGGGTATTTCCCTTGATAAAATTTGGGGTCATTACATTCTTCCCCCTTATGAAATTTCACCCTCAAAATTTTATTTTACATTCTTAGTTTAAAATTGGTGAGGGTAATTCTCCTTTATCACTTCCTCTGGTTACCATGTTTCCTCTTTTTACTTATGGTTTTTTCATAGTACTTTGACTAGATGAGTAGTCTTGTTGCATAGAACTTTATCTCTACAATCCAATATCTTCATTGGCTTCTCCTCGTAAGAGAGATCATCTTCCGACTATACCACCTTTGGATTTAGTATATGTGATGAATTCAGTATATACTTCCTCAAGAGATATACATGGAATACATAATATACTTGAGACATGGTTGGTGGAAGTGTTAGTCGATATTCCACAAATCCGACTCGATCAAGAATCTCAAAGGGGTCGATGAACCTGGGACTCATATTTCCTTTATTCTCAAATCTGGTGATCCTCTTACATAGAGATATATAGAGGAATACCATGCCTCCAACCTTAAACTCTTGTTCTCATTGACGATTATCTTCATAAATCGTATGTTGAATTTGGGCTGCCTTGATGTGCTACTGAATGGTTTTCACCTTTTCTACCATTTCTTCAACAATTTTAGGTTCTAACAGCTTACATTCACTGACCTCATCCAAAAATACCAATGTTCTTCACCTTTTCCCATAAAGGTATTTATATGGAGCCATTTGGATGTTCAAGTGGAATTTTTTTTATAAGAGAACTCAACCAAACGTATATGTTGGTCCCATCCTCCTTTTAAATCCATAGAACATGCCCTCCACATGTATTATAGTGTCTGAATACCATGCCTCAAATGTTAAACTCTTGGTCTCATCGGAAATTATCTCCATAGCTCTTATATCGACTTTGGGCTGCCTTAATGTGCTACTGAATGGTTTTCACCTTTTCTACCATTTCTTCAACAATTTTAGGTCCTATCAGCTTACATTCATTGACCTCATCCCAACATTCCAATTTTCTTCACCTTTTTTCATAAAGGGACTCATATGGATCCATTTGGATGCTCGAGTGAAAAAAAATATATAATAGAACTCAACCAGAAGTAGATGTTGGTTCCATCCTCTTTTGAAGTACATAGAACATGACCTCCACATGTATTCTAGTTTTTGAATAGTTTATTTAGATTGGACATCAGTTTGTGGATGATAATTCATACTGAAGTTCAGTTTAGTGTTTAGAGCATGTTGGAAACTTTTCCATAACTTGGAGGTGAATCTCGAATCTCGATTAGATATAATTGATAGTAGTACTCTATGAAACCTTACCACTTATGTGATGTATATCCATGCAAGTTGATCTAGTGAGAAGTCCTATTGAATTGTGATAAAGTGAGATATCTTTGTAAGATGATCCACAACAACCCATATAGAATATTTTTCCTTTATATGTCTTTGGAAGTCCGGTGACAAAGTTCATGGTGATGTTTTCCAATTTCCATGTTGGTATGGGTAATGATTGCATCATCCCCTTAGACTTTTTTCTTTTAGCCTTAACTTGCTGAAATATCATGCACTTTGATGTATATTCAGTGATCTTCTTCTTCATATTGTCCCACCAAAAGTTCTCTCGGATATATCAATACATCTTTGTGCTCCCTAGGTGAATAGAGAAGGTTGAGCTATGTGTGTCATTCAGAATATTCTTCTTTATCTATGGATTGTATGGTACACATAATCATTACCCAAATATTATAACTCCTTCCTCATCAATTTTAAAATCTAAGGATTTCCCCTTTCTCATAGCTTCCACCTTCTTCTAAATTTCCACATCATTTCTTTTAGCATCATTTATTTTCTCTCTAACGGATAGTTGAGAAATAATTTGAGAAAGTATTGGTGATTTTACTTACTTAATGATTCCCATATCCATCCTTTTCAAATCTAATAAGATTGGATACTTCTCAATTATCATCATTGATAATATTTTAGTATCCTTTATACTTAGAGCATCTGCCACTTTATTCACCTTACCAGGATGGTAGTGGATTGAGCAGTTGTAATCCTTGATGATCTCTAACCATATTTGTTAGTGAATATTAATATTCTTCTATTTGAATATATATTTTAGGCTCTTATAATTAGTATATATTTCACACTTCTCCACATAGAGATAATTTCATCATGTTTTCAATGCAAAGAACACAACTGCTAATTCCAGATCATGTGTGGGATAATTTTGCTCATGAATTTTCAACTGTCTTGAGGTGTAGGCTATCACTTTATCATTTTGCATTAGTACACAGCCTAAAACATTTTTTTAAGTATCATTGTTTACTATAAAGATTTATCCACTTGTCAGAAGTGTGAGTACTAGCGGAGTGATAAGACTCATTTTTAACTCTTTGAAGCAGTCTTCACATTCACTGGTCCATAAAAACTTTTCTCCATTTTGAGTCATCTTGGTTAGTGGGTTTTACAATCATGAGAATTTATTAACAAATCACCAATAATACCTAGCTAGACCAAGGAAACTACAGATCTCCATTATAGATATTGGTTTGGGCCACTCTTCAATTGTCTTTATCTTAGAAGGGTCCATAGATATTTCTTTACTGGTGATAACATGCACCAAGAATGATACTTACTCCATAAAAAACTCACATTTATTTTAATTTGCATAAATTTTCTCCATTCTCAATGTCTTTAGAATATTATTAAAATGATCCTCATGCTCCTCCTTACTCTTGTAGTATATCAGAATATCATCGATAAGGACTACCATAAATTTTTCAAGGTAATCTCTAAAGACCCTATTCATTACATACATGAATATTAATGGATAATTAATGATTCAAAAAGGAATCACTATGAACTCATAGTGTTCATAACTCATTAAAAAGGTAATCTTGGGAATATCCTCCTTTACCTTTAATTGGTGATATCCTGACTGAAGGTCCACTTTAGAGAAATACTTGGCACCACGTAGTTGATCGAACAATTCATCTATCCATGGAAGGGGATACTTTTTATTTATCATGATTTAGTTTAGATCATGATAATAAATGTATAGGTGCATTGATCCATCCTTATTCTTGAAAATAGGACTCGTCACCCTATGGTGAAGCACTTGGGCATATAAAACCATTGTATAGATTCTATTTTAACTGCTTCTTCAGTTCTTCCAACTCAATGGTGACCATTATATAAGGTGTATTTGATATAGGCATAGATCCAAGAATAAGTTCAATTGAGAACTCAACCTCTTGGATATGATGAAGACCAGGCAATTCTTTAGGGAACGAATCGTTGTAGTCCCTTACAATGGTCATGTCTTTGATTAGGATTATCTCCTTTGTCTCAATAATTTGAGATAGATATGCTTGTTCATAAGGAAATAATATCCACACTTGAGATGATTATATGAAGAAGATTCATCCTCCTCCTTACACTTGTATAGAATTAGAGGATTCTTTGGGGTGTGAAGATTTATCTTCCTTTATCGACAATTGATGTTGGATTTGTATAAAGATAGTCAATCCATGACCAATATAGCATCAAACTCCACCAAAGGAAGTATAATAAGATTTACTGGGAGGTTCAGTCCACAAACATTAACTAGGGAGTAGTTATATACTTTGGATGCAATAATTTTCCCATTTTCTATTCTCATAGATAATTCAACCTCCATATTTTTAGGTGGTGTTTGAATAGTTCTACTAAACTTGAAATATATGAAAGAATGCATAGAACCAAAATAAAATATTGCAATCTCTATTCTTGAATGAATGTCCAGTGTACCTATCACCACATCATTTTTGGGCTCCATCTTAGCATTACTGATGGAATAACCCTTCCCTTGATCCTTTTTCTTTGGTGCATGATTAAACTGATTACCCTCAAGGACTCGAGGTTTAGTGAACTGGCTTGCATAGTGCCCTTTCTACCTATAGTTTAAGCATTGAACCATGGTTAGTATTATCCTTTCCTTTACCACATTACACTTATAGCATTATCCTATCCCTTTAAGGAAATGACCATGATGCTTCTTACCACATTTTTGACATATGGGTGATTTATTTTTCTTTCCACCTTTCTCATTGGATCCTCCATATTGAAAATCCATCTTCAATTTCTTATCAACATAGCCATGGGACCATTCTACAAACTCTATCTCCACTTTGATATCATATCGAATTACTTATTCATAACTCCCAAATTCTTGAATTGATAGAGCCTTTTGAAGGTGTGGTTTTACACCACTAAAGAATGTATCAATTTTCTAACATTGTTTATAACAAATATCGAAGAATACCTTGAAAGACTTGTGAAATTTGATTCGTAGTATGTGACAGATTCTCCTTCTTTTTTATTTATCTCTATGAACTCTCTATTCATATTTGTATGAAGATTTAAAGGTAAATACTTATTAAAAAACATTATATTAAAGTCTTCCCACTCTATTTATTCAATTTCATCCTTTTTATTGGTTTTATTAATCAATACTCACCATTGGTTGGCCTCTCCATCTAGATGATAAATGGCTAGAGTAACCTTCTCCATCTCAGAAGAGTGAATTACAGAAAATATATTCTCCATTGAGTTGAATCAATGTTCCACAACTAGTGGATCAGAAGATACACTAAATGTAGGTGGTCATTTCCACATAAAATACTTGATAACCAATTGCTTCCTCTTAGGTCAAGGAGGATGTTCCACATTATTCAGGTTATTTTTCATAGCCTAAGATAACCGAATAAGCATCACCATAAAATTTTTAACTCCACCTCCCAAGGTATTGGGGATGTAATTCAAGAAATAATTTCATTGTCCCTCGCATGGGTTGTTGTCCTAGTTTCTCTTGGTTCCCACCATTTTCTAAAATAGAAAATGTTCGAAACAAAATATAAGTCAGCAAGTCATGAATAAATAATTTATTCCTTTGTGCAATTAAGTCTAAAGGTATATCTTGTGGGATACCTATGTTTAGAATTTTCTAAAAAGAATCTTATTGGATTATTACATATAATTAGTCTCATACTAAGGGTTTTCACTAAGGTTATATAATCCTAAATCCAAAATTAACTAAACCATGCTTTGATACCAACTATAGCGACCCTGCTTTTTCTTACAGTATTATTACATCATTTTAAAGATAAACAACATAATAGTGTTACAAATACAAGATCCAAAGGTTTATTTTATTGGGAAAATAAGGACCATACATAACTTTTACATAATAAAACATAAAAATTTATTTAATTTCTTCTTATTTAGATTCTTATTAGCCCTCTTCTTCACCTTAGTACAAGTATTCACCTGAGGATATACATCAAAAAATGGGTGAGCTAAAATCACAGTAAGAGGATAGATAAGAATATGAATCAATAAAACATGGGTTAGAATAATCATTATCATCATAACATAATCATGGTATCATAATCATAATCATGAGATAAAACATTATATAAAGGCATGTAATGTGGAAATGCATAAAAATGAAACATTGTATCTTAGTGATCAAATACCACACATAGTTGTGAACAAAGATAGCATCATGTTCACACATATTTCACTTTATCTCATGAGATTAATCAAATTACCCAATTAATTTTAGTGTTATATAATTATGGGTGCACTCATCACATCATAACATTTACATGCGCTATATAATTATAGGCTCACCTATCACATCATAACATTCACATTATCATGCATGCCACATAGAATGTATATCAACCTTGGATATAAAGTAACCCATGGAAATAAATGGGTTTAATTTCATAAATAATACATTCATAAACTTTTGATCTCCCAAATAATGGAATAAGATGCTTGGTATCAATCTTGATTGAATAAGAAACAATCACATGAGAAGTAAAAGATGTGTTTTTTATAAATAAGAGTTCTTTTGGAAAAATATTTGCATTTGTCAAAAAAACATATTGGAAGAATGTATATCACATAAAAATGTAAGTAAAAAATAAATGATATTTATATAAAAATAAAGGGATATCCATACTAAAAATGGAATGAAAGATAAAAACCCAAAGAAAGAGAGTTGGGTTCGAGAATCCCCTTACCTTATGTTTGAATGATTTCTTCACTTTAATATCCTAGATAATTAAATTAAATTAATTAATTTACAAATATAGTACATTTTATAAATTCATTTTATTCATTATAGTTTTATTAAGTTCATTTATGGTCTTTTTCTATGAGTTATAGAGTTTAATTTCATTGTTTGGGAGTGTTCGTTTTTTTGGTTTCCATGATCAGTTCACTTGTATATAAGTATGGAAATTCATGTACAATTGGAATAATTCTCTAGAATTGAAATTATAGGCTATTAATGATCATCCATAAGTTTAAATTTTTATATATATATAATTTTGTTATATGGCATGAGGATTAATCATTATATAAGACATTAGTGATAATCATTTATATTATTACAGTGGGTTTTTTATCACAACGAACTCATTTTGTTTTATCATTTAGTATTATGTAAATATGTTAATTTCATAACATAATAAGGGTTATAAGATAAAATTTAAAATATTTTTTAACCATTAAAATGGTTTTATGACCATTCTTAAAGGCGTTAAGGGAAAATGAAAACATGTCGTCCTTGAAGGCGATAAATCAACACCTCACAAATGATGCTTTAATTTTAAGAATAAAAGGGATATAAGAAGGGGTTTGATGATGGATTATTCCATTATAATAATAAAATTACAATATATTTAAGGTAATATAGTTATTATTCCATTTTTATGAGGGGAGGTGAGGAGATAATAATAAAATAAAAGAACTTGAAAAGAAATTAAAAGAAAAGAAAGAGGATTTTACCTCTTGAATCCTTCTCCTTGAGAACCTCTTTAGGGAAAAGGTTTTGGTCTTTTGATGAGACTAAGAGATTCTGGATATGTAGGAGGGCCTTGAGAATAGTATTGGGTATAATTTTGACAAGGATAAAATCTTGGAAGGTGTGAGTAGAAGAGGTGGTGAAGAGTGGTATTTACAGGGAAGGAGATGAGTGTTTTCTCATTATTTTATTCATTAGTTTATTATTTTGGATCAAAACTATGAATAGTTTTAGAATTATCACTAAATATATTAAAATAATGAATGTGAGTTCTATATTATGATTCTTACATCAGAGATGACTCAAGTAATAGTGTATTTAACTTATAATGTATATATACCGTAAATTATTGTATTTTTCTATTCACTAAAAAATTAAGTATTTCAGAAAAATACCAAAAAATAACTATAACCATTTTTGGACATGTATAATTAAAAAATGAAATTTTTTTTATGAAAATAATTTTCTAAGTATGTGAAATTTTAATTTTTAATTAAAATCTTCATTTATTTGGAAATATCAATTTTAAAAATTATAACTGATTTTATAACACTTTTAAATATTGATTAAGGTCTCATAAAATTATATTATAATAATAAGTCAAAAAATATTAATTTATAAATAAATTTTCTTTTAAATCATTATATTAATTATAAAATTGTAATTAAATATTTATGAATTAAAAAAATGTCAATACTTAATTAATAATTTCTAATACATTTATTTACTTATACTATGAAATAATTATATCATATTTTCATTTATAAGATGGATAAATTTTATTTATACTTTCATAGGTGAGTTTACTATTCTATTATCTGGTTTACTATTCATAAGGGTCACATTACTATTCCAAAGGTCATATTACTATTCCATCAAGATAGGCTCCTTAACTTCTAGAAATACCTCTTATTTAATTCATTCTTCATTTATAAATTTTTATTGTGCTCTCAAAGTTATTTTATGTGGTTTATATTATATGAAATAATTATAAAAATGGAATTTCCATTGATGAAATTTTGGGTCGTTACAGTCTCCTGTACAAGACCTCGAATGGTGCCATACTAATGGTGGAATGGTAACTATTTTTATATAAAAACTCCACCAATGGTAGGTGATCCTCCCAACTACTACCAAAATTCAACATACAATCCCACATCATGTCATTTAATACTTGAATGGTCCACTCATTCTAGTCATTAGTCTGGCTATGAAACATCATGCTCAAACATAGCTGAGTCACAAAGTCCCCCTACAATCCTCTCTATAATCAGGATGTGAAGCCAATGTCATGTTCTTCATCAAGGGAACTCCATGGAGTCGTACTATCTTCTACATGAATATCATCCCAATATCTCAACTGAAATTTTCTCTCAAATATCTAGGAAGTGGGCTGATTTGGTGATTTAGTCTATGATCACCCATATGGAATCATTTCCCCTGTATATATGTGGTAACCCCATCAAAAATTCCATGGATATATCATCCCACTTCCACTTTGGCACATCAAGGTGTTGAGTTAAACTTGATGGAACCTAGTGCTCAGCCTTCACTTATTGATAAGTGAGGAATGGAGAGAAAATCTTTGCAATATATCCCTTCATGTGTGGCCACCAAAACTAACATCATAGGTCCTTGTATATCTTTTCCACACCAAGATGTGCTTACAAAGTGGATGTATGAAACTTCCTTATCACATCCTCCTGCAACATCACTGGTACCATTTTCCATCCTCTAAAAAGGATAAAATTCTCACCACCCTCAAAAAATCCATCAGGAGTGTGTTCAGTGGATATCTGAGTACATAAGCTCTCACAGACGATGTCTCTATGTTGAGCTTCCCTAACATGTTGTAAAAGTGGGGGGTAACAACCATCGACTAAATATATGAAGAAACATCCTTTTCCACTAAGGAAAACTTCAATTAGTCTAATTTCTCTAATGCCTTAGCCAATAATTGAGAATGAGATCTCCTACTAAGAACATCTTCCACCACATTCCCCCTTCCCATGAGTATAGACTATTTCAAAGTAATAATCCTGGAGGAACTCTAGCCATAAAATTTGTCTCAAGTTAATATCATTTTGAGATAATATATACTTGATACTCTTGTGGTCATAGTATATGATAAACCACTTGCTCATAAGGTAGTGTAACCACATTTTCAGGGTAAATACTAACACTACAAGCTCAAGATCATGGGTTGCATAGTTTTTGTCATGCGTTCTCAAATGCCTATACCCATAGGCAGTCATTTTCTACCTCTACATCAGGACACAACCAATTATATTCCCTAAAACATCATATAACATTATGTACTTGACACCCTACTCTAGAAATATCAAGATGGAGGCACTGTCAATATCTTCCTTGACTCTTGAAAACACTACTAGCACCTTTTTGTCCATATAAAAGGCTTCCCCTTTCTAGTCAAAGTTGTCAAGGATGCTGCAAATTTAGAGAAATTTTGTACAAACCTATAATAGTACCCTTCCAACTCAAGGAAACTTCACACCTTGGTAACACTCTTGGGTGGCTCCCAAGATATCACTGCCTCAACCTTCACTAGATCCACTACTACTACTGCCTTTGAGATGAAATGTCCCAAAAAGTGGACCTCTCGAATCCAAAACTAACATTTCAAGAGATTCCTATAAAGATGGTACTCTTGGAGTGTGTCCAGAACTATCCTAAAGTGTCTTATGTGCTCCTCCTCAAATACTGAGTACACTAGGATATTTTCAATAAAGAATTCTATAAACCAATCTAATAAAGGATGAAAGATCCAGTTAATGAGTCCCATGAACACTGATGGGGGTTTTTTCATGACAAAAGGCATTAATAAGTAATCATAGTGACTGTAGTGACATTTTCATGTTGTATTCAGTATATCCTCACCTAGTACTTGTAGCTAGTGATAGCCTAATCTAAGGTCAATCTTCAAGAACCATTACACCCCTATAAACTGATCAAAGAGGTCATTGGTCCTTGATAGTGGATACTTGTTATTCATGGTCACCTAGTTCATGCATCATTAATCTAAACATAGCCTAAATATCTCATACACCTTCTTGGTGAACAACATTGGGGCTTCCTGGGGGGAAACATTGGGTCTCACAAAGCCCTTCTCCTAAAAGTCCTTTAATTGTACCCTCATCTCACAAATCTCTATAGGATCCATCTTATATACTGGTGTAGATATCGGGACCATCCTAGTGTGTGATTCAATTTATAAGTCTATATCTCGGTGTGAACGTAATCTAGACACATCCTTAGAAAATACATGCTCATACTCCACCACAATCATAGGGAAATGGTATCCCATATCATCTACTACTCCAAGAGTTATTCTAGACAACTGGTGAGTAATTAGATACACTCTCCTATATCTGAGCTCATCCTACTTCATCAGGGTTTCCTTTTCACCCATAAAAAAAACCTCATCTCATCATTGTGTTTATCCTACATCCTCAACCTAAAATAGTCAATCTGGTCATGAATTATGTATAGCTAGTCCATATCTGATATGACATCCTCATCACTATAAAAAAGATATCCCATGTGAAGTTATCACCTCTAAGTGTCAAATTGAACTATCAGAAAAAGTGTTAAATCACTGATTCACCTCCCATCAAAGTCTCTAAGTGAAAGGTCGATCCAAAGGCTCAATAGGAATCTCCAAGTTTTGAACTAGAAGAAAGTAATGGCCTACACCTATGTTTATCAGTATTGCATATATGGTATAAAAGGAATATATTTTACCTCATATAATTCCGGAAACCTCAGGGCCATAGGCCTCCATGGACTTTAGTTTTCCCCACCCATGACCACCAACTCCCTAATCCTAGCATGGACCACTTGGGGGTGGTGGTGTAAATAGGTCAAACCTCTAACCACCTCCTACTGCTCTACCAATACCTCTGATGCATCTGCCTCCCTAAGGACCTCCCTAATCCTAACTCTACCTCTTCCTCAGTGGTCCCTTGAATGTCTCTCGATTAGCTACATGATAGGTCAGACAATCCCATACAAGATTTCCCTTACCATTGCATGAGAAATATAGCCTCTCCCTTAGTCGACTCGAGTCATCCTGAGATCCCAACATTGCTGATTCTATGTATTGGGATCTTCTCCTGGAGCATCTGAAATGCTCGTATTCCTAAGACCACCATCATCTACCAACTATCAAGGTATAAGCTCCTGGGTTCCCACTATTAGCACCCATTGTTTGTGCCTAGTCTTCTAGAAAGGTCTCCACCACTAAGTCCCACTCAAGCACCCTAGCATGGGTGGGAATGTAGAGAGATATCACTGAAGAATTGATATCTCATCATAATCCCTGCTCAAAGGTCCATACCCTGAAGAACGGATCTCGAACCATATCCATGGAGTATCATGAGAGATCATTAAACCTCACCAAATACTCCACCATAGTCATATTTCCCTACTGTAGATGAAAAATCTTGTTGATGAACATTAATCACAATGTGACCAGATAAAAATCCTCCCTAAATATATTTTAAAAGTCTGATTAGGAGAGAGTTATCTCATTATTTGATTGAGTCACCAGACTCCACCATCAACCAGCAGATCCCTGAATAAGACTCAATGTGAGGACTTCCATCTGATCTATAGTCTTCCTCCCAAGGTAGAAAGCATGAATGACTACATCTAACCAATCCTCAGCCACCTAGAGGTCTAGCTTGCCCTGAAACCTAGGAGGTCACTACCTTTGGAAATCATTCAGCATACTCAACCTGAATTCATCCTTATCTGGAATCTTCAGTTCTAACTAATACTCAATGGGTGGGGGTATAGCTAGTAAACCACCCAAAGATACTATCTCTAGTAAAGTCTCATGTACTGAAGCCTCCTCACTCAACAGATCATCCTCGTGATCATGCAGTGGAATCCTATATGGATATCTTCACGGATTAATATTGAAATAAACAAGATGTACCACGGTTAAAGATTATATATGGGTATATTACTCAATAATGACATAGAAACCACAAATAATTCCTATATGATGCATGTACCAATGTTTTACCTACAACCAATGCTTACATGTACTGAGTCAAAAGGTAGGTGATCAAAGTCCTAGTGTATGGATATGTCAGTTGTCGCACCAATGCAATAGTCCTTGGCCTGAAAGGTGAACTCAAAACATTTAACATTATTTAAAAAAATCCAAACCAATCTCATATACTCTATTCCTAAGGTAGAACTAAATCCTTTGATACCACTTTGTCATGACTTGGCCCGATGAGGCCTGAAACACAACTACCCCAAGAACGCCTCCAATAGGCTAAGGGATGGATGCCAGTGCTAAGTTGGCATATCCCACACATGGGGGGAATTAGCCTAATATACCTGTACACACACACACACACATCTCCAAGAACATACAATTATAAATTGTAAATCAACTGAAACCAATGTGCATGAATTCATTTATAATCCCACAATCAGAGTATGATAATAAAGTAATGAAAGAGTTAAAGGGGTTAAATACAAGTCAAACCAAAACTGAAGAGAGTATAACCTACTCATAAGATAGGGACAAATATCAAATGAAACCACCTAGAAAACACCTCAGTATTTCTATATCAATCTATGCTCCACCATCTCCTTATCCTCCTAGGATAGCATCAAATGGGATATTGTTTGTATAAGATATGAAATGTGTGGGAAAATATCATGTAGGGTGAGTATAGAAATACCTAGTAGGACACCCCAAAAACACTAAACATAGGGTATCAAGAGTATTCATCTTATAATGATGATATATAAATCAAATGAATAATAGATAACCTAGATATATTTAGGAAGGAAACCACACCTCTAAGTGGTCATAACCAAACTGTTGATTATAGTATTATGAATAAAACAACCTTTTTTCCAAGATAACCTACTCTATAATCCATTATATCGCCATAAACACTCTTCTAAGAGGTCATGATCATTAGGCCCCACCCAAGAAAACTCACTGGTCACTTAAGACATTGATACTCAAATAGAGGATCACACTAAAGACCATTTGGGGACACCACAAAGCCAATATGGATCAACCCACTATATAAGATATCATATTCCAATGTTATTATGAACCCTAGTAAAATATCCTAATAGATAGAGGATCAAAACCCCATGCATAGAGGTCACACAAATTCCATGAAACCCACCAAGGGTATAAGAAGAAATGATAGAGGATCACACTCGGGTCTCACAGAGGGACACCATAAGCTCCATCTGAGACTCATCCTCAAGAGGGTATCACAATACAGATATGTGGATGTGATGTTGCATTGTACCCATGAGAGGATGGAATAATGGAATACACTCAACCACTACTAGTCCAAAACTAAATAAATGAATGGATCCAAACACCCTCAAAGGGGGTATACTCCATGTACTGGGGGTACATAGCGTTTCCAGTCAACCTTTGGTCTGTCCATGTGGTGCTGCCTCACACGGCATGTAAGCCTCAAAATAAACAGCGTATAGTTAGTATACACGGCATGTAGAGTTCTTTCGGAGCCCTACCCATGCCATATGTCTATACCCATGTATATATGGATGTGCTCGTGTACACCTATTTGTGTCGATGTATCCTTATCTAACAGTGCTTGTGTATCCTCTAATATACATGTTGATCTGCCAACATGGGTCACACGACATGTAATATATGTCACATGGTGTGTGATCTTTTTATTCTCTATGGAAACCCTAGTGCCACACAAAGTGTTCCACATAACATATATCTCTGAATTACATGTTGTGTAACCTAGGATTTTCCAAAACCTGTAGGTTATTCTCCACATCTTCATCCATGATATCACCAATGCAATTATAGTTGATAATATCATATCTAAGTCTATTCATCCCCTTCCATCACCAATCATTGGGATTCTGGTTCTGGTCTATTTAGAAAACACCTCCGTCGAGCCATCTGTCACTGCCTTTCACCAAAACTAGAAAGAACAGGAACCATTGGTTTGATCCAACTCACCTACAATCCATCCATCTTCATTGTACCTCAATCACACCCTCTATCATGAACTGTACCTACAATATAAATCCATTGTACCAAATAACAGTCACACAACAATCAAATATTAGGTATTTCATCAAACTGTAGGACAAAGGAATTTCTCATGATGAACATGAGAAAAAACGGGAGAGAAATCCATGAACCATAAAATGTAAGGAACAAACCTCATCCTTTTTTTTTGTTTTTAGCCTCAATTTTTGGTATAATAAATATAAGAACAAATAGATAAATAATCAATGAATAGTAAATCAGTCATAAATAAAATCAATTGTCGATGTGTGAGTTGATTTTTTTTCATGGAATTGATCTGTGTTCGATTGGGATAAAAAATAGATGGAAATAACACAAATAAAGCATACTATCTAGAGTTTGGATCGATCACTAATGAATAATAGTCATTAATTTCTATCATTGGTTAGATTCACGAACTCTTATGGAGCAATGATCCTCGATATTGATTTGATCCAATGTCGTTCTCCAAGAATGGTATCCTCCAATGGTCCTCTAGATCTCTAGGGTTAATTAGTTAACCCAGATATCTCATCATAACTATGTATTTATAAGTAATTTTAGGTCATGATAAATTAATAAATTAATTTTATTTCATTTAATTAATTTATTTAAAAATTCTCCCATGATTGATGCCAACCCGAGCATCCGTCGTGCACCAAGGTTATGTTTCACCTAGGGTAAAACCCATGCACTAGAATCAATGGAGGCCTCATATTTCTAATATGATCCTCCATTTAAAAGTTATTCCACTTTTTTAGGAAAACTAAATATGTGTGATATTAATATCTTTAATATTTTTCAAATATTAATTCCAGGCTCACTGGTCCTAAGATTCTTATGTTATCTCAGTGCCTGGCTCTAAAAATAATCTATATAATATTATAAAGTAATAAATGGAAAAATTAGATTCATTACAAAGGTAATCTATAAAGAGGAACCCAAGTATCACTCTAGGATAAATAAGAATACCCACCACCATTATAGTCTATCCAAGGAAATCTGTAAGTAGAAGACAAGTATCACTCTCGACATAGTATAAAACATAACCCACTAAGCTCATCCATGTATACCACATAGAGTACCAAGTATCACTCATGGAATAGTAAATTAGCATCCTCTCACCGATCCCATCTAAGGAAATCCACTAGGGGACCAGGTATCACTCATGGGTAAGTGTAAAAACCACCTAGTGAGCTTGTCCAAGGTACTCTATAAAAGAATCAAAGTATCACTCATGGAGTATTGAGATTCATTTAAAAATACTAATTATAAAGTTACATGATCCCATCTAAGGATTACTTAATTTGGGAACCTTGTATCACCTTCATCTTGTCGTAAGAATAAGGGTTTAGCTAGCATGAAGTTCATACCAATCACACAATGCATTAAAATTATTATGAGGGGAAATTCACACACCTTAGTTGGTTGTTTAACTCAACTCAAGACATAAGGGTATTAGGTTTTTAAGGAAGTCACACCCTTCAGGGTGGATCGTAATAGAGTTGTCCCCATAGGACATTAATTTGTGAGTTTTTAGGACTATGTTAAATAAGAAAAAATCATTTAATATAATTTATTAAACATTTTAGAGGCATTATATGAGGAGTCTGGCATGTGGAAAAATAGTGCATGATAAATAAAACCAGACTTTAGGGGGATGAACTAGACCACCTACCTTAGGTTGGTAGATGGTACCTCATATATTTTTTTCCTTTAAATCAAGATATAATAGGATAAATTAGAAAAATAGATAAATTCCCTGAAAATATTTCATAATAGCTCACACCAAAATAGCGTCAAATATGGTAGAAAAAAACCAAGAAAGGAAGGAACAGGAGTGAAGCTCTTACCAATTTGGATCCAACATGACAAATAGTGGATCTATTGGTGTCCAAATGAAGAACTAAGGGAAACTTTGTGGGAGGAGAAAAGGATCTTCCATGTGCAGCTGCTACTGGAGAAAAAGGGGATCCATCAAAATAGGGTTTCTACTCCTTTAAAAAGGGTTCGTGATATATTCACATTGTGAATGGAATTCACATCGTGAATTCCTTGGGTTCACTTTTTCTACCTAGTAAAACTAATTCACATAATTAATATTATTCATGACATGCATTAAATTCAAACCCTATAATAAAACTCATTGGGACTGACTAGAGTAATTCACATCATGAATTACATTCAAGTCATGAATTACAGTAACATCATGAATTGCTTTCATTTCATGAATTCCTCCTCCAGCCACCTCTATCACAATTAATACCTTTCTTCCAAAAAAAATAAACTAACCAACTATCTTAAAGGCATGTTTACCAGGGTATAATCCTAAAAAACAAACTCTATGAGGGTTTGACTGAATTTAAAAGAATGTGTACCTCTCTAAAAAACTGGGACATTACAATTTTGATCCAAAATTATACTAAAATATAATAAATAAATAAATAATATTTTTATTATTTAATTTTTTAAATTATTGGTTTTTAATTTAAATATTTAAATTCAATGTGGTTATAAGTTGAGTGACCCTTTTGAATTAAAAAATCCATTTAAAATAAGAATTTGAGTTTAAGTGGAATTCAACTTTTTATTATTATAATTATATCTAAAACAATATAGAACATTATATAACCCTATGGAATGTGTTTTAAATGATAATATACTAAAAATATCATATAAAAATTATTCAATTAATAAAAATTAATTTTTATTTTAAGATAAATATGAGGATAATTATCAATGTTGACATAATTCTTTCACAGTATTGGAAAAGTAAAAATTGATTTCTATGAGATAAAATTTAAGAAGGGATAAATATATAACCTACTTGAGAGATAAATATTATTATTAATCAATAATATTGATTTATATTTGTGAATTTTAAAATTATATAACATGTCAATTATCCAAATGCTTTCCCAGTACTTGTTTAAGGTAAGAAAAGTCAAAATTCTTATCTTAAAAATGTTATCAAGATAAGGATGAGAATAAAAATATATTATGAATGGTTTTATATGATAATAATTATTTATATTAAATTTTATTTATGTTAATAATTTATTTTTAAAATTAAATAATATGATAATTATCAAAAACACTTACGCAGTGTCGACGTAGTGCTTGATCAAGCAGGGGAAAAGTAAAAAATAATGTTTTTAATATATTTAACATGATAGTGATTATATTAATTATGATGGTGCATAAATTTATGGGATAATTATTAAATTTAAGGTATTATATAAATTTTAAAACTTGAATTTTATAATTTTATAATTATTTTTAAACTCAAAATACAAAAAAAAACTCAGAAAACTATATACATGGGTTTTTTTATTAAAATTGATTTATAAATTAATAAAAATGTATAAAAACTTATATTTATTCAAATAGGTATGAGTAATGATTGAAAAAATCATATCTTGTTCATTTATTAGCCACTTTCCATTTTCAAATTACATTCTTTACCATTAAAATTGAATATTTGTGAAAATGTCATTGAATGTTGTCTATCAAGGGAGAATTATTCCATAACTTCCAAAACACATCTAAAGCTCAGTTTTCTATCAATATTATACCAAAATACCTCTATAAAATTTCCTTTACATGTTCATAAGTCTTTGATCTAGCCATAATTCCCTTCTCCAAAAGATTAATATTTAATCTAAAGGAGGTGTTTTAAAGATAATTTTAAGGGATCCAAACTCAATCTTTCCTTTCTTATTTAAGAATATTTTACCTTAATTCTCTTTTAAAACTCCTCTTATTTTCCTAAAAATATTCTATTTCAATTTTATAAACACTTATTTGATCTATTCATGATGATATATCACTCATTCCCTTTCCATGAACCCTTTTTTATAAGTCATTATTATGTTGAAGTACAGGTTTCATAATCCATGTCATTTCTTTCACTACTAGAAATATTGTTGATAACCATGCCTTTATACTCTTGGTTTTCTGAAATAGTGGGTATATAGGTCCCTATACCAACAGTTTTCATAAATCATTATTATATATTCCAAACTAATGCCTTATACCAATGGTTTTAAAAACTCTTGGTATAGATTTGGTTATAACAACGGTTTTTAAAACCATTGGTATAGTGCTCCCACAAATGCAAGTCACATACTCTCATCCACTATGATCCCTAATTTCCCACCTTATCTGCATGACCTCCTAAAATTATTTATAGGTAAATCTCCCCCCATTCATCCATTTTTTTATTTGATTATTCTTCATCATTAAATCAATGAGTTACCGGTCCATCATCTATTCAGTTATGAATCAATTTCATTTTTATCTTGGTATCAAACATCAACCAAGATCCTGTTAGGTCATGATTCTCCCTAATTCATTGAACTGAAGTTTATTTATATTATATTTATTATATTATTGAATAATAAATGTGATCTTATTTGATGTATTTTTTAAATTTAGTTACTTATTTACTCTACCTAAATCTAATATAAAATTATTATTTTTGTGTAATATATATTAGGGGATCATATAATTAATAATTATAGTTTTTTTGTTTTTTAATGTACTAAGGGGTTATAAAATCATTTATTTAATATTTTTATTTTAATTAAGGAATGATCAAAATTTTGGACTAATAATTTCAATCTAATGTGGTGTGAAATGTTTGAATAATCATGTTGGTTGTAACACCTTGACCTGAACCATAGGGTCTGAGCTGAGGGTTCCACATAACTTCATGCATACCTCCTTGTACACAAGAGGTTGTTGACTAGGGGTGAGGGCCTATATAATGGCATGGGAATACTATTCCCATATTTCCAAGTGAACATTAAAGTATATAAATAGAGTGGATAAAATAATAACCATCAAAGTATCAACACATAAAAATATAACCCATGCAACAGTGATATAGAATGTTAGATAAAAAAACTAAAACTAACAAAAAGGATCCAAGTACGATAAGATGGAAAAATAAAAGTAGCGGTTGTAGAAATCTGGTTTAAACTCCATCCAGAAACATTCTCATCCTCCTACCTACCTTATCAACTGTCCACTACAGGTCCCCTACCCTTTACCAGATCCCTAAGCATAAAATCTATAAGCATACTAAAATGTATGAGTATGGTGTGACAACAAGACTCTTTAGGACACCACCAATTGCCCTTAACATAAGTGAATAACATATATAAGATAATTATAGGAAAGTAAATAGGGTACAAATATCAAAAAATATATCACAAAAGTCCAAAACATATGTTGGGTCCTCAAATACTAGCTCTACCTACTTTGGATCTATGTCATAATAAAGATTAGTAATCTGCTTGACACATTCCCCCTCAAGCAATGGATAATCCCAAACATGGATGGCACATCCCTTATTCAAGGGATAGTCTAATTCATATTGACCTCACACCTAACACATCCCTCTCAGGGTTGAATCCAACCTATTCTTCATCTCTAATAATACTTATTCATACCAATCCATCCATTGGAACTTAACCTCCTTCTTGGTGAGCACAGTAATGGACACTGATAAGTGAGATAAGTCCTGATTGAATCCACTATAGTACCCGTATAATCCAAGAAATTTTTTTATCTTAAACATATTCCATTTTCATGTCCAATACATAACTCCATCAACATTCTCTGGATTAAATTATATCTCTTCTTATGAAACTAGGTGCCCAATAAAGTGCACATCTCTTATACAAGAGTGACACTTCAAGTACTTAGCATAAAGAAGATGTGCCTGAAGATTACTCAACATGATATATGGGTGTCTAGAATGTGATTCTAACATCTTTTAATATATAAGTATTTCATCAAAAAACACAACAATGAATGAATGGAAGTATGGCTTAAAAATCTTTTTCAAGATATTCGTGAATACTGCCAGAGCATTTGTCTGCCCAAAAGGCATAATGAGATACTCATACAACCTATAACTACTCCAAAATGTTGTATTTTGGATGTATTACTCTTTAAACTAGATATTATAGTATCCATAACATAGATCAATCGTAGAAAATCATCAGGATCCCCTCAAATGATCAAACAAGTCATCTATTCTTAGCAACAGGTGCCTGTTTTTCATTATTATATGATTCAGCTTCTGGTAGTCCACAAAAAGATGAAGACTAACATCCACCTTCTTAGAGAACAACATCTAATCATACCAAGGATAATTTCTTGGTTTGATAAATCCTTTTTATTCGAGATCATCTAGTTTCACCTTGTCCTCTTTCAACTCAGTTGGTACTATGTGATATGGTGGAATTAATATGGTTTGTGCTCCAGATACCAGCTTGATCTCAAATTCAACTCCACTATGTGTAGTTATCCTTAAGAATTACTTTGAAAATAAATCTCAATATAGGTCTACCATAATAGGGTAAGAGGAGGTATTCCCCACCTAATCCACTACAAGGATAATTCTAGCCACCTGTACTAAAAAGACTTCTCTCTGATAAGGGTCTAGTCCCACTCTACTTGCCTTGATGTACCATTCACTGGACAACACAAAAAGTTTTCCTCTTAGGTGATGAAAAGTTCACTCATCTATAATAACAATCGATGTGTTCATGGAAACTAGTTAACTAGTCTATTCCAAGGATCACATCAATACCTTTCATCTCTAGAATTGTAAAGCTCCAAACCTGCTCAAAGCTAGTAACCACCATCAGACAGTATGGAAATATATGAAGATGATATACTTTCTTTCCCAAGGGTGTATTGATGGATATCATCATAGAATAGAATTTAACTGGTTAATCCAACCCAATAACTACTTGAGTCAATATGAAAGAATGGGATGCTCCTATTTCAAATAAAGAAATAGATAGAGTAAAAGCGATTGGGATTGTACCCCATACCATGAAAGGTCTCTCTCCACCATCTACAGAAGCTTGGTCAAATGCATAATCC
Organism: Viscum album; assembly: GCA_963277665.1. Classification (NCBI taxonomy): domain Eukaryota; kingdom Viridiplantae; phylum Streptophyta; class Magnoliopsida; order Santalales; family Viscaceae; genus Viscum; species Viscum album. Next base: position 1,285,000,744 of record OY728140.1, read on the forward strand.
CTACCAACCACCACTCTATGACATCCTAGAGTCTCATGAGTCACCTGGTTCATTGACCATTGTAGGTTTTACACCTCCTGATGAGTTCCTCTTCCTAACTTAGCTAAGTTCATCCTTGAAATACTATCACAAAACCACTTTAGATTCCCTATATTTCCGTATTAGTGAAAATTCTTGATAGATTAGGTACAATCCTTGAGAAATCATCCCTTCCTCCCATGGTAATAGAATCCAAAAAAGTTTCTCCCCATATAGGGAGTTGAAAAAGCTAGATTATTCTCTAATTACTGACCTAAACCCTTGAATACATGCTCTAACTTCCTATTCTTTATCTTAGAATGAGTAATTAGGACTTTTCAAGAGAATCCACATGTTGGTCCACTGATAGCAGGAAGATGACCAACATCTATGTATTCCTAAATTAACTTCTCTATCTTTAATTACTTATAAATAACTATATCATAGGTCATCAAATCAAAGTTCCTGACTTATTGCCTTGGCTCTGGGTGAAGGACAATCTCATACTTCCTAGATTTTTGTTCCTTGTTCCCTAAAAGAAGTGGTGAAAATCAAATCAAATCTTTGAATTTTTTTCAAATAGGAAGACACTATTTTGACCCCTACTAGAGCTCCATGAACTTCTGAGTATAATATAGATTTAGTGAATCAGGGAAGAACTCCCTAAATAAGAGTTCTGTGAAGCTCTCCCATGCCATCCTTTCCCATCTATCAGCCTGTAGCATGACATCCCACCATAATCTGGCTACGCCTTGAAGCATATAGGTTGAAAGATTAAATTTATGGTTCTATAGGGTCTCTACCAAGTTGAATGTCCTATAAATGACCTATATCCAGTGCTCTATGTCTTGAGGGCATCTGGTTACCTAGAAGGATGGGGGTGGTGGAGATGAAAGTCACATGAAAATTCAACCATAATTGTCCCACCCCTATGGGTTCCTCCACCCTAAATAGGAACTAACCAAAAGAGTCCTGGTTAGACAGGTTTTATTTCTTGACTTTATGGGGAAATTAAGTGAACATGGTTGGTTGTATCCTCTGGCACAATAAGCGATGAAACTAGCTACACATGACTTCTATGGGGTGTATTTCTTAAAATTACAAAACAAACCTTAGATAAATCCAACAACTTAAAAAAATTACTAGAACAAGAAGACCATTAATAGTTCATAGGTGCACACAAGGGTTTATAACAAATTTCAACCTAAGAGGATACCCAAAAGAATAAGGTATAACCCCCTAAACACTACCTAAAACCCAAGTCAATCCTTTGGTGCTACAAGTTAGTCATATCCACACATATAAACTCAAGAAAAAAATAAAATATCTCAAATAATAAATTCAATAAATAATGCACCAAAGAACATATCATAATTTCATCTAGAATTTGATTATTTTTTCTATGTCTAATAAAAGTAACAGGTATATATGGAATGTGAACCTATGTTCCTAGAATGATGCATGAATGAACACCAATTCACATAAATAAACATATCAACATCATGTGCATCACCCAAGGTGAATTTAATTAATGGTGATATCAAACATAAAAATATAATTTCCTAATTTATTTCAGCTCAAAGGTCCACTATACAGTGTTGACCAGATACTAACATTGTTCTTATACCTGATTCCCAACCATCTTATCTCCTATTAGCCTTATCCCAAGTCAAGGAAAAGATAATAAAAAAGTTAGCAAACCTGGAACCTCTAATATCATTTTGTAACACCCCAACCTAAACCACTAGGTCCAATATGGGGGTGTCGTGCAACCTCATGCATGCCTCCCTGCATGCAAGAGGTTTCTGACTAATGGTGAGGGCCTATGGAATGACATGGGGATACTATGCCCTCAGTACCAGGTGAACATCAGAGTACATAGAAAAAGTGATAACAATCATCAATAAATAAATAATAAAATAATAACCATTATAGTAGTAGAATATACAAATATAACCCATGTATTAGTAGTATGTAATTCCAGATACAAAACCCCAAACTAACAAAAAGGATCCAAGTATGTTAAGCCATAAAAAAAACATCACCAGCTATATAAATCTAATCCAAACTCATCATTTTCATCATTTTCCTACCTGATCAACCATCCACCATATGTATATTTCCCTACATCAGATTCCTGAGCATAAAATATATAAGTGCACTAAAATTTTTGAGTAGAGTGTAAGTACAAGACTCGGTAAGATACCACCAACATCCCATAACATAATTGCATAACATATAAAAATTAATTCCATAAAATTAAATAGGGTACATATATCATAAAAATATATCACACAAGTCCAAAACATATGTCAGGTCCTCATAGACTAGCTTTACTCACTTTGGATCTATATTAGAAGGAACATCAGTTATCCACCTGACACATCGCCCCTCAATTAAGGGATAGTCCCAAACATTACTGACATATCCCTTCTTCAAGGGATAGTCCAATGCATATTGACCTCATTCATAACACATCCATCTCAGGAGATACTCAACTAGAATAGACCTAAATTTAAACTATATAAGACATAAAAATAGCATATATGATACAATATGTAAATGACAGATCAATTATCATGTCAATTCAAGTAGTATAATCATCATAACAATCCATATACAAGAAATACAACCACATGTAGGCTACACTTCCACACCTCATGTGATCAACCATCAAACATAGGTTTCTTGGGGATACACACACATTCTTATAATCATTCCAATAACCCATATAAGATATGTAATAAATTCAAGGGATACCTACCTCAGGCATAACAACAACGATCAAGGAAGGGGTCACTGTCCAAGTCTAGAAGCACCACTGGATCCTAGAACCATTCCCAAATTTGACATGTTTAGAGATCTATGATTGAATTGGAAGAAGAACAACACCCAAAAGGTTAGTACAAGATCAACTTACCAAATAATATCTTTTTATAACAACTATCTTAATCCAATCATTGTACATAATCCAAATCCTTTAATCTAGATATTGATTTTATCAATGATCATCCAAACCCTTGTTAGATAAAGTAAAAAACTATTATATCTAACCAAGACACCAAATGTATAATTGATTTTGATCAATTAGAAGAGGAGAGGATTAATTATGATCAAATAATAACTTATTAGATTAGATGTAAAGGATCAAATAGGAATTCGAGCATCGGAGGGAGGAGTTGGAAGGGGATAGGAGAGACCAAAATTTAATAGAGAGATCCTAGGGTTAAGATTAGTATGAAGGGAGATTAATGGATAAAAAAAGGATTTTTGTTATTAAATCTTTTGGAATTGGCTACATTCATAGAGTGAATTAAGGATTCACATCATGAATTCTCGAGAAAACCGACACGCTGAAAAACGCATTGTCTCAGATTAAATCCCCAAATATCATTCACATTATGAATTTACATTTCACATCATGAATATAGTTTACATATTGAATATATATTCATGGATTCCACCCAAAATACATTCATTTTGTTAACATCCATTCACAGCATGAACCAATACCATATCCAAAATTTCCAACATTTGATCCATTTCCTTCTCCAAGCACACCTAACAGGCCTCGACTTGTTTAATTAAAGACTTAAGATGCAAAAAAACTTACAAACAGGTATACATTGAGATTAAGGATATTACATTGGTAATTGTAAAGATATTATAGGAAAGTAAGTTAAATTAAAAAAAATGATATTTATGGATTTTTTTATACTAATTGACCATAATTATCTTTTATTAAGCATTATGATAATGAGTCTGATAGTATGAATGATATTTTTAGTAATTGTAATTAAATGGAAAAATGAGTATGAGGAAGAGGTATAATGTAATATTATGGCTTATGTTAAAAAATTTACTTGCATGGATACATTTTCAATTGGTTTTATAAGCATGATTATGTACGGGTAAGTGATTTTTTTCTTAAAAATCATGGTAGAAGTGAATATTGGGTTATTGGGTTTATATATGTTAATTTTTTAATGAAATGTTAAAATGATGATTTGAAAATGATGTATCAAATATGGGAACTGATTTCTTTTATTTATGTTTATACCACTTTGTTACTTAGATAAAGTATGACACTTGTTTTTTTATTTTGTTTTTAGGTTAGGAAAGGAAGTTAAGATGATTCATTCATGGTATTAAATAATTAATACATTATGTAATCATGATTTGGGTTTTTAATAAAAACATTAACTGTGTTTATATAGGCTTCATTTACTTTGAATAATTGTTGAGTATAAAATTGTTTTTTGAACAAAAATAAATTTTATAAATACTAGTTTTATTTGTTTTGAATATTTATTGTGTGTGAATTTTTTTAAACCAAAAATTAAATCGAAAAACATTTTTTTCACTCTCTTTAGTAAAGTGTTAAGGTATACTTTATTTCTTAAACCACATTTTAATTGGATATTCTTTATTGAATACATATCCTCTTGGATTTTTAATTGTTTTTTAAGAATTAAATCACATTTATCCATTATAACCTATACTTGTTTCCTTTGGTATGTCTTAAAAGGTAACTATATTTTATATAAATGAAAAAATTATTATTTTGGAAGGGTTCAATGTGTGAAAATGTGTTTTCCTTGGATACTATCTATTTTCTTAAATAGATTTTTTCTTAAATTGTGTTTTAAAACATTGAAAACCTATTTGAATGAGAAGCATATATTTTTTCAATTAAAATGTCATGATTGTTTCTTAATCCAATACTTATGATTTATTGGAATGATACTAGTATATATTAGTTGTTTCATATTCAATGTATTATACTTTTCTTGGGTCACTACTAGTATGCAACAATTATAGTATTCTTCATCTCTTATGATTTTTTTTCATAGCTACTAGTATGATTTGATGACTTTAATATTAAAATTAGTATTTGGATTAACTTATTTGATATGCTCTATAGACATGTGATATTTAATTATGTTATGAATCTATTATGAATGTTTTCTTTAATAAAAACATATGTATCATAGATGGTACTTTTCATATTGTGGGGAATAATTTTATTCTTTAATAAATCTCTTTAATGATAAAAAAATATGTATTTAATTATGGAATTATTATTTTTAAAATATGTTTTCAAAACATTCATGACTATTGTGAATTTTCTAATCATAGTATAGTGTGTTGATTTTAATAAAAACATAATTTTTTATAACAGAATGGATAAAAGTTGTATATGGTACGAGTACACATGATGAAAGTGATGAAAATGATGATGTTCAAAGAGTGAATAAATTGATGGATGATACAAGGACTCTTGTATGTCAAGAATTTGGTAAAATGACAAAGTTGAAATTTTAATGTGATTGTATCATGGGAAAACCATGTATAGAATTTCTAATACTATAATTAATTATATTCATACCTTTTTGAAGTGATTACTTCACGATGATTTAAATATTCCCTTAAATCATTATATGAAATAAAATTTAAATGATAAAATAATAAAATTTATGATTTATTGAAATATTTTAGCTCATTTTGGAAGGAAACTATATGACTAAATGATTTTAAAGAATACGTTAAATCTAAATGGAAGCCAAATGTAGATGGAACACCATCTCATGTGCCACAAAAGGTAATGAGGTTATTTTTATTGATTTTTAGGCTCCAAAATATTTTCATTTCTACTGAAATTTAAAAAAATATGTTATGGTATGATGATGAGAGAATTAAGGATAATTATGAGTTGGTTTATCCTATATATGGATTAACATGGAAGATATTTGATGAAAAATGTCCTAATTTTACAACTGAGGAGCATAATGTTAGGTTAGGTCAGGTCTATCGTGTGATTATTTTAATATATTTGGTCATATGCTTACTTCACACAACAAGATTTTAGTTTTCATTCACATTTATAACCATTATCGATGGATTTTTATGAAAAACCCATTTACTTTATTGAGTATACTCATATTGGGACCTTCTCATCCTGTAAATGATATAGATGTGTACTAGAAACCTTTAATAAAATGGTTGAAGATACTTTTGAATGTGGGTGTGTGTGCATATGATTCTTCTTCAAAAGATATATTTCATATTCATGTTATGCTTGTGTGCATGATAAATTATTTTCCTACTTATGAAATGATGTTTCGATGGATCACAAAGGGTAAACTATCTTGACTTGTTTATTTGAAGAATACATGATTCATAATAATTAAATATCATTATATTTTTAGTTACATGGGACATCGATGATTCTTTCTAATGGATTATCCATATAGAAAAAATCATCGAAGGTTTATCAATTCCATTGAGATTGAAAATCCACCTCAGCATATGTCTGTAACTAATGTGCTTAATGAATTGAAAGATTTCAATTTTTCATTTGGTAAAGTACAGATGAAATCTATAAAGAATAATAATGTTTCCATTGAATCCAATTATAATTGGAGGAATAAGAGTATCCTCTTTTATTTGCCTTATCGATCAACCAATTTGTTACATCATTGTTTATATGTAATGTACATTGAGAAAAATATATATTAAATTTTCACTTTGATCCTTAAAAATGTCAGGGGAGACCAAATATGATTTAAAATCTTTACATGACTTGGTGGATTGGGGTATTAGGACAAAACTACATTCTGAGTGTATCAATCAAAATAACTAGAAGGTTTTTTGTGCTTATTATGTGTTAAAAACTTCAAAGAAAAAATATAGAATTACTAGAGACTATCAAGTTCCCTGATGGTCATTCAAACAATATATCAAAATGGGTCAATGGAATATAAGTGGAATAGAAATATTTGAAAACTAATTACTATCACATCCTTCTTCATGAATTGATTCCAATATAAATCCATCATTTAATTTCTATTAATATAAGGGTTAAAATTGTTTTATTATTACATTTTATATATATAACTTTTTAATAAAAAGTTTTCCAAGTGTTTCTTGAAAAAAAATATAGGAAGAGGTACCATTAATTATATTTGAGTTAGATAAAAATTCCCCTCTATATTTTTTCACTTGCATGTTGCATCCAACTATGCATATTCCAACTAAAATACTTCTTGGGGACCCATTTTTTTCATTGGATGTATCCAAATGAAATAAATACATACACAGTGAAATATTATTTTAGTAATCAGAATCATCTTGAAGGTTCCATTTTGAATGGTTATTTTTTTCATTAATGTATGGATTTTTATACAATATATTTAGCTAATGTGATCACAATATGTAATTAGTCAATGAAAAATGAAGATGATAAGTATAAGAAAATTAAGTTCACTTTTATATCACTTCCCCAATCATGGTGAATTACTATATAATATACATTGGATACATTGATCCTTGAAGAGCTGGATATGGCACATCATGCGGTCTTGTTTAACTGTGATTTGTTTAGTGGCTACATCAAGTAAGTAATTTGAACATCTATATATTATCCCATTCTATTTAATTATACATATATCTTAAAATTTTTCTCTCTTTTTATATAATAAACATAAAAAAATTATAAGTAAAATTATTCATTTATTACCTTTGAGAAGAAGAGAGGTCTTTCATAACAAAGAGTTTCCTTCTTGGTTAAGATAAAAGGTATGACCATTACTTTTATATAATAAATAATAAATATTCATTTAATTTTAACATTCATATATATTTCAGGTATTGAGTTTATCAGTTGACTTTGTCTCTCAATAAATAAGAGATTTGGCTTTTGGTCCTAATAATTTGGTTCATGAATGAAAATCATTGGCCATCAATGGATACAAATTTATTATAACTGGTCTAGGAGTGAACATGAGAGAACAACATGATGACATAATATTAAATGTAATGAAAAACTATTATTTCATTGCATCATATAGATGACCTTTATATAAAAATGTGTTTTATTATATATATATTTATAAAATACTAATATTGGAACATTTCTCTCATGCCCGAGTCGCTATGATGAAATGAAAGTGGTTGGATTTGATGATGTAACATAGAACATTTGTTAATGGTTGTATATTTAAAGTAATTATCATGATTCTTTTTTTGGATATTGATGAGCCATACATTTTAACATCAATGGAAAAACAAGTTTTTTATGTAAAGGGTCCTTTAAAACCTAAATTAGGATTCATTAATTAAGTTAACCCAAGATATATTTTTTATGATGGTGGGTATGAAATTTTCACCATCACTGCCCCCATTGGTATTGATCAATATTTTTCATATGATGACTCAAATAATTCAATTTTCAGAGTTGACTATGAACCTAAAGTAGTGGTGGTTAACGTATAGAAGAAATTATATGTGGTCTCAGTTCATTTGGATTAGTTCAACTTGGATATTTTGATTTTGTACTATTCAAATTACTTTAATTTGATTTTTTTTATTTAGCTGGTGAAGGTTTATATTTTTTCATGTTAGTTTTAGTTTGTAAGGGTAGTATTGGTTTATATTTTTTATTTTGGTAGAATTTAATTTAATTTTCATATATTCTATTCAATTTGACTAAACCACTAAATAACCAAATGACCAAATGAAAAAATGACCAAATGAAAAAATGACCAAATGATAAAATGAAAAAATGAACAAATGGACAGATGAACAAATTCACAAATGAACAAATGACCAAGTGACCAAATGACTAAATTATTAAATAATGAAATGACCAAATAACCAAATTCAAAAATGACCAAATGCCCAAATGATCAAATTACAAGATTCACAAATGACTAAATGAACAAATACACAAATTATAAAGTGACCAAATAGCCAAATGACCAAATGACCAAAGGAAAAAATGACCAAATGACCAAATTTACAAATGACCATATGACCAAATGACCATATGACCAAATAACCATATTATAATATGATCATATGACCAAATAATCATATGAACATAAGACCAAATTACCATACGAACATGTGACCAGATGAATAAATGACCATATGAAAAAATTATGAGATGACCAAATAACCAAATGATCAAATGACCAAATACACAAATGACCCAATGAACAAATGGATAAATTATTAGGAGGTACAGGAAAACATCATGTGGCCATTAGAATTTAGACCTATAATCTGCTAGAAGTGCGCACTACAAAAGTTCATCATAGATCAACACAAAGGGATAACAAACCTTCAAAAGGTTCCTCCATCAACTAAGTGTACTAGAAGTATGAAGTTTATGCACCCTACCCACCATAAAAATTTAACCTTGCACACACCTCATGAAAAACTCACAAACATTCAAGAAAATGGAAATACATCTAATATAAATACATAAAATAGAAAATAATAAAAGTGTTATCAAAGATTTTGGTTTAGTTCATTCTCAACACACTAGAAGAAACTCAGGGTTTGTTCCCTATTGCCTTGATGTAATTTTATTTTCAATGGGATTTTACTATCAGTGGAATTTATGGAGTGAGATGAAGGAAAAATCCAAATAGAAAAATTTTATGGAATGGATTTTGGATTCTGGTGATTGCAGTTAAAGGGCCATATAATTCAAAAGGACTAGGATATTTCAATATTAGGTATATGTTAGGAGAAAATGGAGAATATTGAATGGGAATAATTGGATAAGAAGGTGTTGATGCTAGTGAGGATGTATTTTTCAAGGAACATTTCCTTCAACATACAAGAAAAAAAACTAAAGTAGAAGTAATAAAGAAATTGGAAAATATGTATGAATAACTAATGACACTTAATATAGTTTTCATGATGAGGTGGTTATTCAGTTTAAGACCATCAAAAGGAATACCAGTGGTAGATCATGTGAATGGCTTCAATATGATCTATATGATCTCAAATTAGTGAAGGTAACATTCACAAATGATGTGTGGGAATTACTTATCTTGTCATCAATCTCAAAGGGTTGGGACAATATGGTGACTATGGTTAGTAATTCCAGTGGAAATATAGATTTAATTTTTGAAGATATCTAGAACCTGGTCTTGAATGAGGAGCTCAGGTGGAGGGAATTACAATTACTTTTCAGTATTTTACTTAATATTGATAGAATCATAAGTTCACCATAGGGGAAATATAATAAGAAATAATTGGAAGATAAGTCTTGTGAAAGGAGTCAAAGAAAGTTATTTGGTTCTAGTCTTACATGATGGATTTATGGGAAGAATAACATTAAGAATAATTTCAAAAGTTAAAAAGATAACACCAAAAGGGAATCAATGTCTAGAAGTTCAATTTACATTGGTTTGATAAAAGGTAGTGGTTAATTATTACTCAGTGAGAATATATTGGTGGATTCATAGGTAAATGACTGGGGAGAATCTTTCCATTTTATAGGAATCTTCAAGAAGTTATACATATCTCAGGGCTATAGAAGAACTTATTTTCAATTGGAAAACTTTATGATATAGGCTATGGGAATAGTTTTGAAAATAGGGTATGGAAGGTTACTCGAGATCCCATGATAGTTGCACAAGGTGCAAAGGATGTAACTCTTTACTTAACTAGAAATTCAGATAGGATTACAGTGGTTGAAATTACATCATCATAAGATCCAAATATTTTTAATTTCAGACTCATTCACCTCAGTGAGAATAACATAAAAGTTTTGATGGAAAAAGGAATATTGAATCTTGATCGCATGGAAATTAGAAGATGTGAAAGTTGTGTTTGAGGGAAACAAAGAAGGGTGTATTAAAAATTATATGGATTAAAGCCTAGAAGTTGTAAGTCAATACTTTTTTATTCATATATTTGGGGATATAACCCTATTAAATATCATAGAGGTTATATTTAATTTGTAACATTCATTGATGATGCTACTAGAAAATTATAGATTTACTTTTTGAAGAATAATTATGATGTTTTTCAATTTTTTATTCAATGGAAATATTTAGTGGAACTGGAGTGTGGCTGGAAGTTGGAATATATTCATATAGACAATGGTGGTGAGTACACTGAATAAAACTTCTGAAACTTTTTCAAGAATAAAGGTATAAGGCATGAGAAGATAGTGCCTGAATCTCCACAACAGAATGGAGTGGCTAAGAGGATGGATAAAATATTGATTGAGTGGGATCAATGCATGAGTTTTCACTCAAGAATGCCTAAATGAATTTGGGTATAGTCACTCAACATAATGATATATCTTGTAAATAGAAGTTTAGAATCGATGGTTGGGAATGAACTTCCACAGGATATGTGATCTAGAAAATGACCAGACATTCACCATCTTAAAGTCTTTAGAAGCTTGGTGTGTGTGGATGTTGATGCTAAGGATCATGATAAGATCGATTCAAAATTAAAATTATATTTTCTCATTGGATATAGAGATGAAAACATTGTATTTTAACTATGAGATGATGATAGATGACAAGTCATCAAAAGTAAAGATGACCTCTTCGATGAGAAGGTTTTATGGAAGGACTGAAATTTGGAGTAGAAGGAAGTTGATATAAAAAAAATTAACTATTAAAGTCCAATTTAATCAAAGTAAGAGTACATGAATATCACAATTTTTGGAGAACTCGTATGAGAGTGTTGAAATCATTGTAAGTCAAAGAGTAAGGCTATCAAAAGACATGCCAGAAAGTTCAAGAATGGTTAAAGCTCGATTGTGAGCACAATAAGTTAGGGATATAGAAAATATATCAAAGATGAGAAATATAGAACAAATATCTTAGTTTAGGAGGTCAAAAAAATTATAATACCAGTTCAATGGTTTGGGTTTGATATGACATTTCTACTTTTGATAGATGTTGGAGAACCTAAAAGTCTAGAGGAAGTAGCTTTGCTTTGTGATTCAAAGAAATGGAAGTCAAAAATGGATGAATAAATGTATTCATTAAAATAAAATAGAACTTGGAATTTTATTAAATTATTAGAAGGAAAAAAGAGAACTTGAAAATAATTTGGTTTACCAGTTGAAAGGGAAGGTTGATGGAAATAATCATTTCAAAGTGCGGCTAGTGGTGAATGGTTTCCAACATATTAAAGGGATCAATTTATTAGAGATATTTTCACCTATAGTTAAATATTCAACTATCTAGATAATGATAATCATGGTAGTATTAGAATATTTTTATCTCAAATGTATGGATGTTAATATGTCCTTCCTTCATGGTGATTTAAAGGAAAAAATTTACATGAAGCATCCAATAAGTTTCATGAAAGTTGGGAACCAAAACTTGGTATGTAAATTAGAGAAAAGTATTTGTGGGTTAAAGAAAGAACCATGATAATGGAATCATAAATTATATGGATTTATATTAGAATAAGGATTCAATAGATGAAATTAGAATCATTGTTATTACTGAAAGAAATGGAATGACATAACTTTCATCATTTTACTTTTATATATTAATGAAATTTTGTTGGTTGGAATAGATTATAGAAGGATTCAGAATTTAAAATGTATGTTATCTAGAAGCTTTAATTATAAGGATCTTGGACAATCCAAGAAAATATTGGGGAATATAATTCAAAAGGGATGGTAAGGCTGAAACTTTGGTATTATCCCATAAGGACTACATCCATAAGATCTTGTAAAAGCTTGGAATGGTTAGATGTAAGCTAGTATCTGCCCCTTTTGTTAGACACTTCAAATTTCCCAAGGAACAAATACCAACAACAGAATATGAATGCTAATACATGGAGAAATCACTATTTGTATCAGGTGTTTAAGTTTAATGTATGTGATGGTTTATACTTAGTCAGATATTGTGTTTGTAGTGGGATTTGTAAGTTGATTTTTATCAAACCCAAGAAGTGAACACTAATAAGTTGTTAAGTGGATCATCTATTACTTAAAGTGAATAGAATATGTTTCTCTATGTTTTTTGGGGAAGATCTATTTTAGAGATTTATGGATGCATATTTTATTGTGAAAATATTAGAAAACTAGTGAAAAAAAAAGATTTTTCATGTCGGTTTTCTATGTTTTTCATATCTATTACCCCACAACATTATTGTTGGTGATGTTGTAAATAAGTTTTTCCCATCATTTAATAATAACTAATGTTATAAATATATATATGGGAGGTTTTTCATTTAGGTTATGGTAAAATTTATGTGTTAATATATATATATAATGTCAGTTTTTAAAAAAAATAACGTTATATATACATGATCACATTGGTTTTCCCATAACTGATGTGATAAATTTTATTATAGATGGTTTTTAATGTCGGTTTTTCAAAAAATTAACGTCAAAAACTAGACTAAAATTCATATTTTGAAGGTGTTTTTCCACATTGGTTCTTTAAAAAATTGACGTTATTAACACATTATCACATAAATTTTTTCAAAACCTTCATTGAAAACATCCTAAAATCCATAGGTTTTCCACATCGATTATATAAAAAACAATGTGGAAAAGCATATATCATGTTGGTATTTTAAAAACCAATATAAAAAATATTCTTTTTAAATTTTTCATGTCAGTTTTTAAATAACTTATGTAGAAAATAATTTTTTTAATAAAATTCAATATATACATCCCTCACAACAGGACAAAAGCATAATAGAAACAAGAAAACAATAGCAGAAAAAACATTTATAACTTGAACTTTAAAATTTACAATATATATTACAAATAAACTAAAAAACAATTAGACCTGTGAAATAATTCACCCATTCACTTAGTAAGTATCTTATCTCTTGTTTAATATAAGTTCAAGTGTCATAAAAAAGTTATAAATTAAAAATAATTCATTTAACATGTATTCTAAAAAAATGAAAAAATTAAGGAAAGGTTTGTAACAAAATCTAACCTTTTGAAATTTTATAAGTGTCCCAGTTAAAATTATTTCATACATAAATACTAAAACATAGTAACCACATTCCTTTGCTTCTTATTATTAATGAAACTTCAATTTAAAAATAATTTTTCAATTCAAAACAACATTTTAAGTACTTACAACCAAAATGTAGTAATTATAAATAAAAAGTCACCTTTGCTTTTATATATTTTATCTTTGCACTCTGCTTTCTTATTATGTCTCTAAAGAAATCCCATGACCTATATGAAAATAATATGTATAGAATAAATTTAAATTTCATTATAATATATAATGGTATTAAAATATTTAAAATTACGAGTTTAATACATTTTTAAAATTATCGCACACTTCACCATGGATAAAACAAAGCCAATAAAGTGTCTTCTCTCTTAGAAAAAAATACCAAAAATACAATTATGACTAATATATAAAATATATAATGTAGGTGATTATTCTGTTAAGATATATAACACTTTATGACACACACACACACATATATATATATATATATATTATACTCTTGAATATAAGGAAGTATCCAACACTAAATAATTACATTCTTTGGAATTATTTCACCAATATAAACTGTTATTTCTACCTCAGTCATTTTCATTAGTATAGGTGAAATAAAATTTGGGTCTATAAATCCATATGCTGATGTTGTATCATGTTTCATACAAATTATATAATGAAACCTAATAAAAAAACATAAGTATAAAGTTTCAATAAATTAAAATAAATGAAAGATATATGATATTTGACTTACATGGAAAAGACTTTCATCGTGTTAATTCCCAACTCATATCTAGTTATAAGCTCCATTATATCTTTTTTTAAAATCATCACAGTCATTACACACCCATAAATTTTATCTTCTATTGGAATTTCATAAACTTCCAATAGTAAATTTTAATACATTAATTATCTATTAAGACCAGAAAAAGTTGTATCTAAAGTCATAACAGCCTGTATTTTTTTTGTATGTATAGTGTGTATTTACCTTTAAAGTATTCTTATAATGATAGATAAAATATATAAACCTTAAAATGTTAAAAAAATTAACTATAATATAAAATAAATGATATAATCTACACATACCTCAATTCTAATTCGTTGAAAAAGTCTAGATGGAAAAAATAAAAAATGGATGATACTTTGTCCAACTATACTGAACTCATCTTTAAGAAATGTTATTCTTAATGATCTATCTATAATATCCTATATAGTGACCATAAGTTTCTCTATATCTATCTATTGATGATGAATGGTATCTCCAATATAATATATAATTCCATATGCAACAATATAATGTTAAAGATTCTCAAAAATTAACTCATGATAAATGGGATGTTGTGGATGAGGATGTGTGGGATTTGTATAAGTAGGAGGAGGTAGAGGAGTGGGATCTATATGCAGAGGTGGATGAGTGGGATCAGTATCTTGAAACTATTTTTTCATGTCTACAAACATCGACCATACTGAAGCTCTAATCTTGTCCTCTATCACCTCACCCATATCCTAAACTTTATCTTCCAAATAATTTATTTTTCTTTTATAATCATCCTTCATTGGAGAAGTTTCAGGGTGAATAAACACTTTTTTACCAATACACATGTTGGTTATCCATGTATAGGACCCGAGTTTTCAGGATTTCCCAATGTCATAGCTAAAATATCCTTCCAAACCTCAACCATGAGGGTTCTATGTGTGATCTTCTCTTCAAGGTAATCTTGTATAGAATATTTAAAAAATTCAGAAGTGAATCACAATATATAAATATTTTATTTAACTTAAATAATATAAATAAATTAAATAACTTCGTACAATCCTCTCAGCTGCATTCATTGACTCTTTCGTAAGATATTATCCCTTTTTTCATGTGGGCCCTTTTCCATTTTTCATGTCTAGTTGGGGGGACGAGGGTCAACCTCTACGAAGCCTAAAGACTCAACTCCCAAATTTTGAAATTTTTCAGCAATCATTTGTTATTCTAATAAGTTATACCCTCCATGAGATAAATAATGAGGGTATACATTTTTGTATTGGATTTCCTGATGAGATATCCTCATTTGTTGAAAATTAATAATAAATAAATCATTAATATGATCATTAATATAAAAAAGGCTCTAAAAGCTAACATTTAACTTAACAAAAATGATTCTTGTTTTCTACTTTCAACAAACTGCTTCTGTGTATCTTCATCAAGAAATGGATATATATCACATAGATTTTGATGTTGTTTATCCTCAAAAATGAATTCTGTTTTGAGGGTTGATTTAAAATCCCTCCATCTCCTAGCATCTAAAGATAAACATTACTTCCTAACTCCTCTAGTATCAGGTATATCACATGTAATCTAATAATAAGGGTACAAAACTATATTAGTAAAAATATTCCATGATAACTAAAAAAAATAGATGAGATTACAAAAAATTGTCTCACATGATTGAGATATAGTCACTTTGTCAACATTTCTCCAATCAGAAATCAAAATATTAACTTTTCCTTGATCCTTCATTGTAATAAAAGTAGTAAATTGTTTTACATTTGGACCCCTTGGAATGTCATTATCATCAAAATCAATTGTTATCCTCTGGTCCTTACTATGAGAAACTGGTGATTTTGGTAGACGTGTGCATCCACATTTACCAACCCTTGAACTCTTTTTTTCCATGTAGAAGTAAATGGCTCCTATGTACAAGGGTGAGGAGGTACCTCGATAGTATTATGTGTATGGTTCTCCCAAAAAGTATGTGTATGGTCCTCCCAAGAAGTATGTGGTGGATTAGATATTTGATATTTCATTATCCTATAAATCAAATTAACAAAAAATTAGTACACAAATATACAAATCCAACTATCACATATAAAAGTAAATAAAAAATGAAAAATGATCAAACAAAAAGTAAACTAAACTAAAAACATTTTTATTCATATTTTTTAAAATTGTTAACTAAAATGATAACAACATTAATAAGATATGAAATGACATAAAAAATGAAAAAAATTCAAAAATGGCGTGTGAATAACAAAAAATTATTACACACATAGACAAATCCAAATATTACATATAAAAGTAAATAAAAAATAAAAAGTGATCCAATTAAAAGTAAGATAAACTAAACACATTTTTATACATATTTGTTAAATTAGTTAAATAAAATGATAATAACATTAATGAGAGATAAAATGACATAAATGAATGAAAACAAATCTAAAAATGGTGCATGAATAGTAAAAATGCTCCAACGTATTATACCATTTTTTACACACACAAAAAAAAGAATAAACTTTGAGTATACTCTTTTATACATTTTTTATTTTTATTTAACATATTATATTAAAATTAGTTGTTTTTTAATAAAATAAACAAATATATAAGTTGGTTAAGGGTAAACATGGTAAACCAAAAGAAAACTTAACTAACATAAATAAACAATTTAACTTATTAGTTATAATGTGAGTCTTATTAAAGAAAATAAAACTAATATATCTAACAATTTATGAAATTTTAAAAAGTAAAAAATAAATAAATATATGTTACCTTTAATATTAGTAAATTACTAAAGTATTTTTTCTAAAATTCCTTATCCATTATCATTCTATATGGCACAAACCATATATATGATGTGCTCATAAATATTATCTGTTAATCTTTCCATGGAAGTACAGATATCACATAAATCCGTATCTTTTTCAACTTTTACATCACCAACATACTTGTAAAATTATATACCACTGTATATTTAATGGATCAGGAATATATAAAAAAATACATGTGTTTCCATGATAAAAGGATCAGTTGTGTATTTAAATCTATTCAGATTATCTAGTGTCATACCAAATTCACCATGCCTGACACTATTGTTACTGATAACCCATTTTTAGTTAAACACTAGAACTCAAAATTTAATGTAATCAACCTCCCATATTTCTTTAATGACTCTATAATATTCACTTGACATGGATATTGGATTTTTATATTTGGAACTCGAAAAATTTATTACTTCTATGAACACCCATACACTACTATTTTGAGCCACACTTCTATTATCCCAATCTTTCATATGAAATTTATAGCCATTAATGTCATACCCTAACCATGTTAACAAATTTAAAATTGGATTGTTGCTAAGAATCTAAATGTTTCTTATGCATCTAATATACCATGCATAGTCTCTTTTAACCATGGAAAAAAATTATGCTCATTCAGAATCCATATATCTATCTTATTTGTATAACATTGTTTTAACACATTAATATGTGATGTTATATATCACTGAGCATCATCTGTGTTATTGAAGATGTATAAATGTACCTTTTTTATTTGTTCAACTATCAATGGTTTTACTTTCAATCCACATAACCACTTTCTCCCATAATTGACTTGTTCATGAAAATCTATAGGGAAATACATGTGCTCTACTATTGATAAATAACTTGTATAAAACTCTTCAACCTCATCAAAACTATATTTCTCAAAAATAGAGGCTTCAAGATGATATGGATTATTAATATATCCCTACAATATATTTATATATATTTCAAAAGGATGCATACAAAGTATATATAATGGTTTACAAAGATCTATTTCTCACACCAAATGAACCACTATATGCACCATGATATCAAAAAAATATGGAGGAAAATACATTTCTTATTGAAAAGTATAGAAACTTCATCATTCTCCATATTTTTCAATGAATTAAAATCAATCACTTTATTAAAAATTTAATTGAAAAAATAACACACCTTTATGATAGTCACTCTAAATTGTATGGGAAATATTCCACATAATGAAACTAGTAGGATCTATTGCATCGTGACATGAGAATCATGAGATTTCATGCATGTCGACTTCAAATCTTTTAGTGACACAAAAAATTTTACATTTTAAGAATAACACTACGACACTTTTCTACCATAGAGACACTAACAAAAACTAATTTTCTCCATATTGGATAATGTATTACAAGATTTAGGTGGGTATGTTCACCTTCCATCATGATTGATATCTAACTCCAAACATATTCCCATTGAGAGTAAGTCCAATCTTGTATTCAACCCATATTTAGTCTTTACTTTAATATCTAACAATGTTACAATCAAACTATCATAGATATTCTTCTCCACATGCATGAAATAAATGTTATGTTTGACCTAATGATATCTCTAATATGGTATCTCAAAAAATATTGATCATTTCTTCTAAATATTTCTATCATTACCAGATTTTTGTGTCTTTCAGAATGTGACATCAATGTTTTTCGCCCTCTAAAAATACTGATTGGCGGAAAAAGGTTTTGTAGGAATATAAAATTCTTGTGATCCAATTAATGTTGTTTCTTAATCTTCAATAAGAGTTATCCATAGAAAAAAGAACATCTTATGACCCATGTGAACTACTTTTCTCCCATATTGTAGTTGATAATATGAAGTATGTTGTTCACAAATTAGATAAGATTTATGCCCCTTAACATTGTATCCAGATAAATTTCCATATGCTAGGAATTCATTTATTGTAAACATAATCATTACATGTAGTTGAAAATATTCCATTTTATAAGAATCATACACCCTAATACTTTCCTCCCATAAAAGTTTCAAATCATCAATTAATGGTGACAAGAAAACATCAATGTCATTTTTAGGTTGTTTTGGTCTAGATATCATTAAACTCAACATGAAATATTTTCACTTCATATAAATTCAGGATATAAGTTTTATATTACCTATAAAATAGTCCATTAACTATGTGTTCTACTAAGTCTTCGATATAGATTCATTCTATCTATATATATTCCAAGCCTAAGATTTATAACTTCAATTCCAAATATAGAAGACTATTGATCAATTTTCTTCCACTATGGATAATTAGCTGGATGATATGATTTTACATCACATATCATATCATATACATGCCATATTAATCTTTTTTATTATTTTAATTTAAAAATAAACATTTCAAATAAGTAATTATAGGAAGATACCAAATCACCTTAGTAGGAGTCTCTATAACTACTAAATCAGCCTATGATTTTTCTTTCAACTTATACCACGACATCTCACATTTAGGACACTTTGACATACATTTATATTCCTTATTATATATCACATAGTTATTTAGGTAGTTATGTATTTTATTATACCCCAAATCAATCAGGAATAATATTTTCTTCACTTTATAATGTGAATCTATAATATCGTTGTCTTTAGGAAGTATGTCTTTCAACAACTATAGAAACTATGTAAAACTCTTGTCACTCCATCCATTTTCACCTTTAATCAATATTAACACCATTTATAAAGTCATAAATTTCATACAACTTGGATACAATGGTTTTTCATAATCACCATATAGATGCTCAATTGTAGGTTCCTTCTCAATTTACTCTACTGCAATATCATGAATCATTTCTTCAATTTGATCAGGCTTATCATCTTACAAATCATCATCATTGATAGATCTGGAATTATGCCTAGATTTACCATGCCAAATCCAAGTTCTATAACTCATATTAAAACCATGAAAAATTAAATTATATTTCATCTCTATTTTTTCAACTTATTCATATTTAAACATTTTAGGCATGGATAAAAAACATGTCATTGTTTGGAATATTTTGTTTAGAAAATTCCAAAAAATCATAGACAGCTTCCTCATATTCATCACTTATTCATAGTGTAGTAATCTAACTTTGACTCATTATTATCTACAACAAATATTAAAAATTTAAAATAATTTATTATATTTTAAAATTTAATTTCAACTTTAATTTTATAAATAACAATAAAAAATACCATAAAATATTTCACAAAAAAAAAGAAATACAACATATTTTATAAATAAAAAATATAAATTTTATCATATTTAATTATCATTCATTAATAAAAAAACACAAATTATAATATAAAAACAATAATTCATCACTTAAAAAATACCTAATATGTGAGAATAATCATAATTACAATTACAAATAGTGAAGATAAAGTGACATTAATGGAAAATTAGAACTGTAAATACAAATAAAGATACCTTGGATTCATATAAAATCAAAACAACAAATAAAACCTTAAATTTATATCATAACCAATATGATTAAGAAGGTGAAACTAATGGGATAAAGTAACAAATGGTGATCGACGGCGAGTGACGGTGGACGACGGTGGACGACGGTGGACGACGGTGGTAGATGTCAACTGAAAGATAAAGTGACATCAATGGAAAATTGGAACCACAAAAAATTCCATGGATACATAGAAAATTAAAATAATAAATATAAACCATAAACTGATATCATAACTAGGATTATTGAGAAGATGAAACCAATGGGAATAAGAAACAAGCTTCGGCCAATGACGGGTGATGGTGGACAGTGGTGGTGGATGCCAACTCAAAGATAAAGTGGCATCAATGGAAAATTGGAACTTCAAATACAAATAAAAATAGCTTAGATTAATGTAAAATAGAAATAATAAACACAACCCATAAATTAAAATCGGAACTAGGATGATTGAGAATGTGATACCAACAAGAAGAAGGTGCAAGCAGCGGACGGTGATGTGTGATGGTGGACGATGGTGGTGGATGTCAAATGAAAGATATTCAAGGAAATAGATTGAAAAATAAAGAGATTAAGGACAAAAATAAAAGAATTAAAATATTTAAGGCCATATATTGAAGATGGAAAGGTTAGGGTTCACCGCATGAGATAAATATGAAGGCCATTATGCAAATGAATAAATCCAAAATGACCACTCTCAACACCCGATTAAAATTATAAATATTTTTCACATTAGTTATTTAATAAATGATATGAAAAAGATGATTTTTCATGTTGGTTATTTAATAAAAAATGTGGTAAATCACTATTTTCACAATGGTTATATAATAAACGGTGTGAAAAATTTTGGTACTTTATTTACCATGTTGGTTATTTAATAAATGATGTGGTAAATCACTATTTTCACATCAGTTATTAAATAATTGACTTTAAAACTATGTCATATTTATTTACCACATTAGTTATTGAATATCCAACATGTTAAATCATATTTTCATGTTAGTTATGGATAACCAATGTGAAAAATGTATCAAGATAAATCAATTTTGTACTAATGGGAGCTCCAAAAAAATTAAAATCTAAAAGAGTAAAAGGGGAAAAACAAAATAACAAGAAGAAAATCAAAAGACATAGAGATTTACATGGTTCAAAAATAATCCCTATAACACAGAGAGGTGAAACACTTCACTAAAATTTGAGAGCATGAGTACATGATAGAATCTCAACATATGAAACCCTAGCTCGAAATGAGCTCATAAATCAATGTGGTGTTATAATAACCTATGTTGTTACATTATCAAACCACACAGTAAATCCATTGTTCTAAAATAACCAGTGGTAGGATGTCCACAAAGATGAAGTACCCTATAAATGTCACTAGTCAGTCATTATACAATAACCCATATAGAAGTATGCCTTGTTATAGTACCACTTTCAATATCTCTAGTCAGATATTCTATAGTGGTCAACATTACTACAATGCCCTGAAAATTGGGTTGGGGACCTTCAACCCCCAAACCCATTAACAGGGGTATGTGGCCCCCAACAACCTCACCATAGAGGTCAAACTGAGAGATTTGTGACCTGGTGTATAGAACAAGCCACTATCAGTTGGCCCAACTTCATCTAATAAATTTGGATACACCATTCCAATATAATTCTCTATATATTAAAACACCCAGAAGAGCACAAACATTTTTGTGTTTACCTATAGAGGAAAAATGATATATTGGATTCCTTAGTTATGGAAGATTGTTACTTTAAGTATAATCAAATTAAGGTATATATTTTTAATAAAAGAAGGTAAGGAGTTAGTTTGGTTTAAGAATTTGATAAAGGAACTTTAAAGAAGTTAGGAATATAGAATTTTATTTTTTGATGATATAAGTATGATTCACTCATTAACCTACCTTATCATAAATATTTTGAAGGAGAAAGTGTTAGATTTCTGGAAGATAGCCAAAAACAAATATTTAGTAGACATATTCACTAAAACATTAGTTCAAGAAATAATGAGGCAGTATTTCACCTTAATGGGGTTTGGATGAATAAAAGGAGGTGGAGGAACACTATATATTGTGGAATAGGAAGTAAGTTTTCCAAGTGTTGGAGAATTGTCATAGGTGGTTCATAGAAACAAGTCTTCAAGTGGGATATTATTGGTGTGTGATGTCTGGTTTATGTTCATTGTAACTTCTATCATTGGAATTTCATTCACTATAATTTTAGGCATTGGATGGTAGCTAGACTCGGTGCGCAAACAATGAAAATTCAATCTCTACAGGCGGCAACAGAATCATTAGAAGTCTATATCTTTTAATGGTGTTAATGAGGTCCAAAATGATTTACAAATAAGATAAGAGTCTTGAATGAAGTGTCTGGAAAAATTTACCAAAATAAGTGGTTGAAGTCAATGGAGTTATAGGAGAAAACCATTCACATTACATTTGGAGGCCTCACCGTGAAACTAAGAAGGTGGTGAGACCTAGATAACCAGCTGAATTTTCTTATAAAAGGAAGTGAGGACCTTCTACATAGTGTATCAATGACACAAACAGTGCATCCTTATTACGTACAATATACCAATGAAGTACATAGTGCATTAGTGGATTATGAAGTTTTAATTCTCTATAATGAAATCTTATTGATGGTTTTGTTTTTTATATATAATACATGTACTTATAGTGAATTTAAAGAAAGTAGTGGTGTTTCTATCATGCACATAGGATAACTTGTCTAAGGCGCATTATTCCCTTTGTGATTTTTTCTGCTTTATGTATTTTTCAGTGGATGTATTTTTATTTTCTTGAATGTTTGTGAGTTTTGTGTGATGTGTGTGTGAGGTCAACTTTGTGTGGTGGGTAGAGTGAATCAAATTTCTACTTATGGTATACTAAATTGAGGGAGGTAACTTCTAGAGGTTTTGGATTATACTATGATTATTTGCACTGAACTTCTAGAGTTTATACTTTGGGTGGATCAAGAATCAAAATTTTGGTGGTCATGTAGAGACCTGGTTTTTTCCTTGTAAGACTTTGAAATATTTCTATATGTATTTCCAGAGCTAAGTGATGAGACAACGTGCTATTATGAGGCCCAATGTGCCCAAAATTACTTTTATAAAAATATTAATTATATTTTATATTAGGTGCACATGAAACCTCAAAGAAAATGGGATAACTCTTAAAATTAGATCAAATCATAAATCTAATACCATAGTTGAGTCTGGAATGAAGTTTTTACCCTAGGCGCAACTTAAAATGAGTCAGTGCGGGACATTCGAACCCCTCGCTTGTTGGAGGTGAGTTTAAGTGGATTAATTAATTTAATTCATTCATTCATTTTTTACCTAGAAATATGTTATAAATATATCACTAGAGAGGATTTTCCAGTGTTGGATCACAATTCCTATGATCATCTGTGAAGCTCTCTTCATCCTCCCTTTGACGAATCGAGATCAAATGATGATGGAACATTAGATCAGATTGAATCAAAAAGCAACAAATGTATCATCTTATTCCAATCATTATGTGGTCATGTTCTTCACCAATGATCAATTAAAAATAGAGGTGGGACTTTTATTTGGTGATTTTACCCCTTGGATTAAATTTTTGAGAAGATAAAATGTTGTTCTTTGATATTAACCTTTATGCAACCTCTGTATGTGCCCGCATATAGAAATCTAATTTATTTCAATTTTTTATCTAACCCTGGATCACATTCTTGATCATTGTCTAAGAAATTTTGGCCAAATATTGGTCAAAACCTTGTTATGGTGATTTTATCCTTTATTTATATAAGTGTTCTTCACTAATTGGATCCTTGAGGTCCCGGTTCGACAATTGTTCGGTGACCCGAGCTTGATCAGGCACCCGTATATGCTGAGAATCAATGAAACATTAATGGTTTTGTGAACTAAACACATATCTGGAAAGATTTCGAGATGAGGATAACTAATCTGGTGGTTAATCATCAAGAATGTGATTATCAGAGGTGTGGTGACATGTGGAACACTTGATAAAACTTCTATATGTGACAGAAACTGATCTATGGAGAGTGGAATCCTGGAATTGTGATTTCCAAGTAGATCCACCTTTTTAGGCCTTAGATTTCACCGGATCTAAAATGGTTTAACCGGATTCAAAGCACAGATATAGATCTGTAAAATTTAGACTTCCAGGAAAAAAACTAACTACACGTCATGTGTAGGATGAACAATGTAGAGTATTGCCTCCCTCAGTGGTGGTTCTAGGGTTTGGGAAAATTTTAGGGCAACACAGTGTGTAACCCTCCCTCACACATTGTGTACCCCTTCCCTAATTGGATAACCCATATGATGGGTCACACGGGTGGGGAATCTGTGTAAGAATACATAGACATGGGTTGACCACACCGGCATCATCCCATGTGGACCAGCACGTTGTGTACTAGAATACACAAACACGGGGTCCAAGTACATGAACACAGCCAGTAGACATGTCCCGGTCCCCAAATGGTTTGGAAACGTCATGTAGTCCACCTAAATGATGTGTATTCCTACACAGATAGGGACCCGTGTACTGACCAAGGACATGGACAGGTTGCAAATTAGGACCACACACCATGTGGGTCCCCTCACATGTCATGTTCTACTTGAGTTCCTTTCAAGAGACTTCAAACATCTGTATCTCCTTCATTTGAACTCATATTTTGGATCGTGAATATCCTATCGTGAGTGTTTTTTCATGTAGAACATGGTGGTTCCCTTAATAGAGGATTTAGATATATGGTTTGAAATGTTCTGATCATGGTTCTTAGCTAGGCGGTGCTCGATGACAACAGTGATCATGAAGGATTACCATAGATTTTTGGGTTTACCCTCTAGTAGGTCTGGTTAGTGGAATTCCTCAATAATATTTCTGAGATTACCCTCCAGTAGGGATGGGAAGTGGCATTCCCCGATGATCTTTTTGGGCTTACCCTTTAGCAGGGACGGGTTTTGGTGTTCCCTGATGATTTTTCTGAGTTTCCCTCTAACGGGTCTTGGCAGTGAAGTTCCTCAACCATATAGGTTTACCCTCCAGCAAGGCTAGGCAGTGTCATTCCCCAATGACCTTTTTGGACATTACCCTCCAATGGGGCTAGGCAGTGGAGTTCCCCGATGACATTCTCAAGTGTTACCCTCCAGCGAGGCTGGGTAGTGGAGTTCCTTAGTGACTAGTAGAGTAGGACCCTTCTATCATACTAGGGAATGGGATCCTTACCTAAAGTTTGAGACCCTCAACTGTGTGGCACAATGATGAGACGTGGTTTGACATAGATTTGGGATCACGAGGAAGAGGGACGCTTTCCCCCACTAAGACGTATTCTTTTGATGCAACCTAAAACTATTTTGGTGAGTTAGTTCCACCCAAAGTGTGTGGTATCAAGGTATAGTGATTGAGTCCCTTAGACTTACGTGTTCAGGGAAGACGTGTGAGATGTTGGGCATCATTGATGGAATACCTTTGGAATTTTTGGCTACTCTTTTTCTTGGCTTGATCTATGAGATAGAGATCCCCTACTCTCTCGTTTGGGTTTCTTTGACTGGGAATATATATATATATATATCCTTCTTCTTTACCCACTCCTTGGGTTTGGTTACTCTCCTTCCAGAAGAGGTAAAGACGTGCGGGGTATGCCACATGATTTTTGTTTCTATATTATCATGGTTAGATGAGTCTAATCTCCTACTGTATTTGGTTAAGTCTCAATGGGTAGTTTATCTACTCACTGTGTTTATCCCTTTGTGCTTGGATAAGCTTACTTCCACTTTTTTTGGGTTGAGTTGTACTCTTTCACTTTACTTTGTTTTATATTCTACTTTCCTCTTTAGTTGTATCTCTTACTGATCCCCCTTCACCCTTTCGAGGTGTTCTAATGGGTATGTATATACTCACCCTTGAATGGGATTTTCTCACACATGTTGTATCTTTTGCAGATGATGGACAGGTCGACTGTGACTTTAGAGGGGCTTAGAGATACTGGATTCTTGGACCTTGTACATTGGTCTTAGCTTGGGATACATGAGATGGGCTCTCTCAGTTGTTTACTCTTTTCCATTTTTGTCAGGTTGGGACATATTTCTAGTTGATCATGTATTTTTTCTCTTTACTTTTCAGTTTACACTACCTTACTTTTATACTTTCTAGAGGTTCACGCATGTTTGGTTTACTTTATAGAAGTGTTGCATCTTTTCTTCTTTACCTCTACACTTTTTTATCGAGTTATTTGTGTGCCTGTGTATAGGTTCTTAGGCAAAGGCCTCCCTAAGTCAGTTGTGCCTTTAGTGCTTGTCTCTACCCCCTGGCCTGTGGAGGCGGGCTTGGGGTAGTTGTGGTTCGATCCCTAGCATGGGTCGGATCATGATAGATTGGTATCATAGAAAGTTCATTCCTTGAGATATTGTTCGGATATATCCCCCAAATAATATTAGTTGGGTTTAGGTCAATATTTTTTAAAGTTTATCAAGTGTGGCTCTTAGTCCAGGGAGTCTAGTGATGGTATGGGAAGCCAATATAGCCATTCACCTGGACATTGACTACCTACTTGTTGACTCGGCATGCTGAGACATTTTTTTGTAGGGATAAATGGTACATGCATCATATAGGATTGATTCTTTGATTGTAATTCTTGAGTCAACTCCCCATTGTTTTTAATATATATGTATATAGATGCTCATCTGACTGCGGTACTCCTTGATAACGTTAAGGATGCCTATGTGATGAAATCCAACCAGGATACCAACTATGGTTCATGGAGATGAACCCATGATCGATGAGGCCTTAGTTTTGAGTCCATACTATGATCTAATTCCTCTAGGTGGGTAGGTAGTAGCACCTCCAATAATTGAGAAGTAGATCATCCCAAAAAATCAGGCTGAGGAAGAGTGCAGGATTAAAGCACTATGTGAGTTCCAGCATCAAAGATCACCGAGGTTCCATGGAAAGCTAGATCCTCAAGATGAATAGGATTTTCTAGAGTCATTTTTATGAATATTTAGGCTTGTTCAGACCCCGAGGGATCAAGTGGTGGCACTGGAATATAGCCTTTTCCATGGAGAAGCTGAGCATTGGTGAAGCCTGGTTACACAGATGCATAATGAGTCGACACTCTCATGGGATGACTTCTTATAGCTGTTTCATGAGGAGTACTACTCCTATTTCTTACACTTAGTTTAGATCCAAGAGCTTCTAGAATTTCATCAAGTAGGGATGATAGTGGTTGAGTACATGGCGAGGTTCAAAGACCTTATGCACTACTCTCTTGACATGATCAGGGATGGATACTTCCAAGCACATAAGTTTGAGCAGGGAATCTGCTAAGAGATCAGCGCTAGTATAGTGACTTTGTGCATCCCTGCCTATTCCGGGGTTCTAGATATATCACTGATGATAGAGATATTTTTTTCATAGGGATTCCACACAACTGGAGATGGTAGTGGGCATCGTGGAGTTGAGTTGTCTACAACAACAAGCAGGCACCAGTCGACGGGATCTCAACACAGGAGACCCTTTCGTGAGTAGACTCAGAGATGTGGTCATACAGTTCAAGGGTAGTGTAGAGTGTCAGGGTATCCCAGGGAGGTCCGGTGCTATGCTTGGGATGGGTGAGGTCACATGGCACAATAATGCCCAACTAGACAGGCTAAGCAGCCCAAGAAGATAGCTGATGGACCACCACGGCGGATGTAGCACCATGATCAGGGATCTCCTGGGAATGGAAAGGGTGGTCCCCAACGAGGTGAAGCTGGTAGAGGAGTATGAGGATCTATAGGTGGAGGATGATGTTATGAGGTACTTCTACCACCACCATTGGGTGGCCCGCATTAGGGTCATAGAGACAGTGGTCGGGGTCACGGACAGTTTCATGCTTTGGACTTCTATGATCCCACAGCACATGAGGTGATTTGAGGTACGATCTATGTTTATTATACTCTTGCCTCAATATTAGTAGACATAGGTTTCAATCATTATTTTATCTTGATACTCCTGGTGTGAGAGCTAGAGTTCCTAGTTGAACCGCTAGCACAGCAGCTTTATCTTGATATTCCTACAGGGAATTCTTCTTCTATACCTTTCATTTATCGGCAGTGTGAAATATCTCTTGGAGGATAGAGGTTCATGTGCTACCTTTTTTTCATTGCGATGGAACCCTGTGACATCATACTGGGTATGGATTGTCTATCCATGGTTCGATCCTAGATCTACTTCCACCGTATAATATTCATATGCCTCCGCACTAATGGGATGAGATTATTCTTCTCTAGCGACTGACATCTCATGGAAGGGAAAGTGGGTTCAATGATCATGAGGCTGCAACCCATCACCCATAAATTAGAAAGTGTATCAATTGGTGCAGTAATCTATTTATGAATCTGAGGTCCTTTAGATGTGGAGGATTATATGGAAGTATTCCTTGAATATATTCTAGAACTACCTCTAATGTGGGAGATAGAGTTTTGTATCGACTTACATCCAGGGACAACCTCTATATCTTCTGAAACATATTGGATAGAACCTACTGAGCTCTGGTGGCTACAGTTTTAGTTAGAGGACCTTCGTGAGAAAGGTTTCATCATACCCAGTGTGTCCCCCTAGGTAGCTCCAATGTTGTTCGTGAAAAATGTGGATGGGATATTATGGCTTAGCATGGATTATCTTCACTTTAAACAAACCATGATAAAGAACAAGTACCATTTTCTAAGGATTGATGACCTCTTTGAACAGTTACAATGTGTGAGATTGTTCTCCAAGATCAATCTTAGGTCTGGATACCTTCAATTGAGGGTTCGTAAGGTTGATATTCCAAAGTTGGCATTGCGATGTCACTATAGATACTATGAGTTCCTAGTGATGCCCTTTTGTGTGATGAATACCCCCATAATTTTCATGGATTTGATAAAACAGGTCTTCCAGCCATACTTGGACCATTTTTTTTGTCTTTATTGATGAAATACTCATCTACTCTGCATCAAAGGAAGAGTATGCAGAGCACTTGAAGATGGTCTTAGACTTTCTTTGAGAACACTAGTTTTATGGAAAGCTCTTGGAGTGATAATTATAGATTCATAAAGATCACTTTCTCAAGAATGTAATTTTTTATCATGGTTTATCCATGGATTCAGAGAAGGACTAAGAAATACTTTCTTGGGAGCCACCCAAGAATGTATCAAAGGTGTGGAGATTTATTAGCCTGGCGAGGTACTATAGGAGATTTGTGGTATACTTATCCAGTATCTTCATCCCTTTGACCACCTTGACATAGAAACAGAAGCTATTTATCTGGATTGATCAGTATCATAGGGACTTTGAGGAGTTGAGACAGAGGCTGAAAAGTTCTCCGGTGTTGATACTACCATAGGAAGGCGTGGAGTTCGTAGTGTATTGAGATGCCTCTAGAGCTAGGCTTGATTTCGTGTTGATGCAGCAGCTTCCAATCATCACATACAAGTTGAGTCAGTCGATACCCCATGATTAGAATTATGAAACTCAAGACCTAGAGCTAGTAGAGGTAGTATTTTACCTAAGGATTTTGTGACACTATCTTTTTGGATGGCGCTTTATGGTTTACTCAGACCATCAGAGTCTCAGGTATGTCTTCACGTAGAGAGATTTGAACCTAAGGTAGCAACGCTAGTTGGAGTTCCTATAGGACTACAACTTTAGGATAGTCTATAATCCAGGGAAGGGTAATTTTGTATCAGATTTACATATCATTAATTCCCAAACTCACTTAGTGTCGGAAGCTTCAGAGTAGTTATCTTCCCTATAGCTGACCCTGGGGGTGTAGGAGGGTACATATTTTCTTCAGTTGATGGTTTTAACTCCTTTAATCCTTGAGCTTATGAGAGAGTCACAGCTAGGAGACATTGACTATGAGGTATTTCATGATCATATATCCATATTTGACATGACATATGAATGTTTTGAAGGAGTAAATCACATTGTCATGTTCTAGGGGAAAATAGTGGTTCCAGTCATGATGCGGGAGGAGGTGGTGTGGGAGTTCCACACTTATCCCCTAGTTGTACATACCAGTGTGGGGAAGATGTACAGGGACCTTCATTGGTAGTTTTGGTGGTCTCACACAAGAAAAATCCTAGATGATTTCATCTCTCAGTGCCTCACCTATCAGCAAGTAAAGGGTGAGCACCATGTTCTAGCAGGTTTTTTGTATCCTCTCAAGATCTCAGAGTGAAAGTGGGACAACATATCCATATAATTCATCACATGGTATTTTGCACATAGTGAACAGACATAACACCATATGGGTGATAGTTGACCGAATCACAAAGTCAATGCACTTTCTTGCCCTCAAGGAGCTGATTTTGGTGGAGATTTTAGGGCAGTTTTATGTACGGGTGATCTTTCGCCTTCACAGGGTACCCTCAATGATTATCTTTGATCATGATGTGGGGTTTACATCACAATTGTTGAGAGGCCTTTAGGAATCATTCAAGACCCAAATGTGGATGAGTATATCCTTCCACCCACAGACTAATGGGTAGATTGAGCACACTATCGAGGTGCTAGAGGATATTCTGAGGGGATGCATGTTGGACTTAGGCTAAAGTTGGGAGGATCACCTACCCTTGGTAGATTTTTCATACAAAAACTTATACCACTATACCATCAACATGTAACTTTTTAAGTCCCTATATGGGATACCTTTAAGGTCACCCTTGTGTTGGACAAAGATTGGTGAGTCGTATCTTATAGTCCTAGAGTTGGTACAGGCAACAATGGAGAAATTGAAGGTCATCTATGAGCAGATGAAGACGGCCCAAAGAAGATAGAAATCATATGAATATCTTCATTGTAGACCCTTGGAGTTCGAGTAGGGAGACCATGTTTTCTTGCGAGTCTCCCCATGATGAGGAATGTAGAGGTTCAACCAGAGAGGAAATCCATCCCCGAGGTTCATTGGGTCATTTGAGATTATGAAGTAGGTTGGAGAGGTTTCTTACCACCTTGACCTATCACCAAAACTAGAGAGGGTTCATGACATCTTCCACGTGTTTCAGTTGATGAGATACATGCATGAACCTATGTGCATAATTGACTGGGGTGAGCTGGAAATCGAGGATGAAGCCGCCTTTATGAAGAACCTGATGGTGATTGAGGATTTTCAGGAGAGGACCCTAAATGGATGGACCATTCCTTTGTTTCGTGTGTTATGGAAGCACGAAAACATGTAAGAGAGTTCCTGGGAGAGGGATATCCAAGTTCAGGATCAATAACCTGAGTTGATTTCCTATTTTTTCTTTTCGAGGATGAAAATATTGAAGTATGGAATAATGTAGAGACCTATTTTTTGCCTTTTAATACTTTAAAATATTTCTATATATATGTAGAGCAAGGCACTGAGACGGCATGTGATTATGAGGCCCAGTGTGCCCATAATTAATTTTATATAAATATTAAATATATTTTATATTGTGTGTGAAAAAAACCTCAAAAAATTGGATAAATCTTAAAAGGTTGATCGGATCAGAAATCTAAGACTATATTTAAGTCTGGAATGTGGTTTTTACCCTAGCCGCAACATAAAATGGGTCAGAGCGGGACATTCAAACCCCTCGCCCGTTGGCAGTGCATTTAAGTGGGTAAATTAATTTAATTAATTAATTCATTTTTGGCATAGAAATATGTTATAAATATATCTCTAGAGAGTATTTCTCAAGGTTGGATCACAATTCTTACAATCACCAGCGAAGCTCTCTTCCTCCTCCCTTTGATGAATTGAGATCGAATGATGACGGAACTTCAGATCGGATTGGATCAGGATGCAATGAATGCATCAGATTCTTATGATCATTGTGCGGGTAGGTTCTTCACCATAGATCGGTCCAAAATATAGGTAGAACTCATATTTGATGATTTTACACCTTGTATTAAATTTTTGAGCAAATTGAATGTTTTTCTTTGATATTCACCTTTGTGAAACCTCTGCATGTTTCTATGTATAGAAATCTAATTTATTTCAATCGTTTATCTAACCCTGGATCACATTCTTGATTGTTGTCTAATAAATCTTGGACAAAAATAATTCAAAGTCTTATTATGGTGATTTTATACCTTTTTTCTATATGTTTTCTTCACTGATTGGATCCCTGAGGTCCTAGTTCGACAATTGTCGAGTGACCCGAGCTCAATCGGGCACCTGAATACGTAGCGTATTGATGAAATGTTAACAGTTATATAAACCTATCACAGATATGGAAATCTTGCGAGGCAAGGATGGCTGATACAGTGGTTAATCATTAAGAATGTGATGATCATAGGTGTGTCAGCATGTGGAACACCCGAAGAAACTCCCATGTGTAATGGAAACCGGTCTTTGGTAAGTGGTGGCCCAAAATCACAATTTCTAGGTAGATCTACCTTTTTTAGACTTAGATAACACTGGATCTGAAGCAGTTTGAACAAATTTGAAGTACATACACAAATATAGAAAATCTAAACTTCCTAGTGAAAACCCGACTACACACCATGTGTAGGGTGGGAAAAACGACATGTAGCCTCCCTCAGTGACGGTGCTAGGGTTTGGGAAAATTTGAAGTTAACACAGCGTGTAACCCTCCCTCACATGTTGTGTACCCCTTCCCCGGTTAGACAACTTGTGTGATATGTCAAATGGGAGGGGACTCTGTGTAAGAGGACATGGACATGGGTTGACCACATGGGCAACATCCTGTGTGTACCAACACATTTTTTACTAGATTACATGGACACGAGGTCCAAATACATATACATGGCCATTAGACACGGGCCGGTCCCCAGATGGGTTTGAGACACTGTGTAGTTCACCTACATGTCATGTATGGCTACATAGATAGGGACACATGTACCAACCAAGGACATGGCCAGGCTATGAATTGGAATCATATTCCATGTGGATCCTCTCACACATTATGTTCTACTTGATATCCTTTCAGGAGACTTCGAATGTCCATATCTCCTTTGTTTGAACTCATATTTTTCCCCACGAGTAGACTATCCTAAATTTTTATCCACATAGAATGTAATGGTTCCCTCGGTAGTGGATTTATATATATGATTTGAAATTTTCTATGAATGGATCTTGTCTAGTAAGTGCCTCATGATGACAGTGATTTCACAAGATCATCAGATCATTTTGAGATTACCCTCCAGCGGGGTTGGGCAGTGGAATTCCCTAATTATATTTTTAGGTTTACCCTACAGCAGGGATGGGCAATGGAATTCCCTAATGATCTTTATGGGATTACCCTCCATCAAGGCTAGGTAGTGGTGTTCCCTAATGATTTTTCTGAGTTACTCTCCAACAAGGCTGGGTATTGGAGTTCCTCGGCGTTCTGAGTTTAGTCTCTAGTAGGGCTGGGAAGTGGTATTCCCCAATGACCTTTTTGAGCATTACGCTACAGTAGGGTTGGGAAATGGAGCTACCTAGTGACATTTCCAATTTTTATCCTCCAACGGGACTAGGTAGTGGAGTTACTCAGTGACTAGTAGAGTATGACCCTCCTATCATATCATGTCATGGGATCCTTACCTAGATTTTGAGCCCTCGACTGTGCAGCACAGTGACAAGATGTGGTTTGATGTAGCTTTGGAATCATGAGAAATAGGGATGATTTCCCAACTAATATGCATTATTGTGATGAAACCTTAAACCATATGGGTGAGTTAGTATCACCAAAAGTGGATAGTATCAAGGTGTGGTGATTGAGTCCCTAAGAATTATGTGTTTAGGGAAGACATGTGAGATGTTGGGCATAGTTGATGGAATGCCTTTGAAACTTTTGTCTACTCTTTATCTTGGGATGATCTGTGAGATGGAGATCTCATACTCTCTTGTTTGGGTTTTTTTGACTTAGCATATATATATATCCTTCTTCAGTACCCACTCTTTGGGTTTGGTTACTCTTCTTCCAGGAGAGGTGAAGACATGCAGAGTATTCCACATGATTTCCATGTCTAGCTTCTCATGGTTGGATGATTCTACTCTTCTACTATAGGTGGATAATACTTTATGGTTAGGTTGTATAATCATCATGTTTATGCCCTTATGATTAGATGAGCTTACTTTCACTCTTATTGGGTTGAGTTGTACTCTTTAACTGTACCTTGTTTTATCTACTGCTTTCCTCTTTAGTTGTATCTCTTACTGCTCCCCCTTCACCCTTTCAGGTCACTCTACTAGGCATGTATATACTCACCCCTATATGGTATTTTCCCACATGTGTTGTGTCTTTTGTATACAATAGAAAGGTCAACCATGACTCAAAGGAGCTTAGAGATATTGGGTGCTTGGACCACGTATAGTGGCCGTAGCTTGGGATACAGGAGATGGGCTCTCTCAACTATTTACTCTTTTCCATTTTTTTCATCTTGGGACATATTTCTGGTTGGGTGTGTATTTTTTTCCTTAACTTTTAAGTTTACACTACCATACTTTTTTATTGTCTAGAGGTTCATGCATACTTGGTTTACTTTATAGCAGTGTTTCATCTTTTATTCTTTCCCTCTACACTTTTTCATTGAGTTGGATGTGTGTGTGTGTGTGTGCAGATTCTTAGGCAAAGACCTCTCTGAGTTAGTTGTGCCTTCGGTGCCTGTCGCAACCCTTTGTCCTATGGAGGCAGGCTTGAGGTATTTGTGGCTCGAGCCCCGGTATGGGTCGGGTCATGATAGGTCACATAGTGGATACCCTTGCCTCCCAACACAAATGACCAAATTAGCATATGATCAAATTAACATCTAACCATATGAAAATATGACCAAATGACCATATAACTAAATGACCAAATTACCATATGTTCAAATGGCCAAATGAACATATGAACAAAATGGAAAATTTTAGTTTTGAAATTTTGTAACAGATTTACATCAGTATATTTAGACTAATATTATAGATTCTAAACAACATAATTGGCTTCTATTTCAGTTGAATTGTATTTAAAAAAATATCTTATATTTAAAATGCATTAAGGATCTCCTAAATCTGAATTTTTTATCTCAATTTATCATTAAAAATAGTAGGAAATACAATTTAAAAACTGTAGAATTATAATGGAAATATTACAGTGATTAGAAATAAAATTAAGAATATATAATGATTGATTTAGTCTTCCTTTTAGTATAATAAAATGTGTATAATCTTCTAAAATATTGAACAAAATAATAATCATGCAATTTTATGGTATGTATCTCAATTTATAATCAAAATACACCACATTTTATAAATATCATAAGCTGTTTTTATGGTTTTTTCTTACATTTTATCATGTATCATACCTTCTAAATGTTATTTAAATTCCTAATCATATAAGTTAAATAGTAAATATTTAAGATACATAAAATGGTTATATGACCTTATAGTTGATGATTCCCTTTATTTTTTATGTATGATTTCAGGCCTTATTTTGGGATATATATCCTTTATAGTTGTTGGCTAAGCATGTCAATTTTTTTCCTATGATGAGTAAGGAATTATCATGGTATTTTAGTTTTTCATGGCTGGTTTCCATTATATTTAAAACACTATTTCAACTTGATAAAGGTTTTTATAAGCATGTATCTTCATTTAATTACATGTTTACATATAATTCAACCACTTAGTCAAAGTAAGTAAAAAATTTGTGAAATGAATCATAATAATCACATTGAAACAAAAATTTATAAGATATAATCAGAATAAACCAATAAAAAACCAGATATAATCAAATTTAAACAACAATAAAAAATAAACCAAGAAAAAACATTATAATATAATTTAAACCAAGGAAAAATAACAAAAAATACAACAAATAAACCAAGAAAAAACATTATAAAATATAATCAAATTGAAACAAATGAAAAATAAATAAACAAAGTGAAACATAATAAAACATACTTTAAACACAAATAAAAAATAATGAACAAACAAATTGAAGTGATCTGAGTTTTTCTCGGTCAAAACATAGCTCAATTTTGAGTTTTCAAGTCTCAGGCCATCCCTAAAAGTAAAATCGTAAATTTACCCTAGCAGAAGATATTATAAAATTTTTTTGTTGGTTCTGTTGATTTAGAATTGTGGTGTTTACCCCTGAATTGAGAAGATATGGAGTTTCAGGCATGATAAGGTATCGATAATAATGTTTTAAGTATAATATAATTATAATTAATACACCATCATCATAATTAATTTATTTATTATATATAATTATTTTAATAAAATAAAATAAAAAAACAAAAACATATATTGTTGTGAAATTGATCGAATGCCGATTGAAACTGTGAGGAATTTTGAAATTGGGAATAAATGATTGATCGAAGGAGATGAATATCATTGAAAAAACATGCATCAAATATTTATATGACGACGATGATGATAAATGTAAATGAAAATATAAAGGAAAAAATAATAAGTAGAGGGAACATAATGTAGAGCCCAAAAGTTCACTCATTTCATTAACACATGGCCATATATATTGAGTACATGTGATATGATCCAAAAATTAAGATTAATCCTGAAAATATTTAATCCAATGGATGTAATATTGAAGGTTGGAGAATATGGAAGGTTGGTCCATGTGAAAGGTTTCATTGTAAACTGAGGAGTCATTATCATTATCACCATTATGACATTTTTCCCATTAATATTTCATAACACTCCACCTTGGATGTCATAATTTCATGGAATCTTATATAATATTCACTTAAAAAACCCTATGGGAAAAATAAGTGGATCAAAAGTACTTTAATTTCATTTCATGTTGCCTCATTAAAAACCTTACTAGGAAAACCCAATGGGAGAAACATGATTAAAGGAAAAGGAGTGCAGTGTTCCCAACTCCCATTGACTATATCATTTAATTATGTCTTTAGTACATTAATTAATATTATTATTTAATTATGTCTTCAAGACATGGGGGTGAGACCATAGGTAATAATTAATGGTTTCATTGAAAATTATAACTCATGGGGAAGGTCAATAGTTTCCATTAATTACAAATATCCATAATAATTTACAAAATTCCATTGGATATTCATTATGAAGTATGAATGCCTCATTAAAAACCTCATCAAGGAATAACCCTTTAGGGGAAACCCCCTTGATTAGGGAAGAAGAGTAAAATAGCATCAAGTCCCTATAGTGTTTCCTCGTTAAAAACATTATCAATAAAATTCAATGGGAAAACTTGACTAAGAGAACAAGATTACAACAGTTGCATATCCCTCTCATAATGGGCATCACTACATCATTTAGTACATATGCACATGTAGATGCATATCCTTTAGGGATAAATAAAATGTGCAATTGTGTTTAATCCTTATGGGATAAGTAAATTATTAATCAACCCCTTATGTATGAAATGTATCAATCTTGTAATCAAGGGATTTAATGGTTAAGAGTATTTTCATGAATATGTAAAATCATCCCAAAATTTATGATTTCATTTTCTGAATGATTAATTTAAAATACATGGATATTATTTGTAATTATATCATCAAATGTGTATATGATTTTTTTAAACTCTTCAGGAGTTTTAATGTTATCCAAAACATATATATTAATGAAAAAACGTCAATTTATACAAACCATGTGATGATAAGATCAATTTTAAATTCTTCCTTATATGGATATATCTTAAGATTGATATATGAAATTTGATTCAGGAATTACAAACCCTTCATGGGTTCATATATATATATTTTTTAATCAATAAAAAATTAAAACATTAATTGAAAATAATCCAAATATATATAAATATCCAAATATATAAGGAATAATCCAAACATATATAAATATCCAAATATAAAAGGAATAATATTTCTTATAATAATCTTATTGGTCTTAAATAATATTTCTAGTTTGGATAATAAACCCAAAACTTTATATGTTGAACATATCATAAGTTCCTTAAATACTTTTGGAAATTTATTATGATGTCTACATCTATCAAAATCCATTATCATCAATGAGTTTTGAAATCATTTAAAAAATAAAATATATTATCAACAACATTGAATGAGATCTCATAATTTTTCTTGTACCAGGGTCACTTTAAGGAAAATATCTAAAAATATATAATTTTTTCGATATATTCATTTTATTCTTCAAGTGGAAATATATTTATTTCTTTCTACTCATGATGAACAATGATTTTATATAATCAGTTCAACCACAATTCTAGTTTGTATAATCTGACTATTGATTTTTAACAATTTACATTCATGTAAGTGTTGTGAGCATATTTCCAATGGTTCTTCATGAACATTTTTTATATACTTTGTGATGATAAATATTTATTTTAAATAAACATTAATAGAATGAAATATATACTCACCATCATCTAATAGCACATGTGAAAATTTAGTAGATGCATCTTTTATATAGTATTTAAATGGATCGCATGGTAGGTGGGTGCACCCATATATACTTCATTTTTTTTTCTTTATAAATATATGGGAAATTCATTTCTAAAATATTTGTAAATGATATAAATCATTTACCTCGATAATAGGTATCTTAATAATCAATAACTCATGGTAAATTATTATATAGTGGGAATTCATAAAAACCTAATGAGAATGAATTATTTGATAATTTAGTAGAGAAAAATCCATTAAATAAATTCATTATTCTCCCCATGATAGATGTCTGATATGTTATAAAAACTTGATTCTCATGTATACTTGAATCAATATCTTTCATTATAATTGATCCTATATGGGATAAAACATAATTTAATATATTTAAAGTTCTATGATCAATAAACTTCTAGTTTACAATTATTGATTCGATTGTATATAACAAATTCTTTATAACCACTATTTATGAATTATTTTTTCATATCAATGTATCTATTTTATTTAATGTCTCCATATGATATTAATTTTAAAGAATGTCATTGATATATCTCATAGTGGCTTCAGATATAATAAATCATTAAGAATTTGTACTACCAGATAAAAATATATTCTCTCTTATGGAGTCATTAATTGATTTTCTCTACTGATAAATGTACTTACATGTGCATATACTAACTCATATATGTGTTCTTTAGAATTATTTAATCAAAATAATATTTATAAATATTTTTCTTCAAGATATATATGTAAGTTTTTCAAGATCTTATATTGTGCATACTCATGTTTATCATTATAATTTTCACTTTTGGTGGTTGATAAATTCATAATATAATCATAATGGTT
The DNA here is from genome assembly GCA_963277665.1 of Viscum album. Lineage (NCBI taxonomy): Eukaryota > Viridiplantae > Streptophyta > Magnoliopsida > Santalales > Viscaceae > Viscum > Viscum album. The sequence goes on from OY728140.1 coordinate 1,285,040,767, forward strand.
TAGGCCCATCACCAAGTGAATTATTATATATTTTGGAACTTCTAGACCAAATATTATTTTATAATACATTAACTTGGGAGATAAGTCCCCACATATTTTAAAACTAGTGAATGTGGTATCGAGAACCAATGTGGAAGAATCTTCTGGATTTAAAACACACACTTCATCACCATAAAAAATTATAATCCATAAACAAAATTCACTTTACCAAATAAAGGATAAATCCATTAATCAAATTTCATTAACTCTCAAATATTGATGATAAGATTCCAAGTATGATTAGCACAAATCATATCAAATTTTTCATGAATAATTTTATTCTATTCAAGGAATGCCTGCAAATCATTTTTTTTTTTGATTTTCTAATGGTCGGTTTGTGGGTAGCCAGTTCCCATGAAACTGGTTTAAGGGTTTCCGGTACCCGAAACACTTCAAAACCACATCACTACAGCAGGAAAATCAAAAATCAAACGAGATACTTCAAAAATTTCAAAATAACCGCCTTCAACGCCTCGATCCACGCACTGCCTCGGGCTTCATCAAATCACTTGATCACCTCGGTCCGCACACCTCGAGAAGCGTGGTGAAACCAACCACTCATCCACTCACCGGATCACCACGCGCCACCCTACTGTGTTGAACCATCGTCAGAGCTGCTCTTCACTTCACCTCGACGTCGCCGGAATCGAACTGGAACGCTCATCACTTCACCTCAATGTCAACTCTTCACATGCCACGGAAAGGCGCAACATCAAACCAAACCATAGCAAACTGGAACGATGGTGAGCTTCACCAGCGACGAACAATACCATCACCGTCAGAGAAACAAAAACTCCACCGAGAAACCATCACGAATAGCAAAAATCAACGAGATCAAAAGGTAAAAAACCAGAAACCGAAACAAACCACACGAGAAGCGGCACCACAACATCACCCTGTCTCGGAAGATCCCACCGTCACTAGAGCCAACGACCACATCAGACACAACAAACCCTAAAAAACTCACTAGAGAAGGCGGGGAACCCCACAAACTGCCGATAAACGGGCTTAACCCCTAATACTAAAAAAATCTCACCACAGAACAATAGCGAGAAGACGAGAGCAGAACCCAGAGCGCTCCGAAGAGTATGTCGTTGACGCAGACCGGTCTTACACCCTCAGATCTAAACCAACAACCACTGAAGCCCATAGCGAAACTCCACAGCAAGAGAGAAGACAACCCGCATGACGTCGACCGCAAAGAACCACCAAAAACCCACCGAGCGTGAGTAGAAATTCCGTATCTTCCACTGTGAAGGAGCGGCGACAGCGAGAGGAGAAACCTAGAACGGGAGCCCTTTACGGGCGCATCAAGGAATGAGATAATGTAATTAGATTCATATCAGGGAATGATTTAATTCATTGGATTTCATAATCCATGATTAATAATTAATTATTTATCAATAATGATAATATTTCATAACATAATAATTTTATTTATTATGATAATCATTATTTAACCAATTCAAGTGGTAAAGTCATTTTATTAAAATATATTGGATTATAAGGGTTATTTAATCCTGTTATCTCATCTATGAACTATAAGAGGAATAATATCCACTTAAGGGTATAATATCGAATGAATTACATGAGATGGTATTAATAATCCATAAGCACGTGATAAATGATAATGTATTTATTTGATATTACTACTATAAGAGCAATAATCAATCAATAAAGATATATTTTAATATAATGTCAAAGGACACTCTTTTCATATCAGTCTTCAGGGATGAATTATTTTATATTCATTATTAAAATTCATTGATCTCTTTAAATGTTTATTAGCATAAAACTACTTATGGTGGTTATATTATTACTATTTAATAAAAAAAATACAACACAATGATCATTTACAGAACATCATATTCACTATGAACTTAATTTAAAATAAAATCATGTATTTTTTCATTAAATTTGAGTAATGAAATAAATCTTTTTTAATAAATATTCTCATTCACTTTAGGGAATGAAATAAAATTATTTTTTTGGGTTTTATATTGTCTTCACGGTAAAAACATGAATATTCAATTCAACATTTTCATCCTACTTCATATGATGTGTATTAATAAAATAAAGATCATATATATCATTATTATTTAAACATTATAATCAAGTTTGAAACCTTCAGAGTGTACAAAGAGATATGAGCTGTTAAATTTTATTATGTCTTCATCATTTTCATGATGTGATTAGTAAAATTTACTTGATCACTTCGATGTATGACAAGTAAATGATATTCATCATTCAACCACTTTAGGTGGCGTTATTTCATTCTTTTATTTGATGAATGGTGTTTTTTTTTCAACATTTACCGCATTGTTTATTAACCAATCACATTCACTTCAGGGAATTACTAGAATTTTTGCAGTCATGAGTCATTAAAACTCTTCAAGAGCTAATTATTTTTCCTATAATAAAAGATTAAGAAAATAATTCATATATTTTACAATATTATAAAGAGGGAGGAAATAAATATGATATAGAAAATATGACTCATGTAATGCTATCAATATTTAAATGTTCTTAAAACCGTATTTTGTTTATATTTTATAAGCCTCTTATGTGGAAAATTAAAAAAAAATCTTACACTTACACAGTACCTATGACTTTCTTAAGGGTTACTTGTGTTTATCAAAGACTATATAAGGGTAGAGGGGTTTCCCTTGAGTTTTGTAAGGGTAAATACACTTTTCTATGTGCTTCATAAGGGTAGGATTGACCTTTGTAAGGGTAATCCTGTGTATTCATGCATTGTATAAGGGTAAATAGGATCTATGTAAGGGTAGACCTAGGTTTCTAAAGATTTTATAAGGGTAACTTGTGTGTTTTTTAATGGTAGAGGCATCTTTTTATAGGTCACATAAGGGTGACATGGGTGTTGCATAAAGGTAAGCTGATTTGCATATAGGTAGCTCTGACTTTTCAAGGGATGTGTAAGGGTAGTCCAATTGTTGTGTGAGGGTAACCCCTAGTTTCTAAAGGTTGTGTAAGGGAAAATATTATCTATGTAAGGGTATTTTTGGAATTCAGACACTATATAAGGGTAAGACTCCTTACCCTTATATGACATCTATGAGCTATGTAAGGGTAAACCTTGTTACCCTTACACAATGCCCTTTTTTTGTAAAATGTGTTTAAAACATCTTTTTTCACTTCTTCTTCCCCAACTCGACACTATAACATGTTTTTTACTCTTTTTTAAAGTCAAAATTCATTAGACTTTTTTAAGGTTCGTAACTCATGTTTTAAATCTTTTAATCACTCCTCTTTCAATATTCATATGAGGAATGAATTAAATGGTAATTTAATTTTGGTGTTTTCCAAATACTGTGAGCCAGAACATTTGGGTATTTTCTTAAAATAATTTAACCCTTTATACCTTTGATTTTTCATGATTCTCTTGATTTGGGCAGTCCAGAATTCCTTTGTTTAAGTTTGGTGAAATCTTCTTTGAACAAACCAAGTTCTTCATCCGGTTTCTAGGAATGGCAGAACCTCACCCTCTCTCCTCTATTTTGGGTGTCGTGTTTTCAAAGATAGAACATGAGTAAGATTTCCATAAGATCGTTTTATAAATAATTTTTTGAATTAATATTTCTTGAAAAATAATAATGATCTTCTTAAAATGATAATAACCCAGAATTATGGAAAATAATAGTAAGAATTATTCTTGTCCATCTTGAATTATTCTAAAAATATATATTATTATCACATGTGGAATTTTAATTATTATATAAGAAATAATTTATAATTATTAAGAAGGATAATGTTGAATTATCATGTTTATTATGGATTATCCAATAGAGAGAAACTATTATCACATGTGATGTTTTTATTCCTTTCAGAAATAAAATTATTATAATCGATTCTAGGAATCCTTGGTGAGTAATTTGTGCTAATGAACATGTGTATGTAGTTTGAGTGATGATTCCTTGATGATAACATCGACAATATTGAGTTAGGAAGTTCCTTGCCTTTTAGGGCTCGCGTTTACACATGTTTCCTTAGTATAATTCTTATGTTGGCATACCTTGTTATCATGCTTTATTTTGATTGAATATGGGTGTGTGTACCCCATGAGACCTGTTATGATATTTGATTCCATGAGTATTGTTAAAGTATCTTGTTTCCATGTTTTATTTTGATATCATGTTGTAATGTGTTGCTACTATATTCCCATAATGATATTGTATGCTTCCCTTGTATGCTCTACCCTGTTATTTGTGTTACTAAGCCTTGGAGGTTGTTATTGGTACTTGAGATAGGTAGATTGTTGTGTGTTGTGTATCCCTTATGGGGGGAGTTTTCATGGCTTGTGATGGAAATTATGATGGACCTGAGTATAGGGTTGGGGTATAATGGTCTGGGGGGCTAGCCTAAGGAAGTGTGTTAGGGGCATAATGTTCTAGGGGTCTGACCCAAGGTATATATGGGGTCTGATGATATGGAGACTTGGCCCATGAAAAAAACAGAATATGACAGTCTGGGGGTCTGATCCGACTTGATGTTGTTGGAACTGGGCATGCATCGGAAGCCCCAAATAGGTGGGTTTTAAAAAATTTCCACCGACAATTGACGTAAACTTTTCGACGTTAGTGAAGAGCAACCTGATCATGTCTGAGGATCTCTTATGAAGGATTATAAGCACAAAAATAAACCATAAAAATACCTGGTTTAATCTGAAGCCACGCACGATGTCTGCTCGTCATTGGTGATCGCTACTCTAAGAATCCTAAGTCGAATTCCTCTAGACCATCCACACATGCTTCAAGGAATCCGCAGGAGCTCCGTTCTTCATAATCTAGGTGCTAGCACGGAATTGTGATGACACCTTCGATGCTCCAACGACCACCGTATCTCTTCGCTGGTGATGCCTGAGAGAGAGCTCTATCCGAGCTCCTTGGATCCAAAGCCTATCTATAAAGATCATGAGAGATATAATACAAGAGAGAATCTCCATGAATAGTGTTTGGAAAATGCCCCTCCTCTTCTATTTATAGTGCTTAATAAAAATACTCAGTATAGCCTCACCGACCCCAGATACTTAACGCACTATCAATGACATTTTATGACTACTAATCTAAGTCATAAATATTATTATCACTCACTTTTAATATATTAAAATATATTATGTGATAATAATTGAGTCATTAACTTGACTCGTCGCTCCCATAAATATTAATTGAACCTTGAATAATTTAATATTCGTCAATTAATATTTTTCATGTATTTACTTAAAACTCATAAATACATTTAATAAATAAATTCAATAATCATTATTCTAAACTCAAATAATATGAATTTATTTATTTCATTGGTGATCATTTTTCCTTGGAAAAATCCTAGACCCCTGTGGTGGGTCCCACCATGTCCAAAACTCCTATTCAACTGAATATGGAAGATTCTTGAATACGCTATTGTGTGTGACCCTCTAGGACCCTATCTCGATAGTAGTGAATAATATTCACAGACCAAGAGTGGGATCTAGCAACCCATCATAGCCCCTAAAGAGATAAGGATTGTCACAGCAGCGACAACCAACCTACGAACACACAATGTGTAATATAATCTCTTTGTCTGTAATATCTCATAAAGCAGGACACACTCACGTGCCATCTCCATTTTCATGATTTATTGTTTGTTGATTTAACTGGATGGATTAACCCTTGACTTACATGGTCATGGTCTTATAAAGGTACTACCATCCATATCATCATGGTCTGAGATATATTACTTCCATGACCCAGAAGTGACAAATCCTTTCTTGACCATTCAAGCAATGCCATGCCACCAATGACACACCCAACACAAACTACCTCACCACGACTTCATTGTCATGGTTTTCATCTTGCATCAAAGTGCGCAATAAAATGGCATACATTGGTAATGATCTCAATTCAGGAGACCATTACACATGATCATAGATAGGAACATCCAATGACACCCAAAACATGTGGTGTTTCTATTGGCGGGTCAGTCCTCATGATCTCTCTACTAGAGATCACCAAGTACAAACTTCATGAGAAGAAGTCTCAATGCTTATGAGCCCCCAACACCTGATAGTCAAACATCTACTGTGTCCAATAGGTAAGATGTATCTAGACCATAGAACATATATTTAAGACTAATGTCATAGTATCTAGAGGTTCACATTATAGCCCAGGAACTGCTACAACCTTTTGATACGACAATTAACCTTTGGACATTACCATTTCAATAGTGGATGCAGAAAATTCTACACTATAATGGTAAGATGACATCATGCATAGCTAACTGTATACCCGATATGGTAATCAAAAGCACTGAATAGTTGGGTCTAGGGAACCCACTTATTTCAACAGATGCCTTGAGATTTTTGTGAGATTTTTTATGATCCTAGTGTATTATTCTTACTCACTTTTGATATAATATGATTATCCTTCCAGCATGGAGCCAAAGCAGATACAATCAGGGGGTCTGTGGTGGCTTGGTTAGTGAATGAATGCTCGGTGCGTGTGGTATGATTATTATTATTATTACACATTTATTACTATCATGGAATACACCTATTATACTTGAGAACATTTTTTTAAGTACAAATTGGTGGTTTCCTACTGGGTATATTACTCACACCCTATATGGGAATTTTAATGTGCATGTAGTCTTAATGTTTAAAAATCCGAGTAAGGGAAAGGGGGTCATTTCTGGATAATGGATGAGCAGTGGAGAATGAAGTTAGTGAAAAATTGGGATAGTCTCTAGGGGGATCTATAGTTTATTTATTTATTGAACATGTACTCTGGTTTATCTTACCACCTTTAGAGCCCGTTTTTTTATTTATCATATGAAATATATGTCATCTTTTAGTATCTACATATTATTATAATTATTTATTATATTAAATATTTATTATTTGTATTATGACTTAATATTAAGGTTATATTCTCCCCACTGATAGACTTAGACCCTCGCTACTAGTCGGAAACCTATTGTATATGAGGAGGCATGCATGAGATCATGTGGTACTCCGGTTCGGACTCAATGGTTCGGGTCAGGGTGTTAAAAAATTGTATCGAAGCACCAATTTTATTCTTTTAATTTTGGACTAACATGGGATATGGTATGAAGGAGATTGTTGTGTGGGACTTTGGTAGGGGAGTTTCCATGTTCCTAGCCAACACATGTATAGTGAACCTTCGAGTTACCATGGATGGGATTATTGTTACTATTTTTATGAGATTTTGGGTGTGTTCATACATCATGATGAGGCATGTAGGTCTACACATCATATATGTACCTATTGGTGTGTTTAATATTAGTTATTTAATTTAATTCTTTGATTTTTTTTTATCTATTTAGGATAGATTCTCTATTGTGTGATATGTTTGTTTGACTTAATGTATAATATATCTCTATTGTCATTAATTAGTTGAACTATTCATGTTATTATGTTATTGTATATATATAATGGTTGTGATTAATGTGCAGGAATGAGACCTTGGTTAGTGATAGGAGGTTTATACCTTGGGTTATGGGTAAACTCCCAGGGAAACCTTTGTGTGATCCCTTAGACTAGTTAAGATAATGACCTTTTGTTCTAAATTATTCCCTTCATGATACAGAGATGATGCCTCATAGAATACTAATGGTACCACTAGCTAATGTGGGATGGAGTACTCTAGATGCTCCTGTTCCACCACCTGCTATGTAGGAGGGTACTCCATAGCATACTTCTACACCTACTCCAATGGTGCAAGCAGTGGGGCCACTCCAGCTGGGAGTCCTTCCACCGAGATCCATGGTCGACTATTCCAGGGATTTATTGCCTTTTAAGGCACTAGTAGACCATGGGATACTGAGGAATAGGTATATATCATTGAGTGTATAATTGACCTCGTCAAGACACTGAAAAATAGAAAGGTGGGTCTCGAAGAATTCATACTGCACACAACTAGAAAATGGAGTTATAGCCATGGGTTGTGCCAGTGGCTATAACCTAAATATTTGTGCCAATAACCTATAGTCGTAGGCATGGCGTATGTGGATCCTATTAGTGTAGATATATCCTAAAATCTATATTCATGGGATCCATTAAATATAGACATGGTATATGCCCGTGTTTATAGGTCGGTTGGTCCATATAGAACCAACTGCCACATATACACCAATATATTGCCATGATCATTCTGATGGTGGATACTATATTTTTTGAAAATATATGTTAAGTGGGATTAGAACCCAACCTTAACACATATAAAATACCAAAACTCTCCAGTGTTATTCATAGTGGTTTGTTAATTTTGATGAGTGACACATTATTTATATATATAAATATATATGTATGGATAAGAAAAATAAAAACACACATGATTCAAACCTGGGGTTTGAGGTAGTTAACCGCACCTATTTCCACTAAATCGATACCCTTATTTGGATAATAATTTAAATGTATTTATAAAAATAAATACAAATCCATAGGTAAAAAATAAAAAACTACTGAGATTCGAATATGGGATTTCAACTAAATTATCAGAGAACTCAACCACTTAACTGTAGCATGAATTATTGATTTAAATATCCAAATATATTAATATACATATATAAAATATATTTATTATATACCTATATCCATGGGAACTTATACTCATGGCTATATATCTAGGTATATTAACCTATAGCCTTGGGCATTTGGTGCCTGTGGCTATAGGTATTTTCGCACATCGATTTGGCAGGAAAAAAATATTGTGTAAAAAAAATTACCTGATCAAACTAGATATAGCCATTCAAAATACTTATGGTTATAGATATGTTATAACCATGCCCATTTCATACATGTGGATATAGGTGATCTATATCTATGAAAAATCCCAACCATGGCTATAATTTTATGGTTTTATGTGGTTTTTATAGTGGTGGAAGGGACCCACCAAGCATTGGTGGGGAGTCATGGGATAGGCTGATTGATTTGAGGGACTCACTTAAGATACCTTAAAAGACCTAATATTTGGGGATTTATTTCCTAATACATTTAAGGTTGACTAAGTCTGGGAGTTCATGAAACTACAGTAGGGTTCCATGACAGAGTCCTCCTACTCCACTCGTTTAACTAAGATTCTTTACTTTTCACCTCTTCTGGTCGAGAATGAGGCTCGGAAGGAAAAGAAGTTCGAGATCAATCTTTGTCCTGACATTAGAGATAAGTTCATAAGCTTTGACCTAGCATCATATTTAGAGGTTCTACAGAATTCCTTGACCATTAAAAGGATCTTAAAGGAGGGTCGAGCAGTTGGTCTTCATTTACCATTCAATGCTCATGTGGGTAGACCTATTATTGCTGCAATGAGTACTTTTTCTAGTAGTAGGAAGAGGAAGACTAGTGACTTGTAGTAGAGCGGTGGTATGTAGATGGATCAAGGTTCAAGTTTTTCAATTTCCTCAGGAGGTGACCCACAGTGTTTCAATTGTGGGAAGATCGAACATTACCATAGGGCCTACTCGGCACCTTAGAGAATGTATAGTAAATGTGGAAAGATGGTCCATCTCTGGATATTTTGTAATAGAGCCTTGAGATCAGGTTTTTATAAGGGAGAAGGAAAACATGGTCAAGAAACTAGGGATCCAACTAGGGTCCTTAATAGTATACTCATATGATGATTCATACTAGTTATATGTCTCAGAAATAGGGTTATAGAGATGAGGTGGGTCATGTGTATACAGTGGATTAGACTCTAGAGGATGGTGGTGAGGTTTAATCTACTATTCAAGGTATGGTTTTGATCACATCTACTTTATATACTGCCTTTCTCAATACTAGTGTTTTCCTTCCTTTATATCTGTACAAGTATTTTTTTAGACTTGACTTACAAGACAAGTTATCCTTTGAGTTAATTTCCATTGATACACCATTAATAATGAAAGTGGATTATCTTCAATGATTCCCAGAGTGTCCTATAGTCAATATCAGTTATGTAAATCTATGGGATTTCATGATTCTAGAGATGATAATCTTTTATGTGATGCTTGGCATGGAATAGTTGACCAAATTTTGAGCTCACATTGATTTCTATTTGAGATGTGTGTCTTTCAATTCACCAAAGGGAGGGAATTTCATGATGACTAAAGATTGGGAACTGGGAGTGGGTAGATTTGTTCTATACTTGAGTCATCTTGGGATGATTATGATATAGATGGAAGGCTCGGATTTTTCTATAGGATTAGTGGAAGCCCCCTAAACTTTTCATCCAGACGTGAATCTCTATCAGGACATATTTCTGGATAACTTCATAGGACTTATCCCTGATATAGGAGTTGATTTAAGATAGATCTCGTGTTGGGTGTACTATCCATTTTTATTCCCCTATATTGTATGGTGTTAACCAAACTAAAGGATAACAAGGTGAAACTTGATGACTTGGAGCATAAGGGTTTTATTAGGCTGAGTAATTCACCATGGGGTACACCTGTGTTGTTCTCTAAGAAGTCGAATGGTAGTCTTCAACTTTGTGTTGACTGGTAAAACATGAAAATGTGGCAATGAATAATAGATATCTTTTTCCTAGGATTAATTACCTTTTTGATTAGTTATAGGTAGCTTAGTGGTTCTATAAAATTTATCTTGAATCAGGATATCACCAACTATGGGTTGGAGAGGAGAAAATCCAAAAGACAATGTTTCGGAGTAGGGATGGTTTATACGAGTATCCAGTGATTTCATTTTTATTGACCAATGTGTTGATGATGTTTATGGATCTCATGAATAATATATTCCACCCATATCTAGACTCATTCGTCATGGTTTTCATTGACAACATCCTCATCTACTCAAAGACACTAGAGTAGTATGCCAGACATCTTGAGACAGTCCATGGTACACTTTGATCACATCGTCTTTACACCAGGCTATCGAAGTGTAAATTCTGGATTCAGGAGGTGATTTTTTTATGGAATGTGGTTTATTAGATACGTATATCCATGGACTTAGATAAAGTGGATGTGGTGATGTCCATTACACACCTATAATGTGCTCTAAATCAGGATCTTTCTAGGATTATAAAGATATTACCAACATTTTATCCAGGACTTCTTCTGATTATCATCGCCCATGAAGGTGTTGATGAATAAGAGAGTAAAGTTCTAGTGGATAGAATATTGTGAAGAGTCATTTATGAAGTTCAATAGGAGGATGACTATAGCTCCAATTAGTATACTACCTGATACAGGGATTGAATATTCCATGTACTGTGATGAATCATGCATTGTTTTAGGAGTAGTGTTAATGTAGAGGAATAAGGTACTAGCTCATGGGTCACATAAACTATGACCCTAAGAGCATAACTACCCTAATCATGACTTGGATTTGGAATTCATGGTTCACACTTTGAAGTTATGGAGACACTAACTCTTCGGTGAGAGGTTTTTTGTCTACACTAACCATAGGATCCTTTATTACATCTTCACACAGTGGGACCTGAATCTAAGGTAGTGGCATTGGGTTGAGTACCTGCAGATGTTTGACTTTGAGATGTATTATAATTTTGATAAAGGTAATGTACTTTTAGATACTCTTATCCATAAGATTCATGTAGCTTATGAGTTTAGTGGGCGGCCTTCAGAGGAGCAACAACACTTGATGTGCTTGTTGGCCAATTGGAGGATGGATGCTTCTGAGGATCAGGGATCGATGACTTATACCCATTTAGTGATCACATCTTCTCTTATAGAATGGGTGAAGTCTGTTCAAGAGTCTAAACCAGAGTGTGATGTGATGTGGGAACAACTATCTAGAGGTGACCCAATACCCAGGTGAACATTGTACAACGACAATGTGATCCTTGTGCATGGGAGAGTAGTAGTCCCTATTTTCATTAGAGAGGATATAATGAGAGACTTCCATAAATCTTGATGGGTGGTACATCCTGGTGATACAAATATTTACCAATATTTCAAGCGATGGTTCTGATGGCCAGGGATGAAGAGGGACGTCATTGGGTTTGTTTCCTGATGTCTTACCTACCAGAGGGTAAAGGTTGAGCACCAAAATCTCATTATTTTTCTCAATACACTTCTAGTGACCATATAAAAGTTATAGTACGTCACTATGGACTTTTTAATGGGGTTACCCAAGACCCCAAGGAGTCGTGATGTTTTCTGGGTGATTATCGATTGACTGATGAATATTTCTCACTTATTACTAATCTGAGAGAGCCACTTAGAGGAAAAGATGGGAAAGTTATATGTCTATGAGATAGTACACTTACATGGAGTCCCCTTAATCATATTATCTGATAGATACACATATTTTACATTGCGGTTTTGGTAGGGCTTACAGAAATCTCTAGGGACTCAACTAAGATTGATCACATTATACCATCCTCAAACAGACAGACAATCGAAGATGATGATTCACATGCTAAAGAATATGATTGAATCTTTCCTAGACTTCTTTGGAGCTTGGTATGAGTCTATATATTTGGTATATTTCATTTATAATAACAAATTACAATCTTTTTAACATATGGATCCTTTCAAGACTATTTATGGATGGTCGTGTCGCTCACCATTATGTTGGAATAAGGTAGGTGAGGCAGTAGTTATTGGGCCTAGTATAGTGTAGGAGACCTTAGAGAGGGTGTAGTTAATAAAGAAGTAGTATGTGACTACTCAAAGAAGATAGTGATCTTATGCTGATTGGAGTAAATTACCTTTAGAGTTCACTTTTTATTATTGAGTTTTCATGCAGATGTCACCTCAGTTAGGGCATTATCATTTAAAAAAGCATGTGAAACTGACACCGTGATTTTTTGGACCCTTAAATATCATTGAGTTGGTTGGGACAATGGCATAACATCTGGGTCTTCCTTCTCACTAACAAGGTATGCATGATCTGTTTCATGTGCCACAGCTCCAAAAGGTACATGGTTGATCCTACGCATATCATTGACTACGGGGACATTGAGTTGGATCTAGATGTATCTTATGAGTATATATTGGTGATAATTGTATACTGGAGTGATAAATTACTTAGAGGGAAGATGGAACCACTTGTCTGAATCATGTGGCATCATGGACGGATTCAGGTGGAGATGTGGGAGTTAGAGTTTTATTTTCGAGTTCGGTGGCCTAAGTTATTCGAGTAGGACCGCTAGAGACACTTCTTGAGGATGAGAAGTCATTAGAGGGGGGGAACTGTAATGTTCTCAATCTTTAAATGTTCTTAAAACCCTTTTTTATATATTTTATAAGCCTCTTTTGTGTATTTTTTTTTAAAAACAATTTTATTCTTATCCTTATGCATCACCTATGCCTTGTATAAGGATAAATTGTGTTCTTAAAAGGTCATGAAAGGGTATATTGGTTTTTTCTAGAGTTTGTTAGGGGTAAATACACTCTTCCATTCATTGTGTAAGGGTAGTATTAACCTGTGTAAGGGTAATACCTTGTATTCATGCACTGCGTAAGGGTAAACAGGAGTTGCGTATGGGTAACCCTAGGTTTCTAAAGGTTATATAAGGATAACTTATGCACTGTATAAGTATGAAATCCTTTTTCTATAGGTTATGTAAGGGTAACATGGTTGTGTGTAAAGTTAATCCAAGTTTTGTAAGGGTGTATCCGGATTTCAAAGGAATCTGTAAGGGTAGTTCATTCACTATGTAAGGGAAACCCCTAGTTTCTAAAGGTTGTGTAAGGGTAAAGTTGAGTTGTGTAAGGGTAGTTTGGGATTAAACCACTACATAAGGGTAAGAATACTTACTATTATGTGACATATATGATATATGTAAGGGTAGACCATGTTATCCTTACATAGATCCCTTTTTGGGAAAAATGCATTTAAAACCTCTTTTTTTACTCCTCCCCCAGCTTGACCTTGTAACACGTTTTTGACTCTTTTAAAATCCAAAAATCATGGAAATTAATTCCATCAACTAATTTAAGGTGAATAACTCCTATTTTAAATATTTTTATCACTCCACTTTCAATATCCATGGGAGGCATAAATTAAATGGTAATTTAATTTTGTGGATTTCTAAAAACTATGAACTAGAATGCCTGGGTATTATCTTAAAATACCCGAACCCTTGATGCCTTCAGTTTTTTTATTCTATTGATTTGGGAAGTCTGAATTTCTTTTGTTCAATTTTTTTGAAACATTCTTTGACTAAACCAAGTTCTTCATCTATTTGGGAAGTCCAAATTTCTTTTGTTCAAGTTTGGTGAAACCTTCTTCGACAAAACCAAGTTTTTCATCTAATTTCTAGGTGTGGTAGAACCTCACCATCTCTCCTATATTTTGAGTGTTGTGTGTTCAAATATAGAATATGAGTAATATTTAATAAGATCATTTCATAAATAATATTGTTAATTAATATTTCTGAATCTTTCTAGAAAACTAATAATGATCTTCTTAAAATGATATTGGCCCATAATTATGGAAAAGAATAATAAGAATTCACTATAAAAATGTCTTTATTAGAGGGGGTGTTTTTTAGTTTATAGGGGGTTATAAATGTTGGATTTGGGGTCCTAGGACTAAATTTTTTTACTTTGATTACATGTATATTCAATGTATTGAATATTAATAAAACTTATTATTACATATTGTTTGTTGTTATGCATGACTCTAATGAAATAATGTACTAGAGTATACGTCGTGTTGATAATGTTGTAACAATTCTCTACTATGATGATAACCTTGATGTTCTATGATGATATTTTCAAATAATGTTATATGGTTGGATAATATACTATGACGGGACACATAGTACATAGATTGTATGGTGCGAGAACTTATAAGTAGATGAGGTTTCTTATCATGAAGTTTTCACTTGGTAATCTCCAAGATGGGAGATTATGAGAACAGACCCACCAGTAGGAATTATGTATGTTTTGGTGTCATCAGATATTCTTATCTATGAGCATGTGTGATGGTCCATAAACTTTATGGTTATTATTAATGCCTGTTAAAATTCACATACTTAGATGTATTTCGTAAACCATTACGATAAAATTTCATAGTGAAGTTGGATACATTGGGTGCATCATAAGTGACATGTCATTAATGAATAATTCCATGAAGGATTTTTCTCATTCATATTTATTGAAGCTGATATATCAGCCTTTTGATTGGAATATAATTGTCTCATTAAATTCCATGGTCATGGTGTAACGATGTGTTTATTTCAGATAGTCAAAGAAAGACATATCAAGCATATAGGTGTGTGACATAGATGTGAAACCTAATTGATGATATATTGTGACAAAGGGGTTATATTACATAGTGAGTATTTGTATGTGGTTGTCGATATTGCGACATTAAGTTATTTCTCTTAGGTTTCTTGACCCGTTGCTAGACAGTAATCTTGCACTTTAGAAAAACTTGCCTAATTCCAATAGGAAATAATCCTAGAGAGTCACACACTAAGTGTTTTAATTGATCATAATTAAATTCTATTTGAGTTTAATTAATGGAATAAATATTATTCTCAAGTCAAAGGGATAATTTATTCAAGTTATATTTATTTCATAAATTAAATAAATATTTATTCACTGGATTGTGAATAAAATATTTATTTTATTTATTGATTATTTTAATAAATATTTATTTACTAGATTATGAATAAAATGTTTATTTGGTTTTTCAATAAATGATTGAGGAGTTTGAATAGATCAAGGCCAAATATGGTGACAAATATTAATTAACAAGACCATTATATAATATTTGTTATTACGCAAGTTGGTGCATGCCAAAAATAATAATTATATAATTATTATTATGTAGCATAGGATTTATTAAAGGTAATAAATGTTATTTAATGGCTAATATGCAATTAAATAATATTTTAACTTAAATCCCAACTCTGTAAATAGGCAGTTATGTCTATTATGTAGAGCATCCAAAATTTAGAATAGAGAATTATTGTGCACAACGAATTCTCTCTCAACTCCTCATTCTCTATCCCACTCAAGAACGATAAGTGAAAGAGAGATTTAATCAAGACCGAATAATGAGTGATCAAGAATGAGTAATGCAAGACATTTGACTCATCGTACTAGCACCCAAAGATCGAGTGGTGTTACTCAGAGATCATAGGAGCATGTGTGGATCACCGCTAGAGGGATTATATCCTTGGATCCTCATAGAACAACGAAATTAATCCAAAAGTGTATTTTTAGATGATCAACATTCACCAAAGAAGAAAGTTCATAAGCCCGAGTATTTATTTCTTCAAATATTAAATAAATTAATTATAAATTTTATGTGAAATATCCTCTCTCTTAGTTTCAGGCAATGATTATTAAATGAAATTTTAATATATAACCCACATTTGTATGCTTCTATTGTACTCGGAACTATCAAGTGGTATCAGAGTGATCACGTTTAAATTTATAATTATTTATTTTATTATTGATCTATGGAAAATTGTGGCTAGATATTCATTTCAATTTTCACGTTCTTTAATCTAATTTGAATTAACATGTTATTAGTATATTAATCGTCTTCATCTAGTGTTTTTTTTTCTTAAAGTCTTAAGAAAAAATGAATAATTACTAGAGATTTCATCAGGAAGTGCTAAATATTTGGCTAGTAAAACTGGGTTATACGGCATGTAGCTGGAGCACACATCATATAACCATGTGCATTGTATCTAGATGTGATGAGAAATTAACTACACTCAGTGCTTTTATTTCACACCGCATGTTTAATGGTCCAAACTAGAACATGGAAAATGGATATAGGGTGTGTAGATGGCATGTACACATTGTGTAATCTGACCGAGTTAACATGTTGAAGCCCTAGGCGTGTGACTTGGATATATAACAACTGAGGTACATGGCATGTAGTTGTATGTAAATTTCGTGTTGTAGCACCTTTAGTTTCTAGTATGTAACCATTTCTTTATAATTTTAAATATATAAAGTTTATGGATGAAGTTTGGAAGAGTTGGTAGAACTTTAAATGTGTTTTAGGGGCTAAAGGGAAGGCGCATGGGTTGCGCACGATTTGTCCAAACCATGCGATAGCCTAGGAGAAACTGTGTTCTTTGAAAATGGCTTGGATATTTTGAGGCAGTGGCTTTATCATGGTTAGAACACGGTTATAAATACCATTCTAGGAGACCTTACAAAGGGTCATCCTTAAGGCAGTGTCTAACGCATGGTTATCACATTATTTTCCTAATCATGTGACTAAAACGTGAGCAGGGTCAAAGTTAAATCCTAAAAAAGTAGATCTAATGAATTTTTGAATTTAAGTGTCTCTTTTTCCCTATTATATAGCCTTAAATTGTTATTTTTATTCCCTGAAGTTCAAGGAAGGTTCTCACATTGATTCGGAGGCGATCTGAAGGCTTCACTTGGTGATTAGAAGCTGATTCTTCGCGGTAAGTGTTTGTTCTTCCTCGTTCTTGGTGTTTTTCTTAGATATACTTCACCCCTCTTCTTGGTTACTTAAATATACATACTTTGTGGGTATATCTAAGGTTTTTTATTCTGAATAAGTTTATATTTGTCCTTTTTTATGATGGGGGGAGACATCTAAGGTGGGTTCGAGAATATTTAACCCAGTTTCATTGGCATTCTTCATCCGTTTATCGTTTTATCCAAAACTCTTGAGGTGGGTGGATTAACTCTCAACTTCTCTTGATAGAACTGATTGACTTGATTTAAAATTGATAATTTTATGTAAAATTTATTGTGAATTGGATGTGTAATGATTTTTGAAAACCCACTTGAGTGATGGTTTGTGGAAACATGGGAATTGGGTGTTCTTATAAAAGTGATTTGGTTCTTGGTTTTAAAATGTTTATTTTAAATTGAGGATTTTTTCTAGAATTATGGTAAATGGTATTCATCAAAAAAAATCAATAAAGGGGTGATTTTATTGAAATGAAATGGGGATGTTTTATTTTAAATAGTTTGTTTAAAGGTTTTTTATAAAAGAATGGTTTTATTGAAAAGGATGAAATGGTTGTTTTGGCATTGGTTTTTGGAATAATGGTGTGTGTGTTCATGTGCATTCAAGGTAGATAAGGGTAAGGATTCTCTCCCATAATTAGTGGGATGGATAAGGGTTAGGGATCTCCCCCATCAAAATGGTTCACTAGGTGACGTCTTAGTGAAAGTATAACTCGCCACTCATAAGTATAGGGAGGTCCAGGTTACATGCATGGTTAGATGTGTGGATATGGTGAATGGAATGGTTATGAAAAAATGGATATTGAGAAATGGATTCAAAGCATTGTTTGGTTGTTTTCATGAAAAATATATTTTTTTGGAAAATTGGGTGACATGGAACTTGTTTATATTTGGTTATAAACCATTTTTAGAAGTTTTTTATATTTTTTTATAAACTATTTTGGGAATTGTTTTATATAAATTATTTTATATAAATTTTTCTAACATTTATATCCTAGTGGAGTGAGTGGGGAATTCATCGGGGAAAACCTACTAAGTTTTGTACTCACCCCTGATTTGAAACTTTAGTGATTTTGTAGATTTCGTCTACCAGGACATGGGAAAAGGTAAAGTATCACATTTCTTTAGCACTATTTCATGATACTTGGGATTTCTAGTGATGTTGGAGCATGGAGCTTGTGGATCATGGATTATTTTGTTTGTATTGTAGTTTTATTAGTCATCTTACGTTGTTTACTTTGATGTTAGTTGGCTTCCATTGTAGTAGACTTTGGTGGGTTTTGATATGAAAGAATTGGTTGTTTTCATTCTTTTTATCATGCATCATATAGTGGTTTGTTTGTTTTGGTTTTATTAGATTCGTGTTTTATTCTTAAAAGGCAAATCATATCCCAAATTTATTGAAACCTTTCAGCATTTATTTTCAACCTTTGGCATATTGGGGATATTACTTAAGGCCTAGTAACGCCACACTACCTTTTTAAGCCAATGAGAAGGGGCAGGATGTTACACGTGTAGTGTTCCATTGATGGAAAAAATTAAAATTACATTAAATTTTAAAATTGTAGCATTAAAACCTTATTTTATTTATTGGCACACCATTGTGTGTTTGAAAATTTAATAATGGTTTTAAAGAATTTTAAATTCTAGATTAATTTATTATAATTAATATGTCATTATTGGTTCTACCGTTTATTTTCCATGAATTAAATTAATGATGAATATCGCCAAATAATATCATATGATCGTTAAAGATGAAAGTGAATTAATTAATTAATCTGTTAATTAATTAATGCAAGTGTGTTTATCTTAAATAATAAAAGAACGAATAAATAAATGAATTCTAGCCATTTACTTTTGTGTATTCATTGCATGTATGACCATTCATGAGTTTGACCAAAACCTATGTTTGTGTTGGATGTTTTAATTTAATTTATTTTATAAGTTTGGAATTATTTAATATTAAATTAAATGATGGTATGTGAGTCATCCCTTCCTTTATTATTATATAGGACCTACATGCCCAAGGATATTTTTGTAGTCTCATTTAACCAATACTTTGGTTCACCTCATCTACATGTGAGTAATAAATATTTGTAATTGATGGAGCATCCCAAGGCACGTGGAGGTGGTTCAAGGTAGAACCATAATGATTTCAACCCAGGTGATACAGAGGTGAGTAGCTGTAATGTTGTAACTCATTCCAAGAACAGCAATAAGAGTTATTTCCCCTGGGTCAAAGGTTTATTTAATGTTCAGTCATTAAATCAACTATTAGATAAAGATCATGAATAGGTTATTTAATTTATTATTTATTTATATCTATACAATTATTTATTTTATGGATGTAAGGTCATGATCACATAAATAAATAAATTAATGTGAAAATATGGAAATTAAATAAATGAATTATGCATTAATGTTTTATCCAACATGGTTAATTAATTATGTAACATCAACTTAAAATTAACAAGATGTGTAAAGGATTTTACAAGATAACATTTATACATAATAAATTAAAATCCCTCAATTAAATATTAAGTCAGACTAAGCCTTCCATTACTTGATTGGGAATGAAACCATAAAACTAAGCGTAGTACATGGCCAAAGTATAGACACTTAATTTTATCGAGGAGTTTTCATGAGAGTTTTGGGTTGACTTAACCAAAATTGTATTGATTTTAATGACCAAATTCTGTTCAATACAAATTTGGAGGCAAGTGTTGAGGAAACCCAATTTAGGATTTCAGGATAGGGAAATATACTAAATGGATCAAGGAGATGCAAGTTTGTAGTTGGCAAGACCGCCTACCTAATTAATTTATTATGGTTTTCATGGTTAAATTCTAGATCATTAATAAAAGTAATGGAGATCATTTCCACTGGAATGTTAATGTAACTAGACATTCCGAGTTCAATGGTGAGAGATATTGAGACTTGATAAAATTGTGGTAGATTTAATAAATAAAAAAACATTTAATTTATTATATCTCACTTATTTTTTAATTAAACAAAGTACTAATAATATGCTCTTTTTAAATTGTATAATAAAATGACAATTTCATCATCCACACTATCCCTATGATAAATATTGGAGAAATATAACCTCCTAATTTGTAGTAAATTTTAGGAGTGGTTTAGATGCCTTCAGTTTATGCTATGCTATGAATAGAAATCTTAAATGCTAGAATCCTCAATGCCTGATCTACCTACTAAAGAGGTGAGTGATGAAGATTTCCTTATCTATGAAAAATATTTGAGCGACGGGGTTGACGTTAAATGTTTGATGCTTTCATCAATGTCTAGTGAACTAATTAAGTCTCACAAAAACATGGATTTATATAGAATTCTTGATAACCTCCATGGTCTTTACCAGGAGAGAGAGAGACATGAACAATTTGATATTTCCAAGGTGCTCTCTCAGAGAAAACTTGGAGAGGGTACCTCAGTCGGGCCTCACATAGTCAATATTATTGGCTACATTGTGTGCTTAGAGCTTCTATGGTTTAAACTCCCTGAAGAACTGGGCATTGACCTCATTCTGGAATCACTCCCTTAGATCTTCTCCAGCTTTGTTGGGAATTTTAATATAAACAACATTGAGAAGTCTCTTCAAAATCTTCTTACTCTTCTTCGCCAAGTATATAAGGATATGAAGCGTTAAAAACCTTTCATACTTATGGTGAACAAATGGAAAGGGAAAGAAAAGAACTATAAGACCAAAGATTCTTTACACCCTTCCAAGAATGGGAAGATCAAGGGGAAAGAAAGGGAATGAGATGTTGTCTATTTTTCATTTAGAAAGAAGGTCCATTAGAAGAAAACTACATAAATCTAAAGAAGCACGATGAAGCTTCATGTGAATTTTTTATTAAGTGAAATTTATCTGTTTCTAAAAAATGGGTATTAGATACAGCTTATGGTTCTCACATATATATTCAAATATAGAAAACAAGTAGATTCAGAAATATTGAATGAGGATAGGTAGATACTCAAGAAACCAACATAGCTAAACTTGTTGTTATAGCTATCAGGGAATACCGCCTCACTTTGTCAGCCAGAATGATCTTGGTTTTAAAGGGTTGTTATTATGTGCCTTCAATCACTAAAAAAATTATTTATGTATCAAAACTTGATATGGATGGATTTATTTTCAAATTTGGGAATAAATGTTGCTTCTTTTATAAAGATTGCATTTTTATGGTAAGGCACATTTAAATAATAGTCTTTATGTGTTGGATTAAACAAACCAACTAATGGCTATCAATAATGAAGTTACTTCACATGACTCACATCACACCCAACTTTGGCAACATCGGCTAGGTCATGTAAATGAAAAGTGCTTGACTAAATTACATCAAGATGTATATTTAGTTTCTTTTGAACTAAAACCACTTAGTGTATGTCATGAATGTTTACAAGGAAATGACCAAACATCCATTTAGTGGGAAAGGTAAAAGGGCTACAGAGCTTCTTGAATTAGTTCATACTGATGTGTATGGACTGTTTTCTGTTGAAGCGGTGGGTGGGTACTCATACTTCATAACTTTTAGTGATGATTTTAGTAGATATGGATATGTCTACTTAATGAGGTATAAGTTGGACTCTTTTGATAAATTCAAGGAATACAAGAATGAAGTTGAGAACCATCTTGGTAAGAATATTAAGAAACATCACTCAGACCATGGTGGAGAATATCTTAATCAAGAAGTCATTGATTATTTATGAGAGTTTGGGATTTTATCTCAACTCACTCCTCCTTATATGCCTCAATGTAATGGTGTAAGTGAAAGGAGGAACTGTACCTTTTTTAACATGGTGAGATCAATGATGAGTCATGAAAGTCTTTTGGTATCCTTTTGGGGATACACATTACAAATAGAAACATATGTACTAAACTGGGTTCCAACTAAATCAACAGATGGTATACCATACTAATTATGAAATAGAAAGAAACATGTGTTTTCTTACTTACATGTGTGGGGTTTCAAAGCATTTCTTAAGGATTATTCAGGTAAAAATCTTGCACCTCGAGGCACAAAGTGTATCTTTATAAGATATCCAAAAGAAACAAAGGGATAATACCTATACAATACTTCAAACAAAAATGTTGTGGTTGATCGACATCCCACATTTCTTGAGGAGGGTCTTATCTCTAAAAGAGATAGTGGTAGAAAGATAGACTTCAATGAAGTCCAGGCTCAATATACACAAGAGTTTGAACAGGAACAAATTTCACAAATCCCCATGGTAGAAGAAATTATTCCAAAGACACAATAACTATGTAGGAGTACTATAGGGGCTAGAGAATGAGAATGGTATGATTTTCTAGCTAGTCACTAAGGATGGTGACTCATTATTAGTTGATAATAATGATCCTCTAACCTAAAAGAAAGCAGTAAGTGGCATAGATGTTTCCAAGTGGCAAGAAATGATGAATTTTGAAATGGATTCCATATACCAAAACCAAGTTTGTATTTTGGTATACCTTCTGGTAGATGTAAATCTCATTGGTTGTAAATGGGTATTCAAGAAGAAACGGGACATGAAAGGACAAGTTAGTACCTATAAGGTGTGACTGGTTGAAAAGGGGTTTAAATATCATCAAGGCATTGACTATGATGAGACCTTTTCACCAGTTTTATTACTAAAATTCATCAGAATTATACTTGCCATTGTGGTTTTCCATGATTATGAGATTTGTAAAATGGATGTCAAAATAGTCTTCCTTAACTGGAACCTTCAGGAAGATGTCTATATGACATATCCTGAAGGTTTTATGACTCTAAAGGATTCCAATAAGGTATAAAAGTTGCAAAGATCCATTTATGGATTAAAGAAATAATCCAGGACATTGAACATTCATTTTTAAGAGGAAATAACAAAATTTGGTTTCATAAAGATTGAATCTGATCCATGTGTCTATAAACAATTTAGTGGGACTGCAATCATTTTCATAATAGTATATATTAGTGACATGTTACTCATTAGAAATGAAATATCGTTCTTATAGTATGTTAAGGTGTGTTTGAATTAATGCTTCTCTATAAAGGACTTGGTTGAGGTAGTATATATTCTTAGGATCAAGATCCCTCATGATAGATCAAAGAGGTTGCTCAACCTAAGTAAAAGTACGTACATTGACAAGATACTAAAAATATTCATTATAGAACAATCTAAGAGGGTATTGTTTCCAATGTCACATGGCATTCATATTTCTAGGAAAATGTGTCCTCAGACATGTGAGGAAAGAAACAGAATGACAAGGATTCCATACGCATCATTGATTAGGTTGGCCATGTATGTTATACTATGTACTAGGCTATATGTTGTCTATGCATTAATCATGGTAGGAATATATCAAGCTGGTCCAGGTGACTTCCATTGGATGGTAGTTAAGACAGTCCTTAATTATTTGAGGCGTACTAAGGATGTGTTCCTAGTTTATGGAGGCGATGAGAAACTAGTCATCAGAGGATATGCAGATACTAGTTTCCAAACTGATCAAGATGACATAAAGTCACAAACGGGATACATATTCACTTTGAATGGAGGTACTATGACCTAGAAGATCTCAAATAATGCTATGGTTGTAGATTATGTAGTAGAGTCTGAGTATATTATGGATTATAAGGTGGCTAAAGAAGCAGTATGGATGCACAAATTCATCTAAGATCTTGATGTGGTATCTAGCAGTAAAGATCCTATCACACTCTATTGTGATAATATTGTAGCGGTGGCTCTTGAAAATGAACCAAGATCACATCAATGGATGAAGCACATACTTCATAAGTATCATCTCTTGAGGGATTTTTCTCAAATAGGTGAAGTTGCAGTGAGCAGTATTTCCACAGATGATAATGTGGAAGACCCCTTGAGTAAAGCCTTGAATCAGCAAAAATATGATTATCATGTGAGGTATAGCATATTGGAGTTCGTAGATAGTTGGATCTAGTCCAAGTGGGGGTTTGTTAGAGTTGGTATCTTAGGACCAACTGTTTTCACTTTGATTACATGTAAATTCAATGTATTGAATATTAATAAAACTTCTTATTACATTTTTTTTTGCATGAATCAATGTAACAATGTCCTGGAGTATACATCGCATTGATAAGGTCATAGCAGTTATCCACTATGATGAGATCCCTAATGTGGTATTCTCAAATAATGTTTTGTGGTTGGATAACTTTCTATGATGGGACACATAGTACATAGACTATCAGACGCGAGTACTCATAAGCAGATGAGGCTTCTTCTCATGAAGTTTTTACAAGGTAATCTACAAGATGGGAGATTATGAGAACAAAACCACTAGTAGGAATTATATATGTTTTGGTGTCATCAGATATTCTTATTTACAAGCATGTGTAATGGTTCTTAGACTTTAATATTATTATTAATGCATGTTACAACTCTCATACTTAGATGTATTTTATAAACCATGACGATAACCGCTCATGGCGAAGTTAGATATGTTGGGTGCATCATGAGTGACATGTCATTAATGAATAAGCTGGTGAAGGATTTTTCCATTCCATATTTATGAAAGCTGGTATCTCATCCCTTTGAATGGAATAGAACTATATCTTTAAATTTCATGGTCATGGTGTAACAATGTGCTTATTTCATATAGTCAAAGAAAGACATATTGAGCATATAGATTGGTGACACTGATGTGCAACCTGCTTGATGAGATATTGTGAAAAATGGATTATATTACACAGTGAGTGTTCATATGTGGTTGTCAGTATTACAACATTAAGTTCTTTCTCTTGGGTTCTTTGACCTATTGCTAGACAGTAATCTTAAACATTAGGCAAGTCCGCCTAATACTAATGGGAAAGAATCCTAGAGGGTCACACACTAATTATTTTTGTTGATCTCAATTAAATTCTATTTGTGTTTAATCAATGGAATAAATATTATTCTCAAGTCCGAGAAATAATTTTATTCAAGTTATATTGATGGAATAAATTAAATAAATATTTATTTTTCAGCTTTTAAATAAAATATTTATTTTATTTATTGAATATTTTAATAAATATTTATTTTATAGATTGTGAATAAAATATTTATTTATGAATAAAATATTTATTTATGAATAAAATATTTATTCGGTTGTTCAGTAAATTCTATAGGAGTTTGAATGGACTAAGACTGAGTACAATGAAAAATATTAATTTACAAGACCGTTGTATAATATTTTTTGTTACACAAGTTGGCACACGCCAAAATAATAATTATATAATTATTATTATGAGACATGGGATTTATTAAAGGTAATAAATTTTATTCAATGGTCTATATACAATTAAATAATATTTTAACTTAAATATCAACTCTATAAATAGGTAGATATGTCTATTGTGTAGAGCATCCAAAATTGAGAATAGATAATTGTTGCGCATAAAAAATTCTCTCCCAACTCCTCCTTCTCTCTCCCTCTCAAGAATGAGAAGTGCAAGAGATATTTCTTCAAAACCGAAGAACATGTGATTGAGAACAAACAATTCAAGACATTTGACTCACCGTGCTAGCACCCGAAGATCGAGTGGTGTTGCTTGTAGATCATAGGAACACGTGTGGATCACCTCTAGAGAGATTATATCCTTCTATTCTTATAGAAAAATGAAGGTAATCTGAAAAGGGTCTTTTCAGACGATCAAAATTCATCAATGAAGAAAGTTCCTAAGCCCAGGTATTTATTTCTTTAAATATTAAATTAATTAATTATAAATTTGACGTGCAAGATCCTCACTCTCATTTTCGGGTAATGATTGTTAAAATAAATTTTAATATATCACTCACCACCTCACATTTTCGTTGTGCCCAGAACCATAAATAACCCCCTTTAAACATATTATCAATGATTATGGGTAAACACCTCTAATGTGGTAGCCCTATCTTATTAGGGATAGTTTTGAAGAGGCGCTGGTAAAATGAAGCTGATTTTAGCGGTGGATATATTAGAGGGGGTTTAACCTCCTCTAATTTTGCCTTAAAATTCCATAAAACGGATGAATTAGGGGTGGTTTTAACTACCCCAAATTCAAATATCACTTTAGGGGGGGTTATAACCACCCTTAAACTTATCATAAGTTAAGATGTTAGGGGTGGTTCTCATCCAACTGCCCCTAAACCTTCACATTATTTTTTTATTTTTTATTTCTTTTCAAGCCCCTCCTACATCTAACCATGACCACCCCCGCCAAGGACCCCCTGAGAACGCCCCCAACATCCCCTAGGCCCTCCCACTTGTTAGTGGACACACCAGCAGGCACCCTCGATATCCCCCGGGCTCTCCCCCTTATCGACAGATATCCCCAGGCTTCCCCGACATCTACCCTTGTTCGCTGACAAACTCCTAAGTACCCCTTGACATCCACCCTTGTCTATGAACATCATCAGGACACACCCCCTACAACACTCCTGACACTGACCCCTACCACGCGCTTGACCCCTACGCCAATAGTCCACCCCACAACGCGCTTAGCGCCTATCCACCATGCATCACAGTCTGGTGAAAAAATCCCTACCTCTAGGAATCAAACCTGAGTCAAATGCAATTACACTGGGCATCAGTACCACTCTTCCATTGTGATTTTTGTTTAATATATATAATACTACTAATTTATTTTGATACATAAATATATGATTATATAATGTGTGTTTGTGTATGGAAATATAAATAGTATATTATATTTATGTATATATATAAATATATATTTGTGTATATATAACATATATAAATAATTATATTTACATATATAAATATATATTTATACATATATTTATAAATACATTTATATTTTTTTGTCTATGTGCGTGTGTATATTTATGTATTTATATAATATTTATAGATATAATATAGCTATAATATATATATTTATGTAATTATTTTTATATACTTATATATGTGTCTGTGTGTGCGGTAATAATATTATTAATTATTATTATTGTGATTACACTTATTTTTTAAACTATAAAAATTATATGCTCGTTTTATAAATACTATACATTTATTTTATGATTTATATTATACATATATTATAATAAATACATTCATATTATATATTTATGTATGCGATTACATAAATTTATATTATATCATGTATACTCATGTATATATACGCACAAAATTAAATATATTCATATAATTGAAAATTTAAAGTATAATTAAATAATATATATATATATATTTATTTACTAAATTAATTTATAAATAATATGGTATACTACAATATATATAATATAATTACATAATATATAAAAATTTATATATAATAAAATATTTATAATATAATATAATTAATATAATTATGTAATATTTATAATTATATTTATATTTAATTTATTCTATGTTAATTATATATATTTATATACATAATATAATATAAATGTATTTATACATAATATACAATACAAATGTATTTAATATAATATATTTATAATATAAATCATAATATAAATGTATTTAATAAATGTATAATATTTATAAAACCACATTTAAATTTTATATATTTGAATAAATATATTTATGATTACATTTATATTATGTATACCGATATTTATATATGTATACATTTTTGTTTATATGTATAAGTATTTATTTAAAGTATTTATATAATGTCTTTATATATATTTGTATGCTTATAATGTATTTAAATACATTTATATAATGTTTTTATGTAATATATATATATACACACACATGATCTTGCACACATATTTATTAAAAAATTTGAATTTATATGAGATTTATTTTTAAAAAAATAAAGGGGGTTAAAACCCCCTCTAATCTAAGGGACTAGTGGTGATTCATAAACCCCTTCTATTTTCTTAAATTATAGGAGGTTCAAAACCCTCTATAATCTAAAGGATTAGTGGGGGTTCATGAACCCCCTCTAATGTCATCAATTAAAGGGGGTTCAAAACCCCCTTTAATCCAAGGTATTAGTGGGGGTTCATGAACCCCCTCTAATGTCATCAATTAAAGGGGGTTCAAAACCCCCTTTAATCCAAGGTATTAGTGGTGGTTCATGAACCCCCTCCAATTTATTAGATTATAGGGGGCTCAAAACCCCCTCTAATTTAAGAGATTATAGGGGGTTGTGAACCCCCACTATTTCCTTAAAAAACAAATTCCATTATATATATATAACCTCTAAAATCCAAATGAATATTATATATATATATATAGCACCTTTAAAATCTAGTCGAATATATATTACCATTAATTATTAAATTTGTGGAAATTTTGATATAACCGCCTCTAAAATCCAACCACATATTAAAAAACTAATAATGATTTTTAGAGGGGGTTGTAAACCCCCTCTAAATTTTATGATTAGTGGGGGTTATGTATAATACCCTCTAAAAACCCACCGTTAATCTGCTATTTTTTTATAGTGATTATTATTGTCTATCTTGGATTGTTCTAGGGAGAGAGATTATTATCACATGTGAAATTGTAATTATCTACTAAGAAATAATCTAGAATTATCAAGAAGTATAATATGAAATGATCATGTTTATTTTGAATTATCCAGGAGAGATAAATTATCATTGCATGTGATGTTTTCACTTCTTTTGGAAATAAAATGGTTATAATAGGTTTTATGAATCCTTGGAAAGCAGTTTGATCCAACAAACATGTGGACATGGTTTTAGTAATGATTCCTTGACAAACCTTGATAATAACATCAATAGTCTTGATGTGGGAAGTTTCTTGCCTTTTGGGGTTCTCGTTTACACATGTTTACTTGGTATAATTATTTTGTTGGCATACCTTGTTATCGTGCTTGATTGTGATAACATGTGGATGTGTGCATGGCCTGTAAGATTTGTTATGATATTTTATTCCATGGGTATTGTTATATTAGTTTGTTTTCATGTTTGGTTTTGATCACATGTTATTATGTTTTGTTACTAGATTCTCATGATGATATGTTATGCTTGTCTTGTATGCTCAACCCTTGCAACGACCCGTCTTTTTAATAAAGTTCTCGGTCATTAGTTTTTCAATTTGAATTCCTTAAACAACCAAAATATTGAATCCTAATTAATTCAAGGAGGTCACGGGTGCATCTGGGGCTTGTTTAGAGTATGGATCCCTGAAATGGGAAGAAGGAACTAGGCCGCATGGTTTGTCAACAACTGTGTGACCCAGGGTGCATGATTGTGCAGCTGGTTGAAGACATGGGACATAGACTTTTTACATGGCTTGCTCATATTTAGTCAAACTGTGCACCTAACCATGTTGTGTTCCCCAATGTAGCAGTTAACTGAGCATGTTTTGTGCACAGTTTGGCTAAACCATGTGGAAAAACCATGCGCCTATTTATTTTAGGGTGAAAAGACCGTTTTTCCTTCATTAAAACTTTTAAACCTTTTCCCTTTTCCTTCCTCCCTCCAGCAGACCCACACCCCTTATACTCTTATTTTGAGCTCAAAAATCCCTCAACCTAGGAATTGATACAACTCTTTCATTCAGTGTTCATTCCTCGATCCGTCGGAAGAATTGGATCTATCTCAGTGATCTCCTCTAGTCTATCAAATCCTATAAAAGTTAATATTCAAATCCTTTGTGCTATTTAGGTGCATTCTCATTTTTTCCTATTTTTAGGGCATTGGATCATTTCTCATATCTCTTTCAACCTACTTTGAATTTGATCCCAATATCGAGTGAGGATTTGTCTACGGCCTAGAGGTAGGTGGTCACATCATTTTCCCTTTGAGTTTTGTCATTTTGTAATGACATCATTGTGTCGCACGCCGAATTTTGCTAAGCATCTCCTTAATATTGATTCCTTCGTGTCTAATTGAACCTTACACCTAGATACATGTTTATTTAATATTGTTTAGTGATTTAAAGGTTGGTTTCCACACTTATGGACACCCCTTGGGTGTGCCACTTTGAATTGGCCTTTGTAGCTAATTGTTGAATTGCTCATAACACCTCTTTAGCCTTAAGTTTTGATTATAAATAGAATTTACCTTGATAAATTAGTGTTAAATGGAACCCAAAGCACCTCTTAGGTGTTTGGACCTCTTATGGTTTGAATTTCCCAAGTAGGCTTTTGACTTGTTTCCCATGTCACCTCCCAATTGACCCTTGAGCCTTATAAGTGCATTTTACATGTTTTAGTAAAATGGATGGGTTGATTTAAATGAAATGGCTAATGAATTATGGATTTCCTTTATTAAAATGAATCAATTGGTTTTAAATGGAATGACCCCAAGGGATGGTAAGGCCATTCCCTTTGTTTATGCTTTATAAAATGCTTCATATGAATTGAAACGACTTAAATGGAATTGAACTTGGCCAATGAAATTCATAAGATGTTATGCCTTATGTATTATGTTATAAATGATTATACCTCTACTATATATATGGGCTATAGAAAAGAAATGGATGGGAGGTAATTCCCTATAAGAGTTATAATTATAATACACCTTTATAGAGGTTGTGATATGACGGTTAGGGACCATTGAGCATGGCGATATCATGCTCCCTTACATCGAGTATTGATCATGACATCTCACACCAGTGATACTATATGGACGTTGAGATTTACACACCACGATCAATGATTATATTGTTGACATGATGGCTCACTTGTCATCCCAAGTGTTATAGCATGATGTCTATCACTCTATTGGGATGTAGAGCATTTACCCTATTGCATGAGCTTATAGGCTCGTTAGACTAGTAATAGATGTTTGAGTTACGCTCTGGTCCATCCAACAACTAGTATTCCAGGTATATGTCCACTTACGTTCACACGTACTTGTTTCATATAGGTGGATGAAATATATATAATTATACTATATATATATATATTGAAACTATATATATATATAGTGACTGTTTAGATATTCCTTCCGGTTTTGAGCCGAAACAGGTAGAGTCATCAGGTGTCCCTTAGGAACCTAAGTGGCCTAGTTGTTTATTTCATCATTACTTTACTTATTTTGTTATACTTGCACACTATTTAGTTACGAGCACTACTTGGATTACATTTAGACACCATTGGTGGTGGTCTACTGAGATTTTATCTCACACCCTACTCAGGATGACTTTGGTACCTGATAAAACACAATTTTATTGAATATTTTATTGATAATAAATAAAATAATTTCCTCACATTGTGATAAATATGTTAATTTATATAATAATTGGGATTAGGTCATTCATTTGAAAATTTGATAGAAATTCCAGTTTTACCCTTTTAAAATTTATTGTAGTATTTCTGCCATAAATATTTTTATGTAAATTATCTTGAATTAAAATTTTGTAATTATGTTCCTGACTTAATTAGATACAAATTCTATTTAGGACATGGGATATGGATCGTGCTTTTGAGTGGAGTAAATGAGATATAAAGAAAAGGTTGGACTGAACTATCCATATTGGACATTAATTTACCATTTGGATCGTGTCTTCTTCATATGGACTTGTATTAGAACCAAATTTGGAAGGAATTTCTGGGAAATGATTCTGAACAAATCATCCTTCTATAAGTCCAACCAATTCACACGTTTTGGAGGTCAACTATGTGGTGCAACTTGGAGTAAAATATTTGGCTGAATTTCCCTTTCACGTTTTAAAAATATTTGTAACCCTAGCCCTCCAAAACTCTATTTAAAGGATATTTTAACTATTTGGGAGGGGTGGTAGAGGATTTGGGAAGGTGTGGCCGAAAGGGTGTCTCTTGGGAACCCCTCAAATCTCTTTGAAGTAGTAAGGCCTTGTGCAAACATCTCTTCCAAGAAGGCTCTCCTCTCCCACCTTCTCTTTGTATTTCTTTTCTTTCATGTTTGTATCTTGAATTTTTATTCAATTTATCTTATGTGTTATTATATTTTCATATTATTATTTTTCTTCTTGGGATGGAATCTAAGATTGGAGATGGTATTGGGAGTTCCCCAATCAACCCATTGCTTATGCAAAACGTCTCCATGATGACAACTCCTCCCATGGAAGAGTGATTTCTTCCATAGTTGATCTAATCCCCACTCCCTTAATTTATTTATTTTGAATCCATGAACATACTATAATTCTTAAATTTTGATCAATTAATTGAGTTCTAATTTCTAAGTTACTCTATCGGCTTTCACTTGACCGCATTGTCAGGCTTGTGTAAACCGTGTGAGTGAAACCACAATCACAAAATCTAATCAACTTGGGATAGAATTGTAGGGTTCAACTCTCATACCCAACTCAATTAATTCTCAAATCTAGGGATGGTATACTGACCTAATTGACCATTGACCATAAGTTGGCTTTTGGGTCACAATCAAGGCAGGGTGCTGTGATTGGAAGTCCCGAAGTTGACCGAAGTCTCATTTTTTCAATATTTTTTGTTGTGTTAATTTCCATAGGGTTTAGGGGTTGAAAAGGTTAGGGGATTAAAACTGAACAAATTATAATCATATGGGATAAGGATAAATTAATGATGAAGGGTGAAGATTATATCAACTATATCTTCTCATATAAGTGTTTTTAAAGAAATTGTCTATTGATTATTACTTCTCATTTTCTTATTTAGTTTACTATTCGAAAAGTCACAAAACAAACCCCCAATATTTATTTTAATTTGTTTTGAAATATTTTATTACTTACTTCAAGCCTATTAATAGTTTTTTAATTCACTTCCTCCTTGAGATAACGACCTAGTTCAACCACTGTGCTTCACTTACTAAAATCACAAATAAATATTTTTGAGAGCGTTTGTGACAACATTCATCAGTACTCGAGAAGATTATTTGTCTGCAGGTAATGATAAGGGAAAGATCCCTACTACTAGTCTTTGACATGCTTAACTTTAGTTGGAGCTTAGAAGCAGATGATAGGGCATAGGCTCGAGATACGTGGGGTTGTTTTGTCATTTTAACCTTTTGTACTATTGTGTAGCATGCTTGTATCTGACTACTTACTCTCTGTATTACAACATACCATGCATCCATGTATTAGACACTTCCATAGAGGATATTTATTATATTATTAGTTTTTTAGTTTATTATCTTTTACTTATTACTTATTTAGTTATCTGTTTACGCTTTTTCAGTTTATCTATTCTGTCTGTTTATATATGCTTCTGTTGTTGTTTATTATTTCTTGTGTCTATTGTGATACTATTACATGAGGGTATAGTCTCCCCATTGTACCACCTTTACACCCTCACTGCTAGTTAGTGGATTTTGACATACAGGGAGGTGCGCTTGAGGCCATGTGACCCACCAACTCGGAGCACGGGTTAAGTGGATCCCAGGTTAGGATGTTACAAAGTGGTATAAAAGGGGTTTCCTTTATTACTTTACTATTTAGAGACAATATATTAGAGATTGGGAATGCTTGGAACTTGGTTATAAGTCGTGCTTGGTCATTGCGAACCCATGTTCATGGTAAAGGCTGAGTTGCCTGAATTATAATTGTATTTCCATTTTTGCCTACTATAGTTGATATACTTTCACTGTTGGGTGACGCACATGTTGTGTTGTGGTTATTATTATTGTTCGAATTGACGATTTATTTCATCCTTTTCCTGATGATATGAGGGAAAGGAGCATCGTTACACTGTAAAAAAAACAGCAGATTAGCAGTGGTTTTTTAGAGGGGGTTATGCACAACCCCTCTAAATTCATTTTAGAGGGGGATATGCATAACCCTATCTAATCATCAAATTTAGAGGGGGTTCACAACCCCCTATAAATTTTTTAGCATTATTTTTTTAGTATTCGGTTTGATTTTAGAGGAGATTATGTCAAAATTGCCACTAATTTAATAATTAGTGACGCTATATATTCGGTTGGATTTTAGAGGAGTTATATATATATATATAATATTTGTTCGGATATATATATATAATTGACTATTTTAAGGAAACAATGGGGGTTCACAACCCCCTCTAATTTAAGATATTAGAGGGGTTTCATGAACCACCACTAATCCCTTAGATTAAATGGGGTTTTGAACCCCTTCTAATTTAAGAAATTAGAGGGGGTTTGAACCCCCTCTAATTGATTGCATTAGAGAGGGGTTTGAACCCCATTTAATTGATGACATTATTGGGGGTTTTCAACCCCTTTTGATTCAAGAAATTTGATGGGGGTCATGAACTGTCATTGATCCCTTTGATTAGAGGGGGTTTTAAACCCCTCTAAATTTTTATTTATTTTTTAAAAATAAATCTCATATAAATTCAAATTTTATAATATATATGTGTCTGCACGCATGTGTAAATGTGTGTGTGTGTGTGTTACATAAACACAATATATAAATGTATTTAAATACATTATAAATATATATATAAGGACATTATATAAATACTTTAAATAAATACTTATACATATAAACAAAATTATATACATATATAAATATTGGTATACATAATATAAATGTAATTATTAATATATTTATTCAAATTTATAAAATTTACATATGGTTTTATAAATATTGTACATTTATATTATGATTTATATTATACATATATTATATTAACTACTTTTTTATTGTATATTTTTATATAAATACATTTATATTATATTATGTATACAAATATATATAATATAGACAAAATTAAATATAAATATACATATATATATATATATTATAATTATATTATGTAATTATATTATATGTATATATATATATTATAAATATTTAATTATATATAAATTTACATATATTATATAATTATTTTATATATATTATATTATACCATATTAATTATAAATTAATTTAGTAAATATATATATATATATCATTTAATTATATTATATATTTCTAATTATATGAATGTATTTAGTTTTGTGTGTGTGTGTGTGGTATAATATAAATGTATATAATCAAATACATAAATATATAATATAAATGCATTTAATATAATATATGTATAATATAAATAATAAAATATATAAATGTATAGTATTTATAAAACCAACATATAATTTTTATAGTTTAAAAAATAGGTGTAATAAAAATAATAATAATTAATAATATTATTGTTACACACACACATACATATATAAAAATATATAAAAATGATTATATAAATATATTATAACTATAAATATTATATAAATACATAAATACACACAAAAGAAAAATATAAATGTATTTACAAATATATGTATAAATATATATTTATATTTGTAAATGTAATTATTTTTATATATATTATATATACACACATATATATATATATATATTATACACAAATACATTGTATATATATTATACACAACTATATATATATATTATATTATACACAAATATATATTATATATAAATATTATACACAAATATATCATATATTAATATTTATATCTATTTAAATATTTATTCAAATAATACATATTAAAATCACCTTCCAAATATATATAAATATAATAATGTGTAAATAACAAAACAAAATCGGTTTGGCATAGTGGTTAGGGGCGCGTTGTATATGCAAGAGGTTCGTTGTTCAAAATCTAGTGTGTTTAGATTTTAAAAAAGGGGGATAGGGGCGCGACACAGAGCACATGAGGTAAGGAGGGGGTAGGACCAGACCAGGTGACAGGGGCGGGACTGGACCAAATGGGGGGAGGACTAGAACTAGAGGGGGGGAAGGACCGGATAGGGATGGGAGGACTGAAACTTAGGGGCGAGACTAGACCAGATCGTGACAGGAGGGAGGGGTGTGCAGGGTCAAAACATGAGAGGGGTTTGGGGTAGTTCTCACAATTTAAAAATAAATAAATAAATATGTATTCTATTAGGGGTGGTTAAAACCCCCCCTCTAATTTATCCTTAAATAGAGGCGGTTATGAAAACCGCATCTAATATGTAACCTTATTATTCAAATAGCGATGGTTTCCAACCACCTATATTCTGGTAAATATATTAAATGGGGTTAAAACCCCCTCTAATCTTAGATTTCATGATGAAATTAAGGGGGGGGGTTTAACCGCCGCTAATTTTTCCATTACTTTACCGGTGCTTCTTCAAAACTGCATCTAACAAGAGTTGGTGGGAACATTAGTGGTGGTTTTTCATAACTATTGCTCATGTGTTTAGAGGGGGTTATAACACCTTCTAAACTAAAAAATAACCCCCTCTAACTGGGTCTTTTTTTGTAGTGTTACATGCATCATTAATAGGCACAATAAGACTAATATGTCATGCATCTTTCCATGCCATGTTTATTTTTAGAGTGAATTTTCCTATTGCATATTAATAATGCCTTTAATATGTATTTAATTGTGATGACACTTATTACAGGGATTGGAAAAAATAATTGATACTTAAAGTGTCTGCCTTAGCCTAACAGTATTTTCCTAAATAGGTTAAAGTAGACACCTTAAGCAGTCAATTATGGCATGTTGAGCTATGGGTCATTGGTCACATGAGCTGGAATGTATTATGGTGTGGGTCAAGTGGATGTCATGTTTTGATTCATATAGAGTATAGTCCCTTATGGATCAGAAAAGGGTAGACCATCTTATTCAACCATTTTAAGTGATTTAAATGTTTAAACTAGCACAAATTCAAAACAAATATGACTTTTAAATTGAAAAAAACTATCTTATATATGTCATACATAGAGACTTGGACTCGTGCTTGACCTTAGTAGTGGTCAGTGGGTGTCTCTTACGTTCTTATGGTCTATTATGGTCTATTATGGTCTCTTCTACCATCTAAACCTGGATTTTGAATCAAGTAGAGAGGTGCAGTCATTTCTATAGGAAAACTTTACTCTTATCCTAGTTACTCAAATGAAAACTTCTAAATTGGTTAAATCTTTTATGAGGCATGTGTTTGGAATTTTAGTGTCATGTCGCTATGACATCCTCCTATCATACACCCTGAAGGTGGTAATGACCATGCTCCTAAGATAGTGGTCCCTGAGACACCGATGATTCCTCCTACAATGCCACCTGTAGAACCTATTCATGTTCCTGATATGGGCACCAAAACCTAGTTTTGTGTGGGTTTTGTATGCATGCTTTAGTTGATGCAAGGTGTAGTTCGACCTGACCTGAGCATGGCAAAGTTGACTTATGAATTTCAGCAGCAGCATCCTACCACCTTTTTGGGGGATGGCGGACCTCATGCTATAGAGTATTGCCTCAAAGTTATCCTTTATATATTCAATCATCTAGAGATGCCTCCAAAGAATAGGTTCAATCTTGCAGTATATATGCTTCATGATTTGGCCAAGAAGTGGTGGGGCTTTATCACCCAATAAGATCAGCATTGTGATATGGTATGAGCAGATTTTCAGACCATCTTCTATGACTAATTCTTTCCCCAGACTCTGAGGGCTGATAGAGGTAGAGAATTCATAAACCTACATCATGTTATAATGTTAGTCATGGAGTATTTTTCTCATTTCATTGGTCTGTAGTGGTTATATTCTTCTCTAGATGTTGATGATCTTATGACTTCCAGACAATTCGAGGATGAGTTGGTATACATCATTTGATCGTAGGAAAACGTGTTTAGGTTGATGACCATTTTTGAAATCGTCAACCAGGACCTTATTACATAGTGGAACGTGAGAGAAGCTGAAGGTGTGAGTCATGGTGGTTCGGAACTTAGAGATATCATTGCTTCATCATTTGGGTGAAATATGTGCTTTAAGGCTACTTGTAGAGGTAGTAGCAATCAGGATCCTCACACAGATGGTTTTCTTATCTGTCATTAATGTGGGAGGCCAGGGAATAAAAAACCCAAGTACCTACATGATCCAATTAACTGTAGATGTAGCAGCAGAATGAGCTATATTTAGAAATTATACAAGAATTTCCCTCCAGTTTCTAGCGAACATGGATCTGCACCTAATCCTTGGTTAGAATCCAGACTAGTAGGATCATGTTAGGCAGGCAATAGGAATACCACTTGATGATTAGGATGAGGTGGTGAATGAGGTAGAGGCATTCAGACTTATGATTCTCAGTGCTAGCAGAGAGATCTTGCTCAAGGTAGTCAGGTAGGGACTCGGGTTTGCGGTATAGGCCAGTTACATGCAGTCCAACCTATGCCTCAGGAGTAGAGCATTGGACCTTCTACTATATGAGATACTATTCTAATAGGCTCAACTTAGTGTCATATTTATTTGACACAAGTGCATCTCACTCATTTATATCTGAGGCAACCACTGAAATTTTGGGCCTCAAGATTGAATACTTTCATGGTGTCATGATGCTAGACACATTGTTAGGTATCTGATCAAAGGGCATTATCCATTGTAGGGACTGTCCCCTTGAGATAGGTGGTTACCTTTTTGTGTGGAATCTTTACGTCCTCAACATGGTGGGCTTTGACATAATAATCGAGATGGACTGGTTAGTTCCCTATCGACCCCATATTGATTGCTATCATTGGAGGGTGATATTTACATCACCATATGGTGTTATTCATGTGCATAATGGAGAATGGAATGTCAGTGCGACACAAGTAGGACCCAAACAATAGAGGCTAGGTAATATGACAGCCCAGATCACCAGTCTTTTTCTGGATGACCAAGGGTAACAACCAACTATTTTTCCTCTTGTATTAGAGCATTACAAAGACGTATTTCCTAACGAATTATCTGTTCTACCTCCTATGTGAGAGGTAAAATTCACTATTGAGTTAGTGTCAAGAGTAGCATTGGTGACCATTCCTCCTTATAGGATGACATGTAAGGAGATTCTAGAACTCAATAAGCAATTGGAGGATCTATAGGCTAAAGGCTTTATATGCCCCAACACTTCACCTTCGAGTTAACTAGTTCTTTTTTCCAAGAATTCAGATGACACCCTTAGGCTCTGTGTGGATTACCATCATTTGAATCAACTTACGGTTAATAATTGGTATCCACTACCTAGAATAGACATCCTCTTTGATCATATCCAAGGAGAGAAAGTGTTTTTAAAGATAAACTTGAGGTCAGGATATCATCAGGTGTTGGTCAGAACTTCATACATACCTCACATAGCTTTCAAGAGCATATATAGTCTATATGAGTACCTGGTTATGTCGTTTGGACTCACGAACATAGCTGCAGTCTTTATGGATCTTATGAATCGGGTCTTCCACTTGTATCTGGATTTATTTTTGGTTGTCTTTATTGACAATATCTTGGTGTATTCACACTCCATACATGACCATTCAACCCATATTGAGAACATGTTGAATACACTAAGAGATAATCATCTCTGTGATAAGCTCAGTAAATGCCACTTATGGATTGACAAAGTCCAATTTCTGGGTCACATCATCTCAAAATCAAGAGTTTCATTAGACCCAAAAAAGTGAGGGTTGTATTTTCTTGGGATAAACACAAGAACATATTTGAAATTTGGAGTTTCTTGGGGCTTTCCAAATATTACAAACACTTTATCCAGGATCTATCATGCCTTGAAGTGTTTCTTACAAGCTTGACAAAAAAGGGTGTGAAATCTGTTTGGTATGAATCTTGAGAAGCAGACCTTCGGGAGTTGAAGGGAAGATTGACTTCAGCGTCAATGCTGATTCTTTTGGATCCAGGAAGGAGGAATACTATATACTGTGAAACATTATGTGTCGGGATCAGATCTATTTAAATGTAGGATGAGCAAGTCATCACATACGGGTCTTGTCAATTGAGGCCTCATGAGCGGAATTACCTAATGTATGACCTTGAGCTCATTGGTGTTGTGCATGCCTTACACTGTTGGAGAAATTATCTATTAGGAGATCATTTTATGATATTCATTGATCAAAAAAGACTCAATTAAATCATCGCATGGTGGGATCTCAATCTCAGGTAGTGTAAGTGGATTGAGTACCTACAATTTTTTGATTTTGAGCTTGCCTACATGCTTGGAAAGGGAAATTTAGTAGTCAATGATCTAAGACAAAAGACTTAGACATGGGTGATTCAAGAATCCAGTGGTGAATGATAGATTATGGACTTATTCTTAGAGATACATGTTGAGGTTCAGGAGGAACATGATCAGACTATCGTCATAGCCTTAGCAGTGACTTCTACTCTTCTGTAATGGGTATGAATGAGGTAGTTATCTGATCCTGAAGGCCTTGTCTCAAGGGAAAGTGTTTCAGATGATGATACATCTTCAAGTTGGACCATGGATGAGGATGATACCTTATTGTTTCATGGGTGTGTATGGGTCTTTATATACATTAGAGAGGAGATGATGTGGGAATTCCATGCCTCGATATGGGCAGTTCACCCTAGTGTCACCAAAATGTATCAAGATCTACAATGCCAGTATTGGTGTTCTGGTATGAAATGTGAGATTGTCAGCTTTATCACTCAGTGTTCTACCTATCAACAAGTGAAGGTGGAACATTAGCAACCGGTAGGTCTTCTACAGCCATTGTCTATTCCCGAGTGGAAATGGAATGATGTTTCGATGGATTTCATGACTAGTCTACCCAAATCACCTCGTGGCAACGATACAGTGTGGGTTTTCATTGATCATTTGATGAAGGACACACACTTATTACCTATATGAGAGACCTTCATGGTAAACAAGCTGGGAAGGTTGTACGTCATAGAGGTTATACATCTTCATGTAGATCCAGATTCTATCGTTTCTGATAGATATGCTTGTTTCACGTCATAGTTCTGGAGGGGGTTGTAGAAGGCCTTGGGTATGTAGGTACTTCTGATCATGACCTATCACCCATAGACTAATGAACATATGGAGCGTATTATCCATATTTTAGAGTACATGCTCCATGCATGTGTCCTTGACTTCATGGGTTCCTAGGAGAAACACATTCCCCTCATTGAGTTTTCCTATAATCACAACTTTCAGGATACCATTGAGATGGATCCCTATGAAGCCTTTTATGGTAGGCCTTTCTTCTCACCTTTGTGTTGGCCAGAGGTAGGGGAAGCAATTATTCTTGAACCACATCTCATTTAAGAGACTATAAAGTAGGTCCAACTGGTCAGAAAGTGCATGTTGATAGCTCAGTCTAAATAGTAGTCGTATGCCAACAAATGTCAGAGACCTCTCAAGTTTGAGGTCGAAAACTGGGTTTTCTTACAATTCTCACTCAGGTTGGGCCATAGACATATTCATAAGTAGGGTAAGCTCTCACTGAGGTTCATTGGACCCTTCAAGGTAGTAAAATGGATCAAACCAGTGGCTTACTAGTTGTCACTTCTTCGGAGATACTGGTCCATGCATGATGTATTTCATGTATCTCAGCTTTGCTAATACTATCCATACCTGTCGCATGTCTTTCATCTTGATAAGGCCAAATTGGATTTTGATGCTTCCTTCTAAGATTATTCAATGCGTATAGTGGATCGCAGTGTGAAGACACTTCGAGGTAGGTCAGTTCCTCTAGTACGAGTGCTATGACAACACGGCTGAGTACAGGATGAGACCTGGGAGCGGGAAGTTGATATACGAGCTCAGTGGCTGGAGCTATTCTCTAGTGATCCCTCTTTACCCTTATAAGGCCAACTCAGAGATGAGTTGATTTAAGGATGGGAGGTTGTAACAACCCATCTTTTCAATGAAGGTACATATCATTAATTTTTTAATTTTAATTCCTTAAACATACCAAATATTGAATCCTAATTAAGTCAAGGAGGTCATGGGTGCATCTAGGGATCATTTGGATCATGGAGCCTCGAAATAGGAAGAAGGAACTGGGTCTCATGGTTTTTCTACAACCGTGCAAACTAGGGAACATGACTATGCGGCTAGTTGCAGACATGGGATAAAGACTTTTTGCACGGTTTGCACATGGTTAGGAAAGTTGTGTGTCTAACCACGCAGTGTGCCTCAATTTAGTAGTGAAATGAGCACAGTTTATGCACGGTTTGGCCAAACTGTGTGTCTAAACTATGCACCTATGTATTTTAGTGTGAAAAGACCATTTTTTTCTTCATTAAACCTTTTAAGCCTTTTCCCTTTTTATTCCTCCCTTCAGCAGACCAACACCTATCATCCTCCTATTTTGAGCTCAAAAATCCCTTAACCTTGGCTTTGATACAACTATTTCATTCGATGTATGTTCCTCAATCCATCAGAAGCATTGGATTTGTCTCTATGAGGTCCCTTAGTCTCTCAATTCCTATCAAAGTTAATCATTGAATCCTTTTCACTATTTGGGTGGTCTCATTTGCCCTATTTTTAGGGAATTGGATCGTTTCTTGTATATCTTCCAACCTGCTTCGAATCTGAGGCCAATATCAAACGAGGTGTCATCTATAACCTTGAGGTGGGTGGTCACATAATTTTCCCTTTGAGTTTCTTCATTTTGTAATTACGTCATTGTTCCACACATTGTCTTTTGCCGAGCGTCTCCTTTATATTGATTACTTAATGTTTGATTGACCCTTGAACCTAGATACATGTTTAATGAATCTTTTTTAGTGGTTTAGAGGTTGTTTTCCACACTTATGGACACCCCTTGGGTGTACCACTTCAAATTGTCCTTTGTAGCTAATTTCTAAATTGATCAAAACACCTCTTTAACCTTCATCTTGGATTCTAAATCTAATTTCCCTTGATACATGAGTGTTAAATGGAACCCAAAGAACCTATTAGGTGTTTGTCCCTATTATGTTTTGAATTTCCCAAGTAGTATTTTGACTTATTGCCCATGTCACCTCCCAATTGACCCTTTATCCTTTTAAGTTCATTTTCCATGATTTGGTAAATTTAATGGATTGATTTAAATGAAATGTATAATTCATGATGGGTCATTTTTCTTAAAATTAATCAATTGGTTTAAAATTGAATGACCCCAAGGGATGGTAAGGTCATTCCCTTTATTTATGATTTATAAAATGCATCA
The DNA here is from genome assembly GCA_963277665.1 of Viscum album. Lineage (NCBI taxonomy): Eukaryota > Viridiplantae > Streptophyta > Magnoliopsida > Santalales > Viscaceae > Viscum > Viscum album. Next base: position 1,285,084,001 of record OY728140.1, read on the forward strand.
TATGAATTGTAATGACTTAAATGGAATTGAACTTGGACAATGACATGCATAAGAGGTTATGACTTATGTATTATGTTATAAATGACTATACCTCTTCTATTTATATAAGATATATGAAAGAAATGGATGGGAGGTAATTCCCCATGCCAGTTATAACTATAATATGCCTTTTTAGAGGTTATGATATGATGGTAAGGGACCATTGAGCATGATGACATCATGCTCCCTTATATCTGGTGTTGAGCCTAACATTTTGCACCAGTGATAATACATGGGAGTTGGGATTTACACACCACGATCCATGGTTAGAGTGTTATCATGATGGTTCACTCATCATCCTGAGTGTTATAGCATGATGTCTCTCACTCTATTGAGATATAGGGCATGTACCATATTGCATGGGCTTATAGGTTCGTTAGACTGGTAATGGATGTCTAAGTTACACCCCGGTCTAGCCAGCAACTAGTATTCCAGGTATATGGACACTTACGTCCACACGTACTTGGTGTTGGAGTTGGTGGCCTAGAACCAAATACTTTTCACTTTATTCATTAATAAATACCTTATCACATCTTTATTTTTATTCTTCATGAAAATTCATGTGAAAATTTCCTAAGGATAGCTTTTACACCAAAGGGTCATAGAGTATCTATGCTATGATGAGAACTCGGAAGTGTCATAACACTATTCTTGAATATATGTTCTGCAAACAGATGATGTTATTTGAGGGACACAAATAATGCAAGCCATTAAGGGTGAGGACTCATAAAAATTTGAGGAACCTTCTCATGGTGCGCGCCCTTGGTAATATCCAGGAGAATATTATGAGAACGAGACCTGCCAGTATGAAATCCACATTTCAGTGTCATTAGATGTTCTTATTTGCAGACGTTTTTATTGGTCTTTAGACTTTAAGATTATTATTAATTGGTATTAAAACTCACACACTTAGATGTATTAACAAAAACTGTGATGACACACTGTTCGCTGTGAGGTAGGATATGTTGGGTGCGTCATGAGTAATATCACATTAATAGATAATGCGAGAAAGGATTTGTCCCTTGTGTTCCATAACAGAAGTTGATATCTCAATCCCTTTGATGGAATTGATATAGCCTAAATAAATCCATGGAAATGGTAAGGAATGGGTAAGTTCAATTCCGGGAAGTCAAAGAAAGAATAATCAAGCACATGGGTTGATGGAACTGTCATGAAACCCACTTGATTGGAGATATCGTGACAAAGGGATTACATTACACGGTAAGTGTTCGTATGAGGTGACACGTCATTGCGGCGTTAACTTCTTTCTCTATGGGTTCCTTAGTGTGTTTCTAGATTTTAACCTTGGACTTTAGGCAGACTCCACCTAATGCCACTGAGAAATAGGCCTAGAGGGTCACACATTAAGTGTGTCCAAGTATCTTAGTTAAATATTCATTGAACAAGTTCAATAAATATTATTTCCAATTGTGGTTTAATAATTATTCAAGGATGCCTAATCACATTTATTTCGACACTATTTATTTGAGAGAATATATTATGGGTGAAATAATATATTTATTAGCGAGTAATGTAGTGATATTTATTTAAGAAATAAATAGTCATTATTCGAGGTCTAATAAATATGGCGGAGGAAATAAAGAAAATGGAAAAACAAAAATACACACTGTGTATATTAATATACATGTCGTGTAGTTTTTCTGGGGATTTGTGAGAAATAATATTATTTATTTAATTAAATAATATTAGGTGTAATTTGTTGGGTGCATGTTAAGTGATAAGAATAGTCAACTATTATTATTAGACATGGGTTTTTAATAAGAATTAAATGAAATGAATAAATGCTTTAGGGTAATTAATTCATTTTATTATTCTAAGTAATAAAATCCCAATTACATTATTCTCATTAAGTATAACCATTCTTTGTGGTTGTGCACAATAGATCTGGAAAAGCTCTCAAGCCAAGAGAGAATTCTTTTTCCACCAAGAATGCTCTCAAGTTACGAGAGAGATCCTCCTCCACCAGATCAAGGAGAACACTTTGGAATCGTCTCTCAAGGTGATCGAAGGCGGACATCACAAGCGAAGGCTCTTCCATGCTAGCACTCATATATCCCTTTGGTGATGTCCAAAGATATATGGAGCATGTGTGGATCACCTCTAGAGGAATCCTACACTTGGATTTTACGACGCAACGACGAACCGCATTAGATCATGACCGGAAACATCAATAAAGATAGAATTTCATCAAGGTAATTATTGTCTTTTAATTAAATTAATTATAACCAACATATGATGATCCTCTCCATGGTTTTGGGACTCCCTATTTTCTTTCATTCTTCATTTTATTATGAAGATCCGACGTTTTATCATCGTGATAGATCTCAGATTGATCGTTGTTAATGACAAAAATTAAAGTTGGGTAACCCATCCCATGCGCTTTAGCTCCACCCGAAACCTACAAGTGGTATCATAGGGGGTAATATCATTGATTATAATTATTTAGTTTTTTGTTGATGATTTACTCATTTAATAATTTAGTTGTTTCAATTCAAGTTAATCATTCTGTAAATCTAAATCTTGAGATTTGTTCCTCCTCCTTCATTTCTCATTCACCTTATAGAAACAATCTTTTCTTTTAATTTTGATTAAAATAAATAGAGGATGTCATATGGAGGTTCCAAAGGTTCCTAGTTGTACAACACCAGAACACACGATGTGTATTTGGTAGCACACATCATGTAGTCAAGGTTCAATGCACCAGGACTGGTTTGCCAAACCAAGATGTGTGTTGGAGTCTATCTAAGTATTAAATTAATCTATGTGTTGACCAGGAACAGGTGGAAAGTGGTTTCCAGATTACACATTGTGTGGACTATAGAACATGGCTTGGAGTCCCTTCAGGTTAGGGTTAGACCATGTACCCTGTCCACAGCTTGCCCGACTGGATACTGTGTAACGTGGACACTACACGGCATGTGGCCCACTGGACATGACGTGTACTCTAAATATTTTCGAAGTACATTAACACATCGTATCTCCAGCCATGTATGAAACGCACGGCCGATTTTCGCCTATCGACCGGTCAAAGTTCCGGTGCTCTGCTAATGTGTATAGCAGCACTCGGGTCGAATCATCGGCGATGATACTTTGAAATAGTCGTTTGTTTTTAGTTAATTGTATTCTGATTGGGGGGGTTTGTTTGCAGAGATTATGAAATAATTTATGGATGATATTTGATTCAACAAATTGATAAAGATTGGGGTGAGTTCATTATTAGGGAGTTAATCTTGTGATATCCTTGAGCTTTTCTTTATATTGCATTTAAATTAACACCCACTTCACAAGTTGACGTCGATTAGACTTCCTAAGTGTTAAAGCTTTAATCCAAGCCTTAACTTAATTAGGATTTTAATATCAATAAGTACATGTTTATGGTAGTGTATTTTTAGTTCCAATAATCCATGGAAACCACATGCTAAACAAAATATGTCATTAATCCATGACAAATTAAGTCCAACATACACAATGTTAAATTAACGAATACTCATCGAGCAAATACTCTCAATCACTTAACATCCCTAAATTATAAATCACCCCAATGAGATATTTACTCAGCCATTTGGGTGTTTAATATTATGGTTATAATAATTATGATGATAAATTAATAATAGAAGAAAAATAAAGGGATTAGAAAAGAGTGGTACGTCGACACACACACACGAACGATGATGATAATTAAAAATGGATTTTCGATTGAATGAGGAAGAAAAAGAAGGGAAGGGGATTAAACTTAATTTAAACTATTTTAAGAACATAAATATTAAACTACAGAAGTTGGATGATAATAAGAGATATTGAAGAAGTAACTTGCATTAAAACATAATTACAAAGAAAGAGACTTACAAAATTACAAAAATGAAGAACACGAAATTAAGTGAAAACAAAGAGAGGAGTAAAGGTCTCTCAAGTGAAAACTTGAGTATGGAAGATCCTCTCAAGACTTTTTCAAGGCCTTGGTCATGCCAATATGTTCTCCTCTCTTCTGAAATGCCAACCCCTCTCAAGGAGAGAAGGGGAGAGTATTTATAGCCCAAGGAGTGGACTGTTTGCATTCCCAATCTATCCCTTCACTTGCATCACCAATTTGGATATTTAGACATCCGAATATTCAAATATCTACTTCTTCAAAGTTGTAGAAAATAATGTTTTCCGACTACTCTCAAAATTTGGAGTCATTTGGACTTACGTATCAAAAGTTATGTCCGTTTGATTAAACAAAGTTAAACTGTCCATTTCAATCCAGTCTTTTTGAAGTACATAATGTGAAAGGGTTTTTGAATATGAATATGCCTTCAAATCTGAATGGTTTCTTCAAAAAATTATGCCGCCTATATCTCCTATTTCACACTGAAAAATATCAGCTCTATTTGATTCTTACATCATGAGATATGTCATGCATACTATACTGATTTTAATTCTCGTCCAGAATGGTGGGCTGGACTTCAAAGATTTATTTGGGCCCCTTGTACTTGGATTTGGGCCTTGAAATTTTTATCCAAGATTACATGTAGTGTCCCCCGAATTATGGTGGAGAGTTAATGTTTTTGGACTTCTGGATTGAGCCCAGTAAATCAATATTCAAGGCTGGTCCAGTTTGTTCATAGGTTCTTTGATCTTGTTTGTGAGGACCATATGACCCTTCAAATGGTAGAATTGGCTCATGGTAACTTCTAATTAAATGTTGTATATTGAAAGGAGAATCCTAAAAAACAATAACCACACAATTTGGATCAGTATAGTGACATTTATTATTAAAACATTAAACTGACTCAATTGGACTACTTCTAAAAATGCTCAAAAATTATACTTAATATTAAAACATTAATATTTCACACAAATTATGCACATTTCATATAAAATAAGTAAAGGGGTAATATAATAAGTCATTAAAATATTAATAACATCAACTCCCCCACACTTAGCTTTGTGCATGTCCTCGTGTGCAACAAATATAAAAACATGACAAAATCATTTTCACTCACCAACAAATATTAAAATTTTGTTTTCTCCAATCAGGGGAGGTTTAGACTATTTCACTCATCCATTTTGAAATCCACCACAAGTTGTTATAGAAACAATTTTCCAAAACTAATTCATTTTTCCATGCTCAAATTTAGAAATGGAGAATGTGGACACTCAAAACTCACACCTCTCAAGATGATAAAATTTATTTGTGGAGGTTCACTCTTTCACCAACCAAAAGTGAAAATCTTAGAGTTTGAAAAGAGCTCTCAGCTTCCAATACCTATCCAAAGTGCACAAGAATCAAGATGTATTTTTAAGGGGTTTTTCTGTGGCTATGGGACGGTAGGAATATAATGTCCAAGAGAGAGAATAAGAGGGTTAAAATACCAACATAGAAAAACAATGCACATTTTTTTGAAATAAAACATGGAAGGAAATGAAAACACATATTTACAAGGGAATGATTGTGTGAAGAAACACACAATAGAGGAATAAAATATGAATGGGATGAGAAGATGAAATATTTACAAACCACCAAACTTCTCCCAATGATATAAGAATATAATGCAAGTGTTCTTTTTTTTCTTTTTTTTTCTTTGTTTTTTCTAAAGTTGACCTTGAGACAGATCTCACACTCATATACCAACCCATGTTTGATCTCCTCACGACACTAATTGTAATAGTTATAACAAGATCAAAGGTTGAGGAAGAGTTATTTTTGACCTACCCAAGACACAACCCATTTGTTTCTTTTTTTTTATTTTTTTTTATTTTGATTTTGATTTTTTTTTTGATTTTTTTTTAAACACTTTTCAATATCATTTGTACAATAAATTCACTGAATTACAACCTCCCCCCACACTAAAATGGATGATTTCCCTCAAGCATATGATAACACACCATAAAGTAAGGAAATGATACCCAAAAATGAAATCCATTCCCCCCCACACTTAAATTTCAAAAACTTATGCAATGAAAATCCATGTTGATATTGGGTGGGAGAAGGTATTGGGATTATAATGTGGCTATCAAAGAAAAGGTTTTCATAGGCTTGAATGGGATTTCAAAAGGAGGATTAATGTAAGGGTAATGAGAGGCTATTTGGCTATTGTGATTTTCATGTGGTTCAGAAAATGCCTCTATCATATTAATGCACACTAAGGCGGGAAATTCAGCTCGAAGGTCTAAAAACTCAAGACTCACAAATGGGGGTGAAAACACACATTTTGAGAAGATGGCCATAGGTGTCCTTGGCATGAAATCAATTGTTTGTTCTCACGGTTTGGGAAAAGCATTTTCCAAATCAAAAATTGAGCATTCAAAATTTGTTAATTTTGACACAAAATTCTTTATCCAAATTCATGATGAAAATACAAAATTTTTGAGATGAAAACATGTCTGTTAACTCTCCAAAATGGTTGGACAAATTTTCAAAACTCGATGGTGAGTAAGCATGACTCTTTTTTTGTAATTTTTTTTAAGTAATTGTGTTTTTTTGGTTTTTTTTAGTTTTTAAGGTTTTTTTTTAAAATACACACCCACACAAGAAAGAGAAAAAGAAAGGGTTTGATGAATAAAGTGGTAAAAAAATTAAAGAGAGAGGAATAAGAAGAAAGAGGTATAGAGAGGAAAAGATATAGAGAGTTAAAGGGAAAGAGGTGCCCCCTGGTTTGGATTTGGCAGGTCGCCTTCTCCATCTAGTGGTAGGTCAGCTAGAGAATTTGGGGAGCCAGTGGAAGTTGATGTTGTTCCAGGATTGCATGTCCTCTCATGGTGATGCTTTAACCGATGTCCATTAACCGTGAATTTCCTTTTGGAAGAGGGGTCTTGGACTTGCACTACACCAAATGGGTAAACGTTGGTAATAACAAAAGGTCCTTCCCAACGAGAATTAAGCTTACCTGGGTGAAGTTGGAATCAAGAATTGAAGAGCATTACCTTTTCACCTTCATGAAATACCTTTCTCAGAATGTGTATGTCATGGAGTACCTTAGCCTTCTTTTTGTATAGATTGGAATTCTCATAGGATTCAAGTCTAAGCTCCTCCAGTTCAGCCAATTGCAACAATATTTCTTCACCAGATTTTTCACAATCAAAATTACAGCTTTTCACAGCCCAAAAAGACTTATGTTGGATTTCAACTGGTAAGTGACATGCTTTACCAAAAACTAGCCTAAAAGGAGACATCCCAATGGGTGTTTTATAGGCAGTTCGATAAGCCCAAAGGGCTTCACCAAGTCTCTCAGGCCAGTCTTTTTTGGTGGGTTTTACAATTCTCTCTAGAACTCTTTTCACTTCTCTATTAGAAAGTTCAGCCATTCCATTTGTTTGGGGGTGATATGCAGTTGAAGTTTTATGTACAACCCCATTCTTTTTCAGAAGAGATTCCATGGTTCTATTACAAAAATGGGTTCCTAAGTCACTGATCAAGTCACGTGGTGTGCCAAATCTTTGGAAGATGTGGGTCTTTAGGAACTCACTAATAGTATGAGCATCATCCTTCCTAGTGGGTTTGGCTCTCAACCCACCTTGAAACATAATCGACCGCAAGAAGAATGTATGAGAATCCATTGGAAGGGGGAAATGGTCCCATGAAATCAATTCCCCAAACATCGAAGATTTCACAAAAGATTAAAGGCTTTTGGGGCATTTCATTTCTCTTTGAAATTGTGCCAAACTTTTGGCAAGTGGGACATGATTGACAAAACTCATGTGAGTCCTTGAAGAGTGAATGCCAGAAGAATCCAGAGTCTAGGACCTTTCGGGAGGTCCTTTGTGGTCCAAAGTGGCCACCACCAGGCATTGAGTGACAAAATTCTAAGATGGAAGAATATTCATCTTCATCAACACATCTCCTAATTACCATGTCTGCCCCAGTTTTCCAAAGTTTATTTTCTTCCCAAAAATATTATTTTGAATCACTTTTCAACTTCATTTTTTGTTCTTTTGAAAAATTTTCAGGAAAAACACCAGAAACCAAGTAATTTACAATTGGGGCATACCATGGTATTTTTGGAGTTATAGATGAAAGGTGCTCAAATGGAAATTCAGGATCAATGATTTCAGAATGAGGAGAATTAGGAATTCTACTCAAGTGATCAGCCACGAGGTTTTCTTTTCCAGGTCTATCTTTGATTTCAAGGTCAAAATCTTGGAGCATTAGAATCCATATTATTAGCCTTGGTTTGGAATCACTTTTCTTGAGTAAGAACTTAATAGTAGAATGGTCTGTGAAGATGATGATTTTGGCACCTAAGAGATAGGGCCGAAATTTATCTAAGGCATAAACCACAGCTAAAAGTTCCTTTTCAGTCACAGTGTAGTGAGATTGAGTTTCATCCAATGTTTTTGAGGCATAATAGATGACATGAGGAATTTTTTCTCTTCTTTGACCAAGAAAAACCCCAACAGCTCTATCAGAAGCATCACACATCAGTTCAAAGGGTAATAACCAATCTGGGGGTTGGATTATTGGGGCAGATGTGAGAGCAGTTTTGAGTTCAATAAAGGCTCTCTTGCAAACCTCATCAAAATGGAAAGTGACATCATTTTTGAGAAAATGAGTGAGTGGGAGGGAAATTTTACTGAAGTTATGGATGAATCACTGATAGAAACCAGCATTACTGAGGAATGATCGGATGTCTCGAACATAAGTGGGTTGAGGAAGTGATTGGATCACTTCAATTTTGGCAGGATCAACTTTAATACCATCTTTTGAAACTATGTGCCCTAGAACAATCCCATTAGCTACCATGAAGTGACATTTTTCAAAATTTAACACAAGGTTTCACTTGACACACTTTTGAAGGACTAGAGAGAGTGAATGCAAGCATGACTCAAATGACTCGCCATAAATGGTAAAGTCATCCATGAAGACTTCCATGCAGTGTTCTATGAATTCTGAAAAGATACTCATCATACACCTCTGGAATGTTGCAGGAGCATTACAAAGGCCAAAAGGCATTCTTCTATATGCATATGTTCCAAAGGGGCATGTGAAAGTAGTCTTTTCTTGGTCCTGAGGTGCGATTGGGATTTGGAAGTAGCTGGTGTATCCATCAAGAAAGCAATAGTGTGACTTTCCGGCCAATATTTCTAGCATTTGATCAAGGAATGGAAGAGGGTAGTGATCTTTTCGGGTTTCAACATTCAATTTCTTATAGTCGATGCACACACGCCATTTGTTCTTCACTCAAGTTGTGACTACCTCTCCATGTTCATTTGTGACAACAGTTATCCCACCCTTCTTAGGTACAACTTGAATTGGACTAACCCATTCACTATCAGAAATTGGGTAGATAATACCAGCTTGAAGAAGCTTGGTGATCTCTTCCCTAACTACCTCAAGGATGAGTGGATTGAGTCTTCTTTGTGGTTGTCTAATTGGTTTGGATGATTCCTCAAGATGGATGTGATGCATGCAAAGGGCAGGGTTGATTCCTGGTATGTCATCTAGGGTCCAACCTAAGGCCTTTTTGTTTTCCTCTAACACTTGAACAAGTTTGGACTCCTCTGTTTCAGTAAGTGTGGAAGAGATAATGACAGGATATGAGTTATCATGGAAGAGGAATGCATATTTCAGGTGTGCAGGAAGAGGTTTCAGATCAATCCCATCTTTCACTTTTGGGCTAGACAACTCAGAAATGGAGGAAGGGACTTCAGTTTCTTCAGATTCATTTTTCTCAATGCTGTCTAAGGTGGAGCAGTAGAGATCAGAGTTGATGTGGGATTCAAGAGAGTTTTCAAGTTCCTCTAGATTGATGGAGTCTATGAATGAGAGGTCCACATCAACTTCACCATTTATGACTTTGTTAATCATGGTGTAGATTTCACAAGATCCTTTATCATTATAACATGAAGAACATGGTGGATTGGGGTTCGATTGACTCTTAGAAGTGTCCTCAGAAGCATGGATTGAGAATGCAGAGTGATCCTCAGATGGGTATCGCATGGCTTGGAAAATGTTGAACTTGACCAGTTGGTCACCTAATTCCATGGATAAGATGCCTGAATGGACATCAATCTTGGTTCTCATAGTCATGAGGAATGGTCTTCCTAGAATTAGGGGAGATCGAGAAGAGTTCGTCTCACCTTCCATGTCAAAAACATAGAAATCAACAGGGAAGATAAGATCATTGACTCGGACAAGGACATCCTCAATTATTCCCTCAGGACTGGTTGTGATTCGATTGGCTAACTGAATGACAACACACGTTGGGTGCAAGGGATCTAGACCAAGGTTGGAGAATATGGATTTGGGCATGACATTAATTGAGGCTCCTAGGTATATGAGTGCATAATCAAAGTTGGAACTTCCAATTTGGCATGGGACTGTAAAGGTCCCTGGATCTTTTCACTTTATGGGAATAGACTGTTGGGTGGAAACATTTTCAAAGGTCCTAAGTTGCCTCTTGTGGGTGCACAATTCCTTAAGAAACTTGGCATACTTAGGAATTTGTTTTATGGCATCTAAGAGGGGAATGTTGACTTCAACATGTCTAAACATGTCGAGCATTTCAGGATCAGGTTCAAAGGACTTCCTTGGTTTAGAAACGGCTTGAGTAAAAGGAATTGGATTCCTAAGTGGAATGGAAGGAGGTGATGGAATGGATTCAGATTCCTTTTCAATTTTCTTTTTCTTTTCATTTTCTAGGTCAGCATTCAAAGGAGGGTTTGAGGATTTATCTTGAGGCATAGAAAGTTTCTTTCCTGATCTAAGTGCAATTGCACTTACATTACCCTTGGGGTTGGGTAATGGTTGAGCTGGGAGTTGGGAAGAATTTGATTGTTGTTGCTGGCTCAGGTGGGATGCAAGTTGACCTATTTGAGTTTCAATGTTTTTAAGGCTAGAACGGGTGAAGGAGGCAAGATATTCAACATCACTTTCCCATGGTTGCTTGGAAGAAGAGGCTTATCCCGGATTGGGATTGCCTTGATTTGGGTTCTTGGGAAATCAATTGTATTGCGTTGGGAATTGGGAAGTCTCATTCGGATAGTGGAATCCAGGAGGAGGATTGTTCCTTTGAGGTTGAGGAACAAAAGGATAAGGTTGATGGAAGTTACCACCACCTTGACTATATTGGAATTGGTTTGGGTTTTGAGGAGGGAATTGAGGGTGGTGAGATATGGGATTACCATACCTAAGGCCTTGGTTATAGGAAGAAGCGAAGGGCTCTGGGTGAGGTTGGTTAAAGTTTCTAACAAACTGACCTGATAGTTGAGGATTGGTGTTCTGCTGAGCATATGCTGCATTGATCTCCATTGGTCCAGATGAATTGGGTTGATCCTCCTGAAGTTGTGGACATGTGTCAGTTGGATGAGATGGAGAGTTGCAGATTCCACAGTTTTTGACAGGTCCAGGAAACATTGATTGTGGAGAAGACGATGTTGGGGATTTGGTAGCCACAGCTAGTTGTCGCACAAGACCTGTAAGTTCACTCATCCACTCGGTCATTTTGTTCGGCTCAATTGATTGATTATCTTGGGCTTGTTTGACTTGATCATGTGCTCGAGTATGGAATTGTTGTGTGTTTGCAGCCATGTTACTTATGAGATCTCTTGCAGCTGCGGGAGTTTTATCAACTAGAGCACCGCCACTTGCGGCATCAATGAGAGTTCTCTCCATAGCCAATAACCCCTCATAGAAGTATTGGATCAAGAGTTGGTCAGGGATTTGGTGGTGTGGGCAGGTTTCCACAAGCTTTTTTAACCTATCCCAGTACTCATGGAGTGATTCATTTGGGAATTGAAGGATACCACTTATTTCCTTTCGGATGGAAGCGGTACGAGAAGCAGGAAAGAATTTTTCTAGAAAGAGACGCTTCATGTCATTCCATGTAGTTATGGAACCAGGAGGGAGGTAGTAGAGCCATGGCTTGGCAGAGTCATCTAGGGAGAAAGGGAATGCTCGGAGTTTGATTTGTTCTTCAGAAACCCCTTGAGGCTTCATGGTAGAGCACACCACCTGGAACTCTTTGAGATGTAGATGCAGATCCTCACCGGCTAGCCCATGGAAATGAGGTAGAAGATGAATCAAACCCGATTTGAGTTCGAAGTCAGCTTCAATGTTTGGATATTGAATACCAAGAGGTTGGTAATTCATATCAGGGGCAGCGAGTTCTTTTAGGGTTTGTTCCCTAGGATTGGCCATTTCAATTTCAACTGGTTGGATGAGGACTGGTTCTTCAATTATTTGAGTATCTCTTATGTTCCTCCTAAGTTGGCGAAGTGTTCGCTCAATTTCAGGGCCAAAAAAATCCGAGGGATTGTTTGGAAGGCTACGGGGCATTTAGAGAGATTTTTGTAAGAAATAGGAAGACAAGTTTTTCTTTTTATTTTTTCAATTTGTGATATTTATGAGAAGACGAGTTTTTCTTTGTGATTTTTTTTCAATTTTTTTTAAAATTTTGTATTTTTGGGGGTTTTTTTTGAAAATAACCAAAAACGAATGACTACTTAAAGCATCATCCCCGGCAACGGCGCCATTTAAAATGCACGGCTGATTGTCGCCTATCGACCAGTCAAAGTTCTGGTGCTCTGCTAATATGTATAGCAGCACTCGGGTCGAATCATCGGCGATGATACTTTGAAATAGTCGTTTGTTTTTAGTTAATTGTATTCTGATTGGGGGGTTTGTTTACAGAGATTATGAAATAATTTATGGATGATGTTTGATTCAACAAATTGATAAATATTGGGGTGAGTTCATTATTAGGGATTTAAGCTTGTGATATCCTTGATCTTTGCTTTATATTGCATTTAAATTAACACCCACTTCACAAGTTGACATCGATTAGACTTCCTAAGTGTTAAAGCTTTAATCCAAGCCTTAACTTAATTAGGATTTTAATCTCAAACAGTACATGTTTATGGTAGTGTATTTTTAGTTCCAATAATCCATGGAAACCACATGCTAAACAAAATATGTCATTAATCCATGACAAATTAAGTCCAACATACACAATGTTAAATTAACGAATACTCATCGAGCAAATACTCTCAATCACTTAACATCTCTAAATTATAACTCACACCAATGAGATATTTACTCAGCCATTTGGGTGTTTAATATTTTGGTTATAATAATTATGATGATAAATTAAGAATAGAAGAAAAAGAAAGGGATTAGAAAAGAGTGGTACGTCGACACACACACACGAACGATGATGATAATTAAAAACGAATTTTTGATTGAATGAGGAAGCAAAAGAAGGGAAGGGGATTCAACTAAATTTAAATTATTTTAAGAACATAAATATTAAACTACATAAGGTGGATGATAATAAGAGATATTGAAGAAGTAACTTGCATTAAAACATAATTACAAAGAAAGATACTTACAAAATTACAAAAATGAAGAACACAAAATTAAGTGAAAACAAAGAGAGGAGGAAAGGTCTCTCAAGTGAAAACTTGAGTATGGAAGATCCTCCCAAGCCTTTTTAAAGGCCTTGGTCATGCCAATATGTTCTCCTCTCTTCTGAAATGCCAACCCCTCTCAAGGAGAGAAGGGGAGAGTATTTATAGCCCAAGGAGTGGACTGTTTGCATTCCCAATCTGTCCCTCCACTTGAATCGCCAATTTGGATATTCAGACAGCCGGATATTCAAATATATACTTCTTCAAAGTTGTAGAAAATAATGTTGTCCGACTAATCTCAAAATTTGGAGTCATTTGGACTTACTAATCAAAAGTTATGGTCGGTTGATTAAACAAATTTAAACTATCCATTTCAATCCAGTCTTTTTGAAGTCCATAATGTGAAAGGGTTTTTGAATATGAATATGCCTTCAAATACGAATGTTTTCTTCAACAAAGTCTACCGCCTATATCTCCTCTTTCACAATGAAAAATCTCAGCTCGATTTGATTCTTATATCATTAGATATGTCATGCATACTATACTGATTTTAATTCTCAGCCAGAATGGTGGGCTGGACTTCAAAGCTTTATTTGGGCCCCTTGTACTTGGATTTGGGCCTTGAAATTTTTATACAAGATGAAATGTAGTGTCCCCAGAATTATGGTGGAGAGTTAATGTTTTTGGACTTCTAGATTGAGCCCAGTAAATCAATCTTCAAGGCTGGTCCAGTTTGTTCACAGGTTCTTTGGTCTTGTTTGTGAGGACCATATGACCCTTAAAATGGTAGAATTGGCTCATGGTACCTTCTAATTAAATGTTTTATATTGAAAGGAGAATCCTAAAAAACAAGAACCACACAATTTGGATCAGTATAGTGACATTTATTATTAAAACATTAAACTGACTCAATTGGACTACTTCTAAAAATGCTCAAAAATTATACTTAATATTAAAACATTAATATTTCACACAAATTATGCACATTTCATATAAAATAAGTAAAAGGGGAATATAATAAGTCATTAAAATATTAATAACATCAGTGTACTTAGGATGGATGGTGAACGATAGTATATGTTGTGTAGTTGTAACTACACATTGTGTACTCATCCAAATTATGCAAATTTATTAAAATTTATTATTATATTATACAAACCCTTGAGATATGTACCATGGTGAGGGTGTAAAGATGAGGTACAACATGTGATAGGTGTTTTATACATATATTTTTAATTTAACATCTATGTAACGTTCATTTATACTCATTGGGTAGTTATGAACGGGAATTCACCATGTTGAATCTAAGGTACAAGTTACGTACAAAGATAATTTTAAATGAATTTATTTGTTTAAAATTATGATGGATGAGAATCTCAAGGAAATTTATAAAAGGGTTAAGATAAAAGGATTGATTAATTAAAGATAATTAATTGATTTGAGTGTGATTTATCTTAAATAAGAACAATTAAAGAATTGAATTCTAGTTTTATTTATGTATAAATATCATTGCATGCATGGATGATCATGATCTAGGCTAGGACCTTTGTATGTGGATGGTTTCTTTTAATTTATTTATTTAAATTAAAATTGTTGGTCTGCAAGCCTTCTCCTCATTAATATGTAGGGCCTATGTACCCGAGGTTTACTTTATGTAAAACCTCGTTTTACCCCTCACATGGGAGTGAGATAAAAGCACATGTAATGGATAGATCTTCCAAGATAGTAGAGGTGGATCAAGTTAGGAGCCAAGGTGAAACCAACACAAGGATATAAAAAGATGGACAAGTGGAAAGATGTAAACATGAACCCAAAAGGTTCAAGGTGTTTCGCCCCTAGGTCTTGGGTTATTTTATCAATTGATATATAATCTAACCAATAAAACGGGATCATTATCATGCCATTTATTTTATTTATTTTAGTTGCATGGTTTATTTATTGTGGGTGTGTTGTCACAATCACACAATTAATTAATTAAACAAGCATATAATATAGAACTAAAATAAGACTGGATTATGCATAAATATTATCTTATACATGGTTAATCAATTAAGTATATCCCACTTAATATTAACAAGCATGTAAGAAAGATAATAAAATGGAAATTTACGTATAAGGATAAAATCCCTCAAAGAAATATTAAGTCGGTATAGCCTTCCATAATATTGGTTAGAACCGAACCATAGTTCAAAATGTTTGACCAACCCTAGTTGGGGTGCTTTCAATTATCAAGGAATTATAATTCAAGGTTTTGGGTTGAATAAATTTGGTTCACATCAAGGGTTGACTGCCATAACAAGACTTGGTGTGACCAAGAGGTAAAGGTTGAGGAAATCCAAAATAAAAGGATTTCAGGATTGGGGAGTCCACTCAATGGGTCAAGGAGCTGTGAGTTAATGAAGTTGGCATTTGAAATGCCTACCTGAAACCTTTCAAGTTTCTTGACTAACCCTAGTTGGAATAATGCGAAGGGAAATATGGATCATTTCCATTATAATATTCAGGAAAAAAAATATTCTGATGTCAATGGTGAGGGCTATTAGATTTTGATAAAATAGTGGGAGACCAATAAGTATTAATTTATTTATTTGTCTCAGTTTTTATCATGATAAATTACTAAATCTTTTATCATCTTAATTTTTAGAAATTAAAATAAAAATGACTTCAAACATATCATTGTGAACCATACTTAAGAAGAAAAACCTTCTCACCAGCACCAATTTCTAGGAGTGGCAGAGGCGTTTATGCATCATCCTTTTCCATGAGAAGAAATTGTATGTGTTGGAGGAGCTCATTTCAGTTGTGCCTAGAAAAGAGTCTAGTGATGAGAAAATATCTCTCTATATGAAACATATAGATGATGCCACAGATGTCTAATTTTTCATGCTATTAGTCATATTTAATGAGCTCTTGAAGCAACATGAAAACATGGACGTGTATAGCATGATGTCTCACCTTAAGGATCTCTATCAAGAGAAGGAAAGACATGAGAGATATGAGATCTCCAACGCTTTGTTCACAACTAATCTTGGAGAGTTTGTGCCCATTGGGCCTCATGTAGTCAAGCGTATTGGCTACATTAAACGTTTGGACATCTTAGAGATTAATTTCTTAGATGAGTTGCGTACATATCTCATCCTATCATCACTTACCAAGACATTCTCTGGATCTATTGTCAACTATAATATGAGAAACAATGAGAAGAGTTTATCATAACTTCTGACTTTAATTTACCAAGTAGATAAGGACATGGGTTGTGACAAACCCTCAGTCCTTATGGTGAATAATAAGATGAAGGACAAGGGAAAGGGTCCAAGGATTTATAAATGGTCTGAAGCCCCTGAGCACCGTCCCTACAAGAAGGAAAAGATCTAGAGGCAGGGAAAGGAATGGGAGGCAGTGTGTTTTACATGTGTCAAGCCAGGCCACTGGAAGAGAAACTGCACCCATAAGCATGGGGACGCTAAAGGTGTGTTTGTTATCGAGTGTAAACTTTCCATTTCTACACATTGGGTATTAGATACAGTATGTAGGGCTTATATATGTATTCAAATTTCAGAACCAAGTAGATTTAGAAATATTGTTAGAGAAGAGGTGGATCTTCAGGCTATCAATGGTGTGAGGCTGGCTACATTGTCCATTGGCGATTACCACCTCTCATTGCCAACTGGGATAATTTTGATTTTACATAATTATTATTATGTGCCTGGTGTTACCAAGAACATATTTTTTGTATCATGTTTGGATGTGGATGGATTTATTTTCAAGTTTGTAAATAAGGGTTATTTATTTTTTAAGAACAACATATGTTATAGTATGGTACATTTAAATAACGGTTTGTATGTATTAAATTATTAAAACCAAGTGTTGGCAATCGATAATGAAAAAACTCACATGACTCGTACAACACCCAGTTGTGGCATCACCGTCTTGGTCAGGTAAATGAGAAGTGCTTGACAAAGCTCTACTAAGATAGTTATTTAGACTATACTGAGCTAAAACCACTTGATAGTTGTCGCGATTGTTTATAAGGAAAAATGACCAAGCCTCCTTTTAGTGGATAGGGTGAAAGGGATATAGAGATTTTAGGATTGTTACACATGAATGTGTATAGACCATTCCCAATAGAAGCTAGAGGTGGATATTCTTACTTTATCACTTTTTTTAATGATTTGAGTAGATATGGATATATATACTTAATGAGTTATAAGTCAGATTCCTTATAGAATTTTAAGAAATTCAAAAATTAAGTATAGAATCAACTTGGTAAGAAGATAAAGAAGCTTTGATTAGATCGAGGTGGAGAATATCTAAACCAAGAGTTCATCGACCTTTTACAGGAGTATGGGATTCTATCTCAACTCACTCCTCCTTATACACCACAGTGGAATGGTGTTAGTGAAATGAGGATCCACACCTTGTTAGACATGGTGAGGTAAATGATGATTCATGCAGATCTTCCATTATCCTTTTGGGGGTATTAATTACAAACTACAACATACACATTAAACCGAGTACCAACTAAGGTGGAAAATGGAATTTCCTCTAAGTTATGGAATGGAAATAAACCCATTTTTTCACACACATATGTATGGGGATGAGAGGCATTTGTTAAGGCCTTATTAAGCAATAAACTAGAACCCCAAGGCATGAGGTATATCTTTATAGGATATTCCAAGGAAATGAAAGGATATTACCTATATAACCCTTTAGATAAGAAAGTGATTTTCGCTAGACAAGACATATTTCTTAAGAGGGATCAAATCCTCAAAAAGGATAGTGGGAGAAAGATTGACTTCGAAGAAGTTGATGCTCAAGATACATAGAAGTTGGTATAGGAACAAGTTTCATAGGTCCCCTTGAAAGAGGAACCAGAAACACAAGTACTGCGTAGGAGCTCAAGAGAGGTAAGGGAACCAGAGAGATTTGGTTTCCTAGTCACCGAGGATGGTGGATCATTATTATTGGACAATGATGAAATTATCTCCTACAAGGAAGCAGTAGAGAGATCAGAAGCTGCAAGATGGATAGAAGTTATAAATTTTGAGATGGATTCCATGAATCAAAACCAAGTTTGGGTTCTGGTAAATGAGCTAGTTGGTGTAAATATTGTTGGATGAAAATGGGTATTTAAGAGAAATATGGACATGGAAGGTCAAGTTAGCACCTATAAATCAAGGCTAGTGGCTAAAGGATTCATACAACGTCAAGGAATTGAGTATGATGAAACCTTCTCACCAGTTTCCATGTTTAAATCCACAAGAATCATACTTGTCATAGCAGCTTACCATGACTACGAGATTTGGAAAATGGATGTCAAAACAACATTCCTTAATGGGAACCTTCAGTAAGATGTATATATGACACAACCAGAAGGGTTTGTGATAGCAGGTGAAGCCAAACAGGTTTTCAAGTTGCAGAAATCTAATTATAGATTAAAGCAAGCATCTAGGTCATGGAACATTTGATTTGATGAAGCCATAAAGAAATTTTGTTTCATTAAGAATGAATCTTGAGCCATGTTTTTATAAGCGGTTTAATGGGAATTCGGTCGTTATCCTATTAGTATACGTTGACGACATATTACTTATTGGAAATGATGTACCAGTCTTATAGTCAGTTAAGGACTGGTTGAATAAGTGTTTCTCCATAAAAGACTTAGGTGAAGAAGCCTACATTCTAGGAATCAAGATCATTTGTGATAGATCCAAGAGGATTCTTAGACTAAGTGAGGGTACATATATTGACCAAATACTAAAGATATTTAGTATAGAACAATCTACGAGGGGATTGGTTCCAGTGTCACGTGGCCTACATCTTTTTAAGAAAATATGTACTCAGACAGAATAGGATAAAGATAGGATGAGTAATATCACATATTCTTTGGCTATAGGATCTGTCATGTATGCCATGTTATGTACCAGACTTGATGTTTCCCATTCACTAAGCATGCTAGGCAGATATCAAGTAGATCCAGGAGAACAATATTAGACTGTATTTAAGACCATCCTTAAGTATCTGAGAAGAACTAAGGATATGTTCCTCATGTATGGAGAAGATAAGGAGCTCTACATCACAAGGTATGCTGATTCTGGTTTTCAGATAGATCTAAACGGTCTGAAGTCACAATCAGGATATATTTTCTGTCTCAACAGAGGAGCTATGAGCTGGAAGAGTTCAAAGCAGCCAGTTATCACTGATTCTACAGCGGAGTCCAAATATAGAGCTGTTTCTGATGTATCCAAGGAAGCCATCGAGATTTGGAACTTTGTCTGGGAGCTTGATGTGGTGCCTAGAAGTAAAGATCCTATCACATTGTATTTTGATAATACTGCAATGCTGGCTCTTACAAAAGAACCAAGTCCACATCAACGGAAAAAGCACATTCTCTGGAAGTATCACCTATTGAGGGACTTCTATCAAAGGGGTTAAGTTGCAATGAATAGAGTGTCCATGGAAGAGAACATGGTAGACCCCATAACTAAATTCCTATCTCAGCAGAAGCATGAATATCATGTGAGAGCTAGCGGGTTAAAGGTTTTTAGCAGTTGGCTCTAGTCTAAGTGGGAGTATGTTGGAGTTTGTAGCCTAGAACCAACTTCTTTTTACTTTATTCATTAATAAATACCTTATCACATATTGATTTTTCTTATACATGAAAATTCATGTGAAAATGTCCTAAGGATAGCTCTTTCACCAAAGGGTCATAGCGGATCCCTACTATGATAAGATCCCGAAAGTGTCATAACACTATTCTTGAATATATGTTATATGGAAGGATGATGTTATTCAAGGGACACAAATAATACAGGCTCTTAAGGGTGAGGACTCATAAAACTTTGAGTCACCTTCTCATGGTGTATTCCCTTGGTAATATCCAGGAGGATATTATGAGAATGAGACCCACCAGTAAGAAATCCACATTTCATAGTGTCATTGGATGTTCATATTTGCGAACATGTGTATTGGTCCTTATACTTTAAAATTATTATTAATGGGTATTAAAACTCATGCACTTATATGTATTGAAAATAACTATTACAACACATTGTTCGCAATGAGTTAGGATATGTTGGGTGCGTCACGAGTAATACTGCATTAATAGATAATGCGAGAAAGGATTTGTACCTTCTATTCCATAACAGAAGTTGATATCTCATGCCCTTTGATGGAATTGATATAGCCTAAATAAATCCATGAATGTGGTAATAAATAGGCAAGTTCAATTCCAGGAAGTCAAATAAAGAATAATCGAGCACATGGGTTGATGGAATTATCATGCAACCTGCTTGATTGGAGATATCGTGACAAATGGATTACATTACATAGAAAGCGTTCGTAGGAGGTAACATGTAATTGCGGTGTTAACTTATTTCTCTATGGGTACCTTGGCATGTTTCTAGACACTAACCTTAGACTTTAGGTAGACTCTACCTAATGCCATTGAGAAAGAGGCTTAGAGGGTCACACACTAAGTATATCCAAGTATTTTAGTTAAATATTCATTTAACAAGTTGAATAAAGATTATTCCTGATTGTGGTTTAATAATTATTAAAGGATGTCTGATCACATTTATTTTGATACTAGTTATTCGATAGAATATATTATGGGTGAAATAATATATTTATTAACAAATATTTATTTAAGAAATAAATAGTCATTATTCAAGGTATAATAAATGTGGTGGAGGAAATAAAGAAAATGGAAAAACAAAAGTATACACTGTGTAGTTTTTCTGGGGATTTGTGAGAAATAATATTATTTATTTAATTAAATAATATTAGGTGTAATTAATTGGGTGCATGTCAAGTTATAATAATAGTAAAATGTTATTATTAGGCATGGGGTTTTATTAAGAATTAAATTAAATGAATAAATGATTTTGGGTAATTAATTCATTTTATTATTCTAAGTAATAAAATCCTAATTGCATTATTCTCATTAAGTCTAGCCATTCTCTGTGGTTGTGCACCAAGAGATAATTCTTTTTCCAATAAGAACGCTCTCAAGTTATGAGAGAGATCCTCCTCCACCGGATTAAGGAGAGCACTTTGGAAGCGGCTCTCATGGCAATTGAAGGAGGACATCACAAGTGGAGGCTCTTCTATGCTAGAACTCGTAGATCCCTTCGGCGACATCCATAGATACGTGGAGAACGTATGGATCACCGCTAGAGGAAGCCTATACTTGGCTTCTACAACGTAACGACGGATCACATTGGATCGTAACTGAAAACATCAACGAAGAGAGAATTCCATAAAGGTAATTCTTGTATTTTAATTAAATTAATTATAACCAACATATTATGATCCTCTCCATGGTTCCTGGACTCCCCTCTTTTCTTTTGTTCTTCATTCTATTTTGAAGATCTGGTGTTTTATAAGCATGATGGATCTCGGATTGATCATTGTTAATGGAAAAAATTAAAGTAGGGTAACCCATACCACGTGATTTTGCTGTGCCCAAAACCTATAAGTGGTATTAGAGGGAGTCATATCATTTATTATAATTATTTAGTTTTTCGTTGATGATTTACACATTTAATAATTTAGTTGTTTTGATTCAAGTTAATCATTCTGTAAATCTGAATCTCGAGATCTATTCCTCCTCTTTCATTTCTTATTCACCTTACAGAAACAATATTTTATTTTAATTTTAATTAAAATAAAATATAGGATTTCATCCGGAGGTGCCAAAGGTTCCTGGTCGTACAACACCATAACACACGGCATGTATTCGGCAGTACACGCCATGTAGTCAAGGTTCAATGCACCGGGACTGGTCTGCCAAACCAAGTCGTGTGTTCGAGTCTATCTAAGTCTTAAATGACTCTGTGTGTTGACCAGGAATAGTTGGCGTGCAGTTTCTGGATTACACGTCGTGTGGCCCATAGGACACGGCGTGTAATCCCTTTAGGTTATGGTTGGACCATGTACCTCGTACACGGCTTGCCTGGATAGAGACTGTGTAACACAGACACTACACGACGTGTGGCCCACTGGACATGTCATGTACTCCGAAGATTTCTGAAGTACATTAACATGTCGTATCCTCAGGTGTGTGTACTTCGGATAGACAATGAATGATAGTACACGTCGTGTAGTCGGAACTACATGCTGTGTACTCATCCAAATTACAAAGATTTGTTAAAAATTATTATTATATGATATAAACCCTTAAGATGTGTACTATGGTGTGGGCATAAAGATGAGGAACAATACTTGATAGGTGTTTTATACATATATGTTTAATTTAACATGTTCATAATGTTCATTTCTACTCATTGGGTAGTTATAAACGGGATTCACCGGGTTTCCTCCAAGGTACAAGTTATGTACAAAGATACTTTTAAATGAATTTATTTGTTTAAAATTATGATGGATGAGAATCTCAAGAAAATTCATAAAATGGTTTAAGATAAAAGGATTGATTAATTAAAGATAATTAATTGATTTGAGCGTGATTTATCTTAAACAAGAAAGATTAAAGAATTGAATGCTAGTTTTATTTATGTGTAAATATTGTTTTGCATGCATGGATGATCGTGAGCTAGACCAGGACCTTTGTATGTGGATGGTTTATTTTAATTTATTTATTTAAATTAAAATTGTTGGTTTATGAGCCTTCTCCTCATTAATATGCAGGGTCTGTGTGACCAATGTTTCTTTTATGTAAAACCTTGTTTTACCCCTCATCTACAAGTGAGATAAAAGAATATGTAATGTATGGAGCTCCCAAGATAGTAGAGGCATCTCAAGTTAGGAGTCAAGGTGAAACCAACCTAAGGAGATACAAAGGTGGAAAGGTGGAAAACTGTAAACACGAACCCAAAAGATTCAAGGTGTTTCTCCCCTTAAGTCTTGGGTTAGTTTATCCACCACTAGATAAACTAACCAATAGAACAAGATCATGATCATGACATTTATTATATTTCTGTCAGTTGCATGGTTTATTTATTGTGGGTGTGTTATCATGATCACACAATTAATGAATTAAACAAGTATGCAAGATGGAACTAAAATAAGATTGGATTATGCGTAAATATTATCTTATACATGGTTAATCACTTAAGTATATCCCACTTAATATTAACAAGCATGTAAGAAAGATAATAAAATTGAAATTTACATATAAGGATAAAATCCCTCAAAGAAATATTAAGTCGGTATAGCCTTCCATAATCTTGGTTAGAATCGAACCATAGTTCAAAGTGTTTGACCAACCCTAGTTGGGGTGATTTCAATTATCAGGGAATTCTAATTCAAGGTTTTGGGTTGACTTGACTTGGTTCACATCAAGGGTTTACTGTCATAGCAGGACTTAGTGTGACCAAGAGGCAAAGGTTGAGTAAATCCAAAATAAAAGGATTCCAGGATTGGGGAGTCCACTCAGTGGATTAAGGAACTGCGAGTTAATGCAATTGACATTTGGAATGCCTACCTAAAACCTTTCAAGTTGCTTGAATAACCCTAGTTGGGGTAATGAGAAGGAAAATATGGATTCTTAACACTAGAATATTCAGGTAATAGAATATTTCGAAATCAATGGTGAGGGTTATTAGATTTCGATAAAATAGTGGGATACTAATAAGTATTAATTTATTTATTTGTATTATTTTTTATCACGATAAAGTATTAAATCTTTGCTCATCTTAATTTGTATAAAGGACAAGAAAAATGACTTTAGAAATATCATTGTGAACCATACTCAATAAGAAAAACCTTCTCACCAACCCCAATTTCTAGTAGTGGTAGAGGCATTTATGCGTCATCCTTCACCACGAGAGGAAATTGTATGTGCTGGATGAGCTCATTCAAGTTGCACCTGGAAAAGAGGCCAGCAATGAGGAACTATCTCTCTATATTAAACATATGGATGATTCCATAAATGTCCAATGTTTCATGCTATCATCCATGTCTAATGATCTCTTGAAGCAACATGAAAACATGGACATGTATAGCATGATGTCTCACTTTAAGGATCTATATCAAGAGAAGGCGAGACAGGAGAGATATGAGATCTCCAACGCTTTGTTTACAATTAATCTTGGATAGTCTACGCCAGCTGGGCCACATGTATTCAAGATTATTGGTTACATTGAACGTCTAGACATCTTAGGGATTAAGTTCCCAGATGAGTTGCGTATAGATCTCATCCCATCATCATTGCACAAGACATTCTCTAGCTTTATTGTCAACTAAAACATGAGAAACAATGAGAAGAGTCTATCAGAACTTCTGACCTTAATTCGCCAAGTAGATAAGGACATGGGGCATGACAAACTTGCAATGATTATAGTGAATAAGAAGAGGAAGGACAAGGTAAAGGGGCCAAGAATTTATAAATGGTCTAAAGCTCCCAAGAATTGTCCCTCCAAGAAGGGGAAGATCCAAAGGCAGGGCAAGGAACGAGAGGTGGTGTGTTATGCATGTGTCCAGCTAGGCCATTGGAATAGAAACCACGCCCAGAAGCATGGGGACGCTAAAGGTGCATTTATTATCCAGTGTAATCTTTCCATTTCTACACATTGGGTATTAGATACAGCATGTGGGGATCACATCTGTATTCAAATTCAGGAACCAAGTAGATTTAGAAAGATTTCTAGAGGATAGGTAAATCTTCGGGCTGCTAATGGCACAAGGCTAGCTGTGTTTTCCATTGGCGATTACCATCTCTCATTTCCAACTGAGATGTTTTTTGTTTTACATAACTGTTATTATGTGCCTAGTGTTACCAAGAACATAATTTCTATATAATGTTTGGATATGGATTGATTTATTTTCAAGTTTGAAAATCAGGGTTGTTTCTTTCATAAGAACAATGTATGTTATGGTATGGCACATTTAAATAATGTTTTGTATGTATTAAATTACAAAAACCAATTGTTGGAAATTGATAACGAAACAAACTCACATGACTCATACAACACCCAGTTGTGGCATCACCGTCTTGGTCATGTAAACAAGAAGCGTTTGACAAAGCTCCACTAAGATGGTTATTTAGACTCTACTGAGTTAAAACCACTTGATAGATGTTATGCTTATTTACAAGGAAAAATGACCAAGACACCTTTCGGTGGATAGGGTGAAAGGTCCATAGAGCTTTTAGGATTGGTACACACGGATGTGTATAGACCATTTTGAGTAGAAGCTAGAGGTGGATATTCTTACTTTATTACTTTTACTGATGATTTGAGTAGATATGGTTATATCTACTTAATGAGGTATAAGTTAGAGTCCTTGGGTAAATTTGAGGAATTAAAAAATGAAGTAGAGAATCATCTTGGTAAAAAGATAAAGAACCTTTGATAATATTGAGGTGAAGAATATCTTAACCAAGATTTCATTGACCTTTTACAGGAGGCTGAGATTTTATCTCAACTCACTCCTCCTTATACACCATAATGGAATGGTGTTAGTGAAAGGAGGAACCGCACCTTGTTAGACATGGTGAGTTCAATGATGAGTCATGCAGATATTCTATTATCCTTTTGGAGATATGCATTACAAACCACATCATACACATTAAACCAAGTACCAACTAAGGTGGAAAATGGAATTCCCTATGAGTTGTGGAATGGAAAGAAACCCATTTTTTCATACACATGTGTATGAGGATGCGAGGAATTTGTTAAGGCCTTCTCAAGTAACAAAATAGAACCCTGAGGCATGAGGTGTATCTTTATAGGATATCCCAAGGAAACGAAAGGATATTACCAATATAACCCTTCAGACAAGAAAGTGATTGTTGCCAAACAAGCCGTCTTTCTTGAGAGGGGGCACATCCTCAAAAATGATAGTGGGAGAAATATTGACTTTAACGAAGTTGATGCTCAAGATACACAGGATTTGGTATAAGAAAAAGTTCCACAGTTCCCCGTGGAAGAGGTTCTAGAAACACAGGTACTACATAGGAGCTCAAGAGAGATAAGGGAACCAGAGATATTTGGTTTCCTAATCACCGAGGATGGTGAATCATTATTGTTGGAAAATGATGAACCTATCTCCTAAAAGGAAGAAGTAGAGAGCTTAGAAGGTGCAATATGGCTATAAGCTATGAATTTTGAGATGGATTCCATGTTTCAAAACCAAGTTTGGGTTCTGGTCAATGAGTCGGTTGATGTAAAGCTTGTTGGATGAAAATGGGTATTCAAGAGAAAGATGGACATGGAAGGTCAAGTTAGCACCTATAAAGCAAGGCTAGTGGCTAAAGGATTCAGACAACATCAAGGAATTGACTACGATGAAAGTTTCTCGCTAGTTTCCATGTTTAAATCTATAAGAATCATATTTGACATAGCAGCTTACCATGACTACGAGATTTGGAAAATAGGTGTCAAAACAACATTCCTTAATGGGAACCTTCACGGAGATGTCTATATGACAAAACCATAAGGGTTTGTGACACCAGGTGAAGCCAAACGGGTTTTCAAGTTGCATAAATCCATTTATGTATTAAAGCAAGCATCCAGGTCATGGAACATTCGATTTGATGAAGCCGTAAAAGAATTTGTTTTCATTAAGAATGAATATGAGTTATGTGTTTATAAGCGGTTTAATGGGAATTTGGTCGTTATCCTAGTAGTATATGTTGATGACATATTACTTATTGGAAACGATGTACCAATCTTACAGTCAGTTAAGGACTAGTTGAATAAGTGTTTCTCATGAAATAGTTAGGTGAAGTAGCCTACATTCTAGGGATCAAGATCATTCATGATAGATCCTAGAGGTTGTTTGGACTAAGTTAGGGTACATACATTGACCAGATACTAAAGAGATTTAGTATGGAACAATCCAAGATGGGATTGGTTCTAATGTCACATGGCTTATATCTTTATAAAAAAATGTGTCCTCATACACAACAGGAGAAAGATAGGATGAGTAAGATCCCATACTCTTTGGCTATAGGATTCATCATGTATGCCATGTTATGTACCAAACTTGATTTTGCATATGCACTGATCATGTTAGGAAAATATCAAGAAGATCTAGCATAACAACATTGGACTGCAATTAAGACTATCCTTAAGTATCTGAGAAGAACTAAGGATATATTCCTGGTGTATGGAGGAGACAAGGAGCTTGTCATCAGAGGGTCTGCTAATGCTATTTTTCAGATAGATCAGAACGATCTGAAGTTGCAATTAGGATATGTTTTATGTCTCAACAGAGAAGTTGTGAGCTGTAAGAGTTCAAAGTAGCTAGTTGTCGCCAATTCTACAGTGGATTCCGAATATATAACAGCTTCTGATGTAGCCAAGGAAGCCGTCTGGATTTAGAACTTTGTCCAGAAGATTGATGTGGCGCCTAGCAGTAAAGATCCTATCACATTGTATTATGATAATACTGCAGTGGTGGCTCTTGCAAAAGAACCAAGGTCACATCAATAGACAAAGCACATTCTCCAGAAGTATCATCTCTTGAGGGATTTCTATCAAAGGGGTAAAGTTGCAGTGAGCAGAGTGTCCACATAAGAGAATGCGACAGACCCCATGACTAAAGAACTATCTCAGCATAAGCATAAATATCATGTGAGAGCTAGCAGGTTAAAGGTTGTTAGTAGTTGGCTCAAGTCCAAGTGGGAGTTTGTTTGAGTTGGTGGCCTAGAATCAACTACTTTGTACTTTATTCATTAATAAATACCTTATCACACCTTGATTTTTCTTCTACGTGACAATGCATGTGAAAATGTTCTAATGATAGTTGTTGCACCAAAGGGTCATAGCGGATCCCTACTATGATGAGAACCCGAAAGTGTCATAACACTATTCTTGAATATATGTTTTATGGCCAGATGATGTTATTTGAGGGACACAAATAATACAGTTCATTAAGGTTGGGGACTCATAAAACTTTGAGGCACCTTTTCATGGTGTGTGCCCTTGGTAATATTCAAGAGGATATCATGAGAACGAGACTCACCAGTGGGAAATCCACATTTCATAGTATCATTGGATGTTCCTATCTACGGACGTGTGTATTGGTCCTTAAACTTTAAGATTATTATTAATGAGTATTACAACTCACGCACTTAGATATATTGATGAAAACTGTGATGACACACTGTTCGTAGCGAGGTAGGATATGTTAGGTGTGTCACGAGTAATACTACATTAATAGATAATGCGAGAAAGAATTTATCCCTTCTGTTTCACAACGAAAGTTGATATCTCAGGCCCTTTGATTGAATTGATATAGCCTAAATAAATCAATAAGCATGGTAAGGAATGAGAAAGTTCGATTCTAGGAAGTCAAAGAAAAAATAATCGAGCACATCAGTTGATGACACTATCATGCAACCCGCTTGATTGGAGATATCATGACAAATGGATTACATTACACGGTAAGTGTTCATATGAGGTGACACGTCATTGCGGTGTTAACTTCTTTCTCTATGGGTGGCTTGGCGTGTTGCTAGATGCTAACATTGGACTTTAGGCAGGCTTCGCCTAATACCATTGAGAAAGAGGCCTATAGGGTCACACACTAAGTGTGTCCAAGTATCTTAGTTAAATATTCATTTAACAAGTTAAATAAAGATTATTCCCGACTGTGGTTTAATAATCAAGGGTGTTTATTTCGATACTAGTTATTCGAGAGAATATATTGTGGGTGAAATAATATATTTATTAGTGAGTAATGCAGCGATATTTATTTAAGAAATAAATAGTCATTATTCAAGGTCTAATAAATGTGGTGGAGGAAATAAAGAAAATGGAAAAATAAAAGTACACACCGTGTATATTAATATACACGCTGTGTAGTTTTTCTGAGGATTTTTGAGAAATAATATTATTTATTTAATTAAATAATATTATGTGTAATTCATTGGACACATGTCAAGTGGTAATAATAGTCAACTGTTATTATTATGCATGGGGTTTTACTAAAAATTAAATGAAATGAATTAATGCTTTCAGGTAATTAATTCATTTTATTATTCTAAGTAATAAAATCTCAATTACATTATTCTCGTTAAGTCTAGCCATTCTCTGTGGTTGTGCACAAAAAATCTGGAAAAGCTCTCAAGTCAATAAAGAATTCTTTTTCCACCAAAACCCTCTCAAATTATGAGAGAGATCATCCACCACTAGATCAAGGAGAGCGGTTTAGAAGCAGTTCTCAAGACAATTGAAGACAGACATTGCAAATGGAGGCTCTTCTGTGCTTGCACTCAGAGATCCCTTCGGCGATGTCCAGAAATACATGGAGCATGTGTGGGTCACCGCTAAAGGAAGCCTACACTTGGCTTCTATGACGCAACGACGGATCATATTGGATCGTGACCGAAAACATCAACGAAGAGAGAATTCCATCAAGGTAATTCTTGTCTTTTAATTAAATTAATTATAACCAACACATGATGATCATCTCCATGGTTTCAGGACTCCCCTCTTTTCTTTCGTTCTTTGTTCTATTCCGAAGATCCGATGTTTTATGATCGTGATGGTTCTCAGATTGATCGTTGTTAACGACAGAAATTAAAGTTGGGTAACCCATCCCACACGCTTCTGTTGCGCCCGGAACCTACACTTGGCTTATATGGGTGGATGCAATATATATAATTATACTATATACATACATACATATATGTGTGTGTGTGTGTTACTACTATATATATAGTGATTGTTTAGACATTCCTTTCGGTAATGTGCCGAAGCAGGTAGAGTCGTCAGTTGTCCCTTAGGAACCTGAGCGACCTAGTTATTTATTTCAGCATTGTTTTACTTATTTTGTTATACTTGCATGTTGTTTAGTTACGAGTATTGTTTGAATTACATGTAGACATCGTTAGTGGTAACCTACTGATATTTTACCTCACACCCTACTTGGGCTGCCTTTGGCATCCGAGAAGATTATTTGTTTGTGGGTACTAATAAGGGCAAGCCCCCTGCTACTAGTCTTTGACATGCTTACCTTTAGTTGAAGCTTAGGAGTAGAGGATTAGACACAGGCTCGAGATGCTTAAGGTTGTTTTGTCTTTTTGACCTTTTGTACTATTGTGTAGCGTGCGTGTATCTGCCTGTTTACTTTCTGTATTACAGCATGTCATGCATCCTGTTGGGCGGAGAAAAAGGGAGTGATGGCAAGAGGGGGGTGAATTTCCTTTTAAAAAAAATGATTAACAAATTAAAATCAAAGTTGAAATGCAGCGGAAATAAAAGAGGCAAGACACAAAATTGATAACGGAGTTCGGCCAAAAACCCGGCCTA
Source organism: Viscum album (assembly GCA_963277665.1). Lineage (NCBI taxonomy): Eukaryota > Viridiplantae > Streptophyta > Magnoliopsida > Santalales > Viscaceae > Viscum > Viscum album. Next base: position 1,285,114,603 of record OY728140.1, read on the forward strand.
CGTCTCCGCTCCCAACTAAACCGTTGAGAGATTCTACCGCTTGCTTTTCAATGGTTTTAGCAAGAAACCCACTAGGCTTTGAGGTATCACTAGGACCTATTACAGCTTGCTTTTATTGGTTGAGCAAGAACCCACTTACTTTTAATGGTTGAGTAAGAACCCACTAGCCTTTTTAACGGGTGAAGACTAGCTCACCGGTGACTCAAGCCTTTTAAAAGGAAAGGCTTGACTAACCTCTTCACACCTTGAAGGTGGTGTGAGAACCCAAAGAAGGGAGGATGAGAGAATTGGGAGTTTGTAGACACAAACTCAAATTTAAGCTCAAAATGAATAAAACAATAAAAACCGTATTTGGAGAAGCCTTGGGCGCCAATGGATGATTGGAGTTGAAGACGTGCACTCCCAAGCTTCTTGAATGGTGCTCCTTGGATGTGGAAAAGTGTTGGAGCTATTGGGGTTCCCTTGGAGGAATGCGTCGGAGGTACGCCAAATGATCAACAAGGTGTCTGTGGGCTTCCGTATAGTTCCGGTGGGTGTTCGGGGCTTCCTTGTCCTTTATTTATAGGCAATGAACCCTTTTGGAGTCTTCGGAGCCGTTGGAGAGGCTTAAAGAGCTGTTGGGAGCCAAGTGGGCCAGCCTGGTCAAACTGCAACGGCTAGTTTGACTGGCTCCACCGGCTGGCCGGTACAGTCCCACCGGCTGGCCGATGCTTGAGGAATTTGGGAGATTTCGAGTCTTGGCTCCACCGGCTGACCGGTGGATGGGCCACCGGTTGGCCGGTGGCTTGGTAGTAGCTGATTCTTCTTTTCCAGGCACCACCGGCTGACCGGTGCCAGAGCCACCGGCTGGCTGGTGGGCAGACAGTAGCTACCACTGTTTGACTGGATGCCACCGGCTGGCCGGTGGTCAAGCCACTGGCTGACCGGTGGAGCCTGGCAGTGGGCAATGCCTCTTCCAGGTCCACCGTCTGGCTGGTGCTATCACACCAGTTGGCCGGTGTACTGAATTTCAGTCCACTTCTTGTCCATTCTTGGGCCAACTTCTTGGCAACCTTGTGCCTATCATTAAAAAACACTTCAAACAATATTAGACAAATAATAAGGTGATTGTGATCATGAAAATCAAACAACGAGGGGAACGAGAGGTACAACAATCTCCCCCTATTTTGATGATCACAATCACCAAAACAATAAAAGTAAAAAACATAAAAGAAAGACATGCTTAAAGGATAAAGAAAGTAAATGCTAAGCATGATCAAAAGGATTCTCCCCCAATCAATCAAGAATTTCTCCCCCTTTGTGATTATCAAAATAGCACGGGGCATAAAACTTGATTGAGGGAAAGGGTTTGAAAAACTAGATATGAGAATTGAAAAATCAATTGAGATTTTTGAAATTGAAATGAAAATTTGAATAACAGTTTGAATTGAAAGTTTTGAATCAAAAACCAATTGAAATTTGAAATTTGAAACCAAATGAAATTTTTGAAATTGAGAGTTTTGAATCAAAAATGAATTGAAAATTTAAATTGAAAAATGAATCGAAAGAGATTTTTGAATTTAAGAAAATTTCTCCCCCTAAATAAAACAAAAGATCATCGGGGAAACGAAACTATTTTTGGCCCGGAGAGACTTGCCAAAAGGGATTTTTCAATCCAAATTTGTTTCATGGCGGGTCTTCTCCTATAAAATTCGTCCGAATAAAAAATAGATTTGGGTTGACCGTACCGGGCATTTTTGCAATCACACTCATAAATGAGGTGCCCGGGTTTCTTACAATAATTACAAAATTTAAAACTAGAGCTCCCCCTTACAAAAACAGTTGGAGCATGGGAGGAGGAAGCTTGGTTGGTGTAGCCAAGTCCATGTGTGGTTCTAGAAACACGTTGAGAACCAAGGAGTTTTGAAAGGTTTTGTTCTCCGTTGGTGAATTTAGAAAGAGATTCCCTTAGATCTTTGATTGTTGATTCCAAGGAATCTACATTGGGAATGTTTTGTAATTTGAGGGACAACTCCTCCTTCTCTTTGAGAAGTTGTTCCTTTTCGGAAGAGAGTTTTTTGAAATTCTTTTTCAAAGCAACAAATTTTGAAGAAAGCTCATGAAAACCATTTTCTAATTGGTCTCGCACATGTTGAAGTTCTTCATATGATAAATGATTAAAAGAATTTGAAGATGAGGACGAGGATGAGGAATCGGAAGAAGTTACCTCGTGAAATGCCATTAGGCATTTTGTACCTTGGTCGCTCGAGGAGGAGGAGGAGGAGGATGAGGAGGAGGTGTCACTCTATGTCGCCTTGAGGACCTTTTTCTTTCCTTTTTCCTTTTGCGTGGCCTGTTTTTTGTTGAGTGGGCAATCGGGCTTGTAATGCCCTTTTCGCCGCACCCGTAGCATTTTACCTTGGGCTCGGATTTTGCGGTGGGTTCTTGCTTTCGGTGCTTGCGGGATTTCTTCTTCTTCTTGTGCTTCTTCATAAATTTGTGCATTTGGCGGGTGAGATTCTCCATTTCCGAGTCGCCACTTGATGATGAAGAAGATGAAGATGATGAGGAGGAGGAGGAGCTTACTTCTTTTTGTACCTTGAGGGCAATGTTCTTTGGTGTCTTGATTGGTGTGCCCTCCTTTTGAGCTTGCCTCCTCATCGTGATCTCGTAGGTCATTAGGGATCCAATGAGCTCTTCGACCGGCATGTTCTTTACATCCTTAGCTTCTTGGATAGTCGTCACCTTAGGTGCCCAAGAGCTCGGAAGGACCCATAGAATCTTCTTGACCATTGCTTCAGCTGAAACATCATCACCAAGAGATTTTCTACCATTGCAAACGTCAGTGAAGCGTGTAAACATTTCAGTAATAGATTCATTTGGATGCATGGAGAATGATTCAAAATCTTGACGAAACATGTCCAATCGAGTGTCCTTTACTTTGTTGGTCCCCTCATGGGTAACCTCCAAAAGTTTCCAGATTTCATGTGAGGAGGTGCATGTGGAAACTCGATTGAACTCATTACGATCAAGGCCGCAATGAAGAGCGTTCATGACTTTGCCATCAAGCTCGAAATTTTTAATATCGGCTTGAGTCCATTTGGATTCATCGGGGGAAGAGAGAGTGTAACCTTGCATGACAATTTTATAAATGGGATAACCTATACTTCTAAGAAAAGCGGTCATGCGGGTTTTCCAATAGGTGTAGTCGGTTCCATCAAAAAATGGAGCACGACCCAAAGAATAGCCTTCGGGGGCGAAAGAGGTTGAAGCCATCACAATGGATCTTTGAATTTGTAACCGGTTAGGGTATTACACAAATTTTCCTCTGATACCAATTGTTGGGCGGAGAAAAAGGGAGTGATGGCAAGAGGGGGGTGAATTTCCTTTTAAAAAAAAATGATTAACAAATTAAAATCAAAGTTGAAATGCAGCGGAAATAAAAGAGGCAAGACACAAAATTGATAACGGAGTTCGGCCAAAAACCCGGCCTACGTCTCCGCTCCCAACTAAACCGTTGAGAGATTCTACCGCTTGCTTTTCAATGGTTTTAGCAAGAAACCCACTAGGCTTTGAGGTAGCACTAGGACCTATTACAGCTTGCTTTTATTGGTTGAGCAAGAACCCACTTACTTTTAATGGTTGAGTAAGAACCCACTAGCCTTTTTAACGGGTGAAGGCTAGCTCACCGGTGACTCAAGCCTTTTAAAAGGAAAGGCTTGACTAACCTCTTCGCACCTTGAAGGTGGTGTGAGAACCCAAAGAAGGGAGGATGAGAGAATTGGGAGTTTGTAGACACAAACTCAAATTTAAGCTCAAAATGAATAAAACAATAAAAACCGTATTTGGAGAAGCCTTGGGCGCCAATGGATGATTGGAGTTGAAGACGTGCACTCCCAGGCTTCTTGAATGGAGCTCCTTGGATGTGGAAAAGTGTTGGAGCTATTGGGGTTCCCTTGGAGGAATGCGCCGGAGGTACGCCAAATGATCAACAAGGTGTATGTGGGCTTCCGTATAGTTCCGGTGGGTGTCTGGGGCTTCCTTGTCCTTTATTTATAGGCAAGGAACCCTTTTGGAGTCTTCGGAGCCGTTGGAGAGGCTTAAAGAGCCGTTGGGAGCCAAGTGGGCCAGCCTGGTCAAACTGCAACGGCTAGTTTGACTGGCTCCACCGGCTGGCCGGTACAGTCCCACCGGCTGGCCGGTGCTTGAGGAATTTGGGAGATTTCGAGTCTTGGCTCCACCGGCTGACCGGTGGATGGGCCACCGGTTGGCCGGTGGCTTGGCAGTAGCTGATTCTTCTTTTCCAGGCACCACCGGCTGACCGGTGCCAGAGCCACCGGCTGGCCGGTGGGCAGACAGTAGCTACCACTGTTTGACTGGATGCCACCGGCTGGCCGGTGGTCAAGCCACTGGCTGACCGGTGGAGCCTGGCAGTGGGCAATGCCTCTGCCAGGTCCACCGGCTGGCCGGTGCTATCACACCGGTTGGCCGGTGTACTGAATTTCAGTCCACTTCTTGTCCATTCTTGGGTCAACTTCTTGGCAACCTTGTGCCTATCATTAAAAAACACTTCAAACAATATTAGACAAATAATAAGGTGATTGTGATCATGAAAATCAAACAACGAGGGGAACGAGAGGTACAACACATCCATGTATCAGACACCACCATAAAGACTTTTGATTATAATATCAGTTGTTCAATTTATTATCTTCTGCTACTTACTTATTTAGTTAATTGTTTATGCTTTCGCAATTTATCTATTCTGTCTTTTTATATATGCCTTTGTCGTTGTTTATTATTGCTTGTATCTATTGTGCTACTATGATGTTAGGGTATAGTCTCCCCATTGTATCGCCTTTACACTCTCGCTGCTAGTCGACAGCCTCTAGTGTGCGAGGAGGCACGCTTGAGGCCATGTGACCCACCGGCTCGGGGTACAAGTTAAGTGGATCCCAATCGGGACGTTACAACCCTGTTATGTGTGTTACAAAGCCTTGGAGGGTGTTATTGGTACTTGAGATAGGTGGATCTTCGTGTGATGTGTATCCCTTAGAGGGGGAGTGCGCACAACTTGCAACGACAACGACAGTAGACATGGGTACAAGGTAGGGGCATGATGGTCTGAGGGCCTGACCCAAGACATAGGTGGGGTATGACGGTCTGGAGACCCGACCCATGACGAAGCCGGGATACAACAGTCTAGGGGCTTGATCTGACTCGATGTCTTGAGATCGTTGAGAGATGTGTTACGAGCCTAGTGGCTTGTTCTTGCTCACTTTTGACATCCTATGATTATCCTTTTGACATGGAGACAAAACAGGTACGATTGGGGGTCTATGATAGCTTGGTTAGCGCATGACCGCTCGATATCTGTGGTATGATTGTTATGCTCGTTACACGTTTAATACCATCATGGCATATGCCTGTTATATTTGAACACATTTGTTAAAGATGTATTAGTGATTTTTTGATGAGTTTATCACTCACAACGCATACAGACATTTTGATGTGCGTGCAAGCTTCATGTTTAGGGATACGAGTAAGGGCAAAAGGCTCATGGTTGATGGTTGGGCAGTGAAGCATGGAGTTGGTGGCAGACCAAGACGTACTCTGGGGGACTCCACAATTTATTTATTTACTTGTTGCCCATATACTCTGGTTTGACTTACCATATTGGGAGCCTGTTTACTTATTTATCGTATGACATGTATGCTATCTTTTAGTTTCTACATATTACTCTGATTATTTATTATATTGTATATTTAATATTTGTGTCATGACTTGATGGTAAGGGTATAATCTTCCCACTGATAGACCTCACTGCTAGTTGACAACCTCTTATGTATATGGAGGCGCACATGAGGTCATGTGACACTCCTGGTCGAACTTGGTGATTCGGGTTAGAGTGTTACAACTCAACTGTTGATATGCCTCTTCGAATGAGTGGAGTCGACGTGCAAGTGAAAAAGCATATGTCAAAAGAAGGATGTATGGGAAAAGATGAGGCATGCATTTTTTATATAAGAATTATCTTATGTTGAGGACAACGTTGTCACAATGCACAGTGCGAAGAAGATGATCATGCTACAAAGAACTTCAAAATCGGGAATAAATGATTGTTTGAAGGCTCGTTGACGAAACGTGTGTCGAATATTCGTATAATGACAACGATGACAAATGAAAATACAAATATAAGAGAGAAACATGAGTCAGAAGCAACATAATGCAGAGTCCAATAGTTCACACATTTCATTAAGGCATAGCCATGTACATAGAGTATATGTGGTATGATCCAACAGTTATGATTAATCTCTACAATATCTAATTCAACGACTTAAATTCCGAAGGTTGGAGACTATAAAAGATTGAAATATATGAAAGTTTGTATTGAGAACCGATGATTCTTCATCATTAACATCATTATCATCATTATGACATTAATACATTAATATTTTATAACATATAATTTGTGTCATTTAATAAAAAAACTTTTTTATTTTTTTTAATAAAATGTAACGTAAAACTAGAAAAAAAACCGGGTTGCAAATATAAACACGGTCAATTAAGATTTTACATGTACTGGGTTGAGTATTTCACGAATTCCGGTGCAGGGTTGAGCGCAACCCTATCAACGGATGAGCGTAAATATATTTTTAAACAACCCTAATAAATAAATATTTTTTAAAATAAACCCATCTCAACAATTTATCCAGCATCAAACGCTCGTCGTAACCCTCTGCAACCGCGATTTCTTGTCTGGCTCGTCATACCATTTCGAGTGAAGCCATGCTGACGGCCCGAGCTCAACTGTAGGGTTTTGATTTCCATCTATCTCAATTTTCACGACACAATGTCATTGGAGAGCCCGATTAGTGTTGCAGAGCGGGATTTGCAGGCCGTGGCGGTGCCAGAAAAGCCGGCTCCTGTTCCTTCCCTACCTCCGCGGCCAGTCACGGGGGCGGCATCTGATGCGATCGTCGAGTACAAACCCGGAGCTGCCAAAGCGGAAGATGAAGACCTGGAAGTGAAGCTTCGTCGGATATTAGACCATGTCCCTGTCCGCGTAAGCAACACTTCTGGCAGCTCGGCTGGTTCCGGCTCAGGGGACTTCCATCAGGTGCGTTCTATATTTTCATTGCTTCGACGCAGTTTCTTGAAATTTGGGTTTCTGGACCAGGATTGAATTTGGTCTGTTTTCGTTGATTCAATTACTTGTATTCTTCTTCGTTTTTTGATTTTTCCTCTTAATCATTGGGCAAAATTTCGAGTAAGACGGGAAAATACATTTAAGTGTCCGTTTTATCAATATAAGTTCGACTTTTGCAAGGCTTCTCTGAGTTTTTCTTCTTGTAACCATGTTAATCTAGCCGCGTATGGCGTCACTGCATAATTTTATATTTTATAGTAGCTCATAGGTTGATCTTCTACAGACCTCTCTTCATACATAGCCAATCAATTTGAATCTTACCAAATCTGTGTGCAGAAGTTCTTTAAATTTCGTACAGCTTTGTTTCTTTGGCGATAGTTGCTTGTCTTTAGGTCTTTTTGGGTCTATTATTATTATTATTATTATTTGGTGGGATGATTTAAGGTTAATTATATTTTTTGTGCTCGGATTGGTAAAGTCAGGTGGCGGATCTTCGGTAGCGGGGAAAAATATAAAAGTAAATAAAAAAAAGTTAATGTGTCTGTTGGAGATACCCGGTTGATTAACACCCACAAACACCCACAAACACGGACGAATAAGGAAGTACAAAGGAAAAAATTAGAACACATTAGAACACAAGAGAAGTTTTTGTGCATCAAAAAACCCTGGGATGCTTTTATGATGGGGTTTTCATTGCTTTATATACACCAAAAAAGCTAAACGGATTTACAATGTAATTAAAAAAACACGTTGAGCCATAAAGCGGTCAAACCACATTAAAGAAATGAAAATTAAAGAGGGAAATAATGGAGGGAGGAAAGGTAATGGTGAAATTAATCACCGGATTGAAATTATTCACCAGATTGAAATTAATCAATAATATCACCCCCTAATTTATGCTGTGTTCATCGGATCTCAACGACGCTAATTTCCACACGCAGTTCCTAGAACTTGGCGCGCTCAGGTGACTTTGTGAGTGTCTGAGAACTGCCCCTCCCTCGAGTCCTTCTCGCTTGCTACCAGCTTCTCTGCAATGAATGTGGTGTAGTGTCACGAACTAGGCCGGACTGCCATCCGACCCAACACCTGACCTGGTCCGCGACAAGGCCTGAGAGGCATTCCCAATCCTCTCGGGCTGACGACTAGCGCTAGACATCAAGATATCACAGTTGGAACGATTTAGCCCAATACAAGCCAGAATCAAATAGCCAAAATAGAGCACACAACATAAGCCAATAATAACTGAACATCGACAAATACAAAACTAGAATCCAAATATAGTCGAAGAACCGGAACAGACAGACTAAAATAAAACTGAAACCAACCAGAACGGACACGATATCCATGTGACCTCCTGGTCACCACTGACCATAAGACCAACCCGCTTCAAAGGCAACTCGAACCAGAAACCTGGACCTGCCAAACAACCCGGGTCTACTGACGCTGAGTAGCACAAGTCGGGTGTGAGTATAAACAGCTCTATTAGTCGGAGTAGATTACTCAAGAGGGGAGGGGTGAATTGAGTAACTATAAAAATTTCTGTAAAAAAAAATATTTCTAAAAAGGTTTTCCCAAAGATTAAATACAACCCAGTTAATCAAGGTTATACTGTTATAAGAGTTTGACTGTTTAAATAACTTCTTAAAAGATTGATTAATTCTCAGTAATCTGAATTTGTGTTATTAAAATTACTTTTGAAGTTATTCTACTAAGACAAGCCAGTTATAACTTCTTTTCAAGACTAACTATCAAAGTGAAATTAGAAATTTCTGAATTATATAGTAAAGCAATAAAACAGAGAAGACTAATTTAAGCTGCACAACGGATAAGAAACAAGTGGTTCAGTCTCAAGCCGAGACCTAATCCACTCCACTTGGTGATCACCTGTCACCAAGCAGTTTATATAAATAAACTTTGATCCACACCCTGGATCGGGGTTAACAACAGTACTCAGACTGTCCAGATCACACAGGGACCTCTTCCACAGTTTTCGTGGGTATAAAATAACTAGGCCACACAGGGACCTCTTCCACACTAACCTGTGGGTATACACAAGAGTAAGAGAAAGGTCGAGTAAGGATATCTTGTATCCTTCAGTTTAATGCAGGAAACAGAGTGTGTTGTTCTACAGGTACACACTTTGCTTGAAAGGTAATAAACAGATACACAACAAAGCATAAATATGGAGATGGGTTTAGAGATGCTCTGAGTGTTTGTCTTTGCAGCTTTGGACTTCTGAGATGAAGCAGATGCAAAGTTCGAGTCCTTGTCTGTAAAACAGAGTGTCGCAATTCAGCTTGTGTTCTTCGTAAGGTTCAACAGAGCGAAGATGTTCTCTAAGCTTCAAATATGCTTCGTGTGTTCTTCAACAGTGTCGATTTGTATGCAGTGGACATTTCTTTTGAAACTTGCTCTAAGTATGTTCTTCGTTATGGTGCTCACAACCTTGTTTTTCATTCAGTATCGCACTCTTTGATTCTTGGTCACACTTTGCTTTTATCTTGAAAAATGCATGTGTTGGAGCCGACAGGTAGCATGTATTCTGCACCTCGTACCTCGTATTGTCCGATGATATGTCTACAAAGAAACATTAATTATGTCAGTGCTTTAAAATCATCAAATATGACCGTTAGAAATTAAATTGAAAGACGACAAAATAGTTTAAGAAACGGTGTCGCAGTAAGTCATGGAAACGATGTCTCCTTTACACGGTGTCTCCTTCACACGGTGTCTAGATTGATCACGATGAGTGTCACGGTGTCTCGCGGTCACGGTGTCTTGTTCACGGTGTCAGCTTGACGGTGTCTTGCTTCACGGTAGTAATGCGAAACGGGTGGGCCGAGGCGGGGCAGGCCAAGCCCGCACGGGTTTGAGCCCGCGCGGGTTTGTTCGCAAAAGCCCGCATATAATGCGAACAAAAAATTTCAAGCCCGCCCCGCCCCGCCCCGCATAAACCCGCTGGCTTACCCACCTTTACAAAAAAAATACTATTTATAATCATTTAAATACTGTATTTTTTATCATTCTTAAAGGTATTTGTGGGGAGAAGTGTGAATTAACAATAACTAGAGTTTTAAAGAATGTGATGAAACATTTTTTTGTGGGTTAATGGTGGCATGCGGTAATGCCGATGTGGTGGCGAACTGTTGCGATAAAAAGTAGGTGAGTGGTCGGTGATGGACAATGAATGATAATGTTGGTTGTGTGGTGATGTGAACAACTAAACTTGTGAATGAATGAAGTCTCTCCAGGTAACGATCAGTTTCAGAGGAAGCTATTAGTGTTTTCACAAGGTTCTATCCAATTCTCTTAATAACAAAATTAAATTAAATAATAACAAAATTAAATTAACCTAAAAAATATTATGATTATAAGAACTCTTATAGAATTGAAACCATGCGCAGGGGCGATGAGTTCTATTTTTCGAGAGATGGGTTGACACACCATGTGAATATGGTTAATAATTACTATATAAAAAATATAATATCATATCAAAACAATAAATATATGCCTATTTAAAATTCACATGTGAATAAATGGTGAATTAATATGACCATTACGGTGAGAAATCATATGTCACCGTTTAACCATTATTTTTTTATTAAAAAAACTAAAATGTTAAAGAAACATATATTGTAAAAATAATATATATTTTTTTAAATCAGGCCCGCGGGCAAGCCCGCACCCGCGCGGGCTCAACCCGCATTGGCCTGACTCTAAACGGTCAAAAATTTTAGGCCCGCTCTGCCCCACATTTGCCCCATACCCGCAAAGCCCGCGGGCCGCGAGCCCGCTTTGCATCGCTACTTCACGGTGTCTTGCTTCACGGTGTCTGGCTTCACGGTGTCTTGCTTCACGGTGTCTTGCTTCACGGTGTCTTGCTTCACGGTGTCTTGCTTCACGGTGTCAGAAAGACATAGCCAGTGGCAGACTCACGGTGTCTCAGACTTTTCAAAGTAACTGTGTTCAGACTTGAGCAATGATGATAATAGAGTGAGTTAGACTTGAGCATTTGTCAAAGAGGGTATTATGAGAGTAGATAAAGATAGTATAAAGTAAGTAAACTGAATATAGAGCAACTAAGATCTTGAATGACTCTTCTTAAAGCATGAGAATACTTTAAACATTAATACACATGATTTGATATAATTTACCGGAGTTAACTAGGTTGAATAAGATTTGTGATCATTAAAACATGATTAATACATGAGGAGTCCAACAAGCTCAGTAGGTAATCACCACAGAATCCATACATTTCCTTTCTCGAAACAGTCCATAAACCCTAGTTTGAAAATACATGTATAAAAATAGGGTTTTCATCATTTAAAGAACCAAACACGACTTTCTCTTTTTAAAACAACACACACCACATTCCTTTTTTCAAAGCAAATTTCCATTTCACAAACGAGTTTACAAAACCAAAACCTAAGTAAAGAACCATACCAGGCGAAAAGGGGCTAAACCGATAATGAAGGAAATAAAAACAAGCAGACATACACTAGCGGAACAGATAATCAGGTGCAACAAAATAAACAGAACATACAGATAATAATCACGAGCATTTCCTAAACATTTCTAAAAGCAATCCCTGAACGTACTTAGTTCGGACTCACCTGCCTGCGTATGTTGCGGCTTCATAGTCAATAACCAAATGACCGCTCTAAACTAGCCAATCTGGTGACACGTTCTACCCGGCCTCTCAACAAATCTAGGGGTACCAACTCGTCTAATCGGGGTCGATAAGCAACCGTCACTTGACCCTCTAGACGACGCTCAGAAATCTCATGATAATAGTATATGGTGAATGGGGAGGTCCGCACACGCATGGCATAAACCAATAACCCACATGCCACCGTGCTTGCCTAGTTCAAACACCGACACCACCTATGCGATGACCCTCTCCTCGGAGGGTCCACCATAGAGGTGCCCATCTCACAACAAACCACACACAAGTTCCAACTGAACCTTCACACCATACGAGCTTTCATACCATTTTTCAAAACATGCTAAGATGCTAATCGGGGCTTCAGGATTTCCAAACCCAACTTTGTTTCCAATACCATTTTCGAAACCAAGATGAAACCATGCAACACACTAAAAGATGCCAAACGGGTCTTTATGTCATTTAGTAACCAATTACATTCCAAGGTGCCAAAAGGGTCAAGCTTTGGAAAACACATTCAGAAACCACACTTGAGTTCATTTGGAAACCAAGAAAACCATTTAAGAACTATTGGAGTTTTATAAAAACCATGGGAGAAGAGGAAGGCTAAAGAGGAGAAGGAAAGGAAGTGAAGCATTTTGAAAACCGGGTTCAAGAGGGACACTTTCTAAAGGAGGCCATCATCATTTGTGTGCTCATCCATATGTCACTAGGAAGCCACAAAATACCAAGAGTTTCAATTCGAGAATCACAAAGAGCTTAACAACCCCTTACAAAAGTCCACACATAAACACCAAGCCATAGAAGTCACTAAAATCCACACACAACACCCAATCCACAACCAAACCAAAGCACCAAAGCTTAAGCAAGGCTAAACACAACCCAAAACATCCAAATTCATTTTAAAAGATCAATTTGCATTTCATCAAACACTTCGCATGCATACATATATAGACATAATTGAGGAACATCTTTGAAAACCCATTTCCCACCAAATTGCCAACATGGAAACACCCAAACAAATCATACAAACACCTCACAAGTATGAATAACACATTTAGAAATTAATTATAAATGCTCAAGCATCAAATGGTATGCTTCAGAAAAGAAATGGATGGAAACACCTACCTCAACGACGTGCGCACGCAACAAAAATTTCAGAGATTATCTGCACACCCTAACATCAAAGGAATCGAACCACATTAGCCAACCTTCACCCTAGGGTTCGACCAAGAGGAAACCTACCAAGGAAGAACCAAGAACCCAAGGGAGGAAGAGAAGAAGAGGTGAAAATTGACTAAAAACCAAATGAAACTTACTTTAGAAGCTTGGAAGGACAACCATGAAGGGATGAGCGTCAGAGGAGAGGAGCTTGGGAGGCCCTCTCGTGCGTCTAGGTCGACTGGGTGCGGGCTGTGTGGAACCAGGAAGGAAGAACAACACTGCCGCAGTCCGTGCGGGCCTGGTCTTTATGCGGCAATACCAGGCGCGACTCCTCAAAGAAGAACAGCAGAGGCGAGCTAGTGGCAGGATACAGCACAACACGTTGCGCGTCCCAGGGAGATGATCTGGCAGGTCAGAGCAAATGATAGAGCCAGAGGAAGTGACTACTCTATATATGAAGGAATTTCAGCAGAATTACAGAGTAGTAGTAGAAGAAATAAGGACGCCTTAAGAGAGCACTTGCTCCTCTCCCAAGCCCGTAGACCACTTCCCAAGCCAGAATGGTCGAACACCCATATTGCCCCCCTCACTTCTCTCCCAACTGCTTCCAGCCCCACAAGCAGGGTCCAAAATCTTCCCCCTAACAACTTAACCGACTCACCCTAAAAGACAATTTTACCCCCTAATTAGAACATTCCTTCCCTTCCAGCTGGCAACTAGTCTCTATCAGAAATACACAACAAAAATCCTTGGTATCGGAGCACGGATCCAATAGCTATTTTAGAATTGAAGAAATCCTTGGGTATTGAAGATGAAGAGATCCAGTGTTGTAGTACACTGAAGAAAAAAAAAAAGAAAAAGCAGAATTCAGTTCTTCTCTAGTGAAGAAAATAAAGAAGAAAATGTGCATTGTCATTTTACATACAAAAGAAGAGGAAGTCCTTGCATGCTGCCGTGCAAGTGAAAGGAGGAGAAAGAGATCAAGGCAGCATATCTACAATAAGAAAGAATCCTACTTTGGTATCATAATCTCTTGTTGTTATCCAAATGTTTATCATTGTAAAGTGTGGGATGCACAATGTAGTATAGTTGGGAGACGTTCTAACACAAGTCTCAAGGTTATATCCTGCTCTTTGTAACTCACAAGAGGAGTCTAGTGGGTTGTGTGATCATGGATGAATTTAGTTCACATCAAGGGCTAGCCAACTCGCATTGAGTGACGAACCTTGTAAATTGCTGTGTTTCTTGAGTGCATGTGTTCGATTGTGATGTAAGAAAAAATGATGGAAAGAGAGAACATGAGTAATCTGTTCACCTTAACAAGTGATAGAGGTAAATTAACAAGGGATAAAAGTCAAGTAGTTTAAATTGGATCAAGACTTTCCAACATTGATTCACTCCCCTCTCAGTGTGGTTCATATCTCAATCGGTCCCCTCACTATCATTCCCACGCTTTTGAAAATCCACTTGCCTTTATAGTGTAAATAAACCGCGTCTTCATCACCTCTACTAGCGCCCATGTTGTCTTATCAGCTGGCTAAGGCTCACCCTCCCCCTTCACCAGTCACAATTGATTCCTTCATGGAGTTTTAAACACCAATACCACGTCTGAAGTAACTCTTTTGTCAGTTCCCACAACAAATTATGGAAACTCCTTATCAATTACTGATAGGAACGTGAGCATTGTCCATGTGAGGGTATGGGTAAAAGCTGTCAGCTTGCAGGGGCAGTATTATACATTGATGTGGATGGTATGTTGGGCTGGCTGTAGCACTTGGGGGTTGTAGGTAGTAGATTGGGGTTATTAAATAAGGGAGTGGCTTGCTGGGGAGGGCAAAAATATTATTTTGGCTTGGCTTCAGCTGTTATGGAGGTTTCGACCTTGGCCTCGGGGAGTGTCTTCCTAGAGGAGTCTCTTTTTTTTCTTCTTATTCTGTTCCTTCTATATCGTTCTTTTCTGCTGCTTACAATACAATGAATATAATTGATTCTTCTATATTCTCTAACAAAGGCACTCCACGATCTTATCATTTGGTGATTTCATTGAATTGGTGAGGGAACTCAGTGCTGTTGGATGACGATGGCTGGAATCGTGCGTCGCTTCGGTGTTGTCTGTGAGTGTCCGCTTGGAGCAGATACTGCAGATGCACGAAGAGGACATATTACAACATCGAGAAATATTGAGGACACATGATAAACACAAGCTGCCATCACTAGCGACTGAGATGGAGAACCTTGCCCGGGCTTATGAATATGTTGCAAGAACGACGAGGAGAACGTATTTGGAAGGAAGTGGAAAAGTTTGGTTCCAGTCGAGTTCGGAGCAACGAGAACAGGTTTGATCCTAACTCGAGTCTTGTTGAACGCTATGAAGTGAAGGTGGAAATGTTTCCAGACAAAGTTCGGCCGAAAGTGAATGAGCGGCAGCTGCGAGGGATGCTGCAGACCGTGCAAACACAAACATAGGCTCTTGGTGAACTTACTGTTCAACGACATACTTCTATTTTTTTGATGCCTATGTATGGGGAGACTAGTCCGAAGCATAGTTATCAATGGCATGCGCCATGGCTAGCGCCAGGCAGTGGTGCGCCGTGCCATGGCTAGCTCCAGGCAGTGGTGCGCCGCGCAATGGCTCATCTAAGATGGTTCACGTGGCGTGCACCATATTGCGCAATGGCGCGCGCCATGTTGCGCCAATGGTGGGCGCCATTGCGCCTTCTTGATTTTTTTTGCATTTTTTTAACCTGCCAACCCGTACGCCCCAATTGAAAGTACCTCTTTTGAGGTCAAACAATGACCTCCCCTTACGACTCTACGCAACACTCTTCCCGTGGGCGCACCGACTCAGCTGTTGTTGGACTACATCAACCGCCACGACCCAACTGATATCCCTCGACCGTCGTGACCTAGTCAACCACGACCCAATCGAGCTCCCTCAACCGCTGCGACTCAAATACACGATGTTGTCCAAGGCAGGTGCACCTTCTGTGCGAATCAATATCTTTTTTTGTTTTTAATTCAATTTTATTATCTTGCTTGCCCTTTTTTTTCGAGTTACTCTTGTTGTTATGCGAGGCAAGGAAATACCCGTCTTGGTTTTTTGAGATATATGGTTTTTAATATATTTCAGGAATTGATATATATGATTTTTTGAGATTGGTTTTTAATATTTAATTGTTGGTGTCATTATTGACTTCATTTGTTTCTTCGCGTATGAAATATGAATTATTGACATAAATCTTTGATTTCTTATTTGCTATTGTTGATATATGTATACACCTCTTTTGTGTGCTGCAAGTTAATATTGCCACGCACCGTGTGCTTTTGCGCCGGGGGCCCTTGTTGCCGTTGTGCACCATGCGCCGTAAATAACTATGGTCCGAAGCAGCAGCGTGAGTTGCAAATTATGTTGCAGGATCAGACGAAGGTTTCGTCGACTTGTCAGTATGTTTGGCATGTCCAGAACAGTTGAACCAAACGGAGAGGGAAGCTGGACGAAAAAAGAACGGAAGGGGCAACAACTTGATTCAAATCCTGTTTGGTTTAAAGAGGTAATTTTTTATTTGAGTTAGCATGGATAAGCGGGGTAGGAACGACAAGGAGGAGCAACTTTTCCCTTGTCTGCGCACTCGCAAAATTCTCGGAGTACCTATAGCACAATTAAGTATTGTGAGCAGTTGACAAATTCCTAGTGAAATGGCCGAGTTGAGAAAGAAGCCAGGGACTGTGACTTTAAATGAGCTGTGCGAACAGACTCCTCCAGCGCCAAGGGGACGTGATACTGCTGTTTTTAAGACCTTAAAGAGGTCAGGAATCAACTTTTGGAGGTTCTGCGCTAGATTTGGTTAAAAAGAAACTGCAGGACTTCGAAAAACCTGTCATGTCTAGTCCGATGCCATCATCACCAAGGCATGCATTGCTTGAATGAAATGGCTCACAAACAGTTGATGGTTCAGACAAGGGCATGCAGAGAGAGAATAACATGGATATGGTCCAAGGTGTGAATAGCGATGGTAATCTGTCCAAGTCATCTTCTGATTCAGAGGTTGCTGACAGAGGGTTGATAGAGATGGAACATAAGATAATCTTGAATGATTTGTTTAAGGGTCCTTTTAAGCCTACCTCCACTTCTTTTAATAAGTGAATCTGTCATTACACTATTAACAGGTGCATCGTTAGGTTTTATCCTAACACGCGCAAACCATCTTAATTTGGTCTCAATCATCTTCTCATCAATCAGAGCCACTTTAATTTTCTCTCGAACCCATTCCTTTCTAATCTTATCCATCTTAATATGCCACATGTCCTTAACATTTTCATTTCTGCTACCATTATTTTTTGTTTAAGATGTCCCATCAGATGCCAACACTCACTACCATATAGAATATGTGGTCTAATAACGGTCCTATAAAATTTAGCCTTCAATTTTAAAGGAAATCTACGATCACAAAACCCCCCAGAAGTCTTTCTTCATTTTATCCATCCAGTTTGAATCCTATGAGAGATGTAGAATGGGGAAACCCACCTACCCTCAAGGTAAGGTGGGGGCCTACTTTTATAGAATGATACGGCGAAAGATACAAAGGAGTATTCCGATGTGGGACTCGGAAATACCCATAATAATACAAAAGAGGGTTTAACACTCCCCCTCAAGTTGGACAGACCCAGCTTGGACAACGAGTCCCACAAAAAAGAATAAGATGACACCACACAAGACCAAGACATACGCCCCCTCAAGCTGGGTGTTAGATGTGGTGGATCCCCAGCTTGGAACTGAGCGAGGCAAGGCGAGCACCAGGGAGGCATTTGGTGAAGATGTCAGCAAGCTGGTCTGCCGTCGGAATGTGGCTAAAGCTGACATGGTTGTGCTCCAGGTGGTGGCGAAGAAAGTGACAGTCCACCTCAATATGCTTCGTGCGTTCATGGAAAACGGGGTTCGAAGCAATTTTAGTGGCTGCCTGATTGTCACACCATATGTGACCAGAAGTCTGCTGAGGAAAGCCAAGCTCCTGGAGGAGTTGCCGAAGCCAAAGGATCTCGGTAGTGACGGTGGCCATGGCACGGTACTCAAACTCGGCACTGGAGCGAGAGACGACCGTCTGTTTCTTGCTGCGCCAAGAAATGAGGTTGCCTGCCAAAAAAATGGCAAACCCAGAGGTAGATTTCCGAGTGGCAAGGCAGCCAGCATAATCAGCATCGCAAAAGGCCTCAATATGCTGATGAGGATGCTGGGAGTAGTGAAGACCACAGGCAGGATCCCGTTTGATGTACTTGGCGATGCGGATGACAGCATCCCACTGAGATGTGGTTGGATGCTCCATAAATTGACTCACTTTGGCTACCGCACAGGAAATGTCGGGTCGAGTCATGGTGAGATAATTGAGTTTGCCCACCAATCGACGGTACCGCTCGGGATGTGGGTATAGAGCCGAGGAGGCATAAAGAGACCGTTCGCCAGGCTCTAGAGGAGTATCGACCGCAGTGGCCTGAGTCAGCCCAGCATCCTGCAATATATCCAATGCATACTTCCGTTGGCAGAGGGAGATGGTGTCCGAGGAGTAGGAAACCTCGATGCCGAGGAAGTATGTGAGAGGACCAAGATCCTTAGTGTGGAAGTGCTGGTGAAGATGGGCCTTGAGATGGGTGATACCCACAGAGTCGCTGCCGGTGATGACGATATCATCCACATAGACGACCAATAAGATGCAGCCATGTGGAGTCGTCCTGTAGAAGACAGTGTGGTCCTTCATACTGCGGGAAAGCCCAAAGTCGCTGACGACCGTGCTAAAGCGGCCAAACCAAGCACGGGGAGACTGCTTGAGGCCGTAAAGAGAGCGGCGTAGACGGCAGACACGAGATTCAGCGCCGGCGGCACAAAATCCGGGGGGCTGCTATAGATAGATTTCTTCCTCAAGGAAGCCATGGAGGAAGGCATTCTTGACATCCAATTGATGAAGAGGCCACTGATGATGGGCGGCGAGAGAGATGAATAGCCGGACAGAGGCCATCTTGGCAATCGGTGAGAAGGTATCAAAGTAGTCAACACCGTATGTCTGAGCAAAGCCTTTGGCCACAAGGCGGGCTTTGAGGCGATGGAGAGTGCCATCGGGATTCAGCCTGACCATGTAAATCCATTTGGTGCCCACTGCCTGTTTGCCTGCTGGAAGGGGGACAAGATCCCAAGTATGGTTTTCCTCCAGAGCCTGCAATTCATCCCGCATGGCTGCGAGCCACCCGGGGTGAGATTTGGCTTCACCAACCGTGCGAGGTATAGAAACCGTCTCCAGAGCGGACAAACCCCTGTATGAAGAGGCAAATAGAGGAGTACTCTGGCAGGAGCGAGTACCTTTCCGTAGGGCAATGGGCAAGTCCTCGGGTGGCGGAGCAGGAGCAGCGGACGAAGCGGGAGCATCAGTGTCACTGGCCGGAACGGGGGATACAGTCGAAGGACGGCGGGAGTAGACCTGACCAAAATGGGTGTCAACAGGGGTTGACGCCGGTGGAGGATGGATGAGGAGAGAAGGACAATCATCGATGGCAGGGTCAGGAGGAGGAGAGGTAGGAGGAGGCGGAGGCAAATCCGGAAGAGGATGGATGATGAGGGGAAGACAATCATCAATGGCAGAGTCAGGAGGAGGAGAGAGAAAGGAGAATGGAGAACTCTCCACAAAGGAGACATCTGCGGAGATGACATACCGGCGAAGGTCCGGGGAGAAGCAGCGGTATCCGCGCTGAGTGCGGGAATAACCAAGGAATATGCAGCGAAGAGATTTGGGAGAGAGTTTGGTGCGGCCAGGGCGAGTGTCACGAACATAACACAAGCAGCCAAACACTTGAAGAGGGAGGGAATGAAGAGGGAGAGTGGGGAAAAGAGCCCGAAAGGGAGTCTCCCCCTTAAGGATAGAAGAAGGAAAGCGATTGATGAGGTAGGTAGCAGTGAGAATGGCATCGCCTCAAAAGAGCAGAGGCACCTGTCGGTGGAAGATGAGCGCACGAGCAGTCTCCAGAATATGTCTGTGTTTCCGCTCGGCCACGCCGTTCTGCTGGGGTGTATCAGGACAGGAGGTCTGATGAAGGATGCCATTCGTCCGGAGAAACTGCCGAAAGGAAGTGGAGAGATACTCACGCCCATTATCCGAGCGGAGACATTTGACCGAGATAGAAAAACGGTTCTTAATTTCATTAAAAAATGTTTGGAAGGTGGAAAACACTTCGGAGCGTTCTCGAAGAAGGTAAAGCCATGTAATTCGCGAATAGTCATCAATGAAGGATATATAGTATTTATAGCCCAAGTGACTCGGAACGGTACACGGGCCCCAAACATCGGAATGAACCAGAGCAAAGGGGTGGGAGGCCCGTGTATCCGTGCGAGGAATGTAGGAAGAGCGATGATGTTTCGCAAAAGAACATGACTCACAATGAAAAGTAGGAGTCCGACTGAAGTCCGGAAACATCTGATGAATGGTGGATGCAGGTGGGTGCCCTAATCGGGAATGAAGATCAAGTGCCCGAGAAGAGGTAGACGTGCAAGCAATGGGTGCTGGCCCCTCGAACATGTAGACCCCGTCTCGAAGCCGGCCTCGACCAAGTTCCCGGTTCGTAGTCTGCTCCTGAAACACAACACCAGAAGAGGTAAATATGGCCGCACAGTTATAATCTTTAGTCAGTTTACTGATGGAAAACAGATTAAAGGGACTGCGGGGCACATGTGCCACAGAGGGTAGGTGTATCGATGGAGTCAGGGAGCATGCGTCGAAGCCCGCTATGGGGATAGTGGACCCATCAGCGACGGTGATGGCTGAAGAACCGGCATATGTGCAGTAAGACGTCAACATACCAGCATCACCGGTGAGGTGGTCGGAGGCACCTGAGTCCAGCAGCCATGCAGGGGAGCAATGGCTGATAAGGGCAGTGGGGCGAACAGTACGGGCCAGAGACGCCGAGGAGGGACTGGGTCGGACAGAGGCCGGAAGAGTGGGAGGCCGCCGGAGGTCGGCCATAGAAAGGGCCAGAGACGGGGAAAGAGAGACGACAGTCGAGGACACAGCCTGGACCGCGGGCTGTCCCTGCCGCGGGTGCTGAGATGGCCGTCCATGCAGGACCCAACATCGGGCGATCAGGTGTCCAAACTTGCCACAATGTTGACAGAAGGGACGTGGACGACTTGAAGCACGACCACGTCCCGAGGATTCTGCCATGGAAGTGACGGGCAGCTGATGCAGCGGGCTGGTGGGATGATCGTGCGCAGGACGTGCACGTGCAGGAAGGGCCACCGGAACGAGGGCGCGCTGCCGGGACGAGGGCGCGCTTCCGGGAGAGGCTGCCGGGGCGAAACTGGGGGCGCCGGGACTGGGGTGCCGGGACGAGGGCGCGCTGGGTGAGGGGAGCCGCAGGGCGAGAGTAGCTGGAGCGCGCGGGAGGCGCGGGAGTCGCGGGAGGCGCCGGGCGAGGGTGGTCGGGAGGTGCCGGAGGCGCGGGAGCAGCGGGAGGCAGGGCGCGGGGAGCCGGCGGGAGGGCGACGCGGGGAGCCGGGACGCCAGGGAGCCGGGAGCCGCGCCAGGGAGGAGGGCCGTCGGAGAGCCAGGAGCCGGGAGCCGCGCCAGGCAGAAGGGCCGCCGGGGAGCCACGCCAAGCAGGAGGGCGACGCGGGAGCCGGGAGCCGGGAGAGACGCCAGGCAGGAGGGCCGCCGGGGAGAGTCGCCAGGCAGGAGGCGTGCGCACGGCGGAGGGGCGAGCCGCGCAGGAGGCGCGCGCACGACGGGGCCGGCCGGGAGGGGCGCCGTTGGGTCGAGGGCGAGGGCGCCGGGGCGAGGCCGAGGGCGATGCACCTGGGCGGGGTGCCGAGGGCGAGGCGCCGGGGCGAGGCACCGGGGCGCGGCCGGCGAGGGCGATGCGGCGGGGCGAGGCGCCGGTCGTGGAGATCGCGCGCCTGGCAGGAGGGCGACGCGGGGAGCCACGGGGGGGGATGCGGGGAGCCAGGACGCTGGGGAGCCGGGAGCCGCGTCAGGCAGGAGGGCCGCCGGGAGGATGGAGGGAGGGCCGGGAGGGAGGGCCGCCTGGAGGGAGGGAGGGCCGGGAGGGAGGGCTGCTGGGCAGAGCCAGAGGGGGGAGAGGCGGGGCCGGTCAGAACCGGGAAACCGCTGGGAGGGAGGGTCGGGAAGATCCCTCTGATACCATGTAGAATGGGGAAACCCACTTACCCTCAAGGTAAGGTGGGGGCCTACTTTTATAGAATGATACGGCGAAAGATACAAAGGAGTATTCCGATGTGGGACTCGGAAATACCCATAATAATACAAAAGAGGGTTTAACAAGAGACATCCATATTAAATCTCAATCACATTGCAGAAATGAGCCTAAATATCGAAAATGGTCAACTTTTGAAATAAAGTGGTCTCTCAATCTCACATTCATAACATTACTAGACAATCCTTTACTAAAACGGTACTCCATATATTTTGCCTTATCCCTATTAAAATGAAAATGTTTTGATTTTAATGTATTTTTCTGAAACTCTAATTTTAAATTGATACTCTTTGGATTCTGCAATGATAACTATATTATCCACAAAAACACACAATTAGGTATCTCATCTTGAATATGCATCGTAAGTTTATCTAAAACCAAAGCAAAAAGGTATGGGCTTAAGGCCAAATCTTGATGTGGTCCTATTGAAGTTCTAACTCGAGTCAAACTCCCTTCATACATGTTTTGGATGAGTTTGATATACGCCACGTGCACCCATTTTTTTCAAGAGCTTTTCATATAACTTCTCTATGAACTTTATCATATGCCATTTTGAAATCAATGAAAACCATATGCAAATCTTGGGCCTTTTGTCAATAATACTCGTCAGACCTCTAATTAAATAAATTGTTTCTGCGGTTGAATGTCTAAACATAAAACCAAATTGATTTTCTGAAACTTTAGTTTCCCTTCGAATTCTCTCTTCAATCACTCTCTCCCATAGTTTCATGGTATGTCTCGTAAACCTAATGCCTCTATAATTCACACAACTTAAAAAGTCTCCTTTATTTTTAAACGCAGGTAATAGAGAACTCTTCCTCCATTCATCGAACATTTTCTTAGATTTCATAATCTCATTAAATAACTTAGTGAGTCAATTAATACCCAACTCTCCTGAATATTTTCACACTTCATTGCAGATGTCATCTAGTCCAACTGTTTTACCATTTTTCATCAATCTTAAAGCATCTTTAACCTCAAAAGGACGAACTTTTCGATAATAGTTGTAATTGATTTCCTCTCTACCAATACTTAGCTTATCTAAGTTTAATCCACACATTCACTTTTCATTGAAGAAATTATTAAACTAGCATCCTCATTTTTCTTAATTTTCTCATCCTTAAAAGGGTACGTCTTTCATCTTTTGAGCATTGAACTTGATCTAAATCTCTAGATTTTCGCTCTCCACCTCTAGCTAAAAACTGTGGATTTTTCTTTAATCATTCTTAGTATGTTATGAATGGTATAACTCCTCTAAAACTTGAAATTTAGCCTCTCTGACTGCTTTATTAGCCTCTTTACGAGCAACACGATATGGAGCTCAAGTATCTTTATTACTACAAAGGCATAAAGCTTAACACTCTCGTTTCATTTTAACTTTTAATTGTACATTCTCATGCCACCACAACGATTCTTTTCCTTTTGGACAAAACCCTTTTGATACTCCTAGAATAGAAGTAGCTATATTGAGAATGTTTTTAGCCTTCCCATCCCACATGTAGTCAGCGGTTCCTTGAACTTCCCAGTCCACTTCTTTCAAAAGTTTGTTCTTAAATTTAATTATAAGGTTATTCTCAAGGCCACCATCTGATTCTCGAATTTATTAATTGTTTCATATTTCTCTTATAATTCTTAACTTGCAGGTCTAAAACTAATAAACAATGCTGGGTGGTCAAACTTTTCACTGGCTATAACCTTACTATCCTTAATAAACCTTCTATCCGACCTTTTTACCAATAAATAATCATGGAGCACGATATCATATTCAAAGAAATGCTTGAAGGGCGTGGGGTGTTATCATCGGGGAGGTTGGTCTGATAATTTTGCCCAGACCATCGATATTACACACTTACGAGAGGAGGGTAAAACTGGAAGTTAACGGCTGGAAGAATCTTTTAGCTAGTTGGTTGTGGGTGTAACCGATTATAAATTTGGAGGTTGAGCTCGGGGAGAGGTATCAGGATAATTGCATGCAAAGTGTCCTGCTTGGTGGCAGCCTCAAAGAGAGGTGGTCATTCTCCCGTTTTTCCTCACCCTAGCGGAAAGAGATAGCACCTGGTGGTGGACTTTCTCACGTTATCTCAATCTGTAATACCTATTTTATCTCCATCTTTCTATACAAAAACATTGTACATATTCCTTCTCAGTGAATATAAGACGTAGTTTGAATGTTTTCTAATTGTTAGAGTCCATCGACCTAACATTTTTGGCGACTCCGCTGGGGAACCATCGAGCAATCTGAGCAGCGCAATTTCCGGTGAGCTCCAAAGGTGCTTGTGGAAGGATCGTTTGGAACTGGTCGTGTTCTTCGAGTGGAAGACAAAACGTGTAGGGGACGACGGTGTGTGGATGCAGACGAGAATGGAGTCAAGGATTGCTTCGGTCGAAATGCCCTTCGAAAGTTTCAGGTGGAGGTTCGAGGAACATGAAAGGGAACGTGATCAGGCTTTGTCGTCGATACAAGAAAATTTAGTCAAACTGATGCGAGGACAAAACGATAGTCAACAAACCGCGCATGAACAGTTGTAACCAACTGAGGAACGCGAGACACTTCGAATGCAAACCCTCGTGGAGAAAACGTTGGCGAGACTGAAGGGGTTGGAGATGTGTGCGAGGCAAGGATCTGGATTTGGTTAACAGAGTGAAACAACTCTGGTGTTTTTCGGTGGAGATGGATGTGGAAAGACGGATGACGATTGTGGTTTTGGAGGCAGTGTAAATTCGGACGTTAACTTCTAGGAGGAAGTAAGAATGTGATGAGGCGAGTGGAACTCCCAATCTTTTTAGGAACGGATCCATTCAGATGGATCACTAGAGCGAATACTTATTTCTTAGTGAATCCTTTTTTGGAAAAAATGAAGGTCCATTTGATCCAGATCAGTGTAGAGTTCTGCACTTTATTGGTTCTTGTCATGGCGTAGCGCGAATCCTGGAGCGACTTGGGATCGGGTAAAACCTGCTCTTATGGAGCGGTTTGGGAAGGCGGCTGAAGGCGATCCACTGAGATAGCTGAAAACGTTACGACGAGTTAGTTCCGTGGAAGTGTACATAAATGAGTTTGAACAAGCGGCCTTGCAGATAACAGAATTTCCAGAGTTGTGGTATACGAGTCTGCTCATGGGAGGGTTGCGTCCGGAGATCGAAAATCGTGTGTCAGCACATGAACTTGCCAACAAATATAAGATGCAAGTCCTCATTGGGAAAGTTGAGAGGGAGATCAGTGAAGGCGTTTTAAAGAATGTATGCGGGAGACCAGCTGTACTACCAGCTCCATGGGGTGGTGGTGTTATGGTGCCCCAACCTCCTCCCAGTAGGATTGTGGTGGATCGGGGAAAAAGAGAAGATGAAATTGGGAGAGCTGTGGGCGAGGAATGATGGAGCGAGCTGAAGTCAATAAGCCGACAAGAAAGAGAAGAACAAAAATTGAAGGGCCTTTGTTTTCATTGTGGCTAGCCTTATCGATGCCCGAACAAACACTTGAGATTATTGGTTTGGGATATTGAAAGCCAACCTCAGAGGAAGCTGTAGAAGAAGTTGATTACCTGCAATGTTTGGGTCGGAGTTCTTTCGACGCGGGGACACGTGTTTTGTCTGAGGAACAGTTGGGGGAACTGTTAGAGCTTTGAAGTATGGGGGAGGCAAGAACAGATTCAATGATTTTTTTGGGACATGTATCGGGGATGTCAGTGGAGTTGCTTGTGGATAGTGCGCAAGCCACAATTTTATTTATGAAACTCTTGCAAGAATGGCGAACGTACAGGTCAGTCCAACCAAGCCTTTTGGTGTTAGGTTGGGTGATGGTAACCGAGTTATTTTAGAGGGAGTCTGCCGGAAAATTGAGGTTAATTTGGAGAACTTCACCATAGGTGCGGAGGCCTATGTTTTTGATACTGTTGGCCCAAATATTGTGCTTGCAATTAAGTGGCTGAAAAGTTTGGCGTTTGTTTTGATGAATTGGAATCAAAAGACCATGGAGTTCATGTGGGAGCCAGGTGTTGTGACAGATCAGGAGGACATTGGACAACAACTCGGGAAGATTATGCAGGAATTTCAGGTCCTGTTTGACGAGCTGAGGGGGCTTCCACCAAGTAGGGTTACAAACCATGCGATAACACTGGTTGAAGGAGCGAAATCGGTTAATATTCGGCCGTACAAACTTGCTCATTACCTGAAAAATGAGGTTGAGAAGCAGATTCAGAAGATGTTAGTTAGTGGAATTATTCAGCATAGTAACAACCCGTATGCCAGTCCTATTACTTTAGTCAAGAAAAAGGATGGAGGCTGATGAATGTGCGTGAATTATAGGTCTTTAAACAAACTCACAGTGCCAGACAGATTCCCGATTCCGGTTATTGATGAATTACTGGATGAGCTTTGTGGTACATGTTTCTTCACTAAGCTCGACCTTAGAACTGGGTTTCATCAGGTAAGGGTGGAGGCTGAAGATGTCACCAAGACAACATTCCAAACCCATGAGGGCCATTATGAATACCTCGTTATGCCATTCAGGCTTATGAACGCTTTGACTACTTTTTAGTCTACTATGAATCGTCTATTTAAGGATGTATTGAGGAAGCATGTGCTGGTCTTCTTTGATGATATATTAGTCTACAGTAAAGGACCATTTGTAGTCGGTGTTTTGGCTTTTACAGGACAACCGAGGGTAAACAGGAAGAAATGTTTTCTTGGACAGCAATCAGTGGAATACCTTGGCCACAGAATTTCTGCAGAAGGCATTGCGATGGATCCCAAGAAAATAGAATGTGCTGTTAATTGGCGGTGTTCACAAAATGTGAAAGGCTTGAGAGGATTTCTAGGACTCATCGGATATTATAGAATATTTGTTAAAGGTTACAGGAAGGTTGCTAAACCATTGACTGATTTAACAAAAAAGGATGGATTCAAGTGTGATTCCAAGACAGAGCTTGTGTTTGAGGAGCTGAAGAAGTGTTTGATTTCAGCACCGTTATTGGTTGTGCCAGATTTCCAGAAACCCTTTGTAATTGAATGTGATGCTTTAGGAAGGAGAATTGGAGGTGTTCTCATGCAGGCAGGATGACCAGCTGCTTATTACAATAAGGCTTTAGCTAAGTCCAACCTTTCTCAATCTGTTTATGAAAAAGAGATTATGACACTTGTTTTGGCCGTGAGTCATTGGAGACGGTACTTTCTGGGGAAGCATTTTGTGGTTTTGAAAGGTCACAAAGCTCTAAAACGTTTACTTAGTCAACGTTACCTAACAGCAGACCAACAAAATTTGCAAGCAAAATTGTTGGGCTTAGATTTTGAGGTGGTTTATAAACCTGGCCGAATAAATCAGATAGTTGACTCTTTGTCTAGATTGGCAGATGAGGGTATGGAGGGGCATGCGGTTGATAAAATTCTAGGGACGACTATATCTGAGCCGTTTTGGTTGGAGGTTGATAGCCTCAAGCAGGAGTTATAGCAAGACCCTAAAAACTCTCGAGTATTATTACTGCTCTCAAACAGCAAGCCGGATCCAGACTTGGGTACACTTTTTAAAATGGGATGTTGTATTTTCATGGAAAGTTGGTTTTGTGTAGTCAGTCTATTCTTATTCCCAAGTTCCTGCATTACTACCATACTTCTCGAGCCGCAGCTGCCCGGTCTCCTGTTGATGGGAACTAGCTCATAGCTCTTCCATTGAAGTCTCTAGACTAGCGACTCTGTTCTCCATTTGCGTGGGCATAAAACTGTTGCATAGCCCAAGTGTTGAGCTTGTTCTCCTTGAAGTGAGTAGTTTGTGTCGGCTGCACTGCACGAACCAGGTCTGCTTGCTTTAGGTGGGGCGACGTCTATTTCATCCGGCGTGATCGGGAAGTCCTGTTTTGTTTCGTTCGGCATGAACGGGAGGTCCTGTTGTGTTGGCGTCGTCTGCCCCAACCATGTTCGATCAAGCTAGAGGCGAGTTAGAGTCCGCATCAACTAGTCCGGATGAACCGGGATCGCCTGCTTTTGATGTGTCTGTTGCGTCCGCTTCGTTCGGCTTAACACTCCTCAGCTGTTGTGAGACACGTTCCTCCGTCACGTGACCATCACGTTTTGTCGTTTTGTCTGCCACAACTGTTGCGTATGCTGTGTTTTCACCTTCCAATTTCCCCCGATCAAGAACATTTTCTCGAGTTCTCACTCTCCGACAACGATTCTCTCAACGAGAGCACCTAGTGATAGGTGCTGGAAAGTGTAATAGAGGAATTCTATTAAAATCTGCTTTTACAGAGCGTAAAGAATCAACCATTGCGGGTGAAGGAGAAGAAAAGAAGAAAAATAAAAGAGCAATGGAAGAGGAGATCCCTGAGAGGCGCTCCTCCTTGGGCTGATGACTTGTTGGAGTTAGTGCCCTAGAACCAACTTGTTTATTACTTGATTACATGTTTTTCTTAATTAAAGAAGATATGCTTATCACATCTCGATTTTTCTTCTGCATGATATTTGTATATGATAATGTCCATAGAATATATGTCGGACTGAAAGGTCATAGCCGTTTTCCGTTATGATGAGAACCTAGAGGTGCCACGACATTATTTTTGAATCTTGTTCTATGGCCGGATGATATTGTCTGACGAAACACAAACGATACAAGTTATTAGGGGTATGAGGCTCATAAGACATCGAGACACCTCATAATGTTCGCTCTTGGTAATCTCCAAGATAGGAGGTAATGAGAACATACCCGTCAATTGGAAATCTACATTTCCATGTGTCATTGGATGTTCCTATCTGCGAACGTGTGTATTGATCTTTAGACTTTAAGATTATCATTAATGAATATCACGACTCGCGTACTTTGATGTATTGACTAAAACCGTAACGACATATGTTCGCAGCGAAGTAGGATACGTTGGGTGCGTCATGACCGATATAACATTAATGGATAATGCGAGAAAAGATTTGTCCCTTTTGTCCTATAATGGAAGATGATATCTCAGACCTTTTGATGGAATATAATTGCCCGCATAATTGCCCGCATAAATCTATGGACATGGTGTTCAGTGGACGGGTTCATTTTCGAAAAGTCAAATAAAGAGAAATCAAGTATATAGGTTGATGGCGCACTAGTATGCAACCTGCTTGTCACGATAAAAAGATTATATTATATGGTAAACGTTCGTAGGAGGTTGAACATCGTTGCAATGTTAACTTCTTTTTCTATGGATGCCTTGACGTGTTGTTAGACGCTAACCTTGGACTTTAGGCGGTTATGTCTAATGCCAATGAGAAAGATGCCTAGAGTGTCACGCACTAAATGTATCTGCAATCTTGGTTAAATTCAAGTAATGAATTTAATAAGGTGTTCGGTGGACGAGTTCATTTTTGAAAAGTCAAATAAAGAGAAATCAAGTATATAGGTTGATGGTATGCAACCTGCTTGTCTCGATAAAAAGATTATATTATATGGTAAACGTTCGTAGGAGGTTGAACATCGTTGCAATGTTAACTTCTTTTTTTATGGATGCCTTGATGTAGAGACCCGAAGCTTGACGTACATGGACATTACATTACTTTTGCGGAATACTTAGTACATAACAAAAACACACACACAAGGATCGTAATAGTTTAGTGTCTTTGGAAACTCGGAATATAATCTTCTAATCGTAGTGAAAGATCTTCAACATCTCCCATAAAGATCTTCCTTTTTTTTTCTACCTAAAATCTTTCTTTATATCCTGGGGAAAAGAAAACATAAAAGGGTGAGCTCAAATGCTCAGTAAGGGTAAACAAAAGAAATATCAATCACATCATATACATAAGAACATAACTTTTGGAAATCTTATCCTGCAAAAGAGATCATAATATCATAACATGGGATAAATCATAGAAGTGAAATGTAATCCCAATAATCATAACTTAAAACCTGAAACTTTGTGGCATACACACATAATCATAGAGAAACATTTCTTATTAGTCAAGACTCATTGCCAAGACTATCTTAGTGGACAAAGTCCATTTCTGAACCGAGTCACCCTCGTTTCAGTCCTGTTTCACTGAACCGGTATAACCTACCATTCCAGCCATGTCTATCTCATGAGATATAAAATCTTTACCCAATGCATTGGAGGGAGATATAGGTCCCACCCATCTCATAATGATACCATTCTTATGTGTGCCACAAAATCATAAATCATACATCATTGCATAACCCATGTAATAAAAATGGAATTCTTAAACATCGTGACATTATAAAACAATTCATATAAGATAAATTAATTCATAAAAATAATTCCATCACAACATAATCAAATCAATGTAATGATATGGATAGAATCATAACCCTATTTTATCTTAGATGGAAAATAATTTTGATAAAACACTTGAACTCCATTTTTGAGGAAAATATTCTTTCTACTTCAAAAACATTTTTCATTTCTTAACATGTCATACAATTTTAAACTAAAAGAAGTTGATTAAAAATAAACTTGAAAACTTGTAAAGGAAGCTTCTTGGAAATAATGTTTTAAAAATCCATTCATGCCGTATAAGTTAAAAAAAACATTCTTCGTACTTTTGTCGGAAAAGTCAAAAAGTACCTCGTACGAAAAACGACAAAAAATTCCTTTCATATCCTTTACTAAAAACTCACCGAAGGGTAAAATTGGATTTAAAAAATTGTAGGTGGATGGAAATAATATTACATATTGAGGAAACATGGATGTGGATGATAAAATACACCCCAGTAAATGCCAAAGTATAAACAATCTCGGATAGAAATGAGATTGTGATATTTCCCTTACCTTATGTCCGATATGCTTTGTACGTATCCGAACCTCCTGTATAATGATTTAAATAATGTCATTAACTTATTACAGAATCATATTCATTGTTATGATATCATATATGGTTCACTTATGACTTTATATTACCCGTTCTTTTGTAAATTCCATGTTAAAGAAGCGTTTTGGGTAAAATCGTTTCATTTATCGTAGGCGTTTGGACTTGTTGTTCTTGACATTATTATTACTTATATCATGATTTACTTACTTCCAGAATATAAAATATGATTTAAGAAATACTGATGTTATTACTTATATCATGTTTCATTTTTATAATAACATATCAGTATATAAGAAATACTGATGTTATTACTTTATCATGAAACAACTAAAGAAGAAGAAGTTGAAGAAGAAAGAAATTGAAAAAGATCGGTAATGAATATTACCTCTTTTTGACGCGCCTTCACTTAACCTCCACTTAAAGAACTAAGGATGGTCTTTGAAGAAGACCAGGACCTCTAGGATGATACTAGGGAAGTGGAGAAGAGATTTTGGCAGGGGTTGGCCGAGCTTGAATGCTCAAATTGGTGTGAGGAGGAAAGGGAGGAGGTGCCCTTTTATAAGGGAGGAGAGGGGCACCTTAGGAAAATCTCAAAATATTATTTTATATTAAGGTCAAATTCGGTTTATAATGGTTCCAAAGGGTCTTATTTCGAAGCTAAAGTGGGGATGGGTCGAAATCCTCTCATCCAATAGGATTTAGACAAGTTTAGGTTATTATTTTAATCTTATCAATTAGATTTAACTCTAAGTTAAATAATTTAACTTTTACCGTGTCTTTTTGTTTTCTTACACTATATGGTTAATAAACTTACCATAACAAGCCAAATGAACCCCAAGTTGTTTATTATTAATATATCTATCCTTATCTAAGTCATTTGGCCGAACCTTAGATTTTTAGGAATTAAATAACAATTAATAATATAATATTTGTTTTAAAAACTAATTTATGTCAATTTTGACTCTATTTGGTACATGATTTTTATGAAATTCATAACAGAATGATAAGTTCGAACCAAGTTACTTATATCAACAATAACATGTCATATTAACCTAGAAAATTAATGTAAGTCATAAAAAGTCTCAAATTACATTTATTTGAGCATTTATAACATCAATTATGTCAATATTTCATTAATAAGACAATTACTGCATCATCATTGTGTCATAATAAATGATAATTATTTAATCCCTAAAAATTATAAATAAATTCCTATGATGTAGATAATTGTATTAGCTTTCTGGAGACTATTCATGTTCGAAGTTTCAAGAAGTTTATCACTAAATTAAAATTATTATACTTATAAGATTTAAGAAAGTGACATGTTGTCACATTCTTTGGTTTTAATAATAATTAAATTATTTTCATGGACAAAAGTTCATAAAATGAATCTAATCTGACCCTTAGGTTATATGGGTCTACTTTCAGCCATCCAATAGGATTTTTCCAAGTGTTAGGGTAATTTTATAATCTTATATTTACCCTTAATTACCCGATTTATCTTTAACTATAGTAAATAAAATTTACCGTAGTTACTATTCACAATGCCCAAAAATAAAAAGTAGCTTATTAACATAATTTGGACCCACTGATTCCAAATATGGAATCCATTTTTCCAAATTCAATACACAAAAGATGCAGAAATTAAATTAAAATTAATCCCGTTGTCGAAAGAAAACGGGTTTTTCTTTAAAACATTGCAAAAGATTGAATTGATTTAACTTACGAATTCAAGGTAAAATCAATGCTAATAACATACATTATATTAAATGGTAAAAATATATTCTATTTATACTTTAAAACCATTCAATATTATAATTTAACCACATAAGATATTACGATGAAAAAAGTTGTTTTTAATTAAAATATAGCGTGTTTTTACTATTCATTAAAATATGAAAGTTATCGGAAAAACTGTATTTTTTGAAAAATACTTATTTTACCCGAAAAATTTATTTTGTTCTTATACCATGTTCTAGAAATGTGTAAGATGAATAATAATGTTATAAAATTCAAAATTTAGTTAACACTATTCATAACGGCTAGTTCATAACAATATTATAATAATATATCGTTGTTTAGTAAAATCCGGTATTGCGTACAACACACGCTATCGAGGAAGGTCGCGATTGCGTGTAATGCAAGCCAAGTCAGGGTTGTGTGTAGTGCACAACTCCTTTGTTGTTACGTATAACAGAATCCAACCATATTTTATTTATACATTGAATATACACTCAATGTTGCGTAGAATAACTTCTATCAAACGAACTTGAAATTGTGTGTAACAAGAGCCAAGAAAAGTGTTGCGTATACTGCAAGCTAATACAGTGTTGCGTATAGCGCAAGATAATCTTGGTGTGTCGTACAATAAAAGATATGAATGAAATTAAAAAGAATGTATCTTATAAAATTTCGGGTTGTTACTCTTGACGTGTTGTTAGACGCTAACCTTGGACTTTAGGCGGTTATGCCTAATGCCAATGAGAAAGATGCATAGAGTGTCACACACTAAATGTATCTGCAATCTTAGTTAAATTCAAGTAATGAATTTAATAAGTAAGAATAAATAATTTTTATTGAAGTTTTGTTGATCGCTATAATTTAATCGCAAGTTATTCGAAAGAATAAAGTGAGTTAAATAATAAATAATTGTAGTTTAAAGATCCCTCTTACCCTCAAGGTAAGGAGAGGGCTTGTATTTATAAAAAATTGTAAGTGGAAGTTACAAGAGAGGTTACAAAAGAAGTGGGGGCTGGAAGTTACAAAGTTAGTGGGGCTGGAAGTTACCCATACTCCAACACTCCCCCTCAAGCTAGGTGTACCTAGCTTGGACACATAAAAAAAGAAGACCGTAACTCCCCCTCAAGCTGGGCGGCAGATGTTGTGGATCCCCAGCTTGGAACTAAGAGAGGCGAGGCGAGCACCGGGGAGGCCTTTAGTGAAGATGTCAGCAAGCTGGTCCGCCGTGGAAATGTGGCTAAAGCTGACATGTTTGTTCTCCAGGTGGTGGCGAAGAAAGTGACAGTCCACCTCTATATGCTTCGTGCGTTCATGGTAAACAGGATTCGAAGCAATTTTAGTGGCGGCCTGATTGTCACACCATATGTTAGCAGAAGTCTGCTGAGGAAAGCCAAGCTCCTGGAGGAGGTGTTGAAGCCATAGGATCTCGGTAGTGACGGTGGCCATGGCACGGTACTCAGACTCGGCACTGGAGCGAGAGACGACCGTCTGTTTCTTGCTTCGCCAAGAAATGAGATTTCCTGCTAAGAATATGGCAAACCCAGATGTAGATTTCCGAGTAGCAAGGCAGCCAGCATAATCAGCATCACAGAAGGCCTCAATATTCTGATGAGGATGCTGGGAGTAATGAAGACCACGGGCAGGATCTCTCTTGATGTATTTGGCGATGCGGATGACCGCATCCCATTGGGAGGTGGTTGGATGCTCCATAAATTGACTGACCTTGGCAACCGCACAGGAGATGTCGGGTCGAGTCATGGTGAGATAATTGAGTTGGCCCACCAACCGACGGTACCGCTCGGGATATGGGTATAGAGCTGAGGAGGCATAAAGAGACCGCTCCCCAGGCTCGAGAGGAGTATCGACCGCAGTGGCCTGAGTCAGCCCAGCATCCTGTAATATATCCAATGCATACTTCCGTTGGCAGAGGGAGATGGTGTCCGAGGAATAGGAAACCTCGATGCCGAGAAAGTAGGTGAGAGGACCAAGATCCTTCGTGTTGAAGTGGTGGTGTAGATGGGCCTTGAGGTGGGTAATACCCACAGAGTCGTTGCCGGTGATGATGATGTCATCCACATATACGACCAATAAGATGCAGCCACGTGCACTCGTCCGGTAGAAGACAGTGTGATCCTTCATACTGCGAGAAAGCCCAAAATCGCCAATGACCGTGCTAAAGCGGCCGAACCAAGCACGAGGTGACTGCTTGAGGCCGTAGAGAGAGCGGCGGAGACGGCAGACTCGAGATTCAGCACCGAAGGCACAAAATCCGGGGGGCTGCTGCAGATAAATTTCTTCCTCAAGGAAGCCATGGAGGAAGACATTCTTGACATCCAACTGATGAAGAGGCCACTGATGATGGGCGGCAAGAGAGATGAATAATCGGACAGAGGCCATCTTGGCAACCGGTGAGAAGGTATCAAAGTAGTCAACACCGTACGTCTGTGCAAAGCCTTTGGCAACAAGGCGGGCTTTGAGGCGGCTGAGAGTGCCATCGGGATTGAGCCTGACAGTGTAAATCCACTTGCTGCCCACGGCCTGTTTGCCTGCTGGAAGAGGTACAAGATCCCAAGTATGGTTATCCTCTAGAGCCTGCAATTCGTCCCGCATTGCAGCTAGCCACCCGGGGTGAGATTTGGCTTCACCAACCGTTCGAGGTACAGAGACTGTCTCCAGAGCTGACAAACCCCTGTATGAAGATACAAATAGAGGAGTACTCTGGCAGGAGCGAGTACCTTTCCGAAGGGCAATGGGCAAGTCCTCGGGTGGTGGAGCAGGAGCAGCGGACGAAGCGGGAGCGTCAGTGTCATCGGCCAGGACGGGGAATACAGTCGAAGGACGCCGAGAGTAGACCTGACCAAAATGTGTGTCAACAGGGGTTGACGGCGGTGAAGGATGGATGATGAGAGGAAGACAATCATCGATGGCAGGGTCAGGATGAGGAGAGGGAAATAGGAATGGAGAACTTTCAACAAAGGCAACGTCGGCGGAGACGACATACCGCCGTAGGTCGGGGGAAAAACAGCGATAGCCGCGTTGAGTGCGGGAATAGCCTAAAAAGAGGCAGCGGAGGGATTTGGGAGCGAGTTTGGAGAGACCTGGACGTGTGTCGCGAACGTAACAGAGGCACCCAAACACGCGGATGGGTAGGGAGTGAAGAGGGAGAGAGGAGAACAAAGTTCGAAAAGGAGTTTCCCCTCGAAGGATAGTGGAAGGAAGACGGTTTATCAGGTAGGTGGCGGTGAGAATGGCATCGCCCCAAAACTGCAGAGGCACCTGTCGGTGAAAGAGAAGGGCACGAGCAGTCTCTAGAATATGTCTGTGTTTCCGCTCAGCCACACCATTCTGCTGGGGTGTATCAGGGCAGGAGGTCTGATGAAGGATGCCTTTCGTCTGGAGAAATTGCCGAAAGGAATTGGAGAGATACTCACGCCCATTGTCGGAGCGGAGACATTTGACCGAGAGGGAAAATTGATTCTGAATCTCAGCATAAAATGTTTGGAAGGTGGAGAACACGTCGGAGCGTTCTCGAAGGAGGTAAAGCCAAGTCATTCGCGAATAATCATCGATGAAAGAGATATAGTACTTGTAGCCCAAATGACTCGAAATGGTACAAGGACCCCAAACATCTGAATGAACGAGATCAAAAGGGTTTGAGGCCCGTGTATCCACCCGAGGGAGGTATGTAGATCGATGATGTTTTGCAAAGGTACAAGACTCACAATGAAATGAAATATTCCGACGAAACTCTGGAAAAAGCTGATGAATGGTGGATGCCGGCGGATGTCCTAACCGGGAATGAAGATCCAAAGCCGGAGAAGAGGTAGATGAGCAGGCGATGGGTGCTGGTGCATCGAACAGGTAGACCCCGTCCTGAAGTCGGCCTCTACCAAGTTCCCGGTTCGTTGTCTGCTCCTGAAAAACAACACCAGAGGAGGAAAATATGGCAGCGCAGTTAGATTCTTTTGTCAGTTTACTGATGGAAAGAAGATTAAATGGACTGCGGGGTACATGTGCCACAAAGGGTAGGTGAATCGTTGGAGTCAGAGAGCAGGTGCCGAAGCCCACAATCGGGATAGTGGAGCCATCAGCGACCGTGATGGCTGAGGGACCGGTGTAAGGGCAGTAAGAGGTCAACATACCAGCATCACCGGTGAGGTGGTCGGAGGCTCCTGAGTCCAACATCCATGCAGGGGAGCGACGGCCGACAAAGGCAGTGGAGTGAGCAGAATGGGCTATAGAAGCTGCTGATGGGCCGGGTTCGGCAGATTCCCGAGGTTCATGAGTCAGCCGGATGTCGGCCATCGAAAGGTCCAGAGAGTGAGGAAGAGTTGCAACTGCCGATGGTGCTTCCTGGACCGCCGTCTGTCCCTGCCGCGGGCGCTGAGATGGACGTCCATGCAGGACCCAACATCGGTCGATCGTGTGGCCAACCTTGTTACAGTGTTGACAGAGGGGACGTGGTCGACTGTCCACACGACCACGTCCACGAGGACCAGATGAACGGCCACCGCCGTGACCGACTAGAGCTGAATGGTCGATAACGGGGGCGGGAGGAGGAAGAGCCCGCTGGGCCTTGCTGAGTCGGTGATACACCTGTGGGATCTCCAGCGTCGACGAGCTAGCGAGCAATTCGGTTGCCGTGGTGGCAAATTCTGGAGCGAGGCCGTTGAGAAGAGTGAAGAGACAGAGCTGGTCCCGCTGGGTCTGAGCTTCGGCCGGTGTTTGTGGAATGGGCCACAACTCCTGCAATTCATCACGCAGCCCTTTCCATTCCAGGAAGTAGGTTGTAAAGGTGTGGGCCTGCTGGCGAACATGGGACAGTCTCTGAAGGATTTCGGACACCCGAGCGAGGTTATTTGTTTCGGAGTACATGATATTCAAGGAGTCCCAGAGCTCCTTGACGGTATTGGCGGTGCGGGTGACATCTTTGACCGATCGTTCCATGGAATTGACCAGCAGAGCGAAGATTTTGCTGTCAGCAAGTTTCCAGGAACGATATTTGGGATCAGCTGTGGCTGGGGGAGGATTCTCAAGATGATGGTCGAGGTCCATGCCGGTGAGGGACATCACAACAGTCTTCCGCCAGATGGAGAAATTTGTGGAGTCCAATCGGTCATCCACAAGGCGGGTAGAAGCGGTGATCAGCGGCGGCAGTGGGGAAGAGTCTGCCATGGAAGCGGAGCGGTGATACCGAAGATGCAGCGGAGGAATGAGCCGGAAGCAGGGAGTTTTGCTGGGGAGCGGTGCACCTGGGGCGCTGGAAAGACCGGGATGAGCCGGGTCTGGGCTGGGACTTGAAATTTAGGAGGGAAACTGGAAACCTGGTAAGCCAGGTGGATGACCAGCACCGCAAAAACACCGAATAGATTGTTCCTTTGCAGATCTGAGAGGGAGGCGTCGGAGGTGCGTAGCCGCGGGAGGAGGGCTGCCGGAGGAGAAGCCGGCGCGGGATGATGCGGAAGGCGCCGGGAGGCGCTGGAGCAGTGGGAGGCGCGGGAGTTCACAGGACGCAGGTAGGGCAGGCGAGGTTCTGCTGGGCGAGGTGGCGGGTGAGGGAGCGACGCTGGTGTGGGCGCGGGGGCCGACGGGGCGAGGGAGCCGCGTCTGGAAGGAGGCCCGCCGTGAGCAGAGGGGCGCCGGGAGTGTCGCGCTTTGGAGGAGCGGCGACGGGATGGGCGCGTAGGAGGAGCAGCGCCGGGAAGAGCTGGCGAGAGTTGCCGGGATGGGTCGGCCGCGCGGGAGGAGGAACTCCGCGGTACGGGAGGGCCGGCGCGGGCCGCGTTGGGAAGAGAGGGGGCCGCCAGGCGAGGGCCAGAGAGGCGCCGGTGCTGGACGGGAGGCGCGGTCGTTGCGCACAGAGATGCCGCCGGGAGAGCTTGCGGGAGCCGGACGAACTGCAGAAGGAGGCCCGACGGGGACCGGGCGCCGGTGCTGGACGGGAGGCGCGGTCGTTGCGCACAGAGATGCCGCCGGGAGAGCTTGCGGGAGCCGGACGAACTGCAGAAGGAGGCCCGACGGGAACCGGGAGCCGCGTCTAGAAGCGACGCCGCCGGGAATAGCCGCAGGAGCCGAGAGCCGCTGGGAGGGAGGGCCGAGCCGGGAGGGAGGGCCGCCTGGGAGGGAGGGCCAAGCCGGGAGGGAGGGCCGCCTGGAAGGGAGGCCGAGCCGGAAGAAGAAGGGGAGAGGCGGGGTCGGGTAAAACCGGGAGGCCGCAGAGATGGAGGGGATTTCCCTCTGATACCATGTAGTTTAAAGATCCCTCTTACCCTCAAGGTAAGGAGAGGGCTTGTATTTATAAAAAATTGTAAGTGGAAGTTACAAGAGAGGTTACAAAAGAAGTGGGGGCTGGAAGTTACAAAGTTAGTGGGGCTGGAAGTTACCCATACTCCAACAATAATAAATATTAGTTTGCAAGTTTGGCGAATATAATATTTATTATATTTATCGTAGAAATAATGCAGTGACTTTTTTTAATTAAATAATCATTATTCGAGGATCGATAAATGTTGTCGAGCTAAAGCGGACCGATTTTAATGGTCCAATTAGAAATAATTGATATTTATTTATATTCTTAATGTGTTGCACATGTCAAATGATTAATAATAATATTATTATTAATGAACATGGGGTCAATTAAGAATATTAGAAATGGTTAAGAGCTTGTGTGCAATTTGATAACCCTAAACCTGCCATAATAAATATCTAATTATATCTAAATATATCAATTTTCTAAAACGACTTTTTGGGTATGCACAATGGATAAGAGAGATATCTAGAGATATATCTAAAAAGATTTCTAGAGATATATCTAGAGAGATATATGTAGAAAGATATCTAGAGATGTATCTGGAGCTATAAATAGCTCTCTCTTCCTCTCACGTCTTCGAGAGAGCACGAAGAGTTCTCCCTCTTCGAGAAGAAAATTGCTGCGGTCAACCACAAACAACGCAAACGATAAGGATCGGACGTGCTAGCACCCGACGATTCGATGACGTTGATAAGAGATTGTGGTGCACGTGTGAATTACTCCTAGAGGGATTCTGCACTTAAATCCTACAGTGCAACGACTGTGCGATGAAATCTATTCCATCGGATCAACAACGAAAGCAAAATTACAAGTTGAGGTAATTCTTTATTTGTTTATAAATTAATTATAAATTACATGTGAAGATCCTCTCCTTCCGGTTCCGACATATTAATGTAGTCTGCTAATCTACTATTTTTGTTGGACATGATCTCATGATCATGTAAAGCAATGATTACACTTGATTAAGACTAAAAGCCGAGTTGGTCATATCTTCAAAGGACGCTTCCGCTGCACTCGGAACCTACAAGTGGTATCAGCGCAATCACATGTTTAATTTATAATTATTTATTATTTGTTGATTGATTGCATGCGTTTGCATTTTCTTTTACTTTAAATGATTCGTTTTAATAATCCGACATCGTTGTCTCTTCCTTTGTTCTCGATAACATAATCAGTAATCGGTTAATGATTAAAAACGAAGAATCATCTAGATAGTACACAGGGTGTCCCAAGCGTGTCGTGTATTGGATACACAACATGGGGACTGACATGCTGTGGACACGGGCATAAAACAAGTATATGCCGTGTAAACTATTACACGCCATGTAGTCTGTTGCCGACAGTGTTCTCGAATTTTCGTGGAAAGATTAATTAAATGTATAATTAAACCTATTGATTATGTGTTCCGTGTGTCGTTCATTCGACAATACATGCCATTTGACAATTATATATTAAATCAATTTTCGTGTTAAAATTTCGATGAACACACGGGGTTGCCTCCAAGTACACTTGTGTACTTCATTAATTTTAAATGAGAGTAATTTTGTTTAAAATTATAGATGATGATAAGTTAAGGATGTTTGGATGAAATTAAGATAAATTATATTAATTAAATTAATTCTTGGCGTAGTATCTTAATTAAAGAGTGAATTGAAGTAATTGATAACAGGATTGCAAATGTATGCTCGTTGCATATTGATGTGTGGATGATAATGAGATTCGACCAACCCTTTGTATGTGATTGATTTATTTTAATTTATTATTAAATTAAAATGATGGCTTGTGAGTCATCCCCTTCCCTTTTATGTAAGGGCTTGCGTGCCTGTGATTTTTTTATGTAAACCCCCTTTATCCAATCTATTGGATTCCTTCACCTGCTTGTGAGTAAAAGCTTATGTAAGGAGGGAGCTCCTAAGTGGAGACGGTCCGAGTCAAGGAGCCGAGGTGAAATCAATCAAGGCGATGCATAGGAGCAAAGTAGGAATGGTGCAACATGAACCAAGTTACGGTTCAAGATGTGTTTTCCCCTAGGATCGAGGGTTAGTTTATCATTTGTTAGATAAACTAACCATTAAAGAATCTCATGATTATGCCACTTATATTTTATTTCTGTCAGTTGCATGGTTAATTATTTATGTTTGTAAATGCTATTTAATCACCCAATAAATGAATTAATAAACATGCAAGATGGAATAAAATATAACCGGATTATGCGTAAATATTCTATTAGATTTGGTTAATCACCTAAGTAAAATCCACTTAATATTAACAAAGCATGTAAAAGGTAAATAGACTTTACGCATAATGGATAAAAATCCCTTAACTAAAATATTAAGTCTGTATAGCCTTCCACTAAAGTTAAAATGACCTCATAGTTCATAGTGCTTGACCAACCCTAAGTTGGAGTGCTTTCAATTATTGTGGAAAAAGCTTTGAGTTTTGAGTTGACTTAACTTGGTCTACATCAAAGGTTGACTACCCAAGCAGGACTTAGTGTAACTAAGAGATAAGTGTTGAGGAAATCGTAAAAACATGATTTTAGGATTGAAAAGTTCACTCAACGGATCAAGGAACTACAAGTTAATGTAGTTAGCAAGTTATGTCTATCTAAAACCTTTCAAATAGCTTGACGGACCCAATTCTGGATGATGAGAAAGGGAATATGGATCCTTGCCACTAGAATATCTAAGTGACAAGATATTCCAAAATTGATGGTGAAAACTATTAGATTTCGAAAAATAGTGGGAGATATGAAATTCAATTTAAATTTGTTAATCTAATCAAAACAAGTACTAATTTTTTGCTCTCAATTTGTAGAAATAACTAATCAAACGACATCAACAATATGGTTGCGATCCATATTTGAGAAGGATAACCTTCTCACCGGTGTAAATTTCCAGGAATGGTATAGGCGCTTGTGCGTAACACTACGCCATGAAATGAAATTATTCGTGTTGGAAACCCCACTTCTTGAGTTGCTTGCGAAAGAGGCTAGTGTGGAAGAAGTATCTCTCTATTTAAGGCATGCAGACGATGCAATGGATGTCCAATGTTTCATGTTATCCTCCATGTACAATGAGCTTCTGAAGCAATATGAGGATATTGATGCGTATAACATCATATCTCACCTTCGAGATCTCTATCAAGAGAAGGTGAGATAAGAGAGATGAGATCTCCAATGCACTGTTTATGTGCAAGCTTGGAGAGTCTACGTCAACTGGGGCACATGTAGTCAAGATGATTAGCTACATTGAGCGCTGAGACATCTTGGTTTTTAAGATCCCTGATGAGCTGTGCACAGATCTCGTTCTGTCCTCAATACCCTAAAACTTCTCCAGTTTTATTATGAATTATAATATGAGCAATAGTGAGAAGACACTATCGGAACTTCTTACTCTTATCCCCAAGTTGATAAATACATGGAGCGTGACTCATTCCAAGTCTAAGGTGCCAGAGCATCGTCCCTCCAAGAAGAAGATCCAGAGGCAAGGAAATGAACAGGATGCTGTATATTGTGCATGTGGCAAGCCGGGCCACTGCAAAAGGAATTGCACCCTGCCAAAGAAGCAAGGGGAAGCTTTAGGTGCGTTCGTTATTGAGTGTAATCTTTGTAGGTTTCGGGCGCAGCAGAAGCGCGGGAGGGACGGTGCCCAACTTTGCTTTTTGATGTTATTGATAATCAATCCAAGGTCTATTCCGACGAAGAACGTCGTGACCAACAGAATTGAATCAAAGAACTAACAAGTTATAGAAAACCCGGAACCAAGAGAGAGTAGATCAACACATGTTGTTTACAATTAATTTAATTAAATAAGAATTACCTTCAAGGTTATTCTTTCTTCGTTGATGTGTGGCCACAGATATGCAATGCGTCGCCGTTGCGTTGTAGAATCCAAATGTAAGATTCCTCTAGCGGTGATCCACACATGTTCCACAAATCTCCGGACGCCGCCGAAGGAGTCTCCGGGTGCTAGCATGGAAGATTCTTGCGCTTGCGTCGTCCGCCTTTGATCTCCTTGAGAATCGCTTCCAAAGCATTCTTCTTGATCCGGTGGAGGAGGATTGCTTTCGTTCTTGAGAGCGTTCTTGAAGAGGGATGAACTCTCTAGGCTTGAGAGTTTTTTTCCAATTGCAAGTTATAATTAAATATTATTTAATCAAATAATATTCAATATTATTATTTCTCACTGGACCCTTAAACTCGGTCCGCCAATCCTCAATATTTATCGCGCTTTGAATAATGACTATTTATTAAATAAATATCACTGCATTATTCACCGATAAATAAATAAATATTATATTCACTAATATAACAAATGAATATTTATTAATCATTCCGCTCACAATATATTCTCTCGAATAACTAGCGACAAAATAAATGTGATCAGACATACATGGATAATTATTAAACCACGATCAGGAATAATATTTATTCAACTTGTTAAATAATAAATTATTTAACTGGGATTCTGGTTACATTTAGTGTGTGACCCTCTAGGCCTCTTTCTTAGTGGCATTAGGCAGAACAACCTAAAGTTCAACGTTAGCGTTTAGCAACACGCTAAGACACCCATAGAGAAAAAAATTAATTCCACAACGACATGTCACCTCATATGAACGTTTACCGTGTAATATAATCCCTTTTATCACAATATCTCTAATTGAGCAGGTTGCATGCCGGTGCCATCAACTTATATGCTCGATATCTCTTTCTTTGACTTTTCGGAAATAGAACTTGCTTATTGATCACCATGACCATGAATTTATTTAGGTTATATCATTTCCATCAAAGGGTCTGAGATATTATCTTCTGTTAAAAAACAGAAGGGATAAATCCTTTCTCGCATTATTCATTAACGCAATATTACTCATGACACACCTAACATATCTTACCCCGCCGCGAACATCTGTCGTCACGCTTTTCGTCAATACATCTAAGTTCGCGACTCATAATACTCATTAATAATAATCTTAAAGTCTAAGGACCAATACACACGTCCGTAGATAAGAACATTCAATGACACATAGAAATATGGATTTTCTACTGGCGGGTCTTGTTCTCATAATATCCTCCTAGATATTACCAAGGGCGTACACCATGAGAAGGTGCCTCAAAGTCCTATAAGTCTCCACCCCTGATAGCCTGTATCATTTGTGTCCCTCAAATGATATCATTCAGCTATAGAACATATATTCAATAATAGTATCATAACACTTCCGGGTTCTCATCATAGTAGGGATCTGCTATGACCTTTTAGTACGACAGTTACTATTAGGACATTATCACATACAATGTTACGTAGAAGAACAATCATGATGTGATAAAAAATTTATTAATATTCAAAACCATAAATATAAGTTATCATGAAGTACAAAAGAAGTTGGTTCTAGGACATCAACTCCAACAGACTCCCACTTGCACTAGAGTCATCTGCTAACGACTTTCAGTCCGCTAGCTCTCACATGATACTCATGCTTCTGCTGAGATAGGCCTTTAGTCAAGGGGTCCGCCACGTTCTCTTTTGTGGATACTTTGCTCACTGTAACTTCACCCATTTGATAAAAATCTCTCAAGAGGTGATACTTCCAGAGTATGTGTTTTGTCTGTTGATGTGACCTTGACACTTTTGTAAGAGCTACCGCTGCAGTATTATTCCAATACAATGTGATATGGTCTTTACTGCTAGGTACCACATCAAGCTCTTGAACAAAGTTCTGAATCCAGGCGGCTTCTTTGGCTGTATCAGAAGCCGCTATGTACTCGGACTCCGCTATAGAATCAGCTACAACTGACTGCTTTGAACTCTTCCAGCTCACAGCTCCTCCGTTGAGACAAAAAATATATTCTGAT
Source organism: Viscum album (assembly GCA_963277665.1). Taxonomy (NCBI): domain Eukaryota; kingdom Viridiplantae; phylum Streptophyta; class Magnoliopsida; order Santalales; family Viscaceae; genus Viscum; species Viscum album. Next base: position 1,285,159,499 of record OY728140.1, read on the forward strand.
TGCGACTTTAGATCATTCTGATCTGTCTGAAAACCAGCATCAGCATACCCTCTGATGACAAGCTCCTCATTTCCTCCATACATCAGAAACATATCCTTAGTTCTTCTCAGATACTTGAGGATGGTCTTAACAACAGTCCAATGCTATTCTCCTGGATCTGCTTGATATCTGTCTACCATGCTCAATGCATAAGCAACATCAAGTCTAGTACATAACATGAAATACATGATTGATCTTATCGCCGAAGTGCATGAGATTTTACTCATTCTATCTTTCTCCTGTTGTGTCTGGGGACACATTTTTTTAGAAAGATGTAAACCATGTGACACTGGAACCAATCCCCTCTTGAATTGTTCCATACTAAATTTCTTTAGTATCTGGTCAATATATGTACTTTGGCTTAGTCCAAGGAGCCTCTTGGATCTATCACGAATGATCTTGATCCCTAGAATGTAGGTTGCTTCGCGTAAGTTCTTCATGGATAATCACTTGTTCAAATCGAATGCTCCATGACCTAGATGCTTGCTTCAATTCATAAATGGATCTCTGCAACTTGCAAATCCTTTTGACATCATCTGGTGTCAAACCCTTCTGGTTGTGTCATATAGACATCTTCCTAAAGGTTCTTGTTATGAAATGCAGTTTTGACATCCATCTGCCAAATCTCATAGTTATGGTAAGCTGCTATGATAAATATGATTCTGATGGATTTAAACATGGCGACTGGCGAAAAGGTTTCATCGTAGTCAATTTCTTGATGTTGTTTAAGCCCTTTAGCCAACTAGCTTTGCTTTATAGGTACTTTACCTTCCATGTCCAGTTTATTCTTGAATACCCATTTACATCCAATAGGCTTTACATCAAATGACGCATCGACCAGAACCCAAACTTGGTTCTGATACATGGAATCCATATCAGAATTCATAGCTTCTAGTCATCTTGCAGCTTCTGAGCTCTCTACTGCCTCCTTGTAGGAGAGAGGTTCACCATTGTCCAACAATAATGAGCCACCATTCTCGGTGATTAGAAAACCATCTCTCTGGTTCTCTTACCTCTCTTGAGCTATCACGCAATATTTGTGTTTCAGGAACTACTTTCACGGGGACCTATGAAACTTGTTCATGTACCAACTCTTGTGTATCTTGAGCATTAACTTCATCGAAGTCAATCTTGCTCCTACTATCCTTTTTGAGGATGCGCTCCCTCTCAAGAAAGACAGCTTGTCTGGCAACAATCACTTTCTTGTCTGAGGGGTTGTATAGGTAGTATCCATTTGTTTTCTTGAGATACCCTATAAAGATACACTTCGTGCCCCGGGGTGCCAGTTTGTTGCCTGAGAAAGCCTTAACAAATGCCTCGCATCCCCATACACATGTATGCGATAAAATGAGTTTCTTTCCACTCTATAGCTCGAAGAGAATTCCATTTGGCGCTTAAGTTGGTACTCGGTTTAATGTGTATGACGCAGTTTGTAATTCATATCCCCAAAAGGATAACTGAAGATCTGCATGACTCATCATCGACCTTACCATGTCCAACATGGTAAGGTTTCTCATTTCACTAACACTATTCCATTGTGGTGTATAAGGTGAAGTGAGTTGAGATAGAATCTCAAACTCCCGTAAAAAGTCGATGAACTCTTGGTTAAGATATTCTCCACCTCGATCCGATCGAAACTTCTTTATCTTCTTACCAAACTGATTCTCTAATTAATTCTTGAATTCCTTGAATTTCTCAAAGGACTCAGACTTATGCCTCATCAAGTAAATATAGCAATATCTACTCAAGTCATCAGTAAAAGTTATGAAATAAGAATATCCACCTCTAGCCTCTACTGGAAATGGTCCACACACATCAGTGTGTACCAATCCTAGAAGTTCTGTGACCCTTTCACCCTGTCCACCAAATGGCGTTTTGGTCATTTTTCCTTGTAAACAAGCGTGACATCTATCAAGTGATTTTAGCTAAGAAGAGTCTAAAAAGTCATCTTGACAGAGCTTTGTCAAACGCTTCTTGTTTACATGGCCAAGGCGGTGATGCGTTTATATGAGTCGTGTGAACCTGATTCATTATTGATTGCCAACACTTGGTTTTCATAATTTAATACATATAGACTGTTATTTAAATGTGTCATACCATAACATATGTTGTCCTTATAAAATAAACTTTTATTTTCGAATTTGAAAATAAACCCATCTGTATCTAAACTTGATATAGAAATCATGTTTTTGGTAACAGCAGGTATATAATAACAATCATGTAAAACCAAAATTATTCCTGTTGACAATGAAAGGTGGTAGTCACCAATGGCAAGAGCAGCCAACCTCACCATTGGCAGCTCGCAGATTCACCTCTCCTCTGACAATTTTTCGAAATCTACTTGGTTCTTGCATTTGAATTCAGATGTGAGCACCACAAGCAGTATCTAATACCCAATGTGTAGAAATGAAAAGATTGCACTCGATAACAAACGCACCTTTGGCTTCCCCTTGCCTCTGGGTGCAGTTCTTATTCCAGTGACCTGACTCAACACATGCAAAACATACTGCCTCATTTTCCTTGCTCTGCCTTTGGATCTTCTTCTTCTTGGTCGGACGGTGCTCGGGGGCTTTAGACTGTTTATAAGTCCTAGACCCCTTTGCCTTGTCCTTCCTCTTCTTATTCACCATAAGGATTGCTGGTTTGTCACGCCTCATGTATTTATTCACTTGGTGAATCAAGGTCAGAAGTTCCGATAGACTATTCTCATTATTGCACAATTTGCAAATGATCCATCAAATTCCAACAAAAACTTTAATGGCTATTTGTTCAAAAGGCGTATCCGCTGTGTCCGGAACTTGCACATACAACCTTCCTTGAGTGCTTGATTGCCATTCTGTTCCTGTTGCTTAATGATGTTCCAAACAGCAAGTCAAAGGCCCTTTTTGGGGGCATATCTTATGATGTCTGGGAGTAACCCTTTGTCCATATGAGTAACACAATCCCTTGGACCTCCTTTCTTCAAACTCTGAAATTCCCTTGGCACCCCTCCAATTTCCAGTTTCCACTCTCTTCCCTTTATCACTTTCCTTCATCACTTTCTCTTTATTAATCCCAACTTCTGAAGGAAAAATTTCGGTTGCCTGCTGAGGAATTCTAAAATTAGAATTCTAGCCTACAGTTCCAGCCTTGAATGTTAGTACAATACCTTCAAGAATCAAAGATTTTTCTACTTTCTCGCCCAAACTCGACATTCTGAATTTATCTGAAGGCTCCTGGACTACAACTCTTCCTAAAATTTCTTGCCTTGAACCTCTTAAAAATTAACTCATATACCAGGAGTCTGTGAGATCAGGGATGGGGAGAGCCATTTTTTCAAAATTTTCAATATATTCTTCAATTCTTCTAGTTCACTTCAAGTTCTTCAACTGTATTTGTTGATTTCCTTCCTCTGTTTCGTACCGGTCAACCAGAGCCTGCTTGAATTCATTCCAGGTGAGGTGTGGCTTAGACTCATGGAGTGAAAGATACAATATCAAGTCATTCCTCCCATACAGACCTGCGCAACAATGAGCTTCATACTTCCTGAACTAAAAAATATGCTTCAGGCCGAGCAACCCAAGAATAAGGATCATCTCCCATGAAAACCACTTGCTTGGAAAGTTCACGGATTCTATTTCGGCACTGGTCAGGCTTCTCTTTGCCACAATGGACTGAACTAAAAATATGCTTCAAATGCTGCTGGACACTTTGATGTGTTAATACTATCTGAAAGCCCTTTTATCGCAGCATTCATACTGTAAAACTGTATTTCATGTGAAGAAAGAGTTCCATTTTTTCCAAAGCTGCCTCCACAATATTCACCGCGCCTCCATTCTAGTTGACATACGTTAACTGCACCTATCCAGAAGAAATAACTCTTAATGAAAGCATCAAATAGATAGGTGCTTGAGTATGAAACAGAAGAGAAAATTTCTATTCACTAGTAATTCTGAATTACAGAATTATGTGTTTTTCAAGATTATTTATTTAAAGTGTTTTTCAAGATTATTTATTTAAAGTGTTTTTCAGTCTTGTTTAGGTTTTCTTCATGATTTTAAAAAAGTTTATTAAGATGGATATGTGGACACTGATTGAAGTGACACTGATTGATCAGAAGCTTGTTATGTGTAGTTTGATGCGGCCTTTGTTTAACTCGTTCATTTTTTTTTTTTTTTTTGTGATCGATGTTAAAAAACCAAACGGATGCAGTATCGTCAGATGAGACGGAAGGAGCAGGATCGGGTGGCGAGGATGGAGGTGGACTACCAGAAGAAGAAGCGAGCGGCGGAGTTCAGCATGAGGAGGGAGGAGAAATTGAAGGCTGCGGAGGAGAGGACGGCCAAAAAGCGTCTGAAACGGCAGAGGAAGAAGCTGAGGAAGAAGGAGAAGAGTGGAAAGTCGGATGCTGGAGAAGGGTCTTCAGGGGATGAAGGGGACGCTGACGACGTGGAAGGGGAGCGCGTCACATGACATTTGCTCTTCCTCTCATGGTCTTGTTGAATTTTATAACTAATATATGCATGTATAAAATGTATTTTAGAATAGAAACCAATCAATACAAATTATATGATATCAAATCACTAGACTTAAAAAAGCTCTGGCTATTTTATGAAAATTTTAGCATGTTATGAAAGTAGATATTATAAGAAAATAATTTAAGCTAATTTGGGAATGAATTCAATTCCATCAATTGGTCCCCTCTACAACACCTAATAAATTACTTTTCCCCAATTAATATAATCTTCTACATGATGAAACCAATATGTTCCCATTCTAATGATGTTGAAACCTTCCATGCATATCTTTTAAAAAGGAAGGTTTGGTGTGGTTCAATTTCTACTTAACATTGCTATTTTATTCATTTTATAAATTAGCTGAATATTAATTTTTTTTTGGAACTTTTGGACGAATTCGTGAAAGTGTGGTAAAGTTTGGAATCATTTGATTATGTTTTGGATCCAAGCGATTTTATTTGCAAGTTGAAAAAAAGTTTACGCTTTTGCAATTAGTACACCAATCCATTTTCTATTTCCTTGTTCATGTCTTTTTTTTTCCATTTGCATAGGCGACATTTCATATCCATTGTAGTAAGTTATTTTTTCAAATTGCTTATCATAATCCCCTTTTTTCAATTGTAAAATCATAAACCTTTTCCATTAAATATAGTTGTTGGACAATCAGTGATAGATGCTACCAACCAAGTTTTAATTTATGAGTATGCAATGACAACTAGGGACATTTGGAAGCATTTGGAGAGGATAGTTTGAAATCATTTGATGAAACTTGGGAAGGTGGAATGAAACAACACCATTATTTCGAAGTAATGATTTTATTTTGAGTAATTTTGTAGCCACATGGTTATTTTGGATACAGATAATTGTTTTTGTAAGTTGGTGAAAAAAATTATGTTTTTTTCAATTGACAGACCAATCCATTTTTCCTTTCCCATTGCATGTTTTTTTTTTCCATTTCCATTGAGGAGACTTTCTTCATATCTAACACAAATTTGTTGTTATTTTTCGCTTTGTTTAGTGTGTTTTTATGTTAAAAACAATAGTAAAACAATGATTTAGAGGTTTTAGGAGGTTTTGGGAATAAGAATAAAATACTGAACATTCATAGTTGGGATTTCATTCATTGAAGCTACATTTTAAAATATGATGTGTATGTACAATTCACTTAAGGAATTTGATAATAATTTATGTAGGGAAGCTGGCTGGTTAGGATTAAATGAAGGAATCAAAAGGCTGTATTTGAAATTGCTAAGCAACGCAGATGACAACAACACAAGGACGTTGTCCACATCCTTCCCTAATCAAGCGACCTCATATGTTCACTACGTATATCAAATCTCTAGGAGACAATATTGGAAGACCAACGTTGGCAGCGCCACAACGCCAACGTAGCATGCACTAGTCTCTAAAGGAGACAAAGTAAAAACCACACTGCATTCCATCTTCTGACAATGAAACCAAGGTTGGTAAATGGCTTGCTCAGAAGAACGCGCGTCGCGCGCCACCACTGTTTCAAAATTTTCAAACGTTGCTCCGTCGCCTGCGGGTCCTTCCTCCCTGGTGGCTCCTTGTTCTCTGGCGGTTGAAGGAGGGCGGAGGCCTTCTCGTCAGGCCTTTTCTAGGGATCTCGGTCCCTCTGGTCCCCCTTGGCTTGGGACTTTGTCTGGGCTTTCGTTCAAAGAGGCTGTTCCAAGGGGTTCTTCTTCGTCGCTGTCGAATGAGGGGCTCATCCCGGTGGTTCCTCTCGCACTGTCGTCTTCTGCGGTTGGCAGTGCTCCGGTTCTAGATATTTCGGCGGTGGCTTTCAGCGAAGCGTCAACTCATCTCCAATGGACTTTAATTGCGAGATTTGGGCCGGATAAGCCCCCATTGTCGATGTTCCAACATTTTGTCTCCTCGTGGGGCTTATCGTATCCGGCCAGGGTTTCGTCTTTCAATCGAAAGTCTTTCGGCATAGTCCTGGCCTCCAGGGAAGATTTTGTTGCGGCGTGGTGCAAGAGTCCCAAATCCATGGGGCGGTGGTAGTTCAATCTATTTCGCTGGTCGATGGATTCCCATTTTGGCAGAATTGTCTCTCGTGGCTGTCTGGATTTCTCTCCCAGGCTCACCGCTCCCCTTCATGAATGGGGCTTTTCTACGCAGCATCAGAGATTCGTTGGGCTCGTTTCTTTGCACCGATGAGAAGTCTTTACGTCTGGAGGATGTGACCTCGGCCAAGATCTGCGTTGAGATGGATCTTCAGCTCCCTCTCCCGGATAAGATTCGTCTTCGCATGGAGGGTATGGCGGAGTGGTCTCAGTCTCTGGTTTACCCCGCCCCCCTCGGTTCTGTTCCCGGTGTTGCATTCAAGGCCATGCGCTTCCTGTGTGCCGTAAAGCCTTCCGGGAACAGATGGCTTGCAGTTCGGCTCAGGCTCCCTTCAGTCGTGTTGTCTTGGCAGCTTCAAGGGTTCAGTCCTCTCTGCAGGTCAGATCAGCTCCGATTGTTCCCGATTGGGGGAAGGCTATTCTTCTGGCTCCTTCCCCGGAGGTTCTGGCCCCGTCTTCTCAGAAGCTCGATCTAGCTATTAAGCTGGCTCCTCCCTGTTCTGATTTGGTGCTTTATAACCGAGAAGCATGGTCTCTTCCCATGTTTCCTCCTCTTGTTTCGGGCTCCTCAGGTATGCAGCTTTCTCCTCCCCTCGTGGGTAGCAGTGTAGTTGTCCATACTTCTTCATTTGCTCCTCGTATTTGTATTCGTGAGCTCTCTCGGAGGATGGTGGTTCCCAGGATCTTCTGCAGGCCTCCTCTCCTCTTCCAGGGGTCAGCTCTTCTCAGTCAGTGGTTAGTTCTGTTTAGCCAGTGGTCATCTCTTCTCAGCCTGTGGACAACCCTTCCAAGGCAATGGTTAGTTATTCTCAGAAAGTGGCCTACTCTCCTCAACAAAGTTCTGTTCAGCCAGGGGTCTTCTCTGGTCAGCCTATGGTCAGTACTTCCAAGGCAATGATCAATTCTTCTCAGAAAGTGGCCAGCTCTCCTCCGCTTTTGACAGTGGCCTGCACTCCCTCTCCGAGGAAAGATCTCCATTTTTCTCGGGAAGCCCCAGGCTGCTTGGAAGGGGCTGACGCCGATCTTTCTCCAGTGGACTGTGGGTTGAGATTGCAGTAGAGAGTCTGTACCAGGTCTCAGTCTAAATCGCAGTCGGTTAAAGTTTTATTTCATAATCTTCAGGGCCACGGATCTGGGGCCAAATCCAAGCGACCCAATGTTCGATGTTAAGTCTTCTAGTATGGAATGCCCGTGGGTTGGGAGCCCGGGTGAAATCAGACTTCTTATCTAATGAACTTCATCATTGTAACATCCCCGACCTGGAAGCCACTAAACCGGTGCCTCAAGTCGGGTCGCCACATGACCTCAAGCGCGCCTTCCCGTACGCCAGAGGTTGCCAACCAGCAGCAAGGGTCTAATAGGATATGTGGGGAGACTATACCCTCTCTATCAAAGTAAGCCACAACAGAAAATAGTTTAAATAGCGGAACAATAGAGAACAATCAATAACATGCATAAATAACCAATTCTCAAACTGGGTACAACCATATGCAACAGTAAATATGTCATGCCATGCTATAGTGACAAGTGAACAAAAACCCCAAAAGAAAGACAAAATGCAGGATCCCCAAAATGGTCTGGACTCCGAGTTTGGAACCTCACCCGTACATGTCCCATGTCCAACTCAACTCCCTAGCATAAGGAACTTGCCCTTGTCCTGACCTGCAAGCATAAAATCTGCTTGGGTACCCAATGGCGGTCCGAGCAGGGTGTGAGTATAACTCAGTAGGCCACCACCAACGGTCTCTACAAAATATCCAGCAAAAGTAGACGGTGCTTGTAAGTCATAATTAATGGCAAATAAAGGTAAACAGTTCAATAGGTCATTCTAGACAATACTTCTTTAAATTATACTACCATTGGATCCAGGTTCACTACCTAGACGTTTCATAATTTAATCTACCTTTTTCATGTGTTCAATGGATTAAGTATGTTCAATATTCTCAAGCATATGGGAGTAAACATCAAGTCCCATCTCACTAGGCATCACATTATAACAACCTCATAATCCTCACATTGAAGCCTTAGTCCGGGTGGAATGCAACCGTTAGGGGAATAGAATACCGTCCCTTCTCTAACCCGTGCATCTGGGGGTAGAGCTAGAACCTCGGTCCAACTCAACCCGTGGGCGTAGAACCTCAAGTCCATACCCCACTCTACCAAGCCATGTGCACATGCTTATTTATCATTCACGACAATTAATCACATCAAAACAAGCATAGCCAATATCGTTTACATCATCACAACATTATTAATAAATGGGAAATTAACATTATGCCTCAATCTATTAACACATTCATCATTTATAACACTTAACCCTTTAGCCCCATTTCCCATTTCTCAGCCCATCTCACTAAGCATATTCAAGTGTAAACATAATTCCTTATCATATTCCCATTATTCCCATCTAACCCATTTAAATGCCAACCAAACAATCCCTTAGCCTTTAACCACATTAGATACAACTAACCACAATCCATTCTAACTCATTACATAAACCAATTAACCTCCTCGTTAAGTCTCTATATTATTATGAGTCAAATTCACACCATACATTTCCGTTAGCTCCATCAGGATGGCCGACACACCCCATGGGTGGCCCTAATTTGGTCAAGTCATTCTCCTTGCATTCCATGAGGATCAAGAAGGGTTCGATTAATTGTTTAGACACCCAATACACCACATCTCATTAATGGCATCAAGAACACATCAAGAGGAGAGACAAGAATGAAATCCTACATGCACAAATCTACACAAGAACCAAGGGATATAACTTGTAGACCACCTACCTTGAATCCGTTGGTGAACGCACCCTTAATCAAGGCCTTGGATCCTGATTCAACACACCTTTGATGCCTCAACCTAGATCTCACCGGAAAAGAAAGGTTTTAGAGCTTCGGTTGGAGAGAAGAGAAAGATACCAACCCTAAACAAGAAAAAGAAGCAAGGAGGGATTTAGCCTTACCCGGATCTTCGTTTCGCAACCGACAACACTCCAAACGGCCTAGGATTGAAGGACAAACACCCTTGAGAGCTCTTGGGAGCTTTGGTTCGTTCCTAGGGCTGCAAGAGGGAAGGAGGTAAGTCCCGAGTTGGTACTTAATTCCTCGTAATGACATTTTTGTAATTTTTTAAAAGTTTCTGGGACGCACGGTTTACCCGCACAGTTTGCCAAACCGGGCGAAAACCGTGCGAATGCTACTGTCCGAAAATCCTTCTTCTGCACAGTTTACCTGGGCTGTCCGCACGGTTAGGACTAACCGTGCGCAAACCGTGCGACTTGCCCAGAAAACTCCTTTTCTCCCTTTTCATGTCCCAAACCCCTGGAACACCCCCGAGCCTTCTTAAGGATTCGGTAAAACACTTATTCGGCCAAAAGAAAGGACTTAAACTGAAACGTGGGAAAAAACATACCTTAACGGAGATCCGGGTTCTTACAATCATCATTCTAGTTCCATGATAGTTATTCTTGAGCCCAAGCAAGCTGCTTCAAAGTTACAGGAGTACGCGCAACGGATAAGGGTGCATGGTTCCATGCACAATTTCCTAATTCTCATATTTGGCTCTTCTAGAAAGCTTCAGTTTCTGTGGAGCTGATCTCCTCTTCGGACCAGTTTTTGACCACAAAAATCTTAGTGGGGGCTAGCAATTTGTTCTTTTCGTTTGTGTATGCAAAGTGTGAAGCTCAGGCAAGGGAAGACCTTTGGCGTGATCTTAGCTCATTTAACCTAGGAGTTTTTCCATGGTTGATAGGAGGAGATTTCAACATTATAGCGAATCTGGAAGAGAAAAAAGGCGGCGGTGCTTTTCCCAGGAGGGTGGATTTTGTATCCTTCATGGTTAGTAGTGGGCTGTTAGATGCAGGGTACTCCAGAGATCCTTTCACATGGTGCAACAACCAAAAAGGTAGTCATCAAATCTGGTGTCGGTTGGATCGGTGCCTGGTTAACGAGGCAGCAATTGCGGCCTTCCCAGATATTAAAGTCTCTCATCTCCCTCACAGCTTATCGGATCACTCTCCTTTGTGCATCTCTTTGTCTTCTAAGACTGAAAGAGGTGATTCTTTCCATTATTCCCATTCTTGGTCTGTCGAACTGGGGTATTTTGAGGTTGTCAGTGAATCGTGGAGCGTCTCCTCCCAGGGGAACCCTTGGATGGTGTTTCATAACAAGCACATGAATCTTAGAAGTAATCTGCATTTATGGTTTAAGAGACTCCCCCCCTCGTGACCGGGATTTGGAATTAATGAAATCAGAAATTGACCAGATGGAGAGGAGTTTGGAGGAGGCTTGGAATGAGGCTTTGTTCTGTGATCTAAGGAGCAAGAAGAACGAGTTGACTGATTTGCTTTTGAGACAGGAATGTGTAGCTCATGAGCAGTCGAGAGTAAAGTGGCTTCACGAGGGGGATCACAATACTGGATTTTTTCATGCGTGCATCAAAGAAAAAAAGGAGGTTCATAAGACCCAACTTGCGTATGGAGGATGGCTCCTTTTCGAGTGATAGGGATGTGGTTGGGGTTAAGGTGGATGAGCACTTCAAATCTTTATTGGCCGGTCCCAATCCTCATCTTCAGGGAGGTTATCTGAGGGGGACGACGGTGATTTTTTGATGTTATCACTAGCAGGGTGTCTGTGGAGGACAATGAGAGCTTTGAAGCGGTGCCGGATGAGAAGGAAGTTCGTGATGTTGTCTGGTTCCTCGACCCTGAAAGTCCCCCCGATCCCGGCGGTTTTCCTTTCTCTTTCTACAGGTCTTCGTGGGATGTGGTGAAGGGTGACCTTGTTTTTGCAGTTCAGGATTTCTTCTCTGGTAGGAATCTTCCTCGTATTGCTTGTGCCACAAAGATTGTCATGGTACCTAAGGTTAAGGATCCTCAATCCTTGAATTAGTACCGGCCCATTATCTTGTGTAATGTTCCCTACAAGGTTCTGGTGAGCATCCTCAATAAAAGAGTGACATCTTTTCTCCTGGGTTGGATTGCAGAGGAGTAGCATGACTTTATTAAAGTCCGGAACATTCAAGGGGCAATTGGCCTGACCCAAGAGGTGATTAGTGAAATTAATCAGAGAGTCTATGGGAGAAACATGGTCATCAAGTTGGATATGAACAAGGCTTTTGATAGGGTTGAATGGAGCTTCTTACCAAGGGTGTTTACCTGTATGGGGTTCTCATAATGGGTGATTGACCTCATGTTTCGATGTTTCAGCTCAGCTTGGTTATCTATTTCTTTCATGGGAAAACAATTTGGTTTCTTCAAGGCTGTCCAGGGGCTACGTCAAGGGCACCCCCTCTCCCCATCTTTATTTATCATTTCTTAGGATGCGTTAAGTCGGTACATTAATCTACATGTCAACTCAGGAAGGATTCTCCCTTATCGCAGCCGACGCATATCAAGTGGCATCTCTCATCTTATGTTCACTGATGATACTATTATTTTTATAAATGGCAGTAGAAGAGCTATTCAGGGTATTAATGAGATCTTGGAGGAGTACTGTTCTTGGAATGGGCAAGTGGTCAATAGGGAGAAGAGTTTATTCTTCACATCTAGTAAGTGCTCAGATAGAAGGGTCAGTTCTATGGGAAGCAAGTTGGGTATGAAAAGCGGAGTGTTTCCTATGGAGTACCCGGGTGCTCCGGTGTCCCCCAGAAAGCTTCTCATACCAGAAAGCTTCTCATTCATCACTTTGATAAGTTTATTGATCGTATCATGGGGAGAATCCTGAATTGGAAGAGTAAGCTTCTTTCCTTTGGAGGGTGTATCACTCTTGTCAACAGTGTTCTTTCCTCCATTCTGATGCATGTTTTCTCTACCCTGAATGTCCCAAAAAAGGTGATCGCCAAAATGGAGCGAATGTTAGTGTCTTTCTTATGAGACAACTAACTGGATGGAAAACACCATCGGGAGTCATGGCAGAGGTTGGCTAGACCCACTGCAAAGGGAGGTGTCAACATCAAGAATGTGAGCGGAATGTTGAAAGGGCTTCATGCTAAGCTTGCATGGGAGATTATTGAGGGGAAGACATTATGGGGCAAACAAATTCAACTTAAATATGGGAGCCAGTCCATTCAGTTTGCAAGGTTCTCTCCCATTTATCGCATGGTTCACCCCTTTTCTATCTCTCTGAATCAGCATGCTCACTGGATTGTTGGTAAGGGGGAGATTAAATTCTGGCAGCACAACTAGGTTGGTTCGGTCCTTGGTTTTTCGGGCTATCCCACCCCGAACATCTCCTTTAAAGAGGCGAGTAATCATCCTGGATTTACTAATGCTACTCTTGATGTGAATCATCAGGCTGTTTTCGAGAATATCAGCTTCAATGACTGCATTTTTGCGGGTTCTTCCTCTGGTGTTTTTTCTACTAGAGACCACCTCAGGCTTCAGGCTGATGAGAACGTTCAGGATGTGTGGGGAGAGGTTGTCTGGTGTAAGGATATCCCTTCAAAATTCAACTACCTAATTTGTCGAGTCGGGAATAGAGCGCTGCCAACAGCGGATAATCTTCAGTGCCTGGGAGTTTATTTAGCTTCCAAATGTTTCTGCTCCAGGGAGCCCAACAGTGAGTCGATCAACCATCTGTTTCTGCAGAGTGATTGGGTGAAGGTGGTGTGGAGTACCTTCGGTAGCTTCATAAGGTGGACAGGGTGGGAGGTGTTGCTGTTGGATTGTTGCGGAATCGTCGAGAGACACAACAACAGAAACGAGAGAAAACGAAAGAAAGAAAGCAAATAAGGACACAGCGATTTACGTGGTTCGGGAAAAATCCCTACGTCCAGGGGAAAGGCAGAATTCACTATATCGGGAGCACAAAAAAATTACAGAGGATTTCAGTCGTAAACCCTAGCCCGAAATGAGCTACATATGAAGAAGATGGTCCACTGTTCCGAATAGTAAATCCGCGTCGCTACAGTGATCGGCGGCTGGTTTTGTCAAAAGCGCTACAGTGGCTGCCGGCTGGAAGTCAAAAGTGCTACAGTCCAGTTGACCCCGAAGTCCGCACCGTTACGGTACCTGTCAGTGTCGGTCGGTCAGCTCCGCTACAGTGGTCAGCATTCTCAGGACTGGAAAGGAAAGAGGGCCATCATTATTACCACCGGGTGCTGGAGTATTTGGTCATACAAGAATGAAGATCGTCACAAGGCAGTCATCGGGACCTACTATGGAATTATTTTTAAAACTAAGAATCTGGTGTTGGACCTGGCTTGGCTATGCCATAACTGGGAATCTGCTGCCTCCTTCAGATCTCTCTTATCGGCTCATTCCAATCAAACCAGAGGCGTGGCTCATGGGCGATGGGTTCGGTGGATCCCCTCAGGCAGGGTCTGAAGTTGAATACTGATGGTTCTTGTCTAATGGGTTGCATGCGAGGCAGAGGGGTCCTCAGAGACAGGTGGGGCTCGGTGGTTTTGGATTTCTCAGGTTTCTTTGGTAAGGGTGATTCTCTTCGAGTTGAGGCGGAGGCTATACTCGCGGGTCTCTGTTTATGCAGACAGAGAAATCTTTTTCTTTCCATTGTTGAGACAGACTCTTTGGTTCTCTATAACGCATTGCTTGGCAAAGGAAACGTTCCTTGGTCCATTGTGTACTCTATTCGTAACTACAAGGGGCTGCTGGACGGTCGAGCTGAGATTCTGCACACGTGGAGAGAAGGGAATGCTGTTGACGAATTCCTGGAATCTAAAGCAACTCTTGATCAGCGAATCGCTACTTTCACCAGCCTTGGTTCCTCCCCCCGGAGGGAATTAAATTTGTTATTGCTGATGCTTTGGGCTTGCACTATTTCAGACCCTCGTGATGCTGTTTCCTTTTTATCTTCTCTTTTGTCATCTTGATAATAAAATAAAAAGTTTGTTTGTCTTGACAATGAAACCATTTCAACATTGTCTTGCATGCCAACCCCATCAGGCAAACTCTCTTTTAACGTTGGCTGACATTATTTTCACACTAAGGTATCAGTTCAAATACGTTGTTTGCATCAATTTAATAGCACAATATCTGAAGGAAACACTGTGTGACAAGAACACTCAGGACAACAATGAAAGTCAATGCCGAGTGCGTCAAAATGTAAGGAATCCAACACATGCTCCATTGTGCCTAACGTGAGGAGCACTGCTTCTTAAGACAACACCCATAACTCAACGCTGCATGCATGGGAACTTGAAATAGTGAAAAGCTCAAATTGTAACATACATTGTAATGCTCTGTTTTTGTACAATTTTAAATGTCGGATGCTTAAGCCAGCGATACCATCCCAACACTGAGGCGATCAGAGTTTAGGCAATGACAAAAGTGGATGCAATATGCGTCATCATTCACAAAGTTTCATTTACGTAGAATTCCAACCCCACCCAACATTGTCTGCATCGGAATTCTCAAAAACAACATCACATTTACAATGCCTTTTTCATATTCAATGTAGACAATGTTGGATCCAAAAAAAGCTAAAAGTTAGGATTGTTGAAATACTGCAGCTCAATCAGCCACATACCAAGGATGATTCAAATGAGTTCCCAACAGTTCAGAAAAATACTATAAGACCATTAAATGCTTAATAGAGAATGAAGAAGGGAGAACGAGACATTGAAGTCATTGATGGAGTTTGTGATGGGTTTTAGGGGTTCATCATATGAACAAAGGCAGCAGAAGCGAGCAGAAGCGAACCCATAAATGTGTCTGATCTATCCTCAACAAAATTAAAAAGTAATATAAATAAAGAACATAAACATGAATATCTAGATAACAGTAAGCTCAATATTCAATCTTGGATGGAGTATGATTTTAAGGGTTCATCATACAAACAAAGGCATTAGAAGAAAACCCATAAATGTTTCTGATCTATCCTCAACAAAATCAAAAAGTAATATAAATAAAGAATATAAACATGCATATCTGGATAATAGTATGCTGGGACAGCTAGCCGACCAGCCCTGCGAAGGTGGAGTGCTGATATCATGACATATGCTGGGGAAGAGCAGTTCCAAGTTGTCTTGTTTGGGTGATTCCCTCTAAGACCTACGGGTTATGTAATTGTCTCTAAGCCTTCAGGCCTTATAAGGGTTCTACCTCACCCCTTGAAAGGTGGATTATCAAAATAATAAAAAAAATGAAGGCCTTCGGGCCATTCCGATCATATTTGGATAATAGTAAGCTCTGTATTCAATCTTTGATGAAGTATGCTTGATGTTGATCATTAAAGCAGCAGATGAAAGCTTCCCGCCTCTGAGAGGATTACACTGGCCAAAGGATCCCATAATGTTTTTTGAGGATCCCTAAACGAAAAAGGTGTGCTAACGCATTCACCTAGAGATAAACCGCATCCCAGGAGGAAGAGAGTATCAAGAGGCTTGCATAGAATTGGTCGTACCCAGTAGGAGGGATCTCATCCCTTTATATAGTCATTCTCGACACATTTCATTTAATGAAACACGTCGACCATATTCAACGCATCGACATACATTTATTACCGTTGGGCTTATTAATTGAATTCCTTCAATGAATGTAAGTCATACAATCTATTTATAATGGTTTGTAATTGAAAAAACCATGTGAAAAGACGCATACACCTAAAGTCATGTGGGAAGACACATGCACCTAAATCACATGCTTTTAGTACACATTTAACAATCTCCCACTTGTGCTAAAATCCCATAAGGTCTTTATGCCAAACTTCACAACTCTCTGTGAATCCATCTAAAACTCTTCTAGATACAGTTTTATCGAATTCTCTTCATTTTTGGAACAAACACTTTGTCCAAAACACAATCTTTATCCAGGGGCCTAATTGTGTGACCCTACATGCCTTAGTAGCATTGACAACAAATATAAAATCCATATTTCATAAATGTAAGCAAAGAGCATCCTTTAGCAAAGGATGAGTGCTACTCAAGCTACTAAGGGGTCTGGTGTATCAAACATACTCATATCTCTATAGGAGCATGTCCACCATAAGATGTATTATATACATAATATGTATACCTATATAATCCATTTTTCCATGACATAGAATGACCACTACACATGGAACATGTCAATCTAGTATAGGCCAACTCATCATTTCTTGATTCTCTGAAATAAACTCACCAAGTCGATGAATACATCACATGTCATTCATATAACAGATGAGCACATCACATGTCCCTCATCTAAGTAGTTAATCATATCATATGTGGCCCAACTAAGCATGACCATGCATTTCCTCAGTCTAATTCAATCAGGGTCCATATGTCTTTACTCATCATACAAGTGAAAAAACCCCATCTTGGATGTGTTCCAACTGATGACATGATCAACAACATACCCGAGCAACCCTTAATTAGTTAATTATCTTTTGAATTGCATAAGAAAGGGATCGATGTATAAAGGTTATCATGTTAGGTATCTCACCAACCTTAGGTAAAAAGGATTAATAATAAGCATACCCTCTAAGTATATCGATGACTGTATGAAATTCCATGTGATATACTTCAACGGGCTAGTCCAAGTAACAAGTCTCTGCTTATTCCATGGGATATTCTTCATATCTCGTATACAACCCTTTGCAATGAGTACCAGATTTTATTCATGCTAATCTTAATATATCACCGCAACCCATAATACTCTGTGATGATTATCGATTAAGGATAACTCAAAGTCATACTTTGAGGGGATATCATCATTCGACTGTTCATGTAAAGTAAAACGCATCACACATGAATGAATGATAAATGGAGGTTTAATTTATTATAAAACCATGATACATCATATAACCATTACATCGATCTCTCAAGTATCAAATACTTGAAGACCTAACATGACCCTTACATTGTTGTCGTGGTAATGGCTTCATTAACGAATCTGCTACTTTGTCCTCCATACCCACCCAACTGATCTTTATATCACCCCTCTCAACAATCTCCCCTATGAGATGGTATTTGTGAATAATTTGTTTGGTCATTTGTTGAGACTGGGGTTCCTTAGCCTAAGCGATGACTCTATTATTTTCATAGTAAAGCTCGATCACTCCTTGAATTCTAGGAACAACCTAAAGTTTAGAGATGAACTTCCTGATCTAAATAGATTCCTTCGACACATTTGATACAACAATGTACTCTACCTTTGTTGTTGAGTTTTCAATAGTGGCTTGTCTGGAACTCTTATAACCAATAACTCCATCATTTAGACAAAACAAAAAAACTAACTGAGACCTCAGGTCATTTTTTTTCAGATTGTAAACTAGCATATGTGTAACCCTTTACACAAAGCTCATCCTCACCTCCAAAGATCAAGAACATATCCTTAGCCCTTCTCAAGTACTTAAGGATGTTTTTTCACAACAATACAATGAATTTCATTGGGATTGGATTGATATCTACTCGTTACACTAAGATCATAGGCAACATTAGGTTGGGTACATAACATGATATACATGATAGATCTTATGGAAGACACATAAAAAATTCTATCCATCCATTCTAACTCTTTATAAGGATCCTGAATCTTTCTAAGATTCGTTCCATGTAATACTAGTAAAGACCCCTTTTTAGAGTTCTCTATGCTAAACCACTTTAGCACTTTACCAATATAAGTGTCCCAATTGAGTCCAAGAAACCTTTTAGATCCATCTCTATAGATCCCCATACCTAGTATGTAGGATGCTTCACCCTTGTCTTTCATTGAGACACATTTTCCCAACCGCATCTTTATAGAGTAAAGAGTCAGGATGTCGTTTCCCATCTGGAGTATGTCGACTATATACAAAATAAAAAACACTATGATGAACCCAATTTGTGTTTGAGTTGTATTTGTTTTCAATAAATGAATAAAAATGCATGATGTAAATATGATATAAAATAAGACATATTAGAAGGAAAGAGAAAAACCCAAGCATATTGATAACGTTCATGAAGTTCCCAAGCAATGTGTCACTTTGTGTTGAGTAAGTGAGTGTTTGGAAATATGCCTTGAATCTTGGAAGTGATGTAAGTTTCCACCACTAATTATGTGGAAAAGAAATAATAAGTAATGAAGTGATGCTATAAGATTCAAGGAAACCTAATCACATGATGGAAATAATGATTGTAGGTGCGAGTTACTACTACCATTGGATATGACTGATGATCCATCCACTTATAAAAGACTATTTGATGTTTAAAGATGCTTCTTCTTGGTATTCTATACACACATATGATTCAATTAGATTTGATTTATAGAGAAGGAAGAGTTTCATGGAGTATTCATACTGATGAATATTATATCTCTGTAAAGATTTTAAATGTGATGATTGATGTGCCGATCCTCAAGGAAATCAAAAACAAGTGTTGGTGGATATAGAGACACTATCTAGACTATTTTGGAAGTGAATTTGAGTTACTCAAGAAGGGATGGAGATGGTTTGAGGAGGCTTTAATTTGAAGTGAAGAAAGTATAGAATTTCCAAACTATGCTCAATCTTTACATTATAGTCGATCCATTGAGTTGTCTGTGTGGTCGATCCATTGTCTGTTTCTCATGGTCGATCTTCACGGTCAATACTTTGTACATGTGATCGATCTTCACGACCATTATATTGTACATGTGTTTGATCTATTGAGTTTTTCATGTGGTCGATCTTCATGGTTGATCCATTGACTTGATATATGTAAGCATAAGACAAGCTAGAGAGATGATCAAACAATACTATGTAAACATGATCACTCAGAAGATTTCCTATATGCAAACATCATCTGTATTCTGAATAGATTTCATCCTTCATCTGCATAAACATCAGATAATACTGTGTAAACATGATCACCCAGAAGAGTGCTTGTGCATAAAATCATTTGCATGTGGATCAAGCTGCGTAAACATGGACTGAAGCTACGTAAAGGTAATGTAGGTTTTCATCGAGATGTGTAAAGTTAAGCTTAAAAGAGAACAAAAACCATATCATGAATCATTTTGAGTGGGCATTTTTCTTACTGTGGAAGAGTTAAAAAGTGTTCAAAATTAAAGTGATGAAACAAGAATATAATTGAGACCATACCATAGGACAAACTTTGGTGAAAATTGTGGTGGGAAAATGGATTACTGAGGAACTCCACACCATAGTGATGGGCGTTTCAAACTAGTACACCACCTGTGAGGGATGATAGGACACATCCATGCTATAGTTGAGGACGTGATGACTCGACACTGAAAATATGTATTCCATGCTGTGGAATGAGATGGCACATCATAGTTGCATGGATCCATGCTTATGTGGAAGATTTTGAAGGAAAATATAAGCACAATTTTTGTGAAATAATTATGTAGACAAGGATGCTTAGGATCATGGATATATTCATGAAAGAATAATTACCGAGTCTCTAGGAACGATAAAAGGAAACATGTGCAATATATAGACCATATATTTTGAGAGTTTTGAATGAGTGAAATTATAGGAATTGTTAAAGCATTGAGAATTATGGAAACTGAGTTTCGAGTCTTTAGGAAGACTGAATAAGTTGGAGATTTGAAGTCCAAGATTTGAGGCATTTAAAAGTGCGAGAATTATGAGGTAAATTTTTCACACTATATAGCAAATATATATGAGAAGAAGAAATAAATAATTTAATAATATTGACTATTTGTGTATATTGTAAATACTACATCATTCAAAAGAGAAATAAGGAGTGAGAGAGACTCAATACATTATCGATTGTGGAACTTGAAGTATCAGAGAGAGAGAAATATGAAATTGGTGCTGCATGAAAAGGATTCATATCATGCACTGAAGAAGAAGAAGAAGAAAAAGAATAAAAAGAATAAGAATAAGAAAAGGAAGAAAAACAAGAGACTGTGAGTGTCATACATCTATTGATCATACACATGTTGAAGTTTTGAGAGAGCCAGACTACAACATATCGCTATAGAAGTTTGAAGATTTTGAAGCAGATCACCTGATTATTGCAAGAGAAGAATAAGATCAATTCATTCAGTCCATGAGGGACTCAATCCATCACATATGAAATTTATTCAAGGAAGTGCAAGTCCATTATATTATACAAAGAGAAAATAAGCCCTCACTTTCTTTTTACATGGTCGGTGCCAGGATATCGAGTTCAAGGTCATACCCTTGCTCAAGATTCTTATGATAATAAATAGAAATTTATGTGTGAGTGGGATAAAAACCACTATACACTGAGGATGTAGTCATACATAGGGAGTTGAACCTCATTAATAAACCACGGTGTTCTCTTATACCGTTTTATGTTTCTATATCTGTATACCAACCAAAGGATAAAAAGAGAAAGAGAGATCCGCCCACTAAATAAGTAAAGTGGTGATTAAGGGATAAAATTAAAATTGGAATAAAATTATACCATCACCAATTCACTCCCCTCTTAGTGTTTGACAAATCCCTATGTGATCCTAACAATTGGTATCAGAGTAGGTCACACCTCTATCAGATTCTCATATTTAAAGTTTTTTTAAAAGAATTAAATTTATCTTTGCAAAGGACACATGAAGTTCAGATTTTAAGAAACTGGTGAATTCCATATCAAAGAAATCACAGAAGAAATTTCTACAAGAAATATAAGAACAATAAGAAAATAAAAGGAAAGAAGCTAAAAAAATCCTCATCAAAGAAAGGGGACTCCTCAATATTTGAAGGCAATCAAAGTGATAATATTTATATTATAAATGATAACATGTTATCTATTAAATATGGTGGTTATAAAAAGACATCTCTAAAATAGGAATAAAAAATTAGGTTCCCCATGGAGAAATCCTGATCAAGAAAAACCAGTCATGAAGGAAAGTGAACCAAGTACTTACGGTGATGTTCACAATTCTAAGGTTTTTCCTGATGAATCATTTGGTGAACTAAAAGACATTATGCATAATGTACCTAAAGATAATTTCTCATATATTTTTTAGCATCTTTAGAAATATAAAGGATGAGACCACCTACTTAGAGGATGAGAATGAAAGGATGGAGAAGAATTTAAAAGAAAGGGCACAAATCTATGTTAAGATCTAAAAAAAGTTAGAGTCTCAAGTGAAATGAATATGGATCTTGAGGAAATATGATCCATATTTGAATATGAATGGATCAATATAATCAAGGAGATAGGGGAATCCAAGGAAAATCTTGAAGAAAGAATCCATGCATCTGAAGAAGTACTTACTGTTAAAAATGCTCAACTAAAGGTCAAAGCAAATTGGATCAAAGAGATTCACCATCTGCTGAAAGAAAAGAATAAAACGCATGAGGATTATGATGATAAGATGAGGAAATAATGTGATTATAAACTAAAATTAGCGGAGTATGAGAAAAACATCCTCAATGTGAAATTATTATAGATTGCAATTAAACTAAAGAAACTAGAAAAAAATCAAGCCATGTGTTCACAACGAGTTGAAAGGAAAGTCATCACCACACAAATTGTCAAGAAGGGTTCTTATACTAAAAGAAATCTATCCATTGAAAAAAATATTGTGATATCATCTTATGATCAGTCTAAATCATTCACAAAAGGAAAGGTACCATCCATATCATAAAACTTTAACTATGCTAATTTTGTTTGTGTACATAGTGCAGACTTAAACTCAAAATCTATACAAAAAACAGATAAAAAAATGATGATAATCCTACCATCATATCAAGTATGGATATAAGATTTTGTGTGAGAGATGGTTCCCCAAATAAAGCCTAACTAATTGATGTCAATTTTTAAAAATAACAAGCTTATAGTTTTGTAAAATTTGAACACGTAGTTCAAAGAAGGAAACCAAAGTTTTTTGGTTATTGTTTTTGCTACAACATATTTAGCCATAGGGTATTATATTTTTTAGTATAATCCATATATTTCATAGGAAAAAACATATCCCATTTTTAGGGGTATCAAGTCTCAAAAGAGGCAATATCCATAGACTATGGAGGAAAATATATCAAACTCAAACAAATTTGAAATGCTTGGAAATATCTTTAATTTTTGAAATAATTTCAATCACAGTGAGTATGTATGCAAGTATAAATCATTCAATCATATAACTAAAACAAATAAGAATAAAATACCACAAAATCTAAATAATTGAGATAAACTAACCTTGGGATAAAATCACGAGAAAGATGCCAAGAAGAACATTCCCAAGAAGTTTATAAGGAAGGTTGGTGATTTATCCTTGGGTGATAAGAAAATGATGAGTACGGTTTAAAATAAACCCAATAAATCTAAAAACAATGTTCCGCCAACAATAAGAAAAAGTTATTTTTTTGGAAAGAGGACAAACCATGGTTTTAAAAAAAATCCATAAGTGTAAGTGTTGGCATAAGAAATCAAGAGAATAATAAAATAACATCCCATTACAAAAATAAATTTTTTGAATTGGTGAAGAGGAAACCTAAGAAACCATGTGGAAAAACCAAAAAGGATGAGCACATTCCTAAAGTATGTTTAGAAATTTGGCTAGCTGACTTAGAGACAGAAAGAGAATTGGAATCCCATGAGAAGGCAAGATCCAAAGGGAAATAAAATATTCCACATGAAGGAGAAACCAAATTTCATGAAAGGTTTTCAAAAGGGGATAACATAAGATCTCATGAGGAGCTATGTGGGAGGTGTAAGAAAGTTAGACACAACTCGAATGATTATGTAACAATTATTCTAGTCAAAGAATAAATCTTGAAAAATATGAAGAAAAAACATGGTGATGCATGTGCCTTGATTTATCATGTTAAAAAGAATATCCCACACAAGGAGAGAAGAAAAAACCCATGCTGTTAAAGTAAAATCAGATTTGAAATATGATTGTGCAAGTATAAAGAGTCTATCCAGACTTAAAGCTAAATTGAAAAGGGGAAATTGACAGAGAATAAATTCTCAATTCAACTACTCGCATTGATGAACAAGGGGGTCCACCTTATTCTAACTGACAATTTGGAGATAATTTTATTGATGCAAAAAATATGAATATAGGAAAAACAATTATACCTCATAGTGGATGAAAATAATGGAGAACGATAGAATCATCATGAATAAAATCATTACAATCCTTGGGGAGAGAAATGACGCTCGAGTAGATAATCAATACCCCCAAACTCCCTTATAAGCTAGTCAATCTACCACAAAATTACCTTATCACCGGGTATGTATAATATCCACTCCTTGGTGTATCATGCTTCTATATGATCGAATAGTATAGGAAATACTCTAGTGGTAGGGGAGAAACCTTGAAAGGAACTGAACCAAAATTTTTGAGTCCACTTTGATCGTTGATAACAAAATGTTATTCAACGATCATAGAGTAAGGCTGGAAAATAAATCCCTAGCTTCAATAATGATAGAATTGTCAATACCATACAAGGCTGAGAAATCAAAAATCACTGATCCCTAATCATCACAGACAAGTATTCCTTCATGCATGATGCTATGAACACAGGAACCATCCAAATTGAGGTTGAGGCCCACCTTATTCCTTAAATACTTTATGTTATATTTGTATGCCAACCTTTTAGGGAATTGAAGGTGATGTTGCTTCTCAAATAGAGAACCAATGAAATGAAGTAAGATGAAATAACTATTCTAGATATGAATAAGTCACTATCTTGGTATGGTTTATCAAATGGTATTCTAAAGAACATCTAGAGAAAATACTAACCACGATGAAGGTGAATGGACTATCAAAATTGGACAAAAGAGTGATAAAAGTACCCATCTTGGCAGAAAAGAAATACACGATATCCTGAAGATTGTTTGAAGAAGTGAATATTCCCTGATGAAAAAATAATACTACCATATTGGTGTTATCTCAAAATATGGAATAAAAAATCTTATTTTATGATGAGATAACTCTTGATGAAGTGAATAAGGATATCATTACTTAAGGGTGAGTGTATCTTGAGAATTTTCTATAGTTGATTACACATATAAATATGTAATCTCTGGAAGGTTCTTAACAAATAATCGTTGATTTTTTTTTGAATTTATATCCTCACGTCCTTGTTTCTCAAATAATTGGTTTTGATTTTAAGGGGGTAGAAATTTATTTTATTCAATGAAAAGAAGTTAATGAAACTTGAAGTGTTCCTGGGATGATTGAAATCAAAACCCATTGGTTTCACTTAAATGTTTTTAATCTATGTGTTGAATGAGTGGAAAAAAATCAAGTTGAAAATGCTTGATAATATTTATTATTGTGGAATCGTCGGGAGTCGCAATGACAAAAACGAGAAACGAAAAGAAATGCAGAAGAAAGGAAAGCAATAAGAACACAACGATTTACGTGGTTCGGGAATAATCCCTATGTCCATGGAGAGGCAGCAAATTCACTATATCAGGAGCACAAATACAGAGTTTTGTGGTTAGAAACCCTAGCCTAAAATGGGCTACATATGGAGAAGACGATCCACTGTTCCGAACAGGAAGTCCGCGTCGCTACAGTGAACGACAGTCACCTTTGTCAAAAGTGCTACAGTGGCTCCCGACTGGAAGTCAAAAGTGCAATAGTATAGTTGACTCCAAAGTCCACACTGCTACAGTGCATGTCGGTATCGGTCGGTCAGCTCTGCTACAGTAGTCAGAGATATTGCAGTGCTGAAAAAATTGGGACGGGGGCCTTTAGCCCCCTGAGTAGGAGCGTGTTTCCCCCTGCAACCCCCAACGAGCTCACCGTAGAGCTCGACCCACAACAGTTGCAGGCCACAAGAATTCGGCCCAACCAGATCAGGCTACACCAATCCAACAATTTCCCACTTGGAGCCTGATACACTACACTACAATGCTTCGATGAAACTGACGAAGACAACTTACTTAATCTGAGTTCTTCCTCTTCTCCACTCACTAGGGGCATTCTTTCCATTCACAGATTCATGAAATACAAAATGTTTCCCTCTTATGATCCCATCTTATCCTCCATTATTCTACCTTTCATCCTCCGTTCATCAGTGGAGACCAACAGAGGCACAACAGTGCCTCAACTTCTGTATCACCATAGGCTTTGTCAACATGTCTGCCGGATTGTTGGTTCCACAAATCTTTTGCAATGTCAGAAACCCATCCTGTATCAAACCTCTGATGAAATGGTACTTCAACTGAATGTGCTTCGTTCGAGCATGAAACACTAGGTTCTTTGCGAGATGTACAACACTTTGACTGTCACAGTGCAATACATTCTTCTCTCACTTTCTTCCCAATTCATCCAAGAAGTTCTTCAGCCAAACCATCTCTTTCCCAGCTTCTGTTACTGCAATGTATTCTGCCTCTATGGTGGATAAAGTCACTAACTTTTGCAATTGTGATATCCAACTTACTGCAGTTCCTCCATAGGTAAATACATAACCCATGGTACTCCTCCTGCTGTCGACATCACCTCCAAGGTCAGAATCCACATACCCCTGTAATGAATTTCCTTTCCCAAAGCACAAAGATACATACTTTCTGCCCTTCAAATACCTTAGTATCCACTTCACAACTTCCCAATGCTGCTTTCCAGGGTTATCTATATACATTCTCACAACTTCCACTACATGAGCGATGTCAGGTCAAGTACAGACCATGACATACATCAAACTTCCAACAGTTGATGCGTATGAAACTTTTTCCATGTACTCCACCTCTTATGCCATCTTCAGTGATTTCTCCTTTGATAGTTTGAAATGGCTTGCCAGGGGAATAGAGAATTACTTTGCTTCCATCATACTGAATCTTCTCAGAACCTTCCCAATGTAATCATCCTATGAAAATATCAATGTTCCAGCTCTGCGGTCTCTCTTGATCTTCATCCCCAGAATCTTGCCAACTTCTCTAAGATCTTTCATTTCAAACTCCTCAACCAACTACCCTTTTAGCTCATTAATCCTCTGCATACATGATCCTGCAATGAGCATGTCATCCACATACAGAAGCAATATAATGTATTCATCATCAAAGGACTTGATGTAGCAACATTGATCCATGACACATCGTTTATATTCAGTTTTAGACATAAATGAATCAAACCTTTTGTTCCACTGCCTCGACACATGCTTCAGTCCATATAATCTCTTTTGGAGTTTGCTCACCAGGTCTTCCTTCCCAGACACCACATATCCATTTGGCTGCTGCATGTAGATATTCTCCTCCAAATCTCCATGAAGGAAAGCAGTCTTGACATTAAGCTGCTCAAGGTGCAAGTCCTTTGATGCCACAATGCTGAGAACCACCCGAATGGTGGTAAGCTTCACTAATGGTGATAATATTTCAGTGAAATCCACTCCCTCCTTCTGTTGAAATCCTTTCACCACAAGCCTTTCCTTGAACCTCCTCTTGCCATCATGTTCTTCCTTGACCCAGTAGACCCACTTGTTCTGTAATGCTTTCTTTCCTGTTGGTAGTGGTGTCAGCTCCCAAGTGTTGTTATCATGCAATGAGGAAATCTCCTCCTTCATAGCCATCTCCCACTTGCTCGACCCCTTCAGCTGCATTGCCTCTTCAAAGCATTCTGGTTCTCCACCATCAGTCAATAATAGATAATGTAGGGATGGTGAATACCTCTGCACAGACCTTCTCACCCTCATTGATCTCCTCAACTCTACTTGAGTAGTAGGTTCCACCAGTTTGGATCTCTCATGCTCAGATACACCTTCAAGCTCCACTTTCTCTTTTCACTCTGATTCAATGTTCTCATTTTCATCTTTAGCTACATGAAGATCTTTGTACATGACACCTTCATTGAATACCACATTCTGGCTCCTCATGACCATCTTCTTGAGATCATCTCAAAAGCGGTAACCAAACTCGTCAGCACCATAGCCAATAAAGAAACTTGGCTTGGACTTACCATCAAGCTTGTCCCTTGCATTAGCATCAATATGGACATATTACAAACTGCCAAAGACTCATAAATGTGAGAGTCTTACCTCCTTCCCAGACCAGAGCTCCTCGGGAAAACATTCTCCCATTGGCACAGATGGACTCCTGTTGACCTGATACGCTGCCATGTTCACTGCATCAACCCAGAAGGTTTTGGGAAACCCTGAGTGTAAACTCATGCTTCTGGAATGTTCATTCAACGTCCTATTCATCCTTTCAGCTACACCATTTTGCTGTGGTGTTCCTGGGATAGTTTTCTCCCACAGAATTCCATTATCAGAACATAATTCTATAAACTCTTGGATGCCATACTTGTAGGTTCTGGGCGTAGTGGAAGCGCGTTAGTGGGTTAGCTCAACTTTAATTTTAACGTTAAACAACGTTCAATCCAAGATCCGTCACGATATAAAACTCTGAATCTTTGGAATAGAACGAAGAACGAAAAAGAAAAGAAGAGTCCCAGAACCCTTGAGATAGGATCATCATATGTTGATTATAATTAATTTAATTAATTCATAAGAATTACCTCAATGGAATTCTTTCTTCATTGGAGTCTCTGGTCACGATTTTGTGATCTGTCGTTGCGTTGTAGAATCCAAGTACATGATTCCTCTAGCGGTGATCCACACGTGCTCCACGTATCTCTGGACATCGCCGAAGGGATCTCCGGGTGATAGCGCGGAAGAGCCTTCACTTGCGATGTCCGCCTTCAACCGCCTTGATCCGGTGGAGGATCTTGCTTTCGTAACTTGAAAGCATTCTTGGTGGAAAGGGAATTCTTTCTTGGCTTGAGAGTATTTCCAAATCCGTTGTGCACAACAATGGACCTTCAAAATGTTGGGGTTGCAAGGATATTTATAATCTGGTTTGAGGTTAATAGAGTTATGACAATAAATAAACGCATTATGCGTTTTATTTATTTCATTAACTCTTATTGAAAACCCCCATGTCGAATTATTAATTCCTTGACATGCACCCACGCTGATTATAATAAATATCATTTATTAAAACAATATTAAATCCTCAAAATCCCAATTGGAAAAACTACACGACGTGTAATAATTAATACACGGCGTGTACTTGTTTTCCATAAAACTACACGGCGTATATATTTAATATACACGGCGTGTACTTTTATTTTCCATTTTTCTCCACCACATTTATTAGACCTTGAGTAACGACTATTTATTTCTTAAATAAATGTAACTGCATTACTCGCTAATAAATATATTATTTCGTCCACAATATATTCTCTCGAATAACTAGTGTCAAAATAAATGCGATCAGACATCCTTAAATAATTATTAAACCACATTTAGGAATAATATTTATTTAACTTGTTAAATTAATATTTAACTGAGATACATGGAAACACTTAGTGTGTGACTCTCTAGGCCTCTTTCTCAGTGGCATTAGGCGGAGCCTGCCTAAAGTCCAAGGTTAGCGTCTAGCAACACGCCAAGACACCCATAGAGAAAGAAGTTAACGCCGCAATGACGTGTCACCTCCTACGAATGCTTACCGTGTAATATAATCCCTTTGTCTCGATATATCCAATCAAGCGGGCTACATGCAAGTGCCATCAACCCATGTGCTCGATTATTCTTTCTTTGACTTCCCGAAATTGAACTCGCCCATACCTTACCATGGCCATGGATTTATTTAGGCTATATCAATTCCATCAAAGGGCCTGAGATATCTACTTCCATTATGGAATAGAAGGGACAAATCCTTTCTCACATTATCTATTAATGCAATATTACTCGTGACGCACCCAACATATCCTACCTCGCTGCGAACAGTGTGTTATCATAGTTTTCGTTAATACATCTAAGTGCATGAGTTTTAATACCCATTAATAATAATCTTAAAGTCTAAGGACCAATACACATGTCCTCAGATAGGAACATCCAATGACACTATGAAATGTGGATTTCCTACTGGCGGGTCTCGTTCTCATAATATCCTTCTGGATATTACCAAGGGCGCACACCATGAGAAGATGCCTCAAAGTTTTATGAGCCCTCACCCCTAATGACCTGTATTATTTGTGTCCCTCAAATAATATCATCTGGCCATAGAACATATATTCAAGAATAGTGTTATGGCACTTCCGGGTTCTCATCATAGCAGGGATCCGCTATGACCCATTAATGCAACAGCTGTCCTTAGGACATTATCACATGCATTGTCATGCAGAAGAACAATCAAGATGTGATAAGGAATTTATTAATGAATAAAGTACAAAGTAGTTGGTTCTAGGCCACCAACTCCAACAATACTCTCCACCGTTGTCAGACCTCAAGCATTTCAACTTATCTCCTGACTCATTCTCCACCATGGCCTTCTACTTCTGAAACATTTTAAACACATCAGATTTACTTTTCAGAAATTAAACCCATACCTTCCTTGTTGAGTCATCGATGAATGTCACATAGTATTGTGACCTTCCAAGGGAATGTACTGGTGTAGGCCCCCAAACATCTGTGTGCACCAGGTCCAGCTTCCCATCCTTCGATGTTATGACTCCTTTTACAAAAGACACCTTCTTCTGCTTTCTGAAGATACAATCTTCACATAGTCCAACATCCAATGACTTTAGCTCTGGTAGCAATCCTTTTGTTTCCAGCACCTTCATCCCCTTCCCACTCATGTGGCCTAGCCTGTTGTGCCACAGTTGTGAATCTCCTACAGTTTTGAGTGATGCAACCATGTCCATGCAAGTTTCTGTCATGTTGTATAGGGTACCATTATTTTCTCCACAAGCTATGACCATAGCTCCTTTGGTGATCTTCCATGCACCACCAGTGAACGTGGTACTCAACCCTGCATCATCAAGATGTCCCACCGAATTGATATTTCTTCTTAAACTAGGGATGTAATTCAAATTTTCTAGAACCAGCAATCTCTCACTGTTGGTCTTGATTCGGGCATCGCCTTTTCCCACAATCTGCAAGGGCTCATCATCAGCAAGATGTACCTTGCCGAAATTTCCAGAAATGTAATTTTCCAGAAATCCCTTCTCCGATGTAGAATGGAAAGACGCCCTAGAGTCTAAAATCTAAGACTCCATTGGGCTATCCACGATCAACAGTAGCACATCATCAGTTCCTTAAACCGTCGTGTTTACTCCACTTGTTTCAGGTCCCTTCCATTTTTCTCTGCACTCCTTCTTGACATGTCTTTTCTTCCCGCATGTCCATCAGGTAGGACCAACCCCCTTTGCCTTGTCTCGGCTTTTCTATCTTGACCTTGATCGACCTCTACGAATGTCTCATTGTGGGTATCTTCCTCTTCCTTCGACGTTCAGAGCAGAACCAGAGAATCTGTCTGATTCTCTTCTTCGAACATCCTCACTAAGGATTAGGTCCCGTATATCTTTCAGAACCAGTTTGGTATTCCCTGAGGTACTTCTCACAGCTGTTACAATTTCTTCCCAACTGTCAGGTAAATAGGATAGTAAGAACAGTGCACACACCTCGTCACCAAGATCAATCTTCACCGATGTCAACAGACTGATGATGGTGTTGAATTCGTTGATGTGGCATACAACGATTCTCCCTTCTTCCATTTTCAGGTTGAACAATCGTCGCATCAAGTTCACCTTGTTTGCTGTAGAAGGCTTCTCGTACATATTTGTGGGGTCTTTCATTAGATCCATCATTTTCTTCTCCTCTCTGATATTGAACGCCATGTTTTTCACCAACGTAAGGCGTACAACACCCAGGACCTGCCGATCCAGCAACTCCCACTCCGACTGCTCCATGTCCGTTGGCTTCAGACCCAGAAGCAGCAAGTGCATCTTTTTTTGATAAAGATAATCCTCAATCTGCATCCTCCAGAAACTGAAATCAGTTCCATCTAAGTTATCAATCTTCACCTTCCCTTTATCCAGATCCATTGTTGGAGAATTATGAACTCACCCTCTGATACCAGTTGTTGCGGAATAATCGGGAGTCACAACAACAAAAATGAGAAATGAAAAGAAATGCAGAAGAAAGGAAAGCAACAAGAACACAACGATTTACGTAGTTCGGGAATAATCCCTATGTCCACAGAGAGGCAGAAAATTCACTATATCGGGAGCACAAATATAGAGTTTTGCGGTTAGAAACCCTAGCCCGAAATGGGATACATATGGAGAATATGATCCACTGTTCCAAATAGGAAGTCCGTGTCGCTACAGTGAATGGAGGTCACCTTTGTCAAAAGTACTACAGTGGATCCTAACTAGAAGTCAAAAGTGCAATAGTATAGTTGACTCTGAAGTCCGCACTGCTACAATGCATGTCGATGTCGGTCGGTTAGCTCTTCTATAGTGGTCAGAGATGCTGCAGCGCCAAAAGAATTGGGCCGGGGGCCTTCGGCCCCTGGAGTAGGAGCGTGTTTCCCCCTGCAACCCCCAATGAGCTCACCACAGAGCTCGACCCGCGATAGTTGTGGGCCATAAGCATTCGGCCCAACCGGATTGGGCTACACCAATCTAACATTTACAACAATTGATATCAATAATAAGTAACAACTTGGATACATATGAACAACCCATGAGAGAGATAAGTGACAAAGGTAACAATTCATATAATATTTAATTGATTATGGGCATACTTATTGTCTAAATTAAACCCTCTTATTTTATACACCGAGCATGACTCAAGTAGACTTAGAGTGGAATGGTTGATGGCACATTGCTTAAGAATGGAGTGATACCATCCTCTCTCATATGATTTTTAATTATTGTTAATAAGGGGGGAGAGAAGACAAATGAAAACAATTAATGATGAGAAAAGGGGATAGAAGAAGGAAATGAGTTCACATATTGACATGCCATTTTCTAGCATTGGTATTGAAAACAAATACAAAGGGGGATATTAATGAAACCACTTTATGTTTGAGTTTTATTTTTTATCAATGAAGGGAGAAACATGTATGATGTTAATATGAGATGAAATAGGACAAATTAGAAGGAAATTGTAGAACCCAAGCATGTTGATAAGGTTCACGAAGTTCCCAAGTAAGATGTCATTTTGTGTTGAGTAAGTGAGTATTAGAAATATACCTTGAAGCTTGTAAGTGATGTAAGATTCCACCCCTAATTATGTGGAAAATAAATAATAAGTAATTAAGTACTACCACAAGATTCAAGGAAACCCAATTACATGATATAAAGGATGGTTGTTGGTGTGAGTTGCTACATCCATTGGATAAGGATGATGATCCATCCACTTGGAAATGTTCATTTTAAGTTTAAAGATATTGCTTTTTGGTATTCCATACATAGAACTAATTTAAGAAAATTTGATTCATAGAGAAGGAAGAGTTCCATGGAGTATTCATACTGATAATTATTATATATCTCTTAATATTTTAAATGTGATGATTGATGTGATAATCCTCAAGGAAATCAAGGACAAGTGTTGGTGGATATAGACACACTGTCTAAAATATTTTGGAAGTGATTTTTAGTTGCTCAAGAAGTACTAGAGATGGTTTTAGGAGGTTCTGATTTGAGAAGGAAGTCTAGAATTTCCAAACTATGTTCGATCTTTATAGTACGATCGATCCATTGAGTTGTTCACATGATTGAACCATTGTCTACTTCTCATAGTCGATCTTCATAGTTGATAATTTGTACATGCGGTCAATCTTCATGGTCGATCCATTAACTTGAGCTACATAAGAATAAGACAAGCTAGAGTGATGAACAAACAGTATTGTGTAAACATGATCTCTCAAAAGAGTTCCTATGCATAAACATCACCTACATTCTGTGTAGACACCATATTCCATCTACATAAATACCAGAAAGTACTATGTAAACATAATTACCTAAAAGAGTGCTTGTGCATAAACATCATCTGCATGAGGATCAGGCTATATAAATATGGATTAGAGATACATAAAGGCAATACATATTTTCACTAAGATATGTAAAGGCAAGCTTAATAAAGAACACAAGATTATGTCATGGAGACTTTTAAGTGGGCATTTTGGTTACTGTGGAAGAGTTACGAAGTGGGTGAAATGGAAGGGATAAATCATGAATAGAATTGAGACCACATCATAGTATAAACCATGGTAAAAATTGTGGTTCAAAAATGGATTACTGAGGAACTCCACACAATAGTGATGGGCGCTTCAGACAAGTAAGTCACCAGTGAGGACCAACACAACACAACCACACTGTTTGAGTACATGATGACTCAATAATGAAAGTATGTGTTCCATGACACAAAATGAGATTCCACATCATAGTTTCATGGATCCATGATGACATGGAACATTTCAAAGGAAAATATACACTCGGTTTTTGTAGAATAATTATATAGAAGAGGATACTTGGGATCATAGAGATATTCATGAAAGAATAAATGTCGAGTCTTTAGGAACCATAAAAGAAAAAATGTGTAATATAAAGGCTGAATATTTTTAGATTTTTGAATGAGTGAAATTTTAGGATTTTTTGAAGCATTGAGAATTATGGAAACTGATTTCTGATTCATCAGGAATACCAAAGAAGAAGGAGACTTGAAGTTAGAAATTTGAGGATTTTTAAAAGTGCAAGAATTGTGAGGGAAAATATTCACACAATACAATGAATATATTTGATAATAATAAATAAATAATTTAATTCTCTTTAATGTGTGTGTATATTACAAATATTATACCAACCAAAAGATAAAGAGAGAGAAAGAGAGACTCAATACAACATCTATTACATGCCTTGAAGTATTCAAGAGAGAGAAATAGGGAACCTATGCTATATAGAAAGGATTTATATCTTACATTGATGAAGAAAAAGAATAAGAAAAGGAAAAAAAGGATAGATTTTGAGTGACATGCATCAATTTATCATACATGAGACGATGTTCTAAGGGAGCTAGCCTATAACATCCCACTATAGAAGTCTGAAGATTTTGAGGTAGCTCACTTGATTGTTGTAAGAGAGTAAAAAAATCAATCCATTCAGTACAGGAGGGACTCAAGCCATCACATGTTATCTTTCTTCAAGGAAGTTTATGTCTATTCTATTATAAAAAGGGGAAAAGCCCTCAATTTCTTTGTACTTGTTTAATTCCAGGATAACGAGTTCAAGGTCATACCCTTGCTCGAGCTTCTTGTGATAATAAATAGGAACCTGTGTGTGTGGGATAAAAACTACCATATACGAGGTATGTAGTCATCCTTATGGAAGTGAACCTTGTTAACAAACCTTGGTTTTATCTTGTATTTCTTTATGTTTCTATATCTACATACCGATTAAAGGTTAAAAATAAAAAGAGAGATTCGTCCAGTGAATAAATGATGAAGTGATTAAGGGATAAAAGTAAAACTAGAATAAAATTATACCAATACTATTTCACCATCATCTCAATGTTGGACACATGCCTATGTGATCCTAACACACTGAAACACTCCCAATAATCCATTTTTATATATAGGAATCATCCATGTTCTTAAACTCTTTGATTACATCATCAAACCAGATATTCCTTTTCTGAGAGGCTTGCTTCAACCCATAAGTGGATTGTTATAATTTCCATACCTTATCCATTTCATTTGGAACTTCAAAACCTTAGGCCCATGTCATTCACACATCCTCAACTATAGATAAAAAAGGTTTCTTTATAGTCAATACCATGAATTTTTTATAACATTTTTCAAACATGTGTGAATTATAGGTAAAACTCTACCATCCATGTCAGTTTTCTTATATAAAATCCACTTGTATACTATGGGTCTCATCCCTTCTGGTGTACCCACCAAGTTCCAAATTTGATTAGTGTACATGGTATCTATTTCAAATTCCATGGATTTTAACCATTTATCAGAATCTGAACTATAATGGCCTCATGGTAGGAAGTAGATTCATCTCCCATGAATGTTACTTTATCATAATTATCCCTAAAAAATCCATATCTCTCGGGTTCTTGATGAATCCTACCAGACTTTTGAGGTTCTTGTGTAACTTTAGTTGATTCTTCTTTAAAAACTTTTTATAGAACCAACTTAATTTATATCTTAGAAAAAATTTCTATTTATTGGTCTTGAACTCCTCGAAGTTCAAATTTACTCCCACTAAATCCTTGACTCATGTGTTCTTTCTCAAGGAAAATGCCACATTGGGCCACACACACTTTGTGTTTATTAGGTTTATAAAATTAATATGCCACAATTTCCTTGGTATAACCAACAAATAAGTATTCATTAGATTTACGGTTAGGTTTATCAGAATCCAAATGTCATACATATGATTCAAAACTAAAAATCTTTATAAGAAATATATTAGGATGCTTCCTAGTCCATATCTTATATGGTGTATTTGTGATTACTTTAGATGAAATGCAGGTTAGTAAGAATATAAAAATCTCTAAATCATAACCCTAGAATGTAATAGAATGGTCGCATAGACTCATCATTGATTAAATCATGTCCCATAAGCTATGATTCCTCCTTTTAGACACACCATTCTATTGTAATGTTCTAGGAGGAGTGAGTTGTGAAACAATTCCACAATATCTCTGATGATCTATGAAATCCTGGCTCAAATATTCACCACCCTGATCTGATTGGAGAATCTTAATATTCTTTCCTAGTTAATTTTGTACTTCATTCTGAAAATATTTGAATATTTCATAAGTTTCATACTTGTGTTTCTTTGGAAAAACATAACCATACTGATTAAAGTCATCAGTAAAGGTAATGAAATACCAAAAATCACCACTGGTTTGTGTGATCATTGGTCTACATGCATCACTATGTATGGTATCTAATAGTCCACTACCCCTTTCACTTTTTCTCCCCAAAGGCATATTTTTCATTTTTTCCATTAAACAAGATTCAAAATTCTCAAACAATTCATAATTGAATGAATCTAATAATCCATTTTTATGGAGTCTTTGTATGTGTTTCTCATTTATATGTCCAAGGTAATAATTCCAAAGGTAGGTGATATTAGAATCAACCCTAGACTTATTATTTTGAATTTTATAAACAATATTATCCATATCTAGAATATATAAACCATTTGTTATATTCCCAATTCCATAAAACATTTCATTCTTATATATAGAACAACTCACGTTATTAATAGTGAATGGAAATCCCTTATTGTTCTAATAAGATACATAAATCAAATTTTGTTTATGGTGGTAACATAATAGAAGTTCTTCAATTCTAGTATCAATTCACTAGATCGACTTAGATCATAAGTGCCAACTTATAATGCATCAATTATTACTCCATCATCGACATGAAGATCTACCTCACCCTTCATCAATTTCTTCATATATCTAAGTATATATTTGTGAGAACAAGTGCGCGACACACACTAGGTATCTAATACCCATGATTTACAGTCAGTGGAATTAATCTCCATAACACTCCCATTCAAAAGATTTGAATGCTTCTATTTTAGAACACTTATTATGAACCCCTCAAACATGATTGTTTCAATTACACGACTTAAAGAAAATATTTCATTATAACACATTCCCATGATTTTTAGGTTTAATATTTTAGAAAATTAGCAAAAAAACATTAACTAAAAAAACTCATATATTTTTTCAACTAGTGGACATTTTCCCCACTATATAAGCAACTTCTTAATCCATAACAAGTTTTAAATATCTCTAAAAAATTCTCCACACAAGATACTCTTCTAGACATATCTTACCTATTACTTTTCTTCATAACCCAAGGAAATATAAACATAATAAAATGGGTGAGACCAAATTCCCTTTAAGGATTAACATAAGCGATAAAAATTTAAAATATTAAATGAGCATATAGGTGTAATCAATTTACATGAACATAATATAAGAAAATCATACCCAATAAATCATAGATAAAAAATCAAGAGTCATAACATAAGGCTTGGCATAATATAATACACGAATCAAAAGAGTTTGGAAACATTAGTCAATAAACATGATCCATGAGAGTGTAATATCAGGTTACCTAAAAAATGTGGCATAAACATTAGAATAGGGAATTATAACCTTCGTGAGTCATACAATTGCACCCATACTTGCGAGAAACTAAATTATTCCTATGTATACATGTATCATGAGATATAAAATTTTAACCAATGCATTTTGAGGTGATATAGGACTCCACCCATCATCATCTATAAATATGAGTTCCTCTAAAATCAATCATCATCATATTATAAAGAACCCATGGAAATAAAATGGGTTTCATATCCCTTTAAAATGTAATTATATAAGGATAACATTCATAATTCCATCAATAAACATGATAAAACCATGAAATATAAATGGGAATCCAATGAAATTAAGTAATTCTTTATAAAATACCTTTAAAATAAGATAACACATGGTATTTACACCATATAAATAAATGGTATAAATTTTAGTCAACAATTTCCTCTATCATTCAATGAATGGAATCTAGGTGAACACCATTCAATCAAAAGAGTCAAAAAATAGGGTATTCACAAAGGAAAGGTATTGAAAGAAAAATTATAATTATACACTGAAGACGATTGGGTAAGACAGAGGTAGCGACGAATAATTTATTTAATAGAAAAGAACATTACATAAGTCATATTGAAAAAGAAGGTGGATGATATCATTGGATGAATATCCTTGATCAAGAATAAGATAAGTTAAAGGATAATGTGTTTGATGAAAAACACTTTTTACGAGTTAAAAAAACATTTTGAAAATAAGAAATATCCTTGATATTTTAAAAGAGTTTTAAAAGATAAATTTTATAAAACTAGAAGAAAATAATTTCTTTTGGAAGCTTTAAAAATGTAGAGAGAAAGTTTCATATAAAATTAATAAACATGTTCACATGGAATATGTTGAAATCAAGTATGGATTTGAGAACGTGCCTCATGCACAGGCTAATTTTCAAAAAAATTCATATGTTGCTTCTCCAGCCACCTGCCCCTGGTGGTGGCCACCGTGTCGAAAACTTTTGGTTCGACCCTTCCTTCATCTGGAGTCCCTCTTCCATATCTCTATCTGGACTTCTTTGACCACTGAATCCTGCTTCGTGTCCTCTAGCTTCATTCTAATATTCCCTTTACGAACCTTCCCAGAGATCCTTTGCCCCTCTTTCCACTGAAATTTCCTCATCATCTCTGTCCATTTCCTCGGAAGGAGGTCTTCCGGTGTTAGACATACCTGCATCGACATTTGGGGAATCCATGGATTACCTTAAATGGACACTGGTGGCTCTCTTTGGGGCTGATAAACCGCCACTCCGCCTCTTTCAGAATTTCATGGACTCCTAGGGTTTGGAGTCTCCGGCTCGGGTCTCATCCCTGACTCACAAATCCTTCTGCGTGGCTTTGGATTCGGAGAATGATTTTATCCTGGTTTGGTGCAATTCTCCCTGTTCCATGGATTGTTGTCATTTCAACCTATCTCGTTGGGTGATGGAAGTTCATCATGGGCAGGAGTCTTTTGGAAGAATCATCAATATCCCGGATCTATGTTGATATGGAAATATCCCTTACTCGTCCGTATTTCAGGACATAATAGACTCTCCCTCTGTCTCTCTCTTGCAAGATTCATTCTAGCCTCCCAGAGTGAGGGGATTTCTTGTTGGGGGGCAACAGAGGTGCGTGGTACCTCAAACACACAAAACTGAGAACAAACGGAGGAACACGGGAATTTTAACGTGGTTCGGCTTTGAAGCCAATGTCCACAGGAGAAACAGGGGATCTTCTATATTCACGTCTCTTCGGGGTTCTCGACAGAGGATTAAAAAAATACATCACACCACATCTCTTACAAATAAAGGGATTCAATCCCGTTTAAATAGAGAATAAAAAACCACCTATCTACTTTGGTTGTTGGGATGGTTCAACTACCCTGAGAAATTTCCTCCCCGCCGGCTGCTTCAATATTGGAAGCTTCAACGATGGCTGCTACCCACCATGCTGCCCACCATAGAGGAACCCGCTGCAGGCTGCTGCCGACAATTTCTCCTCCGCTGGAAAACGTCAGCCCATATTGGGAGTGGCCCCCACAAATCTCCCCATCACAACCAATTTGGGGAAGAATATTGACCTGAAATATCCTTGCAGGTGTTGAAAACTTCATCAGAAAATTGAACACGCTTCATCATGCCAGATGATGTGGCACTTCCACCATCTTCACTCAATCTCAGGCTGACTACGGTCTCCATCAAATGATACAACCATTGAGACTCCTTCCCAGTAAGCTTTGCTGCATCCCCACGTGAGAGGTCCAACACTCCACCTACTATGGAAATCTTTAACTCTCTCGCATCGAGCCTACTCAATGATATCAAGTTCCGCCTCATCCTCAGAATGAATTTCACGTCATCCAGTTTACGAACTGCTCTATCGGGTGTCTTCAATTTCACCGTCTCGACTCCTCGAACCTCGCATGTTGACCCATCACCAAGTCTCACCGAGTCTCGCACCTGCTGAAAAGTATCAAATGTACCTATCATCGTACATATGTGTGTCGAGCTCCCCGAATACAGAACCCATCCTTCTTCCTTTGGATTTTGAGCCCGCTCGTTCTTCCTTCTCAGAAAATGACATTCCTGCTTCATGTGCCCGTATCTTTTGCAGTAATGACACTGCACTTCTCCCCGTTCAACTCGCTCATCTGAGTGCATGCTTCCCGTTGTCACGCAGATTTCATCACCAGCTGATAATGCTGTGATGTTCACATCCTCCTCTTCAACTTTTTTCTTCCCAGCAATGTACCGTTTGCGCTCTCCACAATCACTTTTATAGTGACCCTTATTCTCGCACCAAAAACATGTGATTTCGCTAGGATCACGCCCCCTAGATTTTGGCCGCCATTCTTTACCTCCCGACTTCTGATGTCGGGTCCTCCCACGCTAATCATCTCGCATCACCATGATTTGCTCGCCTGAATGCATCACAGGTCTTCGGAATACCTCCGAATCTTGAAGTGACGCCATCACCTCGTCTAGATTCAATGTCTCCTTCCCCACGAGCAATACAGTCACAAACCCATCAAATGAGCTTGGTAGTGATGAAAAAATCAAAAGTGATTTATCTTCCTCACCAACCTTCACACCGAGCCCCAATAACTGCGTCAGGATCTTGTTGAATTTGTTGGTGTGATCCAATAAATTCGCTCCCTCGTCCATGTGTAACTGGTACAATTTCTTTTTCAGGAACAACTTGTTGGTCAGTGACTTCGCTATATACCGCTGCTCCAACTTCTTCCAGATCTCTTTCGGTGATGTCTCATCAAGCACCGAATATTTTACCTCATTAGTCAGACATAGCCAAATTGTGCTGATGACCCGTATCTCGAGCTCTTCCCAATCATCGACACTGGTTGTCTCGGGCTTTTCTCCGATCAACGGTCTGATCATGCCCTGCTGCACCAAAAGATCCTTCACCATGCTTTGCCACAAGACAAAATTATTTCGACCATCGAACTTCTTGATATCAAATCTTGGTAGTGCTCCGCCACCCGTCATCGTCGTCGTCACAAAACACGATCACCACCATCGATGCCGACCCCTTATGAAACCACCTGATAGATTGCGAATTTTGAAAAACTAAATGTATGGATGTGTCCGGAATGGTCGAAATAGTCGGAATCGACTCCTGGATCGCGGAAATCAGACACCAATTGACCGAGATATGGTCAAAATACGTTCAACAGTCCAGATCACCCGCTGACGCGACGCTGATGTGCCGATGACGCGACGCTGACGTGATGATGATGTGGCATGCTGGAATTCCCGCCGGAATCTCGCCGGAATTTTCGCCGGCGTCGTGAACAATTTCGTC
The DNA here is from genome assembly GCA_963277665.1 of Viscum album. NCBI lineage: Eukaryota > Viridiplantae > Streptophyta > Magnoliopsida > Santalales > Viscaceae > Viscum > Viscum album. The sequence goes on from OY728140.1 coordinate 1,285,200,697, forward strand.
TTATCCGGCATGAGGGTACTGTTCACCCGTGGGTTTGACCGAACTTTGACTGAGCCTACCAGGCTCGTTTCAACTCCGTTTTTATCGCCATTTGCGCTGTTGGAATCGCATCGCCGCCCTCTTCACGGATCTGCCCTTGGGAAAATTTTTCGAACACTTTCAATTTTCCGGCCATCGGAAAATTCACCGTCTTCTTACCGTCTCACCTCCGTTCGCTTCGACTCGCCTCTGATACCACTTGTTGGGGCGCAGTGGAGGTGCGTGGTACCTCAAACACACAAAACTGGGAACAAACGGAGGAACACGGGAATTTTAACGTGGTTCGGCTTTGAAGCCTACGTCCACGGGAGAAACAGGGGATCTTCTCTATTCACGTCTCTCCGGGGTTCTCGATGGAGGATTACAAAAATACATCACACCACATCTCTTACAAATAAAGGGATTCAATCCCGTTTAAATAGAGAATGAAAAACCAGCTATCATCTTTGGTTGTTGGGGTGGTTCAGCTACCCTGAGAAATTTCCTCCTCGCCGGCTGCTTCAATATTGGCAGCTTCAACGATGGATGCTACCCACCATTCTACCCACCATGGAGGAATCCGCTACAGGCTGCTGCCAATAATTTCTCCTCCGCTGGAAAATGTCAGCCCATATTGGGAGTGGCCCCCACATTCCTCAACCAGTGTTGGTTCGTCGATCCCTACCCATGTCCCTCCACCGGTTCAAAGGATTGAGAACCTTCCTCCAAATATTTTGGAGCATTATCACGATCCCTTCTTGGCCTTAATACCATAAAATCCGCAGTCATCTCACTCCAGGTCTGTAGAGGCCTCTAGGGTTGCCCAGGCTATTTCTATCAGGAAATCTCGTCGAAAAGAGATTGCTATTGACCCCTTTGTCTGGACCCATCTGCCTACCTTGCTAGGAACCTCAGAACCACTGCTTTCTTCCTCATCTGCTCTCTCTAATATTTCACTATGTTAAACCCTCTTTTATATTCTTTTTATTATTATGGGTATTTTCGAGTCCCATATCGAAATACTCCTTTATGTATTCCTCTGCCTCACCTTGAAGTTAAGGAGGTTTCCCATTCTACATGGTATTAGAGGGAATATAATCTCAAGCCCTCCCTCTATAAATTTTTTTCTCTCCTCTCGGGTCTGCCCTACGTGGCCACCCCCCCCTCCGGCTCTGCCCTACGCAGCCTCCCTTCCCCAGCGGCTCCCTTCTGCGCTCTCGCCCGACGGCCCTCCTCCTGTGCGCACGATGCTACCCGGCACCCTTCCTCCTGTGTGCACGGTGCTACCCAGCTCTTCCTGCGCACGGCTTGCACCGACTCCTGGCACCCCTCCCGCTGTCCGCTACATCTCATGGCTTCACACGGCTTCCCGGCACACCCGACCCCCTGCTGATTCCGGCGCTGCCCACAATTGCATCCTAGACCGCTACCCGACGCTTCAATGACTGACTCCTCCCCTCTGCCTCAAATGATCACCACTTCCACCCGCCTCATCGATGACCGGTTAGACTCCACAAATTTCTCCGTCTGGTGGAAGACAATGGTGATGTCCCTGATCGAGATGGACCTTGATCATCACACCTTGAGGATCCTCCCCCAGCTTCAATTGACCCCAAATACCGTTTCTGGAAGTTTGCTGATAGCAAGATCTTCGCTCTGCTAGTCAATTCAATGGACTGATCGATCAAGGATGTCACCCGAACGATGAATACAGTCAAGGAGCTCTGGGACTCCTTAAACATCATGTATTTTTAGACCAACAACCTGACTCAGGTTTCCGATATCCTCCAGTGCTTGTCCCATATTCGACAGCAGGATTAGTCCTTCACCGCATATTTCATAGAATGGAAATGGCTTTGTGATGAGTTGCAGGAGTTGTGGACCATTCCACAAACACCAACAGAGGCTCAGACCAAGCGGGACCAACTCTGCATCTTTACTCTTCTCAGCAGCCTCACTCCGGAGTTTGCTACCACAGCAACCGAGCTGCTCTCCATCCCTTCATCGCTAGAAATCCCACAGGTTTATCATCGGCTGAGCAAGGCCCAACGGGCTCTTCCCCCTCCCGCCCCGGTTATCAACCAATCCGCTCTCGTCGGTCATGGTGGTGGACGTTACTCAGGCCCTTGTGGACGTGGCCATGTGGAAGGTTGTCCACGTCCTCTCTGTCAACATTGTGGCAAGCTTGGCCACCTAATCGACCGATGTTGGGTTTTTCATGGACATCCATCTCAGCGTCTGAGGCAGGGACAAACAGTGGTTCAGGAGGCTTCCTCGATGGTCGCCACTCTTCCACCATCTCTGGACCTGTCTATGGCTGACATCCGGCTAACTCATGATCCTTGGGACCCCACCGGACCCGATCCATCCTCAGCTTCTCTGGCCCATTCTGTTCACTCCGCTGCCTTTATCGGCCGTCACTCCCCTGCATGGATGCTCGACTGAGGTGCCTCCGACCACCTCACCAGTGATGCTGGCATGTTGACCTCCTACTTCCCTTATACCGGTTCATCAGCCATCACCGTCGTTGATGGCTCCACTATCCCCATTGCGAGCTTCGATGCATGCTCCCTGACTCCATCGATTCACCTACCATCCGCGGCACATGTGCCCCGTGGTCCATTTAATCTTCTTTCCATCAGTAAGATGACATGAGATTATAACTGTGCTGCCATATTTACCTCCTCTGGTGTTGTATTTCAGGAGCGGACTACGAACCGAGAACTTGGTAGAGGCCAGCTTTGGGATGGGATCTACATGTTCGATGGACCGACATCCATCGCTTGCACGTCTGCCTCTACTCGAGCATTGGATCTTCATTCCCGGTTGGGACACCAGCCTACTTCCACCATTCATCAGCTTTTTCTAGACTTTAGTCATCATAATTATTTTCATTGTGAGTCATGTACATTTGCGAAACATTATCGCACTATATACATTCCTCAAGAGGATACAAGGGCCTCAAACCCTTTTGATCTGGTTCATTCAGACGTGTGGGGTCCTTGTACCATTTCAAGTCATTTGGGGTACAAATATTATATATCTTTCATTGATGATTTTTCCCAAATGACTTGGCTTTACCTCCTTCAAGAACGCTCCGAAGTGTTCTCCACATTCCAAACCTTTTACAATGAAATTAAAAATCAATTTTCCATCTCTGTAAAATGTCTCCGCTCAGATAATGGGCATGAGTATCTCTCCACTCACTTTAGACAGTTTCTCTAGACAAAAGGCATCCTTCGTCAGACCTCCTATCCTGATTCACCCCAGCAGAATGGCATGGTCGAGCGGAAACACAGACACATTCTTAAGACTGCTTGTGCACTCCTCTTCCACCGACAGGTGCCTCTGCATTTTTGGGGAGATGCGATTCTCACTGCCGCCTACCTTATTAATCGTCTTCCGTCCTCTATTCTTCAGGGGGAGACTCCTTTTCAGGATTTGTTTCCCCCTATCCCTCTTCACTCCCTTCCCCTTCGAGTGTTTGGATGCCTATGTTACATTTGCGACACACGTTCTGGCCTCTCCAAACTCTCTCCCAAATCCCTCCGGTGCATTTTTCTTGCTTACTCTCGCACTCAACACGGGTATTGCTGCTTCTCACCCGACCTACGACGGTATGTCATCTCAACCGATGTCGCATTTATTGAGAGCTCTCCATTCTCCCTTCCCTCTCATCATCCTGACCCCACCATCGATGATTGTCTTCCTCTCCTCATCCACCCTCCACTAGTGTCAAACTCTGTTGACACCCATTTTGGTCAGGTCTACTCCCGTTGTCCATCAGCTGTATCCCCCGTCCCGGCCAATGACACCGTCATCCCCGCTTCATCCAATGCTCCTACCCCTCCACCCGAGGACTTTCCCATTTCCTTACAGAAAATTACTCACTCATGCCAGAGTACTCTTCTATTTGTATCTTCATACAGGGGTCTGTCCGCTCTAGAGACAGTTTCTATTACTCGCACAGTTGGTGAAGCCAAATCTCACCCCGGGTGGCTAGCAGCAATGCTGTATGAATTGCTGGCTCTGAAAGAAAAACATACTTGGGATCTTGTCACCCTTCCATTAGGGAAACATGTGGTCGGCAGCAAATGGATTTACACAGTCAGGCTGAATCCCGATGTCACTCTCCATCGCCTCAAAGCCCGACTGGTGGCCAAGGGCTTCACGCAGACTTACGGTATTGACTACTTTGATACCTTCTCACCAGTTGCCAAGATGGCCTCTGTACGGTTATTCATCTCTCTGGATGCCCATCATTATTGGCCTCTTCATCAACTGAATGTCAAGAATGCCTTACTACATGGCTTCCTTGAGGAAGATGTTTATTTGCAGCAGCCCCCCGTATTTTGTGCTTCTGGTGCTGAGTCTCAAGTCTTCCAACTCCGCCGCTCTCTTTATGGCCTCAAGCAGTATCCCCATGCTTGGTTTGACCACTTTATCACAGTTGTCACTGACTTTGGGCTCTCTCGCAGCATGAAGGACCACACTGTGTTCTACAGAATGACCTCCGTTGGCTGTATCCTACTGGTCCTTTATGTGGATGATATCATCATCACTGGAAGCGACTCTGAGGGTATCACCCATCTCAAGGGGAATCTTCAAACGCAATTCCACACTAAGGATCTCGGTCCTCTCACATACTTCCTCGGCATTGAGGTCTCCTATTCTTCAGACACCATCTCCCTCTGCCAACAAGAGTATGCGTTGGATATTATGCAGGATACTGGGCTGACACATGCCACTATTGTCGACACTCCTCTGGAGCCTGGGGAACGGTCTCTTTATGCCTCCTCGACACTGTATCCACATCCAGAGCAGTACCATCAACTAGTGGGTAAAATCAATTATCTTACCATGACTCGTCCCAACATTGCCTATTCCATTGAAAAAATGAGTCAGTTTATGGAGAATCCGACCACATCACATTGGGATGCTGTCATCCACATCGCCAAATACATCAAGCAAGATCCTTCCCATGGTCTTCGCTACTCCCAGCATCCTCATCTGTATATTGAGTCCTTTTGTGATGCTGATTATGATGTTTGTATTACTAATCAAAGATCTACTTCTGGGTTTGCCATATTCTTGGCAGACAACCTCATCTCTTGGCTTAGCAAGAAACAGAATGTCGTCTCCCAATCCAGTGCAGAGTATGAGTACCATACCATGGCCACCGTCACTACGGAGATCTTTTGGCTTCACTAACTCCTCCAGGAGCTTGGATTTACTTAGCATACATCTGCTCACATCTGGTGTGACAATCAGGTAGCCACCAATATTGCTTTGAATCCCATCTTCCATGAACGCACGAAGCATATTTAGGTGGACTGTCACTTTCTTTGACACCACCCAGAGAACAATCATGTCAGCTTTAGCCACATTCCGACGGTGGACCAACTTGCTGACATCTTCACCAAAGGCCTCCCAGGGGCTCGCCTAGCCTCGCTCAGTTCCAAGCTGGGCATCCACCGCATCTGCCGCCCAGATTGAAGGGGAGTGTGTCTGGTCTTGTATGATGTCATTTTTTGTGGGAATCGTTGTCCAAGATGGGCATGTCCAACTTGAGGGGGAGTGTTAAACCCTATTTTTTATTCTTTTTATTATTATGGGTATTTCTGAGTCCCACATCAGAATACTCTTTTGTGTATTCCTCTTTCTCAATCTATAAAAGAAGTCCTCATCCTCACCTTTAAGGTAAGGGGGTTTACCATTCTACACACTGCAAGCTCAGGATAATAGGCCTCTTATGATTTTTCGTCTACCCCATGCCTCACAAGAGGCATTTCCACAAGAGGAAGGTTCTGCCGCTTCACCTCGTTCAGATTTGGACTCGAGCTCTTTTTTCAGGCTGGATCAAAATGCCTCCTCTTAGAAGGTCTCGAGCAGGAATCTGAGAGGTTCCAAGCCTCATTTCCAAGATTCACCAACCTCTCCTTCAGTGGAGCCTTCTTTCCCTGTCATCACTGTATGTATAAGATCCCAATCCAGAATCACCATAGAATTCTCCCCTTCCCCTACTCAACTAAGAAGGTCCATCTCATCTGGGGCCAAAGGTGGGTGAAACTTGTTTCAATGATCTCCTTTCTAGTGTGGAACACTCAGGGTCTAGGGGCCCGAGTGAAATATGAATACATAACCACTGAAGTTCAGAAGAAAAAGATCTCCCTCATAGTAGTGCTTGAACCCAAAAAAATCACCTCTAAACATTCAGAGTTTTCCCATCATCTAAAAATGCATCTGTATCTTCATGAAAATCCCTAGAACTTTCACATCTGGTTATTCTGGAACATGAATATCTCCATGGATCTCATCAATTCATCAGATTAGTTCCTCACGACTAAGGTGTCTTTTGATACCTATTCTTTTTATATTTCTTTTGTCTACAAAAGTTAAGAAGCTCAAATCAGGGAATCCTTGTGGAAAAAACTTTGATCCTTAGATCTTAGATATTTTTCATGGCTTTTTGCTGGATATTTCAAAAATCATTACGGATCTTCATGAAAATAAAGGATGAGGTCCCTTCCCTCGAAAGAAGAGTGAGGCGTTTGTCCAATTTATGGCTTGCTGGGGACTAATGGATCTAGGATTTTTTGGAGACTGATATACCTGATGAAATAATAGTAAGGGTAACCTCCACACCTGGAGATGCCTGGATAGGTGCCTGGCCAATGGTCCTGTGATTTCCTCCTACCCAAGATCAAATTCAACTCACCTAGCCAGAAGTCTCTCAGAACGCTCCCCTCTTTTGGTTTCGCTCACATGCCTGCAAGGGAGAAATGATAGGTTCTCATTCTCTCATATATGGATTGAAACTCCGAGATATAATCAAACAATGGTCGACTCATGGAACCAAATAGTAAAAGGGAACTCATGGAATGGTCTCCACAATAAACTCTGATGCCTCAAAGGCAATCTCAAGTCATGGATAAATCATCAACCTCTGCACTACCAAGATTTGGATACTGTGAAAGCAGACATTGAACACCTTGAAATCAGTTTGAAGAAAGACTGGAGTGAATATTCATTTATTGAGCTCTATAACAAGGACATCTTGGAAAATTTAATCCTCTGGCACAAACAATTGGCGCGTGAACAAGCACATATTAAATGGATTCGCAAAGATGACCAAAATACATCTTACTTCCATGCCTGCTGTAACGTCCCGACTTTAATTAGGTATAGACCATTTTTAAATTTTGTTGCCTAATTATTTAAAGTGATCCAGGGCGCGCGCCTGCGCACCCCACTGCGGGTCTTGGGAAGATATTTAAATAATTTAAATAACTGTAGGAGATTTATGAAAAATGCTATATCACACTTTAGCGTGATATTCAGGATTAAAATAATTAATTAAGGATTGAAAAGAAATAAAAAGAGATTTAAAGAAGATTTAAAAGAAAGTAATAAGTGATAAAAGGAAATTTAGAAATAAAATAGAAAGGGGGTTACAGAAAAAGTAAAATAATTAAAATGGGAGATTACCATTTTTTATTATTTTTATCTTATTTCTTTTCCATAATTTTTATTTTATTTTATTTTTCATTTTATTTTTCCTTTTCTTTTCTTTTCTTTTCTTTTATTTTTTTTATTTCCTTTTTTCTTTTTTTTTCTCCTCTCTTCCTCTCCTCCCTCTCACGTCGCGCCTCCCCCTCTCCCTAGGTGGCACACCACCTTGCTCCCCCTTCAGAAAATCACCGTGCCTCCATTTGTTGTTTGTTTCCTTTACCGTCAGGTGTGATATAAATCTTAAGTCAATTCTAACCTTGCGCATTTGGAATCGTAGGATTTCGATGAGTATCCTTCGCGTAGTTTGTCGTAGAAGGATTTTACCCTATTTTGGGGTTTTTCTAAAATCACCCATTTTCTTTCGTTTTAGGTCAAATAAAAGCCTACCGCAGATCATAGAATCATTTGCGACTATAAGGTAGAGTGTCTACTCACTTTCCCTCCGTTTCGTTGCGATTTATAAAAATGCACGATTGTGCCGTTCGTCAGTGCGTACCGACTTTGTGCAATTTTACCCAATCTTTTCAATTTAATTGTTTTGCTTAATTGTTGAAACCATTTTTATCATAAAAAAAATGTTTAAATTGTTGCAACGTGGTCGGAAACCCCTTTGGGAGTGCCGACGTGACCGGTATAAATTCCGTTAGCCCAAACATTTAATTTAATTAAATGCATGTGTTGGGAAACACATTTTTGTTGTGTTTAATTTAAATAATTAATTTAGATTAATTATGAACCTCGAATTATTGGATCTTTGGTAGTTGTTTTTTATAATTTATTTATTTATTAAAAAGTTCATTTATATTCTTGTGTTGATACGGTATCTTGCCTCGTTAAGTTTTTACGCTGCAATATTAAATTAATACCTTGTGTTGCACGAGTGTATCTGCTTAGATTTAAAGCTGCAATTAAATATGCATGCTAAGTCATATCTACTGCTATGAAATTTTAATTAAATTCAGTGCGGAGAGAGAAAGTGAGTTTCGTATTAAGAGATACGCTTAGACCCTATGTTCCTGACTGGTTACCACTACGTGTCGGGGGGTGGTGTCTTTGGCTTTGCCAGACCGAGACTCTCTCGGGCTTTCTAAATACTTATGAGTGATACTGGTTCCAAAAGGGCCCATCGAGGATGGATCCGTTGGCAATGTGGATAAGCTAGCTTCAGATGATGCTTGACCCCTTTTTGCGAGATCGGGACAGACTCATGGTAAAACCATTCCTCGGGAGATACTTGGTCTTTTGAAAGATTGCCTTGGATTGACTCGGTGGTATTAGATAATTTGAAGGATGTACCATAGTGATACCTTCGGGAGGGGCTGAGACTCTAACTCTCAACTTGAACATTAATAATGATGCATTGAAGGTTTATGTTAATGTTTCTTTGAGTCTCTTGAGAATTGTGATATTTTTCTGGTATGTTGAAGCACACCTGGTTGACACATGATTTAGACCCCAAGTTAAATCATAAGCTTGGGGGTATGCCTCTTCCTTGTTTTATCTTGCTTTTATAGGCTTATATATATATATACATATGTGAATCCTGCTTATTACAGGTACTCCTTTCAGATTTCCGGCTTAGGCCGAAGCAAGTGATTAGGGACGGGTACCATTGGGAACCCGGACCGAGTTATTTATTTTATTGCACTTAATTAATTATCTACATTTATTATATAATGGAACACTACATTTTATTACTACACAAAATGGAAAGGTTTATACACCGTGGTTGCCGACCTACTGGGATTTTATCTCACACCCTGCTCGAGCGTCGTTGACACCCGAGTAGATTACATGCTTGCAGGTATTGACAAAGGGAAGCGTGCAGATTCCGATGCTTGATTGTTTCTTACTGCTTAGGATGGAGACTGAGGCAGAGGACTGAGACTTTCTCGTGATGTAGTTGTTTCACTTTGTCTATTTTATTTTTAGTTGATAGTATACTTGAGTTTCTGTTTTCCGTACTTTCCGTTTAGACAGACATCATAGCATGACATTGTTTTGTGAGCTTCCACACTTGATTATTATTCAGTTGGATTATTCATATTGTTTCTACTATAATTTATTCATTTATATGATTCCTCTATTTATTATTATTATTTTTTTACTTCCTTTGTGATAATACCTATTACCTATGAGGGAATAGTATCCCCCGCAGACACAAAAAATTCCCTCACTACTAGTCGGTAGCCTCTAGCATTCGGAGAGATGCACTTGAGGTTATGTGGCCAACCCGGCTCGAGGAACCATTCAGGTGGCTCTAGGGATGGGGATGATACACCTATATTAAAGAGAGAAGGTTCACTATAAGGACCAACATAATTATGGAAGATGTCTCCCGCACTGATGATTGTGATGTGGTTAGTGCCATGGATGTTCACACTTCAAGGAGGCTCTTGCAGGCTCAAATCCTCGCATGCATGAAGGGTATCCTAGGGGTTATAAAGAGATTCTAGATGTTATCCCCTAATCTGTTTCTAATAACAATAACATGGTCTTTGAGGCTGATCCGGATGATTGTGAGGTCTTTGAAGCAATGCAGGGTCTTATCCTAAAGAGCGCACTTGGACTTGATGGATTTCTGGGTGCATTTTTCAAAGGATCCCAGAACCTGGTTGGGATTAAGCTGGTTAAGGAAATACATGACTTTTTTCTAAGGTGGAATCCTCCCTTGGGTATCCTGTGCCACAACCTTGGTTCTCATCCCCAAAATCAAAGACCCCTCATCCCTCTACTATTACAAGCCAGTGAGCTTGTGTAATTTTCCCTATAAGGTGATGACAAGTGTAATCAACAGACGTCTCTCTCTCTATCTTCTCCAGTGGATTTCTCCTAAGAAACATGGGTTTTTTAAAGGTAGTTCTATTAAAGGAGTGATTTATATGGCATAAAAATTGATAAGTGACATCAACTATAAGACGCGCAGTTCAAACATAGCCCTCAAGATAGACTTGGACAAGACCTTCGATAGAGTTGAATAAAGTTTTATTCTTAAGGTTCATTCAAGGATGAGCTTCTCCTCTTGGGAATATGATCTCATTTTAATATGATTTAGTTCATCTTGGATCTCTATATCATTCTCAAGTAAATTCCATGGTGTAATGACCCAAAGTTTCATTAATGGAAATCCCTCTTGATCTAATTAAATGTATCTTTATGTAAAATGTTTTGTCAACTTCTTTGGTTTTATTTTAAGAATTGTGACCATTGCTTTTATAGCTGTTGAATAGTGATCACATGATTAGTATAAATATAGGGCTTTAATAAACCCAATTTACTCAAAAAAAGGAAGTGATGGCCTCATCCAGTAGAATTGATCCATATGAAGTCCATTTGTTGGAGCTTGGAAAAGAGGTGGCATCTTTGGACTTCGCTCTTAACCAAACCCAAGCTGAGCTTCATCATGTCAAGCTCGAATGTGACCGTCTACGGGAAAAGTGGAAGTTGATAGAAATTACCACTCGAGCGATGTTATCCGAGCCACTCCAAGAGTTTGTCACCATCGCACACCTTACCCTTAGGTCTTATGCGGCTGTTTTAAGGGGTTATGTAACAAATCGCTAGTACTATGTTCATGTACATTATTTTTTTTATATAATAATGAATATACTTTCTTGTCATTATTGATACATTGTAAATAGTTTTTAAAGTACAAATAGTGTTTTTTGTTATTATTTAATTAGGAATTATATATTATTAAATTAAGGGATTTTTGAATTAAATAATATTTTATTAAAATATTATTATTATTATTAAATTAATTTTTATTAAATATAAATGATCATATAATTTTATGAATGTAATTATAATTTTTATTAAGGTTTGAAAGCCATTTCTGTCAAAACCCGTGAATTTTCGATAAATGTCGGTTTTTATTTTAAAAGTGAAAATTAACGTATTTAGAAAATTATTTTGATAAAATAAATGATATTTCTGGAATCAGGACATCGAAATTATCCAACAGTTATTTTTTCATAATTTTCTGAGACAGTCAAATTTTTGGGTAAAAATTAAATATCGTTTAAATATATAATGTGTTTTATGACATCAGAATGACCCAATAGTGATGTAATAAAATACTATAAGCTTTATGTTTAGACAATATATGTTTTACCATTAAAATAATGTGATTTTGGGTTTGTTTGACTTACTTTTCAAAGCATTAATGGACCCCTCAAGACTTATTAAACATCTTGTCTTTTTAAATTATTTTCCATGGGAGTGTGACTCACCTCCACATAAGAAACCACATTATTTTAAGAAGTTCGGACTTTGGCCTTATAAAATATTATTTTCCTCTTCCCTTTTCCTAAAACCATGGGCAAAAACCATGGGATGATTTGTGGTTTGGATCAATTTAATATAAGGGGTCCCAAACCTAAATAATAAAGAATTCCCTCACCTTTCCTATATAAACCCACCCAAGCTCCTACTTCCTCCTCACTAAAAGCCTTTTTAGTTCATCCAACCTATACCCTACTCTCTCTAGAATCCTCTCAAGGTGCCCCAAGCTCCCAATAATCCTCTCTCAAGCCACTCTCAAGCCTTTGGAAGCACACTTCAAAGTAAGGGTTTTTTCTTCTTTTCTCATTTTTGTCCAATTTTCTTTAATGTTGCTTTGCCCTTTTAATTTCAATTATGAATGTTTAGGTATGGTTTTTCACCTCCCTCATACTTCCCTATTTATGTTTGAATTATGGGAGACCCCTTTCTCTCTCATTAAATGCCTCCCATGTACACCCGTTACTATGCTGAAATTCCGAAAGGAACTTCTCTCTCCTCTTTTATATTCAAGCAATACTTTTGTATCATGAATCTAAATTCCATTAAAATTGTTGGTAAATGTATATATATTACCTCCTTACTGTCAATTACATGTAAATATGATGAGGAACCCCTTTCTCTCTCATTAAATGCCTCCCATGTACACCCGTTACTATGCCGAAATTCCGAAAGGAACTTCTCTCTCCTCTTTTACATTCAAGAAATACTTTTGTATCATGAATCTAAATTCTATTAAAATTGTTGGGACATCTATCTATATGACCTCCTTACTATCCATTACATGTAAATATGATTAGTAACACCTTTCTCTCTCATCAACCATTTTTACGAATTCTTATGTCATGTCGTTACGCTGCCGAAATCGCACCGATTTTCTAAGCCAATGCCATTGTGTAGTGAATACCATGCCCATTTCTCTATCAAGGGTATTCAAATTTATGCACATGTACTTATTTATTATAAAGTTTCATGTATTAATTCCACATTCCTTTATCATGGAATAAATGATTATGTTTTATGAATCCATGTTTTATGATCCATGTGACACACTTATGCATAAAATGAAATGTTTAAGAAGGGTGTGCCCTTATAGCGCTCCAATGCATTGGGTAAAGTATAGTATCATGATACGTCATGTTAAATGAGTGTTGAATCATGCTAATTCAAGTGCAACGAGGGTTTACTCGTGCTTTATGTGAAATGAGTATGTACTCATGCTCCGTGTGCAATGAGCCTTGGCTCATGCTAATTCCATGTTAAGTGTTATTGCCACATTTCCATGTTATGATTATCATGCTTTATCATGCCTATATGTCATGTTTCTCTTGTGCTCTATTGATATTCCTATTGTCTAACATGTATTGTACTCCTCATGTATTTCATTTTTATTCCCTTATAGGGCTTTATAGCTCACCCCTTTTCTTATGCATGTCCTCAGGTTATCCCATGCAATGATAAGTGCGAGGGAATGTAGTGGTCATATAAAGGAAGTTTTCAATAAAGATGTTGTATTTCATGTTTTAAGTTGTTATTTAATGATCCTAAGCCCCAAAGACACTAGACCTCTCGATCTTCCATGTTGTATCAAGTGAATAGTTTATGTAATAAATCAAGTTTAAGTTTGTAATAAAATCAGGGTTGTCATACATGGATTCTTCAAGACTCTTCATGGACTTAGGCAGGGAGACCCACTATCTCATAACATTTTAATTATTACTCAAGATGTCCTTTTCCAACTCATTAATAGGAGTATCTCTAGCAGTGATGTTCTCCCTTATTGATGTCAGCTGTGCTCATTCTACATTTCCCACATCATGTTTGTGGATGACTTGATTATTTTTTTGAATGCCAACAAAAGATCAATATGAGGTATCTCAAAGATCCTTGAGGACCATTGTAAGTGGAGCATCTAATTGATCAATCTTACAAAGATAAACTTCTATATTTCTAATATATGCTTGGATAGGTGTGTCAACTCTCTTAAAAATAGTCTGAATATTCAGCATGGAAGTTTCCCCATGCAATATCTAGGTTCCCCTATCTCTCCTAAAAAATTGTGAATTAAACACATTGATTATATCATCTAAAAAATCACCGACATAGTACTAAATTGGAAGAATCGACATCTTTCCTTCACAAGGATAATAAATTTAGTTAAGTGTTATCTCTTCAATTCTGATTCATGCCCTCTCTGCCATTAGAGTTCCAAAGTGAGTCTATGCCAACATTGATAGAGTACTTGATTCATTCATTTGGGATTCCAACTCAAACTAAAAACATCACTGGGCATCGTGGGAGTGTCTGGATAGGTCAACAAAAGAGGGAGGCATCAACATGCATAATATCAAGAACACACTTCATTGCATGCATGAAAAATTTTCACGATAATCCTTGGAGAAGTGAACTCTTTGGGGGAAGGTGATGGGAGATAATTGCATGGGAGACACGATCTATATAGGAGGGAATAATTACACAATTTTTTCCAAGGTTGCTTCCCACATTCAGGTCCTTCAAGACCACTCTCGATGGATTATGGGGAGAGGGGACATTTCTTTCTGGTTCCACAATTGGGCTGGCTCTACACTTGAGTTTCCTGGGTTTCCTACTCCTGATCTCACTTTCAGATATTCATATAGGTTTCTGACCTTAATTAATGCTATTATGGACTAGAACCAACATGATTCGATCTGATCTACATTAACTAGGAGGATGAAAAGTGTATTTTAAGGAGTCAGCATCATGAGCCTTTTTTGCTAAAGATTACCGCAACCTGTTGATTCCTCATGAAAGAATTGATGAGTGGGGGGAGGTCCTTTGGAATAGGGAGATGCAAGAAAAATTTAACTTATTGATGTGGAGAACTAGGAATAAAGTGGTGTCCATGGATGAAAACATCCAATGCATGGGCATTAATTTAACTTCTAGATGTTTCTGTTGCATGGAAGGTAAGGCAGAGACAATTGATAATCTCTTCTTTGAAAGTGATTGGGACAATCCAATATGGAACTCTTTCAATGAATTCATGGGCATATCAACCCCAAATCTTCATAACCTTCCCTTTATCGATAGATGATATCATGGCGCGGATACAGTTGGTTCGGAAAATAAGGCAAGAACCTTGGTTTTATTGGCGGGCTTCTAGTGTATATGGAAGGCTCGTAACGCTACATGTTTTGAAGGGGTTTTCATATGTGAAACTTCCTTGGTTATATGAAACAAAAACCTCCCACTTGATATGATCATAATTTTGAAAAACTGGGAGGATGAACCCACTCTTTGAACACTTCAGACAGGAGGCTCGTCAACTCTCTCCGTCCTCCCCCAAGGCCAAGGTAATTGGGTGCGCTGTCTTCCTCCCCACTTCAGACACAAGCTTAACACTGATGACTCTTTCAACTCAGGGGTCATACAAGGTGGTGTCATGGTGCAAGACTTCAGGGGATCAATCATTTTTTCTTTTAACACAATATTTATCCATGGTAATTCCCTCCAATATGAAGGCATGGCATTGCTTACCGGCCTCCAACAGTTCAATAAAAATAATATCATTATGGAGGTAGTGGAAACAAATTATTTTATTCTATATGATTCCATTCAAGGAGTAAGAATCCCCACTGACCAGTCACTTATATCACAAGAAGATGTAGGAGTATCATCAACTCCCAGATGGAGGTCCTTCACACTTGAAGGGAGGGTAACATGGTCATGGACTACCTTGCTTCTACGATGATTCAGGGAATAAGTATCACTTGATTTACTTGTTTGAACTCATTGTCTATTGAGGGTGTGAACATTGTTAGGGGGGATTCCCTTGGGTTACATCACTTCAGACCCCCCCTAATCTGGGTTGCAAGACTCTTGTTGTCTTGTTTCCTCTAATAAATACATATGATGATGACATGTTCACATGGAAATAATAAAAGATATTATTTTTTCAAAAACGACCCATAAAGAAATTATTAAAATGGTTTTATTTTTAAAACATTTACAAAGAAAGTCAAGGTAGTTGAAAATTAACCTCTTCAATTTTAAAAACAAATATAGTGATAAAAAAAAATGTGGATTCAAAGATAAAATATGATTGAAAAACAATTTATTTTTTATTGTATTAAAAATACCTTTGTTGAAAACCACATTGCTTAAAAATATTATATAACTTCCAATTTTAAAAAAGATAAAAAGGATGCAAAGATTACAAAGAATAAACAAATGGGAATAAAATTATTGTGATATTGGAAAGTAAGACAATAAAAATTCCCTAGATGGGTTATCACATTTGAGAGATCGTGATTTTAAAATGAGGTTGGGAAAAGAATCTTTACAGCTTGAGTAATATTCAAATAAAAACCCTTTAAGGAAGAAGTGATCGAAACTGAACTCCAAATACCATGAATGAAATATATTTCATGATATAATATAAAAAATAGTCAATATATACACCATATAAAAGTAAATTTGTGCATAATGAGAAATATGTCTCAAGAAATAGGAATTGTAACCAAGAAACCCTTTCAAGTAACATAATCCTTATGGTAAGAATCATTTGAAAATATGGTTATAAGTAAGAATTGTAAAACTATATAAATAGAGGAGGAAATAACATAAAATTCATTTATTAGGTATAATAAATCAAACTTGGAATAATAGAGTTCAATAAGAATGTTAGTAACTCAGTGGAAGAAAATTGAGTTAGCCCAAACCCTTATAATATTAGAAACTTTCAAATCAAAACCACTTGAAGGATGTGATTTCAAATGAAACATTAAATATCACAAATAATTATAGAATCATGAAACAAAATATTAAAGTGTTCATAGATACACCATTAAAAATAAAACATGGAATATAATAAGAATTATGCCTCAAGGTATTGAAAATTGAGACAAGAAACCCTTACTGTGGTCCTGATTCGCTCTGTGCATGTGCCTAAATTCCTGAATAATAAAATTAAGTTTATTATATTCCTTATTATAAACCCTATTAATATATATATTTAATTTACTAAGTACCATTTATTATCATATTCTATTTATTTGTTATATAGTTTTTTCTTATGTTTGTTATTTTGTGTAAAAAATGAATTAGTGTCGAATTATTATGATAATTTTAGTGAAAGAAGATGATATTTTAATACTAAGTTAAATAATTAATATAACCTTTAAATAACCATAAAAAAATCACTATTTTATTATTAACATATAATATTATTAGTACTTATGTTCACATATTCATCCATGATAGAGTTTTATAGAGTCGTTCATGTTGGTGGTTAATTCACGCTCAAATTTACCCAAGAGATGAAGGTAGAACGGTCCTTGTAGTCTAGCTTGGGTTGTCGAATCCACTAAGACCTAAGAAGATACCTAATATGCACAACCTATGAGATGGATTTTTGTCTATGAAGTGGCCAAATTGGTTTTTATTTTAGATGGTTTTAAAGAACACTAATAAACCTAAGTGAATTCAATTTAATGAAAATGGGTTGATCTTAGGATTATGCTTTGGGTGAATTGAATGAATTTTACTTCTTTAAACAATTTTGGTTTTATTAATTCTTGATGAATCCATTCTTAAAAATAACACTAAATCTATCATTTTCTAGTTTTATGCTAACTAAAATCAATTACTAATCCACTACACACTTATAGAACCAAATTCATGATCTCTCCAAGGTGTATGATCATTTTAGTACTTGGATTTAACTTCCTCAAACACAGTGAATATGAAGAGTGGAAATAATTGAAGAATGGAAGTCTTGAATTAATTAGCCAATTAACAAAAATTCATTTATAAAATAACATTCAATCAAGCCTTTTCATCATCCTATGATAAACCCATTAAAGGGTTAGCCCTCTATTTATGGTATACTCTCAATGGTGGGCGAAAGATGGCTTACAAGAATTGGATTGAAGAAATTAAAATTGCGGAAATAACGAGCACTCCTCCGTGTGTGTAAACGAAATTCACACCTATGTGTGAAATAATTCACCACAACACAGATATACCACTATTCTTTGTGAGTTTTAATGAGAGATAATGGGAAGAATATGAGAGAAAGATGTCATTTAAGAATAAAAAAAAGAAACTTACATGGAAATTGAGAACATTACAATGGAACTTTGGCATAATAACATTACAAAAAACAAGATATGTATTCCCCATCACCACAAATGCCTTAAATAGGAAATTGGGAAGCCTTAGGCAGAGCCTAAATCAATTTATTCCCAAATATTAAATTAATTTAGGCCTTTGGGTTGTGGAAAGTAGTGGAGAAATTGATCCCCTCCTTGACTTTTTATCCTCCTTGTATCCCATGAAAATATTGTTCTGTATGGGAAAGAATATCACCGAATCTAGGTGGTCCATAGAAGAGTATTTTGTGTCTCAGGATGTCTTCTAGACGTCTGTAAAATTTGGGCCAATTTGAAGGTGTGGATCAAGAGTTATGACCGCTTTAGTGGGATAAAATTCTGGGCCGCAGATTCTGGCCCAGATTTTGATCTTCTCTTTGGGATGCCTTAATAGCCACCATGGAAGCCGAATTAGCACTTAATCCTCAATAATGATTTATTCCTCTACATTTCTTCTAGCATCCCACGAAATTTGGGATTTATTGGGCCAGTATTGTGGGCCCCAAATTCTCATCAGTGGGATGGTGTCCAATATGCCTTCTCCAGAATTGTTTCCTTTCATCACAAAATATCACCATCATCCTTTATGAATCCTCCATTGATACCTAAATGAAAAATGTTCATATTAAAGTTTAGATACATTCCCTAAAATATCAAATTAAAATATGGATAATTACATTCCTTAAAATCAGATAAATCATTGGGCCTAAATTGGTGTACATTAGGCATGAAGTGCACAAATGATGATAATGGATGTTCAAAATTAAAATCCACTAACTCAGGCCCATAATATCCAAAATGAACATTTAATACCATTAAAATGTAATTAACATATGTGTTTTTATTGTCTAATCACACCCCCAACTTGATATTTTCTAGTCTCGAGCAAATAATTCGAAGATTATATTTGAATTCTTTTTTTTTCGAACACATTATAAAAAACAGTGCTCACAATGTAAACAACACACAAATATATCTTTATAACCTATCAAAATAATTTAAAACATGATAAATTTAAAAGAAGATCCCAATCCCAATCCCATTACTTTGATCAAATCCATCATCATACTTCATCCAACTCAATTAGGTGAAATGATGTGTTGTGAATCGCAATAGATATGAGGGTTCATTTTCATTCAAGGGGGAAATCATGGAAGAGCTAGGTGGAATCAAATTTAATCCTAATATGAGTATTCGTCATTCCTTTTTTTTGGCTTCTTTTTTTGCAATATTTCCATAGTAATTGAGATTTCAGTTAATCAAATTAACCCATGTAGCAAGACTTTGCCGATGACTCCCAGACTCAAGGGCCTTAGGGAACTAAGTGAAGCCCACATACTCCAGAATCATCTCGAGTTAAATTGATAAAAAACAAATTCATATTACCATAAATAGAGATAGATTGAAAAATTCAGGGCTAGACAACTCTGGAGTCATGATCCTCAAGTACCGAAAGCCGCGCATTTTATCAATCCATTGCTCTACATGCAAATTTTTATTTTATTTTTATTTTATTTTATTTTAATTTTTTGAATACTCATATTATTCATAAAAATAAAACCAGCCTGTTTTATTTATTATGGGACCCTGAGAATTCAAATTAGTACCCCACAATCAAGAGGATGTGCATTGTGGCATTTTGATTTAATAGATGAAAATAAAAATGATGAAAATTCTCATTGGACAACCAAAATTCCAAAATCAATGATTGTAAACTTAATCATGAATTAAATTAAGAGTCAAGGAAGTAAAAACTATTTTCTATGTAGTTTTAATATTAGAAAAGATGTTATTATATGAATGATAAAGGAATTTTACTTTTTCTTTTTAACAAAAAATTTTGTTTCCACACCCCCAACTTAGAATGAAACTATCCCTAGTTTCATAAAAATAAAAGAGAGGAGAAAGCAGGTGGGGGGGGGGGATGAGTTGGAAAGGTCATGGAACAAGTTCACCTGGTGGCTTAATAATGATGATTGCGGTGCTCCCAAATAACTCTTTGTTCTCATGGGAGATGCAGGCACCTCCTTTATGGAATATGTATCACCCAAAAATAGTCCCTGAACCATACAAACAAGAACAAACCAGACAGAAAAAACAACACAATAATTTATTTAATACCAAGTCTCATCATTTTTATGGTTTTCCTTTTGTTTTTGTTTTTGTTTTTTTAAAATCAACTGATGATATATTGTCTTCTTTTAATTTATGGGTAAGGTAGTACTCAGGGATCACACCGTGTGACACGGATGAATACGGTGCTCCCCTTTCATACCCATCCATAATCATAAGAGAAGAACATGTCAACAGTCTGAGTTAGAATAAAGTTATATCAAAATGATCCACTAATCCTATTTGAAATATAAAGTTGATTAAAACAAAACAATTATTGGAAACTTGAAAACCATGGGTTGCCTCCCATGCAGTGCTTTGTTTAATGTCATTAGCTTGACTTGGACCCCTAATCGATTAATTATTTTCATCATTTAAGGTAGGTTCAAACAAGTCTTCATCAACTTTATGTTTTTGGAATGGTTCTATGAATGGTTTGAATCTATGAACATTAACTTTAAATGTTTTACCATTGGTGGGATCTTGAATTTCAACAGCCCCATGGGGGTACACCTTATGCACTATGTATGGACCTAACCATCTAGACCTAAATTTTCCTGGGTGTAAGTGAAGTTTAGAATTATACAAAAGAATAGGTTTTCCTAGTTCAATGTGTTTGGTTTTAATATTTCTAGATTGGTAGGCTTGTAATTTAGCTTTATTGATCCTTGAATTTTCATAAGCCTCTATCCTAAGTTCCTCAAGTTCATTGAGATCTAATTTCCTTTTTGTTTCATCCAATGAGAGGTCATAATTCATTTTTTTAATTTCCCAAAAGGCCTTATGTTTAATATCCACTGGAAAATGGAATGCTTTACCATAAACCAACCTATATGGGGACATTCCTAAAATGGTTTTATATGCAGTTTGATAGGCCCAAAGAGCATCTAAGAGTTTGCTCGACCAATCTTTCCTAGATGGATTAACAGTTTTCTCAAGAATCTGTTTAATTTCTCTATTGGCTATCTCAGCTTGACCATTAGTCTGTGGGTGGTAAGCAGTGGACACTTTGTGAGAAATTCCATACTTTTCCATGATTCATGAGAATGGACGATTGTAAAAATGAGTTCCACGATCACTAATGATAGCCCTAGGAATTCAAAATATAGAGAAGATGTTTTTCTTGAGAAATATAATCACAATTTTATGATCATTGGATTTTGTAGGAATGGCCTCAACCCATTTGGAGACATAATCAATAGCTAAAAGAATGTAAAGATATCCCCTAGAATTTGGGAAGGGACCCATGAAATCAATTCCCCAACAGTCAAATATTTAAATCACTAAGATGGGAGTGAGTGACATTTGATTACTTTTTGTGATGGACCCTACTTGTTGACACCTTGGACAGATTTGAAAAAATGTGTAAGAGTCCCTTGAGAGGGTGGGCCATAAGAGACCACACTGAAGAACCTTAACAGAAGTTTTCCTAGAGGAAAAGTGACCTCCACATGCCTCACTATGACATAATTTAACCACAGACTCTTGTTCAGATTCTGGGACACACCTCCTAATGACTTGGTCTGGGTAGAACTTATAGAGGTATGGATCATCAAACACATAGTGCCTAACATCATAAAGGAATTTCCTTCGAGATTGAGTCCCTAAGAATTTTGGAATTAATTTTGTAACTAAGAAGTTGGCTATGTCAGCATACCAAGGGAAATCACTCACAGAGTATAGTTGTGCATCAGGAAATGAATCAGACACAGAAAGGTGATTTGAGTTGTCTTTGAATTCCATCCTAGAGATGTGATCAGCTAAAACATTTTCAACATCCTTTTTTGTCCTTGATTGTGAGGTCAAATTCTTGTAAGAGAAGGACCCAACTAACCAGTCTAGCCTTGGAATCTTGTTTTTGGAAGAGGTATTTTAGTGCAGAATGGTCAGTGAACACAATGATGGGGGATCCTAAGAGGTAGGACCTAAACTTTTCTAAGGAAAACACAATATCAAGTAACTCCTTTTTAGTGGCGGTGTAGTTGATTTGGGTATCATTTAAGGATTTTCTTGTGTAAGCAATGACATAAGGAGTTTTATCACAACGTTTTCCTAACACAACTCCTACAGAAAAGTCACTAGTATCACACATAAGTTCGAAAGGAAGGTTCCAATTTGGAGATTTCGTAATGGGAGGAGAGGTGAGAGATGATTTGAGGGTTGAGAATGAACCCTCACAGATTTTTGTCCAAACAAATGGAGCATCCTTTACTAGGAGAGCACAAAGGAGACTAGAGATTGAACTAAAGTCCATGATGAATCTTCTATAGAAACCAGCATGTCCTAAGAAATACCTCACTTCCTTAACATTTTTGGGTGATGGAAGGTGACGAATGATGTCAACCTTGGATTTATCAACTTCAATCCCCCTACTTGAGACTAGATGGACTAGAACTAGTCCCTCTTTAACCATGAAATGTAATTTTTCCCAGTTTAGGACCAGATTATTTTCTTCACATCTTGACAAGACTCTCTCCACATTCCTCAGACATCTCTCAAATGTATCCCGAAACACAGAGAATTCATCCATGAAGACCTCTAAAAAATCCCCTACCATGTCTGAGAAGATTCCCATCATGCACCGCTGGAAGGTTCCAGGGGCATTGCATAACCTTAAGGGCATGTGTTTGAAGGAAAAGGTGCTGAATGGACAGGTGAATGCAGTCTTCCCTTGATCCTCTAGGGATACCTCAATCTGATTGTACCCTGAGTACCCATCTAAGAAACAGTAGAAGGCATGACCTGCCACTCTCTCAAGGACTTGGTCAATGAATGGTAAGGGGAAATGGTCCTTTTTGGTAAATTAGTTTAACTTCCAATAGTTGATGCAGACTCTCCAGCCACTACTCACCCTTGTTGGAAGAATCTCTCCATCCTCATTGGTTATCACTGTGATTCCAACCTTTTTTGGAACCACTTGGATTGGGATCACCCACTCAATCTCAGCTATGGGATAGATGATACCATCTTTTAACAATTTTAGAAGTTCTTTTCTAACTAATTCCATGAGATTAGGATTGATTCTCCGTTTAGGTTGACAACATGGCTTTGAATCAGATTCCAGAACAATCCTATGAGTCCTGATAAGTGGTCTAATCCCAGGAATATTAGACAGGGTCCAACCAATGGCTTTCTTATGTTTCCTAAGGACATCTAGAAGCATCCTCTCATGATTGGGTTCAAGAGATGAAGAAATGACAATAGTATGTGTTTGATTATCCCCTAGGAAGGCATACTTGAGTGCAGCGGGAAGTTCCTTCAATTCAAGATCAGGTTGGTTCATAGTTTCAGCAGAATATTGGGACATTAGATCAAGTTCAATTTTGTTTCCTAGAGTTTTAGATAGGATTGGTTCCCCACATGTAGAAGTTTCAGCTACAATATTGGTTTGATCAGATTTAGGGAAGGAAGTTTGATTGGTCTCCATTAAATTGGTTTTCTGAAAGGTTTCACTGATTGTTGGACCTAAGAATTCATCATAAGAGCAACTTGAAAATGATTCAATCCAAGGCGATAAAATTCCTTCACGTGAACAAAGGAAATCAATCTCATCCTGAATTAAAAATCCATCAAATATTCCTTGATGTTCTATAGATTCATTATCAATGCTTCCTATCATGTTTACTTCATGAATGTCCTCATCATATCCTATTTGTTAGCTTTCATTATAGATGTTCAAGTCTAGACTCATGTTTCCAAAGGTGATGGTCATGTTCCTATTTTAAACTCGGAAAACAGAGTTGATTGTTGCAAGGAAAGTATGACCAAGGATGATTGGGGTTTTTTCCTTATTTCCTAAGTTTGGATGGTTGTCAAGGACAATGAAGTCAGTAGGGTAGATGAAGTTTTCAACCTTTACTAGAACATCCTTTAAAATCCCCTTTGGAACCCTAATGCTATGATCAGCAAGTTGAAGTGTGACAGATGTGGGTTGGAGCTCTTCTAGGCCTAACTGGTAGTACACAACATAGGGAATGAGATTGACACTAGCACCTAGGTCACACAAGGCCTTGACATCTTTTCTCTATCCTAGTTCAACATTAATGTAAGGGCAACCTGAGACTTTCAACTTAGTAGGAATGGTCCCTTGAATGGTGTTACTCACATTAGCAGCCAAAAGGACTTGGTTTTTATGTGAAAATTTTCTTTTAAAAGTGAACAAGTCCTTAAGGTAATTTGAGTAGGAAGGTATTATTTGGATTACATCGAGAAGGGGAATGTTCAACTTGACTTTTGAGAATATTTATCTTAATGTTTCACTTAATTCAGTCTTGGTTTCCCCCCTCATGCATTGAGGAAATGGGGCAGGTTGTGGGGTTGTTTGTTGAAGAGTTGTTTCTTTGACATTGTTATCAGTTTCCTCAGTTTGATCTTGTGGTTCATTTGAATTTTAATCCAATTTTGAATCTTCAGATTGGTTTTGAATTAGTTGTTCAGGTTTCTCAATTGATTTCCCACTTCTTAAAATAGTCACAACCTTTAGTTGTTCATGAGTTGTTTGAGTACAACTTGACTCTCCCCTTGAAGTTGAGGATGGTACCGCCTGATTAGGCATGGGTGCCTTTCCAGTTTTGATGGTTTGAAGTTCTTGTTTAAGGGAAGAGACTTCCGAGTTCATCCTTTCCATTTTTTTGCACAATTGTTCTAGTAGGATTTGTGGAACAGTTTGGGTTGGTGCTTGAGAAGATTGGTTTATCCCAGTGGGATATTTTTGAGGTGGGATGGTTTGTTGAAAATGGACTGGTGGCTGTTGGTATTGGATAGGTTGGGTTTGGAACTAGTTATGGGTTTGGTAGTTCTTATGGGGGTAAGGATTTTTTCCCTATGGTTGGCTAGGTTGTTGGTTATCTTTCCAGCGGAAGCCTGGGTGGTCATTATACCTTGGGTTGAAGTTGTTTTGGTATTGAGGCTTTTGAAAGTTAAAATCATTTACTTCCGCTGGGGGTCCTCCTAAAAGAACATCCATGATGGATGTAATGGTTGGGCAGTTGTCTGTCTTATGGTCATGTTTGTCACAAATTGTGCAAACATGGTGAAAAGTTTGGATTTCATGGACTTTCCTAAGGTCTATCTCTTCAACCTTCCTAGAGAGTGCTGCGAGTTTATCCCTAAGGATTTCCTCTTCTCTAAGTGTATGAATTCCAGTAGTTCTTTGTGTATTTTCAAAATAAGGTTAAGTTCCCAATGTTAGGTTTTGTTCAGCAAGGATTTCCAAATACTCATAAGCATCATTTGGGGATTTTGTTTTTAAAGGCTCCATTACACATCATGTCAATAAATTGTTTGTTCCCTGAGCCCAACCCTTCATAAAAAATTCTCACTTGTTCAGGTATAGAAAAACCATGGTGTGGAACCATGTTTAGGGTGTCTTTGAACCTTTCCCATGTTTCATAAAATAACTCTCCCTCTTTTTCAAAAAAAATTTGGATGCTCTTTTTAAGTGCAATTGTTTTGTGGTGGGGAAAGTATTTTTTATAGAATTCTCTTTGTAGTTGGTCCCAAGAGTTGATTGATGATGGTATCAAATTGTTTAGCCAATTTTTAGCTCGATACTTTAAATAAAAAGGAAATATCCTCAACTTATCTGATTCTAGTTGATGTGGGGGGCACATGGTTTTTATAATGTCATTGAACTCCTTAACGTGAAGGTAGGGCATCTCGGACTCCATTCCATGGAATGTGGGAAGGTGGTTTAGGACATGGGGTTTAAAGATGTAGTTTGAATCTCATAGGTAATTGTGTCTAATGCATAAGGAGGCATTGTTCCAGGAAGGTTTGAGGTAGTCAATCATGGTTTGATCAACTGTATTCCCTAAGTTTGGGGCTGCCTCATTTGGATTTCCATTTTGGTTTCCACCCGGGTTTATGAGTTGGTTTCTTTGAAGACCTTCCATTGAAATGGGATAAAATTTGGACTATGGAGTATCAAGAGGATTATGATCAAATGGAAATAATCCCCTAGGTTCACTTGACTCCCCTATCATAGGACTTTCCACCCTAACTAGTCTGTTTGAATTATCGCGGGTGTAGGCGGACATGCGCCAGAAGGAAAAAAAGCAAGAAAAGGACAAGATAAGAGATCTTGGGTGAGAATAGAAGAATGGGGGTGAGGAAAGGAGGTTTTTGTCTAAGGTACTTACTTAGGTCCCCAGAAATTGCTCCAAAATTTTATTCACGCTCAAATTTACCCAAAAGATGAAGGTAGAATGGTCCTTGTAGTCTAGCTTAGGTTGTCTAATCCACTGAGACCTAAGAAGATACCTAAGATGCACAAACTATGAGATGGATTTTTGGCTATTAAGCGGTCAACTTGGTTTTAAATAACACTAAGAAACCTAAGTGAATTCAATTTAATGAAAATGGGTTGATCTTAGGATTATGCTTTGGGTGAATTAAATGAATTTTACTTCTTTAAACAATTTAGGTTTTATTAATTCTTGATGAATCCATTATTAAAAATAAAAATAACTTCATCATTTTCTAGTTTTATGATAACTAAACTCAATTAATAATCCCCTATACACTTAGAGAACCAAATTGATGATCTCTCCAAGGTGTATGGTCATTTTAGTACTTGGATTTAGCTTCCTCAAACACAGTGAAGATGAAGAGTGTAAATAATTGAAGAATGGAAGTCTTGAATTAATTAGCCAATTAAAAACAATTAGTTCATAAAATAATATTTAATCCAGCCTTTGCATCATCCTAAAATCAACCCATTAAAGGGTTAGCCCTCCATTTATGGTATACTCTCAATGGTGGGCGGAAGATGGCTTACAAGAATTGGATTGAAGAAATTAAAATCACAGAAATAACGAGCACTCCTCCATGTGTGTGAACGAAATTCACACCTATGTGTTAACTAATTCATCAAAAAACAAATATATCACTGTGATTTTTGAGTTTTAATGAGATATAATGGGAATAATATGAGAGAAAGATGTTGTTTAAGAACATAGAAATAAAAAAAAAAGAAACTTACATGGAAATTGAGAACATCACAACGGAACTTTGGCACAATAACATTACAAAAAACAAGATATGTATTCCCCCTCAACACCACTACCTTAAATAGGAAATTGGTAAGCATTAGGCCAAGAATAAATCAATTTATTCCCAAATATTAAATTAATTTAGGCCTTAGGGTGGTGGAAAGTAGTGGAGAAATTGATCCCCTCCTTGACTTTTTATCCTCCTTGTCTCCCCTGAAAAGATCGTCCTTTATGGGAAAGAATATCGCCGAATCTAGGTGGTCCATAGAATAGTATTTTGTGTATCCAGATGTCTTATAGACTTTTGTAAAATATGGGCATATTTGGAGTTGTGTATTGGGAGTTATGGTCGCTTTAGTGGGATATAATTCTGGGCCGCAGATTCTGGCTCAAATTTTGATCTTTTCTTTGGGACGCCTTAATAACCACCATGGAAGCCTAATTAGCACTTACTCCTGAATAATGATTTGTTCCTATACATGTCTTCTAGAATCCCACTAAATTTGGGATTTATTGGGTCAGTATTGTGGGCCCCACATTCTCATCAGTGGGCTGGTGTCCAATCTGCCTTCTCCAGAATTGTTTCCTTTCATCACCAAATATCACCATCATCCTTTATGAATACTCCATTGATACCTGAATGAAAAATGTTCATATTAAAGTTTAGATACATTACCCAAAATATAAAATTAAAATATGGATAATTACATTCCTTAAAATCAGATGAATCGTTGAGCCTAAATTGGTGTACATTAGGCATGAAGTACACAAATGATGAGAATGGATGTTCAAAATTAAAATCCACTAACTCAGGCCCATAAGATCAAAAATGAACATTTAATACCATTAAAATGTAATTAAAATATGTGTTTTTATTTCCAAAATTTGATTCACACTCAAATTTACCCAAGATATGAGGTAGAACGGTCACTGTAGTCTAGCTTGGGTTGTCGAATCCACTGAGACCTAAGAAGGTACCTAAGATGCACAACCTATGAGATGGATTTTTGGCTATGAAGTGGCCAACTTGATTTTTATTTTATATGGTTTTAAATAACACTAATAAACCTAAGTTAATTCAATTTAATGATAATGGGTTGATATTAGGATTATGCTTTGGGTGAATTGAATGAATTTTACTTCTTTAAAAATTTTTGGTTTTATTAATTCTTGTTGAATCCATTCTTCAAAATAACACTAACTTCATAATTTTCTGGTTTTATGCTAACTAAACTCAATTAATAATCCCCTATATACTTAGATAACCAAATTCATGATCTCTCCAAGGTGTATGGTCATTTTAGTACTTGGATTTAGCTTCCTCAAACACAGTGAAGATGAAGAGTGGAAATAATTGAATAATGGAAGTCTTGAATTAATTAGCCAATTAACAACAATTCGTTCATAAAATAACATTCAATACAGCCTTTTCATCATCCTACGATAAACCCATTAAAGGGTTATCCCTCCATTGATGGTATACTCTCAATGGTGGGTGGAAGATAGCTTACAAGAATGGGATTGAAGAAATTAAAATCGCGGAAATAACGTGCACTCTTCCTTGTGTGTGAACGAAATTCACACCTATGTATGAACTAATTAACCACAACATAGAGATATCACTGTGCTTTGTGAGTTTTAATGAGATATAATGGGAAGAATATGAGAGAAAGATGTTGTTTAAGAACATAGAAATACAAAAAAAAGAAACTTACATGGAAATTGAGAACATTACAAAGGAACTTTGGAGGACCATAAGATAAAAAAAGAATGGTGAATAAAAATTTGTATGTAGAGCAATGGATTGATAAAATGTGTGGCTTTCAGCACTTGGGGATCGTGACTCCAGAGTTGTCTAGCCCTGAGTTTTTCACTCTATCTATAGCATCCCGCCTTTTTATAACATAAACTTTCATTACATTACACAAAACTGAGGATCTTTAAGGTTTAGTGTCTTGGAAACCAAGAACATAACACATGAAAACAACATAAAACATTCTTTTTAAACACTTGAAAGTATTCCCCTTAAGTTCATCCTAGGTTCATTACTGCATCTCATAACCTGGAGACATACATCAAAAGAAAGGGTGAGCAGAAGGCCCAGTAAGGGAAACAAGGGAAACATTTAACATGTGAACTTGAGATACATCAACTATGTCATGAAAAAGAACTTTAAGGATGAGAATGAAATAATGAGGCATATCATAATAAAAATAAAATTTTTCATAACTTGAAGATGTGGCTACAATATTTAATATTGACAATCATTTCGTTTCACCAATGTCCATCCCCAAGGTGTCATTAAAAATTACCAAGGTTATTCACCAATGTATCAGTCTAAAAAGTCATCTCTAGAGATTAAGTCTTTACCCAATGCATTGGAGCGCTATCTGGGCGCACCCTTGAAATGTATTTATTATCATGTGATCTACATATATCATCATCAATCATTTCATAAACAACCCATATAACATAAAAGAAATGGGTTTCATTTCATAATCATAACGTTTTAAAAACTGCTTTAAAGATATGATCTTTATGTCAATTTAAACCCACAGAAAAGGGAAAGCGGGTTTCATGTATGTAAATCCCAGAATTTAAAATAGAACATTTTGATATATATGTGAATACCCCTCTATAAATAAGAGATTTGAGTATTCACTTAATAACGTAAAATAATTTTGAGATAAAGAGGGAGTCATTTTGAGACGAAAACTATACAGCATAACATTTACGATACATGGTCTTAGAAAACATTGAAAAGAGAGGGGACATGGGTCACCCACTCAAAAATGATACATAAAACAGTAGGGGAACAGAATATATGGTATTTAAGAACATGGTAATGAAATTTTAATGATATACCATATGAAACGAAGAACTTGAAAGGAAGACAAAAATAAGATTTCTCTTATGAGAATTCGGCAGCCTAACAGCGTCACTTAAAACTTCCAAAAATGGATTGACGAGATCAAATAGGGTCTCTCATCATATGAAAATAAATGATCAGTATGATAGATATAGAGATCATACCCAAACATAATAAAAAGGAACTTGAAAGACTTGGCATGAAAATAGATCTTGAAAATGAGAAGGGTGAAGGAACCCCTTAGAAATTCGACAGCCTAACGACGTCACTTAAACTTCAACAAAAATGAATTGATGAGATAAAATAGGGTCTCTCATCATATGAACATAAATGATCAGTATGATAGATTTATAGATCATACCCCAACATAATAAAAAGGAACTTTAAAGACTTGACATGAAAATAGATCTTGAAAATGAGAAGGGTGAAAGAACCCCTTAGAAATTCGACAGCCTAACAGCGTCACTTAAACTTCAACAAAAATGAATTGATGAGATCAAATAGGGTCTCTAATCATATGAACATAAATGATATGTATTATAGATATAGATATCATACCCCAAAACAAAAAAAGTAACTTGAAAGACTTGACATGAAAGTAGATCTTGAAAACGAGAAGGGTGAAAGATCCCCTTAGAAATTCGGCAGCCTAACGACGCCACTTAAACTTTAAAAAAAATGAATTGATGAGATCAAATAGGGTCTCTAATAATATGAAAATAAAAGATCAGTATTATATATTTAGAGATCATACCCCAACATAATAAAAAGTAACTTGCAAGACTTGACATGGAATTAGAACTTTGAAAAAGGAGAAAGGTGAAAGAACCACTTAAAAATTCGGCAGCCTAATGGCGCCACTTAAAACTTTAAAATACTGAATTGAAGAGATAAAATGGGGTCTCTCATCATATGATCATAAAATACCAGTATGATAAATTTATAGATCATACCCCAACATAAAAAAAGGAACTTGAAATACTTTACATGAAAATAGACCTTGAAAAATGAGAAGGGAGAAAGAATCCGTTACAAAAATTTCGGCAGCCTAACGACGCCACTTAAAACTTCATAAAACGAAATAATGAGAGTAAGAGGGGATCTCTCATTATATGAACATGAAAAGTAAAGTATAATGAATATAAAATAACATCCTCCAACATAAGAACATGGAGCATAAAAGGAATGACATAAAAGAGATTACTTGAAAAGAAAGAGAGAGGTCGGATCCCTTACCTTAAAACGTAACTCTTAAAACTCAAAGGTTGGGAACTTGAAAGCTTGAGGGAACCTTGGGAGGACTCCTTGGGAGGTAATGAGACCAGAACTTCGTTGGGTAAGAGTGGGGAGTCGAAATGGATGAGAGGATGGCTTGGTATTTATAGGGAAAGTGAGGGGACAAGGCATTAATGGCCAAGGGACACCTCAAAAGTGGTTTTCTCATAACCATGTGCTCTCCCAAGATATTTCCCATGAAGTTAGGCCACATGGGGCCCCCCATACAATAATTCACCACCTTTGGTCGACCATCCCTTAAAATATCTCATGATATCATCATGACACAGTTATGATGTCATTAAACATATCAAAACCCTAAAACTGTATTTTTACTATTCACTAAAAATTCAACTTTCTCAGAAAGATCCCAAAATTTCACCTTAATCAAATATCAATGCTCTAATTTCAAAAATGAACTCCATTTTATAAAAATAATTTTCTAAATATTTTTAATTTAATTTTTAAATAAATACACTATTCACTGAAAATTCATTTTTTTCAGAAAAAACCCCAAAAATTACATTAACATAATATCGATGCTCTGAGTTCAAAAATGAAATCCATTTTATAAAAATATTTTTCTAAATATTTTTAATTTAATTTTTAATTAAAAAACACTATTCACCCGAAAAAACTAATACTTGAATAATAATTTATGAAACCGTTATTTAACCATTTTATTGAATCACATTACTTAATCAAGGTGCCTAGATTATATTAATACTTTATTTAGGTGAGATTACTAATCCATTTGAACACATTACTAATCCTAATCATAAAATCACTATTCATAATTTACTATTCATCAAAAATCAAGTTGATCTTATTAGACTCTAAATTTAGTACTGAACATAATTGTAGAAGACCATTTTTTGAAAATCATTATACATTTTTAATTATTAGAGGTTTACCTAAACATTTTTAAAATATCCTTTTTCTAAAATTCATCAAAAATATGAATACTATATTTATCCGGACATTTGAAAATTCATAAACATCATCATAAGAAGAAATCCAAATTTTTATTTAAAACAAAGGATTACACAAGGCAATTACAGTCTCCTAACATAGATCCTTATCACACCAGCATAGGACCTAAGTGTAAGGTGCGCTAAGGTGAGAGAATCTGAGGGAGGCTCGGCCAACATCGCACGAGTAGTAATTTCTATCATTTTGAACTTCTCGCAAAGGCGATTCCATTCTAGCTTCACACGATGAAGTTTGGCTTGGGTTTGGTTCAGAGCAAAGCCCAGTGGTGCTACCTCTTTCCCAAGTTCTGTTAGATGGGCTTCGATCGGTCCAAGACTACTGGGTGAGGCCATCAAATCTTCTTTCTATAATAATTAACCAAGATTACTTGTTTTTAGAGACAATAATTGAAACTTTTAGTTTACATCGGTCATATTGACCAATGGTCATATAACAGTCAAAACCCAATGGTCTCATTTTAATTATACTCATTTTATCAAATGAAACATTTTTGTTGAGTATAAAAATAAAATAAAATAATACATAAAATTAGGAAACAAGATTTATTCAAAATTTCGGATCATTACACTATCTCTATTTATGGTAATATGAATTTGTTTTTTATCAAGTTAACTCGAGACGATGCCCGAGTATGTGAGCTTCACTTGGTTCCCTAAGGCCTTTGAGTTTGGGAGTCATCGACAAAGTCTTGCTACATGTCTTAATTTGATTAACTGCAATCTCAATTACTATGGAAATATTGCAAAAAAAAAAAGAATCCAAAATAAAAGGAATGAAAAATACTCATATTAGGATTAAATGTGATTCCACCTAGCACTTCCATGATTTCCCCCTTGAATGAAAATGAACCCCCATATCTATTGTGATTCACAACACATCGTTTCACCTAATTGAGTTGGATGAAGTATGATGATGGATTTGATCAAAAGAATGGGATTGGGATTGGGATCTGATTTTAAATTTATCATGTTTTAAATTATTGTGATAGGTTATAAAAATATATTTGTGTGTAGTTTACATTGTGAGCATCGTTTGTTATAATGTGTTTGAAAAAAAATAATTCAAATATAATCTTCGAATTATTTTCTTGGGACTAGAAAATCTCAAGTTGGGGTGGGGTGTGATTAGAAAATAAAAACAAATATGTTAATTACATTTTAATGGTATTAAATGTTCATTTTTGATCTTATGGGCCTGAGTTAGTGGATTTTAATTTTGAACATCCATTCTCATCATTTGTGCACTTCATGCCTAATGTACACCAATTTAAGCCCAATGATTCATCTGATTTTAAGGAATTTAATTATCAATATTTTAATTTTATATTTTGGGAAATGTATCTACACTTTAATATGAACATTTTTCATTCAGGTATCAATGGAGTATTCATAAAGGATGATGGTGATATTTAGTGATGAAAGGAAACAATTCTGGAGAAGGTAGATTGGACACCGACCCACAGATGAGAATGTGGGGCCCATAATACTTGGCCAATAAATCCAAAATTTCATGGAATGCTAGAAGACATGTATAGGAAAAAATAATTCTTCAGGAGTAAGTGCTAATTCGGCTTCCATGGTGGTTATTAAGGCGGCCCAAAGAGAAGATCAAAATCTGGGCTAGAATCTGCGGCCCAGAATCATATCCCCCTAAAGCGGCCATAAATCCCGATCCGCAACTCCAAATTGGCCCAAATTTTACAAAAGTCTAGAAGAAATCTTGAGACACAACAGACTATTCTATGACCCACCGAGATTCGGTGATATGATTGCTCATATAGGATGATCTTTTCAGGGGAGACAAGGAGGATAAAAAGTCAAGGAGGGGATCAATTTCTCCACTACTTTCCACCACCCTAGGGCCTAAATTAATTTAATATTTGGGAATAAATTTATTGAGGCTCGGCCTAAGGATTCCCAATTTCCTATTTGAGGCAGTGGTGGTGAGGGGGAATATATATATTGTTTTTTGTAATGTTATTATGCCAAAGTTCCGTTGTAATGTTCTCAATTTCCATGCAAGTTTCTTTTTGTATTTATATGTTCTTAATCGACATATTTATATCATATTCTTCCCATTATCTCTCATTAAAACTCACAAAGCACTATTATATCTCTATGTTGTGGTGAATTAGTTCACACATAGGTGTGAATTTCGTTCACACACACGGAGGAGTGCCCGTTATTTCCACGATTTAAATTTCTTCAATCCAATTCTTGTAAGCCATCTTCCGCCCACCATTGAGAGTATACCATCAATGGGGGGCTAAGCCTTTAATGTGTTGATATTAGGATGATGAAAAGTCTGGATTGAATGTTATTTTATGGACTAATTGTTGTTAATTGGCTAATTAATTCAAGACTTCCATTCTTCAATTATTTCCACTCTTCATCTACACTGTGTTTAAGGAAGATAAATCCAAGTTCTAAAATGACCATAAACCTTTGAGAGATCATGAATTTGGTTCTCTAAGTGTGTAGGCGATTAGTAATTGAGTTTAGTTAGCATAAACCAGAAAATGATGAAGTTAGTATTATTTTGAAGAATGGATTCATCAAGAATTAATAAAACCAAAATTGTTTAAAGAAGTAAAATTCATTCAATTCACCCAAAACATAATCCTAAGATCAACCCATTTTCATTAAATTGAATTCACTTAGGTTTCTTAGTGTTCTTTAAAACAATCTAAAATCAAAACCAAGTTGGCCACTTCATAGCCAAAAATCCATCTTATAGGTTGTGCATCTTTGGTATCTTCTTAGGTCTCAGTGGATTCGGCAACCCAAGATAGACTACAAGGATCGTTATACCTTCATCTCTTGGGTAAATTTGAGTGTGAATCAAATTTTGGCACCGTTTCTGGGGAAATAACGAGCACTCCTCCGTGTGTGTGAACTAAATTCACACTTATGTGTGAACTAATTCACTACAACACAGAGATATCACTGTGCTTGGTGTACATTAGGCATGAATTGTACAAATGATGAGAATGGATGTTCAAAATTAAAATCCACTAACTCAGGGCCATAAGATCAAAAATGAACATTTAATACCATTAAAATGTAATTAACATATGTGTTTTTATTGTCTAATCAGTGGTTAAACCAACCCAAACAAGAACACACTATGACTTGATGGGTGATTGTGGTCAAGGAAGACTATAATATCATTATAGTAGAATAATAATGGTATTATTTATATTTTTTAAATTTTTTGAATCATAATTTAAGTGTTTTGGATAAAGAATGAAAATAAAGATTAAAAAATAAAAACATTACTTCATGGAGATAGTAGTATGCACAACACACGATTAACATTTTCATTTCTTGATGAATGAGAGGGAATGAAAGTAGATTATAATTTAACTCTTTAAAATAATAATCATATTATATATTTAATATTTATTCCTCAATTCCATACTTATAACTAGTGAATAGTGACGGTGGTGAAAAATAGAAGACATCACTTCGTGGAGGCGGTAGTTTACACAACACACAATCTATGTTATTTTGTTTTCCTAGGTGTATGTGAAGGAATAAATAAGGGATGTTATATTAATAAAATAAAAATTATATATAATAAACGATAACTAGTTCATTATATTACTATATTTAGTGTAGTTTTGGAAGATAAATATTAAGAAGAAAAGGTAAGGAGTAAGCAATACTTACGTTTAGACCTTGAACTTCCTCTTGATGAACTCCTTAGAATTAAAGGGATTAGGCTAATATGTAGTGAATAAGGGATTTAGGAAATGCAAGGGAATTATATGAGAGGAAAATTATTTTGTGTTTAAAGTATATTTATAAGGTAAAGTGGATCATTTAAAGGGTGGAAGTGATCACCTTTTATAAGTGAAGAAAATGAAACTTTTGTGAATACCCTTTACTTTTCAATGATTTCATTACACTATTTAAGGGTCAATGTATCAAAAGGTTTGAAATAATGGAGTATCGGGATATATTGGGTCGAAAAATCATCAAAAAATCATTTAAAAATATGTTTTAAACATGTTTGAATTCACTTATTCTTATATTTTTACTTTCACTTTTTTTTTGTTATCAGGTAACTAGTTTTTACCCAAGTAACTTATGCTTTACTAAAAATATAAACTGACACATCTTACTAAATTTTGGTGATATGAAACTAAATTTAATCTCTATTTAATATATTTCAAATTCTAAATAAAATAAAATTAACTTTCAAATTAAAATATTATATATATAGAATTTTTTTTTGTAGAAAAATGATGTTTTAACCATTATGCATTCTTAATATTATTTAGTATTTATTATCAATTAAATATGTGTTCATATAATTATATATGTGTTTAAAAATAATATTAGAGTTTATTTAAAATATATTAATTTAATTGATTAGATAAAAATTAAATAATTTTAAGAAAACAATTCTTTAAAAATAACAGTTTTATCATCATTGCAATAATTTAATTTAATCCTACTAATCATACTTTTATACCTAAAAATTAAATTGATATTATTGAATAATATGACAATTTTGATCTAAAATATGAAATAAATTTTCTTATATTTAATTTTTATAAGTGATGAAAACTAATTTTTTAATATAATCAAATAAAAGTTGATTATCAAAATTAATAAAAAATTAAGCCTTCAGGTGTTTAGGAATATAAACGAATAGAAATTTTTTTTGAGAAAAAAATTACTTAATTTTCCAAAACATTAAACATAGGTTTTATAAATTCAATATAGTAATTTTAAATAATTTATTTTACTTTATAAATATAAATTTTTATAAAAAAATGTTTTCGAAAACTTTTAATTCATAAAAATGATGGTATTAGTAAAATCGGTATATTTTTCACTATTCACCTAAAAATCAATTATTTTAGAAAAATATCAAAAATTTATCATAAGATAATTTTGATATTATGAATTCAAAAATGAGGTTCATTTTAAAAAATTAAAATTCTAAAATTTTAAATTTATCTTTTAAATGAAAATAAAATATATAAATAAAAGTTGAATTTATTTAAAAAATGCCCTTTTTAAAACTCTAAGTGTTCTTAATACTATTTTGCATGAATTTATAGTTGATTAATATATTTTTATCCACCATAAGTTTTATTCTTTTTATAATTTTATTATATAATATTTCACATATTTTTTCAGTGTTGTGTATAGAATAGTCTATTAAAATAATATTTATTTAAGGAAAATACATAGTAAAATATCATGTCGTTACATTATCCCCAATTAAATAAATTGAATCCTCATAATTTTTAATTATTTTTAACTAATTAAATATTCAAGTGTGTCCATAATATATACATGAATCCATATTTAATTCTTAATATGGTTTCATCCTCACTATCCTTGGCATAACTATTGAGACCATCCTTTACCTCATAATAAGAATATAACTAATGTTAACTTTTTTCCTCTAACCATTTATGATCAATACCCCAATATAATGGGATTATTTTTTCATAGGGAGTTTATAGTCATAATTGTATTAATAGGTGGTCATGACTTGATTTTTTTGTTATGATTTTCCTATCTTTTTAATTATCATGGTCTCTATGTCAAGAGATCCAATCCATGCCTAATATCACATCAAATTTGAGTAAATAAAGGATAATAAGATTTTTATAGGAAGAAAATTCCTATAAACATATATTATAGATGATTTATACTTATTATAAAATAATCATATCACTAGAAGTTTATATTATTAATTCAAAATCTAGTCATTGGTGTGTTGATTTTATGTTTTTAGTAAGCATTCTAGGTACAAAGGTATAGGTTGAACAAGATATGAATAAAATACTAATAGTTCTTGAGTGGGTGATAAATTCTCCTCATTCCATATCATTTTTGAAACCCACTTCCATAGTTGAGGTTGTATAGGATTTCCCTTGTCTTGGAGGTTTCTAGTAACTATCATCCTTGTTAGACCATGTATTAGGGAATTGAGTAGGACAATGAAAAAGTTCCCCACATTTAAGAAATTGAACTATTAGTGGTACCTCCAGATGAACTATATTTCCTTTTTTTTCATGTCCCATGATCTCTTAAAATTTCCCCAATAATTAGTTTTTCTATGCCCTCCTTTTCTACACATAAAACATCTCCCAGTTCCTTTGAGACATTTTCCTTGGTGTCTCTTCCCACATTTTAGACATGAAGGAAATTGAATCTTATTTCCTTCATAATACTAATCACATAAAATTCCTTGAGGCTCTATACTTATATTCTTTGATCTTTTTAGGAATTCAACTCTACTCATGTTGTTGATCATGATTCTTGATAGCTAGTTTGGCATAATCACAAGATTTCTCATTTCAGATCTTATCCAGTTAGGTTTCTCATTGGGATAATCTTTTCATAGTACATGAAATCCATTATTAACATGATTCCTTTTGGATTCATCCCTTACTAAAACCAAAAGGATTTAACATGAGAGGTGAAAACCATATGAGCTTTATTGTAAGATAAGTATATGATAAATTCGACCTTAAAATTCATCACTCTTCAAAATTATTAAATTATCTTTTAGTTTATCCTAAATCAATCTCGATTAAATCTAGGTTTATATAGGTTGGATTATCTCATATTATTTAACCTAATTCCTTAACATAATAAATCCTTCATAACTGTTTATAAAGATAATGTGATCAACCAAAGCATATCCCCTGAGTGTGTCTATCTAGGTCCGCAGTCTTAGGCCCATTCATTATCCACCAGATTAAATATTTAGTTGATACTCAACTGACCTTTTTTAGGGTGATCACCCCTATGTGCATATGTGCCACAACATCATCCACTTTCTAGACAAGGATTTAATTGCTAGGAGAACCACACAATCTCTACTTTACCAAAACTTCAGGATGTTTTCCTATACATAGACTTATACCTAAGGTTTTCACTAAAGTTCACATATCATAATCCCTAAAATATTCAATATTATCACAATTAACCTAAAGGGTTATCTATACCTTTGAAATTATGATCAAACATAACTTATAAACCCTTAAATTATCCTCAATTAATATCTAAAACTCTAAAATTATCTAAAATATGCTCTGATACTAACTATAACACCCATCGAACATGGAATTCTAAATTATATGAAGAAAATATTGAATTATAATACATTACCATTGTCTTTTGGGTTTAGTGTTTTGGAGAATTAGGAAAAAAACATTAACAAAAAAATTAATGTCTTTTTTAACCATGGAAATTTTCCCCACTATATAAAAAAATTCATAATCCATAACAAGTCTTAAACATATCACAAAAATTCTACACACAAGATACTATTCTATGCATATCTTACCTATTAATTTTCTTCATAACCCAGGGAAATAAAATCATAAGAAAAGGGTTGAGCTCAAATAATTACTAAGGGTAAACTTAAACAATGAAAATTAAAGATCTTAAATTAGAATAAAATGCGCATATGAGTATAATCAAGGTACATGGAAATAACATAAGAAAATATTACACAAAAAAGCATAAATAAAAAATCATGATCCATGGAATATGGATTGGAATAATATAAGGCATGAATCAAAAGAGTTTGTAAACATTAGTCAATAAACATGAGGCATGAGAGAATAAAATAAGGATACCTTATAAATGTGTCACAAATATTATCATATAGAAACATCACCATTATGAGTCATACACTTCACCCACGTTTTTAAGAAACTAAATTATGCCTTATTATATATATACCAGAGATATAAAATTTTAACAAATGCATTGGGGGGGGGGGGGAGTGATATAGGACCCCACCCATCATCATCCATAAATATGAGGGCCACTAAAATCAATCATCATTATATTATAAAGAACCCATGTAAATAAAATGGGTTTAATATTACTTTAAAATGGAATCATATAAGGATAACATTTATAATTCCATCAATAAACATGATACACTCATGAAATATAAATGGGTATCCAATGATATTAAGTAACTCTCTAGGTAAATACCCTATAAATAAGATAACACATGGTATTTACACCATATAGACAAAGGGTATACATTTTAGTCAGTAATTTCACCAATCAATCAATTAATGGCATCTAGGTGAACACCCTTCAATCAAAGGAGTCAAAAATAGGGTATTACTTAAGGAAATGCATTGGAAGAAAAATTATGATTTTACACTAATGAAAATTAGGAAAGATAAAGGCATTGATGAATCATTTATTTGATAGAAAAGAACATTACATAAGTTATCCAGAGAAAGAAGGTGAATGGTATCATTTGATGAATATACTTTATCAGGAATAAGATATGTTAAAGGAAAATTCCTTCAATGAAAAACACTTTTTTTTTGAGTTTTAAAAAAATCACTTTGGAAATAAGAAACATCCTTGATCTTTTGAAAGAATTTTAAAATAATTTTTTTATAAAACTAAGAGAAAATAATTTCTTTTGGAAACCTTGAAAACATAGAGAGAAATTTTCATATAAAATGATAAAAGTGGCGGAACAATATGTTTACTTAGAAATAATAAAAGAGATTCTTTTATCCAAAACAATCCATAATGAAAATGTTAAAATGATTTTTTAAAAAATTTTGCAAAGAAAGTCAAGGTAGTTGAAAATAAATGTTTTCAATTTCTGAAACAAATATAGTGATATCCACAAAAATGTGTATTTTAAGATAAAATATTATTGAAAAAGAATTTATTTTTTATTTTATTAAATATACCTTTGTTGAAAACCGCATTTCTTAAAGAGATTATAGAACTTCCAATTTAAAATGAGATAAATAGGATAAAAAGATAACCAAAGATAACCAAAGGGGAATAAAATTATTATGATAATGGAAACTAATAGTATAAAAATTCACTAGATGGGTTATCACATTTGAGAGATCACAATTTTAAAATGAGGTTGGGAAAAGAAACCTTACGGCTTGAGTAACATTCAAATAAAAACCCTTGAAGTAAGAAGTGATTGAAACTAAACTTAAAATAGCATGAATATAATATATTTCATGATATAATATAACAAATAGGCAGTATATAAACCATATAAAAGTAAATTGTTACATAACAAGAAATATGTCTCAAGAAATAGGAATTGATACCAAGAAACCCTTTCAAGTAACATAATCTTTGTGGTAAGAACCATTTGATAATGTGGTTAAAAGTAAGAATTTTAAAACTCTATAAAATAATGAGGAAATAAAATAAAAATTATTCATTAGGAATAATAAATCATACTTGGAATAATATAGTTCAATAATAAAGTTGGTAAGTCAGTGGAATAAAATTGTGTTAGCAGAAACCCTTACAATATTAGAAACTTACGAATCAAAACCACTTGAAGGATATTATTTAAATTGAAACATTAAATAACATTAATAATTAGAGGATAATGATACATAATATTGAAGGTATATTAAATAAAAAATTACAAATAATACATGGTGTATAAAAATAATCACGCCTCTATGGATTAAAAATTGAGATAAGAAACCCTTACCGTGGTCCAAATTTTCTCTACGCATGCACCTCAATTCATGAATAATAAAATTAAGTTTATTATATAACTTATTAAGAACATTATTAATATATATATTTCATTTACTAAAGACCATTTATTATCATTTTATATTTATTTATTATATATATTTTTCTTATGTTTTTTATTTTGTGTGAAAATTGAATCAGTGTTGGTTTATTACAATAATTTTAGCGACCGAAGATGATATTTTAATACCAAGTTAAATACTTAATATAAAATTTATATAACCATAAAAAATCATGATTTTATTATTATATTATACTATTATTAGTATTTATATTCTCATATTCATCCATGATAGAGTTTTATAGTGTCGTTCACATAGGTAGTTAAACCGACCCAAACAAGAATACGTTATAA
Organism: Viscum album; assembly: GCA_963277665.1. Taxonomy (NCBI): domain Eukaryota; kingdom Viridiplantae; phylum Streptophyta; class Magnoliopsida; order Santalales; family Viscaceae; genus Viscum; species Viscum album. The sequence continues at coordinate 1,285,242,774 of OY728140.1, forward strand.
CTCGATAGGTGAGTAACGTTAAAGAAGCCTATAATATCATAAAAAAAGAATAATAATGATATTATTTATATTTTTTAAGTATTTGAATCATATTTTAAGTTTTTTGGATAAATAATTAAATTCAAGATGAAAAATGAAAAACGTTACTTCGTGGAAGCAGTAGTCCGCACAATGCACGATTAACATTTTCATTTTATGATGAATGAGCGGGAATGAATGTGGATTATAATTTTAATCTTAATAATAATAATAATATATATGTAAAATTTATTCTTTAATTACATCCTTATAACCTATGAAGATCAGTACTGGTGAAAAACAGAAGACGTCGCTTCGTGGAGGTGGTAGTCTGCACAACAAAAAATCTACGTTCTTTTGGTTTTCTTGGTGGATAGGAATGAATAAATAAGGGATGTTACATTAATATAATAACAATTAAGTATAATAAATGATACTGAGGTCATTGTATTACTATGTTTTGTGTAGTTTTGGAAGAGAAATATTAATAAGAAAAGGTAAAGAGTAAGTAATACTTACACTGATACCTTGAACTTCCTCTTGATGAAATACTTAGAATTAAAGGACTTAGGATAAATTTTAGTGAACATAGGATTTAGGGAATGATAGGTACTTATTTTATAGGAAAATTGGGTAGGTTTTAAAGGATATTTAAAAGGGAAAGTGGATTATTTAATGGGTGGAAGTAATCCCCTTTTATAAGTGAAGAAAATGTCACTTTTGTGAATACCATTTACTTTTCAATGATATCATTACACTATTTAAGGTTCACTGACTCCAAAAGTTAAAAATAATGTATTTTTGGGTGATATTGGGTCTAAAAATCCTCAAAAAATTATTTCTAAACATATTTTAAACTGTAAGAAGTCATTTATTCTTATGTTTTTACCTTTTTTTTGTTTTTATCGGGTAACTAGTTTTTACCCAAATAAATTATATTTTACTAAACATATAAAATAAAACCTATTTATAAATTTGGGTGTGGTGAAAATAAATTTAATATAATTAAAATTATAAATAATATAAAATTAACTTTTTAATTAAAACATTTTATATATAGAAAAAACCGTTTTTTGTAGAAAAATGATGTTTTAACCATTATGTGTTATTAATCATATTTAGTATTAATTAAAAATTAAATGAATGTTAATATAATTATATATATGTTTAAAAATAAGATTATATTCCATATTTAAGATATATTAATTTAATATAATAGATAAAAATTACACAATGTTAATAAAAAAATTCTTTAAAAATAACAATTCTATCATTATTGTGGTAGTTTACTTTAATCTTAGTAATCATAATTTTATGCCTAAAAATGAAATTGATATTGTTAAATAATATAAAAATTTTGATTTAAAAAATGAAATACATTTTGTTAGATTCAATTTCTACAATTAATGAAAACTAATTTTTTAATTTTAGTGAATAAAGATAGTTTTTGAGAAAAAATTACTTAAGCGTCCAAAACATTAAACATAGGCTTTATAAGTTCAATATAGTATTTTTAAATGATTTATTTTACTTTATAAATATATATTTTTATAAAAAAAGTTTTCAAAAACTTTTAATTCATAAAAATTACGGTATTAGCAAAATCGGTATTTTTTTTCACTATTCACCAAAAAATAAATTATTTTAGGAAAATATAAAAAATTCACAATATGATAATTTTGAAATGATAAAATCAAAAATGATTTTCATTTAAAAAAAATAAAATTCTAAAACTTATAAATTTATTTTTAAATTAAAAATATATATAAATAAAAATTGCATTTATTGGTAAAAAATGACCTTTTAAAACTCAAGTGCTCTTAATACTATTTTGTAAGAATTAATAATTGACTACCATATTTTTATCTACCATAGGTTTTGTTATTGTTATAATTTTCTTATATAATATTTCATAGATCTTTTCAGTATTGTGTGTATAACAAGCTATTAAAATTATATTTATTTAAGGAAAATACATAGTGGAATATCGGGTTGTTAAATTACCCCCCCTCAAATTTACATTGATTATCACCAACCCATGATGACACAAGTCGTTAGAAACTCCCCACCATAATGCTTCTCATCCATAAGAAGTCATAAAGATACTAAAAACATAAATACTGACCTACAATTATCATATATTTACTATTAACACACTACTTATTATCTCTGAATTCCCAAATCACTTTCACCACACAACTCCAAACACCAATGTTCACTATTTAACAAAAGCTGAGCCACCCACTCACTAATATCCCCATAGACCTGGCCATGAACACTATCACATATTTGGTGTTGTTACACTATGAACTATCTATAAATTCTCCCAATGCAGTCTTCACCTCACCTCATTCACCTCTATACCACATCAATAACTGGTCCTTCCCTGACTGACTTCCTTTGAAAACACTCCGTATCACCCATCTATGCATGTACAAATCACTCGATCATGATTTATTAACTTCCAGAGGCATAAAAAAACATCCAAACACCTACAATTAATTCTAAACCTGAAACTTAGTGTAATCCCATATTTGGACCTTTGACCAATAAAACCTTCCATCATAATCCACCCACAAGTACCGACACATCTATGATTTGATTCATTCTCAGATTCCACCACATACATTTCCCTAACCAACATGAGGTTCATACTCCCATGATTTATTTGATGCTCCCCACTATAGTAGTTTCCTCATTATCACCCCAATGAACCTAATATTCGATCTCTTCTACCCACATCTTGTGCATTACCGAGCATAATGATTGGACATGATCACCCTCTTATACTTGAGTGCCAACATGAAATATCAACCACAAAACACCAAGAAGGAGCTAAATTACACCCACTAACCCCAAGACACTAAAGTGTTAACCACTATTTTATTCTAAGGCTTATGGTTCTTTCCTCCATAAGAATATACTCATAAAGTATGATTCAACTTAACAATGCTCCCCACTATAAGAATCACTTATTGAAACCCAAATAAACCAGTCCAAACCATGGACCCATCAACCTCTCATCTAGTTACTCAACACCAACATAAAACATCATCCCACAATCTTAAACACACATATCTCTAAAAAACTATGACATACCCACCAAATTCACAATACATACAATAGGGTCACCCTTGATTTATTACCAAAAATCCAGAAAACCATTCTACATAATCACCTATTACTTTTGTTAAAATGAACCCAATCATTTACACACACCAAAACTCAATAAAGTTTATAAAACATCCCTTAACACCTAAGGTTTTTTCATTAAAACTAAAATCACTAAAAATCCTCAGAATAACTGGTCTCTTTCTCAAAAACTTATTCCATTTTAAAAATACCCTTTGAAATCCAATCTCAAAACCCCTTTACTCATATTTTATCAAAAACCATAAAATAAAAATTCATTTAAAAATCACCATCTCCACAATATATTTTAAGTAAAACCAACTTATAAAAACCATTTCACACATACCTTGTACCACTTCATGAGTTTTATTTTTTAAAACTAACGTTTTCCTCTCAAAACATGATTTTTTCTCAAAAACAAAACATCCCAAAATAATCATTTACCAATGGAAGAAAAATAACCACAATCATAATCAATCAAAAAATCCCCTAGAATCCATATTAATATAATCACACCTTAAAATTTAATCAAGAAAAAATAAATTATATTATAAGTTGCTTCAATCAAAAGTGGATCCTGATGAGGAAACATGTTAAACAACACCTCCCATAGGAACATGTATCATGCCCTAAGAATGAAACTATCATGATGCATGAATAACTCACTAGATCCTAACTGAAAACTATGACTCATCCTGAGTCTCATCCATCCCACATTGGGATTATCAGTCCAATACCACACTCATCCTAGAGTTCCTAGTCCCAATGCTGGACATCCCCTGGAAACTTGGGTTTCAATCAATGTCATTTTAGCTAGACATGTGCTAGATCAACTTAATGAGTCTCAATAACGCAAATCCATCACTAACTAACACTATCCCATCCAAAAATATGATCTGATACAATTTTTAATATGTGAAATCCTAGGACCGATTCATTCATAAGTAATCAAACCCAAGGGACACATGGACTGAAGCACAAATCCCCATATACAAGAGGCTACTGACTAGAAACGAGGGTGTATGGTGTTACAATGAGGAGACTATACCATCTTTATCAGATTACAAAACAATGGTAAATAATAATAAAATAGTGGAAATACTAAGAGTTCAATGGAAAGATAAACCATCCAAATAATAATAAACAAACATAAAAAGTAATAGGATCATATATAGGTGATGATGTCATTAGATAATATAGACATGAAATAGGAAAACATGGTATTGGGCATACAATAGTGACAATATAGAAAAAAGAAAAAAAAATACCAAAATAATTTATCTCCCCCGAGCATCCTGATCACTGGCTCAGTCATCTGATCTCAAAATCCCATCCTAAAAGAAATCCAGCATCCATAGCTGGGTACTTCCCTTTCTCCTTATCAACATACATGAAGTCTTCTCGAGTACCAAACAATGACCATAACAAGGTGTGAGACCAAATCAGTAGGCCACCACCAATGGTGTCTAAGATAAATCTAGTATATGAAAATAAAATTTAATAGTGTGCATGTATAATAAATGTAAACCATGTTGAGCTCAAGCTCTTCATGGGATACCTGGTTGACCCTACCTACTTCGGTCTAAGATGGTTGTCTATGAGAATATAACTATTAATTGGTCAAGGACCCAAGGAAAATATCCAAAGTTTCTAAGTATAATAATCAAAAGGGATCTATGGTAAACCCATGGAATCCATGACCTTAGAAGGTTGAGTGAACTCACAATGATCAACCGAGATATTAGGCTAAGGGGATGAACCCTTAGCATTTCACCCTAAAAATTTCTAACAGAGCCTGAGAAAACTTCCAAGGTAATATATAGATAGAATTGATTGGATATAAAGAAGATAATCTAAGGAAGTTTGTGTTTTAGGACATAACTATAAATCCAATGAGATAATCCAAGGAATTTTAATTTTTGGAAATAAAGGTGAATCATTGGTATCAAGATGAGGCATTAAAACATATTATACATTGACCAATCCCAAGTGTAGTGTATCACTTTGTGGCCACTTCAATGAATTGGATAGCATCCTATGAGTTCGAACAAGGAAATCCAAGCTGGTAATCAAAGTCTCACTCAAAGAAGTCCATGCCTTTATAGTGATATGAGTGCATAACAGTAGCCAAAAATATATTTAATATTTAATCACATGCCAAGTGAAATATAAAAACTGTTTTATAATTCAATTAATTCCATTGTATCATTTCATTTATAAGAAACCAAGTGGTAAAATGGAAATATCCATGACTTTTAACAATTCAATTATCAATTTAGTCATTCCATTTAATAAGTGACAAACCCAACATACCCAAGGGGTTATTGGTTAATACAAGACAAAGTTATAAAGATCATTTAAACCAAAACACCCTAAGTGGTGGTTCAAATTGAGGTAGATAAACACTATCAAGGTTAAGGGTCTCTTAGAACTTCTAGAATCAAGTTTAGACAAAAATTTAAAGGAATATTAATTCTAGGAGTAATGTGCATAAAGGTATGTGGAAAATGGAAAAAATTATAAAACTTAATAATTTTAGGTAAAATTAATAGACCAACTTCTTAATCCTTGTAAAAGACTCCTAATACAATATCAGTCTTAGATTTGGGATGGAATGATAGAAAATAGAAAACCAGAAAAATTAACTAAAAATAGGGCATATTAGCTCACATGGAGACAACACCTAAGATGGTGAAAGAAATTGAGAAAAGAAGGAATAGGAGTGATATAATTACTTAGGGAGATCCAATGTAATGAATGACGATAAAAATAGAGTTTTGATGAGAGAGATCCACTAAAATCTCTAAATAGGGAAGATGAAGTGCTCTTATGGGTGGAAAGATATGAAAATAGATAAGAAGGAAGAGGAAAAAAGGTTTAAAGTTTAAGAAGAAAAAAAAAGGAAATTTTTCAAGATTTTTAAAAGGAAACATGGTTTGTCTACATGGTTGGCCAAATCATGCACCAAACACGCGATGCCCATTATCTAGTAGGCCACACCTCACACAGTTTAGAGGTCGGTGTTAACGATCAACATAATACTTCTACCTAGACTGAGTCATAGCCATACATTTCTTGATCATTTATACTTACTCTGATGTCTCTTGAACAAGATGAGGTCCTAATAGTGCTACCTCACCTACCTCTAACCATCACAGAGGTAAATGACATTGCCTACCATAGAGTGCCTCATAAGGATTCATTTGTATAGTTTCTTAAAAACTATTATTATAGGAGAATTTAGAAAGAGGTAAGTTTTTCTCCCAAGAAACTCCAAAATCAAGGAAACATGTGTGAAGAATTTTCTCCAGTACCTGTATAGTATGCTCATACTTACCATTAGTATGAGGGTGTTATGCTATACTTAGGAGTACTTATGAACCAAGATCCCTTTTCAACCCCTGCAAGAACCAAGAAGTGACTTGAGAATCCCTATTCAATACAATGGTACATGGAATCCCATGAAGGCATATAATTAATCAAACATAGATTATCCCAATATCATCCACTAAGAAGTTCTCCTAGGTAGGGAAGAAGTGGGATACCTTTATTAGTCTATCCAAAATTACCCATACGACATCACTGCCTCAAGGTGATTTCAGTAATCCCATTAAAAAATCCATGGTGATGTCATCCCATTTACACTCAAGGATGGTTAAAGGATGTAATATGTTAGTATTACACTTGTGATTCACCTTGACATACTGACCAATGGAACATCAAGTAAAAAATCCCACAATTTCCTTTTTCTTCCCCGACCACCAATACCGGCGATGCATATCACGATACATCTTTGTGATTAAAGTATGTAATGACTATCTAGAAGCAATATATCCTCACATCAATTCCTATTTCATGTATGTAGGAATACAAAAATGGCCATGGATATATAGGATCTCATCCTCATCAACGGTCCAACCAGGTGGTGACTTCTTACTAGATACACTTTCCCTTAGGACTAAGACTTTGGAATCTAAGAGTTTTCTCCTCTTTAATTGATCTATAAGTAATGAATTAAATGATAAATTCTTGATAAAAGGGTATTAATGTCACTATTGAACTTCTAGATGAATTTTATAAAGAATATACATCATCTTCTATTCACTACTAGCTTCCCGAACAGTTTTATTATGAGTCTTCCAGCTCATAGCGTTAGCAACTGCATTGCCATTCACTAACATATAAGTAAGCTCAAAGTTGAAATACTGAAGAAATTCAACCCATATCTGATTTTTGAGGTTCAATTAATGTTTATTGAATATATATTTGAGGCTATTATAGTCCATTTATAACATAAACTAGTTCCCTAGTAAGTAATGTCTCCAACAACATAAGTCATGAACAACATATGCTAACTCAAGATCATGTGTCGGGTAATTACAATCACAGGGGATAAAATGATGAGACTCGTATGCCACGACTCATTCCCATTGAATCAAAACAACTCCCAAAATGATGCCTAATGAATCAAAATACACCATGTATACTCTTATAAGATCATTTAAAATTAGTATTGATGCTGAGTTCAACCTTCCTTTCAAATCATAAAATGAATTATTAAAATATTCAAACCATGAAAACTTCACAAATTTCTTGATTAATCTTATAATGGTGCTGCCAGAAATGAAAAAATATGTATGAAATATTGATAGTAAGTGACCATTCCTAAGAACCTTAGAATATCAAAAACATTCTTGGGATTCTCCCAAGAAACAATGGATCTCACCATATTTAGATCCACAAATACCCTTTCTTATGAGATAATGTGACCTAGGAAGTAAAATTTTTCAATCCAAAAGTGGAATTTAGTGAGTTTAGTATATAGTGGGTGCTCTATTAGTATACTCAATATGATTTCAAGGTGTTTGGAATGATTGTGTCAAGTATTAGAGTATATTAAGATATCATCCACAAAAAATACCATAAAGATATTCATATATGGGTGGAAAAACTAATTCATCAAATCCATAAAGATAGTGGGTGAATTTTTTAGATTGAATGACATAACCATATACTCTTAAAGGATATAATTACTTCATAATACCATATATGGTATATCTAAGGGTATAAATCTAAATTTATGATAACCTAATCTCAAATCAATATTCAAGAAAACCTTGGATCCTTGAAGTTGTTCAAAGATATTGTCTATATGAGGAAGTGGGTATTAGTTATTAATGGTAAGATGATTCAACCATCGATAATCCACACATATCCTTAAGGTCCCATCTACCTTCTTAGATAAAAGCATAGTTGGACCCCAAGGAGAAGTACTAGGTTATATAAAAACTTTAGATTATAGGTCCTATAACTGTCTCTTGAGTTCTTATAGTTTGGTAGGATCCATACTATATGGAGGAATAGATACTGATTCCACTTTGGGAATAAGATAAATGGTAAACTCCACCTATCTCTTAGGAGGTAGACCAAAAAATTCATTAAGTAAAACATCCTTGAATCAATTCACCACTAGAGGAAATACAACCTATCACACTCCTTAATCATCAAGATAAATACTATAAATATGATCTAACACTCCACCTGACCCATGATTATCAGGTCTATCTCAAGTTATCTGGACTTACCATTCACCCTTATAAACATAGCTATCTCCTTTGGGTGATGATAAAGACACCCTCTGATGATAACTATCAATATGGGTTTGAAAATTTACTAACCAATCCATCTTGAGAATTATTCCAAAGCCCTTAATCTTAAGGATGAAAAGGTTCCAAAAGAAATGGTAGATGACTATCTCAAGAGGAAACTCTTTGCATCGACAGAAATTATCGGACTGTATTCCCAATAGCGTGTTAAGAGATATCACCACACAAAATTATTCAATCTCGACACCAAGTATACCCATTAATGTCATAGATATAAATGAGTGTGAAGTTCCTATGTCAAACAAGAAATATACTAGAGTTAAGGTTACTAAGATTTTACCTCGTATTGCATATGGTCCATCACTCTGATCCTCAGGCGTAGGCTACAATGAATATAACTTAACAAATATAAGACCCTAATCTAAAACCTAACCTACCTAAGAAGGTATTATCTACTGGAGTTTCAAATCATAAATATGGATTCCTCAACCTTATCTGCCTCCTTGTCTTGTATGTCTGGTGGTAATCCAGCTCCCAACTGGGTGTGGTGCTACTGATCTCACTCCATAATTTAGAGGTGGTGCAAAACCTCTTCCATTGGGAACTTATGGAAAGGTCCTACAAAATCTCTAGAGATAGCCCATTCTTCTATAGGATCGACACTCTACTGGGTCTCTGCCACAATAGGGATTCATGTGAACCGACCTTCCATATTAGTGGCATACCATATATCTATCAGTCTGTACACTTTAACATCCACTTCCCTCATGAGTATTCTCAAAGAAACACTTCTTTCCACTGGATGATAAACTTCTTTGCCTAGGTGATAAACCACTATTCCATGTACCTTCAGATTCCATCAAATTATGATAAAATATAAGGTCCTAGTTCACTATCTCAGAGATGTTAGTTAGCTTAAATACATTCACTCAAGAGAAGATAACATACCTATTCCCATCTCTAAAGAGTATCACTATGGAAATATTATCACCAGTAAGAGTGGGAAAAAAGCCTTGGATCATAGTGAAATGACCTGAATTGTACACAAAATACATATTTACCTACTCTAAGTTTATTAATTACCTAGAAGGGTCTACTCTCAACATCTCTGAGAAAAATAAATCATAGAATATAGTTTATAAGTCCCTCCAAAATATTCCTCAATGATAATCTTTCCAAGTAAGGACATCCCACCACCTCTTAGAAGACCCTCAAATCATATATGATGTAAGATTCACCCTCCAATCTAGATGAATCTACATATAATAAAAAATTGAAAGCATATCCTCAATCCATGAATCAGAAACCTGTGGATCACTTTCCCCTGAAAAAGTAGGCAGGTATTGCTGCTAGAACTCCCTTGTCAACTCTAACATAGTTGGTGATAGTTATGGAGTTCCCTTCATAGAATGTACTAGCTATAAGAAACAATCCCTTAGATAATCAAAAGTTCTCATTCCTAGTATAACTAGTGGTACTACCGGGGGGTCAGGTCTCACCACATCAGGATCATAGTTGCCACCACATTCCTGGCACTTGACCCAAGGTCATCACAAAGGCCTATATCTACAATTCAAAGAACATGCTTCAAAAAAGATTTATGGAAGAAAGGATATAGATAGGGAGAAATAAAGTTACAAATCCTCACTACCTAAGAAATAAACTAACCCAATAACTTGCTATTAAGTTTGATTCAAAGGTGGGATTCAAGCTTTAATCATAAGGGTTTTTTATATGGGGTTCCAATTACACATTATAGAGGAAAAAAATTTAATTTGAAAATTTCAACTCCATTTAATGGAAACCAATTTTCTTAAGAGTCATAATTTAGTGAGTTTACATATATATACAAGGTTTAGTTAGATGTGATACCATTACTAAGTTATAAAGACCTAAACTTTATAAGTTACAATTGGAACTTCATGCAACTACAAACAGAATTTTACATCTAGTATTAGGATGTAAAAATTCCATATATGATGGTTTAATTATATGAATTATAATTCCCAATTTATAGAGGTAAAAAAATTTTAAATTACAATCGGCATACATTTAATTACAACCAACCATTGTTTCATCCCATGTAACTAAAGATCCATGGATTAAACATGTCATAATTTCTTAGTTAAGGTTTCATCATCAAGATATGTGGGAAAAACCATTTAGGTTGATACAAACACTTTAATTAACCAATCACCCCTGTAAGACAAATTAGAAAATTTTAGGTATAGTAATAATCAAGGTTCATATGATAAAATATATAAAATACAAGAAATACAAGTGATAAAAATGTATGGCATGGAATATGCATAACATATAAATATCTAAAATCCTATAATGATACATGAGTTGATGTTCTATTACCATACTGGACTAAGGGTATAAATCCATAAACATAGCATCGTAAAACATGCACATTACCCAAAGGTGAAAATAGTACAACTGTAATAGGTAAAATCCTGAAAAAAGTACCATCCCTAGTAACTTGGATTTTCCCTCGTACTTGGATTAGATACTCCCAAGCATAACTTATTACCAAGTTTCGAAACGTCCCAGTATCCTGTCTACCAACCTAAAATAGTAAGACAAAGTAAAAATAAAATTCTCTAATACCACTTTGTGATATCCCGAGCCTGATTCACTCATAAGTAACCAAACCTGAGGGACACATATCCTCAAGCATGCCTCCCCATATGCCAGAGGATTACAAATAGTATCAATGGTGTATGGTGGGAATAATATACCCTCTATCAGAGTGTAACACAAAAATAAATAATAATAAAACAACATAAATACTAACAAATCAATAGAAAGATAAACCATAAAAATAGTAATACAATGACACAAACAAAAACATGATCATATAAAAGTGATGATGTCATGAGATAATATAGATATTATTTAGGAAACATGATAGTATGCATAAAAACATGATAGTATATCAAAAAAGGAAACAAAAATACCAAAATAATCCATCTCCATGAGCATTCTGAGAACTAGATTAGCCATATTCTATCAAGCACCCATCCAAAAATAAATCAAGTGTCTATAGTTAGACGCTTCCTTTTTATCCTTAACTACATCCATGAAGTCTTCTTAGGTACCAAATGAAGAACCAAACAGGGTGTGAGTACAAATCAGTAGGCCACAACCAACGATTTCTAATGAAAATCCAATCCGTGAATAAAAAATGTAATAGTGTGTAGGTATAATAAATGTAAATCTGTAAATAAATGTAAACCATGTCAATATCAGGATCCTCATGGGATACCTAGATGACCCTACCTACTTCATCCTAAGACGTATATCTCAGAGAATATGACCATTAATTGTCCAGGGACCTGAAGAACATAGCCAAGGCATCCAAGTATAATAATCACAAGGTATCCATGGGAAAACAATAGAATATGTGACCTTATAAGTTTTATCCCACTCACAGTGATCAACAAAGATATTAGGATAAGGGTTTATGAGTGAAATCCAAGGGATGAACCCTTGTAATTCTAGCCTAATAGATTCTATCCAAGCCTAAGGAAAAGTCCAAGGTAATCTTAGAATAGATTTCATTGGAGCCCAATGAGATAATCCAAGGTGGTCCACGTCTGAGAAAATCAATATGAATCCTAGAAGATAATCCAAGGCATTATAATTTTTGGAAATGAAGGTGAATCATCGATATCATGACAAGGAATTCAAAAATCACAAAAATTGACTAATCCCAAGCATGGTGTCTTACTTGGTAGTTGCATTAATGAATTGGATGACCTCCTATGAGTTCAACAATGATATTATAGGTTGGGAATCCAAGTATTAATAGAGTAATTCCATGAATTTATGGTGATCTAGGTATATAATAGTATCCAATAGTATATTTAATATTTAATCATAGAACAGTTGAAGTATCCAAACCATTTCACAATTCAATTTATTCTATTGGGTCATTTTATTTATAAGTGAACAAGAGGTACAACAGAAATATTCATTCCCTTTAACAATTCAATTATCAATTTAGTCATTACATTTAATAAGTGACAAACCCAACACACTCAAGGGGTTATTGATTAATGAAAGATGTGATTATCAAGAGAATTTAAACTAACACACCCTAATGGGCGTTTCAATTTGAGGTAGTCAACCTCTAGTAATGTCAAGGTTCTCTTAGTACTTCTAGAAAACTAGGTTTAGGAAAAAATTTAAAGGAATATTAATTTTAGGATAAATGAATGGAAAGTAAATCATACAACACACAACAAAAAATTATAAACCTCAAGACTTTTAGGGAAAATTAGTAGACCATCTACCTAAGATTTGTAGAAGACTCATTGTTTAATATCATCCTAAAATTTGGTCTAGAACAAGATAAAATGCAAAAATAGACAAACCAATTGAAAATAAGGAACATTAGATTTTATGGAGAAAAAACCAAAGATAGAAAAAGAAACTAATAAAGGAAGAAAGTGGAGTTTCATACTTACTAAGGGGGATCCAATTTGATGAATGCTGATTGAAATGGATTCCAGATGAGAGAGATCCACCAAAATATTGAATGAGGGAAGAGGGACAGATCTTATGAGTGGAAGGATGTGAAAATGGAGAAAAAGGAAGATAAAATAAGGTTTAAATATTAATAAGGGTAAAAGGTAATTTTTAGGCTTTTTAAAAGGGTGCATGGTTTGACTGCATGATTTTCTAAATTTCTTGCCAATCGTGTGATGCCCACTATCCAAGTGGCCACACCTCTCATGGTTTAGGTGTATAGTCAGACAAAACATGCACAAATCATACATAGTGAACTTAAAATAAATTATAAGTTTTTCAAGGTTGTGTGGCCCCTATTTCTCAGTTTAACAAACTGTGCTTCACCTTATCATGGCCACATGATTGAGGGTTATGGTTAGTTCTAACAATGCACTAACTACGTGATTCACCCTATTTCTTAAAAAACCCTTACTTTGAGCTCTGAATCAAGATTGAACTCTCCCGAAACCTCCATTACCCATTTAAAAACTTATATTTAGGTAAAAAAATAGGTTTAGAATAAAATTTAAAGGATCTGTACCTCTATGAAAAACTAGTATCTTACATAATTCCCCATCCCGAATCACCCGAATGTCACCCAAGTGAGGGAGGGGGGGGGGGGTCTCCAAAGGATCTCATGAATGACTCCCTATATTCCAAAGGTTACTGACTAGTGGTGAGGGCCTAAAATATTTATTGGGATACAATTCTATAAAAATTAAGTCCCAAGGGTCATGCTTGAATCCACCAAAAAATTTTCATGACCCAACCATATAATAGACTTCCTAAAACCCATGAAGAATTAAATAGAGATCCAAGAAGGCCCCCATAGTAAAAAATATAAAGTAATAAAAAATATATATGATTTATTAAAATATAAGAGAGTAGTGATAGATAAGCATGGCATCACATGCATCATATATAATAATAGAGCGACACACTGATTAGTATAATATAGAATAATAACCAAAAATAAATTAAACCAACCTCTGACCCAACATACATAGTTATCCTGCCAACCCTCAGACTCCATGACCAACTAATTGAACCACATGTCTATATCCAAGTGACACCTATTCCTAAGAGAATATATGAAGGTCTACCTATGTATATCAAAATCCCTATAGTGTATGAGGGTTGGGGGTGAGTCGTATGACCCAGTTGAAATTCCCAATGCCTCAAAAATATTGAGTGTTTTTATGATCAAGTTAATATTCATGAAATTTATACAATGTATACAATCATGATCATGAAACACACCCTCCCATAAACATAACACTTAATACACATAAAAGTATAAAATCATATAATTCAGGCCATCGTGTGCTAACTAGACTACCATTATACCTCACCATACTTTTTCTTCTAGTTCCCATAATATATTTTTCTTGCACCACAAAATTAACCCATACCCAAAGGTTTAGGGTAGGGTGTCATACCAAGATTAGACTACTACCTGAGTACCCTAGAAAGGTATCACATCATGTATCTAGGTCATCCATTATCACTCAATGGATGTTACACAATTAAGTACCTAGACCATTCCTTATCACTCAAGGGAGGCCACATGTTAAGTTTCCTTGGTCATCCCTTATCACTCAAGGGATATCACACAACCAAGTTTTGAATAAAACCTAATCACTTAAGGGAGGTATCACATAATTTCTCAAACCATCCCTTCTCACACAAGGAAGGTTTCTGCCAACACCTATCACTCAAGGTGGGTCCATTATCCCAAGAACTACCTTTTCACTAAAGGCAGGGTCCTATATCACATCAAAACCTCTACCTTCTCACTCAAGGTAGGGTTCTACCAACACCTTATCACTCAAGGTGAGTCTAGGCCTCTGGATTTATCATTGACCACATTTATATTGACATCCTATCATATGGACATGAAAGAAGTAGAAAACATGGTACTAATCCTATCTTAAAAGCTCACCGGATCATCATAGGGTCATAGTCACTCAGAACCTAGCCCCATTCCCCAAAACATGCCTCATCTTCCATCTGGCCTCATAGTTCCATCTCTTCAAAATCATTCTAGTATTTACTCATCAACACCAATCCATTTACAACACTCCCACAATGTTCATCTATCCCATAGGCTCTATCTAACCCTAAACAACTCACTCTCGGATGAAATTATTCAAGAGGAAATCCACCCCCACTTCATGGAGCTTGGAACAGTTCTATCAAACCTAGCCTATCTACCCATATCCACCCTCTAAGGGTCAACTAAAACACCATACTCTAACATAATCTTTGATACCTACAAAAAATCATCAATACAACTCAGAAAATCATGCATTATCATATAAAAAAATATATACTATCCAACCATAACCAAGAATAAAATCAAGCATACAAGCTTCAGAAAATACAACATTTCCCTCATGAGGTAAAACAAACCAAATTCAACCCAAACAAGTCCTTCTCACTTTCCCTTAATAAACAATCCAAAATTATATTTTTAAAATTTATTATAAAAAACATCTAATGTTGAATTACTCATGATAGAACCCTGAACAAAACCTCATTAAAACATTCTTTATAAAATCAAACTTTCATTTTGAAATGAAATTTAAAACCCATTCTTGAGAACACCACTTTTATTTAGAAATTTGATTTAAATCAAATCTATTTTTAAAATAAAAATTTAAAAAGGAAACCTTTTTCTCCTTGAAATCCAACCAAAGCCACAAAACAATCTGTAAAGAGGTCCACCGAAACTCATTCAAACAAGGTTCCACTATAAAACTATTTATTAAGATATGTGGTCTATGTTGATTATTAGGCCAGGGTGATCCCATCCTAATCTATGGGAAGAGATCACACAAGGCATGCAAATTTCTAATGATAATTATAATGATGACATATGAACATAAAATTACCAAAAAAACAGAAGACTTAATAATGTCAAGGCCACCTACCTCAACCAGCGATCCATAAATCAATCCCGAGATAGTATCATCCTATTGTGTTTCCATGAGAACCTATTTCACCAAAAAACACAAAAAAATTAATAAAAATGAATTAAAACTCAAAATTCTATGACTGTATAACCAATTCCAAACTCACAAGATGGAATAATGACATAGAAACCTCAAGTAATAGGGTGAAATCCACTCCCAACATGTACCTATACCTAAGCCACATAAAAGGACAAAAGAATACCAAAATTGATGACAAATTTAACTTAAATTGACTAAAAACCTAAATAAATCCATGGTTCAACATACCTCAAATAAAGTGATGAATGAAAACTTAGATAACTCCTCTTAAGACCTCATTTACACATCGCACATGAAAAACCCATCAAGTGGGATGATTCCACCATAATATGGTAGAATTTTCTCCTTGAAACCCTAACCAGGTGAACACAAATCAAGGTAGAACACAAAACAAGAGAAAATAGGAGAATTAGAGAGATCCTACATTGAATATATTCAATGAACCTCTCCCAAACAAGTCAAACTAAAAGGATACCAAAGGGGGGATTAGAGGGATAAAAAGGGATCTCCTTATTCTTCCTTTCTAATGGAATGAGGAGAGCTTGAGGGGGTTCCAAATTGGACCCCCTATAACTACCAAAACGTCTCTTAAAAAATAGGATAATAACTAGGTCATGGTGTGGAAACCATGGTGACACCTTTAATCACCCACACAGGGTCTTGCTATGGAATGGCCTTTCGACCACAATGCATGCCTCCTATGAAAGGCAGAGGGCCCACCCCTCAATAAATATCTCCATGTTATGACTCCTCTGGGTAGTGGTGAAACATTTCCTAAATAGTGAAACATTGTGTCATGGTCCCTAGTCCATGGCACAACCAAACTCTAAATGGAAAAGTATTTGATCCCTCATAGACCAACCTCATGGTGTTTCCCTCATGGTCATGCCATGTAGTATCAACCATTTGGGATCCCTATACTATAGAAATCCCTATTATGTCACAACCTTCTATCCTCACTCAATTATACAATGCCCCCTGTTGTGGTATGATCCTCATCCAGGTTGTATAATTACATCTGTCAATGCCTGATAACTTTCTCTTGGTGTTATTTCACTGAATTACCACTCTTGAAACATCTCATAAATTATTCAAAACATTATCAAAACTCTTTCTCCTCGATCTGAATCCAAAAATTTAAATTCACCCCAAGTCTCACCAACCCATAATGATATAGGTCATTATAATGTAAGCCCATAGGGTACTAATATAATTCCTAGTATATACCTACCTAACTAAATCATGTACTATAATAATAACATGACCAGGTGTTAAAAAATCCTTGAGAGAGAGAGGGTGATGCACATAGTAAAGGATATTGGAAATAAATGGATGAATATTAATTTTTTATTCACATGGAATTATTTTAATGCATACAAATTATGTGGATTAATCACATGTATTGAATAAGAAGTACAAATGGATAACATCATATACAGTTAAGAGGATAGTCAATTCATCCATCAACTAGATCTGGGTAGAGAAGAGGATCATAACAGGGGAGGAGAACCAAGTATTACTATATATAATCATTCTTTATCTCTTTATTATTTTTATTATTTTAGTATGAGTATGAGTGGTTAGTTTTTTAGTGGCATTTAGGTGAAACATATTTGACTGGTTACTATTTATTCTTAAGAGAATTGATCACTAGTTATTTTTCTATTTTTTTCTTAATGCATCACTATATTAATCACCTAGTGGATGGTATTCAAGGATTGGGTGAATTAATTATGGTTAAATTTAATCCTATTCAATATATAATAGGATTTGGTTCTTCTAAGAATGATAATATCCTAAGAGACCAAGTTAAATTTTGATCACATACTTTAAATTTACTTTACCTTAGTGAAACTAACTTGGGAAACCTTATGGGGACCTATGGTCCTACTAAGGATCTGAATAGTGTTTCGATGAAACACTTGAAGTCATGAGTGTTCATGATATCATAGAATTAAGGAAGTAAAAAAAGTTATGTGATATAAAAAAACTGATCCCAACACCCCATTGACTTATTACTCAACACTTAATCTTACTTCATTGTTCTTGTGTCCATCTCCTTTGTATAATATCTAACTTATTTATTTTTACACCAAATCTCACACCATTTCTTTTTACTTATATCACTCATAATATATCCAACACACACTTTAATCTTTATTTTTATATCCTTTTAACATAAAAACACTAGGATTATGAACTACACTAAGGTTATTATAACTCCCTAACCCGGACCCTGCCCAAATGATGACTGGATCTATGGTTCTACTTAACCTCAGGTGATCCTCCCCATATGATAGGGGCTAGTGACTAAAATCAAGATTCTATAACCAATGTGTGGAGACTATAATCTTAGTACCATAATATAAAATAATAGGTAAATAATAGAATCATCTTATAAAACACTAGAGTAAGAAAAAGAAATTATAGTTAAGGTCCAACTATCAATATCGAATAAACAACAATATACTATAAAAATAATGAAACCCATGCTTAATAGATGTATGTATAAAAAGGATCACCCACTTTAATAACCAATTATAAACTAAATAGGAAATAAAATATAGTTAGATACACAACTAGAACACCTGAGTCCCTCCTTAGAACTATCTCCCAACATCTATCCAACTACTCCATCCTGATTCCTCATACAACCTATTACTTGAAAGTCAGACACAAGGCCTGCACACACACTAGGGTTCCCATATATGGGGTGATAATTTAAGTTAATAACTTATATACTTTATCATATAAAATGTATGTATATATAATAAAAATAAACATGCAACACACAAGAAATTGTGTTAGGTCACTGTGTGCTAACTAATCCACCAAGGCACCTAACCCCACCTACTTTGACCAATATTAGAAGAAAAGGTCATATCATACCATAGACCTAGACCTATAACCTATCACTTAGGGTAAGGTTCCATAACCGAGCCTTGACCGATTCCCTATCACTTAGGGAAAGGTCCCAAAACTAAGTCTCATATCAACACCCTATCACTAAGGGTGAGGCCTTATAACCATGTCGCATACCAACACCCTATCACTTTGGGTGATGTCTCATATCAAGTCTCGTACAAACACCACATCATCCAAGGTGTGGTATGATACCAAGTCTTGTACCGACACCTTATATATTAGGGTGAGGTGTTATAATAAACATAAATGACAAACATAACACATACCCCTTCTCTTAGCTATCCTATGATCCATACCTAACAATATGCTCAAATATAGAACATAAAAATACCATAAAACCCTCCCTAACTAACCGCACTACATATATTCATATCAATTAGATTACATCTACACAACACTCATTATGATCTTAGGATCCTAGGCCATACTCAAATTACAAGCCTAAAACTTAGGTCACACCTAGACATACCAACTCACTACGCCCTTCTCAATACATTCATTACCCTATATGGTCTCAAGGAAACACATACCAATATCTAACTCTATCATTAACATTCCACTGGTACCTAAAAATACCTTGAAGATACTCACATTGTGCTTTAAGTCCCTTACCAGCCTGCTCATGCACCAACTCCACACATAATATAAGGGTTTACTCACTCTAACATACCCCGAAGCATCACACCACTAATAATAATAAAAATATATAAAGGTATATTGTTTTCTACTCTATCCAAGCTGTACAAGGCTTCCCTCTAGCATTCTGTACTCATTCTGTACTCAAGTATCGCTTCCAAGGAGCTCTAAGCTCTAGAGACCCCATGCCCCCAATTTTCTATTACTAAGTGACATCAGAAAACCTCTAAGAGAGTGATTAATCTCTTTATCAACCCAATATAAAGGGTTAATTAATACTAATGACTTACCATAGTTCACTAGACCCATTCCCAACATTCCACTCCCTTCACTCAAAGAGTCACAAGATTTCCTATACAATTATGAAGCCTCAAAACCAATAAATACATTATCAAGGTATAATGTAACAACATGATATTTTATAATATAGTTATCTATAAATAAATTTTATTTATTTTATATATTTATTTACACAAAACATAGAGTTTGAACAATCTTCGATATACTATTGAAATATTACTATTTAATGTGACATTTATCACCTAGCCATTGGATTAGAAGGTATGAATAAAACTAAATAAATTATGAAAAAATTATGGTTTAAACATTTATAAAATGAATTCATTGTTTATAAATTTATTATAAAATAAAATAAAAATCATTTTAAATTAAAAGAGATTTTTTTTCTAAAAATCTGTTTTTATGTGTGTAATGTGTCATTATGTTAATAAATTAAATTAATCATTATTTATGAATTATTTTAATGAAATTTATATATTATATACTCAATATTTTTTTTTAAAAAATCATCTATTATTTTTTCTAGGCATGGGATAAGAATAAATATGGTTTTCTGATTAAAAATGTATTTTAATAAAAAATAATTTTTGTCGTGTTTTGCGCACTTATTTTAAAATGAATTTCTAATACTTATAGAAATTGAATCTTGAAAAATTTATTACATATTTGGAATTACGAGGTTCAAATTTTATAAATAAGACTTTTTTATTTTTGTTCATTACAAATAGTAACCTTGGTAAATATTTGGCACCTCAGTAAGGGTAAAACGAGTAAAACAAGATTAAAACTTTGGGATAAGGATTTAAAATTTATCTGAAACGTGTATTTGTCCTATTGGATGAGTTTATTTCAACCATTATCATCAAAGTATTGAAAATATGGCCACATGGTTCAATTTTTCTTTGATTATGACCGTTATATTATTTTAAGAAAATAATAAATACAAAATGTCACTCTATCGACTTTAATATCTCTATTTTTTTACATAAGGATAAAAAGTGGTTATGTTCAGTTATAAATATTTATTTTAAATATATATTAATTATTTTTATTATATGTTTTTTAAATTTTTAGTGATTGAATAATTACCTTAAATGCTTACACAATACCGACACAATATTTATTTAATTAATAGAAAAATAGAATAAATGATTTTAAAAAATATTAAAAGTAATATCATTTGAGTTAATAATTGTGTTATGATAAATTTATAGATAAATATAACATATTATGGATATGTTAATGGTTTATATTCTAATTCATTTTATTTCATCTTGTTTTCAAAGTCAAAGTAAATAAATAGTTCAAAAAATGACATTAATGATATTTTATAATAAACAATATTTTATTAAATGATTTAAAATTCATAAAAAACCTATATTCAAAAAAATTAATGGTATATGGTTGAAAATATCAACTATGTTCCATTTACAGATCACTTATCCTTTTATGGTAACATTATTGACCCTTAAATATTAGAAAACCATGTTATCGTGATAAGTGTCAAAAAGGGTTGACGGGGGTTAAAACTAAGAGATAAGGGTTAAAAAATAACAAAAACTTGTCCAAATTTTACTATATAAGATTATTTATATTAATTATCATATTAAATTATCATTATATATATTTGGAGTCATTTTCCCCTGAAAATTAATTTATATCAATTTAATACTTTAAGTAATTCAAAGAGTTCTCCTCCCCTCACTTATAAAAGGGTACCTCATCTCCTTCATTATTCACAATGTTTGAGCCTTATATATCTACCAAAAACTACCATAATACCTTAATATATTCCTTTAACACATCATATATATTATTTTATTTTCCAAATACCATCCTTTCAAGGCTTAAGGTGTAAGCTAAAAGAGGTTTCTCAACGAAGAGGTATAACTCTTAATCGAGTGTTTTAAATTTTATTTCTTACTATACCTTCTATAAATATATGGTATCCATTATAAAATCAATAAATAATTATAATAAATATATTTAATTATTATTATGATGATATAAAAAACATTATCCACCTCCTTCTAATTCATTGAAAAATGATAACGTCGCTCATGGGTACATGTGGACTACCACATCCCCAAAGTGATGTGATTCATTTTTCATTTATGATTTACATGAATAGTAATAAGGATATATTTAATGAATATATATTATATAATTATTATTCTATAAAGTTTAATTATTATTTACCTTTCTTTCATTTCATCCATTGAAAAATTGAAACGGTGTTCATGCGTACATACAACCAACCGTCTCCATGAACAATGTAATTAATTTTTCTATATATAACTTTTATGGATAAATATAAATATATATAACGAATATATATTATATTTATTTTATGGTTAAAATTATTGAGGTTATGTAACCATGATCAAAGTAAAAGGTCCATAACTGTATAACTAAAACTTCCATGAAAAACAAAACATTTAATACCTTTAAATGATGATTTTAATAAATAATTATTAATGGGTGTTGAAATGTTATAAGTGGATAATATATGATATTATAAGTATGTGAATTATTATGGTATATAATTATAATAAATTTAAATTTATTATAAAGGATGTTAGAGAACTTTCGAAGAAATTGGAACTTGATGCAGGGGATTTTAATCTCACTTTTATTTTTATGAGACACCTACCATATTCACCACTTGTTTATTTTATGTGGTGTATATAATTCCAATGGATGTATTTTATGAATATTATAATGATAATTATAGGGAATTACATGTCTATATATGGTTCTCTCTTTCATGAGGTTTTGATTTGATATTTTCTAAAGTGTTAAGGGATTTATGTTACAATCTCATTATTTATCAGGATTGTTTATAATTAAGTTTCTCATGATGTATTTTTGTGACCTATATATAAATAATATCATGAATTTTATTATCCTCTATTTCTTTCTATATATTACATGTTTTCATTTAATTTTACTCTCTTTAAGTACTCAAGATAACAAAAAAGTATTTTTACGTAAATCCGACTTTATTTCTCTCTTTGACCAAAATTATTTTTTTATTTCAAGTCCATGTTTTATAAAAATGCCTTTAATAATGTTTTAACTATTATCTAATTATTATTTAAATTAATTTTCCCCAATGATTTAATTTTTAAAAATGGATTTAAAGTAATCTTTTTTTTCATTTTTCAAATGAGGTACTTTTTATTTTTTATTGAAAATATGAGAGGAATCTTAGTTTTAATGTACATGACATGAATGAAATTTTCCTACACCATGAAAGCTCAATGAATTGAAGATTACTCTAAAAGTTTCCAAGGATATTTTTAAAGAATTTTTTTTCTTTAATATTTGGGAAATTTATAGATTTTAAATAAGTGATTTCAAAGTGAAAAGGGTATTCTCCTCAAGAAATGTTCCAATGATCTATTAAAGGAATTTTCATCTATAATAAAATCCTTTGACATTACTTATTCTTTAATATGGATTTGATCCAAGCACACCATACACTTTCATTATTTGGATGGATTATATTGATGATCTAAGGATGTATCTATGAAAATCCTTTCTTTTCCATGGGTTATACTATGATGCTATGATGAAATGTTTATGAAACCCATTTACTTTCCAAGAATTATGATATTATGAATGTTTTATGATCTTTTGGAACAAATATATATGATTTTCATCATGCGATGGGTTATCTTAGAATTATATGGTCCTCTAATGAATTAGGTAAATATTGATATCTCATGAGATAATAAGGACTAGAATGAGGAGTGAAACTAGTTCAGTAAGGGATTATATCCACTATGATAGTCTTGGGAGTGAACCTTAACTAAGGATATTATGGAATGGGGGGTGAACCCAATCCACTATGATAGTCTTGGAAGTGATCCTTGACTAAGGAAATTATTTTCTATGCTTATGTGTATGCCATAAAATTATGTATTATGCCAATGTTATGCTCTCATGGATAACTTTCTTTGATTAATTTATGATTCATATATTATGAACTATCAAGATTCATGTCATGACTCAATATTTTGATCTATGATATATCGGGTGTGGTTTTAAAATGTTAAAATCATGTCCTAGTACCCTTATGATCATGTTATACTTATGTGATCATTGACGTCTCCCTTGTTTAACCTTAATGAGCATTTTATATCACCATTACTTATGTTTCCTTTCCCTATATTATGTAGAAAGGTTTTAAGTATGATATATCTAAGAAGGTTTCTAGTTATGAAGAACTAAGTGGGAGACAATTTAGATCTCTTATGAACCATTTGTTTATGTATCTAAATTTTCAAAGATACTAAACCTATATGATTATAGCACAGATCATTATGATATGTATTGAATATTAATATAATAATATGTAATATTTATGTATGAAAAGTATGGGATTCTATAGTTGGTATTAGTGCAAGGTTTAGTTACCTTTAGAAACTAGGATGAGTAAACTTTAGTGAAAACCCTAGGGATAAGTCTAAGTATAGGATAATATAATAAACTTTTGGTAATGATCATGGATGTCCTAGGTTAAACCTATGGTGTCCTATATTAAAAATAATGTGTCTTGATTTAGACATCCTATACATGATTTTTCATGATCATGTGGTTTAACACTATGATTATTACCATTCAAACTATGCTTTTTGGTTTTATTAAATGGTTGTAACCCAAATGAATTATGTTAATACTGAATGTGATGGATAATGAAATGATTTTCATTTAGAGCAACCAAATGTTATGGGATTTGGAATAAAAAATCATGTTTCCATGCATATTCAACATTCTCAATATATGAATCATTTAAGGATTCCAAATGATAAAAGTAGGGAACAATGTTCTATTGAGTCCTTCATGAGGTAACATCCACCTTCTTTTAATGGGTTCTCAAATCCACTAGTCTATAAGAAATGGATCAATACCACTAAAAATATATTTTCTGTTCTCTAATGTATGGAACATGAAAATATTATATTATATATTTATCATTTGGAAGGAAAATCATATCAATGGTGGACTCTTATCAATAACATGAGGTAATGGGAAGAAATTGACTCCATAGATTGGGATGAGTTTAGAACCTTATATTTCATTAAGTACTTTCCTTATATTATTCATTAAAAATTGTATATGGAATTATTTAAGCTAAATAAGAAGGATAATGAATCTATTAGTACACATGAGGAAAATTGTACAAGACTTTCAAGGTATGTTTCTATTATTATCATTCAACCTGAAAATAAGATCTATAGATTCTTTAGTGTCTTTAAACCAATTATTATAAGGTTTTGATCTATAAGATACTTCATTATCTATGAATAAATCATTCAATATGATATCAAGGTGGAAATATAGATTAGTTTTACCCATAAATATCATGGTTCTAATAAGAAACGAAAAATAGAATTTGAAAGAAATTATAAAAAACATGGAAAGAATAAGATGAGCTTTTCTTTATGCTCAAAGTGTGGAAGGAAACATGGAGGAAATTGTATTAAAGTAATTTTTAGATGTTTTAAGTGTTGAAAGGAAGGTCATAGGGAGATCAAATACTGAAGTGATAGGAAGAATAAGTTAGCTAAGGATGAAGAAAAAGCACCATAGAATGTACCACCCAAACTCTAGTGTTTAAAATGTAAGAAGTATGGTAATTATGATAACTAGTGATTAGATTAGAAGGTTAATGATAATGATTGAAATTAACAACCTCTTAAACCCAGAGATAATGAAAAATATCAT
Organism: Viscum album; assembly: GCA_963277665.1. Classification (NCBI taxonomy): domain Eukaryota; kingdom Viridiplantae; phylum Streptophyta; class Magnoliopsida; order Santalales; family Viscaceae; genus Viscum; species Viscum album. Next base: position 1,285,268,656 of record OY728140.1, read on the forward strand.
GCAATCAATATTTATGATGTAGATAATGAAGTACTAAAAGGTAAACTTACCATGTACTCTGGAACTTTTAATGTCATAATTGATTCTAGATCTACCCACTCTTTTATATCTGAAGAATTTTATAATGGTATCAAAATTTCACCCCAATTATTAGATGTTTAATTAACAATGAAAACTACAAATGGTATGATGATCACATATCAAGTATATAATTCTTATTTGATTGATTTTTTTGGAATGTTCTTCCTAAAAATATTATTATTATCCCTATAGTGGAATTTGATGTTATTTTGGGAATGGATTGGATTTTTTTACATAAATCCCAAAAAAATTTCTGAGTAAGATAAGTCACATTTGATATTTTTGACCAACCTATGATTTTTTATCAGTGCGATGATAAATATGAACTTCTAGTGGAAATTGAATCTATTGTATGAGTCTTTATTCCAATTCAAAAGGGGTATTTGTATTGAACCATACCTTATATCCCTTTACTTTTTATAAATTATGGTGGTGGAGGTTTCTAGGGGAGGTCCCAAGGATTTGGAGATTAGATGAGAGGTTGTAGCTAGAAAATATAATTGGGAGGATTCATGTGGTATAGAGGGGTATGCTACACCATATGGTATAATGGCTATGACATGGAGATTTTGACTATAGTGTAGGGAGACCGAGGAAGGTATTTTGGAGCTACTACCAATATTTTCATATCTATTATATGAATCATGGGACTACACCATAAGAGGAGTCATTGTGGAATGGAGTATTCAGTTGTAGTGTAGAGGGGATCATAGGTGTATTTTAGTGATTCTACTATTTTGAGGGTAGTTGCACTATAAATATGGGTTGCAGCGTATCCCCCCTTCAAGGTTTTTTGGTCATGTAGTGTAGTGGTCCTAACTATTCTGTGGTGTCTTACCCCATTTTTAGGATCTATGGTGTAGAGATAGCTGTGGATTACAGAGTTTCTTTGACCAATAGGGTTATGGAGTGGTGAGGGATCATGTTCCATAGTCCCTTTGATTTTCAGAAATTCTATGGCACAATACTAGGGGTTGTTTTGTGGTCTTATGTTTTTCAGAGTGGGTATAAATTCTAAAATCCCCTAGAACCCTATCATTCTTATAACACCGCAAAATTTTAAAATATGAATATCATATTCAATAGCGTGTATGACATGAAACATCAAGATTATAAAGGAATATAATATCCCTATACTTTATGATATATTTTTTATTTTAAATAAATTCAATACATTATGTAGCTTTCATTATACAAAACAATGACTTTCTTCGATGGCTTGCATTACACACTAAACCGAGTTTTACCGAATACTATTAATATTATTATTTAAAATAAAAATTATATCCTAGCTATTAAATTAGAATTTATGAATAGTATTAACTAAATCATGAAAATATATGGTTTAATTCATTAGTTACCAATTAATTAGAAATGAAAATAAAAACCAATTGAATATAAATGAAATGTTTTTTTTATAAAAAACTATTTTAGGGGCCTAAAGGAATTTTATCCTAATAAATTAAATTAATTACTATTAGTGAATTATCTTAATGAAATTTATATATTATATATTCAATAGTTTTTTTTACATTCATCCAATATATTTTATAGGCATAATATAAGAACAAATCTAATTTTACACATAAAATGATGTTTTTTTTTCTAATGGTAGTTTTACCGCCTTTTAATGAAACATTTTTTTTAAAAATAAATTTTGAATATTTTATAAATTTTATTTCAAAAAATAAAATTTATTTTTTAAATATTAATTTTATAATTATATTAGGGTCATTTTTTGATATTTTTCTATAAAGTTTCATTTTTTTTATGAATAGTGAAAAATACTAAATTTTAATTGAAAACCGAATTTTCATTAAAATAATTTATAATGTTAAATTATTTTTTAATTATTTTTAAAGTAAAAATAGTTCAGTTATAAATATATTAATCTAATTTATATCATTTTAACCATTTTAATATTTAATTTAGATATAAAAACATTGTAAACTTTTGAACATTTTCACTTTAAAACCCCGCTTTCTCGTCCTGTCCGCGAGATTAATTTTAAACTAATTTCTATAAATTATGTGACTTGAATTTTAAAAAATGAATAAAATATTTATAATAATAATAATTTATAATGTATAAGAAGTTCAAATTAATTTTTGAGAAAAATTATTAGTGAAAATAGTTAAAATTAATCACGGTGAATGAGAGAAAAACGAGTTTACCAAGGGACTAAACTTTAAACTTAAGAGAAAAATGACCTAGAAACTTGTAAAAAATAAATTTTATGGACATATTTAGACCTTATAACTTAAATTATTAATATTTTTCTATTAATATATCCAATTTACATGGAAAAAACATGGGTGTAATCCTCTCCTTTCAAAAAATTACAAGAGTACCACTCACCTTCCTTATAAAAGACCACCCCTTCTTTTCTCCTCTCTTTACACATTAAAACCAATTTGGTTTAGAAAATACCTAAAAAAATAGCTCCCCAAATTACCTACACTAATACTATAATACTTATATTTTTCCTAAATTCAACTTATGAATTCATTAGTGTAAACCTAAGGAGGATGCCCGAAGAAGGGGTAATGTTTTTCCAAAAGAATTTTTATTTTATTTTATTCTATACCTCCTTCAATTATTTTTATATCATGATTATATAATAATATAAGTATATTAAATATAATGATATATTTTTTTTATTTTAAGGTTACTACCTACAACTTTCCACACTCCCATCAAATGGATTACAGAATCATCATTCATGTGTACGATGAACTACTGTCTCGCTAACCAATGTCATTCATTTTTCCATTACCACATATCAAGATTGAGAATAATGATAGAAATTTTATTTATATATGATATTTATAAAATTTATGACTTATTTATGCTTTTTTAATTATTATATAACATATAACTTCATGATTTCCATTTTTTCGGAATATGATAATGTCGTTCATGTGTACGACATACTACCGCCTCGTGAAGCGATGTGATTCGTTCACGCTTTACATAGAATATATTAAGGACGAGTTTAATAAAAATATGTGATATATAGGACATAAAAATTATACCCAAATCATAATATATATATATATATATCATTTTCTTTTCTTTCTTTCAATACAAAAATAAAATGGAAACAACGTTCGTGCGTACGTACGACCTACCGTCTCCATGAATGGTGTATTTCATTTCCGATCAAATTTTTTTAATGATTAATATAAATACATATATAATGAATATATATGATATTTAAATCATGGTTTACGTTATTTATATTATGAAATCATTATCCAAGTAATATAAAAAATAGCAAGTCAAAACATTCTTGAAAAATAAGGTGATTAACATCCGAAATAATGAAAACAATGAAATATTATTAATAAACGAGTGATAATATGTTATAATAAGATCATATATAATATTATAAATATTATTATGGATCTTTTATAAGTTAATAACATTATTAAAACCATTATAAAGTAGTTTAAAGTTCATTCAACCAAAAAGAAGTATAAGGTAAGGGGTTTCATCTCAATTTACATTCCATTGTGACTTAATTGTTATTATGCACCAATTAAATTTTATGTGGTGTACATACTTCCCCAATGAAATGTAATATCATTAATAATTTATTATTAATGGTATTTTAATTCTCAATTTTAATTATCTCACCCAAAGGGATTTGACATGAAAATTACCAAATAGTAAAAGTTATTGTGCAATCTCACTTTCTTTTGTGATTGTTAATTTTCTATTAAATAATCACTTTATTGTAATAATTTTTCATTAGACATTAAATTTATCTTAAATATACATATTATTATGTAATTGATATTATTATTTCCAAAACCATATACCATTTTTACATATGGTATTTACTTTGAAAGTTATTTGATTAACTAGGGAAATATTGATAAATGCGTATCCTTTACTCAATATAGATATTTGATAAGGCAAATTGTTTAAGAAATAAATAAATTATTAGATATATGAGGAATGATTTTTACTGGTATGAAATAGGTTAGGGACTATTTAAATTAATCCCATCGATGCATCAATAGTCTCATGAGGCGAATCAGTTGACCAAAATCAGATGAGTTTTTACCTGGTGTGTTTTAAACTGTTATGTGAAAGGTCTTAATGGTAAAGATAGCATGTACCTGGGAAACATGGAATTTGAAAATTAAGAATTTAATTTATTGATAATTTAGTTATTATTATTATCCATGATATTTTTTCTATGATATTATCTATGGATTCATTTAATTCTCAGTTCATTTATTAAATAGAATGTGTTTTAGTTATTTACCTTTCCTAATTAACTATGCATTATCTAGATATTTATGTGGAATGTGCGTTCTGTTATCTACCTTGACATATTGATTATTATTATTGATTCATGATATCTTCTATTTTACATAAGCCTTACTGAGTATTTTATCTTACCCTTATTTTGTTTCCTTTCCCCATGATATAAAGATTAATTCTTGGAATGAGTTTCAAGGATGATGAGATTTTACTTTTGTTATGATTTATTTTATTTTTCCAATGTAATATGGGTATCATATATGTAATTCGGTTTTCTAAAACTTATAAACTATTCAATATTTTGGTATTTAAGTCTTGTATCTATGAAAATGTAATAAAGTAAGGCACTGACTCTAGACTATTGGGGTCAGGGTGGTTACAGTTGATATCAGAGGCAGGTTTAGTAGAAACCTTGGAAAATAGATTTAAGAAAACATAGATTAGGAAACATAACCCTAAGATATAATTTTAGGATATGTATAGAGGAACATCATAAAGTTTTGGTAAGGTAGATATTATGTGGGTCTTCCTAGAAACACATCCCTGTCTAGATACTATAAGTGGAACTAGTTATAGGATAGATGTACTTAGGGGTAATAACTCTAAAAAGGGTATGTTTGTCTTGACTTGAGAATATCTCGATACACAACAATGGGACTTACTGTGTGCCTGGTTCGACACTCCTATGGTATATGTTTAGAATAATTCACAATTTATTTATAAACCATTATGAAGGATTTGAAAGTAAATATATCCCCAAAGAAACCATGTTTATGATTATGATATTAGTAATGAAAAAATTTATCAATTTATGATAATTATTTCACTAGTTTTGGTATTAAAAATTATGTAACATAATTTTATGATCTAATATAGTGTATGAAATTGTTTAGAAATGGAACATGGAAGGAATAAGGGTATCAATACTCATGGAAAATGTAGAGGTTTACCTGCTTAGGAAGTCGATATGGATGCTATTAGAACTGAACAAGTTATAGATATATTATGGAATCTTAATCAGGTTATGACACGTAACCTTTCATGGATGAAGTAACTTATTCCAAAATGAGATTATCCGATGTTGGATTGATTTATGTAATAGAGGCCCCCATCGTTTAGTGGTACTACTGATCCAATGGTAGTTGAGCAATGAATTTAGTCTTTAGAGGAGATATTTATGGAATTGGGATGTGGTGAAAAGGAAAATGTTACAATTAATGTATATTGTATCAATGAAGATTTTGGTCAATGGTGGTCATTGATCCATAATACTAGGGAGGAAGAGGAAATATAACTCATGGAATGAAAATATTTTAAGGACACATTCTTTGAAAAATATTTCCCTCATGATAAATAAAACGAGATAAAGAGAAAGTTCTTTAGTTTAAAACAAAAGGAGTAAGAAAGTATTGCATAGTATGAAGCTACATTTATATAGTTATCAAGACATTCTATAGATTTTGTACTCAACATTTAATTCAATATTAACCATTTATTTGAAGGGATTAAGCTAAGTCTCTGAAAGAGTGCTGGTGTCTCAAACTTTTTATTCATATGATTAAATAGTTTTATGTTCTATAAAGATAGAGAAAGAATTATCTAAGTATTATAAATTCAATGGGAAGTAATAGAATAATAGGATAACAAAAAAATTAATAGATAAAGGGAATAAGAGAAATAAGGATTTTCCCACATTGATAACTATGGAAAGAATTACCTTGGGAAATGCTTGAAGGGATTGGGGTTTGTTATAAGTGTGGAGAAAAGGGTCACCAAGAAAAATAATTTGAAGGGAAGAAAGAAAGAACTGTTATTTAGTGTTTCAACTATACGGATATGGGGAACTATGTAAATTAATACCCCAATAATCAAGGGAATATACCTCAGAAGAAGCTAAGGGATCAAGTTCAAGCATATGTTATTGATACAACTGAAGAAGGATGATTAATGTTCTTGTGTATTTGGATCCAATAAAAATGTTTTAAAAGTATTTTATTGACGGTATTATCATCATAAGAATTATGAAATGTATAAGGATTGTGCTGTAGTACTATTTCATTAAGGATTTTATAGCATATATTGTACGATACTGATGAATAAGAAAAATGATTCAATAATAAGTTATTTTTTAAAAAAATACATGATTAAGGGAAAGATAACCCTTAATATTTTCTTGATGTAGAGATAATAATGTTGAGATAAAGTGATTACTGATATGGATAAAGTAAATTGGATAGTACTGACCACCTTGGAACTTATTAATGATTTATTCACAAAGTGGTTTATTCCATCATTGATAGAGCTTAAAACATTTTTGTATTTTAGAAATATATACAATAATATATGTTTTAATTAAGTAATAAGTAAGAATTCATGTTTTCAATATGGTTTTATGATAATTATGGTTATTTCCATGTTTCAAGAGAATACATGATGAAATTATTCACATGTTTATTATGTGACAATCTAGAGATACTTTATGTTTTTTGGATTAATGATAAGTTCATTTTGGAAATTCAGTGACCTTTTAAAGTTTTTGATCTTGATATTTTGGAAGGGATATAAGGTTAACCATTTATGAAATGGTTTAAGTTGATATTTGGATAAAGTTTTAGAGACTAATATATTACTTAACCATATGATGCAACTTGTGATAAGATATCAAGTACAAATAGTTCAAGACACAAAAAAATAATAAGATTGTTCTTATGAAATAGAAACATATCAAGTAAGTATATTTCATTATATTCTTATAGATTGAAAGAATTACTAAACTCTAGGAAAATGGTATTGAAAAAAAATATTCTCCTATTATCATAATTTTTAATGATATCAATGACATTTTTTTACAGATCTAGTTTATGGATTTGTGAACTTATTATCTATTACTCTCCCTCAATATTTGAATGTTATTTTTTCTATTCTATGTCAATGATTTCATTTTCCACCTATGTTATCCTATTCGAAAACCAAGTTATGTGATTATTCCAGATGATTTTTTCACTTCTCTTTATCTCTTATTGAGAGGATATTTTATTAACCCTTTTAATATGTTGATTTTTCAATAAATTAATTTTAAAATATCAAACTGTTAATTACTGAGATCAAGTTTAAATTGAGAGGATGCAATTTATTTAAGGTGGGGACAATGTAACACCCCATAATTTTAAAATATGAACATCATATTCGATATCATGTATAAAATAGAACACCAATAATATAAAGGAATACAACATCCCTAGAATTTACAATATATTTTCTATTTTAAATAAATTAAACATGTTTTATAGATTTCAATACATGCAAAAATGACTTTCTTTGATGGCTTGTGTTACACACAAGACTGAGTTTTACTGAATACTATTAATATTATTATTTAAAATAAAAAATATATCCTAGTCATTAAATTTGATTTTATGAATATTATTAACTAAATTATTAAAATATACTATTAAATTAATTAGTTACCAAGTAATTATAAATGAAAATAAAAACCAATTGAATATAAATGAAATGATTTTATAAAAAAATCTATTTTTAGAAACCAAAAGGTATTTTATCCTAATAAATTAAATTAATTACTAGCAAATGATATTGATGAAATTTATATATTATATATTAAATATTTTTTTTACATTCATCCAATATATTTGATAGTCATAAGATAAGAACAAATCTAATTTTATATATAAAAAAGTTGCATTTTTCTAAAGCCAGTTTTGCCGCCTTTTAATGGTGCACTTGTTTTAAAACTAAATTTTATAAATTTTATAAATTTTATTTGAAAAAATAAAAACAATTTTTTAAATTGTAATGTTAAAATTATATTATTTTTAATTTTTGTTATTTTTCTGAGAAGTTTTATTTTTTAATGAATAGTGAAAAATACTGAATTTTAATTGAAAACTGACTTTTAATTTAAATAATTTATAATGTTAAATTATATTTTGAATTGGTTTTAAAGTAAAAATAGTTAAATTATAAATATATTAATCCAATTCAGGTCATTAGAATCATTTTAATATTGAATATATATATATATTGTAAACTTTTGAACATTTTTAATTTAAATATCCACTTTCTCATTCATTCTATGAGATTAATTTTAAATTATTATTTTTCCAATTCCATGAGTTTAATTTTTAAAAATGGATTCCATATTTGGAATAATAATAATTTATAATGTATAATATGTCCAACTTTATTTTTTACGAAAATGATTAGTGAAACAGTTAAAATTAATTACGCTGATTAAGAGAAAAACGAGTTTACCAAGGGACTAAACTTTAAACTTAAGGAGAAAAATGACATAAAAACTTTTCAAAAACCCATTTTATCGATATATTTTGACCTTATAAATTATATAATTTATATTATTTTATTATTGAAGCTGATTGACTTGGAAAAATGTTGTTGGAATTATCTATTTTCAAAAAAAAAATACAGGAGTGCCACTCACCTCCCTTATAAAAGGCCACCCCCTCTTCTCCTCTATTCACACCTTCAAACCACATTGGTTTAGTCAATAAATACCCAAATAACTCCCAAACCTCCATACAATCATCCTATAACACTTATCTTGGGAATAAATCCAAATTATGAAGGAATTAGTGCAAACCTAAGGAGGATACCCGAAGAAGAGGTAATGTTTTTCTAAAAGAGTTTTTATTTTATTTCCTTATCCACCTCCTTCAATTATCTTTATATCATGATTATATAATAACCTTGGTATATTAATATACTAATATTTTTTTATGTTAATGAAATGACCTATAACTTCACACACTCCCATCAAATGGATTACAAAATCACCGTTCTTGTGTACGATGGACTACCACCTTATGAACCGATGTCGTTCATTTTTCCATTACCACCTATCAAGGTTGAGAATAATGATGAACATAATTTTAATAAAATGGTTCTTATTTTAGGTATGGATCCTTTATTTTCCATTAATTATCAGTTTAAATGTTTAAATATGGACTAATATGAATTCCCTATGGGGGAATGGAGGTATTAGGAGTGTCTGGGGATGGTTCGGAGCTTGGAACCCAAATTTGGGGTGGAATGGCCTGGCGTACGGTTAGTGAAAACCATGTGAGTTAGGACACATGGCTGTGTAGACAGGTCTAAAATTTTGATAGTGTTTTTTGGCACAATTTTCACACGGTTAGTCAAACTGTGCGGGTAAACCATGTGGGTGCCCCTTCCTTATAGTTAACCATGCACGATTGGCGTATTGTTTGTCAAACCATACACCTAAACCATGTGATTCAAAAATTTTGGGTAAAAATAACAGTTTCCCTTAATTAATTCTTAAAACCTAATTCTATTTTCACTCTTTCTTCTCCTTCATAGTATCCATAAACCCTTGATATCTCCCTTGAAGACTATTCTTGGATTTGAGGTAACTCCTCCATTTGATCTCATATTCAAGCACCACTCATCTCATTGGATCCACATTAGTGAGCTATCAATTCCTTTTTTCCATTATTCATTCTTATATATATTGGATTATCTATTTAGGTACAATCTAATATTCTTTATTAGTAGGTTCTTTATCTATTCTTTTATTTTCTATTGATCTGAGTTGAATCAAGAGATGAGACTAGAATATCTATCCACTAAAAACATAAGGTAGGTGGTCTCATGCCTTTCATTTAACGTTGAGTGATTATATATATGTCATAGTTCCACACACCCAATTCTCAGAGCGTTTCCCTTTAAATTAGTTTTAATACTTGAATTGAATTGTTTATCATGGACTAGGTAATTAAAGAGGTTGTTATTGAATGTTATAGGTGAAGAACCTTGAATGAACCACACCTTTTTGTGTGTTGATTAATTGAACTAAACCACCATGGGTGGATATTAGGAATAGATACCTTTGGGTGTGTCCCTTTTACTATTTACCATGGGATGTTGAATGTTAACTTGATAATTATAATTGAATTTTCAAATGATAAATGGAATTGTAATTGAATTAATAAAGAATAGGGAATGGATGCTATGACCCTAGATCCTTGACATGCAATATCTTGTTAATCTTGAGTTTCTTCTTTATATGAAATTCCCTTGTGAGTAATTGAGAGGCAATTCTTCTAATATTATCCCTTACTATTCAATTGCTTGATTAAGCATTAATTTCCCTTTTTATTGTTATTCCCATGTGAGATAAATAGAGAATATTCCATGTATTAGTTTATTTAATCTTGAGAAGATTGTTATAAAGATTTACCATGTGATTAGTTGAATGGAAATCCTTTTAAGCTTAGCCAATGTTTTGTGTCACCTTTTAGGTGATATTGAAATGAATTATTCTTAGTGCTAACATTGACATGTTTATATGAATTGAATAAATGATATTGATTAATGATCATGACTATGCATTGGGTGACACATGGATTCAGTAATTAATTCCATGGATAGACTCATATGGTTTTGAACTTGCTTATTCCCGAGTGACACTTGGACTCCCCATTTTGTTTTCCAAGGATGAACTCATAGGGGACTGACTTATATGCTGAGTGATACATTGATTCATATAAGAATTCCATGGATGGAATCAAAAAGGAAATTTGATCATTATGACATGGGTGATACTTATGTTCCCTTAGTGGACTGCAAAGGATGGGCTTGAATGACAAGAATGTTATACCACACATAGAGCGATACTTGAGTTCTTGAGGATCTCTATAGATGGGATTGCACAGTGTTGGTTATATTACACCTAGAGTGAGACTTGGAATCTAACTTGAGAATTCCATGGAGGGGATCAGGTTCTAAATTGAATTATAAATGAAATGAGTTATGTGATGCGTCTTCCAAGACAAATAATAATCTTGGATCCGATATTACTTTATACTTTATGGATGCACTTTTCAGGATTCCTTGATCATGTTATCATGAAGGATGCCAGGCTATGCGTCAGGTCTCAAGACTTCATATTTAAATAAAAATTAATGGTTAATTAATCATGATTATAAATTAAATAGGCCTGAAAATTAAATTAGATACTTACCTTTTAAATGATTTTTTTATAAAATGAGAACCTAGACTTATATGATGTTTACTTTTGAATACTTAATTTACTTGTTATGTTTCACCTGTATACTGTTGTTATATATTTTCACTGACTGATTGGCACCTAACCTTGGGTGGTTTCCTACTAAGATTATATATCAAACCCTATTTGTCCCACTTTTGGGTACCCAAACAGACTATATGATTGTAGGTAAGGATAAGGGCAAACACCCTTCTACATGTTCTTGATTTCTTCTTAAGAGCAGGGGAGCATGAGACCAAGATGAGGATCGTGATGTTAGTTGGGATAATTTTTTATCCTTTTTGAACTTTTGTTCCATATATTGTACATATTTCTTGTATACATGTTTTGGTTTCTTTATTAGAGACATATGACATGTATTATCATCATCATTGTATCTGAGCTTCTTTTAGTTTTTGTTATTTATTCCAATTTTTGATCTATTGTCTATATGTTTTACTACTTCTGATACTTATCTGTTCTTAGTATTCCACTATGATACAATATAGTGATGATGTCATAGTCTCCCCATAGACACACCTTGGACCGCACTGTTATTCAGAAGCCTATGGCATTTTGGTATATGTGATTGAGGCCATGTGACCCACCAGGCTCGAGGAATTGTTGAGTGGTATCTGGGTCTGGGATGTTACAAAGTGGTATCAGAGTGTTATTTTATGGTTTTCCTAATTATTTGGTGATAATATAAAGGGATATGAATGAAATGAATTTGGTAATGAGATGTTTCTGGGAGTAGCTTCCCTGCGTATAGAAAAAATCCAAATTTCTTCAAATAGAATTGTTATTTTCTGGAATTTGACTATTATAGTTGATTTAATTCCACTGTTGGGTGACACACTTGATTTGTGATGTTATTATTGATGTGATTTTGGGTTCTATTGTATTGAAACCTAATAAGATAAGGGTGTTTCATCTCATGAATCATTTTAGGCACTTTATAGGAATCACATTCCACGAATTATTCCATTCTATTTATGATTAATTACTTATTACATGTTGTTGTGATAGATGATGCGATAGAGATACTTTTTATTGTGATAGGTATTTTGGAATGTGTTATGGTGTGACTTGGGTGGATGCTAAACTTTGGACCCTAAGGAGTATGGGCCCTCTTGGATCAGAATTTTGTGAGCCATTGGTTTTTCCTTCTAAATGAATTGTGATAAAGTGAAAAGGAAATGGGGAATGAATATGAATAAAATGGAAACTGAAACTGGTTATAACAGAGAACTTGACCACACTACACCTTATTAGTGGGGAACTGGTAGTGCCTCTTGCTTATATGTGATTTGTATAACACCCAGACCTGACTCATGGAATAGGTAGAGGGGTGCGTTATTATATATAAAGGCATGTAACTATCCTATTGAAATATCTTTACTTTGAGTTGTGAACTTTGATATTGTTCTTGATCTGAGGTGTGTTTTTGGCATTGTAAAGGTATACCACCACGACGGCCTCTAGTCGTACGCCATGGGGGTGGAGAAGATCATACATTGGAGGTGGTGGTCCATGGGATACCTATAGATCCTCCAGTTTTTATAACTAAGGAAACAATAATAGTAATAGATATAGGTGATGAGGCATAGTTCTATGAGGGCTTCTTGCATTCCATATAGACTGTTCAAGTAGCACCAAAACCAGCACTGACTACGAAAATGTTGACATGTGAGTTTTAGCATCAACATCCACCCAAATTTTTGGGGGATATAAGACCACATGATACATAGTCATGGATAGAGTACATGCTATATATCTTTGAGAACCAAGAGATTCCTCCTAAGAGAATGGTAAATATCACTGCGTATATGCTGTGTGATTCCTCCAAGAGATGGTGGGATGTTATTATTCAGAAGAATCATCGTCGAGAGATGGCCTGGATGGATTTTAATATATCCTTTTATGAATAATTCTATCCTCAGACATTGAGGGATGATAGATCCCAGGAGTTCATGCACTTGTAGTAGGGCACATTATTAGTGATAGAATATTCGACCCATTTTACTGAGCTCCAATTATTTACACCTATTCTGATGGGTGACGAGTTATCTAAATATAGGATATTAAATAATGGTCTTAGGTATGACATATGATCATAGGTAAATGTTTTTCAGCTAACTACTACTTATTGAATAGTGAATTAGGGGCTTATCACAGAACGTAAACTAAGAGAGGCTAGATGTGCGAGCCAGGGTGGTTCAAAATTTCAATCTAGTACTGCATCGACCGATAGTAGGAAGCATAGTTTGGAACTTCCATGCAGTGATACCAGTATTTAGAGAACACACTCAGGTAGCCAAGTGAGGTGATACCAGTGCAGTAGGATAGGACATACGAGGCCACAATGTACGAGGGACCCAGTCGAGTGCCGATCTTACAGTAAGACGAGTCATCTATAGTGCTTCTGCAAAATGTTTCCTCCAATAGCTAGTGAGAGAGGGTCTACATTGAATGTACATTCATGAGTAGGTTCATTATGTTATCATCAGGCAGGGAGTTGGAGTAAAGCTGGCCAATCAGGTCGAGGTGGTGGTTATGGTCATGGTAGTCAGATCCCAGTTTTACAGTGATAGCAGGGTGGACCTACCCATGGTAGTCAAGAAGTGTCACAGGGCCACGATTTTGGCCAGATATATGTAGTATAATATACCCTTGAGGATAAAGATCCTAGACCTTATACCAATATAGGTACTATTCTAGTAGCCTCTACTTTATCTTCTGCACTTTTTGATATAGGGGGTTCACATTGATTCATATATGTGCCTGTTGTGGAGAGCCTTGGGATCAGTGTTTATACTTCTGATGGATTCATAATGCTTTAAAATCCATTAGGGATTATAATAGAGGATGTACGTCAGTTTAGGGAGTTACCCCTTAATATTGGTGGGTGTCACTTCACATGGGACCTATTTTTCCTCTAGATGATAGGTTTTGATATCATTATCAGGATATAATGGTTGGTTACCTTTCATGATTTAGTTGATTTCTATTATTATAGGGTGACCTTAAAATCACCATAGAGTGGAACGTTTATTCACAAGGGTGAATGGGATTTCTAGGTGGGCTGAAATGGACCCAAGCATTGTGGGTTGGGTAGGATGATAGCCCAGATTGTGAGTTTATATCTGGATGATCAGGGAACATGTTAGACAAAATTCCCTCCAATGGTTGATTATTTTAGGGATTTTTTCCCAGAATAATTTTCAGGATTACCTCCTATGAGAGAGGTAGAGTTATCAATTGAGATAGTTCCAAGAGCTGCACCGATATCCATTCCTCCCTATAGGATGACTATTACTGAGATACAAGAGATCAAGAGGTAGTTGAAGGATTTAGAGGAAAAGGGTTTCATCTGACCCAATACTTTTCTGTGGGGGGTTTCTAGTCCTTTTTAACAAAAAGTTTTATAGAACTCTCAGGCTATGTGTGGATTACTAGAAATTGAACTAGCTGACAGTTAAGAACCAATATCCTCTATCACAGATAGATGATCTCTTCGACCAACTTTGAGGGGATCAAGTCTTCTCAAAAATTGATTTAAGATCCGGTTATCATCAGGCACATGTTATAATATCAAAAGTACCTTGAAAAACCTTTAATAGTAGGTATTGTCTCTATGAGTATATGGTTGTGTCGTTCGGTCTTAAAAATATTCCAACAATCTTCATAGAACTGATGAACTGAGTGTTCCATAATTATCTTGATTCATTTGTGGTGGTTTTCATGGATGATATCTTGATGTATTCACACAATTGACATGACCATTTCAAACATATTGAGATCACTAATCTCACGAAGTTACACTTTTGGATGGATCCGATTCACTTCTTAGGTCACATTATCTTAGAGACAAGAGTATCAATTGGCCTAGAGAAGGCGATAGTTGTGGTTTCCTGAGAGCTTACCAAGAACATATTTGAGGTACATAGTTTCTTAGGGTTGGCTGGTTACTACAGGAATTTCATACAAGACTTCTCATGCTTAGCAACGCTGCTTACAAATTTGACTAAGAAGGGTGTAAATTTTATATGGTCATATTCCTATAAGATGACCTTTCAAGAGCTGAAAGGGAGATTTACTTCAGCACCGATACTGATTTTTCTAGATCTTGGATAGAGTTACACTATGTGCTGCGATGCATTAGGTATCAGTCTAGGAGTAGTGCTTATGCAGGGTGATAGAGTTATGGTGTGCAGGTCTCAGTAGTTAATTCCACACAAGAGGAATTAACCAACACATGGTCTCAAGCTAGTTGTAGTTTTTCAAGCATTGCACTGTTGGAAGAATTACTTACTTAGTGAGAGTTTTTTGGTGTACACAGACCACAAAATCCTCAAGTACATATTTACACAGCGTGATATGAATCTAAGGTAGTGGAGGTGGGTTTAATACCTACATTATTTTGATTTTGATCTTACCTACATTCCTAGTAAAGTCAATGAAATGGATAATGTAATGAGTAGGAGGACTCAGATATAGGTGGTTCAATAGGCCAATAGTGAGTGGAAGTTCATGGATTTGTTCTTTGAGATTCACTTGGAGGTTCACGATAGTCAGGGGTATACTTTTCTATAATCCTTAGTTATTAACTATACCCTTTTGGATATAGTTGGGATGAGGAAGCTATCGGACTCAGAAGGACTAGTTCTATGGGAGAGTGTGGTAGGTGAGGAACCTCCTCCTAGTTGGACCATAGTTAAGGATGGGATCCTACATGTACATGGTTGTGTATGGGTTTCAACAGACATGCAGAAGGATATGATGTGGGATTTCCATGCTTCATCTTGGGTAGTGCATCCTGACATCACCAAGATGTATCAGAATTTACATCATCAATATCGGTGGTTGGGAATGAAAAGATATATAGTTGGTTTTTTCATGATATATTCCACCTGTCAGTAGGTAAAGGCAGAACACCAGTGCCCAATCAGAATTTTACATCATTTACCCATCCTTTAGTGTAAGTGGGTTGATGTTGTAATGGATTTCGTGACAGGTTTACTGAGGTCACCTTGATGTAATGATTTTTTATGAGTTGTTGTTGATAGTCTCACGTATGTTTCACATTTCCTTCCAATCAAGGAAACCTTCAGTGTTAATGAGCTTGAGAAGTTGTATATATGTGAGATAGTAGGACTTAATGGGGTCCTTAATACTATCATTTCAGATAGGGATTCCCAGTTTAATTCATATTTCTAGAAAGGTATATAGAGGGAATTGAGAACATAGGTTCTTTTGAGCACAACATACCACCCTAGATAGATAGCCAATCAAAGCACATGATTCTGATGCTTGAGGATATGCTATGAGCATGCATCTTAGATTTTAGAGGCTCTTGGGATAGGCATATACCCCTGTTTGAATTCTCCTACAATAATAGCTTTTAGGACACTATTTAGATAGTTTCTTATGATTATTTGTATATTAGTCCATGCCTATCACACCTTTGTTGGTTATAGGTAGGATAGGTAGTTATTCTTGGACCTAATCTTGTTCAGGATACCACAAATAAGGTTTAGTTGATTCAGAAGTATATGGATACTGCACAGTCTCATCAGAAATCATACACCGATTACCACAGATGAACTCTAGAGTTTGAGGTTAGGGATTAGGTTTTCTTATGTGTTTCACCAAGACTGGGACACAATATAATTAGGAGTCAGGTTAAGGTTTCACCATGTTATATTGGGATATTTGAGATTATGGAGAGAGTCGAGAAAATAGCCTATTGGTTGGAGTTACCTTAGAGGTACCGAGCCATGCATGACATCTTCCATGTTTCTCAGTTGCGATGTTACTATTCAGACCCATCTCATGCCTTTCATCCCAAGGAGGTTGAGTTATAGGTACATGATTCCTTTAAGGAGAATCCTATAAGTATTGTGGATCATAGTATAAAGGTTCTTCTAGGATAGTCCATTCCTTTAATATGGGTGCTATGGCAGCACGACCGAGTATAAGATGAGACCTAGGAGTGAGAGGTCAATGTACAATTACAGTGGTTGGATTTATTCATTGATCATGATTCACCACTCATAGAAGGGAAATTTGAGGATGAATTACTTTAATAAGGGAAGTTTATAAGAACCCAATTCTTATTTGAGGTATGAATCATTTATTTTCCATCAATTATCAGTTTAAATGTTTAAATATGGCATAATATGAATTCTATTTGAGGTTATGTAGGTATCAGGAGTGTTTGGGGCTGGTTCAAAGTCCAGAATCTAAATTTGGGGTGGAATGGCCTGGTGCACGATTAGTGAAAACCATGCGAGTTGGGATTCAAAACCGTGCATCCAGGTATGAAATTTTGAAAATGGTTTTTAGCATGGTTTATCCATGGTTAGTCAAACCGTGCTAGTAAATCATGTGGGTGCCCCTTTCCTACAGCTAACCATGCACAGTTGGCACACGGGTTTTCAAACCATGTACCTAAACCGTATGAAAATTTTGGGTAAAATACCATTTTTATCTTAATTAATTCTTAAAACATAATTCTATTTTCACTCTTTCTTCTCCCACACATCATCTATGAACCCTTGAGAGATCCATTTAAGACTATTCTTGGATTTGTGGTAACTCCTCCATCTGATCTATGATTCAAGCGCTTCTCATCTCATTGGATCCGCATCAGTGAGTTCTCAATTCCTTTTTAGTCATTCTTAATTCTTCTAGATATCAGATATGCTATTTAGATACAAGATAATATGACCTATTAATAGGTTCTTCATCCATTATTTTATTTTCCCTCGATCTGAGTCAAATTGGGAGCTGAGACAAGACAAGCTATCTACTATAGACTTAATGTAGGTGGTCTTGTACCTTTAATTTAAAGTTGAGTGGTTATATATATATATTCCATTGTTCCATGAGCCCATTTCTCAAAACGTCATCCTTTAAATGAGTTTTAATCCTTGAATTGAATTATTTAGCATGGACTAGGTAATTAAAGAGTACATTATTGAATGTTTTAGGTGGAGAAACTTTAATGAACCACCCCTTTATGCGTGTTGATTAATTGAACTAGACCACCATGGGAAGCTCATAGGAATGGATACCTTTGGGTGTTCCCCTTTTACTAT
Source organism: Viscum album (assembly GCA_963277665.1). NCBI lineage: Eukaryota > Viridiplantae > Streptophyta > Magnoliopsida > Santalales > Viscaceae > Viscum > Viscum album. Next base: position 1,285,287,160 of record OY728140.1, read on the forward strand.
TTTCCTTGGAATGTTGAATGTTAAATTGATAATTTTAATTGAATTTTAAAATGATAAATGGAATTGTAATTGAATAAATAAGGAATAGGGAATGGATTCCATGACCCTAGATCCTTGACATGAAATAGCTTGTTAATCTTGATTTTCTTCTTTATATGAAATTCCCATGTGAGTAATTGAGAGGAAAACATTCTAATATTATCCCTTGCTATGCAATTTCTTGATTAAGCATGAATTTAACTTTGTATTGTTATGACCATGTGAGATAGATAGAGACTATTACATGTATTAGTTTATTTAAGCTTGATAATCTTATTATAAATATTTTCCCATGTGATTAGTTGAACATAAATACTTCTAAGCTTGGACAATGATTTATGTCACCTTTGAGGTGATATTGAAATGAATTTCACTTGGTGTTGACCTCAACGTGTTTATATGAATTGATTAAATGGTATTGTTGAATGATCATGATTATGACTTGGGTGACACGTGGATTCAATGAAAAATTCTATGGATGGACTCATATAAATTTTACCTTGCTTATACTTGAGTGACGCTTGGACTCCTCATTTGGTTTTCTATGGACATACTCATAGGGGATTGACTTGTATGATGAGTGATACATGGATTCATATGATAATACCATGGATAGACTCAAAAGGGGCATTTTATCATTATTCCATGGTTGATAATTTGTACCCATTTGTGGACCACCAAGGATGGACTCAAATGGAAGGAATGTTATACCACACCTAGATCGATACCTAGATTCTTGAGGATCACCATGGATAAGCTCTTAGGGTACTGGTAATATTACACTTGGAGTGAGATTTTGATTCCAACTTAGGAATGCTAAGGAAAGGTTTAGGATTTGAATTGAATTATAAATTAAATGAATTATATGATGCGTCTTCCAATCCAAATCACAATCTTTGATTATTTATTGATTTATACTTTATGGAAAGCCTGTTTAGGTATCTTTGGTCATGTTATCATGGGGGATGATGGGATACACACTGGGTATCAAGACTTAATATTTAAATAAAAATGAATGGTTAATTGAGCATGCTTATAAATGAAACATGCCTGACTGTTAAATAAGAGACTTACCTTTTAAATGAATTGACTATAAAATGAGAACCTAGACTTATAGGATGTTTACTTTTTAGTACTTCCTTTACTTGTTATGTTTTTTTGCACACTATTCTTATATATTTTCAATGAATGATTGGAACCTGACCTTGGGTGGTTGCCTACTGGGATTATATCTCACACCCTATTTGGGAGGCCTTTGGGTACCCAAATAGACTATATGATTGTAGGTATGTATAAGGGAAAGATCCCTTCTATAGGTTCTTGATTACTGCTTAGGAGCAGGGGAGCATGGGATTGAGTTGAGGCTTGTGATGCTAGCTTGGATATTTTTTGTAATTTTTGTAATTTTGTTCCACGTATTTTATTCCTACCTCGTATACATGTTTTTATTACTTTATTAGAGACATATGACATGCATTATCATCATCACTGTATCTGATCTTCCTTTGGTTTTTTTATTTATTCCTTATATTGATCTATAGTCTATATGTTATACTAATTCTTCTAATTATCTATTCTTGGTATTCCACTATGCTACACTCTAGTGATTAGGTTATAGTCTCCCCATGGAAACACCTAGGCCATCACTGCTAGTTGAAAACCTCTAGCATTTTGGGAGATACGCTTGAAGCCATGTGACCCACCGGGATCTGGGAACTGTTGAGTGGAATCCAGGTATGGGATATTAAAATAATGTTTATATATGATATTTATGATATTTATGATGTATTTATTCTTTTGGAATTATTATATAACACTTACCTTCATGTTTTACATTTTGTGGTAATACGATAATGTCGTTCGTGTATACAGTGGACTACCGTCACGTGAAGCGATGTAATTAATTCATACTTTACATAGAATATATCAAGGATGTGTTTAAAAAACATATGTGATATATATTACATAAAAATGATACTAAAATTACGATATATATATATATATATAATTTACTTTTCTTTTTTTCAATACGATAATAAAATGGAAACAACGTTCATGCGTACGTACGAAATATCATCTCCATGAATGATGTATTTAATTTCCTACCCCCGAATTTTATTTATTACTCTAAATACATATATAATAAATATATAGGATATTTAAATAATATTTTAAATTTCATATATTATTAAATCATTATCTAAGTAGAAACAAAAAATAAAAAGTCAAAACTTACTCTAAAAACAATGCGGTTAACACCTGAAACAATGAAAATAATGAAATATTATTAACAAAAAGGTAATAATATGTTATAAAAAATCATATATTATATTATAAATATAATTATTGTTATGGTATAAGTTAATAACATGCTTAAAACCATTATACAAGAGGTTAAATTGCATTAAACTAAAAGGAAGCGTAAGGTAATAGATTTCGTCCCAATTTACATTCTATTGATACTTAATTGTTATTATGCACCAATTTAGTTTTATGTGGTGTATATATTGCCACATTGACATGTAATATCATGAATAATTTATTCTTAATAGTATTTTAAGGTTCAATTTGAATTATCTCACCCAATGAGATTTTACATGAAAATTACCAAATGGTAAAAGTTATTGTGCAATATCACTTTCTTTTGTGATTGTTAACTTTATCTTGAAACAATCACTTTATTGTAATAATTTTTAATTGGAAATTACATTTATCTTAAATATCCATATTCTTGTGTAATGGATATTATTATTTTATAAACCATATACCATTTTTACATATGATATTTTCTTTGAAATCTATTTGATTAACTGAGGAAATATTGATAAATTCATATCCTTTAATCAATATAGATATTTAATAAGGCACATTGTTTATAAATTAAATTGATTATTAGATATATGAGGAATGCTTTAGACTAGTACAACATAGGCTGGGGACCATTTAAAGTAATCCCCTTGATGCATTAATAGTCTCATGAGATGAATCAATTGTCCAAATCAGATGGGTTTTTACCCGGTATGTTTTAAAACATCTTGTGAAAGGTCTTGATAGTAAAGGTACCATGTACCTGGTAAAAATAGATTCCAAAAATTAATAATTTACTTCATTTAGAATTAATTTATTATTATTATACATGATATTTATTCTATGACATTATCTATGGATTTATTTCATTCTCGGTTAATTTTTTAAATGACTTTTGTTTTAGTTATTTACCTTTCCATATTGATTATTCCATATCCATATATTTATGTGGCATGTGTGTTCAGTTATCTACCTTGATATATTGATTTTTGATTATTTATTAATGATATCTTTCACTATACTTAACCCTTACTGAACGGGTTTCAAGGATGTTGAGATTTTACTATTTTATTCTTTATTTTCTTTTCCCAATGTAATATGGGTATCATATATGTAATTTGGATTTACAAAACTACTAAACTATTTGGTTATTTTGGATTATAATCTTGTATCTATGAAAATGTAATAAAGTAAGTCATTGGATCTAGGATACTGGGGTTAGGGTAGTTACAATTCTCCCATCTTTTCTCCCTTTTATCAGGCAACACAAGTGAATCCCAAGGTGGTATTTTAGCTCTTAATTAGTACCTTTCAACCTCATCCAAGAGAGATCAATCCTTGGTGGTTTTAGGTGAGTTATTTTCATTTTATCTTAGTTTTAACTTTTTTTAACCCCCTTGCTTATGTGGGAAAGGTTTTTGTCATATGAGATCTCTGGTTTTGTTATTGTTTTTATGAGATAATTATTTGGTTATTATGTTCTAGGTTAGTAAGGGTGTTATTTTTTGTTGTGGTGTTCAGTGGTGACCTTCATCTTATTCCAACCTTTCACAGTGGATCATAAATCTCTGTTTGAGTTAGGGGATGATTCATTTTTCATCTAGTGTATCATGAAGGAGGGTTTATACTCTTGTTATCTTTTGGGAAGATAGTTTTCATAAGATTAATTAAATATAAAGAATTTGTTTAATTGAAATTAAAGGTGGAAGATATTTAATATCATGATTTTAGAGACTCTCGATATTATTGATATTTTGATTATATGGGATTGATGCCTTATTGAAAATCATGGCCATTGGGGGCTTTATTTAAACTGTGATTGTTGTGATTATGGAAACCTTATTGTGTGATTTCTTGTTATCACCTAAAATGGAATTGGTTAACCACTTATATCTAGTTAATAAAATGGTTTCCCTTGTAAATATGGATTATGTGATAATTCCCCTAAAATAAAGAAGTGTAAGTGATGAAAATACCATTTATAAATTAGGAATGTTATGTGTAAATGTGATGTGAAAAGTTTTGTGGTGTATGGTTATGATGTGGGGTGGATGTGTTATGATGTGGTTACGGTATGGGGTGGTGATGTGCGGTTGTGATGTGGGGAGGTTATGTAATGAGAAGTGGATGTGGTACATGGATGTTGTGATGGAAATTGGTAGTGATGTGGTAATTATAACAAGGGGTTGGATGTGGTTGTGTGATGGTGGCAATGTGGGATTTTTGGCATATTGATAATGGGTTGTTTGTTTGTGCAGTGTTGTGTTGTAGTCGCCTGTGTAGTAATGGAATTAAATATAAATGATGAATTGTAATGGAATGGGTTTAATGGTTAATGAATTAACTAAAATAGGTTGTGTGGTTAAACATGGTTTATGTTTAATGTGAAATAAATGGGATGGAAACTGGAAATTGGTTGGTAATGGGAAATCTAGAAATTGGATTAATTTAAAAAGAAGGGGTGAAATGTAGCTTGTGGCTTGTTGTGTGGTGTTGTCACTACTAGAAAGGGGAGATATACCAACGTACCTATATCAATGGCTTTTGAATACCATGGGTATAGGTCACCCCATACCAATGGTTTTCAAAAACCATTGGTATATCCTGTTTGTGGGAAGGTTTTACCAATGGTTTTTAAAAACTGTCAGTATAGATAATGTTATACTAATGGTTTTTGAAAACTATTGGTATAGAGTAAGGCTAAACCAATGGATTTTAAAAAAACATTCGTATAAAATTCCTCAAAATACCTAGTCATGCGACCTTACATCCTCCCATTTTACTCCCATCCAGATTGAACCCTACAAGTGGGAGGACTTTGGTTTTCTTCCCCAGCCATGACAATTTATCCTCAATTACTATTTTAATTACATTATTCTTGAACTTAAAATTAGTGAGTTACAAATCCTTTATCTCTTCTACAAACCATTATTTTTATTTTTTTATAGATGTAAAACACTAACCTAGATTCTTTTTTGTTAGGATTATTATATATTCTTTGATTGAGGGTTAGTTTTGATTATATTTGTTGTTTTATTGCATAATAAATTTTATTGTAGGTGATGTATTTTTTTAATTCAATTAATATCTACTTATATATAAATATAATATGAACCTATTATTTTTTGTGATATATATGAGGTAAATATGTAATTATTAATTTCAGTAATTTGTTTGTTTTGTTGGGGGTTATGAAATTATTAATTTCAATGTTTTATTTTAATAATTGAAATTATTAATTTTAAGCCTTAAAAATTTTTGGATTTAAAATGTACTACATGGTTCGAATATATAGATTGTTTTTGTTTTCATAAAAATTTGAATATGGATGGATGTCTTTTTTACATGAACATATTTCTTAAATTATGTAAATTATGTGGAAAACAAATTTATATAAAGGAGTATTTACTTTATTTTGATATATCTAAAGAGATGTTTTTGTTATTACTTATTCCTTATTTGAGTTTTTACAAGTAAGAATTTGTTATGAAATATTACACACTAAACACTTACTTAGTTTACTACTTATATAATATAGTTATTTACTAACATCAACTACTTCCATGTTTGATTTGTAACTTGTGAGTTTTAGAACACAATACATACCATGGTTCGTGTTTGATATAAATTGCTATATTTTATATTATAATTATCATATGGACTAATTTTTTAGTTATTCCATACATATAAAATGAACTATGTAGACATGGTTATACCATATAAATATAGTATAAGGACATGTTTCTCTAAAATAAATCAAATGTTTCACAACCTTTTCTCTTATGGTACTTACCCATGATCTTTATTGTGAAACTTTATTATATGATATTCTCTTAATATTCACTTATTTCATCTAATGATTCTCATATAATCTGATCATTTATTATTAATTTTAGTTACTTATGTTCTTTATAATGGTATTATTGATTATTAATTCCTCTAGATTTTATATTCACTATGTATGAATTTGTAATAAAATTTAAAAGGTATTTTTATTTTTTATAATCATGTTCATTAGATATAAGATGATGTTTTATTTGAAATTATTATTTCTATTTAGCCCAATTTTTTTCTATATGAATAAAAATTTGATCTTTGTTTATTGAAATTCCTTTATCATAATTAACATTTTCTTTAAAAGATATATTTACTCTTCATAAATTAAAGTTAATTCCTTTATATATACATATTTCATTAAATATTAGGAAACAAATTGTCATATATGTTTTAAAAATAGATAACTTGAATCTCTCCAAAGAGATGCAAAAAAATTCCTTCTTTGACGCTTGTATTTATTTATTAAAAACTAAAAATTTAGTTTAATAGTTTTATTTCAAACTAGCATAGCATGGATCATATTTTAATGGTTAATAAAGGATAATTTTTTATAATCATAGTATAAGTTATATTTTTCACCATATATACACTCTCTATATGTATGTAGACCCAATTTACTTTGATTATGGTAGTGGAAAGTAACTGTTTGTGTTAGTGGATGATCATTGAATATTATTCAGGCTTATGGAATGAGAAAAGTTATATATATTTTTCTTTTTACTTGTATATGGGTAATTTTTACTAAAAAAATTTGTATTTCATTTAATATATCATACAAATTTGGGCTTCTATATTCTTTATCACCTTTTGTATATATTTTTTTATTCTATAAATCTTAACTTCGATGACATCTTGATTGGATGATTATTTATATTTATATCAATTATTGTAGAAATTTTTTACATTATTATACCATGTTTTGTGTTATTTTAATTTCAAAATAAGGAATTCATTTAAAAAAACATATTTAATAAATATTTATGAATTTAATTGGATTATATAATAGTTGTTTTCCATTCCATGTCTTATACTTTGTTTGGATCATTATTTATATGCATTAGTTATAGCATATGTCATTTATCATATTCTTTATTTGGATAATTACTACTATGATTTGATGACTTTCATATTATAATTGGTTATAGTGAATCTTGTAATTATGGTTTACTATGTTGATTTTAATATAATTTTTTCCTTTAATAGAATGTATAGAAGTGTATGTATCATACCAATCATATCTCAACCGAGTTTCAAAATATTTTTTATTTTATTAGATTTTTCATTTAATAATGCTTAAGATGGAGGTCTTATACAATTTGTATGTGATAATTGTTTTGTAAGACCTTATTTATGTTAGGAAAAAGTTAGTGACCATATAAAAAAAGTTTTATTTCAAAAAAACTATTATTTTTTGTATCATAATGGAGAGAAGAGACAATCTTCTATTATTCATAAACATGATGAAAGGAGTAGTGTGAAGAATTTTATATTTGATTAGTTTACATTTGTGTATAGCCATGATAAAGATAGTATGCTAATTAAATAAGACAATGATATCAATATAAATGAGTAAAATAATGAAAATAATGATGTTGAGAGAGTTAAAAAATTAATGCATGATTTCAGGACTCCTGTATATTAGAAATGTACTAAAATGAAAAAATAGAATTTTAAATGTGGCTATATCATGGAAAAACCATGTATGGAATTTATAATACTTCCATTGAATATATTCTTACATTTTTTAAGGACTTACTTCCTAAAAATGCAGATATTTTCTCAAATCATTATATGAAATGGAAGTTAATTAACTGGATTGAATTTTATACTAATAAAATTCATGTTTTCTAAAAAGATTTCAACTTATTATAGGATGAAATAACAAAAATTAATGATTTTAAAGAATGTTTAATATCTCAACAGAATATAAATGTAGACAGAACATCGTCTCATGTTCCATATAAAGTCATGTGGCACTTTCCATTGATTCCTAGGATTCAAAATCTATTCATGTCTACTGAAATCTAAACAAATATGCGATGGAATAATGATGAGAGAAATACAGATAATGATGAATTGGTTTATCCTATAGATGGATTATCATGGAATAAATTTTATGCACAAAATCACGATTTTTTAGTTGTAGTTCATAATGTTAGGTTGGGTCTATCTTATGATATTTTTAATCCTTTCAGTTAGATACTTACTTCTCACAACATGTGGCTAGTTTTTATTCATGTTTATAATCTTCCTACATGGATGTGTATGACAAAAACCAGTCACTTTCTTGATTATACTAATATTCGTACCTCCTAATCTCATAAATGATATATATGTCTACTTGTAACCTTTAATGAAAGAGTTGAATAAGGTTTGGGATATGGGTATGCACACATTCAATGATTCTACAAAAAATATATTTCATATGTCTACTGCCCTTCTATGTGTTGGAGTCGGTGTCCTAAAACCACCTATTTGTAATTTGATTAAATTAATATTTAATGTATTTAAATATTAAACATCTTATTACATATTGTTCATTGTTCTGCTTAACTATAATGTAATAATGTCCTAGAGTATTTGTCACATTAATAAAGTCATAGCAGTTTCCCGTAATGATAAGAACCTTGAAGTGTTATGACAATATTCTTAAATATAGTTCTGCAGTTGAATGACCTACTATGATGGGACACATAGTATACATACTATTAGGTGTGAGTACTCGTAAGCATATGAGACTTCTTCTCATGAAGTTCTCACTTGGTAATCTCCAAGACCAGAGATTACGAGAACAGACCCGCTAGTTGGAATTCTGCATGTTTTGGTGTCATCAGATATTCCTATCTGTGAACATGTGTAATGGTCCTTAGACTTTAAGATTATCACTAATATGTGTCATGAATTGCGCACTTAGATTTTCTGACAAAAACCGTCATGCCATATGGTGACGGGAAGTAGGGTACGTTGGGTGCATTATGAATGACATGTTATTAATGGAAAAGTCAAGGAAGGATTTTCCATTACATTTATAGAAGTTGATATCTCATCCATTTTATTGAAATAGAACTATCACCCTAAATTCCAAGGCCTTGGTGTAAAGACGAGTTTATTTCAGGTAGTCAAAGAATGATATATCAAGCATATAGGTTGATGAAACTATCATGAAACTTGCTTGATGAGATATTCTGACAAAGGGATTATATTACATAGTGAGTGTTTTTATGTGGATGTTATCATTGAAACTTTAAGTTCTTTCTATTGGGATCCTTGACCCATTTCTAGACAATAATCTTGGACTTTAGGCAATACCACCTAATGCCAATAATAAAGAATCCTAGAGGGTCACACACTAAGTGTTTCTGGTGGTCTCAATTAAATTATATTTAAATTTATTTAATGGAATAAATATTATTCTTAATACCGATGAATAATTTTATTCAAGTTAAAATGATATCATAAATTAAATAAATATTTATTAACCGTATTGTGAATAAAATATATTTATTTACATTATTTAATATTTAATAAATATTTATTTACTAGTTTTTAAATAAAAATATTTATTTAAGAGAATAAAATATTTTATTCAGGTGTTAAATAAATGGAATAGGAGTTCGAACAGACCAAGATTGTGTCCATTGATAAATTAATTATTTACAAGTTAGTGAATAATGTTTATCCAGTTGGCGTAATAAATAATAAAAATACTATTATCATCATGTGGCACAAGATTTCATTTATGGTTCCATTTTGTGCAAGTTAGAAAACCAAAAATAAGGGTACTGTTATTGTTATTATTTTTAATGAGTTTAATCTAATAGTTATAATTTCATTTAATTTCTATTTCGTAATTAAATATTGTAACTAAAACATCATTTCAATTAATAGGAAGGTACGTCTATTGTGCCAAACCCTGGTTAATTGAGAATAGTTGAGTAAAACATTTTCTCTCTCAACTCCTCTCATCTCTCCCTCTCAAGAATGATAGAAGTTCTTCAAGATCTAAGAATGAGCGATCAAGAACGATCAATGTAAGACATTCTATTCACCACACTAGCACTCAGAGAACAAGTGGCATTGTTCGGAGACCATTAGAGCATGTGTGGATCACTGCTAGAGAGATTCTACCTTGGATCCTCATGATCGTAATGAAGAAAATCTCAAAGGGTCATTCTAGATGATCAACGATCATCAACGAAGAAAGTACCAAATACCCAGGTATTTAATTTCTTCATAAATTAATAAATTAATTATAAACATGATGTTCTAGATCCTATTTCTCAGATCTGGTGCTATTATTATATTTTTCAAATTCTTTTATTGTAATCTGTGGATACTGGTGTTCATCATCATATTGATCCCAGATTGGTTATCGATTACGGCAAAAGAAAAGTTGGGCCCTCCCAACCGCTACACTTCCACTGCATCTAGATCCTATAAGTGGTATCAGAGTAGTCACATCATTGTTTATAATTATTTAAATAATTCGTTGATGATTTATGATTTAATAATTTAGTTTTTCAATTCATGTTTAATCATTATTGTAATCTGAATTTTGAGATATGTTCTTATGCTTTTAATTTCTCACAGATCTAACAGAAATGAATAATTTTTTGATTAAAATTAAATCAAGGATCTCATCAGGAGGTTCCGATGATTCTTTATAGGTTACATTATAGTACACGTTGTGTATTCAGAATTACATACTGTGTAATATTCAATACATGCCATGTAATCCAGATTACACACCGTGTAGTTGTGTTCAATGCATCAAGAGTAATTCATTAATTAATCAATTTCTGTGTATTTATTATACACGGCGTAGTTAATTATTACACCACATGTTTACTAGGATAGATATGCACAAGGTTACTGGATTACATTCCATGTGGCCCACTGGACACGACGTGTAGTCCCTTCAGGTCAGGGGCCAAACCGTGTATCCCATACACAGCTAAGCTGATCAGTAACCTTGTAACCCAAAGTCAACATGGCATGTGGCCCACTGGACACATCATGTACTCCAAGATTTTCGAAATATGCCTCACATGCTGAGTCCATAGGCATGTACTTCAGATAAGATGGTGAAGGTAGTACACACCGTGTATTCAGAACTACACGCCGTATACTTTACCAAATTACACATAATTAAAAATTTAATGTTTGTGTAATGTTCAAAACTAAATATCATGTATAAATTGTACTACAGGTTGTTACTATGTGCATTGAATCATAACACATGGCCAAAAAAAATCATGTGATTCGTGTAATCATCCATGAAGTACACATTGTGATAGTAGACATTAAATCATGTATGCCATATTCCACAAGAGTAAAAAAACATAAGAATATAATATATGTTGGGTAGATTCAAAAAGGTGTTCACCATGTTACGTCCAAGGTACATTAATTTACAAGGTTAATTTTAAATGAATTTATTTTGTTTAAAATTAAATGGACAAGAATCTCAAGAAAATTTAGAAAAAGGATTAAGATAAAAGGATTGATTAATTAAAGATAATAATTAATTGATTTTAGAATGATTTATCTTAATAATAATGATTAAATAATTCAATGTTATTTTTATTAAAAGCATAATTTTTTGCACGTATGTGCATGATCATGAGATGGACCAGACCTTTGTATGTGATTGGTTTCCTTTTAATTTATTTTAAATTAAATTGTTAGTCTGCATGCCATCTATCCTCATTAATATGTAGGGTCTGTGTGCCCATGGTTTCTTTTATGTAAACCCCCTTTTTACCCCTCAACTATGTGTGAGTTAAAAATCATATGTAATGGATGAATCTCCCAATTTTGTGGAGGCCGTTCAAGTAAGGAGTCGAGGTGAAACCAATCTAAGGAGATACAAAAGTGGATAGGTGGAAAGCTATAGACATGAACCATAAATGGTTCAAGGTGTTTCTACCCTAGGTCAATGATTAGTTTATAAACTACTAGATAAACTAACTATTAGAAGAGCTCATGATCATTCCCTTTAATTTATATTATTACTATCAGTTTCATGGTTTTTCATTATGGATGTATTATCATGGCTACATAATTAATGAATTAACAAAAATGCAAGATGGAACTAAAATAAACCAGTATTATGTGTAAATATTATCAATAAATGGTTAATCACTTAATTAATTTCTGCTTAATATTAACACTCATGTGATAAATATAATAAGGCAATTTATGCATAAGATATGACAATACCTCAATAAATTATTAAGTCAGACTAAGATTTCTGTTACTTGATTAAAGGAAAGACTCAATAAAACTATGTGTTTGACCAACCCTTATTGGGACACTTACTTTTATACAAGAAGATCTTATGAAATTTTCAGGTTGACTTAACCATTTTAAATTAAGAGGAGTAACCCTTGCTAGACTTTATGTAAAATTGGAGGTAAGTGTTGAGGAAATCCAAGTCAGGATTTTAGGATTGGAGAGTCCACTCAACGGATCAAGGAGTTGCAAGCCCGTAGTTGGAAAAGACCTGCCTGCATAAATACCTTTAAATAGCTTGATCAACCCTTGTTGGGGTTATGCGAAGTGTAATATGGATCCTTTTCACTAGAATATCCTAGAAATTAGGCATTCCGAGTTTAATGGTGAGGGACATTAGGACTCGATAAAATAGTGGGAGACTTAATAAAATTAATTTATTATTTCTCAAAAAATTGTAATCAAGGAAAGTACTAATAATATGATCTTTTAATTGTAGAAAAAAATATGACAAACTATTCAACCACACTATCCCTGCAATCAGTACTAGATAAAGAAAACATCCTCACCAGTAGTAACTTACAGGAATGGTTTAGATGCCTTCGGGTTATTCTACACCATGAACGGAAATCCTACATGATGGAGTCCTCATTACCTGATCCGCCTACCTAAGAGGCGAGTGATGAAGAGTTCATAGTCTACAAGAAACATATAAACTACGTGGTTGATGTTCAATGTTTGATGATTTCATCCATGTCTAGTGAACTCATGAAGTCTCACAAAAACATGGATGCATACAATATGATTGATCACCTCCGTGGTCTTTACCAGGAGAGAGCTAGACAAGAATTGTTCGAGATCTCCAAGACACTCATTTAGATTAATCTTAGATAGGGTTCCCTATCTGGGCCTCACGTAGTCAAGATCATTGGCTATATTGAGCGCCTAGAGGTTCTAGGGTTTAAACTCCCTAAAGAATTGGGCACCGATATCATTCTTGGATCACTCCATATGAGCTTCTCCAGTTTTGTTGTGAATTTTAATATGAAAAACATTGAGAAGTCTCTACAAGATCTTATTATCCTACTTCACCAAGTAGATAAAGATATGAATAATGATAAGACTTCCATCCTTATGGTGATAAAAATGAAAGGGAAGACAAAGATATTTATGTCCAAAGATTCTTCACACCCTTCCAAGAAAAAGAATATCAAAGGAGAGGCAAGGGAACAAGTAGCTGTGTGTTTTTCATATGATAATCGATAATGAAGTTACTTGACATGACTCATACCACACCCAACTTTGGAATCACTATATAGGTCATGTAAATGAGAAATTATTGAAAAAATTACATCAAGATATAAATTTATATTCTTTCAAACTAAAACCACTTGGTGTATGTCACACATATTTACAAGGTAAAATGACCAAATCCCCATTTAGTGGGAAAGGTGAAAGTACTAAAGAGCTTCTTAAATTAGTTCATATTGATGCGGGTGGACCATTTCTAGTTAAAGCAAGAGATAGGTACTCATACTTCATAACTTTTTCTGATAATTTTTGTAGATATGGATATATTTACTTAATAAGATATAAGTTAGATTCTTCTGATAAATTGAAGGAATACAAGAATGAAGTTGAGGACTTGGATTAAGAAAATCCACTCAGACCGAGGTGGAGAATATCTTAATTAATACTTCATTGATTACTTATGGGAGTTTGGGATCTTATCCATATTCACTACTCCTCAAAATCCCCAGTGGAATGGTGTAAGTGAAAGGAGGAATCACACCTTATTGGACATGGTGAGATCAATCACGAGTCATGAAAGTATTCCATTATCCTTTTGGGGATATGCGTTACAAACAACAACACACATAATAAACCAAGTACCAACTAAATTAATAAATGGTATTCCATATGAGTTCTGAAGTGGAAGAAAATCCATGTTATCAAATTTACATGTATGGGGAAGTGAAACATTTTTTTAAGGCCTCTTCAGTTAACAAACTCACACCTTGAGGAACAAAGTGTACCTTTATAGGATACCCCAAGGAAAAAATCGGATATTACTTATACGACCCCTTAGAAAAAAATGTTATAGTGGAAAGACATACCATATTCCTTGAGAGGGAGAACATCTCCAAAAGAGATAGTGGGAGTGAGATAGACTTCGATGAAGTTGAGGCTCAAGGTACCCAATAGTTGGTACAGGAGAAGATTCCACAAAGAACCATGGAAGAAATATTTTTTTCAGAGACACAAGTACTATGTAAGAGTACAAGAGAGTTTAGAGAACCAGAATAGTATGGTTTTCTAGTTAATAAGGATGGTGACTCATTATTAGTTGATAATAATGATCCTCTAACCTACAAGGAATTAGTAAGTGGAACATTCTTTTCCAAGTGGTAAGAAGCCATGAATTCTAAAATGGATTCCATGTACCAAAACCAAGTCTAGATTTTGGTAGATACTCCCATAGATGCATATACTGTTAGTTACAAATGTGTATTGAATAAGAAACTGGACATGGAAGGACAATAAGTACCTATAAGGAACGAATGGTTGCTAAAGTTTTTAAAAAACATCAAGGAATTGAATAAAAAGAAACCTTTTCACCAGTTTCAATACTAAAATCCATTAGAATTATATTGGCCATTATCTCTTACCATGACTATGAGATTTGGAAAATAGATTTCAAAACATCCTTCCTTAACGAGAACCTTCATAAAGATGTCTATATGACACAACCTGAAGGGTTTGTGACTCCAAAGGATTCCAATAAGATATGAAAGTTGTAAAAATCCATTTATGGATTAAAACAAGCATCCAGATCATGGAACATTAATTTTGATCAATCCATAACAGATTTTTTTTATAAAGAACGAATGTGAACCTTGCGTCTACAAATAGTTTAATGGGAGTGTAGTAATTTTCCTAATAGTAAATGCTGATGAGATATTACTTATTGGAAATAAAATACCAGTCTTACAGTCTGTTAAGGCATGGTTGAATAAATGATTCTCTATGACAGACTTTGGCAAGACAACATATATTATTGGGATCAAGATCCATCGCGATAGATCCAAGATATTGTTGGGCCTAAGTCAAAGTACATACATTGACAAGATACTAAAGATATTCAGTATGGAACAATCCAAGAGGGGATTTTTTCCAATGTCACATGGAATTAATCTTTCCAAGAAAATGTGTCCTCATACACATGAGGAAAGAAAGAGAATGGAAAGGATTCCATATGTATCAACGATCGGGTTAGTTATGTATGTTATTCTATGTACTATGCTAGATGTCGCCTACGCATTGAGTGTGATAGAAAGATATCAAGCTAATCCAAGTGACCACCATTGTATTGAATTCAAGATTATCCTTAATTATCTGAGGTGTACTAAGGATATGTTCCTAGTTTGTGGAGGAGATGAAGAACTAGTCATCATAGGATATGCATATTCCAGTTTCCAGACTGATCAAGATAAAATGAAGTCACAAATGGGATATTTATTCACTTTTAATGGAGGTGTTGTGAGCTAGAAGATCTCAAAGAAAGGTTTGGTCACAAATTTTACCATAGAGTTCGAGTATATTGCCTCTTATGAGGCAGCTAAAGAAGACTTTTAGATGCAAAGCTTTGTCCAAGAGCTAGATGTGGTACCTAGCAGTAAAGATCACATCACACTCTATTGTGATAATACTGCAATGGTGTCTCTCACAAAAGAGCCAAGGTCCAATCAACGAACGAAGAAAATACTACTGAAGTATCATCTCTTGAGGGATTTTTCTCAGAGAGGTAAAGTTGTAGTGAGTATTATTTCCATGGAAGACATCATGGAGAACCCCTTGACTAAAGTCGTGACTCAACAAAAACATGATTATAATGTGAGGTCTAGTGGGCTAAAAGTTATAGGCAGTTGGCTCTAGTCCAAGTGGGATTTTGTATGAGTTTGTGTCCTAAAACCAATTGTTTTTACTTTGATTTCATGAATATTTAATGTATTTAAATATTAAACATATTATTATATATTTTTCATTGTTTTTTATGACTACAATGTAATAATGTCCTTGAGTATTTTTCGCATTAATATGGTTATAGAAGTTACCAGCTATGATGAGAAACATGAAGTGATATGATAATATTCTTAAATATAGTTCTGTAGTTGGATGACATACTATGATGGGACACATAGTTTATATATCATCATGTGTGAGTACTCATAAGCATATTAGACTTATTCTCATGATGTTTGAACTTAGTAATCTTCAATATGGGAGATTATGAGAATAAACCCGCTCATAGGAATTCCGCATGTTTTGGTGTCATCAGATTTTCCTATATGTGAGTGTGTGTAATGGTACTTAGAATTTAATATTATCATTAATACGTGTCATGAATCACACACTTAGATTAGCTGATGAAAAATATCATGCCATATGTTGGCTGGAAGTAGGGTACGTTGGGTGCGTCATGAATGAGATGTTATTAATGGATAAGTCAAGGAAGGATTTGTCCCTTCCATTTGTGGAAGATGATATCTCGTCCCTTTGATTGAAATAGAAATGTCTCCCAAAATTACATGGATATGGTGTAATGATGAGTTAATTTCAGGTAGTCAAAGAATTAAGTACCAAGAATATAGGTTGATGACACTATCATGAAACCTTCTTGATGAGATATCGTGACAAAGAGATTATATTACATAGTGAGAATTTGTATGTGGATGTCGTCATTGCGAATTTAAGTTCTTTCTCTTGGGAGACTTGACCCATTTCTATATAGTAATATTGGACTTTAGGCAAGGCCGCCTAATGCCAATGAGAAAGAATCCTAGAGGGTCACACACTAAGTGTTTCTGGAGGTCTCAATTAAATTCTATTTAAATTTAATTAATAGAATAAATATTATTCTCAAGACTGAGGAATAATTTTATTCAAGTTAAAATGATCGTATAAATTAAATAAATATTTATTCACCGGATTGTGAATAAAATATATTTATTTATATTATTGAACATTTAATACATATTTATTTACTAGTTTATAAATAAAAATATTTATTCAAGTGAATAAAATATTTTATTCAAGTGTTCTCTAAATAGAAGAGGAGTTCAAATGGACCAAGATCCTGTCCATTGATAAATTAATTATTTAAAAGTTGGTTATCCAGTTAGAACAAGAAATAATAATAATATTGTTATCATTATGTGGCATGGGATTTCATTTATGGTTCCATTTTGTGCAAGTTGGTGCACCACAAATAATGGCGTTGTTATTGTTATTATATGGAATGGGTTTTCTCTAATAGTTATAATTTCATTTAATTTCTATTTCACAATTAAATATTGTAACTGAAACCCCATGTCAATTAATAGGAAGGTACGTCTATTGTGCCAAACCCCGGTGAATTGAGAATTGTTGAGAAAAACATTTTGTCTCTCGACTCCTCTCATATCTCCCTCTCAAGAACAAGATAAGTTCTTCAATACCAAATAATGAGTGATCAATAATGACTGACATAATACATTCTCTTCACCATGCTAGCACCCGAAGAACGAGTGGCATTTTTCAGAGCCCATTGGAGAACATGTGGATCACTGCTAGAGGGATTCTACCTTGGATACTCATGAGCACAATGAAGACTATCCGGAAGGGTAATTCTGGATGATCAACTATCATTAACGAAGAAATTACCAAAGACCTATGTATTTAATTTCTTCAGAAATTAATAAATTAATTGTAAATATGATGTGTGAGATCTTCTTTACCAGATCTGATGCTATTCTTCTATTTATCTAATTCTTTGATTCTAATCCATGTATACTGGAATTTAATGTCATATTGATCCTAGATTTAACATCTATTACGTTATATTTTTATGAAGAATAAATGTTCTAAAATACTTAAATATCATTATAGTTTCAGTTTCATGGGGAAATGAAGATTCTTTCCAACGGATCATCCATACAGGAATAATAACTGTAGGTTTGATAATATTGTTGACAATGAAGAGCCACCTCAACATATGTCCATAAATGATGTGCTTAATGAATTGTAAGATGCTAATTTTTTATTAGGTAAAGGATGGGTGAAATCTAAAAAATGGAATAATGTTGGCACTCAAACCACTTACTATTATAAAAATAAAATTATCTTTTATGATTTGGAATATTGGTTAACCATTTTTTTTGTTTCATTGTTTATAAGTAATTCCCATTGAGAAAAATATATATTAAATACTTATTTCAATTATTTTAAATATCAAGGGGAATACCAAATATGACTTATGATCTCAGAGTGAATTTTTGGAATGGGGTATTCGACCATAGCCGCATCCTATGTGTATCAAGTTAAAATAAATGTAATGTTACCTTTGCTTCTTATGTGATGACACATTTTGAAAAAAATCAATTTTTGAAATTATTGTGGAATATCAAGGTTCCTGGTGGTTATTTAAGCAATATATTTAAACAATTAGATAGAAGAGGGTTGAAATTAAAATCTCTAAAAACTCATGATTATCACGTTCTTCTTCATGAATTGACTCCAATAGAAATCTCACATTTACTATCCAATAATTTAAGGGTGAAAATGATTCGATTGTACCATTTTTATAGAGAACATTATGATAAAAGGTTATCCAAGTCTTTCTTGATAAAAATTCAGTAAGTGACACCATTAATTTTGTGTGAGTTGGAGAAAAATTTTCTTCCATCATTTTTCAATTTCATGTTGCATTCAAAATTAAATATTCCAACTAAAACACTTCTTGGGGGACCCATTAATTTTTGTTGGATGTATCCTACTAAAAGAAATATGTGCACAATGAAGTCTTATGTCCAGGACAAGAATCACCATAAAGGTTTCATTGTGAGAGGTTATCTGGATCAAGAATTTATGGATTTTTTGTTAAATGTATTTGTCTGATGTGAGCACAATACATAACCAGAAAACGATAAATGAAGATGAGAACTATGGGAAAATTAAGACCTCATTTTCATCTCTTCACTAAAAAAGAGGAATTCATGGATTATATACATTGACTACATTGAGCCTTGAAGAGCGAGATATGGAACACCGCACAATCTTTTTTAACTGTGGTTTGTTTGATGAAAATATCAAGTAAGTAATTTGAATATGTATATTTTATCTCATACTACATCATTTTACATATAATTTAAAATTTTATTATCATTTTATGTCGGGAACATAAACAAATTATAAGTTTAGTTCATCATTATTTTCCTTTTATAATGAGAGATATTTTTCATAGAAAAGAGTTTCCTACTTGGTTGAAATCAAATGCATGACCATTACTTTAATCAACTTAAGATATAAATATTTATTTAATTATATTATTCATATATATTTTAGGTATTGTGTTTACTACTTGAATCCGTTTTTCAAAAATTAAGCGCATTGGCTTTTGGTCCCTGGTTCACACCCAAATTTACCCAAGAGAAGAAGGGTAGAACGGTCCTTGTAGTGTAGCTTGGGTTGTCGATTCCACAGAGACCTAAGAAGATACCTAAGATACACAACCTAAGGGATGGATTTTTGGCTATGAAGTGGCCAACTTTGGGTTGATTTTAGATGGGTTTAAGTGAACTCTAAGATACTTATGTGAATTCAAATTAAAAGAATGAGTTGATCCTAGGTTATCACTCGGGGTGGATTGGACGTATTTTCTTTTTAATGATTTCAAATTCTTAAATTTGAGATGGGTTCATTTAAGGAGATAAAACAACATCATCACTTACTGGTTTAATGCCTACACCCTTTAATACTAATCACCTATACACTTGAAGGATCAAAGTTTTGAGCACTTCAAGGTAAAAGATCGTATTAGTACTTGAAGTGTGTGGCCTTAAATTCAACAAGGACGATGGAGTTTAAAAATCATCAAATAAAAATCCCAATTAAAGAAGTGATTATACATTAATTAGGTGATAAATAACATCCAATCCAGCCCCTTTCTACTCCCTTGTATCAACCCATAAGTGGGTTAGCCCTCCATTGATCCCATGGTTTCAATGGAAGCGGAAAGTAGACTCATGAGGGAGGAAATGGAGAAGTAAGGAAAACAACAAAAATAAAATGATCACTCCACCGTTGTGTGAATAATTTCACAAGGGTTGGTGTGAATAAATTCACACCTTGATCCAACGGTATCAAATTGATATGAAGAACAACAGAATAAGAGTAGAAGAAGAACTTTTATTA
This sequence comes from Viscum album, assembly GCA_963277665.1. Taxonomy (NCBI): domain Eukaryota; kingdom Viridiplantae; phylum Streptophyta; class Magnoliopsida; order Santalales; family Viscaceae; genus Viscum; species Viscum album. Next base: position 1,285,307,809 of record OY728140.1, read on the forward strand.
AGAAACTAAAGTGAATTGAACAACTTACATGTGAAAGACAAATTTGAGGCAACAAAAATGCAGCATAACATTACAATTGAACAAAGCATCCAAGATCTTAAACTCCTTCACCACCACTGCCTTAAATAGGCATTTTGGGAGCCTTGGGTCGATCCACCAACAGTAAAAATAATCTTAATTAATTTTGGTAGGCTATAGGTGGTGGAAAGCTTGTGGAATTTGGACTTTTCCACGTTTGACCCGAGGTGGCAGCCATTTTTCATCCACCGAATAGACGCGTCTGGAAGACCTTCTAGAATGCCGAATCAGAGTGGGACATAGAATAAGAAAATGGATATACCGATGTCTAATAACCTCCTGCAAAATTTTGGCCCATTTGGAGTTGTGTATTCCGAGATATGATCAAATTAGTGAGCTGTTTTTCTGGGCCGCAGAATCTAGCCCAGAATTGTATCTCTAACTTGGGCCGCCTAAATGACCACCATGGAGTCCGAATCAGCATTAACTCCTGAAGAGTTATTTGTTCCTATACATGTCTTATATCATACCACGAAATTTGGGATTAAATGGGCCTGTATGTTGGGCCCCACAGTCTCATCAGTGGGATGATGTCCAATCTGCCTTCTCCAGAATTGCTTCCTTTCATTGCCAAATATCTCCATCATTCTCCATGAATTCTCCATTGATCCCTGAATGAAACATTTTCATATTGGAGTGTAGATAAATTATCAAATTAAAATATGTATAATCAGATGAATCATTTGGTACTTTAAATGATGTTAAAAAATGTACCACATAATAGTGCATTTTAAGAAGGTATTACAATCATAATGTTAAATGATATTCAAAGTGTAAAATGCACTAAAATGGTGTTTATGAATAATAAAGAACATGAGTATTATATATATTACCAATGAATATTAGCCTCATTTAGTGGCTAATCACACCCCCCAACTTGAGTTTTGCTAGTCCCGAGCAAAATATATCTCAACAAAATGAAATTCGAATTCCCTTTTCCAAAAACATTTTAATACACAATGATCACCAAAAAACCTTATACCAAAAAATCATGAAACCCATCAAAATATTTTAATACGAGATAGTTTCATAAGCAGATCCCAAATCCCAAGCCCATTCCTTTGATCAAATCCATCATCATTCTTCATCCAACTCAATTAGGTGTAATGATGTGTTGTGAATCACAATAGATATGGGGGTTCATTTTCATTCAAGGGGGAAATCATGGATGCGCTAGGTGGAATCACATTTAATCCTAATATGAGTATTCTTCATACTTTTTTTTTGTTTTTTTTGCAATATTGCTATAGTAATTGAGATTGCAGTTAATCAAATTAACCCATGTAGCAAGACTTTGCCGATGACTCCCAGACTCAAAGGCCTTAGGGCACCAAGTGAAGCCCACATACTTAGGCATCGTCTCGAGTTAACTTAATCAAAAACAAAGTAATATTACCATAAATAGAGATAGATTGAAAAAATCAGGGCTAGAAAACTCTGGAGTCACGATCCCCAAGTGCCGAAAGCCTCGCATTTTATCAATCCATTGCTCTACACGCAAATTTTTATTTTTATTTTTTATTTTTTATTTTAATTTTTTTTTGAATACTCATATTATTCATAAAAATAAAACCAGCCTATGCTATTTATTATGGGACCCCAAAAATTCAAATTAGTACCCCACAGTCTAGAGGACGTGCATTGTGCCATTTTTTTTATTTGGATGAAAATATAAACGATGAAATATCACATTAGACAGCCACACTTTCCAAAATCTATGCTCATGAAATTATACAAGGATTAAAATCAGAATTAGGGTATGCTAAATTATTTGATATTCAGTTTCAAAGTGTGCAATGCATATTACCATGTTCAAAGTTAAAGGAATTTTTCCTTCCATTTAATTATTTTTTCAAATCATTCATTTTTTTTGACACAAAATCATTTTTTTTATTTTATCTCCCCCCCAACTTAAAACAACACTGTCCCCAGTGTTTGAAGAAATGAAAAATTAGAAGGAGTAGAGGAAGGGAATAAAAATTTAAAAAGGAAATTGAAAATGAGGATTATGGAATGAAGTCACCTGGTGGTTGAAGTTTGAAGTTCTTGCCGCTCGAATTTATTCCTTTGATATCCATGTCGCTTGCAAAGTTCCCTAGTGGAAAAAAAACAAAAAAAAAACAAAAAAAAAACAAAAAAAAAACAAGCAATATATATATATATATATATGTTTATATAATAAAGGAAGTAAAATATAAGAATATATATAAAAATTATAGAATAAGGTATCACAAGAAGCCGCAGGTCAGTGGTAAGCGCGCGCCCCTGTCTCCCTTCGGTCCCGGGTTCGAGTCCCCGCGGCTTCGCCGGTTGTGACGGGGTTTGCCCCACGGCCTATGGCGTGGAATTTTTTTTTTGTATTATTATATATATATATATATATATATTTTCTTAACCTATTTAATAATAAAAACAAAATAAACTGATGATACATTGTCTTCTTTTTAAATTTCTGGGTAAGGTATTACTCAAGGATCACACCACGTGACACAGATGAATATGGTGCTCCTCTTTCGTACCCATCCATACTCATAATAGAAGAACATGTCAAAAGTCTATTTTTTTTATTTTTAAATATAAAAATGATTAAGTAATCTTATTTGAAAAATAAAGATGATTCAGAAAGATTAGAAACATAAAAACCACGGGATGCCTCCCGTGCAGCGCTTTGTTTAACGTCGTTAGCCCGACATAGATCCCAAATTTATCAATTTTTTTCTGGTTCATAGATTGGATCAATTAACTCAACATCTATTTCCTATTTATTGAATGATTCAACGAATGTTTTTAACCTTTGACCATTGACCTTGAAAATGTGACCACTTGTGGGATCTTGAATCTCTACTGCCCCATGGGGGAATACATGATGCACTATGAAAGGTCCTGACCATCTAGACCTTAACTTTCCCGGATGTAAATGAAGTTTTGAACTATACAAGATCACAAGTTTTCCTGGTTCAAAATGTTTGACCTTGATATTCCTAGATTGGTAGGCTTGAACTCTAGCTTTATTGATCCTTGAATTTTCATAAGCCTCCATCCTTAGTTCCTCCAGTTCATTGAGATCTAATTTCCTTTTTGTTCCGGCCAATGAGAGGTCATAATCCATTTTCTTAATTGCCCAAAAGGCCTTATGTTCAATCTCCACTGGCAAATGGCATGCTTTTCCATAAACCAACCTATATGGGGACATTCCTAAAATGGTTTTATATGCAGTTCTATAGGCCCAAAGAGAATCTAAGAGTCTCTCAGACCAATCTTTCCTAGAGGGGTTGACAGTTTTTTCAAGAATTTGCTTAATTTCACAATTGGCTAACTCAGCTTGACCATTGGTCTGTGGGTGGTAAGCAGTGGACACTTTGTGAGAAATTCCATATTTTTCCATGAGTGATGAGAATGGACGATTGCAAAAATGAGTTCCACGATCACTTATGATAGCCCTAGGAATTCCAAATCTAGAGAATATGTTTTCTTTTAGGAATATAATCACAGTTTGATGATCATTGGATTTTGTGGGAATGGCCTCAACCCATTTCGAGACATAATCAATAGCTAAGAGTATGTAGAGGTATCCCTGAGAGTTTGGGAAGGGACCCATGCAATCAATTCCCCAACAGTCAAAGATTTCAACCACTAAGATAGGAGTGAGTGGCATTTGATTCCTTTTTGTGATGGACCCTACTTGTTGACACCTAGGACAGCTTTGACAAAATTTGTAGGAGTCCTTTGAAAGGGTGGGCCAGAAAAGACCACATTGAAGAATCTTAGCAGATGTTTTCTTAGAGGAAAAGTGACCTACACATGCCTCACTGTGACAGAATTTAAGGATGGACTCTTGTTCAGATTCTGGAACACACCTCCTAATGACTTGGTCAGGGTAGAACTTATAGAGGTAAGGATCATCAAACACATAGTGTCTAACATCAGAAAGAAATTTCCTTCGAGCTTGAGTCCCTAAGAATTTTGGAATGACTCCTGTCACTAAGAAATTTGCTATGTCAGCATACCAAGGGCAGTCAGTCACAGAGTATAGGTGTTCATCAGGAAACGAATCAGACACAGAGAGGTGATTTGAGTTGTCTTTGAATTCCATCCTAGAGAGGTGATCAGCTACAACATTTTCAACTCCCTTTTTATCCTTGATTGTGAGGTCAAATTCTTGTAAGAGAAGGACCCACCTAATCAGTCTAGCCTTAGCATCTTGTTTTTGGAAGAGGTATTTTAGTGCAGAATGGTCAGTGAACACAGTGATGGGTGATCCTAAGAGGTAGGACCTAAACTTCTCTAAGGCAAACACAATAGCAAGTAACTCCTTTTCAGTGGTGGTGTAGTTGATTTGGGAATCATTTAAGGATTTGCTTGCATAAGCAATGACATAAGGAGTTTTATCACAACGTTGTCCTAACACAGCTCCAACAGCAAAGTCACTGGCATCACACATAAGTTCAAAAGGAAGGTTCCAATTTGGAGATTTCATAATGGGAGGAGAGGTGAGAGAGGATTTGAGGGTTGAGAATGAACCCTCACAGCTTTCTGTCCAAACAAATGGAGCATCCTTTATTAAGAGAGCACAAAGGGGACGAGATATTGAACTAAAGTCCTTGATGAATATTCTATAGAAACCAGCATGTCCTAAGAAAGACCTCACTTCCTTGACAGTTTTGGGTGATGGAAGGTGACGAATGATGTCAACCTTTGCTTTATCAACTTCAATCCCCCTACTCGAGACCAGATGGCCTAGAACAAGTCCCTCTTTAACCATGAAATGGCATTTTTCCCAGTTTAGGACCAGATTTTTTTCTTCACATCTTGACAAGACTCTCTCCACATTCTGCAGACATCCCTCAAAAGTATCCCCAAACATAGAGAAGTCATCCATGAAGACCTCAAGAAAATCCCCTACCATGTCTGAGAAGATTCCCATCATGCACCGCTGGAAGGTTCCAGGGGCATTGCATAACCCGAAGGGCATGCGTTTAAAGGCAAAGGTACCGAAAGGACATGTGAATGTAGTCTTTCCTTGATCCTCTAAGGAGACCTCAATTTGATTGTACCCCGAGTACCCATCTAAGAAACAGTAGAAGGCATGACCTGCCACTCTCTCAAGGACTTGGTCAATGAATGGTAAGGGGAAATGGTCCTTCTTGGTGAATGAGTTTAGTTTCCTATAGTCAATGCAGACCCTCCATCCACTACTCACCCTTGTTGGAAAAATCTCTCCATCCTCATTGGTTATCACTGTGATTCCAGCCTTTTTTGGAACCACTTGGATTGGGCTCACCCATTCACTCTCAGCTATGGGATATATGATACCAGATTTCAACAATTTCAGAAGTTCCTTCCTTACTACCTCCATGAGATTAGGATTGAGTCGCCGTTGAGGTTGACGACATGGCTTTGAATCAGATTCTAGAACAATCCTATGAGTCCCGATAAGTGGACTAATCCCAGGAATATCAGAAAGGGTCCAACCAATGGCTTTCTTATGCTTCCTAAGGACATCTAGAAGCATCCTCTCATGATTGGCTTCAAGAGAAGAAGAAATGACAATAGGATGTGTTTGATTTTTCCCTAGGAAGGCATACTTTAGTGCAGAAGGAAGTTCCTTCAATTCAAGATCAGTTTGGTTCAAAATTTCAGCAGAAGATTGGGACATTGGATCAAGATCAATTTCTTTTTTTAGAGGTTCAGATAGGATTGATTCCTCACATGTAGAGGTTTCAACTATTAGATTGGATTGATCAGATTTAGGTAAGGAATTTAGAGGGGTCTCTATGAAATTGGTTTCTTGAAAGGTTTCACTGATTGTTGGACCTAAGACTTCATCATAAGAGCAATTTGAAAATGATTCAAGCCAAGGAGATAAACTTCCTTCATATGAAAAAAGGAAATCAATCTCATTCTGACTTAAACATTCATCAAATATTCCTTGATGTTCCATGGATTCATTATCAATGTTTCCTATCATGTTTACTTCATGAATATCCTCGTCATCCCCTATTTGTGATCTTGCATTATAGATGTTCAGGTCTAGACTCATGTTCCCAAAGGTGATGGTCATGTTCCCATTTCGGACTCGAATAACAGAGTTGATTGTTGCAAGGAAAGGACGACCAAGGATGATTGGGGTTTGTTCCTTATTTCCTAAGTTTGGATGGTTGTCAAGGACAATGAAATCAGCAGGGTAGATGAAGTTTTCAACCTTTACTAGAACATCCTTTAAAATCCCCTTTGGAACCCTAATGCTACGATCAGCAAGTTGAAGTGTGACAGATGTGGGTTGGAGTTCTTCTAGGCCTAATTGGCAGTACACAACATATGGGATGAGATTGACACTAGCACCTAGGTCACACAAGGCTTTGACAACTTTGCTTTCTCCTAGTTCAACATTGATGTAAGGGCAACCTGGGTCTTTCAACTTAGGAGGAATTGTACCTTGAATGGTGGTACTCACATTAGCATCCAAAAGGACTTGGTTTTTATGTGAAAATTTTCTTTTAAAAGTGCACAAGTCCTTAAGGTACTTTGAGTAGGCAGGTATGGTTTGGATTGCATCGAGAAGGGGTATGTTCAACTTGACTTGTGAAAATATTTCCCTCAACGTTTCACTCAGTTCAGGTTTGGTTTTCCCCCTCATGCGTTGAGGAAATGGTGCAGGTTGTGGGGTTGTTTGTTGAAGAGTTGTTTCTTTCACATTGTTATCAGTTTCTTCAGTTTGATCTTGTGGTTCATTTAAATTTTCATCCAAGTTTGAATCTTCAGGTGGGTTCTGAATTAGTTGTTCAGGTTTCTCAATTGATTTTCCACTTCTTAAAACAGTCACAACCTTTAGTTGTTCATGAGTTGTTTGAGCACAACTTGACTCTCCCCTTGAAGTTGAGGACGACACCGCCTGAGTAGGCATGGGTTCCTTTCCTGTTTTGATGGTTTTAAGTTGTTGTTTTAGGGAAGATACCTCCGAGTTCATCCTCTCCATTTGTTTGCACAGTTGTTCTAGTAGGCTTTGTGGAACAGTTTGGGTTGGTGCTTGAGTAGGTTGGTTTATCCCAGGGGGATATTTTGGAGGTGGGATGGTTTGTTGAAAATGGACCGGTGGTTGTTGGTATTGGATAGGTTGGGTTTAGAACTGGTTATGGTTTTGATAGTTCTGATGGGGGTAAGGATTTTGTCCCTGTGGTTGGCTAGGTTGTTGGTTATCTTTCCAGCGGAAGCCTGGGTGGTCATTGTACCTTGGATTGAAGGTGTTTTGGTATTGGGGCTTTTGAAAGTTTAGGGCATTGAATTCCGCTGGGGGTCCTCCTAGAAGAACATCCTTGATGGATGGAATGGTTGGGCAGTTGTCTGTTTTATGGTCATGTTTGTCACAAATTGTGCAAACAAGGTCTACATTTTGGATTTCATGGACTTTCCTAAGGTCTATCTCTTCAACCTTCCTAGAGAGTGCTGCGAGTTTAACCCTAAGGCTTTCCTCTTCTCTAAGTGTATGAATTCCAGTGGTTCTTTGTGGCTTTTCAGAATAAGGTGAAGTTCCCCAAGTTTGGTTTTGTTCAGCCAGACTTTCGAGATACTCGTAAGCATCATTTGGGGCCTTGTTTTTAAAGGTTCCATTACACATCATGTCAATGAATTGTTTATTACCCGGACCCAACTCTTCATAGAAAATTCTCACTTGTTCAGGTATGGAAAACCCATGGTGTGGAACCATGTTTAGGGTGTCTTTGAACCTCTCCCATGTTTCATAGAATGACTCTCCCTCTTTTTCAAAAAAGTTTTGGATGCTCTTTTTAAGTGCAATTGTTTTGTGATGAGGGAAGTATTTTTTGTAGAATTCTCTTTGCAGTTGGTCCCAAGAGTGGATTGATGCAGGTCTAAAGTTGTTTAGACAATTTTTAGCTCGATCCTTTAATGAAAAAGGAAATAGCCTCATCTTAGCGGATTCTAGTTGATGTGGGGGACACATGGTTTCAACAATGTCGTTGAACTCTTTGACATGAAGGTATGGCATTTCTGACTCCATCCCATGAAAGGTTGGAAGGTGGTTTAGGACATGGGGTTTGAATATGTAGTTGGTGTCTCCTATGGAATTGTGTCTAATGCATGAGGGGTCATTGGTCCAAGCTGGAGTGAGGTAGTCTTTCATGGTTTGATCAACTACATTCCCTAAGTTTGGAGCTTCTTGGTTTTGGTTTCCCATTTGATTCCCCCCAGGGTTTACAATTTGATTTTGTGGATGACCCTCCATTGGACTTGTTTCAAGTTCTGACTTTGGGGTTTCAAGAATATTTGAATCTGATTTAAACAATCCCTTAGGTGCACTTGACTCCCCTATCCTAGGACTTTCCACCCTAACTAGTCTGTTTGAGAAATCGCGGGTGTAGGCGGACATGCGCCAAAAAAAAAAGCGAGAAAGGGACAAGATAAGAGATCTTGGGTGAGAGTAGAAGAATGGAGGTGAGGAAAGACGGTTTTTTTTGAATCTAAGGTACTTACTTGGTCCCCGGCAACGGCGCCAAAATTTGGTTCACGCCCAAATTTACCCAAGAGAAGAAGGGTAGAACGGTCCTTGTAGTGTAGCTTGGGTTGTCGATTCCACAGAGACCTAAGAAGATACCTAAGATACACAACCTAAGGGATGGATTTTTGGCTATGAAGTGGACAACTTTGGGTTGATTTTAGATGGGTTTAAGTGAACTCTAAGATACTTATGTGAATTCAAATTAAAAGAATGAGTTGATCCTAGGTTATCACTCGGGGTGGATTGGATGTATTTTCTTTTTAATGATTTCAAATTCTTAAATTTGAGATGGGTTCATTTAAGGAGATAAAACAACATCATCACTTACTGGTTTAATTCCTACACCCTTTAATACTAATCACCTATACACTTGAAGGATCAAAGTTTTGAGCACTTCAAGGTAAATGATCGTATTAGTACTTGAAGTGTGTGACCTTAAATTCAACAAGGACGATGGAGTTTAAAAATCATCAAATAAAAATCCCAATTAAAGAAGTGATTATACATTAATTAGGTGATAAATAACATCCAATCCAGCCCCTTTCTACTCCCTTGGATCAACCCATAAGTGGGTTATCCCTCCATTGATCCCATGGTTTCAATGGAAGCGGAAAGTAGACTCACGAGGGAGGAAATGGAGAAGTAAGGAAAACAACAAAAATAAAATGATCACTCCACCGCTGTGTGAATAATTTCACAAGGGTTGGTGTGAATAAATTCACACCTTGATCCAACGGTATCAAAGTGATATGAATAACAATAGAATAAGAGTAGAAGAAGAACTTTTATTAAGAAACTAAAGTGAATTGAACAACTTACATGTGAAAGACAAATTTGAGGCAACAAAAATGCAGCATAACATTACAATTGAACAAAGCATCCAAGATCTTAAACTCCTTCACCACCACTGCCTTAAATAGGCATTTTGGGAGCCTTGGGTCGAGCCACCAACAGTAAAAAGAATCTTAATTAATTTTGGTAGGCTATAGGTGGTGGAAAGCTTGTGGAATTTGGACTTTTCCACGTTTGACCCGAGGTGGCAGCCATTTTTCATCCACCGAATAGACTCGTCTGGAAGACCTTCTAGAATGCCGAATCAGAGTAGGACATAGAAGAAGAAAATGGATATCCCGATGTCTAATAACCGCCTGCAAAATTTGGGCCCATTTGGAGTTGTGTATTCCGAGATATGATCAAATTAGTGAGCTGTTTTTCTGGGCCGCAGAATTTGGCCCAGAATTGTATCTCTAACTTGGGCCGCCTAAATGACCACCATGGAGGCCGAATCAGCATTAACTCCTGAAGAGTTATTTGTTCCTATACATGTCTTATAAAATCCCACGAAATTTGGGATTAAATGGTCCTGTATGTTGGGCCCCACAGTCTCATCAGTGGGATGATTTCCAATATGCCTTCTCCAGAATTGCTTCCTTTCATTGCCAAATATCTCCATCATCCTCCATGAATTCTCCATTGATCCCTGAATGAAACATTTTCATATTGGAGTGTATATCAATTATCAAATTAAAATATGTATAATCAGATGAATCATTTGGTACTTTAAATGATGTTGAAAAATGTACCACATAATAGTTCATTTTAAGAAGGTATTACAATCATAATGTTAAATGATATTCAAAGTGTAAAATGCACTAAAATGGTGTTTATGAATAATAAAGAACATGAATATTATATATATTTCCAATGAATATTAGCCTCATTTAGTGGCTAATCAGTCCCAATCATTATCAGGAAATGATTACACATTGGAAGAGTATTGATTTTAAGTTATTAATAAAATTAGAGGTTTTTAATTGAAAATTATTATGATTTTCATTAATAATATGTTTTTTATTGTTGAAAATTATTCTTTATGAAGCTATAGAAATAAATAAAAAACAAGGATTTTACAAAGTATCTCTATATTTTGGGGTGGACGACGATGCTAGAACATGAGAGGAATTAGTTATTTTTCTTCGAAACTTGTGTTTAATTAGTTATAAATTCTAAAAATATATAATTCTTGTCATCTTATTCTTCAATTAATTATTTAAGGTGTAATAATTATCCACATATTCCTTATTTAGTATTTTTAGTAATTTTAATTTAGTTTCACCAGTGAAAACATTAAATTGATCATAACCCAAATGTAATAATTATTCTCTATTAGATGAACTTCATTTTATTCTTAACCCATTTCTTATTTATATTTATCATTATCCTCATATACATGGATTCCACATTCTTGTTAAAATATTTTAAACATAGGTTATCAAGAGATCATAAAAATTGTGCTTCATTTTTTAATAGAATCATATTTAATCTCAAAATAATAGAATACATCATTAATGAAAAAGATATCTTGTCACGTGATCATAAAAATTAAACTTCATTTTTAACACCATATGATGAATTTAATTCATAAGAAAGTAGGTGTAATCGATACATAGGAGAGAAAAATTCTTGACTAGTGCATATGAATGTTTGAAATCATCGATATATAAAGATAAAAAATAAAGAACAAATAAATATAAAACCAATAGATGTTGTCTTTGATTTAATTTAAGAATGAATCAAATTAAAAACCACTAATAGTTTCATGAGAGTAAAATAGGATTTGATACCAATTATAAGTCCCTATTAAAGATATTCCAACCATTGATAGATGATGAATTAGTGGTTGATGTCCAATTAAAAACATTCTCCCACTTTAAACTAAGGATATCTCATTGATGATTAGTTTTGGATTACAACTACACTTGTTGTGATCATAATATATTAAAATAGAAAAGAATAAAAACATAAAGATTTAATTTTCATAATATTATTTAATAGATAAATTTTCTTCCTCTTTATATTTCTCTCCCTTAGATATTTATCACTCCATTTTTTAATTTTTCTCTACTACCACTGAAATCTATAGAAAACAATCATTTTTATAGAAAGTGGAATAACATGACATGTAAAATATTGATATTTATTGTTTATGCATAGTCAAATAAATATCAAAAAATCATATCTATTTCACATGCTATATCATGAAAATAACACTTTGAAAAAACTACCAGATATATTCACACCACCTAGTTTGTATCGACTACATTATTTTCTTATCAGAATAATGGCATGAAAAGACAATATATTTTTATTCATGTGTTGGATAGTATTGACCTTTTATGGTCTAAAATTTCTCAATTTAAGAAAATATTCCATATATCATACTATTTTTCCTTGTTGGATTTGAACAATTACTATAGATAAACATGTCTCCATACAAAAACTCTAAACCATGTTATTTTTTCTATAACATAACTTATTGAGTATTTCCACATAGTGTTTTCGATAACTTTTATCAATTTACTACACTAGTCTTCTTCTTCTCAACATCTTAATAATTTTTAATTAGGCATTTTATTAGGAATATAACCACATTTTAAAACATGACATGTCTTCATCCTTGTAATATACATTATCATTTTCATCATGTTAATTCTTAATATCCATGGCATGTTAGATCATTTCAAATTGTGTGCATTTTCATCCCAATTTAGTTCTATTTCTTAATGTATCTCCATGAATTGTCACTAAGCCACCACATCATAGTTCTTTATAGATGATTATTCTCTTAATTTTCTCTCATGCTCATTAATTTTTTCCTTTTTATTTCTTTTATAACACCCATTTCCATTCTTCATCATGGTACCATTGATTTTTCTCATGATCAACTTTCATAGTGAACCTCATTATATTTCATCATCCACATGGAACTTATAATGATGGTGTGATATTCATATAAAATCATTGAGATATGTTCTTTTGTATAACTATAAGATAAATTACTAATGTATATATATAGGGTAAAATTATCATGTCATGTAATATTTATCATAATAAAAATTCATATTTAACTTAATTTTCAGGTTTCATTCCATCACACCATCATATTGGATGATGTTATTGAGTAATCTATAATCCTTATTGAGCATGAATTTTTAGGGTTAAATAGAGACTCCTTCCCCCTAATCATTGAGTTATAATATTTACTTTGATCTTCATACTCCATACGAAATATCTTAAACTCAAATATAAATAGAATTTTTATTTATGAACTATAAATGTGATAAGATCTAACAGTTTACCTGATTTATAGAAAACCTAAATTATGTTATATTTTATAGTCATAACATATATAATACCAGAAATTATTTGGTGTGAATACATAGCTTATATTCTCAGAGAGTTTATCTACTCCTTTCTTTATCATTTTACTTTAGATAATATATCCTATTTGGCATTGAAAATAATCCCAAAAATAAACCCAATAGATATGTCTATAACTCATTTTCTCATTGAGCTTCATATTTATTCCCTCATCATTAACTCATAAATTTCCTCATGATCTATTCCATTATCCTTTATCAATATATTGGATCCCTTAATTGATATAAAAAACCACAATATAAAATTCATGGGATCATCATCTAAAATAGATACAAGGAATCAAAACCAATCATGTACACTAGACTCCACCTTGGAATGTCATTATCAAGATAAATCCTAGGGAAAACACCATAACCCAGTTTCTATATTTCATATCCTATGAATACTCTATCAAATCATTCACCCAATGATATTTCATGAAAAATATAATTAAATCATATTTTCATAACACTCCTTCACATACAGAGCATCACCAACATAACCATTAGATAAAATAACCAATACTATTATTTTTTGAGATTTATAGCTCGATTTATCATAGAAAAATAACACATATATTCTAAAAAACTGATGAGATATAGAAAAATTATAAAAATTCAGTGAAATTTAATTTGTTCATTTCAGTTTTATTGATTATAATTTTTTATAGTTGGGGAAAATACAATACATTTTTGTGAAATTTATTTCAATTGGTTTTGGTTAATTTCAATTAAATATTGGTTATTATGAGTTAATTTTGTTAAAAAATATAGTATTACTGAATAATGGTTTTCTAAAATCATTTTAGAGGGTGGTATTGAGAATTTATGGATGTGTGCCTCAAGAAAAAATGTTTTTTGAGAAGAAAGAATAAATAGTGAAGTACAGTAAAAAAATATACTCAACAACAAATTGTAGGTTTTTCATTACTGATTTAAAATTTTAATATCTATTTTGTAACTAAATAGTTCATTTTTATTTTCAATAGTGTGAATTGGAGGCCCTTGATGAGTAGGAAGCTGAAAAATTTGGGATAAATGATCATTTTCACTAGGTATTATGATATGATAACCATGGTAGAGCACACTGTCAATCAGGGAAGATTATTTTCCCCACTAGATATTGACCCACTTTAAGTGTTAGTGCTGGTAGCATCAAGTTGAAAAAATCTCATGAAAAGGCAGAACCAACTCATACATAGCCAGTAGAGGTAAAAAATATATCGATGAAGGAGAAGAATGAAGTCAAAAGGCCAAAGATAAATTTATGAAAGTTATAGAATAATTTTTTCCATAACTTCCACCAGATATTTATAGTTTTTAATACATTCATGTTAAATATGTGTTCATTATATTATCAAAAAGGTTATGGTGATGATGGTCCTAGTGGTTCTTAGGATAACGACTCTTCATGTGATGGTGATGGAAATAGTGGTGATGATAATGATGATGGTGATGATGGAAATGGTGACAAATATTTTGATGGTGATAGTGAGGATGATGGTGAGGATAATAGTGATGATGATAATGATGGCGATGGTGATGATGATGATATCATTTTTCATTAGATAGAGATTGATCCATTACATTTTGACTGATATTTATGACATGTGATGTTTGATGATTGGATGTGAATGCATATATGTGCTGTTTTAAAATTTTCTTGTCACTGGTTGAATGCATTAATTTGTTTCTAAATTTTTATATATTGGGTGGAAGTTGTTTGGGGGTGTGGGTGTAGGTGTTTGTCTATCTACTAGTTTTGGGCCAAGATAGGGGTGCTTCCTTCTTCCCAAGCTAAGGAAGGCTAAACAAATGGTTTACTAAACTATTGATATAGGCTTATACTAATGGTTTACTAAAATATTGGTATAGTATTATTGATAAAATTTAATAAAACTATTGGTATAGGGTAAATCGAGGTCACTGATACCAACAGTTCTATGGAAACCATTAGTATAGGTCAATAGCCATCCCTATAGAGCCAACAGTTTAGAGAAAAATTAGTATAGGATATACCAACAGTTCTCTATCCTATACCAATAGTTCCAAACCATTGGTATAAGGAATATTTCTTTCAATGTATATATTTAGTGGTGGAAAAATAATTGTTGAAAGGTTTTGAGACCCTGAGTGTTGTTGTGAGTTGGTTGGATCTTTTGTTGTGAAACCATAGGTTGGATTTTTGTGTGGCTATTACATATATATCTTGTATGATACTTGTAATTTTTATACACACCCCACCAATGTCGAGCACCATGTGTCGACAGACATATATTTTGGGGGTGTTTTCCCAACATCCTGGTGGTGAGGATGGATGGTTGGATTCCCTCTCTTTCTTACTCTAGATTCTAGGAGAGTTATATATGCACAATCTATTATGGACATGATCCAAAAGTTCACTAGTGGTGGTTTTTTGATGAGATGGTAAAATGGATCCGGGTGGGCGTCGTGCATAGTAAGAGGAGGGTAAAAGGTTTATGTCCTTTATGTTCATGATACCCTACTATTCTTATTATGGTTGTGATGTGATTGCCTTGGTGTCATTGGGAAATATGTGGTGTGATGATCTATATGTATTTAGGAGAGATGTGATATAATGGCTAGTTTCATGCAGGGTGATTGGCATTATGTGATGTTTGAAAGAGATGATATAGCTTGGACATATGATGTTGGTGTGAGAGAGTGGAAAACCAGTAGGGAAAGTGGTTTGGGGTACCCTTATCGATATGATTCTTATTATGTTATTATACTTGGATGCATTATTTGGAGAGCATTCCTTGGTGTGGATGGGATTGGTTAGTTGACCTCCTTAGGTGTTATTGGTTCTGTTATTTTCTCACTTTTACATTAGTATAATTCTTTCACATGTGCATGAGAGACATTGGGTATCCTACTGAGTATACTTTTATGCTCACACCATGTATATAAAAACCATTTTTGTAGGTATCTAATAGGTATATGTGGACTATATTGGAAATTACTATCTTAAACCTTTGGAACCTTGTCGTGTCACTACCTTAGATTTTCTTTTGGGTACTTTTTCTTAGGACTTTTATCTATATATATTTTTCTTATACATGAATCATGGGATGGTTTTTATTTTCATTTTTATATTATGTCATAGAGTTTCTTGTAATTTATTTATCCTATCTCCCAATCCTATTATTATAGAGGCTAATGCCTCCCATTTTTTAGTTTTTTATACCCTCGACGATAATC
Organism: Viscum album; assembly: GCA_963277665.1. Taxonomy (NCBI): domain Eukaryota; kingdom Viridiplantae; phylum Streptophyta; class Magnoliopsida; order Santalales; family Viscaceae; genus Viscum; species Viscum album. The sequence continues at coordinate 1,285,323,823 of OY728140.1, forward strand.
ACCAACCTGGGGCCTACTAGTGGTAGGACTTGGGGGTCATTACCTATCTTTATTTATTTTTGGTATAAGCGGTGTACATTTGGAGGGAGGGGGTCATAACATAGTGGTGTCAAAGGTTTTGGTTAAGGGATATGATATAATTTTAAATTAGGTATAGTAAGTATTGCATGGGTTAGAAGGGAAATGATGTTAATTGATCCTGATACATGATATAATCCAAGGATGAACAACTAGGACATGGTATTTTAGGCCCCTCATGATCTAATGCAAGGACTCTGATATGAAAAAATGACCAAGTGGGGTGATTCCTCTTGTAGGGTAGAGACCTAGGGAAAGTACATGAATTATGATTGACTAGTTTTATTGTTTTATTTGGGTGGTTTTGGTTCTAGGAAGTTAAAATGAATTAAATTAATCTTAATGAAATTCAATACTATCAGGATTAGGAAATACTTGTTTCCCTTTCATCTATGGCCCCTGGTCATTATTCGTGTGTGGTTCAAGAAGTGGAGGTGCAGTAGGATGATCCATTTGATCTTAATAGGTGTTATCCTATTGAGGAGGATGATTAGTGGTAGAAAACACTATGAAATATTTAGTGGAAGGATTTGGGGAAGTATGATAGTAGAATTTCTGATCTCATGAAAGAGATATGGTTTGAGGATCTTGATATTGACTTTATTTTTATCCAGGTCTTGATAGATTACTGGGTACTATTGGAAGTTAGTCATATGTGTGGGGTTGTGTGTTAGTGTTGGGTGTTATATCTTGGTGATCAGAAGGAGGCAAATTTTTTTTGGGTTGAATTTTAGAAGGAGTTCCAATTATATTTTCTCTCATTGACTATAAAGGTAGTGAAGAGGCAAGAGATTATCTCTCTTCATTAGGGGAGTATATTTGTGTAGGAAATGGTAATAAAGTTCAAGTATCTTTTTCATTTTACCCAGATATTTTTCTTGATGAGGAGTCCTGAGTACAAAATCTTGAGGAGGAACTCCATCCTTCTATCCAGTATGCAGTTACTACTTTTATGTTTTCAATGTGTTTAGAGTTAAAAAAAGAAGGAGGTGATTAAGCATATTTACTCATGATGAATTTTAATATAAGAGTAGAACTAGAAGGTTTCATCAAGGATTATATTTTTTGGTGGTAAGTATCAAGTTCTAGTTCCTTCTAGGTTTCAATTAGTAGGAAGTCAAACTCAACAACTTACTTTTCGACCATCTAAGGCTAGTGGTTTTCATATTTTTCCTAGGGGATTTGGGCCAGTGTTTTTTGTTTATAAGGTTCATGTCCATAATCATAATTAGTGTCTAGTGGTTCTTTAATCTCAGTATGGTTGAGGTGGAAAGGATCAGTGTCAACCTCAATAACAGCTACCAGTGAGAATATTTTAGCAGCAGGAGTAGTGGACTTATACTCCACAAAGAGGATATGGATAAAGCAGAGTCTGACCTCCAGTTGTTCCTCATATTCTGGGACCTCATCCTAAGTGTGTCCATATAGGTGGCCATTAAAATAGTGTTAGATGATTTGGGTGTGGTCATTTACATGTAGTAGATGTGGGAGTTCAAGAGAGGCCAAATATCGTTTGAGGTATGCTCATATTGTCAGATAACCTTATATGTTCCTTTTTTTATTCATAAGATTCACACTCATTTGTTACACTCACTCTAGTCCATGATATCAGACCAGACAAAAAGAGGATTCTTATGCCTCTGGTGTTGATTACCCCATTTGAAGACCAAACCAGTTTATTTGATGTGTGATGGGTGTGTATACTGATGATGGGGGAACATCAATCATGTGGGGATATTTTATTGATTTATATATATCTATATGATTACATTCTCAACATTGAATTGTTATATTCTACATGTTCTGTTATCAAATACTTACAAAGGATAGATGGTTTCTTGGATATGAATGACCAATGTGAGGTTTTCATCAGTAAGCGAAGCTGTTAGGTGAGCAGTAAACATGTGGATCTCATTATTTCTTTGGTGGTTAATTTTTCCATAGAATAAATGGATTTGGGGATGGAGTAGGATTCTATAATTGTTAGGGATTTTTTGGATGTTTTTATTGATGAGGTTGTGACACTATCCCTTTGACAGGATGTTGAGTTCGAGATAGACTTATAGCCTGGCACTTCTATGATTTTTATGGATCCTTATTAGATGGAACCCTATGAGGTAGTTTAGGATTCAAATAAATGATCTAATATATAAATGTTTCATCTGTCCTAGTGTATTGTCGCAGGGTGCTCACATTTTATTCTTTAAGTAGGTGAATGGTAGTCTAAGGTTGTTTATAGAATACTAAATGTTTAATCTGGTGAGGATTAAGAATCATTACCCTATTTCGAGGATCGATGATATTTTTTATTATCTTATAGGGGTGGGTTGGTTTTCTAAGAATGATATGTGGTTTGGGTATCACCAGTTGAGATTGAATGAGGGTGATATCCTAAAGACCACCTTCAGATGAAGGTATAGGCAATTAGAGTTCATGTTCATGTCATTCAGTGTCATGAACACACCATCTATGTTCATGGGGATCATGAACTCTATATTCCAAGAATTTCTGGACTAGTTCATAGTCATGTTCATCAATAACATAATGATCTACTTGAAGTCAAAGGAGGAGCACATCGATCATCTCAAAGTTTTCTTATAAGTTCTTCGATGAACCCATCTCTATGGAAGGTTATCCAAGTGTATGTTTTAGAAATGAGAGGTGCATTTCCTTGGTTATGTTCTGTCCCAACAGGGTATTTCTATAGACTTTTAAAAGGAAAAAGAAGTTATTTCTTGGGTATCACCCAATATTGTGGTGGAGGTTCATAGTTTCCTTAGTCCCACAAGGTATTACTGGAGGTTCGTATCTGATTTCCCATGTATTGTGTCTCCATTGATATCTTTGACCAAGAAATGATAGGATTTTATCTAGATTTATCAGTGTCTGGAAGCATTCAAATACCTAAAGGGGATATTGATCACTAATCCAGTTTTTCAATTTCAATAGGAAGGGGTGATGTTTGATTTTTTTGACACTTCCTATTTGGGTTTGGGGTGTGCCTTGATTCTGAAAAAGTGGTGATATCTTATAGATCTAGGCAATTACATACTTAAGAGCATAACTATTCCACCCATAATCTATATATAACATTTATTGTGTTTTCATTGAATATTTGGAAACATTACCTCATTAGGGAGTTCTTTTTGGACTTCATGAATCACAAGAGTTTGAGGTATATCTTTTCTTAGCATGATATGAATCAGTGAACATGGAGGTAGATGAAGTTTCTTTAAGACTATGAATATTATATATCCTATACCATAGGAAATGAAAATATTATAGCCGATGCTTTGAGTAGGATTTCATGGAAGGATGTTGTTCAGGAGTCTGGAGAAGCTTGGAGGGAAATGGAGGAGTTGGAAGCCCTATGCTTAGATGCAAGGCTGGTAAATGGTAAAGGTTTCTTATTTCATATGAAAGTGAAATGTTATTTGGTTCATTAGGTGGAGGAGTCTCAGTGGGGAGAATCAGACACATAGGTGATGCATGATCATATTGGCTATGGTGATTCTATGAAGGGGTGGTTAGAGGATGGTCAAAACCATATGTTGTTTCAAGGGAGGCTATTTTTTCCGATGGTGATCCATGATAGAGTCCATTTTTAATTTCATAGATCACATTTTGTAGTACACTCGAGGGTATCCAAGATGTACCATGGCCTGTTTATGGCCTAGGATGAAATGGTTAATGGAAAATTTTGTGGCTCGATATCTATATTTCTTGAAGGTAAAGTCCAAGCACCATGTTTCTAGTGTTTTTTATAGCCTTTAGATGTTCCCTAATGGAAATGGGATGACATATCAATGGAATTATTCATAGTATTACCTTGAGATCAGGGAGGTTGCGATGTTTTTTGGGTAATTGTGTATTAGTTAACAAAATCTATTCACTTCTTAGTGATCAAGGAGTTGGGAATCGTAGATTTTTTGGTGAGGAGGTATGTGGAACAGGTGATGCAGTTCTATAGAGTTCCAAGGTTATTTGTCTTGGATTAGGATTCACATTTTTCCTCACAATTTTGGAGGTTATTGAAACATGATTTTTGAACTTAGTTATGTCTCAAAACTACTTTACACCCTCATATAGTCAGAAAGATAGATCAGACTATCCAGATGTTGTAGGATATGTTGAGGGTATTCATCTTGGACTTTGATGGATCTTGGGAAAAAGATTGGATTTGGTTGAGTTTTCTTATAAAAAAATACCATTCATCTATTGTCATGGACCCATTCGAGGCTTTGTATGGGAATTCATGTCATTCTTTGTTGTACTTAGTTGAGGTCGGGGAGTTGTCAGTTCTCAATTCTGATGTGGTACAAAGCATGATAGAGAAGTTTTAGGTTGTTTATAAGAGTATGAAAGAAGAATAATACCAACATAAGGCTTAAAATGATTTTAGGAGGAGGCCATTGGAGTTTGAGGTTGGATACCATGTGTTCTTGAGAGTCCCCCTCAACATGGATAGTAGAGGTTTGATTGAGGGAGTAAGATCTTTCCTTGGTTTATTAGGCCTTTAGAGGTGTCGGGGCGTGTTGGTGAGGTGGATTATCAGTTGGCACTTCTTCCATGACTGAAGTGAATTAATGATGTATTCTATGTATCTCAACTCCATTGGTATATTCATGATAACTACAATGTCATTGACTATGGATAGTTGGATATTGAGGAAGATCCGATTCTAGTGGAGCATCTAGTGGAGATCTAGGATCATCAGGAGAAGGTGTTGCATAGATAAAACATTCCTTTGGTTTGAGTATTGTAAAGGCATTGTGTCCTGGAGGATAGTAATTAGAAGTGTGATATGCATATTCATTCCCAATATCTAGATATGTTTTTAGTTTTTCCTTGATCTGTTTTTCTTTGATTGTGTGATGTTTGGATCTTGATGTTTTATGAGATGTGTTTTTTCATTGATGATGTGATGTGTGATTAAATCTTTAATCATACAAATAGGGGAAACCCTGATTCCTAATAAATATTTTTTAGACTTTGACATGATTAAAACCATGTAAGAGAGTCTATTCTACCAAAATTGGACAATATCTTGACATGAAATGTGAAATTACTTGATTTGTGTGCTTGGGTCCATGTTGTGTGATGGTTGTGGTAATTGATGGATTGGGATATGTGGAGGTTTATATGGTAATATGGATGGTTGTGTTATAAAATTGGAATAAGTTTGGTGTGGCGGTGTGGTTGTGAAAGATGTTTTTGGAGGTTTTTGGCTAGGTTTGGTGTGTTTAGTTGGTGGCAGTATTATAGTTGTGAATAGATCCTTCAGTGGTATCTCATGAGATGGTTGTTTAGATCTTTTTCCCTATTTATTTTCCAAGTTGGTTGTTATTCTCAGGGAAAATAACAGTTTTAGAGGTATTTAATGTAATGTAATGGACCTTATAACCCATTAATTTACTATAATTTTTGTGGTGGAGGTGTTTGAGTGAGGTCCTGAGGAGTTAGAAAGTTGCAGAGTGGTTGCAACTGAAAAATCCATCTAGGAGGATTCCTATAGTGTGGAGGAGTGTGCTACACTTTAAGGTATAATGGATATGATTTGAGGTGTTGGATATAGTGTAGAGTGTTTAGGGAAGGTGTTTGATCTACTATTAATATTGGAATGGTTGTCGTGTGAAGAATGGGATTGCATCATACGAGGATCCACTATAGTGTGGAGTATCCATCTATAGTGTAGATGGGGTTAGAGGTGTATTTTGGTAGTTTTTCTATTTTGAGGTTAACTACACTATATATATGGGATGTGGAATATCCCCCCTTCTAATTTCTTGGGTATTGTGGTGAAGCGGTCTAGGCTGCACTGTGGTATCTTTCCCTATTTTTCGGATCTACGATGTGGATATAAATACAGATCTCAAATCCACTTTGATTATCATGGTTACGACATTATGAGGGGTCTTGAATTTTAGTCCCTTTAGTTTTTAGAAATTATAAAACATGTTCTTAGGGGTTGTTCTATAGTCTTTTGTTTTTTAGAGTGGGTATAAACTCTAAAATCCCCTCAAACCCCATCATTATCTCATATTTTCTCTTGTTTATTAAGAAAACCAAGTGTGTACCAAGGTGTTCTTTCAAGACCTAATCAGTGGATTTCAAACATTCCTTGGTATATTGATCCTTGGTGGTTTTAAGAAAGTTCCCTACCTTTTCTCTCAATTTACCCATGTTTTTATCCCCATTCCTTGTTTGGGAAGGGTTTTTATCAAGATAAATCTCTAGTTTTGGTGTTTTTTTCAATAGTATAATGATGTATTTGTTGTGTTCTATGTTTTTAAGGATGTTATCCTTCATTATGGTGTTCAGTTGTGGCCTTCCTCTTATTCCAACCTTGTGTAGCAGATTATAAATTTCCTTTTGAGGTAGGGTATCCTTAATTTCTCATAGTGTATCATGCGGGAGGGGTTATACTCTTGTTATATTTTAGGAAGACATTTTTCATTGACTTAATTAAAGATAAATAATTATATTAATTTAAATTTAAGGGTAAAGGTATTTAATCACATACTTTTACAACCTTTCAATATTATTGATATTGTGATTGTATGGTTTTTAATCCTCACTAAAAATCATGGTTATTGGGGGATTTGTTTACACTAAGATTGTTGTGACTATGAAAAAATTGTTATGCGGTTTCTTGTTATCACCTAAAATAGAAGTCTCTATCCACTTATATCAGGTTAATAAAAATTTCCCCCCAAGAAATATGTCTTGTGTGAGAATTCACATAAAATAAAAAAGTGTAAGTGATGAAAAGACCCTTGATAAATTTGAAAATTTATGTGTGAATGTGATGTGAAAAGTGTTGCGGTGTGTGGTTGTGATGTGGAGTGGAAGTGTTTTGATGTAGTTATAGTATGAGGTGATGATGTGTGGCTATTTTGTGGGGGTTTTATGTGATGATAAGTGGATGTGGTAGATGACAGTTTTGATGGAAAGTTTTAGTGATGTGGTGGTTGGGACGAAGTGGTGGATGTGGCTATGTGATGGTGGTAGTGTGGGATTGTTATAATGGGGATGATAGGTTTTTTTTGTGGTGTTTTGTTGTGGAAGTTTATTAAGTAGTAATATAATTAAATGTTAATGATGAATTTTAATGGAATGAGTTGAATGGTTAATGAATGAACTAAAACGGGTTGTGTGGTTAAATGTGGTTTATGTTTAATGTGAAATAAATGGGGTGAATAATTGAAATTGGTTGGTAATGGGAAATATAGAAATCAGATTAATTGGAAAAGAAGGGGTGGATTGTGTCTTATATATTATGGATTTTTATGCAGTGTTGTGCATTTAGTAGTGGCAACAGAAGTGGTGAAAGGTAGTGAGATACGCTTCAAGTCAAAATTATATATTCATATAGAAAGAGTTTAATGTGTTCCATAGAAGATGTATTAAACATTACGACTAATCAATGCATTACTACCATGGGAAAGAAAATAAGGTGGTAGATACTTCAAGTCAAAAGGATCATGCTAGATTATCTATAATGAGGATTACAAGAGATTTAATATTTTTATATTTAAAAAATATAGATTTGTAAATCTTCATGGAAGGGGAGAAATCTTATATTTCTCAAATAATTGTTCATCAATCTATCTGTGTGAAGATTAAATAGCCATAAAAGGAAGATATAGAACTATAAAAAAGGTGAGAAATGTTCCCAAGTTTAAGATTAATTGTGATTTAATGATAAGGTTCGGGAACCGTGTATGTGTTCCATCCATACCATATTTAAAGAATGAGCTATTGGATTAATCTCACAGTTCAACATTATCTATTCATCTTGGAAGTATGAAGACATATAGAGATCTAAAGGAGTATTTCAATTGGGTAAACATGAAAATATATATTTTAGAGTATTTATATTGGTTCTTGGTATGTAATAAAGTTAAGGTTAAGATAAAAAATTCTAAGGTAATATTATAACGACTACCCATACCAGAATGGAATTGGGAAACATCACCATGGATTTTTTCATCAAACTCCACAGAATATCTAAAGTATATAATGCTATTTGGGTTGTATTTGATCACATTAAGAAGTCATAACACTTCATTACTATTATAGAATATTTTTATATTGATTAGATTTAAAACATATACATTAAGGAAGTGGTAAGGTTTCAAGGAGTACCACATTCTATTATATCTGATCAGAATCCAAGGTTTATCTCAAAGTTCTGGAAAAGTCTTCAGTAAGAGTTGGATTTAGAGTTTTATTTTAGAACTAATTATCATCCTTAGATATATGGTTGGAATGATAAAACCATTAAAACCCTATAGGATATGCTGAGATATTATTCTTTGGATTTCAAAGGTGGTTGGGATCAACATTATCCTTAGTTGAGTTGTCTTATAATAATAGCTTTCACTTAAGCATTCAGATGACTCCTTATGAATCTCTCTATGGAAGAAAGTGTAGAAATACAACATAATGGTATAATATGGTAGAAATAATGTTATTGGGACCTGATCAAGATGAGGAAATATAAGATAAAATTATATCTATTTATCAGTAAATCAAGGAAGCTCAGAGTTGACGAAAATTTATGCTATAAATCATCAATGAAGTCTATAATTTGAATTTGGTGTGAAGATATTCGTGAAAATTTATACATAGAAGAAGGATATAAGATTTATAAAGAAGGTAAATTTTATCCCTAATTATACTATCCTCATCAATATTATTTATTGAGTAGGGATGGTAGCTTATCGCTTGGTGCTTTTATTGAACCTCTCTCAAGTTCACGATGTGTTCCATGTATCCTTCAAGAGGAAGTAATACTTAATCCTTCACATATACTGAACTCAGAGGTTATACCACTGGATAATGATATTTAATATAAAAAATCATTATAAATATTGTATAATAGAGATAAAGTGATACAAAAAATATTATTCACATGGTTAATGTTCTCTAGAGGAATCAAAAATTTGAATAAGTTACTTTGGAACCCAAGGATGAAATGAAACAAAGATGTACTCATTTGTTTGTATTAGAGTGACAATAGTTCAAGGTATAAATTCATTTTAAGGGGGTTAAAAAATAACATACCATGATTTTATGATATATCTCTCTATAAATAAATTTTATTCCTTTGATAGCTTTCTTTACACACAACATCTAATTTAAACGAACTATGATATACTATTGAAATATTATTATTTAATGTGTCAGTTATTGCCCAGCCATTGGATTGATGGGTATGAATATTAATAACTAAATTATGAAAAATATATTATTTACACATGTATAAAATGAATCCACTGTTTATCAATTGATTATAAATGAAAATAAAAATCATTTGAAAGTAAAAGGGATGTTTTCTGAAAAACTGTTTTTATGCATGCAATGTGTTTTTATATTAATAAATTAAAGTAATCACTATTAGTGAATGAATTTAATGAAATATACATATTATATATTCAATAATTTTTTTAACATTAATCTAGTTTTTTTCTAGGCATGATATAAGAATAAATCCATATTTATGCTTAAAAATGTATTTTTCTAAAAAATGGTTTCCACCACATTTTGCACACTTATTTTAAAATGAATTTATACTAATTATAGAAATTGAATATTGAAAATGGGATTATATATTTTGAATCATGAGGATAAAATTTGGTAAATAAGTATCTTTTTTTTTCATTATGAATAGCGACCTTGGTAAATATTTGGCACCACGATAAGGGTAAAACAGGTAAAACATTGCTAAAAAATTTGAATAAGGATTTAGAATTTCTCTAGAACTTTAATTTATTTAATTTTATGATTTTAGTTTGAAAATTATCATACAAGTCTCAAAAATATGTCCACATGGTGCCATTTTTCTTTGATTATGACCTTTATATTATTTTAAGAAAAGAATAAATACAAAATGTCACTATCTTGACTTTAATATCTCTAAAATTTTTACATAAGGATAAAAAGATGTTATGTTCAGTTATAAATGTTTATTTTAAATATAAATCAATTTTTTATCATAGTAATTTATTTTTAATTTTTATTTATTTAATAATTACATTAAATGCTTATGTAACCTCGACATAGTATTTATTCAATTAATATAAAAATAAAATAAATGATTTTAAAAAATATTAAAATTAATAAAATTTGGGTGAATTATTGTTTTCCATGAATTTTATAGATAAATATAACATATTATAAATTTTTTAAAGGTTTTTATTATAATTTCGTTTCTTTCACGTTGTTTTAAAAGTCAAAGTAAATGAATAGTTCCAAAAATAACATTATTGATATTTTATAATAAAAATATTTTATTAGATGATTTAAAATTCATAAAAATCCTATATTTTTACAAAATAATAAGATATGGTTGAAAATATCAACCATTTTCCATTTATTGGTCACTTATTCTTGTTATGGTAACAATCTTGACCCATAAAGAGTAGAAAATTTTGTTATCACGATAAAAGTAAAAAGGCTTAACGAGGCTTAAAACTAAGAGATGAGGGTAAATACATAATTAAAACTTTTCAAAATTTAATTTTTTACGAGGATTTATACTCATAATAATATTATATTCTAATTATATTATTTTTTATCCATTTTACATTAAAATTAATTTAACTTAATTTAATACTTTAAGTAATTCCAAGAGTTTCCATCCCCTCACTTATAAAAGGGAACCTCCTATACTTCATTATTCACAGTTTTTGAGACTTCTATATTAGAAAATACCTACTATAATACCATCTTATATTCCTACATCACATCTTAAATCTTCCGATATTTCTAAAAGACCATCCTTTCAAGGCTTAAGTTGTAATGCAAAAGAGGTTTCTCAATGAAGTGTTATAACTCTTAACCGAGCATTTTTAATTTTTTTATTCTTATACCTCCTATAAATTTATGTTATCCATTATAAAATAATTAATTTATTATCTTAAATATAATAAATTTTTATTATGATTATGTAATAACCATTATCTACCTCATTTCAACCCGTTGTAAAATGATAATGTTGCTTGTGCATACGTGCGAAATACCACATCCACCAAGGGCTGTGGTTCATTTTTTCATTTCTTATTTACATAAATTGTAATAAATAAAATTTTAATGATTTAATATTATATATATATATATATGATATAATGATTAGTTTTTAAGGTTAATTATTATTTAACTTTCTTTCATTTCATCCTTCAAAAAATGGAAACATCGTTCATGCATATGTAGGACATACCGTCTCCATGAACAATGTAATTAATTTTTATATCTATACATTTTATGGATAAAAATAAATATATATAATAAATATATATAATATTTATATCATTATTTAAATTCTAGATATGATGTTACCATGATCAAAGTATAAGGTCCAGAATTGCAGAACCGGAACTTCCATGAAAAATGAAATAGTTCACACATGGAAACAATGATTTTAATAAAGAATTATTAATGGGTGTTGAAATGTTATAATTGGATCATATATAATATTATATTTTTTTTAAATTATTTTATTACAGAATTATATTAAATTTAAATTTATTATATACGAGGTTAAAGTGCTTTCAAAGTAAGTGTAACTTGAGATAAGAGTTTTTCGTCTCACATTTATTTGAGTGAGACACATGACACATTCACAACTAGTTTATTTTATTTGGTATATATAATTACCACAAATTTATTTTATGATAATTCTCATGAAAATTATTAGTATTTAAATACCCATATAAGGTTCTCTATTTCAATAGGTTTTTATTCAAAATTCACCAAAGTGGTAAGGGATTTATGTTACAATCTCATTGTTTATTAGGATTGTTTATGATTAAGTTTATGATAATGTAATTTTAAGACCTATCTCTCATTATCATCTTTATTTTATTCTAAAATATTTATTTCTATAGATTAAATGTTTTCCTTTCATTTTAATCTCTTTAAGTACGCATGATATCAAAATGTTTTTTATGGAATTTTGACTTTATTTTTATCTTTGGTTGATTTTTTTTAATTTCATGCCCATGTTTTCTAAAAATGATTTAAATAATGTTTTTACTATTATAAAATTACTGTTTAATTTAATTTTCACCCATGTTTTAATTTTTACTAAATTTTTTTAATAAGAATATTCTTTTTTTTCTGAATGAGGTAATTTTGACTTTTTACTGAAAATGTGAAAGGAATATTTGTTTTAATGTACACACCATGAACATAATTTCCCACCATCATAAACACTAAATTATTTGAATCCTCCTTTTAATTTTTCCATGGTTATTTTTAAATAAAATTCTTTCCTCAATATTTTGGAAATTTTTGGATTTTAAATAAGTGATTTCAAAGTGAAAATGGTATTTTCCTCAAGAAATGTTCCCGTGATCTTTTAAAATAATTTTTCATCTATGAAAACATCCTTTTATGTTAATTATGATTTATTAGGGATTTAATCTAATGATACCATACACTTTAATTCTTTGGATGGATTATGATGATGATCTAAGGATGATTCTTTGAAACCCATTTCATTTCTATGGGTTAATCAAGTTATGATAAAATTTTTATGAAACCTATTTCTTTTCTATGGGTTATGCTATGATTCTATGATGAAATATTTATGAAACACATTTACTTTCCATGGGTTATGATATGATGAATGTTTTTTGATATTGTGGCATAAATATTTATGACTTTTATTTTGTTATAGGTGAGGCAAAAATTATATAACCCTCAAATGTATTAGGTAAATATGGATATCTCATAATATAATAAGGGCTAGAATGTGGAGTGAGTCCAGTTCAGTAATGGACTCTATCCACTATGATAGTCTTGGTAGTAAACCTTGAATAAGAATATGATGGAATGGGGAGTGAACCCAATCCACCATGATAGTCTTGGAACTGAGCCTTGACTACGAAAATGATTTTATATACTTATGTGTATGACAAAAACTTATGTCTCGTGCTAATGTTATGCCCTCATAACTCATGTTATTTGATTCCTTTATAATTATATCTGATGAAAAATAAATAATTATTCCATGAATTAATATTTTGATTTATAATATATAGAGTATGATTTTAAAATGTTAAACTCATACCCTCATACCCTAATGATCATGTTATTCTTAAGTGATCATTTACATCTCACTTTTTTACCATTACTGATCATTTAATATCTCCCTTTATTATGTTTCCTTTACTCAAGTTGTGGAGAAAAGTTTTAAGTATGGTATGTATAATAAAGGTATTAGTTGTGAAGAACTAAGTGGGAGATGATGTAGATCTCTTATGAACCAATTGTTTATGTATCAAAGTTTCAAAGATACTAAAACTATATGATTCTAGCATGGATAGTTATGAAATGTGTTGAATATTCATCTAATAATATGTATTATTTAGATACGAAGAGTATGAGTCATTATAGATAACCATTTGTAAGACCTTCCACAAGTTCACTAAGGCCCATCCTATGCTAAACGCATGTCATATCATGAACCTAAACCACACGGGGGAATATAAATCAATATAATACCTCATAACCCTTGGTGTAATAGCTACTAGGAATCTATATAATCTCAAGACCAAATATGGAATACCCAAATCACTCTTATAAGGATTTACTCAAGCCTATGATGTAATTTAGAACTCACCCAGCTACTTCACAAAATCCTTATACCCAAACCCTAAAGGAAAATTAATGCAATACATGTGCACACACACACACATGATTAAGTATGAAAGGGATAAAATACCTACCACTTATAAGATTTAACTAATCTTATATCATAGATTGATTCAAACCCATTCACCTGAATTATATAAAGTATACAAACATGCCCTAAAAAAAGGGTTATACCAAAACAGTAGAGAAATGCATGAAACAACATGAGTAGTTATAGGGTTTACCTTAGCCTCACCAAGATGATCCTACTACTTCAAATGTCACATCGATCTGAAAATTTAATTAACTCTAAGATATTAGAGAGTGAAGAGGGAGTGGTGAAAATGAGTGGGAGAGGGGGAGATAAGGGCTAGTCTCATGCTCTAACAAAATAGAGAAGGGATTATTTTAAAAGATAAAGGGAATATGAAAAACTATATATGTCTTTGTTATAGTATGATATAGGGTATCACGGTGAAATTATCACTCTGGTAAAACATTATGACATGATTGTAAAATTTTAATTGTAATATAAACTTCCAGAATGACATAGTAAAACCATGACTTCACAATATGATTTGACCTGTTGCTTCACAGTGTAGTGCCTCCCCCCAATTTAAAACCAAAAAAACATGATCAGGTACTTCATGATGAAACCCAAACATTGTGGAATGACCCCCCCATGAACACCCCTCATAGAATAGTTCTATAGGATGCATCATGATTTCCACTAACTCTAGAATTTAATCTTACACAACCACAATAATATGCCATAATGCTCACTGATTGTAGACCAATGTTCCAACTGTAATAAAATTATCACTCCATACCAAGACTGTTAGGCAAAAATCCCTCAAGGTATCATTGAAGCATTTTTGAGGTGATTGTGTTTGTTTCCAAAGTGGAAATCCGTGTTGTGTTTGTTGACAAAGAAAACCATGACATACACATTTGTTGACAAAGGGTATTTCATGGTGTCATGTAGATTTTAAGGGATGTGTTTAACAATCCAAGTTGATTCAAGAATGTTGACAAAGGAATTATTGATCTGGAGACAGTTCAAAAAGAACAGATACAAGGTGGTGCTATTTTCCAGTGTTGGCCAAATTTTTGGACCTCCAAATCGAGAAATGGAGAAAAGTGTTTTTGGAAAAGGGACTTTCATGCCATATGTTTTTCAAGATCAGAACATCAAAATATGGAAAAGGGAAAAGGGGCGCCCATGTTTTATGTTTAGTCACGCAAGTGACTTGCGCGGTAGTGACTAGGGCGGCTAGACTTGCACGCCGAGAGGAGACTTGCACGCCCGTCACACATGGTTTTCAAATGCCTATAAATATAGGTTGAACCCTCCTCATTCTGGGAGAGTTCAACACTTAGATAAAATCAGATCTCCCGTCACGTAGGTGTGTTGGTCGCGCAAGTGATGGTGTGGTCGCGCAAGTAGAAGTTGCATGCCAGTTGATTGTTGCACATCTAGAGTGTTTTGGGAGAGAAAGGAAGGGAGTTTCCCTAGTTTTGAGTTGAAGAATGGGGTGTCGTACAAGTGATTTGGTGACACTTGCATGCTAGGTTTTGAAGAAGCACGACAGTTGATGGTTGCACGCCAACATTGGTTTGGGTGTAGAAGTGTGTGAGTCACACAAGTTTGGAGTTGCAAAAGCTTGTGTCGTGTAAGTGGTTGAGGTGAACTTGCACACCAGTTTTAACTTGCATGCCGAGACTTGCACGCCGGCTTGGAGAAGGGCACCAGGTATGGTTTAAGCACAACAATGATTCAGGGATGCGTGAAAGCTAGAAGATTTCCCAATACCTTCGGTGCAATGTGAGATTTATCTACGGGTGAAAGTTAGACTTCAATAGCGCATCTACATACAACAGAGGATGTATTCATTAGTGATAATGAAGAGACCTACAGGTCTATAAACTGTGAGTGGATCCTTTCCAGAGCAGTGAGCAAAGGAAGAGGAAGAAGGTGATCCTCTCCACCGGCAGTGAGCCAGAGAGAGAGAGAGAAACAAGGAGTGACCCTTGGGAAAGCAGTGAGCTGACCCTAAACCTTGTAAAGTCAGTGAGCCTGATCATAGAAGTTATCTAGACCAAACCTTGTAAATAGTAGTGTGCTTTAGTGGATTTGGTATAGTGTCACATTGCCATTGTATGCTCCTTGGACGTAGCCTAGTGAGGGTGAACCAAGTAAAAATCTCTGTGTCTGCCTGCTTACTTCCCTACATTGCATTTAAAGCATCATCATCAGATAAAGAAGAAAAGAAGTGGTCATAATAAACACATGAGCGCAAACAAAGTGACCCTTATAATAAAGAGGTCAAGATCCAGTGGGACAAGAAGAATTTTGAAAAAGAATATCCATACCCTGATTCACCCCCCCTCTCAGGGTATATAGGACCCTATTGGCCCTAACAATTGGTATCAGAGGAAAGGTTCATTTTATCAGATTTTTTTCTCTGATTTGGTTCAATCGATCTGTGTGGTTAAAGATTCAGTCTACTCTAATCTTGGTGTGCCCTGGAAAAGGGTAGAACATCAAAGAAGAAGCAGAAGTCGGGTGGTATCCCTCAGTGCGGAAGTGTCTGTGGAGATAGTGTGATTCAATTAAAGGAATCTAGTAGTGAACCAAATGTTGATTTGGATAAAGTGTACAGTGAAAAATCATACTCATTAAATGATGCTGAAGGAATGAGTGAAGAACCTGATATTCCAAGTGATGTTGGAACTATTGATGATGAAGAAGCTCCAAGAAGGAAAAAAGTGGATGTTGTCCATAAAACAAAGGAAGTGGATCATAAGTTAGATGAAGAGATTAAATCTAAAGATATTCAGATCCAAGCACTAGAAACTGAGATCAACAAGATAAGAGGTTTGAATCAATGAATTATTGATGTAGCTACTGATCTAAGGGATAAAAATGACTCTCAAGATGAAGAATTGCGAAAGAGATCTGAAAAGATAGAAAAATCAAAAGTTGGTGTCAAGGGGAAGAATCTGAACACAGATGAGATTCAAAATTTGAAATCTAAAAATGATGATATTTCTACAAAGCTATCTGAACTAGTTTAGAAGAATCAAAGTATACAATAGGAGAATGTATCTGCCTTTGAATCTATTTCTCAAGAAAAATTGAAAGTAAAGGAGTAAAGTGATATGGTAGAAAAGCTCACACGAGAACTGGAAGATGAGATGAGTTGTGGAAAGAATCTAAGAAGAGAACTCAATGCCCAAATTGAATCAAGTGATATGAAGACTCATGATTTAGAAGAAGAGTTAGAATCAGTAAAAAAGGAAGTGGAGAAATCCAACTCTAGAGGAAATCCTAAAATGAAGGATGCCTTGCACTTACTATTTGATTATCCTTCAGCAGAAGATGATGAAATGAAAAGAAAATTTTATATTTCTGAAAAGAGGCAAGAACAAATTTTCTCATCTAAAATACCATACAGTTTGGGAAAAACTGGTATTGGATTTGATGAATCACATCCCATTCATGATAGAAAGAGACCTGTGAATAGTTCCAGATGTGGAAAAAATCCTATAGGTGCTGGAGATAGGCCTAAGAGGACAGTTACAAAAAGTAGTGATGACATGTGTTATTTCTGCGGGATTCATGGCCACACATCAAGCTTTTGTTCATAGGATCAGGAATACATTTTGGACTGTGAAAGTAGAGACACTACTAAATATGAGAATAAGAAGAAGTGTTATGAGAAATCTAAAAGAAGAGTCTCTCAGTGGAGAGCATTTATTAGATGCTATTACTTTGGAATAATGGGACACACCATGAGTATGTGTCAAGAAGCTCAAGAGCTCAATGTCAGAGAAAGAACTCAAGATTCATCAATATATCAACAGAGAAATGATGAAATGAGGTATGCCTTTGATGGAAAATGTTTTATATGTTCTGATTATGGTCATTTGGAAAGACATTGTAGCAAGAAGAAAGTAGGAAAGGGAAAGTAACTTGAAAGAAGATTCACGACTCCAGTGGTGTATAATGAGAAATCGTACACTAGAAGACAAAGTGGTAAATTGGAAAATAGGTTTAGAGCCTCAGGGTAATCACTTGGTGATGAACGAAAGGTGTATCAATCAAGTCCTCTGTCACACAAACAACCGCTCTCCAAGAAAGAACATGAACAAATCTGGATGAAAAAGGGAGGAAATTCTACAACTATGAGTAAGAAGAATTTAAGTTCAGTAGAGGACCTACCGCCAATGAAAAATAGTGTGGGGACTCGGATATCTGATAAAAGAAAGATGAACAAATAATGCATTGAAAAATTCACATGTAGTGTTCCACAGTGAGAAGTGGAGGAAAGAGAAAGACCCCTGCAATGGTGGAAGAAGAAAGGGAAGGTGACAAGTAGAAAGATTACTACCCAGAGATGGAATCAAGGGAAATAGAATTTTTGTGGAAAATCAAATAAGTAAATGTGTACCGATTGGATTAAACCCCAAACTGTGAGAAAGGCTAACCTGCAAAGTCCACATATCAGAAAAAGACTTAGAATGTGGGTAAAGAATGCTTAGTCATATGGACAGAGTAATTAAAATTCGTTAGGCAGTTAAAAGAAGCAAGGAAAGAGTGTGATTCTCTACAAGAAATAATCAAAGGGTTGACCCATCAAGATTAACTGCAATCCTCATCCTGAGGATTCCAGAAGAACCCCTCTCCTTATGTGTATAGATGCTATTAACTGATGATTCATGTGCTTCAGGTTTTAGGGAGATACGATCCAAGGGGAAGTGGCATATAAAGATGAAAAGTGGAGAAGTGATATGATTCAGAGTTTCAATTGACTCAAATCAGTTATCAAAGTTTAAGAAGAAAGGGTGAAATAGAGAACAATAGGAAGTGATTGTGTAATTAACATTATCTCTTGTTTCCTACACCGAGTTCCAACTTAGTTGGCTTAGAGATTTTTTTAGTGGATCAATGTCATGTGCCAGATTGGTATAAATGATACAGGTGGAGAAGAATGGTTATGAGTCAAAACAATGGCCCTAACCCTGGGAAGTGTTTCATAACATATGGGGAGCATTAAATGACAAAATTAGGATACCAAGAAGCTACGAGAAAGTATCAACATGTTCCAACAAGAAGCTCAGAATAGTAGTTGAAATAAATGATGCCACTGAACAACGACGCAATGACTAGTTGTCTATTGAAAGTAATGAAGTGGTGAGAGACTTAGGGGGAGAAGAAGTGGATGATGTTGATTCAGAAGAAGATACTGATGATGATCATGAGGAAGTAAAATCTGTATCTACACAAAAGCCAAGGAGTCGAGATGAAATTGATAGGCAGAATCTCATTGGTGATCAGTCAGCTCCAGTTCAGACAAGAATAATGAAATCACTACATCATACATATTTACTATCATAGGTTGAGTTGAAATGATTCTCTAATGAAGATGAAGATGGAAACTGGATTCAGGCAATGAATGAAGAGCTAGATCAGATTGAGAAGAATCAGATGTGGGAGATTGTTTCGAGGCCAACAGATAAGAATGTCATCGGGACTAAATGGGTCTATCGCAACAATATGAATGAAGATGGCACAGTGATTCGGAACAAAGCATGAATAGTGTGCAAGGGGTACTCCCAGATAGAGGAAATAGATGTTGATGAGACATTTTCACTGGTGGAAAGGCTGGAGACAATCAGATTATTCCTAGCCATTGTAGTGCAAAAGAAGTTCAAAGTGTTCCAGATGGATGTCTAATCTGAATTCTTGAATGGGATTCTGGATAAGGATGTGTATATTGAGCAGCCAGATGTTTTTCTCATTCATGAGGATGAGAAAAAGGTTTGAAGACTGAAGAAGGTGTTGTATTGGCTGAATCAAGCACCAAGAGCATGGTACTCAAGGCTTGATTAGTACTTGAAGAAGCTTGGTTTCTAGCGTGGGGGAGTTGATTACAATCTATATTTTAGCAATGACAGTAATCATAGGATGATGGTGTTAGTTTATGTTGATGACATAATATTTGGTAGATCAGATGAAGCTCAGTGCAGACAATTTTCTGAATTCATGAAAAGTGAGTTTGAAATGTCAATGATTGGAGAGATAATGTTTTTTATTGGTCAATAGGTGACATAAGGAAGGAATGGAACATTCATTTCTCAATCCAAATATTCCAATGAGGTTTTGAAAAGGTTTTAAATGGAAAATTCCAAGGAAGTGAAGACTCTAGTTGCTACCCAGAAGAAACTGTCTAAAGACGAGGATAAAAAAGCAGTTAACATCACAGAATACAGGAAAATTATTGGAAGTTTGTTGTACTTGACCGCAACAAGTCCTAAAATTTTATTCACCACATGTCAAGCAGCGAGATATCAGAGTAATACCAAGGAAATCCACATGATTTTAGTGAAAAGAATATTTCAGTATATCAAGGGCACAATGGACTTTGGATTGACATATAATGACAAATATCCAACAGAGTTATTGGGATATACTGATGCAGACTGGGCCGATTCAGTGGATGATAGAAAATAAACATCAGGCAGTGCATTATATCTTGGTCGATTGTGTATTTCAAGGCTAAGAAAGAAGAAAGATTGCATTTCATTGAGCACCGTGGAAGTTGATTATATTGCGGCCACTCAAGCATGCACACAATTATTGTGGATGAAGTAGCAGCTTGAAGATATGGGAGTTGAAGTGAAGTCTCCGATCGAAATCCAGTGTGATAACTCAAGTGCTATCAATCTTAGAAAAAATCCAGTTCATCACTCAAGGACAAAGAACATTGAGATCAAATATCATTTCATCAAGGAGAAAGTGGATCAAGGGCTTGTGAAGTTAGAGTATGTGCCTACAGAGCTACAAGTTGTAGAAATTCTGAAAAAGGCCTTACCCAAGGAAGCGTTTGAAAGGAATCGACTGGCTTTGGGAGTTCAGTCGACTCCCCACACTTAAAATATGGTGGAAGTGGAACCCCCTATCCTGGAGGTATGATGTGTTTTTCCCTAATGTGCTGATGCGTGTTCTATACTCTGTTACAGACTGCAAAGGAGTAACCTTTGGGTTCATTGACAAAGGGGGAGAAAATAGTGATTGTTCAAGGGGGAGACAGTGTGACTATTTGAGAAATCATGAAAGATAGGGAGAGAAGATAATAGGTGGATCAACTAGATAGGGGGAGTTGAAGCTGGTTTAAAGTTCTTAGCCAGATCTTAGATTGGACAACACAAGCAATAGTGCTGAAGAAAATTTGCTGTTGACAAGAGTTAAAGCTATGAATAGACAGGGAGAGTATGAAATCTGATGATGTTAGAATTGATCGATAAAATAATAGATATCACGACAGCTGAGGATCGTGATCAAAGCAGAAGAGTGGTGTTGGAATATGGTAAGAATATTTCCAAAAAATTGGTATCTATTTGGTGTCAATAGTGGGTGTCAGAGTTGAATTGATTCATTGATGAAATTTTCATTTACTCTTGTTTCTCATGCCGAGCATTGCTCATGTGGGGTTAGAGTATGTGTTGAGTAAATCCTTGATCGCTATCAGAATCTCAATAAGCGAATGGTGGATGAAGAGTTAATGATGTATCTCTTTATGGAAGAGTTGTCAACAAACCCAAAGGGGGAGATTGTTAGGAAAAAATCCCTCAAGGTATCATTGAATCATTTTTGAGGTGATTGTGTTTTTTGACAAAGTGGACATCCGTGTTGTGTTTGTTGACAAAGAAAACCATGACATACAAATTTTTTGACAAATGGGATTTCATGGTGGTATGTTGAGTTCAAGGTATGTGGTTAACGATCCATATTGATTCAAGAACTTCGACAAAGGAATGATCGATCTGAAGGAGGTTCAAAAATAACAGATACAAGGTGGCGCCGTTTTCTAGTGTTTTCCAAATTTTTGGACCTCAAAATCGAGAAATGGAGAAAAGTGTTTTTGGAAAAGGGACTTGCGCACCGCTGTCTTGGAGGATTGGAAACTTTCGCACCATATGTTTTCAAGATCAAAACATCAAAATATGGCAAAGGGAAAAGGGGCACCCAAGTTTTATGTTTGGTCGCGCAAGTGACTTGCTCGACAGTGACTAGGGCGGCTGGACTTGCGCGCCGAGAGAATACTTGCACGTCCGTCGCGCATGGCGTTCAAATGCCTATAAATAGAGGTCGGCCCCTCCTCATTCTGGTAGAGTTCAACACTTATAGAAAATTATATCTCCCATTGTGCAAGTGTGGTGGTCGCGCAAGTGGTGGTGTGCGCCAGTTGATTGTTGCGCATCCAGAGTGGTTTGGGAGAGAAAGGAAGGGAGTCGCCCAAGTTTTGAGTTGAAGAAGGGGGTGTCATGCAAGTGATTTGGTGAAACTTGTGCACCAGGTTTTGAAGAAGTGCAACAATTGATGGTTGCGTGCCAAAATTGGTTTAGGCATAAAAGGGTGTGAGTCGCGCAAGTTTGGAGTTGCAGAAGCTTGTGTTGCACAAGTGGTTGAGGTGAACTTGCGCACCGATTTTAACTTGCGCGCCGAGACTTGCATGCTGGATTGGAGAAGGTCACCAGGTATGGTTGAAGCACAATAGTGATTCAGGGCTGCGTGAAAGCTAGAAGATTGCCCGATACCTTTGGTGCAAATTGAGATTCATCTATGGGTGAAATTTGGACTTCAACAGCGCATCTACATACAACAGAGGATGTATTCATTAGTGATAATGAAGAGACCTATAAGTCTATAAACTGTGAGTGGATCCTTTCTAAAGTAGTGAGAAAAGGAAGAGGAAGAAGGTGATCCTCTCCACCGGCAGTGGGCCAGAGAGAGAGAAATAGGGAGTGACCCTTGGGAAAGTAGTGAGCTAACCCTAAACCTTGTAAAGGCAGTGAGCCTGGTCATAGAAGTGATCTAGCCCAAACTTTGTAAATAGAAGTGTGATTTAGTGGATTTGGTATAGTGGCACATCACCGTTGTATGCTCCTTGGACGTAGCCCAGTGAGGGTGAACCAAGTAAAAATCTCTATGTCTTTCTACTTACTTCCATGCATTGCATTTAAATCATCATCATCAGATAAAGAAGAAAAGAAGTGGTCATAATAAACACACAAGCGAAAACAAAGTGACCCTTGTAATAAAGAGGTCAAGATCCACTGGGGAAAAAAGAATTTTTGAAAAAGAATATCCATACCCTGATTCACCCCCCATGAACACCCCTCCTGGAATAGTTTTATAGGATGCATCATGATTTCCACTAACTCTAGAATTTAATCTTACACAACCACAATACTATGCCACAATGCTCACTGATTGCAGACCAATGTTCCACCTGTAATAAAATTATCACTCCATACCTAGACCAACTCCTCAAGGTATCACCCAATGACCCCCAAACCATTAAAACAATCGAAAACATGTAAAAATATCTCTTAAAGAGTCCCAAGTTCTAGAATTAAAATCTAAATTTGAAATCTCAAAACACCCCAATGCTCTGAAAGTTAAAATTAAAATTCCCTTTGAAATTACCAACCTATAATGACATAAGTCATTATAAAATCCTCACCAATGGGATTCCCATCCCCAATAATTTTCTAAAATGATTCTCGACTCCCAGTTTGACCATCAGAATTACATTTCATAGTTCATTCTTGATTCTCATTAGATACATCTCCACTACATATATGCACAACTAGGACAATTTTCTTTTTCATTCAAACTCTCAATCCAATACCCCATATGAAGAAAATGATGTAATTGATTCCAAAACCACTTTCATATACCCAAATATGTGCAATAAGGTCCACTTTTCTCTTTATGCATAGACTTCCTCATAATAGAATCCATCCTACCATGATACCAACTCTCGATCCACAACATGATTCCTCCCTCAAACAAAATTATAGAACACATGATCTCTACCCATTCCACTAAACAAAACATTCCCTAATTCATCCATAGAAATACTAATAGTACCCATCACCATAAATTAATCTAAAAGTATGGTATGATCTTGAAACCAGATATGGATTATCATACCTCTATCCCATAGCAACATCAAATTCACCTGATAACTAGTTGTGCTCGATATTCCCTTATTTTAGATACTATCCACAACCCACCATACATGAGGGTCACTAACCAAAATATTATTATGATGATACTTACCATAGGATTATCCATACCATCTCCTTACTATTGCTATCTTAACTGAAAATCTACATTCCACCATAAACACCACACATGATCCCTGCTCATTAAAACCCATCCATATCAATCCATGAGTCCTACTTTGGGGTCCTATAATGTTAAAATTCTCCCAACAACCCCTGAATGAGCTAGTATACTCTTAGTTTGATGTTGATGAGGGTCTATAAGTTTAAAATACTCCCAAAATCACATCATCCCATGTACCCATCTTAACCAGTGATACCCACTCATTCGCCCAATAAGAGAATGAGGACTATCCAACCCATACCGGACAATTATAACCAACTTTATTAACCGACATAAAAAACCATATTAACCTAGAACTAGTCTAACTCCACTCATAAATAGGAACATCTTACCATCCAAAGGAAACAACAAAAACATATCAACCCACTCAAGGGTCTCTAATAAACTAACACCTCTCATACAGGCACAACCCCATACAAGGGTACTCATCCCCTAAGCCAAATACAAGGCATATCATACCTAAAACTAACCATCATATGGTTCACATCTACCATAAGAATAACTAAAATCATAAAATCACACAAAAAAAAATACACAAAATATAATAAAAAAATTTAATTAATCAATGTTCCACCAATAGGTTATTTGGGAAAATATTTAATAACATAGTGTCAATATTTTAATTAATTAAAAATTATTTTCTAAAACCACTTCCTCAAAAAAAATTATTTCTAAAATCCATTTTATCCATTTTGAAAACCATTTCACAACTAGAAATAGTCATTCACATATCCAGAATACCTAACAGCCTAAGAATGATACATGAACACACACCCCTTACCTCCCCAGGATAAGAGAAAAATAATAAATTACTAATGTACACTAAAATATCTTTCTTGAATGAACAAATCAATCCTAAAAATGAAAAAAAAATCCTATGACCTAGTAAATTGTTTTTTCCTTCTATAAGGGTTAGTTAAGCCCAAGCATAAGGTCTATCCTAAGATTTAAAAAAAATACTACCTCTAATTACTATTAACATGTAGTAAAAAAACTAAAAAATCACCTGATTCCATTTTATAACACCTTGGAATGGGTCCTTATTAAATATAGATTAGGCCAGTAGTTCTATGTAACCTCATGCATGCCTCCCCATATACCAGAGGTTATCGACTAGTGAAGAGAGTCTATAACCAATATGGGGAGACTATACTCTCAATAACATTATAAAAAATAATAGGTAAATAATAGAATCATCATATAAAACAATAGAGTAAGCTTAAGGAATTATAGATAAGGGATAACCATGAATCTTGAATAAACTATAACATGTTATAATAATAATGGTACCCATACTTAATATACATACATTGAATAAGGATCACCCACCAAACTGACCAAGTAAAAAATAAATAGAAAATAGAATATCAGTGGGGACATAACTATAACACCCAAGTTCTTCATTAGACCTATCTACCATTATCCATCCAACTACTCTAACCATATACCTCATACAATATGCTACCTAGAAGTCATACATAAGTTCCTCACATGCCTGAGTGTGCCCATGCAGTTTGTAAGCATTTTATTTGGTAGAAAACCACCAACATGTCCCTTATATATGCTATCATATACAGTATATAGATATACAATAAAAATAAATCGGTAATAAACAATAAATCACATTAGATTGTCATTTTATAACTACTATATCATGAAACATAACCCCACATACTTCAGTAAATACCAGAAGAAGAGTTCATCTCATATTATAGATCTAAAAACATACCCTTCCACTTAGAGTAGCATGCTACAACCTAGGATCAACCAATACCCTATAACTAAGGGTAAGGTCCCAAAATTGAGTATCAAACCAATACCTTATCACTCAAGGTGAGTCCTTATAACCATGTACCATGATAACACCCTATAACTTAGGGTGAGGTTTTATACCATGTCTCGTACCAACATCCTGTCACTCAGGGTGAGGTCTCATACTAATCCTCGTACCAACACCCTATCACTTAGGGTGTGATATCATATTAAGATTTCACAACAAACATAGCCCATACCCTAAATATCGGCTAGCCTATGATCCATAAATAGAACCTAACTATCCTGGGACCATATTTCATACAGATTTCACAAGCTTGACCCTTAGGTCACACATAGACACCCCAACCCACTATGCCCTTCTCAGACCATGGATTACCCTATATGGACTCAATGAAACACATACTAATCTAGACCTCCATAACTAGCATGAAACTGATACCAAATGATATTATGAAGAGTCTCACATAGTATTTTGGGTCCCTTCCCAATGCCTTCCCATGCACCAAGTCTAAAAATGGACTATGTGTTACCTCACTTTGACCAACCCTTAGGAATTACACCCCTAATACTAATCAAAACTCTTAAAGGGATCACCTTTCCTACCCTATACAAGACTCATGAGGCTTCCCCCTAGAAATATATACTCATCCAATACTCCAATCTCTCTTCCAAGGAGATCAAAGTTCCAGAGATCCCATTCTCTAAATGTTTTATCACTAAGTGACACTATGAACCCTTTAAGAGAGTGATTACTATCTCTCTCAAACTAATATCACATATGACTCAAGATTAAAAATTTACCATGGTTTACTACGACCATTAACTATATTGCAATACATTCACTCAAGGAGTATCAAGATTTCAAGGTCATTACCATACCTATGTAATTCATAAGACTCGACACCAAATGATCCATTCCTCAAAGGATAATCACTTGGAAGCCCTTTTATTGGATCACTAAGGACTATCCTATACCAAATGCATCTCATCTCATGATCCTAGAACACAAAGGGGCCCATCAAGTGATAAAAGACTCCATGATCCATGGAAGTATAACATCCATGTGTCTCTAAAATCTATATAACAAGCATGTAATACCTAAATCACTTATAAAAGTTTTTACCCAAGCCAACTACACAATTCATAACTCATCTGGACTCTTCATAGAATCCATGAACCCAAACCCCAAGGGAACATAAATAAAATTCACATACATAAATATACATATGGTTAAGTATGAAAGATACTACCAACCTTTTTCTTCTAAGAGTTTACTCATTAGATATCATAGATTGATCCAACACTATTTGATTGAATGTGAGAAATTGGTGAAATTGGACCTAAAATGTGGGTTAGGCCAAAACAGTGACAAAATACATGAAACAACAAGATAATTTATACCATATCCTCACCAAGATAAATCTATTATTTCAATTATGTGTTTATTTGATAAGAGATACACTTACAAGATCTTATAGAGTGAATATAGAGAGGGGGAAATGAGAGGGAGATGGAGAGCTAGGGGCTGGTTATGTGGTTCTAAAAATATATAGGAAACATCATTTTAAAATACCAGGGGTCAATTATAGCATGATCTAGGGTGTCAAAGTAAAATAATCCATTTGGAAACATATTATGTAATGGATATAATATTCATACTATAATGGAAACTTCAAGAATAACACTATAAAATCATGATCGTGCATTGTGGTATGATCCAATGCTTCACAGTGAAATGTCTCTCCCCAAGGTAGAACCAAGAAAACATGATCATATGCTTCATGAAACAACCCATACATTTTAGTGCGACACTCACCCTTAAATAACCCTAAAAAATAAACACCATTGGCTATGGAATTAGATCCCATGAATCCAAAATTTAATCTTATATATTTTTAATTCCAAACTACAATGACAACTAGTTGATGTGTTATCTACCACCTATAATGGAATTATCACCTCGCATCGAGACCAAATCCTCCAGCCCTCGCATGAAACCCCCCAAAACCACTGAAATACCCAAATATGCATAAAAACATATCATAGATTCCCCCCAACTTTAATAATTCAAATATGAATCCACATTATCAAAACAACCATACTTCAGAACTCAAAAATAAAATTACCTCTAAAATTACCAACCCCTAATTACATAGATTGCATTTTTTTCCTTAAGTAATTGACTTGGGGTACTCCCAATTAATGTGTAACAAGGATATTGTGAACTTATAGAAGGTCGTGTAGCTACCACTATATAATTAAAAATATTTAATTTTCCAATATATCCTAATATTTTCTCATAAACTGAAAAGAATAACATTTTTTCAAATTTATTTCATATTTTTTTCAGTTAAAAAACATTTGTTTACTAAATATAGTTGTTGGATGGTGATTGGTCCCCTAAAGAGGTATCATTAATTTCTAATAAGTTTATAACTATTGAAAGTGGTTTCCCTAGACCCAACTTGTGTATGTACTTTGATTATCATTACATGTATACATTTTTATATAAACATGTGTTTTCTTACAAGAATAGTGTTGATACTTCTACCTTCACTATATTTAATGTAATTTTCTCAGATTATGTATTGTATCAATAGGTTATAGTAGATCCTAGGCTATAATGAGAACCTAGTGATATATGAGAGTAATATTAAAGTAATTTCCTATGGTCTAGATACATTATACTGATAGGACATAGTTGATGTGTGACCATCGGGTGTTGGGGGATCATAAGCATTGAGACTTCTTCTCATGAAGTTCGTACTTGGTGATCTCAGGTTGATGAGATCATGAGGATATACCCTCAAATAGGAAAACCATATGTTTTTAGTGTCTTTGGTTGTTCCTATCTATGAACATGTGTATTGGTATCCTGACTTGAGATCATTGTCAATGTGTTCCATTTTATTGTGTACTTTGATGCAAAAAAAATCTATGACATTGAAGTCATGGATAGATAGCTTGTGTTGGGTTCTTTATTGATGTTATGACATTGGTTGAATGATCAAGATAGAATTTGTCGCTTATAAGTTGAGGAAGTGATATCTAGGGCCTAGTTGACCACAATAGTAGCACCTTCATAAATCCATGGTCATGCCAATCAAAGGTAAGTCCATCCAATTAGATCAAAAAATGTAAAGCAATAAAGGATGATGAAAAAAGCGTGTGTACTACTTTATGAGATATCATACGACAAAGATATTATATTATACATTGAATTTTTATATGATAGTTGTCGTTGATATGACTATTACTTATCTATTTAGGGGCCTTTATGGGTTACTAGACTCTACTCTTGGTCTGTGAGTATTATTCACTACTATTGAGATAAGGGCCTAGAGGGTCACACACAATATCATATTAAATAATCTTCCTTATTTTGGTGAATAGATTCATAGGACATGGTGTGCCCCACCACAGGGTTTGAGTGTTTTCAAAGTATTTTCAATCACTGATAAATAAATAAATTCATTATTATTCGAGTATAGAATAATTGAGTTGAATTTATTTATTAAAAGTATTTACAAGTGTTTAAGTAAACACATGGGAAAATATTATAAGAATGAATATTATTTTAATATTCAAGGTTTGTTTAATATAAGTAGGAATTATTAGTCAAGACAATGTCTTAGGTTTATCACAAAATATATTTAATATATATTAAAATTAGGTGATAAAATATAAATAATATTTATGATGTATTTAGTTCATAATAATTATTTATTTATTACTTATTTAGTAGATGTAAAATATATGGGGGTCGGGGAACCCTAACTAGGTATTGTGGACACCCACTATATAAGTAGAGGAGAAGGTCATTCCATATACTCTTTATCAGTCAGAAATGATAGATTATATCTCCCACCAAAACCTAGATAGAGAAAGGTTAAATCCGAGCAGTTGATCCAAGAATGCCTTCATAGATTGAAGGCATGAGATCAAGGTTATTATCACGATGTCGAAGAAATCTTTAGATCTCTATACTAGCACTCGTAATTTGATGAAAAATATACATATGGATTTTTAAAATGTGTGTAGAATATCTATAAGGGTTTATACTTAGATCCTTCGAGAAACTATTGATAGTGACATGCGATAGATGAGCATGCTTCAATTCGAATGAGGTACTCTTTCTGTTTTAATTTTAGTGCTTTGAATAATTAATGTGAGATCCTCACACCATAATGGGGATCATATCACCAAAGATGATGAAGTTTCATCACTTCTATGATAAAAAATTTAAAATCCCAACACACCATCTTCCACTGCACACCTGATATCATCAATTGGTATCAGAAGGATCACATGGATTTTCTGAGCTATGAAAAATATTTGCTTTAAATTTAAGAAAATATTATTAATTTGGTCCCAAAAAATCCAATCGTGCTTCGATCCAATTTTAGATGTTTAAGTTAAATCCATCTGAAGAAAAAATTATGGATCAAAAGTTGTGGGTTTTTGGGTATTAGAAATTGAATATGTTTTATATGTGTTTAATTTTTACCAGATGTCAATATCTAGTGATAATTTTGATCATAAGTTTTCCTAACTGGGTATCAGCTGGAATCGATCGACCATATTTCATATGTCTAGTGGTACTTCTTCCACATGATTTTTGGGATTATTATAAATATTTTCTTTAAAAATGATATTAAATGTCTTTGAGGGACCAAAGGTCCATGGGAGACTATTTTAAGGCTATGGAAATTGAAGAAATGGTTGAGGTGACAGTTGAGTTGTTTTTCAAAAAAAAGGGAGAATGACAGTTACGAACTAAAGGAGAGGGGTAATTCAGGTTAAGGATCAAATATTCAGGAAATAAAAAAGGGGGACCTTCAATTATTAGACCAAGTATCCAAATGACTATTATAACCTTAAAAAATTCCCCCCTCTTACAGCTCCCGCTGCTCCCTGTCGCGCTCAGCTCGCGTCGTCACCCTCTCCCTCCTTGTCGCTCCTCTCTCTCAAAAACCCTAGTTTAGAATCGCCTCCTCCATGCCACCACTCTCATCCTTCACGGTCATGGAGTCTCCCTCATCTCCTGCGGTGTCTTCTTCCTCTCCCAAAAACCATAGCCCACCATTGCCTCCTCCCGTGCACTGCTCCTACCACGCATCTACTCCCACACACTGCTCCTGCCACGCATCTTCTCCAGCAGTCTTTTAGTAGGCACATCTTCTCCCAGGCTCCCCCGATTTGTCTCCAATTTTAGAAACATTCTATCAGTGTTCCCCTTCTCCCAGTGCCAAGAAACTGGATTTTCTATAAATTGTATCCTATGTATATTTTGGTTTATTTATTTTTTTAATGGATGTAAATATGAACTAAGAACGAGTTTTAGGATCTTATATTCATTAATGTTGTAGTTTTATTGACATAAGACTTTTCCAAATTATTTTCAAGAAGAAATGTTTTGTTATTTTCATTTTGATGGAGCACTTGTTGGTGATTCACAAGGAAAAATTCATTATGAAGGTGAAATATCGATGGGTATAGTGCTAATATAAAGAATTTCATTTGATGAAATATCAAGATTGGAATCCTAGATTATAAAGTGTGATGTGCCATCATTATATTTAAAATACACGTTAAAGTTTGAAAATGGTACTTTTATAGAACTTATAGATGATGAAGTAGTTGATCAGTTGTTTAGATTCAATGACAGTTTTTCTCATGTCTACATTATTTTGAGGTTGGATGAATGCTTGCAATCGATAGTGGAATTAAATCAATGAGTGGATGTAGATCAAAGGTAATGACATGTCAAAATAGTTTATATTAATATTTTGTACACATGTTATGTATTTACATTTGATATTTAATTTGTAGTGTTGAATTAGTTGGTGGAAATTCAGAATAAAGTTTATCAACTGATGGTGATCTTCAAATGATACCTTGTGCAATTAGTAGTATTCCATGTTTGATACCAGATTTAAATAATTCAAAGTGTAATGAATTATTTGTGGATGTTGTCCAGATTTTTCCTTCATCCAAAGCATTGAGGGAGACAATTTTCAAGTATAGCATTGCATACAGGTTTGACTATGAATATGTGAGGAATATTCCTCAAAAGATTATTAAAAAATGAAAAGTTGAGAGTTTAATGTGGAAGTTAAGAGAATATGTCTTGGGGAACTCAACTACATTTATTTATGTTAAAACTTTTCAAAATGCTCATATGCACTCAGCCTAAGATAGACTAGTAATTAGTCACAAATCAAGGGCATCATTAGTGTCATTTATCATTTCTGATGAGTTGAAGTCTAATGTGGAAAAATATTCTAATGAAATTAAAGCCAACTTGTACAAAGACTCTGGTATATCACTTACATACCGTCAAGCATTAAGAGACAAGGAGAAAGTAGTTGGTGGAATATATGGGGTTCCAGAGTAGTCATATATGTAAATCCCCTAGATATGCAATAGACTAATTGAAGTTGATATGGAAATAGTAGCGAAGTGGGTATCGTCAGATTTGAAAGATTATTCATTTCATATGGGTGTTGCATAAATGGTTTCTTATTAGGCGGTAGAACTATGTTTTTTGTGGATGGGTGTCACCTCAGTGGTCCTTACAAAGGTACCTTGTTGGCAGCCTCGACATATGATGCAGATGAAAACCTTTTTCTATTGGAATATTAAATTTTTAGGGGTGAAACATATGATGATTGGACATGGTTTTTAAACAACATAAAATAAATTAAAGGTTCTACTCAATTGGTTATTGTATCTGATCAACACAATGCAATTATAGCTGCAGTTTAAATAGTTTTTTGTGGAGATAGACATGAATATTGTTACTATCATGTGAAAGAAAAATTTAGCTCTAAAATTAAAAAATTATGTAGGGGTTCGGAAGAGTAACTAAGGAAAGGGAATTGAAATTATTGTATACCATTTCTTATTCTCAGTTAAAAAGCGATTTCAATGTTTCTATGAAGAATTTGACAAGATTTTGTCTAGAATTGTCAAGATGGGTTGAAAAGGATGGTGATGTTGATAGGTGGGCAATGTATCAATTTCCACGCCGTCGATGGGATCATATTACAAAGAATTTATCTGAACCATTCAATGCATGGATTATGAAGGATAAGAGACAAAATATTTGTGTGTTGATTAATGAACATCGTGATAAATTGAGTACGAAAAATTTTACCACCAAGGAAGACATGAAAAAGTGGAGAAATGGAGTTGGTACTAATGTGGAAGAAAAATTGAAAATGAATGTGTTAAGGGATGAAACTTTGATAGTAGATAAATATGGACATAATGTTTTCTTAGTTCCGATTGGTAATTTGGATATCACTGTACAACTAGGCAGTCGGGAATGCACTTGTCAAGCATGGAAAATGAGTGGGATACCTTATGATCATGCATGTGAAACAATAAGAAAAGTACATGGTAACCTATATAGATATATAGAAGATTATTATCTTCTCAACACCCAATAGAAGCTTTATCTTAGAGTTATGAATCCGGCTGAGACCAACGACATGCCACATTTGAATGCATTGACATATAATGATTATATGGATGAATTTTTTTTCAAACACCAAGGACTTATCATCCTCCTGGTAGAATATCACGCAATTGTATTGAGTCTCAATTTTAAAATAAGAAGTTGTATCATTGTTATCATTGTAAAGAAGTTGGTCACACACAAAAAAGGTGTAGAAATCCCAATCCAACTTGATATGGAAACTTTGAAAGGGTGGTGTTTTTTGTGTATGCTACCAAATATGTTTCAAAAAAAGGGAATGTTAGAGAAGACAAGGAGGTAAATGTTAAGAGGAAAGAAATATGTTTTTTGTGGAGTTTTGGTGTTTAATCCCCATGAATTATTTTTAATTTTGGTGATTTCTTACTTAAAATGATGTTGAGCTTTGAAAAATCATCGGTGTTTATAATGTAATTGATGAATTGTAGAATATGTATGAAATTATAACATATTAATAATTTCAACATGTTTAGATGGTATAAATTACATATTTTAACACTGACTTTCTAGGTTTTAACATGGATGCTCTAGATTTTAACAGACCTGCTATAGGTTTTTTGATTTGGTTTTTATGAAAAGTGAAATAAAAGTCTGTAAATTTTATATATAGATTGTAACACTTTTTTACCGTGGAATGTGTTGATATATACCAATGAAATGGTGGAAACATATTTTCTGTCACAGAAGAGTTTTCTTTATCATTGTAAAGATGTTGGCGACACACGAGAAGGTGTATAAATACCAATCCAAGTTTATGTATGCTGCCAAATATTTTTCAAAATAAGGGCATGTTAGATAGAACAAGGATGTAAATGTTAATAGGAAAGAAATATTTTTTTTGTAGAGTTTTGGTGTTTAATCCCCACAAATTATTTTTAATTTTATCCATGTGTCACTTACAATGATGTTGATATTTAAAAAATAACTGGTGTTTATAATGCAATTGATGCATTGTGGAAGATGTATGACATCCAAACATATTAATCATTTCAAAATGTTTATATGGTGTAAATTATAGATTTTAACACTAACTTACTAGGTTTTAACACAGATGCTCCAGATTTTAACAGACCTGCTGCAGGTTTTTTGATTTGGTTTTCATGAAAAGTGAAATAATAGTATGTGAATTTTACATATAGATTGTAAAACTTTTTTATAGTGGAATGTGTTGATATATACCAATGAAATAGTGGAAATTTATTTTCTACCATGAAAGAGTTGTCTTCATCCTTGTAAAGATGTTGGTGACACACAAGAAGGTGTAGAAATCCCAATACAAGTTTATGTATGCGGCTGAATATGTTTTGAAAAAAGGGAATGTTAGAGCAGAAAAAGATGTAAATGTTAAGAGGAACGAAATGCATTTTTTTGTGGAGTTTTGGTGTTTAATCCCCATGAATTCTTTTTAATTTTGGTCATGTGTCACTTACAATGATGTTGAGATTTAAAAAATAGCTGGTGTTTATAATGTAATTGATGCATTGTGGAAGGTGTATGAAATTATAAAATATTAATCATTTCAACATGTTTAGATGGTATAAATTACAAATTTTAACACCAACTTCCTAGGTTTTAACATAGATGCTTCAAATTTTAAGAGACCCACTACAGGTTTTTTGATTTGGTTTTCATGAAAAGTGAAATAACAGTCTGTGAATTTTATATATAGATTGTAACACATTTTTTATAGTTAAATGTGTTGATATATACCAATGAAATGGTGGAAACATATTTTCTCCCACGGAAGAGTTATCTTCATCATTGTAAAGATGTTGGCGACACACAATAAGGTGTAGAAATCCCAATTCAAGTTTACGTATGCTACCGAATATGTTTCGAAACAAGGGAATGTTAGAGAGGGAAAGGATGTAAATGTTAAGAGGAAAGAAATATGTTTTTTGTGAAGTTTTGGTGTTTAAGCCCCATGAATTATTTTTAATTTTGGTCATGTGTCACTTACAATGATGATGAGATTTGAAAAATTGCTAGTGTTATAATATAATTGATGCATTATGGAAGGTGTATGACATTCTAACATATTAATCATTTTAACATGTTTATATGGTATAAATTATAGATTTTAACACTGACTTACCAGGTTTTAACATGGATGCTCTCGATTTTAATAGACCTGCTTTAGGTTTTTTGATTTGGTTTTCAGGAAAAGTGAAATAAGAGTATGTGAATTTTAAATATAGATTGTAAAACTTTTTTTTACAATGGAATGTGTTGATATATACCAATGAAATGGTGGAAACATATTTTCTTCCCCAGAAGAGTTGTCTTTATCATTGTAAATATGTTGGCGACACACGAGAAGGTGTGGAAATTCTAATCCAAGTTTATGTATGCAGCCGAATATGTTTTGAAACAAAGGGAATGTTAGAGTGGAAAAGGATTTAAATGTTAAGATGAATGAAATATGTTTTTTGTGGAGTTTTGGTGTTTAAGCCCCATGAATTATTTTTAACAGACCTACTACATGTTTTTTGATTTGGTTTTCATGAAAAGTGAAATAACAGTATGAATTTTACATAACAAACTTCATTATTGTAAATAAATTGATGACATGGTAGATTCAATATGCCATTGGTTCAAAAAAATGCAAAGTGGCCATACGAGAGTACATCATTGATTCAATAAATATAGTCACAATAGAACCAAACTAAATTCCCACCAGCATCAACCAAATGCCAACAACTCAATAACATTTTTCTTTACAACCATTTCCCCCAGAAATTCTGTTTTTAACTGGAAAATTCCTCAAAAACTTTGTCCTCCTTGCATTGCACCCATGATTCACCAACCACTATAGTAAATCAACCCTTTTCGTTTGAAGATGAATCTACAAACATATAATGAAAAACTTTCTATATATTAAGGACAAAAATATGTATAAATAGGTCTAAAATAATTACATGAGTATATTCTCTCATCTTATTCATGTTGTCCCATTGTTGCAAGTATCTGATCAAGTGAATGCCACAATAATTATTGCAAAAATAAACAAACCCATTAGATAACATAACTACATTTTGAAAATAAAGTAGTGAGTAATTTTTTCTACCAATTAGACTGAAGCTGAACAGGTTCATTTACAACTTCAAATTTAAATGGGCAAGAAAAGTCCTGTCATGATAAATGCAGCAACATGGACACAAGACAATCACCCAATATAAAAGTCAAAAGATATAATAAATTAATAATTTCTAAATCAGTAACTATTTTTGTTAACCGTAAACCAACTGATGACAAAAGGAAACTTAAGTACCAGCAATGCATAAATTTTTTTCTATTGTTTATCAGTGGAAGCAGTGACAAGGGAGTCTAGAACATGCAATTTCTTTGTCTTTAAGTCAGCACAGTAGCAAAACCAATGAAAATTCATCAATATTGTGAAAAAAAGTCAAAAGTTTGCTATGTTGTGTCTGAAAACATTAGGCATCACATAAATCAAAACATCTTCAACTTTCAACTCTTCCTTACATGAAATAATCTTATCCTACAATAGTATATTATCACAAAATATAAAACATAATAAAAAAGCTTTTTGTACATCAATATATACCTAAAATAAGTACTGTGAATAATGGATCAAAGATGTGTCTAGTCACTCTTCCGAATGATTTTTCATCATTAACTAGAGTTCTTCCAATCATGGTCACCATATGTGATTACAACATTGTCATTCATATGTAACTGATTATTTATCATAAAATAACTGATTATAAAGGATGCATTTACTAACCTTGTTGTTGACCCATTCCATAGGACCCAAACAACCACACTCATGTGTAGTCAAATAGTAATTATGAATCTCAACAACAACTCTGAATTTAAATCAAATCACATAAGTACATGAAATACATTTCAATATAGTATCATTCTTCAACATATGAAAACAAGTACAACCTACTGCTCTTTGTTTCCCTGCATCCTTCCCAAGGTGCACAACTCATAAACCCTCCATTTAAGGTCGGCTCTACCTTTGACAGGTTATTGCATGTAGGGTGACCTTTTTTTCATATTTTTTCACTGTGATATCCTAGGATCCATCCCAACAGATGGGTCTCCCAATGTTGGTTCAAACACACCTATATCTTCTTCCTCATCGCTGCCCGCTACCCCCCTCTTCATCACTTTCTTTATCTCCCTCTAACAAAGTTTCCTCCTCTTCATCTTCCCCCACCTCATCAGTTTCATATACCCCCTCAACTTCATCTTCTAAGACCTCCATATACTCCTCCGACTCTCCAAAAGACTCTATTTCTTCATCTAAGACTGTATAAAATTTTTCCACTTGAGTAGTAGAGCCTTCAGCTAACAAATTTCATTGAACTCGAAGGAGTTCATGCAGCTGCTCATTAAAACCTTTCATATATCTATCATACAAAACCTTGATATCCTAAAATATATAACAGAGATAAATGTTAGTAACCAATAACAAAAATGAATAATTAAAAGTATTTAAAAACAATCTAGCAGAAATTAACATAGAACTTCCTGATTTTAACACTCAGGCTCCGGTTTATAAATGAAAATTAAAACTTTCATCATCTTATCATAAAACAATCAAATGAAAACATTTATTTAAAATCACATCAAATCACTCGTTAACCCTTTATGAAAATAACCACTTCATGTATCCATAAACATAATTCCATAAAACCATTCAATAATAACATGAACCTTCATAAGGGGTATAACAATTAGGGTATGAAAAAAATGATATACAGTTTCTTCAATTCCATATTGGTCTTAAATTGTTTGAAAACATTGATAAAATTATGATATCCTTTATTTATAAATGCTAATAAATCATAATAAATCATTTCATCAAAATAACACTGGTCATTTATCGATAAAAACATCATTGAAATTTCTTCTAATACCCACTATTTATGGAAGTGTGAGGATACTTCTATACAAACATTCCATGAAAAATCCTTTGGTAATTTGGAAAAAACCCAATGAAAACATAACGACATCCAGAAATTAACATTAACCTACCAAAAATTAACATCGATCTGCCAAAAATTAACATTCAGAATCAAGGTTTTAACATTCACCATCCACATGCTATCTTTAACAGTGAGAGATTCAAATAGGAAGCCTTTTAATTTAACAGCCCAGATATTGACACTAAAATACAAATGTTTAACACTCTCATTCCATGTTTTAACATTGAAAACCAACAAAATAACAAAAACTAACACATACATTCCAGATTATAACACTATTCCTCTGGTTTTTGACACTATCTATTAATAAATGAAAACTAATACTTTCAAGGGACCATTACAATTTAGGATCCACTAAAACCCCACATGGTAACTCTCTATTTTCTGGTTTTTACCACCGTGATTACACATCTAACCACATGGCCATTTATAAATAGGATTACATGTAATTTAACATTAACCTACCAAAAATCAACACTGATCAACCTGAAATTAATATTCAACATCCAGGTTTTAACATTCACCATCTACATGTTATCTTTGACAGTGGATGATTCAAATAGGAAGCCTTTTAATTTAACATCCCAAATACTAATAGTAAAATACAAATGTTTAACACTCTCATTCCGCGTTTTAACATTGAAAACCAAAAAAATAACAGAAACTAACACAGACCTTACAGATTATAACACTCTTCCTCTGGTTTTTGACACAATCTATTAATTGAAGAAAACTAACACTTTCAAGGGACCATTCCAATGGATGATCCACTAAAACCTCACATAGTAACTCTCTATTTTCAAGTTTTTACCACTATGATTACACATATAACCACATGGAAATTTTTAAAGAGGATTTCAATGAATTTAACATTAAACTACCAAAAATTAACACTGATCTACCAAAAATTAACATTCACCATCCAGGTTTTAACATTTACCATCCACATGTTATCTTTAACAGTGGGGGATTCAAATAGGAAGCCTTTTCATTTAACATCCCAGATACTAACACTTTAATACAAATGTTTAACACTATCATTCCAGGCTTTTACATTGAAAACCAAAAAAATAAATAACAGAAACTAACACAGACCTTCCAGAAACTAACACAGACCTTCTAGATTATAACACCCTTCCTCTGGTTTTTGACACTATCCATTAATAAATGAAAACTAAAACTTTCAAGGGACCATTCCAATGCAGGATCCACTAAAACCCCACATGGTAACTCTCTATTTTCAGGTTTTTACCACTATGATTACACATCTAACCACATGGCCAATTATAAAGACGATTTCAAGGAATTTAACATTAACCTACCAAAAATTAACACTGATCTACTAGAAATTAGCATTCAACATCCAGGTTTTAACATTCATTTTCCACATGCTGTTTTTAACAGTGGGAGATTCAAACATGAATCCTTTTAATTTAACAACCCAGATAGTAACACTAAAATACAAATTTTTAACACTCTCATTCTATGTTTAAATATTTAAAACCAACAAAATAATAGAAACTAACACAGAACTTTCAGAAAATAACATAGACTTTCAGATTATAACACTCATCCTATGGTTTTTGACACTATCTATTAATAAATAAAAACTAACACTTTCAAAGGACCATTTCAATGTAGGTACCACTAAAACCCCACATGTTAACTATCTATTTTCATGTTTTTACCACTATGATTATACATCTAAACACATTTTGACACCGAGCATGAAAAATTTAACATAAAAAAACCATATTTTAACACTTCAATTTAAAATTTTGACATGATACATTTTAAAGGAAGCTTTCACAAATATAGAGATGAGGATGAGGTTTTTATCAGATGGGTGAACAAAGCCTGATCAGGCAGTCCACTCCTTGATGAGGTAGGAGGTGCATATAAGATGCCTCTTTTTCTTGTTTTTTCCAACTTCACCCACCTTTGAATATTATCTTCATTCCAAAATTTCAAAACATTCTCACTACATACATTACGAACTTCTCCAATGGGGAAGTGGATGAACAAAAGTAGCTACAATTCAATGTCAACATGTTATTATTATTAAAATAAATTTACTAACTAATAAAAAAATCACACATGGTTAAATTTTTTCAAAACACACTAATAAGACAACTAGGAAACCACCAAATTGCTTATTTGGTATTTTTTTGTATCGAATTCTTATAGATATTTACTTATCTAACAAGCTCCATCAAAATCAACTGGGAACAATCCCATTCTCCAAGATTTTGTTGACAACCACAAAACATCCTAATATTTCTTTCATTTATAGAATAACTAGATCTGGGATTTAACAATGTCCCCAAGGTAAAAAACATAAAGGTTGTCAAAAACTTTTTTCCAACCAAGCCTTCAAAAATCATCTCCTTTAATGCAGTTAACATTTTAACCATATAATGCCTATTTATTTCTTTATATTCATCACTGTCCCTTTCAATACAGACAAATCTTCCTCCTAAAGGAATGCCTAACATGTAATTAACATCTTCCATAGTAATCATCATTTCCTTTCCTCTAAATGTCATCGTACAAGTTGGAGGATCAAAGGAATCTATAATCTTCTCACATATTTATCTCGACAAGTGTTGAAAGTTAAATTCCAACAATGTACCAAATCCCACTTCTATGAAAAATTGTTTTTGTTTCTCATGGCTAACAACAAAATAAACAACATATTTATATATATTTGGAGAACATATTCATTTTAAAATAGTTTGGATCAAAATTTTTGACCCAGGGAAGCATCATTTTCATAATTTTCCATGTCATTATACTTATTCTTTTAAAGCTTTGAAAGTTTTGACCAAGCATATATTATGTCAGAATTTACATCCCTAGAATTTTTATACACACCTTTATTTTTATTTAAAAAAAATTCCATCACATTATAAAAGAAAATAAAATTCATTCACAACTTTAATATAACATGATTTTCTAGAAAAAATTAAAACATACCAGAAATAAAATCATACCTAAATTTTTTCAATCCTGATGATCCCTTTATCTCCATTACATGCCCTAGAACTTATACCAAGGAATAAAACTATAAAACAATTATCAAATATCTATGTAATTAGGTCAATGATATGGTAGAAGGAAAAAACTGGGAGGAGGATATCAATATGTCACATAAAAGTCAATGGCGGGAGGAGGTACATACTTGGAGGAGGCAATGGCCAGCTAGGGTTTTCCCAAGATCTCGGTGATGGTACGTGGGTGGAGAGTATTACACAAGAGTGGAGGGTGAAGAAATAAAAAACATGATGGAGATGGCGCGTGAGGGTGGAGGATGACCACCGGAGAAGATGTGTAGTGGGAGTAGTGTGCGGGAGTAGATGCGTGGCAGGGAGTAGTGCACGAGAGGAGGCGATGATGAGCTATGGTTTTTGGGAGAGGACAATGACACCACGGGAGATAAGGGACATGCCATGAACATGAAGGATGAGGGTGGTGGAATGGATGAGGTAATGCTGAAATAGGGTTTTAGGGAGAGGGCGACAACGCGAGTTGAGCATGATGGGGAACAGCGGGAGCTGCAAGATGGGAAAATTTTTTATGGGTATAATCATCATTTGGTTACCCGGTCTAATAATCAGAAGTCTCCCTTTGGTATTTCATGAATATTTGGTCCTTAACCTAAATTAACCCTCTCGTTTGGCCCATAAATGTCATTATCCCAAAAAAACATATAGTTTTAAAAAGTCATGGGCGACCCATTTTTGTCAAGAGACTCAAAAAAGTAGGATTATAAAATAATCCTTGGCATCCCTCTCCCGGGTTGGACCACAACTCCCTTCTCACCGACCCGCTGTCCCGACACCACCCTCCTTCCCAGCATCATCTCCCTTATCTCGACCGGTTGGGACAACTATTGTCATCCCCTGGTTCGAACTCCATTGCCGCCCTGGCCAATCAGATCACTGAATCGCCTTGACAACTAGATGTTGTGCCTTGTGCAACCAAGCCTCACCGACCATCACCCGTCAGTGATGCCTATTCATGGGTGTCGCCCACCACGTGGTCATCATCCTACCTCACTCCCGACTGACCATCATTTTGCCTCACCCTAGCAACCACATTATCTCCCTCGAACTACGACGCTCATATGACCTAGTACGCCCTATTTGCATCGTTTGCAGCATTCCTATGGCCGAACTAGGTGCCACACTGATGCCATAGCCAGGAGGTGACCCCCTACCCCGACTCTCATAACCTCCATCAGGTCCTATTGGACCTTATCTACCCCATAATGGATTTTTATGGGTCTGCCTCACCTATAACAATCCTACACGAGGTTTTTCTTACTTGAAATAGGCCTATAGGGTCATAAATCGACTTGCAATGGGCTTGAATGGGGTTTTCAGGGCCCATGAAAATGTTATATAATAAAAAATTAATTTAATTAATTTTTCATTTTAAAAAATAATAATATTTTAATCTTCTAAAAAATTAATTTAATTTTAGTATTAAATTAAATAATGAATTAGTTTAATTTTTGGAATAAAAATTAAATTAATGTGAGGACCTAATGAGAATAAATTATTTGAATTTAAATAATTCATTTAATTTATTTAAATATGAACATACATTAAATTTATTGAAATTTAATTTAATTGTGCTTTTATTTTACCCCTTGACTAGTCTTGTGCACTCTATGTTTGTATGGGTTACTTTATTTAATTATTTATTACAACTATGCGTGATGCTTTTAATTAGTAGTTAATTTTATGACGATTTGTGTATCATATTCTTTTCATTCAAAATTTATAAGGGCCCATGCATCCAATTTATCTATATGTATTTTACGCTTCCATATAACCCCTCACATGCATACGAGTATACTTGTACATTTGATGATAACTCTTTAAGGCGTGGACCTTTCCATGATGAGGTGATACAACAAACGAAAAATGAATACACTATATCGGGGGTGATCTGCTATAAAAATAAAGACTCAACTTAGGTATGATAACCAATAGGTCACGGTTGATCCATTAAGTTTAAAAATAGATCAACCAAAAATTAGATGCTCAAGAGAAGTTAGGTAATTTTATTTCCTTTATGAATTGTTTATTATTTTATGCATGTTCATGTTTTCTATGAGCATACATAAAATAATAAACATGAAAAATGAATAAATATGTGCC
Organism: Viscum album; assembly: GCA_963277665.1. Taxonomy (NCBI): domain Eukaryota; kingdom Viridiplantae; phylum Streptophyta; class Magnoliopsida; order Santalales; family Viscaceae; genus Viscum; species Viscum album. The sequence continues at coordinate 1,285,367,152 of OY728140.1, forward strand.
ATTTTTTATATTATTGCATGTTCTATTATAAGCGTGACAACATAGTTTAAACATATTCAATAGAAATGGATTACCTTTGTTAAGAAATATTAAAATCCCCCTCAAATAAATTAAGATGTATATCCTTCTGTTGCTCAGATTTGAACAAAACTGGGTGTAAGGGGTGATCATCGGTCATAGTTGAGGGTGACTCCTACTACCGATGAGTTTTTATGTGAGTAATGAGTTAACTTAAATAAATATGGTAGAAAATGAGTAGTCATATCTATCTTTCTATCACTTTTGTGGAAAATCATTGAGGGAGTCAAAGTTAAAATTTTGATAAGTTGGGAATTTACTCAACATATCAAGGAACTATGAGTTAATGTGGTTGTCTTTCCCAATGCCTACTTTGGAACTCTCCGAGTAGTGGCATAAACATAGCTTGTAGAATATGATGAGAGGTTTCAAGTATCCTTACCACTAGAATATTCAAGTGATAGAGTATTCTGAATCTAATGTTGAAGTTTTATAAAATAGTGGGAGACATTTAATGATTTAATAATTAATTAATAAAAAGTATCTAAATGGTAATAAAGATAAAGTAATAACTTCTAAAGTTTATTTATTGTAGATCAAAATGAAAATCACCAACACTATTGAAACATTATCACTGTGATCCATACTAGATAAAGAAAATATCATGACCGACCATAACTTTCAAAAGTGTTACATGCACTTGCACACGGTACTATAATAAGAAGGGAAGCTTTATGTACTAGAGTACTCACTTTTTACTAATCCCCCTCTGGGAGAAAGTAAGGCAGATAAAGATAGGTATAAAAATCATATAGATGATGCGCTAGATGTACAATGTATCATGTTTTCATCTATTTCTAGTTAGTTGTAGAAAATTCATGAGGACAAAGATGCTTAAAAGATGCTAACTCATCTACAATAATTATATCATGAGAGAGAAAGGCAAGAAAGTTATGCGATATAAAGTGAACTGTATAGGTGCATTCTAGAAGAAGGGAATCAAGAAGGACCTCATGTACTCAGGATGATCAGGTACATTGATAAACTTTAATCCATTAGGTTCAAATAGAACCAAGAACAATATAAATATCTCATTCCTTCTTATTTACCATCTATATTTTAAACTTTAATTATTAACTACAATATGAATAACATGAAAAAGTCACTCTCAGATCTTTTGTATTTAGTTCGCTAAGATGATAAGGATATAAAGAATACTAGTTATTCAATCCTTATGGAGAAAAAAAGAAGGAATGGAAAGGATAAGGGGTCTAAGGATAAGTCTAATCCAAAGACACAGATGCACCATCCTTCAAATAATCCAAAGATAAAGAGGAAGGGGAATGAGTATGAGGTTTTCTACTTTTCATGTGGCAAGAAAGTCCACTGGAAGAAGAATTGTAGAGTTGGAAAGAAAAAAAAAGGTGGCACTTCTACATTAGGTATTTTTTCATTGAATAAAATCTGTCATTATCTAAAAATTTGGTATTGGATATAGATTGTAGATCACACATTTGTATTCATATACATGAACCAAGTAGATTTAAGAAGACTGAAAAAGGTGAAGTGGATATCTAGGCGGCAAATGGTGCATGTCTAGCAGCCATGGAAGTGGGATAATATCACCTAACCTTTCCTAATGGCTTGGTTCTTGTATTAAGTAATTGTTATCATGTTTCTTCAGTTACTAGAAAAACAATCTTAGTGTCAAGTTTGGAAACAATTGTATTTTATTTAAAGTTTGGAAATAAATATTATCTATTTTATAAGTATGACATGTGTTATGGTATGATGAATCTTAACAATGGTTTAAATATACTTTAACTCAAAAACCCTATAATAAAAAACAATGAAAAAACTAGTGAACATGACTCATATAACACCCACCTATGGCACTTCATTTTTTTCATGTAAATGAGAAGAGTTTATAGAAATTACATCAAGAAAGGTATTTAATCTCAGTTAAGTTAAAACCCTTAGATGTATGTCATGCTTATTTCTAAGGGAAAATGACCAAATCACCCTTCTATGGTAAGGGATAAAGAGCCATTGTATTACTTGAATTAATTTATACTAATGTATGTGGTATATTTCCATTAGAGGAAGGGGTGGTTTTTTGAACTTCATTAATTTTACTGATTAATTTAGTATGTATAGTTATATATAATTTATGTAGTATAAGTAAAATTTATTTTCTATGTTTAAGGAATATCAACATAAAATAGAAAACCATCCTGGTAAGAATATTAAGTCACTTTTCTTAGATTGAGGAAGAGGGTACCTAAATCAAATTTTCATTGATCACTTAAAGAAGTGTGGGATAATATCCCAAGTCGCTCCTCCTTATACACTAAAATGGAATAGTGTTAGTGAAAGGAGAAATCATGCATTTCTTGATATGATTAGATCAATGACTATTCATGAAACTCTTCCATTATCCTTTTGGGAATACACCTTGAAAAAAATGATATATACCCTTAATCGAGTACCAAATGAATATATATATGAGATTCCATATGAGTTGTGGTATGGAAAGAAACCTAGTCTATCACAAATACATGTATGGAGATGCAAGGCTTTTTTCAAGACTATACCAAATGGAAAATTAGCATCTAAAGAACAAAGTGAAATTTTATAGGTTATCTAAAAGAAATTAAAGGATAATACCTATATAAACCTTTAGATGGAAAAGTTATTGCAGAAATATAAGTCACATTTCCAGAAAGGGAACACATTTATTATTGAAATTGTGGGATCAAGATTGACTTTGATGAATTTAATGATCCAGATTCACAAGATTTGGTATGAGGACAATCTCTATAAGAGATAGTGGGAGATAAAGATGTTCCAAAGAAACAAGTACTATATAGTTTGACTCTAGAGGTTAATAAACTAGAGAGTTATGGTTTTCTTTTCACCAAGTCAAGTGACACATTACTCCTTGATAATGATGAACCTATAACTAATAAGGAAGTAGTAGAAGGCAAGGATGCCGCTAAATGGAAAGATTCCATGAATTCTGAGATGGAGTTCGTGTACCAAAAATCAAGTTTGGATTTTTGTAGACCCTCCATATAATGTAAAAACCATTGAGTGTAAATGGGTATTTAAGAAAAAATTGCACATGGATGGTAAGGTCAATACCTATAAGGCATGACTGGTAGTAAAGGGGTTCATACAACATCAAAGCATCAACTATGATGAAACCTTCTCATTAGTAGTAATGCTTAAGTACATCAGAATATTACTTGAAATAAAAGCCTTCCATGATTAAGAGATTCAGATAATGGATGTCAAAACTTCTATTATAAATGGGATGTTGTTTGAACATGTCTATATGACTCAACCCAAAGGTTTTATAAAGTCAAAGAATTGAAAAGTGTGCAATTTTTAGAGATCCATTTATGGTTAAAGAAGAAATCATGATCATGGAATGCTCATTTTGATGCAGCCATAAGATAATTTGGAGACATAAATAACAAAAGTGATCCATGTTTATATAAAAAGGTTAATTGGAATGCCACCATTTTCCTAGTATTTTATGTTAATGATATATTAATTATGGGGAATTAAGTGCAAGTCTTATAGTCATTTAAGAATTGGTTGAATAAATGCTTCTCCATGAAAGGATTAAGTGAATAAGCCTAAATTCTAGGGATCATGATCTATTGAAATGGATCTTAGAGGATTCTTGGTCTAAGTCAAAGTACATATATTGGAAAGGTACTTTAAAATGTATAGTATAGAACAATCCAAGAGAGTGTTGTTTCTCACGTCATAGGGTGTCAATATCTCTAAGAAAATGTGTCCAAAAACACATGGTGAGATTGAAATAATGAGTATAATCCCTTATGATTCATCAGTGGGGTCTATCACATATTCCATGTTATATACTATGTTTGATGTTGCCTTTTATTTGAGCACGGTGGGAAGATATCAAGATAATCTAGTAGAGATGCAATGGATAACTGTCAAAACTATCTTGAAGTACTTGAGGTGTACATAGGATATATTCCTGGTGTATGGAGGAGATGAAAAACTAGCAGTGAGAGGATACACTGATACTAGTTTCCAAATAGATCATGGTGATCTAAAATGACAGTTAATCTATGTATTTTTTCTGAATGGTGGTGCAGTGAGCTGGAGAAGCTTGAAAAAACCTATGGTCATCGATTCTATAGTAGAATTAGAGTATATAACAATGCAAATAAGGAGGTAGTATGGGTATACATATTTGTCTTAGACATTAGGGTTTTAACTAGAAGTGTAGAACTTGTTCCATTTTATTGTAATAATACTATAGTAGTGGTGCTTTCCAAGGATCTTAGGTCACAGAAGAGTACAAATCATATACTTTGGAAGTTTCATATCTTAAGGGGTTTTAATCAGAGAGGTGAAGTAACAGTTAGCAGAGTATCCACAGAGGATAATATGGAAGACCCTCCTTGAATATATCCACATCTCACCAGAATTATGGTTCTCATGTGAGAGCTAGTAGTTTGAGACTTGATAACAGTTGGTTCTAGTGTAATTGGGAGTGTTAAAGTGGGTTCCATATACCCAAATTGTGTATATACTTTAGTTACCATTACATGTTTACAATTTGATATATACATGTGTTTATCTTATTAGAATAGTGTTGATACCTTTTCAACCACTATATTTATGGTAATATCCTTACATTATATGTTTTATTAAAAGTTTATAGTAATTCTTAGGCTATAATGAGAACATAGAGATACCATGATAGTAATGTTAAAGTAATTTCTTATGGTCTAGATACATCATACTGAAAGGACATAGATGATGTGTGACTATCATATGCTGGGGGATCATAATCATTGAGACTTATTCTCATGAGTTTCTCACTTAGTGATATCGAATAGATGAGATCTTGAGGACATACCCACCAATAGGAACACAACATGTTTTAGGTGTCATTGGTTATTTCTATCTACAAACATGTGTATTAGTCACCTAACTTTTGTAACGAACCATTTTTTCATGATGATACGAATATATTTTTTTATATTTAAAATACTTTAAATGGAACTTTTAATGTTTTCAAATGTAGTCACAGGGGTCATGAGTGTGTTTGGGGATTTTTCAGAGCCCATAACACTGGTATTTTGGAAAAAACCCAGGCCACAAGGTTAGGACAAACCGTGCATCCCAGCTCACATGGTTTCCACTAACCGTACAATGTGAGAAAGAGGAGAAAAATGGGCCACATGATTTTTATTTAACCATGAAACCCCAAGAATATTTCCATGTGAAAACTTCAAAGTTTTGATTGTGGTATTTCTCATGGTTTTCACACGGTTAGGAAAACCATGTGCCTTAACTGCGCATGGTCTCTCTTTAGGGAGTGTCTTGAGCATGGTTTGCATGGGTTTTAGCCAAGAAATGCAGCCAAACCGTGTAACCCATATTTTCAGGGTGAAAATTACAAATTTACCTTAATGATTCTTTTAAACCCTTTTTTATTTTCTTCCTCCCATTCCAACAGATGAAATCGGTTCTTCTCCTCCCATAACACTCCCTCAATCCCAATCTAGGCTTTGAGATAACTTTTTGATCCAGAGTCCAAATCAGGTACTGTTAGAAGCATCATATCCATCTCGATAAGATCTAGAATACTATATCTTCCTATATCAATTTATATTTGGATTTATTGTGTTATTTAGGTGCAATCTCTTTTTCCCATTTTTTATATTGTTGGAACGTTTCTTTAATTTCTTCCAACCTACTTTGAATTTGAGGCCGCCATCGGATGATGAGTCATAAATGGACGTAAGGTAGGTTCTATCATTATTTTTCCTAATATTTTTTGTGTTTTATTAACTTTTATATTGTTCTTCATATCAAACTTTGTCTCACATCATTTTTTAATTGACTTCTTCATATTAAATTGATCTATGCACCTTGTTATATACCTGTTGATCCTTATTTATAAGGTTAGGGAGTTTTAACCTCAATTATGGACACCCCTTGGGTGTGCCAACTTGAATTTCCCGTGTGGTTAATTACTTAATTGATTGGAATGACTTATAAAAGTTAATCTTATATTATGAATGGATTTTCCTCTGTTATATAATTGATTAATGAACCCAAGGAACCTCCTAAGTGTGTGAACCAACTCCTAATTAAAATTACCTACGTAGGTAATTTCCCAATTTATAGGGACCCATACTTTTCTTACTTTACTATTACATCATTTCAAATATAAAAAACATAATATTATTACACATAGAGGGTCCAAATGTTTAGTGTCTTGGGAAAACTAGGACCATAGATAACAAATACAACATCAAGCATAAATATTTATTTAATTTCTTCTTCTCTAGATTCTTATTGGCACTTGTCCTATCCTTAGTAAATGTAGCCACCTAAGGATATACATCAAAAGGGGTGAGATAAAAGCCCAGTAATAGGATAGATAATAACAATATAGCATGGGGTGAGAATAATCATTACATATTTAAAAGATCATGAACATGAGAGGAGCATTAATAAAATACTTGAAATGTGGCAATGCATAAAAATGAAACATCATGTCTTAGTGGTTAACTACCACGCATACTTGTGAACCAAGATAGAATATTGTTCACACATCATTTCACATTTACTAATGAGATTCATCACTTTACCCAATGCATTGGAGCATTGTATAATTCCGGGCGCACCCATCACATTGAAACATTCATATTGCGCTATATAATTCCGGGCACACCCGTCACATCATAACATTATCATCATCATACTTTCCACATAGAACACATATAAAAAAATGTAAATAACTAAACCATGTAATGTAATGGGTTTCATCTCATAATAACACATTCATAAGCTTTGGGTTCCCAAAATAAAGAGGTAATACCATACATGTTACAAGACCCGTCCACTTTGAGTGAGAAGTAAAAGGGGTGTTCTTAAAAGAAGAGTTCTTTTGGAAAATTTTTTTATTGACATAAAAACAAGTGACAAAAATGTATATACCAGAAAATTAAAGACAACGATGAACAAATTATCTTTAAGGAGTAACCATATCAAAGATGGAGTGAAAGAGGGAGAACCTGAAGGAAGAAAATTGGGTTCGAGATTTCCCCTTACCTTGTATCCGAATGCTTCCTTCTATTTAATGTTCTGTATAATGACATTATATTCAATAATTATAAATAAAAACCTTTTTTACATTAATATGGTTCATTATGGGTTAATTAAGAGATTTTATGTGCCTTTTTATGAGTTATAGAGTTTAAAAACATTATTCGGGAATGTTTGTTTTTATGGTTTTTTTGAGTGGTTCACTTGTATTCTTAAATTGAAGTTCGAGTAGAACATGGGTAAACATCAAGAAATGATACTAAATGTTATTAATGATATTAAATTAGTTTGAATTATATTATAATGAATCATATTATATCCATGTTGATGAATCATTAGATAATAATTAAATGATGATTATTTGGGTTAATTTGGGCGGTTTTTCGATCACAACGAACTTGTTTTAATTTATCACTTAGCAATATGGCCATAAGTTAGTTCCGGAACTTTAAATAGGAGATAATACATATAAAATATTCTGGTTCAACCATAAATTTTTTTTCATGACCAGATCTGAAGGTAGAAATGGAAGAAGAAAGCATGTCGTTCTTGAAGGTGATAAATTAACACCTCACGAACAACGTTCTCTTTAATAAAATAAAAGGAAGAGGGAAAGGGGGTTGGATGATATAATATCCCATTAGAATCATAAAATTACAGTATATGTATAATAATAGAGTTAAAATACCATTTAGATGAAGATAGGTGGGGAGAGATCAAGAAATGAACTTGAAATTTAAAGGAAATTAAAGGAGAAGAGGGAGAGAAATTACCTCTTAAATCCTCCTCTTGAGATTCTCCATAAGAAAGATAGGATTGGCCTTTTGATGAGACCAGAAGCTCTTGGAAGTGGGATAGGGGCTAGGTAGGATGTTTGGGCAGAGTTTAGAGAAGTATTGGATCTTGAGAGGTGTGAGGGAATGAGGGTGTGAAGGGTGGATTTTATAGTGGAGGGGAGAGGGGTTTCCTTAATATAAAATTCATTAGTTTATTAATTTTTGCTAAGACAAGGAATAGTGAGTAATCCATGACCAATAATAGTAAATAAGGCATGTGAGTTCTAGATTTGGGTGCTTACATCACTTGTGATGTCAGGAATAGTGGGTTTTAATTATAATTCATTTATTCGGTAAATTAATGTATTTTACTATTCACCAAAAATTCAAGTATTTTAGAAAAATACCAAAAATTTACCCCAACCATTTTTCAACGAGTAGAATCAAAAAATGAATTCCATTTTTCAAAAATAATTTTCTAAATATTATTAATTTAATATTTAATTAAAATCATGGTTTATTACAAAAAAACAGTTTTAAAACATTCATTTACTTATTCTAAAATATAGGTACATCATAATTTAACTTGAATATTATTTTTATACTATCATAGGTAAGGTTACTATTAATTAGGGTATATCACTATTCATAAGGGTATGTTACTATTCACAAGGGTATGTTACTATTCACCAAAAATTATTTTTGTTTTATTAGACTCCAAAAAACATCTTGAACATAACCATGTATGTGAGATTTTCAAAATTCCAAACACAGAAGTGACAAAATTATGTTTAAAGGTCACTTATCACTTAGTAGTTCATTATGTTGTATTTTCATGTTATGAAATAATTATAAGAAGGTAAATTTCCATTGAAAAACTTTGGGTCGTTACATTCTTCCCCCCTTAAGAAATTTCGCCCCTGAAATTTCACTTTACACAAATAGGTGAGGGTGTTTCTCCTTAATTTCCTCTTATAGTTCCCGTGTTGCTTCCATAAACTTATGGTTCCTCCATAAAACTTTGACAATATGGGTTGTCTTGTTGCATAGAACCTTATCTCTCCTATCCAGGATCTTTACTGGCTGCTTCTCATAGGAGAGATCATCTTCCAGCTGCACCACCTCTGAGTTTAGTACATGTGAGGGGTCTAGTATGTACTTCCTCAGTAGTGATATATGAAACACATCATGAACTTGAGCCATATTCGGTGGAAGTGAAAGACGATAGGCCACATCTTCTATGCGCTCAAGGATCTCAAAGGGGTCAATATACCTTGGGCTTAACTTCCCTTTCTTCCCGAATCACATGACTCTCTTCCATGGAGATATTAGAAGGTAGACTTTATCTCCAACGTCGAACTCCAAGTCCCTTCGATGGTTGTCAGCATAGATATTTTGCCAACTTTGAGAAACTTTGATGTGTTTCTGGATGACTTGAACCTTCTCTGTCATCTCTTGAACAAGATCGGTTCCAAGTAGCTTTCTTTCTCCAACTTTATCCCAACAGGTTGGAGTTCTACATCGCTTCCCATAAAGAGCTTCATACGGATCCATCTGAATACTCCAGTGGAAGCTATTGTTGTATGAGAACTCAACCAATGGGAGATGCTGATCCCAACCACCTTTGAATTCAAGAGAGTAGGCTCTTAGCACATCTTCAAGCATCTGAATAGTTCTTTCAAACTGGCCATCATTTTGGGGGTGATCGGCCGTGCTGAAATTTAATTCAGTGCTCAAAGCATGTTGAAGACTCCTCTAGAATTTAGATGTGAACCTTGGATCACGGTTAGAGACAATCGAGAGTGGAACACCATGAAATCTCACCACTTCCTTCACATATATATTTTCAAGTTGTTCAAGCGAGATATTTTCATGAATAACGATAAAATGGGCAGTCTTGGTGAGTTGGTCAACCACAACCCATATCGCATTATCTCCCTTCGACGTCTTCAGGAGACCCGTGACAAAGTCCATAGTAACATTTTCCCATTTCCACATGGGTATAGGCAATGGATGCATCATGCCTTTGGACTTTTGTCACTCAACTTTAACTTGCTGACAGACCAAGCACCTTGATATATATTCCGCAATCTCCTTCTTCATGTTATCCCACTAGAAGTGTTCTCGAAGATCACGATACATCTTGGTACTCCTAGTATGGATAGATAATGTTGAGTTATGTGCATTTTCCAATAGCTCCTTCTTTATCCCGGGTGATGAAGTCACACAAAGCCACATTCCAAACTGAATCACACCATCATCGTTGATATGAAACTCTTGCAGATTCCCTTCCTTTACTACATTCACCCTCTTTTGTATCTCCACATCATCCCTTTGTGCTTCCTTAATCTTCTCCTGGATGGATGGTTGCGCAATCATTTGGGCAAGGTAGGATGTATCCCCTGCCCTTATGATTTCCAAATCCATCCTTTGCATATCTAAGGAGATAAGGTCTTTCTCAATCCACAACATGGATAGAGTAGCAGGTTATTTTCTGCTTAGAGCATCAACTACCTTGTTCACCTTTCCGAGATGATAGTGAATAGAGCAATCGTAATCCTTGATTAGCTCTAACCATCTCCTTTGACACATGTTGAGCTCCTTTTGTGTGAATATATACTTTAGGCTCTTGTGGTCAATGTATATGTCACACTTCTCACCATAAAGGCAGTTCTGCTAGATTTTCAAGGCAAAAATCATAGCTTCCAACTCTAGATCATGCGTCAGGTAGTTCTACTCATGGATCTTCAACTAACATGAGGCGTAGGCTATCACATTTTTGTTTTGAATGAGTACACAACCCAAGAATTTCTTGGAAGCATAACTATATATCACAAAACTTTCTCCACTTTTTGGTAGTGTGAGTACAGGTGCAGTGATTAGCCTTCTCTTTAACTCCTTGAAGCTTCCATCACATTCTTCTATCGAGACATACTTTACCCATTTCCTTATTAACTTAGTTAGTGGGCTTGACAATCTTGAGAAGTTTCTCACAAAACGTCAGTAGTACCCAACTAATCCAAGAAAACTACAGATTTCTGTGACACTAGAGGTCCTGGGCCATTCCTCAATCGCCTTTGTTTTTGAAGGATCCACAGAAATTCCCTCACTTGTGATCACATGTCCCAAGAACATGACTTGCTTCATCCAAAAGTCACACTTTCTGAACTTGGCGTACAACTTCTCCTTTCTTAATGTCACCAACACAAGTCTTAGATGTTCTTCATGTTCTTCCTTGCTCTTGGAGTATATGAGAATATCATCGATAAACACTACCACAAATTTGTCGAGGTAATGTCTAAAGACTCTATTCATAGTATCCATGAAGATTGTAGGGGCATTAGTAAGTCAGAAGGGAATCACCAAAAACTCATAGTGCCCATACCTTGTTCAGAAGGCAGTCTTCTGAATATCTTCCTTCTTCACTTTTACCTGATGATATCCAGAATAAAGATCCACCTTTGAGAAGTATTGATCACCTCTTAACTGATCGAACAAGTCATCAATCCTTGGGAGTGAATACTTGTTCTTTATGGTGATCTTGTTGAGTTCCTGATAATCAATACACAACCGCATTGTTCCATCCCTCTTCTTCACAAAGAGCACTGGTGCACCCCAAGGTGATGCACTAGGGAATATGAACCCTTTTTCCAGATGCTCTTGTAGTTGCTTCTTTAACTCCTCCAGTTCGATAGGAGCCATCCTATAGGGACACTTCGAGATAGGAGTAGCTTCGGGCATGAGTTCAATTGAGAAATCTACCTCACGATCCGAGGGAATTCCGGGTAACTCTTTAGGAAATACATTGTCATATTCCCTCACGATGGTCATTTACTCAAGGTTGTCACTTTCATTCGACTCAACCATTTGGGAGAGGTATGTTTCTTCATAGGTAATCAATACCCACACCATTGAAGTATTTATCAATGGAGATTCATGATCTTCCTTGCATTTGCAGAGGATCATGGGATGGTTCAGAATATGAAAAGCTATTTCCTTTTCCCAACAGTTGATATGTTCTCTATATAACGAGAGTCAATCCATTCCCATTATAGCGTCGAATTCTACCAAGGGAAGTGTTACGAGATTCGCCAAAAGAATCTTCCCACATACACCAACAAGAGAGGATTCAAACACTTGGGTTGCAATGATTTCACCACTTGGTGTTTTTACAGATATCTCTACTTCAAGGTTTCGGAGCTTCGATTCTATAGTTTTAGCAAACTTGAATGATATAAAGAAATGCGTAGAACCAGAATCAAATAAGACTTTTTCCATTCTTGAGTGAATAGGAAGTGTACCTTGTACAAATTCATTATCATGATCCACCTCTGTAGTAGTGATGGCATACGCCTTACCTTGTTCCTTTGTCTTTGGTGGCTACTGACGCTGATTACCCTCGAGAACTCGAGGTTTAGTGCACTGGTTTGCATAGTGCCCTAGCTCCCTACAGTTGTAGCATTGAACCATGAGTGGTTCTCTCCCTTCATAGACTACATTCTTCTTCCTTTTCATGTATTTTTGACACTCTTGAGCATGGTGTCCTTCTTTCCCACACTTTAAGCATTTCCCCGTCCCTTTGGGGCAGTTCCCAGGGTGCAACTTTCCACATTTTTGGCATGTGGGTCGTTGATTTTTCTTCCCACCCTTATCATTAGATCCACCATCTTCAAACTCCATCTTTTGTTTCTTATCACCATAGAAATGGGACCATTCTCCAAAATCCATATCCACTTTGAGGTCACATCAAACAACTTCTTCATAACTCCCAAAGTCTCTGATTGCAAGATCCTTTCGAAGGTGTGGTTTTAATCCACTAAAGAATCTATCAATTTTGCTATCATTGTTGATAACAAAACCCGAAGCGTACCTTGAAAGCCTTGTGAAATTCACTTAATAGGTTGTGATAGATTCTCCTTCTTTTTTCTTGAGATATATTAATTCTCTCTCCATCTTCATACGAAGAGTTCGTGGGAAATACTTATTAAGAAACATTATCTTAAAGTCTTCCCATTCCATCTCTTCAGTTTCCTCCCTTGGCTTGGTGTTCTTAATCAAAGCCCACCATTGATCGGCTTCTCCAACTAGACGATAAACAGCTAGGGTCACCTTCTCTGTCTCAGAACAGTGAATCACAAAAAAATATCTTCTCTATGGATTTGACCCACTGTTCCGCAACTAGTGGATCGGAAGATCCACTAAATGCCGGTGGTCGTTGCTGCATAAAACATTCGATAACCAATTTCTCCCTCTTTGGTGAAGGAGGACGTTCCCCATTATTATGGTTATTGTTCATAACCTAAGATAATTGGGTAAGCATCGCCATGAAGTTTTGAACTCCACATCTCAAATCATTGGGGATGTCATTCGGACAGTCGTTGCATTGGCCCTCACATGAGTTGTTGGCATGATTTCTCCTGGTTCCCACCATTTTCTAAAATTGAAAAGGTTAGAAAAAAACATAAGTAAAAAATTCATGAATAACATATTCATTAAAACAATTTATACCAAAAACATAACATATGGGATCACTATGTAAATATTCTTGTGTGCATATTTGTACTTAATCTCATGCTCTAGGTTTTCTCTAGGGTTCACTAATCTTAATTCCCAAATTAACTAAACCTTCCCTCTGATACCAACTATAGCGATCCATCCTTTTATTATATTACTATTACATCATTTCAAAGATAAACAAAATAATAGTATTACACATAGAGGATCCAAAGGTTTAGTGTCTTGGGAAAACTAGGACCATACATAACAAATACAACATCAAGCATAAACATTTATTTAATTTCTTTTTCTCTAGCTTCTTATTGGAACTTGTCCTCTCCTTAGTACATGTATACACCTGGGGATATACATAAAAAGGGGTGAGCTAGAAACCCAGTAAGAGGATAGATAATAACAATATAGAATGGGGTGAGCATAATCATGACATAGGCAAAAGATCATGAACATGAGAGGAGCATTAATAAAAGACTTAAAATGTGGAAATGCAAAAAAATGAAACATCCAGTCTTAGTGGTTAACTTCCACATATATTTGTGAACCAAGCTATAATCTTATCCACACATCATTTCACATTTACTCATGAGATTCATCACTTTACCCAATTCATTAGAGCATTGTATAATTCTGGGCGCACCTGTCACATTGAAATATTCATATTGCGCTATATAATTCCGGGCTCACCCGTCACATCATAACATTATCATCATCATGATTTCCACATAGAACACATATAAAAAATGTACATAATTAACTCATGGAATGTAATGAGTTTCATATCATAATAAAACATTCATAAGCTTTGGGTTCCCAAAAGAAAGAGGGAATAACATACATGTTACAAGAACCGTCCACTTTGAGTGAGAAGTAAAAGGGGTGTTCTTAAAAGAAGAGTTCTTTTGGAATTTTTTTTGACATAAAAACTAGTGACAAACATGTATATACAATAAAAGTAAATATAATGATGAAAAAATGATCTTTAAGGAGTAACCATATCAAATATGGAGTGAAAGAGGGAGAACCCGAAGGAAGAAAATTGGGTTCGAGATTTCCCCTTACCTTGTATCTGAATGGTTACTTCTCTTTAATGTCCTGTATAATGACATTATATTCATTAATTAGAAATACAGAACCATTTTTAATTTAATATGGTTCATTATGGTTTCATTAAGTGATTTTATGTGCCTTTTTATGGGTTATAGAGTTTAAAAACATTATTCAGGATTGTTTGTTTTTATGGTTTTCTTGAGTGGTTCACTTGTATTCTTAAATTGAAGTTCGAGCAGAACATGGGTAAACATACAGAAATGATATTACATGTTATTAATGATATTACAGAAGTTTTAATGATACAATAATTAATCATATTATATCCTTGTGGATGAATCATTAGATAATAATTAAATGATGATTACTTGGGTTAATTTGGGCGGTTTTTCGTTCACACTGAACTTGTTTTAATTTATCACTTAGAAATATGGCCATAGGTTAGTTCCAGAACTTTAAATAGGAGATAATACATATAAAATATTCTGGTTCAACCATAAAAATGGTTTCATGACCATATTTTAAGTTATAAATTGAAGAAGAAAGCATGTCGTTCTTGAAGGTGATAAATTAACACCTCACGAACAACGTTCTCTTTAATAAAATAAAAGGAAGAGGGAAAGGGGGTTGGATGATATAATATCTCATTATAATCATAAAATTACATTATATGTATAATAATGGAGTTACAATAACATTTGGATGAAGATAGGTGGGGAGATATCAAGAAATGAACTTGAACTTGAAAGGAAATTAAAGGAGAAGAGGGAGAGAAATTACCTCTTAAATCCTCCTCTTGAGATTCTCCTTAAGGAAGCTAGAATTGGTCTTTTGACGAGACCAGAAGCTCTTGGAAGTGGGATAGGGACTAGGAAGGATGTTTGGGAAGAGTTTAGAGAAGGCTTGGAGCTTGAGAGGTGTGAGGGAATGAGGGTGTGAAGGGTGACTTTTATAGTGGAGGGGAGAGGGGTTTCCTTAATATAAAACTCATTAGTTTATTAATTTCCCATAAGACAAGGAATAGTGAGTAATCCATGACCAATAATATTAAATAAGCCATGTGAGTTCTATATTTGGGTGCTTAAATCACTTGTGATTCCAGGAATAGTGGGTTTTAATTATAATGTATTTATTCGGTAAATTAATGTATTTTACTATTCACCAAAAATTCAAGTATTTTAGAAAAATCCCAAAAATTTACCCCAACCATTTTTCGATGTGTAGAATCCAATAATGAAGTCCATTTTTCAAAAATAATTTTCTAAATATTATTAATTTAATATTTAATTAAAATCATGGTTTATTACAAAAAAATAGTTTTAAAACATTCATTTACTAATTCTAAAATATAGGTAAATCATACTTTAACTTGAATATTATTTTTATACTATCATAGGTAAGGTTACTATTAATTAGGGTATATCACTATTCATAAGGGTATGCTACTATTCACAAGGGTAGGTTACTATTCACTAAAAAATATTTTTGTTTTATTAGACTCCAAAAAACATCTTGAACACAACCGTGTATGTCAGATTTTTAAAATTCCAAACACATAAGTGACAAAATTATGTTTAAAGGTCACTTATCAATTAGTAGTTCATTATGTTGTGTTTTCATGTTATGAAATAATTATAAGAAGGGAAATTTCCATTGAAAAACTTTGGGTCGTTACACTATTAACCAAGACACCTTCTAAGTGCCTTATTGATACTTATAAATTGAATTTCCATGTTTTAGTAAATTAAATGGATTAATTATATGGAATGGTTTATTCATAATGATTTTATTTTCCTTAAATGAAATGATTAAATGGGATAACTTGTAAAGGGTGTAAGACCACATTGTTTTTTATGCTTCATCAAATGCTCATTGAGAATTGTAATTCCTTTTTTATAATGGAACTCGACTATTGAGATACATGATGGGTAATACCTCATGTATTATATTATAGATATGATTATTCCTTGATATAAGTTTTGTAATGATGGTAAGGGTTCTGTTGGGAATGATAGTTTCACACTACCTTACATTGGGTGTTGAGTATGACGTCTCATGCCATTGACACTACTTGGACGGTGGGCATGATGCACCACATACCTTGTTTTGAGTGTGGACAGGATGGAACACTCACCATCTTGAGTAATGATCATGATTCCTTAAACTCATTATGATATGTAGGGAATGTACCCTATTTCTTGAGCTTGTAGGGTTTTTTAGACTGGTTATAGATGGCTAAGTTACACCTCGGTCCATCCAACACCTATTATTCCAGGTATATGACCACTTATGTCTGCACGTACTTGGTTTATATAAGTGGATGAAATATATATCTAAGACACAAACATATATATATAATATATATATAGGGACTAGTCAGACATTCATCCCGACCATGAGCCAAAGCAGGTAGAGATGCCATGTGTCCTTTAGGAACATAAGTGGGATTTTAATTTTTTATTCAACATTTTTTATTAATTATTATCACCTGAACACTATTTAGTTATGATTGCTACTTGGATTACTTCTAGACACCGTTGGTGGTGGCCTATAGGGATTTTATCTCACACCCTACTCAGGATGCCATTGGTACCTGAGAAGATTACTTTTCTGTAGGTATGGATAAGGGAAAGTACCCTGCTTCAACGTTTTGATATGCTTTATCTTCAGATGGAGCATAGGAGCAGAGGACTGGGCATATTCTTGAGATGCTAGTGGAGTAGCCTTTTATTATTTTTGTTCTTTTTGTATAGCATGGTTGTATATGTTTGTTCCATTTTCCACTTTTGTATATCAGAATATAGAGACCTAGTTTTTTCCTTGTAAGAATTTGGAATATTTATACATATATTTTCAGTGCTATGCATTGAGATAGCATGCAATTCTGAGCCTCGGTGTGGTCTAAATAAACATTATAAAAATATTAAGTATTTTTATACTATTCATACGACGAAAACAGGATATCTATTAAATGATTGATCATATCAGAAATATAAGACCATGATTGGGTTTGGAACGTAGTTTTTACCCTAGGCGTGACATAAAATATGTCATCCTGGGACGTTCGGACCCCTCACTCATTAGCGACACATTAAATGGATGAATTAATTTATTAATTAGTTAATTTAATAGCTCAAACCCAAATATCTCTTAAAAGGTAGCTCAAATCAGAAATACAATTCCACAATTCAGTTTGGAGCATGTTGTTTACCCTAGGTGAGACATAACCTTTGTCAGCAAAGGCCTTCTGTAGAAAAAGTCCCAGAGGGAAAAACTGTAAATAAAATAATTAGATAAAATTGATTTATTTGAAATAATACTTCTAATAAATTCTGAACGGGGGATCAGATTATAAATTTGAGACCTCCATTGAATTTGTAGTGTGATGTTTTCCCTAGGGGAAACCTTAGTTGAGAGGGCACAAGAGATTCAGATTTCGCAACCACTGACAGTTTCCTTTAAATAAGAGTTTTAAGAAATGAGATAGAGTTAGCTCATTTTTCTCTTGGACAGTAGAGGTATGGCCGAAAACAATTTGATGTCCAAACTTCATTAGATCATGAATAAAATGAAAGTGCTAGTAGATCAAAGTGCAATGGACACAACGAAAGATCCAAATTTTAGGTAGGATTTCTATTTTGGATTCTGCAGTCCCCCGATTGAAATTTCATTGTCGAATATCATTTCTGTTTGAATTCGCTGCTTTGGAATCCTTCCTTGATGGACAAAATAACAACAGCCATCGACTATTTAATTTCTAGACCATCTGTTCTTCTTCTTTTTTTGTCGTTCTTTGCATTCATCATCGACCAACTTTACGCCACACATAAACGACATTCGATCGTCGAGCAGAGCATGGTTCTATGAAGGTCGCGGTCCAGGGATTCTAGATCTATGACGATTTTGCGTTTCGAGCACTGAAGGAGGTGTAATGAAAAGCGAAAGCAGTGTTTACTTTTCACCATGCTGAAACGTCTATGAATCGTTGAGTGGAGACTGGTTCTATGAAGATCACATCCCAAGGGGTCGAGATCTAGTCCCAAATCGCTTTTTCGACCACCGGGGTGTTCTAGGTGGTTTGCGAAAGACCCACAGCGGTGTCGGTGCCGCCACCACGTGGAGGAGGATGCAGAGGTAGTGTGTTAGCGTGCACGGGGCGTACCGATGATGTGGAGGCCAGACCGCGGGCCAATGGGGTGGACCACCTTGATTGGGGCGGACCGGGCCGGTCTAGCCCGGATGGGCCTTCGGGCCGGAAAAAAATCTTCCAATGCCCATATCTTCTTGTCCGGGCATCTTATTCACGTGCCATCTATGAAAATGTGACCCTTGCTTCATGGCAGATATTTTGAGGCTGCTTTTGGTACTTTCTTTAGGATCAAAGTTCGGTGGTACGAAACGTCTGTTTTTAATAATAATAATATAATTATTATTATTCAGGAAACTTGCATCGGACCGTATGTATGCATACGATGTTCGATTGATGTGTCGTCAGAGGCTATGCGACCATGGAGTTGAGGAATAATTATCAAAACTATTTTTGGGTGCTTAAAACAAATTTTGGGGTGTGGGCCCCATGAGCCCTGTTTTGGGCGATTGCGGTGAAATGTCACTTTTTCACCGAGTGCCCATTTTGGACAAATTAATAGCCCATCCCATGTGTTTTTCAAGGGAATCGTAATGGTGTGATCTGATTGATGTGTTTTAGGATCAAGGTGTGGGCCCCTTGGGGCACTATTTGTGCACAATGCGGCGGAATGTAGCTACTTAACTGGGAGTCCGTTTTGGGCGAATGATCAGTCAATCTTATGCATTTTTTCACAAGGATCATGACAATGTGACCTGTTTGGTTATCCAGAGCCATTTGAAAGAGAAATTCCAGTAGATTTACCTTTTCACCCTTCAGATCAGTAACTAGAAACGTGTGCTCATTAGCCTTTTGGATAGAGGTGTAGTGTACTATGAGAGTACACTGGAACACCTTATGGGTACGAGCTCATAGTTTAGTACTTGAGTATAGCTAGGTACGTGACCAGAAGATGAGGTAGGGCCACCCGACGTGTGGGACCCACATGCACCATGTACCACTCTTCTAATCTTCTACCTCTCGTATCTCCTTATATTGGACTCATATTTTGGCATGCGAGTAGCCTATCCTGAGTGTTTTCTCATATAGAATACGATGGTACCATCCATAGTGGATTTTGAAGTATGATACGAGATGTTCCAAGTGCGATGCCTATTTGAGGTGATGCTCGATGTTCTAGGCGCGATGCTTATCCGAGGTGATTCTCGATGATGGCAGTGATGTTTTTTGAATCACTAGAGTAGTACCGACTTACCCTCCAGTAGGGATGGGCAGTGGCATTCATCGATGACTCTTCAGGGATAACCCTCCAGCGGGGCTGGACAGTGGTGACACGACTGTTGTTGAAATCAAGTAAAAGTTTAAAATTTATGTTTTCATACTACTACTATCTAGTGGAAAGTAGGGTCTCACCCACATGGAAGACTTGTGACCACTTTTCTTAATAAAAATCCGTGAAAACACCCCACTATTGTCAGCAGTGGGGAGACTTTTTAAGCTTTTCTATTTAAAAAAAATGTTCTAAGAAAACTAAATCTTAACTAAATTATGACGAAGTAAGAGATAATCAAACTAAACACAATAGCAAAGAACAACACAAAAATAGATTCTAAGATGAACAAGAAAGATAAATTTCTAGGGAAAAGTTTATTCTACTAGTTTGAAAAGATTCATGTTCACTAAAATATGGATGCAACGTACCACTAAAAAAGGAATAACTTATCTCCATCACCAGGAGATAATCCATATAGATTGATCAACCTTGGAGTTTTCCACTCCAAGAACGTTGAACCACCAGATTAAAATTTGAAAATGACAATAGAACAAACTCACCGTGAGTTCTAAAGTTTTGCGAATCAAAAGTTTTAGAATATAAATCCACGATACGTCTCACCGAATGATCATGGAATTGAAAATTGAAATCAAGTGGTAAAAAGTGAATGAATGAATTCAAAATTGATCTCTCCAATGAATTCTGGATGCATTAATATGAAAAGTGATAAGGAAGAAAAGATATAACTAGTAGAACTAGAAATTTCCCCAAACCAAATTATTTAGTTCAATTTCATGTTCATTTTAGAAAAAGAAATCATTCAGTTACAAGGATAAAAATTGAGAATATACAGTGGAAAGTGAGAAATCCCCTCTAAACTATGGTGTTGCCTACTTTTCTCCTTAAATCTCCAAGAAAATGACTCTCTAAGATCTACACCTCGAAGGATCTGCTCTACTCCGATGTGTGTGATGTTGTTGAATCTTGAATGATGGAATCCCTGAAATTCTGTTACTGCTCTGCCTTTAAACCCACTGTCATCTGCTGCACATCACCGCCACTTTTCACCAACTTCAAGTTTTCTTCACCTGTGCTCCACACACATTCACTTTTTTGTGAACCACATGTCGCACTAGATTTTCCCTTGTAACTAACTTTCAGTGAGTTAGTTGAATACACTTAGACGTGTTTCCAACTTTGGTGTGAACCTAAACAATTAAGACAGAAAAGTAAATAAATGAATCAACGTTAAATGTTAACTTTTATAAATAAAAAAATGTTTAATTAAATAATTATTAAACATTATTAAGTTTAAATTAATAATTATTAGCTATTAATTTAATTATTATTATTTAAATTGATAATTAACTTTATTTTATTTAATGTTGTTAAATGTTATTATTTATTTAATTAATTTATTAAACTAATAATTTATAATTAAATTAAATTATTAATATTCAATACTTATTTATTAAAATAATTAAAAAATAATTATACTTTAAAATTAAATTAAATACTTTATTTCATTATTTTAATTATTGAAAGTATTCAATTAAGAAATTAATATATAATTAAAATATTAATTTAAATTTATTAATAATAAATTTTATTTTATTTTATAGATTATTTTATTATTAGTTATTTGCTTATATGTTTATTTATATTATTATTTAAGTTTTATTAAAAGTTAAGTTTTTTATGATTAATATTATTTTTTAATATTTATTATTATTATATTTATTTTTTAACAAACTTATCACCCCCCAATCTTCTTCTCCATCGGCATGGGGGGGTGTAGTTCCTTCTGAAACCTTCGAAAGAAGGGGCTGCAATGACTCCCTCCCTCGGATGGTGATGTACTCCGTGATGGCGCGACGACTCTTTCCCCCTTCGGCAGCGGGTTGGTTTTGGGGTCTCGACGGAAGGAAACATCAGCTCCCCGGTGGTCAGAAACCTCGGCTCGACATCCATCATCTGGTAGCAAGGCAGGGGAAAGGCTTCATTGATGGCAGTGGATAGTGAGAATGACACTAACAGAATAATTGGTGAGAAAGAGAGCATCAATATCAGTATAAAAATATATCAGTGTTGGTATGAGGGAGCATCAACGATGTCAGTGGCAAGGGTATGAAAGAGTGATCAACACCGATAGTAACAAAAATTACAAGAGATGTGTCGGTGACTCGCTGCAAAATTTGAAACACAATTATAAACTTAATTAAATTAAATAACATCATCTAAAACTAAGACTTAAAATAATTAAAGTACTTAATTGATTAATTAATTAAAAATGAAAAAACTATAATAAAATAAAACTAAAACTAAAATAATTTGACTAAAAACTACACTGGGTTATTAATTAAATTAAAATTAATCATTATAATTATAAAGTAAAATCATTAATTTAAAACACTTAAATTAATAAATTGAATTAATATTAAAATAAATTAATAAAATATTAAACTTAAAATTTGTTAAATAATTTTATTAAAGGGATATCGGTGAATGAGCGTGAACTGCGTCGGTGACTAAATGAGTCACCGTTAGTGTCAAAGGAAAGGAGTGGAGTGTCGGTAGCTTATGCTACCGACCATTGGCGCATGTCTGTCAATGAGAGAGACAAACTAAAAATAAAATGTCAGTGACATAAATTTTTAAAACTTCATATATAAAATTAAAATATAAAAGTAAAAAAACTAAATTAATTAATTAAATAACAAAAATGAGGACTTAAAATTAAAAACACATTAATTTATTAGATTAGAACTTAAGAATTCAACTTAAACATATTGACAGAATAATTAAATTAATAAATTAAAGTTATTTTAATCAAACTAAATTAAAACAAATAATATTAAATTAAAAACTAAGTTAATTAATACATAAATGAGATGATTAAAATACTATTTAATAATAATTTCAATTTATTAAAAAGTGTCCAAATTTAAAATAACTAATCAAATTGGTAATTTATAAGCTACAAAAATTACTAGGACGAAATTAATCATTTTAAAGGCTAAAATTAAATAATTAATTATAAAAATTGATTGAGTAATACATTTAATTATAAAAATACAAAATTTCATTTATCTATCAAAAATGTAAAATTACTTAATTAAATTATTAAAAACTAATATAAAAGATGTGGAAAATTGTATAAAAATAAGGCCACATCATGTGACATTTGCCGATGAATCTTCAGGGCTTACCCTCCAGTGGGGATGAGCAGTGGCATTCTCCGATGACGCTTTAGGGATTACCCTTCAGCGGGGAAAGGCAGTGGCATTCTTCATTTAGTCTTTCGGGCTTACCCTCCATCTAAGCTGGATAGTGGGTTCATTGATGAATCTTCGGGGCTTACCCTCCAGCGAGGATAGGCAGTGGCATTCGCCTATGAAACTTCTGAGCATACCCACCAGTGGGGCTGAGCAGTGGGTTCTTGACTTTGTAACATGATCTATTGACTGTATGACATAGTGATGAGATGCGCTTTGACGTGACTTTAGACTCTCAAGAAGGGGGGGGGGGTGATTTTCCCACTAAGATGTGTCCTTATAATGCAACCTAATACTTTGAGAATGAGACATAACCTCCCAAAGTGGATATTATCAAGGTGCGGTGATTGAGCCCCTTTGACTTGTAGTTTAGACCAGACGTGTGGGATACGGGGCATCGATGATGGTTACTTTTGGAATTGTTGGAGACTCTTTTCCTGGGCTGAGCTGTGAGATGGATATCCCATCACTCTCTCATTTGGGTTTCTTTTTTAAGTGCACGCGCACACACACAGATATATATATATATCGTATTATAGTACCCACTCCTTGAGTTTTGGTTACTCTCCTTCCAGGAGAGGTGAATACGTGTGGGGTATGCCACGTGATTTCTGTATATAGCTTCTCATGGCTGGATGAGTCTACTATCCTACTAAAGATAATGAATACTCGATGAGAAGTTCATCTTCTCACAACTTCTAGCTCCTTGTGTTTGGATGAGCTTACTTCAGTCTCTTATTGGGTTGAGCTATACTCTATTTTATTGTACCTTTTTCTATCTACTCCTCCCCTATTCAGTACATCTTTTGCTACTCCTTTGAGCCTTTGGGGAATCCTACTGAGTATTTTTATACTCACCCCTTCTTGGTCTTTGCTCTCACTTGGTGTGCCCTTTCAAATGACAAACATGTTGATCGTGAATTCAGAGGAGTATAGGGATATGGGGTGCTTGGATTGTGTGTGGTGGTTATAGCTTGGGATCCGGGAGCAGGGCTCTCTCACTTGTTTTACTTTTCCACCAGTTACAGGGTTGTGGAACATTTCTGTTTGGGCCTATATTTTTTCCCTTTCCCTTTCAGTTTAATTTTCTGTAATTGTACTATTTAGAGGCCAATGATTGTTTGTGGTATATTTATAGCAGTATTGTGTCCTGTTTTATTTTCCTTCTACACTTTTTCATTGAGTTTTCTATGTGTGTGTTTGTATAGTTTCTTAGGAAAATTACTCCCCGAGTATGTTGTGCCTTCGAAGCTAGTCACCACCCCTAGCCTATAGAGGCAGGCTTGGGGTAGTTGAGGCTTGAGCCCGACATGGTTCAGGTCATGAAAAAGTGGTATCAAAGGTGGTTAGACCCTTGGGACATTGTTCAGATGTTTCCCTAAAAAGGTCTTGGTTGGGTTTAGGGAAATAGTGTCTATGTGTCTTGAGATCGGCTCTCAGGCCAGGGAGTTCAGTGGTGGTGCGGCAGCTGATATAGACATTCACTAGGGCCCTAATCACCCGCTTGTCGACTCGGCTTGCTGAAACATCTGTTGCAGGAAAAAATGGTATGTGGATCATAGAGGATTAAGTATTTGACTATCATTATTGAGTCATATCCCTATAATTGTTGATATATATATGATCATTTGACCACAATACTCCTTGATAGATTCGGGATGCCTCTACGATGACATCTTGCCAGGATACTATCTATAGTTTGTGATGAAGACCCTATGAGTGACGGGGCCTCAGTTCACGATCCATCATACAATCTACCTTCCTCCAGGTGGATAGGTAGCAACACCTCTACCTGTGAAGCATTAGTTAGTACCAGCAACACATGTCAGGGGTGAGTGTAGGCTGAGCGCACATCATGAGTTCCAGTGTTAGAGACCACTAAGGTTCAACAGTGATCTATACCCTCAAGCAGTGGAGGTTTAGCTAGAGTCAGTGGTTCGCCTCTTTAGGCTTGTTTGGACACTGATAGATCAGAAGGTGTCTTTGGTAGCCAGTCTTTTTCCATGGAGTAGCTGGATGTTGGTGGATACTGGTTACTCAGATGCACGATGAGTCGACACTCTTGTGGGATGACTTCCAATAACTATTTCATGAGGAGTAATACCCTCTGCTTACGCTCCATACGGATTCAAGAGATCCTTCAGTTTTATTAGGGAGGTATAACGGTGGCTGGGTACACAACTAGGTTCAAAGACCTTACACACTACTCTATGGACATGATCCATGACAGCTACTTCCAAGCACAGAAGTTCGAGCAAGGACTCTATGGAGAGATTAATGCTATCATAATACCCTTGTGCATCCCCAACTATGTCGGGGTGTTGGAGTGGACACTAGTGGCAGAGAGATTTCTATCAAAGGGGTGCCATACAACTAGTTGTGGTAGTGGGTGCAATAGAGTTGAGATGTCTGCCACAACTAGAAGGCATCATAATACAAGATCTCGACACAAGAGGCCTCCCCATGATTGGTCTCAGGCATGTAGTCGTATGGGGAAGAGGTAGTGTAGAGCACAAGTACAGCCTGGGAGGGCCAGTGTTATGCTTGTGACAGGTGAGGTTGCATGGCATGAGACTGCTTGACCATACCTGCTATGTTTTCTAGGTAGTTGGTAGATGCACCGCCACGGTAGAGGTGGTACCATGATCTGGAATATCCTAAGTGAGGATAGGGTGGTCCCCGTGGAGGCAGTACATGAAGAGGATAAGGAATAACTGTGGTGGTTTGACGACACTGTAAGGTCCTTCCACCACCACTGGGTGACCCACATCAGGCTCAAGGAGATGGCAGTCAGGGCCGCAGGTAGCTACATGCGTTGAATGTTTACGATCCTGCAATACACGAGATTATAAGAGATATTCTCTATGTATATTATAACTTTTTGTAGTAGAACTTGTTAGAAACTTTGTGAGGTACTCTTTTATCCCTACTTCTTGCTTGAGGTTTTACCAGGGTGATGCAGAGCATTAGTGTAACCCTATGTTGGTGTTTTTCAACATAGCTTTGAATGCACAAGGAAGAGGGGTCCTTCCCCCATCGTGATGAATTTTTTTGATGTAAGAAAAATAGTGAGGGAGAATCAGTGCCTCCCAAAGTGGATAGTATTGAGTTTTATTGGATGAGTCGCTCTAAATTGTGCATTCAAGGAAGAGTTGTGCAGTGGAGTGTCAGAGCGGGTCCTGTATTTTCCAGTAGAGTTTTACTGCTCAATCTCCTTTTTCTTGGAATGCCACTAGTGAGTGTAGTGTAGTATCTATTTTGGGGATTACTCTCATTCCAAGAGAGGAAAATAATTGTGGGGTATTCCATGGGATTTCTGTATCTAGCCTCTTACGATTGGATGATTTTACTCACCTACCCTATTCATTGGTACCTTACATGCTAAACTTCAATCTTGATATTGTAGTTATCAAGTACAGGTCAAGGTGATGGACAACCCATAAAAAAACTATGTGACTCACTATGTGGTGCTAGAATAGGTAGTATTCGCCCTGAGAATGTGGATATACTATCTTTTGGGAGAGCGCTTTGTGGTTCGTACAGTCCACCAGAGTCTCAGGTGCATCTTAACCCAGAGAAACTTGAACCTGAGACAACGACGCTGGTTGGAAATTCCTACGAGACTATGGATTCGAGATAGTCTATACTCTGAAAAGTGGAAAAGTTATAGCAGATGTGCTTTGAAGGAAATACTAGGCTCACCAAATGAATAATGTTTTGGAGTAGTTAACTTCTCTACAGCTGACCCTGGTAAAGCAGGAGGGTTTAGTTTTCTTCAGTCGATGGTGTTGACTCCTTCACTTCTCGAGTGTCTAAATGATTCTCGGTTGTGATACATCAACTAAGAGGTCTGTTATGACTTAGATATCCATAGGTGATGCACCATATGGATATTCTGAAGGAGGGAATCATGAGACCTGGTTCTAGGGATAAACAATGGTTTTGGTTGCAATACGGGTGAAGGTTGAGCACCGAGTTTTGGTGGGTTGTTACAGCCTCTTAAAATCCCAAAGTAGAAATGGGATGACATATCCAAGAACTTCATCACAGGTATGTCACGCACATTGAAGGTCCATGATTCTATATGGGTGATAGTAGACCAACTCATGAAGTTGGTGCACTTCCTTGTTATCAGGGAGTAGAGTTCGATGGAGTGTTTGGGGAAGTTGTATGTATGAGAGATCATTCGCCTTCATGATGTACCCTCTATAATTGTCTTCGATCGTGATTCACTATTTATGTCACGATTTTGGAGAGGCCTATAGATGGAATTCAGAACCCAGCTGCAGATCAGTGCGACCCTTTCCCCCACAGACCGATGGGAAGATCGAGTGCACCGTCCAAGTGTTGGAGGATATGCTGAGGGCATGCATGTTGCCTTTTGGCCAGGGAGACAATATATCCCTTGAGTTTATTCGTGTCGTTCGAGGCCGTGAATAGGTTGGTGAGGTTTCCTATCACCTTGCCTAACCCTCGAGATGGAGAGGGTGCACGGTGTTCTCTATGTTTCATAGTTGAGGAGATGTATGCACATTTTCTTCGCATGTAACCGACAGTAGAGAACCTTATGAGGATGAACCTTCCCCTTAGTTCGTGTGTTGTGGCAGCACAAAAACATGCAAGAGAGATTCCCTAGGAATGGGAGAGCCAAGAGCAGACTTAGTACCCTAGCTGTTTCCCTAATGTTACTTTTTGAGGACAAAAATCTTGAAGGAGGGAATGATGTAGAGACTCTATTTTTTCCTGTAAGACTTTGGAAAATTTATATATATATTTACAGAGCTAGGTGCTAAGACAACGTGCAATTCTAAGGCCCAGTGTGCCCAGAATAAATTTTATTAAATTATTAAGTTTTTTATACTATTCACACCATGGAAATGGGATATCTCTTAAAAGATTAATCATATTAGAAATCTGAGACCACATTTGGGTCTAGAACGCAGTGTTTACCCTAGGCGTGACATAAAATATGTTAGCACGGGACGTTCGGACCCATCTCTCATTAGCGTTGCGTTAAATGGATGAATTAATTTATTAATTCATTCATTTAATAGCTCAAACAAAAATATATATTAGATGGTAGCTCTAAGTAAAAATATGAGTCCAAAGTTGAGTCTAGAGTGCATCATTTACCCTAGGTGAGATATAACTTTTGTCGGTACAGGCCTTCTATTGGAATAGTTCTGGATGAAAAAACCGTAAATAAAATAATTAAATACAATTGTTTTATTAGAAATTCTACTTATAATAACTTATGAAAGAGGACTCAGATTAGAAATCCGAGATCATCATTAAGTTCATAGCACAGTGTTTTCCCTAGGGGAGACCTCAGTTGATAGGGAGTGAGAGATTCAAATTTCGTGACCGTTGACAGTTTCCTATAAATAGGAGTTTTAAGAAATGAGCTAGAGTTAGCTCATTTCGATATCGAATGACGAAGATATGGCTAACAATGATTTGATGTCCAAACTTCATCAGATTGTGAAAAAAAATCATACACTAGTAGATCAAAGCATAGAGGACACAACGATGAATCCAAATTCGAAGTAGGATTTTTATTTTGGATTCTATAGTTCCCCGATTGAAATATCATTGTCAAATATCATTTTTGTTTGAATTAGCTAATCTGGAATCCTTTGTTGATGGAAAAACTAAAAAAAACATTGACTGTTTAATTTATGGATCATCCATTCTTTTCCGTTCATCATGTTCTTCATCGTCCAAATTTTCGCCACGTTGAAACAACATTTGATCGTCGAACAGAGCATGGTTATGTGAAGGTCGTGGTCCAGGGATTCCAGATCTATAGAGGTTTTGTGTTTCAAGCGTAGGAGGAGGTGCAACGATGAGTGGAAGTGGCTGTTACTTTTCTCTGCACCAAGCTATTGACAGATCATTGAGTGGAGGATAGCAGTGTGAATATCGCGTCTTGAGGGGTCCAGATCTGGTCTTAGATCGCTTTTTTGACCATCGTGGTGTTCCTGGTGGCCTGCAGAAGACCCACGGTGACTGGAGGCCATGGGAGGCTGGAGAGGAGGAAACACCGCCACGTGGAGGAGGTCGCGGCTAGAGGGCCACGACGGCAGGGTGCCCAAGCACGCAGGGTGCACCAACGGTGCAAAGGCTAGGCCTCGAGCCGGCTAGGTAGATCGGGAAAAAATCTTCAAATGCCCATATCTTCAAGTCCGGGCATCCAATTTGAGTGTTGTTTGTGGAAACATGACCCTTGTTTCGAGGCGAATCTTTTGAGGCCGCTTTGGGAACTTTTTTGTTTCAGGATAAACGTTCGGTGGTAGGAAACATCCATTTTTAATAATAATAATATAATTATTATTATTCAGGAAATTTACATCAGATCGTACGTCAGCATACGACATTAGATTGACCCATTTTTAGAGGCGATGAGACCCTGGAGTTGTGGTGGAATTTTCAGAACTAGTTTTGGGCATTAAAACCAAAATTTGGTTTGTGGGCCCCATAAGCCCCATTTTGGACATTTGTATTGAAATGTCACCTTTTCACCGTGTGTCCATTTTGGACAAATGAATAGCCCATCCTATGTGTTTTTCCAAGGGGATCATAATGGTGTGATCTGATTGATGTGTTTTGGTATTGAGATGTGGGCCCCATGGGGCACTATTTGTGCACAATGTAGTGGAATGTAGCTTCTTCACCGAGAGTCCGTTTTAGGCGAATGATCAGTTGAACCTGTGCGTTTTTTCGCAAGGATCATGACGGTGTGATCCGTTTGGTTATATGAGGCCATTTTCAAGAGGCATTTCACTAGATTTTCATTTTCTCCCTTCAAATCGGTAACAAACAACATGCACTCATCAACCTTTTGGCTATAGGTGAGATGTAATCTAGGAGTACACTGACACACTTTGTGGGTACTAGCTCATGGTTTAGTACCAAAGTACAGCTAGGTACGCGACCAGGCGACGAGGTGGGGTCACCTGACTTGTGGGCCTCACACACGCCATGTACAACTCTACAAATATTCTAACTCTAGTATATCCTTCTATTGTACTTGGATTTTGGCATGCAAGTTGCCTATCCTTGGTTTTTTTTCACATAGAATGCGATGGTCCCTCCATAGTGGATTTTTAAGTATGATGCGAGTTGTTCTGAGTACAATGCCTATTAGAGGCAAGGATCGATGTTCCGGGTGTGATTCCTATCCGAGGCAATGCTTAATGATGGAAGTGATGTTTTCAGAATCACTAGAGTGGTACCAGATTAATCTCCTGTGGGGTTGGGCAGTGGCATTTGTTGATGACTCTTCAGGGCTTACCCTCAAGCAAGGCTGGGTAGTGGCATTCATCGATGACTCTTCAGGGCTTACCCTCTAGTGGGGATGGGTAGTGGAATTCATCGATGACCCTTTAGGGCTTACCCTCCAGTGGGGTTGGGTAGTAGCATTCGTTGTTTACTCTTTTAGGCTTACCCTCTAGCTCGGTTGGGTAGTGGGTTCACCGATGACTCTTTAGGGATTACCCTCCAGTGAGGATGGGAAGTGACATTTGCCTATGACACTTCTGAGTATACCCTCCTGTGGGGCTAGAAAGTGGGTTCTCGACTTTGTGACATGATCTCTTGACTGTATGACATAGTGACAAGATGTGATTTGATGTGACTTTGGACTCTCAAGAAAGGGGGTGCTTTTCACACCAAGATGTGTCGTTATGATGTGACCTAAAACCATGCAGGTGAGACAAACCCACCCGAAGTGGATAGTATCATGATGCGGTGATTGAGTTCCTTTGACTTGTAGTTCAAAGCAGACATGTGGGATGTGAGGCATCTATGGTGGTTACTTATGGAACTGTTGGTAACTCCTTTCTTGGGATGAGATGTGAGATGGAGATCCCCTTACTCTCTTGTTTGGGTTTCTTATTTGAGCATATATATATATATATATATATATATTGTATTTTAGTACCCACTCCTTGGGTTTTGGTTACTCTCCTTCCAAGAGAGGTGAAGATGCATTGGGTTTGCCACATGCTTTCCATGTCAAGCTTCTCATGGTTTGAAGAGTCTACTCTCTTAGTAAATGTAGTAAAGACTCGATGAGAAGTCCATATTCTCATTGTTTTTATCTCCTTGTGTTTGAATGCGCTTACTTCACTCTCTTGTTGGGTTGAACTATACTCCCTTTTATTGTACCATGTTATATATACTAGTCCCCTATTCAGTATATCTTTTGCTTCTCCTTTGATCATTTAGGGCATCTTACTAAGTATTTTTATACTCACCCATGCTTGGGATTTACTCTCACTTGGTGTGCCCTTGCAGAATAAGGACATGTTTATTGTGACTTCAGAGGAGCATAGGGATACGGGGTTCTTGGACCACGTGTTGTGGTCAAATATTGGGATCCAGGAGTAGAGATCTCTCAGCTGTTTTACTTTTCCACCTGTTGCTGGGTTATGGCACATTTTGGGTTGGGCATGTATTTTTTCTCTTTCCCTTTCAGTTTGATTTTCTGTACTTGTACTATTTAGAAGTTGATGCTTGTTTGTGGTTTATTTATAGTAGTTTTATATCTTGTTTTTTCCCTCTAAACTTTTTTATTCAGTTGGTTGCATGTGTGTGTAAAGGTTCTTAGGAAAATGCCTCCTTGATTTTTTTGTGCATTCAGCTCTAGTCGCCAACCCCTAGCCTATGGAGGTGGTCTTGGGGTAGTTGATGCTCGAGCCCGACATGGGTTGGGTCATGATACATAATTCTATGCATCCATGTATATGAAACTTCCTTGTGGATTTTGATTATTATTCAGTTGTTCAGTTGTTTATTCTTCTGCTTCTTTTTTATT
This sequence comes from Viscum album, assembly GCA_963277665.1. NCBI lineage: Eukaryota > Viridiplantae > Streptophyta > Magnoliopsida > Santalales > Viscaceae > Viscum > Viscum album. The sequence continues at coordinate 1,285,399,067 of OY728140.1, forward strand.
ATGTCTGTTTATATATGCTTCCATTATTTTATGTTTATGGTTCTATTCTTTTGTCCACTCTGACATGTGGGTATAGTCTCCCCAATATACCACTTTCACACCCTCACTGCTAGTCAGTAGCCTCTGGCGTATGAGAAGTCTCACTTGAGGCCATGTGACCCATCAGCTCGGGGCATAGGTTAAGTGGATCCTGGGTCAAGATGTTACAAAGTGGTATTAGAGGATATTTCTTTACTTTTTCTTATTGTTTGGGTATTAGGAAGGAGACTAGGGGTTTTTGGGATTTGGAGTTGACTCTGTTCCTACACTTAGCTAACCCATGTATAGGGGAAACCCAATTACCCTGGGTGGATAATTGTAGTTATTAATTATTCCATTTAATGTTGATACAACTTCACCATTGGGTAACACACATGTTTTATGATGTTATTGATATTGGAATTATTGAAATGATGATTTATTTTACATAGGCCTAATGAAATTAGGGAATTGAGTCAACTCATACATCATATTAGGCCTAATAAGACTAACATTCCATGAATTTTTTCCGTGCCACATTTATTTTCAGCATGAATTTTCTTATTCTATGTTGACAGTACCTTGATTATGTATTGAAATGTGGTGAAATTTATTGTAGGGATTAGAAAACATAATTAAAACTTAAAGTTCCTACCTTAACCTAAAAATATTTTCTTTTATAGGTTAAATAAGACACCTTAATTAGTTAATTATGAAAAATTGATCCATGAACCATTAGTTGCATGGGCTTGAATGTGTTATGGTATGGGTTAAGTGGATGCTATGTTTTGGTTTATAAGGAGTATGAAACCTTATGGATTGGAAATGGTGATCCATCTAATTCAACCATTTAAAATATATTTAAATGATTATATAAGAACAAATCTAAAATTAATATGCCTTCTAAAGATAGAATGGCCATTCTATATATGTGAAACTAATACCTAGACCCAAACCATACCTTAGTAGTGAGTATTTGGTGAGTCTCGTACATTTTTATGGCCTATTATGGTTTCTTCTACCACCTAGACCTGGATTTTAGATTAGGTAGAGAGGTATTATAATTTTTATAGGAAGGTTGTGCAACTATCCTAGTTTTCTATCTACAATATTTTTAATTTTTAAGATCTCTTATGAGGTGTGTGTTTGGTATTGTTGTATCATTCTGCCACGATGTATTCCAGTCGCACGCCCTGATGGCAGTAAATAGAATGCACCTGAGGTGGTGGGCCTTGAGCCACCAGTGATTCCTCTTGCAGTTCCACCTGTGGTACCTCTTCCTATTCCTGATATGGGAACTGAAATCCAGTTCCAAGAGGTATTTCTAAATATGATTCAGAATATGCATGGTGTTGTTTGATCTTCCCTGAGTATGGCAGAATTGACTTGGTAATTCCAGAAACATCATCCTCCCACCTTTTTAGGGGATGGAAGACCACATGCTACTGAGTCATAGATAAAAGGTTTTCTTTCTATATTTGAGCATCTAGAGATGTTTCTAGAGTGGAGGGTCAAACTTTCTACTTATATATTGCGTGATTCTGGCAAGCAATGGTGGGATGTTATTACCCAGGTGTATTGACATCATAATATGTTTTGGAAAGATTTAAAGACTATATTATATAAGTATTTATTTCCCCATACTCTGAGGGATGATAGAGATAGAGAATTCATGAACCTACAGTAGGGAGGTATGTCTGTGATGGAATACTCTACTCATTTTACTAAGCTGCAGTGGTTCTCTCCTACTCTAGAGGGTGATGATCTTATGACTGCCAAGAGATTTGGAGATGGGATGGTATACACCATATGATATTAGGTTAATGTATTCAGTTTGACCACTATTTATGAATTTTTTAATCAATCCCTTATTACAAAGAAAAATTTGAGGGAAGATGATGGTGCGAGTTATGGTGATTCAGAACCTAGATCTATCAATGTTTCTTCTTTTGGGTGAAAGAGATGTTTTGAGGATACTCATGGAGGTAGCTGTAGTTAGGATCCTCATACATATAGTTTCTTGATATGTAACTACTGTGGGAAGTAAAGACGCATGAATCCTTATTGTTTACTGGATCCATTAGAATATAGAGGATGTGGTAGGATGGGGCATATCCAGTGTTTCTACATAACTTTTCCATCAGTTCCTACTATGTGGAGATCTACTCCTACCCCACGATCCAGAGTGGGGTTAGTAGGATCATGATAGGTAGGTGTATGGAATACCACCAGACACTCAGGATGAGGTGACAGTCAAGGAAGAGGTAGTCGGACTCATGATTCTCTACTATAGTAGAGTAAGCTTGCTCAGGGCATTCAGTAAGTGACTCAGGGACGTGGTAAAGTCCAGTTACATGAAGTCTTGCCTATACATAAGGAGTAGATCGTCATACCTTCTATAGTTTTAGGTACTATTCTAGTAGCCTCTACTTTATTTTCTACTTTATTTGATATAGACACATCTCACTATTTTATATTTGAGACTATTATGTGAAGTATGGGCCTCAAGATCGATCACTTTCATGGATTTATGATTCTTGATACCCTATTAGGTATCCGATCAGAGGGTGTTCATCGTTATAAGGATTTTCAGCTTGAGATAGAAGGATACCTCTTTATGTGTAATCTTTTCATCCTCAACATGATAATATTTGACATAATCACAGGGATGGACTAGCTAGTCCCCTATCAAGCCCATATAGATTGCTATCTTTGGAGGGTTAAATTTACATCACTAGAGGGAGGTAGTTACATTCATAATGGAGAATGGGATGTTCATGCGACATGAGTAGGACCTGAGCAGTAGAGGCTGGGTAGTGTGACAAATCAAATCACCAATCTTTTCTTGGATGATTAAGGGTTACAACCTGCTGTTTTTCCTCCTGTAGTAGATATTTTCAAGGACGTATTTCTTGATGACTTCTCTGGTCTAACTCTAGTGTAAGAGGTAGAATTTACCATCCATATTGTCCCAGGAGTATCACCAGTTACCATTCCTACTTATAGGATGGCACCTATAGAGCTATGGGAGCTTAATAAATAGTTGGATGACCTGGAGGTTAAAGGATCAATATGCAACAACACTTCTCCTCGGGGTCCATTAGTTATTTTTCCCAAGAATATGGATGGTAAACTCAGAATTTGCATGGATTATCATTAGTTGAGCTATCTCTCAGTAAAGAATCGGTATCTACTGCCTAGAATAGATGAACTATTTTATTTTATTTAAAGAGAAAGAGTATTTTCACAGATATATTTTAGGTCAGGATATCATTAAGAGTGTTTTAGGTCATCAGACATACCTCTCACAATCTTCAGGAGTATGTATGGTCTTTAAAAGTACCTAGTCATGCTATTTGGACTCACGAATGCACCAGTAGTTTTTATGGATCTAATGAATCAAAATTTCCACCAGTATTTGAATTAATTCATGGTAGTGTTTTTTTGATCATATCTTAGTGTATTCACGCTCTATACATGACCATGATAACCATATTGAGATCATGATGAATACACTAATATAGAATTAACTCCATGATAATATTAGTAAATTCCACTTTTAGATCAACAAAGTCCATTTCATGGGTCACATTATCTAAGAGTTAGGAGTTTTTGTAGAGCTAGATAAAGTGAGAGTTGTAGTTTACTGGGAGAATCCCAAGAACATTTTTGACACTAAAATTTCCTTAGGGATAGTCAGATATTACAGATGTTTCATCCATGATTTATCATGACTTTAAGTGTTTCTTATGGTCTTGACAAAGAAGGTTGTGAAATATGTATGGTTAGAATCTTATGATGAAGACTTTTAGGAGTTTAAGGGTCATTTGACTTCAATGTCGATAATAATTTTTCTAAAGTCGGGTAGGATCTATACATTATACTATGACATATCAGGTATCAGTCTTGGAGCTATTATAATGTTGGATGAGTGAGTTTTCATGTAAAGATCTTGTTAGTTGAGGCCTCACATGTAGAATTTCATAACACATGACCCCGAGGTAGCTGTTGTAGTTCATGATCTATGTTGTTGGAGACACTATATACTTGGAGAGCATTTTTTGGAATACAATGATCATAAAAACCTCAAGTACATCTTTACATAGTGGGATCTAAATCTCAGGTAGGCCAGGTGGATTGAGTACCTAAAGTCATTTGATTTTGAGATTTCTTATATGCATTGGAAAAGTGATGTTATAACCGAAGCTCTGAGCCTAAAGACTAAGATACATGTAGTTCAAAAGGACAAAGACAAATGGAAGCTCATTGCCTTATTCTCAGAGTTGCACATTGTGGTTCAAGAGGATCATGGTAAGAATATACTCTCAGTCTTAGTAGTGGACTCTACCCTTATGGAACAGGTAAGAATGATGAAACTATCTGATCCCAAAGGTCTTGTCATAAAGTAAATCATATCAAACGATAATAATTTATCTTTAAAAAATAGTTTTTTTTAATTATTTGGTTAAAACTAATAAATATTATTTAATATTTTTAAAGTCATGCAATTTTGTTAAACATATAAGAAATATTTGTTTTTTAGTCAAATTAAATTATTAAAATTTTACTAATCATCTTAAAAAGATATTTTTTATTAAGAGAAAAGTGTTTCTCTAAAAGGTTAAAAAACTGTTGTTTAAGTAATAAAAATCCATATAAAATTTTAACTAAAAATGTTCATGAAAATTATATAAGGACAAAAAAATACTCTAGATATTTTAATTGAATAAATTCAATGAAAATTAAATTAAAAATTTGTAATGATAAATTTTTTACTTGAGTTATTTAGTGAAAGAGTTTTCATTAAAGATTAGTGTAAATTTATAGAATATTAATTCCTAAATGGTAAATTATATAATATTTATAAAAATTATGTAACAAAGATAATAAAAATTTTATATTATAAATATATTTATTAAAATTTAATATTTATTAATATATATTTTTGTTTTATAAATATATACCTTTATTATATTATGGAACATCCATTGAAACTTCAATTGAAAATTCCACTCGAACCTCCCCTGAAACTTCTACTGAAACCTCCATTGTAACTTCCACTATAATCTCCAATGGAACTTCCACTGGAACCTCCACTAGAATGTCTACAGGAACCTCCACTGAACTTCCACTAAAAATTACTCTAGAACCTAAAACCTCCACTAGAACCTCAACTATCACTACTATAAATACCCATTTTATTAGTGCTAAAAATGGTCTTTAACAACGCTAGAAAAGTGCTGTTAAATCCAGTGAAGATATGGGAGGGGGTCCCCTTTATCAGCGCTCCGAAAAGCATTGATAAAGACCCCTTTTATCAGTACTAAAAAAAGCACTGGTAAAAGGGGTCTTTTATCAGTGCTAAAACAAAGCGCTAATAAAAGGGTCCTTTATCAGTGCTTTCTTTTTAGCGCTGATAAATGACCCCTTTTATTAGCTCTTTTTTAAAAGCACTGATAAAGGTTAAAAAAATAAAAAAAAATGAAAAAAATGAAAAAAATTTAAAAAAATCCTTCCAATCGGGGGGGGGGGGGAGGGGCTTTTATAGCGCTTGAGCCCCACTTTTACAATTCTTTTTCGCCCCCCTCCATCACTGGCACACACCCCTCCACCCTTTATCAGCACTATCCCCCACCCTTTATCAGCGCTAGCCCCCAGATTCACCCATGCGCGCGCGTCCCTACTTCCACCCGGATTTGATCTCGAGACCTCCCCCCTACGCGCCTGAAGCCTTTGCCACTCCCCTATATTGATTTGTTCTCCTATTAATGATATATCTATTTATTTATATATATATATATATTTAGTTATATTTATTCGTATAGTAATATATATTTATATTAATATATATATATATATAATATATATATTTAGTTATATTAATATATATATATATATTGTTATATTAATATATATATTTATAGTGATATTAATATATAAATTTATAGTTATATGAATATATATATGTAGTTATATTAATATATATATATATATATATATAGTTAGATTAATATATAGGTATATAAATATTCATATATCTGTATTTTAAATAAAATGGATATTATTTATTATTTATATAAATCTAATATATTTTATATGTAAATATATTTTATTATTTATATTTATAATTAAATTTTTATGTGTGAATATATAAAAAATATGTATATATTTTTATATATTTGATTATAAATAGCAGTGCATTATAAAAAACGATAAAATTTCAAAGACATAATATCAATATGAATATAATAACTTGGAATAAATTTAGTCCCCATCAAAAAAATCCAATAATACCCGCTTTAAACGAGGCTGGAAATCCAAAAAATGTTAAAAAATCATGGTATCCCGACTAAAAACTCAGCTTTGGAGGCCTTCTGAGCCATTGTTTGCCTTGAAAAAACCTTGACTCTGGTTTCCCTAGTTAAAGGGGTGTATAGATCATCGCAAGCTTCGATTTGATATGTGGTAGAGCTCAAATGGACACCCGGATCAAAAGTTATGGCCGTTTGAAGTTCGAGTTGCGTTTTCAACATATTTTGGATCTTTTTTTTTAATTTTTTTTAATTTTTTAGTCTTCAAATTGTAATTAAATGACTATTACTCCATAATAATTAGAAAATTATTAATTAAAAATATTTTTTTTAATTTTTTATAAGCCATTTTCACTAAATATCTTATATATTAAGTGTAACTGTATATTTATACTTATCTAAAATATATTTAAAATTATATTTAAAAAATATATATTATATTTATATCAATATAAATATATCTATATATTTAAATATTAATAAATTTTTTTAATGATTTTTTTGAAAGTAGACCCTTTATCAGCGCTTTTAAAAAAAGCACTGATAAAGACCCCCCTTTATCAGCACTACTAAAAAAAGCACTGATAAAGGGGTACCCTTTAACAACACTAAAAAAAGCACTGTTAAAGCGGGTACCTTTATTAGTACTAAAAAAAGCGCTAATAAAGGGGTACTTTTATCAGAGTTTTTTTAGCGTTGATAAAGGTACCCCCTTTATCAGCGATTTTTCATTAGCGCTAATAAAGGCTGGCACTGGCCTTGCCCCATTTTGTGGTAGTGTATAACCTCTACTGGAACCTCCACTAGAACTTCCACTGGAACCTCCACTATAAATTCCTCTTAATAGATTTATAATTGTTATTAGTATAGATGTTGAATAAAATATATTACATATAATATATATAATTACATTTAATATAAATATATTTATTAAAATTTAACATTTATTTAAATATTCTATAGTTTTATAAATATATATATTTGTTCTATTGTGGAACATCCATTGAAAATTCAATTGAAAATTTCACTAGAACCTCCACTGGAAATTCCTCTATAACTTCCACTGGAATCTAGAGCCTCCACTGAAACCTCCCCTTGAACCTCCAATGGAACGTCCACTGGAACGTCCATTGCAACCTCCATTAGAACTTCCTCTTAATAGATTTATAATTTTTATTAGTATATATGTTGAATAAAATATACTACATATATTATATATAATTGCATTTAATATAAATATGTTTATTAAAATTTAATTTTTATTAATATATTCTATAGTTTTATAAATATATACTTTTGTTATATTGTGAAACATCCATTGTAACTTCATTTGGAAATTCCACTGGAAGCTCCACTGGAACCTCCACTTGAACCTCTATTGGAACGTCTACTAGAACCTACACTAGAACTTCTACTAGAACTTCCATTGCAACCTGGAATCTCCACTAGAACCTCCAGTTGAACCTCTACTGGAACCTCCATTGGAACCTCTACTCGAACTGGAACCTCCACCAGAACTTCCACTAGAACGTCTATTGAAACTTCCTCTTAATAGATTTATAATTTTTATTAGTATAGATGTTGAATAAAATATATTACTTATATTATATATAATTTAATTTAATATAAATACATTTATTAAAATTAATTTTTATTAATATATTCTATAGTTTTATAAATATATACTTTTGTTGTATTACGGAACATCCATTAAAACTTCAATTGGAACTTCCACTGGAACCTCCACTGAAGCTTCCACTAGAAGCTCCACTGGAACTTCCACTAGAACGTCCACTATAAGTTCCATTGGAACCTGGATCCTCTACTGGAACCTCTACTAGAACCTCCACTGAAACCTCCACTGGAAACTCCACTAGAACCTCCACTAGAACATCCACTAGAACCTCTACTAAAACCTCCACTGGAACTTCCATTAAAACCCCCATTGGAACCTCCACTGAAACTAGAACCTCCACTGGAACTTCCACTGGATCCTCCACTGGAACGTCCACTGGAAACTCTACTAGAACCTCCAATAGAACTTCCTATTAATAGATTTATAATTTTTATTAGTATATATGTTGAAAAAAATATATTACATATATTATATATAATTGTAGTTAATATAAATATATTTATTAAAATTTAATTTTTGTTAATATATGCTATAGTTTTATAAATATATACTTTTGTTGTATTGTGGAACATCCATTGAAACTTCATTTAGAAATTTCACTGGAATCTCCACTAAAATCTCCACTGGAACCTCCACTGGAACCTCTATTGGAACTTCCACTGGAAGTTACACTAGAAATTCCACTAGAACCTCCACTGGAACCTCTATAGGAACCTTCATTGGAACTGGAACCTCCACTGGAACTTCCACTGGAACCTCCACTGGAACTTCCTAAATATGGACATTGTATTTATATTTTTATTCATGTATTATATATATATATATATATATATATATATTTTTAAATGGTAAATTATATTATTTTTATAAAATGTATGTAAAAAAATTATTACATATTATATGTAATTTCATTTAATATAAATACATTCATTAGAATTTAATTTACATTTTTGCCTTTTATTTTTTTTGTTTTTTATAATGGAAATTCTTCATTGACATTTTTACCTTTAAATAAAAATGTGATTTTTTCTTGTAATTAGTATTTTTTATTTCTAGTTCCATTATAAAATATATTCTTTTTATGCCTTTAAAAAATTAAAGCATAAAAATGCTTATACATTTATAAAATAATGAGTTTCTCTTAATTTGAGAAAATTTTATTATTTACAAACAATATTTTTATTTAAATTTTAAATTTAATAATGTTTTTTTATATTTTTCTTAGTACATATTTTTAATTTCTTTCATAAAAAATATTTTTTAAACTTTCAAAGATTAATATTTGTTTAAAATATTATTTAAGAAATAAAAATTGATATATTATTAAAAATAACAATTTATAGAAAATTTATATTTTTGAATGTTATAATTTTTTTATTAATAGATATGTTTTAAATAGTAATTTATATCAAAATTTTTTATATAGATTTTTTTTGATATGTTTATGTTTTTTTAGCAATGCTTTTTATGTTTTTTTATATCAATGTTTTTTATATGTTATTTTTTTTTTGAAATTTAAAGAGTTTTTATAGAATTTTAAATATCATTTTATTATTTATTGTTTTTGTTTTTTGATTTGTTTTTTATATTTTTTTGATACATTTTTTAATGTTTTAATTTTTTTATGATTTATTACAGCTATATGGCTTTAATAATAGTAGAGGGTAAAAATGGGTTTTTATAAAAATTCTGACAACTGCATTTTTTATCGCATTTCAATCCAATGACCACTTTTTTTTATGAACATGTCATCATCTGTAGTTAACTGGATATTACAGTTATTCAGGGTATTGGATACGATGCTGGTTCTCATTTCGTGCGAGGGAAACAAAGGTGGTGAAATAGAAACAAAAAGGGAAATCTATTTTTTATTTGTTTAGTAGATAGGAAAAATAATCGATGATTCCAAAAACTGGATTCCTCCCAAAATTGGATGGAAATGGAAGTATTCTAATGGAAATGGAAATTATGGATGAAGTTTTCTCTCTCTTCCTCTATGCATCGCCTCCCTTGATCCAACCGGTAACCACCGACGGCGCTGCTGTAGATCCAACCAATGAACACTGCAGCTACTCTATGCATGGAGATCAACGAACACAATGATTATTTGAAGCAGTGGTGAAGCATCTTCTTCATACAAAATGGAGGTGAAGAAGATGCCATCGACGAACATAATTGAAGCAGAGGTGAATCATCCTCTTGAGATGAACCAGATTCGATGCATAAAGAATTTAAAATGGTGAGCTATGATTTATTCTGGTTGATTAGTTAATTTATTCTATTGTATCTACCAGCGATGAACCTATATTCTTCGCATAAAATGGAGGTGAAGAATATTCCATCAATGAACTAGATCTAAAGCTACTATGGTTATGAAGTAGTTTTGAATCGATGGCCAGTGATTTCAATCCTTTACAACCAATGGAAATTTATGTCATAAGTACCATCAAAACCTATCATAACCTTCAATAATTGCATAAATGATGATCTCAAACTCCATGAATTCGGCGATCCCTGGCTCCATTAACAATGATAGATAGTGATTTCCATCCTTCGAATTCAATGGAAATTTCAATCGTAAGCACCATCAAAACCTATCATAGCCATCGATAATTGCATAGATGAGGATCTCCTACTCCATGAATTTGGTGATGCCTAGCTCCATCAACAACGACGTCCAGTGATTTCCATCCTTCGCAGCCAATGGAAATTTCAGTCGTAAGCACCATCAAAACCTATCATAGTTGTTGATAATGGCATATATGATGATCTCTTACTCCATGAATTCAGTGATCCCCAGCTCCATTAACAACGAAATCTAGTGATTTCCATCCTTTACAGCCAATGAAAATTTCTGTCTTAAGGACCATCAAAACCTATCATAGACGTTGATAATTTCATAGACAATAATCTCCTAATCCATGAATTCGGTGATCACCAACTCTATCAACAACAACTTCTAGTGGTTTGTGTCACACAAAATTTTGATAATACAAGGACAAAACTGTCATTTTAACACACACACACACAGATATATATATATATATATATATATATATATTTTACTTATTTCTCTTCCTATTCCATCATACCAAATGAAAACCAGAATCCAAATTCTATTTCCTATTCTGATTTCATTTCCTTTTCCATTTCCTTAAAATATGTTTTCCCCATACTAAATAGGGCTTTTGTAGTTGAAGAATAAGTATTAAATCAACAATAAATTCCCAATTCATTTATATAAGAAATACATAATCTAAAACCTATATTTTACACCCACATATCTCACTTTTGATACATTTTTCATCTCTGATCTCTATTTATTATTGTTATAAACATTTTATTCAATCCGTTAGTCAAAATAAATTGTTCAAACTAATAAAGTTTAAAAAATATTAAAAAAATATAAATTATAATTTTGGATTATTATGGAAAAATGCCTTTATCCAAAATACCAATTACCTCCATGATCTCATTCCATGGCTTTCCTTGCACATAAAATATTCTTTTGGCAAGGTGTGTTAGTCTAGTACAACATGACATGGTTTTAGTAGATAAATTATTTCTTCATGCCTTATCAATATTGAGTGCCTCATCCATAGTCCTCAATATTGTGGAATGAAGTGATTCCCTTTTCACAAATATGTCACCCATCGTTATCACTAACTTTTCATTACTATTAAATATTGTGAAATGGATTGATTCCCTTTTCATGGTTTGAGGTGAATTCCTCAATTGGAGACATTGGGCTCAACGGTACAACTTGTTTGAATTTTTTAACTTCTACACTTCTTGAATTTATAGCTATATGCTAGGTGGTGGTCATGGTATTAGGTCTCTAGTAATTTTCAATGTTCCCACTCAACCAAAAAAGTGTTTTATTCAAAAAATATAAATAAAAATGAATTTGGTGGACTGACTTTTCATGTTCTTGATACTCATTGCCATGAAATTTTTATAGGTTAATGAGACATCATCACAATATGATGATACTATCATGATGTGATTTTTTTCATGGTCATGTTTTGGCACTATGAATATATAACTTCTTTTACAACTTCATTTTTTGGATAGTACATTTCACCATTCCCACCTTCAAGACTTTTCTTTCTTAAAGAAGTTTTAGATTCAAGTTAACCTAAAACACACAAAGAATAAAAAATTCAAGAACAATGATATGAATATGATACACCATTAAACCTAACCATCTATAAATTTAAAATTTATATAACTCTTTCTAATAATTAAACTACTAAAGTGCAGTAAAGTGAAATTCTGATGTTTAACCCTTATAAGAACATAGGGAATCAAAAGGCACCATCTCATATCGAATATCAAATTAAGGAAATATAAGTAAAAATTAAATGATCAATGATTGATGAAAAAAGATTAAAAAATACTATGAAACTAAAATAAATTCAAAGGTTATAGAATTAGTTTCAAATGATAGTTGTTCTAAAATTATTAAAATCAAATTTACATTAGAAATTAACTTAAATCAATAGTTTAAATATTATAAAAGTAACTAGATCCACATTATAAACTTCAATTAATACAGCTAAAAAAATTCTAACTCCAATGATTAATAGAATTAAAATAATTTAAAGTGAATTAAGTTCAAATCTTAAAAAAAAGTGAATAAAAAATGCTATAAAAATTCCATCTACTCTACTATATTGGATTTCCTTTCCTATTGATCACTTTTGGTCCAAGATCTAATAATAAATTAAATATATTATTTATTCTCAATATGATATTGTTAATTCAATTTGATTTTAAAAGTAAATTTGATTAAATAATTTATATACACATCTATCTACTCAAAATTTTCTTCCCTTTTAAAGAATTAAATACTCATGATCAATGAAATATCAATCCTATGTTGTCTATAATGCATTAAACAAAAATTAAACTAAAATTGTAATTTTTTTAAATAAAAGTGAAAAAATTAATCAAAATAAACTTATTTTATTAACGCTAAAGAAATATTTAATAGAGAAATAAGAATGAAAATCTTTAAAAAACTCAAGAAAAATGAACAAAAGTTCACATGAAATGTTAAATATTGTGAGGCCACCAAAAAATAAATTAAAAACCTTGAATATCTATCTTAATCTATAAAAAATTTTAAAAAAAATTACTCTTAACAAACCACACTATGATAATATCCTCAACATGTTTATCTTTCACATATCCTCTAAAAAAATGAAATATACGAAATTCATAAAGAAAATGATTTCGATTGATTGGTTTCAATAATTTTTTTTAACAAAACTTATGACTATGGAATGGTAAATGCATCTTTCCATGGTCTACCTAGATAGAGATATGTCATATATGAGGAAAATAGACTTAAAAATATTATCTTAATTATATCTTCACTTCATCCTCACTATGGAATCATCAACTATAATGTTGACCTCCTTGTTTTAATGATCATCAAATCATGATAATTATGACGAGTTTCCTATTTTATGTTAGAATTTTATCTTATGAGATAGATTACCAAAATTTTTCTAAGTATGACTCACTGTCAGACAATTACTCACTGCCAAGCAATGTCTCATTGCCAAAAAAGTCTCACCATCACCTTGAGACAATGTCAAGAAAGACTCACCATTGGGATCTAAAATTGGTTAAGTAATGGGATGACTCATTGTCAACACGATCCACCGCCAGAATGTAATTTTGACAATGTATGAGTCACTACCAGCCCGACATACTACAAGACCCTAACTCAACACCAGATCAAGACACCATTCCAAAGACTCACTGCCAGAAAGTGTCACCATTCAGAAGAGTCACCACCAGATTTAAACACCACTAGTTTCACTTTTCAAAAGACTCAAAATCACTATTCTTTTACTTATCTTGTTTAATTAAATGTTTCTAACATACACATTATCAAATTTAATTCCATTTATTATTTTAATGATTGTTCTTGAATCCATTACAGAGATTAATTAAAGAATTTTCCAGTTCTAAGTACAACGAGCAAGAAATCCGGATGATTTTCCTGCATATTGCTATTAAAGGATGAAACAGACTTCCTCATGTAGGTGCATGATGTGTTGAAAGAAAAGATAGACCTATCACATGAAGTGAGATGAACATCGTTTCAAGAACTAGAAGATATTTCATGCTGCATCATGCTACACTCAAATAAGGAATATGAAACAAAACATACATCCAGTGCCTTCCTACAGTGAATAAAAAAGAGTCTATGACACTTTATTCTAAAAGATATTTCTAAAACTCGACTCAAGACCCAGTTCAAATCACTTTCAAGGAGTCACGAGCTGTAGAGCATAATAGACTGAGCAACACCATCCCTTTACATCTTTTATTTTCCCAGTTTGATTATTTTCATTTACTTTACGAGCAATGTGTGCATACTTTGTTTTATAAAACATACACTATCTCCTTCTTTAAACTGGAGGATACTTAGATATATTCTCAACACCTTTTACACATGTTTCCCACATGTTGTGGTAGAGGTCTGGTTGTGACCTGTTTTATTTGTACTCACACAGAAACTGTGGAAGATGCCCTATGTGTCCTGGACAGTTTTCATACTATTGTAACACCTGATCTAGGTTGTGGATCAAAAGTTTATTTGTATATAAACTGCTTAGCAGCAGGTGATTTTCAAGCAGAGAGAACAAAGTCTCAACTTGAGACTGAACCTCTTATATTAAAATTCTATTGTGTGTTTTGTTTGTTTTATTTATAAGATTTAAAACAATATTTGTTTTAAACTATAAAAGAAACCAATACTTTGATATTTAGTTTTAATTAGTCTTTATAAAATAACTTTATTTAGTAAATTTTATTTCAAAGGTTAAAGTAATATTGTATATTGTTTTTAATCGATACACAATCAATCTTTGAGAATTATTTTAAAAGGTTAAGTCTTATATCAAATCTTCTATTTTAACTAACTGGGCTATTTTATTTAAATTAGGGGATCTTATTTAAATTGTTTTTAATAGAAATTTTATTAGTTGCTCAATTCACCTCCATATTTAGATACTCACTTCGAACAACATTTATTATCAAAGGATAAAGCTTTGGTATCAAAGTTTTCAAAAAAAAATCAATTGGGATTTTAGTTTTTCTTTAAAGAGCTTATTTTTTTAGTTCTAAATTTAATTCTTTAATGGATAATAGACAAGAAGGTTCTTATACCAACCCCCCTTTCAATGGAAATAACTACTCAGTGGAAGATAAAGATGAAAATTCATATAGAGAGTATGATTTTTGAAATTTTGACTACTATAAAAGATAAATATGAACTGCTTGCAACTACTAGAGTTACTTGGGTTGAAGCTATCAAAACTGATTATAAATTTAATTATAAAGATATGAATTCAATTTACTATGATTTATGAAATGAGGAGTTCAATAGAATTTCTTCTTGTAAAACTTATTTTGAAATATGGGATACTTTGTCTGTTTCACATGAAGGAACAACTAATGTTAAAGAGATGAGACTGAATACATATACTATTGAGAATGGTACTTTTAAAATGAATCCTAATGAATTAATATCTGATATGTATCTCAAGTTCAATGAAATTGTGAACACCATGAGCTCACTGGTAAATCCAATATCTGACAAAGACCAAATTATGAGATTGCTAAGATGTATTCCAGAAATATAGAGAGGTGCATATGTTTCAATTAGAGAGTCATGTGACATTAACAAACTTCCAGTCAAGGAGATGATTAGAAAACTTGTGATGTATGAAGAAGAAATAAAAGTCAACAAAGAAGAGGATTATGAGCCAAAAAGAAATTTAGTAGCCTTTAAGATGACTGCATCCAAACACGGAGAAAAAGAAATGGAAAAGATCAAAACTGAATGTTTAAGTGATAGTGATTCACCTTAAGACTATGACGAGGAGATGAACCATCTAGCCGTAAGATATAATAAGTTTTATAGGAAGAATAATTTTTTCAGAAATCCAAACTATAAATGAAAGTATAAAACCAAAGGAAAATGAAAAAAGGGTTAAAAGAAAGATGATAATGAAATTACCTGCTATGAATGTAAGAGGAAAGGACATGTCAAGACATACTATTCAAAGATGAAATATAAAAATATATATGAGGACAAGGATAGAATATTTAAGAAATCCATGAAATAAACATGGAGTTCCTCTAAGGATAACTTCAGTGATTTTGACTCTACTCCAAAACAAAATTTGGATCAAGCCGACATGTTCCAATGAAAATTATGATGATGATATGTCACATGAAGAAATGTTTGAATATTTTATAATTATAGAAGATTATTTTAATGAACTTAAGTATAGATATAAATTTATGAAGAGACAAAATTCTTTATATTCTAATGTTAAATTTGATTTATCTATCAAGAAAGATAAAAATGCTCTGTTATTGAAGAAGAATACTGAACTTAAATTATCTAATAAAAAATGAAGAAATATTTTGAAAAATTTACCAATGTTAGATAAACTCTTTTTAAGATTCTAGGTAATCAAGTTGATCCAAAATATATTACATGTATAGGATACCAACCTAGACAAATAAGAATATTTAAGAGTTCATTTGTACCTAAATCTAAATCTAAATGCTCTATTGGTATTTATTTTTTAGAGGACAAAACAATGTTTTTATTTCAAAAAATCCTATAGTATGTTTATAAGAGACCTATTAAAAAAATTTGGGTGCCTAAAATCCTTATTATTAACACTTCCAAACCCAAGAAAATATGGGTTCCAAAATCATTTCTTGTATAAATTTTGTTTTTAGAAAAACTGCTTAAATACCTCCAGTAAAAGTCTATGGTACTTGAAAAATGGATGTTCAAGGCATATGATAAGAGAATATTTTAGATTTAAGAGCCTAGTAAAGGCTGATGGTGGTCATGTCACCTTTGATGATAATTCTAAAGGGAAAATAATCAGCCTTAGCCAAATTGGTAACATTAATTCTATTTTTATTTCCAAAGTAATATTTGTTGATGGTTTAAAGTATAATTTTCTTATCATATCACAACTATGAAATGATGTTTTTCATGTTAAATTTGAAAATAATGCATGTAATGTTTTTGATTCTAAAGATTCTATAATTTTTACTGCTTTAAGGAATGAAAATGTTTATTTTGTTGATCTTAATTCTTTAATTTCTCACAATGTTTCATGCTTGAGTGCCTTTTCTAAAAAATCTTGTATTTGGCATAGGAGAATAAACCATTGTAATATTCACTCACTTAGGATGCTTACTAGGAAATGGTTAGTCAAGGATCTAACCAAACTAGAGTTTCCAATCAAAAAAGTATGTAACCCCTATCAAAAAGGGAAAAACACAAGATTCCTTTTAAATCAAAGAAATAAGTTTCAACATCTCAACCTATTGAGTTGGTTCATATGGATTTATTTGAACCATATAGAGTTTCTAGTCTAAATGGGAAGCACTATGTATATATACTAGTATATGACTTTTATAGGTATACTTAGGTGTTATTTTTATCTCACAAAATTGAAGCTTATTCATATATCACCAAGTATTCTAGATATGTAGAAAATTTAAGTGGGATTATAATTAAGACCCTAAGAAGTGACCATAGTCGTGAGTTTGAAAATAAAAAATTTGAATAATTTTGATCACAAAATGAATATAGTCATAACTTCTCTGCTCCTAGGACCCCTCAACATAATGGAGTTGTAGAAAGAAGGAATACAACACTTAAATAGATAACCCTAACTATTCTAAATGATTATAACTTACCTATCTAATTTTGGGAAGAGGTCCTGAATACACCTTGTTACATAATAAATAGAGTTTTTATTAGACCTATCTTGAAGAAGACCCCTTATTAGATTTGAAATAATAGAAATCCCAAGGTTAATTAATTTAGAGTTTTTGGTTTCAAATTATTTATTCTTAACATTAAGGATAATATGGACAAAGTTTCCTCCAAAAGCGATGAAGGAATTTTCCTAGGTTATTCAACCACCAGTAAATCCTATAGAGTTTTTAATAGAAGGTCCAAGACTGTGGAAGAGTCTGTTCACATAAAATTTGATGAGACAGATCTACATGAGCCTAAGATATATTTATAAAATCTTAAGGATTATTTATTAAATTTGAACCTAAATTCCAAACCTACTAATTCTGCTATAAAATAGTCAGAAAAATCATCCAATTCTGAGGAATTTACAGAACTTCCAAAACCCGAACCTGTAGAAGAACCTGAAGTGACCAAACCTACTTTTTTAGCTGTTAGGAACCTTAAGTACCATCACCTAGATGCCATAGTTGGAGTCCTAGATAGAGGTAAACATACTAGATCTTCTTTAAGAAACCAGGTTGAACATAAAACCTTTTTTGTTTTAGCCAGAACCAAAGAACATCAATGATGAAATCAATGAAAAATTCTGGGTAATGGATATGCACGAAGAATTAAATTAGATTGAAAGAAATAAAGTATGAGAACTTATTGATAGACCTATGTAAACCTTACCTATAGGCACTAAATGGGTGTTTAGAAACAAGGTAGATGAATCATGCCCAATAGTATAAAATAAGGCTAGACTAGTTGCACAAGGTTATAGTCAAGAAGAAGGAATAGAATATGAAGATAACTTTGCACTAGTAACTATAATTCAATCCATTAGAATTTTTCTTGCCTATACATATCATCTAGATTTTAAAATGTATCAAATAGATGTTAAGAGTGATTTTTTAAATGGGTATATAGTTAAGGATTTTTTTGTTGAAAAAACACCTGGTTTCAAAATCCTCATATTCCAAATTTAGTTTTCAAATTAACAAAATATTTATATGATTTGAAACAAGCTCTGAGAGATTTTATGATAGGCTCAGTTCTTTTTTAATTTAAAAAGGATTTTCAAAAGTTATAACTGATCCTACCCTTTATAAAACAAATTTCAAAAGATGTTTTAGTTGTAAAAATATATGTAGATAATATTATTTATGGATATTTAAAAAATAACTTATGTATTAATTTTTATAAAATGATACAAAATAAATTTGAAATGAGTTTAATGGGTGAATTAATTTTTTTCTTGGTTTTCAGATTTTTCAAAATAAATAAGGAATTATTTTAAATCAAAGTGAAAATACTAAGGATATTTTAAAACGCTTTAACTTGAATAGAACTAATAGAAGTGATACTCTTATGGGTACCACCTATAAATTGGATTTTGATGATTCTAGGAAAACATTGGATCAGACCAGTTACAAATGTATGATTGGAATTATTCTCTACCTTACTAATAGATGACCTGATATTATGTCCACTGTGTGTATGTGTGGTTGTTTTCAAGAAAATACAAAAGAGTCACACTTGGTTGCTATAAAAATAATTTTCAAATAACTAAAATAAAATACCAATTTAGGCCTATTTTATCCAAGAGGATAAGCATTTGAATTTCTTGGTTATTCTGATGTTGATTTTGGTGGATGTAAGTTAGACAAAAAAATCACTTTTGTAACATGTCACTTTTTAGGAAAGTATCTAGTTTCTTAGTGTAGTTAGAAACATATTTTTTTTGCAATATATACTTTTTAAGTTGAATACATAGCCATAAGTATATGCTGTGCACAAATTATATAGATGAAACACACATTACTAGACCATGTATATCAATTCTGACATCTCCCTATAAAATGTGACAAAAAATGCTATAAATATTTCTAAGAATCCTATATCACATTCTAGAACAAAATATATTGATATAAGACATCACTTTTCAAGAGATCATTTTCAAAAGGGTGATATCACTCTTGAATACATTGGTAAAAACATCATCTTGCTAATATATTCACTAAACCTTTTAATTTTGAGAGAATGAATTACATCAAACATGAATTACGTATGATCAATTTTGGTTATGTTCAATTTTCTATGTCTAATCATTGGGTATGTTTCACCATTGGGTATGTCTCACTATTAGGTATGTCTCACCGTTGAAATTCTCACCGTTGAAACTTCTCACCATTGATACTTCTCACCATTTAAATCCTCACCATTAGTATGTTTCATGCCTTTGTCATTTTTTTTCATGCAGTAAGTTTTAAACCACTAGTTTTTATTTTATTTTCATTTTATTTTCATCACAGTTTATTTTATGAATCGATTCAATTTTTTCCTGATTTTTTATTTTTATTTTCCGAATCTCTAAACTCCCAAATGATAATAAATTTGATACTTTGTCTAATTTCAACACACCTATTTCCTGATGCCTTTTTCTGTTGAGCCGTATGTGATCTTTCTCTTCCAACCTTTCAACCTTCCTTTCACCTTAGACGGAGCCAACTAATCAAACTTCCATGTTTATTATGAATCAACCTTCAGATTCTTCACCTGAAAAGTTTCATCCTTCAAAGAATCATAAAGGGGGACCTAGTCGTCCTGCACCAGTAGAACTAGTGAACCTTGATCTCACAAAAAGAGTTGTCATTCCTGAGAAAGAAATACAAGGTGAATAGTTTTTATCCAGTGAAACATTAGTGCTGGATTTTATACAGAAAGAAGGATGAATGGAATGATTCTATTTAAATAAGATACCTTTTTATCCTAAGTTTGTATATTAGTTTTAACTGTATATAGAATTTGGTTTTGAAGAAGAAGAAGAATATTGGGTGCGAACTAGGATTAAATGTCACAAAATTTCCTTTTCTTCGAAGTAGTGGGATGATTGTATAAAAGCTACACATGAAGCTATTTTTAATGACTACCAAGGAACCATTATGAATTATAGTGATGATTTCATCCATGAATATCCCATTGTTTATTTGAACGAGAATTAAATAGTTAGAAGGTCAATTGCTTCTGAATTAGATGGAGAGTGTAGACATCTTTTCAAATTTATCTAGTACTTGATCTTTCCAAGAAAGGGCGACTTTGATACCTTAAGGTATCAAGATTTGTATTTGTTGTTTCTTATGAAAATAGTACATAATATAAACCTTTTTATATACCTCATATTTTATATGATAGTAATGACCAAGACAACCTATAGATAAAATTTTCTGATCTACCCTAAGTTTATTTCTACTATGCTTAAATCCAATGGTTTATTTGATGAAAATGAAGAATCTATAATGAACCATGGTATATTTTGTATCACAAGGATAATTTTTAGAAGGATGAAGATCATTTAGAACCCATGGAAGAAGAAAATGGGTAACTGATAATGAAAAGTTCTATGATGAGTTTAATCTGGTAGAACTTCCTTCCAGACTAAAGAATCTCTTTGACCTTGGTCTATAGCTAGATAAAATTGTTGGGTATCCTGATATTGATAAGGAAGAAGAGGATGCTTCTTATAAATAAGAATAAGAGAGATAATTTTATATGGATGAGGGAAGTGAGCTCGATCCATCTTCTAAATCTACCACTATATCTTTTGGATCTCATAGTCCACCTCCGACTCTCCTCAAAAGAGAAGAATTGGTAAAAATTGATGAGGAAGTGACCAAAGTCTCTACAGAAGATCAATTCAAAATAAATTCCAAATCTTCTGAGGAAAATGGAGATGGTGATGATGAAAAATATGGTGAATATGAAAATAGAAAAGGAAGTTGAGATGAAAATGAGGATTCTAATGGTGATGATAATAATGATGGATCAAATCATAATGATTCCAGTTGGAAAATTAGAAGAGTGGATGTTGAGATTCCTTAAGATCTACTTATCTTAGTTATTCTATTTTCAAATCAGAAGATAGGCTTAGTTTTATTGGTGAAATGGATGTTGTTTCTAAAAAAGAAGGAGATGCATCCATTGAGGGGGGGAAATCCCCAAGTCATGATAATCATAAAGTGAATGTTTCTATTGATGGAGTTAATATAGTATCTATTGCTGATGGTCAGATGGTTTTAGGTTCTGTTGTTGTTGACAAGATTAAAGTTATTACTATTGTTTATTAGCATGTGGATTTATAAATGGAAGTTGAGCGTGTATATAAAATTGTTGATGAAAAAATAAATATTGAGACCCATGCTAGAGAGGTCCCTCCTGTTCTTATTCATATTGTAGTTGTGTATAAAGATACAAAGTCTTTATTCATTGATATTCTTGGTAAGCCTTCAAACAAATGGATTTTCCCAGTGTCATATGAATGGGGTTTGTTTCCTGATAGTTCACTAAATAATGGAGAACCTGAAATTTGAGAAGAAAGAGATCCTGAAGGATCAATGGTAAATCAAATTGATGTTACTGGATTGTTATAAATACTTTCTTCTATGAGACAACCTTCCCCTATTGTCCTTCCTATTCCTATTGATGTGGTCACCAAGGGTGACTTGGATGTTTTTAGAGAAAAAATGATTTCATTTTTGAGCACCACTTCTTACTAACCTTCCCCTATTGTCCTTCCTATTCCTGTTGATGTGTTCACCTTTGGTAATGTGATCCAGCTTTGGTATGAAACTTTTTCTCTATTTAGTAGTAACTATGTGTTTTAATTTTTTTTATTATTGTATAGGCACATTGTGATATACATGGATAAAAGCTGGATCACATTACTGAGGAACACACCTCAATATGTTAAGGGTTTGAATGAGTTTTTAGATTTTTCAATTTCTAATCGATCCATTGAAGGGTGAATAAGATGTCCATGTCCTAAATGTAAATTTAGAACATGGTTGAAGAGAGATGAAGTTTATGAACATTTAATACTGAATCAATTACCTGATCAATATTTGTGTTGGATTTGGCATGGAGAATCGAACAATACAGAAAGATTGAGCACTGATGTTAATCCACATAATGGGGTCCCAATTTCGTCGACAATGGAAAACCAAATGCAAAACCTCATAAATGATGCATTCGGCACTACAAGACACCACTATGAGCATCAAAACATATCAGAACAACCAAAAGAGGGTGATACAAATTGAAACGTGACAAGTGATGTTTTTGAGACTGTAACAAAATCAGATCAAGATTGTAACATATCATTGGATCCTCCTCTTGATTCTGTGGAGCCAAATGTAAGGGAAAACTTCAGTAAGGAAAATGCGTTTCATGATTTAGTTGACGATGGAAATCAAGAGTTGTATAGTGGATGTTTGAAATATTCAAAGCTTTTATTTCTACTGAAGTTGTACCACATCAAATGTCTATGTGGAATTACAAATAAGGAAATGTCCATGTTATTGGAATTAATTCGTGATGCATTTCCTGAAGAAAAAAAACCATAATATTTTTATGATATGAAAAAAGTTGTTAACAAGATTGGTATGAATTATAAAAAAATACATTCATGTACCAATGATTGTATGCTTTATTGGGGAGAGGATTCAAGTAGATAGAATTGTAAGAAATGTTCTTCTTCTAGATGGCAGTCAAAGGGTGATGTTGGAAGTCTGACTGAACATAATTTCATGGAGAAGAAGAAAAGGAACACACCTGAAAAAGTTTTGCATTACTTTCCTTTGAAGCCTCAATTGCAAAGATTATTCATGTCATCAAAAACCGCCAAACACATGAAGTGGCATTCTATAGATAATAAAAATGATGGGTTAATGAGACAACCATGAGATTCCCAATCGTGGAAGAAATTTGATTCATTACATCCATATTTCTCAGCTGATCCTAAGAATGTTCGATTGGGATTGGCTGTCGATGTATTCAACCCATTTGGGACTTTGAGTACCAGTTATAGCATTTGGCCAGTTTTTTTGATCCCTTATAATCTACCTCCATGGATGTGTATGCAAAAAACATCTTTTATCATTTCGATGATTATTCCTGGAAAACAAATTCCTGGAAATGATATTGATGTATACCTACAGCCTTTGATTGAATAATTGTAGGAGTTATGGAGCAATGGTGTTGAGACATTTGATGTTTCTTCTAAAACAATGTTCAAAATTCATGCTGCTTTAATGTGGACCATTAGTGACTTCCCTGGGCTTGGGAATTTATCAAGTTTGAACACTTATATGGGTTTGTCTTGTCCTATTTGTAACTTTGATTTCGAGCCCAAACTGCTACCTCACCGTAGAAAATGGTGCTTCTTGTGCCATCGATGATTTCTTGATGCATCTCATAGATTTCAGCTGAACAAATAAAAATTTAATGGTTCCATTGATCGTAGACCACCTCCAAAGTTGTTAACTGGTTCTGAAATATTGAAACAGATTGAAAATGTTAAAACAGAATTTGGGAAGGTTCATCCTTTGAATGATAGCAGAAAATGAGTGTGAAGTGCATCGTCAAGTGAAATCAGAATGCAACAATGAAAGAAAAAAAGTATATTCTTCAAACTTCTGTATTGAGAATTTAATTTATCGCACCACAATCTTGATGTGATGATTATTAAGAATAATGTATGTGATAATTTGATTTTCACATTACTTAATGAGCATGGAAGTCAAAGGATCATCTCAATGCTCGCAAATACTTACAAGTAATGAACATAAAACGTGATCTCTGGCCAGATGATAATGAAAAGTATGCTCCGGACATTTTTTCAATGAAAAATAAGGATAAAGATACGTTCCTTCTAATTTTAAATAATGTGAATGTATTTTATGGGTATTCGAGTAACATCTCGAGGTGTGTTGACTTGAATAATCACAAGTTATATGGATTGAAAAGTCACGATTCACATATTTTGTTACAACAGTTACTACCATTGGCATTGCGTACATTATTACCTGAAAAAGTTACTGCTGTTGTACTCCAATTTTGCACATTTTTAAGGCAATTATATGAGAAAGATCTATATCCATTTCAGCTTGACAACCTCCAGGAGTGGTTTGTATTGACCCTTTGTGTAGTGGAGATGATCTTTCCTCCATCGTTTTTTACTGTCATGATGCATTTAACTGTGCATTTGGTTGAAGAAGCTAAATTAGGAGGCCCCATTCATTATCGATGGATGTATCCAATTGAGAGGTATTTTATTTATATATTTCCAGTTAAGTAAACAATTTCTGGCATTTAAATAAATGCATAATAATATTATTTTATTTCACAAATATCTTGGGCATTTGAAAGCATACGTGAGAAATAAAGCTCAACCAGAAGGATCTATTGCTGAAGACTATTTGGCCGAGGAGTGTCTCACCTTTTGTTCCAGATATTTAGATGATATTGAGACAAGATTTAATCGAGTTGGACATGTTGACGACACATCAACTCAATCTCAAATGCATCAAAAATCAAAAATATTTCCTGCTATTGGCCGATCAGTTGGGAGAACCTCATATGTGACACTGACAGAATTGGAATTATTACAGGCACATAGATATGTGCTACTGAATAGTGAAATTGCAGATCCATTTATTGAAGAGTTGAGGATACAAACAAAGAGACGAATAAGAGGCCGAACATGAAATGAGAAAGATATAACAAAATATATGAATAAAGAGATGGTAGAATGGTTTGCACGACGTGTAAGTTTATAAATATTGCAATAAATACGAATATTAGTTTGACACATACAATTTGTAAATCTATTAAATTATATTTCTTTTTTTCAGATCATGAATACTGATACTCATGCAGACTTGTCAGAAGATTTGAAGTTTCTTGCTAGAGGTCCTATAAAACAAGATAGAAAGTTCAACGCTTATAATGTGAATGGCTTTAAATTTCGTACAGTCGATTGAGAAGTGGGTTTGAAAACACAAAATAGTGTTATATTTACATTTTCCGAAGTGGAATACTATAAAAAGCTACATGAAATTATTGAATTAAACTACCACGGGCACTTTTCTGTTGTTTTATTCAAATGAAAATGGGTCAATATTATCATAGGTGTTAAAAGAGATTCCTTACAATTTACTTCTGTAAACTTCTCTCGCTTGATGGATGTTGGTGATCGTGAACTGCATGATCCATATATCTTAGCATCGCAAGAAAAATGTTATATTATGTGAATGATGTTGTGGATAACGGGTGGAGTGTAGTTACTCACATAATATAAAGAGATTTGTATGATATGGGTGATGAAGTGGAAGATTTGACCTCTGCAATTTAATTTCATCAACAACAGGAAGAAGAATTATTTGTCTATCATGATATTGAAAATATTAGTCTAGCAAGGATGAATGAAGTGGATGAAGCAATGGAGCAGGAAACCGGCATGATTGAAGGGGAAAATGATTGTATGTACAATTATTTATTCATTCAGCAACCACTTGTTTCATTTCTGCAGTCATTCATTGTCATTGTTATATATATTTTGTTTGTTAGTGCTAGGCATCTATTATCATTTTTAAAAAAAATTTCTACATAATTTTTTTGAAATATATATTCTGAACTTAATTTTATTTGATTAAATGACAAGAATTCCAAGGAAAAAGTGGTACACTATTGTATCTAGTTCTGAGACAGATGACGATCCGTCTGTCCCCATGACATCTGAGGCACCAGCCTACACCCCTGCACCATCTCCCCATGAACCATCTCTGACACCATCTGTGGATGTATCATTAGAGGATAAGTCATCGTATCCCCCTACAGGAGCCTCAACGGTGGGGCAAAGACACGCCCCTTCCAGTTCATCTCGGACATTCTGGAGGGTCACAGTCATAGGTACAAATTTTAATTAAATAAATTTATTGCATTTTGTTTATACTAATTGTTTTCTCATTGCAGATGAAAAAAATGAAAATGTGAAAAAACAAATAAAAAGTTCAGATGTTTGGAACATGAATGAAGAGAAGATAGTCATTCCATTTGATTCTTATGGGGTCCCGACGGATGACACCGCGGGGTTACTTGGCCAGATTATAGGTCAGCTGGCAGTGGAGCCCATTTCCCTGCCTATTTCATATGATGATTGGAGGCATATGCCTTCAAACTGGAAAAATGAAGTTTTTGATTCTCAAATAAAGGTAATTTTATTACTTTATGGTTTAATTGAATGTCATGTTACTAATATGTTCAAAATGAATTTTTGTATACAGATGTTCTTCTACTTTACCGTTGCTGATGTGATAGCATGGAAGTGGACATTGAAAAATCTTGGTAAAAAATGGAAAGATTTCAAATGGAGGTTGTGGTGTGATGTCAATGATACTTTGTTGACCGTGCAACAAATTTATGATAAGATACCTAGTGTGGTACCGAAAAAACAATGGAAAGTTTTTGTTGATAGACATCATGATGAGAAGCGGATGGTATTGAAATATATATTATTATATTATCCTAATTTTAAATTTATACATGTATATGAAGAGGAGATGACATTGAATACATTACTGTTAAATTTAATTTTATTTATTTCAGGATCTCTCAAGACAGAATGCATCAAACCGGGCAAAGCAAGTCATCCCGCACACTGTGGGCTCAAAAAGCTTTTCTAGAAGCCGAATGTCATTGGTAATCTTTTAATTAGTTTAAATATTTATAAGACAATATTATCTATTTAACATATTGAATTGTTGATTTATCTTTGTTTAATTAAGTCACAGAGTTTAGGGCATGAAGCATCCCGAACTGAACTGTGGCTGGATGTTCATAAAAAAACAGATGGAAGTTTTGTTAATTAGCCTGCCAAAGAAGTTGGGGTATGAAGTCAATTTTTTATTATAATAACTTATTATCAGTTTTTACTCTATTAATATATATTGATATTTGATTTATAGGTAAAAATTAAAGAAACATGGTATTCCAATCCTGGGCAGTCCTACTCAGTCTCCTAGGATGACCCGGTTGCTAAAGTCCTTGGGAAGGAGCATCATGGTAGAGTGCGTGGGATGGGTTTGGGACCCATACCATCTGAGGTCTTTGGAAGGCCACTAAAGATTCCAGCTGAATCTACTTCTGGTTATAGTCATTTCATACTTGAAGATTCTCAGAGGGAGATGTCTTCTCTATGAAACACAGTTCACCAGCTGGGAGATCAGATATCTTCTTTGTAGAAAGATTTGCTTGAAATACGTTAGCATATGGGCAGATATTCCCCCAGTGGTAGTGCATCGACTAGTGGTGAGCAGGTAAATCACAAAAAATCAAAATCATTTAGTTTGAAAACTTTTATTGATTTTAAGTTTAATTATAAATATGCAACAATATTTAATTTTCAATATAATGTTCTTACAGATGGCAGCAGGTAGTGGAGATGGAGGTGGAGAGGGTAATGATGCATCATCGGACCATGAGTAGTAGTATTGTTGATGTGTTGAAAAAATATAATAACGGTTGGTTTGTATATGTAACATGTATGGCACATAGTTGCCACCAAACATTTCCATGTCCTAACATTTTCTTAATTTCTCATGTTTCCTTCTATGATTTTTTTTGATTTATGATGTTTCATTTTATGTCATGATTTCTTGAGTGTGGTATACATCATTCCATTTAGGCCTATGTTTGAATTGGTAGTCGAGATTTTGGATGTCTAAAGAGTGATCCTTTTGTTATTTTGTTCTCATTATATAAATTGGAACCTAGTAGGCAGTATAGATACCAAACATAAGAGGATGATGTGAATGTGGTTTAGCCTAATCATGTGATACGAATCATATACTCACCAGTAAAAGTATTTGGAAACAAAAATGGTGAACCTAACATGGAACCTTAAAAAAATGCATGTGTCACCCACATGTTAGGCTCCTTTTTATCTCTCAAAATATGAAATGTGGACAAACATGGATCCGATACAATTGATTATACATGTGTTTATTTATTGATATGCTTATTTCATGAGTATTTCTTGTAAATGTTTCTCATAAGTATTCTGGCACTTTCAACTAGAACCCCCTTTGATCCAAATGACATTTTACTACTTTAAGAACACATATGCTTTGACTACTGCACAAGTTGGATCCTCATTTAAAACTAGGGCTCTATTATCAACCTTGCACCCAAAACATTGGGTCTCAAATTCACTAGTTTGGGAGTCACACCTAAATGGTACCTTTCCATCTTTAGAGGAAGCTAAAAAATCCATTCATCTCAAAAATCCCTACTAGATGTCTACTCGACAATGACTAGTGGAACATAATTTGTTGTAAATAGTTTCCATCTCAAACCATTTCATGGTCATATCCATGGAAGGAAATAACATGTTCCTACCTTATCTAGGGAGGTTGATCAAGAGGTCACTGATGGACTCATCTAAATAGCATAAGGGACCCTCCAAAGGGATCCTTGTAGCATTCACCATCACCAATGCTACAAAGCAATAAAACCTCTATATGATGTGTGTGTTTACATCAGGAGTCTGACCTAAGTCTCCCAAACCTAGGTAGTCAGAAAAACCCACTGAGGGTAGTGAAAAATCAACCAAAAACATGGACCTACATATATACCCTCCAAAGAATCCCACTAACTAAATATGGTGGCAAACTATGAGCAAGAGGACACATTTTACCACATTT
Organism: Viscum album; assembly: GCA_963277665.1. NCBI lineage: Eukaryota > Viridiplantae > Streptophyta > Magnoliopsida > Santalales > Viscaceae > Viscum > Viscum album. Next base: position 1,285,428,371 of record OY728140.1, read on the forward strand.
ACTAAGCTTGTCGGTATAATCTGGTATTATTCAAAGAAATCACCAAGAATATTTTGGTAAAAAAATATAGGGAATACCCATATCCTTTACCACTAACTTGATTAACATCGGTATATACCTATATGAAATGGAGGAAAAGATCAGGCCCATACACATTCTTTAACAATAGAATAAGAAAATATGCATGTTCTGGTCACTGAAGTCACCTAGAATATTCTAAAAATGGTTAAAGGGGAGACACACAACTATTTTACCATAATTTGGGTGACTCATTAACACAATATTAGGAGATTTAGAGAAGATACACATATTTTCTACCAACGTACGGTGTATCTAGTTGAATGCAGAGGTTATAGGAGTTTGGGTCATATCTTGCACATCTTCAAAACTTTTCCACCAGTTCCTCCTAGGGGGATAAGATCTTTACATATTTGAAATTATTATGTGGGTCCTCTTAATTTTTAGTAGGGATGTAGCTATAATAACACATACTTCTGAGGCCAAGGTTGTAGTCGACATAGTTGATACTAGACTCAGAAATTAATGTGCATGAAATGTAATCCCACTCAGAATAGTCAGGCTATAGCATAGAGTCATGGTATGGGAAAACTAAATTGCGTTCAACATATGATAGGGAGTATAATTCAAATTCATCTATTGTTTTAGGTACTAATCTAGTAACCTCTACTATAGATTCTACATTATTTGACACAAGTGCATCATACAATGTTATATTTGATACATTTATAGTGATTCTGGTCCTTGATATAGTGTATTTATGTGTCATTAAGAATCTGTAAACCTCATTGGTTATTTGATCAATGATTGTTCACTGATGGAATTATTTTCCCCATCAGTTAGGATTTTTTTTATATAGAATTAATTCTTTCCCATCATGTAACTGTATGATGTAATTATTGCAATGGATTTCATGCTTCCCTATAGTTCCATTATTGATTATTATCACTATAGAATTATGGTCGACTGTTTGTATGATGTCTCCTATTTCATCATGTTGGGGATACCAAGTTTGAAGTAACATTTTATTTGTTTGTATGATATCCACTGTTCCATTTTCTTATTTGATTTGTTTTTCAAGGCAGTGGGGCAGTAGAAGAAAAACTGCATTTTTTTCTAGATAGCATTTTGCGGCGGTTTTAACTGCCGCTAATGCTTTACTGGTCAACATTTCACGGCGGTTATAACCGCCGCTAAATGTAATCAGTATATATTTAGTGGTGATTTTCACCGCTGCGATAGAGGTGCATTAAACGCCTGAATATCGCGGTGGTTAAAAACACCATGAATAAAAAAATATCCGGCATCCGTAAAACTGCCGTAAAGTCACAAAAATCACGGCAAAATGACGCATCTACGATGCTTCCTATAAACCTCCGCGAAATGGAAAAAATCGCCGCTAATAGATTGCCGATGCCCAGTTTAGCGGCGGATTCTGTAAACCGCTGCCAAACCATATAGCGGTGGTTTAAACTTCCACTATATGAAAAAAAACCCGCTGCTAATAGCCAGTTTTGTTGTAGTGTTGGTAAGGAAAGAAGTTAAGGGAACCAAATAAATTATCAAAATTCAAGTTGATTTGAGTAAGAACACTGAAAGGGATGAAATTATATATAATTAAAATGAAAGAATTATAAATCTGTAGGTGAGGACAGTGGAAGATATGATATAATGTTTAAGGGTGGATGAAACTTGAGTGGGAGCATCAAAAGTTCAGGTATTATAGGTAAGAGTTCAGCCGAGAAGAATAGTGCAACCAGTCCAGTTGAGGTGATCAAACAGATTCATAAATCTAGTTTAGAGGCTTGGGTTAGAAATTAACTTTCCACTCTTACTAGATATAAGATAACTAAATATCCCAAAAGAGGCAACCACACTTAGTGACGCTAAATGGTGGAAGTTAGCGATTAATTAATCGATTTCTTCATTTAAATTCAACAAACATTTGGAGCTCACTAACTTATAAAAAGGGAAGAATAAATTAGATAATAAGTGAGGTTTTCTATGGAAATATGAGATTTATGGAAAGAAGTGTAATAAATAATGACTGGTGGGAAAGGGATTTCAATATAAGGAAGGAGTTTATTTCTCAGAAATTTCCACACAAATAGTTAAACACACAACTATTCAGACAATGCTAAGAATTGTAGCATTAAAATATCTATACATAGAACTGGTGGATGTAAAGTTGAAATTTCTTCATGGTTATTTGGAGGAATAAATATACTTGAAGTGGTCAATGGCTTTAAAATAATATGAAAACCAAAATTTTATATATAAATTGAAGAAAAGTCCTTATGGATTGAAGCAATATCTAAGGTAATGAAATTGGAAATTTAATTCATTTATGTTGGAATAAAGTTTTAGAAAGTGAAACAGAGATCATTTTTGTTATTAAAACAAGTGTAATGATAGAACATTCATCATAATATTATTTTATATAGATGACATTCTTTTGGTGGGCCTATCAATCCAATGGATTTAGGAGTTGATGAATAAGTTGGTAGGAAGATTCAAAATGGAGTATATAGGGAATGCTAAGAAAATATTAGTGATGAATATAAAAAGAGATTAGAGGGATGAAACCTTGGTTATATGTTAGAAGGAATACATCCAAAATATCATAAACAATTAGGGATGATTGGATATAAGATGGTCTTAACTCCTATTGTTGGACACTTTATGCTATCTTAGGAGCATGAACCAACAATATAAGTTGAGGATATGTATATTTAGAAAGTTATTTTTACATCAGTAGTAGAAAGTATAAAGTACATGATGATTTACACTCAGTATGATATTTCTTTTATAGTGGGAGTCATGGTTTTAACAAATTGTTACTCTGTGTACAATGGAATTGGATTATATAGCTATAACATAAGATGGTAAGGAAATAGTTTGGTTTATGTGTTTGTTAAAGAATATTGGAAGGATTTGGGAAGGATTAGTTATTTTCAATGAATTCCAAAGAATAATCCACTTGGAAAAAAATTTGGTGTTCCATGCCTGAACAAAACATATTGACCTGAAATATAATTTCATCATAAATTTTTTAGAGGAAAAGTATTTTAAGCTCTATAAGATGGAAGGAATCCAAAATTTGGTATATTTTTTCACTAATAGAATAGTTCAAGAAAGTTTAAGGTATAATAATTCCCCAATGAGACTTGGGGGAATAGAAGAAGATAATAGAGGAACACTGCATTCTATTAAGGAAGAAGGCTTGAAAAATTATTAGAGAGTTGTTGTGGTTCACTAAAATAAGCCTTCAAGTAGAAGATTGTTGGGAGGTGAAGTTTATTTAAGTTCACCAAAATTTCATTCATCATAGTTTCATTTACTGGAAATTTTTCAATGGAATGTTCTTGAAACAAAATACAAAAAATAATAGTTGAAACTATGTAGAGGCATAAGACCATCAGAATTTTGAATATTTTGATGGGGGTTATGATTGTATGTTAAAATTCAAAAAGTTCAAAAAATTTGAGGGTTCACTAGGTTGGTATACAGGCTAAAGCGGTCATGATATGTTGTCCATAATTTCAGGGGAATATGTTTAACTTTTTAATTAGATGACACTTATTATATAAGTGTGTGGAAACTTAGTGATAATTATCTTGAGTTGAGAAGAAATCAAGAAGAGATCAAGGAGGGAAATAAAATCTTGTATGTATAAATTTACCTTAGTAATATTATGTTATAATCTCTTTTATCTTCTATTTAATAAAAGTAATAAGTGTTTCTCCCTTTCATGTAGAAAAAATTATCTAAATCACATCAATATCTTCTATTTTTTTCCTTCTTTTATGTATTTTTGTTGATTTTTTTAATTTCCTTTAATTTAAGTGAGTTTTATTGTGATTGTAAAGGATGACTTTGCGTGGTGAGTAGGGTGTAAACCCTACCTACTTCCGATACAATTATTTATTGGAATTGAACTTCTAGAGGTTTTATTTTTTCTCAACATATCCTCCAACATATGATGTTCTGGTGGACTAAGGATCCTCCTTTTGGTGGTTTTATAGGAATCATAGGTGGTTATCTGGGGTGTATTTCCCAACATCCTATACCTCATATTGAGGACTTGTTTGATTAAATGTGATGGTATCAATACTTCTCAAATATTGAACTTTAATATGGATATAATCAATTAAAGGTAAAAAGAGAGTATATATCCAAGATATCCTTCCATACAAGATATAAGAACTATGAATTCATTGTTATTCCATTCAGAATCAAAAAAATCCTTTATTGTTTTCATGGATATGGTGAATATAATCTTTATAGATTATCTTGATTAATTTTTTTGTAGTATTTATATATGATATTCACATATATTCCAAGAGTAAGGATGATCATGGAGATCATTTGATGATTGTGATAAAGAACTTGAGAAAATAGAAACTCTATTCCAAATTTAGAAAGTGTGAATTATGGAAACAAAAGTATCATTATTGGGTCATTTAATCACAAGTGAGTGTATATCTATGGATTCTTCAAATACATAGGTGATTAAAGAATGACCTAGACTAACCACTGTGACATAGATCTATAGTTTTATTAGATTGGAAAGATATTATTGATGCTTTTGATAAATTTCTCATGATTATAAAATCCACTAACCTAGTTAACCCATAAGGGAGTGAAGTTACTCTAGATAGATGAATGTGAAATTTTTTTCAAGAAACTCAAGGGAAGGTTGTTCATTGAACTTGTAGTCACACTACCCTATAGTGGAGATATGTTTGTTATATAAAAAAATGTATTAAATAAGAAATTGGGATATTCCCTCATATATAATGAAATAGTGGCATCTTATGTCATACATCAATTAAATATTAATGAGAAAAATTACCCAATGAATGATTTGGAACTAGAAGCAGTAATATTTTCATTAGAGATATAGAGTCATTATATCTATGGTGAAAAGTATGAAATATATACTGATCACAATATCTTAAATTATATATTCACATATAAAGAGTTGAACATTTTCCAAAGGATATGGTTAGAGTTGATTAAGGACTATGACCGCTCAATACATTACCATCTTAGGAAGTCAAAAAGGTGGTTAATGATTTGATCATGATGGATTAAGGTACCTTATCCATGATGAGGATTAAAAGAGACCCAATAATCATGGATTTGAAAATTATGGACCTTTAAATTAAGATGGGAGGAGAGAAATACTATCTTTCCAAAATTACTGGTCAACCATACATCCATGTAAATATTAATCAGGTACATAAAGAGGATATAAAGCTACATAGAAAGGTAGGGAATATTCTAGAGTTTAAATTTTGAAATGATGGAATTATATGTTATAGTAAATGAATATGTGTTCCATAAATACTGTAATTAAATAATTATCTATTAGATGATGAAAATATCGCATCATTCTCTATCCATCTTAGAACCAAAAATATGTATAAAGATCGTAAGAATCACTTATGGTGGGAAAATATGAATAATTAGTTTTTAGAGTATGTATCTTGATGCTTGATATGATAAGAAATTAAGGCATAATGAAAAAATATAAAGGGATGATGAAATCGTTACCCATACCTATGTAGAAATGGGAGAGCATTACCATGGATTTATTTATAAGACCCCCTAATAATTCTAAAGTAAATAATGTTATTTTCTTAATAGTTGATCTCCTTATGAAGTTAACACATTTAATTACTAATGAATATTCCTCACTCAATCAACAATCCAAGATATACATAAATAAATTATTAATACTACATGGAGTACCACTCTCAATTGTATCTGATTAAGATTTGAGGTTTACCTAAAAGTTATATAGAAGTATTCAATAATAACTGCATAAACATATAAGCTTCAACACTACTTATTATCTTCATACTAAAGGTCAATATGAAATAACCATTAAAATCCTATAGGATATTCTAATATCATATTCAATGGATTTAAAAGGAGTTTATGATCAACACTTTCCCCTGGTAGGGTTCTCATATAATAATTATTTCCATTCTAGAATTCAAATGGGGCCATATAAGGCTCAATATGTGAAGAGGTACAAAACTTCAACATGTTGGGATGAAGTTGGAGAAAATAAGATACTGGGACCAAATCTTTCTCAGGGGATATTGAATAAGATTCAAACCAATCAAGGACACATTAAATTTTTCCAAAGTCGACAGAAGATCTACACTGATAATTTTCAATGAAATATAGAGTTTGAAGTTGGAGATAAGGCATTCCGTAAAATATCACCATGGAAGAGGGTTATGAGATTCAATAAGAAGTGAAAGTTTATCCCTATATAAATTGGCCCCTTCAAAATCCTTGATAGTGTGGGAATGGTAGCTTATCATTTTATATTTCTATCAAACCTATCCCATGTGTATGATGAGTTCCATGAATCACTTTTGAGGGATTACATACATTACCCTTCATATACACTAAAATTAGAGGTTATAAATATAGAACAATATTTTTTATGATGATAAACTGGCAGAAATATTGGATTATAAAGATAAAGTACCACAAAGCTCTGTAGAGATCGTAAGTATAAGAAAGTAACATGGAAAATAAAAGATATAATGAGGTAGAAGTAACCAAATTTATTTTCATCAAAGTAACCAAATCTCAATGTTGAAATTATTTTAAGGGGGATGAATGTAACACCCTATGATTTTACGACACATTTTCCATTAAAACAAATACTCTTTTAAATATCTTGTTTCACACGCAACAACAAACTAAAAAAACCACGATACATTTTATTTAGATAAAATATTTTAGTTAAAGATAATAATTAAATAATTTTGAGAATACAATATGAAAAATCATTAATAAATTTACAAGTGAAATAAATCTATAAGAAACTAAAAAGACCACAAACATTAAATCTTTATCATCACAGGTTTCCATGAAGATCATACCCTTGATTTTAAAAATGTAAAGAAGTGAAAAAATTAAAAATATATCAGACATGTTGGGATAGATATAAATATGATGAATTATTTTAATTATGTTTGTACGTCTATATATAGAAATAAAATATAATCGTTATATATATGGTCATTGGATATATGGTTGTTGAATATATGGTCATTGAAAATATGGTCATTGGATATATGGTTGTTGGGTATGTATATATCCAATAGGTATATTAAAGTTGTGTAATTTTTAGTAAAAAATTGAAATTAATATAATTAACAAATGATAAATAATGAAACAAAGAAGATAACATTTGATTAAAATATTCTATTATAGACAAATTTGTTATGCCTTATATATTATCATTACTACTATTATTATTAAATAATAATTTCATTCATTTATAAAATTAAACCAATTATTTAATACTAATTAATTGATCAAATTAAATTTTTATCAGATGAAAATTTAATTTTAATAGGATGTAGTACAAATTATTTAATGTTAAAAAAATGATATTTTTCTTCAAAGAACTATTTTTTAAAGTATTGTGTATTTTTATCTTAATAAATTAAATTGAACACTTTTAAATGATGGATATAATGTAATTATTCAATTTATAATAAATATATTAACACAAATTTAATTAGTAATTGTTATTAAATAATATTAAAAACACTTAGTGTTTAAAAAATCAATTTTCTATAAAACTATTATATATATATATTATATTTTTATTTAAAAGAAAAATTATCATACTTAGAAATTGAATTAGATTAAATTAATTCCAAATTTATAATAATAATTTATAAATTATCTAAATATTTTAATTTCATTTTTGGTCATAAAAATAAGTTGCTAAGGTAAAAATTGAGTTACCACAACAAAGGGAAAATAATGTAAAAAGGATGGAACTATGTGATAAAAACTTAAAATTTCAATAAACCCTATCTCTAAATTGTGTGTATGAGGGAATTAATATACAATATCCATTATTTTTCCACTTTTCATCCATTTTTGTTTTAAAATGATAAGCTCACACCTCAATAAATGAGAATTTTTAGTAATATGACTCAAACCCCACCTATAAAAGGACCCACCCTATACCCCTCCAAAAATACTCAAAACATTTGTTTATTTAATTAATACATAAACATTTCCCTTTATTAAATACTTATTGTATGTTTGGTATATTATAGTTCTAAGAAGGAATCCTAAATACTTCATTCCAAGAAAAATCCACGTCGAGGAAGAGCAAATTCATCAAAATAAGTATCTAACTAGTCATCATCTTTATCAATTACCTTATCATCTCTACACATTATAAATCTCATTATCTTGTGAAATTATATTATATTAACAAAATTATTCTTTTGGGAATATTATATTCCTATTATATAACTCTATACTCTTCCTCATTCATTAGTATGACATGTTTTTGTTTGGCTTAGTTCGACTACCTACATGAACGATGTTATACTATCATCTCCATTTACAACATGAATGAGTATCAATAAATTAATAATATAAATATATGATATTAAATATAAATTTATTATTAATAATATTGTTTTATAATAGTGACAAAAAATAATGATCGTTATAATGTAACTCACTCTTATCAGAAAATTACCCAAAAAATGTTCGTCACATATTCCATTCTCACAAACCATACCCATAACTTCCATATAATGAACATGGGACTAAATAAATCATTGGAAAAAATAATTCCACTAATTTTAATAATCTATTAATTATTAACTTGGTATCAAAGAATAAGGATCAACATCTTTATTATGAAACTTGTACGAAACAATTAAAATTACTGACATTTGATGATGAAAATAAAAAATAATTAACTAATATATGTGTAATGAATGATTATAATTTAAGATTATAAAATTTAATATATATGAATGAGTTTTTTAAATAATAAATTAATATTATTATGTTTATTATATAGATGTATACAACATTTTCATGGATGTTGGGAGTAAAGGCAAGGGTTTCTCTCTAATCTAACTTACAAATAAAGATTGTCTAAGTTTAAATTCCTATTTTGAGAAATTGTATGCTATTTATATATAAAAACTCATTTATTTTATTCTAATCTAATTATTTATGGTTTTTACATGTATTATTACCATTTCCTTCCCTTTGGTTCATAATTTAACCAAAATACTTCTTATAAATGAGGATCGAAGTTAACTCTTCTTTTTGGCATGGAATCTTTATTCTTCATGCCCATATTCTTTATATTATCTTATAAATGTAATTATCTACACTTCAATGATTTATTAAGGTCACAATATACTTTATTTGACTTTAAAAAATTTTGAAATTAATATTTGTAACATTTTCCACATGAGCCATTTTTTAATGACTTTGACTCTCTTTACAAAAGTTTGATAATAATATTCCTTTTTAACATTTTCTATATGAATATATTTTCATGACTTTATATTATTTTTCTTAATGAATATTTATTTCTGATTATTCATGTTTTTCTTAAATTAATTCTTATTCTCATTGTTTTATAAAATATTTCCTTTTAAATAAATGGTATAAATAAATTAAAAGATGTTTTTTTTCAAAAAGATTCTTCTAAGGATATTAAAAAAGTGTTTTTCATCTATTTCAATTTCCTTTAACATACCTTATTATTCACTATGGATATTATCTAAACCAGATAATCTCTCTATATGGCTTATGATCATGTTTTTTTTAAATCACTATGAAACCCATTTCTTTCTCAATAGTTAATTAAGCTACGGTATAATTATGAATGTTTTAAAGTTCTTATGGCACAAATACGTATGATTCATCATTATGTGATTCATTTAACCAATATATATCTCTAATGCATTAGGTAAATTTTATATCTCATGATATTAGAATAGTAAATGAGTGGTTATCCCGAGTCCAAAAAAGGTTATGGGATATGGGTGGTTATCCCAAGTCTACTATTTTATGGGTAGGTAGTTAGCTTAGTCCATTATGATATGAATATATTGGTGGTTATCCTTGTTATATGTTATGATTTCTATGATTATTTTTATTACACATTCTTATGACTTTGTTATGTTTTCATATCTCATAACTATTTACTCATGTTTTCACACTCTTATTACATGTGTTATATATTATTCCAAATCCTTATGTCATGGATCATGATTTATGATATATGTTTTATTGGGTATGATTATCTTATATTATAAACATGAAACTTTATTATGTTTTCATGCCCAAATTCTCATCTTATGATCACTTATGATCATCGATTGATATCTCTTATGTTTACCCTTATTGGGTATCTAAGATCATTCTTTCTTATGTTTCCACTCCCTTGGTTATGAATAAGAGTATTATTTATGATGTGTCTAAAAGGGTATATGTGAGAATAATATTTGTGGGAGATATTTAAAATGTTGAAAAATATTTTTTTATGTATCTAATATCCAATGGAGTTAGGTATATAGGTTTTGGGGTGTGATTTATTGGTAGATGTAAATAATATTCATAAGAAAATATGAAATATATATGTATATAATGCTTGGGTCTCCTAAATCCAAAAGTATCTAAGGTGTAATAAGGATATGTTTCTAGTTTATATAGAATATGGGGAGCTAATAATCAGGGAATACAAAGATTCTAGTTTCCATACATACTAGAATGATATGAAATCATAGTCAGGATATGAGTTTTTCCTTAAAGGAGGAGTTATGAGCTGGAAGAGTTCTATACAACCAGTGGTCACTAATTCTATAGAAGATTCTGAGTATATTTCAACCTCTTATTTAGATAAGTAAGTAGTTTGGACATGTAACTTCATCCCTAAGCTTGATATAATGCCTAACAATAAAGATGTTATCACACTACATTATAATAATACTACAGTGGTGGTCCTAGCCATAGATCCAAGGTCACATCAATAGACAATGCATATACTTTAGTAGTATCACCTCTTAATGGAATTTTTCTTAAATGGGTAAGGTTTTATTAAATAGAGTTTACATGGAAGAGATCATGATAGAACCATTAACTAAATAAGTATCTCATAAGAAGCATGAATATCATATGAGAGTTAACTGATTAATTTTTTAGCAGTTGGCTTTAGTGAAAGTGGGTTTCTGTTGGAATGGGTTCCCTAGAACTGAATCACATTTCACTTTTGATTACTTGTATATTCAAAGTCCTAAATGTTAATAAATATCATATCACATGATGAGAATTATTCCATGTAACATTAATGTGATAATTTCCTTAGAGTATTTGTTGTATTTAAAGGTTATAATAGTTCCCCACTATAATGATAACTATGATAATATTCTTAAACAAATATTCTATGGTATAGATATAATCTTTATGACGGGTCACATATGATGTTTTTACAATTAGGTGGCTTAATCTCAGAAATTTTTTCACTTGGTAATCTCTAAGATAGAAATTTATAATGGCATACCCACCAATAATAAATTTACATTTATATATCTATAATTGGATATTCATATCCAAAAACATGTTTATTATTCCTTAGACTTGATATTATTATTAATTTGTATCATTATTCTTATACATTTATGTATTTTCAAAAACCATGATAACATATTCTCCTTGAAAAATAAGATACGTTGGGTGTGTCATAAGTGATATAGTTTTGATTGGATAAGTTAAGAAAAGAATTTTCCATTTTAAGTTAATGTAAGTAGATATCTCAATAATCTTGGTTAAAATGGAATTGTATGATTAAGTCCATGTCCATGGAGGTTTATTGATGAGTTCATTTTTGGTAGTCAAAGAAATACATATCAAGCATCTGGGTTGATAACATAAGTATGAAACATTCTTGATGATATATCATGAAAAATTGATTATATTACATAGTGATAATTAATATGAGGTTGTTATTATTGTGATATTAATGTATTTTTCTATGAGTGTCTTAACATGTTACTAGATTCTAATATTGGAATTTTGGTAGGATCACAAAATTTTATTGAGAAATAAGCCTATAGGGTCACACACTAAGTGTATCCCAAATCTTAGTTAAATTCTATTTTAATTTAATATATTAATTAATATCATTATCCCAGACAATAAATAATAATTATTTAGGTTATGTTGATCGTATAAATTCAATCACCAGTAATTCAAGTTGAGAATATATTTGAATTTAATATTAATAAATATTTATTCACCAATTGTTTAATATAATATTTATTTATTGTATGAATAATATAATGATATTTATTTAGAATAAACATTGACCATTCAAGGTTTGATAAATTATGAGGAGGATTGAAGGGCTGAGTTAAGGGAATGATGGAAATGATATTTTTTATTTAATATATTTTAAATAAATATTTTATTTATTTATTTTATAAGTGATATTTAATCACCCACAAGTTATTTAATGTCATGTAATATAATAATAATAATATTATTATTTGATACGGGATTTACTTAAAATAAAAAAATAGTTAAAGGGACTCTATACAATTACTAATTGTTTAATGATAGGTATATAATCCCATTATATCATTTATTGGGTTAAGTGACTTATTGTGAAAATCATATTCACTCATGATAATTCCCTCAAGGCCAAAAATAACTCTCCCAAGAATGATAAAAAGGTCCATAAACAATAATAGATTCATCACTTTAATAGCGTCATAATCATTCATAATTCAGTATTAATAAATAGCACACCATTCAAATTTTGTCATAACTGATCAACTATATTTTCATATTAATAATATCATCATTGCCTCATCAATATAACCGTAACATCACCTCCCCCATAACATAGAATAAAAATAGACAGGTCTATCTATTAACCTATGTTAACCATCCCAACATCATTAGGCCATCCCAACTCTCAACCTGTGTCAACCATCCCAACATCCACTATATCACCACATAATCACCTCAACTAATTATGTTATAACCATTATCTATCACAACCAAAAAAATGATATAACCCAAATCCAACACACAATGGGGAGATGTTTAAATATTATACCTTAATCCATTACAACCAATAAATAGGTGCATGTGTCAAACCTTGAGCCATTAAAGCCCACATATATAAATACTATGCATAATTAAAGGACATTATAGCCTAAAAAAGATTATCCATGTTAATACCTCAAGCCATTAAAACCTGTGTATGGGCGCATTATACCTCAACCCATTAAAAACCATGCTAGTATATACATAACCAAAAACTATTACAACCTATATTTATAGAATCAAACAAACATAGACAAGAAATAAAGTGAATAAATAATCATATAAGCAAGAAATCAATAAGAACATAAAAACATACTTATACATTATAAGTAAATGCATCATCAATATATCACATTATAATAATCATTACCACATCATGTAAGAAATTTCTACTAAATATTTCTACAAAAATCATGCCCATACTAAACTTACCATTTTGGCTAGCACAGGTTGAGAGCTGGCTGATGATGTTGGGATAGTTAGAATAATTTGGGAGATGAGTTTTCCTATATTTTCTTCTTGTTATGGGGGATATGACGTGATGGTTGTATTGATAATGAAATTATGATATTATTACTATAAAAAATAAGGTTGATCAGTTATGAACAAATATGAATGGTATTTCATTTATTATTAATGAATAATGAAATTATTATAATGTTATTGATGTGATGAATATATTATTGTTTATGGAAAGTTTTCTCATTCTTAATGATTATTAAAACCTATCATCATCATAATTTAATTATACCAGGTAGTTTTGATCAAATAATAAATTTTCAGTTAGTAGAACAAAATGTTATGGTAAATTGTGGTATTCTATTTACTTTCAACTCACTTACTTTCTAAATTGATTTCTAGATCTATCTTGATTATTTTATTTCAAACATGTATATCCTAGAACATATATTTCACAAGGATATATAACTTATTAGAAATATTATCCCACTGAGTACTCTACAATTCTTACCCCTCTATGGATTTCTTGAGTTATTTTACTAGATAGTTTGATGGAAATTTTGGGATTTTACTGTTTGGGAAATTGGAATGGAGCCTAGGGCGCCATTATTTCATTTTTATTATTTTTATTGTATCTCATTATCATGAAGACATGTTATACTATTGGGGATTATATCTTTGGTTATTATATATATATATTAATTTTATTGGTATTTTTTTAATTCTCTTAGTAATTCATGAGGCTAATGATTCCCATGTATGTGATCGTTCCCTCGAAGCTAGTCGACAACCTGAGGCCCATTGGAGGTGTCTTTGGGGGCCACACTTATCTTTACTAATGACCCGAGGGGGTGGGGGGTTCTAGTGGGTGTGGGTCATCACAATGTGGTATCAAAACTTTTTATTGAGATATGATATAGTGTTTTTTTAATCACATGTGAGGAATTCATGGGTTTAGTAGGGAAACAATTTCATTTAACATAACCAGTATGGAAGTTAGGAAACTAACTAGAACATTGATATTTAGGGATCCATATGAATGATTTAATAACCATTAAATTCATGTATATTGGTTAGGATTTTGGCATCATAGACCCCTATGATCTAATTAAAGGACTATGATAGGCAATTAAGTATCTTTAGGTGAAAAGTGCACTAATTTCTAGGTAGAAAATTTAGAATGAGTGCTTTCATTTTTTTCATTTGTTGCATTTATGTTAATTTTTTAATTATGTTTTATGTGTTTATTTATGTTAGCATAAATATTTATATAATTTATTCTTTATAATTTAGTTATGACCATTTTTTAAAAATTAACTAATGCTAGTTAAAAATACTTTCTTAAATTTAAGACATGATATGATGTTGATTTTCTTAATATGCCAAGTTAGTTTTAGAATATGAATATTAAAAGAATGATAATTAATATACCTATAATATCATGTTAGAAATTTATTGTGTTATTTTAAAATAGTATGATAATACATTTTCATTAATTAATAATCATGTTTAAAAGTTTTTCAATTCCATAATTTTTTTGGAAGCTTTATTGTTTAAGCATACTTTGTATAAAATATTAATTAAGTTAGAATTTTTTTAACTATATGTTTTTAGCAGAATGTTTTAAATTATAACATTCCTTAACCTGAAATATTATTTATGTGATAGCTTAAACCGATAATTTAAAAAAAATTAAAATAAAATGCAACTTGTAAGTACGAGTTCATCTAATTGAGAAGTATTATAGAGTTATAAATTTTATTATTTATTATGCATGATTTAATGAATGTTATGAAGAATGTATAAAACATATTATACTTATTAATAATTAATGAATCATAATTAAAATTTAAAAGTAATTTGATACACATAAAATAATTATTATAGACTGTATGTCTAAAATTATCAAATTCTATAAACAAATTGATATGAAAGCATGCTAAATTATGTGAATTTCATATATATTTTATAAAATATTTAATTAATATTTTGTGAGTATTATTATGTGAGTATTATAAGCATGTGGTAATTATTAAATCATTGAATAAGAATATTACTTTTCACCTTCCATGTAATACCATGTAAAGACCCATATCTTCGCGGGTTGTGAAAATTAGGGGAAATTTGAATTTTTTGTCTAAAAGGATTATAAGGGATAAAATTTTCATTTTACCCTATAATATGTACTTGGAATACTTTTATGATATTTCTATTGATCTTAGAATAGAGTGTTTACTGTTGGGTTGGAATTTGGGGAGATTCTAAGCTGGTTATTTTTTTGGAATATATTAATATTTATTATATAAATATTAATTATCCCACATTAATAAATGATAATATCTACAAAATGGATTCCTATACTGAAATTATAACCTCAAATCTGAGTTCGTAATGGGGGATTTTACTTAGGTAAGGTATAAACTCTGCATAGGTTCTGTGTATCAGGTTGGTATTGTAAATACTTGAAAATGTGTTTTACCCTATCATAAGTATACCCCATTATTGTAAGGTAATTTTCTATAGGGTAACTAGAAATTTTCTTAGGTTATTATAGGGTAAATTACTATAGGGAAAGTTTCTATAAGGAAACTTTAAATTTCCTTATGTTACTATAGTGTAACTTGAAATTTTCTTAAGTTACTACAGGGTAACATGAAATTCACTTAAGATACTATAGGAAAACTATAAATTTATATAAGTTTCTATAGGGTGAATAACTATAGAGTTAGTTATTATAGGGTAACTTGAAATTTCATTAAGTTTTTATAGGGTAACTTATTATAGGGAAAGTTACTAAATGGTAACTTGAAATTTCTCAAGTTACTATAGGGTAACTTGAAATTTCCTCAAGTTATTACTGTGTAAGTTACTACAGGGTAACTTGGTATAGGATAAATTTTTATACCTTGCATAGGATTAAAACCATATGAAGGGAGTTTCACTGAGTTTTGGTTCTTTACCATCCTCTCTATATGATGGGATTTTAACTAGATATTTCCCCTAGAATAGGTCAGTTCATTACAAATTGGTTGTTATGACGATGATCCCAACCCTATCATTCCTTTCAGAGTTTCCTAGGGTTACCTTGACACCTTATGCCCTTCTTATTGAGATCATGTTGGTCCCTCCCATATAGGTCATCCTAAAGCCTCCAATTTATTTCAAGGGTTCACCAATATTTTGGATGTCGATAATGTTGTTCCTTGATGTGGCCTCTATTCATGTTGGCAACCTCATCAGCAGATTTGGTTCTAATCAGTTATTATTGAAGATTTTTTAATGGTATATCAACTCGATTTGGAATATGAGGTTCCTAAATGCTATTGGGGTTCTTGATAATTTTAATTTCTATGTTCATATTCACTAAGATGATGAATTTTCTTATGCTTGGGCATCAAAATCCTAGCTTTGTGACAACCATTGTTTTTTATCCTATATTGGACTATTGATTTCAAGAAAGTATGAGACTACAAAATTGTAACAACCCAGGTATTTATAGAATAATACATTTTCATATTTATTAATATTTATGAATAAAATATTAATTTTATGTTAAAGAGGAAACTTTTTCTGGTATCTTACTCAACACACAATAATGAGTTTCTTTGAAATCTTACATTGCACACAACTTTGAGTTATACCAAAAAATAATATAATAATAATATTATTTTAAATGGTAGTTAAAACATATCTATTTTATTTCCAAGAATGAAAATAACTAAATAAATTATGATTATAAATTTTTGTTAAATGTTTTTACATTTATCCAATAAATTTTAGAGGCTTAAAATAAGTAGGAATCCGATTTTAAGCATAAAAAACACTATTTTTTTAAAAGGTCATTTTACAGCCTTTTGATGGAAAAAACTTTTTAAATTTATTGTTTTTTACTTTTATATGTTATATTTGACAAATAAAATCATTTTTTAGAATCAGGACATTAAAATTTATTTTGGATGAAATTTTGGTATTTTTCGGATATAGTTTATTTTTTAATGAATAGTGGAAAATACTGCATTTTAATTCAAAACTGCCATTTCATCTAATTTTTTTATATTGTTATATTACCCTTTTTATTGTTTTTAAATTATAATTGGATTATATTTTTATCATTTAATAAAATTATGGTCATTTTAAGTAATTTCATAGTTTAATTGGACATAAACACATGTTAATTTTTGATAGTTATTAATTCTTAAAAACCCACTTTTTTGTTTTGACAATGGGAATTAATTTTAATTAATTATTGAAACTTATGTGTTTTGAATTTGAAAAAATGGATTCCATATTTAGAATTAGGAGTTCCAAATTGTGTAAATATATACCTTTTACTTTTAGACATTATGAATAGTAACTTCAGTAAATATTTTATTTACCATGGTTAAAGGGTAAATCAGGTAAAAAAGGGTAAAAAATAATATTATAATAATATTAAACTACCCTAACACATGTCCTAACCCTATTTGATTAGATATTTATGACCATGGGAATACTTGGGTCGATTTTAGGACCCCATGGAGCCACTTGTGTGTGAAAATGACATTTAATCACTTTTAATTTAATGTTAAGGAAAATATACCCTAAACATTTATCTTTTACTAAATTTTTTATGTGGGGTTATATAAGTGATCTATTAAACTATAAATAGTAATTAGAAATATAAAAATATTTCCTACATCATGGTATTTTATTTATAATATTTAGACATCAAATAAATAAATATATTTATGACACAATGATGATGTAGTGATTACCTTATTAATGAATGATTTAAATAAATGAGATTATAAAAATTAAAATAAATTTATTTTGAAACTTTTTACACCATACAAGAATTTTAAGGATTATTATGACTTTTTATATTTTAATTAATGAAGTTTTTTCGAAATAATCAAGTTGTTATGGATTTTTAAAAAGTCATGATATGAATAATATAAAAATTGATATAAATGAGTTTTTAAAACAAATACTATTTTATTAAATGATATAATAGAAATAAAAATATATGATTTGGAAAAATTACTTATATAATGTTTAAAATTTCATTAATGAACAACTTTAGGTTCTATTGTCATTTTATACTAACTATATTAACCATATAGCATGAATATACAAGAAGACATGGTTAGAGTTAAATTAGTTAACTAAGGGTTAAGGTAAAAGATAATGCTAAATTTGTGACCTGGACTTGTCTAAAACCTATTGTTTGAGAGGTTTTAGACCCAAAATAATCTTATATTTGAAATAAATGACTTTTTTATTTTTGAGATCGAAAATTATTTTATAATAAAATAATACTTTCAAACTTTCCTAAAGTGACCCTCCTCCCTCTTATAAAAAAGAATCACCTCTAACCCTTACTCACACATCTCAATCCCCCTTGTATCATCATAAATATGACCAAATAATATCTTAACATCCCTATATTCATCATAGAATCCTTAACTTTGGTAGAAGGCAATTCCAGAAGGCATTTTAGCTTAAATAAAAAGGAGTTACCCTATTTGAGGTAATGTCTTCTCTTAAACTTCTTTCAATTATTTTATCTTCTGAAACCCACTAAACTATATTTATTAAATTATTTTAGAAAAAAACAGTATCTTAAATATAATATTATGTTTTTATTACAAGTATTCTACCTACACTCACACACACCTTCATCTAATGGATTGAGAACATACTCTTTCTGTGGACGGTGAACTTCTGCCTCACGAAACAATGATTGTTCAATTATCTCCTACCGCCTATCATGGTAGCCATTATGATGGAAATGTGTTTATATATGATATATATTATATTTATATTGTCTCTATTATTCTGTATTTTTCATTTACAACATACCTTTATGTTTTCCATAACACGTAAATATGATAATTTCATTTGAGGAAGTGCAGACTACTGCCCCCTCAAAGTGATATGACTCATTCATGCTATACACGGAACATATAAAGGATGTAATTTATGAAATTATGTAACATATATAACATATAAATTATAATTTAATTATAATATACTTATATATCATTTATTTTTCATTCCTTTAAATATGAAAAATAAATGAAAGTAGCGTTCATGCGTACGTACGACTTACCGTCTCCATGAACTGTGCATTTCATTTCTTATATCCAAATGTTATGGAATATTATAAATACATGTATAATGGATATAAATACATATATACTGGATATATATGATACTTAAATCATGAATACAATTCTATAGATAATGGAATTTTGACCACATGGACAATTTGTAATTATAACAAGGTCATTTTTTACTCAAGTACCCAATATCGACAAAACGACCAATATTAACTTAAATAATTATGTAATTTTTATAATGTGGTAATAAGTGATATAAAAGGAATAATAAACTTAAAAAAGTTTCTTAATCAAGTATAAATTAACTTAATTTTATTATCCAGTAAGAACAAGGAACATATGTGACGAATCAGACTCAAGGTAAGGGAACCTTTCACCCTCCTCTTTTAGCCAAAGACTTATTTATGTTATGTCGTTTAATTTCCATTTTATTATTTTTGGATATGTTATTATATATCCTTATTTCTATAAATTTTATGTACAAGTAATTAGTTACTCTTTTATCTCTCATCAACTCATTTTCTGAAATTTTAAGTGATGTCGTTAGGATGCCGAATTTTCGTAAGAGAATTTCTAAACTCAATTTACACTATTTGGGTTTTACGCATACTTTTTTGATTATATTATACCAAGAATATGTGTGGAATACCGGTTTATTTATTTATTTTGTAATTTCCACTTCCCTTTCTATGGATATAATTTTTCAACACCTAATCACCCCATTGATAAATTCTTACATCATTTATATGATCTTTGTAAGGGATTTTGTCTCAATTTACATTCCATTGAGACTTATTTGTTTTTATAGAAAAATTCAATTTATATGGTTTATATACTCTCCTTTGACATATTATATCAGGAATATTCTTATTCTCTTGATATTATAAGATTTTTTAATTTTATTCTGTAATTATTTTTATTCAAGTATTTTCTCAAGTGGTAAGGTACTCTTTAACTAAAACATTGTTTTAAATATTTTAAAGATTTATTATTCTAAATATTCCTCATTAATGTCCATGTTTTCAAAATGGTTTTTAGGATTTATTTATATTAACATTAAGTTTTAAAATGATATTCCTTTAAAAGTTTCAAAGTGGTATGGGACACTTTGAATAAAAAATCTCTTTATTAAATGTTTTAAATGGTTTTAGAAATGGATTGAATATTTCAATATCTTGAATTGATTTATGAGTGAAATTTTGACAATTTCAATCTTTTATGTGTTTTGATTATGTAATGGTACTTGTAAATTTGATGGGTGGTTATGTGATAAACAAAATATGAGTGGTTCTGTGATAAATCTATGGCAGGTGAGCCCGAGATAGCTCTCCAATGCATTGGGTAACATTATGGAGGTAAACGTTAATGTTTTGCTTAAGAGATTTAGAGAATATACTGTGATGGGTATTCCAAACATAACTCCCTATATAGTTATGAAATATACAATGTAAGTATGATACGGATGCCATGATTTACTTTTATGATTTATGATTTCTATGTGTTATTCATATATCTTATGATTTCATGAAGTATGTTAAAGAGATTATGTTTTATGATTGAGAAGTATGATTTCATTTATTTATATGTATTAGTGGACTAATGTTTTATTTCCTTATTTTATAACCCTTAATAATCTTTTTATGCTAATCACATGTTTTTGAAATGTTTTTCACAGGGTATAGGGAAGGGCAAGAGAAAAGAATTATTCAAGAAGATTTATATCAAGAAAAGAACTCTTATTTTATTTAAGGAGTTTTCTTATTGTGAGAAAAATTGGATAGAGTAGAAGTGTCTAGTTTGTAATATTTGAGATGTAATGTAATAGTTACAGCCTAATTCTCTAAAACTCTAAACCTGAAAATATACTTAATGTGAATTCTTGACTTAACTCAATATTATGTAATGTTTAAGTCTGGGGCCTTATAGTTGGTATCAGAAGCCAGTTTAGATAACTTTATATGTTAGGGTGTTATCTGGGTGAAGGTAAAGGATACCATATAACCAAGATGGTTATTATCATATGGAAACTTTTGGAGGGTTATGGTAAAATAGGTTGTTTGGATAAAAACCTAAACAATGGAGATATACAGAGGTTGATGGATTAGAGTAATATAAGAGTTTTTATGTTATATTTAACCTATAAAGGATATTTTTAATTATAATATTTCTTTTCATGTTTAAGTGTTGATTATTTTCAGTAGATTAAGGATCATTTGTCAATATAGAAGTAAATAGATATTTCCCAACCTTCTTATCCCACCTCGATGATTTGATCATCACTATTACAACAAAATCCTGTTCAAGTGATTTTGAAAGCTTATTGAGTATTCAAATCACCTACAAGAAATTGTTTGAGATATCCAACACCTACTCATTTCTAAAACAATTTTATGGGTAATGGTATCTTTTTCATATGATTTCAGGATCTCAAATTTTCCAATTTTATCGAAAAGTGAAATTACAGAAGTGGAGAGAACGTTTACTTTTTAAAAGTTTGACCGCATGCCAAAAGAGAAAGGGAAAATACTCAAGATCTTGATATCTAGATTCACGGTATGATTTATTTTCTTATCCATAAATAATAAAGCATCTTTGGATTGATATTTATAAATGATGAGGATATTCGATATGCAAGAATGATGTATAAATAAATAAGGTGTAAATTCATAGTTGATGGATTATGCAGAGCGCTGAATAAGTAATAAGTCTACATATAAGGGATTCAAGAGTTATGGTAGGTTGTAGGATGATGAAATATTTAAAAGTATTAATACTCTTTTTTATGATGGGATTACTTTGGGAAGACTTTTTCTAATATGTGTAAACCTGATATTTCATATGTGAAAATTTTATTCAAGGAAGAATTACCTTTTCTTGTGTGGACATAATGGATAACCTTAGGGGTTCATAGGATCTTTTTTTTGAGGTGATTAATGGTTATTAAATTTTTGGATGTAAAATTAAAGCAATTAGATAAAATTTGAGGATAAAGCAGGTTATGGTAATTTTTGAGGAAATTATCTTATTTTTGAGAATTTTATAAGAATGACATGGTTTTAGAAAAAGGAAAACCTGTAGGATGGGTGACAACCTGTCGCATCCGAAAAGGTCGCATGAATCTAACCCACAATCGAAGGGTGACAAGGGTGCATCACCTACCTCTATCCTACATGAAGTACTTGGTTAATATGACTTACTCTTTTTAGTTAAATGATTTTATAAATCAAGAGTTAGTTGATTTTGGAACTTATGTTTTATCAAATGGATATCCTTAGTATAGGAAAATGATTTGGTGATCAAGTGATAAATGTTATTTTGGAGGACATTCTCTATTTTGGGAACACTATATACCTAAGGAAAATAGAATACTATGGGATTTAATTTGTGGAGTAATCATTGAAATATTATTTTGGAAGAATCCTTGTTTTATTATAGACATATGGCTATTTGGTTTATTTATGGAAATGATTAACCTATTATAGAGAATATGTGATTAGGTTAATTACTTTTTAGTATGAGACTTTAATAGTAGTTGATTTTATTTAGAGATAAATGTTAATATTTATTGTGGAAGACTATGTGATCAATTCCTTCTGAATTTTGGTTTTCAATCTTAGTTGAATTATTTTAAATAATTTTAAAGATAATTACATATTTAATGGTATTTGTTAAAATTTGGGTATTGTTTGTTCAATTTTTGAGATTAAGTGTAGCATTTATTTTTATAAAGGATTATCCCTTTTGAGAATTATCTGATCTCATATTAAATTTTTTGATGTTGGATAATGTCTAAAGATAGGAGAAATATATAGTTCATCTTTTGTAGATTATGTGATTTTATAGAAGTTGATTCTAGAGATTCAGGTGTGACCAAGTTATCTTGAATACTCATCATTTGGTGAAAAGATGAGTTTTTGGTAGAAATTTATCAAATTATGAAACTCTACTTGAAAAGTAAGTATACATCCTTATGTTCTTAATCAATATCATAAATAAATTCTACAACTTTATGAAAAGGAACTTTAAACAAAAAATGTTGTCTGTTTACTTTTCCTACTAGGGAATCAAAGGTCTTTTTACCTATCCCAAGTTTGTGAATTTATAGTGGTTAACTTTCTTCTGATCATGTTTTCTACCACTATCCATCAGATTTTAATGGTTAGTTTCTCTTCCATATCCATGTTTTCCTACATGGAATCCTAGTATGGGTTATCTCGATTAATTTATGTACTTCTCTTTTTTTTTCTTTTAAAGTGATAGTTTTATTGAATCTTTTTTCTATGCGGTGCTTTCAATGAAGTTTATAAGCCTAATTTTAAAATTGAAAGGACATAATTTTCAAAAGGGGGGAAGGATTTAACGACCGAGGTATTTATAGAATAATACATTTTCATATCTATTAATATTTATGAATATGATATTAATTTTATGTTAAATATGACACTTTTTTGGTAGTGTACTCAACATGCAACAATCGATTTCTTTTAAATCTTACGTTGCACACAACTTTGAGTTATACCGAAAAATAATATAATAATAATATTATTTTAAATAGTAGTTAACACATAGTTGTTGTATTTCTGGGAATGAATATAACTAACTAAATTATGATTAAAAATATTTTTTAATTTCTTTTAATTTATCCAATAAATTTTAGAGGCTTAAAATAATAATGAATCTGATTTTAAGCATGAAAAACTCTAATCTTTTTAAAAGGTTGTTTTACCACCTTTTGATAGAAACCCCTTTCTAAATATAGTTTTTGTCACTTTTATATGTTATATTTGAAAATATAAAATATTTCTTTAGAATAGGAACATAAAAATTTACTTTGGATGAAATTTTGGTATTTTTCAGATAAAGTTAATTTTTTAATGAATAGTGAAGAATACTGCATTTTAAATCAAAACTTCCTTTTCATATAATTTATTTATATAGTTATATTGTCATTTTTATTGGTTTTAAAGTATAATTGGAATATATTTTTATCATTTAAACCAATTATGGTCATTTTAAGTAATTTCAAATTTTAATTGGACATAAACACATGTCAATCTTTTGATATTTATTACTTCTTAAAAACCCACTTTTTAGTTTTGACAACGGGAATTAATTTTAAATTAATTACTGCAAATTAAATGTTTTCAATTTGAAAAAATGGATTTCATATTTGGAATTAGGAGGTACAAATTTTTTAAATAGGTACCTTTTATTTTTAGACATTATGAATAGTAACTTTAGTAAATATTTTATTTACCATGGTTAAAGGGTAAATATGGTAAATAAGGCTAAAAATAAAATTATAATAAAATTAAACTACCCTAAAACATGTCCTAACCCTATTGGATGATATATTTATGACCTTGGGAATCCCTGGGTAGATTTCATGACCCCATGTAGCCACTTGTGTGTGAAAATGACATTTAATTACTTTTAATTTAAA
This sequence comes from Viscum album, assembly GCA_963277665.1. Taxonomy (NCBI): domain Eukaryota; kingdom Viridiplantae; phylum Streptophyta; class Magnoliopsida; order Santalales; family Viscaceae; genus Viscum; species Viscum album. Next base: position 1,285,453,313 of record OY728140.1, read on the forward strand.
GTTAAGGAAAATATACCCTAAACATGTATATTTTACTAAAACAATTTTTATATGGGGTTATATAAGTGAGATATTCAACTATAAATATTAATTAAAAAGCTAAAAATATTTCCTACATCATGGTATTTTATTTATAATTTTTATATATCAAATAAATAAATATATTTATGACACAATGACGATGTATTGATTTGCTTATTAATGAATGCTTTAAATAAATGATATTATAAAAATTAAAATAAATTTATTTTGAAAATTTTTATGCTATAAAATAATTTTAGGGATGATTATTACTTCTTATCTTTGAATTAATGAAGTTTTTTTTGAAAGAATAATGTTATGGATTTTTAAAAAGTCATAAATAAATAGTATAAAAATTGACATAAATGAGTTTTTAAAACAAATACCATTTTATTAAATGATATAATAGACCTAAAAATATAATATTCTCCAAATTTACTTATATAATTTTGAACATGTCATTAAATAACCACTTTAGGTTCTATTTTAATTTTATAGTAACTATATTAACCATATAGTATGAATATACAAGAAGACATGGTAAGAGTTAAATTAGTTAAATAAGGGTTAAAGATCAATGATAAGGTTATATTTTTGACCTAAACTTGTCTAAAACCTATTGGTTGAGAGTTTTTCGACCCAAAAGCATATAATATTTGAAATAAATGACTTTAGTACCTTTTTAATCTAAAAATAATTTTACAATAAAATAATACTTTCAAACTTTCCTAAAGTGTCCCTCCTCTCTCTTATAAAAGGGAATAACCTCTAACCCTTACTCACACCTCTCAATCCACCTTATATCATCCAAACTCTGACCAAATAATATAAAAACATACCTCTATTCCTCTTAGAGGCCTTAACTTGTGTATAAGGCAATTCAAGAAGTCTTTTTAGCTTAAATCAAAAGGAGTTACCCGATTTGAGGTAATGTCTTCTCTCAAGCCTCTTTCATTTATTTTCCCTTATCCAACCCACTAAACTATATGTATTAAATTATTTTATAAAAACACTATTATATTCAATATATTGGGATGTTTTTATTTCAAGTATTAAATATACACCCACACACACCTCCATCTAATGGATTTAGAACATACTGTTTTTGTGGACGGCGAACTACTGCCTCACGAAACGATGATTGTTAAATTATCTCCTACCGCATCTCATGGTGGACATTATGATGGAAATGTATTTATATGTGATATATATTATATTTATATTGTCTCAATTCTTCTGCATTTTTCATTTGTATCACACTTTTATGCTTTCGATAACGTGTAAATATGATAATTTCATTTGAGGAAGTGCGGACTACCGACCCCTCAGAGTGATATGAATCGTTCATGATATACATGGAATGTATAAAGTATGAAATTAATGAAATTATGTAACATATATAACATATATAATGTCACGACCGGTCCCTCAAGGCCCGTGACATGACTACCCCAAGCCCGCCTTCCATAGGCCAGGGGCTGGTGACTAGCACCGGAAAGACGCATCCCTTAAACGGGAAGGCATTTCCTTCTTAACCTGTACAGACATACAGTCCAAGAACACAACAAGAAGAAACCACACAGACTAGAACACAATAAGATACAACCACAAAGTACACTGCTGTAGTAAAGAGTGCTGAAAGTAAAAAGGGGATGGAATACAAGCCCAACTGTAAAAGTACAAGTACAACTAGAAGTAAAATACAACTGAAAGAAAATAGAAAAAAACCACTGGGTTGTCCTCCAAGGTTCCTACCTAAAGGGTAGGTCCAGATCGCTTCCTCAACACTCCATGTTTTTCAGTCTCCTCTGCGTCACTTCATGTTGAATGGTCCACCTCCGTGCACCATCCAGTCCTAGCTCACTCAGCCTCGATCAACACTATACATCGTTTTCACCAAACACAACAAGGTGCGGGCGAAGCCCGTGCATGGGTGAGTATAACAATACTCAGTAGGGACCCCAAGACCCCCATAGGTCTCCTAGAGTTCCACAAAGTAAAAACCACAAAGCATGACATCAACTCTACTTAGGCATATGCCACTACAACAGAAATGCTGCCAAACCTTTTTTAAAAAAGGTTTCACTATAGTTTATAATAAACCATCATGAAACATTTGTTTTTTATAGCGTCGAACCTTCCCCCCCACCCGAACCCTCTTCTCACCCCGCGACCCCGGCGACCCCATGACTCCGGTGACCCCGCGACCCCGACCGACGACACTGCGACCCCAACGACCTATATGAACCCTAAGGTTTGAATTCTAGTAATTTTCTTGTAGGTTGAGTTTAAAATAACTCAATAACATATATAGAGTAGGCGCCCGAATCTTCATTCGTTGTTGTGTTCATTTCTATTTCAACTAATTTCAGTGTTTTTCTTGTTTCTTTGTATCATCCTTTTGTAGTCTGTTTATTTTGTTTTGGATTCCGCAACATCTTCTGTTTTGTTCCAGCATATCAAGTACGAGTAAAATTTTATTTTCAAATTATGGTTTTTTGATTTCAAATAAGTAATGAATTGTATTTATCAAATCTAAGGTCTTAAATAAGGAATTTCTTTGGTCAAAACTTGATTGTGTAATGAATTTTCATTTTCCAGTAAATGATTATGTTTAGTAAAATTATATTCATTTACTGTAACATATATTTTTTATACAATTTATATTTTGGATTGTGGACCTTATTTCTATAAGGGATCATTTAATGTATTTGAATTATGTTTTATTTATGTTTAGGAAATATAATGTAAGGGATTTAATATTTACTATTGTGCTAAAACTTATTTTAAGGGATCATTTCATTTTTATAATTTATGTCTTATGTTAATGTTTCTCTAAATCTTGTTTTGAGAATTAGAAGATAGGGTTTAGTTTTTCCTTAAAAATTTATCTTCTTATAATTGAGTTCTATTTAGGGAATTATATTTTATCATGTTTTGATGTTCCAAAGTAAGTGATTAATTTTATTTTAAAAACTTTAATTCATGAATTTATAATTTTGTTAGAGGAATTTAATATATATATATATATTCATCTCAAATTCCATGTTTTATACATAAGTGATTCCCAAATTTATTTTTTTAGAATTTAAATTCATATAAATATATTCATGTGATTTCATGTTCGTCATACATAAACATATATAAGTATATTTAGGTATTAAACTTCAAAATCTATGACTAATTGCTTCAAGTGATGTAAGTGGGTGTAATATATGTATATATATGTGTATATATTATACAAGTTATGTAATTCATATATATATGTATATATATATATAAATGAAGTTTGTAAATGGGTGTATTATATATATGTATATTAGGGATAAAATGTTTATTGACATGTTATGACGTTCACTACAACAGTAATAATGAGATGAAGAAGACCCCAAAACCAGGTCTCCCCCATTATCAATCTCCATTCATTGTGTAATGAAACTGCACCCAAGGTGGATACCACATACTCTCATCCATTAATATTCATCATCAACCTCTAATTGTATCCTCACACACACCTAACAATAATTCACTATGACTACCAGTGTCCCTATTGTGTGGTTTATGACCCCTGACCAATAACCCAATGCCTCACACCTCCTCTTCTACTAGTTCTCTCTTATCCATGGTGTTTTCATCATGATTTGACCTTTATTATTTTCTATTACTTCATCTTAGGCCCTCTTATTCCTTCACAATTACCTCTTCCACTATTTTCTCCTTTTCATCATTGTAATTTGTTTTGGAAAAATCCTAGGTAGAGTTCTATTAAAAATAAGTAGTTTTGAATATTTTTTATAAAATGAATTACAAAGAATCTATGGTTAAATACTTCTAGGACTATTTATATCACACTTTTCATACACATTAATTTGTGTGTGTAACTTCTATCTTTTCATTCTAATTCCAAGATTGTGATTTCTAGTTATTTGTTTCCTCTTGTTCTATTAATGGACATTAGAATGTTGTGACTTTTCGGGGATCACATGGATATGTTTTGAGTTGTGAATATGGTTGTGACTTTTTTTTGGGAAATTTTATTGTGAGATAGTTCAACTAGGTTTATTTTGTATTTAAATTTTATTTGTATTTTCTTTCTCTATATGTTATCCAAACTAGATGATTTCTCATTAATTTGTATAGTCTTGGATGAAAGTAATCACTTTCATTGAATATGTATCTTTGTATTTTTCATTATTTTTTGAAATGGATAACCTATTTATTTATAAGGCCTACTTGACTATAATGAATTATGACACTTAGGTATGGAGTTCCTTATACTTTTGATACTCGATCATGGAGTCCATCAAACATGTGTTACTCAAGCATAGGATCCCTTTACTTTGAATAAATTTCTTTTCTGTGTTGAAGTGAATGGTATTGAATGCATTCTAACTTATTGTAGTGGTTTGGATGAATATAATTCTTCCAAGTTTCTGAATATAATGTTTAGAGAGAATTCCTTCTAGGATCTATTTCCACCTATGTGATTCTGATTATCTTATTATGTTGTCCTGGATGATAGTACCAATACCTCTCATTTCATCTCCAAATTCCCAACATGATTCTACTATGAAACTCCAAAAACCAAGCCCATACACATCAACTATTCTTCAAATACCCTAGTTTGATCCCCAAACCACATCAGCCGCATCTTGAAAGCCATTTCTGATGTGGTCTCTACCTTACCACATCAATTTTTATTCAATAACACTAGTAAGTCCTTCTCTATATGAATTATACCAAAGGAACTCAATCCCAACCACTAATGCGCTATCATATCCCAGCCACGATGCCTTAAAACTCAAAAAATAACAAAAATGTTCAATGCACACACCGAAGTCTGAATCTGACTCTTAGTTCAACTCCATGGTCAGATCCTCGATCGTCCCATTTAACCATAATTCTCCACTCATGAGCACTAACACATATATGATCCAAATAACCCTCAAGTCACACCACCACTCTTTTTTATGTGAATACACCAAAGAGAGGTCTAGGAATTAAATCCACACAAGGTTTGTAGAACCTCAAAACCTAATCTCCCAAGTTATTTCATCATGAATTTCCATGAACACCACTACTAATCATGCCTCAAGACTACCATCCCTCACGTGTTTCTTGACAGTCCAAATTAACAATGTGTTGAGTTTTGTAAGCATCATAAGGTTTTCCCTAAACATTATTTATAATATATTTATTCGATATTAGAGTTTTATATGAAGAATCTATAGAGAACTTAGGTTGGGGTTATTAAAAATTAACAATGTGCTTTGGTTTTCACGGTAAAGTAGCTACCACATCCAAGGTCAGTGTCTCACTTCGAGGGCGGTGACCCGGTCCGATGGTGGCCGCCCGGTACGAGGGCGGCGACCCGGTGTGAGGGCGGCGGCCCAATGTGAAGGTGGTGACCCGGTTCGAGGGAGGCATCCTGTTCTGAGAGAACCAGTAGAAGAGGAGGTGTGAGGCATTGGGTTATTGGTTAGGGGTCATGAACCACACAAGAGGGACACCGGTAGGCACAATGAATTATTGTTAGGTGTATATGAGGATACAATTAGAGTTTGATGATGAATATTAATCGATGAGAGTATGTGGTGTCCACCTTGGGTGCAATGTCATTACACAATGAGTGGAGATTGATAGTGGGGGAGACATAGTTTTGGGGTCTTCTTTATCTCATTATTAATGTTGTAGTGAACAGCATAACATGTCAATAAACATTTTATCCCTAATATACATATATATAATACACCCATATATACCCATTTACAAACTTCATTTATATATATATATACATATATATATATATATATATGAATTACATAACTTGTATAACACACACACACACACACACACATGTTGCACCAACTTACATCACTTGAATCAATTAGTCATAGAGTTTGAAATTTAATACTTAAATACACTTATATATGTTTATGTATGATGAACATGAAATCACATGCATATATTTATATGAATTTAAATTATAAAAAAATAAATTTGGGAATCACTTATGTATAAAACATGGAATTTGAGATGAATATATATATATATATATATATATATATATATTAAATTCCTCTAACAAATTATAAATTCATGAATTAAAGTTTTTAAAATAAAAGTAATCACTTACTTTGGAACATCAAAACATGATAAAATATAATTCCCTAAATAGAACTCAATTATAAGAATATAAATTTTTAAGGAAAAACTAAACCTTATCTTCTAATTCTCAAAACATGATTTAGAGAAACATTAACATAAGACATAAATTATAAAAATTAAATGATCCCTTAAAATAAGTTTTAGAACAATAATAAATATTAAAGCCCTTACATTATATTTTCTAAACTTAACTAAAACATAATTCAAATACATTAAATGATCCCTTATAGAAAATAAGGTCCACAATCCAAAATATAAATTGTATAAAAAATATATGTTACAGAAAATGAATATAATTTTACTAAACATAATCATTTACTACAAAATAAAAATTCATTACACAATCAAGTTTTAACCAAATAAATTCCTTATTATAGACCATAGCTTTGATAAATGAAATTCATTACTTATTGGAAATCAAAAAACCACAATTTGAAAATAAAATTTCACCCTTACTTGATATGATGGAACAAAATAGGAGCTGTTGCGGACTCCAAAACAAAACAAACGGACTGCAAAAGGTTGAGACAAAGAAACATGAAAAACACTAAAATTAGTTTAAATAGAAATGAACACAAAAAAGAATAAATATTTGGACACCTACTCTATACAAGTTCTTGAGTGATTTTTAACTCAACCTACAATAAAATTACTAGAATTCAAACTTTAGGGTTCGTATAGGTCGTCGGGGTCGCGGTGTTGCCGGGGTCACGGGGTCGCTGGAGTCGTGGGGTCGCCGGGGTCGCGGGGTCACTGGGGTCATAGGGGGCTAGGGTTGCGGGGGAAGCAGGGGTTGCGGGGTGAGAAGAGGGGTCAGGGTGGGGGGGAAGGGTTGGAGTTGTAGAAAAAACAAATGTTTCACAGCGGTTTATTATAAACCCTCACTAAACAACCACCGCTAAACGGCGTTTCTGTTGTAGTGCCCATACATATACCTAAGTTATCAAGATATACTCATCTCATACATGAGGGAAGGACACCACATAGGTAACACCATGAAGGTAGAAGTACCACACAGGTAACACCATGAAGGTAACACCGTGAAGGTAACTCCATGAAGGTAGAAGTATCACACGGGTAACACCCCAAAGATAGAAGTACCACATAGGTAACACCACGAAGAAAACACCACAAAGGTAGAAGTACCCCATAGGTAATACCACATAGATAGAAGTACCACATAGGTAACACCATGAAGATAGAAGGAAACACCATGAAGATGATACCCCAAAGGTAGAAGTACCACATAAGTAACACCACGAAGCTAGAAGTACCACACAGGTAACACCATGAAGATAGAAGTAACACACAAGTAACACCATGAAGACTATACCACAATGGTAGAAGTACCAAACAGGTAACACCATGAATCTAGAAGTACCACAAAGGTAACACCACGAAGATAGAAGTACCACACAGGTAACACCACAAAGATTGAAGTACCACACATGTAAAAGACTCAGCTCACAATCAGGTATAACTTAAGTACATAAGTACAAATGATTAGTCGTAAACTAGATCATCTTATTCTGTTAAGAAGTACTGCTACTGACCCACATAGGATCAATAGGTAACTAACGCCCACTGACCCACACATGATCGATAGGTAACTAACCCCCACTGACCCACACAGGATCTGACCCACACAGGATCGGTATGTGCTGACCCACACAGGATCGCTGAGTGCTGACCCACACAGGATTATTAGATGCTGATCCACATAGGATCGAGGTTCTTTCTTCACATTGTAGCCTGACACAGGTTTCCTCGCACCTGGTGAGCTCAAGTTCCATAGAATATACCCCTCGAGATATCGGTCGTACCTTGACCACCACTAAGCTCCTCAAAGGAGTAACCCAAAGGACCTTCATGTCTTAAGGGTTCCAATGCGATAGACGACGCGTCAATCGAACGTCCAGTCTGTGAGTTTTAAGCGTTTTAGCTTTGAGGGCCCGGTTGGATTCAGGTTCGATCCAACCCGGCTGTACTCCAACTTTCTCCAAAACTCATGTGAAGTATACCAAAATGACCGTCTAGATCCAAGGATTCCAACGTTGTAGATGGTTCATCAAAAAACATACAGTTCTCAAGATATGCTCCTTTAAGTGTTTCTGGCTCTGGTTAGGCCCAGGTCCGGTCCGACCCTGTCAGACCGACCTAGCCCGACTTGGTCTGGGCTGGGTTGGGGTGGACCTGACCCACTGGGCTGGGGTGGACTTGGCCTGTTGGGACAATGTCCAGTCCAGCCCGCAAGAGGGGTGACCACAAGGGCGACCCAGCCAGAATAGGGTGGCCCGACCTGCGTAGGGCGGTGACCCGCTGGGCAGTGGCCCATATGGGCATCGGCCCAGTCCTAGGGTAGCGGCCCGCTCTGAGGTCAGTGGCTCACTCTGAGGGCAGTGACCCGGTCCGATGGCGGCCACCCGGTACGAGGGCGGCGACACGGTGTGAGGGTGGCGGCCCGGTGCGAGGGTGGAGACCCGGTGCGAGGGCGGTGGCCCGGTACGAGGGCGCCGGCTCGGTCTGAGGGCGGCAGTGCGGTCTGAGGGTGGAGGCCCAGTCCGAGGGTAGCAGCCTAGTCTGAGGGCGGTAGCCTGGTCAGAGGTTTCATGGACCAGAGTGAAGGAGGCGGCCCGACTCGAGGGCGGCAGCCCGCTCTAAGGGAGGCAGCCTGGTTCGGTCCAACATGAGGGGGGGGGGGGGGGGGTGTAACCCCCCGGTCACTCGGATTCCCGAACGGCCCAGAGGTCATTCGGTTGGTGAGGTGATGATGCTGTGTGGGCCCTGCTTGGTTGCCATAGGACCTGTCGAAGGCAGGTTCGTCCTCTACCGCGGCTTCGGCCACGACTTCCGGTCGTCGGCGGCACAGCGGTCACGCTGCCTTCCTTACCGCAGCCGGCCGTTGTACTGGCCGTATCCTCTGTTCGCCACGACTGACATGCCACGACCCTCCTCTTGCGGCATGCGTCGATGTGCTCACGGTCTTTCAAGGTGGCACAAGGAAAGAAAGATATCGGAGGGTTCGGGTCGGGTTCGTTAGGCCTGCACCCTCCGCGTTAGCTCGTAATATGGAGGATATTAAGGGAGTTCAATAAACAGTTATATTGAACACAATATCAACCCCACAAGATTCCCAACAATAACCTATCACAAAGACGAATGAATCATGGGTCAACCCATTAGTCGGTTGACTCGCGTTCTTCGTATTATTTTAAGAACGGGGAAGAGGGAATCAAAAATGCACAAACAAAATAACCCCTACCAGGAAGAGACGTCCACTGACGACGGTCGACAAAACCTCCTTCATCATTGTCATCATTTTTTTACTCAGTGGCACTTGTCATCACTCATTGGAACTAGTCTCATCCTCTAGGTGGTTGGCATCATGGTACTTTTCCAGGGCTTCGTCTTTTGGTGAGGCCATGCCAACACCCCTCCCCCATGTTCCATATAAATAGGAGAGGAGAAGGAGTGTGCAACACTTGAGGAATTAATGAGGTTCATTTAATTAATGAACCTCCCGAATTAACAACAGTGTAGTTACAAGAAAAGAAGAGTCAAACCATTTATTGTCTTGACACGTCGCCGGTCCCGCCAGCGCCATTTATCCGTTGGAGGAAAGAAGGAAAATAAAATAACAAACCATGTTATTTTATTAATCTTTCAAAAGTCCACAAAATAACTTTTTCACCCCACCTACTGTGGTTGAATTTATGCCTCCCTTAAGTGAATCATGGCACTACTGATTCAATGGTGCCCTCATATTTTTAGTCCATGCAACAGTTAAAAAGATATAAAACGTTGCTCACGCATTTACTGAACGCACCCGGAAAAAAGTTCAAAAAATTATTAACAGTCACCCTCAACCCACAACGGTCGAGGTTAGGCTCTACCTAAGTGAAACACACCCCAAAAAACCCAACAATACTCTTGGATTTCTAATCCGAGTTACCGTTTAAAAGTTACAAATTTTACAATAAAATAATTGCCACTTAATTATTTTATTTACGACCAAAAACTAACTTTCACTGGTGGCTTACGTCGGCCAATGTTAGTATCTACCTAAAGAAATCATACCCTCATAAGTTTAACGGTGGTCACATATTTTTAATCTGAGTTACCGTTTGTGAGTTATAAGCATTTGAAAAAAATAACTTTATTTAATTATTTTATTTACAGTTATGCCATTTTCAGGGTTTCTCACAGGAGGCCCGCGCCGACTAAACTTAAGTCACGCCTTGGGTAAACCCGCCATCCTGAGCGCAACGGTGCCCTCAGATTTCTGATTTGAGTAACCATTTAAGAGTTATTCAACTTTTTTAGTAAAACTGCTTATATGCGCTAATTAAAGCTTAACAAAACTTCGATGAATCATTCCAGGAACTCCGGGCCTCGGAATCACGCACCGTCAGATTTCACAGTCTCGAAATAATTCCATATAATAAAAAAAAATATATGGAATTTATGAGATGTTATAGATAATATACATTAATTATAATATACCTATGTATCATTTAGTTTTCATTCCCTTAAATATGAAAAAGAAATGAATGTAGCGTTCATGCGTACGTATGACTTATCGTCTCTATGAATGGTGAATTTCATTTCTTATATCCAAATGTCATGGACTATTCTAAAAACATATATACTAGATATAAACACAAATATACTAGATATATATGATATTTAAATCATAAATAAAATTATGGAGATAATGGATTTTAACCACATGGAAAATTTGTAATTATAACAAGATCATTTTCGACTCAAGTACTAAATATCGACAAAAGACCGATATTAACATAAATAATTATGTAATTTTTATAACATGGTAATAAGTGATATAAAAGGAATAATAAACTTGAAAAAGGTTCTTAATCAAGTAGAAATTAACTTAAGTTTATTATTCAGGAAGAACAAGGAACATACGTGACGAATCAGACTCAAGGTAAGGGAACCTTTCACCCTCCTCTTTTAGTCAAAGACTTCTTTATGTTATGTCTTTTAATTTCCATTTTATTATTTTGGGATATGTTCTTCTATATTATTATTGCTTTACATTTTATTTCTAAGTAATGGGATACCTCTTTATATCTCATCAACTCATTTTCTGAATTTTTAAGTGACACCATTAGGCTGCCAATTTTTCGTAAGAGGATTTCTAAACTCAATTTCCACTCTTTGGGTTTTATGAATACTTCGTTGATTATATTATGCCTAGATTATGTGTGTAATCACTATTTATTTATTTATATTGTAATTTCCATTTCCCTTTGTGTGGATATACTTTTTCAACACATAATCACCCCATTGATAAATTCTTACGTCATTTATATGACCTTTTCAAGGGATTTTGTCCCAATTTACATTCTATTGAGACTTATTTGTTGTTATACACCAATTCACTTTATATGGTGTACATAATTTTCTTTGAAATATTATATCATGAATATCCTTATTCTCATGGTATTATAATCTTTGTTTAATGTTATTCTATAATTATTTTTATTCAAGTATTTTCTTAAGTGGTTGTTGTTGCTCCTTTTTGTCACATTGTCTTAAAGAATGGAAAGGAAAATGAATTAGCACAAAGTGATTCATCCTTTGAAGAAAATATCAAAAATTGACAAAGGAATGAATAAGAAGAACATTTTACAAGGTTTGCGCAAGTTCCCTTACTGTCACGCAAGTATACTTGCGCGCCACCTAATGGTCACGCAAGTGACTTGCGCGCCCTAAGTGATAATCACCCGGGGTCTTCTCCAGCCTATAAATACCCCCGGTGGGCCCCCCATTTTGACAGGAATTTTTCTAGAATTCAGATATAGAGCTCTGAACGCCCAAGTCTCTTCTTCAGGTCTTCTGAACACTTCTAAGGCAATTCTTTACCTATAATGGAAGGTCTAACCAAGAGGAGTAAAGTCTAAGTGTTAGAATTCACTAACACTTGCGCGCCTAAGTGTTTTACCCTTAAGGGAAATAAACACACTTGTGCGCCGCCCTACTTATTCACTATAACTTGTGCACCATCTTCTAGAAAGCCTCTAGGGATAATTATAAAGGATTTGATCAAGGATCATCCAAATATTACTCTTAGGGCTGAAAATCGCGCAAGTACCCCAGTGTCGTGCAAGTATACCTATGCGACCAGGGACTTGCATGCCCACGCAGTACCTGTGCACCTTCCAGGACTTGCGTGCCCCTATCTTTTTGGGTGCCTTTCTTGCCTATTTCACCCCTCTTATGCCATTCCACCTCTCCTATTCATGATTCATTCTTCAAGACACTCTTCAAATCCATTTATGGGATGATTTCTTAATTTGAATTCCCTATATGAAAGGAACTCTGTGGAACATCTCTCAAAACCTAGTGATTTATACATCTTTATGTCACTAAAGATTGATATTTCATTTATTAAACCTCATCCTTTAAGATGAGAAAACCCCTTAACCTGGGCCTCCTTTTTAGGAATAATCCCCAGTCATAATTCCCATTAATTTTGGGCATCCTCCTTAGGAGTAATCCCCAAGTCCTCTAATCTGGGCCTCCTTTTCAGGAGTAATCCCCAGTCATAATTCCCATTAATTTTGGGCATCCTCCATAGGATTAAGCCCTAAGTACTCTAATCTGGGCCTCTATTTCAAGAGTAAGCCCCAATCATAATTCCCATTAATTTTGGGCATTCTTTTCAGGAGTAATTCCCAAGTCCCCTAATCTGGGAATCCTCCTTAGGAGTAATCCCCGGTCTTAAAATTACCAAATATGGGCATCCTCCTTAGGAGTAAGCCCCAACAATAATTCTCTTAACCTGGGATTCCTTTTCAAGATAAAGCCCCAATCTCAGATATGGGCCTCCTCCTTAGGAGTAAAACCCAAGTCCCTTTAATTTTTCAAGTCCCTTAACCTAGGCCTTCTTCCCAGGAGTAATCCCTAGATTTAATCTCCCATAACCAGTTTTAATTTTCTTTTGATTTGGGCTTCATTCTCAGGAGTAAAACCCAATCATAAGTCCCCTACTAACTTGGGAATCTTCTTTAGGAGTAAGCCCCAAGATTAGAGTATCCAAATATCCATAAAGCACATATAACTTTATAGACCCTATTCATAGATTTCTTCTCTAAAGTAAATCTTAATACTCATCTATTTGGGTAGTCATACACACATAAGTCCCACATTATTGCATCTTTCATGGCACAATTTTCTGGTTTCACCAATACCTCTTGTTTCTCACACCGAGCATGACTCACGTGAGCTTAGAGTGTAAAAGTAATCATGACATCTTTTCTTTTAGCCATCAATCATGGATAAACATCATACTCACTTACCTAAACTATGTGGGTTCTAATTCCTTTTCCAAAAAAAGGATATGTAGGCAGCCCATATGCGGGTACGATCCCAACTTTGAAATAATCCATGTCCTTTTGAATGACAATAAACTTCAAGTGCCCCACTGAGTGGATTTAAAACCAGTATGGTCATCATAATGACCAAGATAATTTTATGTATCAAAGGATACCATTGGATAAGAATCTCTAAACAAATAAAGATGATTCTCTATCGATGAAGAACCTTGAATACATATAAAAGATTCTCTAAATTTCCTAAATATCAATCATTGATTGTCAGATCTAAAGGAAAGCTCATTCTATACTGGGTAATATAATAAGGATTCACGAACATAACTTAAATCTATAAAGCGAGTCTCGGAGTAGACAATAATTCCCCTAAAAAAGGTGTGATGAGTCTGACCTCCCATCCTCTCGACCAATGCAAATTCCTAAGCCTCATCAGTCCACAATTAATGAGCACCTACCTTTGGAAAGTAGGTTCAAATGGATATGAAATCATTGGATGTTTTTGGTTCTATGAACAAACCCATTAGAAGACGATTGGAATGTTTGAACCTTCAATTAACGAGGTCTTCCCCAATTCCAGAGGGAAACAAAAAATGGTGAACCTGACGTGAATACTTAACCAAGTTAAAATGATGTTTTACTTATTTGTTAGGCCCCTATTTAAAACTCTATGAGAGGGCCAAAAAAAATCATTGACATATGTGATCATCCAAAAGCTGTTGTGGATGAATCTATCTTGATTATGTATGTTATATCAAATAGACAATCTTTTCCATGATCTTATACATTTCCGAAATGGCTTCTCTCAAGTTCACACCTGTGAATACCGCTACTGCGAATGCCACTACTGCTACTCCTGCTGGATCGTCGTCCGCTCTGAGGATGACATCACCTACTCAGCATCTTCAATGCTGGGTATCAAACACACTGGTTAAGGAGTACCATCAACACGGTACCATCCCATCTCTGGAGGCTACCCGACAAGCCCTCCAAGTGAACAATTCACCCTGGTCGTCCGGACAGTAACAACCATTGATCAAGAAGCAGGCGATGCTAACCACCGTCTCCAACCGTTTCGGGTCGTTATCCCCAAAACGCAATCACCATTCTCTTCCTTATTCTAGGTAGGTGAATGAGCAGGTCCCTCAGGGTCTTAATTCTAGAAGACATGAGTTTTTCCCAAGGTCTCCTATCAACAATCACCGCCAGACTCATGTGGTAGTGTAACGTCCCAGACCTGGGTGCCACACAACGGGTTCCCCGAGCCTGGTTCGCCACGTGACCTCAAGCGCATTTCCCCAAACGCCAGAGGCTGCCGACTAGTAGTGAGGGCCCAAGTCTGATAGTGGGGAAACTATGCCCTCATTTATCAAAGTGTAGCGCAACGGAATACAAAATAAACATTCAACGACAGCGGAAGCAGTAAACCATACAACAACTGAAATAAATAACTGCAATGGATATAACCACCAGTATATAAATAATGAGGCTACATGTTTCAAGTTCTATGAAAACTGCCAGAACGTGTTATACATCAATACAGTACAACTAAATGCAGAGTACAGCAAAACAAATCAAACAGCTGGCAGCGGCATCGTGAGACTAGGCTCGGTCCCATGCCCTCCTACTCCACAGCAACAGTCAAGTACCTGTATAGGGACTCTTGCCCCTATCTACACCTGCAGAAACGTAATCTATTTGGGCCGAAAAACATGGTCCAAACAGGGTGTGATAAATATATCTCAGTAGGAACCCACCAAAGGCCCGTGTGCAACTGCGTGTAAGCATGCAACAACAGTGTGTAGTAGTAAAATGAAATAAAGTAAACAGTACTCAAAAGTAACTAATTACCAGTTATATTTCCATCTTATTATCCATTTAAATATAAGAAATCACCACAATGCATTTCTAAGTAAACAATCCACGTCCTCAGACAAGTAACCCCTACCCTCTGGTAAGGAGTATCCAACACAAGAATCCGCCCTCAAGCATAACAGAATTTTCCCTCAGGCATAGGTAGTGTTGCCCTCAGGCATAGAATCAGCTGCCCACAAGCACGAAAGAAGTTTCCCTCAGGCCGAAAAACTACTGCCGTCAGGCTAAATAGTGCAGTGCCCATAGGCTAATCACAATAATGACCTTGGGCTAAACAGCTAACCGGGCCATGCCCAACATATCAAAATGTAGTAAACAAGCAATTCCTCTCAAGGAAATTCTAAAATTACTACATTAAAGGCATACCCTCAGGTATCTTGGCCAAACGGCTAAACAGTGGAACACACCCCCCGGGGTGGTTCCGGATCCAAGGAACGATCCCAACCAGCATTTTATTATCACAATTTAATTACCTATGAAATTCTAGGCATTAAATATAGCAACAACCTCATCCACACGACACCCCAACATGGGTTCATGGCACGAAAACACACAAAAACACACAACAGTTGGAAATTTACACCAAGCCACTTACCTTATACATCAAAGAGCGTTATACTCGAATGCTGACTCCAGAAACTCCCAAGAACGGCATTGATATGACGAAGAAAAAAACCCATTAAAATGTAAATAACTTTCCCTTGGGAAAGAATTGGTAAGAACAACTTAAGAAGGAGAGAGGGCTTACCCGCACTGTTCCAACGAGATCATCCAAAGCCGAATTGAATTCCAGACGAACACTCGGCGGATCTTCAAAGGTTCGGCTGTCCTCCTTGGCTCCAAAACGGCTCAAATGCCTCCTCTTCCAAATGAGGAGGCTACTGCCTGTTTGAAGAAGAAAAAACAAAGTACACAGCGTGTAATTCTGAGTACACGGCGTGTACTTCCTTCATTTAACTGTTCCTCTGGCGGCACCGCCACACTGTTCAGCCATCGACAAGAGTACACAACATGTAATCTTGAGTACACGGTGTGTACTATTGCCCAGTTGGCGGCGACTCCACCGCCTTACTGTTTAAGCCTGCTGACTGACTACACAACGTGTAAGGTACCACTACACGGTGTGTAGTCGGTCCCTACAACCTTCGTCGCCGACAAGGCTACACGCCCCGTGTACTCATCCCAAAATGGCTAAAAGTACACAACGTGTGGAAAAAGTACACAACGTGTAGTTCCAAAATTTAGGATTTTTCTCCAATTTCAATATTTTCTCAAAAACACTTAAGGAAAAGGAAAAAGAAGAAGCTCGTACATCAAAAAATAAGAACCGGGTTCTTACAAACTTCCCCCCTTATAGCAATTCGTCCCTGAATTTCCCTTCCCAGGGCAGTGAAGATATAGCTCAGAATAGATCTGGCCAATGAGCATGTACATCGGCCTCCCTCTCCCAGGTCTCATCCTGCACTCGGCCATACTTCCATAGCACCCGTACGAGAGGAACTGACCGGCCTCAGAGAACCTTCGTGCTCCTATCAATGATACGAATCAGATGCTCCTCAAAGGACGCATCGACCTATAGCTCAACCTCCTCAGGTTGGAAAATGTGAGACGAGTCTGAATGATAGTGGCGCAACTGAGACACGTGGAAGACGTCGTGCATGGCTCGGTATCACTGTGGTAACTGCAAATGATAGGTAACCAGCCCGACTCTCTCCAGAATCTCGAATGGCCCCACATAACTCGGTGAAAGCTTACCCTGTCTCCTGATCCGCTTATGTCCTAGCCTCGGTGAAACACATAGAAAAACCTGTTCCCCGACCACAAACTCCAAGGTTAGTCTACAACGATCAGCATAAGACTTCTGACGAGATTGCGCGGTAGCCATCCGCTTCTGAATCAATTGGACTTGCTCATATGTATCCTGCACGAGTTGTGGCCCCAGTAAAGCTGCCTCACCTGCCTCTAACCAACACAAAGGTGAACGACATGGCCTACCATATAAAGCCTCATATGGTTCCATCTCAATAATCGCCTGAAAACTATTGTTATAAGAAAACTTGACTAGGGGTATATGCTTCTCCCAAGAGCCCCCAAAGTCTAGGACGCATGCACGCAACATGTCCTCAAGCACCTTTATCATATGATCTGACTGGCCATCAGTCTGAGGGTGGTATGCTGTGCTTAGAAGCACCTGTGTACCCAGCACCCTATGAAAACTCTGCCAGAAACGAGACGTAAAGCGGGCGTCCATATCAGAAACGATAGAACGAGGGACCCCATAATGACGTATGATCTCTCGGATATACAACCTTCCGAGCTCGTCCACACCAAAGGTTTCCTTGATAGGAAAGAAGTGATCTACCTTTGTGAGTCTGTCCACAACAACCCACAAGGCGTCATTCCCTCGAGGTGACCTTGGAAATACCATCACAAAATCCATCGTGACATCATCCCATTTCCACTCTGGAATGGGTAACTATTGTAACAGCCCAACTGGTCTCTTGTGCTCTGCCTTCACCTGCTGACAGGTGGAACACCTCGTGACAAACCCAGCTACATCTCTCTTCATACCCATCCACCAGTACTGACGCCTCTAGTCACGGTACATCTTGGTAACCCCGGGATGAACTGCCCAAACTGAAGCACGAAACTCCCGCATCATCTCCTCGCATATATCCCATGGAACCCACACTCTTCCATGGAAATGCCAAACCTCATCATCGCCTATCATCCAACCGGGAGGAGGGTCCTCACTTTCCACTGACTCCCGTAGAACTAGGCCTTCTGAATCTGATAGTTGTCTCATCCTCACTCTGTCCAAGAGGGTAGACGTCACATCTAAAGAAGAAAGATAAGTCTGCCCCTGACCGTCATGCACCTCCAGATGCATCTCAGAGAACAAAGCCATGAGCTTCCACTCACCACTGGCCTCCTGCACTGCCTGTATCTGAGTCTTCCTGCTCAGTGCATCAGCTACTACATTACCTTTACCAGGTGTATAGGCAAGCTCAAAATCGAAGGACTGTAGGTACTCAACCCACATTCTCTGCCTCAGATTCAGGTCACGCTGAGTAAAGATATACTTGAGACTTTTGTGGTCGGTGAAAACCACAAAATGCTCTCCCAACAGATAATGTCTCCAATAGCGCAACGCATGCACAACTACAGCCAACTCGAGATCATGCGTCGGGTAATTCCTCTCATGTGGCCTCAACTGCCGAGACCCTTACGCAACAACTCGATCGCCCTGCATCAAAACAGCTCCCAAACCAATCCCTGATTCATCACAGTAAACTTTATAGATCTTCCCCTGCTCTGGGAGTATCAGGTTCGGTGCTGATGTCAACCTTCCTTTCAGATCCTGAAAGGCTGTCTCACAAGCTTCTGACCAAACGAACTTCACACCCTTCTTAGTCAAACCTATCAACGGTGCTACTAAGCGGGAGAAGTCCTGTATGAAGCATCTGTAGTAACCAGCCAACCCTAAGAAACTATGTATCTCAAACATGTTCTTAGGCTGCTCCCAGGAAACTACTACTCTCATCTTCTCTGGGTCTACTGCAACTCCTACCTCTGAGATCTTGGTGTCTAGCTACCACGACCACGACCACCATCCCTGCCTGCATGCCCTAACGTACTCCAGTTCCCCAACTAGTAAGAAGCTGCTGGTCCTACTCCCGCTCGCGGAGTCTGTACAGAACCCCTCTCACTAGCCACTGGTAGAAACGCCCAGTAAAAGTGCTGCAGATGACCCATCTTGCCGCAAGCTCAGCACTCCACTGGGTCTCGTGGACACTGTGGCCTCTTGTTCCCCTCTCTACCACACTGGTAGTACACAACCTGTCCACCTGAAGCATTATTCTGATTGGTACTGCCGCCCTGAGAGAAGTCTATCTGTCTCTTCCTCTTTCCAACAGAAATAGTACCAGTGACTGGTGCTGAACCGCCCTGGCCCACACCACTCGATTCCCGCAGCTTCCTCTCTGTAATCAACGCCTGGTTCACAATCGCGTGTACAATAGGAAACCTAAAAACATTCACTAGCGCTCAGATGTCATACCGAAGACCATCCTCAAAATGTCTGTCTTTCAACATCTCATCACCCACCAGCACAGGTGCAAAATGCTGAAGCTCTGTAAAACGAGCAGAATAGTCCATCACTGATATAGCGCCCTATTGCAGATTCATGAAATCTCGAGCTCTATCTGCCCTCAGCGTCTCGGGAAAGAAGAAGTCATTGAAGACTGCGTGAAAATATTCCCACACCATGTATCTATGATGATATGAATGGGTGGTAATATCCCACCACCTCTTGGCAGAATCACGCAACATGTAAGTCACAAGTTTGACCCTCCACCCTGGAGGTGTCTCAAGATGGTTGAAAATAGTCTGCATCAATCCTAGCCAATACTCCACAGCCTATGGTCCGCCATCCCCTGAAAATGTAGGCAGATGCTGCTGCTGAAAGATACGTGTCAGCTCAACCATAGATGTATCCACCTGCGGTGCTCCCAAAAAAGTCTGCATGAACCGCATAAAGCATTCACGGAACTATGCCTCCGTGCCTGTGTCCGGTATAGCAGCTGGTTCCACATCTGGATCTGCTGGAGGATCAACTGGTATCCCATGGCCCACCATCTACGGAGTATAATCGTCTCCGTTCTCCTGGAGAACAACTCGCGGTCGTCTAGGCGGCATGAATCTACAAGGTCAAAAGCACGCCTCAGATTCAAGACTATTAAGACTGAAAGTGAAGGAACCACAAAGGAACAAGAGGAATAAGGCATTTCAAAATTTTCAAAACAAGACTACACGGCGTGTACACTTACTACACGACATGTACTTGACTTCTCTTCCCCTGCCCGGGTCCTAATACACGGCTAAGCCACACAGCTCCTATTGAACAAAAACTACACGGCATGTATAATATCTACACGGCATGTACGGTGTTATTTTCCAACTGCCCGTGTCATCTGTGACATGGCCGACTACTCGGCTTGACACTACACAGCGTGTTACACCCATACACGGTGTGTACAACACCCCATTTCCCAGCCACGTGGCTACCACCACACGGTCTGTCCTCGGACAAGACTACACGGCGTTTCCCAAAGGTACACGGCGTGTTCAGGGAGAGGTGACATCGGAACGTGTTGTTCGTTACATGGTCGAGTCCCCAGGTCACACTATACGGCGTGTCCATCATTGAAACGGCGTGTTCTGTCAAGGAGTTCACTGAACCGTGTTGTTAGTTACACGACCTAACTCCGGGTCAACACTACACGACATGTATAATATCTACACGGCGTGTTCTACCCAAGATCTTCCCTTCCCCGTGTCGCCGCCCAAACGGTTTGTGACACGGGAAGAGACTACACGACGTGTACTTAGGGTACACGTCATGCAATCAAAAAGTTCATTTTTCTTCCTGAACAGAAGTACCTACACGACATGTATAAAAATACTACACGACATGTATACTGGGTTTCCAGACAGTATGCCTCAGAAACTTCCCCAGAACCCAGAAATTAATGAAACCAACACCTAAGTGTCAAATTTCGACCCGTGGGGGACCATACTCCCCATGAATCAAAGTTTGACATCTTATCTGTGTTATAACTAATAAACAACCAATGAGACACCAAATTCTAGTCAATAAGGGTCCATACTCCCCAAAGACCAAAGTTTGGCTTTCATTATATAAATAGGCTCACATAAAATTACCCTATCACACAACAAGTATTTTATCAGAGCAGCTATCACAACAACATGCTTTTCTCACACATCAACTATCACAACAACATGCGAATTACATGGCATGGAAACTATGCATGACATGTGATATCTAGCATCTGCCTATATGATGCATGAGACGACATACCCTCATCTCATCAGGTTGCAACTAAATAGAACCCATAGATAAAATATAACTAGCACAATACAAGTGCGTCACCCAACGATGAAATCAAATCAACTGTAAATTGCAAAATCAGAAGAATTGCAAAACGAGATAAATTAGCTTTTCCCTATACACGGGTTAGCTACGCCCGGGCACAAATAATTACCAACTACCGGTTGTCCTATCCCTTACTATAGCTCCAAATAGTAAGTCAAAGAAAAGAACCCCTCTGATACCACTTTGTAACGTCCCGGACCTGGGTGCCATGCAACGAGTGCCCCGAGCCCGGTTCTCCACGTGACCTCAAGCGCATTTCCCCAAATGCCAGAGGCTACCGACTAGCAGCGAGGGCCCAGGTCTGATAGTGGGGAAACTATGACCTCATTTATCAAAGTGTAGTGCAGTGGAATACAAAATAAACATTCAACGACAGCAGAAGAAATAAACCATACAACAACTAAAATAAACAACTGCAATGGATATAACCAACGGTATATAAATAATGAGGCTTCATGTTTCAAGTTATATGAAAACAGCCAAAACATGTTATACATCAATACAGTACAACTAAATGCAGAGTACATCAAAACAAAGAAAACAAATGGTAGTGGTATCGCGAGCCTAGGATCGGTCCCATGCCCTCCTACTCCATAACAACAGTCAAGTACCTATATATGGACTCTTTCACCTATCTACACCTACAGAAACATAATCTGTTTGGGCCGAAAATCATAGACCAAACACGGTGTGAGAAATATATCTTAGTAGGCACCCACCAAAGGCCCGTGCCCAACTGCGTGTAAGCACGCAACAACAGTGTGCAGTAGCAAAATGCAATAAAGTAAGCAGTACTCAAAAGTAACTAATTTCCAGTTATATTTCAATTTTATTATCCATTTAATCCATTTAAATATTAGAAATCACCACAGTGCATTTCTAAGTAAACAATCCACACCCTCAGATAAGTAACCCCTACCCTCAGGTAAGGAGTATCCAACACAAGAATCTACCCTTAGGCATAACAAAATTTTCCCTCAGGTGTAGGTAGTGTCGCCCTCAGGCACAGAATAAGCTGCCCACAGGCACGAAAGAAGTTGCCCTCAGGCCGAAATAACTATTGCCCTTAGGCTAAATAGTGTAGTTCCCACAGGCTAATCACAACAACGCCCTTGGGCTAAACAGGTAACCAGGCCATGCCCAACATATCAAAATGCAGTAAACAAGAAATTCCTCTGAAGGCAATTCTACAATTACTACATTAAAGGCATACCCTTAGGTATCTTGGCCAAACGGCTAAATAGTGGAACACACCACCAGGGGTGGTTCCAGATCCAAGCAACGATCCCAAACAACATTTTATTGTCACAATTTAATTACCTATACAATTATAGGCATTAAATATAGCAATGGTCTCAGCCACATGACACCCCAACATGGGTTTGTGGCACAAAAACGCACGACAGTTGGAAATTTACACCAAGCCACCTACCTTATACGTCAACGAGCGTTATAATCGAACGCTGAATCCAGAAACGCCCACGAATGGCGTAGATCTGACGAAGAACAAAACCCATTAAAACATAAATAACTTTCCCTCGGGAAAGAATTGGTAAGAATGGCTTAAGGAGGAGAGAGGTCTTACCCGCACGGTTCCAATGAGATTGTCCTAAGCCGAATCGGATTGCAGACAAACACTCAGCGGATCTTCAAAGGTTCGACCGTCCTCCTTGGCTCCAAAACGGCTCAAATGCCTCCTATGCCAAATGAGGAGGCTACTGCCTATTTTAAGCCGAAAAAACAAAGTAAACGGCATGTACTTCTGAGTACACATCATGTACTTCCTTCATTTAACCGTTCCTCTGGTGGCACCGCCACACTGTTCAGCCGTTGACATGAGTACACGATATGTACTCCTGAGTACACGGCGTGTACTGTCGCCTAGCTAGTGGAGACTCCACCGCCTTACTATTTAAGCCTGCCGACTGACTACATGACATGTAAGGTACCACTACACGACGTGTAGTCGGTCCCTGCACCCTTCTTCATCGACAAGGCTATACGCCCCGTGTACTCATCCCAACACGGCCAAAAGTACACGGTGTTTAGAAAAAGTACATGGCGTGTAGTTCCAAAATTTAGGATTTTCCCCATTTTCCATATTTTTTCAAAAACACTTAAGGAAAAGGAAAAAGAAGAAGCCCGTACCTTAAAAATAAGAATCGGGTTCTTATAGGCAGTGCGACCTCAACATGATGAGGGTGTCGACTCCAGGCATTCAGCTCAGGTTCCTCGAACCCGAGTAGGCAAGAAGAATCGCCAGAGACGAAATCCGGTCAACAGTGAGCAGGTTCTCATCTCTGCCATCTCCGGAGAAGTCCACCAACCTAACTTGGCGGAAAGCAACGAGCAGGCACATACACCCATCTGTTTTAATTCTATTTTCCAGAAGACTCGTCTGGCAGCATCACGCCAATCCCGCCAGGAAATTCCAGCAGAGTACTATAGGAAAGAACATACACCTGTTTATACATCACCAACTAGTTAGCAGGAACATCTGACTACATATGATGGAGCTCGTCAACTACGTTCGGCGAAGTGCAATCAGTAGGCATATACACCTGCTAGTACTGATCAAGCCTACCAACAGTCTCTCTTGGTAGCATTCGGAGAAGTCAGTCGGAAAGCTATGATGACAAACAGGAGGCAGAATCAACTCTCTGCCCCTACACTTGAGTACTGTCAGGATTCACTGACAGGAAAAGGATGACAGGAACAGGCACATACACCTACTCCAAGCACGGAATGGACGTATATCCCCGTTCCGACAGCTGAAGTCACCAAGAATATTCTATCAATGGTGAAAGAGGAGAAGAAAATCCCTACTCATATTATGGATGCTTGCCGGGATATTGTAACAGCTTCAGCAACATCTCAGGAAAAGACACATAAATCTATCCCTACCAGTGGAGTGACACATCAACAGTTCACTTCGGAACAGACACACAGATCTGTTTTAGTCCAATAGGGTTGTGGGGCATACTCCCCCATATCATACGGACAATCAAGTCATGCACATACACCTGATTTGAGTAGAGATCGCCAGCCTAACCTAGCCATATCTTCTGATCAGGCACATACACCTGTTCAGAGCATCCACTTTCGTCAACAAGTGGTTTCCAAGGCATGTAATAAGGAGTCTAAGAAGAAGGCCCACCCAACACAGTCAAGAGATCAAGAGCCAATCTGTAACAAGGCCTTGCTCGATGCTGGAGTTCTTGAAGCCCTTAGACAGTTATCTTTTGGAATTCAAGATTCGACTCCCTCATTTCCCAATAGTGGGAACATTAATTCCGAAGGTCTTCAACAGACACTTCCCCATGAAGGCTTGCTTCATGACAATTTGGTCGATCTCGAAGTTTCATCTTCATATGAGAGCCATAGTAACCCTCTGTGTGGTCAGAAGACTAAGGAGCAAGAGATCTCATCTTTTGCTATAACCCACCATGGTGGTCCTCCCCATGATGATGAATTTCACTACGAAAGTCTTCTCTGCAGTAGTGATGCACATTGCCCGAAAAATGATCTGGTGGACAATGTAGTGTCGAGAAAGCCCTATTATCTTGAGGAACTTGCAAATGCAAAACCATTCATGTCTGATGCTTCATCACTAGCAAGTGAAATACTTTCTCAATCGGAAGATAGCCCAGGGTGTAGGTCATTCTCCGAACCACCCCTAAGTCATGCATCTTCTAGTTTGATCAGTGATTTGTCTACCAATCTTGTTGAATCCGATGAAGCAACAAGGAAGCAACAACTCTGGTCAAATCAGGTAGAAGAATATTCATTGAATGATAAAGAGGAAATGCAGAACATGAGGAAACAACTAGAAAAAGGTGAAGTGCCAGTCTTGTTTTGGCCTCTGGATGACTCTCAGTATGACATTCCAGAGATGTTGATGGAAGATGTAATTCATGATATTCGTCTCAACATATGGAAAACTCTTTGTCAGTTGAAAAAGAAAGTATTATCTTATGATGAATATGAAAATCATGTTAAGATAATAGAAGGGTTATAATGTCATATTGATTTGGCATCTCTATCAGTCTCTTGATATCCGAAGGCTGAAAAGTAGCAGAGAGACCTTCAGCATTCATGCCTTGGTGCACTAAGAATATTGCGCTAGTTAATTGCCAATGGCCCATCTGGTATTCATGTCAGAGGATGGGGTGTTCATGGAACACTACATTTCACTATGCTCTCCAGTCAGAAAATCCCGCCAAAAATGGTCTCATGCAATGTTATTGCCCATGGCCGGCCACAATCAACTGGCTTTGTTTGTAATCAAAGTCTTGCCTAAGAACAGGCTTCAACTAGTTCCTCTCAAAATCAAGAATACATAGAACACGTTGTTTAATTACTCCTGCATCAAGCAAATAAGAATATTGAACATGCCTCTCATATGGAGCAAGCACATCATCAAGTGACAGAAGTGTCGGAAATCATCCAATGGTCTTTCGAGCCGGGTGATAAAAGTGGATGTCGATTGATGCATCTATCTAATTTCTGAACTAAGGTCCACAAGATCAGGAGAGATTTAAAGAAAGTCTCAGACATAGCATGTCAAGAGACACCCCAGCTTTCCAGACTGGGGACTCTTTTAACTCAACCCTCATAATTAATAAATAGTATTCGAGGAGTTGAGCAAAGACAGCAGGAACAGCCCCAGTCCACAGGACTGGGGACTTTTTCAAATCATCAACCCCCTCCTCATAGAAAGTAGTTCTTTTCTCAATTGGGGAAGAAGCCTCAAGAGGAATTAAGAGACAAATTATCAGGAGATTCTCTCCAAATTAAGGTTCGCTAAGAAGTTCCTGAGGGATCAAACCAACAAAAGGCAATGTCTCGTCAGGGGCATGGCAGAAGAAAATATCACAGAAATGCTGATGGAAGGGATGCAATGCATTATGCATCAATTAATGTCATCAATGCCGTTGTTTCTGATCCACCAGATGAGGCTCACTCAGAGAGATCAGATGAAGAGGTTCCTGTTCAAGAAGTTGTACGCACAGACACAAATGAAGAAGGTGTGCGTACATGAAATCAAAGGTTTACCCAAAATCTGGGTGTTCCTTCAAATAACCCACTTCCCCCTCTCCGAAAGGGATCAAACAAGGGTAAGGGAAAGAATCAGGTTACATATCCTTCCCCTGGAGAAGACCAATCGCTCTCACTAGAGCAAAGATTTGTGCAACAAGAGGAAGAAATGAAAGAATTGAGGAGGTTGAACGCAGAACTACTTCAAGGTAGTCTTCCTCCTAAGCGTGCTGGAGTCAGTCAGCCAAGGGAGTTTGTTGCAACTACTAATATGGATCAAGAATATCCTCCTTTATCAGTACACCCTCATAGGTCTAATCCTACGGGTCAAGTGCAACAACAATTGGAAGTGATGCCATCAGTTGCAATACCAGCTGCCATACCCGTCCAAGCTCTAGTTAGTGCACCTGTTCAGGTCCAAGCTCAATTGGATGTTTCTCAAAAGTTAATAACTACTATTAAGTCATTAATAGCTTGTTTGGAATATATGGAGGGAAATCGTGCTCAGGTTCAACCAGAAAAGAGATATTACCCTGAATGGGTAGATGCAATCTCTCCTCCATCAAGTTTTGGGAACCCTGTATTCCCTATTTTCAATGGATCAGGCAACCCTGAACAGCATTTGACACATTATGTGTCTTGTTGCGATCCTATTATGGGAACTCCAGAGCAGCAAGAAGTAGTGAAAATCAGATGATTCATGCGAACCTTGCAAGGACCAGCCTTTGTATGGTACACAAGCTTGCAATCCCTATCAATTACCAAATGGGAGGATCTTCTCCAAATATTCCTTCTCCATTTCAGCTCAACGTTTCCAAAGACAATAGTTTTTTATCTTACAAACTGTAAGCAAAGGGAGAATGAAAGGGTCTTAGATTTCATTGCTCTCTAGAAGGGATTAACATATTCCCTAATCTTAGCACTCCCTCAAGAGTAACTGTTGCCAATATGTGTGGCAAATCTGCATGACAAATTACGCACACCGCTGATCCCTGTGAAATACACAGGTGGGTTTCGAGACCTTACTTAAATTGCTCAACAAATTGAAGATTCTCTTATACAGACTAAGGATAAATCTCATGTAATTCCATCAGCTCCAGGAAGGAGAATGGGTAAAGAAAATACTACTACAGTTATGCTTAAGCAAGCACCTGTACCTGCTTCTACTTAAAAACCTTTATCTTCCCGAAGGGCTCCACCTCTTGAGCATCAAAAACAGAGGTCGTTTCGTCAAGATGATCAAAGAGATCAAAGACGAAAACAATTTGAGGATTTAAAAAGAAAAATTTACTCTTTCCAAAATGAACAAGTTCCTGGTTATTTAATTTCGGCTCTGGAAAATAATTTGGTTCAATTACCAAGGCCCCAGAGGCCAAACAAGGAAGGAGATGAAGACCGTCCCAATTATTTCCCGTTTCACCAGATGTTGGGGCATCCCATTCAGGAGTGTTTTGTTTTTAAGGACCTCCTGCAAAAGATGGTCGACTCAGGACAAGTCAAACTAAAAGGCTCTTCAGCCCAGGTAGCATGTGTTACTGCTACAGTTCCAGAGGAGGAAGGCGAGTGGCAAGAAGTCAAAAGCAAAAATGCACAAAAATATGATGATTGGATGGTCAGAAAGACGATCAACTGAACTCATGCTATTTTGAAAACACAACTGAAGAAACCAATTGTGCCCTCTGCCATGAATTCCATAGCAAAACCCTCTTCATCAGAGGGAAAATCCTCAAAGAAAAGGCACAATTCCAAAGAGGAACAATCAGAAGAAGATGAGTATGTGTCAAAGCCTAAGCTATCTTTGACTCTAGCAGATTTCATTCCATCTACCTCAAAGCAATGGGCACCACCCCACCAAACGGCACAGACTAAACAGGTTAATCAGGCAGAGTCTTCATCAGATGAAGAGTTGATTTTAGGTTCTGTTAATATGATTCAATTAACAGATCCATATGCCAGTTGCATTTTCAATTTTGATGAGCCTGAAATCCCTATATCAAATAGTGGAATCAGAGGAAGTTCCAAAGGCTCAACATACATGGGAATACATGGATCTTTCAGAAACCAATATTCCAATTCTACCCCTTCTAGAACTGTGTACGCAGCAGAAACCTGTGGTAGAGCCCTTTAGTGAGCTCAGCAAGAACAAGAAAAATCTTCCTCCAATAGCAAATTCTGTCCTGGCACAGTTATTTTGGAAGATCAGTTAAAGGTTCCATATTCTTCCTCTCAGCAAGTAAATGGATCTAATCAGTCTAATATTCCAAATCCAGGAATATTGCTAACTCCTATCCCGATACAAGATGCATCAACTTCCAAAGCATCAACTTCCGAGACACCTGCTAAACCACATGTTCCTGTTGGGAAACGCAGAACTTTGGATCAAAAGTATGATATATTGAAACACCTGGATGATGTACCGACCAGGTTATCAATTCTGGATACCTTGAATTTATCAAAGGATCTTCGGGAAGCACTCATTGAGGTTTTTTCAAATCCTCAAGAGTTTGAAACTGAAATTGTTGCAGCTGAATTCTATCACATAGAGAATAATCTTGCAGAATGCCATGCAATAATATTTTTTACTGATGAAGATGAAGATGATGTTGTACATGGGCATATTAGACCTTTTTACTTATCTGGAAATGTTAATGGTGTAGACGTCCGAAGATCTTTCATTGATAATGGTTCAGGAGTCAACCTCATGCTCATTCGTACACTTCGTCGATTGGGGCTCATGGAATCTGATTTATCTCCTTCTACCATGATGTTACAAGGATATGATAAAAATGAACAAGAACCACTGGGTGAAGTTACACTCAAAACTCATTTTGTAGATCTTGTATCCAATTTAGATTTCATGGTTGTTGATCAAGACTCAGCCTTCAGCATCTTACTTGGAAGACTCTGGCTACATCAACATACAAATATCCCTTCATCATACCATCAATGTCTCAAATATTGTTTCGATGGTCAAGTTGGGACATTGTATGGTGATAAGGCCCCGTTCAAGACATGTGAATCTCAATACATTGAGGCAGAATTCTATCACATGAAGGGAAGGGAGAAATCCACAACAAAGGAGATTACCAAAGTTAATGCTCCATATGGTTTGGAGAAGATTCCAGTAAATCCATTTACACATGTGAGTACAGATTATGTGTTGCCTATCAGTCAAATTGACAAGATAGACCCAAATCAAAACACTCTTATGGAAAGATCCATAATGTCAATTACAGCAATTGAGCCAGACAACATGGGAGAAATTGGTAACCCACCAAGTAGTGATGAAAGTCCAAATGGTGACATCTTCATTTCATATGCAGAAATCCAACAAGTCTATACTTTTCTAATCAGGCCAGAAGAAGTTATAACAACATCGGAGGTGAATAATGATGTAGATTCTCAATCCATCATCTCCTCTTTATTTCCCATGGAAGACCCTTCATCATCAATCGGGTCAGAAATGGAAGCTTCTTCTTCAAGATGTTCAAATTTTAACATCTCTTCTGATCATGGAAATTCTGATTTATCATCTACTATGCAATTAGAAATGGAAGAGATAACACATGTTGAAGAAGAAGAGGAAGATCTCAGAGATGCTCCTCCAGCATTTGAAGAGGGTATCTCTACCACCATGGATGAACTCAGAGAAATAAATCTGGGTACAAAAGAAGATCCACGCCCCACTTTAATTAGCGCAGCTATGAATCTTGAAGAACAAGAGATGTATATTTCATTTTTAAAGAAAAATTGAGACATATTTTCTTGGAACTATACAGAGATTCTCGGGCTTGATACTGATGTTGCTACTCATCATTTGGGTTTACCAGAAGAACATCGAGGATTTAAGCAAGCCGCGAGAAGAACACACCCAACTTATGCTTCCAAAATTGAAGCTGAAGGGGATAAGCTTATCAAATCTAAATTTGTCAGAGAAGTTCAATATCCCAAGTTGTTGGATAATATTGTCCCTATAAAGAAGAAGAACGGACAAATTAGAGTTTTTATCGATTTCAGAGATCTTAATTGGCATTGTCCTAAGGATGATTTCCCAGTTCCGATTACAGAACTTTTAATTGATGCAACAGCTGGCTATGAAGAACTTTACTTCATGGATGGATATTCCAGATATAATAAAATCTGAATGGCCCCAGAAGACGAGGAATCCACATCCTTCAGAGCCCCTCAGGGTGTGTTTTTCTACCAGGTAATGCCCTTTGGCTTAAAGAATGCAGGTGAAACATATCAGTGTACCATGAATCGTATCTTCAAACCCTTTTTAGGGAAGTTTGTTGAATGCTATGTGGATGATTTGGTGGTTAAATCCAAACAACTTTCTAATCACTTAGCTGATTTGGAAGTCATATTCCGCAAGCTTCGACAACATAATTTGAAGATAAACCCCTTAAAATGTGCTTTTAGGGTAACCTCAGGAAAATTTCTCGGCTTTGTTGTATGCCATCATGGTATTGAAGTCGATCCTGAGAATACAAAGTCAATCCTTGGTATGTCACCTCCTTGAAATTTGAAATAATTAAGAGGACTTCAAGGACACTTAGCCTATATTCGGCATTTCATCGCCAATTTGGCAGGCAAAAGTTTACCCTTCACCAAATTGATAAAGAAGGGAGTCACTTACCAGTGGACTGAAGAATGTCAAGAAGCATTCGATATTATCAATAAATACATCTTGAGTCCACCGGTACTCATGCCACCTATTGAAGGAATACCACTTATCCTCTACGTGAAAAATTTAGAGCGATCATTGGGTGCTTTTCTTACTCAGAAGAATGATGATGGGAATGAAAACAACCTCTACTACCTCAGTAAGACTATGCTTGAAGAAAAAACCCAGTATTCAAGTATTGATAAGTGCTTCCTGACATTAATATTTTCAACTCATAAGTTGAGACACTACCTACAACATCACGAGGGCCAATTGGTATCTCTCAATAACCCACTCAAATTCATCCATAGTCGTCCAATGCTTACAGGACGTCTGGCAAGGTGGGTAGTTATTTTGCAGCAATTCGACATTCAGTATGTGTCTCAAAAGGAAATAAAGGGCCAAGCTCTGGCTGATTTCCTGGCTGAAAACCCTTCAATGGAAGACACATCTTCAGATATTGAACTCCTTGATGAGGAAGTCTTCTCTATTCAAGAAAGTCCTTTGGCATGGGAAATGTATTTTGATGGTGCTTCCAGAAGTCCAACAGGGAGGAAAATGGAAAATCCTAAATTCAACAAAGTTGGCTTAGGAATTGTGCTCATTTCTCTAGAAAAGGCAGTGTTACCTTATTCATTCTTATTGTGGGAAGGTGGTACCAATAATGAAGCATAATACCAAGCTCTCATCGCAGGCTTGGAATTGGCGCTTCAAGCACAAGTGAATCACTTAAAGGTGAAAGGTGATTCGGACCTGGTAATCAAACAAGTCAATGAGGATTATGCCATCAGAAAAGAAGAACTAATCCCTTTTTATGATTATGTCAGAGAGTTAATGGCAGAATTTCCTTTGGAACCGACATTTTCTTATGTCTTATGATCACAAAATTCTCAAGCTAATGCACTAGCTAATATAGCCATAGCTCTGGCAAATCCAAATCGGGATGAGACAACCATCAATATTTCCCACCGTCATGCAATTTCACCTTATGTTCGAATCAGAACAGAGGAAATTAATGAAATTAGTCCCATTCCGGAACCGTATGGTCATACTACAAGATAAATGTCACTTATTAGAGAATACATTCAAAATAGAACACTTCCACCTGATAGAGCCGAGAAAGAACAAATCCGGCGATGTGTAGTCAATTTTACTCTTTAGGATAGCCCAGATCACCTAGATAAAATTATCTACAAACGTAGTTTTGATGGAGTTCTCTTCAAATGCATTGATGGTGAAGAGACAATGGCTGTCATGAAAGAAGTGCATGTAGGAGTCTGTGGTTCCCACCAGTCTAGACATAAACTGTCTGATCAGATTTGAAGGCTTGGATACTTTTGGCCTTCAATGATACAAGATTGTGTTGATTTCAAAAAGAAGTGTAATTCATGACAAGTACATGACAACTTCATTAATCAACCTCCAGAGTTTCTTCATACAGCTAAATACTCGTGGCCATTTTCCACATGGGGAATGGATGTGGTGGGACCCTACCCTTCAGCTATGGCCAAGCAACTTAAGTATATTCTTACTGCTACTGATTTCTTTTCCAAATGGGCAGAGGCATTACCTCTCAAGGAAGTCAGTTCTAAATGCATTGTTAGCTTCATCAATTCTAACATCATTACCAGATTTGGTGTCCCTCATACCATATTGACGGACAATGGCACCAACTTCTGTTCATCTGAGGTGAAGAAGTTGTATCAAGAATACAACATCAAATACAACCATTCATCTCGGTATCAAGCAGCGGACAATGGACAGATAGAAGACTTCAATAAGACTCTTTCAAATATACTGCAAAAGATGGTGGATAATGATAAGAAGTCATGGTCTGATAAAATCTTTTATACTTTATGGGCTTATCGGACCACCACCCGCACTGCAACACGGTCAACTCCATATTCACTGGTATATGGAACAGAAGCCGTCTTGCCCATTGAAGTTCAACTACCCTCGCTCAGAGTATCCATTTGTGATCAGTCATCTACAGATGAAAAATCTCAAAAGCAATTGAATGAATTGGAATGGTTATATGAGAAAAGATTGTGCACTTTGCACCACTTGGAAGTCTATCAGAATCTAATAGCACGAGTTTTCAACAAAAAAGTTTGTCTTCGTTCATTAACTCAGGGAGAATTGGTATTAGTTCTCATAACTCCAATGATACCAGGAAATAAACCTCCTAAAATTGAGCCAAAATGGGAAGGACCTTACTCAATACATAAGGTCTACTCCAATGGAGCATATTCATTAATCTCAATGGATGGAGAACTTATCACTACTCCAACCAATGCCAGATTTCTAAAGAAGTATTTTTTATAAACACAAAATGCATTATTACGGTCCATACATATGACCTTAAACTATTTTTATTACTCTCGTCCCACATGACGTTAAACTATTACATCCTAACTACATGACGCTAAACTGTACAGAAGTCTCTTATGTCTAGAAAGATGTTAAACTGCACCATCTACGGTCCATGTATACGACCTTAAACTATTTGCACGCCCCTTACGTCTAGCATGACGTTAAACTGCACTATCCAGGGTCAATGCATATGACCTTAAACTATTCGCACTTTCGTCCAACATGACGCTAAACTGTATCCCCCTTCATTTTCCTTTCTATATGATGTTAAACTATATAGAAGTCCCTTACGTCCAGAAAGATGTTAAACTGCATAACCAACGGTCTATGCACACGACCTTAAACTATTGGCACTTACGTCCAACATGGAGCTAAACTGTATCGTCCATTTTTCGTCCAACATGACGTTAAACTATGAAAAAGTCCCTAATACGTCTAACATGACATTAAATGGTGTACTCTTTTGTCCTCACTGCATGATATTAAACTGCACAGTCCCCCTTTTTGTCCAACATGTCATTAAAACTATATTGTCCCCATCATCCTAATTACATGACGTTAAACTGTGCAGCACCAATAGTCCTAACTGCAAGACCTTAAAACTGCATAGTCCCTTTATATGTCCTACATGACATTAAACTGTGCATCGTTAGGGTTTTTTCTACCTCTTGTTTCTCACATGAGTATGAATCACGTGATCTTAGAAAAAACTTCAACCATAACACTCTCTCTGGGCTACTAACCATGTGTAAGTCCCAACACTATTTTTTAGGTCGTTGTCCCCATAGACAACTTAATCACTAATTAATTCTTTAATTGAACTACGCGGACTTTGATCCTTTCCTTCTAGGATGGGTACGTAGGCAACCTCCCAAGGTTCAAGCCCAAAACCACTCTCTTCACATTGGTTCACCTCCATCTCATACGATGTTGATTTGTGAAACCACCCCTAGAATCAATATCTTTACATTGGTTCACTTTCGTCCTTGCAATATGACATTAAACTATACAACACTTTTTTTCCAGTATGACAATAAACTACAATATTCTTTGATACCCTCACATGAGAGGTAATCATTATTTACATTGATTTTCAATCATGTTTCATTTAAAAGACTACGTGCATACATGGAAATACCTGAACCTTTTATCTTGGGTTAAACCACCATTACACTAAAATCCCCTTTCACCCTTCACAAGTACACACCTAATTTGTATAGAGGGTAGTTCAAGAACTACGTGGGCTTGATTCCCATACTTATGGGATACGTAGGAACATTCATGTGTCCCTCGAATCCAGACCCAAGTCTTTTGGCCCTAACCCCAAATTCCTCTTTCAGTCCCCTGGCTGAAAAGTCCCCATGAAAACAGACACTGTGTATTTCTTATAATGGTCCAAGCTCTGTGACCCTAAACTATGATCTCCAATCCTTTTGTCCCACACGACGTTAAACTGTAGTTCAAGAACTACGTATGGCTTGATTCCCATCCTTATGGGATACGTAGTGAAGTCCAACATTTCCATTCAGGACCCAGCCATAACATGATTACGGTTAGCATTGATCTGTGTATCTCTGTATACATTGGACAATACCCATATTTATGTGTCATAATCCTAACCTAAAATATTTTCAGGTCTTCATAACCCTTTTATTAACTTATAATCACAAAAGGCCTGAAATTCTGAAAGTTCTTTTTCCTGACCATGCAGCACGTGTCCTTAGGCAGCCTTGCATAAACATTTTATATAACAGACCTGTCAGCCAAAAGATGCTATTATTTGACTATGCAGTCAATGCCCTTAGGTGGGCCTGCATAATTCAACCCCCTAACGGGTTTGTTAAATAGTGGTAACTTCAATCTTGGTAGGAAAAACTCTTTTGTCTTTATTTGTCTTGATAATAAGTAGGGATCCACAAAAATAGCCATCCTTAACATATTTTTCCCATATCCTTTTTCATGATCTAAAAGTATTCAAGTCTATGGTTTATATTCTCCTTCCCTACGTTTGGGTCAGACCTTCGTAGGAGTGATATCCATCCAGTTCTTCGATAATCTTGTTTGGAAATATCTTCTCCATATTCAAGTACCTCTTTCCATACATCAAACTCTATACTTTGGAAAATTTGAATCTCTATAAACTTTCACTGGCTTTTTAGCACTAGGAAAGTAAATTTCCGAGAGTTCTTTTTCCTGACTATGCAGCACGTGCCCTTAGGTGGCCTTGCATAAGTAGTCTACATAACGGACCTTTCAGCCAAAAGATGTTATTTATTTGACTATGCAGCCAATGCCCTTAGGTGGCCCTGCATAATTCAACCCCCTAACGGGTTTGTTAAATAATGGTAACTTCATTCTTGGGAACTACTTCTTCTAATGCCTTTTAGCTCTTTTTCATAACATTCCTCAGATTCAAATATTCTTAAGTCATAGTTTACATATTTTCCCTCATACTTGAGTATGATAATATGTTTTCAGATAAATTTTCAAGTAATTGAGTCAAATTTAATCCATTTCGGTCAAATCTATTTCAAACTAAACATTAGACTCTTTATGTCTGACGCGCATGACTTTAAACTTCCCACAAAAGACAAAGGAAATCTGAATAAAAGTCAAGTTCCAGCTCACTAAACATACATTTTGTATGATTTAGGTAATATTGAGCAAATAAAAGATTCAAAGTTTGTATGATTATTTACATTAATCCTAGTCAAAAAAATCAAACTATGTTACTATGCCCATTGGATTAGGTAAAATTTAAAGCAGGTAGCGAAAGAATACAAGCATAAATGATTGAAGATAAAATTTCTCTCCATTGATGCATAAGAATTAGAGGGAAATACATAGATTAGAGCCTATTCTCTTTTTTAGGAAATTACAAATGACTGTCAAAATAAGTCTTCACTTGATGTTCAGCATCCCGAGCTTCATCAGAAGCTACTTGAAGCTCGTGCACTCGACCAGCTTCACTCTTCTCAGCTTGATGGAATGCCTTCTTGGAATTTGCAATGGATTTCATACCATTCGTTTGAGCTCCCTACAATGAATTATTGAGCTGGTTAAGTTCCCCAGTAACAAAATCTAACTGTTACTGGAGCTACACCTGCTGGATGACTTTTTCTTTGATCTTATGCTTCAACTCCTTCATCTTGGTGGCATAGTCAGCCTCATCTCGGGATACCACAGCCTCAAATTCACCGATGTTTACTGAAAGTTTCACCCTTGTCAGATCTTCATGACACCTTTTCTTCTGCTCCCTCCTGAAGATGACTTGTTTCACCGTGGTATGGATCTCTTGGTATCCAAAACCGCTAAGTCCTAGCATGACAAACTGGGATGATAATCGAGGGATCTTTGATGATAGCTCTTCAAGAGTCACTTCAGATATGATTTTCCATATGTTGTTCCATGCCTTGTGATGTGAAAATATGAGAGCCTTAAGCACCTCCGGGTCTTATTCGACATCATCATCATAGGGGGGCATGTAATATGGGATTAATGCACTTAGGGAAGTGCCCTGTTATGATCCTCCCCCCTAACCCTGGTAGCTTCACCTTCTACTAATGTTTGGGAAGAGGTTGAGACTTCACCTCCAGTTCTAGCCATTGAAGTTGATAACCATATTTGATCAATTAAAAGTATGGTTAGTTTCATAGAATAATGGAAGTTGGTTTTCTATCCTGAAAACTCAGTACAATCATTACATAATAGTAGATCATCATCTTGAGAAGACTCCTCCCCATCTTTCCCAGTTTCAACAGGATCTTCAAGATGGGTCTCAGGAGGGTTTACTGGGTTTAGCTCCACTTGAGCTAATGTTTCTACAATGGTAGGGTTGACATCAATGTCCACACCCTCTTTAAGCATTGGCAGTTAAAACAGTTTCTATGGATGGAACTACATATTATTTTCAGTCATGATTAGAAGTGTAAATTATAAGAAAATTTACTGGACGAAGGATAACACTCACGTCCAAGGTCTTCTAAATCACATGATAACTTAGCATGATCATAAAATTCTTCAAAGGACATGCCACGATTCATCATTTCATCCAATGATATTTTAGAATCCTGGTTAGTCTCACCAATGGGAGCATTTTATGTGTCCTCTTGGCGACCCTCATTATGCAGCCCCTAACCCTGGATAGCTTCTTCAGGAAAGATGGCAGATTCAGTTGCTGTGGCCACCAATGATTCTGGTGCAGGTTCTTCTCTACTTGTAACAGCAACAGGAGCAGTACTGGGAATAGATGTTGACTCTTTTTCAGAAGCAACCAAGTCAGCCTGAATTTGCATTTGTTCCACAACACCCTCTGTCATCCTTAAAGGAGGATCAATACCTTCCTTCAGAGGGTAAATTGAAGAAGCCCCTACAATCCCAAGGAAAGTGAGCAATATTTTTCATGTTTTAAAATTCATGATTATCCGAAGGACTTACCACTACTGATAAAGCATTTAGCGGTGGACTTCCTCCTTCGTCGCCTTTTTCCTTTTGGTTTTTTGGGAGTGTCGGCAGTCTCCCTTATTGGAACTTGAATTGGAGAATGGAATGCCATGTCCAACTCCTCATTCATGGCCTTCTGGCCTAGAGATATCTCAACCGGTTCATGAGGAGATTCATCAGCAGCCCCGATGGCAGTACCACCAGGGCTATATTGTGGCAAAGGAACCTTAGTAGTTCCTTTATTTTCAAGCTACAAGATGAATAAAATAACTCCCTTAAGTAACAAATCTTCGAATGGAATCAAGTTTCAAAGAAAATAAAGAAAGAAAACTTATATCTTTAGGAGCCACGTAATCGTGCCACTCCTCATCAGTCCCCTCAGCGCTGCCACAATCAATCCATTCCTTCACCCGCTTGGTGATAGGAATGGACTCATTAGTGGCATAAATGAGTATTTCCGGCTCTCTAATATAAATCCGTACTTCATCGGGGTTATTCTAAAAACTAATGTTCGTAGAATCTAGAAGATTCCCTATTCCAGGGAGGTGTAACCCCTTGCATAAATCCATCTAGGCAGTTTCAACACCACAGTATAAACTCTTCCATGTCTGTACAGCCTCTGGTCTTAGATATAAAGGCTGCAAGGAAGGTCCTATAATCTTTGATGTCATCTTCTTCCCATATCCTGCAACTACAGATAGAGAATAAGAAAATAAGACTTATTTCTTTATAAAGTAGTAGTGATTAAAGTACCCCAATGAAGTAACTCACCAGGAGTTGATGGAGTAGGTCTTTTGATTCTAACCGGAGGATTATATCGGGCACGAGGCTGCTTTTCCACTTTTTGTGCCTCATCATCCCCATCATAGGAATCCAGTGAATCAGTCCTAGAGGAGGAATCTGGAAAATCAGCTTCAGGTGGGGAAGAATCACCTTCATGAGGAAGGGTTTCTTTCTCTACAATCCTCTTCTTTTTCCCCACCTGATAAACTGGGTGATTCAGCACCCCTTTAGGGTATGATGCTATCCCGTGCTCGGTATACCATGTGGTCAAGTTATGTGACACTTTTTCAACTAGTAGATCAAATACCACGCCAGTATTCTCCCTTGATGTCAGCAGCCACATTTTCTGAGCAACCATCAGATGTTTCTCTAACCTGACATGTACTGGGGGAGATAAAACAATCTGTTGTAGACACCTGAATTGACGTGAAAATCTATATAGAGCATAGGCCTCACATATAATTTCTCCGTCAATCCTGGAAACTAGCACACTGTCTCTGCAAGCTAGCATGTATGCCCTCAAATCCAAGTGGGCTGTTCCATCATCAACAAACCACCCGGTTGGAGGATTTCCATAGGGAAAGAAGTTAAATTCCTTAAACATTATTAGCCTCACATTCATGTCATATGCATTAAGATCTAATGGAGCAACTCCATAAAATTCTTGCACTCATGGCCTAAAAGAACTTCCAGGAATTTGTAATCCATTCTGTACATTGTAAGTCCGGAAGTGAGTGGGGATCCATCCCCATAAAACTTGGAATGATCCCACTATTCTTAAAGGAGATTTACCCATGAAGAGATGAAGTAAACTACTGTGAATATTTGCTAAAATGGGGGTAGCCAACCCAACCATTTTTCCCTCAACCAACTTTGTCGCAATGACGAAGGTCCCTGGCCTGATGCCTCCCTTTGAATCCCTAACTGGAAAGAGATAAACGCTGAGCCACAAATCCAAGAAGCCCAACAGAAAAGTCTTCTTCGGGATCCTTTGATTCACCTCATATCCCCATTTCTCAAACTCTCCTACTTCTAGAGTTGGCCAGAATGTTCCAAGATCACCCCTCTTCTCAGCTTTTGGGTAGGTGGTAGGACGGGTGGGCCTCTTATCCTTGGATTTATTTTTCTTGGATCCTTTATCCTTCATCTCCTACTTTGGATCCTTATCTTTCTTCTCAATAAGAAATATATTCATCCACTTCTCTAGATGAATATCATTTCTAGAATGATTTAATGATGTCTCTGAACTCTTGAGACTGTGGAATATTTTAAATAATTCCTGAGCTAAAGCAGGAGTCTTCTCTGAATCATTCCAAGTCACCTTGGGAGGAATGAATTCATCATACATGTCGCCCAAAATTGGATCCCCTGAGATCCTGTGGACATCCCATAGACTGATGCCTACTTCTCCATGAGTTATATGGAATGAATTAGTTTTTGGGCTCCAGTGGCTGAGTATCTCCAGCATGAAGTTATCATGTCTGTAAACATATGTTTGCCCAACCCAAACAGCTTCATATATCACCACTATTTTTAGATCCTTGACAAAATCTACATAGGTTTATCTCACCCAGTATGCCCACATCCAGGTTGGCTTCACACCTCCCCCAGGATGGAAGTCCCAAATTTTCTTCCAGCCTTTGGATTGATCCATATGAGAATTTCAGAAGATTGAAGGATGACAATGTGGTTGCAGCTCATGCTTATGATGTTTCATATCTGGCATACAGGGGCTATGATGCATCATGTGGGCCTTCTCCACTATTCCAGCATTTATAAATCCTCCTCCACATGTGATATTTGCTGAAGCAAAGTTGGTATAATTCTGAAACCAAGAAATTGGGAGATAGTTCTTTGCTTCTGGAATAGTGACTTCTCACAGATGACCATAACCGTACAAAGGCAGATAAGTGCTTTGGGGGAAGTCACAATGATACTTTTTAAATACTTAGCCAAATCTGGGAGAGTGGTGTTGCAGACGGTATAATAATCGTGGCCAATGATATCCATCATATCATTAAGACGTTTGCTTTCCAGTTCATCAGCTATTCCGATTCTCCTGAGAGCCATTGATTCTACACGAAAGTTAAATAATTAACGCTTAAGTAAGTTAATTTTTCATAAAATTTGTGAAGGAATTCAAAAAAAAAATGGCAAAGGCATTAAGGCGCACAAGTCTAAACTTGGCGTGCCAGTATAATGTGTCACGCAATTATCTGGCGTGCAAGTATCACCATGTAGGTCTAGATACCTTTATAGCAGCACGACAACAAAGGAAAAGCGGAAAAGAGAGAAACTTGCATGGCAGATGTGACCTTCGCAGCGAGAGCTCAAAAATCCGAAGCTCTGTGCAATGCGCGAAAAATGAGCACATATTTATAGGCCAGGCCGGCCACCTGCGCACCTACAGCCAGCACGCTCTAGTCCTACGCGACTCGCACCTGCGCAATGACAGTTGCGTATTGAACACCTGTGCGCCTTTTTCCCTTTGGTTTTCTTCTTTTCCTTAGAGTCACATCTTTATTCTTTCGGATCCAACTCTGAGGGGGGACTTTTGTTGACACTCCTTTTCATCACATTGTCTAAAATAATGGAAAGGGACATGACTTAGAACAAAGTGATTCATCCTTTGAAGAAAATATCAAAAATTGACAAAGGAATGAATAAGAAGAACATTTCACAAGGGTTGTGCAAGTTCCCTTACTGTCGCGCAAGTATACTTGCGCGCCACCTAATGGTCATGTAAGTGACTTGCGTGCCCTAATTGATAACCGCCCAGGGTCTTCTCCAGCCTATAAATACCCCTGGTGGGCCCCCCATTTCGAGATGAATTTTTCCAGAATTCAGATATAGAGCTCTGAACGCCCAAGTCTCTTCTTCAGGTCTTCTGAACACTTCTAGGGTAATTCTTTACCGAGAATGGAAGGTATAAACAAGAGGAGTAAAGTCTAAGTGTTATAATTCACTAACACTTGCACGCCTAAGTGTTTTACCCTTAAGGGAAATGGACACACTTGCGCGCAGCCCTACTTATTCACTATAACTTGCGCACCATCTTCTGGAAAGCCTCTAGGGATAATTCTAAAGGCTTTGATCAAGGATCAGCCAAATATTACTCTTAGGGATGAAAATCATGCAAGTACCCAAGTGCCGCACAGGTATACCTATGCGACCAGGGACTTGCGTGCCCATGCAGTACCTACGCGCCTGCCAGGACTTGCACGCCCCTATCTTTTGGGTGCCTTTCCTGCCCATTTCACCCCTCTTATGCCTTTCCACCTCTCCTATTCAAGATTCAGTCTTCAAGACACTCTTCAAAGCCATTTATGGCATGATTTATTGATTTGAATTTCTTATCTGAAAGGAACTCCGTGGAACATCTCTCAAAACCTAGTGATTTACATATCTTTATGTCACTAAAGATTGAGATTTCATTCATTCAACCTCATCCTTTAAGATGAGAAAACCCCTTAACCTGGGCCTCCTTTTCAAGAATAAGCCCCAGTCATAATTTCCATTAATTTTGGGCATCCTCCTTAGGAGTAAGCCCCAAGTCCTCTAATCTGGGCCTCCTTTTCAGGAGTAAGCCCCAGTCATAATTCCCATTAATTTTGGGCATCCTCTTTAGGAGTAAGCCCCAACCTCTAATCCGGGCCTCCTTTTTAGGAGTAAGACCCAGTCATAATTCCCATTAATTTTGGGCATTGTTTCAGGAGTAAGCCCCAAGTCCCCTAATATGGGCATCCTCCTTAGGAGTAAGCCCCAAAAATAATTCTCTTAACCTGAGATTCCTTTTCAAGAGTAAGCCCCAGTCTCAGATATGGGCTCCTCCTTAGGAGTAAGCCCCATGTCCCTTTAATTTTTCAAGTCCCTTTACCTGGGCCTTATTCTCAGGAGTAAGCCCCATCCTTAATCTCTCTTAACCAGTCTTAATTTCCTTTTGATATGGGATTCATTCTCAAGAGTAAAACCCAATCATAAGTCCCCTCCTAACTTGGGAATCTTCCTTAGGAGTAAGCCCCAAGATTAGAGTATCCAAATATCCATGAAGAACATATACCTTTATGGACCCTGTTCCTAGATTTCTTCTCTGAAGTAAATCTTAATCCTCTTCTATTTGGGTAGTCATACACACATAAGTCCCACATCATTGCATCTTTCATGGCACAATTGTTTGGTTTAACCAATACCTATTGTTTCTCACACTGAGCATGACTCACATGATCTTAGAGTGTAAAAGTAATCATGACATCTTTTCTTTGATCCATCAATCATGCATAAACATCATAGTCCCTTACTTGAACTACGTGGGTTCTGATTCCTTTTCCAAAACAAATGATACATAGGCAGCGCATCTGCGGGTACGAACCCAACTTTGAAATAATCTATGTCCTTCTGAATGAAAATAAACTTCAAGTGCCCCACTGAGTGGCTTTAAAACCAGTATGGTCATCATAATGACCAAGAGACTTTTATGTATCAAAGGATACCATTTTCTAAGAATCTATAAACAATTACAGATGATTCTCTATCGATGAAGAACCACGAATACATATAAAAGATTCTCTAAATTTCATACATATCAATCATTGATTTTCAGATCTAAAGGAAAGCTCATTTTATACTAGGTAATGTAATAAGTATTCACAAACATAACTTAAATCTATTAAGGGAGACCCATAGTAGACAATAATTCCCCTAAAAAAGGTGTGATGAGTCCGACCTCCCATCCTCTCGACCAATGCAAATTCTTAAGCCTCATCAGTCCACAACTAATGAGCACCTACCTTTGGAAAGTATGTTCAAATGGATATGGAATCATTAGATGTTTCCAGTTCTACGAACAAACCCATTAGAAACCTATTGGAATTTTTGAACCTTCAATTAACGAGGTCATCCCCAATTCCAGAGGGAAACAAATTAAGGATGACCTCGTTAATTGAAGGTTCAAACATTCCAATCGGTTTCTAACGGGTTTGTTTGTAGAACTGAAAACATCCAATGATTCCATATACATTTGAACCTACTTTCCAAAGGTAGCTGCTCATTAGTTGTGGACTGATGAGTCTTAGGAATTTTCATTGGTCGAGAGGATGGGAGGTTGGACTCATCACACCTTTTTGAGGGGAATTATTGTCTACTCCGGGACTCTCTTTATAGATTTAAGTGATTTTCGTGAATCCTTATTACATTACCCAATATAAAATGAGCTTTCCTTTAGATCTTACAATCAA
This sequence comes from Viscum album, assembly GCA_963277665.1. Taxonomy (NCBI): domain Eukaryota; kingdom Viridiplantae; phylum Streptophyta; class Magnoliopsida; order Santalales; family Viscaceae; genus Viscum; species Viscum album. Next base: position 1,285,497,224 of record OY728140.1, read on the forward strand.
TGATTGATATGTAGGAAATTTAGAGAATATTTTATATGTATTCGAGGTTCTTCATTGATAGAGAATCATCTGTATTTGTTTAGAGATTATTATCCAATGGTATCCTTTGATACATAAAAGTCTCTTGGTCATTATGATGACCATACTGGTTTTAAATCCACTCCGTGGGGAACTTGAAGTTTATTTTCATTCAAAAGGACATGTATTATTTCAAAGTTGGGATCATACCTGCAGATGGGATGCCTACGTATCCTTTGTTTTGGAAAAGGAATCATAACCCACATAGTTTAAGTAAGGGAGTATGATGTTTATGCATGATTGATGGCTCAAAGAAAAGATGTCATGATTACTTTTACACTCTAACCTCATGTGAGTCATGCTCAGTGTGAGAAACAAGATGTATTGGTAAAACCAGACAATTGTGCCACATAAGATGCAATGATGTGGGACTTATGTGTGTATGACTACCCAAATAGATGAGGATTAAGATTTACTTCAGAGAAGAAATCTAGGAACAGGGTCCATAAAGGTATATGTGCTTCATGGAGATTTGGATACTCTAATCTTGGGGCTTACTCCTAAGGAAGATGCCCAAATTAGGAGGGGACTTATGATTGGGTTTTACTCCTGAGAATGAATCCCATATCAAAATGAAATTAAGACTGGTTAAGAGAGATTAAGGGTGGGGAATACTTCTAAGAAGAAGGCCCAGGTTAAGGGACTTGAAAAATTAAAGGGACTTGGGGCTTACTCCTAAGGAGGAGGCCCATATCTGAGACTGGGGCTTGCTCTTGAAAAGGAAACCCAGGTTAAGAGAATTATGGTTGGGGCTTACTCCCAAGGAGGAAGCCCATATTTGGGAATTTTAAGACTGGGGCTTACTCCTAAGGAGGATGCCCAGATTAGGGGACTTGGGGCTTACTCCTGAAAATAATGCCTAAAATTAATGGGAATTATGACTGGGGCTTACTCTTAAAAAGGAGGCCCAGATTAGAGGACTTGGGGCTTACTCCTAAGGAGGATGCCCATAATTAATGGGAATTATGACTAGGGATTAATCCTGAAAAGGAGGCTTAGATTTGAGGACCTAGGGCTTACTCCTAAGGAGGATGCTCAAAATTAATGGGAATTATGACTGGGGGTTATTCTTGAAAAGGAGGCCCAGGTTAATGGGTTTTCTCATCTTAAAGGATGAGATTGAATGAATGAAATCTCAATCTTTAGTGACATAAAGATGTGTAAATCACTAGGTTTTGAGAGATGTTCCATAGAGTTCCTTTCATATAAGGAAGTCAAATCCCGAAATCATGCCATAAATGGATTCGAAGTGTGTATTGAAGACTGAATCTTGAATAGGAGAGGTGGAATGGCATAAGAGGAGTGAAATGGACAGGAAAGGCACCCAAAAAGATAGGGGTGTGCAAGTCCTGGCAGGCACACAGGTACTGTGTGGGTGCGCAAGTCCCTGGGCGCGCAGGTATACCTGCACGACACTTGGGTACTTGCGCGATTTTCAGCCCTAAGAGTAATATTTGGGAGATCCTTGATCAAATCCTTTAGAATTATCCCTAGAGGATTTCCAGAAGATGGTGCACAAGTTATGGTGAATAAGTAGGGCAGCGCGCAATTGTGTCCATTTACATTAATGGTAAAACACTTAGGCGCGCAAGTGTTAGTGAATTATAACACTTAGACTTTACTCCTCTTGTTTAGGCCTTCCATTCTAGGTAAAGAATTACCTTAGAAGTGTTCAGAAGACCTGAAGAAGAGACTTGGGTGTTCAGATCTCTATATCTAAATTCTGGAAAAATTCGTCTCAAAATGGGGGGCCCACCGGGGGTATTTGTAGGCTGGAGAAGACCCCGAGTGGTTATCACTTAGGGCGTGCAAGTCACTTGCGCGACCATTAGGCGGCGCGCAAGTATACTTGCGTGACAGTAAGGGAACTTGCCCGACCCTTGTGAAATGTTCTTCTTATTCATTCCTTTGTCAATTTTTGATATTTTCTTCAAAGGATGAATCAATTTGTGCTAAGTCATTTCCATTTCCATTCTTTTAGTCAATGTGACAAAAAGGAGCGTCAACAGTGGTAAGGGACTCTTTAACTAAAACATTATTTTAAATGTTTTAAATATTTATTCTTCTAAATCATTCTCATTAATGTTTATGTTTTCAAAATGGTTTTTAGGATTTTTTTATATTGACATTAATGTTTTAAAATGACATTCCTTTTAAAGTTTGAAAGTGGTATGGGAGAATTTGATTCAAAAATCTATTTATTAAATGTTTTAAATGGTTTTTGAAATAGATTGAATATTTCAATATCTTGAATTGATTTTTTTGTGATTGATGAATGAATTGTTGATAATTTCAATATTTTATGTTTTATAATTATGTAATGGTACTTAGAAATTTGATGGGTGGTTATGTGATAAACCAAATACGAGTGGTTTTGTGATAAACCTATGGCGGGTGAGCCCAAGATAGATCTCCAATGCATTGGGTAACATGACGAAGGTAAAAATTATTGTTTCTCCTAACATATTTAGGAAATATTTTGTGATGGGTATTCCAAATATAACTCCCTATGTATCTACGAAAGCTAGAATGCAAGTATGGCATAGATTCCACAAGTTAACTTTATGATTTATGATTTCTATGCGTTATTGATAAATCTTATGATTTCTTGAGGTATGTTAAAGAGCTTATTTTTTATTATTGAGAAGTATGATTTCATTGATTTGTATGTATTGATGTACTAATGTTTTCTTTCCTTATTTTATAAACATTACTAAGATTTGTATGCTCATACCTAGTTTTTAATTTTTTTCATAGGGTATAAGGAAGGGTAATAGAAATGAATTATTCAAGAGGATTTATATCAAAAAAAAGAACACTTGTTTTATTTAAGGAGTTTTCTTATTGTGAAAAAATTTGGATAGAGTAGAAGTGTCCACTTTGTAATTTTTGAGATATAATGTAATAGTTACTGAATAATTCTCTAAAAGTCTAAACCTGAAAATATCCTCAATGTGAATTATTGACTTAACTCAAGATTATGTAATATTTAATGTTGAGGCTTATAAAAAGGGTGGTAGTTTGGTTGCACCTATCAAGGTTACTATTTACCTTCTAGAATCTAGTTATTCTCAATGGATGTAGGGATCTCCTAGGATAGTTCCTTCTTGTTGATGATCCATCCTTTTTTCTGAAGCAGTTTCATGGGGTGTACATGCCCATTGATATGGATATCTATAAGTCACTCCCAAAGAGTCTTCACCTCTTGATTGGTGATAAGAAAGGCTTAAGGAATTTGATTTAGTATGAGGGGAAGTTCTGTATACTTCTTTTTATTTTACTAGAAAGGACACTAGGAATATTTGTTTAGGCATTGTAAACATTGGATCAATCATTTCATAGAAGAGTGTCCGGCTCCCGCTACGCCCATGGTCTTTGGATTCTGCCCCATAGGTCCCTACCATGGGAGGCCATGTTCTTGATGATGTGGGGTTCCAATATGTTGTGTCTCCCACATCCCAATATAATATAAGATTTTAGGACCCTCATGACCGAGTAAAGGTGGTCACTTATTCTACTTATCTATCTTTATTGGGGGTGTCTCTTTCTAGTCAAACCCAGGCAGATAGAGGGGAGTTTGATGATTTCATAAAGCATCAGATTACTTCTCATGAGCCTCATAAAACTCATTTGGTGGTAAAAGGTGATTCTCTATAGAATAATAAAGGAAAATAACAAATTGTGGATGGATATGGGTTCACTCTCTATCAAGGGAAATAGCCCAAATCATATAATCTCAATTGAAATACCCATCATAGGGAAGCCTTAGATCAAATAATTTCTTTTAATTTCACTCATATATCTGATTTGGTAAGTAACATGATAGTAGAAAAGTATTATAAGGTTGCAAGTTCTAGTAACAATACAATTGGAAATCTTGTGGAGTTGAAAGGAGGCCTCAGTAGGAATAATGATTATTCTCTAGTGGATGTCAAGAACTTGGATTCTTTGATGGTAGACAAAGTATTCAATATGAAATTTGAGATCAAGGGAAAACTTGAGAAAAGTCAATTTAAAGAAATTAAGGGAGAGACAACATCACCTCTATGTAATGTGAATTTTTTATCCCCATTATGTTACTTTACCTCACTTGTTATTAGGTATAAGTCTTTGTGTATTTAACCTTTGTGTTGTTTTTTTATTCAGAATTTAAGGTATTTATGGATGGTTGGTTGTGCGGGTTCACACTTAACCTGAAAAAGAATTTTCTTAAAAATATAAAAAAAGGGTTTGGATGAGAGTAACTTATTATAGGTTAAGTTACTATATGTTAAATTGGTGCATGGTAACTTTTTGTTGATTATTTTATTATTTATTCTGCATAATTTAATTATGGAATAAATTTTAAAATTAATTATAAATTATATTGTGACAACTTTAAATGCATAAATTAATTATAATTGATTTATAACTAATTTGGGTAACTTTAAGTAGGATAATTTATATTATTATTATGTATAATTTATTTGAGAAATTAATTATGAAATAAATTAAGACAAAAAAAAAATGCATTAATTAATTATAATATATTTATAAATAATTAATTTAGTTTACTATAAGTTAATCTATTGCAAGGTTAGGGACCCGTACATGGGAAGGATAAACAGTGTAAAAGAAGAGAAAAATAAGGATAATAAAATAAAATAAAATGATAAAAAATAATAATTTTTAAAAAAAGAAAATGATTAAAAATATGTTTTGAAGGGGGAATATGCATTTCCCATTCCCTTCATAGGGTGGCTCACATAAGAGGGGTATATCCTCTTCCAAGGAGGAAATTTCCTCCATTTCTCAATGGAATTGATCACTATTAGTTTTGGATAAAATCTTAACATAAATATAACACACCACATCGACCTTTTTCCTTTTTTTCCTTACCAATTTCTCAAATCTAATTTATTTTAGTTGGGTTAGGATTTTTAGTGCTGATTCCATTGGAGCATGGTGGAATAATCCCAACAGCAAGGGGATTTTTATTGGCCTAGCTAAAGGATGTACAGAGAGGATGATTTCATGCTATCTCACTCCATTTTAGTAAAGGTACATCATTGTATGAAATTTTATAGGGTTTTAGCTGAAATTAAATTAAATTGGCGATTGAATCATTGACACGTGTTAGAGAATTTTCTTATGATGATTTCATGAATTCTCCATAGATATTCTATGAGTGGTTGATCTTGGTTTTTGTGTGATGAGGTTTCCCAGGGAGTTTTTAGGCATTATCCATAATTTGGTAAATTTTTTAATTAATTATAATTATTATAATTAATTGAATTAGATGTGCAGCTTAGGATCAAGAGAGCATCTGGGGTGCATTTCACCCCATTACTAAGGGTTTCAATAAGATGATGTAACTGATGTGATTTTAAGATTTTATACCTATTTAAATTAAATGGAATTAAATTAAATATTTAATTATAATTATTTATAATTAACTTAATTTCTTTCTATGGTTTGAGATAGGGCCTCACAATGATAGGTGATGGTCGTATGGGCTTGGATGATCATAATTAGTGACTCTCAGACTATACTAAAGAGGAAATACCTCCATGAATGAGGTAGGGGGCCTTGAATTTATTTGAAGATCACCTCAAAATTTTAATGTATGATTACCTTTAAATAAATAATTGTGTTTGATAGCTTACTCCACATGCAAAATTGAACTAGAATAGAATCGAAATATTTTTAATCTGTTAAAATATATCCATTGAATTAACAAGAATGAATATAATTAACTTATTTATATAATATTTATAGAAAGAAAATAAAGTATACTTTTAATATAAATTAAATTAAATTGGTATAAATAAAATGACTAATAAAATTATTTTGTACTTAGAAATTCATTTTAATAAATATTTCCTTTCTATGCAATATGCATTTCTATTTAAAAAAACTTTTGATTGATGATGATAAAATATATTTGATATGAATAACTGGTTAATACTAATTTAATTAGTAATTGATAATAAATATGAATAAGAATAGTTAATATTTGAAAAAAGTTATTTTCCTATGAAAATAACTTTCATTATATTTTTATGTTTTTATTAATTTTTACCACTTTTAGAAATTTAATCAGATAATATAATTTTTATATTTTTAATCATCACTATCAAATTAATTAATGAGGTTAATTTCGTTTTAGAAATAAAATTAAGTTACCATGTTAAATATTAGTTACCACACTAAATTTTTTTTTTAAAGAATGATACTTTTCTTAATATTATGATCTTATATTAAATTGATTAAATAAAATAAAGACTAATATAATGTTTAAAAAAATATAAAAATAAATTAAAACACGTTTAATTGTAAATTAATGTTAAATAATATTAAGAACACTTAATGATTAAAAAGACTTTTTTTACAAAAATAGTTTTTCAACACATTATATATGTTAATTTAAAAGTTATTTTTCTCATATTTATAAATTTAATTTGATTAAATATAGTCCAAATTAATATTTAAAACATCTAAATTTTGTAATAAGTGTTATCTTATATTTTTAGTAATAAATTAATCATCATGGTTAATTTTTATTCAAGATTAATAAGTACAAAAATGGGTAAATGAAGTATCTTGAATTTTTAACAATTAAAAACCCAATTAAACCTTATAGAAATTATTTTTTATGTATTAAATTCATAACCAAATGTATTGCCTAAGATTTCCTGACCTAACTCAACTAGATCTCATGAAATTCCATTCTTATCTTTACCTAACATTCTTTTCCAAATTTTGTCCCTCATTTTCACCTATAAAAGGAGCTCACTTCCTCCCAATTGAAGCCACACGCATATTTATAAATTCACATGAAAATATTACCAATTTAATTCTTATAAATCCCAAATATATGTTTTTAATCCCTTATCCTCAACAAATCACCTCAAGTCCTTAATTTCCAAAGGATACTTCAAGAGAAGATCCAAATTCTCAACTTAAGTATTACTTACCTCATTACTTTTATTCTTTATCCTTCTGATCCACCCTCCTAAACATTAATTCTAACCATATGTAAATAATTAAATCAGTATAAATAATATAATGAAATTTTATTATATTTATGGTATAACCATCATCTATTACTCTCCAATTCAATCGAAAAAAAAACGAAAATGTTGCTCTCGTGTGTACGTGGACTACCACATCCATGGACGACATGTTTCATTTTTCATCACCAACTTTAAAGGGTGGTTCTATAAATGGGTTTATTGAATAGATATATTATTTATTTAATTATTTATATTATTTAAATATATATTAGGCATTATATAATCAATATTTTAAATAACGGATCATTGTAACATTAACCATCTTAAACAAGCATACTAAGAGGAAAATATTTTTATTCATACTACATAATATTTTAATATCCCTTACTTGTTCTTATAATTAAATAAAATTTTCATATATCATACTAATAAAAACTAAATAAGATCATTATACTTATGGTATAATGATATTACAACTAAACCACATCATAATCATATATTAATCATGGAAGGTTTATATTTGGGTTGGTTTAACCACCTACTTAATCAATACTATTCATTTATGTCATAGAGGACTATGAGAACTTATTCAATGGTATAATATTATATAAGTACATAAATAATTTTTTTTGGTTTGGTTAAGGTTATATCAATATTTATCTCATTAATTAATAAATCACCGATCGTTCATTAAGAATCCCCAAAACATGTGTAATGTACCAGATTTTCCATGTAATTTTTTTGCAAATTATATGGGATTATATTGAGACCAGGCACTGAGACAACATGTGATTTTGAACCATAAGGTGATCGAAATAAATGTTTGAACTATTTTTAAGTTTATTAAAAATAGCGCGCATGTGACGTTTTAGTAACTTTTAAATGGGTACCCAGATCGGAAATCTGAGGTCACCATTGCGTTCATGATGGTGGGTTTACCCTATGCACGATTTAACTTTAGTCGATGCAGGTCTCCAATAAGAAAACCTAAAAATGATGTAACCAAAAATAATACAATTAAATAAAATTATTTTATTTTTAAAATACTAATAACTCATAAATGGTAACTCATATTGGAAGTCCAAGACCACCATTAAGTTCGTAATAAGGTGTTTTACTTAGGGGAGCCTAACCTCAATCGACATGGGTTGAGGGTGAAAGTTAATTTCTAGACATTAATGTATTCAAAATAGTTGATAAAAATATTTTAATTGATGCAATGTGGTAAAAAATCATTGGTTTTATTTTTAATTGAGCCTTGTCAGGAAATATAGGTTTATCGTAAAAAACCTAGAGTTTTCCAGAGGAAAGGAGGAGGAACCCTCCCATTGGCGAACAACGACAAACAAATGACCGAGATCGGTCATGGACAGATTTCAATTAATGATGAATACTATTATTCTACAGATAAAAACTCTATGTTGGGGGTTTATTTTCTTTGTGATTTCTTTCCCTGTTATTGTTTCCAATGACGAATGTGGAACAACCCATAAATAGGTTGATCCGCAGTTCGATCATTCTTGCAAGATGGTTAAAAATGTGGGATTAAAGGGGTTGAATCTTATTAAATATTCTCTTCTTCCTCTTTTATTTTTTTCTCTAACATGAATGGACTAAGGACGACACAAACAAGGACAAGGTCCATCTTAAAGGTGTTATTGTGATCATCTCTCATCCTCGTTCTTGTGTTTTTTGCTGACGGACCCCCGTGGTCACGTTGGGATTTTCCAAGAGGTTTCAAACTTGACCAGACCCCCCAGAGCTATGAAAATATGAGATCAAGCCCATGTCAATGAAGAATGTGACCCGAGGGTCATAGGTGTGCTTCTGTTTTGAAAAACGGAGCACCAAAGTGCGTCCAATGACTTATAGAAAGAGATCCTCAGGTGGCGGTGTGGCCGCTGGCTCTACAACCGACAGTGGAGGACCCTGTGGCACAATGGTCATGGGTGGTGGACAGGGCCACCGACTTGATGGCCGGCGGTGTACTCGACCGTACACGACACGAAGTCATGTCACGTAGTGAAGGGCCATGGTCCAGTGGACCACCATGGGGTGGTTCATGCGGCGAATGACTGCATTGAACACAGTGGTCGACTGTGTTGACCAGGCGGGGATGCGACACCCAACATGTTTGGGTGGGAAAAACCAGCCTACTTGAGTGGGCCTGGCTGAAGCCGGAAGGCCATGCCAGGTTGAACTAGCGAGTTGGATCAGACCCGGTGGGTTGGACAGGACCCGGACCCAACCGACCCCTTTTTACTTAAATCCCCGTAACTCTCAAACCATGTGTCCGTTTGATGATCTATTTGCGGTGTTGGGACCCATGCGATGAGGCCTTCCTAGTGAGATACTTTAAATAAGTTTCTGTGGAAGTTGTAATATGAACATTTTGACTCTAGGAGGAGGTTCACTAAGAAAAAGAATGATAAGGATGAGATCCAGTGGCCGAATGCATCCTAGAAGCTATGTGATTACCTAGACTATGTGTCTTATCTATAATTTGTGTCTTACCAAGAATGAGTTCGTACACCCCTATCCCACTAGGGTGAGGGTCCTCTAGTATTTGACAACACTCTTTGTGTTACCTACACTCTATGTGTTACCAACACTCTGTGTGTTATCTACACTCCGTGTGTTACCTACACTCCATGTGTTACTGACACTCCGTGTGTTACCTACACATCGTGTGTTACCAACACTCCCCGTTTTAATACTTGAGGGTACTGTGGATTATTATGACAATCTTGTTTATGTACCATTGACCTATACTTAACTCTTAGAGTCTACACTTCACGTGCCTCTTTGGTAGTCTACTTGGTGCATTTCTTGGTGATCTTATTTGTGGTATGCTTAGTGTGATTACTTGTGGTTTACTTTGTGTAATTAATTTGTGGTTTGAGTTCCCTACTGAGTATTTTCTTAATCACCCCTGAACGGGCTTCACCCTCATGTGTCGGGTCTTGTGCAGACAATCAGCAACTTTGATAGCATCCTTGGTGGGTCAAAGATAGGGGGCTTCAGGGTGACCCGATAGATGTGGTATGCTTCAACAACATTTAGAAAACTTACTGGACCTACCCTTTAGGTAGGGTTTTCTGTATATGAGATCTAGGAGCTTGTACTTTTCCATTTCAGTTGGGCTTGTATTCTGGCCCCTTTTCCTTTTAGTTTGGTACCTAAATCTTATTATATTTTCTTAGTGGATTTCATCCATGTTTACTCAATGTTTGTAGTTTTGCTACTTTTCTTTGGGATGGGTGTGTGTGTGCAGGTTCATAGGAAAATGCCTCCGCTTTGTGGGAAACACCTACTCAGTGCTAGTTGCTATCCACTGGCCTATGGGATGTGGGCTTGGGGTAGTCATGGTATGGGCCCTAGGAGACAGGTTGTGAGAGAGTGGTATTAAAGGGATGCCAATTTTACTCTTGTTTTGGGGAAATAGTGTTAAGTGTTTCGATTTCAGCTTTTAGGCCAGGGAATCCAGTGTTTTTACAGTGACCAAAATATCCATACACCATGCTTTCCAACTCGATACATGAAAATTCTAGTTTCATGGGAAATTAATGGTTCATGGATCGTATAATAATTGAGTGTGTTATCATGTCCTTCTTGAGTCAGAGTCAACTCACTAGGTATACTCTATTGACCGTGGTACATCTTGTTCTATTTCAGGATGCTTCCACACAGAGAGCCATCCAATATTCTGAGCCATGACCATGAGGATAGTCTACTGAGTGCTGAGGCATCAGTGTAGGGACAATTTCTAGAGATAGCACCTCCTAGTGGTGTACCAGTGATACCACCATCCAAAGAGCAGTAGTTCCCATCAGTGTTATTGGTAAAGGATTCATGAAAGATTAGTGCATTTCATGAGTTCTATAGGTAGTGAACTCCCAGGTTCCAAGGTGAGAAAAATCCTCAGATAGCTAAGGATTGGCCGGAGGAAGTTATGCGAGTCTTCCTCTTAGTGAGGATGCCTCATGAACAGATGTTTTTCCTAGCTGTGAGCCTTCTTTAGGGCTCATTGGGGTGATGTTGGTGCCTAATGAATTAGATGCATGAGGAGGCGATACTATCCTGGACAGACTTCGAGTTCCTCTTCAGGGAGGAGTTCTTTCTAGAAACGTTATGATCTATGCATATACAGGAGCTACTACACCTACAACAGGGCTTCCAGTTAGTATAAGAGTACTCAGAGAGATTCATGGATCTTTCCTGATGCTCTATAGAAATGGTATGGGACCCATTATTTAGGGATTATACCTTTGAGAAGGGGCTAAACTAGGAAATCAGGGCATCGATGATATTCCTTAGCATCCCTAAGCATGCTGGGGTGCTAGAGAGAGCTCTACTAGTAGTGAGATTTCTAGAAAAGCAAGTATCGACAGTGGGATATACCACCGAGTGATAGGTAGTAGAGTATTCGGCAGCGGGTAGACAATAGATGATGTAGGGAACCAAGGGGTCAAGTAGTCTAGCAGACGACCCCCGGATATGGGATCACTAGTGCGAGCCTCCCAGGGTAGAGTGAGTCAGCTGAAGGATAGACTGTGCTACTCATGTAGCGATTGGGGGCATCTGGATAGAGATTGTCTGACTAACCAGGTGACGGTCAAGGGACCGTTGAGGCAGCAGACGAGGCATGAATAGGGCAGTCTGCTAGGAGGAAGGCATGGAAAAGGAGTGGGATGAGTGGCAATAGTTGGGTGAAGGTTTGATTCACTTCCACCACTACCCCCCAGGTGGTGCATCCTGAGCTCAGGGGGCTGGTGGACAGGGGTGAGGCCAACTCAAGGTGATGGAGTATTATGATCCTGAGACTCTCAGGATGATTAGAGGTACGATATATGTATTTTCCACCCTAGATATAGTTTTGACAAACCCAGGTTCCCATTACTATTTTCTCTTTATGACCCTTATTCAAGACATGAAGATTTTAGCGGAACAATTAACTCGATCCTTATGCTTAGAGACTCCTTAGAGAGGATATTCGATGGTCACACACTAGTGCTGACAGTGTTATCTTACTATTGGAGGGGGGGGGGGTGAGAGTTTTGGTTGGGATCTCTTGGTGGCAGCGTTGTGGCCTTATGGTGTCATTCTATGTATGGACTGGTTTTCCACAGTTCATGCTCAGATTGACTGTTTTAGGTGCACATTACAGTGTGTTTGTGGAGATGGGATTGAGTTTTCCTTTTTTGGAGAAAGGGAGACACAAGAATCATAGGATGAAATCACACATAGGAGGGTGTAGCTGATCATACATAAGTTGGCTAGAATGACCCTCTATGTAGTGGGTGAGACAATTCCTCAGATTCCTACAATGGTGGATGAGTATAAGGACGTATTTATAGAAGATGTTCCAGGACTACATCCTCATAGATAGGTAGACTTCTGCATTGACATGTACCCTGGGATGACATCAATATCTACATCGCCATATCATATGGATCTCATAAAGCTTCCTTAATTGAGGGTATAGTTGGAGGACTTGTAGAAGAAGGTATTCATGAGACTGATGTTTAACCATGGGAAACCCCAGTATTATTTTCCAAGAAGGCAGACAGGATCCTGAGGTTATGTGTGTACTTTTGGTGTCTGAATTAGGTGACCGTAAAGAATAAGTATCCACTAACAAGGATTGATGACCAATTCAATCATATAAAGGGAATGAGATAGTTCTCAAAGATAGAACTCAGATCAGGCTATCACCAGCTTCATGTATGGTAGGAGTACATCCTGAAGATGACATTAAGATGTTACTACAGTCACTAAGAGTACTTAGTGATGCTGTTTGGAATGACAGGCACCCTAGCAGTGTTCATGGGACTCATGAAAAAGATCTTCCACCCATACCTATACCAGTTTTTAGTGGTCTTTAATGATGAAATCCTAGTGTACTCAGTGTCCGAGGAGGAGCACACAATACACTTAAGGATGGTATTGGACTTACTGCATGAGCACCAAATTTACAAGAATCTCTCAAAGTGTTAGTTATGTATATGAGAGGTCCACTTTCTGGGACACATCATTTTTGGAGGTTGGAGTTGCAGTAGATCCAGTGAAGATTGAGGCGGTGATTGCTTAGGAACCACCCAAGAATGTTACCGAGGTGTGGAGTTTTCTTGGTTTGGCTGGGTACTATCAGAGGTTCATACCAAACTTTTCTAGAGTAGCAACATCTAGGACAACCTTTACATGAAAGGGACAACCTTTCGTATGGATGGAGAAGTTCCAGGAAAGATTTAAATAGCTGAGATAGAGTTTCACAAGCACTCACATCTCGAGATTTATAGAGGAGGGTGTCGAGTATGTGGTGTTCTACGAGGTATCAGGGACTAGGCTTGGTTGTGTCCTGAGGTAGTGGAAAGAAGTGATTGCCTATAGTTCACGAAAGTTGAGACCACATGATAAGAACTACACGACCCACGATCTGGATTTGGCAACAGTAATATTCGCATTGAATATGTGGCGAAACTACATTATGAATGAGTGGTTTATCATATACTCAGACCAAAAAAGTCTTAGGTATATATTTTCTTAGAAATATATGAACCTGAGACAAAAATTTTGGAAAAATTTTCTGTTAGGACTATAAATTTGAGATAGTCTACACTCATGGGAAGGGGAACATGGTGGCAGATGCTCTCATCCAGAGATCAAGTTCACAAATACTGAATGAGGCCTCAGAGTAGTTGACCTCACTTCATATATCCTTCATGGATGGATATGAAGCAGATTATATCCATTAGATGGTAGTTACCCCTCCACTCTTACACCGCGTGTGGGAGGCACAACTCAGATATGTCAGCTACAAGACTGCACGTGCTCAGATGTCCACAGGGCATTCCCCTAATGGATATTCGAAAGGTGGGGATAAAATCATCCTTTTGAGAGGATGTAAAGTTTTACCGATGACGTTATGAGAGGAGGTGTTGAGGGAGTTCCATACATCCCTTTTGGAAGTACATATAGGTGAAGAAAAGATGTACCTGGACCTCTGATGTCAGTTTTGGTGGTCAGGGATGAAGAAACCAGTGACACAGTTTGTCTCTAGATGCCTCACTTTTCAGCAAGTGAAGGCCGAGCACCAGGTTCCAACGGGTTTAACTCAACCCCTTGAGGTGCTAGAGTGGAAGTGGGATGAAGTATCGATGGAATTTGTGATGGGTTTAACACCTACGTCCAAGGGGAACGATATTATCTGGGTGATTTTTTACCAACTCACCAAGTCGACCTACTTCCTAGTGATTTAAGAATACGGTTCAATAGAGATATTGGGATGCCTCAACATATAGTAGATAGTTCGACTCCATGGAGTCCCATATATGATAGTATTTGATTGAGATAATCTCTTTTCATACCAATTGCAGAAGGGATTATAGGAGGCGTTTGGGACTCAGCTGTGCTTGAACACATCTTTCCACCTGAAAACATATGACCAGATAGAGTAAACTATTCAGGTTCTAGAGGACATGCGACGTGATTGCATCCTCAATTTTGGTTACAGTTGGGAGGATATCCTACCCCTAGTGGAGTTCACATACAACAATAGCTACCACTCCACCATAGTTATAACACCATTTGAATCCTTGTATGGGCGAACATGCAGGTCCTCACTTTGCTGGACTGACCTCGGAGAGTCAATACTCATGGGCTCGGAGTTGGTGCAAGCTATTATGGTGAAGGTGTAGGTTATCCAAGAGCAGATGAAGACTACACAAATCCATCAAAAGTACTATGATGATAGAAAATAGAGTCCCTTGGATTTTGAGGTGGGAGACCATGTGTTCCTTTGGGTCTCTCCTTGATGTTGGATACGGTGATTTGGCTAGGGTGGAAATTATCTCCAAGGTTCATCAGACCTTTCATGATGCTATGCAGAGTGGGCGAGGTGGTGTACCGCTTGGCTCTACCTTCGTAGTTAGAGTGGGTGCATGATGTCTTACACGTATCTCAACTGAGTAGATACGTACATAACCCTTCACACATCATTGACTAGTACGAGATGTACTTTGACGATGGGGAGACTTTTGTGGAGAACCCGGTGGAGATTGAGGATCGATAGGAGAGGATCCTTCATGGACAATCGATTCCTCTGTTGCACATTCAGTGGAATCATGAGAATCTCTAGGAGATCACTTGGGAGAGAGAGGATCATATTCATGCTCAGTATCCCCATTTTTTGTTTATCCCTGGTTTTTAATTTCACATATGTAAATCCCTAATGTGGGGAGAATGTAATGTCCCAATTTTTCCATGTAATTTTTTTGAAAATTATATGGGATTATTTTGAGACCAGGTGCTAAGACGGCACATGATTCTGAGGATTGGGGTGAC
Organism: Viscum album; assembly: GCA_963277665.1. Taxonomy (NCBI): domain Eukaryota; kingdom Viridiplantae; phylum Streptophyta; class Magnoliopsida; order Santalales; family Viscaceae; genus Viscum; species Viscum album. The sequence continues at coordinate 1,285,512,640 of OY728140.1, forward strand.
CAGAATAAATGTTTTAACTATTTTTAACTTTATTAGAAATATCGTGCATGTGCCATTTTAGTAAATTCTAAACGGGTGCATGGATCAACAATCTGAGGGAATCGTTGCATTCAGGATGGTGGGTTTACCCATAGGTGAAACTTAACTTTAGTCAGTGTAGGTATCCAGTGAGAAAACCTCCTAATAACTCATAAATAGTAGCTCATATTGGAAATCCATGACCACCATTGAGTTTTTAATAAGGTGTTTTCCTTAGGCAGAGCCTAACCACGATCGGAACGGGTTGAGGATGAAAGTTAATTTTTGGATGTGAATGTACTCAAAATATTTAATAAAAATATTTTTATTGATGTAACATGGTAATAAATCATTGGTTTTATTTTTAATTGAGCCTTTTTAGGAAATATAGGGTTATTGTCAAAACTCTGGAGTTTTCCTGAGGCAAGGAGGAGGAACCCTCCCATTGGAGAATGAAGAAAAATGACGGATCAAGATCACTTGTGGATAAATATCCATCAAAGATGAGTCCTATTCTTCGAATGATCCAAACTCTAGTTATGGGGTTTATTTTCTTCATGATTTCTTTCCCCGTTTTTGTTTCCAGTGTTGAGTGTGGACTAACCCATGAACAGTTTGATCCACGGTTCGATCATTCTTACAGGATGGTTAAACATGCTGGATTTAAGGGGGTGAATCTTATTAAATATTCTCATGTTCCTCTTTCATTTTTTTCACTGACATGAATAGAACAAGGACAATAGGAACAAGAACAAGGTCCATCCTAAGGGTGTTCTTGTTCTTATCTCTCTTCCCCATTCTTGCGTTCTTCACCGACAGACCCTTGTGGTCGCTTCAGAATTTTCCAGGAGGTTATAAAGATGAACAGACCCCCGAAGCAAATTCAAGATGAGATCAAGCCCATGGAGATGAAGAACGTGACCTAAGGGTCACATGCATGCTTCCATTTCAAAAAACAGATCACCAGAGTGTGTCTGATGACCCACAGAAGGAGAGCCGCTGGCGGGGGCACGCGGTGGCACGGTTGCCCAGCAGCAGGATGCCATCAGCTCTGCGGCCGATGGTGTAAGACCTCATGACACAACGACTGCGAGTGGAAGATAGGGACACAAGCTTGATGGATGGTGGTGGTCTTGACAAGACATGACACGAAGCTATGTCATGCAGTGAAGGGATATAGTCCAACAGACCACCATAGGGTGGTTCATGCGGCGGCAGACCACATTGAATGTGGTAGTTGGTCATGTTGACTGGGTTGGGACGTGGCACCCGCCGCATTTGGGTGGGATGAACTGGCCCGCTCGAGCAGGCCTAGATGAAGCTGGTAGGTCAGGCTAGGCCCAGCCAAACCGGGCCAGACTCGGTCGGGTCAGGCAGGACCTGGGTCAGATCGAACCCAAACCCAACTGACCCCTTTTTACTTAAATGCCTATAAATCTCAAACCATTTGTTTTTTAACGAGTTGTTTGTGGTGTTGAGACCCTCGTGGAGAGACATCCCTTTTTAGATACTCTAAGTTAGTTTCCATGGAAGTTTGTGTATGACAATTTGGATCTAGGAGGAGGTTCTCTTGGAATGATCATGATAAGGACATAATCATACGGCTGGCTGAGACCTAGAAGCTGTGTGATTACCTAGAAAATGTGCCTTATCTAGAATTTTTGTCTTACCAAGACTGAGTTGGTACTCCCCTATCCCACCAGGGTGCAGGTCCTCTAATCTTTAATGACACCCCATGTGTTACTTACACTTCGTGTGTTACCTACACTCTGTGTGTTACCAACACTCCATGTGTTATATTCACTTTGTGTGTTACCTACACTCCATGGGTTACTGGCACTCAGTGTGTTACGTATACTTCATGTGTTACCAACACTTTCGTGTGTTACTACTTGAGGGTACTATGGATTCTTACAACAATCCTATTTACATACCATAGACCTATACTTGGTGTGGGCTAAATCTAGTAACTCTCTTGACTGTACCTCTTAGAGGCTACACTTTGTGTGACTCTTTAGTAGTCTAATTGGTGTATTTATTAGTGATATTATTTATGGTATAATTCTTGTGATTACTTATGGTTTACCTTTTTTAATTACATTATGGTTTGGTGTCCCTACCGAGTATTGTTTTACTCACCCTGCACGGGCTTCACCCGCACGTGTTGTGTCTTGTGCAGATGATCGACAACTTTGATGGAGTCCTTGGTGGGCTGGAGATAGGGATGATTTAGGGTGACCTGATGGATGTGGTATACTTCAGAGAAATTCAGACAGCTTACTGTACCTACCCTTTAGGTAGGTTTTTCTTTAAATGAGATCCAGGAGATTGTACTTTTCTATTTCAATTGGTCTTGTATTCTATACCCTTTTACTTTCAGTTTTGTACCTTACTCTGAGAGGGTTTTCTTAGTGGTTTGCATCCATGTTTACTCAGTGTTTTTAGTTTAGGTACTTTTCTTGGGGATGGGTTCATGTGTGAAAGTTTTTAGGAAAATTCCCCCCCTTTGTGGGAAATGTCTACTCAATGCTAGTCACCGGCCCCTGGCCTATGGGAGGAGGGCTTGGGGTAGGCATGTCACGAGCCCCAGGGGACGGGTCTTGTCAACATGCTCTTCACTGATTTCAACCTCATAGACCATAACCCATGCTAACATAAAATGAAATTATAGCTTTATAAATTATCTTGGAAGATATATTACACTAAATTATATGAACAACTAATGGTGTAATTTGATAAAAGAATATATACCAACACCTCTTTTAAAAAAATAGTTTAAAGCGATAAAAAATAATTACAGTTGGTGTTGAAAATAAGTAAAAACTAACTTATATATATATATATAAGTAAATAATGTTTATAAATGAGGAGTATAAATGGTTATAGTTATGAACAAGGTTCTTGGGTATTTATTTAATGAACTTAATTTTATTATTCAGGAAATTTGGTACAAGTGCAGAATGAAACAAGACCGAGGTAAGGGTTTTTCATATAAAATTACTCTCTTTGATACATGTTTGGTATCACAAGCATAATTTCATTTATGTGATGTATACACTTCTTATTTGAGATATAATATCATGAATTATATTTTGTCCATGATATGCTAAGTTTAATTTCAAGATCGCTATTTCAAAGGGTTTTGATTCGAAAGTTTCTAAAGATGTAAGGGGATTATTTATCTCAATTATAAATATTTATGAAATAACACATTTTAGAACCCAGTTTCCTTTATATGGTGTATTTACTACTAATGGATGTATTTGAGAGGACCAGTTTGGGATATGCCTATCACTGAGGGGGGGGGGGGGTTAAATTGGTATTGGAGACTTTTTAAACCAATTGTAACTTTTTATCCCTATACCTCTTGACCTGTTAGGATATTGATTATCTTATTCTCTTTTCTTTATCACATGAAATAATATGAAATCAGTAAAAATATACACACTATATTTTTACAAGATTCACTTATCAATAAGAGTAGTCAGTCCTTTCCATGTATGGGTATGACTAGTACACATATTCTCCACTATAATGTAGTAACATGTTACAATAGGTTGGATTAGAAAACAATCATTTAGCCAATGTGGGTCCCTACACTTTGTAAGGTGGAATAAAACAATTATACTTCCATGAAATGGTGATTACCTAGTCCAACTTGAAGCTCCTTGCTGGTTCTTTATATTGCCTCCCAAGACAGTCTTATCCTTATTGATAAGGGTTTGTAACACCAAGAAATTATTACACCTATTGAGTCATGTCCAATGTCATAGTTTTGATTTGTTCTTCAAAAATATTCTTATTCACCATGTCACTTGCACAGAAGCATGAAAACAACTCCTCTTATATATTTTAATCAGCAAAATAGATAGTTGCACTATCTTTTTATTATATCAGTCACAATAATATGATGTGTGGTAGACTGATGAACTGAATTCTCCCTGATCCAGATTAAAATAAATTGATACCAATTTGGTTAGTCACTTTTCTTCTTCTTACTTTATTCTTCAGTGCAAAACCAACTGCACTGAGATCTCTTCTTCTTATTCTTGCTGGAATCACAACATTCCGTTGTGATTTTTAAATCAATGAATATTAGATCATCTTAGCATCATAACAATTGATATGTCCCAAATAAATGAATATTAATTGTCCACTCTCTTCTTATTAGACACACAATAATATGGAATAGTGTGGTGGTGTATTCCCTATCATTGGTTAACCTAAAACAGGCATCTATAACTATTGTTCACAGATCACCCTCGTAAAGCTCACAACTTTCGTGAAACAAACCGACTTCGTAGAACCAAACTACCTTTGAAAATATAACTTCATTTTTGGAGATATCTACCTTCACAGAGATCTCTCCCTTCGTATAGCTCACTACCTTTGCAAAGCTAACTGCCTTCACAGAGCCCTGTACCTTCACAGAGCTCACTACCTTCGTGAAGTGAACTGCCTTTGCGAAGCTCTCTACCTCTACAAAGCTAACTAATCCAATGCTGAACATTCCATCATCATGAAGAACCCATTACTTAAAATAATTGTCATCAATAAATAATTTATAAGTCTTCTCGTGATGCTCAAGATCACATAGAAATATCGCATTGTAGAGCTCTTCAACCTTTGAAAAATTAGAGAGATTATAGATTCTCTCTATAATTTTCAATCAAAAATGAAGTGGGGGTCACAAAATATTTATAGGCTCTCCCATTCGCGATACTCCACCACTTCTAATGCATTTTTCAAATCACTCAAAAAATATCTTCATGGTGCTCCTCCATTTGCGATACTCCTTTGATATTTGTAGTTTTCATGAAGCTCCCCGTCAAACCATCACACACCCGCAATGCTACATTTCTCATAATAGAGAATATTACCATCACCATTCTTAATGTTCCACATCTTCATGAATCTTATCCCAGCCTTCATGAAACTCATGGATTTATCAATTTTATGAATTTTCATTCTCAGAAAGAAACCTTTTGCGATTCTAGTCGTAATCACGGAGATCAACATAAAATTTCTTTGATCTTTCATTAAACACACTTCACGAAGCCCATAAATGAAAAAATCATGCCTTTGAAATATTTTTATATGGACTTTAAGAAAATCCATGTTTTGCGATGCTTGAAAAACTCCAAATTTTGGACCCAATTTTTTTGGCAAACACTGGGAAACTGCACCACCATAAAATTTGATTTGGAAAAAAATAACCATGTTGATTCATAGTCATCCAAAAACATATTTCATTCCAATAAAAACTTAATATGATTGGATTCATATTTTCTAGTTAAATATTTACCTATAATCAAACCTGAATAAGATTGGAAGAACAACTTATCTTTTAAACTGATGCTCAATATGATTGTAAGCTCCATCTCTATCCCCTTTCCTTAAAACCTTCATTTTACTTCCAGATTTGTATAGTATCCATGATGAATCCAATTCTTATCTTCATTACAATTAGAAACTCATTCTGAACCCATGGTGAGTTTTATGAACCTATATGAAGGTCTTCTTATGCATAGTGATCCCGATTTCAAGACAAATTTCATAAATCATCAAAACCCATTCTGTTTCCATCATCATAAAACTCAAAGTATTCAAAACATTCACATGATTCTTAAAAGTTCAAGGATTGAGGACTTAATCCAAGATCCATTAATATTGGAACTAATTCATCATATTTACTACACAGAGTTCTTCTTATCTCATTAATCACTATTGACAACCAATGAAAATCAATTGAAAACAATAAAATCCATAAACAAAGTGGGGAAAAAATACCCCCTTTATAATTGTTGGAAATACCCTCAAAGTTCATTCCAAATGATTATATAAATATGTGGATCATTATATTCTCTCTCATATTTACCTTTCAAACTTTCATTTCACTTTCACTCCCCTTATTGAAAAGAAATACAACGTTTATAGAGAAGGGTATCAGTACATACTTAAGAAATATACCACATATCACTTCAATTTAAATATATTCAAGCTATTTAAATTACATTGTTGTGGGTTATCTCAAATGTTTTTTGTTTTTGGGTTATTTAGGTGTAGGAGAGTGGCCGACCAAGGCCGTCTTTCAAAGGAGGAAGTAATTTTAACAACATATTAAAGGTATAATAAAATAAAAAAGAAGAAACAAACTACTTAAAAGGGTTGAGGGATTTTTTTACCATTTATAAATCTAGATGAATTATTCTAGAATAAAATTTCATTTTTTTGTGTTTATTTTTGAAATGAAATTCGATTAATAAGGTGTAATGAGAAGATATTTTTTTAAAAAATATTTTTTAAAAGCATAACTGATCTGAATCTACCTCTTAAATTACTTCTTAATCATTATAATTTAAATTAAAATCTACTTAATTTTGATCCCCTAATTTTCTAACCCTCAAAATCTATGAGAGTTAACTTAACCACAATGATGAAATGAATTGAACCCTAGGCTAGTTTCAGAACATGCAATCATGACACCCTGCATTGATTGTCGTTATAATACTAGATTATGGTCAATGATAAATTAGGAAACATATAAATTATTTAAATGAGGATGAATTTAGTTTAAATATTATATTTTAAATCTAAAAATTAATCTCATGTGGTTTTGTATCACCGATTAATGTCGTGCTCTCACAATTCACACAATTCTCAGTCTCATGTGTTTTTGCATGAATCCTTAAATTTCTTTCTTAGTTTCTTCTAATTAATAAAAAAACTCATAAATCATAATATGTGAATTAAATTATCTCATTTATTCAAAATAATTAAGTGAATATGGTTATAGTTAGATCGATCACTAAGAATAATTACTCTTCTATGGGTGGTGCAGTCATCCTAGAAACATTTTGCATTTGAAAAATGGTGTTGAAATGGTATAACCAAATCAAATTTTTACTCTTGATTTCAATCAAAAATAATAAGATTAATATACTAAGAAAATTTAAAATAATATAGTAAATTTAATAGAAACTAAGAGTTTATTGAATGCACAACAATATTACAAAGTGAAGAAGAAGAAGAAGACTTCGATGAAGGGATCCTAGCTTCAAAAGATCTCCCTCTTGAAATGCTGGGAGAAATGGAGTGAAACCAATTATAATATTCCTTAAATATCCCAATTCACTTATAAACCCATCCAAATGGGAAAAATACATATTTAAAGAGTTTAGGGAAGTCTAGTTTACAAGTGGTTTCAAGTGTGAATGGAGAAATCCATCCAAATATTTTAATCCAATTTTCACCGCCTATTTTACAAGAAAACGCATGAACCAACTATCCTTATAGATTTATTAGTTTATTTAAATTAGGTACTCAAGATCCTATCTAAATTTAGTCCCATTCCAAGCTCATACGTAAAATTTATAGACCAAGTACTAAAGTGATGTCCAATCTGATGAGTCCAGCCCAACTTTGATATCATGGCCCATTTTCTCTAACCAAATGCACGATTTAACTTAGATGTAATGAATAAAAGTTTTATACAATTAAGTAAAGAACACATTTAAAATATATTAAGTTAAAATAATTCAAATAAAATTATTTATGTTTAAAATACTACAGTAAATTTTTAAAGGGTAAAACTAGAATTTTCATCAAATTTTCAAATGAATAATATAATCCCAAATATTTTATAAATAAACATATTTAACAAAATGTGAAGAATTTTTTTCAATTATTATCAGTAAAATATTTTTTTGTTTTATTATCTCCTCCACACTTACCCTTTTGCACTCATAGGAAAAACCACATGTCATGTATTCGAAAAAATTATGACAACATATGCACGTTCATATATCTCAATCCATGGTGATAATATAAGAACAATAATAATCCCATTTGGAGTCAATATAAATAAATTTTAAATTCATTTTCTCATAAATTATGTCAAAACAAAATCCAATGAGATTCATAACACTAATCATAGTGAAACAAGTCATGGGTCTACCATGACATTAATTCCCCACGTGTGTGTGCCAAGCATTCCAAGTTCATATCTCCACCATTTATTAAGTATATTTAGATCAAGTAAAATAATTATTCTTAGTTGGTTTAATTCACCAAAATTGTTCTACATTCCTTTACAATCGAATTTCAAGACCCACCCACTTAAGAATTCCTGAAAGTCAAACCTTAAGCTCCCGACCTAGATATCACCATATGTTGTATATTTCTTCTTTCCCCTCACTTATTATTTTTGTTTTTTTAGTTGTCACTTGGAAGAAAAATCACACTCATCTCTCAACCCATGTTTTATCTCCTCACGACACTAATTGTAATTGTTATAACAAGATTAAAGGTCTAGGAAGAGTGGTTTTTGACCTGCCCAAGACACAACCCATATTTTTGATTTTTTCTATTTTTTAGGGAATGAAATAGTAGGATAAAAGGTACACACATATAGGTTAATTTGGTATTGTAATGAAACCGATCAAAAGAGAAAAAAATGTATGGGTTAACCAATGATTTTTTAACTAACTTTATTATACCTTCAATTTATAAGAAAAATTTCATAATCCTTGTTTGAATAAAAATTTTCGTGGAGAAATTAATGACACCATTTACTAAGAACAAATATCACAAATAATGGTGTCCAAAAATAAAAGGTTTTATAATGAAACAACCAATCGTATCATCATTGACTTAAATTTTTATAAAAATCAGCCCTTGATGATGAAATCTTACTAATGATTATCATTATACAAATGAATTTTGAAAAAAATGAATTTTCCATTTTTTCCACATGATAATTTTACATGATATCTTTGTTTTTTATTGATTTTTATTGATTTTGGTTTTTTTTTGAAAATTTTAACCAAAAACTTAAAAGAAAATACACTCAAAACACACAAATGAAAATCCTAAATATCTACCCCAAAATATTGTTCCCTCCCCCAAATTAAATTTTTTTTAATTATCCTCAATGTGAACCTATGAGATTATATATATACATGAAATGTATAATTTTAAATGAAATAAGTAATATAAAAGTGAAAGGGTTAGGAACAGCCAGATATTTTCATGTAATGATGGGGTCATGTAGTGTGATATAATCAAATGAATCAGTAGGAAGTACCTCAATTTATTACTTCAAAAATTTTCCATTGATTGTAAAGATCCTTCCTATGTTCTCTTGTGTGATATCCACTGCACCATAAAGAAAAAACATTGGACAAAACATAAGGATCTAACTATATGGAACACAACTTACCAGGAATCAGCTTTAGACATGAACTGTAGAGTAGAACTTTCTCTCCTATATGAAACTCTCTTTTTTGGATCATTTTGTCCTGATATTATTTTGATCCTTCCTTGTAGAGCCTTGAGTTCTCATATGATAAAAATTTAATCTCCTCAATATCTTGAATTTGAAGATTCCTTTGAATTCTATCTTGGGCCAAACCCATGTTGCATTTCATTATAGCCCAATATGCCTGATTCTCAACTTCCATTAGGAGATAAAATTCATTCCCAAAAAAATCTAAAATGGGGACATACTGATGGGTGTCTTGTATGCTTTCCTATAATCCCATAATGCATAAGAAAAGCACTTGCTCATATCCTTCATATTCGATTATACAATTTTTTCCAAAATTAATTTCAAATCATGATTTGAAACCTCAAACTAGCCATTTTTTGGGGGTGGTATGGTGTGGATGTTTTGTGTGTCACCACATGCTTTTAAAAAAGGGAATACAAATTTCGATTGAAAAAGTGTGTCCCTTGGTCACTGATGATGGCCTTTGGTATTCCAAACCTACAAAAAATATGTGTTTTGACAAATTCCACTACAATATGAGAATCATAATTCCTTGTGGCCTTATCCTCCACCCATTTACTAACATAGTCAACATCAACCAAAATATACAAAAAACCAAATGTACTAGTAAAAGGACCCATAAAATCGATGCCCTATACATAAAAAATCTCACCAAATAATATGATTTTTTGGGGCATCTCATGTCTCCTATAAATGTTCCCAGTGTGTTGGAAAAGTGAGAATGACTTACAAAACACATGACCATCATAGAATAATATAATATAATATAATCTAGAGTCTAATACTTTACTAGATATTCGTTGGGCTATAAAGTGTCCTCCACATGAAAGTGTATGGAAGAAATGCATAACAAACTCAAAATCATGACCAAGAATACACCTCCTAATAACTTGATCACTACACATGTGCCAGAGGTATAGATCATCCCAAACATAAAATCTTAACCCACTTTGTAACTTTTGGACTTGATATTTCTTTAAATTTGAAGGAATTTTAGAGGAAATGAGGTTGTTAACTAAATCAACATACCGAGGATGCATACCTGAGATGGAATAAATATGCTCATTGGGGAAAGTGTATTAAAGTGGTACTTGGTCCAAGGTGTCAGCTTGTAATGTGTGAATAAGCCTACTCATGTGGGTTGCCACCAAGTTATCTAATCCCTTCTTTTCCTTTATCTCAATATTGAATTCCTGAGGAAGGATCATCCATAGGATAAGTCTGGGCTTTTCATATGGATTCTTCAAGAGGTACCTCAGAGCTGTATAGTCATAAAAACAACTACTTTAGAGCCCAATAAATATGAATTAAATTTATCTAAAGAAAATATGAAAACAAGAAACTCATTTTCCATAGTTGCATAGTTTGATTGGGCTGACTCAAATGTCCTTGAGGCACAGGCAATCACATGTGAACGTTCCTCCACTCTTTGTTATAAGACTACCCCAACTGCAAAGTTTGAAGCATCACACATCAGCTCAAATGGAATGTCCCACCATGGGGTATGTATGATCGATAGAGTGGTCATACACTATTTTATCTCATCAAAGGAAGTTCTGCAAGAATCATCAAACACAAAATCAGGATCCTTTTGAAGTAATCACGACATAAGAAGAGAAATATTACTAAAATATTTGATGAAGTGCTGATAAAATCCTTCATTCCCTAGGAAAGATCTAACATCACACACACATGAAGGATAGGGTAAGTATGAAATAATATCTACCTTGGATCTATCAACCTCTATCCCATGTTTTGACATTATATGACCTAAGATGATCCCATGCTCTACCATGAAATGACACATTTCAAAATTCAAGACTAGATTATTCTCAATACAATAATTAAATACCTTTCCCAAACTAGAGATACAATTATAAAATGAAGACCCATACACTATAAAATCATCCATAAATACCTCCATTAAGGTCTCAAGAAAATCAGAAAAAATTAATCACCATGCGTCTCTGGAAGGTTCTCGGAACATTACAAAGTCCAAATGGCATCATACGGTAGAAAAATATGCCAAATTTACAAGTAAATGTTGTATTATCCTGATCTTATAGAGCTATAGGAACTTGAAAATGTCCAGAAAATCCATCCAAAAAACAATAGTGTGTTTTCCCAACTAGTCTCTCAAACATTTTGTCAATAAATGGGAGGGGTAAATGGTCCTTATGAGTGGACTGATTTAGTTTCTGATAATCAATACACACATTCCAACTATTTTGAAACCTCATTATAACTAATTCCACTTTATCATTTTTAACAATAGTAACAACACTTTTCTTAGGAAAAACTTGAATAGGACTCACCCATTGAGAATATGAAATGGGATAAATTATACCTACCTTGAGATATTTTTCAAATTCTTTTTTAACAACTTCCAAAAGATTTGGATTGAATCTCCTTTGTGGATGCCTAATTGGTGTAGCCCCATCCTCCACAATAATCCTATGCATGAAAATGGAGGGTCTAATACCAGATATGTCATCCAAGCTCCACCCAATTGCCCTGATGTTCTCCCTCAAAAAGATTTACTAGTTTTTCTTCACGTTCAAAAGAGATATTGTTATCAATTATAACAGGTAATATATCACCACTAATCAAGTATGAGTATTTGAGATTTGGTGGCAATTTATTGAGTTCCAATGTAGGGGGTGATGTATAGATGGAGAATTTGAAATAACTGAAATATGTGCATAATGAACATCCGCATCATAATATACATCATCAAAATCAGAGAATAAAGAATCAAATCCATCAACATACTCAATATCCATGTCATAATCATAATGAACATGATCAAGATCAGGATATGAATCCATTTCAAAATCAAATCTAAGAGAGGTTTTTTCATTAGAAACAAGTTTAGAAGTGCTCTTTGACATCAAACTAGAACCAATTCTCATAATCCCTCTAAGCATGGGACAATCAAAATCCATGGGGTTTTTTCTTGGTGGTTCAAAGTGGGAGATAACAAAAGTGGAATGGTCCTATGAGGGATAACTTGATATAGGATAACTTCCTATAGAGTATGTTACTATAGGGTAAGTTATAGTTGGGTAAATTTCTATTGGATATTTTATTATTTATTTTGTATAATTTAATTATTGAATTAATTATGGAATAAATTATGGAATTATTTATAAATTAAATTGTGACTAATTGAATTGTGTAAATTAATTATAATTGATTTATAATTAATTTGGGTAACTTTCCATAGGATAATAAATATTTTTTATTTTATAAAATTTATTTAGGAGATTAATTATGAATTAAATTGTGACTAAATAAAATTAATTAATTAATTATAATTTATTTATAATTAATTAAGGTAATATACTATAAGGTAGTTCGATGTATGGTTAGGGACCCTTACATAGGGAGAAAAATCAATGGAAAAGAAAAATAAAAAAATAAAAAAATAAAAAATAAAAAATGATAAATAAATAAAATAATTAAAAATATGTTTTAAAGAGAAGAGTAATTTCCCATGCCTTCCATAGGAGGGCTCACATGAGAGGGATATCTTCTCATAAAAGGGGGATATTTCCTTCATTTCTCAATGGAATAGATAATCATTTGTTCTAAAATAAAACCTTAAGGTAAATATAATGCTCCACATCAATTATTTTTCTATTTTACTTCCCTCTTTCCTCACGGATAGTTTATTTTCATTGGGTGAGGGTTTTTTTGTGTCGATTCCACCATAGAATGGTGGAATCATCCCTATATCAAGGTTCTTATGCTTGGACTAATTAATGGATGTCCTGAGAGGATGATCAAAAATTTTCACACTATGTTTCAGAGAAGGTAAATCAGTATATGAATTTTCTTGGGTGTTAAATAAAATTAATTTAAATTAGCAATCGAATCATTGACGCATGTTAGAGGTTTTTCTCCGGATGGTGTTAGAAGTGCACTACAAACCATCTGAGAGTGGTTGGTCATAGTTTCAGTGTGAGGATGTTTTCTGGTGAGTTTTTAGGCATTATTCCTATTTGTGTTAAATTTTTTAATTGATTTTAGTTGTTATAATTAATTTAAACAGATGTATGGTTTAGGTTTGAGTTTGAGTTGGGGGTGGATAACACGTCGTTGCTATGGGTTTCAGTGAGAGGATTTCACCAGTGAGATTTTAGAATTTATGCCTATTTAAATTATATATAATTAAATTTTGGAATTAATTATAACTATTATTAATTAATTTAATTTTATATTATGGTTTGAGATAGGGCCTCTCAATGATGGGAGATGGCTGGATGATCTTGGATGATCCTAGGCAGTGGTTGTCACACTATGCTAAAGAGAAAATACCTCCATGAATAATGTAGAGGGCCATAATTTTTTTTTATTCCCATAGTTAATTAGTGATTTCATGTTTGTGTGCTTACATTATTATATATGTCTGCATATTTTATAACTTGTGTGATTCCACCATAAATTGTGTTAGACTCATATCAGCTTAATAGTCAACATGGAACACATGGATTTCTAGATGGTTTGATGGCAGTGCCTTGGTCGAACGAGTTTCAGTGGAAATATTTATAGATTTTATGAAGGCATGCATTGAATTTTGAAGGTTAAATAGATTAACTTTTTAAAATGTGATTTAATTTTTTTTGGATCAAGTGTAATTTAAAATAAAAAAACAGGAAATTGAGAATGGGTTTTGAAACAATATTTCAAAATAAAATTGGAATTTTTATAAAGAAATTTTTATGTGATTTTTTCAAAGGGTCAAGTGTAAGTAAGATGACATGTAATTACTATTATAAAGGGTTATACATATTATTTTAATTATATTTTAAAAAGGGGAATTCATAAGGGTTTTTCTTAGCTCTTTTTTTGTCCTTTTGACCTCATGAGTGAAATTATATGTTTTTCTGAAGCATGAGTAATTTCGTGTGTTTCTCTTGTTTTGATTTCCTTTTGTGATTCTTACTATAAGATTGATGCATGTTATGTGTGTTGACTAATTAAGGTTAATTTTAGTATCAATGTGGTGGGTTTATCCAAATGGATGTGATAGAACCCTAATAGGTATGGGATGAGTCTAGACGAATATGAGGTTATTGAGATACATTATGATTGGAATGGAAGTGTAACATCCAAGATTGGGTTCTACTAAAACCAATGCCTCGAGCTGGATCACCAATGACCTTAGGATCACATCCTTAAATTCCAAAGGCTACCAACTAGTAGCATGAGTCTATGTAGGTACAATGTGGAGACTATACATGATTATTAGAGTAAACAAAAAATGGAAATGATATCAATAGATATAACAACCAGTATAAATGGAAAAAGGAATAATAAATGGAAAGTTACAATAATAACCAAATGGAAAACATGATCCAATGATGATATGTATACTCTACATGTCAGGAAGTCATATAAATAAAATATATAATATAAAAACTATAAAGGATAGAAAACATGGTCCCAAGTCCCAACCTGGTCCTAAAATTCCATTCTCCAACCCATCATCCCATGTATAAACCAACCACAAGGTTCCTATCCTGAAATTTTACTTCAAAACAAGTAACATATTCTTAGGTTCCCAAGTGCCATAGTGGCCCGAGAAGGGTGTGAATACAACTCAGTAGGCCACCACCAATGGTGTCTAAGACAATAACAAGTATAAAAAATAGTGTATTCATAACCAGGGGAATAATGAATAAATAAGACAAAAAAATAAACATGTTTCTCAATTAAACATTTTTTAATTATCCATTTAAACCTTTAAATTTCAATGCTTCATCTAACCAATCAAAATACTCCATCCATGCTGAGATCCTAAGACATATACCATAGGGGTTAAAAATTTTAATTCACAAGGTCAATTCATTATAATTTCCATAATTATTCATACCATGGGGAATCATTCCAGGTACCCATTTCTTACATCATAGTGGTAACATGTTGAAAAACATGGAGCATTAATCCAAGTATCCAATCAGAATCTAGTTCACCATGTATGACCATCCCAACCACTAGGGCACAAGTCAGAAAATAAGGAGAATTATTCCAAGTATCCAACAAGGACTTAAAATTCCATGTTTGACCATTCAAACCTTGATATAGAACTTTATGTCCATACCCTTAGATACAGGAGCATTAGTCCATCCTTTGAAAACTATGGTGCACCATGGTGCCTGGAAAATTAATTTGGCCCGCCCAAAACCAAAGAGTAGAGTGTTAATCCAACATCCCAAAACCATTAGTCATAGGTCATAAAAACAGAGCATTTATCTATAAATATAACCATGATTTTGCACATGATGTTCAACCATCCCCAAACTTTACATTATCGATTATTTATCACAACATTTATCATGGTCCCAACTATCCTTTGAACCAACACATTGATTGACTAAAATAGGACACTTTTCACATGTTATAAAACATTTACCCAATATCATTTTCAACATTTGGAATCATTATTAACAACATGGTTTATCCTATTTGAAATACCCAACATGGCCCATGACCTTCATTTTCTTATCAAAACCATAAAAAGTGACATTACACCATTTTTAACTAAGATGTCGACTCCCTCATTTCAAATCAATATTTGAGACTCACTAAGAAAACCCTTTTTAACTACTCTAATTCAAAAAATCATTTTAGACAAAAAGAAATTTAAAAAATAGTCTTCCCTATTTAAAAACCACAACTAGGTCAACATACAAACACACCATTTAAATTAGTTCAAAATAATCTTAAGAATTTCATAAAAACTAGAATATAATCATTTTAATTATCCCTTTTACCATGCCCACTTACCAATTAACAATTACAATCCATTAACTTTTATAGTTATCCCATATTAACATTTAATAATTCAATTCACAATTTTCAAGGGTTTGGCATACCCCATGGGTAGCCCTAGGTCTAGTCTCAAATCATCAATAGACCCAATAGGGTTTGTAAAGAGTATCACACCTTAATTTAAGGTCCAAAAATACATTTTTTATCTAAATACATAAAAAGAGGAAACAACTTAGAACAACTACATACACATATTAAGACATTAATACTTTGGAAATAATCATATAGAATGCCGACCTAATTCTCGTAGATAACCACTCATCCAAAAATAACCCTATGTTTGAGCTAAAATGACCTCAAACACTAAGAAACAGAACACCCTAGAAAATAAGGGTTTTGAGCATCATAAGAAGAGGAAATAACACATCTAGATTCTTCTAGAAAATGAGAGAAAATAGAGTTGATGACTTACCTAGAGCTTCGATTTGCAACCTCAAACACTCCAAATTCCTAATGAATGAGGGAGAATCATCCATGGGGGAGGGAGGATCTCCTGGTTCAACAGCCTTACTGTAGGGGGTCTAATGGGGGATAATATCAAGGGATACACCTTAAATACCAGGGGGGGTATTCTTTTTCCAATTTTTTAAGTGGAACAAAGTTTTACCACTGGGTTTTACAAACTATGAACCAACCATGCATCTCCCTCTATCCAAGAGGGGACTAGGCTATATGGTCTGGCTGGCCACCCACACAGTTTGAAAAAGCTGTGCAACTCCCATGTGCCTGTCTCTATTTAAGGGAGGCATGACTACATGGGTGTTTATGAAGGCCCAAATGGTTTTAAAATCATGTGAAGGTGGTGTCATTATATCTATCCAAGACACCCCCAACCCACACAGTTCTAGAGTACAATTAAACTAACTGTGAACCAATCGTGAAATTTTTACATATTGGCCTCTTTTCCCCTATTTTGTGTCTCGAACCCCAAAGATACCACTGAGACCTATCCTACTCCTAGGAAACACTCTACTAACCAAAAAATTTAATAAAGGATGTACCTTATCTCAGGTTATGGATCTTACAACCTTCCAAACTTATAACAAATCATCCTCAAGATACACTTTCAAACTTCTCTAAACCACCAAGGAACACATGCTAATCCACTGGTCCTACATAACTTGTTTCCTCTCCCAAGTCACCTCTTGAACACAAACATTTAATCACAACATTTGGATTACAAACATGATCTTACCCCATAAACCTTCTCATTGCGATTCACAACACAAACCCGATGCTCCCCAATGGATGCATCGACCTCAAGATCCTCATTACTAACATCAGACACATGAGAAAATATGATTAATACTAATGAAACTACCACATCATGAAAACATTGAGAAAGGAACTAAACCGCCCTAGGAGAGACAATAAATACACCCTCAGTATGATTCTCTTGGTTACTCTTGAACATCCCAACAGACTTAGCATCACCCAAAAGAATATATGATTTTCCAACAACATTCCTCAACCTACTTCATCCATAACTCAAGGACCAAAAACCTTGATCCATACCCAAACACCCATAACAAAAGACACTCAAGCACTCAAAAACTAAGCCAATGATCATTATCAAAACCAAAACACCAAGATGACACTTACCTGATCCCATCCAACCAATAACACCGATCACATCATCAAATGAACACTATCCCGCTATGGTTCTCCCCACCACATTCTTTAGCTGAAAACCACCATCTTTGGTGTTTGAAACCTCCATAATTATAAAATGACCACCAAAACCTAAAAATCATGCTTTAAAACATAACCAATGCGTTTTCCAATTCTACACACCCAAACATCTATAGGAGTGCCAACCAACACAGACATATGTCTTTACTATTGAAAGCTAACAAAAACAGAAACAAATATGACATCCATCCATGAACCAAAATAACCTATATTTTATTTAGATCATGTTTCCATTCCCAAAATGCATCCACCATTTCCAAAACTTCCAGATGGATGTGGTTTACAACTGTCCACAACCACTCTATTCACTAACCTGGGTTAGGCCATCCCCAACTAACTCACCTCAAAAATTCCCAACTCCCACTGTTGGAACATTAAAACTATAATTAACCATGATGACTCCTCACTTGAGGCATACCACCACTATGTGAAATCACCTACTAGATTCTATCCCTGACTTTTGGTGACATTCCATCACCACACCTCCATTTCCCATGAACCATTTTCATGACTTACTACGTTCATCAATTTTTCTAACACAAGAACCTCAAATTTATTTTTGAACTGCCTCAATATTGGAACCAAATCTTGGATCGACCACTACCACATCTGATTCCCTACTAGAATTAAACACAAAACTCAAACTGGCACCTTGTTGGTTCCTCATTTGTACCCCAGTTCCACCTTGACCACCCACAGTCAACTCCATTAACTCATGAGGGTCATACTTCCCTGAATAAAATGTCACTCCCTACCTTAGGAGTGTTGTTTCCACAAATTTCATCAAGAAATCCAATACACCATGACTTGATATCTAACCAATGTTTTACCTAAGAAGTGGATGCATCCATTTGGCCCACACTTGAGAGAAAAAAATGATACATTAGTTATCTCCTGTTCTCAGCTCAAGAGAATGATACCTATAGAATTCAACAACATACGGTCCTTCACAAGGTCCTCACCCACAAATGGTTAGTGGATCACTTCCCACAATCGAGCTTCACCAGTACTACCCCCTGAGTGAAAACTTCTATGAATCCACTTTTGATTATCCCATAGAGTCATTTAGGTATATTGGTGTATAGCTAGTTCCCTCTCAGTGTACTTGAGACGATGTCAAGGTATTTGGCATGATCATATTTAATATGAGATTACAGTAAGATGTCATTATTGAGTACCACCACAACCCAAAAAATTCTCAATGGATGTGCAACCAATCCAAAATCAAACGGTACCATGTATAAATGGGTACCATCACTTTGGTTTCACAAAAAATGTCAGGTTCTTTCTCCATGACACCCACTCACATATCCGAAACAACATAGTGCATCTCCAACACATGTATACCATCTTGGACTCACCAAAATAATAGGTTTCAAGCTCTCTTGTGGCCATTCACCAAACCTGACTAATAATACATGAGTTTTATATCACAAGATCAAACTCTCACTCAACCACTGACCACCCCTCCCAGACCATCAGTCTCATCAGACTCAAGGTGTCCTCAACTTTTTATCCAATAAACTAGATAAAACCACAGGACCATTCATGACACCAAGCTTTATTTATAAACCACAAGCACTACTATAGGACCTAGTACTCATTTTCCCACCCATTCAAGGTTAACATCGATCCCTACATCGAACAACTTTAGAACAACATGTTCATGAATCCAAATAATTTTCCCTTAAAAAATGTCATTAAATCCACCCATGAGCACTAAAGGTGATTATATTATAAAAGGAAACCAAGGAATAACCATTACTATTTACAAAAAACCAATGGAATCTACCATGAATAAATTGCACCTCCAAATCATCCCCTCACGATTTAAATCCCAAAGCACTCACAACATTGGGCTAGCCTTCCTCATGGTTACCCTCACTTATCCACAACCACTATGTCATGACCACAACCTGAGTCAAATTCCCAAAAATTTATGGTTCTCTCTCACTTGGACCCCTTAGGCTAAACCTTATACTAAGAAGCACCCTTACTTTCCCATTACCAAAATCCCAAAATATCAATGTGTTCCTTATGCACCCAAAAGAGTTCACAACACAATCAACCTGTCTAATGAGTCACCCTCAAAAGTCTCAAGGCACCAACTACATAAACTAGAGTAATGTAAAGGACGGTCTCTAGGATATCCCCTAATCCATACACATCAAACCTCACACATGTCATTAATCATGGGTGACACTCCTACCCCTATTTCAAACAAATGATGTCTAAGGTACCAAGAAACTATTTAAACTAGTTCTCGCAACCATAGCTACCCAACATGATTAACAAAACCACAAACCAATACACTTGTTTTAGGGTCCCACACAAAACCCATAAGGGTTACTACTTTCAAGTTACCACACAAAAACTCAACAACTCAAGATTATAACCTAACCAAAGGCACAACACACAATATCTTGCTATTCGACACATCCAAACCCATCAAGGTATCACAACCTGTAACCCAAGGTCTCAAAACCAGTGAAATCTCACAATCCAAACCTCCCACATATAAGATTAGACAAAAACATGAGGGATAATAATTACTAATGTCCCTAAAGGTTCCATCATTACAAATTTCTATTGTGTTAACTTTACAATTTAAAAACCCTAGAATTCATATTTCAAAAAATTCCTTTTTTAAAACCTAAATATTTAATCTTTACCAAACATTTTTCATTAATCCATGTTTCAAAATTCATAGAATTATACAATTTTCACTATTCATTGTTTTTGGTTAAACATCACGTCATTCACTAGTCAATCATAGGAAACATATAGATGACATATTGATCCTATGTGCATAGCATGATCCATGAACACACATAGCCTCTCTTTCCATTCGAGGCCAAGAGATAAAACCTCATAAATCAATAAAATCACATCCAAGTTCACCAATCAAGGTAGAAATATCAATCAATGGTAAAGGCACAAAATAAAACATCAATTCCCACCCTTGGAAACTTGGGTTTTATCCCATGCTTGGGGTTGTAGGCACCCATGGACAAGCTCATTACCAAGATTAAAAAAGATCCTAGTTTACTCTCTACCTTTACCAAATAGTAAGATAAAATACATCACATCTAATACCACTTTATAACATTCCAAACCAGGTGACGCTAAAACTAGTGCCCCGAGTTAGATCACCACATGAACTCAGGTGTGCCTCCCGATACACTAGAGTTTGTCGACTAAAATTGCGGGTCTATGTAGGTATAATGTGGATATTACTAAAAAATAGTCCTTTAATAGCACTAGAAATGACCTTTATCAGTGCTAGAAAAGCACTGACTACCTGAGTGATATTAATTCCATAGTTTTTTATTAGTGCTAAAAAATAACTGATAAAGAGGTCATTTAACATCACTTATAGAAACAATGATAAAGTGTACCTTTATAAGATCTTTTAAAAGTTCTAAAAATGTATCCTTTATCAGTGCTTTTAAAAGGGATAATAAAGGGCCATACTGCAATTTTCTACAATAGTACACTACAGCACAAACGCAGTGTGCTATAACAACACACCGAAGAACTAGAAACACACTAGATATAAAAAAAGAGTCCCAATACAAAATGTAAATAAAATGAAATTTACAACACAAATACAATAAAAACACTATATTATAGACATTTTAAACATTGGTTTATACAATTACATAAATAAAAATTATTACACACATTCAAAAACATCAATGTTAGTTTGTCTTTTAATCCTGACCTTGACTCATGCTATTTCTAAACAAACCACCCCTACTCAAGCAAAAGAAATCACCTGTATAAGAAAAAAATTCTTATGTTAGTAATAATAAAAAGAAATAAATTAACAAAAGGTGTTAATTTTACTAAAATTGATGTCAATTTTAAATAAAAAGATAAAATTAAAGTCATACCGGTCACACCATGCATTGGATTGAGGTGAGACAGATTCCAAAATGGCTCATATTACTTTTGGATTGTTTTCATTAAGTATTAAAACAATCTGAATGTTTTTTCAAGGTTTTGAGTATGTTAGTTGTATTTTTTTACTAAAATGTCATTTTAAACTGGAAACACCAACTTTTGACTCATTATAATCACATAATGTATCAGTTTGATGTGAAACCAATTCCTACATGTCAAAAATGACTTATGAATCATTTTCCTAAATTATCAATAAAATCCAAGCGTGTTGGATCAGTTTTCAGTGAGTGACACTTTTTGAACTAAAATATTGATTTTTAACTAATAACAGACACTTTAAGTCATACCAGGCACATAATGTATCATATTGAGGTGTATATGACTCCTACATGTTAAAAATGACTTACGGATAGTTTTCATAAAGTATCAAAACAATCTGAAAGTGTTTTCTCAATTTTGAGGTCAGTATCCATTTTACTAAAATTTATGTCAATTTTAAATAAAAATACATAATTTGAGTCATACCGGTCATATCATGGGTCATATTGAGGTCTGGATAATTAATAAATGTCTCAAATGACTTATTTATCATCTTAATAAAGTATAAAAATAACTCCAATGTGTTTTCTTAATTTGAGTATGGCATTTGTCTTTTTTACTAAAATGTCATTTTAAACTATAAACACACACTTTTGACTCATTATGATCACATAAAGTATAATTTTTATGTGACATTGATTAATAAATGTCAAAAATTAATTATTAATTTTTACCTAAATTATCAAGAAAATTTGAGCACGTTTTATTGGTTTTCAGTGAGTGACACTTTTTGAACAAAAATATCAATTTTAAATTAATAACAGACACTTTCAGTAATAACAAGAACAAAATTTATTGGATTGAGGAAATTATGATCCCTAAACATCAAAAATTACTTATGGATCATTTTAGTAAAGTATAAAAACAATTTGAACGTGTTTTATCAGTTTTGAGTAGGTCAATTGTCCATTTTACTAAAAATGATCTCAATTTTAAGTAAAAATATGCACTTTGAGTCATATCGATCACATTGTGGGTAGTATTGAGGTATGAATTATTAATACAAATGTAAGATTACTTATTTATAATTTTACTAAAGTATCATAACAACCCAAATGTGTTTTCTTAGTTTTTGAGTACGTTAGTTGTCTTTTTTATAGAAATGCCATTTTAAACTGGAAACATGCACTTTTGACTCATTTCGATCACATTATATATAAGTTTGATATGAAATTGATTAATATACATAAAAAATTAATTATTAATAATTTTAATTAATTATAAAGAAAATCCGATCACATTTGATCAGTTTTTAGTGAGTGACACTTTTTGAACTAAAATGCCAATTTTAAACTGATAACGGACACTTTTAGTCATAATGGGCACATATTGTATCAAATTGAGGTGATACTAATCTATAAACATCAAAAATTACTTATTGATCATTTTCATAAAGTATCAAAATAATTCTAATGCAGTTTATTTGTTTTGAGTAGGTCAGTTTTCCATTTTACTAAAATTGATGCTAATTTTAAATAAAAGCACGCACTTTGAGTCATACCATTCACACCATGGGTTGGATTAATGTGAGGATGATTACTAAAAATGTAAAATAACTTATGAATCATTTTAATAAAGTATCAAAACAATACAAATGATTTTTATGGGTTTTGAGTATGTCTATTGTCTTTTTTTACTAAAATGTCATTTTAAACTGGAAACACGCACTTTGACTCATTGTGATCACATCATGTATCAGTTTGACATGAAATCGATTCCTACACATAATAAATGGATTATTAATAGTTGTAATAAATTTTTAAGAAAATTATAGAGTGTTTTATTGGTTTTAGTTAGTGACTATTTTTGAACTAAAATGTCGATTTTATACGGATAACAGACACATTGAGTCATACCGAGAACATTGTATATTGGATTAAGGTGCGACTGATTTCTAAATTTCAAAAATGACTTATGTATTGTTTTATTAAATTATAAAATAAATAATAATATGTTTTATTTGTTTTGAGTATGTCAGTTTTCTATTTTACTAAAATTAATGTCAATTTTAAAAAGAAAGAGTACTTGGAGTCATACCGATCACACTGTGTATCAGATTGAGGTGTGGATGATTCCTACACATACCAAAGTCTCAAAAAATACTAACTGTCAATGTTACCATGATATCCATTGACTTTATTTATTGAACTATCGATACAACAGGAGTTGATTCGAACAATCCACCCCTACTCAAAAAATAATAATTCACTTGTATAAGAAAATAATTATTAAATGAGTAATAATAAAAAAATAATAATTTAAACATAAATATTAAATAATAAATTAATTATTTGGAAAATGATTTTAATATGTAAACATCAATATTACCTATGTGATTGAGCAGTGGCAGGAACACGAAGGAAAGTGATAAATGTCAACATTGTAGGGGTAAAAGGTTTTGAGGGAGAAGAAGTCTGTAAACGTTTTGATGCACAAAGTCATGAAAGATGGAAATATCACCCCAAATCGAATAAAAGAATCCACCTGTATAATAAAAAAATTATTATGTGAGAAATACTAAAAATAAACAAATTAAACATAAATATGAAACAATATATTAATTCTATGGATGGTGATTTTACTATGAAAACATAAAGATTGCCTCTATGATTGAGTAGAGGCAGTGTTTTTTCTCTTCCTACAAAGGAAGTAGAGGGAAGTTGAAGTAAAGTGATAAATGAAACACTATAGGGGTGAAAAAGGTTTGAGGGAGAATAATTATATAAAATTTTTGGTATAGAAAGGCATGAAATTTAGACAGACCACCCCAACTTGAATAAAAGAATCCACCTATAAAAGGAAAAAAATATTGCGTGAGTAATAATAAACATAAATATATTAAACATAAATATAAAACAATACATTAATTCTATAGACAATGATTTTACTATGAAAATACCAATATTACCTCTGTTATTGAGCATTGGTAGTGTCGTTGCTCTTCCTACAAATACAGTAGAGAGAACTTGAAGGAAATTGATAAACACAACACTGTAGTGGTGAAAAAGTTTTGAAAGAGAAGATGTTTTTTGAAGTTTTGGTATAGAAATACATGAAATATATACATACCACCCCAACTAAAACAAAATAATCCACCTGTATAATAAAACAATTATAATGTGATTAATAAAAAAAGAAATAAATTAAATATAAATATGAAACAATACATTAATTATATGGATAATAATTTTATTTTGAAAACATCAAGATTACCTCTGTGATTGAGTAGAGATAGTTTCATTTCTCTTCATGCAAAGTAATGACATATGAACATGAATCTTATGAAATAAATGAACTCTATAAAGAATAATGAAAATTAATTCAACATTCAATTATATAATTTTTTGGTAAAATAGATAAAGCATATCGTAACATTACATTTACATATTTCCAAAGGGTTTCCTTCATTATAGTTTATTCTTCTAAGGGATTGGTAACATATTCATGTGCAGAAGACATTTTATGCATGAGTATTCAAACATTTAATTTATATTATGTTAATGCAGTAGAGAACATATAATATTATGAGAAAAAACATAGAATATTTAAAAAAACTTTTACCATATCATTGAACTCTATTTATTTTTTAAAGGTTTTAGGGATTTAGTTCCTCTATAGTGAATCAAAATACCCTCTTTGTGGTCCCCTATAATTTACAAGACATTGTCTACATTAAGAACAACATGAAGTGATTGTGATCTCTCAATAAAAGGTTCATCCTCGATTAAATTTTCATCAGACCTGACAGTTGTTTTAGTCTCTAGAAGGATGATTAAACAATTCTTGTTTTTTGGATTAGAGACATAAAATATTTGCACTTATTTTTATGCCATTATGAATGGCTCACCTTTTCCCCTTTCTAGGCTAAAATTCACCTTCATGAAGCTCATTTCATCAACTTTAACTATAATGATATTGTCAACCCATTTGCGAAGGAAACTCAGAACTAGAAATGTTGTATAATCCAACTCATATATCTATTCAATAATACCAAAATATGACATATTTTCATAAATTTGATTTTTATCCTTCGAACCAGATATGTGAATTGCTTCATCCACAAGCATAAAACCAATATTTTTCATCGTAATGTAGTTATCATGTTATTTTTTTTATAGAATGTATAACTATTGATTACAAAACCATTGTAAGATATAACATTTTTATTCGGTCCTCTAGATTTCCATTAAAGTCATTCAGAAATTTAATTTGGATTTTTAGATAAATCCTTATAAATTTGATATTGAAACCATCCTATAAACTATAGAATATGTTTATTTGATATTCAACCTTCATCCCTTGATGGATTGAAATCTCTAAGAATTTCTTTGTGGGCATCAATGTATGGATCTACATCTTCACTATTATGTAAAATTTAAAGGTGTACTTACTGCTACTCTGTTAAGGTAATTGTAACAATATCTCATCTAGAAATACCTTCACCCATAATGCATTCACTATGATGAGTATTTGGTAGACTGATACTATCAACATCTGATAGGTAATTGGTACATAATTCAATATATTCTAAAAAAATATATCTTTCTGAAATACAACCCTCTGGACAACTTTGATTCTTGAAATACCCTTTCAAAATCTTCATATATTGTTCAATGGGGTACATCAATCTTTAATGGAAAAAACCACATAGTTGAACCTCTCTAACCAATTTAACCATCAGGTGGACCATTATATCAAATAATGATGGTGGGAAGAGAATATATAATTCACATAATATGACTTCAACCTCCATATTCATGATGGGAAACTTTGGATGGTTTATAACTTTACTACATATGGTTTTGAAAAAGAAGTAGTGTTCGGTTAATGTATGCCCTACATTTTGAGGCAGAATGAAATGAAAAGAAAGAGGCATTAAATCTTTCATCAAAACATGAAAGTTATGTGATTTTCATCCTTGTGACTTCAAATTGGTCATTGACATGATATTCTTGATATTTTATGAAAACCCTTATGAAACTTTTAACCTATTAATAAGAAGGAAAAATTGCAATTTTTCATATATGGATAGAGTATAAGATTATAAAGGAAGAAAATTTCACCTTTTACCCTTCACCGGTGCCGACTCTTCCCTTTTGTCTATTGCAATCAAGTTAACCTAGTCTTGATTCCATATTTTATTTTTCTAGGAACATTTAGTAACATCCCAATAACACTATCAATTAATTTTTTTTCTACATTCATTACATAAATAAAATGTATGTCATAAAAAAAATTCCAATACAGTAATTCAAATAAAATCGATATCTTCTTACAACCTGATTTTTTATGGTTTTTTGAAAATGGTTTACCGAAAATAGTGTCAATATCTTTTACTTTACTATATCGTTGATCACCTATTACTGGACACAATGTTGTAACCTGTTCGATATTCCCATCAAATTCTGTCATCCAAGATTGGTATTTATGTTATCAAGGTAAAATTTTATGATGTCCTAAAAACAAAGTCTTCAAGTAATGTTTCAACCAAACCAAGTATGTGCATTTTTCACAAATGGGAAACCCCAAAATTCCTTTAATGCTATATTCCGATAAATTTCCATAATTAGGGAAGCTATTTATCATATGAACCTTAATGAGAATTATTTACTTATATGAGCACCATACATTATAACACTTGTATCCCACATCAATTTTAGATATTCGTTCAATGGAGCCAAATAGACATCAATATCATTATCGATTTTCTTTAGTCCAAATATAAGAATAGATGTCATAATGTATTTGCAATTCATGTATAACCATGGTGGAAAGGTATAATTTACCAACACGACAGACCATGTACTGTGAGTACTAATTTGTACACCGAAAGGATTTATTCCATCTATAGATAATGAAAGATGAAATTTTCGTGGCTCATTTAAAAATTTAGGATACTCATAATCGATTTTCTTCCACTAAGGAGAATATATTGGATGATGTAGGTTCCCATATTTAATTCTTTAATCTTCTTAACATGCCAATTTTCTCATAGTTTCCTAACATCCATATATTCTTCTAAACCATGAAATGATAGGAAAGAACCATACATATTTTGAGGGACTTGATTCATTTTTCTTATAACAATCTGTACCAAACATAGGGCATTTTATGAGTGATTCATAGTCCTTTCAAATCAATATGAAATCATTTAAATAAGAATGTATTTTTTAAAGATCATTACCATTGAATTTAACATTCTTTTAATGTCATATGTTCAACATGGTAGTTCATTTTCTTCAGGTATCATATCATTTAGGAGACCAAGTAGTTCTATAAAGCTGGTGTCACTCCATCTATATATTCACAGCTTTAAAATTATATAAATTCAATACATTTGAAAAATGTTATGTATTTAGTAAAACCAATATACAATGATTTCTTGGAAAAACTGTTTAACTCCTCAAACATGTTTTGACAATCACAAAAATCATCTTCAATTTCCATTGTCATTTCTTCCATGTGATCTGCACTATCCTTTACAATGATATTCATATCAAATGATCCATAAACCACAATATCATCCCAATTAGTGTCCACATTCAATTTTTCATGTGTTTATTCCAAAATTTATAGCTATGATCTATTCTGTGACAAATAAAATGTTCTTCAAATTCTTATGGACTAATTTTTCTTGAATAAAATCAATGTAAACACAAATAGAGGATTTGTGAAGGGTCATATGCATGCCCTCTTAAAAACATGATGAACTCTTAAACTCTATATTCATACTATTTTTTCAAATTATTAGTGTTCATATGATTCATATCTATCTTATTGGATTCATAAAATATTAATTTTGTTTAAAAAATAAATAAATACACATAAGATATTCATTATCAAAGGTGAAAGTTATAGACAATTCTAATAAGTGAATCTCAACATTTAATAGTTTCAAATAATTTTAGTATAGTGAAGAAAAAGGGTAATTTAATTTAAGAAAATAATTAATCCACTATGTTAGGTGTTATCCTATGAATTCATTCAAATGTGAAAGTTATAGAAAACTCATCCTCATCAACTCATCTCTTAGACATTTATCATTGCATTTCGTTGTTTGACAAATCCTTCATCTATTGTGGACATGCACCTATGTTTCATAAAATACTATAAGAAGTAGTCATACAAGGGATGACTAATTCTAATAGTATTACAAGAAACATAAAAGAGATGGTGGATGAGTTTCACGCAACAAATTGAAATAACGGATGTCAGGAGATAAATTTGATGAGGATGACTGTTGTTTATAAAAGAGATGGGGGATGAGTCTTAGGCAACAAATTTCAATAATAAATTTTTTTTGACACACATCAAGTATTTATTAAATCCCCCAAAAAATGAAAATATAATATAGGAAATTAAAGAGTAATAATAAACCCAAATATGATAAATAATAATAATAAACTCTCATTCAATCAAATATAAGATATAAAAAATGTATTGATAAAACATTTTAATAAATAAAGAGTTATTTCATATACATGGATAGTAATTAGAGATTACTAGGGGTGGAACTAATACATGTCGAAATAAAATGATGAATACCTAAAAATAATTTCTAATATATATAATTTGATAACTTTTATTATATTTTTTTTGGAATAAGTTATGTACTAACCTAAGGAATTATTACATTTAAAATTAATGGTATATCAACTATTTGAAAAAAACTCAAGACTCTTGGGATGTCATATCACCATCCAACCTACTATATAAATAGCAGAGTTTTTGGATATAAAAACCTCCAATGAACTAGAAGATTGATTTATCAATCGTTTTCTCATTATGGTGATAGTGCAAAACAACAACAGAATCTGATTTTATGCAATTTATGTAAGGGAATTTATTTATTTAAATTATGTTTTAATATTCTAGTGTAAGGATTTTTCCTTAAAAATTAATTTTCTCAAAATTATGTTGTTTTATTTTAATATAAATCTTAGTAAGTGTGATACTTTATTTATTTATTTTAAATGGATCTCTATTTTCAAAATCAGTATGGGGTTGTATTTATTTTACTATATTGTGATATTCTAATATAAGGGTTACATATATTTTTATCAATTTAAGTCTATTTTATAATGATATATATATATATATGTAAATATATATCTTTATATCTATTTATATGTGTTCTTAGAACTTATAATGTAAGGGTGATTTTATAATTATTTATTCATAAATTATGGTTCATGATTTCAAAATTAGGAAATGATTATATTTATTTTCATTAATAATTATGTTAAAATGTGCATTTTTTTGAAATTATGTGTATTATAAATTCGATGTTATATATATATATGTGTGTGTGATTATATGTGTACGACATATACTTTATAAGGGTTGGTGTGTTTTTATCCCTTGTTTGTGATATATCTTTTTGATGTGTATTATTTCTTGATGCCAACTTCTTTATAGACCTCCCTAGAATCTCAAGGATGGGTCAATGTGTATTAAATGGCCTCCATAGAATCCTTAAAATGGGTAGATATGATGTGAAGACCTCCCTAGAATCGTTTGTATGGTTCAGTGTGGTGATATGACATCCTGAAAAAGTTTCCCATCATGAATAAGGGGGTTTTAGTCATATTATGTGAATTAGATATGTTCTTCCCACCATCATTATTTCATACAATGGTCCACCTGATGATTCACTTGGTTAGAGAGGTTAAAATATGCTATATTGTCCATTACAGATGGATTTAACCCATTGAATGATATATAGAGATTTTGAAAGGGTATGTAAAGAATTGAAGTTGGATAAAAGGTTGTATTGCAGAATGATATATTGTTGAAGAAGCTATTGAATTTTGTACCAATTACCTATCAAATGTTGACAACATCGGTCTCCCAAAGTATCGTCACAACAAACACCTTATGGGAGAAGGTATTTTTGGAATATATTTCGTTAAAATTACCTTGATAGAGTGGGAGCAAGTTTACTTTTACATTTTACATATTATTGAATATTTTTATCCATACATTGAATCCAACAAAGAAATTATTATATATTTGAATCCATCAAGGGATAAAGGATGGATATCAAATTCACATAATAAAAATTTTATAGGATGGTTCAGATATCAAATTTATTAGAAGTAATATAAGAATACAAATTCAATTACCAAACGACTTTAATGGCTATCTAGAGGTCTGGATGCAAATGTTATATCTTATACTGGTTTTCTAATCAATGGTTATACATTCTATACAAAAGAAAACTATGAATACAATATAATGATAAATAGTAGTGTTACACTTGTGGTTGAAGCGATGCACATATATGATTCCAATGATAAAAATCTAATTTATGAAAATATGTCATATTTTGGCCTTATCGAACAAATATACGAGTTAAATTATGAAATATTTCATGTGCCTATTTTCCATTGAAAATGGGTTAACAATATCATTTCAGTGAAAGTTGATGAAATGGGCTCCATAAAGGTGAATTTTTGAATGGAAGGGGAAAAGGATAATCCATTCAAAATGGAATCACAAGTAGTGCAAGTATTTTATGTCTCTGATCCAACAAACAAGATTTTGTCGATTGTCCTACTGGAAACTAAAGAAAATGTCGGGTCATATGAAGATTAAATCAAGGATGACCCTTTTATTGGGAGATAAAAATCACTTTATGATGGTCCTAATATAGATAATGTATTGTATGTTATATAGGACCACAAAGAGGGGTTCTTGATTCTTGATAGAGGAACTAAATCCCTAAAATATTTAAAAAAATATAGAGAGTTCAATGAGATGGTAAAAGTGTTTTTTAATATACTATGTTTTTCCTCATAATATTATATATTATCAACTGAATTAATATAATCTAAATTAAATGTTTGACTACTCATGTAGAAAATTTCTTATGCACATGATGGTGTTACCAATCCCTCATAAGAACAAACTATAATGAAGAAACCTTTTGGAAATATGTAAAGGTAATCTTATGATATACTTTATCTATTTTATCAAAAAAATATATAACGAAACATTGATTTAATTTTAATTATTCACTGTAGAGTTTTTTTTATTTTTGAATATTCATGTACATCTTTCATCCCTTTGTCGGAAGAGAAACAATGCTGTATCTACTCAATAACAAAGGTAATCTTTATGTTTTCATAGTAAAATCATTATCTATAAAATTAATGTATTGTTTCATATTTATGTTTAATTTATTTCTTTTTAGTACTACTCACATAATAATTGTTTTCTTATATAGGTGGACTCTTTTATTCAATTTGGGGTGGTCTGTCCATCTTTCATGCCTTTCTATTCAAAAAATTCCACAAACTTTTTCTCCCTCAAAACCTTTTCACCCCTATAGTGTTGTATTTATCACTTTCCTTCAAGTTCCCTCCACTAGCTTTGTTGGAAGAGAAAAGATGATTACTATGCTCAATAACATATGTAATATTGATGTTTTCATAATTAAATCATTATCCATAGAATTAATTTATTATTTCATAGTTATGTTTAATTTATTTATTTTTAGCATTACTCGCATAATAATTGTTTTCTTATATATGTGGATTATTTTTTTCAAGTTGGGGTGATATGTCCATCTTTCATGCCTTTCTATACCAAAAATCTATAGAATTATTATCCCTCAAAACCCTTTCACCCCTATAGTGTTTCATTTATCACTATTATTCAAGTAACCTATATTTTATTTATAGGAAGAGAAACAATACTGCCTCTACTCAATCATATAGGAAATATTGATATTTACACAGTAAAATCATTTTCCATAGAATTGATGTATTGTTTTATATTTATGTTTAATTTATTTCTTTTTAGTATTACTCACATATTTTTTTTTTGTTATATAGGTGGATTATTTTGTTTTATTTGGGGTGATCTTTCTATCTTTCATGCCTTCATGCACCAAAAAGATTATTAAATTAATATCCCTTAAAAACTTCCCCCTACAATGTAGAAATTTATCACTTTCCTTCAATTTCCCTCCACTACTCAATCAAAGAGGTAATATTTATGTTTCCATAGTAAAATATTTATCCATAGAATTAATTTATTATTTCATATTTATGTTAAATTTATTTATTTTTATTATTATTGATATAATAATTGTTTTCTTATACAAGTTAATTCTTTTTCTTCGAGTAGGGGTGGTTTGTTCAAAGATGATCATGTAGTGTTGACAGTTAGAGAAAAAAAGTTAGTGGATATCACTGTAACATTGAGATTTATAATTTTTTTGAGACTTTGGGATGTGTAGGAATCAGCTGCACCTCAATCTGACACATTGTGTGATAGGTATGACTCTATGAACTCTTTCTATTTAAAATTGACATTAATTTTAGTAAAATTGACAACTGATATACTAAAAACCAAGAAAACATATTCATATTGTTTTTATAATTTAAAAAAAGATACATAAGTCATTTGTCATGTATATGAATTATCCTCACCTTAATCTGATACACGATGTGCCCAGTATGACTTAATGTGTCCGTTATATGTTTAAAATCGAAATTTTAGATAAAAAATGTCACTCACTAAAAAATAATCAAACACACTCGATTTTTCTAGATAATTTAGAAAAACTATTCATAATTCATTTGTGATGTGTAGGAAAAAGTTTTAAATTTAACCAATACACGATGTGATAAGAATGAGTCAAGGTGTGTGTATCCAGTTTAAAATGAAATTTTAATAAAAAAGACAACAGACATACTCAAAACCAAGAAAAAACATCCAAATTGTTTTTATAATTTATAAAAAAAAATCCGTAAGTAATTTGAAATATGTAGGAATTAACCAAACCTCAATCTGACCCATGGTGTGATTGATATGACTCAAAATGCATTCTTTAATTTATAATTAGAATTAATTTTAGTAAAATGGAAAATTGACCTATTGAAAATTGATAAAAAAACATTTAGATTATTTTGATAAATTACAAAAATTATCCATAAGTCAATTTTTACATGTAGGTATCAGCCACACCGTAATTTGATATATGATGTGCCTGGTATGATTGAAAGTGTCTGTTATCAGTTAAAAATCAACATTTTAGTTCAAAAAGTTTCACTCACTCAAAACTGATCAAACATGCTCAAATTTTATTGACAATTTAGAAAAATGATTAATATATCATTTGTGACATGTAGTAATTAGTTTCACATAAAACTGATACATGATGTGATCGAAAAGAGTCAAAAGTGAGTGTTTTTTGTTTAAAATGATATTTTAGTAAAAAAGACAACTGACATACTCAAAACTGTGAAAATACATTCAAATTGTTTTGATACTTTATGAAAATAATAAATAATTCATTTGAGAAGTGTAGTAACCACACAAACCTCCATCCGACCCATGGCGTGACTGTTATGACTCAAAGTGTATATTTTTATTCAAAATTGACATCAATTTTAGTAAAATTGACATCAATTTTAGTAAAATTGACAACTGAACTACTAAAAACCAAGAAAATAAATTAGGATTATTTTAATACTTTACTAAAATGATCCATAAGTAATTTTTGATGTGTAGGTATCATAATCATCTCAATTTGATACATGATCTGCCTGATATGACTCAAAGTGTCTGTTATCAGTTTAAAATTGACATTTTAGTTCTAACAGTTCTACTCACTGAAAATCGATCAAACATGTTTGTATTTTGTTGATAATTTAGGAAATAAAGTCATTCTTAAATTTTTATTCATATGAATTAGTTTCACATAAAATTAATACATGATGTGATTGGAATGATTCAAAAGTGTGTGTTTACAGTTTAAAATGGCATTTTAGTAAAAAAGACAACTAACACACTCAAAACCAAGAAATGAATTTGGATTGTTTTGATACATAAGGAAAATGATCAATAAGTAATTTTATATGTGTATAAATCATACTCAACTCAATTCAACCCATGGTGTGAATGGTATGACTCAAAGTGAATATTTTTATTTAAAATTGTCATCAATTTTAGTAAAATGGACAACTAACCTACTCAAAACCAAGAAAACACATTTTAATTGTTTTAATAATTTTAAAAAACTATCCATAAAGTCATTTATGATGTATAGGAACAATTAAAACCTCAATCCAATACATGATGTTCTTGGTACGACTTGAAGTGCCTGTTATAAGTTTAAAATCAACATTTTAGTTCAAGTGGTGTCACTCACTAAAAACCAATCAAACGTGGTCATATTTTTTTTATAATTTAGGAAATTGATTCATAAATAATTTGTTATGTGTAGGAATAAGATTAATGTAAAACCAATACATGATGTGATTGGAATGATTCAAAAGTTTTTTATTCCAATTTAAAATGATTTTTTAGTAAAAAAGACAAATGATATACTCAAAACCAAGAAAACACATTTTGATTGTTTTGATACTTTAGGAAAATGATAAACAAGTCATTTGAGACATGTTGGAATCATATGCAGCTCAATCTGACACACAGTGTGACTGTTAGGACTCTAAGTGTATCTTTTTATTTAAAATTGACATCAATTTCAGTAAAATTAACACCTTTTATTAATTTATTTCTTTATATTATTACTAACATAAAAATTATTTTCATATACTGGGGCATTATTATTCTCGATCAGGGGTGGTATATTTGTAAATATCTTGAGTTGGGTTCAGGATTAAATGAAAAAGGAACATTGATGTTTTTAAAAGTATGTAATAATTTGTATTTATGTAATTGTATAAACTAATGTTTTAAATTCCTATAATATATTGTTTTTTTCTTGTATTTTAATGTAAAATTCATTTCATTTAAATTCTATATTGGGACTGTTTTTTTATATCTAGTGTTGTGGTGTGCTATTATAGGACACTACAGTATAACACTTTATCATCTCTTTCAAAAGTGCTGATAAAGGTACACTTTATTAGTGCTTCTATAAGCACTAATAAAACCCGTTATCAGCGCTTTTATAAGGGCTGATAAATGGGGCCTTTATCAATGCTAAAAAAGTGCCGATAAATGAGTCATTTATTAACACTTTTAAAAGAATTGATAAATAAAACATTTATTATTTATTTTTTAGCACTAATAAAGGACCCCTTTATCAATTATTTTTTATCACTGATAAAAGAACATGGATTTTAATCTCACTCAGGTAGTCAGTGCTTTTATAGGGCTGATAAAGGAAATTTCTAGCACTGTTAAAGGCCTATTTTTTTAGTAGTAAACCTTGATATGGAATTCCATGTTCATACCCTTGGAACCTAGAGAATCAGTCCATCCTCTGAAAACTTTGGTACACCGGGCTACCTAGAGCATCAGTCTAGCCACCCAAAACTGGGGAGTGGAGCATCAGTCCATCATCCCAAAACCATTAGTCATAGTTTGGAAAACATGGAGGATCATTCTATAAATCCATATGGGATTCAACACATCATGTATGACCATACCCAACCATTACATTATCAATTATTTATCAGAATATTTATCATGGTCCCAATAGTTCTTTAAATCAACACATGGCTCTACTAAAACCCACCCCTTTTCACATGTCATAAAACATCAACCCAATATCATTGTCAAAATTCAGAATCCCCCTTAAAAACATGGTTCAACCTCTTTAAAAAACCCTAAAATGTCCTTGACCCTTATTTTTTCATCAAACCCATAAAGATATCCATTATACCATTTTCAACAAAGAGGATCCACACCATTATTTCAAATAAACATTTTAGACTCACTTAGAAACTCATTATTAACCACCCTAAGTAAATAAATCATTTTAAAACACGAAACACAGTAAAACATAGTATCCCCTCATTGAAAACCACAACCAGATCAAAATCCACAACACGCCATTTAAACCATTTCAAAATCCTCTTAGGCATTTCATAAAAACTAGAATATAAATATTTCAATTGTCCCTTTTACCATGCTCACATACCAATTAAAAATTAAAACTTATAAAATTTAATAATTATCCCATATAGACATTTATCATTTAATTTCACAATTTTTAAGGGTTTGGCATACCCCCTGGGTAGCCTTAGGTCTGGTCTTGAGTTATCAACGGACCCAACAAGGTCTGTGAAGGGCCTCACACCTCAATTTAAGGCCAAAAAATACTTTCCTTATCCAAATACACAAAAAAACATTAAGGAAGAAAATTATCAAAACTACATACACATATTAAGACATAAAGACTAGGAGAAAAGGATTATAGACCACCTAACTCATGTACGTAGACAACCACTTGTCCAAAACAATACTCAATTCAACCTAAAACAACCTCAAACACCGTGATAAAGAAAACATAGGAAAACAAGGGTTTATAGATTCAGAAGGAGTGGAAACAACACACCAAGCCTCTTCTAGAAAATGGGAGGAAAGGGAGTCAAATACTTACCTAGATCTTTGATTCGTAACCAGTGGAACTCCAAATGCCTATGAAATAAGGAAAAATCATCCATGTGGGATGGAGGAGCTTTAAGTTCTCTCCCATGTTTTAGGGGGTTTAATGGGGGAGAAAATAAGGGATACACTTTAAACCATGAGGGAAAAATGGTATTTTCCTAATTTTTAAGTGGCACATGGTTTAGATGCATGGTTATCTAAACTATGTGCCAACCTTGCATATCCCTTTTTCCAAGAGGGGACAAAGCCGCATGGTTTGTATGGACACCCATATGGTTTGGAAAAAACTGTGTGAATCTCGTCTGCTTGCCTCTTTCCAAGGGATGAATAACTGCACAAGTGTCTGGGAAGACTCAAACATCTGTCAAACCATGCGAAGTCCATTTCTTCAGCTCTATCAAGATACCCACCATTCATGGTTCTGGTACATGGTTAAACTAACCAGGCACCAACCATGTAACTTGCACAAATTGGCCTGTTTTTCTCCTATTCCATGTCCTAAACCCCTAAGAAACCCCTAATACTTGTCATACTCTCAATAAAAACTCCACTAACCAAAAAATTTAATCCAGGATGCACTTTATCTTAGGGCAAGGGTCTTACAGGCAGGTTGGGAATGAGTGATGAAAATATGATCTAATAACCCATGCAAGGATTCCATGTTATGATATGATCTAGGGGACCTGATAGGGTACATTGATGATATATTTTCCCTTGAGAAGGAGCATACAGGTAATGGGTAGTAATGATTGGGAGCATCAACTTAGAATTAGAATTGATTATATGAGCATGATATGGATATGGTGATGATGGTAGGTCATGCACATGAGGGGATGACCTCAACTACATAAGGGGGTTCAATCATTTTTCTAAAGCTCATTAGTATTATTATTTTTATAATGAGATATTTAGGAAGGATATAATGCCTTGAAGTCCTTTCTAATGAATTCTTGGGATATCACATGGGTTGTGTGGGATCAGTTGGGTGGATGACTAAATCATATCATTATTACTACTGAAGGATTTCTAGGTAAATGTTGTCCCTTGAACTTTATTTATAAGACGCCTAGGATTACCTCATAGGATCTGATATATGCATGTGGATATTTACTAAAATGATTAGTGATTCCTAGGATTTGTCTTTAATTCTTGGAGATGCATTTAATTCTTATAATTCCCTCGATCTGATGATTATACATGTTCTTATTTTATGAGATGACTAGGATGGCTAAGATTCAGGTGAGATACCTAACAATAATGATATTATATGAGATTCCTAGGACGCCTATATAACACCCAATGTTTTAGGAACTATTATTATTCTTATTATTATTAAAATATGATATATTATATATATAATTCAATTAAATATTTTCATATAAATGGATTAGTAAAAATATTTTTTTAAGATAAATATTTAATCAATTATATTTGTTAAATAGTATTAGAATAAAAGTAATATTTATGTTCAAAGAATTGTTTTATAAAGTATTGTATATTTTTTCCCAATAAACTAGATTGAAACCTTAAAATATTATTATATATTAACTAATATATTATCATCACTTAAATTAGAAATCGATAAGAAATAACATTAAGATCACATAATGCTTAAAAACACTATTTTCCAATAGAAGTAGTTTTATTTATAATATATATATATATATATATATATTTAACATATAAATATATAAAAATTTTAGAATTTAAATTTTATAAAATAAAATTCATTTTTAATTAATTATATCAATATTAGTATAAGATGATTTTTTGAGATTTTTCTAAAATAATTGATTTTTAGGTGAATAATAAAAATACCGATT
The DNA here is from genome assembly GCA_963277665.1 of Viscum album. NCBI lineage: Eukaryota > Viridiplantae > Streptophyta > Magnoliopsida > Santalales > Viscaceae > Viscum > Viscum album. Next base: position 1,285,551,676 of record OY728140.1, read on the forward strand.
TTGCTAAAAACTATCACTTTTATAATAGAATAATGAATTAAAAGATTAATAAACCAGTTTTATATATAAAATATATATTTGATAAGAAATATAAATCAATCAAAAATACTAAATTGAATTTTTAAAACACATTTTTAACATTTTTGAAACTCAAGTAATATTTCACACTAAAAACTATTTTTACGCACTTATAATAGAAATTAGAATTTATCACTTTTATAAATTAAATATAAAAAAATTATTTTTGATTTGAGTTAAAAATTCCAATTTTATATAACAATTTCAATTTAATTTTTGGCATAAAGATAATATTTGTAAGATTAGGGTTGATTACCACAATAATGGTAAAAATTATTTTTTAAGAATTGTTTTATTAATATTGGGTACTTTTTATTTAATAATTAAAATTTATCAAATTTCAATTATGAATAAAATATTATGTTTAAACCTATATATTACCATATTAACACTCATTAAATTGGTAACCAATACTAAATAATATTAAACAACACATATTGCTTAAAAGTCATTTTTCTAAAAAAACTATTTTTTGTATATAATATATTTTAATTTAAAAATTGATTTTATAATATTTATAAATTGAATTAGATTAAATGAATATTAAATTTAGGTTCAAAAAATAATTTTTTTTAACATGTATTACCTTATATTTTTAAATAAAATACAAACTACTTAGTTAAAAAACTAGTTACTAAGGTAAAACTCAAAATGTAAAAATATAAAAACATATGGTAAGAGGCTTGAAAAATGTTTAAATCATGTTTATAAAGACTTTTATGATTATTTATCTACCTAATGACACCAAAAAATCTATTATTATAGTTTTTTAAAAATTAGACAAGGAACAGTACATTGATGTCATAGATGGGTAAAGGGTATTCCCCAAAGTGCCCTTTTTCTTCACTTATAAAAGGAGATCACTTCGACCCCTCCATGGTTACACTTTTCATTATAATTTTAATGGAAAATATTATAAAAATACCTCTAATATAATTCCTTTTATCATCCTTATGGTCTATAGAAATTATCTTAAGAACTTTACTTCCAAGGAAATCTCTAAGAGAAGATCGTGCCTCCAACGTAAGTATTACCTTCTTCATAACATTTTCTACATAATATTAATCTTAAAAATATCCTAAATAAATAAAAAAATTTGAAATAAGAATAATTATTTTATTTATATGATGTTATATTAATTAAATAACCATTATTTATTCCTCTTTATCCACAAAGAAAAACAAAAGTGTTGTTAGTGTGTTACATAGACTACCGCCTCCACAAAGGGACGTCTACGGGTTTTCATCACCAAAATTAATGGATGATAAAAAGGATGGAATGGATGAATAAATATATAAATATAATATAAATATTATTCTAAAAATTAAAATTATCATTTACCATCTTTCCCTCTCATTCATTGAGAAATGGAAACATTAATAGTGTGTACGTGTGGGCTATCACCTCTACGAGCAATGAGTTTCAATTGTCATCACCACTCGTCAGGGTTGGACTTAAAAATATATTTAATAAATAAAAATAATTTACATAACACTATTAATATTAAAGAAATTATGAAACTATTTTTCATCACTTTTGACTATGGTTAACATACATAAGGAGTTACGGGAAAATTGACTGAAGAACCACAAGGAACTCTCATAGGCAAGAAAACTGTATAATAAATAAATAATATATAATAGTTAATGGAACATGGAATTTTAAATATATATGTATAAGTCTCTTGGGTATATATATAATGAACTAAATTTAATTATTTAGTAAGTTAAGTGCAAGTGTAGTGCACTTTTAGACACAGGTAAGGTTTCATCTCAAAACTTCTTTCTTTGAGACACATCTTCATTTATACACCTAATTTAATTTTAATGGTATTAATACTTACAATTGGATATTTAATATCATGAATTATATTTATTTATGGTATTTTAACTTAAAGTTTAATCTCTCCCTCTTTCAATGGGTTTTTATTAGAATGTTTCTTAAGTTTTAATGGTTTCTTGTCTCAATTTTAACCCATTGAGACATATTTCTTATTATACACCATGATTTATTTGAAATAGTGTATATAATTCCACTTATATTTTTGAATCATGATTCTATTATATTCCATGATATTCAATGTTCTATTAAAAGTTCTTTCTCTCATGATATTTTTACTAAAAAATTTCAAAAGTTGTAAGTGTTTTCATCTCAAATTCCTCTCTTTGGGGAATGTTACATTTTAGGCCCCATGATTCCTTTTTCATGGTGTTAATTTTCATTAACATCACATAATTTTTTTATACTTTATTTATTTTTAATTCAGGGTATATATTAATCCAAATCAAGTTTATTTTTTCAAATTACCTTTGAATCTAGTGTTATCCAGGTTGTAAGGGATCTTCCGCACCTCCTTCATGACTTGTCGATTAAAAGTTCTCTTTTATTTTTCACTCATTTATGAAAAGGCCATTTAAATAGATATATATTTAAGGGATATATATATATATATATATATATGAATATAATAATTATATATATATATATATATATATATCCCTTAAATATATATCTATTTAATGGACTTTTCATTGTAGGGGTTATATGTGTTTTAGTTCCCTTCAAAATTCACACTTTTAGGTAAACTTGTTTTAAGGTAATTTTACTATTTCTTGTATCTTATAGAGAATAACCCCATAAAATGTTTTTAAAACATGAATATATTATAAAAAAAATCATTATTTTTTTGGATAAACCTTTTGGTTAAATTATTATTTTATAGAAAATAATAAGTTCTTTAGTTTTTTAAAACTATCATTTACTTATTTCACAAAGTTCCACCCAAGTGATTTGTTTTTATTATTTTCTATCCTAGATACTTATCATGAATTTTATACATTTTATCTCTATATTAAACACGTATTCACCTTATTCAATTATTAAACATAAAATGATTTAATTCATTATTCTCTTGGGAATCCTTATGATTTAGCCTTCAATTATACATTGAATTGGAATTATGAAACCCACTTCCTTATCATGGGTTTGAGAATGATTATAATTTATGTATGGTTTATTTCCCTCATATGAAAAAAATATTCATTATTTTAATTTCTATAATGGGTGGTATAGAAATTATATATCCCTCCAATTTATTGGGTAAAACTTTATATCTCACGAGATGCAATGGAATGGATTAGAGAATGAACCTAAATCCACTAAGGAACATTGTCAATTTTATGATGATAGTCTTGGGAGTGACCCTTGAATTATGTTTATGATATCATGTTTTATGTTAATTTCACATATTTATGATTACATGTTCTTATGAAATAATTTACTTATTCTATATTTCCATGCTTATGATCATCCTCTCTATGTTATCATGTTATGCCTTTTGACTACCATGTTAAGATTTATTGATATGTTTACTCTCGTATTATTATTTATAGATCACCCTTTTCCTTATATATTTTTTTCCAGGATATCCTTTATAATTTTAGAATATATTATATAGTTACAAGCACTATATGGAGTTTTAAATAAATATGGTGTTTTTATGTTTAAGATGATGTATTTGTATGCATAATCTTTAAAAGAAAGTGGACCTCTAGATCCTTGGCATGTATTATTGTAAAAGTATGTTAATAATCATGAAATAAATTATGTTTAAGGAATAGTTAACATAATTGGTATCAAAGGCATGATCTAGTTCTTTTTATAGATTAGAAATAAATAACATTAGTTAAAACCCTAGGGGAAAGTATAAGGGTTGAGTTTAAGTATAAGATAATATCTTGGAATTTTGGAAATGTATAGAGCGTGTGGTTTCCAATCAATACATAACTATATAGATACTACAAGTGGATAAAGGATATACCATGGATATATCCAGAGCTAAAAACCTTGAAAATTGTGTATTTGGTATTAACCCGATCGTAACCTGATGCATGATAAATAAGCCTAATTGAACACCATGTTTTTCACTCTCAGGGGATATTATTTGGTTGATCGTATAATATTTATGAACCACTATTAAGGATTGATTTTATAGTTACATTAAGGAACTAGGTTGATAATTATAATATAAACCAACATAATGTAACCTATGTTAATCTAAGTTTGATATAGTATGAACTAAAGGAATTATGGGGTAATTAAATGATGTAAAATGGTAAAAGGTTTTAAGATTGAATCCCTTTTATGTGATTGATTATGATAATCCCCCTAAATTGTTAAATGTTCATCAATAATGTTAAAGATTTTAGTTTTTTTGATGGATGGATATATAAGGAACTGAGTTATCCTTGTTTGCGAGTGATAATGTGATGATTAACTCAAAAACCAACCCATTAGAATGGGATATGGACAGAGAAATTTGGTGATTATTTACAACCAAAAATCACAAAATATGATTAACAATGTAATCATAGTTGAAAACCTAAGTACGCCAATGAAGAGAAGAACAGAGGCTCATAAAAATTTAGGCAATGGAGATGAAGAATGGACAAAGACTCAATCTCCATCATGTAAAAAAAGTGGGAAGAAGCTCTAAGGAAATTTTCTTAAGGGGACTAGAAAATTATTTACTTGTGGAAGATGGGGCTATCGAAGATCAAACTACTATAGGAATATAGAGATTCCATTTGTCATGATACGAGTGGATATCATGCAATCAAAAGCACCCATAATAGTCTAATGACTTAAGTGTGGAAAACATAGACATTAACTAATTTAGTTTCATAAAACATAGGATTATAAGAATGATATGTGTTAATAACTACCAAAAAATAGGAACAAGGTGGATCCTATTCAATGACTACTAATGAGGTAAATGGTGGCAACTAAATACTCCACTTCAAGATCATGAATGCAGGATGTTTATTCTAGATACTCTAAGTTAACTAGATTTTTTTGTAGTGTACCATTTTGAGGTATAATTTTTCAAATAAAACATCTAGTTTTATAATGGTTGAATTTTGAAATTGATTTTTATGGAAATATAAATCTTAGTATGGGTATTTTAGATAAATTTGGCATGATTATGTTAATAGATTAACTATTTCAACATAGAATATATATTCATCAATCATGTTTATATTACCCAAAACATCCTCCTTATTAGAAAAAATGGATGGGGGTAGAGATAAAAACTAGAATCTGTCATGGAGAGATCTTAACATCACTGTAATAGTAGACAAAAAACCATCTTCATCATCATCCATCAATGTACCACTACCACGTGTAGGCCTTAATGTTTCCAAAGATATTGAAAGAACCATGATAATAGTGGATGTATAATAGAACCCTCTGCCTCTATCACTAGCTAAACAAGACATAGTGGTTAGGAAAAAAGGGGGAGGCCTTCTAGTTTTTTTGAGGCTGAGATCAGTTTGAAAATCGAGTTTGATACCCCCAAGAATGCAAGCCCATGTACCATGTTTTAGAAACAATTTTGGTAATGGAATTCCCTATTTGGGAACATGAAGGTACACCCAAAGTGGATGTGATTAGGATTCCATCCCTTAAAATCCTTTACCCAAGAGGGATTCATAGAGTAAACAATGCATGGATTGGTGTAAGAAGTGGGTGAGGATATGGGTGGTTATCTATTGAGATTGGTGATATATCCAAAGGATAATCAAGATAGAGGGAGAGAAGACCAGTGCAGTTGAGGATGTTACTTTGGAAAGTGATGAGAGGGGTTTGAACATAGATTTCAATGATCCTTATAAAGACAAGGAGAATTATTTATCTAATTCATCATTTGACCTCAACAATCCACCGGCACTGCCAAGTTAAAGAAACATGATGGATGAGAGATAGGTGTGCATAGTGAATCTATTTTAAAATAGGTTATCACATTTCATGCCTCATACCAATTTGGGATAAGATAACATTTCACTTCAAGGATATTATTAATTACAATCTAGAAATGGGGGTTACCTCCATCTAATGGAAATTATTCAAGGTAAATAATTCTAGTCGCTTTATTTTTTTTTGTAATGTAATGATTATTTATTATGGGCTTTGAATTTATCTATATTCTTTATTGTTTTAGTTTCACACATTTTCCATAAAAGTGATTCTATAATAAAAATAATTTTATTTGGGTCAAGTGAATAAATGTGATTGATAACTTTGTTTAAAATTTAATCATGAGTCCCCTTATACACATCATTAGTAAGTAATAATTTAAATCATGAGGGTGTAATTTATTCAGTGGGGGGGATGTAATGACCTAGGTTCTAGGAGCCATTATTATTATTATTATTATTATTATTAAAATATGATTTTTTATATATAAAATTAAAATAAATATTTCAATATCAACGGAGTAAAAAGAAAATTTTAGAATATAAATAATTAATTAATGGTATTTGTTAAAGCATATTTAGTATAAAATTAATGTTTATTTTCAAAGAACTGTTTTATTAATTATTTTATATTTTTTTCCCAATAAACTAAATTGAAAACTAAAAATATTATTATATATGAACTAATATATTAACATCACTTGAATTATAAATAAATACCAAATAATATTAAGAACCCATAACGCTTAAAAACATTATTTTACAAAAAAGTATTTTTGTTGATAACTCATTAAAAAAAGATAAGTATATAAATTTTATAATTTGAATTTTATAAAATAAATTTAATTTTTTAATTCATTATATCAATATAATTCTAAGAAGATTTTTTTGATTTTTTTCCCTGAAATAGTCAATTTTTAGACGAATAATAAAAATAATAATTTTACTAAAAACTATCACTTTTATATTACAAGAATGAATTAAAATATTAAGAAACAATTTTGATATAAACAATAAATATTTAATAAGTAATATTAATAATTTTAAAATACTATATTGAATTTATAAAACAAATGTTTATCATTTTTGGGTCTCAAGTAACATTTCACACTAATATTTTTTACACATTTATAATAAAAAATAGACTTTAACAATTTTAGAAATTAAATATAAGAAAATCATTTCCTATTTGAGTTCAAAATTTCAACATTAGATAAAAAGTTCAATTTAATTTTTATGCAAAAAGATAATAATAGTAAGATTAGTTTTAACTACCACGATAACGGTAAAACAAATTTTTAAAGAATTATTTTATTAGTATAGATTAATTTTTATTTAATAAATAAAATTGATATAATTTAATTTATGAATAAATAATTATTTTTAAACCTATATATAACTATATTAATAATATTTCAATTAGTAATCAATACTAAAAAATATTAAATAACACATATTGGTTAAAATTCATTTTTTCAATATAAATGATTTTTTATATATTATATATTTTAATTTAAATATTGATTTTCTCACAGTTATAAATTAAATTAAATTAAATGGAGATTAAATTTAGTTTCAAATCATTAAAATTTTCTAATATATCTTACCTTATATTTTAAATAAAATATAAATTACTTAATTTGAAAAACTAGTTACCAAGGTAAAAATCAAAATGTAAAAATGTAAAAACCTATCGTAAAAGACTTGATAAATATTTAAAACACATTGATAGAGTATTAAATGAAGATTTATCAAGCCAATAACACCCCATAATTCATTATTATTAATTTTTTGGAATTTACCAAGGAAAAGTGTAGTGATATCTTGGAAGGGTAAAGGGTATTCACAAAAGTTCCCTTTTAATTACTTATAAAAGTGGTTCAATAACACCCCTAAAAGGTTATGATTTACATTATAATTTTAATTGAAAATATTCTAAAAATACCACTCCAAGAATTCATTTTATCATAATTAATCACTTGGTCTCTAGAATTCATATTAATTCATTCACTTAAAACAAAATCTCTAAGAGAAGACTGTGTCTCCAACGTAAGTATTACCTTCTTCGTAACTTTTTCTCCTTAATCATTATCTTTCAAATTTAATATATCCACAACAATATAATTAAATAAGTATCATTATTATAATAATACTTTATTATATTAATTTAGTAGCCATTATTTATTCCTCTCTACCTGTTAAGATAAACAAAAGTATCATTAGTGCGCGGTGTGAACTAATGCCACCACAAAGCGACATCTTCAATTTTCATCATCACCATTAATTATTCATAAGAAGGATATAAGGGATGAAAAAATATTATATATATATTTTTATAAAATTTAAAATTATTATTTACCATCTTTCCCTCTCATTATTTGAGAAATAGAAACCTTAATCATGTGTACATGCAAACTATCACCTCCACAAGAAATGAGTATAATTTATCATCACCAACCATCATAATTTCAATTAAAAAGTATATCTAATATATAAATATTATTTAAATAACACTATTAATATTATATAAATTATGAAACTATTTTATAATACTTTTTACCATGGTCAATATATATAAGATGTTATGGGGAAATTGACTGAACAACCTCAAGTAACCGATGTCAGAAAGAAAATTATATTATAAATAAATAACATATGATAGTTAAAAGGACCCTGTAATATGAAATATATATTTATAAAGTTATATGGTGTATATATAATTAACTTAATTTAATTATTCAGGATGTTAAGTGCAAGTGCAGAGTGCTTTCGAACATAGGTAAAGGTTTCATCTCAAAACATCCTTCTCTGAGAAACATCTTCATTTTTTAACCTAATTTATTTTAATGATTTGTATACATAATTTTTTTATTTAATATCATGTATTATATTTATTCATGGTATTTTAACCTTAACTTAAATCACTTTCTCTTTCAATGGATTTTTTATTATAATTTTTCTTAAGCCGTAAGGGTTTTTTGTCTTAATTTTTATCCATTGAGACATATTTCTTATCATACACCATGATTTATTTGTAATGTTGTATCTACTTCAACTTAATATCTTTGAATCATTATTATCATATATTTAATGGTATTCCATTTTATATTCAAATTTATTTCTCCCATGGGGTTTTGACTCAAAAATTTCAAAAGTTGTAATGGTTTTCATCTCAAATTACTCTCTTTGAGGCAAGTAACATTTTATGAACCTTGATTCCATTTTTATGGTGTAAAATTGATTTGCCATGCCATAAATTCATTATTATTTATTTATTTTTAATCCAAGGGATAAACTAATCCAAATCAAGTTCTTCTCTTTAAATGGCCTTTGAATCAAGTGTTAACCTGGTTTTAAAGGATCTTCTGTACCTCCTTTGTGACATATCAGTTACAAGTTCTATTTATTTTCTCAATTTTAAAAAATATTATTCTCTTATACCTCTTCTATTTCTATATATATGTCACTTATATATATACATTGTTAAATATATTTTTCATTATTTGGGTCACTAGTGAAAAATTCATATTTGATGATGCTTTTTTCAGGTTAGTTTTAAAAAACCATTGTGAAAAAAGTTTTCAATGTTGGTTATATAATAATTGAAATTGAATATGAATCATTTTTTTTCAAAATTGGTTATAAAATAAAATACATTAAAAACACTTTAAAATTTTATTAGAATGTTAGGATCCCTAATTTTTTTCTTTATTTTACACGTCTAACGTTTTTCCCTCCCATGACCCGATCCTTCATTCTTCTTTCCTTTGGACATCATACTAACTCAAACATAATAATACACCATTACTCGTCATTGGATTCCACCAAAACCCCCCATATTTATCCCTTAGTTTCTGTTTGATGCCACTGTCAACCCCCATCATCCTCCCTCATCTTCCGTCATTTCTATTTTTTTTATTCTAGACTATCAAAGGTATTTTTTATCTATGGATTAATTGTTTGTGTTTTTATGAATGGTTACTAGTGGTGATCTGAGTGATTTAATGATTTTTAAATTATCTATGTTTTTATTTGTTAGGGACTACTTATGAATTACATTATAATGCATCTAATGTTTCTATAGAATTTTCTCTAATATAATGAAGAAAAGTGATGGAATAAGGGTCTAGGAAACTAAGACCCTATAAAAAACTATCCTTCCTAGAGTTTATAATTAATTTATTTTGTTTATTCTTTGAATAATTGGATACATTAATTTTTTATTTACAAAATTGTTCAATATAATTATTATATTAGTTTGATCGGAGCTTCAATTAAGTGTCATGACATTAAAAATAATTTTGGTGGTTAGAAATAAGGAAAAGGGTGACAAAATATGTTTCATGAAGTTTGAATTATTAATAAATAATAGTAAGATATCATTTTTTGTTTCATATATGAATATTCAATCACATTTTTATAAGAAATTTTTATTTGATCCAAATTAAATAGGTATAAGTTTGGTTTGAGAATTAATTCATAAGGTACATAATTAAATTTTTTATTTTAAAGTTAAAATTTGTTGAATTTCATATTTTTTTGGTTAAGTTTTTTAATTATTTTTATTCACGTAGTTGAAAATATAATATAATCATTGTTTTTCCAAAAAATTTGTATGTTTTTTGGTTATTCAATGTTTCTAAGTGCTATGATAAGTTTATGTTTGTGTTTGTTATGAGTGTACATAAATTCTCTACTTTTAATGATTTTTATTTTAATAATCTACTATAATTGGAATATTCAATAGATTATAGTATTTATTATTCCTTTTAGCATTTATATATGATTTAATATGCATGAATTTATTGTTTCCATGTTTATACATAAATTATATGGTTTAAATGTATCTTATATTTATAAAAAAACTATTATAATTTGATTTCTTGGTTGTTATTTTGTTTTTTAAATTTTCATCATTTTGTAATCATTTATTTATTTTATATAGATTGTTTTTTTAATAAAACAAATTGGTTTTAGAAATATTTCATTACATAATTAATGATGATGATAAAAGTAAACAATTAAATTTTTTTATTTATATTATTATTTATAAAAGTAATTTTGAATTTTAAATTTTAAAATATAGTAACATATATTTAATACGTTTTTATAAGAGATAATGAATCATAATTGAATTACTACATGTTAAATAAGTGATGAATATTATGTAGGAGTTGATGCTTTATTTAGAATTTTCCAAATGAAATGCTCCAAAAAATGACCTTTTTTTGTCTATTCTTAAAATGTTTAAATATAAAAAAGTTGAAAATTAGAGATATCAATAACTATTTAATTTTCCATGGTTTTAATATGAATTATATTCCTTATATTTGGAATGGTTAAATTGGGTAGGATTCAAGATCTAATGATGATGATGACTTTTTCAATGAAAGTTTTGTTAAAATTAAATAAATTATTCATGATACTAAATTAGATAAAATTGAGAAAACACTGCCGATTAAGTGCTTATATAGCGATCCTAAAAAACCATTGTATCCAGGTTGTTTGAAATTCACAATTTTATCAATAGTGTTAAGATTTATAAACTAGAAAGCCAGAAATAGATGGAGTGAAAAGATTTTTATATAATTACTACAGTTGTTTATTAACATACTTTTCAAAGATAACAATCATCTAGATTCAAATTATAATGCAAAAATGTTATGCCTGATGAGATTAGGGTAAAAAAATATACATGTATTCCCAAATGACTATGTGTTATATTAGAAGAAATATAAAGGTCCTTCAAAGTGTAAAAAATGCGGAACATCATGATATAAGCTGAAAGAAAAATAAAACATCAATTTATCTATCATTCTAAGTACCAAAACTCCAGCTAAGTCAATTTGTTATCTTCTTATAATTCTCCATCTAAAATGTTTCTATACATTTTTAAATGATTAAAAAAGGTTAAGATGACATGAAAATGAGTGTATATATGACAAAAAATTATATCATCTAGTTGATTATCTATAATGGAAGAAAATTGATATACAAGTTATAAATTTGGAAATAAATTTATAAATCTCTAACTTGGGTTGTGCATCGATGGAATGAATCTATATCAGATCCTTAGTAGAAAAAATATTTTATGGAAAGTTTTATTGGTAATTTATAACTTACCTCTAGAATTTTGTATGAATTTGAAATATATAAGGTTGAGATTAATGATTTGTGGACCAAAACAACATGGAAATGATATTGATACCTACGTTTCACCTTTAATTGATTATTTGAAACAATTATGGAAGGAAAGTATAAAAGTTTATTATTCTTATAAAAATTAATATTTTAAATTGAATTTAATACTCATTTTTACTATAAATGAATTTTCAATATATGAAATTTTTTATAGATACAGCAGTAAGGGTGACAAATCTTATCCAATTTAGAAATAAGGTGTTTCATTTTGTCAACTATAACATGGGAGGAAAAAAGTGTACATGGTTCATCAAAGGTTTTTTCCTATGAACCACTCTTATAAAAGATTAAAAAAGGCATTCAATGAATTAAAACAAATTTATATCACTCCAAATCCTTTGTTAATTGATTAATTTTTTGATAGTTAAAACCATATGTGTCACATTTATAAAGTCACAAATAAATGGTACTAAAAATATATATGTAATTAATGATTAATAATTATTGAGATTCTATATTGGATATCTCTTGATATCAAACAAAACATAGATATGATTCATGTTGAGAAAAATATCTATGACAGATTAATTAGAACATTATTAGATATTGAAGTAAACAAGAAGGATTGTTTGAATGAAATATTAGATTTAATTTCAATTAGAATACATTTAGAGTTATATCCCACTCCTGAAAGAAAAAATAAGATACTCAAATCCCACATGCCATACATTATCCAAGAGGGATAAAATTTGTTTTTTTTCAGTGCCCTGATGGTATTAAAGTTCCTCAAGGTTATTCTTAAAATGTAAAAAACTTTATGTCATTGAATTATTTGAAGTTAATTGGCATGAAATATCATGATTTTCATGTTATGATGCAACAAATCTTACTAGTTTCACTACATGGAATACTACCCATCCATGTCAGAATGACTATCATGAAGGTGTGTTATTTTTTAAATTACATTTGTCACAAAGTTATGGATCTAAATTCAATGAAAAAGTTAGATAATGATGTGGTATATATTCTTTTTCAACTTGAAATGTAATTTCCCCTATATTTTTTGATGTAATAGTATATTTAATGGTTTATTTGGGGTTAAAAATTATTTTATGTTTTCCTATATATCGATATTAGATTTATCATTTTGAAAGTTATATAAATATATTTAAGGGGTATATTAAGAATCTATATCAACTAGAAGCCTAAATTACTGAGAAGTATATTTATGAGGAGGTTGTAGAGTTTTATACAAACTACTTATTAGTAGTGGAGTATGTCAGTTTGCTTACCTCTGTCAGTGATAATGTCAGTTTTGGGAGAAATGGGATATATGGCTTGAACATTAAATCGTTAAAAATGAAAAAATAAATAAATAACATTTATACATCTTAAATAACATATATGATGCTCAAACATATATAAAATTTCATATTAATGTGTTAAAATAGTGTTTTATGAAGAATAAAGATATGTGGGTACTGAATGAGCTTAACAAAACTTTTTTACATGGTTTAAAGATATCATGCATGGTATATCAGATTCATTAGAATCATTGGAATGGTTGGTGGGTGGGCCATGTTTACATGTTCTAAAATTATTAGGGTATGACATAAATGGCTATACATTTTATATTAAATATCAAGAAAATATAGTTTCATTTAAAAAAATAGTTTATTATTATTCACTAAAGCACCACATTTTTCTAGTGAAAATTTGAAAAACGCAATATTCATATAAAGTACATATTATGAAGTTATTGAAGAAATATGGAATATTAATTATATTAAATTTTGTGTTTTTGTGTTTTACTATAAATGGGTTTTCAGTAACAATGAGGTTAAAAATGACAAATTTGATATGAAACTAGTAAATCTGAATAGGTTGGAATATAAAGATAAACCTTTTATAATGTAAACACATGTGAAATTTTTTTTATATTCATGGACCATAAAATGTCCAGTGGTCTACCATTTTTCAGGGAATAAAAATGATTATTAGTGATGAAAAAAAATTTATAATGATGATGAATTATGCGAGATCCCTACTTCCATGGACAAATTATCAGAGTAAATTGATGATTACATTGAAGACATGGTTTGTGTTATATGGAATATTCATATAAAAGGAATATGATAAAACAATCCTATAGAAATGTTATGTATAATATTTTAGTTTTTTTACTTGAGTCATATTTTTTATGTATATCATTTTAGTTGATCTTCAATTAAAAATTTGTATAAATTCATAGATATTATATTTGATAAAAATTATTTTTAAATCATTACTATTATTTTTTAAATGTATAACAAGTGTAAAGTGATTAATTTTATTTCTTGAGGTAAATTTTTATTGAAAATAAATGATAATTTTGTCATAGTTAGGATATTATTTTTCTGATTCTGGAGTATTTATATTTTAATTTTTTTATATTACCAATTAATCTCAATATTTTTATTTAAATACATTTTGTTATATGTAATTTATGTTATTGATATTATTTATTATTTATTTTATTTATTATATAACAATTTTATTATTTATCAAACATTTATCAAGTTTTTATATTTTTTATAATTATTTTACTTATCATTACACATATCTTTAACTTTATTTTTACCCTTAATTAACTTTATTTTACCCATACTTAACTTTTTTTACCCTTACTTAAATTTTTTTTACCTTTACTTAATATTAGTCTTAACCTTAATTAACTTTGTTTTACCCTTACATAACTTTATTTTACAATTAAATTTTTATTTCCTTTATTTAACTTTGTTTAACCCTTATTTAGATTTGTTTTACCCTAATTATCTTTGTTTTACCCCTACTTAAATTTGTTTTACCTTTAGTTAACTTTTTTATACCCTTACTTAACCTATAAATTTTATTTACCCTTAATTGTCTTGAACAAACTTCATCTTACCTTTACAAAAATTATATAGAATTCATATTACCTTTCCACTGAAAAATCTAGTCACTTTTAATTATATATTAAAATTAGAAATGTATTATTCTTAATTTAGCGCATAAAATTAAAACATGGATTTGAATTTTTTAACTAATGGCTCAACTATTTGGAGTTTCTATATTATTTAAGGAAGTTAGAGAAATTCTTGGTGGAATACACACACACACACAAAGAGATACTACTTTTATTCTACATGAAATTTCATTTGTTCAAGTGCGTGTAAGTTTTTTATATTGTGAATTTTTTATCATCTAGACGATCTCTTAAAGATTATACCTGAACTGCTTTAAATTATACTATATTGATGAGATGATCTAATATAATAATCAAATACTAGTAACAATGATCCTCTTGAAATATTGAGATTAATAGAATAACAATCAGTGATATATGAATTAATGACACAATAATCACCTAGATCCTTTTATCGTTATTGATTATTAATCAATAAAATGACATAGAAACTATTGGATTTTTTAATTTGTATTTATCTTAGAAAATGTTAAGATCAATTTCATTTTTTTTGTAAAATTTTAAAATTTATATATATCTTTATATGTAGCTATTGGATTATATTACTAATTTTTTGTTAATTTAATATGTAGGATAATGTTATATCATACTCTCGATTCACCTCGGTCTTCTTGTAATGACCCTACACATACCACTGATGAGGTTTTTCATGATCCCCTCCCCTAAAAGGTACCACTCCATGGAAAAAATGAGAGAATTAAAATAATGACACCTGAATCCTACCTTCAATAGGCCACAAGTTGGAAAAAAGCACCGAGGGTGTACCATACACAGAGATAGAAGGAATTACTATAGCCACCCGACCCTAGAAGGCCCGGAGTTGGTGTCTTTTATCAATTACATTAGCACGATTTCAAGGAATCAAATCCTAAAGGACTGAGAGTTTAGTAGTCCCATCAAAATAAATACATAAATGAGAAAAGAATACTCTGATTACAACATAATTTTTATTATTATTTATAGATAAAAACTTGGAGTATAACTTTATTCCATCTAGTATAACACTATATATATTTTATAGTATGCTTCTTGTATTCCTAGAGAAAGGAAAAATAAAAAAGGTGAGCTCAAATTCTTAGTAAGGTAAAGTATAGTGGAATAAATAATGAATCAATGAGAATAAGTTAACATGGAAAGGTAAATAACTAATAACACATTCCATTAAAATAACTAGATAAGACAAATTAAATATGGAAAGGTAGGAATCTAAAACACATTCTATTTAATAAGTGAACTAAAAATAAAATTTATCCATAGATTTAGAGATGTAAAATCTCATGGTTAAATAATAACTGAAACTAATTGAGGTAAATGCTTAATTATTGGACGTAATGTCTAAAAACATAAAAAACTATGTCATCAAGACCTTTCACAAGACGGTATAAAACTACGGATAAAACCCATCTATACTAATTGGAAACAAAATCAAAGGGGTTTTATCTAAATAATTTCATCTCATAAGACTAATGATGCATCCATGGTGTTTCATTAACTGATCATTAAGTTATAGAGCTTGCGTTAATTGGTCTCTAACCCATAGGGCTTTCATTAACCAGTCTCAAACCCGTATAGTGCATGTTAAAATCATTTAAATAAAAAAAACATTATAAAATATCGTTACTGAATAAAGGATATGGGTTTATCAATATTTCCCAAAATAATCGAATAAATTTAAAATTAAACACCATATGAAAAAGTGGTATATGATTCAAGCAATAATCATATCATGAAAAATTATATGGATGTTTAGGGAAAATTCAATGTCAAATGATCATAAGAAATTTAATATTTCAAGGGGATTAAAAATAAATCAATAAATTGAATTTGAATACTATAATTGTCCAAATAAATCAAAAACCATCTAGATGAAGAAATATAATGGTATCAAAACAACATATCCCAAGTAGAGTAAAATAAAGTTTTTTTGTTGTTAATGAATAGAAATACTATTAAAATATCTTTTAAAAACATTCTTGAGGAAAATATCATTTTGTTTTAAAAAACCTTTTGAAAAACCTTTTCTCTGAAAATATATTTTGAAAAAAATTTCATTAAAATTTAACCTTTTAAACATGAAAAGTATTCTTCAAAAAAATGATGGCAGGTAAATTAGTACAAGTCGTAAAAGGTAAAATAACGTTCCTTTTTCATGTTAAAAAGAATAGAAAAATGCCCTATTCAGAAAGAAACAAAAAGATTCCTTTAAAAACATTGGTAAAATAAAAAAAAGGTAAACATGTATTTACTAAATCATTTTAAAACAATTTTTGAAAATATTTTAATAAAACATGATTTTTATAAGAAAACAGGCCCTATGACTAAAGAGAGAAATAAAGTCAAGGTTTATGGAAAACAATTTCTAAAACATTTTGAGTACCAAAGATTGGAAAAATGGTACTACTGCTTGAAAATGGGACTAAATAACTAGAGGAGAGAAAATTAAAGGTTCTAATGGTCATATAATTTCCTTTAATGGAAGTAACATTAAAATATCATTAAAGTTATTATTGAGGAAAATAATCTTTAAACATTCTAAAGTGTCTCATACCACTTTGAAACATTTTAAATCATAAAAATCCTGAGGGAATAAAATTAAATGAAAGTTTAAAATAACATGAAAGTAAAATGATTTATTATATAATATAAGACAATTGGTAATAGATACACCACATAAAATAAGTAAGTGGTGTAAATAACATTTATATCACAAATGTAAAAAGTGAGATGAGAATCCCCTACCTTGCATTTCCTTTTTGTCTCATGTGTCTTTATATTCCAGAATAACAAAATTATATTAATTATTAAATTTATTAAGAACATTTTTCATGTTTACCATAAATTTTATTCCACATATTACTATGATGTATATAATTACTTCAACAATTATGTTTACGTTGGTTATTTTGACCAAATATGGTTTATATGTCAAAACAACTTTGGTAGGTCAACTAAGGTCAAATAGGTAATTATATAACATATCCACAATAATAATAATGATATAATTATTATATTTATACATAAATTATACTTTTAAAAATAATCATTAAAAATGGTTATGAAAAATGAACCAACATTACAATCATGGAGACGGTAGGCCGTATGTATGCATGAGTAACGTTCCCATTTTTAAATGTTCATTATGGAAATAAGGTAAGTAATAATATATATTTATATAATTATAATTATATCATAAATACTATATTATTTAATTATATATACTTATATATATAGTTCTTGTGATATAAAAGGAATCACATCATGTTGAGGTGGCAGTAGTCCACACATCCACGAATGATGTTATCACTTTTTAAGTGTGTGAATGGGTAATAAAAAAAATGATGTATATAATTTTAATAGAAATTAAATTATATAATGAATATCATATAGATTTTTTTATGTTATATAATTTTAATAAAAACCATACTTTATACTTATCATGTATCGTGTGAACGAATCACATCACTTTGATCGGGTGATAGTCCATACTTCCACAAACGATGTTATCATTCTTACACAAAATGGAAAGTATAAAGATATGTGTTGTAAAATGATTTTAGAAGAATAAATAAATAATAAGGATCATATATAACATATATAAACATAGGGTCCATCATAATGGCCACCACGAAGGGCGGTAAAGTAAAAAATGAATAATCAACATTTCGTGAGGTAGTAGTTTTTCGAACACAAAAATAATATATTCGTTATACATTAGATGAAGGTGTGTGTAATTATAGTTAGAAACATTATAATATAAAAAACTAGTATATTGATTATACTAGTGTTTTTATATAATCACTGAATAAGAATATTTTATGGATTGGAGAGTTGAAATAAAATTAAATATCTTAAGGGAAGATGTTACCTCTTAATCAGGTAACTACTTTTGGTTCGTACCAAAAATGAATCCTTGGATTTCTTTATTCCTAAGGGAAGTATTATAGGTTGATAGGAGGTACTTTGAGGAGATATTTGGTTATATATTAGTAAATCCAAAGTGGCTTGAGATGTGTGAGGAAGGGGGAGAGGTGGTATACATTTATAGTGGAGGAAAAGGGCTCACTTGGTATTTTTGAAAACAAGTTAGGTGTACCCACGTATTTACCTAAAAAAAGTCATAAAAAAACTCAATAATAGAATTTTTATGTAAGAATTATTTCCATAAAATGGGGTTTTGACAAGTGGATTGGTCATTTATTCCATTAATTTAATGGTTTAGTACTTGTTATGCTTAATTTTTCCTTGATAATTGTAATTAATTGTAATTACTTTTACTAAATTTTTTGGTCAAAAACTAAGATGAAATTTTTAGAAATTATAAATTATGATGATTCTAAATATGGAATTAATTTTTCCAAGTGGCAGAAATTAATTTAAATTAAATCCTGTATACGTGATGACAATACAGGTTTTTAAAGTAAAAACGCCTGAAAATTTGCTATGTTTTTATAGTCAATTTCAAAGTGAAATTAATTTTAATGACCTAAATTTTATTTATTGATTAAAATATTATCTAATTAAAATTTAAAACTAGTTAAAACTATATTTTAAACTTATAAATAAATTATATGAAAAAGTATTTTTGAATAAAAATTCAGTATTTTCACTATTCATTTAAAAAAGAAACTTCACAGAAAAATACAAAAAATTCACCCTAACCTCTTTTTTTTGTTTAAATTTAAAATATAAAGTTTATTTTCATATATTAAATTAATAAGAGGTCCAAAAATTGCATTCAAAATGGGTTCTCCATTAAAATTTGGTAAACATGCCTTAATAAAAATATTGGTTTTTTATGTTTAAAATTGGGTTTGTTCTCATCTTATGTCTATAAAATATATTAGATGAATATAAAAAATATTTGATTGAATAATATATATATATATATATATATATTAAATTTATATCACTCACTAATTGTAATTAATTTATTTTATTAGAGTAAAACAACTTTTTGAGCATAAAAATAGTTTTCTATAAAAATATTCACTTTATATTCAATTACTTATTATATTAATTTCTAATTAATTTTTGACCAATTAATTCATTTTATATTTGTGTAAACCATAATTTTCATAAGTTAGTTATTACTATTCATAACTAATAATTTAATGAGAATGTTATATATAATAATATTTTAATAATATATTATTATTCGGTGAATCTCGGTCTTGCGTGTAACACAAGCCATTGAAGAAACTCATTGTTGCATACAACATATTCTAACTCAGTGTCATTTGCATTGAAGGATATAAAATATATTTAATTTATTTAAAATAGTAAATATATTATAAATTATAGGATATTATGTTCCCTTACATGCTGGCGTTGTATTTCATACATGCTATTTAGTACAGTGTTCATAATTTAGATTTTCATGGTGTTACATTATCCCTACCTTAATGAAATTATGCCCTTGAAATTTAAACTCGATCTTGGTGATTGATTAATACTTCCTATGTTTGAAATCTCACATCATGATAAGGGTTCATAAGAAATCCTCTATAAAATATAGAATGGAAAGTACATAGTTTACATGGAATAACATATAACTAGGTCCCTAAGTAGGAGAACATTAGTGGAAAGTAGAGATACATACTTGGAGGAAAAGAGTAAATATTTATAGGGAGAGATTGAGGTCATCAATCACAAAAATTTGAATGATAAATCGAAATTTGAGGGTGTAAAATCCATAAATATGTGATGATTTAGAATACCATCGGTTTAAAAAATAGTTATTATGAAAACATTTTATTTATAAGTTATTTTCGTACTGTTGGGTTATTATTTTACCATATAAGAATATATAAAAATTGACTTACATGATAAATTTTAATTTCATGTGAACAATTCTATCTTTTTTTTGTTCTTAAATCAAATTCTAATTAATTACTTACTTCAAGAAATGGATATCCAAAAATTAACATTGATTCTTGAAGCACTAATATAAACATTTAACAGATCATAAGGCCCATAATAGAGTGAAAAGTTCAGCTATTTGTCTCTAAATATTTTCAAAAACTAATATGTTTAATTCATTAATCTCTAAACCAAAAAACATAGATTACTAGTTCATCCTTAATATTTATTCAACAAGATTTTCACCTAAAAATATGACTAGTTAACCAGAACATTTCATAGGTCCGTGATTAGTGTGAAACTCTCATCATCCTTTGGTCATGGGTTCAAGTCCCACATCCTTTTAATATTTGTTTGGTTGTCACCTGTATTATATGTTGTTCTTTTCTAAAACAAAATTAATATAATTTCTAAAAACAAATTTGATGGAAATTCTTGAAATAAGGTCAATCACTAAATATATTTTTAACAATGGTTTTCAATACAACCCTAATACATAAATACTTCATCCACTTATTTTCACATATATACTTCCTTGGTATAAAGTTTATCTATAATTTAATTTATAGTATTTCTAAATCATGTCACCTTATCTTCAATCTAAAACACCTTAGGTTTATCCTAGGTTATTCATTATCGAAATCCTTTATAATAGTTTTTAAAGAAAATGTGAATTATCTAATGCATATCTACTAGTAGTTTCAAACTAGGTGTGTAATAAGGCCCATTTTCATGTACCAGGTTACGATGAGTCAGACTTAACACACCTTGTTGAAGTTGTTACTTCTAGGTACATCTGTTCTAGAACCAAATCCACTTTTAGTATCTAGATAGGTATGTATTATAAGGAATACCCACAAAATCAATATTTTACAAAAATTATTGGCTGTCCTTATATACAAATTTCAAAGTATATCTTAGGGTTATGTTCTTTAATCTATTTTTACTAAATTTAGTTCCCAAGGTTTCTACTAAACTTCCTCTAATACCAATTATAGAAACCCAACCCTAGAAGGCTCGAAGCTAGTGGCTGCTATCAATTACATTGACATGATTTCAAGGAATTGAATCCTAAATGACTGAGAGTTTAGTAGTATTGGTAAACCAGATACATAAATGAGAAAAGAATACTCTAATTAAAACATAATTTTTTCTTCTTTATAAATAATTAACTTTGAGGATAACTTTATTCCATCTAGTATACCCTTGCATATCTTTCATCGTACTCTTCTTGGATTCCTAGGGAAAGGAAAAATAATAAGGGTGAGATCAAATTTGTATTAAGGGTAAAGTATAGTGGAATAAATAATTAATCAATTAGAATAAGTTAACATGGAAAGTTAAATAACTGATACACATTCCATTAAAAAAACTAGACAAGGTAAAATCAATATAGCAAGGTAAGAAATTGAAACACATGCCATTTAATCGATGAACTAAAAATGAAATGTATCCATAGAAATGTTGATGAAAAATCTCATGGATGAATAATAACTGAAACTAATTGAGGGAAATGCTTATTTATTAGATTTTATGTGTAAGGCATATTAAAACCTATACCATTATGACCTTTCACAAGACAGTTTAAATCTATGGGTAAAAAACCGTTTATACTACTTAGAAAAAAAATCAAAGGGTTTTTCACCAAATAATTTTGTCTCATGAGACTACCGATGTATATAGAGGATTTCATTAACTAGTCTATAACCTTTAGATCTTTCATTAACCAGTCTCTAACCCATAGGGATTTCATTTACCAGTCTCTAACCCCTATAGTGCATGTCAAAAGATTTTAAATAAAAAAATTTACTTATAAAATATCTGTGTTGAATAAAGGATAAGAGTTTATCAACAATTACCCAAATAATATAATAACTTTAAAAGTTAACACCATATGAAAAATGGTATACAGTTTAGGAAATAATCATATCCATAAAAAATGATATGGATATTTAGGGTAAATTCAATGTCAAATGATCATATGAAATTGAATATTTAAAAGCGATTAAAATAAATCAAGGAAGTGAATGTTAACAGTATCCCTGTCCAAATAAATCATAAAACATCCAAAGGATAAAATCAGATGATATCAAAAGAATATATCCAAAGTAGAGTAAAATAAAGGGTTGTTGTTGTTTATGAATAGAAATAATATAAAAATATCTTTTAAAAACATTCTTGAGAAAATATGCTTTTGTTTTGAATTTTTTTTGAAAAACATTTTCTTTGAAAGTAAATCTTGAAAAAATTTCTTTAAAAATTAACCTTTTAAACAAGAAAAGGAAGCTTCAATGAAATTATGGTGGTTAAATCTATACATTCTATACGAGGTAAAAGAACATTCCTTTTACACGATAAAAAGGATAAAAAAATGACTTTTTTGGAATGTGACAAGAAGATTCCTTTGAAAATATTGGTAAAATAAAAAAGTGTAAAAGTTTATTTAACAAATAATTTTAATAAATTTTTGAAAACATTTTAAAAAAACATGGTTTTTAGAAGAAAATAGTTTCTTCGACTAAAGAGACAAATTAAGTTGGGTTTTCTGAAAAACATTTTCTAAAACATTTTGAGTACCAAAGAGTGGAAAATGGTACTAATGAATGAAAATGGTCATGAATAACTATAGGATAGAAAATGGTAGGTTTTTATGGTTATATAATTTCCTCTAATGGAAATACCATTGAAATACCATTAAAGTTATTATTGAGGTAAATAATCTTTAAACATTCCAAAGTGTCCCATACCACTTTGAAACATTTTAAATCATAATTATCATGAAGTAATAAAATTAAATGATAGTTTAAAATACCATTAAGATAAAATTATTAATAACATAATATAAAAAATGGTAATTATATACACCACAAAAAATATGCAAGTGGTGAACATGAAATTTATCTCATGAATGTAAAAAATGAGATGAGAATCTCTTACCTTGCCTTTCATTTTTGTCTTGTGTATCTTTATATTACTTAAAAACAAAATTATGTTAATTATTTAATTTATTGATAAATTTTTTCATGTTTTTCATAAATTTTATTTCAGTTATTACTATGATGTATACAACCACTTAAAAAATTATTTTTATGTCGGTTGTTTTGACCAAATTAGGTTTATGTGTCAAAAACAGCTTTGGTAGGTCAACTATGCTCAAAAGAGTCATTACATAACATCTCTAGAATAATAATCATGAAATAATTATTATATTTATAAATAAATTATAATTTTAAAACCAATCATTATATATGGTTATGAAAAATGAACCAACGTTAAAATCATGAAGACGGTAGGTTGCACGTACGCATGAGCAACATTCTCATTTTTCACTGATCATTATGGAAAAAAGGTAAGTAATATTATATATTTAAAAACTTATAATTAAATCATAAATTCAATATTATTTAATCATATATACTTAAATATATAATTCTTGTGATGTAATAGGAATCACATCGTGTCGAGGAGGCGGTAGTCCACATGTCCACAGATGAAGTGTGAATGGGTAATAAATAAAATGATATATATTATATTTCCAAAAAGATAACTATGTAATTAATATAATATATATATGTTTTTTATATTAAATTTTTTAAATTAAAACCATCATTTATATATTACATGTATCGTGTGAAAGAATCAGATCACTTTGAGGGGGCCGTAGTCCACACTTCCACAAACGATGTTATTATTTTTACACTAAATGGAAAGCATAAAGATATGTGATGTAAAAGAATTATAGAAGTTTAAATACATAATAAATATCATATATAATATATATAAATATATTTTCCATCATAATGGACACCATGATAGGTGGTAAAGGAAAAATGAAAAATTATCATTTCGTGAGGCGGTAGTTTGCCATACACGTAAACAGTATGTTCATTATCCATTATATGGAGGTGTGTGTAAGTGTAGGTATAAAAATTAGAATAAAAAAATTTTATATTAAGGATAATAATTTTGTTATAAAATCATGGAATAATAAGAGTTTAGGGATTGGATAATAGAAATAAAACTAAATAGCTTAAGGGAAGATGTTACCTCTTAATTGGGTAACTTCTTTTCTATTATACCAAAAATCTTCCTTGGATTGATTGCTACCCAATTTAATGATTATATATTGATAGGATTAATTTTTAGGATCTATTTTTTTGAATATTGTTCAAGACAAAGTGTATTGAGAGGTGTGAGGAAGGGGGGATGCCTTTTATAGTGGAGGAAAATGACTCACTTGGTATTTTTGAAAACAAGTTAGGTGTACCCACATTTTTACGAAAATAATCAAAAAAATTTAAAAAAACTCAATAATGTAAGGTTAATTTACGAATTATGTCCATGAAATGGGTTTTTTACAAGTGGTTAGGTCATTTGGGCCCTTAATTTAATGGTTTAGTCCTTGTTAGGCCTAATTTTTCCTTAATAATTGCAATTAATTTTAATTGATTTTACTAATATTTTTGGTAAAAAACTAAGATGAACTTATTAGAAATTATAAATAAGAATTATTAAAAATATTTAATCCATTTGTCTAAATTAAAGTCACATAATTGAAATAAATTAATTTAAATTTAATCCCGCAAATACAACGACAATGCAGGTTTTTAAAGTAAAAAACTTATGAGAGATTGCTATGTTTTATAGTCAATTTCAATGTGAAATTTATTTTAATGACCTGAATTTTATAAATTGATAAAAATATGATCTGATTAAACCTTAAAACCAATTAAAATTATAACTTAACCATATAAATAAATTATTCAAAAAAGTAGTTTTGAATTAAAATTCAGTATTACTCACTATTCATTAAAAAATGATACTTCACAAAAATGATTCACCCTAACCTAATTTGTATGTTTATATTTCAAATATGATCTTTATTCTTACATATTAAATTCATAAAATGGTCAAAATTGGATTTAAAATGGGTTTATCATTAAAAAATTGTAAAAATGCCTTAATAAAAATATATGTTTTTATGTGTAAAATTGGGTTTGTTCGTATATTATGGCTATAAAATCTAATGTATACATATAAAAAGTATTTTATTGAATATAATATATATATATATGTTACATTAATATAACTCACTAATTGTAATTAATTTAATCAATTAGATTAAAACAAATTTTTGAGCATAAAAATAGTTTTCTATAAAAAATATTCTTTTTATATTCAATTGCTTCTTATATTCATTTATAATTAATTTGTTACCAATTAATTAATTTTATATTTTTGTAAACCATAATTTTCATAAGTTATTTATTACTATTCATAACTACTAATTTAATGGGTATGTTATATATAATAATATCTTAATAATATATTATTGTTTGGTGATTCTCAGTCTTGCGTGGAATGCAATCCATTGAAGAAACTCATTAATGCATGAAACATATGCTAGCTCAGTGTCATGTGAATTTAAAGCTATAAAATATATTTAATTTATTTAAAATAGTAAATATATTATAAATTTTCTAGTTTTTATAATCCCTTATGTACTTGGTGTTGCATATCATACATGTTATGAAATACAATGTTCATACTTTGATGTTTGGGGTGTTACATTCTCCCTACCGTAATTAAATTGCATCATCATAATTTAAACTTGATCTTGGTGATAGATTGGTAGTTCCTATGTTTAGAATCCCATATTTTGAGAAGGGTTCATAATAAATTCTCTATAAAAGAAAGGATTGGAAGTATAAAGTTCACATGGACTAACATAAAACTAGGCATCTAAGTAGGAGAACATTAGAGGAAAGTAGAGATTCATACTTGGATGAAAATAGTAAATATTTATAGGGAGTGATTGAGGTCATCAATCCCAAAAAATTTAATGATAAATCGAAAGTTATGGGCTTTAAATCCATAAATATGTGATGATTTAGATTTCCATCAGTTCAACAAAAAATAAGGTATTATGACAAAATTTTATTTCTAAGTCATTTTCCTAATGTTGGGTAATTATTTTACTACCTAAGAATATAAGTAAATTTACTTACATGATATGTTTTAATTTCATGTGAAAAAATCCATCTTTTGGTTGTGCTTAGATCAAATTCTAATTCATACCTTACTTTAAGAAATGGATATCCAAAAATTAACATTGATTATTGAAGAAAAAATTAAACATTTAACGGATTGTAAGTCCCATAAAAGAGTGAAAAGTCCACCTATTTGTCTCCAAATATTTTAAAAAACTATTATGGTTAAGAAATTAATTTATAAACCTAAAAAGTCATATTACCAGTTCATCATTAATATTTATTCATAAAATTGTTCAACTAAAAACAATGAATTATTAACCGTGACATTTCATAGGTCCGTGGTTGGCGTGAAACCCTTATAATCCTTTGGTCATGGTTTAAAGTCCCACGAACTTTACATATTTTATTGGCTGCCACCTAAATTACAAGTTTTCATTTTCTAAAATCTAATTAATATAATTTCTAAAAATAAATATGATGGACATACTAGAAATAAAGTTAATCAATAAATAGCTTTTTTAAAAAAGGTTTTCAATATAACCCTAATAAATAAATACTTCATCCACTTATTT
Source organism: Viscum album (assembly GCA_963277665.1). Taxonomy (NCBI): domain Eukaryota; kingdom Viridiplantae; phylum Streptophyta; class Magnoliopsida; order Santalales; family Viscaceae; genus Viscum; species Viscum album. The sequence continues at coordinate 1,285,579,079 of OY728140.1, forward strand.
TCACATAGATACTTCCTTGTTATAGAGTTTATAAATAATATCATTTATATGATTTCTAAATCAGGACACCTTATCTTCAATATAAAACACCATAGGTTTAACTGAGGTTATTCATTTTCAAAATCCATCATAATGGTTTGTAAATAAAATTTGAATTATCATTTTCATATCCCTTGGTAGTGTCAAACTAGGTGTACAGTAAGTCCCATTGTCATGTACTAGGTTACGATGAGTCAGTACCGACACACCTTGTTAGAGTTGTTACCCATAGGTATATCTATGCCAGAACCATGTCTAATTATAGTGTCAAGGCAGTGATGTATTGCTAGGAAGACAAAAAAACAATTATTTTAACAAAATTATATGGTTTTATTATTTACTAATATTCAAAGTATATCTTAGGATTATGTTATCTAATATGATTTTCCTAAATCTAGTTCCCAAGGTTTTTACTAAACTTCCTATCATACCATCTATAGAGACCCGACCCTAGAAGGCCCAGATTAGGTGTCGGCTATAAATTACATTAACATGATTTCAAGGAATCAAATATCGAATGACCAAGAGTTTAGTATTCTTGGTAAAACAGATACATAAATTATAAAATAACACTCTAATTAAAATATATTTTCTTATTCCTTCTAAATAAATAAATTCAAGGATTTCATTGTTGCATCTAGTATAAACCCTACATATCTTTCATAACATGCTTCTTAGATTCCCAAAAAAAGGAAACATAATAAGGCTGATCTCAAATGATCGATAAGGTTAATTTATAGAAGAAGAAATAATGAATCAATGTGAATATATTAACATGTAACGGTAAACAACTGATAAAAAATTCCATTCAAATAACTAATTAATGAAAATTCAATACGGAAAGGTATAAAAATGATACACATTCTATTTAATAAATGAACTGAAAATGAAATTTATCCATAGATATATCGATTTTAAATCTCATGGATGAATAATAACTAAAACTAATTGAGTTAAATGCTTAATTATTGGACACCCTGTCTAAGGAACCTGAAAACCTATTCCATCAGGAACTTTCATAAGAAAATTTAAAACTACAGGTAGAAACCTGTCTATACCGCCTAGATAAAAAACTTTAATGGCTTTTTACTAAATAATTTTTTCTCATAAGACTACAAATGCATCAAGTGGATTTTATTAACTGATCCCTAACCCATAGATCTTGCATTAACCAATCTCTAACTCATAGGGATTTCAATAACTAGTCCCCAACCCATATAGTGCATGTCAAAATCATTTAAATAATAAAGGTGCCTTATAAAATATCCATATTGAATAAAGGATACAGTTTTATAAATATTTCCACAAATAATAATATAACTTTCATAGTTAACACCATTTGAAAAATGGTATATGGTCTAGGTAATAATCATATCCATGAAAAATGATATGGGTATTTAAGAAATATTTGATGTCAAATGATCAAAAGAAATAGAATATTTCAAGGGGATTAAAATAAATGAAGGAAGTTAATGTGAATACTATCCTTGTCCAAATAAATCATAAACCATTCATAAGCTAATATAGGATGGTATTAATGAAACATATCACAATTATAGTAAAATAAAGGTTTATTTTTGTTGATGAATAGAAATACTATAACAAGATCTTTTAAAAACATTCTTGAGTAAAATATCCTTTTTGTTTTGAGAAATATTTCTTTGAAAATCATTTTTGAAAACATTTTCAATAAAAAGTAACATTTTAAACATTCAAAGTAAGCTTCAAATAAACTATGGTGGGTAAATTCGTTCAAGTCGTACGAGGCAAAAGAATATTCCTTTTACACAGTAAAAAGATAGAAAAATTCCATGTTCGAAAAAAGAAAATAAAATTACTTTGAAAACATCGGTAAAATAAAAAAGGTTAAAAATGTCTTTACGAAATCATTTTAAAAACAATTTTGAAAACATTTTAATAAAACATGGTCTCTAGAAGAAAAAATGTTCTCCGACTAAGGATATAAATAATGTTAGGTTTTCTGAAAAGCATTTTCTAAAACATTTTGAGTACCAAAGAGTGAAAAATGGTAATAATGTTTGAAAATGGCCATTAATGGACATATGAGATAAAAATAAATGTTTTAATGGTCATATAATTTAATCTAATCGAAATACCATTGAGGTATCATTAAATTAATTATTGAGGAAAATAATCTTCAAACATTCTAAAGTATCCCATACCACTTTGAAAATTTTTAAATCATAATCCTCATGAAGGAATAACATTAAATTAATGTTTAAAATACCATGAAGATAAAATTATTAATGAAATAATATAAAAATGGGAAATTGATACCCCACAAAAAATAATTAAGTGGTAAACATGATATTTATCTCACGGATGTAAAAAGTGATATGATAATCCATTACCTTGTGTTTCCTTTTTGTATTGTGTGTATTTATATTCCTAAATAACAAAATCATATTAATTATTTAATTTCTTCATAAAATTTTTCATCTTTTTCATAAAATTTATGTCACATATTATTATTATGTATACAAATTCTTAAAAAATTATGTTTATGCCAGTTATTTTGACCAAATGTGGTTTATGTGTCAAAAACAACTTTGGTAGGTCAACTATGGTCAAATGGGTCATTATATAACATCTACAGAATAATAATCATGACATAATTATTATATTTATACATAAATTATACTTTTAAAACAAATCATTAAATATGGTTATGAAAAATTAACCAACGTTACAATCATGGAGACAGTAGGTCGTACATACGCATGAGTAATGTTCCTATTTTTCAATGATCATTATAGAAAGAAGGTAAGTAATAATATATATTTTTATAATGATAATTATTTCATAAATAGAATATTATTTAATCATATATAATAATATATATAATTTCTATGATGTAGAAGAAATCATATCATGTCGAGGAGGCGGTAGTCCACACGTCCATGAATGATATTATCTCTTTTTAAGTGTGTGAATCGGTAATAAATAAAATGATATATATTATATTTATATAAAAGTAATTATGTCATCAATATCGTATTTTTTTATGTTACATATTTTTAATTAAAACCCTCATTTATACATTCCTTGTATTTTGTGGATGAATCACAAAGTTTTGAGGGGGTCGTAGTCTACAATTCCACAAATGATGTTATCATTTTTACAAATAATGTAATGTATAGAAATATGTGTTGTAAAAGAATTAAATAAGATTAAATACATAATAATTATCATATATAACATATATAAACAGAGTTTCCATCATAATTTCAACCATGATAGGTGGTGAAGGAAAAATTAACAATCATCATTTCGTGAGGCTGTAGTTTTCCATACACACAAACAATGTGTTTGTTATCTATTAGATGGAGGTGTGTGTGATTGTAGGACTAAAACTTAGCATATAAAATCATGATATGTTTATGATACTTGTTTTTTATACAATAATGTAATAATAAGAGTTTAGGTATTGAAGAATAGAAATAAAACTAAATAGCTTAAGGGAAGATGTTACCTCTTAATCCAGTAACTTCTTTTGGTTTGTACCAAAAGGCTTCCTTGGATTGATTTATACCAAAATTAATTCTTATAATATTAGAGGAGGGATGTTGAGGATCTATTTGGGTAGATATATTTTTATAAAAAGTATCTTCATAGGCGTGAGGAAGGGGGATAGGTGGTGGCCTTTTATAGTGGAGGAAAAAGACTCACTTGGTATTTTTGAAAACAAGTTAGGTGTACACATGTTTTTACCTAAAAAAAGTAATAAAAAACCAAAAAACACAATAATTTAAGGTTAATAGATTAATTATGGACATAAAATGGGTTTTTAAAAAATTTATAGGTCATTTGGGCGCTTATATTAATGGTTTAGTCCCTGTTAAGCTTAATATTTCCTTAATAATTATAATTAATTTTAATTGCTTTCACTAATATTTTTGGTCAAAATCTAAGATGAAATTATTATAAATTATAAATTATTATGATTGAAAATATTTAATTCAATTTTACAAATTACAATCAAAAAATTCATATAAATTAATTTAAATTTAATATAATAGATGAGATGACAATTCAGGGTTTTAAAGTAAAAAGGTCAGAAAGTTTGCTATGTTTTTATTGTCAATTTCAAAGTGACATTGATTTTAATGACCTAAATTTTATTAATTTATAAAAATATGATCCAATTAAAATTTAAAACTAATTAAAATTATAATTTAACCTTATCAATTAATTATATGAAAATGTTGTTTTGAATTAAAATTCAGTATTTTCACTATTCACTAAAAAATGTAACTTCATAGAAAAATACCAATAATTCACCCTAAACTAATTTTTATGTTTCTATTTATAATATTAAGTTTATTTAAACACATTAAATTCACAGAGGGTCAAAAATTGGATTTAAAATGTGTTCTCTATTAAAGGGGGGGGGGTAAAGTGCCTTAATAAAAACATAGGCTTTTATGTGTAAAATTGGATTTGTTCTTATTTTATGCTAATAAAATCTTTTGGATGAATATTAATTTTTTTTATTGAATATAATATATCTATATATATTATATTAATATCACTCACTAATTTTAATTAATTTAATCTATTAGAGTAAAATACTTTTTGAGCATAAAAATAGTTTTCAATAAAAATATTTACTTTATTTTCAATTGATTCTTATATTTATTTTTAATTATTTTGTAACCAATTAATTCATTATATATATTTATAAAGGAAAAATTTTCATAAGTGAGTTATTACTATTCATAATTACTAATTTAATGGCTATGTTATATATAATAATATTTTAATAATATATTATTGTTCGGTGAATCTCGGTCTTGTGTGTAACACAAGCCATTGAAGAAACTAATTGTTGTGTGAAATGTAGGTTAAATTAGTTTCTCATGTATTGAAATATATAAAATATATTTAATTTATTTAAAATAGTAAATATATTATAAATTCTCAGGATATTATGTTCCCTTACGTGCTTAGTGTTGCGTGTCATACACACTATCGAATATAATGTTCATACTTTAGATTTGTGGGGAGTTACAATTACTTTATAAGATATGATATAGAAGGGATAAGATATAAATAACCAAAAAATCCTGATCAAGATAAAGTGTAAATGATCCTATGTACATGCATGAAATTTCATAAAAAATATATACAACTAAAAAGGGACTACAAGTTCCAAAAATAAAAGTAGACACCCCGCTACCACTTCCCCATTGGTTTTTCGCTCAACCCCAACATCACACATCCTAATTTATCTCTCTAAAACAATTAATATATCTTGGGGACACCTAGTCTAAAGTATTATATTATGCACCCTGTTCATCACATCATCTCATCATCCCATCCAAATATCCAAATAATAACTAAGTAGTGTCAGGGAGCCACCATTACAACCATGTACACACATATATGGGAAAGATAACCACCATGCATACTAACACATGATACTAATAGGATAAGAGAGTAGGGTCAAAGGGGGTATTCATCCTTTCATTTATCCTCAACCAAGATATTGGGGAAAATACCTTCTTAGATTCCACTAGGTGTCAGTCTCCCTACTGACATGGGTGGGGTAGCATATAAAATCACATAACATACAAGATATAATATAGATCACAACCACACTATGAGAATTAACTTAGTATTAGGCTCAACTACAACTATTATCTCTTGGAAACCTAGCTACCTCTACTAAGAACTATTTATCCTATAAGCACACAAGAATTCAATGATTTTAAATTAATTAATTATTTTCTTTTAAAATTTCCATGGAAATTAATTAATTAATTATCCATTAATTAAAATTATTCCATTCCACATTTCATTAAACAAAAAATGAAGTCCATTCCCTCTGGCATAATCCAACCGATTCCATGATTCCTCAAGATTATCAATATTTACATTCCATTTAAACACAAACCCCATGAATTAATTTTTTTAATCATTTTCATTCTATAATCATAGGAACTATAAAAAATACTAAGATACTATAAAAGTTATGCATAATAAAGAAAACCCAATTTCCTCAAGTAGTGGGGAAAAGAATTTAGGTAAACTATCAATCCAACTATCTGAACTTAAATTCATAATATTTATCAAGTAATCATTTGAATTTTAGAACAAAAATGGAAAATATCATCTTCAGTTTGTTCCATAAATATTACTTCCATCCTTGACACCATCATGTATATAACTATGCATCTCTCTATCATAGGAATCCACTACTACCATAAACCTGAGCCTCCCCACCCATATCACATCAACCAACAACCATCCTAGGATCGCATCAAATCGCATATCAAGTCTCACATCCAAAGAGAAAAAAATAGGAAACAAACACAAAATTGATTCAACAGGGCATATGGTCCATAAAAATAAGGCATCTATCCTTCACATTTAAACAAACTCACTTGGTCCAAAAAATCTACCTTTATCAAATAATCAATTATTTACCATATTTGATTAACTAATTCATTTATCACAATTTATAACCATGGGTATCCTCTGAAATTATCTATTGAAAGATAATAATTATTTTAACATGATTAATGGTCCATACCTTCCCAATTTGGTTATTGGAGATGTTCAGAGGAGGATCAGAGGAAGTCTGGATAAGTTCAGTTGCTAAAGGGTGGAAGAAGGGATATTACACATAGTGTAACTGGATTACATGAAGTGAAATTTAGTTTCACAGATTCTCCAGAGGGTTTCGAGGTGTATAAATATTTTACATTATGAGTAGATGGATTTCATGCTGTGTAATATATCAGGGTTAGAAAAATAAAATAAAATGAAGAGGTAGTGAATTTTTTTCCAGAAACTGAACACCAGGGATTACATGATGTGAAATGGGATTACACGTCATGTAATCCCTCGATATGGTGTAGTTTTAAAATTTATTTTTGGTCAAACTTATATTTATTCGATCGTGTTCTCTTCTTTATCCTGTTTTGGGTGAGCCCTAGGAACCCCGAGGTATTCTTCGATCCCTTCATCATCCTTCTTATATTTTTTTATCCCAATTGATGTTTGTTGGTGATCCATGATTGATTCGTGGTGAGTTATCTTCTCTTTATCACCTATTTTCCTTCCATTATTCTCCCAGGGATCCAATGTAGTGTTGTTTATTTGGTTTGAGGTGTGTTTGGGTTGTGTTTTGATTGATCCTTCTTGTGGCGTAGGTTGATCTACAGTTCCTCATAGTACGGTTGTAGTTTTTGGGTGTTCTTCTTCACCCTAAGGTGCACAACAAGTTGGGAGGCTTCCTTGAGGTAGGATTTCCCTCGTTTCTCTATGTTTAGAAACATTGGGGAAGGGGTTCTACTTTTGTTTATCCACGGATTATGGTTTTTTTTGATTTAATATAAGATAAAGAAATTGGTTAATTGAAATTAAAGTGTAAAGAGTATGCTTTGCTTGTTTTTACAACCTTGATATGATTGTGATATTTTAAATTGCACGATCTTGATTCCCTGTTGAAAATTATGACCATTGATGGCTTTGTTTATGCTGGATATATGTATTGTGACAATTTTGATTATTGTGATATCACCTTAAATAGAAATCGGTTAACTACTTATACTTGGATACTGAAATGGTTTCCCTAGGATTTTGGTTTGTGTGATAATTCTCCATTAAATAAAGTGGAATGTTATAAAAGACCTTTTGTAAATATGTAAATGGATCTTGATGCGTTTTTATGTGAGAACACGCTTGTGGTATGATGATGTGTGGTTAGGAATGTGGGGCTTATAGTTTGTGAGTTGCATTTTTGGGATGGTGAGATGATAGTTTGTGGTACGTTCTTTGGGGTGGTGGGTTGATTGTTTGTGGGATGTGCTTTTGGGGAGGTGAGGTGATAGTTTGTGAGCTATGATTTTGGGGAGGTGAGGTGATAGTTTAGTGGGCCATACTTTTTGGGTAGCTAGGTGATGAAATGTTGAACTATTTGTGAAATGTGGTTGTATTGTGCTAAATACCCGAGTAGTGATTGAATAAATTGAATAATTGTTTAACAATGTTTGTAATGGATTGGGTTGGTTTGGTTAATTGAATAGAGATGGTTAATGAAAATTTTAATGGTGGGTTGTATGGTTAAATGTGGTTGATTATAAATAATCAAATGAATGCGTGTTAAACATAGAGTAAATGTGAAGCTGCCTTAATTTATCAGGGCTCTTCACCTTCTGAAATGACTATTGTAGGTACTAATAAATGTATTTAGAGGTAAAATAAAAAGTGATGATGTTGTGAGTTGTTTTATTTGGTCATGACCCCATTGGATGGGCTTTAGTGTCTAATACTGTATATATACTTTCATATTCTTGTGATTTGAATATGCACCCCACCCACATTGATAACTACATCTCGAACACCCTCATAGTCATGTGGGGGGTGTTTTCCCAACATCCATTGGGAAGTAAGGATAGATGGGTACCAGCTATTTCCCACTCTCTCTTATAGTAAAGGTAGGTATGGAACATGTTGTGATGGGTAGAGGTATTTTAGTGCTTTAGATGGTGGTTGTGATAACCTAGGTTTCTTCAGGCGAGATGTGATAGCCACAGTATTTTCAGGCTAGGTGATATGTGTCCCAGGTGTCTTCGGGATAAGGTGTGATGACCCAGGTGTTTTCAAGTGTGATGTCATCTTGCTTGTGGGGTGGTAGACTAGGTGTTTTTAGGAAAGATTTGTGTGGTCGTGCTTGTAGGGAAGAAAGCCTAGTTTTTGTGGGTGAGGTGTGCTGTGACTGTGCTTGTAGGGTGGTGTGGTATATATAAGATATGGGAGCGCCAAGATGTATGATGTTGGGTGTGAGAGTGGCATACTAATTGGAAAGTGGTGAATGGTATCTTTATCGACTTGGTCATTTTATATTATATTACCTGACTTGTGTTACTTGGTGAACATGACTTGGGGAGGTTGGTTTTTGTTAGTATTCCTGTACATGTGTTGTTTGGTTATGTAGTTTTCTCATAGGTGCATTAGTATTCTTCTTTCACATGTGCATGAAATACTTTTGTTTTACTACCGAGTATACTTGTACACTCACCCTATGTATATAAAACCATTTTCAAGTTTGTATGAGGATTTTTAGGATCATGGTAGACCTTACAAGCTCAGATCCTTGAGAGTTGTTGTGTCACTGCTTTAGCTTTACTTTTGGGTATTTACTTCAGAGAATTTATTGTATTTTTAGCAGTTCTTTTTAAACATGAATTTTGGGATGGTTTTTTGATTTCTTATATATATATATATTTATGTGTGTGTGTGTGTCTATGTGTGTGTGTCTGTGTGTCTTGGTGTTATTTTTGGGTGATTCATCTTATCTCATAATCCTATTTATATTATAAAGGGTAATGACTCCTATATTATGAGATTTGTACACCCTTGGTGCTATTCGCCAACCTAGGGCTTACTGGAGGCATAACTCAGGGGTCATTATCTACCTTTCTATATTTCCAACCTGGAAGGGGTATCCTTGGAGGGAGGGGGTTGTGAAAGAGTGGTATCAGAGGTGATGGTTGAGATATAGAATGGATTTTGGAGTTAAGAACATTAAGGATTTCATGGGGTGGTATAGGAATAATTCCAATTGACCTTGTGCATGACATAGGTGAAGAATACTGGCAAGGAAATGATCTGTTAATACCACCCATGATCTAGTACATAGACTCTGTGCTTATTGAATGACTAAGTGAGATGAATCTACTTATAGGGTAGAGACCTAGGAAAGGTAAATTCATCATAATGACTTGTGTTCTTGTTTTAAGTGGGTTATTTTTTGAAAGTTTAAATGAAAAATAAAATGAATTAAATTAGTTAAAAAGAATTTTAAATGAAACTACATACAACCCAGGCTTAGAAAATCAGTGTTTTTCTTTCATCTATGGATCTTGGTCATCGTCTGCATGTATCTAAGATAGTTTAGGTTCAACAGGATGATCTGGTTGATCGACAGAGGGTTGATCCAATTAAGTTGGATGGTCAATGGCATAAGAAATTTCAGGGATTATAGGGGAAAGATTTGGGAAATTATGAGGGTAGTGTTTTCAGTGTGTAGATAGAGAGCTGGCTGGGGGAGCTCGAGATAACTTTAAGTTTGATCCGAGTCCTGATAGAGTACTAGGCCCCTTTGGAAAATAGTCATATATGGGGAGCTATGCATTAGTGGTGGATGTTGTATCTAGAATATTAGAAGAAGGAAGACATTTTGTATGATGTCTTCAAAAAGAAGTTCCAAGCACAGTCCCTTTCATCAACCATGAAGGTAGTGAAGTTGAAGGAGATTATTTATCTTCAGTAGAGGATCATGTAAGTGCGGGAGCTTGGAATCAAGTTCAAGATTTTTTTTTATTTTTTCCCTAGATCCTTTTTCGGATGAGGAGTTTCATACATGATGTCTTGATGAGGAACTTCATCCTTCTATATAGCATGTAATTACTACTTTTACTTTGCTGAAATATCTGGAAGTTCATAATAAAAAAAAGGTGATCGAGTGGATGCACTCACGAGAAGGTTTACTATGAGAGGGGATCTAGAAGGGTTCTTAAAGGGGAAGATCTATCAGTTTTATGTCTTAAGAATCAAGGCCTTCAACTTTTCAACTAGAAGGGAGTCAACTTTAGCAGCTTCCTTTTCGGCCTTTTTGTGATATTGTTTTTTTTGATTTTCTTGGGAGCTTTGTGGAAGTGTGTTTTGGTTGTGGTATTCATGGAAATTGCATGAACCAATGCACATTGGTTCCTTGAGTTTATTTTGGTGGAGGTGGGAAGGTTTAGTTCCAACCTCACCAGTAGCTTCTGGTGAAACCATTTCAGTAGCAGGGGAATTAGGTTTAATATCTACCAAGGGGAGATGGAGCAGGTAGAGGCCAGCCTCAGAATGTTCCTCATGTTCAGGGACCGTGACATGAACATGTTCATGGAGGTGGTAGTTAATAGAGATGTAGATGAGTTGAGTGTGGTCAATTTCATGCAGTGGAGGTAGTAGTTCTAGAGGGAACAGAGATCGTCAGAGGTACAATCAGTTTTTTTAACACTCTTGTTTGTGCCTTGTTTGATTCAAGTGTTTCACACTCCTTTGTTGCACCCACTCTAGACCATGCTATAAGAATATACATAGAGAGGATTCCCTTACCCCTAGTGTTGAGTATACTAGTCAAAGTCTAGACTAGCTTGTTTGATGTGTGCCTGGGGTGTAGACTGATGATGGAACTGCATCAGTCCCATGGGAATATTTTATTACTACAGATGCAGTCATTCGATGTCATCCTCTACATCGATTAGTTGTATTCCATAGGTGTTGTTATTGAATAATTATTGTGTAGAGTCTTGTTTTCAGATGTGAATGGTCAGTGTGTGGTTTTCTTTGGTTAGTAGAGTTGTCAGGTGGGTAGTCAACAAGTAGAGCACCTTCTTTTCTTGTTGCCTGAGTTATCAGTGGAATCAATATATGATAAGATGGTGGAGGTTCTCTAGTTCATTGGAGAATTCCTGGTTTTTTAGGAGGTTTTTATGTTACTCCCTTGATGTGATGTTGAGTTTGGGATAGACTTACAGCCTTGTTATTCTCTAATTTTTATGGATCATTATCAGATGATAGCTTTTAAGTTACAGGTTTTGAGGCTTCAGATAGATGATATGATGAAGAAGGTTTTTATTCGGCCCAGTGTGTCTCCACAGGGTGATCTAGTGTTGTTCTCTAATAAGAAAGATGGTAGTTTGAGGTTGTGTATAGAATACCATAGGTTGAAATAGGTGACTATTAAAAATTGTTTCCCTCCTCCAAGGATAGATGATCTTTTTGACCATCTAAGATGGGAGAGTTGGTTTTCTAACATTGATATGAGGTCTAGATATCACCAGTTGAGGGTGAAGGAGGGATATATCCCAAAGACTTCCTTTAGGTGCAGGTATGGGAACTTCAAGTTTGAGGTCATTCCATTCTGAGTTACAAACACAGTATCCTTGTTCATGGGGATTATAAACTTTGTGTCCCATGAGTTCCAAGATTAGTTCACTATCATATTTATCAATGATATCTTAATATACTCGAAGTTAGAATAGGATCATTTTCAGCATATCCAAGATATCTTGACAGTTCTTTGATGACACCAGCTCTAGGGAAAGTTATTCAAGTATAATTTTTGGATATGAGAGGTGCATTTCCTTGGAAATGTGGTGTCTCAACAGTCTATTGAAGTAGACCCATCGAAGGTCGAAGAAGTTTTTTCTTGGGAAGTACTTATAAATGTGGCAGAGGTTTTCATTTTCCTTGGTCATGTAGGCTATTATTGGAGGTTTGTACTCGATTTTTCTTGATTTGAATCCCTGTTGAATACCTTAACGAGGAAATAACATGATTTTGTGTGTATTTATCAGTGCTAGATAGCATTTAGTTATTTTAAGGGGAAGTAGGTTAGTGCTCTAGTGCTTTGGTTTCCTAAGGAAGGGGTGATGTTTAATGTGTTTTGTAATGCTTCCCATATGGGTTTGGGATGTGTGCTGATGCAGTATAGGGTAGTGATCTCTTATGGGTCTAGGTAGTTACATCCCAATGAGCTTAACTATAACACCCACAATCTGGAGATAGCATCAGTTTTGTTTTCACTGAAGTTGCATTGACATTACCCCATTGGGGAGCACTTTGTGGTCTTTACATTTCACAAGATCTTGAGGTATATATTTTCCCAATGAGATTTAAACTTTTGGTGCTAGAGGTGGATAGAGTTTCTTCAAGACTACGATTTTTAGATCTCCCACACCTTAATAAGGGGGAATATTATGGTCGATTCTTTGAGAATGAAGTCATGGAATGGTGTTTTCAAGAGTCTAAGGATGCTTTGAGAGAAATGGAGGAGTTAGAAGCCTTTAAATTAGATTCAAGAGTGGATGGTGGTAGATGCTATTTGTTTTAGACGATGGTGAAGTATTGTTTGATGTAGAAGGAAAAGGAGTCTCAGTGGGGAGACTCAGAGGTAGAGTTTATGCATGATCATGTTGGCCATGGTGATGCTCTAGAGGGATGGTCGAAGGATGGTTGGAACCAGATATTATTTCATGAAAGGCAGTTTGTTCTGATAACAATGTGTAAGGGAGTTCTTCGTGAGTTCCATAGCTCACCATTGGTAGTACACCTAGGAATTTACAAAATGTACTGTGGCTTGACGACTCAGTTTTGGTGAATTGGGATGAAATAGACACTGGAGGAGTTTTTGGAAAATTACATGGTTTTATAGTAAGTAAAGGTTGAGAATTATGTTCCTAATAGTTTGTTATATCCCTTGAAGGTTTCTAAGTGAAAATGGAATGAAATATCTATGAATTTTATCACAGTATTACCTAGATCTCAGTGAGGTTGTGATTTTATCTGGGTAATAGTGGATTGGCTGATGAAATCATCCCAGTTAGTAGTGATCAAGGAGTTGGGCATAATGGATTATTTGGATTAGAGGCACATAGATAAAGTGGTGTGGTTTTATAGAGTTCGATGGTCCACTGTCTCATATTGGGATTCACATTTTACCTCATGAGTCTGGAGGGGATTACACCATGATTTTAGCACTCAGTTATGCCTCAAAAATACCTTCTACCCTCAGACATATGGGCATATATAATAGACTATCCAGGCATTAAAGGATATGTTATGGGCGTGCATCTTGGACTTTGGGGTATCTTTGATTTGACACCAACCCTTAGTGAAGTTTTCTTATAATAATGTATATCCCTCTTCAATTGTTATGGCCCTGTTTGAGGTTTTTTATGGAATACCATGTCATTTTCCATTGTGATGGATAGAGGTTGGGAAGATAGCTATTCCTGGTCCTGGTGTGGTGTAGAGAATGACAGAGAATGTTCATATTGTTCATGATAGGATGAAGGTAGCGAAGGACCGGAATAAGTATTATGTTGATCATAGGAGGAGGCCCATGGAGTTTGAGGTTAGGGACCATGTGTTCTTGAAAGTTTCCCTTCAACCTGGGTAGTAGAGGTTTGAAAGAGGGAGTAAAATTTCTCCCATGTTTTTTGGGCCTTTCCAATTGTTGGGGTGAGTTGGCGATGTGGTGTATCAGTTGGTGTCGCCACCTCAGTTGGAAAGGATCCCTGACGTCTTCCACATATCTTAGCTTCATCATATATTCACGATTACTCCCATTACATTGACTGTGGAGAGTTGGATATTTTGGATGATACGATGTTTTTGGATTGAATAGTAGAAATCCATGATTTCCAAGAGAAGTCACTATGTGGACAAACCGTTTCTTTGGTTCGAGTGTAGGGGAGGTATGTTGTATAAGAGGAGAGTAATTGAGAGCTAGAGACATAGATTTATTCTCAGTACCCAGAGTTGTTTTGTGTTTTTTCATTATTATGTTTTTATTTTGGATGAGATGTTTGATCCTTGTTCTATTAGATGAGTTGTTTTCCTTGGTTTATGATGTGTGTGGTGTGATGTGTGATAAATTCCTGACATATGAAAAGGGAAGGACCATATTTCTAATTGAGATACACTACATCCGATGTGATTAAACCCATACAGGCGAGTCAGTGCTGCCCGGAGAAGATAATATCTTGATATAGAATATGGAATTCTATAATTCATGTGTTCAGGATGGTGTAGTTTGTTGGTTTTAGTGGTTGTTGGTTTAAGCTATGAGGATTTTGATATGGATGTGAAGTGGGTGTATGATAGTGTGGTTATGTAAGAGGAGGAATATTACAGTTGAGAAATGTTTTTTTGTCTATTTGGGTTTGTGTTCTTGGCTGGTGGTAGCGTTTGAGGTATGATGAGATCCTTGAGAGGTATCTCATTGGGTGGTTGTTTGGACCACTTCTCTTCTGGCATTGGTTTTGGATTTTTGAGGGATATAATCATTTGGGAGGTATCTGATGTAACGGACTATGCCTTCCTCATCCATTATTTTTTTTAGCTTTGGTTGTTAGAGGTGATTGGAGGAGCCTCGAAGGGAGTATGGAGTAGTTCAGTTTCTAATGGGTGGAAGAAGGGATATTACACACCATGTAACTAGATTACACGACCTAAAACTTGGTTTCATAGCTTCTCTATAGGGTTTCATGGTGTTTAAATATTTTACATGACATGAATAGGGGTTTCAAACCATGTAATATATCAAGGTTAGAAAAATAAAATAAAATTAAGAGGCGACACATTTTTTTGGTGGAAACCAAACACCGAGGATTTCACGATGTGAAATGGGATTACATGTCATTTAATCCACAAAACCAGTGTAGTTTTAAAATTTATTTTCAGATTAAATTTTATTCATTAGACCATTCTCTCTTATCCCTATAATTTTTAGATAATCATAGGCACCCCGAGGTGTTATTAGAGCCCTTCTTCATACCTCTTCAATCCATTGATCCTAATGGATGTTCATTGGCGATCTATGGTTGATCCTTGGTGACTTATCTTCTCCTCATCACCCTTTTTTCCTTCCATTATTATCTTGGGGATCTGTTGCGGTGGTGTTTCTTTGGTTTGGGGTGTGTTTGGGTTTTTTTTTGATGGATCCTTGGTGTGGTATAGCTTGATCTACGATTCCTTGTTGTACAGTTTTGGTTTTTGATCATTCTTCTTCTCCATAAGGTACCCAATAAGTTGGAAGTCTTCCTTGAGGTAGTATTTCCATTATTTCCCTTTATTTTTTAACATTCAGGAGAAAATATACTTATTTATCTATGGATTATGGTATTTTTAGTTTAATCTATGATAAAGAAATTTTTTAATTGAAATTAAAAGGTATATGGGTATGCTTCACATGTTTTTATAGGATAGATATGATTTTGATATTTTTAATTGTATGGTCTTGATTCCCTACTAAATAATTGTGGTCGTTAGGGGATTTGTTGCACTGGATATATGTATTATGATTATTATGATTATTGTGATATCACCTTAAATAGAAATTGGTTAATTACTTATACTTGGCTAATGAAATGGTTTCACCAAGATTTTGGATTATGTGATAACACCCCCTAAAATAAAGTGAAATGTGATAAAAGCCCCTTTGTAAATATGTAAATGGATCTTGATGTTTTGTGATGTGAGACCATGATTATGGGATGATGATGTGTTGATGGGTCATGTGTGGATGATAGTTTGTGGGCTATTATTTTGGGGCAGTGAGCTGATATTTTGAGGGATGTTCTTTTTTGGGGTGGTGAGGTGATAGTTTGTGGGTCATGTTTTTAGGGTGGTGGGTGATAATTTGTGGTCCATGATTTTGAGGTGGTGAGGTGATAGTTTTGTGCGCCATGATTTTTGGGGTGGAGAGGTGATAGAATGTTGAGCTATTTGTGGAATGTGGCTATGTTGTTCTATATGCCCATGTAATGATGGAATAAATTGAACAATTATTTAAAAATGTTTGCAATGTCTTGTGTTGGTTTTGTTAATGGAATGGAGATGGTCCATGAAAGGATTAATGGTGGGTTGTGTGGCTAAATGTGGTTGATTCTAAATAATAAAATGAATGGGTTTTAAATATAGAGAAAATGTAAATTCAACTTAATTTATTAGAAATATTATCCTTGTAAAATGACTATTGTAGGTTCTAATAAATTCATTTAAAGGTATAATAAAAAATAACAATATTGTGGTTCTGTTTGTTTGGTTATGAACCCATAGGTTGGGACTGAGCATTTGATACTTTATATATACTTTTATATTCATGTGATTTCTATAATCACACCACCCACATTGATAAATACATGTAGAAAACATGTATAGTCATATAGAGGGTGTTTTTACCAACATCCAATGGGGAGTACACATGATTGGGTACCCAATCTTTCTTGCTCTCTCATCCAGGTGAGGTAGGTATGGCACAAGTTATGATAGAAAGAGGTCTGTTAGTGCTTTATATAATGGTTGTGATGGCCTAAGTGTACTTGGGAAATATGTGATATCCCAGGTGTTTTTGGGTGAGGTGATATATCTCCTACGTTTCTTTGTGATGAGGTGTGATGACCCATGTATTTTTGGGCGAGACATAACCGTGCTTGTGGGGTGGTAGCCCAGGTGTTTTTAGGAGATGTGTGTGTGTGTGTACTTGTGGGGTGGAGAGCCTAGATGTTTATAGAAAAGGTGTGTTGTGACCATGGTTGTGGGGTAGTGTGGTATACATAAGAGATGTGAGTTCTATGACATATGACGTTGGGTGTGAGAGCGACATACCAATGGTAAAGTGGTGTGGGGTACCCTTATTGATGTGATCATGTTATATTATATTACTTAACTTCTATTATTTGGTGAGTGTGCCTTGGTGAGGTTTGGTTTGGTTAGTATACCTGTATAGGTGTTGTTTGGTTCTACTATTTTCTCATAGGTGAATTAGTATGTTTTTTCACATGTGCATGAGAGACTTTGGTCTTCCTACTGAGTATACTTGTATTCTCACCCTATGTATATAAAAATATTTTTAGGTTTCTATGAGGATTTTTTAGATCATTATGGACCTTACTAGCTCAGATCCTTGACTGTTTCAATGTCACGACTTTAGATTTACTTTTGGGTATTTACTTTGGAGACTTTATTGTATTTGCATCAGTTCTATTTATACATGAATTGTGGAATAGTTTTTTTCTTTCTTATATATATATATATATATGTATTTGATTTTTTTGTGGGTGATTTATCTTATATCCTGATTCTATTTATATTATAAAGGGTAATTCCTCCCATATTGTGATATTTGTATACCCTTGGTGCTAGTCTCCATCCTGGGGCCTACTGGAGGTGGGACTCAGGGGTCATTATCTCTATTTATTCATTGCCAACCTAGGAGGGGTATCCTTATAGGTAGGGGGTTATGACATGATTCCTAGAATAACTTTTAGTTTCATTAAACTTTAAAAAATAAATTTTTTTAACATGAATTTAATCATTTACAATAAGAGGCACTTCTAACTTCATTTTCTTTATCCAATTCCACAAACTTATGTAAGAAGAAATTAATTAAACATTAATCAAGTATCAATTTTATTTATATCAAATTATAATAAGAATGATTTTTAAAACATGACTATGTAATTATCTATACATACAACATTATCATATTTATGTTCTTTATCCATTTTTATCAAATTAAACAAACTAAACCAAGAATAAATATAGATAACACACTATACAGTAAAAATAAGACGAAAATTTTTATCACGATGGATAAACATGAGATCATTAAAATCCAAAAAAAATATTTGATTACTATAGTTTAATATTTATTATGGTTAATTTGATATTCATTCAAAGTATTAAATAATTTTAACTTTACAATTTCATATAAAAAAAATATGAGAAGCAATGAATCCACTTTTTGGTATTTTACCCTTAAAAAAACACTATATCCAAGGAATATAAGAGAGATATAATGTTTTTTCTCACTAGTAAACTACAAATGAAGAGTTATAAAAAAATTATAAAGAGTATTTAACTGAACATAGGGTATTTGGCTCATCTGAATGAGTGGAAAATGATGTAAAATAAAGGGAAAATGATTTTTAATTTCAAAATAGTAGAAACACATATTCAGAAAAGTAGTTTTGAATCCCCTATTTAATTTTCCGAATTCTTTGTTTAAAGATTATAACTTAATTTCATACCTATTAAAATATTAAAAAATCAAAAGAAATTAATTCCTTTATTTTAGGATTTTTAAAATGTTGAAATGGAATCTAGGGGGTTATAGGTTGAATAAATAGAAGAAAAATGAAAAATAGAGTAAAAACACTACCTATACATAGATTAGGGGGTCTGTGTATGGGTAACTTGTTTTAACCTTACACAACACTATTAAAGGGATTACGTAAGGGTAGATTGATCTTACCCTTATAAACACTTTGAAAATTCCATATCACCCTTATAAATGGTAGGTGGTATGCGTTATGGTAACTTGTTTTTACCCTTATGCAGTGAGATATTCTAAGGCTCATGTAAGGGTTTCTTGATGTTACCTTTAAAAGGCCATTATAAAAACTGACTCATCCTTAGGCACAGTAGGTGTCCTGTGTACGGGTAGCTTGTTTTACCCTTACACAACACTATTTCAAGGATCACATAAGGGTATATTGATCTTAACCATTCAAAACCTTAATAAAAAAATCCTTACCCTTACGTATGAATTAGGTCCTACATAAGAGTGAGTTTTCCCTAAAAACATTAAATTTTCAGTGAAATGGACTTATTAATTAAAGGAAAAGGGTTTATTAGTAACATAAAAATTATAATAAACTTTCTAAGAGATTTTATAATTATTTTAAAACATTTAGAATCCTCTAAATACATCTACCAAAACATAAAAAACTTATTGTTTTTAAAAAAATCATTTTAAATAAAATTTCTAAAAGGAAACATGAACCTTAAAACTACTAGGAAAAATCCTTGAAAGAAAAAGGAAAGGCTTGAGGAAAATCTGGACCTTTACATTAAATACCTCACAAAAAATTATCTACCAAAATAATTAAAACCAAACCTAGAGAAAAAGAAATAAAAATGGTTGTAACATATTTGGACTAATACTCCCTAACATAATTGAGATTAGTTTACTACTGGACCTCAAGCATGCATCACTATATACTAGAGGCTACCTACTAGTAGTGAGGGTGTAAGGAACAAAGTGGGGATACAATTCCCTCATATACATAGTAGATAAAATAGTGGAAACAACATAAATAATCACCTATATTACTAAATTAGTGTAAATACCAATTTCAAACAATCTGAAAAATAATAAATACCATGAAATGATAGCCTGAATGTAACAAAATGACATGATAAAATTCATACAAGTGAAAGAATAAATAGAATCAATAGACAGAAATCTATAATCCTTGGTCTTTAATCCCATAATAATGACATCTTTAAGATCTGACCCATCCAGAAAGCACTCAATCAAGAACAGGGTCCCTTTCCCTTAGACATACCTGCATCCATGAATTCTGATCGGGTACTAAATGGTGTCCGAAAAAGGTGTGAGTATAACTTAGTAGGTCGACAGCCATAGTGTTTAACCAATCCAGTATAAATTTATAGTTTATGAAATAGTATGATAATCAATATTATTAATTCATAAATTTATACAAAGCATCAAATAAACCTTCCAATCCTTGAGCTCTAGGTTGACACCCTAGTTAACCAAACCTACTTAGAAATGATATCAGATATCTCTATCAGGTGTTGGACCCTCCTACCTAGTATGGATCACCTATTCCATTGGTATATTATTCTATATAGGAGGAATTTATTATATCACATATCAAGTAACTGACCAATACTCGGTTCCATGTGAATTAACTATGCTAGATCTACTTATGTGTTCCCATGGTGCAATACCATACTAGGTAAAATGTAACTATATCATACTGGGATCCATGCGAATTGCTCATACTGAAGCCTCTTACAACTTCCCAAGGTGCAAGACCATGCCAAGGGGTAAAGTAACCATATCATAGTGGGATCCATGAAAATTACCCATGTTGGTGATTTTTACACCTTCCTATGACATAAGGGTAAAGTAACCATAACATACTGGACACCATGAAAATTAACCATGCTGTAGTTGCTTACATCATTACATGGTAAAATACTATACTAGGGATAAAGTAACCATATCATATTGGGCTCTATAACAATTACCCATACTAGAGTCACATATGTCTTCCCATGGCACAAGACCATACCAGGGGAAAAGTAACTATATAGATTGGTGGATTCTCTTTCCTAGGATGAATCATTAGAATCACGTCTCACGATAGAGTGAAGAACACCCTTGGGAACCATGTTAGTAAAAATCAAGTAAATGTAAGCTAAAAGTATTCCATTCATCAACCATACCAAACATGTTATTATAATCCAATTTGGTAAATTCAACTAATTACCAATTAACAGTCCATTTATTCTCAATTAGTGGATTATCCTATATAGGATTAATTACTAGAGTCACATCATTCAAAGTTACCAATTATCCTAATTTACTTTTTATTCCAAGTTTACTAGGTTAAGCTAATTATAAATAATTTATTTTCATTAGAGGAAGATCTATATTCATCTAATCTAAGTTACAACCCAATTTTGAAGGTTAGAACACCTCTTGGGTGGATGCCAATCCTGGTCTTATCACTAACAGACCCAATTATATCCATGAGAAGTCTAAGTATGCAAATTTCCTCAAATTTTTAATTTCCCAATTAGTTAGGTCGTGTGAATGGCATGCTGACATGATCAAACTTATTTCACATACTAGAGGAAAAGAAACAGATATTAGGGAGTTACTATAGATAGCCCACCTAAAAAGTAGAGTATACATAGGAATTTTTCAACATCCAAGGTATAATTGAGTTCCCCATTCCTTCCATTCAATAATGAAAAATATTTATATCAACACAAGATATCACATCTAGGAATGGTTTGGTCAACTCAAACTGGGGTTTCCCAAGTGAAAACCAATGGATAAGGGTGGAGAAGAAGAACTGAAGGGATTACCTATGATCTCTAGGTTTGGAACACCAAGATCTAATGGGATCTTACTTCTGTTCAAAAGAGGATTCTCAGAGATCAACTACATAAGGTATGAAATTTGAGAGAATGGGTGCATGTTTTGAGAAACATAGGGCACTAGAGATCAAAAGAAATTTCGAGAACACCACATTTATGACATGAATTGGGGATTCACAATGTGAATGCCTCAATTTCTAAATATGTTGAGAAATTCATTTCCTCAGCTTTAAAATCGAGAAAAAAACTACTTTCATGTAATGAATAACTCACAAGTCAAGAGTTTTTGATTTACAGACTTCCTAGAACCATTCATGGAATGATTAATGTTTACAGGGTCTACCTAGAATCATTGACACCTTGTATGTGTTTCATGGGGTTTTCATAGAACCAGTCATGTCTTGAATGGACCATTCATAACATGAATTTTTTCTATACATAAGATTTATATCCCCTTTATACATACTCTATATATATAACCCTACTAGAAAAATATGTTATTACTAAGGTAAATGCCAAAAACAACTGATCTAAGGAAGGTTTACTAAAAACATAAATAGGGATATACCTAAAAAATATGGGATATTACAACCTCTCCACTATATAACAACTCATCCTCAAGTCGTGCTGCAAAGAATCAATATGGGGTATCAGTATCCCTCTCTTAGATATCCTCTTACTCATGAGCATGCTATCACTACACTCATACTAGAGGAACAATTTTCCCTCAAAGATTTTTCTCACTATGGTCCATGATACATATTGGATTCCCCTCAAATGATTCATCAACATATTTATCAACATCATAAATATCTATCACATGATAAGGGTAAGGATGATATCTCTGAATCTATGAAATTTGAAACACATCATGCATCTCAATGAAGTATTATAGAAGGGATAAATGGTACACCATTGGACCGACCCTCTCTATTATCTCAAAAGGCCTGACAAACCTGGGTGCAAGGTTTCCCTACTTCTTAATATGATGTTTCCCCAACCTAGGAGACACCCGAAGAAAAACCTAATAACCAAACTTGAACTCTATAGGTTATCTCTGATAATCAACATATGATTTATACCGAATCTTAATGATCACCAACCACTTTTTTGATTAATTGAACTTTCTGAAATGCCTTCTGCACGAGATTAGGTCTAATGAGGATTGACTCTCCTACCTATTACCAAAAAAGAGGAGAATGAAATGAAATTATATACAAGTACATGAAAGTGTCCATTTTGATCATTTTTTAGAAAATTTTATTATAAGTGAACTACACGAGCACTAAATTATGCTTCCAAGAACCACCAAAGTATAAAATACAGGATCATAGCATATCCTCCAGAATCTGAATCATGTATTTAGATTTATCATCAGTATGAGGATGATAGGTTTTACTTATAATGATCTACAATACCAAATCATTTTGAATAACCTTTTATAAAAAATATTTGAAATGAGTATCTTGATCAGAAATGATACTTCTCATAACACTGAGTAGCTGAACTATTTCCTGCACATAGAAACTACCCAGATTATTGGAAGTGAAGGTCTCCTTAATAATAAATAAGTGGGTTACCTTCATTAGTCGACTCACAATCACCCATAATACATAATTATTATGAGGTGTATTGGGTAATCCGGTCACATAATCTATAGTGACATCATCCCACTTCCATTCCAGAATGGGTAGAGGTAATAATAACCCTGTAGGCCTCTGGTGCTCGGCCTTCACCTATCGATCGGTGAAACAAATTTTCATGAAGACTAATATATATTTCTTTATCCTTAGACACCAAAACTATTTATGAAGATCATTATACATCTTTTTAAGACTTTAATATACCACCCATTGAGAATCATGAAACTCCCTCATCATCTCATTGCATAGTCCCATAGAAACCCATACATGGACATTTATTAGAAGATCATTTCTTCCACCAAGGGACCATCTTGATAGAGACTCACCAATATATAACCGATCTCTCAGATCCAATCCCTTGAGATAATATATATTCTCTCTCTTGATCTAGTCTAAAATAACTAGTATAAAAATGTTGAAGTCAAAGATACTCACCCCTAGGACTCATGAGCATCTAGATACATGTTCACAAAGAGTACCATCAGGATCCACTCATAACAAGACTCAAATAATGCCTCTTTCAGGTCCTTTAAACTCAAGGAATTGTCAACAAGGTTTCCCTTTCCTGGAGTGTAATCCATCTTAAAGTTTAAGGACTATAGATACTCTACCCACCACCTCTTCTAAAGTGTTATGTTACACTAAGAAAAGATGTACTTGAGGATCTTGTGGTCCATGCATACGACAAAAATATCACCTAAAAAATAGAACTTCTAGAAACTATGGGAGTGTAACACCACAACTAACTATATATCATGATTAGGATAGTTCCACTCATGCAATATCAGCTATCTAGATCCATAAAAACCGCTCAATCCTACAATATCAGAACAAATTAGAGTCCAACTCTGATTTTATTTGTAGGAAATTGTATATTCCTTACTCAACATAGGTAAGGTGAGGATTGGTACTGAGGTCTACATTCTATTCATCTCCTGGAAATCCTTCTCATAAGTATCTGACCAAAAAAATTCAACCCTTTCTTGGTCAGTCCATACATCGGTGCTACCAGGCAGGAGAAGTCTGGGTTAAACTTCAAATAATATCCTTCTAGACCCCGAGATATCTAAATATCAATGATATTCTTAGGTTATTTCCAAGATACCATGGATGAAACCTTTTATGAGTCCACTAACACTCCAAACTGTAAGATAATATAACCCATTAATATCACACCATAAATACAGAAATTGAATTTAGATATCTTGGCATAAATCTAATGCTATCTCAGTGTACTCAAAATGATGTCAAGACGCTTGAGATGATCATTTTTAGACTAAGAGTACACCGATATTTAATCAATGAAAACCACCAAAAATTTATTTAAGAACAGATGAAAGATCTAGTTCATTAGGGATATGAATTTCATCAGTGCGTTCGTCAGCCCGAATGACATCGCCACATGTAAAATCCATATATTCTTCTAAAAGAAGCTTAAAATATATCAGATGGTCTCACATTCAACTTATGGTATCCTAGACTCAATTTTATCTTGGATAGGATCTTGGAACCTCTCCGATGATTGAACAGATCACCAATGTGTAGAAGGGAATATTGGTTCTTGACTATCATTTGGTTTAGTATTTGATAATCTAAATATAATAGAAAATTCTCATTTCCCTTATTTGGGAAGACAATGGAAGAAATACATAAAGAAGTACTTGGTCATATGAATCCCTTAGCTTCAGATCTTTTAACTAAAATTTCAACTCATGAATCTCTACTAGTTCCATATTGTAAAGAAACATGGAAACTTTCTTATCTCATATAACTTACTCAATATTGAACTTGATCTACTTCTTGGGTGGTAAGATATAAAAATATTCAATAAATACATCCTAAAAATAGTCTTCCACTAGATGAAAGGTATCCTATTACATCTCACCATCATCTAGAAGAAGACCTACTATATAAGGTGTGAGATAATCCAATCTTCACTAAATTGGTCATGCATGAAAAACCTAAATATACCACTCAACAAGGTGATAATAACTGCACCTTATAGGGATATAATGGTAACTCTCCTCTAATAATAGTTGATATGATTCTGTTATTGGAATTATTAATCCATAACTAGAATCAAATTGAAGACTACTATTTCCAGCACAAAAAGATTCCAAAGTAATTGGTAGCCACTAATTTCAAGAGAATACTCATTGAAGCATTTTATATCCTCTGATCATATCCATAGAGGCATGTAAATTGTTATAATTCCATCCAAACCATCCATATAAAATCTTAATCCATTGGAAAATTGAGTTTATAAAAAGGAATGTGATGCCCCTATATTAAACAAAATGCATGAAAGGGTAGATGATATTAGAATAATACCTATAATAGTAGAAGTTCCCACATCTATACTAGTCAGAGTAGAATATATAGAGTAAATCTAACTCACCCCTCTACCATGGGCTCTAGTTTGACTCCCCTATGCTAATTCCTCTAGCTGGTGATGTTGCTCCTACACTGGGGTACCACATCACCTACCATGACCTGAACATCTAGTGGAACTCCAACTATCTATCTTCTGAGTGGTAGTCGATCCCTTCCCATACTTTGGTGCCTGTCTTAATATCCTGCCACAACTCTTCTACTATAGTATCCCACAAAACCTTTGGTGATGACCTATATTGTTTTATGCGCAACACCTTATAGTGGGGTAAGGACACTATGGGTGCATTTGGATTTCCTTTCCACACTAAAATCACTCTACTAGGCCTTGATCTTGAAATAACTTTATACATCCTTGGATATTTTCCCACTACTACCCTAGAAATAATCATCATAGTAATGTTTTTTTATTCTAGAAGAGCCCCCTAATCACCCTACTGTGACTACCTGGACACCACCTAGGGTCTCCCTCAAGTTACATTCCATGATAAGAGCTTGATTTATAACATATTTGAATTTTATTAGGTGAAAGATTTCTCCTAAGAAATTATCTCATAATGAATTCCATCCTATAAATATTTCACCCTATAAGTCTCATAATATACCAATGATAAATAAAAACACTATAGATTAGTGAAGCATCTGGTGTAGTCCATTGCTAATATGATATATTTCCTCAAGTGCATGATACCATGATACCTCTCATCCCTTAATATATTAGTATAGAAGTGGGTTAGGAACATCACCTTGATTTCCTTCTAAGTTAGGTCCTCTTGCTAACTAGAATTCTCAACAATGTCTTATAAATGATTGGTTGGTCCTAGTAACATGTTAGTAAAACGTTTCAACCTCCTATTTTCATGTGTATTAAGGTGTTTAAAGATCATCTGGTCTAACTTGATCTATTACATAGAAGCTTGGGTCCTCCCTCCCCAGTGAACATAGGTGGATGCTGCAGCTAAAAATCTCTGTTTAGATCATACATCAAAGGTGCATTGTAATAAGTCTCCCTTTTAATATATTTAATGAATCATAGGAAGTTTTCATGATGATGACCGTCCATCTAGTTCTTGAGAGCTGCAGGAAGTTCCAAATTAGCTTTATTATGAGTGTGCTGATTACCACTCTCCTGATGCTCAACTTGAAGACATCAAGGATGCATTTTATATATAAAGGTTAACACACCCATTATAACACACATTACACAAAAAGATCAACCTAAAAAGTTAGGAACAACAATAGAGAATCAATGAATAAAGGTTCATATGTACTTTTCTTAATAAACAAATTTTCATAACATAATAGTTTTCTTCTATTTCCTTTCCTCAAATAAAAAAAGAGATTTATTTTCATAGTTTAGATAGGTAATAATGGTACATGTGGTAAATATGTCCCTATAATGAACAATTTTTGTCAACATATATTCTTATGTTCCTACCATGATTCATGTATACTCATCTCGTATCGTACTGACCCATGAGTAAAATCTCATAAAATAGTAACATCACACAACAAGTGAACCACTCAAGGTGAAGTAACATCAAAACTGTAACAAGTGGACAACATGAACAACAATCCCATCCCTAGGAAATTTGGTTTCTCTTATATGTGGGTTAGTTACTCCCATGAATGAGATCAATTCTAGGACCTTACATATCCTAGTCTTCTATCTACCTTTCCCAAATATTAAAGCAATAAAAAGACCGAGGCTCTGATACCACTTTATAATCTCCCTAACCCTTTACTCCCTCACGTGAATGATCTAGGTTGGTTATTAGACCTCAGTCATGTATCCTCATATGCCAAAGGATCCAGACTAGTAGTGAGGGTGTAAGGAACATAGTGGGGAGACTATACCTTTAGATACAAAGTACAAAAAATTGTCGAAACTATATAAATAATCATCCATGAAAAAAAAGAAGAATAAATACCAATACCATACAAATCAAATAATAATAGATACCTTGTAATGACATGATGAATGTAAATAAATGACATATTTAAAGTCGTACAAGTGAAAGAGTAAACAGAATCCATAGCCATTACTCCAGAATCCCTGAACTCAAATCCCATACCAGTCTTGTCTCCGAGATCTAAACTATCTATAAATTACACAATCAATAACAAGGTATATTTCCCTTGTTTATACCTACAAACATGAAGTTAAAATGAGTACCAAATAGAAACTAAATAGGGTGTGGGTATAACTCAGTAGGCTGACATCCACAATGTATAAATAACCTAATATAAATATATGGTACATGCAATAGTATGATAATCAGGGGTATTAAATCAAAAAATAATACAATACATAAAATAAACCCATAAATACTTGGGCTCTAGGTTTACCCTTGGGTCATCCAAACCTGCTTCGACATAATTCCAGATATCTTTATCAAGTGGTGGATTCTCTTTCTTAGGATAAATCCCCCATTCCATTGGCAGATTATATTTTATAGAATTGATTTCCCATATTGTGTCTCAAGTAACCAACCTATACTAGGCTCCATGTGAATTAACCATGCTGGAGTCCCTTACATGTTCCCATGGAACAATACCATACCAATAAAAAAGTAACCATATCATACTGGTCTCTTTGAGAATTATCCTTGCTGAAGTCACTTACATCATCCTAGGGTGAAAGACCATGAAAAGGGGTAAAGTAACCATATCAGACTGGGACTTATTTGAATTAACCATGATGGAGTCACTTACATATTCCCATGGTTCAATAACATGCAAGGGGAAAAGTAACCATATCACACTAAGATCCATGTGAATTACCCATTCTATAGTTACTTGTGTCTTCCCTTGGCACAATACCGTATCATGGGTAAAGTAACCATATCATACTAGGCTCCATGAAAATTACCCATGATGTAGTCACTTACATATTCCCATATTATAATACCATAACTTGGGTAAAGTAACCATATAGATTAGTTGATTCTACAGCCTAGGAAGAATCAATGGCATCACACCTCACGAGATAGTGAATAATTCCCTTAGGAACTATGTCAAAAAACATCAAGTACAATAAATACAAAATCATTCCATGCATCAACTATATCAAACATGTTATTATAATAAACTTTGGTCAATTCCATAAATTTCCAATTATTGATACATTTATTATCAATTGGTGGATTCTCCTATCTAGGATGAATCACTGAAGTCACATTTTCCAAGTAACCAATTATCATAATTCACATGTTTTTCCAAGTTAAAAAGTTTAATCTAAATCAAAACAGTTTCTTTTCATCATAGGGGGCTCTAGATTCATCCAAGTCAAGTTCCTTCCAAGGTTTGAAGGTTGGAACACCTCTTGGGTGACTTCTAGTCCCAGTATCATCACCAATAGTCCCAATGAGATCCATGGGCATTCAAAGAATGTGGATATCAAAAAATAGATAGTTACCCATTTAGTGAGGTCACAAAGATGATGTGCTAGTGTGATCTCACTTATTTCACATATTCAAGGAAATAAAATAGACATTGAAAAGTTTTTCTAGACCACCCACCTCAAAAAGTAGAGTAGACATTGAAATTCCTCAATGACCAAGGTATATATGGGTTCCTACATCCTTTACTTCAGTGAATACTGAGAGTTCTATCAACACCAGACATCATATCTAGGTATGGTTTGGTTAACCTAAACTAGGTTTCCCCAATGGAAATCTAATAGATCAATATGGATAAGAATAATTTAAGGGATTACATCCAATCTCTAGGTATGTAAAGAAAAGATCCAACATTTTCTTTCTTCTCGTTCAAATAGGATTCCAAGAGGATCCATATGGAAGAAATGCAATTCTAGAGAAGGGTTGTGTGATCTAAGAAATAAAGGGTGCTAAATATTCAAAGAAATTTCCAGTGTTCCACTTCCATGATGTGAATATGGGATTCACATTGAGAATACCCCAGTCCCTACAGACATTAATAAATCTATCGCCTTGGCTTAAAAACTTATAAAAACCAACTTTTACAACATGAATTACTCTCACATCATGAGAATTCAATTAATGCACTACCTATAACCATTCATGGAAAGAATGAAGTTCATGGGGTCGACCCAAAACCATTCACACATTGTATTGGTTCCATGGAGTTTTCTCAGAACTATTCATGGAGTGAATGTTTTTTTTACCAGACTTTATCTCCCCTTTCTGCATCCACTGAACAACTAACCCAATAAAAACAAGATCGATCACCAAGGTCCAAACCAAAATCAATCAATCTTAAAGAAGTTCACCAAAAACATAAAAGGGGGAATATCTGGAAAAGAAGTGATCGTGCAAGGGTCATCATAATAGTCACCCCATGGGATACCTCTCAATAATCTCATCATCATAAGAGATTAAAAACCTCACTTAAAGGAACTTGGTGAAAAACTATGCAACACTAACATCTATCTCCAAAACATTCTTTCATGGGAGATACCTCTCAAATAAAAGTAAGGCCACAATAAAGGCACCATGAAGAGGGAACCACCTCATAAGCCAGATAAAGGTAAACATATACAAAAAAAATGATACAAATAGTTTAATTGTGATATATCAATATTTTAAAAGGGAATACTAGGTTTGATAACATACAAGATATGCCACATCGAGCTTAAATAAGTAAATAAATATTATTATTTAAATGTGACAATTATAACCTAGCTGTTAAATTGGTAGGTATAAATAGGAATAAGTGATTTATGAAATAAATATATAATTCATAATCATTATGAATATATATTTAAATTATTATAAAATAAGAACATAATTTTTAGTAAAGTCATTTTAATCTTAAAAAATGTTTTCTTCAAAAATATTTTCTATTGCATTTCATGAATGGAAATTTTAATTAATTTCAAGAAGTTTTAGAAAATGTATTTGAAAAAATATACTTTATTTTTGGTATAATAATTTCAAAATTTTCTTAGGATTAATTTTTTAGATTTATGGGAAAATATTTATTTTTCAATGAATAAGGAAATATATTAATTTTTATCGAAAACTATATTTTATTTTTGAAGTTTTTAAAAATGTAAAATTATGTTTTTTAATAGTTTAAATTTTTATTAGTTAAATTTTATTTAAATTATATAAATATTATTTTTTGGATGTATTTTATAGTTTAATTTAGTATAATAAAACATTTTATTTTTAAAAATGGCATTTTTCTGAAAAATTGTTTTTCGTTGTGTTTTTCTTGTTTAATTAAAATTAAATTATGCAAAATATATATTTTTAATTTTTAAAAATGGATTACTTATTTGGAATTACTAGGTCCAAATTTTATAAATAGAACCCTTTTATTTCTTTTATCAATATGAATCGTAAGCTTAATAAATTTTATTACTATGGTTAAGGGTAAATCAGGTAATTAATAGTAAAAATAATATTTTAAGGATTATAAAATAACCCTAAAACTTTACCATTTTTGTTTTATGAGTAATTTTATACCATAAATATACATGGGTTTAATTTATAAACTTTTGGAGCCACTTGGTTGATATTAATACCCTTATAGTATTTTATTTAATGAAACATTAAAGATGTCACACTTTTATTGTTAATAAGTATAACATTTTTAATATGTGGTTATTCAGAAGATATGTTTGACTATAAATATTATTTCTAAATATAAAATATTTATATTCATCATGGATTTTTTTTAAATTTTTATGGAATAAATAATTACCTTAAATACTTACACAATGATGATGTTGGAATTATTAAATAAATTGAAAAATCAAAGAAATGATATAAAAAATATTAAAATAAATATAATTTGATATACCTAAGGTGATAAGATAATTATATAGATGATTATGAAACTTTTAGTATATGATAAAATATTTGGTAGGAATTTTTACTTGTTTCTTTGATTTTTTTAAAGTCCAAGTTATTAATAGTATTAAATTTGACAACAGTGATATTTTATGGAATAAATATTTTATTAAATTATTTAAAAAATAATAAAAAAATTATATAAGTATAAATGGGATTATATATTGTCCAAAATTTCATAACAAATACATTTATAGGCCCCTTTTAAGTATTTGGATCTAGAAAAACCTTGTTATATTTTAATATTTTGAGAAATTACAAGAGTGCCCCTCCCCTCTCTTATAAAAGTGCACCCCTTCTTCCCATTCATTAACACTTAAAAATCATTTTGGTTTATAAACTACCTACCCAAATACCTTAATATATACCTTACCCTCATTATATAGGTTTTATTTTATGCATAACACCAACCATAGTGGTCTTAAGGTGTTAAGTAAAGAATATTGTCCAAAGAAGAGGCATTGTTTTTAATAAATAATTTGTTTTATTCTTACACACCCCTAAAACCATATTAAAACATGATAAAATAATAAATCCAGTATCATAAATATAATTAGATGTTATTATATAATTTTCATGACCTATATTCATCTCCACTTCTATAAAATTGGATAATAACTAATCTTTTGTGTGTATGGATGACTACCACCTCGCGAAACGATGTAATTTTTTTCCATCACCATCTCTCAAGACTAGTTATAATGATATAATTAGTGTTTATATATGATATTAATGAAATTTTTATCATTCATTAAATACAATATATCACTTATATTATTAAATTTCCATGCACATAAATACAATAACATCGTTCATGCATACGTATGGACTACCACCTCCACGAAGTGATGTGATTCATTTTTCATAACCATATCATATAAATTATATATATAAGTATATTTAAAGATTTAATATTATCTTAATGATATTATTTTAATTATTAAAATGTAAAATAATAATTATATTCTTTCTATAATGACCATTGAAAACTAGAAACATTACTCATGCGTACATATGACCTACCGTCTCCATGATTGTAACATAGTTCATTTTTCATAACCATATTTAATGGATTAATTTAAAAGTATAATTGATTTAAAAAAACTAAAATTATTTTATTAATATTATTCTAGTGATGGTGAAATAATTACCAATATGAACATAGTCCACATACCTAATGCATTTTGGACTTTAGAACCAAATATCACCAAAACATCCAACGCGAACTTAAATAATTAAGTAATTTTTATAACATGGTAATAAGTGAAATAAATGGAATTATAAAATTGAAAAAGTTTCTCAATTGGGTAAATGATTAACCTAATTTTATTATTTTGGATGATAAATAGCATATGTGATGATTCAGACTCAAGGAAAGGGACACATTAATAAAAGTACCCCATTTAAAATATTTTAAAGATTTATTTTCTAAATCATCTATTTAATGTATATGAATTTTTAAAATAATTTTTATGAGTGTATTTATATATAAAATAATTTTTAAAAAAAATTAATTTATTATTTTTCTCAAGTGTTTTAAAAAAGGAATCTTTTTATGGTTTTATATAAGGGGATTTTAAAATTCTTCTTGTAATGTTTATTTTTACAAAAGACAAAAGGAATGATTTTTAAATTATAAGGCATGAGAGAATTTTTCTATTTTAATGATGAATTAAATTTTTAAATCTTTATCTATAATATTACATGGTTATTTTCAAATAAATATTTTTCCCTTTTATGTGTGAAGTACTCTTTTAAAATAAGTTATTTTCATCAAGGAATGTTTTAATGATGTAAGAATTCATTTTTTTATGATTATGTTATGGTTATTATGAATTTTTATGATGATGGGTGGTTAAAATATAAAAAAATATATATAGGTCTTTGATATTCATCCATTGAATTGGGTATGTTGTAAGTTGACCTTTATGGTTTTTCAAAGTGTAATTGTGATAGTTACATCCAAGTATAACTGTGAGGGTTATGTCAAGTATAACTGTGATAGTTATTTTATGGTAGTAGTGAGGGATAAATCATAAGTAATTTTGATAATAAAATTATTCCCTAAGTGAACTATATGATTTATAATGCTTTCTATGTTTTTATAGAGATCTCATGTTTTCAAATAGTATGTTATAGTGTTTATGTTCAAAGGAAAGTAAGTGTTACATAGTTTTGTAAAATAAATTTCATAAGTTTATCATATTTTAAAATAAACCTATATGGATTTATTTCTCTTTTAATATTTCTTATTAATTTTTTATAGAAATATTTTGGAAGAAAAGGTGATTTTTTGTAAGAAAATGTTTATTTTGGAAAAGTTAAATTTTTATAGGTATTTACAGACTAATGATTTATTTATTTCTTTTTATGCCCCTTAATGGTATTTTTATGCTCATAAAAAGTTTTATAATGTTTTTTATAGGTTTTAATGGTCATTAGGGATGAGGAATAATTCAATAAGAAAATTTTAATGATTTTTCATTAAAATAAATTTTCTTTAATTTAAAAGAATTTTTTATGAAGAAATAGATACTATATAGAAGTGTCTAGTTGTATTATATGAGTTTAATTTGTATAATTTTGTCATAATTATTTAAAAATATAAACCTAAAAGATATTTTGGAATGAAAAAATTTAATTCTTTTATAAATTCACTAGAATATGTAATCTTTAAGGTCATGTACTTATAGTTGGTATTAGAGCAAGGATTAATCAACTTTGGAGATTGAGATGTTTTCAAGTGTGGTCTTACTAAGAGTTATGAATATTATCATGGATTTATAATTTTAAGGTTTATCATAACAATAATGTCTTAAAAACCCATTTTCATGCTTTAAGTTATGAAATTTTAAGGTTAATAAAGATATTTTTTGAATACATTTATGTTTTTAGGTAATTATGGATTGTTACATTTTTGGATACAAAATTTAATGTATGAGAAAACCTTTGTGGTTAAAAAATTTATATAATTTTAAATATATAATGGTTATTTTTTAGTATGTTAATAAAATTCATATTAATTTTATAATAATTATCATTTTAGACAAAAAAGACAAACAGTAGGTCCGACAACAACTCGTCGTGTCTGACAAGGTTGTGAGTTTAGATCCCATAACTGAAGGGTAAAAAGGGTGAATCGCCTACCAGTAGCCTATATGAAGTCCTATTTAGTATGAAATTTTCTTTTTTAGTTATACTATACTATGGATAAAGGATAATATCATTTTGGGAAAAAAATGTTTTATCGAATAGATAACCATGGGGTTGGAAAATGATTGGTGATTAACTGATTAATGTTATTTAAAAATAAGATCACTATGATTTTCGGGGAACATTATATAATTAAGGTAATTAGAATACTATGAGATTTTATTTATTTAATAATGTTTTATTCATATTTTTGAATCATATATGATTTTATTGTGTATTTAGGGTTATTTGGGTTATTTATAGAAATGATTAACATATCTTGGTGATTATATGATTAAGGGAATTAAATTTTAGTATGAGACTTTAAGATTCATTGATGTTATTTGGGGATAAATGTTAATGTTATCTTGGAATACTATGCGGTCAAATCCTTCTGATTTTTGGGTTTTAATATTAATATAGAATATTTTTTTGAGGAATTTTAAGGATAGTTAATTTTTTAATGATCTATGTTGAAAATTTGATATTAATATTGAATTTTGGAGATTAGAGTAGTTTTTATTCATATAAAGGTTTATTTTTTTGGGGAATTATCTTATCATGTACTATAATTTTTTTTCTTAATTACTAAATATGGTACAAATAGATATTTATAATTTTGTGTATTTTCTGATCCGTAGAAGTCAATTCTAGCGTTTTAAGAAAAAAAATCAGTCATTATTTAGAGAAAAAGATCAGTTTGTAGTGGAGATTAATTTAGGGATGAAATTATTATTTTCAATTATTTATATTTACTTATTCTTTTATTATAGATAGTAAAGGAATTCCTCAACTCTAGGAATATTATCTTTAAATAAAAATTTTATCCGTTTACTTTTTTTACCGATAAATTAATATCCTCATAACCTATCAAATATTTATGGTTTTGTGATGGTTAAATTTCTTATGAACATGTTATATATCACTCCATATCAGTCCTTGAGAGTTAATTTTATATTCCATGTTTATTTTTTTCTTACATTGAAAGATAGTATGTGTTACTTCATGTGATCTTTGTACTTTATTTTTTCTCTTATCAAGTGGAATCTTTCACAATTTTTTTATGATGTGGTTTTTCAAAAATGGTATTTTGGAAAGTCGAAACCTAGTTACCAAAATTGAGTTCAAAATTATGAGGATGAAATTTCCAAAATGGGGAGAATGTAAAATACTACTATTTTAAAAAGGAAAACTATGTTCTATAGCATACAAGATACACCACATCGATTCTAAATGAACAAGTAAGTAATATTATTCAAATATGGTCATCATAACCAAGTTGTTAAATTGATATGTATGAATAGGAATAAATAATTTATGAAATAAATATATAGTTCCTAATCATTATTAATTAATTGTTAAATTATTATAAAATAATAACATAATTTTTCATAAAGTCATTTTAATCTTTAAAAAATATGTTTTCTTAAAAAATGATTTTTATTGCTTTTCATGAATGAATATTTTAATTAATTTCCAGAATTTTTAGAAACTTTATTTTAAAAAATAAAGTTTATTTTTTATTTCATCTTTTAAAATTATCTTAGGATTAATTTTTGATAATTTTATGAAAATATTGACTTTTCAAGGAATAATGAAAAATAATGTTTTTTTATTGAAAACTATATTTAATTTTTAAAGTTATTAAGAATGTAAAATTATTATTTGGGGTAGTTTTAAAATTAAATTATTTTAATTTTATTTAAAATAGTCCAATTATTTTTTAAAGGGATTTATACTTGAATTTTGTATAAAAACATTTTATATTCAAAAATAGCACTTTTTTAAAAAACTGTTTTTTGTTTGTGTTTTTCCTTTTTAATTTAAATTAAATTCTGAATATTTTGTGCTTTTATTTTTTTAAAATGGATCCCATATTTGTAATAAGTGATTCCAAATTTAGTAAATAGACACCTTTTATTTTTTGGTCAACATGAATAGCAATCTTAGTAAATTTTGTTCCATGGTTAAGGGTAAATGTGGTAATTAAGGGTAAAAATAATATGTTAAAGATTTGAAAAGGACCCTATAACTTTCCTAACTATATATTATGAGTAATTTAAGACCACAAATATTAATGGGTTGAATTTATGACCTTTTGGATCCACTTTTTTTCATTAAGACACTTATAGTATTTTATTTAACAAAAAGTCATTGATGTCACACAATTGTTTTTAATAATTATAATTTTTTTAATATGTCATTATCCAGAGGATATGTTCAACCATAAATAGTATTTTAAAATATAAAAGATTTTTCTTTATCATGGTGATTTTTTTACTTTTAGTGAAGAAATAATTACCTTAAATACTTACATAATGATGATGTAGTAATTATTAAATTAATGAAAAAAAATCAAAATAATGATATTAAAAATATTAAAATAAATATAATTTGAGATAATTAATGATATAAAAGAATTATATATATTAACATTACTTTTTTAGTATATAATAAATTAGTTTTTCAAAATTTAACTTGTTTTTTGATGTTTTTAAATTCCAAGTAATGAATAGTAAAAAATTCAATAATAATGATATTTTATGGAATTATATATTATAAAATTATTGAAAAATCTTAAAAAATATTATATAAGTCGAAATAGGATAATATATTTTTTTAAAAATCCATAATATATGAATTTATAGACATTTTAAAAGTCTTTGGATATTGAATAGCCTTATAATATTTTAATATTTTGAGAAATTCCAAGTGTACCTCTCCCCTCTCTTATAAAAGGGAACCCCTTCTTCTCATTTATTCATAATTAAAACTCATTTTGGTTTAGAAAATATATAACCAAATAAATTAATATAATCCTTACCCATATTATAGATTTTTATTTTTAGAATAACACCAACCATAGTGGTCTTAAGGTGTTAATCAAAGGAGATTATCCGAAGAAGATGTATCATTTTTAATCAAGCATTTCTGTTTTGTTTATTTTTACACATACCTAAAACCTTATTAAAAAATTCTAAAATATTAAATCTAGTATAATAAATATACTTAGATGTTATTATATTAGTTCAATGACCTATATTTATCTCCACTTCCTTCAAATGGGAAAATAATTAATCATTCACGTGTATGGAGGGACTACTGCCTCATGAAACGATGTAATTAATTTTACATCACAGTCTCCCAAGACTAGTTATAATGATGGAATAAATTTTTATATATTATATTAATGAAAAATTTATCATTCTATAAAGATAATATATCACTTAAAGTTTTACCATTCCATGTGCAAAAAATTGATAACATCGTTCGTGCGTACGTGTGGACTACCACCTCCATGAAGCTATGTGATTCGTTTTTCATCACCATATCACATAAATGAAACATTTTAGTATATTTAAATAATTAATATTATATTTATGATATTATTAAAATTATTTAAATATGCAATAATACTTACCTTCTTTCCATAATGGTCGTTGAAAACTAGAAATGTTACACATGCGTACATACGACCTACCATATCCATGATTGTAATGTGGTTCATTTTTTTATAAAAATATTTAATGGATGAATTTAAAAGTATAATTTATGTATGAAAATGATAATTATTTCATGAATATTATTCCGTATATATTGGAATAATGAACTTCTTGACCATAGTCCCTAAGTCATTTTGGACTTCAAAACCAAATATCATCAAAACATCCAATGTAAACATAAATAATTAAGTATTTTTTATAAAATGTTAATAATTTAAATAAAAGGAATAATAAAAATTAAACATTTTATCAAAAAGTAAATAATTAACATAATTTTATTATTCAAAAATATAAAGAGCGTACATGATGATTCTGACTCAAGGTAAGTGACGCTTTAACTAAAAAACCTCATTTTAATTTTTTTAAAGATTTATTTTCTAAAGATTATCTTTCATGTAATTGTTTTTTAAAATATTTTTTATGAATTTGTTTATATGTAAAATGTGTTTTTTAAAAGGTAATTTTTTAATTTCTTATAAATGTTTTCAAAAAAGAATATTTTTATAGTTTTATGTAAGAGACTTTTAAAAATTCTATTTTAATGTTTCTTTTTACAGAAGTTAAAGGGATTGTTTCTTTAACTTATACGACATGAGAATATTTTCATGTTCCATTATGATTTAATTTTTTGAAGATTTTTTTATAATAATACATAGTTATTTTTAAATAAAATGTTTTCCTTTTTATGTGTGCAATATTCCTTTAAAATAAGTGATATTCCTCAAGTAATGTTTTTATAATGAAATCATTGATGTTTTATGATTATTTTATGGTTCTTGGGTATCATTTATGATTATGTGTGGTTACATTATAAACCAAATATGTGTGGTTATATGATAGTCCTCCAATTCCTTAGGTATGTTGTAAGTTGTGCATAATGGTTACTCCAAGTGTAACTGTGATGGTTATACCCAATCATAACCTTGCGAGTTCTGTCATGTATAACCGTGAGAGTTATTTTATGGTATCTATGAGGGTTAAATAATAAGTATGATAAGAAAATGATTACCTAATTTACCTATATTTTTATTATTCTTGTTATGTTTTTTAAAAAATAATCTCATGTTTTTACAAGGAAAGTTATTGAGTTTATGTTGAAAGGAAAGTAAATATTACTTAGTTTTGTGAAAAAGATTTCATGAGTTTATCATGTTTTCAAATAAACGTATATAGTTTTATTTTTCACTTTATAATTTATTATTAATTTATTAGGAAAATATTTGAGTAGAAAAGGTTATTTTCTTGTGTAATAAAAT
The DNA here is from genome assembly GCA_963277665.1 of Viscum album. NCBI lineage: Eukaryota > Viridiplantae > Streptophyta > Magnoliopsida > Santalales > Viscaceae > Viscum > Viscum album. Next base: position 1,285,618,453 of record OY728140.1, read on the forward strand.
GTTTATTTTGAGCCCAATGTTTATTTTGAAAAATGAAATTTTTTATAATTATTTATGGACTAATGATTTCATTCATTATTTTTATATCCCATATTATGATTTTTTTTTCTCATCTCAGGTTTTAAAATGTTTTTCATAGGTTTTAAGGGTTATTAGGGACATGTATGATGTCAATTATAAAGTTTTTAATATTTATCATGAAAAGAAAAAAATTATTTTAAATAAATCTGTTTTATGAAAAAATTGATTATATGTTGATGTGTACACTTGTAATGTATGGGTTTAATTTATAAAATTTTGTACTAATTCTCTAAAACTATAAACTTAAAAGATCTTTGGGAATGAATAAAAGTGAATTCTAGTGTAAAGTCACTAGAATATATAATGTTTAATGATGGGTCCTTAAATTAATCATCAAATATTTTTGATATAATAAGTTCATATCTACAAATCATATTCTTAGGTACTCTACACCATTCCAATATGTCACCATAATACATTAACCAAGGGAATATAATGTCCACAAAACACCTTCTCTTAGAAGATCCATATCTTAATTGGTCGATCCTTGAATGTAGAATCATCATCAAAATCGATATCACCCCAATTAATAATGGGATAGTTTTCATGATGATAACAATGAAGATGATACACATGTAAGACATAATGTATTCAGATTATTCTGTGGAGGAATTCATATCTGTTACACTATGACTCCAACATGGGATATAACCTCAAAATTCACATCAAATCAAGGAGAAATCTTACTCCCATGATTGAACCTTCACTGTCTATGATGAGGAGTCACCTTCAGGAACACATTATCTCCAACATTAAACTCTATAGGTATCCTCTTTTATTAAGATATAACTTATGCCAATCCAATGTTGTCTTCATCCTCTCACGAATCACCTAAACCATATATATCATTCTTTGTACTAGATCTAGCCAAATAATTGTTGAATATCCAAAACTAGTCTTATATAACATTTAAAAGAAAGGTTTTCTATACAAACATTAAAATGGTGTAGTAAAAATGGTGGAGTGAAAACTATTTTTGTAGGAAAACTCAACCACAGGAAGGTACCTCATCCAAGAACCTTTAATATCTAAAACACATGCTAGTAACATTTCCCCAAGATTCTAAATGATCTTCTCTTTCTTACCATCCATATATGGATGTAAAATAGTTTTAAGGTATAATTAAAATCCAAAATCTTGATGGTGACCTCTTTAGACCCTATAGATAAAAGGAGGATAATGATCAGAGATTATCATACTTGGGACTCTGTGGAGTCTCACTACCTCCTCTAGGTACTGCCTCAAATAAATATCCACTAAGCTTGAATCCTTGATCACTATAAAGTCATATGATTTCTTCAAATGATACACTATCAACAATATATCATAAAATCCTCCCTGAGATCAAGGTAAATAGGTGATGAAGTCCATCGAGATTTCCTTCCACTTCCAAAAAAGAATATCCAATGGATGGAGAAAACCACTAGGACCATAGTGTTTGACTTTCACCTTCTGGAAGACCATAGATCGAGAAATAATCTCTAAAACTGAATGCTTTAACCCAAGCCACTAAAATTGACCTCTCGGATCTCAGTACATCTTTTTCACACTAGGATATACTGCCAAGGGTGAGCTATATAAATCATGGAGAACCACTTACTATATCACCAAAGGTATAAATTGATTACTCTATAATAACACCATGTTTTGTTCATCCACATACCAACCATTAGGGATTTCACCAAAGACAACTCGGTATCTCCATACCTATGACAACCCTTCTCTTTATTACATACTTAAACATGATTTATTACATAGAACCTTCATTTTATAAAACATAGAAGATCAAGAGGTATAGTGTCTTTGGGGATTAGGAACATTACCTAAAAAATTAAAGGATAGAATGAAACATCTTACTGAAAACTTCCTTTACATGACCACTACATTCCCTCATACTTAAGATTGCATAGGACAACCTGAGGACATGCATAAAAAAAGGGTGAGCTATAAAGTCTAGTAAGGGAATAAGCATGGAATAACATGAGGAATACAATACATGTTAGAAAATAGGCATATCAATGGAGCACAAGAGAAACATGAACATAATGGCATGATAAATCATGATAATTATAACATGGAAATGTGGAAACAACACTTAACATGGAATTAGCATGAGCTAAGGCTCATTGCACATGAAGCATAAGTCAACCCTCATTACACATGAAGCATGAGTAAACCCTCATTGAACTTGAATTAGCATGAGTCAACACTCATTGCACATGACGTATCAGGATACTATACTTTACCCAATTCATTGGAGCAGTATCAGGGAACACCCTTCATAATCATTTCATTTCATGCATAAGTGTGCCACATAGATCATACAACATGGATTCATTAACATCATAATTCATTCCACAAATAAGAGATGTGGGATACATAAATGTAAGTCCTCAATCAAAAAGTAAATGTGCATAAAGGTGAATACCCTTGTTAGAGGAGTGGGTATGGTATTCACTACACAATGATTTTGGCATGGGAATTTTGGTGTAATTTCAACAGCATAATGACGTCAAATAGAAATTCGTAAAATGGGTTCATGAGAGTGAAATGGGTCTCTCATAATTTATACATTAAATGGATAGTAAGGGGATCATGGGACAAAATATTCTAATATATTGAATGGAATTTAGGTGCATAATATAAAATAATTTCTTGAATGTAAATGAAGAGAGAGAAATTCCTTATGGAATTCAGCATGGTAACGAGTGTACATGGATGGTATTAATGATAGATAAAGGGGTATCTAATCATTAAAACATAAAGAGGGAAGTATGGGGGAGGTGAAAAATCATACCCTAACATTTATAATTGAAAATAAAAGGGATAACATAATTAAGAAACTTGGATAAAAAGAGAAAGGTAGGAATCCTTTACTTTGATGTGTGATCCCAAAGGCTTGGGAGAGGCTTGAGAGAGGATTATTAGGAGATTGGGGAACCTTGGTAGGATTCTCGAGAGAGTAGTGAATAGGTTTTATGAAATCCAATGGCATTGATTGAAGAGGAAGTGGGATCTTGGGTGGGTTTATATAGGAAAAGAGGTGGAATTATTTATTATTTTGGGACACCATTCATTAAAATAATCAAAACCACAAACCAGCCCATGGTTTTTTCCAAAGGGTAGTGGAAAAAAATATTTCATAAGGTGAATGGATGAATTTCTTAAAATAATAGGGTTGCTTATGTGGAGGTGAGTCACACTCTCAAGGGAAAAAATTTAAAAAGACAAAATGTTTTATAATCCTTGAAGGGTCCACTTAAGCTTTGTAAAATAAATCAAAAAAATCCAAAATTCACATTATTTTAATGGTAAAACATATATTGGCCAAACATAATGTTTATAATATTTTATTACATCACTATTGGGTCATTATGATATCATAAAACATATTATATGTTTGAACGGTATTTAATTTTTACCCAAAAATTCACCATTGGATAATTTTGACATCCTGATTCCAAAAATAATATTCATTTTATCTAAATAATTTTCTAAATATGCGAATTTTTACATTTAAAATAAAAAAACTCATTTATAAAAAATTCATGGGTTTTGAAAAAAACAACTTTCAAACCTTAATAAAAATTACAATTGCATTCATAAAATTATACGATCATTTATATTTAATAAAAAGTAATTTAATAATAATAATATTTTTTAAAAAATATTATTTAATTCAAAAATCCATTAATTCATCAAAATAGATTTCTTAGTTTGAATATTAACTAAAAATACTACTTGTGCTTTAAAAACTATTTACAAAGTAACAATAATAAAAAGAAAGTATATTCCCTATACAAGAATAATGTACCTAATTGTAGTACTAGGGTCTTGTTATATATCCCCTTAAAAAACCCACATAAAACCTTAGGGTAATGTGTGTGATGGTGATAGACTCTTGGGGTGGCTCAGATAACATTTCTCAAGTGGTAATCTCTATCAACTTCCACTTCTCTCATAGGCGGTTCTGCTTGAGCTTAACGTATTCAAGCTCAGCTTGGGATTGGTCAAGAGTGAAGCCCAATGACGACACCTCCTTTCCATGCTCTGATAAATGGGCTTCGTATGGGGCATGTCTACTGGATGAGGCCATCACTTCCTTTTTTTGAGTAAATTAGATTTATTAAAGCCCTATATTTATACTAATCACGTGACCATTGTTCAACGACTATATTAGAAAAAGTCACAATTCTAAACGGTATTTTAAAATCCAAAAAATGTAGAACCAAATAAGTGAATACATTTTACATAACCATAAGAAGACATTTAAATAGACCAAGATGAATTTTCATTAATGAATTTTTGGGTCGTTATAATCTTCCCCCCTTAAGAAATTTTTCCATTGAAATTTTCTTTTCCCACACTAAAACAAATGTGGGTAACTCTACATCATTACTTCCTTCTATTCCCACATCGCTTATTTAAACTTAAGGTTTCACCACAACACCTTGACAAGGGACATTGTCTTATTTCGTAGAACTTTTTCTCTATGATCTAAGATCTTCACTGGTTTCTCCTCTTAAGAAAGATCATCCTCTAGTTGTACTACTTCTAAAGTGAGTACATGTGAAGGGTCTGGTATGTAATTCCTTAAGAGGGATACATTAAATATATCATTAACTTTGACCATAGTAGGTGGAGGTTCTAGTCGATAGGCCATAGCCCCAACACGATCAAGAATCTCGAAGGGGCCGATGTACCTAAGACTTAAATTTCCTTTCTCTATAAACCTAATGAACTTATTCCATGGAGATATTCATAGAAATACCATGTATCCAACTTTGAATTCAAGGTCTCGTTGATGGTTGTATGCATAACTCTTTTGTGGACTTTGGGTTGCCTTGATATGCTGCTGAATGGTTTTCACCTTCTCCACCATTTCTTAGACCATTTATGGTCCTAGAAGCTTAAGCTCATTGACTTGATCCCAACATGCTAGTGTTATGCACCTCTTCCCATATAGGGCTTCATAAGGTTCCATTCGGATGCTCGAGTGGAAACTGTTATTATAGGAGAATTCAACCAGTTCAATATATTGGTACCAACCTCCTTTTAAGTCCATAGAACAAGATCTTAACATATATTCTAGGGTATGAATAGTTTTCTCAGATTGGAAATAATTTTGAGGATGATAGGCCATGCTAAAGTTCAGTTTAGTGCTTAGAGCATGTTGAAGACTTTTTCAGAACTTCTAGGTGAATCTCAGATCACGATCAGATAAAATAGATATTGGTACTCCATACAGCCTTACCACTTCTTTGACGTATATCTGTGCCAGTTGATATAATTAGAAATCCTCTCAAATTGAAATGATGTGTGTAGAATTTGTAAGATAGCCCACAACAACCCAGATTGCATTGTTGCCTTTGGATGTCTTTGGAAGTCCGGTGACAAAGTCCAAGGTGATGTTATCCCATTTCCATGATGGTATGGGCAATGGTGGCATCATCCCCTTAGACTCCGGCCTCTCTACCTTCACTTTATGACACACCAAGAACTTTGATGTATACTCAATGATATTATTCTTCATATTTTCCCACCAATAATGATCTTAGAGATCTCGATACATCTTTGTGTTTCCTGGGTGAATAGATAAATTTCAACTATGTGTATCATCCAAAAGTTCCTTCTTCAGCTCTGGACTTGATGGAACACATAGTTTTTTCCCAAATATCAAAATTCCTTCCTCATTAACATTGAACTCTGAGGATTTCCATTTTCTGATAGCTTCCACTTTCTTCTGAATTTCCACATCATCCTTTTGAGCATCCTTTAACCTTTCCAAAAGAGTTTGTTGAGAAATCAGTTGTGAAAGGATTGATGATGTTCCATTATTTATGATTCCCATGTCCATCTTCATAAAATCTAAGAAGATTGGATCCTTATTAATTCTCATAAATGATAGAATCTTTGGGTCCTTTCTACTTAGATCATCTTCCACCTTGTTCACTTTCCCAGGGTGGTAATGGATTTTGCAGTCATAGTCTTTGATCAGCTCTAACCATCTTCGTTGGCATATGTTCAACTCTTTTTGTGTTAATATATAATGGAGGATTTTGTGGTTCGTATATATTTCACACTTCTCCCCAAAGAGATAATTCCGCCAAATTTTTAAATTTAATATCACCACAACCAACTCTAAATCATGTGTTGGATAATTCTGCTCATGAACTTTCAATTTCCTTGAAGCAAAGTCAATGAATTTATCATTTTTCATCAACAGACAGCCGAGCCCCTTATTTGAAGTATCACTGAATACCACAAAAAGTTATCCACTTGTGGGTAAAGTGAGCATAGGTATAGTGATAAGCCTAATTTTCAACTCCTTGAAGATTTCTTCGCATTCATCACTTCAAGAAAACTTTACTCCCTTATGAGTTAGCTTGGTAAGAGAGTTTGATAATCATGAGAAATTTCTCACAAATCAGCAATAATATCCAAACAACCCAAAAAAGCTACGGATATCTGTTACCGATGTTGGCCACGTCCATCCCAGTATTGTAGCTGTCTTGGAGGGATCCATTGATATCCCATTACTTGTGATGATATGGCCCAAGAATGAGACCTCCTTCAACCAGAACTCACACTTGTTGTACTTTTCATAGAGCTTCTCCTTTCACAAGGTCTCTAGTACAGTTCTTATATGCTCATCATAATCCTCCTTGGTTTTGGAGTATATTAGAATATCATCTATAACGACTACCACAACTTTTTCAAGGTAATCTCTAAATACTCTATTCATCAAGTCCATGAAGATTTCTGGAGAATTGATGAGTCCTAAAGGCATTACTATGAATTCATAGTGCCCATATATTGTATGAAAATCAATCTTGGGGATATATTACTTCTTCACCCTTACTTGATAATATCTCGACAAAAAATCTACCTTGGAGAAATAGTTTTCTCCACGCAGCTGATCAAACAAATCATCAATTCATGGGACAGGATACTTGTTCTTTATCTTGATTTTTTCAAGCTCATGATAATTGATACAAATTCATATTAACCCATACTTCTTCTTGACTAAGAGGACTGGTACACCCCATGGTGAAGCACTTGGGTGTATAAACCCTTTATCCATATTCTCTTATAGTTTTTTATTCAACTCCTCAAGCTCCACAATAGCCATTCTATATGGAGTCTTGGATATTGGCAATGCCTAAGGTATAAGATCAATTGAGAATTAAACATCTCTTCTATGAGAAAGACCAGGAAATTCCTTGGGACACACTTCGGTGAATTCCCTCACAATAGGCATGTCTTAAAGGATGGTTTCTTCCTTAGACTCAATCATTTTATCCAAATATACATTCTCATATGGAAGTAATATCCACACTTGAGATGATGGAGCTAAATAAGATTCATCTTCCTCCTTTTACTTGTATAGAATCGGGGGTCGATTCTCCACATAGAGAGTGATTTCCCTCTCACGATAATTTATGTTGGCTCTATATATGGAAATCCAATCCATGCCAATAATTTCATCAAATTACAAAAAAAGGGAGTATGAAGAGGTTCGAAAGGAAGTTCAATCCACAAATTATGACAGGGGAGGAGTTATATTCATGGGATTCAATGATTTCCCCATTTTCCGTACTCACCAATATCTTTATTTCCATGACTTTTGGTGGTGTTGGTATTGTTCTATTAAACTTTCAGGATATAAAAGAATGTGTATAACTTTAGACGATAACCCTACCTTTCACTTTTTTATTCTGGTTCTACTCATTTACATCATCCAAAAAGACATAGGGAAGATATTTTTTTAGATGTATTAGACACATAAAGGGGAATCCATTGAAAAAAGGGATGACTTATAAATTAATTTTATTTCATTAACTTTTGAATCTCTAGGATTCAATCTATGTTATCCATGATCTACATTCTAACATATATTCTTAGGGGGATTATTTTATTCCCTTAATAATGGTTCATACCAAGATTGTGAAATTACCAAAGCATATACACTAGGAGTGTCATAACCAAGAGTGCAGTAAGGTCCATTTTCCTGTACCAGGATACCCCGGGTTAAGCCTGACACTCCTTGTTGGGGTTTTCACCCCTAGGTACATCTATGCTAGAGCCGCCTCTACCTGCTCGTATCCAGACGGGGATGTATTTTCTTGATAAACCATTTACTCAGTACCCACTAAAACTTAGGGATATTTTTATTATACTTAGTCTTATATTTAAGGATTCACTAGCGTTTTCTTATTCTAATTCCAAAAATAACTAAACCTATCCTCTGATACCAACTATGACAACCCTTCTCTTTATTACATACTTAAACATGATTTATTATATAAAACATTCATTTGATACAACATAGAAGATTGAGAGGTCTAGTGTATTTGGGGATTAGGAAAATTACATAACAAAGTAAAGCAAATAATGAAACATCTTATTGAAAACTTCCTTTACATGACCACTACATTCCCTCGTACTTAGCATTGCATAGTATAACCTGAGGACATGCATAAAAATGGGTGAGCTATAAATCCCAATAAGGGAATAAGCATGGAATAACTCGAGGAATACAATACATTTTAGACAATAGGAATATCAATGAAGCACAAGAGAAACATGAACATAAAGGCATGATAAAGCATGATAATCATAACAAGGAAATGTGGCAATAACACTTAACATGGAATTAGCATGAGATAGGGCTCATTGCATATGGAGAATGAGTAAACCCTCATTGCACATGAAGCACAAGTAAATCCTAATTTCACTTGAATTAGCCTAATTCAACACTCATTGCACATGATATATCATGATACTATACTTTACCCAATGCATTGGAGCGCTATCAGGGCACACCATTCATAATCATTTCATTTCATGCATAAGTGTGCCACATAGATCATACAACATGGATTCATTAACATCATAATCCATTCCACGAATAAGAGATGTGGGATACATAAATTTAATTCCTCAATCAAAAAGTACATGTGCATAAAGGTGAATACCCTTTTTAGAGAAGTGGGTTTGGTATTCACTACACAATGATTTTGGCATGGAAATTTTGGTGTAATTTTGGCAGCATAACGACGTCAAATAGAAATTCGTAAAATGGGTTGATGAGAGTGAAAGAGGTCTCTCATAATTTATAAATTAAATGGACAGTAAGGTTATAATGGTACATAATATACCAACATATGTAATGGAATTTATATGCATAATATAAAATAATTGCCTGAATGTAAATGAGGAGAGAGAAATTCCCTATGGAATTTCGACATGGTAATGGGTGTACATTGGAGGTATTAATAAGAGAAAAGGGGTATCTAATCATTAAAAAATAAATAGGGCAGTATGGGGGAGGTGAAAAATCATACGATAACATTTGTTATTGAAAATAAAAGGGCATAACAATATTAAGAAACTTGGATAAAAAGAGAAAGTTAGGAATCCCTTACTTGGAAGTGTGATCCCAAAGGCTTGGGATAGGCTTGAGAGAGGATTATTTGAAGCTTGGGGAACCTTGGGAGGATTCTAGAGAGATGTGGTAAGAGGTTGGATGAACTCCAAAGCCTTTTAGTGAAGAGGAAGTGGGAGCTTGGGTGGGTTTATATAGGAAAGGAGGGGGAATTCTTTATTATTTTGTTTTGGAACACCACACATTAAACTAATCAAAACCACAAACCAACCCATGGTTTTTGCCCATGTTTTTTGACAAAGGGGAGTGGTAAAAAATAGTTTATAAGAACAATGGACAATCTTTTTAAAATAATAGGGTTTCTTATGTGAAGGTGAGTCTCACTCTCAAGTAAAACAATTTAAAAAGACAAAATATTATATAATCCTTGAAGGATCTACTTAATCTTTGTAAAATAAATAAAAAAACAAAAAATCAAATTATTTTAATTTTAATACATATATTGGACGAAAATAATGTTTATAGTATTTTATTACATCACTATTGGGTCATTATTATGTCATAAAACAAATTATATATTTAAACAGTATTTAATTTTTACCATAAAATTCGACTGTCTCCGAAAATTATGAAAAATTAACCATTGGATAATTTTGATGTTGATTAAAAAAAATAATATTCATTTTATCCAAATAATTTTCTAAATATGTGAATTTTTACTTTTAAAATAAAAACTGATATTTATCGACAATTCATGATTTTTGATAAAAACAGCTTTCAAACCTTAATAAAAATTATAATTGCATTCATAAAATTATACGATCATTTATATTTAATAAAAAATAAATTAATAATAATAATATTTTTAAAATATTATTTAATTCAAAAATCCATTAATTCATCTAAATATATTTCTTAGTTTGAATATTAACTAAAAATACTATTTGTACTTTAAAAAGTATTTACAGAGTAACAATAATAAAAAGAATGTATATTATCTATACAAGAATAATGAACATAATCATAGTACTAGGTTATTGTTACATAACACCTTAAAACACCCGTATAAGACCTTAGGGTAAGGTAAGTGATGGTGACAGAATCTTTGGGTGGTTCAGATAACATTGCTCGAGTAGTAATCTCTATCAACTTCCACTTTTCTCGTAGGCCGTTTCGCTCAAGCTTAACGTATTCAAGCTCAGCTTGGGATTGGTCAAGAGTGAATCCCAATGATTCCACCTCCTTTCTAAGCTTCAATAAATGGTATTTGTATGGGGGCAAGTCTACTGGATGAGGCTATCACTTCCTTTGTCTGAGTAAATTGGATTTTTTAAAGCCCTATATTTATACTAATCATGTGATCACTATTCAACAACTATATTAGAAATGGTCACAATTTTTAACAGTATTTTAAAATCCAAAAAACATTAAACCAAATAAGTGCATACATTTTACATAACCATAAGAAGAAATTTAAATAGACCAAGAGGAATTTTCATTAATTAATTTCCAGGATGTTACAATACCTCTTCCTTAAAATACTCCAATTGGAACTCCTCCACCTACTTCAAAAAATATGACTATATTATCAACTGAAAAATTTAACATCTTCCTCTAACCTCTATTATATCATGTTTAATATCTATTATTTCTTCCATTACTCTCCAAGAATCTCCATATTCTCACACAAAATCACTCAGTGACTTCCTGCTCAGTGCATTAACTGCAAAATTACCCTTTCCCAGTATTGGGACCACATTTGTGTATGAGTTGTATTTGTTGTCAAAGGTTGTAAATGCTGATAAAAATGAATAATAATCCCTAAAGATAATGGAGGTTTTTTAAGTGATTCCTATAGAATTGTTATGGATTCATAGCATTGGATACCATGCTTGGGAAATTCTACATGTTGCAAATCAGACAATTATTGTATTAGTCCTATGTTTAAATTACATGTATCAACGGTGATACATTGTTTAAAATAATGAAGTATCATCCATTTGAGGATGATTCAAGTTATTTGGAATTCATATTCCTAAAAGAATAGAAGAATAATTGTGGTTGAAGGTAAAAAGAAAAATAGGGAGTGTGGGAGATGCTTGGAGTTCTAAGTTTAAGGTGGCCATGCATGGGTTTGAAGTTTTAAGGTGGACATGAATTTTATGTTAACATTTTTTTATGTGGATTACCAAAAAATTAGCCAGTAACCAGCTATCCTTGACCAAGGGAATATGTATGACTCAAGGTAGAATTAACCCAAGGGAAGCCCACTAGCAGGCCTCGTACAGAGCTATGTGTAATCCTATAGGAGCGCACAAGGGAAAGAACGTTCATAGGTTAGGGAAAATCCCACGAAGAGAGTGGCCACAGAGCACGCCTGTAGAACTGGTATGGGGTGATGCCAGTAGGGGAAGATTAGAATTCTAAGCATATTTCAACATGGGTTTATTGATAAATTATAATTCAGCTGTGTTTCTATTTCGACGTGGGATGAGTTTTTTGCATACAGTTCATCCATGAACACAATCATGGTTTTCCATCTCATCACACTAATCATCATCATCCATCTCAACCCCACGTCTCACTGCATTGAACAAAGTTTGTATGATTCTCCGATGACCTCTGTAATAGTCACACCATTGTATTCCTCCTTCCAGCACTCGACGCCACCGGAGATGAAGGTTGGACCACCATGGTTGATCTCTATCCATAAAAGGAGTATCTCGGTATTGAACTAAGATCATACATGAAGATAACTTCTTGAATGAATGCAAGGAGTGAGAATGACTTAGTTTGGTTGAAGGAAAACAATATTTCTAAGGCCAAATCATTCTTCTGAGTTTCATGGATGATTCGATCTTGAATTTGAAAGAAGTTTTCATGTAATTTTGAATGCATGAATGTGAATATTTGGCTACAAAAATAAAATGAAACATTCTATGATTCACGGAATATCTATTACCCAAGTGTAAATATTTTAAACATGAGATTCTCAGGTGGTTAATGGGTCTTCGAAGCAGCATATATTACAATATATTTATTCTGTGAAGTTGCTGAAATCTGTGTCTATAAATAATGAATCCTAAATTGAGTGTTTGATGTTGGAAATATTTAAAAATATCTCTCTTTCGTGAACTCTTGTTTTTTGGACAACGATTAGTGTCCAGCTAGCCCTCTAGACCTCACGAAGAAATGGAGTCCCATGAACCATTTTGGTTCTGTGAATAGAATGGTTCTATGAGCTTTCAATGCATCGTGAAGAGGTTTCGACACTAACATTATCTAGGTTTTTAACACCCTCATTTTGTTTCTTAAAGGGCCCCATTATCAAGATCCAGTGATTGAGTCTTTCACTCCCACTATGCTTCACGAAGAACTGCACATCTTATGCATAGAAGATCTGTGCACCTCCTGTGCGAAGAATAACTGTGAACCCTTTGGTTTCATATTGAGTAACCACACTATTTTCAAGAGAGTTTTCATGAACAATATCCAGTGGACACACCTCATGCACACACTCATACATGCACATGCATACAAAAAGTCATAAGAATAAAGAAACAAGGCAGTGTGTGTGAGATTGATTTCATTCATTCGGGTGTGAACAAGTGATAGAGGAGAACATATTCATGATTCACTTGAATTAATGTGCATGATTTGGGAACACCAAGTGTGTGTTCATAAAAAGAGAGATAAGAAAACAAAGATAAGTATGTACATGCATGTACTTTTTATTTGAACATACCCAAGGCGGTTTGTGTGTGAACTTGTAAAGAAGTAATAATTAAAATTGAACAGTATATGTATGATTTTATGTATACTTAAAAAGGTTAAATTCAGTTAATCAAATATTATATGCATCAAGAAGAAGAGAATATATATGATACTACATTCACTGTTGATATTGTGTATCCAAGAAGAAGGAGAGTGTCCCCAACAGAAGATTGATAATCATTCAGGGTAGTTTAACTATGATGATGCTAAGCTGAGCTGATCCTTATTTTTTTGAAAATCATAAAATAGGTTTGTTATTCTAGTAAAAAGAAGAATAGGGGTTCAGTGTAGTCGGTTTTTCACTAAAGAATAAGGAGAATAAATATTGTGAAGATATCATGTTTTCTACTGTGAAGAAGTGAGAAGGGTTACTTTCATACTTCTAAGCAAGTGACAAGTGAAGAGTGGAAGATCAAGCAGCAGTGTGACATCCAACAGGTCTCAACAGGTGGAAGAATATATTGGTGTTGCAAACCCTTTTTAATAGGGAGAAGACTATCTTGGGAGGCAGTATAAAGAACCAACAAAGAGATGCAAGTTAGAATAGGTCATCACCAGTTCATGGAAGTATAATTGTTTCATTCCCCCTCCAAAGTATAGTGTCCCACACTAACTTAAGGATTATTTTATAAGACAACCCACTTTAACTTGTTACTACATTATATTGGAGAATCTATGTACTAGTCTTACCCATACATGGAAAGGACTAGATACTTATATTGAGTAATGAACCTTGTAAAAATACCATGTTTATATTCCTTATAGCTTTCATATTAATGCATGTGATAGAGAAAAGAGAATAAGATAATCATATTCTTAATATGTCAATAGGTCTAGAGATAAAATGTTAGAATTAGATTAAGAACCCCCAACACCGATTCACCACCTCTTAGTGTTAGGTATATCCAAAACTGGTCCTCTCAATTGGTATCAGAGAGAAGGTTCACCTATGATAGATTCAATACAATGAATATATTTTATTTTGAAGACTTGAGTTTCTTTTTCAAGTCAACAATGAAGTACAATTTTGGTGAAGATTCATTTATCTCTTACCAGAAGGCCATATCAACCAAGACTATGATGAACAAGAAAAATAAAGAGAAGATAAAGTTGAATAATAAGTCTCTATTATCTAAATAATAGGAAGTATTTGGTTCTCCATACATTTATGAAAATGAGGACACATCAATATTGGAACGTAATGAGAAGGTGGATCAAGTCTCCACCAAGAAGATGGATAACCTTCCTACCTAAAATGGTCAAGAGGTACGTGTTATTACATTTTAAAATTATTATGGGGATGAAAATTCTAACACAAGTAGTGATGATCAATCTCAAAATTCTCAAGAATTATTAGTTGATAAATTAAGAACTATTATGTATGGTATTCTTAAAAAATTACATCCCTTTTTTGTGAAGTATTTCAATGCAGGAAAGAAGATATCCCCAAACTGGAAGAAGAAACTATTGTCCTGGAGAAAGGCTTACAAGAGAAAATTGTTGAATGTTTAAAGCTATCCAGACTATTTGGAGCCTTTGAAGCTATTAGGTCCACTAGGCTAGATACCCTGAGAGGGGGGTGAATCAAGGTATGATAGATTAAAACAACTGCCCCTTTTGATCTTGTTTTTTTTGTTAGAAAAAACCCTCTTCTCACTCCTTCCCGATGTAGAGTATGAATAAAACTTAAAGTATGAACATGACACAACATTTTTTACTTGGTTCACCCTCCCTGGGCTATGTTCAAGGAGAATACACTGGCAGTGTGCTGATATACCAATTCCATTATAAGCGCACCGCTGTTTACAAGTTCGAAGAGGACTCACTGTCCCTCCTGGTTTACAAACACTCACAATTTGAGAACTCACTTCTCTCTCAACTGAAGTGAGATCACTGCTTCTTCAGAAGATCCACTCACAATTTATAGACATGTAAGTCTCTTCATCAACACTAATGAATTCATCCTCCGATGTATGTAGATGCTCTGTTGAAGTCCAAATTTCATCCACTGATGAATACCTCTTTACCATAGATGTTCTGGGAAATTTCTAACTTTGACATAACCCTAGGGTGACTTGTGTGCCCCTTTAACTAGTGAAAAACCTCTACCTTCATTCCAGAAAAACCAACTTACCCACCACACCTGTGCGCCACACTAGCGCGCCAAAATTGCGCTCCACACTTCTTGAGCGACACAGTTGTGCGGGACACATGCACAATACACTTGCGCAGTACACTTTCACGGTACACTTGCGTGCCACAATTGTGTGGTACACTTGCCTGCCAAACTTGCGCACACTCTGAACTTTCACGTCACTTCCACTTACGTGCTCATAGATCGGATTTTATCTATGTTTTTATATCATCAATAAATGAAGAGAGTATCCATCTATTAATAGGAATTTTGAGGACTTATGCACCACACTTGCGCGCCACACTTTAGGACTTGCACGTCTCTTTCTTTCTTTTGTCATATTTTGATATGATGATCTTGAAATATGAATTTTTCACCACAATTATGCGCCATACTTGCGCGTCATACTTGCGTTCTACTTTAGGACTTCTGTGCCACACTTGCACGCCACTTTTGGACTTTCTCTCCACACTTGCGTGCAACTTTTGGACTTGTGCGCTACATTTGCACGCCAATTTTGGACTTTCACGCCACTTTTCCTTTTCCAAATTTTTGATGTTATAAATTAGAAAAATTCCTAGAATACAACATTAGAAACCTCCTTGACACAAGAGCACAACTCCCTTTTCCAAAAACACTTTTCCCCATTCTCCAATAAAACTCCCTTTGTCAACATTTTGAGTCATTGAGACTCGTTTTGTCAACAAACACAACATGGAGTCCTGCATTGTCAACAAACACAATCATCTCAAAAATGCTTCAATGATACCTTGAGGGATTTTTTTCCCAAAAATCTCCCCCTATGGGTTTGTTGACAACTCTTCTCAAAACAATTCTCCATTCTTTGATACCTCATTAAGGCTTCATTCATCTTTAGCCACCATTTGCCTCTTCCGATACATATAACGATCAAAGATTTACTCAACACATAATCTAAGCCCACATGAGCAATTCTCGGTGTGAGAAACAAGATTATCATGAGAAGTTCATCTATGAGTCACTTCATTTTTGACACCATTGTTGATACCAACCTGATACCAATTGAAATTTCTACTTTTATCACGATCCTCAACTGTTGTGATATCTATTCTTTTATTGATCACGTCTAGCATCGTCTGATTTGAAACGCTTCCCCTATCACATTGCTCTCCCCCATATCACTGCTCCATCTATCAGCTTGTCCCCATGTCTTTTATTAAGACATTTTCTCCCTTCCTTAGCCACAACTTCTCCCCCTTTAGGAGTATATATCTCCCCCTTTGTCAACGAACCCAAAGGTCACCCCTTTGCAGTCTGCAACATTGGAAAGAACACATATTAGCTCATTAAAGAAAAAATGTAATACCTTGGGGAGAGGGGGTTCCACATCCACACTCTTTTATGTGTGGGGAGTCGACTAAACTCTCAGATCCAGTTGATGCCTTGCAAACTCTTCCTTGGGTAAGGCCTTTTTTAGAATTTCTACAACCTGTAGTTCTGTAGGCACATACTCCAACTTCACAAATCCTTGCTCAACCTTATCCTTGATAAAATGATACTTTACCTCAATGTTCTTTTTCCTTGAGTTATGGACGTGATTTTTGCTGAGATTATAGCACTTGAGTTATCGCACTGGATTCCAATCAGATACTTCACTTCAATGCCCCTATCATCAAGTTGCTACTCCATCCACAATACTTGTGTGCAAGCTTGAGTGGAGGCAATATATTCAGCTTCTGCGGTGCTCAATGAAATTCAATCTTGCTTCTTGATTATCCAAGAAACACACAAGCAACCAATATGGAATGCAACTACTGACATTGATTTCCTGTCATCCGCTGAACCGGCCAAATTTGCATCAATATATCCCAATAACTCTGTCTTAGATTTTCCATTATACATCAATCTGAAGTCCACCATGCCCTTGATATACCAAAGTATTCTTTCCACTACAAGCATGTGGCTTTCCTTGGTATTGATTTGATATTATAATTCTTGACAGGTGGAAAAAACAATATCAGGTCTTGTTGCTGTCAGGTAAAATAAACTCCCAATAATCTGCATGTATTCTATTATATTAACTGCCTTGCCATTATAATCTATCAATAATTTCATCTGGGTAGAAATCGAAGTCTTCATCTCCTTGGAATTTTCCATTATAAATATTTTAAAAACATCCTTGGCATATTTGGATTGAGAAATGAATGTTTCATTCCATCCTTATGTCACCTGTAGACCAAGGAAAAATGTTAGCTCTCCAATCATTGACATTTTAAACTCACTTTTCATGAATTAAGAAAATTGTATGCACTGAGCTTCATCTGGTCCACCAAATATTATGTTGTCGACATAAACCAATACCATCATACTTTTATTACTATTTTTGTTGAAATAGAGATTGTAATCAACTCCCCCATGATGGAAACCAATATTCTTCAAGTACTGATCAAGCCTTGAGTACCATGCTCTTGGTGCTTGTTTCAACCCATACAATGCCTTCTTCAGTCTGAAAACCTTGTTCTCATCCTCATGAATGAGAAAACCATATGGCTTCTCAATATACACCTATTCCTATAAAACTCTATTTAAAAATGTAGATTTAACATCCATCTGGAAAACTTTGAACTTCTGTTGCACTGCAATGGATAGAAATAATCTGATTGTCTCTAGTCTTGCAACCGATGCAAATGTCTCATCAACATCTATTCCATCTATCTAGGAGTACCCCATGCACACTAGTCGTTCTTTTTTCTGAATCACTGTTCCATCTTCATTCATCTTGTTGTGATACACCCATTTAGTCTCGATGACATTCTTATTTATTGGCCTCGAAACAATCTCCCATGTCTGATTCTTCTCAATCTGATCTTACTCTTCATTCATTTCCTGAATCCAGTTTTCATCTGCAGCTGCATCAGTGAAGAATTTTAGCTCATCCTGTGATAGTAAAGATGGCTGCTGTAGTGAATTTATTCTTCTTATCTGAACTTGAGATGATTGATCACTAATGATATTCTTCCTGTCAATTTTAGCTCGACTCTTTGGCTTTTGTGTAGATATAGATTTTACTTCCTCTTGCTCATCATCAGTATCTTCTTCTAAATCAACATCATCCACTTTTGCTCCCCCTGCGTTTCTTTCTTCCTCATCACTCTCATCATGAAATTGTTCACTACGCTATTTAATGATCTCATCATTCTCTACTACAATGACATCATTGCTCTCAACTACTTTTCCAAGCCTTTTGTTAAAGCATTTATATGTCTTAATTTTTCCTGAGTATCCAAGAAATATCCCTTCATCTCCCCATGAATCATATTTACTATATTTTTCCTTGTTGAGGATAAACAACTTACTTCCAAATATTCAAAATTATTTCACCATTGGCTTCTTTCCATAACACATCTCGTAGGAAGTCTTTCCTTCCTTCATAGACAACAAAGCCCTATTAGAAATGTAGGCCGATGTCAAAACTACTTCCTTCAAAAATTTCTCTGGTGAGTCTTTTTCAATGGGAATCATTTTGGACATGTCATTGATGATCTGATTTCTCCTTTCAACCACTCCATTCTGTTGGGGAGTTCTTAATGAGGAAACTTGATGCCTTATCCCATGTTTCTCGAGATATCCTTCCACTTGATTGTTTGTGAATTCCGTACCATTGTTAGTATGAAGCTTAATATTTTCTATCCAAGCATCCTTTCACACTCCCTCCGGTACTATTTTAAGCAGCTAAACACATTAGACTTATGGGAAATAACAAATACCCATTTCATTCTTCTATATTCATCAATAAAAATAACATAGTACCTCTTTCCATAAATTTCTCTTGGTGTGATAGGACCATAAACATCAACATGAACCAATTCGAGCACTCTTGTTGACTTCTTTTCCTTTTCCTTATACGTCTTTATGAATAGCTTTCCCTGTTGGCATGCATCACACGTGTGAGTATGATCACATGATAGCTTAGAGAGGTCTCTTGCTGCATCACAGTTCACCAAATCTTCCAGGGATGGTTGGCAAAGATGACCAAGTCATTTATACCACAACTTGTTTTCTTCCTCTCTAGACAGAAAACACATATCTTCTTCTCTACATACCATATAGATATTTCCCTTTGTTATTTTTCCCTTTAAAACTACTTCCCCGTATCTTCCTTTGATGAAACACATCTTCTTAGTAAACATTATAGAATGTCCTAAGTCACATAGTTGACTGACGCTGAGAAAATTGTGACTGAGGCTTTTTATTACTAAGACATCAGTACGTCTCATCTATTTGCCCCCAAACTTGGCCTTTCCTATGCCAATAATCTTCAGGACTTAATCATTTCCAAACTTGAAAACTCTTTATTTATCATATTTTATGCCTGTAATGAGATCCTTATTTCCTATCATGTGAGATGTGTAACCACTATCAAGGATCTACACACTAGAGTGATATGATGCTTTAAGGTCCATTTCTGCCACCAAGGCCTTCACATCCTTATTCTTTTTGGTCCATATTTTTTCCTTCACACTTGGCATGGATTGAGACTTCTGTTATTTCTTAGAGCATAATGGACCCACTTCATCTTGAAAAGCTGCAAATCTATTTTTCATTTTTAACTCACCTGTTGGTTTATTGATCTGCTGCTTGTGAGAATTTTGATTCTTCTTTGGAACATTCCTCTGTATGTTCAAAGTGCAGTACCTAGACATGTGACCAAATACTCTTCACCAAAAATAGTGTCCTTAGAAATATGTTCTAAAGGATCATTTTCTATTTGGCTACCACCTTTGTTCTTGTCCCCTTCGATATATCTTGGATATGGAACACACATACTATGAATGCCCCATCTTTCCACAACAATAACACCTGATATAAGGTGAATTCCTTCGTGTTACTTCTGCACTACGAGTTTCCCCTTGGGATATCTGAATATTCTGATTCTGCTTTGTGCCCAAATCAACCTTCAATCTCAAGATGGGTGCTTGCGGTCTGACTTCAATTTTCACAGATTTTTATTTCTGATCAAGCCCTGAATCAACCTTAATATATGATCTCAATTTCTGCTTCTTTCTTGTTGAACTACTGGGCTCCTCTTTCATCTTTTTAGTCTTCGGAATGACCTGATTTCCTAATAATGTGTTGGGAATCAAAGGTTTTTCCTGGTATTTAACTTTTCTCCACAGACTAACAAATTCCACTTCAAACTATTCGATACGCTTGATGTGATCTTTCCTTGTGTTTTTCAAGCCATCGATCTCCCTTTTTTGTTATTCAATATTGATTTTATACTCACTAACTGATTCTGAGTTCTCTGGTGTTGATGAATTGAGTTTCTCAATTTCTTCCATCAACTCAGACTTCTCTTCTTCTTGCTATTTCATATAAGGTTTGTCATCACAAACAACTTTGTTAGCTTTCTTTGTTTTGGATCTCCAAACATCTATATCCTCAAGAGCAGCCTCTAACTCAGCTTGCATATCTATTCTTCCTTCGACTTCTTCTTCTTCTTCATCACCTTTAGTTTCATTATTCTCCTAAGAACTACCGACAACTGCCACCATAGTAGTTTTTCCAAGATCTTTGCAGTTCTCTATCTCTTCAACCTCCTCATCCTCAAACTCATCTGAACTGTCGCATTCTTTTGAAAGGATATTTTTCTTAAATAAATTTCTCTTGAACTGTTTCTTTACTTTCCCATAGGCTGATGACTTCTTCTTGATAATTTCTAATTTTTTGACATCATCATCTTCTTAGAACATTTTGGGACACCTTGTTGCAAGATGACCAACCTTTCCACATCGAACACATGCCAGTGGAAGTTTCCCTTTAAAATTTACTTTTCCTCTTTGAAGATTTGAGGAGAGGAATGACATCACCTCCTCTGTCTCTTCTTCTTCCTGAGAATATTCAATGGTGAGCTTCTTCATGGCCTTGAATTGCACTTCTTTAGATTTCCCCTTTTCCACATCCTCATTATCATCGTTTTTCATTTCATATGCAACCAAGGTATTGTGAAAATTATCCAATGTTAGCTCCTTTGGATCTTTATCTTCTAGTACTAAAACCTTCAGGTTTAACCAAGGTGGAAGTTTCCTCAAGATTCTCTTTACGATCTTTATGTCTTTAATGACTTCTACCAGACCTCGCATATCTTCCACAACAACATTTACCCTGTTAAAGAATCCATCAACAGACTCATTTGGGATCATTCTTATATCTTCATACTTGTTCCATAATACTTGCAGCTTCGCTTCTCTGACCTTTGTACCTCCTTCATATATGTTCAACAAATTTTCCCACATAGCATGTGATGTTTTTCATGACATCACCTTAGTATATATAACATTGGATAGGGATCCTCCCAAATCATTGATTCCCTTTGCGTCAGCATACAATTCTCTTCGCTCAGCTTCTGATAATGCACCACTATTAATATCAGTTGTGATACCATGCATTGCTGCTGTAAACACATCCATTCCCAAAGATTGGAAATAGTGTTGCATCCGATTCTTCCATAGCTGAAAATTGTTCCCATCGAAGATCGGACCCCCTTTATCATTAGTGACCTCCATTTGAGAGAGAACCAAGGATATCAACCTTTCCCTCTGATACCAATTGTTAGGTCCACCAGGCTAGATACCCTGAGGGGGGGGGGGGTGAGTCAAGGTATGACAGATTAAAACAACTACCCCTTTTGATCGTGTTTTTTTGTTAGACAAAAACCTCTTCTCTCTCCTTCCCTATGTAGAGTATGAATAAAACTTAAAGTATGCACAGGACACAATGATTTTTACTTGGTTCACCATCACTGGGCTACTTCCAAGGAGCATACATGAGAAGTGTGCTGATATACCAATTCCATTATAAGTGCACTACTATTTACAAGTTCTAAGAGGACTCACTATCCCTCTTGGTTTACAACCACTCACAATTTGAGAACTCACTGCTCTCTCAACTGAAGTGAGCTCACTGCTTCTTTAGAAGATCCACTTATAGTTTATAGACATGTAGGTCTCTTCACCATCACTAATGAATGCATCCTCCCCTATATGAAGATGCTCTATCGAAGTCCAAATTTCATCCACTAATGAATAACTTGTTACCACAGATTTTATGGAAAATTTCTAACTTTCATGCAACCATAGGGTGACTTGTGTGCCCCTTTAACTGGTGAAAAGCCTTTACCTTCATTACGGAAAAACCAAATTGCACGCCACACTTGCACTCCTCACTTGCACGCCACACTAGCACGCCAAACTTGCACTCCACACTTCTTGAATGGAACACTTGAATGGGACACTTTCTTGGTACACTTGAGTGGTACACATGCACAATACACTTACGCGTCACACTTGCGCGGTACACTTGCGCACCAAAATTGCACGCACTCTGAACTTGCATGTCACTTACACTTTCGCACTCAGAGCTCGAATTTTCTATAATTGTTGAGATCATTAATAAATGAGGAGAGTAGCCATCTATTTATAGTAATTTTGAGGACTTGCATGCCACAATTGCGCTCTACACTTGCGCTCCACACTTGCGCTCCACACTTGCGCGCCACTTTAGGAATTGAACGCCTCTTTCTTTCCTTTGTCATATTTTGATATGATGATCTTGAAATAGGACTTGCATGCCACACTTGCGCGCCATACTTGTGCGTCATACTTGTGCGCCACTTTAGGACTTGCACGTCACACTTGCGCGCCACTTTTGGACTTGCACGCCACACTTGTGTGCCACTTTTTGACTTGTGTGCCACACTTGCGCGCCACTTTTGGACTTTCACACCACTTTTCCTTCTCCAAATTTTTGATGTTCTGAATTCAAAGAATTCATGGCGTACAACATTAGAAACATCCTTAAAACAAGAGAACAACTCCCTTTGCCAAAAGCAACAAAGATGTAATTTTAAATGAGTTACTCAAAATAAATCAAATTATTTAAAGAGAAATATTGATTTAACAAGACTCTTGAAGAAAAGATCTATGCACTTGAAGATGAGCTGAAGAAGATCACTAAAGTCAAGGGTTTATATTTTGAAGAAACTTCTAGGAAGATCAAGGAACTTGACTCCTTATTAAAAAAAATTGAAGGAAAATTATGATGAAGTTGAAAGAAAAAATAAGGTATATGAAGAGAATATGATTATGGTTGAAGATCATAAAATCATCATCAATATGAAATTTCTAGAAGTGGAAGCTCATTTGACCAATCTTGAGAAGACTCATATTGAAACTTCAAAAAAGAAATAGACAGTTACTACTAGCACTCAATGTTTATTAGAGGATTATAAGGTTGAAATACCTCCTACATGTGATATTAAGATCATGAATTCACTCATTGATCTATCATAAGAAACTAGGAAGGTTTAAGTACCATCTATAACATCTTATACTCATGTTTTTAAATATTTTTCCACAAGCAGTGCAGGTTGAAAGACAGATTCAAAACAAGTGTGGATGAGGAAAGGTGATGAACTGCATACCACCATCACTAGGGTGGATATGAATAATAATATGGAAGATGGTTCTGCATATAAATCACAATACATCTTGAAAAAGACTAAATAATCTAATACAAAATATGTCACAAAATCAAGGTTTGTGGGTCAATGTTGGTGCTGCAATAGCTTTGGGAATTGTGCATTAAATTGTTGGTAAAATCCCAAAAATATAAAATTATAAAGGAATCCCATATCAAGGGGAGAAATATAGAGAGTAAGAAGCGATATCCACCGATCTAGAAGCATCGTTATACTACAAACAGATTTGGACTGCTTGACAATATCTATGATATATGTAATGGGAGTGGTCACAAGGCTGGTGCATTCTCATTTCAACATGTATCAAAAGTTGATAAGAAAAAAACCATAGAAATTGGCCAATAATGAAGAATTTACCTTGGGAATAAATCAAAAGAATTTTGTGAAAAAAATTCTCCAAAGAATATTCTATGAAATAAATGAGAGAATACCTTGGATTCTGAATCCAATAAGTTGAAGGGTGGTGCATCCAAAATAATTTATAAAAAGGATGACACTCAGAAGAAACCATGTGTAAGATCCAAATAGGACACCATAGTTCCTAATGAGATGTTAGTTATTTGGCATGAATACTTGTAATGCATTAGGAAGATTGAAGATATAGAATCAAAGGTTTGTGGAAGAGGAAATGAAGTTCTGTGTGAGAGATGTAAGAAACCTGATCACATTGAAAAAGGTTGTCTAAATATTCTACCAGAGAAAGAAGATATCCTCAAGAGGAAAAATAATTCATCATCTATAAAGGTTGTTAGGAAGAAAATTTATCCACACAAATTAGAAGAGGAAAATAATAGATCCATGGTGCCTCAACATATATCGGAATAGAAGTTCAAATGTCCAAGCATGAAGACTGGAGGAGATGAAGAAACATAGTTGAGAAAAACATCTAAACATTATTGTTCACAATGATGGATCAAGGAGGATCCATATTATTCACTTAAATTCTGTGTATTGTATTTTTTCTTATAATATAGGGAATTTAAGTTAAGGAAATTTCTCAGGGGAGAACCTAAGAAATAGTGATAAGAAGTGTTTTCCCTTAAGGGGGAGACAAATGAAGAAGGTGCCAGAATAATTATTTAAATGGGTATCAAATTATTCTATAAATTTCTTGAAGATCATGTCATTGGAAAAAGTATGTAATTTATTAATCTCTCGTCTCATGAGATATAGTCATCAATGGTAAGGGAAAACTTTGTTGTTTAAATCAATTTCTTTTATTTTCTACACCGAGCATAGTTTAAGTAGGCGTAGAGTGAAATGATGGATGACACATTTCTTAAGTATAGATTGATACCCTTTTCCCATTAACTTTGTACTTATTGTCAATAAGGGGTAGAGAAAGTGTAATGAAAGTGGAATAGTAAAGGGGAAAAATAAGATTTTACATTTTGACATTGAAACATTCATTTGATAAAGAACTTTGAGTATTTCCAACAAATACAAAGGGAGTGGTTATTGGGACCACTTTTTTGTATGAGTTGTATTTGTTGTCAAAGGTTGTAAATGCTGATCAAAATAAAGAAGAAGATCCAATGTTAATGGGGGTTGGTTGAAGTGATTCTTGGATAATTGTTATGGATTCATAGAATTGGATACCACGGTTGGGAAATTCAACATGTTACAAATTAGATGATTGTTGCATGGGTCCTAAGTTCAAATACCATATATCAAAGGTGATACATTTTTTAAAACAATGAAGTATCATCCATTTGAGGATTATTTTTGTTCTTTGGAATTCATATACCAAAAATAATAGAAGAAGAAGAACGGTGTTTGAAGATGAAGAAAAAAAGAGAGAGTGCAGAGAAGGCTTGGAGTTCTAAGTCTAAGGTGGCCATGAATTTTATGTAAACATTTTTTTATGTGGCTTACCCAAAAATCAAGTAGCCAGTAGTTAGCCTCGACCAAGTGAATATGTGGGACTCAAGTTCGACCGCACCTAAGGGAGGTGCACAGTTAAGCTTCATGCAGGGCCGTGTGTAAGCATGTAGAAGCACATGGGGGCGAGCCTATACATAGATTGGGCTGAAGTTTGCAAAGAGAGAGGGTGTAGATAATGTCTGTATAACCAGTACAAGGTGGTACTAGAAGGGGAATAGGAGAATTCTGAGAGTATTTTTTTGTGGGTTGATTGATAAATCATGGACCAGGCGTATTTCCATTTCGATGTGGGATGAGTTTTTACATATTTCTCATTTGCGGATGAAATCATGGTCGTCCATATCATAGCACAAATCATCGTCATCCATCACAATCCCATGTCCCTCCACATTGAAAAAAGGTCGTTTGATTCTTCTATGGATTCTGTAATAGTTTTTCTGTCATCTTCCTCTTTCCAGCACTTGACATCACTACTACTACTCACAAGAGATGAAGGTCGGACTACTATGGATGATCTCTGGCCATCGATAGAGTATCTTGAGATCTAACCAAGATCATACATTCAACTAACGTCTTGCATGCATATGAGGAGTGTGAAGGACTCGGTTTGGATGTAGGAAAAAGGAGTTGTTGTTGCATGCCATTCATTTGAGTTTCGTGGATGATATGAGCTTGAATTTGAACAAAGATTTCATGTGATTTTGAACGCAGTACATGAAGATTTGGTTGCACAAATAAAAGGAAACATGCTAAGATTCGCGGAATATCTATTACTCACATGTACAGATTTTCAATCCATGATCCTCATGTGGTTAATGGGTCTTCAATGCGACATATATGATAGGATCTTTATTTTTTGAAGAGGATGAGATCCATACCTATAAATAATGATCCCTTGATCGAGAGTCTACTGCTAAAAATATTAAAAATGATCTCTCCATCATGAGATCTTATTTTTTGAACAATGAGTAGTGTCCCATGGGCCCTCCGGGCCTCACAAAGTAAAGGAGTCCTATGAACCATTCTGGTTCTATGAAGAGAAGGGTTCCATGAGCTTTTAAAGCAATGTGAAGAGGTTCTTGAAATAACACAATATAGGTGTTTAACACCCTTATTGTGTTTCACTAAGGCCACCATTATCATTAGCCAGTTCTTGAGTCTTACAATACCACTGTGCTTCATAAAGAACCACACATCCTTTGCGTAGAAGATCCATGCACCTATTACATGAAGAAGAACTGTGAACCCTGCAGTTTCATGAAGAGAAAGATAATGTGATCCTATTTTCAAATTTAGGAACCACACTATTTGAAGGAGAGTTTTTGTAAAGATGATCTAGTGGACACCCCACATGCATGCACTCATGCATGAACATGTATATGTAAAATCATAAAAATAAAGAAATAAGGCAGTGTGTGTGCGAGGGGTTTTATCCATTCATGTGTGAAAAAGATATATAGGAGAACATATGCATGATGTACATGCATTCATGTTCATGATTTGAGACAACCAAGTGTGTTTTCATTCAAATATAGAGAGATGAAAAAAAATAGAAATATGTAAATGCATGTACCTATTATCTAAACATACCCAAGGAAGTATGTGTGTGAACTTGTGAAGAAGGAATAATTAAAAGTGAATAGTATATGCATGATTTCATGCATATGTAAAAATGTGAAATTCAGTTAATCATGCATTAACTGCATCGAGAATAAGAGAAGAGAATTGATTCTACATGCACTGTGGATATTATATATCAAAGAAGAAGGAGAGTGTTCCCAACTGATGATTGATAATCATTCAGGGAAGTTTAACTGTGATGATGCTAAGCTGATATGATCCTTATTTTTTTTAAAATCACAAAAGAGTTTTTTGATTCTAGAAAAAAGAAGAATAGGGGATCAATGCATTTGGTTTTTCACTAAGGAAGAAGGAGAAGAAATATTGTGTAGCTATCAAGTTTGCTACTATGAAGAAGTGAGAAGGGTTACATACATGCTACCAAGAAAGTAACAAGTGAAGAGTTGAAGATCAAGAAACAGTGTGACATCCTACATGTCTCAATAGGTGGAAGACTCTATTGGTGTTTCAAACCCTTTTCAACAAGGAGAATACTATATTGGGAGGAATTATAAAGAACTAGCAATGATCTTCAAGTTGGACTAGGTCATCAACAGTTTAGGGAATTATAATTGTTTCATTACCCCCTCTAAATTATTGGTACCCACACTGGCATAAGGATTATTTTATAAGCCAATCCATTGTAACTTATTACTACATTATAATGGAGAATCCATGTACAGGTCAAACCCATACATGAAAAGGACTAGCTACTCTTATTTAGTAGTAAACCTTGTAAAAATATCAGGTGCATATTCTTTATAGATTTCATATTATTGCATGTGATAGGGAAAAGAGAGTAAGAGAATCAAGATCTTAATAGGTCAAGAGGTATAAGGATAAAAATTTATAATTTTATTAAAAATTCCCCAACACTGATTCACCCCTTCTTAGTGTTAGGAATATCCCAAACTAGTCCTCTTAATTGGTTCATATGAAATCTTGATGTTGTAATCTTTTAAGAATTCTATCCATTATTACTATCACATGTTCAGGTCATGGTAGGAGAATTCATACTTCATATTCTTAAGATCATTAAAAACCATAAGAATTTCACCGATGAGGTAATGTCACCACAACCTCAGGTAAA
This sequence comes from Viscum album, assembly GCA_963277665.1. NCBI lineage: Eukaryota > Viridiplantae > Streptophyta > Magnoliopsida > Santalales > Viscaceae > Viscum > Viscum album. The sequence continues at coordinate 1,285,646,942 of OY728140.1, forward strand.
AAAAAACTAATGCCAACTTGAGATCATGGGTGGAATAGTTATGATCATGGGGATGTAACTATTTATACCCATAATAAATAACTAATCTAAATTGCATTAGAATACAGACCCAACCAAGATGAAAAGTGTCACATAAAACCTAAAAATGACCACCCTCTCAGGGGAAACAAATAACCGAAGATCTGAACAACTTATCCTTCAGATAATAAAGTTGTATGAAACTAGTAAGTATATAAGAATACCTAATCCCAAGAACACTCTTGTAATAACCTTCCATACCAAGGAAACTTTTCACCTCTACAATAGTCTCAATGGATTCCCAAGAAATGATTACCTCAATATTCTAAAGATTAAAAACTATACCACATTAGGATAAAAAATTACCTAATAAAAAAACTTCCTAATCATAAGAACTTAGAACTCAACATATTTTCGAATATATTCTAACAATGAATAACTCCCAAAAATTTTAGGATGTTCTATGCACACTTCTCTTTAGACACAAAGTGCACAAGGATGTAGTCGATAAAAACCACCACAAAAGGATTTAAGAACTCTTTAGAAACTATGTTCATCAAAACCATTAACACAACTGGAGAGTTTATCACACCAAATTTCATCAAAATGAACTCACAATGCCCATAACAACATTATAAAGTGGTCTGTAGAATATCATCACCTTTCACCCACCTCTAATGACATGATAACCATATATCTATCTTGGAGAACTAACTAGATTATTTTATCTAATTGAATAAACTACAAATACACATAATAGGATATAATTTCTTCAATACCACCCAATTCAAGTGATGATAATCAATAAAGAGACATAAGATTTCTCCTGATTTCTTCATGAACAAAACTGATGCACCCAAAGGTGACACGCTCTGCTGAACAAAGCCTTGATGAAATAGATGATCAAGTTGTACTCACACATCTTAAAACTTATAAGGATACATCCTTTATAAATACATTTATATCATATAAGAATTTTACTATATATATATATATATATATATTCTTAAACAGATCTCCCATTGAGGGGGAAACAATATAATCTCCTCTGGGAAGAGATCGGGGTACTCTTCCAAAACCCTAGGAAACATCTTCCGCTAAACTTATTACGAACTCAACATCAACATATCCATCAAGGAATAAAAGGAAGAAACATACCTTGAATCCATACAAGGGTCATACTTTCCAAAAAACACAGAAGACTCTCTATCAATATCATAGAAAAAAATCCATATCCTAATGCAATCCACAATATCCTGAATGAAATAAAGTAATTCCTTTCCAAGTATGATGTTGTGTGTTTATATCTATAAACATAAGAAGTCTCACCAAGTGTGGTACTACACCAAAAATAGATCACAATCTCTAAAAACTTCATACATATAATATTTACCTCCAAATATCAAATTCAACACCAATGGAACTAGGATACTCTCGACCCTAAGTCCAAAATCATGGAATATAGTAGGTGATATGAAGGAGTGTATAACTCTTATGTAAAATGAACCCAAGAATAAAACATGAAAATAATACCTTGAAATACATATGGATTACCTAGAGTTGGAATATTTAGAGTATGTAGTTAGCTATTGTCTTCTCCAAGACCTCTCTAACCCTAATCTCAATCACCACCATGGCCTCACTCTTCTCTATAAGTTTAGGAAGCACTTGAGGGATGTAATTTTCTTTCCCCGTATCTTATTTGCTGGTTCAAGGCTTGAGAAACCTGCTATTACTTCCTTGACTAAAATTTCCTCAAATTGGAACCAAAATAAGAGCATCTTCTTCATATTACCAGCTTAAAAATTTCAAGAACTCTTGTCACTGATTACCTCGACCTCCAAAATAAAAACAAGTTTCTAATCCCTTGGAAGGGGCCTAAGAGCTATCACACCCAGAGAAAAGGGATTATGAGGGTTGATATCTACCCACCGACTATCTAAAATCTATTATATCTAGTAAACATGTAACCTCTTACCATAGCCTTGCTATGAGAGGAATCCTAATTACTCTTTCCTCATAATGACATGGTCATGACCATTGTCCTATAAATTACCACTTCTCACACCGTCACCTCGAGATACATTGACAATATAAACAAGGTGACCTGATAATAGATATCTAGATGCAAGGCCTCATTTAAATGAATCACCTTAGACTCCTCATCTAGAAATAGGTTAGAATCGTGATAGAGAAGGGTCCAAAAATGGATCTCAAAGTCCTGCATGCTTGAACTACCCTGTTGAAGGGTAAGAAGCTCTCAGTGGCTGTACAAATTTGCGGTAAAAGAAAGAAAATATGATTGGAATTAGTCTTAAAACTTCTCCCATGAGGCTTACAACTCATACCAATCTCTAATGAACAAGAACCAACATTACCTCACTGCTCTATGTAGCATCATCATACCAATGAAACCCAATTCTCCTTCGGAGCGTGGATCGAACTGAAGGCATTCTCCACATCCTCTAACTAGCCCTCTATCACTAATCCCAAAACACACCCCTCATAATTATATAGAATTTGTCACCAAGAAAATTATATTTTTCTCCTCCATGTTTAGTCATCCTTGACCACTACTCTACAGTGATCCACTGGCAAATTTTGTTGAACATCCTCAGCATGAACCTGATGGGGACGTCAACCAAGATTCATACTTAAAAAAATGGTTATGGAATCCTAAACCTTGAATATGGAATATATAAGATTAATTAATTAATTAATTTATTTATTTATATTTAACCCAATCCCAAGATATATCCATTTCAAACACAATTGTAAGGAAGAATGATGCAAAATACTTTCTTAGGTCTCTACCCCATGACCAGTATCACTTTTCTTAGTAGGACTAATAAACATAAAGGCCCATACATCATATCAAAGGGGACCTAAATACCCATTTCACATATGATCTCCCTTGTTTGCTTCACCTACTAAACTTATATGACACCATTTCTTTACCAACCCATAAAGTCCTCATGTGTTCCTAACTCAAACATCCATTTTATCACTTAACCTAAACCTTTGATTCCACTAAATCACAACACCTTACTCTCCAAAGGTACCCCTCCTATGATGAAAATGATAGAAGGGGGATACTGACACTCGAAGCCTACCTCCAATAGGATATAGTTTGGTGACAGGCACTGAGGGTATATCATACACATTGATGGAATAAATTACACTATAAGATATGATATATGAGATATAAGATAGAAACACATAGAAACTTTTTATCAAGATAAAGAATAAATGATCCCAAGTACATCCATTTAATTTCATACAAAACTAATACTAATGAAATGGGACTACAAGTACCCAAAAATAAAACCCTTGTCCATGACCTGGAAGCCCAATAGCTTCTGAACAACTCCACAAGCTTGTAGTATCCAAAATGATCTCCAACCAGCTTCTAAATTCATGAAAAATAGTTTATATAAACATAGGGTGATAATAACAAGTATACTTAGTAGGATTCTCCCCAGAGCCTCTCATGAAAAATATAAATAAATAATACTAAATCCTAATGGAAAAAAAGTGAAGCTGACTCATCAGCTAAATAGGTATGCTAAGTTCCCTGCCTAACCACTGCTATCTCTCACCAAGTATCGAATACAAGAGATCATAAAATATAATAACAAAATAAGGCACCCCGGTATCACTTCCCCACTAGTTTTCCACTCTTCCCTAACATCGTACATCCCGATTCACATCTCTCTATAAGAAAGTTTTCCAAAAAAACATGGTCTAAAGTATCATATCATTCCCCTTGTGCATCACATCATCTCATAATCCCATCCACATCTCCAAATAGAAACTGATTAGTTTTCAAGTTCCACCACATCTCGTACATCATTTATTATACCTCAATCCATCACATATTATAAACATTATACCTATAATAATCCATATGATACTATATACATTGATACACATGTATTAAATAACCATAATACACTATATTCCTCTACTCACATATATATAGGAAATTTAACCACCATGCATACCATCAGATAATACTACCAGGAGAAGAGTGTAGGGTCTGAGGGGGTTTCCATCCATTCATCCCTCGCCAACCTAGATATTAGGTAAAACACCCTCCCAGGGTCCACTGGGTGTTAGTCTCCCTATCTAAATGAGTGGGGTATTGTATGAAATCATATAAATTACATCATTTAATATGGATCACAACTAAACTATGTGTATTAACCTTATATTAGGGTCAACTATATCTATCATATCTCAAACACCCAGCTACCACCAACAAGAACTAGATATCATATAAGCACACAAGAATTCAATGATTTTATTTAATTAATTCATTCCATTTAACATTTCACAATTTGTTAATAAATTAATTAGTAATTAACTAACATTATTTAATTCTATATTTCATTAACAACAAAGGGAATTACATTCCCTCAATGCATTATCCAACAAATTCCACAGTTCCTCAATATTATCAATAGTTTCATTCCATCCACATGGGTTAAAAGATTTATTAAACATTATCATTACATAAACCCAAGTACTCTTAGAAATATCATAATATACCATGAAATAGATGCATAAGAAATAATAAACACGTACCTGAAGTAGTGGGGAAATGAATGAAGAAAAACAAGAAACTAGGCCATCTGACCATAAAAGAAGAACATTATCAAGCATGAATTTAAATTTTTTCACACCAATGGGAAATACCAACTTCCTGTTTCATCAATTCTAATGACATCCCAAACACCATCATGCATATCACCATACATATTAACATCATAGGTGTAAACTGCACCCACAAACCTAGGCCTACCCACCCATATCTATTCAACCAATAGTCATCCCATACTCCCATCACATCACATATTAATGATAACACCCATAGAAAACATAGAAGGAAACAAACAACAAAAAAAGTCAACTTGGAATTTCGGCCCTAGAAACAAGTATTCCATCCTTCACATACACAAAAGTTTTATCGACCTCAAACATTTATCTTTTTTAAAAAACCATTTGTTTACCATCTAGTACTAATTAATTCATTTATCATAGGTTACAACCATGGGTAACCCATGGATTTGACCATCAAAATTTAAGAATTATTTTAACATTATCTTAATTATAACTACCAGTTTCATTAAAATTTAATGAAGAACATTTCATTTAACATTCCTTTAATCATTTATAATAATAATCACTTCCATATTAGTTTTATTTATCAAATTCCATTAATATATAAAATAATATATTAATTAAACATATATTAAGTATCAATTATATTTCCATCCAATTATAACAAGAATGGTTCCTCTTTAATTTTTTTATCCATTTTAAAATTTTCAAATTTAAGTTCTTTAACTATTTTAACCAACTTAAATATTATAATCCAGGAATAAAAATAAATATCGCACTACCTAGTAAAAAAAAGAGGCAAGACATTATCATGGGGGGAAAATGCAGTCACTAAAAGAAATAAACAATTTCTTCCATTATTATAGTTTAATATTTATTATGGTTAATTTAATATCTATTAAAATTATTAAAGAATTTTAAATTTATAATTTAATATAAAAATAATTTGAGAAACAACAAATCCCCTACATGGTATTTTCCCCTTGGAAAAATGTTATAGCAATGGAATAAAAGAGGGAGGATGTTTTTAAATGCCTGTAAATTGAAAATAAAGAGTTTTAAAAAATTGCTAAATCTTATAAACTATAAAAGAGGTTTGTGGGGTCTTTTGGATGAGAGTAAAATGATCGAAAAAAGTAATAACGGTTCGAGTATTTCAAAATAGCAGTAATACATATTTTGGGAAAACATTATTGAAACCCCCATTTAATCTTACCAAAGGTTGGTTTAAAGATCATAACTTAATTATGGATTGATTAAAATATTTCTATGTAAAAAGAAATTAATTCCTTGATTTTAGGAATTTAAAAAAAATTGAATTTATTCTGGAGGGTTATAAGTCTAAGAAAAATAAGAAAACCAGAAAATAGGGTAAAAACACTACATATACATAGGTTAGGGGATATGCGTAAGGGTACATTGTTTTACCCTTATATATTGATATGAAATGGCTTGCATAATGGTATATTGAGTTTACTTTTTCACACACTTTGATAATTCCACATTACTCTTATGTATAGTAGGTTTTCCATGTAAGGGTAACCTGTATTACCATTAAATAGTATTATTATAAATGTCACATAAGGGTATCTTGATCTTAATCTTTCAAAAAATTTATAAATACAAACTTACGCTGATGCATGATAGGTGTTCTATGAAAGGGTAACTTGTTTTACCCATATAAGGAGATTTACCAAGGCTCATGCAAGAGTATCTTGATCCTACCCTTATACAAACTTTATAAAAATAACCTTACCTCATGTATGCAATAGTTCATATGTAAGGGTATGTTTTTACTTAAAAACATTAAATTTTCATTTAAAAAAAATTATTAATTAAAGGAAAAGGGTTTCTTAGAAACATAAGAATTATAATCAACTTTCAAAAATATTTTATATTTATTTTAAAACATTTAAAATCCTCTAAATAAATCTCCAAAGCATGAAACATATATTATTTACAAAACCATATTTTTAAATAAAATTTCAAAAAAACACCCAAACCATTAAACTACTAGTAAACATCCTTGAATGACAAAGGGAATACTTGGGGAAAATTTGAACCATTACAAGGGTCCCCATTATACTGTATAGTTGTATTCTACCACCATAGAGATAGATAAGTATTCAAGGGTAGGTAAACATGGATGCACACATTTACCTAAATTATTAGTTTATCATAGCTAGTAACAAAGTATATTTATTTATTTTGATGATAATGGTAATCTTATGGGTCCAAATTTGACCAAGTTAAGGATTTTTGAGTCAATTTAGGATCGATAAAAAATAAAAAAAATTATTTCTGATTAGAGAAATTTCTCTAATATGGCACTATTTTATCCTTGGTGGAAACATTAAATAAGGTCATTTATTATTATTTTACTTATAATTATGTTTCTTTACTAGTATTTTTTCCTTTAATATTATTAAATATGATATAACTAACACTAAAGAAGTTAGAAAGATATGTTTATCTATTACGTCTAAAAGATGGAGGGATTATAAATTAGCCCTAACCAGTGATTTCATTTTTGGTAAAAGATAGAATGAAAATTAATGTCATAATATCCCTTTATAGGAGAATATGTATAGAATAAATTTATTGAAAGTATACAAAAATATTTATTTTTGGTAAGTGAAATGTAATTTTTTTCAACTTTTTTTGTATCACCTAATGATCATCACAATGTTTTGTTATTCTTTAATTAACTGTAAATTATAATATCTCATCAGGAGGCCCAAAACAAAAACATATACACTCATAATTTATCATGTGGAGGGTATTTTTTATTTTAATAGAAAATGATGAGTGAAAAAATTAGAAAAATAAGAGACGAGTATTCAAGATCAACAAAGAATGACCCTCCTTCCCCAGTTTCTAGACCTAAAAAATGGAATATTTTCTTGATGACCATAAAGGGAGAATATCTTACCAAAGAATAAAGGGATATAACTCAGTGGATTATAAGGATTTATTTAAGTTATATAAGTTAATGAATTTATTTTTAAACTCTTTATATTTTGTAATTCGCTAGTAAATTGTTCAATTATTTTATAGAGGAATACCTTGAGGAGAAAACCACATAGTGGTTATTCCCATCTGAGGGTAGAAAAATTATTTTAGCTACTACATTGGGAAAGACCAAACACCTAGGCCACATACAAGGATACATTATGGGTGTTTCAATTAAATTATTTTTGGTCTTTATGGAACATACTCAAGGGAGGATATATATAAAGGAAAAAATAGAGGCTTTTAATTTTAGATTTAGGAGATGGATCAAATGACAGAGGAGAGTATCAGAGCTACAATTGATGAGAGGATCAGTGATTTGGTGTAGTTGATGTTTGATGACATGCATAGATAGTCTCAAGCTACATATCTCACTCTATTGTCAGCTACATATCCCACTCCTCCTCCCCAACATACAAATTCCACTCCTCCACCTCTGCCCTTAGATCCCACTCCTCCACCTATACCCACAGATCCTACTTTTACATATCATCCTCATCTTACCATCTAATATGAGTTATATACTGAGGATACCCAATATCATATTATAGCTTATGGGATGATATATTATTTTGAGTTTATTATAAATCATTAGAAGATAGATATGGATCATCTTAGGGTAACAATACTAGGTATTACAGACACATTAACAAGAGTACCATTCCCCATAGGCAAGGCCTTGATAGTTGGAAACAACATTGGAAATTTTTTATAATGACCATATTAACTTGTTCGATACCTCATAGTTGAGGTATGCATATATTATAAAATTTATTTCATATTAATTTAATTTTTTTAATATATATATATATATAGTAATACATCAAAGATAAATAAATCTTATATGAATGAAAAAACAGGTTGATGACACTTAAAATTTGGATATAACTGTGCTTTATAAATTATTAAGAAATAAATATCATTTTTTGGATTCCAATAAACAAAAAATATACGAAGAAATGTTTGAAAGAAGTATCATGATGATGATTTTAAAGATAGATATCCTTGATATTTTTAGTACAGATATGTTGGGCCACACAGTGCTATAAGTATTTTACATGTAATTTGAATATAATATTTATATAAGAATTTCAATTTTAATTATAGACACAATACTTGTTTTTTATTAGGTATCTTTATAATTTTTTATTAAAAATGATATAGAATTAGTTCATGGTTTCTTGAAAACCCAATTTATGTATCCAGAGGGTAGGATGAAGAATGATGATGAAAGAAACACTTATATTTTTTCAAAGATTAAAGAATGATGAAATTTAGTGTTGAATGTTTTCTTATCTTGATAGGTATGAAATTTCATGACACCCTCCCTCAAAAGGAACCCATAATAGGCCTAAAATGAAGGAATCTAGATAATAACACCCCCCGAGTCTAGCCTCCAGTAGGCCCTGAGTTGGTGACAAGCACTGAGGGTATAAAAATATCACAAATGGGAAGAATTACCCTCTATAATTATAGGATTAGATGATAGGATAAATAAACAAAAATAAAATCCATGAAATAATAAAAAAATTAAACCAAAACCTTTCCACAATTCATGTATAAGTAAAATAGATACAGATAACATTTTCCAAATAAATACCCAAAACAAAATTTAAGGCAACGATGAAACTACATCTCCAAAACCTAATCTAGAAATGTACATAACGGTCCATGAATTCATCCTAGAAACTTGAAAATAGTTTTTATATATGTAGGGTGGTCATACAAGTATAATAAGTTGGACCATACCAGATTATCTTGTAAAAAATGTGAAAAAGTGCATAAAAATGAACCCATGAGTAAACAGCAGAACCAACAACACCTAAAAAGGTCAACTAACCAATCCCATCCTCACTAAGGTATGATCACCAAATATCACATCCATTTAAAATAACATAAATATAAGGATATTGATAAGGGAACCCTACACCAGTTTTCCACTTTCAATTCTAGGTTCGGCCATTTTCTGTATTTACTGAGTTTCCACAAACTCTTATAAACTAGTCAATTTTATTCACATTTCCACAACCCATTCATTTATTATTCAAATTAATTCATCTAACTACCACACATCAATTTATATACCATTATTTATTAATTTAGAATTAAATTTTATTCTATGGATAGCCATACAACTAACACAACCATTCCACACATCATCTTACCAATCACACATCAATTGTTCCTGTAACGCCACATCAACCAAGACATCTCATCAAAACTACCCCACTACAACCACCGCACATCACCAAAAACAACATGACCACCACACAACAACCCACAACACATATCATGTGTATACTATGATAGAACATCCCATATCAACAACCTCACACCACTACATAACATAACTACACAACTATACATATCATACCCCATGCTAATACCATCACATCATTGCCTCACACATCTTATAGAACAACTGGTCACTACCACCACCAAACAATAACCGAAAACACACAATGAATCACCTCAATCATAACCACACAAAACATCACATCTCATCTTTCACAAACATTTATATTCAATGTATTTCATAAATTTATTTCTTTATTCGGAATGGGTGTTATCACCCAAACCATATTTCTAGGGGAAATAATTTATTGGCCGTGAATAATTTTTTATAAATTTTATTTAGTGTGGTATCAATAGTCAATAGAGAAAGGGTCTCACACACATCAATAATAGAACAAAACATCTATCAACAGCTGTGATTTTTATAAATGTAAAAAAGCATGCACAACACATCATCAATAAAATCAAAGCAGTTAAAGCATTCAATTTCTCCCCATCCCCATCAATTTCAAGTTTTATAATTAATTATCTTATTAAACCCACCCTTAATATCCAACCAAAGGAAGAAAAAATCATGAAATCCACAAACATATCATATAAATAGGGAGATAATGAGGATACTCTACCTCAAATAATCTTTTTGATTTTTTGTGTACCATAGGGTGAATAAGAAATAGCCTAAAAACCAAAAACACGCTACGAAACCATGGATCAACCTTAACCATACTAAGAGATCATCAAAATGCATCCTAAACTCATACCAAACTAAAGAATCGCCATTATAGTGAATCCTTGAGAGAAGAAAGGAAGGAAAAGAATGGATAAAGAGAATAACTCACTAAAGATCCCTAAAGACCAACTATTAAAACCCAAGGATTGGGGAAAGAGAGAAAGTGGTGGACGATCCTTTAAAATTACTAGGGTTTACCCAATGACTGAGAGAAAACAAGGGTTGATGGGGATAATTCCACTAAACTTTAACATTTTAAATATGTAGTAACTCACAAGATTCATGGAATGAATTCCATATTCATGTCTTGAATTCCGTTGGGGTTTGTGAAATACAAGTTGTGGACCACATACAAGGTGTGAATTTCCCAAAGTTTTAGTTTCCACCAAAATTCATGCACCCTCATCCTAAATTAATACATGTTATGAATTCTCATTTAACGACATGAAAAATTTGGACACACTACTCCTAATCCACATAAAATCCATGAATTATGAGCAACACAAGCCAAAACAAAAAAAATCATGTATTGAATCATGATTTAATGATGTGAATTAACTATTGTAGTACTCATACAACTCCAATCCTAAATAACCCTCCTATAACCTCCTATGAACACCTCGAATTTCCAAAACTGGTAAATTTATAGGCTTGGAAGGCACACACCGTTACATTAGATACCTATCAAATTATTCTCATCCTCGAGAATCAAAACCAAAACCAAAATAAGGAGAGACTATAAACAACCATCCCAAGAGATAAATATAAGGATCTTGTTACACCTCAACCATTACCACTATTTAAACTCTCCCAACCAAAATGATCACAAAACACCCCATACAACCACATTAACATACATCATCGTAAAAAAACACAACATCATCTAGTAGTATCCCCGAGCCACAAATTTCTAAATAAATATCCTCACCACCATCTCAACCTCCTCAAATCCCAAGACAAAAACTTTCTAAACCAACAAAAAAATTCCCCAAACATATAAACCAAGGAATCCCATATTCTATATGAAGATGTTACCTGATTTGAGCAACACTAAATCACATGCATGGTTTTAAACATTTCATAGTATAATGCATATTTATTAAGAATTAGGTTTTCTCCTATTAACATGCCAAAATATTTATAACACATCATATAATCAAAGAAAGAACACATATCATAAAACAGAAAGATCCAAAAATCAAATCATCAAAGAAAATTAGAGCAAGAAAAAAATAAAAAAACTTAGGGTATTGGGAACACATCCATGCCTCATGCTCCCATGTACTCTACTCCAAGACACCATACATATATAATACATGAACCAAAGGAATGGTCCATCCATGAAACACATTCCCCCAAAGATCGTGTATCTCCACCAGTTGTTCTATGAATTCTGCATCATCCTTGATATCCAACTCTCTCTAGTAAATGAAATGGGAGTAATGATAAAGATATTGATGGAGATGGGAGAGATGAAAGACTTCATGAATCTAGTCTATCAATGGAAGAAGTTCCAAATAATAATCCACCATGATAATGTTCCACCAACACCTCAAAAGGCCCAAAAAATAGGGTAGGAGGCTACTAACCTTTCCAAAACTCCACTACCCATATCGAGGGGAGACTCTCAAGAACAAATGGCCTCCAACCTTAAAATATAAGGGAATTATATTATGACCAAAATAAGCCTTAAAGAAGTCATGTGATTCATTTATCCTCTTATAAACAACCTAAATCTTTTATTTCATATTATACACCATATTGAGACTAATAACTGAAAACACCCCAACCTTGGACTAACATAATTAATAATGACACAGATTCCCACAAAAATCCTAAAATAGTGCCATGACAATGGATGAATGATAATTGTTGTTTTAAGAAAACTCAAGAAAAGGAATGTTATTTTCCTAATATCCACTAAATTATAAGATACACACTGATAATATATACTCTAGATCCTAGATAGTCCACTCCATCTTTATGTTTGTATTAAGGTGGAAAATAGTGTTGAGGCATATCTGAATTTAAGAAGAAACCTACAATACTCTCTATAACTTCATGGTAAAATGAGCCTCTGATCCAAGATGATGGACCTTGGATATCCATATATATATTAAACCTCATCCACATATCTCCTCACACAAACATCCATGACACTCGACTCCTTGATCGCTAGGAAGTGGGTTGATTTTTTCAACCAATATACAATTAACTAGACAGTGTCACAGCCTACCTAAGCTCGAGGTAACCCTATGATGAAGTCAATTGAGATTTCATCCCATTTCTACTCAGTTATATCTCAGGGATGAAATAAACTACTAGGAACATGATGCTCTACTTGTACCTACTATAAAATTAGACATAGATCTATAAACTATATAAGTACTCATTTTATATAGAGACACCATAACTGTGTACTCAAGACACAGTACATCTTAGACACCCCTATGTGTACTATCAATGGTGTGCCATGAAAATCAAGAAGGATTTCCTCACACATCAATACTAGAAAAATAGCCTCCCCCAAAACAAAGTATGGTTCTAACTATCCTCAAAACATCTATATAGAGAATCAATATGGCCAACATGATCATTTTTATCTCTTCCTTAGCGTCTCCCCACTAAAATTCCTCCATCCTTCACACCAGAGAATAATAAATTTTCATCTGAAATAAGAAACATTCTCCATCAACCAATCTCACATCTAAGTGTAGGGACTAAAACTCTTCCACCATCCTCTAAGAATCTTTGGACTCATGAACAACATCCTTCCAATAATTGTAGCTCAAATAATTATCCAAAACATTTCCATTACTCTGGGTGTTAGAGATCTTATATTCATAGTCCTGGAGAAACTGCATTAACTTCCACTAGTGTAGATTAAAATATTACTGATAAAATACACAATTTAGGGTCTTATGGTCTGTGAAAACCACAAATCCCTCACTGATGAAGTAATTCCTCCAAAACCTCAACATAAAAATAACTTCAAAAAACTCTATAAAATGGTTGGAATAATTATTCTTAGGGGTAAGTAACTACATAGACCCATAAGAGATCACTACCTCTATATAATCAAAATTTATCCCAAGTCAAGATGAAAGGCATCACAAAAAACATATAACATCACACACTCCTTGGAAAATCGAAGCACTAGAACACTGAAAAAAAACTCTTCAAGTAACCGAATGATTCTTCACACTAATCATTATACACAAAGGCCTGGTCCTTCCTTATTAAGGCTATCAGTGGGGATAAAACCTGATAGAAATTAGATACATACCTCCAATAATAGATGTTCAGAAGGATAAATTTGTGAACCTATTCCATGTTCTCAAGTGTTGTCCAATAAAAAACTATCTCAATATTTTAAGGGTCCATGACCACACACTTTTGGGACACCACATGACTAAGGAAATGTACCACTCATGTACAAAACTTACACTTAGAAAACATTCCATAGAGCTGATGGAATTGAAGGACCAATAATACATCTTCAAGATGATTGGTATTCTCTTCCTATGACTTCAAGTAGACCAGTCTGTCATCGATGAATATGATTATGAAATGGTCTAAGAATACATAGAACATGGAGTTCATGATCTCTATTAACACAACTGATGAATTTGTAAAACCTAATGGAATGACCACAAACTCAAAGTTCCCATACATGAATTTTAAGTAAGCCTTTAGGATATCATCCTCCTTGAACCTCAACTGGTGATGCCCTAATCACATATCAATATTAGAAAACCAACTAGCTCCCCTAAAGTGGTTGAAAAGATAATTAATCAATGTAAGTGGGTAAATATTATTTATTGTCACTTGATTAAGCCTTTAGTATTCTATAAACAACCTTAGAATACCATTTTATTTCTTGGAGAATAACATTGGGGCACCCCAAGGCGACACACAGGTCCAGATAAAAACCTTCTACATAAGATCATCAATCTGAATCCTCAACTTCTGTAACATAGAAGGTTCCATCTAATAGGGATCCATCAAAACCTGAGAACCACCAGTTTTCAAGTCTACCCCAAACTCAATATCACATCGAGGGGGGTAACACCCCAAAATTGTTGATAAAAACATAAAACAACTCCCTAAAAACTCTTGTATCCTCCTCCATCACAGTGTATACTAACTCCATGAAAAAATCATCTGTCAAAGGAAAAAGGGGATTCACACATCTACTACCCAACTAATAACTCTTATCACCAACAAAATTTTCATGATATTTATCCATATATGACAATGTTAATATCATATGAAGGAATTAGATTACATAAAAATAGAAAAAAACTATTAGATTATAATAATGACATCGTATGATGACATATATATTAAGAAAATATCCCCACATGAATGATGTGGCCCCATCATCATTCTACACCCCTCAACAAACATCAAAAAATATGTTTTGACTTATACATAACATATTCAACACTAAGGGAACCAGAATACACTCTATTTCTAATCCAAAAACATGGACTATACTGGGTACAACAAAGGATCATGAATATTATAAATCAAAAAAAATAATAAACAAGGATAAATGAAATGATGATCATACCTCTAACTATATCTATCCCCTCCGGCACTACTGCATTCACTCCATGAAAATTAACATGGACATATACTATACCTCTTTACATATGGACACCCCCATGAACATACTCATACAGGGGTACTTGAAGATAAGGAATATCCCATGGTCGACCTCTTTCTACTCTATATCCACTCAGCAGAGAATAAACTACTACCCCTACTGCTGAAACAGCCTCACTGGCTATTTCTACTAGGGATGACACTGAACTTGACCACCTATGAAATAATGATCTCAAAAACCCACTAGGAACTGATCATGATAATGAAAATATCTCCCAAAAGTAAAATACACTATCCCAATTCCCCCATGAAAAACATAGAAACCTTTGGCCCTAGAAGGCTATAAAGGGGATGTTGAGGTTGCCTTCCCACTAGTTGAAACTATTAAGGCATTGGTGCATGGGAACTTCCATATAAAAATATTCTCCTTAAGTAACCATACTTATTCCCCTCTCATGGTAAACTCCCTCATGAGTGAATACACTCAATCACCTCCACCTTTTTATGAACCTTTAAATACATTGGTAACATGAAGGGAGTAACTTTATACTGGATATAATGACAGAGTACCTCCTAAAGATGTCATTATTGGGACTCCTCATCAGGAAAGAAATATATAGTGAAATGTAAAAGATCATTAAAATTGATTCCCAAATCACATATAGACATGCTCCCATACTGAAAAGAGAGAATCTTATGCTTCTTTAATACCTTCACTGTTGATGACATGAAATATTCTTGGAAATCCTTTTGAAAGTTAACCCTACAAAATATTCCTCTTTATCGCATTAAGATAAAATATCCACCATGGAAGTGCAAATACCCCCATATAACTGACTGCCAATGGGACTTAATACCCCACTAGTGACCAGATCAAACTTGAGGTTATATCGATCTCCTCTAACCGGCTCTCTATCTCTAGATCAAAAAACTCTACCCTCATACTTCCCCAAATCCTGCTACTAAAAGGTGTAGAATGTATTCTACCACGGATCATCCTCATCAACTGAATTAACCCTCCATCGATCAACTGGATTGGTATATTGAATCTACACCACATAAACCATATGTAGATGATGATCAGGAGCTATAACTGAAAAGGAAAGTAAGGATTTTCTAATCCTAGTAGTATTTAATTTTATTAAGATTAATTCATTTCATTTTAACCTCCCCAAACTATCCAAATTGAATAAGAACATGATCAATCATGATCTATTTATCACTTCAAGGTATCTAACCTAAAAGTGACATCACCTCACTTAGAAATTCAGTAGGCTTAGAGTCCTTACATGGAATCATAAGGGCCCCAAAATCTTGTGTCCTAGCTGGTGTTCCCTAGCATATGTCAAACACCAAGACCAACTAACGTCATCTCATTACCAACCAATGTAATCCTCACTATTCCTAACTTTGGACTCAGTATTTTCCCTAAAATAACTTTGATACCACTTTGTCATAACCCCTCCCTCCAAATACCCCTCATAGGATAGAAATTTAAGTGAGAGAGATAATGACCCTCCAGTCTCACCTCCAGTAGGCCCCAGATTGGAGAATAGAATTGAGTGTATATATAGTGACCCATACTTTTTAAACATAGAAATTGTGCATTAATAGAATAATATTCATTACATAATATATTGATCCATGCTAGAATTGTATAAGTCTAGTGCCTTTGGAAACATAGACACATAAAAATATGGTTCATAAAAGATCTAAATAGTCTCCGACTAAGTTCTTCAAAACATTAACCCATCTTAGACATATCATACTTAGTACTATTCTATAATAACTGGGGAAAGTAATCATAATTAAGGTTGAACTTAAATGCTCATGAAGGGTAATAAAGGGAGATATCAATGGTCACTTGAGAAAAACATGGACATAAGGGTATGATAACATGATGATAACATTTGAAAATAATACCCCACAAATCATAGATCATAATCTTCAACAATGCAATAAATATGGGTAGTTCATAAGTCATTAACCATAAATGAATCAAATAACATGAGATATGAGATCATAACATTAGAATAAGACATAATTTTATGGAATGCACGTAAGCTAGAATATAATTTCACTATTAGTCAAGGATTATTTCCAAGACTATCATAGTGTAATGGATTCACTCCCAAAACCATCGTAGTATTCAAGGTTCACCCCCAAGACTGTCATATAATACAAATTCCTATGCTGAACTAGGTTCACTCCCCATTCTAGTCCTATTTATCTCATGATATATCAATCTTTACCCATTTAATTAGAGGGAGATATAGGTACCACCCTTCCATGGTTGTAACTTGACCAACATCATTAGTTATAACATAACCATTATTCTTGGTTATAACATAACCAACATCACATAATGAAAACCATACACATTTGTACCAAAAGATCAAAAAACATTCATCATATCATCACATCATTACCCATGAAAATAAAATGGGTTTCATAAACATTTCATCCGTCCATCATAGAATAACCCATGGAAAAATATGGGTTTAATAAAAATCTATTCAACATAAACATTAACCACTAAAAGAAAGAATAAGTATAGTTCCATTGAATAATATCCCCAATAAATCATAATTAACATCAGATGATGTTATCATATAGAAATATTTATTTAAAATATCATTAGAATATTTCTTTAGGAAAACAACCATTCTATTTTGAAAATAACTTGTAAAATAAAAATATTTCAAAATATTATGGGAAAAAATTTTATTTATAAATAAACTTGGTAAATTTTAATGTAAGATTAGAAACATTAATCAGACATGATGGAAAGAAATTACATTCATTCTATTTAAGTTAAAAGAAAACATTCCTTTCACATTTTTGGTAAAAATTCAAAAAATACATTATTCATAAAATGACAAGAAGATTCAATTTAAACCATTTTTTAAAAATTTATACATGGTTAAAAATTACTTTAAACAACCATAGGTGAGTAGACAAAAAATCTTTATTTTTTTATAAAAAAACATGGATATGGAGAAAAAGTTATTTTTACCAAAGGGATAAATATAGTCAATTTTACTTAAAAACATATTTTTGGTCCCTTGAGTACTTAAGGTGATAAAAATGAAAGGAAAATATATATTCTCAAGAAATAAATATAGTATACTAAAATTCATGATTTTATTGAGATAAAGATCATAATATTTCATCATCATATCTTAACCATAATAATCCTGATAAATAATGAGATTGTAACATAAAACCCTTACTACTTTGATAACTTTTTAATCATAAGATCTATGAAATATAGAACTCTATATTTATATGAATATACCATAATTTTTATGATAATAATAATAAAATAAATTAATGGGTAGTATATACACCAAAAAAACAAGTGGTGTATAAGGCATGTGTGCCATAGAAATAAAAGTGAGAAAAAATCCCTTATCTGAGGTCTTACTTCCTCCATATGTATCAGAACATCCTATATAATAAATATAGATTTAATATATATATATATATATATATTGAATAACCATACTCATATATATAATACCATATATTATTTACTTATAACTTTTTATCACCCATTCGTTAACACTTCTTTATTAAAATCACTGTTCCGAGTGATATCTACTTCATTTTTCATGTATGTTCTAGTTAAGTAGATTTGATCCTTATATTTTATTCATGGTTACAACATATAAAAATATTAATAATTATATAAATATCATATATATTAATTGAATTTGTTTTTTGAGTAATTCATAAAATATAGAGATAGAAAAATGAATTACACCGTTCATGGAGATGGTAGTCCATAAATGCACACAAGTGATATTTTCACTAACCGTTTGATTAAAAGTGGGAGAATAAAGGTGGTTTCATAATCATAATAAAATTTCAGTATATTTATTATACTAAATTTATAATTTTATGAGTAATATAATAGATTTATAGGAGGTCAAATAATCATTAAAAAGAAAATGATCGATTAAAATGATTACATCTTCTTTTAAATAACTCATTTAAATCTCCAATTAAGGGATCTAGGGTTGTTCTTTTGGGAATATAAAATCTATAATGTGGATAGGGGATTGGATAATATAACATGGTAGATATTGGTCTAGATATAGGGCATAAAGTGACTTGAAGAAGATAAAGGATGGGTGCCCTTTTATTAATGAGGGGAGGGGCACTATTGGAATTTCAAAAAATATTAAATTATTATAAATTAATTTTTATTTCCAAATAGATAAAAACTGATAATATTATAATATAATATTATTATGAGTTTAAATACTCTCATCTAATAAAATTTGGACAAGTTTGGATCAAATTTTAACCCTTATCTTTTTGTTTTAACCCTTTGTTAACTCTTTTGATAATTACCATAATATTTAAATCTAATAACCATTAGGGTATAATAATTCTACTATAAAATGAAAAATTACCCATAAATAGACTATCTATGATGTTTAAAATCATATCAAAGTCATTTGGATGAATATAATTTTTTTATGAATTTTATATCATTTAATAAAATATTATGTGTTGTAAAATATCATTAATGTCATTTTTAACCCTATTCATTTGATTTGACATGAAATACATCAAAAAAATGAGTAATTATAATATAACTATTTAAAATAACACTTATATATCATATTCATCTATAAATTTATGGAACAAAATAAATCACTCAAATTATATTATTTTAAATATTTATAAAATTACTTATTATATTTTTTATTAATTAGAGAAATAATGAATTGGTGTTGCATAAGAATTTAATGTCATTATATTATTTCTAAATATTATAAATAAATGTATTTTATAAAAATTATTTTATTAATCTCAAAATATACACTTATATTAGTTCATAACTTTCTTTCACCCCTATGTGGACACATAAGATATATATAAAACTAAAAGAGTTAAATTTTGTAACTTTATTTGATTTAAATAATATATAGTGAATTTTAATTTTCAATGAAAGGCACTATCGTGGGAACTCTAAAAAGATGTTTAGTTTGAGGTTATTTAGGTGCAGCATGGTGGCTGACCTAGGTCGCCTCTTAAAGAAGAAGTAATTAAAACAAATTAATAAAGGTACTTTGAAAATAGAGTAAAATAATATAAACACGCTAATTTAAAGGATTTTGGGTTGTTTATCATTTATAAAACTATAAGAAGTTTTTGGGAAGTTTTTTTTTTAATTGATGTTCGATTAAAAAGACAGAACAAGATGTTTTTTTAGAAAATATTTTAAAAGGTGTAATCGATCTAAGTATACCTATTCACTTAATTATTAATAATTATCATTTAAATTAATCTTCAATTAATTTTAAACCACTAATTTTCTAACTCTTGAACCCTATGGGAGTAAACTTAACCAGAAAGATGAAAAGAGTTAAACCCTAGGCTAACTTTGGAACATACAATCGCAACACCCTACTTTGATTGTTGTTCTAAGGATAGATTATGGTCAGTGGTGAATTTGGGAACATACCCACTCTATAAATGAGGATTAATTGATATTAGGTATTGTATTCCAACTCTACAAATTTATGATGTGTGTTATTGTTTTGCTGATTAATTTTGCGCTCTCACAGTTTACAAAAATTCTCGACCTCACATGTTTTTGTGTTAATTGTTCAATTGCTTACTTAGTTTCTTATAATTTAAAAACTCAATTCATGGATAATATTAATTGAATTACAGTATCTCATTGATTCAAAATAATTGAATGAATAATGATAGTGGTCGATCAATTACAAAAAAGAAGTACTCTTCTATGGGCGGTGTAGTCATTGTGATAACGTTTTGCATGTGTAAAGGTTTAGAAAGGGTATAACCCAATCTCATTTAAACTATAGATTCCAGACCAAATAGGATGAGTAAATAAGAATATAATTGAACAAAAATGAATAAAATATAATAAATAAAAGAGGAACTAAGAAGTTTATTATGCAAATGCAAACATTACAACATAAAGAAGAAGAAGAAGAAGAAGAATGCTTCGATGAGGGGATCCTTACTTCAAGTGTTAACCCTCTTACAATGGTTGGATAATTTGAGTGAAACCAATTCTACTCTTCCTTAAATATCCTAATACATGTACCAACCCCTCCAAATTAGAAAAAAAAATTATAGAGTGTAGGGGAGGCTAGGTATAAAGATTTTTCAAGTGTTAATGGGGGAAATTCAGCCAAATAAATTAATCCGAATTGAACCGCCTATTTGACCACCAAAACGTGTGAACCAACTATCCTTCCAGAAGTATGATTTGTGAGAAAATGAGTCCTAGATATCCTCTTAAAATTTGGGACTAATATAATATTGTATGAAGATTTTATGTCCCAAATACATAACTAATGTCCAATCTGGCGAGTTTGTCCCATATTTGACTTCATGGCCCTTTACTCCAACCAAATGCACCAGTTTTCCCCATAGTCCTGAATAAAATTTTTATCTCATTTAGTGAGTAATAAGTATATAAAATTTTATGTTAAAATAATTCAAATGAAAATATTTATGTTCTAAATACTATAAGGAATTTTTAAAGGGTAAAACTAGAATTTTCATCAAATTTTCAAATGAATGATCTAATCCCAAATATTTTATAAATAAACTTATTTAACATAATGTGAGGAAATTTTTTCATTTATTATAAATAAAATATTCAAAAAAAATGAATTTTATCAGTCAAGTATCCATTAAACAAATAAATTTAAATACTAACATTATAATGGTCAAATTACCTTCATACAATAAGAATTAGTATGAAAAATTATGGACTTATCACTTTGTTTTAACCAATATTAAGTTAATTTACCCTTTATTATGGTGATTAATTTTACCAAAATTACTATTCATATTGGTCATAAATAAAAGGGATCTATTTACAAAATTTTAAACTCCTGATTAAGAATATGTAATTCACTTTATAAAATTAAATACATATAAGTGGAAAAAATTAATTTAAAAATAAGTTTTCAAAATGGAGAGAAAAATAATTCTTAGAAGAATACAAATTTTAAGCATAAAACTTGGTTTATTATTTTACCATGACTAACAAAATATTAGATGAATGTTAAAAAATTTATTGATAATATAATATATAAATTTAATTAAAATAATTCACCAATAACAATCAATTTAATTTATTAATATAAAAACAAATTGTGTGTATAAAAATAGTTTTTTTCAGGAAAATGCCATTTTTACATATAAAAATAAATTATACTTAATTAAATCATAAAATTGATTCTGATGGAATTAATTAAATTATTTAAAATATAAGAAAAATAATTTCATTTTGAAATTATTATTTTTTAAAATAGATTTTTTTAAATTCTGGAAACAAAAATACAGTTTTTAATAAAAATTAGTGTTTTTCAGTATTCACTGGAAAATCATCATTTTTGTAAAATTATAAAAAATTAACTCTAACATAATTTTGGTATGATGTTTTCAAAATTTTAGTTATTTTTTTAAATAATTTTTTTAAAGTGTAAAAAATTAAATATAAAATTTTATCATAAAAATAAATAAAAAACATTTTGAGGGAAATCTATTTTTTAAGAATAATATAAATTTGCAAAAAATATGTTTATTTCCTAATAATTCATCAATAAATTTATATTGAGTTGGATATTTTTATATTTCTCATAAAGTATTTAATCATGTTCATACCCTCCATATTAATGGCTAGGTTATAATAGTCATTTAATAATATTTTAGTAATATATAATTGTTTGTTTAAACTCAGTGTTGTGTGTAATGCAAGATATCAAATAAATTAAATTTATTTGAAATAAAATATTCCATTAAATATCAAGGTGTTACATTTTAACCCCCCCCCCCATTAAAATTAATTTAACCCTCTAAATTCATCACTCTGATATAAAAAAAATAATGATACCTTTGTTTAATTATATCCTCAGGTTCCCATTTAGCTTCTTCAAATTTTTGATTTTTCTATAGAACTTTCACTAGGTGAGTAGTATTGTTTCATATAACTTTATCTATATGATCCATGATTTTGACTAGTTATTCCTTATAAAAAAGATCATGTTCTAGTGGTACAACCTCTGAGTTTAGTACATGTAAAGGATGTAAGAACCTAGTTTTCACTTAGGTATGGATCCTTTAAATTTTGGTCTAAATCTTTACTTTAGACCTCATATGGATGCCTAATCAGTTAGAAACTTTTTTAGGGATGTACTGGGATAGTTTGGAGCCTAGAACCTATCTTTTTGGGGAAACTAGCCATGTTTCATAGTTAGCACATAGTTGGCGCATGATTTGGCTAACCATACTGATTGAAATTTCTAGACATAACCACTTTGCATAGTTTTCACAAGTCTGTGTGGCCTAACCATGCAAATTTCCCTTCTAGCCATGTAATCATCCATGGTTTGCACATAATTTGTCAAACCATGTGGAAAAATCGTGCACATGCCTTTTTTTGGTAAAATGTCAAAATTTTCTTTAATGATATAATTAACCCTACTATTTCCTCCTAATATGAGAACCAGCATGATTAACCCCCTTTCCTCTCATTTTCGAGCTTTTTGAAGACCTAAGGTTGGAATCAAGAGACATTCTTTGTCTAGGATCGAATCGAGCTTCTGTTTGTCATGTTGGATTCTCAATGGTATGTACTCAAGTCCTTTTAATCCTTTCCTCTTCTCTTTAACTAAGTTATTAGGGTATGGGCATTTTTCTATTTTTCTTAGATCTACTCCTATCCAAGACAAATCAATGGCCAATACCAAAGGAGGATATTTGTAAAATCCAAATGTGGGTGGTCTATAAATCATCCCTAAAGTTCATTTATTTTGGAATTTTCATGTGGGGCCCAATAAGCTCGGGGAACCCATGAAGTGAAATCCAGGTCTGGGATGTCATAAAGTGGTATCATAGGTGGTTCCTTTATTACTTTACCATTTAAAGACAATATATTGGGGATTAGGAACACTTGGTACTTGGTCATAAGTCGTGCTTGGGCGTCATGAACCCATGTTCAGGGTAAAAACCAGGTTTTCTAAATTATAATTGTTGTTATGATTTTTTTCTATTATAATAGATATTATTTGACCATTTGGTGATACACATCCTGTGTGGAGTTGTTGATTATTACTCTATTTGAGGATTTTCCTTGATCCTTGGACCGATGATATAAGGATTTCTACATGCATCATTATAGGCACCTATAATTTTCATTTCATGCATATTTTTATTCCATATAGGCATATTTCACTGCTTTTCATTTCTTGATATGTCTATGATTGTTGAATGATGTTGTGATAGTTATCTTGTACATGTATTACATTTGGTTGTGATTGAGTGATTTCTTGCCTTAGTTCACGAGGTGTATGAGACCTCATGGGTTGGGATGAGTAATTTACTGAGTCAAGGCATTATGCTATAAATAAATGAGTGTCATTTCTAGTGATAGGTGTATGGGAACTGATTCACCAGAAATGGACATCCATTATAATGTGAAACATGAAATCTAAAATGAAATGGTTGCACATCCTTATCCTACCTAATTGTATTTATGAAAGGTAAAGGAGTGAACCTAAAAATTAAATGTAAAATTAAATGAAACTTATAATTGATCACTCACTGATACCTGGACGTCTTAGTGGATAGTTGGGGTAGTATGCCTTGGGTAGTGAGTTTTCTTCGGTTCCACTTCCACTAATGATGCTATCTTTCTGCTTAAGATTGTTCTGTGGCGTGTTCTTGGAAATTGTAGACCAATGCCACCATGGAATCCTTGTATCGTATGTCAGGAGGGTGGTGATGACCATGATTCAGACGTGGTGGGACCTGAGCTTGAAACCTTACCTCTGGGAGTTCCACTAGAGGAACTACCTACAATACCTGATTTGGGAATAGACACCCAAGTTCATGATAATTTCCTACATCTGATGCATTCCATGCATGGTGCTCCAAGGTTTGCACCTATAATGGATGATCTAACTCCTGATTTCAAGTAGAAGCCTCCTCCTACTTTCTCGAGATATGGTGGTGTTTAAGCTACTAAGTCTTAGATAAAGGCCTATCTATCTATCTTTGATCATCAGAAAATACCTCTAGAGCAGAGAGTTAATCTTGCTACAGACATGCTTTGAGATTCAGCCAATCATTGGTGGGATGTGATTTCCAAGGACCAGGTATGTTATGGGATGATTTTCAGACTGCCTTCTATGATTAGTTCTTTCCTTAGATATTGAGAACTGACAGAGGTAGAGATTTATTGCATCATGAATATGGTTCAATTTCTATTATGGAATATTAATCATGTTTCATGGAGTTTCAGTGCTTCATACTGCTTCTATCTGGTGATGAGATTTCACGTGCTAGCCGCTTTGAGGATGGGATATAATGCGCTATCCATATATAGGTGAATGTCTTTCACTGAACTAACTTTTCTACAAGATTCAATTAGGATTTTATCACTGATCTTAACATGAGGGACAAAAATAGTACCGAGTATAGAGGATCTGTACCGCGGTAGGCCAGTAGTTCTTCCGGTGGCAAGAAACATTCCCTAGAGGTTTCCCATCAATTTAGTGGCAACCAGAGTTCCTATTTCGATAGTTCCATAGTGTGTCATCGGTGTGGATGACAGGGGCACGGGAAGCCTCATTGTGATAGAGACCCACTATAGTACTGGGCCTGTGGTTGAATAGGGAATCTTCAGCATTTCTATAGAACCTTTCCACTAGGTTCTAATGGAAAAGGATTTGCACCAGATCCACATTCAATAGAGAGTTATTTTATACCATGTTAGGCAGGGAGTTGGAATAACACCAGTATGTATGGCTAAGGAGGAGCTCATAGCTATTGTAGCCAGACCCCTGATCACCAGCAGTTCCATCAAATCATTTATGATCACCGTAGTCCATATGTTGTATAGGTCCTTGGATCAGGTCAGTTGCATGCACTATAGCCAATATACAAGTATCATGCTATAAAACCATCTATAGTACGAGGTACTATTATTTTCGCATCTATTATAGTATCTTCTTTATTTGATACAGGTGATTCAGACTATTTTCTCTCTATATCCATCATGGAAATTCTCAGACCGAAGATACAACATTACTATGATGTACTGACCCTATATACATCATTTCGGGTATGAACAGATGGAATACACTAGTGTAGGTACTACCACCTTGAGGTAGGCAATTACCCTTTCTTATGGAACCTCATTTTTCTCAAGATGATTGGCTTCGATGTCATACTCAGGATAGACTGGTTGGTTCATCATTATGCTTTTGTATACTACTATCATCACAAGGTATATTTCACATCACCAAAGGGCATCAGTTATCTACACAAGGGTGAGTGGGATATCTAGGATGGTAGAGATGGACCATAACATTATGTTCTAGGTGGAGTGACTACCCATAATTAAAATATCTTCATAGAGGATCAAGGTTTACACTAAATTGATTTCCATCCAATAGTGGATCATTTCAGGGATGTCTTTCATGATGATTTTTCTAGATTACATTCTGAAAGATATTTAGAGTTTACTATCAAGCTTATTCCGGGAGAATCGTCAGTGTTCATTACTACGTATAGGATGGAACCAATAGAGCTTTAAGATCTCAAGTGGAAGTTAGAAGATTTAAAGGCCAGAGGCTTTATACGGCCCATTACATCCTCTTGGGGTTTGCCAATTATTTTCTCTAAGAAGGAGGATGGAACCTTATGTCTATGCATAGATTACAGAATGTTGAACCATCATATAGTGAAGAACCGATATCCATTTCCTCGAATATATGATCTCTTTGACTATATTCGAGGAGAAAAGGTCTTCTCCAAGATCAACCTGAGATCGGGTTATCATCAGAAATGAGTCAAACCATTAGACATAACTTATACCACTTTCAGTAGCAGTTATGATCTGTATAAATACCTTTTCATTCCATTTAGTATTAAAAAATTTCCCACTGTTTTCATGGATCTTATGAATAGGGTGTTCCACCCCTATTTGAATTCTTTTTTCATAGTATTTATGGATTACATCTTGGTGTATTCTCACACTCATACTGACTATGCCGAACATCTTGAGATCGTTCTGAGTACACTGAGAGAGCATTATCTTTATGCCATGCTCTCTAAGTGCCACTTATGGGTTGAAAAAGTTCACTTTTTGGGTTATATTATATCGGAATCAGTCATATCTGTTGACCCAAAAAAGGGAAGTGTTATAGTTTCCTAGGAAATCCCAACAATGTGTTTATCATAAAATGTTTCTTGGCGATGGATGTATATTACATGAATTTCATAAAATAATTATCACATATTTATTCAACTCTTAATGGTATTACAAATAAGGGTTTCAAGTTAATTTGGTCAGAATCACGTGAGAAAGCCTTTCAGGATCTGAAATGGAGGCTTGTATCACCACCTATCCTGGCCCTTCTGAAGCCATGTATTGTTTATAACATCTTCTGTGATTCATCTACTATAAGCCTAAGAGCAGTGATGATATAGGAGGGAAAAGTTGTTGCATATGGATCCTATCAGTTTAGGCCTCATGAGAGAAATTACTTGATGGACGACCTTGATCTAGTAGTCGTTTTCCATGCCTTACATTGCTAAAGACACTATCTTTTAGATAAGCATTTTATAGTGTACATAGACCACAATATCCTCACATATATATTTTATCAACATGAATTGAACCTCATAAAATAGACATGGGTTGAATATTTACAATAATTTTATTTTCAGCTTTCCTATATTCCTAGGAAGGGAAATGTAGTTGTAGATGAACTGAGCCATAAAACTCAAAAACAGGCCATACAGAAAGATAGTGATGAATGGAAGTTAATGGCCCTCTTTTCTAAGATGCATCTAGAGTTTCATGAAAATAACAAGCAGTCTTACCTCTCATACTTAATAGTTTCCTCTTCCCTCCTTAAGAAGGTAAAGAGCACAAATTTTTTAGATCTTGAAGTATTGGTTCTCCAAGAGAGTATATCAGAAGATAACCCGCCGATGGATTGGTCTATGGACGTAGATGACATCCAGAATCTATGTGGACATATCTGGGTTCTTATAGATTTTATAGGAGTTGATGAAAGAGTCATAGGATTATCTATGGGTAGTTCATCCAGGAATCTCCAAGATGTATCGATATATGTGACGCTAGTATTGGTGGCCTAGGATGAAATGTCAGATAATAGAATTTATCACTAGGTGTTCCTCCTATCAGCAGGTGAAGGCAGGGCACTAGAGACCTATAGTCTTGTTACAGTCATTTCCAATCCTTAAATGTAAATGGGATGATGTTTCTATGAACTTTTTAGTCGTTTTACCTAGGTCACCTAGAGGGAGCGACACTTTATGGGTTCTCATTGACAGACTGAAAAATGTATCCCACTTTATTCTTATTTGGGAGACTTTCTCAGTTGATGATCTTGGAAGATTGTATGTCCGTGAGATCATACAATTACATGAGGTTCCTTATAAAATCATTTCAGATCAGAATTCTCATTTCACTTCACATTTTTGGAATGATTTTCAAAAGGCTATAAAAAAATATGTGATTCTATGAAAAAAATATCACCCTCAGACCGATGGAAAATATGAACAGACAATACAGGTTCTGGAGGATATGCTCTGAGCATCTGTCCTTGATTTCAGTGGTTCATGGGAGAAACATATCCCTCTCATTAATTTATCCTATAATAACATCCTTTAGAAAAAATTCAGATATATCTATTTGAGGCCTCACATTATAGGTCATGTTTTTCACCACTGTGCTGGCTAAAGGTAGGCGATGCATCCCTATTAGGTTCTCATCTCGTTCAGGAGACTTCAGAGCAAGTTCATATTATCAAAAAGTGTATGACTACTTCTATGTCTAGACAAAAAACTTATGTCGATCACCATCAAAAACCTCTTGAGTTCGAGGTTGGGGATAATGTTTTTCTTTAGGTATCACCTAATCTAGGGAATATATGGTTATGAAAGTAGGGAAAGTTTTCCCCTCATTACGTAGGGCTATTTGAGATTCTAGAGAGAGTTATGCTGGCAGCCTATCATTTTCTACTATCTCAGAGGTACCATTCCATGCATGACACCTTCCATGTCTCACAGATTCTCTCATATCATGCTAATCCATCTCATAATTTTATTCCTGAGGAAGTTGAGTTAGATGTTGATGCTACTTCTGAGGAGAATCTAGTACGCATCATTAACCAGGGCACGAAGGCTCTCTGAGGCCAGTTTATCCCTCTAGTATGGGTGCTATAGAAACATGGCTGCATGTTGGATGATACTTGGGAGAGGGAGGGCAACGTACGTTTCCAATGTTCATATTTGTTCTTCTACAGTGTTTCTCTACCCTTGGAAGGTAAACTCGGGGATGAGTTCTTTTAAGGGTGGAAAACTATAAGAACCCATTTTTTCACTTAGGTATGAATCCTTTAAATTTCGGTCTAAATCTTTAATTTATACACAATATGGATGACTAACGAGTTAGAAAAAGTTTTAGGGGTGTTAGAGGAAAGTTCAAAGCCTAGAACCCATATTCTTGGGGAAACTTTCCTTGTTTCA
Organism: Viscum album; assembly: GCA_963277665.1. Lineage (NCBI taxonomy): Eukaryota > Viridiplantae > Streptophyta > Magnoliopsida > Santalales > Viscaceae > Viscum > Viscum album. The sequence continues at coordinate 1,285,676,796 of OY728140.1, forward strand.
CGATTAGCGCGTGGTTGGATCATGGTTTGGTTAATTATGTATATCGAAATTTTTAGACATAGTGACTTCGAACAATTTACGCATGGTCATGCAGCCCAATCATGCAAAGTTCCCTTCTTCCAAAGTAATCATGCATGGTTTTTGTACGGTTTGTCAAACCATGCACATGCGTTTTTCTAGGTAAAATATCAAAATTTCCCTTAATGATATAATTAACTGTCCTTCTTCATCATAATATGAGAATCAATGAGATTAACCCCTTTTCCTCTCATGTTGGAGATTTTTGAAGACCTAAGGTAGGAATAAATAGATACCCTTTATCCAGGATCGGATCGAGCATTCGTTCATAACGTTGGATGCACAACGATAAGTACTCGAGTCCATTTAAGCCTTTCCTCTTCACTCTTTCTCTCAACCAAGTTATCAGGGTATGAGTGTTTTTATCTTTTTCATAGATCTACTCTGATCTAAGAAAAATCAAGGGCCTATATCGGAGGAGTAGTCGTACAATCTTAAAGTGGGTGGTCTATAACTCATCCCAAAATTTCATTGATTTTTTGAATTATTGTGAAGGGACCACTAATTTCATCAAGTTTCATTTATAGAATTTATATTCCATGTTTATAATCATTAGAACTGTATGGTTTTACTATTTTCAGAGATGTTATTATTTGTTAGTGATTACACTCGCAAATCCATCCTTTTTGTGTGAAAGGTTATGCCATAATTGTTGTTGAGTGTTTTGGCATGTTTTCGCCACTGTTTGGGTGTTCCTTGTCTTGAACATTCTAAGGGTAAGCTTTTTTGTATTAAATTGCTTGTTTATAATGATAATTTGATAATGGAAAGTAACACATTTTCTCACCACTTGACCTACCTAAGGTAAGTTCTTCAATTTGAAAAAGAAATGTAAAATGTGAATTAGAAAGTATACTAAGTATATGACTTATCCTTATGTGTGAATGAATAGTAGGTTTCATGTACTTAGCACCCCTTACCATATTAATGGATTATAGAAGAATGAACCTTGAATATGGAATATGAATTAAATGGATTAAATGAATGGTTGCATGCTACTTGGACTTGCCACACTAATGAAAGGAAATGATTGAACCAAATTACTTGATTAAAAGGTTTCATGATACTTTACCTTATCATAGTAATGAAAGTAAAGGATTGAACCAAATGAAATGTTACAGGACTTTATACTTAAAAAAGAATGTACTAACTTGAGTTCACCTTGGATTCTGATCTAACAATGCCATTAGCACTCAGGAACCCCATTCCAATTCAAGGAAATGACTTGCTTAGGTTGAGACCCACCAAGATAATGATCCTTATCTGTTCTTTGGATGCCCAACATGACACCATAAGATCCATTCAATATTATTAAAGGATGCCTTGGATACACTCCTTGGATCCAACATTGACATGTAGGTTCCATGGTTACAGCCCATAGGGCCCCATATCTACTTAGTCCCATCTTACCTTGGATGATCACCTTGGACTCAATAAGAACCATATTGTGGAATGCCTTGAAATATGATCCTTGGATTACACTCTTATCCTTATCCAGGTTATAGTCATTACTGAGTTGATGAACCTTGAAGTCTACATTGCCTTGGTTATTACCTTGGGAATTCTCTATTAATTGTCATTATACATTTCCTTGTTAGATCTTGAAACATCTACTATTCCTAACATGTGATATGTTATAAACTGGTAAAAATAAAATAATGAATTGGTTAAATGTTTAGACACCAGCCGAGGGAAGAAGTAGGTACTTGGGTATTTAGTTACATTGTACTGATTTACTTTATATATGCATGCTTGAAAACTGTTACATTTCCATTCAATAGTCCACATGTTATAGACATCGTTGGTGGTGGCCCACCGAGATTTATCTCACACCCTATCCAAGCACAGTTTGGTACCCAAGGTAGATTACATAGCTGTAAGTGTTGAAAAAGGGAAGAATACAACTTCAAGCACATGATTTATAGCTAGTTAGTATGGAGCTTGATAGCAGATGACCGAGATGGAGTTTTGGATTCATGGGATAGTCTTTTTATTTCTTTATACTTTTGTGGAACATGTTATGTATGTTCTCTTGTATCCATGTTTTCTAGTTTTACAGTGACATGACAAATAATCAGTTGTTAAATTCTATTCTAGTAGTTTTAGTTATTATTACTATTGTCTCTATTTTATGTTGTGTCTTCTGTTTAATTTTATTGATTTCACTATTTACCCCTATGTTTATATTCACCAGTTGCACTGCACTTTGGTAATGAGGGCATAATCTCCCAAAAGATACACTCTTAGACCTCTCTACTAGTCAACAAACTCAACATTCCAGGAGATACGCTTGAGGCCATGTTTCCTACAAGTCTCAGGGCACCTATTAAGTGGAATTTAGGTCCGGGATGTCACAAAGGATCAAGTATTTACTTCTACAGGAGAGATATATGGAAAACATCATGAACTTGATAGATGTTTGGTGGAAGCTCCAAGTGATAAGATATCATCCCCACTCATTCAAGAAGATCAAAAAGGAAAATATACCCCAGGATTATGTTTCCCTTATTTTTTAATATCATAACATTATTCAATGGAGAAAATCATATAAAAACCTTCTCACCAACTTAAAATATCAATTCACACCGATTATTGACAGTATAACATTTCAATTGAATCTGAGCTTCCTTGACGTGTTGCTAAATAGATCTGGATTTATCTATCATTTCTTTAGCTAGCTCATATAACAATAGATTTATTTATATAATATAATCCTTTGTTTCTTCTTTGATCAATTTATATTTCATCTCTTACTCTAAGAAAATAATATTCAATATTATTTTTTTCATGCCTGATGCACTAAAATTAACATTTAACAAATCATAAGATCCATAAGTAATTCCTTATACCTCTAAATATTTATCAAAACCACAATGGAAATCACAAGATATCCAATAACATACATGGTTCAACTTAATCCATTCGATAAATAGATAACCTTAAGTATCCTTCAAAATATGACAGAATAAAATTGAACCCCACATATTATAAGGATTTGATCTTATATCATTCCATGATAATCTTAATGATTATATTGAAATGAACATAATCAAACATAAAGTATAATACCAAAATGTATATAGCCTAATAATTTCTCAAAATGAAGTCATAATAAAATAATATATTCTTCCAATATATAATTCACTTTTTATTACTTAAATAAACTCCTTTATTAACAAAAAAAGTTTTCCATTGTTGGTCTGGTTTCATCATTGAACCAATAGATGATCATAAGTTGATTCATAATATCAATTTTGATTTCTTTATTCCAGAATCTTTATAGAGAGATCTAATAAAATTTTACTAAATGATAAACAATAATATTTTCATAGGGTTCATTTGGACAATATTCAACATGAAATCCCCAACCCTAGAGTGGAGGATAAATTTTCCTAAATTATCATGTTTCACATAAACTATTTTGATTTCACAGGATTGACCTTATTCCATTTGAATTAGAAGGTTTTTATGTCTTATTATCCTCATTATCCATTGTATTATGAAATTTATTCTTATAATTCACAAACTCATTGCATTTATATCATTAGAGTATGAGTGGTGCATTATGTGGAGCTTTCTCTCTATTCACATCATTAACTAAATTTTTCCCATAACTTCACAATTATATTGCACAATGACTTTCCTTTCTAAAATTGAAACATTTACAAGTCACCTTAAGACAATTTTATCTATATTTCATTTCAGATTATAAGCATAAAAAAGGCTCACCTTATTTTCTCCATGGTTTTTATAATTCTATTTGAATTACATATTTCTTTTCTTATCAAAACAATGAGATTTATGGGAAATTCTAATATCTATATCCACCTTAATGGCACATTTAATGATTTATTCATAGATACTAAAGTACCTTATGGATAATACCCTTCATATACTTGGTTTTAATCCACTGAAGAATTTATCAATGTTACTATTGGTTAGAGGATAATACCAAAATAATAACTCACAAATCTTGTAAAATTTTCCCTTTAGGTACCAAACAAATTCATCATACTTCTACATTCAAACAAGTAATTACTTCTACCCTTTCATGTGATGAATATTATGAAATTACTTATTGAAAAAATAGACTCTTAAAATCTTCCCACACTATAGATTCAATTTATTTCTATTGCCTCGTATTCTTGATAAGAGTCCACCAATGACCTGTTTTTCCTTCCAAATGATAGAAAAACAAAATGAATTTTTCATGTTCTAAACATTGGAGAATGGAAAATATCTTTTCAATAGTACTAATCCATTTCTCAATAACTAGTGTCTCATCAACACTACTAAAAGAAGGTAGGTGTTTTGTCATGTAGGACTCAACCAAATGTTGTTCCTTCCTTTAATCCTCTGTTTGTTTAGCATGATTCATTGATTAAGAAAGTTGTTTGAGTATAATAATGATATTTTTCATCCCAAATCCCATAAAATTTGGTTACTCATGGGTAAAATAATTTCATTATCTATCACATTCGGTATTAACATGATCCCTTCAGTTTCCAGCCATTGACTAAAACCAAAATCATAGTGGGATTAACAATAGTCACAGTGAAAAACCACATAATCATGAAAAATAATTTATAGTATGTCTAAATAATGATTCATTTCTCTATTAAACCTTACATTTAACCTAGCTCCTTTATGATCTTTATGAAAACATTAATATTTTATCCTATACTTAGACTTATCACCAGGGTTCTCACTAAAGTTATCTCACCCTAGTTTTTAAATTATTACTAAACCTTACTCTAATACCAACTACAATGACTCATACTTTTCATTCATAGATATCACATCCTAATAAATTAATATTCATTACATAACATAATGATCCACACCATAATAGTATTGGTTTAGTGCATCTGGAATCTTAGACACATAAAAAAGTAGTTCATAAAATATCTACATCATCTTCTATTAAGTTCTTCATAAATATGACCCTTTTTAGGAATATCATAAAAAGTACCTTTCTTCATAACCTGGGGAAAAGAAATTTAATATAAGGTGATCTCATATTCCCAGTAAGGGTAAATAAGGTAAATATAAATGATTATTTGAGTATAACATGAACATAAGGGTATGAGAATAAGATCATAACATTTTAAAATCATACCCTACAAATCATAGATCATAATCTTGAGTCATGGAATAAATATTAGCATCTCATAAGACATGAATCCTAAAGGAATAAAATAACATGATTTATTATAGCATAACATTGGAATAATACATAAGTTTATGCCATAAAAACAAGAATATAAAATCACTTCCTTATTAATCAAGGATCATTTCAAAGACTATTATAGTGGAATGAGTTCACTCACCAAACCATCATATTAGTAAAAATTCACTGCCAAGACCATCATATTGGACAAAGTCCCTAAATGAAATAAGTTTAATTCCCATTCTAGTCTTGTTTATCTCATGAGATATAAATATTTACCTAATACATTGGAGAGAGATATAGGTTCCACCCATCCTTGGTTATAACATGACCATCATACTAGGATATAAAAACCCCAATTCTTGGTTATAACAAAACCACCATAAAATAATGAAAACCATACATATGTTTTCCACAATATCATAAAACATTCATCATATCATCACATCATAACCCATACAAAGAAACCAAGTTTTATAAAACTTTCAACCATTCATCATAGCATAACTAATTGAAAATAAATGGGTTTAATAAGCATATCATTAACATAAACATTAACCAACCAAATAAACATTAAGGATAGTCCATTATATCATATACCCAATAAATCATAATTAACATAAACATTTGTTATCATATATGACAATTTATTTAAAAGTTCACTAAAATATTTCTTGAGGAAAATAACCTTTACATTTTAAAAATAAATTTTAAAATAAAAATATTTCCAAAATTTTATGGAAATTTTTTATTTGAAAATAACCTTGGTAACTTGTAAACAATTCTTCAAAACACTGATTGGTCATTAGGGTAGTAAATTTTGTTCATGCCAAATAAGTTAAAAAACATTCATTTCTGATTTTTGATAAAAAGTAAAAAAGTAACTCATTTGGAAAGTGAAAAGATGATTCATTTTAATCCATTTTTAAAAATTATAAGATGGGTACAAATTAATTTAAGAAATTATAATAAAATAGTAAAAAAATTCTTGAAATTTTTTTAAAAAAATGTAGACATGTAAGTAAAAAGTTTTTCAATCGAAGAGAGAAATAAAGTATATTTTCATTAAAAATATATTATTGGTATCTTGAGTAATTAAGGTGAGAAAAATTAAATAAACTTTTTTTATCAATAAATAACTATAGTATAATTAAATTAATGTGTTTCTTTGGAGATATATCATAATATTTCATCATTATAACTTACCGTAAACAATCCCAATAAATAATAAGATTATAATATAAAACCTTTACCACTTTGGTAACTTTTAAATCATAATCCCTATCAAATAAAGAACCTTATATGGATATTTATATCCCATAAATTTCATGAAAATAATAATAAAATACATTCATGGTCATTATATACACCACACAAAATAAAAAGGTGGTGTATAAGGCATGTGTCCAACAAAAATAAAAGTGAGACGAAAATCCCTTACTTTATGTATGACTTTCTTCATGCATGTTGGAAAATCTTATATAATAAATATAAATTTATTATTTATATATTATATAACCATAATAATATATATCATACCAAATATTATTTAATTATAACCTTTTATCACCCATTTTTTAGTATTTCTTTATTAAAATCACTATTATAGGTGATATTTGCTTTGTTTTTCATGTATGTTCTAGTTCAGTAATTTTAGTCCTTGTATTTTGATCTTGGTTAAATAATATATAGAATGATAATAATGATATAAATATAATATATATTCATTATATACATGTTTAGATTCATTTATAAAGGCTAGATATAGAAAAATGAATTGCACTGTTCATGGAGACAATATGCCATATGTACGCACAAGTGATATTTTTTACTTCTCATTTGATGGAAATAGGTTGAATGAAGGATTTTTAATGATAATAATAATATATAATTATATTTATTATACTGATTATATTATTTTATTAATAATATAACATATTTATATGAGATAAAAGAATAATTAAAAAGAAAGTCAATAGTTAAGGTGATTACCTCTTCTTTGAAATAACTCCTTTAGATATCCTCTTAAGGGATCTAAGGTTGTTCTTTTTAGAATAATAGAACCTATATAATGTTTATAGGAGAGTTTATAAGATACATTTTTAGATTTTGGTTGATATATAATGTTAAAAGTGGTGTAAAGAAGAGAAAGGAGGGGTGCCCTTTTATAATTGATGGGAGGGACACCCTTGGAATTTCTTAAAATATTAAATTGTTATAAATTAATTTTGAAGTAAAAATGGATAAAAATTGATAATATTTTAATATAATATTAGTATTAGTTGAAATAATATCATACAAAAAAAATTTAACAAGTTTTCATCACATTTTTACCTTTGTAGTTTTTAGCCGTTCATTAACCCTTTTGACAGTTACTAAAATATTAAAGTTTTCCACCCTTAAGGGGTTAATAATATCAATATAAAATGAAAAAAAGACCCATAAATGGAACATGTATTATTTTTAAATCTATATTACAATAAGTTTTTCAAATATAATATTTTTATGAATTTTATACCATTTAATAATATATTATGGACTATAAAATATCAGTAATGTCATTTTTAACACTATTTATTTAATTAGATTTTAAATAAAAAAATACAATAGGTAAATTCAAATATAATTCTTGAACATAAACTTAATATTTCATATTCCTTTAAAACATTTTTATAAAACATTAACTCACACAAATTATATTAATTTTAATATTTTTAAAATTATTTGTTATATTGTTTATTAGTTGGAGAAATACTGCATTAGTGTTGTATAAGCATTTATAAGCATTATATTTTTTATAAAAAATTTAAAGTAATTTATATAATTAAAATAATTTCATTAATATAAAAATATAAACTTATATTCATTCATAACTTGATTTTTTTTCTTTTGTAAACTCATATGATATATTTAAAACTAAGATAGTAACATTTTGTAACTTTCTTTGATTTAAATATTATATAGGTCATTTTCATGTAAAAGTGCCCATTAAAAAACTAAATTTCAATCCTAATGTGATAATTTTATAATTAAAATCATAAAATAATAATTTGGATGAAAAATTATGACCTTATAACTTAGTTTTAAACTAGATAAACTCGATTTACCCATTAGTGAGGTGATAAATTTTACCACAATTACTATTAATATTGATAAAAAAGGGGGGCTATTTACCAAATTTGAATCTTATGATTAAAAATATGGAATAAATTTTATCAAATTTAATACATATAATTTAAATAAATTAATGTTTAATAAGTGTGCAAAATGCGATGAAACCCACTTTTTAGAAAAATAATGTCTCTAAGCATAAAATTGAGTTTATTCTTATCTCACAACTGAAAAAATATTATATTAATGTTAAAAAATTTATTGGGTATATAATATATAAATTAAATTAAAATAATTTAAAAATAGTGATAAATTTAATTTATTAATATAAAAACACATTGCACGCATAAAAATAGTATATCAGTAAAATATAGTTTTTCCATATAAAAATGTATTTATATTAAATTAAAAAATAAAATTGATTCCAATGGACATAATTAAATTATTTAAAATATAATAAAACTAATTTTTCTTTGAAACCATTTTAAAAGTAAAGGAAACTTTGTACATTCTTGAAACAAAAATACAATTTTCAATAAAAATCATTATTTTTCACTATTCACTGGAAAATCAATCTTTTCAAAACAAATACCAAAAGTTCACCATAAGATAATTTTGATATTATGATTTAAAAATGATAGTTAGTTTTATGAAATATAATTTTTAAAATTGTTGAAAATTAAATATTATATTTTCTTACATAAAGAAATAAAAATCATTTTTAATGGAAATACAATTTTTAATCATAATATAACTTTGAAAAAAAGAATGTGCATTAACTAATAATTAATAAGTAAACATAAATTTAGTATTATATTTTTATATATCTCATTATGTAGTTAATAATATTCATACCCTTTAATTTAACAACTTGGTTATAATAGTCACATAATAGTATTTTAATAATATTTCATGGTTAATTTAAACTCATTGTTGTGTATAATGAAAGTTATCAAAGAAATTAAATTCATTAGAAAGAAAACATTTCATAAAATCTCTAGGGGTTACAATATAAAAATCTCAAAAATTGGAGGCATTTACCTCTATAATAATAATATCAGGAGATAGGACAAATCAACCGCAAGAAACTCCATGAAATAATATAAAAAGGAAACCAAAATCATTACGTATTGCATGTATAGGTAAAAAATTTCAGATAAAAGACTTCAAATAAATACAAAAAAGAAAATATAAGGTACTGACACAACAAAAACTCTAAATCCCAAGTTATAAATTTCCACCACGGTCCATAAAGTTCTCCCAGAAACATGAAGATAGGTTATATACATATTGGGTGGCCATAAAAGTATACTCAGTAGGATCATACCCAAAGTCTCTCATGAGCATGTGATAAAGATAATACTAATGCATCCATGATAAAACATCAAAACCAACATCAATTAAGCAGGTCAAATAACTAATACCCTTATAAATAAGGCATTATCACAAAATAATGCATCCTAGTATAATAACATAATAGTAAGAATATCAACAAGGGTACCCTGCACTACTTTTCCAATTTCAAATTTAGGTTCCACCATTTTATAGATTTAATGAGTTTCCAATAACTCCAATTTACTAAGATAATTCCTTCACATTTTCATAGACCATTAACTTATCATTCAAATTTATTTATCCAATTACCACACATCAATTTCCAGCTCATTCTTTATTCATTTAATCATTACATCTTATACCATGGATAACTAGGAAACTAATTTAACCATGCCACACATGTGCTCATCCATCACACATAAATTTCCATGATAACACCACATAATCCAATCTATCTAATCAAAAAAACCAACCATAAAAACTACCACACTATAACCACCACACATCACCACGCAAAAAAAATCACCACAAAACTTCCCACAACACATCCCATACATATAATGTAACATTTTGTTACTGTTTTAAGGTACTCAAAAACACATGATTTATCACGCTTTGGTTAGGTATTATTTATTGGCACTTTAGGTAAAACATTGGAAAATTTGAAGGGATATTGGGATGCATATAGTTAGTGCACGATTTTCCCAAACTATGTGCCTTGCTAGAGAAAACTATGAAAACCCATATAGTGGTGGTTTTCGCAGTTGGCACATGGTTTGTCAAAACATACACCCACCAAGAATAAACGACAAAACCCAACCAATATGAGTGTACGACTAGGGAGTACGTTTTGACAAGATTTTTGGACCTTTTGAAGAAACTGTGTGGGACTTTTAATTAATCTAAAAATTCTTCAAAAATTATTGAACCCCACTTTTTGACCCCCGCTCATACCTAACTCGCCCTCTTTCATTTTCCAAGGTTGATAGGGCTCCTAAGGATACATTTTTCCTCCTCTAAACCCTCTCCAAGGTTTATCAAAGCTAAGTGATCTTCATTTGGTCTTTTCCCAATAAGTTTTCTCTCCCTGTTCCTTCTCCCCTACTTTCTCAATCTCTCCTCCCTAGGGTTTGTTTTATCTCTATATTGTTGGAGGACATAATACCCATTGTTTCAGATCTTAAATCTAGGGTTTATTCTCAGATCTCATTTTATGAAATTCTTCGTTGGAGTTTCCCATTTCGAGTGTTGTGGTTTGTGATCCTGTGATCCTGAGGTAGGTGGTTCCATTTATGACTGAAAAATTATTTCAACCCTAAATTGATTGATTTAAATTATATTATATGATTTAAATTAAATTTATTAATTTAAATTAAATTTCTTTCAATTGGCTTATTAAAACACAATTCTAGTGAATTGGGGATTCGATTTTTCGTTGGCATGAAATTGGGGAAAACCCCGAATTCCAATGAATTGGGGTGGGTTTGTGGAATTTGATGGAGAATTGTGAAATTAAATTATGGAATTTACTTTTTGGAATTTAAAATTGTGAAATTTAATTGTTAAATTGATTAATTTTTTTTGAGAAAATACATTTTTTATAGTTCTATCCTGGAAAAATACATGATTTGATTAAAAAATAGTTTTGGGTTTTAAATTGAAATTGGTATATTGAAATGGAAAATAAAATATTTTTATTTTGAATAGTTTTAAAAGTAAATTAACCATTATCTATTGTTATTAGAGAACATGAAAGCCTAGGTAGTTAGTATGTTATTCGAGTTAGCACTCTATTGACACTTTACAACTCTAAAAAACATAGGGCAGTAGGTCACATCCCTGATGGGATGGTGATGATCCTCTTTGACCAATTTTTGAGGGACATGTGTACACATATTTTTGTGATCACCTATTAGAGTGTGTGAGGATTCCATAACCTGTAACTATCGTACCTCTTAGAAGATGACCATATTGCCTGTTTGTGATTATTTTAAAATATATGCCATTTTTTGTAAAATAAAATAAATATAACTTATCAATTTATATGAACTATTTTATATAAAATGTTTATCAATACATTTTTTAGATTTTTTCCATCAATTTAAATGTAAATATTGATTTATTTTAAATATTATTATTAAATTCCATGCTTGTTTAATTAAAATTGAAAGCTTTATTTGGTTAATTATTTTGACATTTTTATAGAATCCTTAGTGAGACTATAATAGGATTTTAGACAACACCCTACCTAATAATTTGAGATTTTCTAGATTATATTATTCAAGGTTCAAGAAATGGTAAAGTACCCATGGGTGTGGTTCTTGTTTTTTATCTTTACGGCTTGGAGAGTTGTGTCTATTAGGAATTGGGTTGATCTTTCAGTTTTTAGTACTTTGTGGTTGTACTTTGGGTTTTTTTACCTATTTGACTTCTGGTACATTTCTATCTATGGGGTTTTATTTTGATCATACTTACTTATAACTATTTCTTCGACTGTTAATGAGGAAAAAATCATTCCCAGTTTTTTCTTGTAAGATGCCATGTACTAGTCGCCAACTCGTGGGGATCAGGAATGCCATTTGGGCCATGTTTGGATCAGATCAGGTGTTAGGGTACTAGGTTATCTAGGATGGTTTATTAAAATGTTTCATCAAATGTGCTGGTTAAGAATATTTCATTTATGTTAGTATGCAATTGTGTAATCTTCTCGGGACTTAGGAGGTAGTTTCGATTGAGTTCCTGAATATCTCTCACCGCAATGAGATTTAACTCACGAGGGGTGGTTTGGGAAAGTTGTCTTGAGGATTAGTTCTAGTATTTTACCTATTTTTTATTTAGAAAATAAGAATTCCAATTCTTGTAATTTTATCAGTTGGGATTAATTTCCTTGTTTCTCTCATTTGAGTGTTGATCGATGTAATATTATGACGTATTCAACATTATTTTCGAATGTTTTGTAGCATCATTACTTAAAGAAGATGTGTGAATTGGATCCAGGAAGAATCTAATGATAATCCATAGTGATAGAATTCTTCCATGAACTACAATATGATTGAAGATATTGTGTATGCAATCTACTCTCTGGGATAGACACTTAGACCCTCTCCCATTCAAGATCAAGATGTGGAACCTCAAAGGGATATTTTATGGAATCAGTTTTAGGATTTCCTTTTCCAAAAATCCACTAGATTTACAAGGCTCTAATAATACTCAAATAGATTAGGATTGGTTGAGTTATATCGATCTTTTATTTGAGTTCTTGGATAATCTTGAAAAAATCAAGGTGAAATGTTCCACCTTTAAGCTGGAGGGACATAGTAGGAGATGGTGGGAAATGACAGTGACAATGAAGAAGAATGAGTTATTAGAGTGGAAAGACATCAAATTTATTTTTACCAACCAATTATATATAGAGTATATGGTGTTGGATAAGTATTTAGAGTTCTTAAAACTTGAGAAGGCTAACAGGACCTTGAGAAAATATACAAATCAATTTATTGAGCTTGTACAGTTTTCACCTAAGATTGTATCAAATGAGAATATGAAGACACAACGATAAGATATGGGACTTAGATATAATATTCATTCTCAGGTTATCTTAATGAATCTTCCCTCTTATGCTGATGTGCTGGAGAGAGCATTAATGGTTCAAATGGACCTAGCTAGAAAGCCATGGTTGACGGGAGTTCCTTTTTCTCCTAGTGACAGTGTGAATTCCCATAAAGTAAAGAGGATTCTTGATGATTCTCATGGTGGTTCTTGATAGTAGGGGTTTTCTAGACCTCCTATAATTCATAGACGAGACCCTTTGATATGTTACCAATGTGCCAAACATGGGTACTTGAAACGAGTTTGCACTGAGGCACCCAAGATACGTGGTTCCTAAAAATGGACATGTCATTAGTAGAAGTTTTTCCATGTCTATTCTGCTCCATGTAGTGGCACGAGATCATCAATGCCTAATAAAAATATGATACAATTAGATGATTCATGAGAAAAGGGGTTACAACCCTAGGAATCTAAAAATATATATTCTTCATGTAGTGTAAGAGTCTCTATAGGAAGCAAATATGGGTCCAATGACTATGAGAGGTACTATCACTATAGATTCACCATTAGTGACTAATTTATTTGATATTGGTGCATATAATTCTTTTATTTCAACTCATATTATCAATCTTATAAATCTTCTTATATTTATTTTATCTTATTTTATGAATATCCATGAGAAATAAGAGAGTTTAGGTTCTTTATAGTCCTACTTGTATTTGCTCATTATAAGATATCAATATTTCATGAGATTTTTGGTTCTAGACATAAAACTGATTGACATAATTTTTGAGATTGATTAGATTTTTTTATAAAGATCATATTTATTGTTATATTTGATGGGTCAGATTTAATACACTCGATGGGGTTAGATGTATCTTTTAGGGAGAATGGGACCATAGTTTGAGTAGAGTCAGAACTTCCTATCTAGAGTTGAGGAAATTAATATATGTGTTCTACTTTGACCTAAAGTGATAATCCTCAAGTGATGATCTCCCTCTAGTTTTCATCGATTCTCCTGACTTTTTTACTTTTGAGTTCTCTGGTTTTCCACTAGTGAGGGAGGTAGAGTTTTCTTTTGACTTAGTGCCTGAGACTCAACCAGTAACTATTCCTTCTTACCACATAGAACCTGATGAATTGAAAGAGTTGAAGACTAAATTGTATGATCTTATAGATAAAAGATTCATACACATGAATGTGTCACCTTGGGGGGAACCAATTTAATTTTCTAATAAATCTGAGGGGTCACTTCACTTATGTGTGGATTATCAAAAGGTGAATAGAGTCACGATAAAGAAAAAATATCTTTTTCCATGGATTAAGGATATGTTTGATCAGTTTAAAGGGGAAAAGTGGTTTCTGAAGATTTAAATTCTATATGGATATCATCATTTGATAATAAAATAATCCAACATTCATATAACCGCCTTTTAGAGCTGGTATTTACATTGTGAGTTCCTTGTCATGCCATTCAATTTAACCAATGCTCCTGCAGTCTTCATGTCTTTAATGAACATGATTTTCCATGAGTATCTTAATACTTTTTTGGTTGTATTTTTGGATAAAATATTGGTTTAATCTAAGTCCAAGGAAGACCACGTGCATCATATGAGATTAGTTATGGAATTATTGAGAAAACACCAACTTTATGCCAATCTATCAATATGCGACTTTTGGATTTAAGAAGTGAAGTTATTAGGACACATGGAGTCAGAACATGGTATCTTAATTGATCTTGAGAAGGAGAAATATATAATGACATGGAAACAACCATGAAATGTTTTCTAGATTCAGATCTTCTTGGGTTTAGCTATATATTATCATTGGATTGTAAAGGAATTCTCAAAGATAGATTCTTTGATTAGTACTCTAACTATGAAGGGAGAAAAGTTTGTTTGCGATGAAAAATGTTAGAATTATTTTGTTGAGAAGAAAAATATTTTGACTATTTCACTGATGTTGATTCATCCAGAGGTCAGGCATGGCTATGTGGTCTTATGTGACACATCATGTTCATGTTTAGGATGTGTTTTTATATAGGGTGATCATGTCATTGACTATGACTCTCGATAGCTTAAGACACATGAGAAGAATTATCTATCCCATGACCTTGAACTCACAGTTGTGATGCATTCACTTAAGATTTGCTGACATTACCTTTTCAAAGAAAGGTTTACTATGTATTACGACCACAAGATCTTGAGTTATATCTTCTCTAAAAAATATTTGAATCTCTACAAAAGGTGTTGGGTGGAATACCTGCAATCTTTTTTCATTGACATTGCTTATACCCTATGGAATGGGAATATCATTGGGGATTCTATGAGTAGGAATCTTCTAACCTAAGCCATGAATGAATCATCATAAGAGTGAAACATGATGAATATTTTTTCACAGTTTCATATTGGAGTCCAGGAATATGGATCCAAGGTTTCCTTGGATAGTTTTCAACTACATTTGTACTTTTTGAGATGATTATATAGGGTCAACAACTTGATAATGAGTTCCATAAGTTTATATACTCTCTTTATGGTGGGGAAGTCATGTATTAGTGGTTATTCTCCATGGAGGGTATTCTATGTTTCCAGAACCAGTACATTGTACCTTTTCCTATAAGGAAAGATGTTACAGGGGATTTCTAAAATTCCCAGTGGGTAGTGAACCCCAGAACCATGGAGATATTTTATGACATGTATGATATATTCTAGTGTCCAGTAATGATACTAGGAATTGATGATTTTTCTCTAATTTTTATACATTCCAACAACTTAAAACTGAGCACCAGAGACCTTTGAGTTTGTTTCAACCACTTTCAGTGCCGACATGGAAGTGGGATGATATATCTATGGACTTTTTGGTGGGGTTTTCACATACCCAGAAAACAAAGAATTTGATATGGGTTGTGATTTATAGGATGACTAAATTGGATCACCTTATACCCATTTTTTATACAACCTATGTTGAGAAGTTATGAAATTGCTATGTGAAATAGATCGTTCATTTTTATGGGGTTCCATCTACTATAGTCTATGATAGAGATCCCATTTTAATTCTTTCTTTTGGAGATGCCATTAGGAGGCACTAGGATCTCATGTTCATTTGATTATGATATACCATCCACAATAGGATTTCCAGATAGAAAGAGCTATATAGATTCTTGAGTATATGATTTTCACCTATGTTCTTGACTTTAGTGGGGCTTGGGATGATCATTTAAGGCTGGTTGATTTTTCTTATAACAAATTTTGAACTCATAGTTTTAATGAACCCCAAATAAAGCATTTAGTACTACTTATTAATTTCATGTTTACCTGTAAAAAATCTGTATTCTGAGAATAGGTGATAAATTTGTAAGTATGAGACACCGTTGGTCAAGACAAACCACTAACATGAAAATTATCTAAGTATGAGATATCATAAGAACTTCACACTGTTAGACTATCATACCACTAGACTGAAGAACTGAAAAATTATGAGACACCATTGATTCAGACACAATTGATCAACACACCGCTAGGTTTTCATGCTTTCAGAAGACAATATATAAAAGTATGAGATACCGCTAGATTAGACACCAAAAATATTGTGTTGTAAGACTCATAATGATGACACTGAAAGTTTTAATAAGTCTGAGACACCATTAGAGGATACACCACTGAACCATAAACCATTAGTTGTGACACTTCCAGTGTCATACCGCAAGATTTCTGGAAATTTTTCTATGTCTAAGACACCACCAATGTCATACCGCCGGAACAACATACCTCTAGAGAAATGTACCATCAATATAATACCACTAGTATCATACCGACAGAACATGAGACACTGTTAGAACACAAAACACCATCAGGATCAATACAACATCATTATTTATATTACTTTACTTATTTTTGTTTTGAATTATATCATTCTAATGGCTATATTTTTTGTAGTTAATGTTATTTAATATTTTAATGATTGTGCCTTATATGTATGAAATAAATTATGTTAGAACTAGAATTATAAAAAATCAACTCCATATATTCTCCTCATTGATATTTTGGATAAAAATCCTAACACACTCCATCGTTGATAAGTGGAAAAAGAGAGAACACATGAAAGAAATAGTAGAGGAGCCTAAAAGTATTAAAAGTATCAAGATGAATATATTTCAAATCAAAAGAACCGACTTGCTATGAAATCTCGATGAGGAAGATAAACTTTATTCAGTTCCTTACTGTAGTAAAAAAACATGAGTTTGAAACACTATTTCTTTCTTAATATTTCAAGGAAAAATGTACACATGCTTTATTGCTGAATCAAATCAAGAGTCAAAAGCTGCAATGCAAAAAATTGAGAATATCTAAACTATACACTCCTAGATTTCTTGTTTCTTTTTATATTTTATTAGGTTTGAGTAGTGATTTCTATACTCTATTTTATTTATACACACTATCTCCTAAGCTAAATTGGAATATACAATATATCTTATCAAACATTCCTCTTATTTGTTTTCCCTAGGATAAGAGTGGTATAGGTCCCTATGTGGCATGTTTATCTTTACTCCCATGAATAACTGTGGAAGAGGTCATGTGTGACTTGGATATTGTTATCTATTGTAAAACCTAATCTAGGTTTTGGATCATCTATTTATTTTATATAAACTGCTTTGTGGTGGGTGATCTCCATTTGGAGAAGACAGGGTCTAGACATGAGACTGAACCTCTTGTATTCATTTTTTCTACAGTGTGTTTTTCAACTTTTTTTTACTTTAACATTGAATTTTTTTAGCTGTAAACAATATTTATACATTGATAGTTTATCTTAATTTTTTTTCATATAGTATTTAGATAAAGTAAATTGATTTCAAGGGATTCAATAATATTATCTATATTATTCATCTAAGATCTAATCAATCTTTAGAGAATTATTTATAATGATTAATATATATGTCATAGTACTTATTTTAATAAGATGTGCTATTTTTAAATATTTGGGTGATTTAAAAATAATCCATTCTAGACATAAATTTTATTGGGTACTCAATTCACCCCCCTCAGGATACTCACTCTGACCAACATTTGGAATCAAAAGAAATAAAATATTTTTCAAATATCATTTTAACTATGATTTTAGTTGAGTATTAAAGACCTTAAAATTTATATTAGTTATAAATTTTTAGTTCTCTCTCTCTCTCTCTATATATATATACAAACACACTAGTCTTTTAGTATGGATAATCATCAGGAAGTTTCTACTACCAAAATAACTCCTTTCTTCAATGGGACTAATTATACCTAGTGAAAAATAAAAATGAAAATACATATTGGAAGTATGGGTTTTGAGATTTTGTCATCCATAGTAGATGAGTATAAAATTCCTACTACTTTTAGAATTACTTGGGATGATATAACTAAGGCTACTTATAATACAAATTTCAAAGACATGAATGCCTTATACTATGCCTTATGTGATGAATAATTTAATATAATTTCTGCATGTAAAACAGATTTTGAGATTTTGGATACTCTAGCTGTCTCACATGAAGGAACTACAAATGTTAAAGAAATGAGGATTAATACTTACACTATTAAATATGATAATTATAAAATTAAGTTTGATCATCCTATTTATGATATGTACCTCAGGTTTAATGAAATTTTTAATACTATGAGCTCACTAGGAAAGCTTTTATTTAACAAGGACAAGATAATGAGATTGCGGAGATGTCTACCTGAAAGATAGAGTGATAAATCAATTTAAATTAGAGGATCATGCGATATTAATAAGTTTCCAATCAAGGAACTGATAAGTAGGATTATTATATATGATTAATAACTTAAGGTAAAACATGATGAGGATGAGGATCCAAATATAAAGTCGTTAGCTTTCAAGACTACTTCCCCAAGACAACATAAGGGAAAATAAAATGGAAATGTACTAGCTGTTGATTCAAGCGATAGTGAATTTGTTTTTGATAGTGATGAGTAAATGCCTCACCTAGCCAAAATATTTAAAAAGTTCTATAGGAAGAAGAATTTTTTCAAAAAACCAAACCATAGAGGAAAATATGAAAACATATAGATTTGGAAGAAAAAAGATGATGATTCAAAGGAAGTTATCTTTTATGAATGAAAAGTAAAGTTCATATAAAATATAGTTTTCCAAAGCTCAAATACAAAAAATAAATATGAGATAAAGGGCATAAGATATAAAAGTCCATGAAATCCACCTGGTGTACATTTGAATATAGTTCAAGTTACTTAGATTCATCACCTGAATACAAGTCATATAGAGAAAATATGTGCATTATGACTAAAGTCATTGAGGTATCTGCATTACCCACTATTTCTGATATTCTTCATACACATGATTATGATGAATCTGGTAAGTATGAAAATAAAAAATCACGATGATGAAAATATATCAATTAAAGAATTATTTTAATACTGAAATATGTTGGAATACACCTTTAATAAATTAAAATATAAGTACAAAATTTTGAAAATACAACGTGCTCTAACTGTAAATTGTAAGTCTGAGATTTCTATAGGAAAAGAGAAGAATGTTCAACTACTCAAAGAAAACAATGAACATAAACTTTAAAATGACAAATTAAAGAAAATAAATAGAGAAATTTACAAATGGTAGATAAATAATGACACAAATCTTGGGAAATAATGTTTCCCACAAATATGATATTGGAATAAGCTATAAACCTAGATAGAGGAGAATAACTAAAAATAATTTTATTCTTAAATCCAGATCTAAAAACTATACTGCTAAACACTTTTCAAAAGGACCCAACAAAGTGTTTATTTCGAAGAGTCTACAATCTTTTTATAGGAAACCCATGATGAAAATATGGGTTCCCAAATCTCTAATTAATAACATTTGTAGACCCAAATAGATTTGGGTACTAAAATCATTTCTTGTTTAAAAACTATTTTATAGAAAAAATGCATGAAGATCTCCAGTATGATTCTATGGTACTTGGATAGTGGTTATTCAAGACACATGATAAAATAATATTCCTTCTTTAAGAGTCTTATGAAGGTTAATAGTGGCCATGTCACCTTCAGTGATAATGAAAAAAGAAAAAACATTGGCCAAGTACATATTGGTAATAAAAATCCTTTTTTTAATTCCAAAGTTTTATATATTGATGGTTTAAAATATAATTTTTTTAGTATTTCTTAGTTGTGTGATGATGGTTTCAATTTTGAGTTTGAGAATGATTCTTTTAATGTTTTTAATTCTAAAAATTATTTAATATTTACTACCTTAAAAATGAAAATGTTTATGATGTAGATTTAAATTCTTTAGTTTCTCAGAGTGTTTCATGCTTGACTGATTTTTATAATAAATCTTTTCTTTAGAATAGGAGACTAGGCCATTACAACATTCAATCACATAGAAAGATAAATAGCAAAGGGTTAGTTAGTGATCTATCAAAGCTTGAGTTCCCAATTGATAAAGTATGCAACCCCTTTCCCAAAAAGGGAAAAATAATGTTTTATTTAAACTAAAGAAAGAAGTGTCAAATTATCAACCTATCTAGTTGGTTCACATGGATTTGTTTGGACCTTCTATATTTTCTAGTCTTAATGGGAAGATCTATGTCTATGTTATTTTATATGACTATTCCAGGTATTCATGGGTATATTTTCTATCTCAAAAAAGTGAATCATGTTCTTATTTTACCAATTATTCTAAGTTTGTATAAAATATTACTGGAATTAAGATTAAAACCTTAAGAAGTAACCATGGTTGTGAGTTAAAAAATAAATATTTTGAAACATTTTTCTCACAAAATGGTTGCACTCATAACTTCTATTCTCCAAGGTTTCCATAGCAGAATGGATTTTTTTAAAGGAGAAATCAAACCTTACAAGAGATATCCCAGACTATGCTAAATGAGTATGACATACCTATCTATTTTTGGGTAGAATCTGTCAATACAACCTGCTATATCATAAATAGAGTTTTAATTAGAAATATTCTTAAGAATACCCCTTATGATTTGTGGAATAATAGGAAACCTAAGGTTAATTAATTTAATGTTTTTGGTTTCAAATTCAATATTCTTAACACTAAGGATAATCTTGGAAAATTGCCTCCAAGAGTGATAAAGGGATTTTTCTTGGTTACTCAGTTTCTAGAAAAGCCTATAGAGTGTTCAATAATAAGACCAAGACTGTAGAATAATCAATCCAAGTCAAATTTGATTAAACTGATCCACATGAGACAAATACTTCCTTAGAAAACCTTGAGGATGACTTATCTTCTCTAAACATAAATTCTAAACCTTTAGATTCTATTATAAAATAAGTAGAATAATCATCTTGTTCTAAAGAATTTCCAGAACTTCCACCTGAAATTATAGGATTAATCAGTCCCACCTTCTCTAGAAGTATTAGAACTCTCAAGAATCACCCTTTATATGTTGTTGTATGAGATCTAGATATAGGAACCCAAACTAGATCTTATGTTTGAAATCAAGTTGACATCGAGCTTTCTTGTATTACCCTTAACCTAAGAACATCAATGAAGAAATTAATGAAGAATTATGGGTAATATAAATGTAAGAAGACTTGAATCAGTTTGAAAGAAAAAAGTGTGGGAACTTTTCGATAGACCCAAGGACAACTTGACTATCGAAACTAAATTAGTATTTAGGAATAAAGTAGACGATTCTAGTAATATAGTTAGAAAAAACTATTGACTTTTTTCATAAGGTTACAGTTAGAAAGAAGGAATTGACTATGAGGAAACCTTTTCACCTATAACAAGAATTGAGTCTATAAGAATCCCACTTGCCTATGTAGCTCATATAGATTTCAATCATTATCAAATGGATGTCAAGAGTTATTTCGTATATGGTTTTATTATTGAGGATGTGTTTTTATAACAACCCATGGTTTTAAAAATCCTCAAGTTTTTAAATTAACTACTGTTTTATATGGTGTAAAACAAGCTCCCATATCTTAGTTTGATAGGCTCGCCAATTTTCTAATTTCAAAATATATTTAAAAAGGAATATTTGATCCCAAAATTTTCATAAAATAAATTTCCAAAGATGTATTAGTAGTACAGATCTATGTTTTTGATATTATTTTTGGATCTTCAAAAAATTATCCTTGTACTAATTTTTCTAAAATGATGAAAAATGAATTTGAAATGAGATTAATGGGTGCACTCAAGATATTTTTTGGATTCGAGATTTTTCAAAAAAAATAATGAATTATTTTGAACCAGAGTAAATATAAAAAAGATATTTTAAAATGTTTTAATCTAGATAGAATGAAAAGTAGTGATACTCCAATGAGTACCACCTGTAAATAAGATCTTGATGAAACATGGAAACCGATTGATCAAAATAGTTATAGAGGTATGATTGGAAGTATTCTATACTTAATTTCTAGCTAACCAAACATTATGTTTATTGTGTGTATGTGTTCTCATTTTCAAGAAAATCCAATAGAGTCACGATTACTATTAAAAGAATTTTTAAATACCAAAAAATACAACAAAATTAGGATTTTTTGACCTCAAGGACAATCATTTGATTTAGTAAGTTAATCTAATGTTGTTTTTAGTGGATAAAGTTAAATAAAAAAAACTCTTGAACATGTCACTTTTTGGGAAAGTCTCTAGTTTCATGGTGTAGTAAAAATAAAAATTCTACTGCATTATCTACTATCGAAGCTGAATACATAACTGCAGGTAGTTATTGTGCACAAAATTTTTGTATGAAACACACTCTAATATACTATGCCTATTAATTCCAACATTTCCCTATAAATTGTGACAATATAAGTGTGACAAACATATCAAAAAATCTAGTTTATCCTTCAAGAAACCAAACATATTTATATAAAACATCACTTTTTGAGATATCATTTTTAAAAAGGAGATATCACTCTTGAATTTATTAGTACTAAGAATCATCTAGATGATATATTCGCTAATAATTTGAATTCAAATAGAATTAATTACATCAAATAGGAATTAGGAATGATAAATTTTGGTTAAGTTTTCCATTGGTTGTCATACTGTTGGTTGTCATACCATTGTTT
Source organism: Viscum album (assembly GCA_963277665.1). Taxonomy (NCBI): domain Eukaryota; kingdom Viridiplantae; phylum Streptophyta; class Magnoliopsida; order Santalales; family Viscaceae; genus Viscum; species Viscum album. The sequence goes on from OY728140.1 coordinate 1,285,700,100, forward strand.
TTCATACCGTTGGTTGTCATACCATTGATTTTCATACTGTTGGTTGTCATATAGTTGGTTTTCATACTATTTGTTATCATACCGTTGGTTGTCTTACCTTTGAGTTTTCATGCCATTTCTTCTTTGACTTTTCCAAGTTTTTCTATTTTTCAATATTGCAAACCCCCAGTTTATTTACCCATTTACTTTATTTAATAAATCCAGATGTGTGTATTTTCTTTCTCAATTTTATTTTTGATTTCATTTATAATTTCTATTTTAGAATACCTAATATCCATAATGATATGAATATGACATAAGTCATTTCCCAAAAAATCTTGATCCCCATGCTATATTCATGTATCTCAATTGAGATGAACACAAATCTTTGCCTTATCTATTTAAAACATTAAACTTATCTTTGATCAAGTTTTCTGAGATGATCTATATTCCAAGAATGAATCAAACTTTAGTGACTTAACCATTTAAGGAAAGATCTTCAAAGAAATATAAGAACCAAAATCACCTACTCCAATTTCTCCAGTTAACCCCGAGCGTGCTACCTGATTTGTTATTGCACAAAAGGAAGTAGATTTGAAGTGGTTTCTTTTGAGTAAGTCTCTAGTACTTAAGGTTATACAAAACCAAGGATAATTGGAATGTTTTTAATCAAATGATATACCTTTTTACCTGAAATTGGTACAAGAGTTCTATCATTATGTGTAGTTTTCATTTAATCATGATGGTGAAGATTGGTTGAAAATTTGAGTAAGAGGTCTGGTATTTGGTTTCTATTAAATAAATTAGTATACGCGTTTTAATGTACCCCATGATGAAGTTTTTGATGATCATAAAGGGATATTTACTGAAGCTAGTGACCTGTTTATTTATGAAGAAGCCCTTATTGTGTTAACAGAAGATGTTTCAACAAGAATACCTATTGCTTATTATCTTGATGGAGAGTGTAGGATACTTTTCAAATTTTTTCAACATATGAATTTTTAAAGGAAGGTATATTGTTCTACTTTGAGATACCAAGATGTGTATCTACTATACCTTATGAAAAATTCCATAATATTAATCTCTGTAGATATTTGATGGTACATATGTGAGAGATGACCAAATCATCCTATGGATCTAATTCACTGATCTACCCAAAGATGATTTCTGATATATTGAGGGCCAAGGGCCTAGTTCATGATGATGTTGAATCAGTCATTGATTATGGTGGTTTTTGTATAACATGTACCACTTTCTCTAGAATGAAGATAAGCTGGAACCCATGGAAAAGATAATGGTTTGGAGATTCTAAAAAGTTGTATACAAATTAAAATCTTGTTGATCAACCTAACTGAATTAAGGATAAAGTTGATCCTATTTTGTAACTTGATGAATTTTTTATCTACACTGATAAATAGAAAAGATAGGATGTTGTTTAATAAGAAATATAACAATCTATTGATGTAGGTAGTGATCCTGTTCTGTCTCCCAAAGCTTCTCATATAACCTACAGAGCTCCTAGACCACATAGGAGGTTTCTTAATCTAAAAAAATATCATGAAAAGTGATGAAGAAGAGACTGAGTTATCTAGAGAATATACATATAAAAGTTCAAATTCAACTGAATATGATGATGATGAGGAGGAGGAAGAAGAAAAAGAACAATATGGTAATGAATATGAGGATACAGATGACAAAATTGACTCTAAATCCAATGATGAAAGTGTAGAAATCAAAAAAGAAAGATGTAGAAATTCCTTCTGAGGTAAAAGATGATTTTTTGTAAGGGGGAATATTCCTCATCAGTGGAGATTTTTCATGAGACCCCAGTTAGTGATGCTGGTGAGGCTAGTTCAATTTCATCTAGTCAAGAAGTTTAAGATTTTGTTGTGGCTGAACATTTTAGAATTATAGCTACTGTTGAGCAACATGTTGTTGAGAGTGAGAAAAAGGAGATGATAAAAGAAAACTTTGGGAATGAATAGTTGGTTGATGTTAAATAAATCCCCTTTGGAAGAAAATGTGGAAGGTGTGTCCACTACTGTTGATGCTCATATAGATGTTGAGATACAAGATATACCCACTGTTAATACATAGTTAAAATCTAAAACTGCCAATGTTGGACACACTATGACTGCTCAAAATTTAGAAATTTAGAGAAATCAGAAGGTTTAAATTATTTTTATTAGTTTGGTACCTACTTCCATAGTTTCTATTTCTAAGAGGTGGGTTGACCCTATTGAAGAGGAGTGGGGAGAATTATCAGTTTTTGGAAAAATATCTCCAAGGGTTGATAAACCTGAAGTTGGTATGGAAGGTGATCCTAAAGGATCCTTAATATCCAAGGTTGATTTTTAAGGGATTCTTGAGAAGTTTAGTTCTATGCGACCTACTATTCCATAATTTTCTTCAGCTCATCTAATTGTTCCCTTATATGTTGTCACTCAAAATTATTTAAAAGTTTTTAGTGAAAGGTTGATGGATGAGTTTCACAAGTGTGTACAAGATCAAAAACCTTTTTAAAAAAATCATAGTGAAATAGATGAAAGGTATTTATTTAAGTTGTTTATTATTCATATCCAACCAAAAATTATGCATCACATTCAGGCTATGGAAATTTCAAATAAGAACATTGGAAATGAGATGAATTATCTAATACATTTTGTTGAGGGAATAAAATCCGAGTTTCGATCTTCTTTGGATGGTATTATTAAAATTCATAGGGATACCTCCTTAGATACATATGTTTTAGTTGTTCCTACTCTAGTGGTTGATGCTGATATCATCTGTTTAGTTGTTAGAGATGAATTTCTAGCTACCTCCAGTGGTCTCTCTAGTGGAGAACCTATAATTCCTTTAGAAATTTTAAGGAAATTTGAGCAAGGAACTGATCTTGACCACATGATGATTCAGAAGTATTCCAAGGATATGAATGCTGATAGGGAGATTATTAATAAGTCTATCAAGTTCTATCTCTGATGAATCTATACCAAAAATATTATGTATGGTCATTTTAAATACTTGGTTGAGAATCTGAGATTGTTTCTGGTGACTCAATCCTTCAGAGAGTAAGTTAGAAAACTCAAGGAACTTACTTTGACTATTTAATCCATCATGGAGAATAAGTGTGATTTCAACAAGGATATAAAAAAGGGGGGAAAATTATTAATGATTTTATCAATCTCCTGAAGCCTTATCTGTATGTTTAGACATCTATAGTTGTAGCTCCATCTGCCTTTCCTATTCCTTCCACCATTAATGGGCTCACTACTGGACCAATGTACCCTTCACCTAATCCACAATACTACTCTCCCATGATCACCAATCCTTTTTCACCATTTCCTCCTCACCTTCAACCTTTTCCAATGTACCCTAATGAAGCTATCTAACATCTTAGGACCGTTTAGATTATAGAAGTCCATCCTCAAACTATTGCTGGACATTCTTCTGGTATACCATCTCTTCAGCCTCAGGCTGATCCTCCTTCTTTGGATTAGAACAAAGAGAAATCACAAGATAAAGTAAAATAACCATTGGAACCTTCTTCTAACCCTTTATCTTTGTATTTTTTTATTATACTCTTATGTATTTGATGGGATATTTCATGTAATAGCATTTTTAATCCCTCTACAAGTCTTTATTACTTCTTATTTTGACTATTTTACTGTTATCTACCTCTTAATGTGTTGATTCTGCTCTCCTTAACCTTTTTGATAATCCCAAAAGGGGGATAATTTTTATGGCTTAATTATATTAACTTCTTTATATATTTATATCTTTGCAATATTTTATTATTGTATCTATAATACCATCTCCATAAACTATGAATGATAAGTTTTTTTTGGATATCATGTTTACCTTTGATGGATTTTTTTACTTTTATAGTATTATTTTTGTGCCATGGTTTGTGATCATAAAAAAGGGATATTATTGACCTCCTAGTTTTAGTGATACCAAAATCATGTATTTAATACCACTAATGAATTTCATGTTTACCTATAAGTAATATATATTTCGAGAACATGTGTTAAATTTGTAAGTATAATACACTGTTGGTCATGAAACACTACTAGTACAAAATTTCTATAAGTATGAGATACCTCCATGACTTCACATCGCCAGACTGTCATACCACATGACTGAATAACTAACAAATTATGAGACACCATTGAGTCAGACACCATTGATCGACACAATACTAGGATGTCATGCTATCAAAATGAAAAAATGGAAAAGTATGAGATACTGACAGATGATACAACATCAATATTGTTACATCAGACACATACCGTTGGCACTAAAAATTTTACTAAGTATGAGGCACCATCATATCATACACCACCGAACCATACACCATTAGTTGTGACACTACCAGTTTCATTTCTCCAGCTTTATGGAAATTTGGCTAAGTCTAAGACACAACCAATTACACACCGCCAGAACAATATACCACCAGAGCAACATACCATCAATATCATACCACCAGTATCATACCGCCACAACATGATCCATCACTATAACACAAAACACTACAATATCTTAAGACACCATCACTATTTATATTATTTCACTTATTTTTTTAATTATATCATTCTAATGACTATATTTATTGAAGTTAATTATATTTACTATTTTAATTATTGTTCATTAAATGTCTGATAGAAAGTATTTCAGAACTATAATTATGAGGAAGAAGCACTAAATATTCTTTTTTCTACTATTACTGATAAAAATCACAATACAATTCATCATTTATAAGTGGAAAAGAGATTTAATGCATGAAACCAATTGTAGAGGAGCCTGGAATTACCAAAAGTATCAAGATAAAACTATTTAAAATCAAAAGAGATGACTTTCTGTGAAACCTGGATAAGGAAGATAAACATCATTCAGTGCCTTCTTCAAGTCAAAAATCAAGGGTTTTTGAAATGTTAATTTTATAAAGATTTCAAGGAAAAATGGACTCTAGATTTATTTCTAATTCAAATCTTGAGTCAAAAGATGAATTGTGACATATTGATCATCTCTAAACACTTTAATCCTAGATTTATTTTTTATATTTATATTTTACTACATTTGAGAAGTGTGTTCTATACTCTGTTTTATATACATAGACTATCTTCTAAGATAAAATGAAAGATTCAAGATATCTTCTCAAACTTTCTTCTTGTTTTTTTCCCATGGATAAGAGTGGTAGAGGTCCCCATGTGGTATGTTTATCTTTAATCCCATGAATAACTATGGAAGAGGTAGTGTGTGATGTAGACAGTCCTATCTATTGTAAAACATGACCTTGCTTTTGGATAATTTTCTTATTTTATATAAACTACTTGGTGGCTGGTGATCTCTAGGTGCAGAGGACTAAGTCTCGAGTTAATACTGATCCTACTTTATTCATTTTTTCCGATGTATATTTTTCAATTTTGTTTTACTTTAAATTTTAAAAGTATTTTAACAGTAAACAAAATTTATACTTTTATAGTTTATCTTAATTTATGTTCGTATAGTATTTTGATCAAGTAAATTGATTTCAAATGATACAATAATATTATCTATATTATTCATCCTAGACCTAATCAATCATTAGAGAAATATTTAGAATCATTAATATATATATCATACTAATTATTTTGATAAGATGGGATGTTTTTGAATATTTGGGTTATTTCAAAATAATATTTAGACATAAATTTATCAGGTACTCAATTCACCCCCCTCTTGAGATACTCACTTTGACCAACAATAATATTTACCATTCTATGATCATAATGGATCATTTTGAGGCCTTGTATGGTAGTCCTTTTAAATATTCGTTGTGTTGGCTGGAGATCGGTGAAAGTTCCTTAGTTGGATCGAGATTGGTTCAAGAGATGAAAACGAAGATTCAATTGATTTTTCAAAGAATGTTGAAGTCACAAAGCTGATATAATTCTTATAATGATAATCACTGTAGATTGTTGTAATTTTCAGTTGGTCACCAGGTGTTCTTGAAAGTTTCACCCCATTTGGGTCATTGATGGATATAGAGGAAAGAGAATATTTATCCTCATTTTTTTAAACTATTTGAGGTCGTTGAGAAGCTGGGAAAAGTATCTTACCTTTTATAACTGCCATGACAACTGAAAATGATAAATAATATGTTCCATGTATCTTAGTTATGAATTTCTCTTTCTAATCCATCTCATGTCCTGAGTTGGAGTGATATTTATTTCAAGCCTTATTTATCCGTGACTAAGCATCCATTAAAGATAGTTGATTCTAAAACCAAGGTACTTTATGGGTGGATGATACCTTTGGTAAAAGTGTTATAAAATCATGGTTCATACACTCATGAGACTTGGGAGAGGGAGGCACTGATGATAGAGAAGTGGCCTTATCCTTTTTTCATGAAAGCTTATTAATAGGATTTCTAGGGACATAATGATTCTATGGTGGGGAGTTGTAACATCCTTTTAATATTTTTAGGTACTCATAAACCCCTATTTTAATCATAATTTGGTTGGGTCTTTTTAGGGCTGATTTAGGTAAATTTTTGGAATTTTTAAGGGCTCTTGGGCTGTTTAGAACTGGTGCACGATTTTCCCAAATTGTGTGCCCTATTAGTGCAAACCGTTCAAACCTAGCTGGTGGGGTTTTTCATGGTTGGAAAACGGTTTTTCAAACCATTCATCCACCAAATATAAACCATGAAACCTCACTAGTAGGGGCACACAGTTTGAAAAAACATGTGGCCCTACTTAAGAAACTGTGCACACAACTTTTAATTAATCTGAAAATTTTGTAAAAAAATATAAACCCACATTTTAAACCCCTGCTAAGACCTAAATCTCCCTAATTTATTTTAAAATGTTGAGTGGGATCCCAAGGACCCATTTTTAATCCTCTAAATCCTATCCAAGTCAAATCAAATCTAGGAAATATTTTTTCAGTCCTTTCCTAATAAGATTTATCTCCCCGTTCTTTCTCTCACACTCTCTCCTTCTCTCCTCCTAGGGATTTGTTAGATATCTGTGTCATTGGAGGATTTAATACCCATTTTTTTAGATCCTAAATCAGGTTTTTATTCTCATATTTTCCTTGATGATGTTCTTCATTGGAGTTTCTCATTGCAGGTGTTGTGATTCGTGATACTGTGATCTTGAGGTAGGTGGTTCTGTTTATGATTGGGTAATTATTTCAAACATGAATTTCTTTATTTAAATTAAATTGATTGATTTAAATTTAATTTATTTATTTAAATTAATTTTCTTTAATTGGTTTATGAAAAACACAATTCCAATGAATTGGGTATTTGAAATTCCATTGGCATGGAATTCGGGGAAACCCCCAATTCTAATGAATTGGGGTGTGCTTGTGGAATTTGATGGAAATTTATAAAATTAAATTGGGGAATTTAATTTTTGTAGTTTTAAATTTTGAATTTGATTTAAAAATTTTATTTGAGAAAAATGTGTTAAATTGTTCGATAGAAACCCAGTGGTTTTATCCAAGAAAAAAGAAATGATTTGATTAAAAACTAGTTTTGGTTTTTAAATTGAAATTGGCATATTGAAATGGAAATTGGGTTAATTATATTTTGAACATTTTTAAAGTAAATTTCTCATTATTTATTGTTGTTAGAGAACATGAAACCATTTCTAGATAGTGATTTATTTAGATCAGCACTCTATTAACACTTTACAACTCTAACAAAACATAGTGCAACAGGTCACATCTCTAATGATATGTTGATGGTTCCTCTTTCATCAATGTTTGAGGGACATGTGTACACATATTTTTGTGATCACATATTTGAGTTTATGAGGAAAACATAATCGGGAACTATCATACATATTAGTAGATGTCCATGTTTCTTTCTTGTGATTATTTTGATATATATTCCATTGTTTGTAAACTATTTTAAAAATTCCTTGTGAATTTATATAAATTGTTATATATAAATTTTTTATTAATCCATTATTTATAAATGTTTCCAATCAATTTAAATTTAAAACATGATTTATTTTAAATATTGTTTTGAACTTACATGCCTATTTATTTAAAATTGAACGATTTATTTGGTTAATTGATTTGGAATATTTTTATGGAATCATTGGTGAGACTCTACTAGTATTTTATATCACACCCTATATGTTTCTTAAGGTGTTTGTATATTATCTTCTTCCAGGTTCGAGTAAGGGTAAAGTTCCATTGGGGGAGGTTATTATTGTTGATAATTTGGGCTTAAAGAGTTGTATCTATCAGGACTTGGGTTCTTATTTTGAGTTTTTGGTACTTTGTGGTTGTATGTTTGAGTTTATTTACCTATATGACTTCTGGTATAGTTCTCCCTATGGAGTTTCCTTTTGATCATAGCGAATTGTAACTGTGTATTCCACTGTAAATGTGGAAACAATGTTCCCAATTTTATCTTGTATGACGTCACGTTCTAGTTTCCAACCTATGGGGATCATGAACACCCTTCAGGCTATGTTAGGATCAGCTCAGGTGCCAGGGTATCAGGGTATTCAGGATGGTTTGTGACATTTACCATTACAAATCTACCCATCTGAATAACCTCACACCACACTACTACACAACATGACCCCAAAAAATCCCCCATCATACTTCATGACAACACCATAAAATCATTGCCTCAAAAATATAATATCTCTTCTAGTCACTACCACAAAAAACCCCACAACACACAAGGAAGCACATCAAACACCACCACGCAAAGAATCACATATCAGCTTTCATAATGATTTATATTCAAAGGATTTCATCACTTTATTTATTTATTTAGCATGGGTGTTATCACACAAACAATATTTACATGGGTAACCATTTATTATCCATGTATAAATTATTTAGCCTTTTCATTAAAGGTGGTATTAGAAGCCAAAACAAGAAGGTTCTCACACACAACATCTACAAAAAAATCTCCCAATAGCCGTTATTTTTAGCAATGTCAACAAGCATCCATAACACATCATCAATGACATCAAAGTAGTGTAGGCATGCAGTTTATCCCCATCCCCATAATTTTTATATTTTTCAATTACTTATCATTACTATCAACCATAAATGAAAAATCTTGAAATTCCCACACATAACATATAAATGGGGATAGAACGAGGATTCCTGCCTTAAGGGAGCTTTCTGATTCACAATACACCACATGGTGAAGAAGAAACAACCTAAAAACCACAACCACACTAGGAAACCTTGGATTAACTATAACCACACCAAGAGATCATCTAAATGAAACCCAAAATCACCCCAAACCAAAGAAACACAATCATAGTGAATCAATAAGATAAGAATGGAAGGAAAAGTTAGGATAAAGAGAATAAATTACTAAAGACTTCAAAATACCAACCATTTGGACCCGTAGACTGAGGAAAGAGAGGAATGGATGCATGATCCTCCAAAATGCCTGGGTTTCACCTAAAAACTGAGAGAAAATAAGGACTAATGGGGATATTTTATACGAACCATTGTGTTATAAATAGGCTTTAACTTGCATGATTCATGGTGTGAATTCCATATTCATGTTGTGAATTTCAATGGGTCCTTGAAATACAAGCTTTGAACCACATAAAAGGCCTGAATTTACCAAAGATTCAGTTTTCATAAAAATTCATGGCACCTCAACATAAATTAATATGCATCACTAATTCCCATTTCATGATTTGAATAAGTTTCATGCACTGCCTCTCCACTGTATTCAATCCATGAATCATGATCTACACAAGTTGTGAAATACAAACTTGCATATTGAATTCCACTTTGATGACATGAATTACCTGTCGTAGTACTCCTATATATCCAAACCCATAGAACCATCATATATCCTCCTTTGAACACTTTTAACTACAAAAATTGAAAAAATTAATAGGTCAGGAAGGCACAAAATATTAAATTTTTTATATTTGAGTCTATTATAATATTTATTATAGTTACTTAAATTTGATTTATCTAACACAATAATTGTTTTTTATCAAATATATTTATGAAATTTATGTCAAAAATGATATCTAATTACTGTATGGTTTCTTGGAAACCCAATTTATTTCTCCAATGGTAATTATCATGAATGATAATAAAAGAAACACTTATATTTTTAAAATATTAAAGAATGATAAAATTATGTATTGCGTGTTTCCTTTTCTTGATAGGTATGAAAAATATATTAACAACCTTTTATCTTAATTTAACATTCACTAACATTATATTTTTTGTATATTAGTTTCCATAGATGTATGGTATTTTTTTCTGAAAGAGAATACACTTTATTGGTTATGTTCCTTACACAGCGAAGTGCGATAAAATTTGAAATTTTTTTAGAGTTATATGTTTTATTGTTTGAGTAATTATTTTTTATAATGACTTTCACTTTTATTTCATACATTTCATTTTCAAATAGTGAATGTGATTTCTATAGAATTTTAATAGGAAATAGGAAAAAATGCTAGATATATGCAAGCAAAGGTAAATTCATTTATAATTACTATAATTTTACATATAATTCAAATGTTATTTTCAATTGAAAAAATCAGTTCAAATAGAATTTTCATCATCAAGAAGGGGAAATGGAATGTAGAAATTATATTATGGTATATATGTTTGAAATAATTTCAACCAAAATAGTAACAAAATTCCATAGGGATGGATTTTATTATAACCTTTTTTATTTATCTTATCATTACATTGAAAATATGTGTCAAATATATATTCATTTCTATTTGTAGATTTATGATGACCCTAATTATTACAATAAAGAAGAGTTGAATCAATTTCAAGAAATACGGGGGGAATATTTTGTAGGTTTTAATCATTTTTAGTTTGTAATATAGATTTTGAAGTTTATGTTCAAAGTGTAACGTTTTGTAATTTGAAGAAGTTTTTGAAGTGTATTGGTCCCACATTTTTATTCTATTATTGTTTGTTTGTGTGTTATACTGTATATTCTAGTGTGCAACTAGTTTCATGTATTTTTTTAAAAAAATTATGTTTCTATGCTCTTTATTTAATAATAGATATTGAAAATCCATCATCTAAAAATAAAAATAATCTGTTTTTAACATTGAATTTTAAAATAACCAATATTTGAAACCATTTTCAACGTTAGTTAAAATAATCAATGTGAAAAAAATATTTACAACATCTATTTTTAGGATGTATTTTTTTAACATATATTAAACATTAAAAAATCATTGTGAAAAAACTTATTTATACACTAGTGGGTTATACATGTTTTAGTTCCCTTAAAAAATCACACTTTTAGGTAAACTTGGTTTAAGGGAACTTTCTTATTTCTTGTCTCATGTCAAGAATCACCAGCATAAAAACTTTATAAACCATGAATAACTTTTAAAACCCTTATTATTTTATGGATAAACCTCTTGGTTGAATTCTTGTTTTGTGTAAAACAATAATTCCTTTCATTCATTAAAAATATTCTCAACTTATTTCAAAAATCACCACATAAGTGGTTCATATTTATTCATTATTCTCCAAGATCCATATCATGAATTTTTGACATTGGATATATATATATTCAATATCTATGTACCTTATTCATTTACTAAAGTTCAAATGATTTAATTCATTATTAACTTAAGAATCCTTAAGATTTATCCTTCTGTTATTCCTTGAATCAGAATTATGAAATCCACTTCCTTTTCATGGGTTTTATCATTTTTGTGATTTATGTATGGTTTATTTTTGTAAAGACCCAGATTTTCTATGAAATGTTTTTCAAAATTATATGAAATTATTATGATTCTGCGAAAATTGAAGACACATGATTCTGAGGCCCGATGTGCCTGGAATGATTTTCTGAACTTTTTTCAAGGTACGTTCAGTAAACGTGTGAGAAAAATTTTCTATCTTTTGAAACAGTTATCAGATAAAAAATCCAAGAGCACCGTTGAATCTGTAGTGCCGAGATTCTCTTAAGAAAGGATTCACTTCAACCATAGTAGGCCAGGAGAAAAAGATAGATTTTGGACATTTAAAAGAATAATAAAATAAAAAACTAATTTTATTTCTCCTTTTCTTTTCCTCCAATGGACAAGCAGTGGTGGCAGGACCAATGACATGTCAATCCATTAATTGTATTGACTTCTTAATCTTTGTAACATCATTGTTGGAATTTGGGAGGTTCATTCATTAAATGAACCTCATAAATTACCAATGGTGTTACTCACCCTCCCCTCTCCTATTTATATGGAGCTCGGGGAGGAGTGTTGGCACGAGTTCACCAAGCAACAAAGCTCTGGAAAAGTACTGCGATGCCAACCACTTGGAGGACAGAATTGGTTCCAGCAAGTGGTGACGACTGCAACTAAATCACGAACTGATGAACACCAACTCCTCCTCAAGTACGGACGTTCTTCAATGAATCTTAAGGTAGGGTTTATTTCTTGTCTAATTTCAAGAGTTTTTGAATCAGTATACTACCCTCTTGCTATAAATCTAATGCGGAGGGCACAAGCCAGAAAAACAAGGCCTAGACCCTCCACCTTTTGTTGAAATTTGACGTGTCCTTTGCAAGCGATTTATTCGGGTTGGACGAAACCCAGAATGGTGGGTTTAGTGACGAAGAGGGAATCCCAAGGAGTCTGTTAACACATTCAGATAGAAAAATGGGCCACTGAATCTCACTTGGTGACCCATGGAAACCGCCAGAAACTGGCGCCGGTGGAAGAGAAGATGGTGGCGCGCCGTTGTGCGCCATTAGTGGAGAATGCTGCAGTCGTAGCTGCGGCGGGAGAAGAGGGAGGCATGCTCCAGATGGCCGAGAAAGAGGTGGTGTCATGATAGTGCATGTCGCCAGAGAAGTGGGGTCACGACATATAGTCGCGGCAGACCGAGGTGGCTGACATCGTCCAGAAGTGGATGGAGGCGAGCGGCGCGTCGTTGCGCGTTGCTGATGATAGATGAAGATTGGAAGTCACGGTGAAGGGCCAGGACCCACTCCATGTGGATCCTGCGGGTGACCTGGAGGTACCCCGTGGCATCGTTGCTCACACTCTGAATGAGGGGACCCCCCCCCCCCCGGTGCTAGCTAGGGCGTGCCCCGCTCAACCGGGCCGCACCCCTCTACGGGCCGAGCCGCGCAATCCCAGGGGGCCGAGCCACACGAGCCCAGCGGGCTGCATAGCCCAGGCGGGCCAGCTAGTTTGCGGCCCAACGGCTGCGGCCTATACTAACCGAGAAGGCCCAAGCCGGTGCAGGCCGGGTCGGTCTGACTGGGTTGGACCGCCTGGGCAGACCGCACCGAGACCCATCCATGCGCAGTTTCACTAAAAGATCCATTACTTGTGAACCGAGCGTCTGTTTGATGAACCTTCTATGATAATGGAATCCTTGGATAAATACGGTCCTTTTGGTATACTCCAATTGAGTTTTGGAGAAAGTTGGAGTATGTCCAGGTTTGATCGAACCCAAATCCAACCGGGCCTTCTATACTAAAATACTTATAAGTCACAGACCAGGTGTCTGATTGACATGCCGTCTATCGCATTGGAACCCTTATGACATGGTGGTCCCTTGGGATACTCTTTTGTTGAACTTATTTCTGGTTAAGGTATGACCAATGGATTGAGAAGCAGATCCTCCCGAAATCAAGCAGGCTTAGTGAGAGAATCTCATGGCTGGCTGTAACGTGAAGAAAAAACATTGATCCTATGTGGGTCAACATATATTGATCATATGTGGGTCAGTTCTTAGTGATCCTCTATGAGTCAGTATATATAGATCCGTTGTGGGTTAGCACCTAGTGATCCTGTGTGGGTCATCATCTATCGATCCTGTGTGGGTTAGCAGTAGAGCCTCTCGACAGAATAAGATGATCTAGATTTACGACTAATCATCTGTACTTGTGTACTTTAGTTATATACCTAATGTGAGTTGCGTCTTTACCTTTATGGTACTTTTACCTTCATGGTGTTACCTTTATGGTGTTACCTTTGTGGTGTTACCTTTGTGGTACTTTTACCATTGTGGTGTTAACTTTGTGGTACTTTTACCTTCATGGTGTTACCTTCATGGTGTTACCTTGGTGGTATTCTTCCCTCATAGAATTGTTGTGCTTAAGACTTAAAAGTTTGATCCTTACATTTCTTCATATATGAGATGAGTATATCTTGATAACTTAGGTATATGTATGGGCATATACCTAAGTAGAGTTGATGAATGCTTCATGCTTTGTGTTTGAGGTCTTGCTTAGGGGGTTTGTCCTTTGTGAAACTCTCAGAGACCTTTGGGGGTCCCGGGGTATCAACTGAGTATTTTTATACTCACCCTTGCACAAGATATGCCTTCACCTTACCATGTCTTGTTCAGACATCATAAAATGTTGATCAAGGTTGAGGGACCCAGGACTGGAGGGTGCTCAGAGGTGGACCATTTGACATGATGTGCTACAGTGACTACTGATCATGAGCTGTACCTGCCCTTCAGGTTGGATCCTTGGTGGGAAATCCAGGAGTTGTTTTCTCTTTTCAATTGAAGTTTTAATTTTTATTTAAGCTTATATTCTGGACCCTTTACTTTCAATTAACTTTTTACTATAACAGTTTACTTCATGGTTGCTTCTTGGTGTGTTCTTGGATTGCGTGTTTGTATAGGTTTAAAGGCAATGCCTTCTAATTATAAGGATAATCCTATCAGTGCTAGTATCCAACCCCTGGCCTATGGAAGGCGAGCTTGGGGTAGTCATGGCACAGGCCCATGGGGGACGATTCATGAAAAAGTGGTATCATAGGAGTCGGTTCTATCAAAGAACTAGGACTATGGTCTTTTCTATGTGGCAATAGGTTTAAGTGTTATGAGTGCTGTTTTCAGTTTGGGGAATCTAGTGTTGGTGCGGCGACCAACGTATCCATACACCAGGACCCTGAATTCTGATTTCCGAATTAGTGAACAAAAATAGTGATTGCGTGTGTTTTGAAAAGTTTTTCTTATGATTTATTTGAGTCATATCACCAGGTATAACATATTGTTCATGGCACACCAGTTTTCTTTCAGGATGCTTCCACGTAGACAGATAGTCAGGATTCCCAAGAGAGTACACGATGATGGCCCACCAAGTGATGAGGCCTCGGTGCAGGGACCTCTTACAGTGTTAGTACCTTCGGGTAGTGTACCAGAAGCACCACTACCTGTTGGGAAGCTGTTTCCTCCAGCCCCACTAGTAGAGGGTTCACACTGAATGAGTTCATTGCATGAGTTTCAGTGGAATAGGCCCCTGAGGTTCTGAGGCGAGATGGATCCACAGGTGGCTGAGGACTAGATGGAGGCTATGTCTAGAGTTTTTCTCTTAGTTGGGACACCAACTGATCTGATGTTGATCCGAGTTTCTAGTCTCTTCCAGGGAGAATCTGGGAGATGGTGGAGTTTGACACTCCAGTTATACGACGAGGCGACCCTCACCTAGGCGGACATCGATGGCCTTTTCAAAACAGAGTTCATCCCAATAAATCCACGCTCAGTGCATATATAGGAGGTGTTGCTCTTACAGTAGGGTCGCATGACCGTGGCCAAGTACTCGGCGAGGTTCACTAATCTCTCCCGCAACTACACCGACATGGTACAAGACCCTTTCTTCAGGGCCCAGACCATTGAGCAGGGTATCCTACAAGAGATCAGAGCATAAATGATATCTTTTAGCATTCTGACATAGGCTGGGGTGCTAGAGCAAGCACTTTTGATGGAGAGATTCCTAGCTGAGCAGAAACTGACAGCGAGATCCACCATCAGACGCCAGGTAGTAGAGTTGTCCACAACAAGCAATAGACAGATGATGTAGGGGCCAAGTGGGCCAGACCTTTTGGTGAATGACCTCGGTATAAAAGGTAGGTGGTGAGTGGATCATGGGATAGAGGAGGACAGATGATGAACAATCAGTTCTACTCGTGTGGTGGGAAGGGTCACATGGCTCATGACTGCCTGACCTGCCATACAGAAGACCAGAAGACGTTCAAGGTACCGCTGAGGTAAAGGTAGAGGTTTTAGAGTGGAGGTACGTAGGGCGACAAATGTGGCAGAGAATCTGTCCTTGTAGTAGGTAGTGTGAAGTGATTCGAGGTTCTACCACCACCACCTCTAGGTTGTCCACCCCAACCATAGGGAGCATGTGGATAGGGACGAGCTTAGCTTCAGGAAGCTGAGGCCTACGACCACGACACTACAGAGATTATTTGAGGTACTATATTTTTCTACTCGACCTTAGCTGCAGTACTTACAGCTATATGTGTCAGTCACTCTTTCATTTCCACAACTCTTGTTTAGAGCTCAAAGATTTTGGTGGAGCCGTTGGCTCGATCCTTGTGGTTAGAGACTTCTACAAGAGAAGATTCTATGACTACACACTGATGCTGGTAGTGTGAGCTTACTCTAGAAGGCTAGAGATTCAGATGGGATCTTCTAGTAGCAGCATCGAGGCCTTACTATGTCATATTATGTATGGATAGGTTATCCACAATCCATTCCCAGAGTTACTGTATTATGCATAAAGTGTGGTGTTCCCACGAGGATGGGACTAGGTTTTCCTTCACCGATGAGAAGGGAAGCTTTGCAGCATAGGATGGACTTATCCAGAAGAGGGTGTAGCCAATAACAAATCAATTTTCTAGCCTTACCCTCGGAGCAATTGATGTTGAAAGTCCGAGCTATCCTATAGCGGTGGACCAGTATGGTGATGTCTTCCCTGATTATGTTTTGAGACTACCTCATTGTAGATTGGTGGACTTCTACATCAACATGTACCCCAAGAGGACACCGATATCTACACCAGCATATTGGATGGCTCCCGTAGAGCTTCGTGAGTTACGGGTACAGTTGAAGGACTTGCAGAGGAAGGGGTTCATAAGGCCTGATGTTTCTCTATGGGCAGCCCCGATTTTGTTCGCCAAGAAGGCATATAGAATTTTGAGACTCTGTATGGACCATCGATGCCTAAACTAGGTGGTTGTGAAGAACAAGTATCTACTTCTAAGGATTGTTGATCTCTTCGATCAGATGAAGGGAGATCAATGGTTTTCAAATATAGACCTCAAATCTGGATATCATCATCTCAGGGTACGAGATGAGGATGTGCAGAAGATGGCCTTCAGATGTCGGTATGGCCGCTATGAGTTCTTGGTTATGCCATTCGGCGTGACCAATGCCCCTACAGTGTTCATGGGACTCATGAACAAGATATTTCAGCCATACCTCAACCTCTTCTTGGTGGTCTTCATCAAATTTATCTTGATATACTTGGAATCAGAGGAGGATCAAGCCTATCATCTGCATATAGTTCTGGATACACTCTGAGAGCACTAGCTTTACGGTAAGCCATCGAAGTGCCAGTTCTGGATATGAGAGGTTAACTTTTTGGGACACGTTATCTCAAAGGATGGAGTTGTAGTGGATCTGATGAAGGTAGAGGTTGTGCTAGCTTGGGATCCACCCAAGAATGTGATCGAGGTGTGGAGTTTCCTAGGGTTGGCTGGGTACTACTGGATATTCGTACCTAACTTTTCCAGAGTTGCGACACCCTTTTCATCTTTGAAAAAGAAGGGATAACCCTTCGTATGGATAGAGAGATGATGTTAGAGTTTTCAAGAGCTGAGGCAGAGACTAACGAGTGCCCCCATCTTGAGTCCACCAGAAGATGATGTTGGGTATGTAGTCTATTGTGACGCGTTAGGGACCAGACATGGAAATTTCATGATATAGGAGCGAGTAGTGATCGATTATGGTTCATGATAGCTGAGAAAATATGAGCATAACTACGCTACCCATTACCAAGAGTTAGCATCAGTGGTCTTCATCTTGAAGATGTAGAGACACTACTTAATGGGTGAACATTTTAAAGTCTACTCTGATCACAAGAGTCTCAGGTATATCTTCTCAATGAAGGACCTGAACACGAGACAACGACGTTGGCTAGAGTTACTCCAGGACTATGACTTTGAGATATTCTACACTTCTGGGAAGGGGAATGTAGTAGCAGACGTACTCAATAGGAGGTCTAGTCTACGGTTGTTGAGTGAGGTGATAGAGCATCTAGCTACGTTGCAGATATCCTTTGTGGATAGAGATGGAGTAGCTTACCTCCAGTCTATGACTATCACTCCCCCACTTCTTCAGCGTGTTCTGGAGTCACAACTTGGGGACATTGACTAAAAGGATCGAAATGCTCAAATATCTTTATTACGATAACCTGATGGATTTTCTGAAGGTGGGTAGCACATCATCCTCTTTAGAGGATGAACCATGGTACCAATGGTTCTATGGGAGGATGTTCTTAGGGTGTTCCATACATCCCCTCTGGCGGTACATTCTGGTGTGGTGAAGATGTACCATGAACTCTAGCATCAGCATTGGTGGCTAGGGATGAGGAAAGCAGTGGAAGATTTTGTTTCATGATGCCTCACTTGTCAACAAGTGAATCCCGAGAATCAGGTTCCAGTAGGCTTAACACAACCACTAGAGGTTCTCGAGTTGAAGTGGGATGGTATCTCCATGGAATTTGTGATAGGGATTCCACATACATCCAGGGGATATGATTCCGTCTAGGTGATCGTTGACTGACTCACTAAGTCATCCCACTTCCTACCCATCCGAGAGCAGGGATCAATAGAGGTCTAGGGACACCTCTATGTACAGGATATTTTACGACTTCATGGGGTTCTATCGATGATCGTCTCTAACCGTGACACATGTTTTACATCCCGGGTTTGGAAGGGATTACAGGAGGAATTCGGGACTCAGCTACGTTTGAGCACTGCCTTTCATCCTCAGACGAATGGTCAAACAATGTGGGCCATACATACACTCGAGGACAAGCTTTGTGCTTGCATCCAAGATTTTGGCCACATCTCGGAGGATCACTTTCCCTTGTTTTATTTCACATACAATGACATCTATCACTCCACCATCAGTATGGCACCATTTGAGGCCTTTTACAGTCGACTTTGTAGGTAACCTCTATGCTGGACAGACTCATGGGAGTCTACACTTATGGGACCAGAGTTAGTACAAGCTACCAATGAGAAGGTTCAGATCATCCAATAGTAGATGAAGACTACAAAGAGAAGATAGAAGTCTTATACTGATAGGAGATAGAGACCTTTGGAGTTCGATGAGGGAGACCATGTCTTTTTATGGGTCTCACCTTGATGAGGTTTGTGGAGATTTTGCTGGGGCGACAAGTTATCTTCGAGGTTCATTGGACCTTTTCAGGTTCTCAATAGAGTTGGTGAGGTGACAGATCACCTGGATCTTCCCCCACAGATTCACCAAGTGCATTATTTTTTCCACATGTCGCAAATGAGGAGGTACGTGCATGATCCAAAACACGTCATTGACTGGGGTGAGCTGGACATCGACGATGGGGATACGTTTACGGAGGTTCCAATGGATATTGAGGATCGATAGGAGTGGGTCCATTATGGACTATCGATCCCTTTGGTGCACATTAACTGGTAGCATGGGAACCTCTAGGAAAGCACATGGGAGTGGGAGGCACGGATTCATGCTCAGTACCCCCATTTATTTCCATAGTCTATGTTGTGGAATTCTGAGATGAAATCCCTAAGGGGGGGAGAATGTAAAGACCTAGATTTTCAATGTAATTTTTTTAAAATTATATAGAATTATTAAGAGTCTATGAAAATTGAAGACACATGATTCCGAGGCCCGATGTACCCGAAATGATTTTCTGAACTTTTTTTAAGGTACGTTTAGTTAATGCGCGAGTGGCATTTTCTAAATTTTATAGTGGTGCTCAGATTAAAAATCTGAGACAACCATTGAATCCAAAACACCAAGATTTTCTTAAAGAAGGATTCACTTTGAACGCAGTAGGTTGGGAGAAAAAGATAGATTGTGGAAATTTAAAGGAATAATAAAATAACATAGTAATTTTATTTCTCTTTTATTTTCCTCCAACAGACAAGCGGCGGTGGCGTGACCAATGACATGTCAAGACATTAATTGGCTTGACTCCTCAATATTTGTAACAACACTATTGGAATTTGGGGATGTTTATTCATTAAATGAACCTCATAAATTCCCAACGGTGTTACTCACCCCCCCCCCTCTTATTTATTTGGAGCTCGAGGAGAAGTGTTGGAACGACTTCACCAAGAGACGAAGCTCTAGAAAAGTACCATGACGCCAACCACTTGGAGGATGGAACCGGTGCCAGCAAGCGGTGACGAGAACCACCAAATCATGAACAGACAACACTGAATCCTCCTCAAGCATGGACGTTCTTCAATGAATCTTGAAGTAGGGTTTATTTGTTGTCTAAATTCAAGAGTTATTGAATCACTATAATACCCTCTTGCTATCAAGCTAACGCAGAGGGCATGGGCCAAACAAAAAATACCTAGACCCTCTTAATTTTTTTTGAAATTTGATGTGTTCTTTGATCATGATTTATTCAGGTTGGACAGAACCCAGAATGGTGGGTTTAGAGATGAAGAGGGCGTCCTGGGGAGTCCTTCAGCACATTCAGATGGAAAACGGGCCACCAGAGCTCACCCAGTGACCCGGAGAAGACAACTGGAAACTGGTGCTAGAGAAAGAGGATATGGTGGCGCACTGTCATGTGCCACTAGTGGAGAAGGTCATGGTCGTAGCCTCGGTGGGTGAAGAAGGCAGCCAGCTCTGGCTGGCCATGAAGGAGGTGGTGGTGTGCCTTCATGTGCTGTCGGAGAATGGGGGCTACAACATATAGCCACGGTGGACAGTGGTGTCCAGAGTCAGCTAACCGTAGATGCAGGGGAGCGGTGCACCGTTGCATGACTCTAAAGATGGTCGTGGCTTAGAAGCCACATCAGAGGGTTGGGACCCACTCCTTGCAGGTCCCTTGAGCGACTAGGCGGCGCCCTATGGCGCTGCCACTCTGAATCCAAACAAGGACCCCCCCCCCCACTGTGCCAACTAGGGAAGGCCCCACTTCATTAGGATGCGACCCTCCATGAACTAGGCTATGCGAGCCCAGCAGGTCGTTCCCTCTAAGGGTCGGGCCGCACGAGCCCAGGGCCCGCGTCCCTACATTGGTCGGGCCACGCCAGCCTAGTGGGCCGCACCGCCCAGGCAGGCCGGGCTGATCCATGAACCAGTGGGTTGAGCCTGCCGTAGCCCATCCCAACTGATCCAACCTAGGTTCGGTTGAGCCAATCTAGGTCAGACCCGGACTGGGTCGGGTCAACCTGAATCGGGTCGGACCGGACTGAGACCCTTCCCAGCCTAATTTCTCTAAAAGAGCCAAAACTTGTGAACAAACCTTCCTTTTGAAGAACCGTCTATGGCATTGGGATCCTTAGAGAAAGACGGTCCTTTTATTATACTCCAATTGAGTTTTGGAGAAATTTGGATTATGGCCGGGTTGGATCGAAACCGAATCCAACCGGGCCCTCAGTACTAAAACGCTTATAAGTTACAGACTGAGTGTCCAATTAACACGGAATTTTTCATGTTGGAACCCTTACAACATGGCTCTACTTTGGGATGATTGTTTTTGGAACTTTATAGTGGTTGAGGTATGACTGATGGATTGAGGAGTGGATCCTCCCAGAATCAAGTGTGTTTAGTGCGGGAATCTCATGGATGGTTGTAAGGTGAAGAAAGAATATCAATCCTATGTGGGATAGTATCTATCGATAATGTGTGGGTAAGTGATTAGAGATCCTATGTGGGTCAGTATCTATTGATCCTTTGTGGGTCAGGGCCTATCGATCCTCTATGGGTCAGCATCTATTGATCCTGTGTGGGTCAGCAGCAGAGCCTCTTGATAGAATAAGATGATCTAGATTTATGACTAATCATTTATACATATGTACTTGAGTTATATACCTAGTGTGAGCTGAGTGTTTACCTTTTTGTAACTTTTACCTTTATAGTGTTACCTTCTTACTGTTACCTTTGTGGTACTTTTACCTTCGTGGTGTTACCTTCGTGGTGTTACCTTTGTGGTATTTTTACCTTCGTGGTGTTACCTTTGTGGTATTCTTCCCTCGTGGATCAGTTATGCTAAAGGCTTAAAAGTTGGAGCCTTATGTTTCCTCATGTATGAGATGAGTATATCTTGATAACTTAGGTATATGTATGGGCATATACCTAGGTATTGTTGATGATTACTTCATGATTTTTGTTTGAGGTCTTGCTTTGTGGTTTATCCTTTGTGGAACTATGGGAGACCTTCTGGGGTCTTGGGGTCCTTACTGAGTATTTTTATACTCACCCCTACAAGAGATATTACCACATATTACTATGTCTTGTGCAGATGATAGACAACGTTGATCAAGGTTGAGGGAGCCAGGACTGGACGGTGCTCAGAGGTGGACCATTTAACGTGATGTGCTATAGTGACTACTGATTGTGAGTTATACCTAGCCTTCAGGAAGGATCCTTGGTGGAAAATCTTGGAGATGTTTTCTCTTTTCAATTGTACTTTTAATTTTCAGTTGGGCTTGTATTCTAGTCCCTTTACTTTCAGTACACATTTTACTATAGCAGTTTACTTTGTGGTTTCTTCTTGTTGTGTACTTGGATTGTGTGTTTATATAGGTTTAAAGGAAATGACTTCCCATAATAGAGATATGACTTTTTGGTGCTTATCGCCATCCCCTGGCCTATGGATGGCGGGATTGGGGTAGTCATGGCACGGGCCCATGGGGGATGGGTCGTGACAATTTTCCTCATGTGGCACACATATGTATGATTTTTCATTTATGTGAAATGTGGGATATAAATTATATATCACTATAATGCATTGGGTAAAGATTTATATATCATGAGAATTTATGTAAGGTATTAGGAAGTGAACCTAAATCCACCATGGGACTTTTTATACATTATAATCATGGTCTTGGGAGTGACCCTTGACTTATGTTTATGATATCATGTTTTTGTGTTATTCCCATAAGTTTATGATACCATGATCTTATGATATCATTTTCTTATTCTATGTTTCCCCACTTATGGTCATCCTCTTTATGATATCATTTTATGTCTTTTAACTGTCATTTTATTCTTTATTGTTATATTTAATCCCTTACTATTATTTCTAGATTACTATTTTTCTTATGTATTTTTTCTTAGGCTATCCTATGCAGTTTTAGAAGATCTTTGTAGTTTGTAGAACTATGTTGAGTTTTAAATAATGATGATGTTGTTATGATTAAGATGATTTATTTTTATGGATAATCATCCAAAGACACTAGACCACTACATCCTTAGAATGAATTTTTGGAAATTTTTGTTAAGAATCATGAAATAAAGTATGTTTATGGAATGATTCTCTGCAGCCTAGGATCTGGAGATGAGCCTAATGATATCATCTAAGATAACTGGTGATACATAAGATCTACCTATAAGTCCGATGAGTATTATGGGATGCCTAGGATGATTAGGATTCATTACTCTTACTTGATATGTCATATTATGGGATGCCTATGATGCCTGGGATCCAATGCTCTTACCTGAGTTGATGTTATGATGGGATTCCTAGGGTACTACTTGAGATCCGATATTATATTTTTGGAGGCATGATCATGAGATCCCAAGGCAGGACTTGTATCCTTTTAAGGATAAATGACATGCTCAGAGACACTATGGAACTGGTCAAAGAAGGTATGGTCGGTGTCCGATGTGGTTTGGTTTTCACTTGATGCACCAACATGTATGTTTGATATGCATAAAGTGTTATATTTCTAGGTGGGTTTATTGCATGAGCATTACCATGATTCTTATTTTTATGTATTTCATGCACATCCACTTGATCACTCCAATACTCAGTATTGTTGAGTCATTGGGTATTTCTAATGGGCCATTAAACTCACCCTCAACCTACATAAATGTAATTAGTTTAAATGTATGTGAGTAGAATTTACTATTTTCTCTAAATACATAGGTATCACTTGGAGTATGATACATGGTAAAATCCATTAAGGTCATAGAGGTTGAGGATTTTACAAGATGACATGTGATTTTCACTAGAGGTTGTTATAGATTGATTTCAATTTTATTTATCATATTCAGCCAGCTGTTTCCTTTATTTATATGATATCCAGCTTGTTATTCTATTAATTTCATTTATAAATGTATGACTTGTTGTGCCTTTTACTTTATTTATATTTGATAATTGCTATGTGTTTTTATCTATTGATGCTCTATTTTATATTACCACATCATATAGGTAGTTTTCTACTTTCTATACTAGATTATGGGGAACCCGTTGTATCCTTTTTTATTTCCTACAGTTTTTTTGGGATGTTTGATATATGAACTGTTCATGAAAAAATATCAATAGAATTTGATCACGACCCTTAGAATTTGTTTTGGATGAAATATTCACCTCATGAGTATCTTAGGTCTTCATAGCATGTCTCTAACCTCTAGCATATGGGGAGGTACACCTGAGGTCAAGTAGTGTCCCTAGGTAGCTGTCATTTGAGTGTCCAGGGCCATGGAATTATATATCAGGTGTTGAATTATTGTCTTTATTTATTGAATATTAGAATGTATTGTTGATGAAATGGTCTCTTGAATCCTTATTGTGGTTGTTGATTTACTATTTTAATGTAAATATTTGTTAAATAATCCATTATAAAATTTATATTGATATCCTGGGAAATATGTGAAGTGATGTTATGGGATTGATAGAGAAATGGAATGGTTGATGTGGAACTTTTTTGAGGTTGAAGAGATGGAAAACTATTAGTGTATAATTTTCTAGTCATTGTTTATTATATTCTACCCATTATTTATTTATTTTATAGCTACAATTTTATTTTTTTACTAGTTTATTTTTCATATTTATTTTGTGTTTGATTATTTAAAGTCGTTGTTTGATATTTACTCACCATTATATATTTATTTGATAGAGTTTTATTATTTAATTTATTAGCTATTTTTTTTCTAAATTTCTTGATATGATAAAGTACTACATATGCATATTGATGATTAATTTTTGTTCAGATAATTGATTTCATTTCTTACTGAAAACATTCTTAGTGAAGATTAAATGAATTAAAAAAATAAATAATGTTGTTGATAAAATTTATATAAGTGACCAGAAAGGCTCAGTATTTGTTTAATTAAATCATCCATTGAATAACTGAAGAAGTGTTGATTGATATTTGAATTTTTTCATTGCTGGTTTCATAAATTTATATATATAATCTATTTGTTTCAATTTAAAATCGAGACTCAAATGTTGGGTTATTTAACGAATAAAAAGTGATTTTTAAACTAACCCTACTATTTTGTTTTAAAAAGTGGTGTATGTTGATTCGTGTAAACATGAATGAATTTTTTCTTACCGAAACAATTAAGAATTTTTTTAAAATGTTTTAAATCTTTTTATTTTAATAAATTTAAATATTTTAATTATTTAATAATTTATTCCAAATATTTTGGAATTTATCTTCCTTGATGTGTTTTCCTCAGTGGATATGTTACTTTTTGATAGAAATCTTACAATGATCATTAAACTTTGGGTCTATAATTATTTTTTTGGGTTTGGATTCTAAAGATCAAGAATCACTTGGGAGGTATTTAATGTGTAGACTTGAGCTTCCATTTCCTTTTCTTGGTTTGGTCTCTCTTTTTACTATGTGTCTTATTTTAATTCTCAAGGATGCGAATGGTTAGAAAAGTATCTGATATAAGGGTTTGGATTTCCTAATATTTTATTTTATTATTTATATGGTGTAAGAGTTTATGAAAGTATCATTTAATAAAATTTATTATTTTATTACATATCTCTTGTTTGTTAAATAGTTAAAATATTTTCTTAAAGATATTTGAAATTATATTATGCATGAAATTTTTGTTAATTGAAAAGTCTTATGTTTTAAAAATATATTAAGTAACATATTATAAATTGTTTTTTAATAGTGATAAACCTTTTGTAATGATTTAAATATGTTACACACTATATTTTGTTGAAAGGAAAACTATTATGTATTAGTATTTTTACAATGGGGAATATTTTATGCATGATAGAATATATTATGCATTCCCTTAATTTTTCTTAAATATCTAATATATTGTGAATTAGAATATCTTATGTAGAAAAAATATGTTACACAACATCTATAAGTATATTTAAAATCAAATATATTTTCAGTGATTATTTTATTAATTAATAGTAGATTGTTTATTTAAGATAATTTGGGATGAATTATTTTATGTTTATTTTTGGATTTATAATTGTTATGAATTTTTTTTGGGTGTTTGATGTTTACTTAAATGTAGAAAATACTTTCATTTAAATTATTTAATCATTTCATCACTTATATAGTCTAGAGTATATATTGTAATTTTCTTAAGGTTTATTTTTTAGATATAAATGGCTGTTTTGAAAATAATAAATATTTTTAATATATAATTGATTAATATTGGATGAGATTTAATTATGGATTTATGGGATGATGTTTATGGGTGATGTCATAAAATATGTATGTGAGTAAGTGGGGAGTTAATCATGTGAAATCAAATAATAAAATGTGTGATTCAAAAAAAATATAAACATAAAAATAATAAATATAGAGGAAAAATATTTTAAAAAATGTTATACAAAAACATTTTATATAAAACTTTTACCAAAAATGTTTAAAAAGTGGTGTTTAATAATTATAAATGGGATTTAAAAAATATATCATATATATAGTTAAAAAATAATATTTGAATGTTATAATTATATCAATTATTACATATTATTGAAAAATGATTATTTTTAGTATTATTGCAATTTATTTTAACATTTTCCCCTTGCATGGTGGTGGATTGATAATAATGAATGAAGAATGAATATCAAGAAATTTATGTGATGAATGATGATTATATATATCCCCTATATCTTTAAACATTTTATCCTTACATGGTGGTGGATCGATAATAATGAATGAAGAATGAATCTCAAGAAATGTATGCGATGAATGATGAACAAAGGCGGGTAGAAAATTATATCAAGGTAGAATATTTCTATCATTTATCCTATCTTCTAGAATATAAGTGCTTGATATGTTGTGAAATATTTGAATCCTCTGCTGAGCCTTAATCCTTTGATTGTCATATTTTTTAAATTGATGGTAAATTATTTTCATTTTTCTTTCAATTGTTAACCCATTTGAATGAATAATTGGAATTACCATCATTTATCTTATTTTAACACTTCCATTTAACCTTTCAGGATGTGATTCCTTGTATCACTCTAACACATTATTATCTACCCAGCATAGATTTACCTTCAAATAGAATAAGTTCATGATCTTTTCTTGTTATTCCCTTTAAGAACTTACAATATCAATCTTCTATTGGGTCTAAGAGAAGAGGTTGTTGTATAATTCTTATTTAATTTAATTTGAACATTTATTAGTTTTTTAATTATGTCTTAAATAATATACTACTTTTTTTGATGAATTCAATTTTATGGTTTTGAACAATTATGTACTATGCCATGAGGTTTTTTGAATAAAAGATATATTCATGCTACGAATATTGTTATGTTATTTCTTGTGTGATTTGGGAAGAATTTTGGTAGTAGAATTAAAAGAGGAATATAGAATGATGAAGAAGAATATAAGAAGATGAACATGTTCATTTATTCACTGTTCTTACATTTATTAATTATACATTGAAACTGTGATATGGCATTAATTGAAAATATTATCATACTGAATATGTGTGTGTGTGTGTGTTTGGTACTGCATTGTGATGCTATATCTATTCTAAAATATATTTTCATATGTTACTTCTTATTTTTGATTATGCTATATTGAACATATGTGTAAATGGAATGTTAGAAGAATATAATATTGAAATGTATATCTGAATTTTAAATTAAAGTAATAGGCACATGAGCCTCATCCTAGTTGGTGAGGACTCTCTATGTGCATCCACGGGAACTAGGTTCGAATCTGAGAAGAGGCATATTTTCGAGTACTGTAGTAGTACTATAGGAGGTACTGTAGTAGGTATTATTCAGTAATGTAGCAATCAGAACAATTCACCTTCAGGCCATTAGTTTGGGCCTGGAGTCCATAAGGCCTTTTGGCCAGCCAAGGCCTTCCAGCTAGTTAAGGATTTTGGGCCACCTCATGGACTTCAGACAACCTCATTCAAATCATGCAGTGAAGATACTGCAAGATTGAACAAATTAAATAGCTCCAGATGAGGACTCAGAGAAGGTGATTTCACCAAACCAAATCTATATGGGTATGGAAGAATTGGAGGGTATAAAAATTTCCATTGGGACTAGCCCTATGCACCGCTACACAGGTATTTCTAGCTGAACAAGTAATGCGAAGGTGGAAAGAAGCATCACGGTCAAGATATTGGGGAGGGGAATTTTCATGTAGTCATGTATGTGATAAATTACTCTAAGTATTTTGAGTCATGTAATCCCCTAAGCCTATGGTCCTTGTAAGGGTTCTCCCTCATCCCTTGAAAGGGGGGTTATCAAAAATCAATAAAAAGAAGGCGTTCAGGCCATGTAGGCTAAATTAAAGTATTAGAATATGCCTCAAGAATGATAATGGATAGTATGGTAATCTAGAATGAATATTAATTAATGGGATTAATTTTTTAAAAGATTTAATTTAAGTATATATAGAGTATGAAATATTTCTTTTGTTAAGTAGGTTTATTATTAATGTTAATTTTATTAATGTTGGTTCTAATAATTAGGAAGTGAATAGGTGTGAATCTATTAATTAGATTTTAAGTTTAGACCATTAAGAGTATATGGTTAGGTTGTATTTGCTTCATAGGAAATTCTATTTAAGTGGCTACATATAATCTATATTAGGAAGAGGGGATTAAAAACTGAAAATACACATGCACCAAGACACCCAGTAGTTCAAACCACATCCCTTCACATAATGATTGATAAGTATCAACTAGAAATATTTTATTACATAGAGTGGCCTGGTGGACCATTTCCCGATGAAACAAATCATTCTTTGATGATTATTATAATGAAATTTTGTAATTATACATTTAATTTTAATGTATATGCATGTTTGTATGAGTTTGTTGATTGATTTATTGTATGATTGTTTTTCCTATTACTTTTCAATGTTTTTTTGATACTATACATGAAGACCATAATTGATTTCAGTTATGTATATACCTACATGATATGTAATGTATTAAGGCATAATGCACCTATACATGAGTTGTAATGGATCAAGGTATTGACACATATAGACCTTTTTTTCTTTATATTAGCTTACGGTTATTACTAGATGATGCTTACATTTTGTGCATACATTTTAGATGATTTTTAGTAATAAATTTAAGTAATTAACTAATTATATTTACATTGATTCTCATTGTTTTATTCATTTTTGGAAGGGATAATTCAAATGAGGAATTATAGATGAGCAGAGCTGAAGTAACAAAAAATATTATGGTTCATGCAGTGACTATAAGGTCACACCATGAATAGGTCAAGCTAGATATCCACTGAAATTAAAGTCTAATTATCACACAATGAGAAGAGTTATTAATAAGTGAATTTTAGAGTGAGGTAAATTTTAGAGAAGAGGCCACAGGTTCATGTCGTGACACATCAAGTCACATCATGAACTGGAGTCAATAATAGATTTTAAATCAGTTTTTTTCTGAATCATTGGCAGATCTCATATTGACTTGACTAGGGTTCCTCATGTACTAATAGGATGGATTAAATGGGATATTTTGGACTTCAAGGCTAACTCTTTAGGGATTTCTTTTTATATAAATAAAAGGGTTTTATGTTTCTATCAGGTATGGAGATTGGATCCTGGAGGTTGCACCTATCTAAAGAGGGATTTATACAATAAATCTACTATTGTTGCACTATTGTGTTAGATTAATATTATTCTCATACCCCTCATGACTTTCATGAGGGGTAATTATTCTATATTTGAGTGATTATATTGAAAGGGGATTGTGTTAGTTAATTTATTATATATGTTACTCTATTTTTTTTGTTATGTATTTTTTTTATATTTTGAATCTCTTTCCTCTTTCCTATCTCATGATAATTGAACATGAATTTTGGAAGTTCTTTCAAATGCTTGAATAATATTTTTGAATTATTCATTACCATTTGATTATTTATAATTATTATGTTAAAATAAGGTTTCCAAACACCTGACCTAATAATGGATCCAAGTATATAGTCATAAAAATGGGGAAATTATTAAGTTGGAGTAGGAGTACCAAGATCCATGATTTTTTTATTCTGATAATAGAAAGGCTAAAAAATTATTGTTGCACTCTACTAGCACACAATACTAAAAAACACAAAGCTTGAAATGTCTTCTCTAATTGATTCCAAAACATTTACTTTTATTTTATTTATAAAAATTTTCCAAACAATATACTTAAACCTTCTCATGGGTTCAACCTCGAACTCTTTATGTACTATAGTCATTTAGATAATATTAGTTTTCTTTGAGTATTTCATAAATTTCTAACTTTTGTTATCCCCATAGGAATTAAAGAAACCATGTGGGTGGAAACCTTTCTATCACTATTTCCATGGATGGTGACCGAGTAGATTTATGATTTTTAGGTGTTTTATTTTATTCTATTAATGTGTATTTTTCTATATTATGTTTGGTGTGTTTTTTATATGAATTTAAAGTCTGAATTTGGATGCATGACTACTCCACTCTGGGAAACAACAAAGAAATCCTCGATTGTGGCTCGTAGTTATAGGGAATTATAAGAAATAAAAATAAGTAAGTAGTCATGGTTGGGAAAGAACAATGGGAAAAAGGTACAGGAGGCTTACCACAAAGTGATCTAGGATTATGACTACTTATAGATTATGGAAGACCATTAAACACATGAGTCTAGCTGAGAATAATCATTCCACTAGTAGCTTCCATACACTTTGAAATCAATCAAAAAATAACCCCTGATAATTTCCAACTCTATTTAGATTTCCAGACTAAATCATGTAGACCTGAATTCACATATAAAATTTTTTCTAGAACTTAGTGATGCATTAATATTTCAGAATATCTATAGTGATGCAATTATATTATTCTTGTTTAGATTTTATTTATAGGAAATAACGTGAGAATGGATTCAAATATTTCCAACTTATACCATTATAACATGGGATGAGTTGGAAATAATATTATTAAATAACTTATTTCCCCCATAAAAATCAATTTATATTCATGTCAACATTATAAATTTTAATTAATATGATGAAAAATAAAATTATAATTCATTGGAACATTTCAAAAATTTAGTTAGAAAATTATTGAATAATGCAATTGAAATGTGGTTATTAATTCAAACATTTTATAAGTGTTTTTAAGGGTAATATGTCAATTTTTAATTCTAAAGTAGGAGGGTGGATAATAAAAATTTCACAATAATTGAACCACAACTTAATTGATGAAATAATGAGAAAAAACATCCAATAAAAATCAGAAGGATGAAAAAGATGGGGAGTACACATGGGAGACGAAATCAGATGTATGGTAACCTATATATAGTCCCTAATGAAGAAGATAGATTCCAAGATAATCCTACACTACCCCCAAGGTATGTATACTGAAGAGGTAAATTATAGTAATCATAAAAGTAATTTCATGGTTGGTGGACATAAAAAGAACAAGCCTAAGAATATAAAAAAACAACACTTGGATTTTAACAGAAAATTAAGGAACATCCCTCCAATATGAAATCTATTCTTTAAAGGAAACCTTTACCACCTTCATGACCATAACCAGTGATATTATCAAATAGATAAAGGAAGAATCAAAGTATTAAAAGGAAACACTGAGAAATTTGAAATTTTAGTTTGGTCATATTTCTAACCAACTAAATAAAGGGCTAGAGGAGTGTTTCTAGGTGATACAGAGGATAACCCATGTAGAGTCTTGATGTATGTAACCTTTAGAAGTGAAAAAAATATATGAACATATCAAAACAAGTATAAAAAAACAAGAATAACACGCTAAAAAGTGAAGGAAGAGCTATAAAAATAAAAAATAAAATGAGAAATCCAATCAGGAGAAGAAAGATAGGATCTCCGACTACTATACATGCCAAGTATTCCTTTTCCAAAGAGGAAAACTTTTGAAAAAATAAAGCACAAAAGGGTAAATTTATTAAAAACTTTAAAAATTTTCATATTAAAATCCCTTTTGTAGATTCTCTCATTAACATGCCCACTTATGAAAAATTCAAAAAATAATTAGTGTCTAACAGAAAGAATTTTTAAGATATTGGAACCATCCCTCTCACAAGGTAATACTCAGGGGTAGTATCTAAAGATTTACTGAAAAAACAATAAGGCCTGGGTATTTTTTTCAATTACTATAAATATAAAGTCTAATAAATTGTGGAAACTTATATATTACCAAGGTGTTAGTGTAAAAATTATGTAATTCACAACATTTAATATCCTTGGATCAGAAAAGATTAAAAACCATATTTGAATTATAGTTGGAAGATTCGACAGTTAAGTACCTCAAAGGAATGATTGAGGATATTTTGGTAAAATTTTACAAGTTCGTATTTTTTTAACATTTTTAGTGCTAAAAATAGAAGAATAATGAACACCTCTGTTATTTAGGTTAACATTCTTGGCCATTAGAAGAGAATTGATAGATTTAAAAAATGATTTCCAATATTTGAGATTTGGTGGGGGAAAGTATGATTTAATATAAACTAGGCCATGAAGAATCCATCCAATGATGTGGAATAAGTAGATAGGGACAATAATATAGAGGCCAAATATGCTACTGTAATTTAAGAAAAAAAATATCCAAAAATTTTCATTAAGTAAAATCATGTGGTAACTATTTTCTATGAAAAAGAAATGATGAAACTACTAAAATAAAGAAACAGGGCTACAATATAAAATTATAGATGATGGAGGAGAAGCTAGAACAATAGGTTTTATGAAGGCTAGAAAGTTTTGATGGTACGTAGACCATATTATAGATTTTT
This sequence comes from Viscum album, assembly GCA_963277665.1. NCBI lineage: Eukaryota > Viridiplantae > Streptophyta > Magnoliopsida > Santalales > Viscaceae > Viscum > Viscum album. The sequence continues at coordinate 1,285,733,040 of OY728140.1, forward strand.
AGTTCTAATAAAGAACTAGTGGATTGACTTGATGAAAGTAGTGAAACTATTTCCATAAAGAAGAGTATAGTTGTTTTTAGAATATGGAAAAGTACATATACATGTGTAAAGAGCTCAACAGAGACCCTTTATTGATCTAGATTAGGAAATTTCTTTCCAAACTCCAATAATTTTAGCTTAAAAGAGGTAAGTTCAAGCCAGCAACATTGAATAAAAGTTCTTCTAAGAGGCAGACCTAGTTTTAGGTTTTTTAATTTTCTATTTTTAGTTATAGTACCACTTCCCCTATGTTTTTTGTGTTGAATAGAAAATGGAATCCACTTTCACTTTTTTTCATGCTCATTGTTAAGTAAAAAAGGAAACATATCATAAACCAAAGAGGATATATGAAAAATTCACACCATGAGATGTTGGTTTACACCATGAATAGTTTAATAATATAACATGTATAAGAGACCTTCATAGTTTGTTCCTAGGATCTAAAGAGATTCATTGTAAGGACCCAAACCTGGTTCCTTGAAGCTGGTGCCTTATTTAACTACATTGGAAAATAAACAAGGAATATTCATCCCAAAGGACTGAGTAGTTTAGTATCATTGGAAACAAGATACAAACATAAGCTCAGCATTAAAACTTGTAACGAAAAACAACATATAAATTCCTTCGACAACATCCATATCTCCTAGGTTATTTCTGGATGCCATTCATAATAAAAATATTCATGTACAAAGAAAATGAATCATAAGAAAGGAGTGAGCTCAAACACTAAGTAATGGTAAGAAATATAGCAAAAGATATCACAAACATAATCATTAGGTATGTTGAATAACTAAAAACACATGCCTTTAACAATAAACTCAACACATTAGGCCGTGAACAAGAGTTGGATAAATAATGGCACAGTAAAACATAATCATAGGTATTCTACTAGTTTAATATCCACATGAACCATCAATAATATTTTCATAATTAGGAAATTCATAATGCATGACATCATAACCATACCGTCAAGGCCTCGTTCTAATACCATAAATAATCATTTTGTCAATGCTCTGTGCCAAGACTGTAGTTTGTCTCATGAGACCTACCGATGCACTGAGAGGCTATAGCGGGCCCCAACCAACACTTACTATATCCAATTAATTCCTCATATGAATGGGGATAAATATAAACCACATATACATTCATATTTAATCTAATATATGAAATATAAATAACTTTCCTCGAACATTAAGCATAAACACTAACCATTCAGAGTAAATTGTTGACTGATTTTATGACAGTACATCCACTTCCCAAACTAATAATAAACAATTAAATTAATTATGGTATATTATAAAATATTAATTCCAATAATATATAATAATCAACAAGATTTTTGAAATAGATGAAGATACTCCTATAAAATCTTCGAGTAATTCTTGAGATAAATACTCTTTTACATTGAAAAGAAGAGTTCTTTTGGAAAAATATTTTTATAAAACCAGAAGTGAAATAAGATAGTATTTTCAAAATAAAATTAATGATTTTATAAATATAATTGTTTCATAAAATATATTATAGAGTGATCTTGAAAATAGGTAAGAATTTGGGAAATTCCCTTGAAACAGGACTGTTTATCGAGAAGGATTTTTGAATGATCCTTTTAAAACATATAACTCCCCTTAAATGAAGGTATGATTCTGATTGGAAAAAAATATAGAAAATTAAAATAGAAATTATGATTATTACATATTAATTAATAATAATTTAATTTAGTTAAGTAGATAATAAAAGTTACCCGAATGAAAATGGAGGTTCGGGTGGAAACCCCTTACCTTAAGTATGAATGTTCCGCTCTTGACCTTATGGTCCTAGAATATGAAATTAAAATCATTAATAACTTAATTAAGAACATATTAGACATGTATTTAGTTTATAATAATTTTTTTAATTCATTTATTTCATTATTGATAAGTTATAATATTGAATTCTGTTGTCCCAGAGTTTTCATTTTCTTGATTTTCATAATCGGTTCACTTGTTTTTAAATAATGGAGTTCATGTGGAATGGATATAAATATCTAGAATTGAATTTAAAAATTATTTATCAACATCCATATGTGTTAATGGTACTTTATATCATTTTTTTACATGGGATGATGATGAATCATTAGATGAAATATTAATAACAATTACTTAGATTATCTTAGTGGTATTTTGATTATTAGGAACTAGTTTGGCCATATGATTTAATATTATATACATATACTAGTTAATTAATATTAAATAGGTTATAATAAATATATTATAGCCTTTTTTAACCTTAAAAAGGGTTTCATGACCAGTATTAAAGGTTAAAATGAAGAAATAAACTTCATCATCCATAAAGGTCGTAAATCGGCACCTCACGGACAATGATTTTGTTTATAAAATAAAAGAGAGAGAGAGAGAGTAAGGATATTGATGATGGTTATTCCATTAACAAGATATAACTATAGTATATAGATTATAATGTATTTATCATGTTCATTTGTATAGAGGAGGTGAGGATAGGATAAAAATATAAATGAACTTGAAATGAAATTGAAAGAAATAGGGTGTGAATTTACCTCTTGAATCCACCTCCTTGAGAATCTCCTTAAAGAAAGGGGTTTTGGTATTTTGGAAAGACCAAGAGATACTATACATGGGGAGTGGATATGTAAGGTTATTTGAGAAGAAATATTAGGATCTTCAAGGATTATAGGAGTGAAGAGAAGAGGGAGTGGGGGGGGGGGGTTATAGTAGAGGAGAAGAGGAATTTCCTATTATTTTATTATTTCCCTCAAAAGAACCAATAGCATTGATTCATGTGACCCATAATAGTAATAAGTGCATGTGAGTTTGAAAAAAGTGTCGTTACATCATCTATGATTCTAGGAATAATGAATTTAACTAATAATGTATATATATGGTAAATAACCGTATTTTACTATTCATCAAAAATTCAATTATCTCTGAAAATCCAAAAAATTCACCCTAACCATTTTTCAACATGTAAAATTCAAAAATGAACTCCATTTTTTTGAAAATAATTTTCTAAATATTATTAATTTAATTTTTAAATATAATCATTTTTTTAAATAGCAATTTTAAAACTATAATTCATTTTATATCACCTTGAAAAATTAATCAAGACCTCATTATCTTATAACCTTAAGACAATAAAATGATAATTGATTAATTATTCATAAGGTTCATATTAATATTCATAAGGGTATGTTACTATTCACCAAAATGAATTTTGTCTTATTGGACTCTAAATATCTTACTGAATGCAATTGTGTATGTCAGTTTTTCAAAATTCAAATCACAGAGGTTGAAAAATTATATTTACTGGCTAGGTTATAAAAAAGTGGTGTTTTGTAGATACTTAGTGTTTAATGCATTAAATTTATTTTCAAAAATCTTGGCATGTTACATTCATAATGAGAGGGGTTTAACACTTTAAATTAATCATATATATTACTCCCCCATTTCTAAGAAATGTTTTCTTGACAAGTTTTAAATTGAAATATTGCATGCCCCACAATTATATTTTTTAATTTGATTTTTAATCTAGGGGGAAAATCACTTTGGATAATCATTATTGATGTTTTAAAGTTTATTATTAACATGAATGGGTGAGTAAAATGGGCAATAAATCAGTAGTGTTGGGTATCGGGAAATGAATTTGAGAAAACATGATTTAAGGGAATGATTTAGATTACGTAAATGAAATTTCTCCTAGATTTGACATGTTTTCAATTTATAATTTTTTTGTTAATTAGTTTGTCTTTAGTGTGAATTTCCCTAAATAATTAACTCTTTAGTATATGTTTCAATTCATAATAGGATTTTAAACTAATAATTCCCATTCTTTCTTGAGTAAATTTCTTGAGTGCTATGTAGGGCATGTTTTCTTCTAGAATTTTATTAGAATATTATCAAATATATGATAGTAAAAAAGTATATTTTAAAATGATTCAGGAATTTTTATTATTTATTAAATTATCATTGGAACCACCCTTAAAAGGATCCTTATTTTTTCCTATAAAATCCATGAATGACCTTGTAAAGGAAAGTGTTATATTACAAGCACATATTTTTCTTTCCTATAATACTGTTAGTATTTTTACATAATTTTTAAAATTTAAAGTGTGGTAGTGATGTTATTTATAGTGAAAAATGGTTATTTAATAATGAGGAATAATTTTGGGGTTGTGATTCCTTTGGAAATAGAAAAAGGATTAATCATTCATTGTATTTTATTATTCACCCATAATGATTTTTTGGAAAAATGGACTCTATCTTCAGAGGGTAAAAAATCACCATTTACTAAAAAAATGATCCTATTATAACAATTAAAATTATTTTTGTGAGGAGATAATATGGGGTTGGGTTATTAGTGTTAGTATTTTCCTAAGATCAATTTCTGAAAATGAAAAAACTGAAAAAGAAAAAAATGTAAAAAAGAGAGGAAAAGGAAAAAAATGAAACATAGGGTCATATCTTTCATAGTATTCATTATTTAAAAAACATGTGGTTATAAAAACTCTAGTAGTAGCACTGATGAATGATTATAGAAATGATATTAAATGGAAAAATAAAATAAAAATAATTATATCAAAAGATATAAAGATTTATATGATTCTGGAAATGATCCCTATATATATGAAGAGGTAAAACATTCACTATGTTTAAGATAAAATTATAAGTAAATTTAATAGAGTATCACACGTTCAAATAGAAACCACAATCTAATCATCTAATAAATAATATGATGTGATTTTTCCATCAAATACATAGTAAGTTCAATATTCTATAATGACCGGTGGCTACAAGTCAACAGAGCTACAATAATGTTGTCTCTAAAGATTGAGATGCTAAAGTAACCATATCAAAGTCTGCACTTCTATAGTATTATTTTAGTGTTATGGATTTTATTTTTTATAGTTTGTACAATATTTATAAAAATCAAAAATATTTAAGATGGGTCCTTTATACCCCATACCCATGAGTAGGGTTATGTTCCCCCCTTCAACCACTAATTCCTTCACCATAGTGGTCAAACCATGAGAGTTACAACCTAGTGTGTAGTATGGGACACTAGTGATTGTCCAAAACTCCATACAAGGATCTGTCTACAATATTAAAACACTTTATTAAATTTTAATGTAAGTTGTGAGATGCCTATTTTTAAAAGTTTAATTTTTCATTGAGATTTAATTTTAGTTATCATGCTTTATAATTTAAATATAATCATCCTTTTTAAGCTTTATAAATTTTTTTACAACATTACCTACCTACCCAAAGTCTCAAAGTCATTTAAACCTCATTTCAAAGTACTTATTATTATTTTTTACCCTTCTTTTTATTGAGTGGAGATGGAATATTCCTTAAAAACCTATGGTAAGGGATATGTATTTAATGTATGGGCATAAATCCATTTTTTTACCTTCAGTGATTAGAGAAAATAAATAAGTTGAGGTAGATAATTATGGGAATTAAAATTATAATTAATTAATAAATATGACTATAAAATAGGATTGGCTTTATAATTTCAACAAATGAATAGTAAAATATATGATTAAATTTTTTTCTTAAAAAACAAGGAGTTTGATCATTTATCTTGTGTAGCAGTTAAATTTTTATATTTGATTTAGAATCATTTTATTTTGTGTCTTAGAATTTAAATATTTGTAGAATGTTGTTCCTCTATTATGATATTGATATTTCATGATTGAAGACAAAAATGATTCTATTTTTGGGGGGATTTGATACTTACATTTTGTGAATAAATTTTAATGATTTTAATTGATAAATTTTGTTAAAAATGAAATTATATTATCATTTATCATAATTATTTTATTCACTTATGGAAGGAAAAATTAAAATTAGGAATTTTAGATGAGAAAATTTGAAGAAACTGAAAAATCATGGTTAACATCGTGCCTATAATGTCATGTTGTAAATGGGTCATGCTAAATATCCACTGAAATTAATGTTGACCTGTCACTCCATGAGAGTGGATACTAGGTCGTGAAATTTTGAGTTACCAAAATTTTGGATAATAGGGCATGAGTTCACACAATGACACATCGGGTCAGGTTTTGAACCTAAGTCAACAATAGATTTTAATTCCAAATATTTTCTAAATATTTGGTGGATATCATATTAAATTGACCAGAGATCTCTCTGTTTGACTAAGAAAAATTAAATGGGGTATTTTTTAATTTAAGTTCATACCTTTAGGGAATTATTTTCTTATAAATGAAAGGGTAATACATTTATACTAGGTATGGAGATCATAACTTGGAGCATGCACCTACACCGAAGGAGTTCTGCTAAGAAGTAGTTATTACTGCACTGTTGTGTAAGATTTCTATCTTTCCCATACTCCCTTATGATTTATTTAAGGGGTAATTCTTTATGTGTCACTAAATTTAATGAAATTTTAAGTGTGTTGGTGGAATTTATTCTATATTTTAGTCTATTACTGGGTTATGAATTCATTTTTTCATTCTAAATATCTTTCTTATTTCATATCTCATTACCATTGAACGTGAATTTTGGAAGTTCTTTCAAATTAGTGGATAATTATTTTGATTTTTACGTGATTATTTTATGATTTAAAATGATTATATTTAAATAATTTTTTAATATACCTAATATAATAATGGACCCTAGTAATTGATTATAAGAAGGGGAATTATATTATTATAGAGGGAGTACTCAGACCAATGAATTTATTTGTTTAACTCTAACAAAAACATAGCTAAAACAATTATCACTACACTCAAATAACATAAAAAACTATAAATTTAAAAACTTGTCACATATTATATATTTTATCCCAAAACATTTACTTTAATTTTCATTTATGGAATGTTGCTAAAAATTAAATTAAATTGTATCATGGGTTCGACATCAAAATCACCATGTAATATAGTCATTTAAATTGTATTTGTTTTGTTTGAGTCTTTCATAAATTTATAAATTTGATTAGACTCAAATGAGTTAATGAATCTTTTTGGGCGAACACCAGAATTTATATATGTGGGATGTAATGCATCAAGGTTTTACACAAACACCTATTTATGGGATTTAATGGAAGAAGGTATAACCTGAACACATTTCCTTAGCTTGTGATGGATTAGTATTATGTAATTTTTTAGCCTGTGATGGCTCAATATTATAATATGAGTTGTTGAGGTGATAATTAGAATATATGGTTGATGTTGGGATAGTTGACACAAGATGAATTATAAGATTTCCTGATTATGTTGGAATAGTTTTCATTTGTTGAGAGCTGTGGTTTCTTATTTTTTTATCCTATTACAGAGAAGGTGATGTGATGAATTTGTTAACGAGGAAATTATTATTGGATTAATATGGAAATATGGTTGATCAATTAAGAAAAAATATGAAAAGTATGTCATTTATTATTACTAGATGATAAAATGACTATGATATGGAAATTTTATTATTGTTTTTGGACCTTTTCCTCATTCTTTATTATTCTGGAAACTTGTAATCATTCTAATTTAATAATACTTGAGAGTTTTTATGAAATAATACATTTACAGGTAGAGAAAACAAATGTGATGGTAAACTATGGTATTGTATTTACTTTTAACTCACTTAATATCCAAATTTCAATTTATAATTCTAGCTTTTTCATGATTAGTTGATTTCATGAATGTTTATCCAGACACTTATAATTCACATGGAACTTCTTAGAAATATGATCTTAAATATTACTCCCATATTCTCACCCCTTTACAGTGCTCTTTAGTTTTTTTTCTAGGAAATTTCAATTGATATTTGGGGATTTTTCTCTTTGGGAAGCTGGAATGAAGCCCATAGGGCCATTCTTGAATTGACCTTATTTTTATTGTATCTAATTATCTTTTAGACATGGTTTTGGATTGGTAATTTTATCTTTAGGGAATATATATATATTGATTTCATTGGTTCCTTTATTATTTTCCAGGAAATTAATAAGGGTAATGATTCATGTGTGTGAAATATACCTTTAACACTAGTTTCCAACCTGAGGCCTATTGGAGGCAGGCTTTAGGGGTCACACCTATCTTCACTACAGACCTAGTTAGGGTTCCAATAGGGTCTATGTTGATAATAATTCTCTGAAAAATAAAAGGTAATCCTCATCCTACCTTGAAAGACCCAGGGAACAATAGTAGGGATTATTCAATCCTAAATGAATTCTTATTGCGATTAATAACGAATGACATAAGGAATTTTTCTCTTCTATAATATAACTCATAGTTCCAATAATGAAATTCTCATATTCATAATGAAAATGCGGATAACACTATAGGAATTATTCTTTGGATTCTTCACCGTATTTAAGACTCAACAATAATGTCAACCAAATTGATTATTAATGATAAAAGAATTAGCATGTCATGATAATTATTATTTTAAATTAACTATAAATTGTATTTGAAAATATGCTCTATAAGAATACTCTAGGGTTATGTTAATCCATTTCATTAGATTTATGCATTAAAATTGATGAAAATAATTATTGGGAAGGGTCCCAACCACTTCTGATATGTTGTAGAACTTTCAAGTATAACAATGATATTTGAATATGTATGATATATTTTTGGAGTTTTGTTGAAAAAATTAGGCTATACATGAAGTTGAATAATGAAATTTATAGTTTTTAACACTATATACTAACAAAATATAGAGACAACGTGAGATAAATGGAATGAAAGATGATATTCATAAGACATATTGGAGTTCTCTACTCAACAAAATTAATTTTCAGGAAATAAAATTTTATCTTCATGGAACATACTAGGATTTTAATGAGATAAAATAACTATTGTATAATACTCTAGCCTAGTTTCCCATCTTCAGACCTAATATAGAGCACCACATGACCTTAGGAATGCCTCTTGAATAATAAAGGCTACCAATTAGTTAATATGTACTGATCATTAACATGGTGATACTATTCCTGTGATACAAAAACCCTTAATAATATAAAATAAATAAAATAAATCATACATAACATCCAATAATATTATGGAATCACAACATAAAATTCACCTCACATCAGTCACATAGAGCTGATGGATATTTATTATATGGAAACAGAATATATAAGATCACATACCAAATATCTAAATTTTAGTAGTCCTTAAAGAACTAGATACACAGTTAAAAATTCCATTTACATTAAAAATGAAACACCCATTTTTTCTAGGAAATATATTTTCTTCAAATTAATTTAATTTATTTGATATCTTGTGTGACATGCAACACTGAGTTTTAATGAACCACAATATATTATAAAATTATTATTACTTAAACATAAATGAAATAACCTAGTCATCAAATTAGATGGTATAAATAGTACTAAATAAATTATAGAAATTATATCATTTACACATGTATTAAATTAATTAATTTGTTATCAATTAATTGGAAATGAAAAACACATTTGAAATTAAAAGAAATGTTTTTCTAAAAAACTATTTTTATGCGCTCAATGTGTATTTATCTTAATAAGTTAAAATAATCACTATTATTGAATGATTTTAAATAAATTTATATATTAAATATTCAATAAAATCATTTATCATTAATATAATATGTTTTCTAAATATGTAATAATAATAAATTCATTTTTATTTTTAAAACTGTATTTTTTCTAAAAACGGTTCCATCACGTTTTGTGAACTTATTTTAAAATTAATTTATGAAAATTTTATAATTATTATTTTAAAAAATTGTATTTATTTTTGAAATGTTCCATTAAAAATTAAATTATGGTGAAATATTTTTATTTCTCTAAATATATTTATTTTTTAGGGAATATTGAAAAATATCAATTTTTGTAAAATTGTTATTTATTTTAATGAAATCATGTAATTTAAATTTGAGTAAAATTTTTATTTGGTAGTTTAGTAAAATATGATCAATTTTATTTATAATAATATATTTAATTTCATTTGAATATAAAGTTTCTTGTTTTTGTTATAAATCTGTTTTTATACTTAAAACCGCGTTTTTTCTAAAAACTGTTTTTAAGTGCATAATTTTTCCCATTTTAATTAGTCAAAATAACCCCTAATTAGAAATTATTTAAATTAAATTTATATTATATATATATATTACTTTACTTAATATAATTAATATTACTATTCATATAGTTAATGTAAAAGCATCATTTCCTTGAAAAATGAATTTTCTTGAAAAACTGCTTTTCGTCATGTTTGCATATTTAATTTTAAATTAAATTATGCCAATTATGTGTAATTAATTTGATAAAATATATTAAATATTTATAATTAACATAATTAATATTATTTAATGAGTTCAAATTAATTTTTGGTCATAATGAATAGTAAAAATAGTAAAAATCTGTTACCACGGTTAGGGTTTAAATAAGTTTATTAGGGGTTATACTAAATAGATAAGAGTTAAAATGACCTAAGAATATGTATAAATTAAATTTAATGAAAATATTTCTACCCTTATCACCTTATAATAAATATTTAATTTTTTATTGGACACTTTTCCATGAAAGATAACTTTATAATATTTTATGTAAAGAAAAAGACAAAAACACCTCTTGATTTTAAATATTTCTTATATTTTCACAAAGGGAAAAATCAAGTGGTGAATGAATATAAATGTTTATTATGAGAATATGAAAATTATTTTAATGATTATAATTTATTTATAATTTTTTTAATTATATAATTACCTTAAATGCTTATGCACCATCGATGCTATATTTATTTAATTAAAAGGAAAATAGAAAATTGATTTTAAAAATATTTAAAGTAATATTATATGAATGAATTATTATGTTACATAATTTTTTTATATAATTATGACATATTTTGAGTGTTTTAAAGGTTTATAATTTAATTCCATATTTGTATAGATGTTTTTAAAATCAAATTAAATTAATAGTGTCAAAATTGACATTAATGATATTTTATAAACAAATAATGTTTTATTAAATGATTAAAAATTCATAAAAATATTATATTCATAAAATTAAATGTTATATAGTTTATAATATCATCAATGGTCCATTTATGGGATTTTTTTCATCTAAAGAGAGAAAAGTTTAATACCATGATAATTGTCAAAAAGGGTTAACACGGGTTAAAACAACAAGATAAGGGTGAAAAAATCACCTAAACTTTTCCAATTTTTATTTTATGAGGGTATTTAAACTCAAAATTATATTATATTTTAATAATATAAATTTTGATATATTTTAATATGAAAATTTATTTATATCAATTTAATACTTCAAGAAATTATAGAAGTACCCCTCCCCTCAGTTATAAAAGGGAACCTATATTTTATTCAGACTTAAAAAAATTTGGTTCATTCAATCCCCAAAAAAATACATTAATTTCATACCTCACAATGAACTAGAGTCACTGGTTTGATCAAAAAACCATCCTTGGAATGATTTAGGTATAATATTAATGAGGTATAGTTCTTAGCCATATGTTTTCATTTTATTTATTATTATACCTCCTTACAATATTCTTTAGCCATTATGAAATAATAACTCTAGTATTTTTAAAATATGACATGTTATTATGTCAATATAATAACCTATTTATAAATCATCTTCTATTAAATGGGTATTGAAATCGTCAATCATGAGTACAACAGACTACCACTTCACAAACCGATGTAATTAATTTTCCTTAACTACCTCTCACAAATAGAGATAATGATGTATTTAATATTAATATATGATATTTATGAATTAATTATAATCCCATTATTATAATATCATATCTAAATTCTTACCTTAAAATCCTTTGGAAGACAATAACGTCGCTCGTGCATACGTGTGAATTGCTGCCTCCATGAAGAGATGTGATTTGTTTCTCATTTTATTTTGAGATGGATGGTAATAATGAAATATTTAATGAATATATATGATATATTTTATATAAAAAATATTATTTAAATGTGAAATATTATTTACCTTTCTTTCATTCCATCCGTAAAAAATGGATACATCACTCATGCGTACGTACGATCTACTGACTCCATAAATAGTGTAATTAATTTCTTTATATATAACATTTATGGATGAATATAAATATGAATATAATGAATATATATGATATTTATATAATGATTAAAATTATGAATATTATGTAACCATGATCAAAGTACAAGGACCAATATTATCTAACCAATACATACATGAAAAACGAAGAAATTATCACTCAGAACTCTGATTTTAATAAACAATTGTTAATACAAGGGTGATAAGAGTTTATAAGTAATTCATATATGATATGATATATAATATTATTATTCTGGTATATAATTATAATAAATTTAAATTTATTATAAACGAGGATATATTTCTTTCAAAGTAAGTGGAATTCGAGGTAAGTGGATTTTATCTCACTTTTATTTCTGTGAGACACATACCATATTCACCACTTGTTTCTTTTATGTGATTCATATATTTATGATGAATGAATTTTTTTTATTATTATAAAAATTACTTTGATTTAGATATACATATAATTTAATTTCTTTCATATGTATTATGATTCAAAAGTTACCAAAGAAGTAAGGGTTTTGTATTACAATCTCATTGTTTATCAAAATTGTTTATTATTAAGTTTTTGATAATTAAATATTATAATTTATGTCTCAATAAACTCACAATTTTTCTCATTATATGGTTATTTATATAGATTACATTTTTTTCATTTCATTTTACTCTCTTTAAGTACTCAAGATACTAAAAGAATATTTTTTAAATAAAACCGAATTTATTTATCTCTTCGATTAAAAATACTTTTTCTTCCATATCCCTATTTTCTAAAAAAATAAATAATGTTTTAATACTTTTCTATGATTTTTTAAAATAATTTTAACCCACGATTTAATTTTTTAAAAAATTTAAAGTAATCTTATTTTCATTTCTAAATGAGGTAATTTTGAATTTTTTATCAAAAATGTGAAAGGAATATTTTTTTAACTTACACAAAAAGAACAAAATTTTACACCATATTGAACACTAAATTATTTATATCTTAATCAAAAAAAATTCAAGGTTATTTTCAAATAAATATTTTTCCTGAATATTTAACAATTTCTTAGATTTTTGAGTAAGTGATTTCAAAGATAAAAGGGTATTTTCCTTATAAAATGTTCCAAGTGATATTTTAAATGAATTTTTTATCTATGTTTACATCCTTGGATGTTAATTAATTTTTACTATGGATATGATACAAAAATAATATATGTATTATTTATATATATGGTTTAAGATTATGATAAAAATATGTTTATGAAACACGTTCTTTTTCCATGGGTTATGCTATGATGAATTGATGAAATGATTGTGAAACCCATTCTTTTTTCATGAGTTTTTTCATAACAAAATGTTTATGAAACATATTTTTTTAATGGGATATGATATGATGAATATTTTATGATATTATGACATGCATATTTATGATTTTGATTATTTTATAGGAGGAATCGAAATTATATATCCCTCTCATTCATTGATTAAATATTGATATCTCATGGGATAAATGAGATTAGAATGAGGAGTGAACCTAGTTTAGTAAGTGACTCTATCCACTATGATAGTATTAGTATTGAACCTTGACTGCTAAAATTATTTGGGCAGTAAACCCAATCCACTATGATAGTCTCAAAAATTATCCTTGACAACTAAAGAAATGATTTTCTATGATTAGGTGTATGCCAAAAAACAGAGTCTTGTGCCAATATTATGATTTCATGGATCATGCTATTTGATTTATTTAAGATTCATTTATTATAAAATCCCAGACTTTATTCCATGGATCAATATTATGATCTATATTATGCATGGTATGGTTTTGAAATGTGATAATCATGTTCTCATACCCTTATTATCATATTATGTTTAAGATATCATTGATATCTCTCTTATTTACCCTAACTGAGCATCTGAGATCACCCATTATTATGTTTCCTTTACCTAGGTTATGAAGTAAAATATTAAGTATTATTAGTATAAGAAAGTATCTATTTATGAAAAATATAGTAGAAGATGATTTAGTTCACTTAAGAACATTTTTTGGTATCCATGTTTCCAAAGACACTATAAATATATGATTATAGAATGGATTGTTATCATATGTATTGAATATTAATCTAATAATATTTGGTATCTATGAATGAAAATTTGAGGTCATTATATCTGGTATCATATGATAAGTTTATTCTACTATGGGAGATTAGTCTTAGAAAATTTTGGTGAAAACCTTAGGTATAAGTATAAATATAATATAAAATACTAAAATTTTTGTAAGGAAGATAATATGTGATTTTCTTAGAAATACATCCCTGTCTATAAACTATAAGTGGATGTGGTTTTGTAATATATGAATATAGTGGTTACAACACCTAAAAGAGTTGTTCAAGTATTTTTCATCCATAATTAAGGTTTATGTCATTGTGCCCTTACTACACACCTGATTTGACAATATCGAGGGATATTCTTTAGTTAATTCACATTTTATTTAGGAAAAATTATAAAGGATTTAAATATATAATGATAATTAATGACCTAGGTTAAACCTAAGGTTTATTAGATTGAAAATAACATTTCATGATTTAGACATCCTATAAATGATTATGTGGTTTTCCACTATGATTATCATTACTCATACTAAGATTTTTGGTTTTAGTCTATGGTTAGAACTCGGAGGAATACTATTAACACTAAATTTGATAGATAATGTGGTGTATGTGAGAAAAAAATTGGATGATAACTTGAGAGAAATATATTTTGATTATGACTAATTAGTTATCATGATATATGATTAATAAATTTCACCTTAACCAACTATCAGACTCACTAAATAAAAGAAGGATAGAGTTTGTTAAGAGAATGGGTGGTGGATACTACATAGGAAATATGACTCAATTCCTTCATGTCAGAAATGTGGAAAGAGACACCTAGGAAAATGTCTCAACGGAATAAGAAAGTGTTTTATGTGTGGAAAAGAAGTGCATAGAGAAATAAATTTCAAAGGAAAAGTGTGGAATTAAATGGAGAGAAATAAATTTCATCCTTGAGATCAATTTATAGTTATTTGTATTAAATTTTGGGAACTTAGTAACTATATGATTCAATGACCTATTTTAAAGTTTTACTCCTAGACCAAAGAAGGGCCGATGTTATAACAATCATTGAAGTAAAAGGATTTATTTATTTATGTATTGGAATTAAAGAATTATCATTAATTATATAAGGATTATTTTTATTTTTTGAAGAATATATGTATTCATGTAAGATTAAATTAGGAGTTATGGATAACATAATGGGTTTATTTTTTTAAGTTTTATCATAAGTTTAAAGTCATAGACACCCCTTTTGAGGTTTTAAGTGATGATATTTTAATGTAACTACTGAAACTTTGGGATATTTTTTTTATTGGTTTAATATATATAAAACTTGTAGGTTCAATATGAAGTATTATTTAAGGAATAATGATATTTTCATAAGTTTAAAGGTATTGATAACCATTAGGGTTTATATAATCTTTTACGATTAAGGTTATTTTCAGGTGTGTTCATTATATTTATGGGGACATTATAAGAATTATATTAATATAGTTATAGTAAAAAGGGAAACCTATCACATCCGGTAAGTTCACAGGGCTTGAACCAAAAACAGAATGGTGATAAGGGTAAATCTCCTACCACTTGTCTACACGATGTCTTGCTTAGTATGATTTTTTAAAAATAATTTGACTATTTAAGATTAAGTTGGTTTTAAGGAATATTATATTATGGTATTTTACTCTAGTAATAAAGGTTGAATTATTTTTTAGGATCATATATAATTTTAATGTATCATTATGGTGATTTATGTTATTTATGGAAATGATTCACATGTTTTGGGAATTATATATTAAGGAATATATATTTTGGTTTTATGACTTTGTGAGTGACAAATATTAGTTAGAGATATTTGTTATATTAATATAAAAAGAATATGTGATTAAATAAATCTATTTTTTTGGGTTTAAAACTTGTTTGTGAATATTTTGAAGAATTTTTAGGTTAGTTATTTAACAAATTATCTAAGTTGAACTTTAGGTGTCATTATTGAGTCTTTGGAGATTAATGTTCCATTTCTTCAAAAGAAGGTTTATTCTTTTTGGGAATTATATTACCTTCAACTAAGAGTTTTATTATTAATAACAAAAGATAATAATATTATCATGATATCCTTTTTTGAAATCATGTGATTTGTTTGAAGTTCATTTTAGTGCTTCAGGATAGAAAAAATCATCTCAAATATTCATTTCTTTGAGTAAGAGATGATGTGGAAATTGATCTATGCACAACCAAAGGATAAAATCATGATTATGATATTAAAAGAAATAAACTAAGTATACTCTCTAGTAAATAATATCTTGATATAAAATAATCCCTCAACATTAGGAAAGGAATATTTAAATAATATATTATACTTTTACCTTCTTTTTCAATGAATCAATTTCTTTTTCACTCATAATAGATTTATGGATTTGTTGTCATTAAATTTCTCCTGAGCATGGTTTCCACCACTCTTTATTACTATTTGGGTGTTAGTTTTCTCCTCCATGTACATATTTTCACTTCCCATTAATTTTGTAATTTATTGGAAACATAGTTTTGTGTTATTCTAGATGACATTAATATTTAAATTTCCCCTTTCCTAAGAGTAAGTATTATAAACCCTCTTTATAATATAGGATTCTAACAAAGGTATTTTTATATGTCAAACCCTTGATTACCATGATCAAGTTAAAATTACAAGGAAAATATTTATTGGGGGGAGTTTAATGTAACACCCCAATTTTTTATGAAATATTTTTTTTAAAATTAAATTAATTTAATTTATATCTTACATTAAAAGAAACACTGAGTTTTAACGAACCACAATACACTATAGAAACATTATTATATAAACAAGATTTTTATAACCTAGATGTTAAATTAGAGGGTACGCATGTGAGTAAATAAATTATGAAAATTATATTATTTAAACATATATTAAATAAATTCATTGGTTATTAATTGTTTTTAAACGAACAAAACATTTGAAAGTAAAATAATTTTTTTTCGAAAAAAATTATTTTTATGCACACAATGTGTTATTATATTAATAAATTAAATTAATTAGTATTATTGAATTATTTTAATTAAAATTATATATTAAATATTAAATAAAATTACTTATCATTAGTATAATATGTTTTCTAAACATGGGGTAAGAATAAATCTAGTTTTGTGTTTAAAAACTACATTTTTCTAAAAAATGGTTTGGCCGTGTTTTGTATACCAATTTTAATATTAATTTAGGACCATTTTATAATTTTTATTTTACAAAATTAACTATATTTTTTAAAATAATCTAGTAAAAATAAACTTAGGGTGAAATTTATTATTTTATCTGAAAATATTGTTTTTTCATTGAATAGTGAAAAAATACAGAGTTTTGTAAAACAGTCTTTTCATTTCATTAAAAATAGTAATTTCAATTTTGTGTATATTTTTTATTTTATGTAAAAGTGAAATATGGTTTATTTTTTTAGAATAATATAATTAATTTCATTTGAATCATAAAGTATCATTATTTTCATGTAAATCTATTTTTATGCTTGAAAACGCATTTTTTCTTAAAATAATTTGTAAGTGCATAAATTTTTTTTCTGTTTTAATTAATCAAAATAAACCATAATTAAGAAATTTTTAATGAAATTTTTATATTATATATCCATATATATGAATTAAAATTCATATAATTAATATTATTATTCATATAGTTAATGTAAAATCATATTTTCCTTAAAAAATTCATTTTTATGTAAAACCACTTTTCACCACATTTATGGGTTTAATTTTAAATTAAATTCTACCACTTATGTGAATTTAATTTGATAAAATAGATTCCATATTTATAATAATAATAATTTATATTTTTTAATATGGTAAACTTAATTTTTCTTCGTAGTGAATAGTAAAATCAATAGAAATCTATTACCACATTTTGGTTAAAATAGGTTTACTTAGGGGTGAGGGTTAAATTAAAGAGATAAGGGTTAAAATGACCTAAAAACCTGTATGAATTATATTTTTGTCCATATTTTGAGACTTATTACCTTAGTATCAAGATTTAATTACTTATTAGATACTTTTCCATGAAACCTATATAATATTTTAAGTAAATAAAAAGACATGAATGCCTCCCTCTAGCTTTCAAATATTTCGTATATGTTCAAAAATAGGGAAAAAGTGTTTAATGAAAATCAATGGTTATTTTTACAATAATTAAATTATTTTCATAATGGTGATTTATTTTTAATTTTTAGTAAATATATAATTACCTTAAATTTTTATGCAATGTCGATGCAATATATATTAAATAAAAAAGAAAAGAAAATAAATGATTTTAAAAATATTAAAAGTAATATATTTTGAATAAATTATTATGCTATAAGAAAGTTTTAGATAATTATAACATATTTTGGGTTTTTTAAAGATTCATATTCTAATTTCATATTTATCTTGATGTTTTTAAAGTCAAATTAAATAAACAATGTCAAAATTGTCATTAATGACATTTTATAATAAATAATGTTTTATTAAATGACTTAAAATTCATAAAAATGTTATATTAAACAAATTAAATGGTATATGGATTATAATATCAACCATTTTCTGTTTATGGGATATTTTCCCTTTTATATGAACTTTCTTAACTCTTAATGTGTAAAAAATTTCATATCATAGAAATTGTCAAAAAGGGTTAACAAGGGTTAAAACAAAAATTTAAGGGTGAAAACTTCACCTAATATTGTCTAGTTTTTATTTTATAAGATTATTTAGACTAGAAAACATCTTATGTTTGAATCTTATCAATTTTTATCCATTTTAATATGTAAATTAATTTATATTAATCTAATACTTTATGAAATTCCAAAAGTGCCCCTCCCCCACTTATAAAAGGGAACCTCGTATTATATTTTATGTACACTTAAAAATCCATTTGGTTTGGTAAAAAACTAACCAAATAAATTAAATAAATCTCTAAATATGTCCTAGAGTCCATATTTTGATCATAAAACCATTCTAGTAAGGATTTAGGTATAATCCTAAAGATTTTTTCGGAAGAAGAGGTATAGTTATTAACCATGCATTTTTGTTTTATTTTGACTTCCACCAACTTAAAATATTATTTTACCATTATGAAATAATTAAACCAATATATTATATATAATTAGATGTTATTATTTTAATTTAATAACATATACCCATCTCATCTTCTATTAAATGGTAAACAAAATTGTGGATCATGTGTATGGTGGACTATAGCCTCACGAACCAATGCAACTTGTTTTCCATCACCAATTATCAGGTTTGGAGATAATGATGGATTTAATATTTATATATGATATTTATGAAATAATTATACTCCTGAAACTATAAAATTAAATCTATATTATTTCATTCAAATCTGATGGAAAACAATAACATCACTCTTGGGTATGTGTGGACTACTGGCTCCACGAAGTGACGTGATTCATTCTTCATTTTATTTTTACATGGATGGTAATAATAATATATTTAATGAATATATATTATATATTTGATATAAAAACTATTCTATAAATTTTTAATATTATTTACCTTTCTTTCACTCCATCTGTTAAATAATGGGAACGATATTTATGCATACATATGACCAGTCGTCTTCATGAATAGTGCAATTCATTTCTTTATATATAAATTTTCTGGATGAATATAAATATTTATATAATGAACATATATTATATTTATATCATTGTTAATATTATTCATATTATTTAATTATGATCAAATTATAAGGAACAAAATTATCGAACCAAAACATACATGAAAAATAAAGCAGTTATCAATTTGAATAATGATTTTAATAAAGAATCATTAAGAACAGGGTGATAAAAGGTTATAAGTAATATATCATATAATATATATTATTAGATTTATGTTATATAATTATAATAAATTTAAATTTATTATATAATATTATAGATTTATTTTGAAGCAAGTGTAACTTGAGGTATAGTATTTTCATCTCACTTTTATTTTTATGATACACATGCCATATTCACCAATTTTTTATTTTATGTGTTGTATATTGTGACCATGAATGTGTTTTAGGAATATTATTATAAAAATTGTGGTAATTTATATATCCATATAAGTTTATTTATTTATGGGTCTTATTATTTAAAAGTTACCAAATTGGTAAGGGTTTTATGTTACAGTTTCATGGTTCATCGGGATTGTTTATGATTAAGTTGATTATGATACAATATTATGATATATATCTCAAAAAAGTCCTGAATTTTAATCTCATATGTTTATTTATAGATATTAAATTCTTTCATTTCATTTTACTCTCTTTAAGTAATCAATACACTGAAATAGTTCTTTTAAGAATATCATCTTTATTTCTCTCTTTGGTCGAAAATCCTTTTTCTTCTATATCCTTGTTTTCTAAAAAATGATTTAAATATTGTTTTAATACTAATTTATGATTTTAAAGGTCATTTTATCCATGTTTTTTATTTTTAAAATATGGTTTAAAAATAATATTTTTGTTTTTTTAACAAGGTACTTTTAAAATTTTTAATAAAAATGTGAAATTAATCTTTGTTTTAACATATATGATATGAACAGAACTTCACACCATAATCAACACTCAAATATTTAAAGCTTTCTATACATTTTTTCGATGTTATTTTCAAATAAAATATTTTACTTAATATTCTATAAATTTTTATATTTTAAATAACTGATTTCAAATAGAAAATGTTATTTTCCTTAAGAAATGTTTCTAGCGATCTTTTAAATGAATTTTTCATCTATAATGGAATCTTTTGATGTTAATTAAGTTTTAATATGTATGTGATCAAATTATAAACTCCTTATTATATCTCTGGATTTATTATTATTGTGATTACAATATGTTTATAAATCTTATTCCTCTTCCATGGGTTATGCTATAATGAATTGATGAAATTATTATGAAAACCATTTCTTTTCCATGGGTTACATCCCAATGAAATATTTATGAAACCTATTTATTTTTAATGGGATGTGATATGATGAATGTTTTATGACCTTTTTTAACATATCTGTATGATTTTCATTATGTTATGGGTAGGACAAGAATTATATATCCCTCAAATTCATTGGGTAAATATTGATATTTCATGAGATAAACAGGACTGAAATACGGAGTGAACCCATTTCAATAAGGGGTTGTGTCCACTATGATAGTGTTTATAGTGAACCTTAATTCATAATATGGTTTGGGGAGTGAACCCAATACAAAATTATAGTCTTTTCTGTGATCCTTGACTTCTAAAGAAATGGTTTTATATTATTTTTTATACCACAAATCTAAGTATTATTCCAATGGTATTCTCTCATGTCACATGTTCTTTGATTATTTTATGATTCATGCCTTATAAATTACTAATATTTAATCCAAGACTATAGGATATGATCTATGTTATATATTTTATAGTTTGAAAATGTTATACTCATGTTCTCAAACCCTTATATTCATGTTATATTTAATTGATCATTGATATCTCCCTTGTTTACCCTTATTGAACATCTGAGCTCTTCATTTATTATATTTCCTTTCCCCAGGATATGAATAAAGGTATTAATTATGATATGTCTAATAAGTATTATAATTATGAATAACATCATGGGAGATGATGTAGTCCACTTATGAATAATTTGGTTATGTATCAAATTTACCAAAGACAGTGAACCTTTATAGTATCCTCGGGTGTGTTTTTGTAAAATGAAATGAATATTCATCTATTAAGATGTAATATATATGTATGAAAATTTGGGGTATCTATAACAAAAACATAAAATACATTGTTCTTTTACAATTAAATAAAATATATTTATTTATTCTTCATGTTTTCCCTGTAATATCATAAATAATATTCTTTTTCATCACCAAAGGAAATGAGGAAACATAAGAAAAGGGTGATCTTTGATTCTCTATGAGAGATAATATATAAAAGAATCCATATGCATCATGATCATGGAATAACTAATATGAAGGGATTAAATAATAAATAATAATCCATATTAAAGAAAACATGGGAATAATTCAATGAATATATAGGCATAGATAACACAATAAATATATATCATAATTTATTATTTTTATAACTTATACTCATGTTATTTACATTTTTTTAGTATCCTAGTATGTTTTTATATGTATTATAGAATTTATTAATCATTCATTTTTAATTTTATATAACATGGAAATAAAACTAAGGAATATTTATTTTATACTATAGGTTTGGGGTCTTACAATGTTCAATACTAACAATAAAAATAACATATTACCATACTATAAAAAATGAACCCCATATCATGTTACCCAAATCAGACATCAATAAGGGTTACCCTGTGGTCCAATTTTTGACATGGTTTTTAAAAAAATATAAAGGAATAATATAGACCCTATAAAAAGGTTATAGGTCTGACCTAGTACTTTCTCTTGAATCCCTACCAAGTTTCTTCAACTCAACCATCTATCATCAAGGTCTTTACATTATATCATGAACCATGATGTTTATACATATATAAAGGTTCACATACAAGGTGTGAGTATAAAACTCATTAAGACTTCACTAAATATCCTTTCAAATATTTTTTTATATATGTTAGTACTAGTGTGATATGATATGGTAGTTGTAACAATCAATATATACTATCACATCATCATGTGCTTACCAAGCCACCCTGATGATTGATGCTACCTACTTTGACCAATGTTAGTGATCTTGGAGGATCATTTATATATTTTATATCATATGTATCACATTGGAGTGGGCTTTCACATGGATATTCTATGATAAAAACATTTTATCCACCAATAAATGAGATGGAACATATGTTTCTGACTCTAGAGATGGTACTCAAATTGATCAAGGTGTGGGTCTAGCACTAATAAGTCCTTGGAGTAGTGGGTTAGAATAATAATCCTATAATTTATCATAGTAGGCCAGTACATAGTCTTAATAAGTCCTTCAATTAGTTGGTTAGTATAATATTCTACCCATCGATCATAGTGGGCTTTAGTCTAACCATAAAAATACTTGAAGTAGTGGATTAGAATAATAATTTTCTAAAATAATAAGGTTCTCTAAATTTTGAAGAGTTATACACATATAAACTTCTTTTTTATTCTTCCTCATATCAGGTTTACATACTCATACAACCTCAAGATAACATCCCCCAAATAGTGGGATTGACATACTGATGAAATATAACTTTTCAAAAAACTTATTGAGTTATTTATTGAATATATCTCCACCAATTCAATAAAATATGGTTTGTTTAATCATTTTCATTTTATTTTGTGGATTTATAATTAAATGTGAAATAATTTAATATCCATATTTTATTGATTATATTAATCAATTTTATTTTATTATCATTATCATACCCAAATAAAAGAATTTTCACACTCTATAGGTGAATAGATAGGGGTTAGTCAAGTAATCAGATCCACTTACACATTATTTAAAACCTGGTTGATATCTTCTATATTCCCCCACACAAGTGTTCTAAGAGAAGCATGAAATGTTCATTTCCCTATTGAATATTCTATTTTGAGTATGCCATTTTCTTATCTATACATGTTATCTATTCCATGAGTACTAGTGTATTATGGTCTCTATCAAGTCGCAGTGTTATCCATCTATCCATTTAAAGTTTAAAAACATCAAGGTGCCACCATAGAAAATGTTATGTTTTAAATATCCCAACACTAATCTTACACCCAGACATAGAACATCTATGTCTGATGATTTTTCTCATTCGTCCCATTCCATGTTTACCACATCAAAAACTTTCACTGAGTAATCAAGGTTTTTAAGATCATCATGATTTTATGTACCACCCGTGCATGAGGTCAAGGAGACATGATGATGCTTTTTATACCCTATACAACCATTTCAAGAATTAAGTGATAAAAATTTCCACATGTAGAATGATCTAGAATAGAGATATAGGAGGATATGAGTAGGAACTAAAATATATAGTCATATGAGGCTTATTGAAGACAAAAACACCTTGAACCCTTATTATCCACGTGGATGAATCCCGAGAAAAAATTAATGTTCACATGGTAGTGATCGTATCACTTGAGATCATTTTATAAATACTATAAAGAAAAGAAGGGAATTAGAGGATGAAACATTTTAGTAGGCTATCTCCATGGAGATAAAATAGTTTAATAAATATGTTCATTTTATTACTCTATAATTTCTATGTTTCTCTCCCTATATAATTCTCCACTCTATTCCAATGGAGCTCTAATTGAGGTGTTTAATCATGAGGGGAGAATGGATTTTTACCCTTGATTTTTTGTTATCATTGTTATTTTTTCTTCATTTCAACTATAATTTTAGTATTGCATGGTAAATAGGAGTTGAAAAGGTAGTCATCTCCCTTCATCTCATATTACAAAATGTTTCACTTCCATCATTCTATGAACAATAATTATTTCCCCTAAATTAGTTCTCTAGCATGCAATGGAGCTTTTATGGAAAGGGGGGATTTATCTCTTAGTCGTGATCCATGTGAGGTGGGGTATACATCTCCTAAAAAATTGGTTAGGAGAAAATTATAATAATTAATTCACTTGGTTTAGGGCTAAGTTAAACCACTACACATAAGAACTGATGAGAACTTCTTACACTCAGTTGTGGTATGTTGTTAATCACATGGGAAGCTAGTGAGGGGTAATTCGGTGTAAATTTACTAAATATATTTATTAATGTCGAGTTAATTAGACAATTATATTTTAAAAAAATAATAAAAGATCATACTGAAGGATTTTTCTTAAGAATTATTTACTTTTCCCACTATGCATTGTTATTTTATAAGTTCATTTACATAGTTTCTACCATTTTTCATTCAATACATGAACTTGTTTCTATTTTTTCATCTTTAAAATAGTATAAAAATACAAAAAAATACTTAATAAGGATAATATGAGTAGTGAGTGTTATTTAAGGCCTCTCCGAGTGAGAAACTAAGGGTATGCACAAATATTATATTCCTGAGGTAAATGTTAATTTTTTATGAGATAATGATAAGATCTTGTCAAAATATGGAATTATTTCTGGGGAGGCCAAGTTTTTTACTCATTGTTATTAATATATTTTTAAATAATCCATCTTTATTTTTTTCTTATAATTATGTTTTTTTAAGTATCTCCCACAAAGTCCAAATGAATGGTGAAAATCCATCACTACTTGATAGATTTAATGAGATTATTTTAGAGGTTAAGAATATGTTATAGAATAAAACTTTAATCAATTGTTCATTCCATATATGTAGGTTCAAAATGATTTCTATTAAAGAAATAAAGAGAATCTATATCTACAGTACTAAAATATGTTGTACAATTATGGATGGGAATGAGAGGATTAAAGAATTTATTGGGAGTTTGACAAAAAATAGTGGTTATATCAACAAAAATATCATTCTAACCCATGCTAATATACTGAATTTAATCTTAAAACTCATGATATGTGGGAAGAAGAGAAACAGTAGTGTGAAAACATAATAACACCAAATAGGTGGCTAGAACATATCATATTTTCCCTCTAAGAGAATAAAATATAAATATAAATAGTGGAAGAAGTAAATTTATCTCTAGTTTATGAGGAATACATCAAGAAGTTTTATGAAGTATTGTATAATCCCCCATGGTTCATTATACTCAATCCACTAAAGAAGTTGAAAGAACCAAATTTTTCAATAGGTTAAGTATTTAAGGGAGGAAAAATAACCTTTGATGAATAATGGATATATTATTTCTAAGAAGATACATAAATATATTACCCTCAAATCAATAATGAAGACATATATCATAAATTTCATTCCCTAAATGATAAAGGATACATTACACTATAGGTTTTTATCTTTAAAGAGAAACTATAATTACCACTTCATGTTCCCACTAGTAGATTCACATAGGCATTGACTAAAATGATGATATATTTGAGGGATAATATCATACTTTGAATTCATTTTTAAATATTATACTAAAGGAATTACATTTTAATCTCCATTATTTGGAAATTGTATACATAGTTACATGTATTCTTTTCTTGTTGAAGATGATGATAAGACCATAGAATAGGTGGAGATATTTGAAGTAATTGTAACAATCCAAAAAATTTATAAATGAAATTCCTTTTTGAATGAATAAATTCCTTATTATGTAATGTAGTGATAGAGAACACGTCCACTACTTTGGTTATTTTAGACCCTTATAAAATATAGCTTGTGATATTTTAAATATCATTGTAAATTATAATTGTTTTCAACATATCCATTTTATAGTGAAAATTAAAACTAGTATATATTAAGGGTTATGATAAAGTCTAATTGACACAGATAGAAGAAATGATGACATCGACTAGTATAATCGTACACTATAAAGCCCATTCATTAAAGCTTTTCAGGGATATAGAATCACAGATATTTTCCCTTAACCAAGACCTAGTTGATATTTAAAAACTGATTCTTGAGTGAAACTATTTATGAGAGAAGTTCAAGCTAACTGGGATCATGACCGAAACCATGATTGTCAAACCACCCCAATAGTGAACCACCATTGCATAGCTTACCATTAGGGTGTACACTAGTGTAATAAGGGGTTATGTATCTATACCCTAGTTTTATAAATTAATATCTTATAGTTTTAATGAAATAATTATTATATTTAACACTTTTTATTACTACTTTATAAATAATTATATAACGAGTTTGATAAAAATTGGATTTTGATATGAAGAAATCAAAATTGTATTTTTGAGAAATATATAGTTTCAATTGAAAAAACATTTTGATAAATTAAATAATTGTGAGATAAATATTTTTTCATTAAATATTCTAATTAAATAAAATTTATTTACATATAAATGATAATTTAATGAATCCCAATGTAATTTTTATAAGGGTAAGAAAGATGTTAGTATTGTAAAAATAATTATTTTTCGATAAATATGTAATTTTTGTTTAAAAGTATAAATTATCATATTTATAAATTTATTTTTATAAAATAAATATTATTTTTGAATTATTTTATTAAAATTATCCAATGGTTAACTTTTCATAATTTTCTGAGATAATTTTATTTTTTGTAAACATTATATACAGTATGAATATATTGTATCTATTATGACATCATAATATCTCAAACGTGATCTAATAAATATCATAAAGAGATTCCAAAATCCAAAATATACATTCCATTTAAAATAAATATGTTTTTATGTTATTTTATTAATTTTATAAACCTTTAATGAGTCCTCCAAAACCTTTATCATATTTTAAGTTTTCAAAATCAATTATTTATGAATATGAATCACTTCCACATCACTAATGGTATTGTTTTAATATTTGCAGTTCCTAGCCTTATAAAATATTAAAAAACAATCCTATTTTGAAGAAACCATGGATAAAAACCATGGGAAGGATTTTGGTTGTGATTATTTTATTATATAGAGTCCAAAACCTATGTTTATAAATTAATAAATAATTCCCCTCTCTTTTGTTATAAATATCCACCAAACCTCTTACTAATCTTCTCTAAAAACATTGAGTATGAATTTCCTCTCCCTATCCCTCTCTAAATCCCTCCTATGGTTTTCTTGATATATTAATAAGCACCTACCAATCTTTTAGAATCACCCTATCAAGGTAATAGATTCTATTCCTTGTCCTCTTTATTCAGGTACTTTATTTTTATTATGCCTTTTGATTTCTAATGTTTCATTTTGGAATATGTTTTTTTAAACATAACTTTACTATCTGTATTATTCCCAAGTAATAAGATACCACATTTCACTCTCATTAAAACCTTCTATGAACCTTTATGTGCACCCATTATGCTAACAAAATTATCACATGATTTTCCATGCCAAACATCTATGTGGTGTATACTCATCCCAATTTCCACTAAAGTTTATTCACCTATATGTAACAATAATTAATTTATTTGTGAATCCCATTTATATAACCCACACTCCTTAATCATGGGATTAAAAGTGATGAAATACATTCTTGTGTTTTTTAATCTATATATCACACACAATCATGTACATGATATAAATGTGATGGGTGGGCAAAAAATTATATTTTATTAAAGTGAATTATTTAATGTGTTTATCTCATGAGATACCATGTATGGGCCATGGTATGTTATCATAAGAACACTATTTTATGATGCCTCAGTGGTTTTCCTTGACTTATTCTTATGATGTCATTTTATATATTTTTTCCACATTATTATGTTTCCTTGATGTAATAATATTATATCAAGATTTTATGTTCATGTTTATGATTTTCACCTTTTTATGTCACCTTGATATTCTTATTGAATCACTTTTATGACTCTTATCATGTTATTCTTTGATTATTCCCTTATTGGGATTTTTAGCTCACCCATTTCTTATGTGTGTCCCTAGGTTATGCCATGCAGTATTATAAGATTAGTGGATTTTAAGGGCATGTTATATAGTTTTAAATATTGAATGTGTATCCTTGTCTCAAGCTAATGTGATATGTATCTAATTTTAAAAATTAATTAGTTATCTTTATCTTTTGGGATTGCATTATGTGTATCTTTATGTAATAAGTCATGAAATAAGGTATATAAAAGATATGGGTTTTCATAGTTGGTATCAGAGGTGGGTTTAGTTATTTTTGGGGATTAGGATTGGAAAACAATAGTGAAAGTTTTAGGAATAATACTAAACATATGAAAATATCCCTAAATTTTTGTAAAGTATAGAGTAAGTGGTTTTCATGCAACAAAATCCTTGTCAGGATAAAACAATTGTATGTGGCATTGGAATAGTTGTACCTAGGGGTAATAATCTCAAAAAGGGAATATTGGGTATTAAATTGATTATCTCCTAGTTCATAATAATGAGTCATTAATACACACATATTTTTAAACTCTCAAGATATATTTTTTGGTAAATTCACAATCCCTTCATGAACCATTAAAAATGGAACAAAAATGACCATAAAATGTTAAGTTAGGAAATAGAACCTGGATAACTTGGATTGAAATATAGAAATTCATAGTTTAAGGACTATATGTCATTTATGATCTATCAATTAAATGTTCATAAGTTATCCTTTTATGTGTGTAATAGTTTTAAATTTTACATCCCTACTTTTCCCATTATTTTAGTTAATGGTGGGAAATATGATGAATTAAGTCAATAACCAATGTGATGGGCCATGTGATGACTAAAAAAATGATATTCCCAACCCAATAGGAGAATAGTTGTATAAATTCATGAAAATACTTAATAAACTAACAAATGTTTTTAATATATACTTGATTAAGGGGAAAACCCACACCCCCCTTAGAAATATTAAGTTGTAATTGATACCTTTATGAGAAAAGGTATCCAAATTTCAGTGGATATTTTGATCTCTTAATCATGGAAAAATTGATCATCTCCAATGAAACAATAATCTTCTTCCTTCAATTATATAATAAAAATAATTTTATTCTTACTATTTATTGTATGGAGGGATAATTTGATCAATGGTGGACATTGATAAAAATATTAAGCTTCAGGAGGAGATCAAAGTGATAGTGTAGAAAGAATACATATTTTTTTCAATAATGTTTTTTCTTGTACTCTCTAACTGAAAATTGAGAGGTATTTCCTTGGACTCAAGAAAAATGATGATTAATCCATTGGGGTGTATGATTCGAAGTTCAAAATACTTTCATGATACACCTACAACTTTTTTATTGACCCTGAAAGTAAATTTGACCTCTTCTTTAGTGGGATAAAGAAGAATCTATGATAATATTTTGTGATCCAAGAATTTCAAAGATATAAGGAAATTTTCAGATGTTCCCTAAAATTTGAAATGAATATTGGTGAATCTTAAGGGTCTCATGGACCTGGAGACAAGAAGCGGATAATAGAGTTAAAATTTCGGGGAACCGTGGAGAAATATCATGGTAGAAATAAAGTCTAACATCTCACTTTCAAAAGTGTGGGAATAAGAATCCCAAAAATTACCTAAAGGGGGAAAAATTATTTAGGTGTGGGAAGGAAGAGTACCTATATAGTGAATTATGATAGTAGATACCCACCAATATGATAGAAGAATGGCTTTCTCTAGTCAACCATTAGCCTATTTTCCAATGTTTCTACTATGAGGAACTTGGACACTATTTTTTTAGGGTCAAGACATTTTTATTGAACAACAAATAAAAGAACCTCTTTTATGAATAGGTAAGATGAAACCTATTATAGAGAAGGGAAAAATTCCTAAAGAAACAAAAAAGACAAAGGTAAAAATGGGGTTGTAAGTTCAAAGGAAGAAAACACCCAAGCAAGCACAAGTAAAAACCTTATTTCCCCCCTCGCCAGACATTGCAATAGTGAGATCAGTCCAAAGGTTGCATCACCCCCTCTTCTAAGAATTTGCACCATGATAGAAGTATAACGTGTCAAAGAACCTCTCCAACCAATATAAGAGTTTGGAGGAGAAGGAACATGGACACTGTAAAAATCAATGAACTAATCCAATTGTTATCAGTGATAACTGATGAAAACAACCACCATGTTCTAGATATAAAAGGTGATATTATTCCATCATAACTACTTAGGTGGATCCTAATAATGATATGGTGAAATTTATGATAGTTATTCATTCAAGGATAGTGAATTTACTATCTGATTCCGGATCTTTTCATTTTTTCATATCATAAAAGTTTAGTAGAACTATTCAAACTCCACCTCAAAACATATAAGTGAAGCTATCATTGAAAATGAAAAATGGGTAAAATATTTCTTCCCAAGTATATAACTTATCCATTATCCATATTTATGGGATGAATTTCATAGAAAACATTATAATACCACCTTTAGTGGAATTATTGGAAATTTTGGGTATGAATTAACTTTCCTTGTAGAGGTACAACCTAATTTTTTGAGATAAGTAAATTTATCTTTGTATCAATAATCTCCCTCTGATTCTATTAAAGTGTAAGGAAAATGATGAATTTCCCTAGGAATCATTATATCAATCATGGATTATATTACCTTATCAGAAATCATATAATTCTCAAATGATTGAGACTAAGGAATTGATCATCCTTAATGACATGACCATTGTAAGATAATATACTTATGTATTTTCTAAAGAATTTTTTGGTCATCCTCTTAACTAAGTGGTTGAGTTATCAATCAAAATTATACCTCAATATTTTCTAATATCTAATACTCTATATAAAATGGACACTGTTTAAATTTAGGAACATAATAATCAACTAAAATAGAATCTAGATAAAGGGTTTATACACCCAATTGATTCACCATGGGTGATCTAGTCCTTTTTTTCAAGAAGAGAAATGGGTCAATGTGCCTCTGCATTGATTATCATGAACTTAATAAGATAACAATAAAGAACAAGTATCCTTAATAATAGATTTATGATTTGTTATAATAAATATATGGTGCCAAGTAATTCTATAAGGTTGATCTTTAGTTGTAATATTATCAAGTAAAAGTGAAGGATAATATCCCAAAGACTGACTTTCATACAATACACAAGGTATGTTATCACAAATAAAGGGATATTTATGGATTCTTTAAAAATAGAGTCAATTTAAGGATGGCCCTAACTATAATTGATGATGTATATTTCTGGTTTCCTTACATTAGTTCGGTATTATCATTGATTTTTGTGAAAATTATCATGA
Organism: Viscum album; assembly: GCA_963277665.1. Classification (NCBI taxonomy): domain Eukaryota; kingdom Viridiplantae; phylum Streptophyta; class Magnoliopsida; order Santalales; family Viscaceae; genus Viscum; species Viscum album. The sequence goes on from OY728140.1 coordinate 1,285,764,930, forward strand.
TTTCCATGCTCACTCTAACCAATATAACTCATAAGGGAATCAAATTTTTATGGACTGATGAATGTGAGGTGAACTTTAAATAGTTAAAGAAGAGTTTAATCACTACACCGATGCTCACATTACCCACTAGTGGGGAAGTATTTGTGATCTATATCAATTAATCCAAAATGGATTTGGGTTGTGTACTCATGAAATAAGAAAATGTGATTTATTATAACTCATACTGATTAAAGATCCATGATTATTAATACCCAAAACATGATCTAGAATTTTTTATAATGATCATTGTATTGCAGAATTTCTGATATTACCTCTATGGGGATAATATATAAAGTTCATAAAATCCTCAAGTATATATTAACACAAAATGATCTCAATATGTACCAACAAAGGTGATTATAGCTTATCAAGTATTATTTAAATCAATTTGGGGGAAATGGGATACATTATAAAGGAAAAAAATGCATTACACAAATGTAGTAAAGAAATTAGTGAGGCTCAAACTCAAGACCTCTCTAATACCTAGAGGGTAATCTACAATTGATTTGTACCCTAATGAAATCTAATCAATTATTATGATTTTTAAATCCATTATTATCCTTGGAAAGTGAACAAATTAGAAGATACTCTAAGTAGAATGGATCCCACAATCCAATCTATGATAAGGATTTAAAGGGATCCAATCTACTTAGACATGTAAAGGATGGACATGTAAATCATAGAAGAGACTTGATCCTACCTTTCTAAAATAACTGATCATCCATATATTATTAAGAGGATCAAGGAGGTCTAAAAAGATTATAAGGATCTAAAACTAAAGTTAGTGAATGTTTTGGAGTTAAAATTCTATAATGATGGATCTATAAGGTTTGGAACCCTCATATGTGTCCTATAAAAACCAGAGTCAAAGAGGGAACTTTTGGATGATGTGCATAACTCATTCTTCTATATTAATCCAGGAAGCACTAAAATGTATATAGATCTGTAAAAAAACATATAGTGGGATAATATAGAGTGATAGATTGTAGAATTTGTATCTCGATGCTAGGTATGCTAACAAGTCAAGACTAAATGAAAAAAGTCTAAGGGTATAATGAATCCATTTCCCATACTAGTATGGAAATGGGAAAATATAACCATATATTGAATTATAGGACTCCAAGGGATGTCTAAAGGCAATAACACCATATGGGTGGTGGTCAATCACCTTACAAAGTTATCATATTTCATTTCTATTAAGAAATATTTCTTTCTGATCCAAATATTTAAGATTTAAATAAGGGGTGTGGTAAGACTATATGGAGTAGCACTTTTTATTATATATTATCAAGATTTGTGGTTCACCGTGACGTTTTGGAGAATTCTTCAGCAAGAATTGGATATAAAGATAAGATTTAGTACTTCTTATCACCCATATATGTGTGGCCAATTTGAAAGAAATATTCAAACTCTAGAGGATATGCATATATAATTTTCAATAGATTTAGAAGGATGTTGGGATCAATAGCTTCCTCTAGTTTAGTTCTCATTTACTAATAGTTTATATTATATCTTTCAAATAAAACCTTATGAGGCTCTTTATCGGAAGTTTTTTCAGAATCCAACATTTTGGGATGAATTTAGAGAGTGGAAGATAATGGGACCTAATATTATCCAATAGATGAAAGAGAAGCTTCAAACCATTCAACGTCATATTAAATCCACAAAAATTCGACCATAAATCCATACAGACAATCATCAATGAGACTTAGAGTTTGATCTTAGAGATAAGGTGTTCCTACATATATCACCATGGAATAAATTCATGAAATTTAGGAAGAATATAAATCTTAGTCTAAGATACATCATACCCTTTAGATTCCTGATCACACTAGAGTTATTTCTAATCTACTAGAAGTCCCACCTAACCTATCTCAAGTGAATGGTGTGTTCCATTTATCCCTCTTGAGAAAATACATAACGGACCCTCACATGTACTGAATATATAGGTGGTACCCTTGTAGAATGATATTTCATATGAGGATCACCTAATAAATATCTTAGATTGTAGAGACAAATTTCTATGAAACAAGATAACTCACCTGGTCAATGTATTATGGAAGAACCATAAGTTTGAGCATGCAACATGGGAACAAGAAGAGATGATAAAATAAAAGTTCCCTAATATATTATTGTATAAAAAATAAAAATTAAAGAGTGAAATTTATAAAGTGAGGTTAATGTAACGAATGAACTTTTATAAATGACAATTCCCTTTAAAAGAATAAATTCCTCATTAAGTAATGTAGTTATGGAAAACACATGCACTACTTTGGTTATTTTGGACTATTATAAAATATATCCTATTAGATTTAAAATACTTTTAAGAATCATATATTTTGATAATATATCTATTCTAGAGTGACTTTTAATATTAGTATATATTAAGGGTCATGATAAAGTCAAATTGATATAGATGAAAGAAATGATGATATCAACCAGTAGGATCATACCATATGAAGTCCATTTATTAGAGATTCTAAGGGAGATAGAGTCATTGGAATTTTCCATTGGATAAACCCAAGTTTATATTAAAAAATTTAATCTTGATTGAAATTACTTACAAGATAAAATTAATCTTATCTAGATCACGACACAAACCATTTTTTCCAAACAACCCCTAAAAAGCTCTACTATCGTACATCTTACCATTAGGGAATAAGCTAGTGTAATAAGAGGTTATGTATCCTGACCCTAGTAATATGAATTAGTATATTTTGTTTTTCTTGAAATAATGATTATATTTATCCCTTCTAAATATTAATTTATAAATTATTATATAATGAGTTTGATAAAAATTAGATTTTGATATGAAGGAATAAAAAATGTATTTTTGGGAAATATGTAGTTCAATTAAAACATTATTTTTGATAAATTCAATAATTTTTAAATAAATATTATCTTCATAATATAACATTAATAAATAATATTTATTTATATTTAAATGATAATAAAATGAACTCCAATGTAATTTTTATAAGGGTCAGAAAGATGTTATTATCATAAAACAAGTATTTTCTAGAAAATGTGGTTTTTATTTACAATTTTAAATTATTGTATTTAGAAAATTATTTTGATAAAATAAATATTATTTTTCATATCATCATGTCAAAATTTTAAAATGGTGAATTTTTCATAATTTTCTAAAACAGTCGAATTTTTGGGTAACAAATAAATACGATATAAATATACAATATCTATTACGACACCATAATAGCCTAGAAGTGATGAAATAATTAATATAAATGTAACAAATGACCAAAAATATATATCCCCTTTAAAATAATGTGTTTTTTATGTTATTTAATTAATTTTATAAACCTTTAATAAATCCTCCAAAATCAATATTATATTTTTAATGTTTTAAAATCAACTCTTTATACACATGACTCACTTCAAAATCACCAATTGTATTATTTTGATATATTTTAAACTTTGAATTATTAAATAATTAAAACCTCTCTACTTTTAAATAAACCATGGTAAAAAAACATGTGAAGGTTTGTGGTTTTTATTATTTTATTATATACAGTTCAAAACTTATGTTTAGAAATTAATAAATAATTTTCCCCTCTTTTTCTATAAATACCAACCCAACCTCACACTCTTACTTACTAAATATAAATTTATCAAGAATTTACTCTCTATATCCCTCTCTAAATACCTCCAAAGGTGACCCCAATATCATAATAATCTCCTCTAAATATATTAGAATATCCCTCTCAATGTAATGGATTCCCCCCCTCTTTATTCAAGTACATTATTTTTTATTATGCCTCTTTATTTCCAATTTTTCAGGTTATAATATGTTTTTGACACATTAATTTAGTATCCGTATAATTCCAATTTAATTATAGAACACATATAACTCTAATTAAAGCATTCCATGAACCTCTACATACACCTATTATGCTGTTGATATTATCTAATGATTTTCAATGGAAAACATTTGGGTTGTGTAAACCCATAAGCATTTACACTCAAGGGTATTCACCTAGATGTAACTATAATTAATTTATTTTGAAATCCCATATATTTTAACCACACTCCTTAATCTTGGAGTTAAAAGTGATGAAATAAATTCTTATATTGCATGATCTATATAGATAAAATGCATGTACAAAATATGAATGTGATGGGTGGACCCAAAATTATATATCCCTCCAATGAGTTGGGAAATGTTTTTATCTCATGAGGTATAATTTATGGTGCATGATAGTTCAGTATAATAACATTATGTTATTGTTTCTCGGTAGTTATCCTTAACTTATGCTTATGATTCCATGTTTTATGTTGTTGTTTCATTCCAATATTCTGTTGATGTTATCATCTTATATTTTGTTTTGATGTCCATGTTTATGATTATCACACTTTTATGTCACCTTGATATGCCTCTTGACTCACATGTATTACTTTAATATTTTTATAATTTGATTATCACCTTATTGGTATTTATAGCTCAACCCTTTCTTATATACATGCCTAAGTAATCTCGTGAAATACTACAAATTAAATGGATTTCTAAGCCATGTTATGGAGTTTTAAATAATTTATTCATATACTCATTTCAATTTAATATGATATGTATTTAATTTCAAAAAGAAACTTGTACTCTCAATCTTCTGTGATGGTATTATGTGTATATTTATGTAATAAATCATGAAATAAGGTATATAAAATATATGGGTTTTCATAGTAATAATGGCCATGTTCCAACCACCAAAACATCATTCAATTTCCACTAAAAAGGTGGTGTAGAATAAAAAACATACACAATAGGACCTATAGGATAAGGAACATATCATTTGGGCATTAGAATCAAGAAAACATAGCTTTTCTAATAAAAAAACCTCATCCATCCTCAAATTAGGGGTTATACAAGGATTTTATGACTATGGGTAATAAAAACACATCACCCATTGTGGGTTTAACCCAAGATTTATTTTATTTTTCATATTTTTATCACTTTATTTGTTTTTACTTAAAATTTATTTTAATGTTGTTATTTTTATTTATATATTTTTAAGGTGGATATAAACTACTGAACTACAATAGATATCATTTGAAGAAGATAAATAAGTTATCTATCCTAATAAGTTAAGTTGTATATCTCCAAGATTTCCCTTATGTGTTGTCCATCACATTCCAAGTTTAAATGAAATATCATGACTAATGTAAAGAGAAGAAATTTATAAGATAATTTTTTTGTAGATTTTATCCCATTGATAATTTATTTATTTTTATTATTTTTTTTGTTTTTATTGAGTTGAAAAATATTTAGACTATTTCTGATTACTTAGTCTTTTGTGTGAAATTTGATAATGTTTGAAATGGGTGTTTTAAATTATTATTTAAATAATATTCTTTCCTCTTATTTTTATTTTCAACCTTTTACATTATTTTTACAAATTATTTATCTTTATTAAAATTGTGTGTCTAAAAAATATTATTTTCCCCTATCCTGAGAGAGATTCCAAGACACTTTGTAATAATATTTCTTTTATCCTAATTTTCTTGAGATACTCTTAGGATGTGTTATGAGAAATAAAAAATGATTTAATTCATTCTCAAAACTCTTTTTAGGTTGAGATGTTTTCTAATATGATTGATGTGATTCTTTGGAGAACTCATATTTTCTTTCAGAACTAACTTATATATCAATAATTGTTAAGCCTTTATAATACCGTGAATTTCATTATAGGTTTAATATACATTAGAAGAAATTTATTCCATACACAACCCAATCTCTTAATGTTTTTCCTAGTATATTTCAAGCTAATTATAGGAGAAATGTCACTTTATTGGATTTATTTGGTATATATTAACATTTATCATGGGAAGAGTGTTGAGGTGATAATTTATTAGCATGTGTTAAGGTTTCAAATTCATTATTCAATGTATTTCATATTATACTTATTATTATCTCAAAAAAAACGTAAATAGAAATAAGTAAAAATGATAAAATGAATATAAGTGATGAAATTAATTCATTGATATCACTGTATTTACTTTTTAACCATGAACTATAAGAAAAGGGATTGTTATGTGTTATTTATTAATAAGGATATGAATGAAGTTTCATTCATTATGTTTAAAATTTTATCATGAATTTCATTATAGATGTGTAAAACCCCTCATTGAAGCTTTAATTATAATATAATTCCCCACAAATCCTTAATCCTAAAAAATACAATTATAATAGGCCCCATTATTAACACATATTCTCATCTTTTTTAGATGAGAATCTATAATTTTATCAAGAATATAAGAACCACACATGTCTTGATATTGAGGATAACTATGAAAATCAATATATCTTTCTAGAGAAGTGTGAAAAATGAATTGAAATGGGAGGTAGGTTAAAGAATGATGTATAGATAAAAATGATTGATTTTAAATATTATAATTAAAAGAATACTAAATTCAGAGAAATGAATTTCATAAGTGAAACATGATAAAATAATTTTTATTAATAATTGGAATTTTTATCACCTTAGTATTGGTATTTTATTTTTGTTAAGATAAAGATAATTATTTGGGAGTCAAGTTATTAAGTATGGGGTAGTGATAAAATATAAATTCTCACAATTTTTATTGATTTATTTCATGAATATATCTCCAAAAAACCATAAAATATGGGTAGTTTCATCATTTTTATATTATTGTTTTAATTTTGGAATTAAATGTGAAGTCGTTGATATTCATATTGTATTGATTATGGTAATCACTTGAATCGTAATGTTATTACTAGACCTAAGTTAAAGTTTTTCATACTTTGTAGGTGAATATATAGAGTTTATCAATGTTTTCTGAGTACATTGTACATTTTTTTAAACTTGGGTGATATGTTATATGTTCCCCCACACAAGTGTTCTGAGTGATGGTTGAAAAATTCTATGCCTTCCTAATTATTCTATTCCATGGATAAAGTGTCCTAAGTTATTGTAATGTATTATTTCATGAGTTAAAGTGTATTTTGGTCTCTATCAATCCATACACTCTTCTATTTAACCATGAAAATTCAAAACTCATCAAGGTACCACCATGTAAAATATTATATTATGAATCCCTCAACACTATTGTATTACCCAGACTTAGAATATCTGCATTTGAGGATTTTCGTAATGCTTCTTAATCCTTACATGCAACACAAAACACTTACATTGAGTAACTGAGTTTGTTGAGATAATCATAATTATACATGTAACCCATGAATGATCTCAAAGGAGATAATATGATGCTTTGTATACACTATCTAACCATATATAGCATTAGGTTAGACAAATTCCCTCATTGAAGGTGATCCATATAGAGAGTATATTGGGAATGGGCACTAAAATCCCCAGTTGTATGAGGTTTAATAAAGAAGAAAACACCTTGAAAAATCACTATCCACATGGAACAATCTGAAGAAAAATATGATGTCCATATATAAGTGATCTTGACACTTTTTATCATTGTGTAAATCCAATAAAGAGAAGAAGGGGATGATGAAATAAGAATTCTAGGTGTTTATATCTATGAAGATAAATTATTTTACTTCTTATGTTTATTTTATTACTCTGTAATTTCTATTTTTATCTCCTTATATCTTTCTCTAATATATTACTATGTAGGTATAATTGAGGTGTTTAAACAAAATGGAATAACCAATGATTTATCCTAATTTTTTATTATCATTTTAGTTCTTGTTTCATTTCAAATATAATTTTAGAAGTAGATGCTAAGGTGGAGTTAGTCTAAGGATCAATGTCCTTAATCTCTTATTGTATATTTCTTTACTTCCCTCACTATAAAAATTATTATTATTTACCTTGACATAATTATGAAATTTATGGTGGATTTGTGGTGGCTAAGAATTCATTGGCTTTTTCATACACAATAAAATGTGGGGGTATGAAACTCCTAAAACATTGGTTGGGTTAATGTTACAAGAACTTATTCACTTAGTCGAGGGGTGATTTCTAACACTAAGTAAATGTAGTGAAGAGAACCTCAAAATCATGGTTTTTGTATGTTTGTAATCACACAATAAGGTAGTGAGGGTTAATTTGGTGCAATTATATTTAATGTAGACACTGAGATAGAGTGAATTGAGAAATTATATTTTATTAAATAGTATAGGATCATACCTTAGGTTTTCTATTGAGGATTATACACCTTTCTCATTGACCATTGTTAATTTATGAGTTCCTTTACACTTTTTTCACAATTTTTCATTCAATTACCAAACACATTTCTCTTAGTTTCATCTTTTAGGTAATATAAAAACACAAAAACACTTAATAAGGTCCATAGGAGTAGTGAGTGATATTTGAGGCCTCTTTGAGAGACAACCCAAGGGTATGCACTAATATTATTTTCCTTAAGGAAATTTTAAATAGTATTTTGATGAGCTAACAATAAGATATTTTCACACACTCATATCCATACAAATTTTTTTATTGATACATCACATCAATAAAAATTTTAAGGTAATAAAAATAATAAATATAGGATAAAATAACCCATCACACATAGCCCCCTGCTTCATAGTCTCATTACAAATGTTAGAAATATTGGAATACCCTACACCTAGACTGTCCAACATTTACACACATCATAATAATAAGTGATTATCTATAAAAGGGATAATATTCTCTTAAGATTCTAATAACCCATTCAAAATTCATTCAAAAGATGAAACCATTATTATGATTTCAATACTTCTCTCTACTTGTGATGATATGTCAATTATCACATCAGAAATCCATGTGAGGTCCCTCTATAGTTTACTCAGTCCTAGACTCCTGAAAAGGGGTCCTCACTCAAGTATAACTCATAAAGAAGGGTTGAAATAGTTATCTAATGAATATAAAATCAAAACAATGCATGTGGATTCCCCAATATGGCTTTAATAGATCTCAAATATATCCTCAAGCATATACAAACCCCCTCAGTTCCTTTTTAGGTTTCTCACAATCACTTTACCAAGCCATAATATAATAATTAAAATGAGAAAAATCATATAAAATGAGCTATAATATAACATCCCAGGTCCTCAATGATCTAATTAAATGGGAATTTTAGTTTTGCTTAGACATTTAGGGTGATCAAAACATGGTCTATTTTTAATTTTGGGTTCTCAATGAGAGATCTTTTTCATTTTGATATTTTTTCATAAATTTTATAGTTTAAGGATATAATTATAGGTGTTTTGGGGTAACTTAAGGTTTAATAGGTTCTTTAGGAGTTCAATTATACTAGAAGTAGTGGAACCTATAGTTTCACAACTACAGGTTGTACTGGGTAACCGGTGTGGTAGTGTTGGGAACCCAGTAAGTTTGGAAGAGGTGTGGGTTCCCAAGTGGTACTACCCAGTACCTCATGGCCTCAGAACAAGTACCTTATAGACTTAGGGATTGTTTTTTTCTTTAAATTAAAAATTCGGTAATTTTTCTTTAAAACATTTTAATACCTCCCTCTTCTCTATGAACCCATTCCCTTTCCAGCTTCATGAGAACCTCTCATAGGGATCCAAATATACTTATCCCTCTTCTATATTTTCCACGTGAACAAGGGTGTATACAATAGGATTTTTTATTCCAAATACAATGAAATTCATCCACTATAACCATTTCTCCCATTATCCATTATTCATTTTGACTCTCCTTAATTTGGTTGAAAATTTTGATTGTTGATTTCATCATGTCATGGTGAAATAAAAGATATACAAAGGGGTTACACCTATATAGTTTAAAGGATTATGTAGTGGGGGTATTTTCCTTATTTTTGTATCTGTTTTGATGGGAAGCATTATGTTGTATTTTTTTATGATTTTTAAAGTTTTATGGTGAAATTAGAGGGTGAATAGTTTATATTAATTTGGGATTTAGACTGTGGTGATTATGGATGGATTTTAATAATCTCTTTAGTGGGTTTTTATTATGGTTTAATTCATTTTAATTTCAATCATTAATTTATTTCATTTCCTTATTTATGGATTTTTTTCCTATTGGTTCTTAGGATTTAATTAGTTTCATTTGGTATGTACTTCATTGATCATTGGATTGGTAAATATCACTAATGGTTAAGGTTGAGGTCGCAACCCAGCATGCAATATTCTAGGATATACCTTATATATTCATACCATATGTATTATAAATTATTAAAAAACATTATATATATTTTTATAATTATAAATGAATGATTTCAATTATATTTTCATATAAACTGTTAAATGTTTTTTCATAAAAAGAGAATTAATGTGAATCTATATAATGGTTTTATCATTTTGATTGGGATCTTGATTTTAAGATCTTATGGAAGTTGGTTTGGATAAATCCTTGATTTCTTAAACTTTTTTAATTTACATAAGATTTTATTCTTTTTTCTTTCATAAATTTGGTTAAACAACTTATTTTTATTTAGTTCTAAAAATTATATAACCTTAGAAGTTTTCATGCTTTCTTTATACATGTATATATTATCTTTTGGATGAGTTTACATCTTTTCTTAAATTATTTTGAGAATTTGTAGAATGATTTATATAATCGGAAGCTTGGGTAGTATTACTATGTTTTATTAGATACATTGTACAATATTCCTTTTTCATGTTTGATTATACACATAATTTATTTCCATTTAACTTATATGGTTTATAAGTCAATGGGTTAAACAAAACCATGGTTAAGATCTCACATCAGTGGATATGTAACATCTAGGATACTCTAGTTGGAAAGAAATGGTTTGATTCTATTTTTTTTTCAATACATACATGATCTCAAACTTCAAGGAAATGTGTTTTCATAAAATATACATTTTACTAAAATATTTCAATATTTTTATTCAAAAAAACTTAATGTTTTAAAACTCTAAATTATTTATTTTTCATTAAGTATTAGTATTAATTTTGATTCTATACAAGGTTTCCAAACTACAACCTTTTTTCACAAATTTATTTCTTTTTTCAAACATACTTCTATTAGGTTTTAAAAAAATTATGATTTAATTGTGAACCAAGTTCACTTATACTATGTTGAAAAAGACTGATGTAAAAATATTTTCCATTATAATAACTCAACATATTAATTTAATGTTTAATTATGAAAAACGTATCATGCTTAGGATCATAACTTTAGCGAGGACTAATAAATGATTATACTTTACCAGTGTTTTATTTATATTAAAATTGGTTTTATAGAATTAATAAATATGTTTTATTTTTAGTTTCACGTAAAAAGTTATTATAATGTCATGAAGAAGAAAAAATGCAATGAATTATTCTATATTTGACTTAATTTTGTTATGTTCCATTTTTAACTTTAGATAATATCTCTACAATCTAATTTTATATAATGTTTTGTTATATGTTACCTTATTTGAAATTATGTTAATAGTTTCTAGTATTATAGGTATAATCATGTTGTTATTTTATTATATCAATTAAGTTAGTAGATGTGGTCAGAAATGTTTCCTTAGGCATGTTATTTTTCTAGCATATTAAGTATATTGATCGAAATAATTAGAAATAGTATCTTGATCATGGATACTTATTTGATATATTTAAGATCACATTAGAAGCAGTATATTTTATTGGTATAAAATTCAAGTAAGTACAAATTTATAGATCATGATTAATTTGGTGAGATCATAACACCCTAAATCTTATATAACCCTTCCCCATTTCCCAAAGGGGTGGGCCCATAGTTCCCTAACTTATTATACACCTTACCTTTTCCGAGGGAGGGGATTATATCGTAACTTTAATATATTCTACCTTCTAGGTGTAATGAGCTAAAATATTTCCCTTTCCCCCAGTCATGTTATCAACATCAGGCTAGACCCAAAGTATTTGAGTACAAGAACGGATCCCCCTGGTATAAGGAGTTCCTCATTAAAATATTTTACTCATTTTTCATCTATTTGGTTGTTATTTATTCCATGTTTTTTGTTTACTTCTTATAGAACTATTTTGATATATATATATATATATATATTAATATAAATGGGTAGACATGGTCATGTATACACAAGTTTGTTCACCATTAAGTTAAGGGATGTTGGTGGTGTTGTATTGAGTATATATATTCTCATGCCCTGCATGGATAGTCTAGTAGACATGAAACTCAACGCATTACATTTTAGGAACAATAGATACATAAATAACCCTTGAATTTTGTGTTGTATAGTTGTGATTTGGCACGGGATCATGTATTTGGGATCCATGTGGGGTTGGATATAGATGCCAAATATTACTTGTATGAGGTCGACACATTTATTATTCTGTTTGGTTATGTTGAGTCTATATAGTACTGAATGACTATTTCTATATATTGAATATCAGCTGATCTTATGTTCTTACTACATTCAATAGAGACATATTTATTTTGTTCTATTATTATATTGTCATTATGACATATTTATTTATCTATCTTGGAAACATCCAACTGATGGACGATCTATATAATACCCCATCTCACAAAAAACCCCTAATTACATGATTCATAACAAGTGTGTCACTTACTTATATTTATAGAATCTCTTAGGTATAGAATTTTCTAGAATTTAGAAAACCATTAATCAATAAAAGTGACACTTCCACACACTGTTCATTTTTTACACAAAAAAAATGTTCTTAAATTTACACTCATATTCCATTCAAGGAAATTTTACTTCATTTATGATGAGTCACTATATCAGAATGATTGACCTTTCTATAGTTCTTACACATCATTATATCTCATGAAAAAACATTTTAAACTATAAGAAAATAATAAAATGTCAATAAGGGATTTAACAATAAAAGAAACCCATTAGTATACTGAAAAAATAGAAACCTATAAAAATGTTTACCCTTTTCATAATAAAATTTTAACATATAAGATAAATAATAATCACATTTTAAAATCAACCTTTTCTCAAAGAATAAATTTAAAAACCATATAAAGCATATAAAAACTATAAAGGTATCTTGTGAAAAATAGGATAACCTGTAAAACTGATTTTCCATGAAGAAAGACATTTCACTTTTATAATATTGTATAAATTCTTCTTAAAATTAGAATATTCACATTTAAAAATCAATGATATCATAAAAAAATAATGTAGTAACCTTGTTAAGTTATATTTATCACTCATGTTTACTCATATTTTAGTCATATGAAATTACTCGTAATTTGTTAATTCTAATCATCATCTCACTAGAGAATAAATCATTACCCAATTACTTACAGAGCTATATCATAGGTTCACTAATAATCATCTATAATATCCAAGAATTATTACATAAAAAAAATTCATAGGGATTTTATTTAAACATAAAAATTATAACAATAACAAACATTTCTTTAAATCTTGATTGACATATGGAAAAGAATTGGATTTCTTGTAAATTTACTTAATAGGTCATCATAATTCATCCAAATAAAGAAGGTAAATGATATCATTAGAACATATCCATAGTTCAGTATAATAAATAATAAATAATGTTTATATATATAAAAAATATGTTTATAAAATCATTACAAATGTTCTTTAAAGAACAATAGGAAATGTCCTTTTATTTTTTAAAATTTAATAAACTAAAAATTATAATAATAATGGGAATAGGATTTTCATTGAAAAACCATGAAAATTTGTAATGTAATAATTATAATAAAAAATGGTCATAGTGATATGAAAATACATTCATGTGGTGTACATTAAAAAACATTATTTTCACATTTTTTAAAGAAATTCAAAAGAGAGTCATACAAAAAAACATTTGAAAAGAGTCATTTTAATCATTTTGAAAGAAAGTAAAATTTAGTATAAATTACCTTTAACAAAAATTAAATAATATATAAAAACCTCCATAAAAAATTCTTATAACATGGTCTTAGAAGAGAAAAATTTTAAAATATTAAAAACATGGTTTTAAAAAAAATTACCTTATGACATTTAAACTAAAAAATCCTTTTAAAAGAAATAACTTGAGAACTTAAAATACCATGTCTGAAAAGAGACTCATGATATTATATTTCAAATAGGGAGTTTAAACACCATATAAATTAATATAGGTGCATCAATCAAAAACATGTCTCAAAGAAAGAAATTTGAGATGAGAAACCCTTACAACATTGGTAATTATTGAATAAAAATCCATTTAATTATGGAAAATAATATGATTTAGTAAAACCCATGATATCTATGAAATAATATGTCAAATATAATTCATGGGTTAGTAACTAAACCATAAAAAATAAGTCATATAGCACAACATGAAACATGTCTCGTGGAATTTAAATTGAGATAGATAACCCTTATAAGGATTGTAGAATTTGAAGAAGGAATTAATCAATAAATAGATTATATAAAAAATGTAAATCCACATAAAAAAAAGAAATAAAACATTAAGTAATCATGGGTAAAAAGACACATAATATTTTTATAACATAGTAATTGAATAAGTGATATAACCCAATGAAAGTAAACAGAGTTAAGAATCCCCTTTACTTGAGTCTCTTCCTTCTTCACATGTTCTCTAACACCTAAATAATAAAATTATATTAATTATTTAATTAAGAAAATTTTTCATATTAATTCCATTATCATTATTCCTTTTTTTAATTTATTACTAGGTTCTGTTTAGTTACTAAATTAGTTAAGTTCACATAGGACATTTTAAGGTCATTTAGTCTAAAACAAATTTGGTGTGTTGACGATGGTTAAATGAGTCATGATTCCATCAACTTCATAATATTAAAAATTTTATAATTATCATATTTTTTACATTAAATATAATTTTAAAATCATCCATTTATGGTTTTATTGATAACAACCCATGATGTTATGGGTTGGAAATTCCCAGGTAAATTTGAACTTTCAGTTTTGATAGAGAATTCATTTTGAGAACCAAGATTCAGAATAAGGTTCCAAGAGTTTGAGTATCCCAAAATGGAGTTTTAGGATTGGTCTCAAGGATCCGGTGTTAACTTGTAGGTTTAATAGGCTTATAGAGGAGATTCCTGGGACCTAAGACTGCAAAAATGTGATAAAACAACATATTCACATCATCAATGCAGTATTCATGATGTGAAATTAGTTTATAGGGTGATCAAAAGAGTTTCAAGATATAAAAATGGGCCTAGGGAGAGGATACCTAAAATTCATAGTCTGATACCATGTGTCACACCATGAAACATTCTAGGATTTTTTTTTTAAAGTAGGGGCTACCCCCCCCCCCCCCCCCCACTTTAATTTGGATGAATTGGAAACGTATGGGAGGGCTCGTCCTGAGCACCCCTCAATCATTTCCCCTCAATTTAGATAGTTCTATGTGAAATTTGAAACCATTAGAGGTAAGGATATTCCTCCTAACTCTTTCTTACTTTCCACCATTATTACTGATTTTAGGAGTTTATATTTTCGGGTTTTTTAGATGATTCCATTAGATATTCTTAGAATTGATTATATCTGATGGGGTTTTCGCTAAGCCTGGAAAGAGGAGTACCTAAGGTTAGATCTGCATAAGGTCACACATAATTTTGATTAAGTTATATCATTCAATTGAATTATTACATAGTTTTAAATTTAATTATATTAAATTGGTTTTTGTTGTGTTTTCATAACTCACTAAAAATTAATTTTTTTATTAGAATAAACCCTCTCTTAAGGGTGAGGGGAAACCAAAATGACTTCAACAACTTAAGACATTAATACAAGTTCCTAAAATCCATGATCCCAAGGAAAAAACAACCAAATTCAATACAGTGATAACTCCTCCCCAGCATTAAACATAATAAGACCATCTTTCACCATCACATCACTGTTTAGAAAGCTGTCCTGTGCAGGATTTCGCGGGCCTGGTACCAATGGAAAATGCCATACCCTCTCGAACTTCCAAATCCAAATATCAATGGGCCGCAAAATCTCTCTGATCTGAACCTCTTCATAAGTAGTCATGTACGTGAACTGGTTGCCTTGACCCAATGACCATAGACTGTAGTGCCACTGCACAAAATCCCTCATTCCACACACACAAAACAAGCAACGCCAAAATAGTGATTGAGCCAGATCCCACACCCCATCCCTCCTTAACAAGTTCCCACTCATATCAACCAAAAAAATCACAAAAAACAGAAGCAATGATAGTGGTGGGAAGAATCATCATTCATCCTCTTTAACATCTATGCTTCTCTTTTTGGATTCAGGTTCATTAGAAACAACATCACCTTTACATAGAGACTCATCAGCTTCAGGATCATTCTCATCAAATGGCCCAAGAAGTCTAGACGACTCAACCATCATCGCCACATCGAACCAAGCCACTACTGCTTAACACCGGAACAAGCCATCCCAAATCAAATGATCCCCAAATCATTTCACATAGCAGCATTGAGATCGCATCCAATCACGAAGACAACAAGTCCAAAAAACAAAATCCAACCCACCATAAACCAAAACACTGATTCATACCTCATGAAAACCATATCTCGCTTGAAGGAGACACAACAGAAAACAAAATATGTTTCCCGTCGCTGCCATCAAGACCAATTCAGGTGCCACGACGACCCAACCAATGCACTCGCAGCCGGCACTGGCAAGGCACCAACCCTCAGGCCATAGATGGAGCTCGGCTACTGGACCTGCATCGCGCCACCAAAGAAGTCCTAGCCAAATCGAGAGGGATGGGGCGAGAAAAGGGCAGTAAAAAAGAGGTGGAAGACGGCTGAGCCCATGAGTCGGCACTGAAGGAGGAACCTCACGACACTACCACACTGTGGAGAAGCGCTGAGGAGGAGATACAACCGACCCGAGGTGGTGGAGGGACGGCGGCGATAGGGGAACCCTAGCTCGGAGGCACCCCTTTCGGGCTCATCCGTTGGAATATAAAGTTGATCTAGGCATCTTGTGTTTTCATGCGATAATGATTTTTCCAAAAATACAATCTAAAGCTTGTTTCAGCCCTTCCATGGGTGGTTATGTGAGGTTTTGGCTAGGAAAAGATATCTAGTAAGTATTTTTTCATGAATTACTTTAAAATTTTAAATATGAGTTTACTTTTAATCAATTAATTAATTATGATTGAGTTATAATTAATTATTTTAAATTCTTGGGAATGAGATAGAAACTCATGGAAATTGATGGAGGATGAATGGAATTAGATGACTCAAAGAAAATTGTTAGGATTTTTGGTTTGGGAGTTGACTTTATTTTATGTTGGATGACCTATGTAATATACCTTATTTTATTATTTACTATTAATTAGCATGTGATATGAGGATCTCCAACTTGGTATAATGATCCTAAATTCCAAATATTGAGATGAATAAAATAGAATACCCTTTGATTGACCAAAAAAACTAATTAAAGTGGGAGAAATAGTTCCATTCTTAATTAGTTAAATAATTCCATACCTTAACTAATTGATATATTATTTATAAATTAAAAATTTTCTAAGGGATACATTGTACCTATTTTGATGACTTATTGTATAGTCATCAATAGACGAGGCTTCACTAAATGTGCATTGCCTATCTGATTTTACTACTAATCCTCTATTGATGTTTCTTAACATGGTGTGTGTCTGTGTGTACATGAGACCTATTCTTGATTTCTTTCATGTGGGTGTGTGTGTGTGTAGCCCAAGATACCATGTTTTATTCCTTGATCACATGTACATGAGCATGTATCCAAAGAGACTTATATTGATTCTTGATAACATGAGGTGTGTGTGTGTGTATCCCTGAGGCCTATTATTGTGTTCCTAGCATGTGAATTGTAATGATTTGAAAACTATCTTGATTTTAAATGATGTTTGATCCAATATTTGTATCATTTATTGTATGTATTATTATTATTACATCTCTTACAGTTGAGCATGTAGCTTTAGTCGAGTGGACTACCCCTTGAATGGGATGTGTCATATGTAATGGTCATCCTGAATTACAAAATACCTCAAGGGAATGTGTTAGATGTGATTTAAACTATTCCATTTATAGGGATGTTTCAGGTTATTAGTGAAATTTCTTTCCAACCTGGAGCTAAAATAGGTATGAACAAGGTTTTTAGCGGCATAGTAAGTGCACAACCACTCATCATATGGGTGTTATATTACTTACTTGTTTATTACTGATTATATGTTATCCTAATGAAGTTTTTTGATTTTGAGTTACTTTATACTGATCTTATCACTTGAATGTTAAATGAATTTTATTGGTTGGATATAATACAATGTGGGTGGTACCGAAATGAGTTTTACTAACACCCTTCTTGGGCAGACATGAAACTTTGGTACCCATGAAACCCTCAATTTTTTCTATTACATATTGAATTGAGGCCAAGATTTATCATCTAGAAGGATATCTCACTATAAGTATGGAGACCAAAATAAGGTGGGGCTTGGAGTTAGAGCACCTGTTTTACTATATTTTGTTTCTATATTATAATTGTGATCATATGATATATTGTTGATAGTTGAGTATGTATACTATTGTATCTCAGTTATAGAGATGTCATATTTATTCTTCTAAATACACTATTTTCATATTGTTATATGTTTGATTATGTATTTTTATATTTTACTTTGATAGAGTATATATTCTCCCCATTATTACACTTGAGACCCTCGCTACTAGTCAGTATCCTCTGGCATATAGGGAGGAACTTCTGAGGTTGTGTGGAATTCCAGATCGGACCCTATGATTTAGTCGGGATTTTAAAAAAAATTATCAAATCACATACTATCCTGGTTTTCCTATTTTGAGGAGTTAGAAGCCATTTTAAATAAGAATTTTTCAGAACTGTAGATAAAATTAGGTCTATGCACTAAAAACACCTTTCTTGAGGGAATTATAGGTTATTGTGGAATGAGATTGATGTTATTGGTTTTCACTGTTATAATCATATGTTTTCACCTCATGTGACTATAAGGACCTGACCTTATTACATACATAATCTTTAATTTAGTAAAGAAAAAACTTCCTTTTACATTGAGTATCTTTACAATTTTATATCTTTATATAATTAGGAAAAAAACATTCATAACATTACACATTGTTACAGAGTGGATACCATAAAAACAGTTTCCATTTTTTTCAAAATATAAAACATTAAAACATAAAACAAGACTCCTTGACAATTATTCAACATTTAACGTGTCTTCATTCCTTGTATTACACATCCATTAACCTGTGAAAATCATTTAAAAACTTGGGATGAGCACAAAAACTCAGTAAGGGATGAAAAAGAAGGAAAGAGCACATTATTCCATGAATACTCGTAACGTATGAAAACATTTTCAAAAGACATGCTTGTCACCCATATATACTTACTTTGTGTAACATGAGATTTACACAAAATCCACACACAAAAATTAGAACATAAATATAATCATAAAGGTATCTTGGGGCATTACTTACATAATCTTGTAACCATTCTTGGCTACCTTATAATTTGTAACCCTCACGACGACCTTACTTTGTGTAACCATCGACGTTACACTTGCTGTAACCATACGGCCTACCTCAAACTTAATCATACCCAATGCATTGGAGGGAGTTATAGGTCCCACCCTTCATCATAAATAATTCCCAAGAACCAAAACATAATCATACAACATGAATAATTCCATAAAAACATTACTTTGGAATTTTGTAAAACAGAATTTAAAAAGAGGATTTTTAAAAAAAGGCTCTTATAAATATCATAAAATTGAAGAGAGACTTAATATAGTGGATGGAGTATGTATATATACTATAAATACACATAATGAAACATATTATAAATAGAACCCATCAGAAAAACAATTTAAATAGCACATAAATAATGAAGTAGAATGTTAACCCAAAGAATGGAAATCGGGTTAAGAATTCCCTTACCTCGGGTTTCTCTTACTTCCACCTTGTTTAAACCTACTGTATAATGGTTACAATAGTGTTATTAATACTTTACAAAAACATTTTCATGTTTATAACATCTTATATGATCATTTCATAACATATTTTTACCCTTAATTGTTAGTATTTTTCCCCTTGCACTGTTTTTGGTTGAATTCTTTACATTTTATATGATTGGTTCATGGTGGACATTCTGGTCGATTGGAAGTGAAAATATATAATTAGAATGGAGTAGTATTTTCATATAACCAGTAACATAAATTATTGCATTTATCATTTTGAAATCTTACATGAGGATGATTAATAATTTAGAACATTAATGATGTTCGTTTAGATCCTTTTAGTGGTTCTTTGATAATAACAACATCGTTTTGTCTTATAAATTAGAACCATGAGTAAAATAGAATTACAGAACCATGGGTGAGTAATAAAACATATATTATAACCTGGTTCAACCATATAAATGGTTTCATGACCAGACTTGAAAGAAATAATGGAAATTGAAATCACATCGTCCACGATGTTGATAATTCGACACAAATGGACAATGTATTTATTCTTTAAATAAGTGGGAGAGGAGAAGAATGATGATGAGTAATTTTTCATAAACATGATAAAATCCAGAGTATACATTATTTTTGGAGATTTCATGCCTCTTGGGTAAGGATATATGAAGAAATAATAAGGACAGAACTCAAAATAAAAGAAAAAGTGAGAAATCTCTTACAAAAATTCGGCAGCCTAACGACTACACAACATGGTTTTAGAAAATATTAAAAAGATATGGTACAAGGGTAACCCATACATAAATTAATAATAATATAGATAATATAAATAATAAGAGGGAAATAATAACATGGTATGGAAACTTGAAAGATATACCACATAAAAAAGAACATGAATGGAAAAAGAAAGAAATTGAGAATTTTCTTACCTTGTAGAGTAACCCTTATAACTTGAAGGTTAGGACCTTCATGGCTTGAGGAAACCTTGGGAGGACTAATATGAGGGTAAGGAGGCCAGATATTCATTGATGGAGAATTGGTAATGAATTCAATGAAGGGAAGAGTTGGTATTTATAGAAAAAGTGAGGGATTATTTTAATTATTTTCAAGGGACACCTCATGAGTGGTATTTACAAAACAATAGGTTTGCCCATGGTATAAGACACTTGGGACACCTCAAATATTATTTAACTATACAAAAGTCGACCAGATTTATGACATCATTATTATATCATTAATGATGTCATTAACACACTGAAACTAAAAACTGTATTTTTTACTATTCACTAAAAAATCAATTGTTGCAGAAAAATTCCCAAAATTCACCCTAACCATTTATCGACGTGTAGATTTAAAAAATGAAGTCCATTTTTTGAAAATAATTTTCAAAATATTATTAATTTAATTTTTAAATAAAATCATACTTAATTCAAAAATTAACAATTCTAAATCTGTAACTACTTCTATATCACAAAGAAAACTTAACCTAGATGTTATTATCTTAAAGACTTAATAAAATAAAATAATAATAAAATTTACTATTCATTAGGTTCATATAACTATTCATATTACTATTCATAAGGTTATGTTACTATTCACTAAAAAAACAAGTTGGTTCTAATAGACTCCAAATAACATACTGAACACAAATGTAGATGACAGTTTCTTGAAATTCAAAACATAGAAGTAGAAAAGTTATGTTTTAAAGGCTAATTAAAAATATCTATTTAAAACAAAGTTTCGTGAATTTCTATTTATTTTTAGAAAAACATGGGGTGTTACATTATCCCCACCTTCATGAAATTCCATCCTCACAATCTTATTTACTTATTAAACAACTGAGGGTATTTTTCCCACATAGCATTTTCAGACTCCCATGTTGCTTCTTCAACCATGTGGTTTCTCCACAAAACCATTACCTATTGGATTACCTTATTCCGCAATACCTGTTCTCTTCGATCAAGAATCTGAACTGGTATCTCTTCATAAGTAAGGTTCTCTTCTAGCTGAACTACTTCTAGGCTCAAGACATGTGATGAGTTTGGCACATACTTTCTCAACATCGAAACATGAAAAAAATTGTGTACCTGAAACAAACTCAGAGGAAAAGATACGTGGTATGCAACTATTCCAACTTTCTCCAAGATTTCAAAAGGACCGATGAACTGTGGACTTAGCTTTCCTTTCTTACCAAAATGCATCACACTTTTCCAAGTCTATACTTTAAGGAAAACACGGTCACCTACCTCGAAAGAGAAGTATTTCCTTCTGTTATCTGCATAACTTTTCTGCCTACTCTGAGCTATCCTCATGTTCTGCTGGATCATCCTCACCTCCTCAGCCACTTATTCAACTAATTTTGAGCTATCCTCATGTTCTGCTGGATCATCCTCACCTCCTCAGCCACTTCTTCAACTAATTTTGGCCCCATCAACTTTCTTTCACTGACTTCATCCCAAAACACTTTAGTCCAACACCGCTTTCCATACAAGGCCTCAAAAGGTGTGATCTGAGTAATAGAATGAAAACTGTTATTATAAGAAAACATGACTAATGAAATATGTTGATCCCAACTTTCCTGATAGTCCATTGAACAAGCTCAAAGCATATCCTCCAAGGTTTGAATTTTTCATTCTGACTGCCCATTTGATTGAGGATGAAAAGTTGTACTGAAATTTAACTCTATGCCCAAAGACTTCTGAAGTCCCTTCCAAAAGTTAAAACTGAACCTGGGATCTCTGTTAGACACAATGTAAAGAGGAACTCCATGTAACCTGACAATCTCATTGAGGTATAATCAAGAAATATGATCCAAAGTCATTGTATCTCGAATAGAAAGAAAATTTGCAGACTTTGTTAGCTGATCAACAATAACCCAAATCGCATTGTTACCTCGATAAGTCCTCGGTAATCCCACCACAAAGTCCATGGATACATTCCCCCAATTCTATTCTGGCACAGGAAAAGGCTGAATCATCCCCTTAGGTAACTGCCACTCTGCTTTAGCTTGTTGACACGTCAAAAATTCATGGTAAAATCAACAATATCTCTTTTCATTCCATCACACCATAAATACTCCTTAAGGTCTCTTTACATCTTAGTTTTGCTAGGATGAATAGAAAATGGAGAACTATGAGCTTCGCACAACAAATCTTTCTTCAATTGAGAATCACTAGGAACACACAAGCATTTTCCAAATCTTAAAACACAATCTTTATCAAGATTAAATTCTGGAAACTTACCCATTTTAACCAATTATACCTTTTTTGTATCTCGCGATCTTCCTTTTGCGCCTGCTTAATTCTGTCTGACAATGAATACTGCAATGAAACCTGAAACAAAACAGAGTTATTCACTGCACCAATAACTTCTAAGCCAAAATTCATCAAATTGTTAATCAAGGGATCATGTTGCAAATGTATCATGGTTAATAATGCATGATGTTTCCGACTTAAGGAATCCCCTATTTTTTTTGCTTTTCCATGATGGTAATTGATCATGCAGTTATAATCCTTTATCAGTTCTAGCTATCTTCTCTTCCTCATGTTTAATTCCTTCTGAGTGAATATATACTTTAGACTTTTATGGTCAGTATATATTTGGCATTTGGTTTCGTATAGATGATGCCTCTAAATTTTCAAAGCAAAAACCGCAGCTGCCAATTCCAAATCATGTGTGGGATAATTTAGCTCATGAGGTTAAAGTTGTCTTGAAGCATAGGCAATTACCTGGTCATTCTTCATCAAAAGAAAACCAAGTCCCTTCAAAGAAGCATCACTGTAGATAACCATTCCGGGAAGGTAAGTCCAAAACTAGATCATTCACCAATCTCTTCTTCAGTTCCTGAAAATAAACATCACATTCCTCATTCCAAACAAATTTAACCCATTTCCGTGTTAACTTATTTATCGGGCTTGATAACCATGCAAAGTTCTTAACAAACCATCGGTAATAACTTGCTAAGCCCAGAAAACTATGAATCTCTGTAACATTTTTGGGTCTTGGCCATTCATCAACTACTTTTTTTTTTAGCAGGATCAACTATTATTCCATCCTTATTTACAATGTGTCTATGAAAAAAATCTGTTGCAACCAAAAATCACACTTGCTGAATTTTCCATATAGTTTATTTTCTTTTAATGTTTGTAAAACAAACCTTAAATGTTTTTCATTCTCCTCTTTATTTTTAGAAAATACCAGAATTCCATCAATAAATACAACCAAAAACTTATCCAAGAACTCATTAAATACTCTATTCATAAGATTCATGAATACATCAGGTGCATTAGTTAATCCGAATGACATAACAAAAAATTCATAATGCCCATATCTAGTATGAAAGGTTATTTTCGGGATGTTATCCTCCTTCACCTTTAGCCGATGGTATCCATATCTCAATTCAATCTTGGAAAAGTACTGAGCTCCCTGGAGCTAATCCAACAAGTCATCAATCTGAGGAAAAGGATACTTGTTTTTAACAGTGATGTTATTCAAAGCTCTATAATCAATGCAAAGTCTCATGGAACCATCTTTCTTTTTAACAAACAAAACAGGGGCTCCCCATGGTGAAGTGCTAGGATGAATGAATCCTCTGTCAAGCAAATACTGCAACTGATTTTTCAATTAAAGAAGTTCTATTGGAGCAATATGATATGGGGGTTTTGAAATTTGCATAGCATCAGGAACTAAGTCAATTATGAATTCGACTTCTTGATCAGGTATGACACCAGGTAACTCGTTAGGAAAAACATCAAGGTATTCATTTACCACTGGCACATCATTAATTTGAATAGTTCCCTTATTTTTAACAATATGAGCAAGATAAATTTCATTTCCATCTTTTAATAGTTTCTTAGCATTCTGATATGTTATCAATTGTATGGGTTCATTATTTTATACAAACTGAAACTATTTCTGAAAAACAACTTTTTTAGCTCTATAGTCAATCTTAGCATGATAATCAGAAATCCATTCCATCCCCAGAATAACATCAAACTCGACTAAGGGTAAAACAACCAGTTTTGAAGGTAATGTATTTCCAAAGACTACAATAGAAATATTTTTATAATTCCTCTTTGCTATAACATTTCCCCTGGTATTTTAACAAAAAGTTTGGGTCTCATTTGTTGAGGTGATATTTCCAATTTACCAGAAAATTTCTCAGAGAAGAAGGAATGTGTAGACCCTGTATCAAACAAAACTTTAGCAAAATCTGAGTGATCAAACAAACTACCTGATACAACTTCATTGGATGGCCCAAAATCTGTTAACGTAATCACAAAGGATCTCACTAAATCGTTCTTCTTGTAGTATGGCTTCATTGCATCATTCAGGTCTCTCTTTGGGTAGACGTTTCCATTGTGACACATCTCACCACATTTAAAACACTTTACAGTTTTCTTATCAGGATTATTATTAGGATCATTTTCATTGCAATCTCGGGTCATATGTGTAAACTTACCACATTTAAAACACTTACCAATTTTGATAATACATTCCCCTGGGTGTTTCTTGCCACACATTTCACAAACTGAAAATTGGATTTTCTTACCATCAGATTTATTTGGTTGATTCTTACCCATTGCTTTCCAATTGGATCTCTTCTTCTCTTTGTTTCCAAAATGCACATGATCATCATCAAACTCCATCTCCACCCTCTCAGCACATCGGACAATTTTCTCATAACTTTTGAATTCACGGGAGGCCAACGCCCTTCGATAACTTGGCTTTAGACCTGAGTAAAAGTGGTTTATTTTTCTATCAAGATCCAGAATAATATTTGGTGTATACCATGCCAGTCGGGTGAAGTTTTCTTCATACATAGCCACTGAATCTTTCTCCTTATGTTTCAATTCAAGGAATTGCTTCTCCGTTCTATGTCTCACCACCTTATGAAAATATTTTTCAAGGAAAAGGATTTTAAATTCATCCCACTATAAGGAATAAAAATCCTATCTACCCCTGATATACCTTACCATTTACCACCACTGATCATCTTCCCCTTCAAAACGATAAATGGAATGACTTACCTTTTGATTGTCTGAACATCCCAAAACATCGAATATCTTTTCAAGGGCATTGATCCATCCTCCAGCTGCTACTGGGTCAAAAGATCTATTGAATACAGGAGGATGTTTCATCACAAAATGTTCCACTACTGTCATGTTCCGTTGTGGTACCTCTATTAGTACCCTTTCATGGATGTCACCACCATTTATTTCCTGCGTTAGCTGAGCCATTACTATCACAAACTACTCTGTTGCAATCCCTACCATTCCGGGCTGTAGTTCCAGAAGCATGTCATTCTATCGATGACTCTCCTCTTAAGCATCCTTGTTCCTTCTGTGGACAACCATTCTGAACAAATATATCTTATATGAAGCAACATGGTAATATTTAAATTCTATAACAAATTAAACTTAGAGTGAAAATCATTTATTATATTCTATTAACATCACCCCAACCCCTAAAGTTATCTAAACCATCCTCTGATACCAACTATAAGTACCCAACCTTATTACATAAATAATCTTGAATTTACTCAAGAAAAAACTTCCTTTTACATTGAGGATGTTTACAAGTTTATAGCTTTAGATAATTAGGACAAAACATTCATAACATTACACATTGTTACATAGGGGATACCAAAAAAACAGTTTCCAGTTTTTTCAAAATATAAAACATTAAAACATAAAACAAGACTCCTTGACAATTATTCAACATTTAACGTGTCTTCCTTCCTTGTATTACACATCCATTAACCTGTGAAAAATCATTTAAAAACTTGGGATGATCACAAAAGCTCATTAAGGGATGAAAAATAAGGAAAGAGCACATTAGTCCATGAATACTCGTAACGTATGAAAACATTTTCAAAAGACATGCTTGTCACCCATATATACTTAATTTTTGTAACATGATATTTACAAAAAATCCATACAAAAAATGAGAACATAAATATAATCATAAATGTATCTTGGGTAATTACTTACATAATCTTGTAACCATTATTGGCTACCTTATAATTTTTAACCCTCACAGCTACCTTACTTTGTGTAACCATCATAGTTACACTTGGAGTAACCATACGGTCGACCTCCTACTTAATAATACACAATGAATTGGATGGAGATATAGGTCACACCCTTCATCATAAATAATTCCCAATAACCAAAACATAATCAAACAACATGAATAATTCCATAAAAGCATTACTTTGGAATTTCGTAAAACAGAATTTAAAAAGAGGATTTTTAAAGAAAATCCCCTTATAAATATCATAAAATTGAAGAGAGACTTAATAGAGTGGATGGAGTATGTATATATAGTGTAAATATAAATAATTAAACATATTATAAACAGAAACCATCACACACAAAAATTAAATAGCACATAAATAATGAAGTAGAAGGTTAACCCAAAGAATGGAAATCGGGTTAAGAATTCCCTTACCTCGGGTTTGTCTTACTTAGAACTTGTTTAAACCTCATGTATAATGGTTAAATTAGTGTTATTAATATTTTACAAAAACATTTTAATGTTTATAACATCTTATATGATCATTTCATAACATATTTTCACCCTTAATTGTTAATATTTTCCCCCTTGCACTGTTTTTGGTTGAATTCTTTACATGATTTATATGATTGGTTCATGGTGGACATTCTTGTCAATTGGAAGTGAAAATCCAGAATTGTAATGGAGTAGTATTTTCATATAAACAGTAACTTAAATTATTCCATTTATCATTTTTGAATTCTTACATGATGATGATTCATAATTTAGAACATTAATGATGTTCGTTTAGATCCTTTTAGTGGTTCTTGGATAATAACAACCTCATTTTGTCTTATAAATTAGAACCATGAGTACAAAAGAATTCCAGAACCATGGGTGAGTCATAAAACTTATATTATAACCTGGTTCAACCATATAAATGGTTTCATGACCAGAATTGAAAGAATTAATGGAAATTGAAATCACATCGTCCACAATGTCGATAATTTGACACAAACGGACAATGTTTTTATTATTTAAATAAGTGGGAGAGGAGAAGAATGATGATGAGTAATTTTTCATAAATATGATAAAATAAAGAGTAAACATTATTTCTGGAGATTTAATTCCTCTTGGGTAAGGAGATATGAAGAAAGAATAAGTAAGGAACTCAAAATAAAAGAAAAATTAAGAAATCTCTTACAAAAATTCGGCAGCCTAACGACTACACAATATGGTTTTAGAAAATATTAAAAAGAGAGGGGAAAAGGTTCACCCATCAAAAAATGAATCATAATATTGATAAGATCAATAATAATAAGGAAATAAGAACATGGTATGGAAACTTGAAAGATGTACCACATAAAAGAGAACTTGAATGGAAAAAGAAAGAAATTGAGAATTTTCTTACCTTGTAGAGTAACCCTTAGAACATGAAGGTTGGGAACTTGGGGGCTTAAAGAAACCTTGGGAGGAATAAAATTAAGGTAAGGAGGCCATATCTTCATTTAGGTATAATTGGTAATGAATTCAATTAATGGAAGAGTTGGTATTTATAGGAAAAGTGAGGGATTATTTTAATAATTATCAAGGGACACCTCATGAGTGGTATTTACAATACCATGGGCTTGACCATGGTATTTGACCATGGTATAAGGCACATGGGATGCCTCACATATTATTTAACTATACACAAGTCTACCAGATTTATAAAATCATTATTATATCATTAATGATGTCATTAACAGACAGAAACTAAAAACTGTATTTTTTACTATTCATCGAAATATCAACTCTTGGAGAAAAATTCCCAAAATTCACCCTAACCATTTATCGACATGTAGATTTCAAAAATGAAGACCATTTTTGGAAAATAATTTTCTAAATATTATTAATTTAATTTTTAAATAAGATCATACTTAATTCAAAAAGTAACAATTCTAATTCTATAACTACTTCTATATCACAAAGAAAACTTAACCTAGATGCTATTATCTTAAATACTTAATAAAATAAAATAATAATAAAATTTACTATTCATTAGTGTCATATCACTATTCATATAACTATTCATAAGGTTATGTTACTATTCAATAAAAATAAGTTGGTTCTAATAGACTCCAAATAACATACTGAACACAAATGTAGATGATAGTTTCTTGAAATTTAGAACATAAAAGTAGAAAAGTTATGTTTTAAAGGCTAATTAAAAATATCTATTTAAAACAAAGTTCCATGCATTTCTATTTATTTTTAGAAAAACATGGGGTGTTACAGTGACGATCATGGATTTTTATATTGTAATTTCATATATAATTGAATCTTGGCCATAACGACAAGAGGTGTCACATGCATCATATTTGACATGTAAATTTCTCAGGATATGTATTATTTATGTGTGTGATTGTAATGATTAAGGAGGACATAGTTTCAAAAAATCATACTATGTTTTCACATTTGATTTTTCAGTGACATTCCATTCAAATGAAAAATTACACATTTCTACTTTTGATAGCAGGCCATGTGAGACTAATTGTGGTGCACCTGGGTGATTATGATGATGACAATGATGATGGAAAAATTATGACAATGATGATGTAGTCCCTCTGTGCATAGACGATTCAATTTTTCCAATTAGTTCACTTTCAGGTTTTAATTTATTTTATAAATAACCTTGTGTGAGTAACCATTGGATAGGTACAGTTAATTGAGGTGTCAACAATAGCCTATGTGTATTTGTCCATCTAGAACCTAGTGACATTTTGTTTAACCAAACCAGGCATCTTTGGACTCAACATATTTGTTCTAAGGGTGAAGCTATTGTAGAATGCTCGTAGAGTTGTGATAAATGACTTCCCATGGATTATAACCCTTAGTTAACCTTATGTGGGTTATGTACAATACCATGTAGCCTTAGAAATATTACTATGGTTATTAGTGAGCCAGTGTCTCATGCAGTGTGGAAGCAACCTAAGTTGGAATATTCCTTGTGGAAGAATACTCAAGGTTAATTCCTTAAATGAAGGTCTTTCAAGTTACCCTGATACCTGATATTATAGAGAACCTTGAATGATGGTATTCATGATACATGGTTTTTAGATCACTTGGATTCTTGTATAATTGAGTTCAAGAGACGGGGTTTTCTAGCATGTTAGTCTGAAATATAGCTCTTGTGGGATTTTTTGTGAAGATCCTAGGTGGTAAAACCTAAGAGGTCCATAGTGTGGGTGAATGCTCAGTGGTTTTAACTAACACCCTTGTGATGGATGTTTCATATTAAATCTCAGTATCAAAGTGAATTTCAATCCTGAAGTGTATTTTTGGGAGTTCTCAAGATTGGTGACTTGAAACCTTATTATTTAGATAGATAAAGAGGAACGTGAGTCCTTCTAAGATATCTGTAACTGATGGGGTAATCACTATGTGTTGAGAAACAAGTGGTATTATCATACCTTGATGATAAATCCTTGTTGAATTAGTATTCATGTGGTGTTTATGTGTAGGGTTGGTTGAATCGGTGGAGTAAGGTGGTGAGAACACTGTTGAGAATGTTTAGGTTTAGTAGATGAACTGAGAAAAGATAATGGTGGTTGGTCATTGACATTTTTAGTTCATGTTCACCTTTGATGTTAATAATTTACATGTTAGGAATGAAGCTCACAAGTCTTGGAAACCTAGTGGAATATGTTAGCATAGATGTCTCTATGGTGAAAGACGGTATTGGTAATGGATCGATGTACTGATGTGCAGTCAAACTGAGGTTTTTGTCTATGGAAATGTTGTGTGTCATTTAGTGGCTTGCATGAGGGAATGAGACACACCTACGACATAATTTGTAAACCACGCCTAAGATATAGGATGAAGTAATACATGTTGAGAATGAATCGTTGAATTCAGTGGACTACATTTTGTGCATCTAGGTGTTTGTAGTTATTGGTGAATTATTTATAATTTAGTATCAATGGGTGAACACAATTAGTTATCATGTTCA
This sequence comes from Viscum album, assembly GCA_963277665.1. Classification (NCBI taxonomy): domain Eukaryota; kingdom Viridiplantae; phylum Streptophyta; class Magnoliopsida; order Santalales; family Viscaceae; genus Viscum; species Viscum album. The sequence goes on from OY728140.1 coordinate 1,285,795,820, forward strand.
TTGATGAACTAGTCATAGTACAGGTAGGCCAATGAATGTTATTCAAGGTGGTGATAAAGACACTTCCTTTGTGGGGAGAATGAACCTGGTCATGTGTGAATTATCTCTCTTGTGGGAAGGTTCATGGTCTTTCATATGACTGACCATTGGACAATCGTGGTGACTCCAAAGACTGATGAGTTATGGATCAAGAGTATATGGTTACACATTAAATTTTTGATTATTATTTATATGTAGAAATGGATAGAGATCTAATGTAAGATTTGGAGTATGAAGGAAATTGGTTTCAACTGAGAGAGATTCAGAATAATCAGTGTGTTGATGCACAGTTCATAGCCTTATGGATAGTGCAAGTGGTTGTTGAATCAACTAGCGAAAGTATCCTTTGAATTCGTTTCAGAATTTAGTAAGGATAATAGACTAATTTAACAATGCCTTTAAGTCTTAAGGTAATATGAACATTTATTTGAGGAGTGTTGGTTGTTGGGGCATGGAAATTTTATAGGAAGATGGACATAAATGTACAGAATGAGGTTTTACACATGAACCTAAATGTTGTGGGTTGAAACCACATTTAGCTCATTGTTTTATAAATTAATGATATATTTAGAATTTACCAAGGCCTACCTAGAAAGGTTTTGGTATTTGGGTTGGGTTGATCGATGGAGAATTGTTGGTTTGAATAGTAATTAGGAAAAAGGTTTTGATATCAACCTTTAACCTATTTCTTGTGTTTAATGATCTTGATGTAACTAAACTACTATAGGCATGTCATTGTGTTATCAAAATATTATTCAATATGATGATTCCTATAGTTGGGAACAATGTGATGCTTCAGGAAGAATGATTTGAGGACACCAGTTCGTGTTGTGTTCAACAAATTTTGTAATAATGATCTTGATGTTTGATTATAATGATATTTTGAATTCATTCTAGTGTTTATCCTTTTATTTACACAACATAGGTTTGAGGGGTATTTAGGTTTGATTGTAGCCTCAAGGTAGTGTTTTGAATTCAGGAATGAAATGTAGATAAATAATTATGAATGATGATCATGGAAGATTGGGTGATGTGGTTCACATGCTTTGATAGCTTCTTGGGGATGGGAAGTGCTATTATTGGGAGATTATAATTACCTGCATCATTTTGAGTTGTAAATTCCCTAGGATATTTAAACATTCAGTTTTTATGGATGGTTGATTTTTTATAACCAAAAATTAGAATAAGATTTCAAGAGTTTGAGTGTCCCAAATTTGTGTTTTGGGATAGGGCTCAAGGCTCATGTGATAACTTGGGTGTTCATAAGGACACTACAGACGTTTTCAAGGGATTGTGACAACTGAAAAGTGATGCAACATGCTATTCACATCATGAATGGGGTATTCATGATGTGAAATGACTTCATGGGGTGTTCGTATAAGTTTAAGATATAAAAATAGGCATAGGGAGTGAAGCCTGAAAGTCAGAGCATGACACCATGCATCAAGCCATGAAACATTCTAGGATAGTTTTCTAATTTAAATGAGGGTCTTAGTTCACCTTTTTTAGATGAATTGTATGAAAATTATTAGACTCGATTGAAGAAACATTTCCTCATTTCTCCCTTGATTCGAATGGTTCCATGTGTTATTTGATGATATCAAAGGTAATGATATACCTCATACATCTTTATGCATTGTTTTCCCCCCATCATTACTAATTTAAGGAATTTTTAGGGTTTTTTTATGATTACACCAGGTATCATGGAATCAACCTTTTCTGATGGGGTTTTTTCTTATCCTAAATAGAAGAGAATTTGAGACGAGGTTTGCAGGTTATTGCACATTTTTTCAGTGAAGTTATATTTCCCAATTAAATTCTTATATAATTTTATATTTAATTATATTGAATTGGTTGTTGTTTTGTTGTTGTGTGATAGGGATTTTTCATAGAATGAATTCAATATCATGTTTTAGACCTTCTATGTGTGGTTGTTCGAGGTTCTATTTAAGTGAAGATATCTGGAAATATTTTCATCATGTATACCTTTTTTCCTTTTAATGTGATTTCTTTGTAATAATTTAATTAAATATGATTTAGTTATAGATAGTTATTTATAATTCTTGGGTGTGATATAGAAACTCATGGTGATCGATAGAGGCTGAATGGACTTGGATGACTTGGAAAAAACAACTAGGATTTTCTTAGTTTGATATTTGACTTTGTTTTTTGGTAGATGGTCCTTTGTACTCTAACCTATAGTATTATGTATTATTTGTTAGCATGTGATACTCAGATGACTAACTTGGGTGAATTATGATAAATTAAAAATTATGAGGTGAATAAAATGGAATACACTATAATTGAATGACCATGTCAATTGAAGTAGGAGACCTAGTGCCATGATTAATTAGTTAATGAATTACCTATATTAATTAATTAAAATATGACTAATAAATTAACAAGGTTACAAGGGCCACAATTGACGTTGTGTGCTAGCTTGTTACCCATCCATTTATTTTTAAGGGTTGAATGATTGTTTATTTCATATCTTCTTTTATTGTTGATCCTATGTTGATGTTTGATCACATGATGTGTTTTTGTAGCTATGAGACCTATTCTTTTTTGATTTTATGTAGTGTATGTGTGTATCCCATGAGACCATGTTTGATTCCTTGATCACATGTGTTTTCATGTATATATCGTGATACTTATGTTGATTCTTGATTACATGAGGTTTTCTTCTGTATCCATGAGACCTATTCTTTTTTTTCTTTCATGTAAATCATAATGAATATGATACTCGCTTGATTTGATGTGATGTTTAATTTTTCATTTGTATCATCTATTATATGTATTTTTTTCATTTATCTTCTTGTTGAGTAATCATGTAGAACCTAAGAAACTATCCCCCCCCCCAATGGGGGTGTGTTAGACATAATGGTCAGCATGCATTGTACTATCACTCAATTGGATGTGTCATTAGACTATTCTATTTAGGGAGGTTTATGAGACTATTTGTGGAATTTACTTCTAATATAGAGATAAATAGGGTATGTTTGGGGTTCATATAATATTAATGAGCACATGAATAATTTAAAAATGGATGTTTTATTGCTTACTTGTGCATTGGTGATTATATGCTATCCTAATGTAGTTTTTTATTTTCTACTTACTTTTTTCTGATCTTATTACATAAATGTACACTATATTTTACTTTTTGGATATAAGACTGTGTGGGTGGTACCCTAGTGAGTTATATTCACACACTTATTGGGAGGATATGGAATTTTGGCCCCTCAGCATCCCTCACTTCTTGTAAATACGGTTTAGGTTGAGGCCCAAGTTGATTGTCTAGTGGGCTAGCTCGCTATGAGTCCAGAAACCGGAATGAGGTGAGGCTTGGAGTTACAAAGGCTCTTATAATTTTTTTTTCTTTCTTATACTTCTTATTAACCCAGTGGGTGGTAAAATAATATATTTTTGAATACTGGGTTTTCATATTATTCTGTCACATTTATATATATTTCATGTTAATTATTCTACATACCATTTTTATATATTGTTACATTTTTTGTTATTTATTGTTATTGTGTACTTTGATGGAGGATAGAGTCTCCCCATGATTCCACTTGAGAACCACACTAATAGTCGTTATCCTCTATCATATGGTGAGGCACACCAAAGGTAGTGTGTTATTCTATCTTCGACCCAATGATTCGGGTTGGGATGTCATAGTAGTGAAAAATGAAATACATTGTTTCATATAGTCAGTAGTCCTTAATTAAGAATGAGCGATGCTTTATTTTTTCCATTGTATGAAAATAAAATAAAGATAATTTTTTCATTTAAGGAATCATATTAATAATATAAATATCATATTATCAACCTTATGACCAGCCATGTGACGTGTAAATGAGAAATGAATTGCATTGTTTCATAGAGGTGGTTGTCCATACGTATGGACGAGCGATGTTTCAATTTTCCAACATATGGGATGGTTATAAGGTAGATAGTATTTTATATTTAAATAATCATAATTATTCCTTAAAAATCATATATATAAAATAAAATAATCAATATAACTATCTATATAAGGTTGTGAAGAGAAATGAAACACAATTATTCGTGGACCTGGTAGCTTACACGTACGAACAAGTGGTGTTTTCATTTCCCATAGGATAGAAAGGTGGTAGAAAATAGTTTTAAAATAAATATAATAACATTTTAGTTTACTAAATATACATATTTAATTATAATAATATGGTTATAATATATTTTACAGTGGTAAAAAAATAAACTTGAAAGAATTTGGTTAATATTTATAACTCCTCCTTGGATATTTTCCTTTAGTTTGCACCTTAAGCCTTCTAGGATTGGTATTTTGGGAATACTAAGACCTATAGGATATGGTTAAAATAGTTAGAGAGGAATTTGGGTAGATGATGGATGAGATAGGGTGATCAAAGTTTGTGTATAAGTGGATATATTAGGTTCACTTTTAAAAGTGAGAGGAGTGCTACCACTATAAATATTACGAATCTTAAATTACATTGAATTTATTTCTCCCAGAAAGTTTCTCCAATTCAGTATAATATAGAATATAGGATATTTTAAGGTATAAATTAACTCATTAAATAATATCTACATAATTTTTATAGATATTTTAATCCTTGTCTTTTATTGTAACTCCCCTATTTAACCCTTTTAACCCTTACCTTTGTGACAAACTTTTATCAAGGTAAGAGATAATTCTAAATAACAATGAAATTGACCTAATTTTCAAATATGAAAATGTTGATTCAATACATGGAATAAATTTTATAACATTAAATTTCTATAATTGTTAAAAATTACTTTTAATATAATCTATCAAAACACAATAAAGAATGGTTTTTAGAAAAATGAATTTTTTAAGCATAAAAATTATTTTACATGAAAATAAATAGTAATGTTAATTCCAATGGAATTAATTGAAAAATATTTAATAAAATAGATTTTGTTTACTTAAAAACCAAAACAAAACTTAAATAATAATTTGAACACTTGATTAAAATAGAATATCCAAAATAATTTAAATTAGAATAAAAAACATTACTTAGATTTTAAAAATGTCAAACATAGATTTTTTAGTTCAAAATTATATAATTATGTTAATTAATTTATTTTTCTAATATATATTTGGTCTTTAAAAAAAGGTTTTAAATTTTTAATTCATTCTTATATCATAAAAATGTCATAAAAGTGACATTATTTGAAAAATCTATATTTTTCACTGTTCATCTAAAAAACAATAATTTCTAAAAAATCCATAAAATTAACCCTAATATTATTTATAAATGATGAATTCAAGAATTTAGTTCATTTAATAAAATTTAAATTCTAAATTTTTTATTTTAAATGAAAATAAAAAATATAAATAAAAACCACTTTCATAGAAAAATGACCCTTTTAAAACAATAAGTATTATTAACCTTATTTCTATCATTTACCCATGAGTGTTAATTTTTTCACATTGTATATTCATAATGTATTGAATTTTACCATTAATTATAATAAAGTATTATTCAATTTATTTCATTGTTGAACATATAACATGAAATTGAACAAGATATTTACTTAAAGTAATACATACTAAAACCTTTTGTTGTTATATTCTCAACCCTTAAAGAAATTGTATCCTTACAATTTTTATCTCATATTTAGTGGATAATGGTTTAAAAAATCATAATAAATTAAAAACATTTATTTAATAGTATCCCTAATAATGGAACCTCAAAACAGAGTAAAAGAAAAGGAACCTGGAGTTGAACATATAAACATAAGTGGAAAGAAATGGATTTTAATATAAATTTATTAAATTTCATTTTCAAAATAACTTTAATATATATATTTTAAGACTAGTAAACTTATCATTTTCTTAATATTTTTTAGACCATGAATTTACCATTATGAGACTCAAACTTATGAATTATTTTCAAAATATATACCTTGATATCCAAGTGATATTTTCCATATAAATCTATAGATTTATCTTCTTCTTACTTATGTTTAAGTAATTATTCTACCATTGAGATAGAGAATAGGATAAATAATAACTACTTGAATTCCTTTTATACCTTAAGATTAATTTATTCTTTCAGTTCTGTTTCAAGAAGTTTTCCACCTCATCTTTATCTCATTTTATAAATGATGAATAATCATGATGAATTTTCATGCCTTAAGTACCAAAGTCAATGTTTTATAGATCATAAGATCTATAAAAGGGTAAAAATATATTCCACGTGTTTATATCAATTAACCAAAACCAAGTTTTTTAGCACAAGTTGTGTTAATATCCAAAATGAATAAAATTTCATATGAATAAATAATACATCAATGTCCAAAAATTCAATGATAACACCCAAAGATCAACTTAAATCATCCCATAAATAACTAAACGTAAATAATTTCAAAATATTCCTGACCAAAATTGAAACCCCAAATCTAAAATATTTGATATCATATTCATCCAATATCAAATTAATATTTATCTCAAAAAGATCAATCACTCATAAAGTCACATAACGAAATCTATATACCCTAATCATATATTCTCCAAAATATAGTAATATTTTCCTAAAATAACTTAAATTACCATGACATAAAACCACAAAAAATCATATATACTTTCAAAAGTTAACTCAATTTTTATTCCTCAATTAATATCAATAAATTTTACATAATATCCATTATTATCAAAAAAAATATCTCATTTACCTTGATTCATTTAATGTTCTAAAAAAATATAATAAACATTTATCCAAATAAACCATTATTACCTTAACATCAAAGACCTTATTAACCTTAAATGTTATCTTTACCTTAAAATTTTTATCCCCAATATAATAAAATTCTTCCCAAATAAACATTATAGTAAATCACATGATAAACCTAAGGGTTATATATACCACAATCATCTATTAAAACCTAATAAATAGCTCCAAAATATCATTAATGTCCTTAAAATAAAATCACATAAGTCCATAAAAAGTGTATTTATACATTTGAACATATGATAATCTTTAAAATTATCAACACCTAAATAAAATATCACTACATCACAACTCTTGGAACCCTGTATATATACACTTCAATCATTAAACTTACTTTATAAGCCTTTTTCCAAGACATTTCCATATTATTCATTAATACTTACTTCCTATAATAAAAAAATAAATCATATCATATGATTTATAAATATCAGTCTAATAATGTTTCTAAATTTAGACATAAGAAAAACAAATAATTCATTCCCTTTATAATTATTTCGAATTTACCTCATATTCATTTATAAAAGCATATGAATTTGTTAAATCTTTATTCATATGATCTTTCTAATCCCCTTATTGATGTTTCTTCCTAGGTAATAAATGGTTATAATGACCATACATACCGAATTTAAAACATTCACCTGTTTATGATACCTTAATAAGATCTTTTTCCCCTACATTGAGTTAACTGAACTCTTCATTTTTACTTGTATGTTTATGACTATATTCCCTCATTTTCCACACTTAAACCAATTTCATATTCCTTTGACTTATTCTCCTAAGTGTTTTTTCCCATATCATTCACATTTAGTAAGTTGAATATTTTTTTATTCATGATCTTTATCATATGTACATCTATAAAACTCCATTTTTCTCTAAGTTTTTTCATTATAAAAATCAATTAGGTTATGTTTATTAATCATAAATTAATATATCATGTTAGGAATAACCAAAAGAGTTTTTACACCAGATATTATCCATTTTGGTTCATATACTTTCAAAACCACCACATTGTCATTAACATCCATTGTTAATTGGGTTCTGGTTGGTTCCAACTATTAACTAAAAAATATTTAGTGTGAGTATATAAAATAAAATAATAATAAAACATCTTATTAAGAGGATGAATACTAAGATATTATTAACCATGTCGTGTTGTATTCAATTATTTCAATTTAATAAAAAATAACTATAATTCTTGGTAACGTATTAACATTTAAGGTTATATAAGGCTTATAAGTTATGATTCCAAACCATCATATTAAACTCTAAAGTTTTACAAATATTTTTTATTTTCTCATTAAATAACATTATAACATCTAAAATTATCTTAAACCTTGATATGATACTAACTATAAGACCATATATCCTAAACAACCCATAATTACATGATATATAGAAAGGGTTCTTCTTTATTAAATTTCTATGATCATTTAGATTTATAGTTTTTGAGAATTAGGAAAACTATTTTATAAAAAAGTGGACACTTCCACACATTCTACATTTTGTCCACAAAAATAGGTTCTTAAATTTACACTATTGATTATTTCAAGATACTTTTCCTTCATATAATAAAATTCAACCTAGTGGAAAGATCAACCATTCTATAGTTCCTACACATCCTTAGATATGATTAAAAACATTTAAAAACAAGGTATGGGAACAAAAATCTTAGTAATGGATATAAAATTAAAATAAACCCATTAATCCAATGAAACACTTAAAAACCCATAAAAATATTTTCCTTTTTCACAATAAACATTTAGATTATAAAATAAATCATAATCACATATTAAAATAAACATTTACTAAAAACCCTTTAAAACTCATAGTTAGAATATAACAACTACAAAGGTATCTTAGGAAATCATGAGAACCTATGAAATAGATTTTCCTTAAAAATAAATCTTTCACTTTTAAAAGATAATATACCTTTTTATTGGATAATATTTACAATTAAAACTCTTAGAAATCATATAAAAACCTGGGATTTACTTTATAAAATTATATTTATCATCTGTTCCCACTCATGTTTTACTCGTACGGAATAACTCATAATTGGTTAATTCTAATCATCATTTATCTAGAGAATAAATCGTTAACCAATAAATTATAGATCTATATCCCATGTTTTACCAACATAATATATAAATTCCAAGAACAATAACATGAAAAATAACTCATAGGGATAGAATTTAAACATAAAACTCATAAACACAATCATCATTCCTTTATAGCTTGATTAACTCATCGAAAAGAAATAGGTTTTATGTCAATTTCCTTAAAATATCATCATAAAATGTCTAAAGAAATATGGTCGATAATATCATTATATAATATCCATACTGGTTCATAAAAAATAATAAAGTATATTTACATACAAAAAAACACATTTATAAAATCATTTTGAAATTTCATTAAAAAATAAAAGGATTTTTTTCTTTTTGTATCTTTTAAAAATAAAAAATTCCCAGAACCCTAGGAATAATTTTTTTGAATCATGGAAAATTATAAAGGAATATTTATAATAAAAAATGATCATGGTAGAGGGAAAATCCTTTCATTATATATACATTAAATAAACCTTCCTTTAATACTTTTATAAAGAAAGTCAAAAGTGAGTTGTATGAAAAATATTCAAAAAAAATACATTTAAAAGAAAATGTATGGGATTATAGTGTAAAATGGGTGAGCTATAAAACCTAGTAATGGAATAATGAAAGGATTTTCCCTCTACCATGATCATTTTTTTCCAATGAATGAAAAGAAAGTAAAGAAGATAAAGTTTTACCTTTAAAAAAATGTAACCATGTTATAAATATCATATTTATTTATTAAATTCATCCTTATGAATATCCATGTGTTTCATAAATGAAAAATTAATTACATCACTTCATATAGGTGGTAGTCCACATGTACACATAGGCAACTTTTCCATTTTTCAACAAATGAGATGGTAAGAAGGAAGATAATATTTCATCTTACTAGAATCAAAATTATTTAATAAAAACGTATATATATCCATTAAATACATCTTAATAAATAGTTATGTGAGTTGGTGATGAAAAATGAAATGCAGCGTTGTATGGAGCCGGTAGTCCACATGTACACACATGCAATGTTTTAATTTTCCATAAGATGGAAAAGATGTAGAAAATAACTATTCCATAAACATAATAGAATTTAAGTTTATTAAATATGTTTATGGAATTATATTAGTAAGGTTAGGATAGATTTGAAGGAGGTATATGTAGAAATAAACTTGAAATAATTTGGTTAAGACTTATAGATCCCCCTTGGATATCATCCTTTATCTTAAAAATTAAACCTTATTTTATTTCTCATTTAGTAAGAACAGGACCTATAAGACATGTGGAGGAGAGTAGGTGAGGGATTTGGGTAGAGCTTTGTTGATATAGGGTGTTTAAAGTGTGTGGATAAGTGATGAGAGGATGTTCCCTTTTATAATTGAGAGGAGTGACACCTTTGTAAATATTTTGAACTTTAAAATATAATAAAGGGATTTATAATGGAATTTATAGAGACCTAATCCTCATAAAAATATTATTACAATATTTTTAACATAAATATACAATAAAAATGACCTAAGGATCCAAAGTCCTGGTGTATTTAAAATACATATTTTATAAAATATTGACATGAAACTAAAATAGAACATATTTATTTTACTCTATATAATGTGATATTAAATCACTTTGAGATTATAAAATTATATAGGATAAAATTTGAAATTCATAAAATAAAATGGGTGAGCTATAAAACCTAGTAATGGAATAAGCATGATAATGAAGCATGACATGTGAGTCAAAAGGCATAACATGATATCATAAAAGAAAAGGATCATGAATAATCATATGAGAGAATGATATGAAGAATGTGTAATCAAAAGATAATGGTAATATTATAATGTGTCCAAAACATAAAACATGAAATAATAACAAGTCAAGATTCATTTCCAAGACAACATAACAAAGTAGACAGAGTCCCATCATGGATTAGGTTTACACTATAATCCCATACATATCATATCACAGGATATACACATTACCCAATGCATTGGAGTGATATAAAGGGAACCCTTCATAGAATTTACATTTATATTTTTTCCACATAAGGAAATCATACACAAGTAATAATCATAATAAATACCCATGGAAAGAAATAGGATTCATAATTTTACCTCAAATAATAGTCAGAGGATACCCCATTAAGATTAAAAATAGAATAAGTAGTTAAATATTTTGACTTATCATATTTTAATAAATACTCATAGGTATAAAATATGGAGTTCATTGGAATAATATTTCATGAGAAAGGGTGGAGAAGTAATTTTGGACTTGAACTTCTTTAGTGAGGTTTAAGGAAAATGGTAAGGAATATTTAAAGATGGTAAGAATATCATGTTTTCAATAGAATAATAAATTAAATAAAAATGTTTTGACATAAGAAAATGATAAAATTTATAAAACATGGATGTATTAAAACATTTTATGGAGTGGTACTTGAAATGGGGTAAGAAACAAACAATTTTTCTTTAATCGAGTTCTCTTAATGAATAAAATTGAGAAGGAAACATTAAAATTTTCTTTATACCCAATAAAGGTAATAATTAATAGGTATATATGTGAGGGGTATATATATAAACAAACTAAATTAATATATGAGATTAATAGTGTGATGAATTGAGTTTTAGAGAAAAAAACATGACCTAAAATAAAGGAGGCTGGTTCGAAAGTTCCCTTACCTTTGATCCTCGACTCGCTCGGTACAATCACATAACTTCTTAAACAATAAAATTAAATTTATGAAATAATTATTTAAGAAATTTTTTATCTATATTTTATTGATTATAATAATTTTATGTTTTTTAAATTCATTTTTTTAATATATCATGTTTGCTCATACTCTCTTGAGGGTGTTCATTTCATGGTTCCAAAGTCGCTTTAGTGTGTGGTTAATTATTGAATTTCTTGTAAAATGGTAAAAAATAGAAGTAAAATGAAATGATACTCATATCATACTTGGAGTTTAATTGGTCACAAGATATCCATATTTATTTAGGTAGAGAGATTATTCATTTTGTATAAACATTATCATTATATAGTTAGTTCATTTAGGAAGTTTTGTCGACCATCGTGAACTAGATTTTTTTATTTAATTAAATGATAATTAATACATTAAAAATAATTAAATATGTTATGATATAATTATTATCATCAAATTTAACCATAATATTATTTTTATAACTATCCATGAAGGCGTTGGAGAAAAATAAATTACGGTGTTCATGGAGGTAGTGAACCCACCATAATATGAACAATTGTTTTTGTTTTAGAATGAAACAAAATTTTTTTTGATAAATTATATTCCATTAACACAATAAAATTACTATATATTTATTATATAGGAGTTATTATGTCATGTTTCCTAGATTTCTTTTGGAGGATGAAAATGAAGAATGATTAAAAAGCTCAGTTGAGAGTATTACCTTCTCTTTTGGATGTATCCTCTTAGTCCTACCCATAAGACATCATGGAATGAATTTTTGTTATTAATAAAACTACTTTTAAATGTTTATAATGGCTAGGTAGATAAATTTGATGTGTTTTGGCTATATATAAGGCTTATATGGTGTGTGTAGAATGAGTGATATTTACAAGGATTTGAGAGGGGTGTTTTTGAATATAATATTGATTAGTTTATTATTTTAGATCAAGATAACCAATAATGTCTCAACCTGTCAATGGTTTCTCTTTATTTTTATCCTTTTATTGATTTTTGATCTTTTGTTTGAGTTTTGGGATGAGTTTTCGGCAATATTTTTTGAGTTTTGGAGATTTTGGGTGGTTTTTGGTCATGTGCATGGTCTGAGCGTGGTTTGGTCCAAACCGTGTGAGGCCAAGGATAAATCGTGCAACCTTTCATTATGTCAGGGACAAGGTGCATAGATTGTGCACAATTAGAGTAAATATTTTGGAAAAAATGTGAGGAGGATCTTTCATTTGACAGAATCATTTTTCATGGTTGGTGCACAGTTTCAAAAAACTATGTGGCTAGGTTGTACATGTTCCCCTTCTCTACAGTAGGGTGCACATGGTTAGAACAGGATCTAGAAGACAGTACGACCAAACCATGTGTCCTGCCTAGAGTTCAAAAAAAAGAATAAAAATTAAATGAAAATATAATAAGATAAAAATAAAATAAAAAAGGAAATGTTTTAATAATAATAAAAATTATATTTTTATTATTATTAATCTCATTATTATTATAAAAATCTAACTAAAGGGGGAAACCCTCTCCCCCTTTCCCAATAGGTTGATCCCCCCCTCCATGTCACATGACTAGGAAACCTCCTCCCCTTCTTAGCACACACAAACTCCCTCCTTATGGGTGTCTGATTTTCCACCGTTTCTTGGTGAGATAATCTCTGCATATCCCCTATTATAATCTTCCTTCCCATTCCTTTATTTCATAGTGTTCCTTCTACTCTATGTGGTGTGCATGCCTAGGTTGAACCCTAACCCATTTGGGGTTTTACCTTGTTTCTTCTTGATGTTTAGTGTTATTTGGTCCCATTGAGGCTGGTTATTGCCACAACCGTCAAAGGTAACATGTTTTACATTGATTTAGGGTAAAGTTTTTCACTTCCTTCACATTGGTTCAATTTTAAATTAGGGTTTTGTTATTTCTGAGTTCCTGGTATTTTTCTAGAGTGTGTCGGACCTCACTGTGGTGGTTTTGACTTGTCATAGTTAAAAGAGACTTACATAGGTATTCATAGGTAGGAATATATATACATAAATTCTCTCAATATATATATATTCACACATGGTGGTATGAATATATATATTGGTGATAGGTGTTCTTATGTATATATATGTAGATGAATATGTGTATAACTGTAAAGGGGTATATGAAAGTATAAGCATATATATAAGGATCCCCTTGTACTTGTTTAACCACAAAAATATTTACATAGGGGATATGTTTCCTTATATATCTGAGAAGGTTATTATATGTTCAAGTGTAAAGAGAATATTCTAATAAATTTCTTCAAGAATTTTTCCTTGAGGTTGAGGTGGGTTACCTATTCCAAAGCCTTTAATTTTAATTCCTTAATTTATTTAGTGTTTTTAATAGTAAATTGTTTGTATAATCTATGAAAATTGATAGTGATGCTTGGTGTTGTACTTTTATTTATTTTTCATATTCACCATCAATTTTTTACATGTCTATTCTTCATTAAAATATGATTCCAAGCTTGTTTTGGAATGCTCAACATTTTAAATTCATAAAAGTGGTTTCCAAAATTGTTTTGTGTGTGTGATGGGTATTTCCAATGATGTTTGGTGTGTGTAAAATAGTTTTGAAAGTTGAATTTAATGAAATTTGGTTCATGTGTGATTTTAAATAGGGGAAAATTCATGTTTTGGTAAGTTTGGAAAAGTGTTTTGGTGTGAATTTGAGGTTAAATAGTGACTTCTCTTTTTAAAATGGTGGATTGTCAAGTTATGATTCATGTGATGATATGGTTATTATATGGAATAGAATTTCATTCAATATCAATAATGAGTTAAGTATATGGGAAGCCCGATTACTTAGGTGGGATGAATAAGACTAGTACACTAGGTAGATCTGTAGGGTCAAGGCCCAATTTCCCCCTAGATGGATTGACACTACAACACTAACTAATTATTTATAGTGATTGGAGACCACTAGAAATTTAGATTGAATTCTCTTTAGTGGCTCATGCATGAGGACATTGTGGGTTATGGTTTATATACAATGTCACTGAGTTATAAAGATACTAGGTCCCCATTAACCCTAGATACTTTGGGATTTCCCAAGGTGCATGTGTTGGGATTTCCATTTCATTTTCTTTCAAAAAAAATTTCTCCTTTATTAAAACCAAGATTCGATTTAAACTACTTTCCTTTCACATTGAAATGTCTATACATGCCTGGAAACTATTTTGGAAATGTGATGGAAAGAAAATGGTTTTTCTTGAAAATAGAATCTAGTTACTTGAATTTGAAAAGAATTAAAAACATTGTTTTTATATGGTTATATTTTCAAACTAGCAGGAATTTTTTTTCATTTTAAAGGCAAGGCGTAGAGAATAGTTTATTTGGGTATGCCTACTGAGTTTTAATACTCATGCCTATAGCTCTATTTTTTTTATTTTCTGGTGATGCCTCTCGCTCTATTTTACTCATAGAGAGAGTGTGATCTTATGGTTGGGGATGACTTATAATGTCACATGGAGGTATGTGTTGAAGTTTATTTCTTTATGATGTTCTTTTATTTTTATTGTTCATTTTATATTTTTTTATTTATTTGGTTATCATGGGATAAATCATTACTAGCTATGTATTCTTGATGCCCAAAATTAGCTTCCAGCCCGGGAGGATCGGGAATGCCTCTCAATCCTTATCGCGGGCTAGATCGGGTAACTGATTTAGGGTTGACCTGGGTTGGTTTAAGAAAAAAGGGTATCAAATAGTATTCTTATTATAAGGGGTGTTAGGTATATTAGAGATAAAACAATTCGGACTCAAGAGTTAGGGATAAGAAGATCATTGAAAACTCTTTCTTGTTCTGATCCTACAGTTTCTAGGGGTGGTCTGGGATTTGAGTATTTGGTTTTTGTTTGTGTGGATGGGGAATGAACAAGGTATTGATATGGTGTTCCTCAATGGGATTAAATGGAGTAAATGCCAATGTGGAGCCCGAATGTATGGTTCAAGACACTTCTAGTGGTTAGTTCTTTCTTAGGGCATAGTCCGATAAACCATATAGTTGAGTTAGGCATAAACACGAGTTTCTCATCCAGGTGCTTCGGTGTGAGTAGTGTTTTTGGTTTGGTTTTGGTTGGTGTGAGTGCATTTTCAAATGAAGATGTTATTTAGAGTAGGAAAATGGTTTTTTAAATGAAAATGATTTCTGAAAATGCTTTACAGATTGATAAAAATGGGTTTTAAAAGACAAAGATATTCATAATTATGAAAAGCTTAGGAGAATGTGGAGAAAAAGTGAATTTAGAATTTGGTAAATTTTTGGTTTTGAGGATAATATGGTAAGTATATCCCCTGTTATTCCTTATAGATGTTCACATATGTGTGTGTGTGTGTGTGTTTATATAAAGTTCATATTAACATGTATGAATAAATGATATAATTGGAAGTGGGATGCACATGTATATGACTATTCATAGGATATTGTGGGTGAGAATATAAAATCAACGTTTGATTTGGTTTTTCCAAAGTGGCTTTTGGAATGAAAAATGGGTTTTGGAAAAAATGGTTTCAAAAAGGAAAAATATTTTTGGGAATATAGTTTGGTTTATCAAGTTGCATTTTGGTTTTTAAATCAAATTTTAAAAGTAAGTAGGTATTTTTGAAAATTGGCCTTAGGTAAAATGTTTTTGAATTTAATAATAAAATGGTGTTTTTTGAAAATGGATTTTGGGTTTGTTTTGTGAGGTTTGGTCTTTGATCATGGGTTTTGGATTGGGATGTGATTTTGGTTAGGTTTTGATTAGGATTTGGTGGAGTTTTGGTTTGATGTTGGATTGGGTTGTGATTTTATTTTGTTCATAGTATGCTACACAGAAAGGTCCCCAAGGTTTTTTGTGAGTTTTTTTAAGTTTTTTCCTTTTCCTATTCTCCTAATGAAGTGGTAGAATCGATTTATTATCAGTGTTTGCCAGTTTTCCATACTGATTGAGGTTCGTTAGGGGAAATGGTGTGAATATAGTAAGTAAAAATAATTTTTAGGAATTTGGTAACTCCTTAAGTGGTGAGGGTTCAAGATGTTTTATGTTTTTTGAGGGTTTGGTATTGGATCGGTGGAAGGTCATAATTCCATTCTCATTGCGAGTTGGGATGTCTTGTGTGATCTTCAAGACAACTTTCATTTAGTGGTTTATTCTTGAGGAAGTGAATGAGAATTTATAGAGCTCATGCACACTCAATAAATTCAAATAATGGTAATGGGTAAAGTTGACCTTTTTAAAGAACTAGTCTCCATTTTCCAGTGTTATTCCTTGTTAGTTTCAATCCTTTTCATTATACCACTCACTGGTTTTCTCCCAGTGTGGTCGATTTGGGCACTCTGATCCTTATTGTTATCATATATAAAATCCTTTCCATTTGTGTAGCCATTTGGGCCACCTAGAGAAGTTCTAAAAGTGACTTCATCAGAAGAAGAAGTCTTGGTCAGAGGATGTCAACTTCTAACTGCGAGATAGTGGATGCTTCAGATATTAGGGCTCTAGCCGCATTCCTCAGAGTAAAGCTTGCACACATTCTAGAATCACAGGGGTGTGGAGAACCTCGGTCCAACTTTTGTCTATAATTATAGAGTATGAACAGTTTAATTTCATCTATTTTAGTTTTCTAGGTTTTCAAAAGTTCCTATTTGGTTTTGAGAAGGCTTTCTAATCTTGTTTTCTTGTAATTTTTGTGGTTGTGCCTTATGGATGTGAACCCGCGAATGGTTTTCTCTTTTTGTATTAGTTTTAGTTCTTATTTTCACTCTTTGGAGATGTTTATGTATTATGGAAATGATGAATGTTGGTTAAGATTATTGTTTCATTTGAGTTCCTTCTGTGGATTTTCCATAGTTTTTGGGGTCTTCAGTTTGGGTTGGGAGTTCTCAAGTTTCTTCGTGTTGGAGTTTCCATGTTGGGGTCATTGATCGGGTTGGGTTTTGTGGTAGAGAGAACCCCCCCTCCTTTTATTTTCCTATAGATCTCATCGATTTTTTCCCTAGAGCTGGTCAGGTGTGACATGTAGAGTGGAAAGGTCACATTGAGGTTCATGGTTTCACTTGATTTCATTCAGTTTCAAACTTGAGTTGAGTTTCTCATTTGGTTGGGTGACTTTCTGGGCGGAGAAAGTTTTTTTTGGTGGAGATAATTATCACACCTTGACCACAGTTCCTCTTTATTTTATCTTTTTCTTGATGTTGGATATTTTGGTCTAATTTCAGATTGAGTTTTCTGTTAGAATTTTTTATTTTTGGATATTTTGGGTGGTTTTTGGTCTTGTGCACAGTTTGAGCACTATTTGGGCCAAACCATGAAAGGATAAGAAGAAATTGTGAAACCTTATTTTGGTGTTAGGGATGAGGCATATAGATTGTGCATAGTTAGAGGATACCATGAAGAAATAATGTGAGGAGGCTATGCTATTTTATAGAACCATTTTTCATAGGTGGAGTATGATTTCCCAAATCGTTCAGCCAACCCACTCATGTTCCCCTTCTCTCTAGTAGGGTGTACATGGTTAGTGCAATATTTTCCAACTGTTTAGCCAGCCTATGTATGTTCCCCTTCTCTCTATTAGGGTGTACACGATTGTTGCATAGTCTAGTAAACCATATGAACAAACTGTGCAGCCTTCCCAGAATACACAAATAATAATAATGAAATAAAAATAAACTGAAAATAAAATAAGATAAAAATAAAAAAATAAAAAAAATAAAAATGAAATTTTTTTAATAATGATATTATTATTATTATTATTATTAATTTCGTTATTATTATTAATAAAACACAACTAGAGGTAGAACCATCTCCCCCTTTCTCGATTAACCAACCCCCTCCCTATCACATGACCAAGCCCCCCCTCTCCCTCTCAGCCCGCACAGTCTCCCTCCTTTTAGGTGTCTTATTTTCTATCATTTCTTGGTGTAGTAATATTCAAGGATCCCCTATTATCCTCCTCTTCCTGCCTCTTCCTTTATTTATTTTTGTTCTTTATTCTCTATATGGTGTGCACACATATGTTTAACCCTAAATCGTTTTTGTGTTTTTCCCTTGTTTCTTCTAGACATTTAGGGTTTTTTGGTCCCATTAAGGCCAGTTATTTTAATGGTCATCAAAGGCATCATATTTTGATTTGATTTTGGGTAACGGTTTCATTTCCATCACATTGGTTCAATTTTAAATTATGGGTTTTGTGGTTTTTGAGTTCCTAGTATATTTCTAAAGTGTGTTGTATGTCACTGCGGTGGTTTTGGGTTAATGTTTTCAAAAGATACTTACATGGGTATGAAAAGGTAGACATATATATATATATAAGTCACCCCATTATATATATATTCACACATGGTGTTATGAATATATATATTGGGGCTAGGTGTGATTATATATATATGCATACGTGTGTAAGTTTATAGGGCTATATGTAAGTGTAAGCATATATGTAAGGATCCCCTTGTATATTTGTTGTCATGAAAATATATACATAGGGTATAGGTATCCTTATATTATGAAAAGGTGTATATGCATGCAAGTGGAAAGGGAATATTCTAGTTGTGGTCTTCAATCATCACACCTTGAGGTTGAGGAAGGTTCCCTATGCCCAAGCCTTTAATTTGAATTCCTTAATTTCTTGAGTGTTTTAAAAATTGTTTTTAATAGTAAATAGTATGTTTATGCAATGAAAAGTGATGGTGATGCATGGTTTTGTACTTTTCTTTATTTTTAACATTCACTGTCATGTTTTGACATGTGTATTATTCATTAAAATATGATTCCATGCTTATTTTAGAATGATCAACATTTTAAATTCTTAAAAGTGTTTCCAAAATGGTCTTAGGTGTGTGATGGGTATTTCCAAAGATTTTTTGGGTGTTTAAAATTGTTTTGAAATTTAATTGAATGAAAATGAGGTTTCCTGAGATTTTAAAGAGGGGAAAATTTTATGTTTTGGTATGTTATGAAATTTCATGGGATTTAGTGTGAATTTGATGTTAAATGGTGATTTCCCTTTTAAAATGGTGTCTTGTCAAGTGTTGAATCATGTTATGACGTGGTGATTGTGTGGAATAGAATTTTTTTGTATTAATAAAAGGTTTAGAACGTGGGAAGCATGTGTAATTAGGTGGGAAGACTGAGATTAGTATTCTAGGTGGATTGGTAGGGTCGAGGGCCAATTTCCCCTAGCTGGATTGACACTACAACACTAACTGATCATTGATGATGATTGGTGACCACTAAAACTTTAGATCAACTTCTCTCTAGTGGATCATACATGAGGATGAAGTGGGTTATGGTTTTTATGCCATGTAACTAAGGGAAACGTATCCTAGGTCCCCACTAAGCCTAGATACTTAGGGATTACCCATGGTTCTTGTGTTGTGATTTCCATTTCAATTTATTTCATAGTTGTTTAATCCTTTATGAAAACCATGCTTCAATCTAAGATGTTTTAATTTTATTTTGAAATGTCTATACATGATTGGAAACTATTTCTATAAATGTGATGGAAATAAAATGGGTTTTCTTGAAAATTTAATCTTGTCATTGAATTTAAAAATAATGTAAAACCTTATTTTTATATGGTTATATTTTGAAACTAGCATGAAATGGTTTTCATTTTAAAGTTAAGTCATTGGGAATAGTTTATTCATGAAAACCTACTGAGTTTTAATACTCATGCTTATATCTCTATTTTTTTGTTTAGATTTTGTTACTACTTCCCTCTCTGGTTCACTCATTCAGCGAGTGTGATCCTATAGTTGGAGGTGACCCATGAGGTCACATAGAAGTATGTGTAGTAGTTTATTTTTTTTATTGTTTTTGTTCATTTTATATTTGTTTATTTATCTATTTTTCAAGGTATAAATCATTCCCAACTATATATTCTTGATTCCCATCACTAGTTTCCAGCCTGGGAAGATCCGAAATGCCACTCGGGCCTTATCGTGGGCCGGCTTGGGTAACCAGTTCAAGTTCGACTCAGGTTGGTTCATGAAAAATAGTGTCAATTATTTTGACTATACAAACACATATCTCATGTGAGTTAAAAATAATGGATTGTTACATCATCTATATATTTATATTATTATGATAAGTACCTTATTTTACCATATTCCATTATTCGCAAAAAAACCAAATATTTTAGAAAAATACCAAAAAATTAAACTAACTATTTTTTGACATGTAGATTTGAAAAATGAAATACCTTTGGTAAAAAAAATATAAATATGATAAATTTATTTTTTTTAATACTTATTTTTTTGAAATATACCAATTTTAATATTACGATCAATTTTCCAACCCTTTGAAAAAAATACTTAGAGTCTAGACAAATTATATTATAATTTCAATACATCTTAATATTACATTATAAACACATCTTATTAAAATAATTATTCAATTAAATTTTTATATTTATCATAAAAATATAAATAAAATATATATGACTTACAAAAATATAAAAATTATTTTATCATTTTAAAAATATTTATTTATTTATATCATGATATAAATTTTTAATAATTTTATTTTCTAAGATAACTAAATATTTTTTTTAAATTACATTGGTGAGGTTACTATTCTAATGGTCAGATTATTATTCCTAACAATTAGATTACTATTACAATGGTAAGATTATTATTCTTACAGTCATATTTGTAATGGTCATATGGGTTCCCTACCCTATATAAATAAATCATATTTCATTAATTATTCATTTAATTATATTTTATCTCAAGGTTATATATATTTTTGTTTTCAAAATGCAGATTTCATTACTAATTTTTTTTTCATTTCTATAGAGTTGCTGTGAGTGTGATCATTCTAGGGGATCGAGTAGATCAAAATTTTCAAATTATAGTTATATTATTTTCTATTTTGTGTCCCATTGTAATTAATTAATTAATTATGGATATATTAATTAAAAAAATGAGATTATATAATAGTAAATACACCATTGATCATAATATTGTCACAAATTTTACACATTATTATTTCTTATAATAGTACACCATATATTGATAAAAAAACACTAAGTAATTAAATTTATAATTGAATATAAAACAAGTACTAAAAATCATGTAACAATGTGTTGCAATACCATAATCTTGTACTTCGGTGGATCATACTTGAAAAATCAAAACAAGTACATGAGATACCTTGATATTAAGAAGAAAATAATAAACATTGGAATTGACATGAAAAAAAAACTTAGAGAATGTTACAAAGAGGTTTAAATATTGGTGTATATATAAGGATCAATATGAAAATTAGGAATTATGACCATTTTTCAATAAGACCATCACCAATTATGAATGTTTCCCAATATGAATTTTGGGCATTATGACCATTGGTGGTATAGAGATTAAGAATATATCGTTAGGATTAGTCTATAATAAGGTTAATGGTGAATGTTAATTATTATAAAAGGGTGGAAATATGGATTCATCCAGTAGGGATATCCCTTATGAATTTCATTTATCATATCTTGGGAAGGAGTTAGCATCACTGGGATTCTACCTTGACCAATCCCATACAAAAATCTACTAAGTGAAGTTGGAGAAAACCCATATTTAGGAGAAGTTCAAGTTTGTGAAGGTCACCACCTAAACAATGTTGGATTAACCACCCCATGAGAGTACCACCATTTCACACCTTACCCTTATAGAATATTCTGGTGGTATTAAAGATTATATATCTTGGGTTTTATTTATATTATAATGTAAACTCTCTAATAAATTTAAAGGATGTTTACTTGCATACTTTATTTTTTATGTATGTACCAACCTAAAATAAAAGGTAAAATGTAGATAATTAGAGAATGAATTTGGTAAAATTGATTTCATATTTGGAATTCAGACATATTAATTATTCGAGGAAATAAATTTAATAATGTTTAATTAAAATAGTAAAATATGGTACGAATGGTGGAATACGGTGAAATACGGTAAATAAAGTATATATGACATAATATTTATGTAATCATTAGTCATTTTGGCCAAGGAAGAAATATTTCACTATTTTTAGAACTAAACACTATATTGGATCATTAATGGTTTTATTGGAGTATAATGGTTATTGTGGGGCACTAAAGGAAAGTGGAATAATAAAATAATTAATAAATTATTCTATGAAATTACACTCACCACACCTATAAATACCAAACCATACTCTCATTAATACCCATAAAATTTGAAGTTAAATATTAATTTAACTATAAAAAAGTGTATAACCTAACTCTCTATTCATTATTTTAGAGTTTGGTTGGATTTAAGGCTGGTTTCCAATCAAAGAATCTCAAGAGAGGTAAGGGTTCCTATTTCTCTCTCTTCATTTCTTATTTGGATTTCTTTATTTGTAACCTCTTTTAAATTTTTATTTTATATGATTACATGTTAGATATCTAAATTTTTATCTTCTAATTGAAATATTATAATGGATTTATTACCCAAACCTCTTAATTTATACCCTTTTTGTAAGTCGTTACTATGCTGAAGTAAGGGTTGATTCTATTTCCCTTTACAAATCCTTTTTACATTTCCATTATCGTATCATTTTTAATCCACAAGTTTTTATGTTTATTTAATTAAATTTTCCATTCTTAAGAGGTATTACCTTTGTTATAATTACTTTCACTCACATTAATACCAATTTCTAAGTCGTTTCTATGCCTAAAGCTCCTAATATCCAAAGAAATCCTATAATTTGGTTAAGTAAAAAGTGTGTCATTTTCTAAGAAAATACATCCATGAATAGATACTACAAGTGGAAGTGGTTTTGGATTAGATTAATTTATGGGTAATAAACCCTAAAAGAGTAGGCCTGGTTTTAAAACCCCTATATTTTATGATATAGTTATCATTAAATTAATTTTATTTCCTTGATAACTTGTTTTACACGTGACACTGAGTTTAAAAAACCAAATTATACTTTTGTAATATTATTATTTAATGCAAAATTTATCACTTGTCCATTGAATTGAAGGAAATAAAGTGGATTAACCACATTATGAAATATATTTAAAGGTCCTACTCTATAAAAATTTATTAATTATTTCTTAATAAATAAACACTCAATTTTTAGTAGTCTTTTTATTCTTCAAAAATACATTTTCTTCCAAAAATGAATTTTATTGATTTTTATGAGATAATGTTATAATTCATTTATAGAAATTTAAAAAAATTATAAAAAATGAAATCATTTTTTAAATAATCATATCAATATTACTTTAGGTTGAATTTTATGGATTTTTTTTGAAAATATTGATTCTCTAGTGAATAGTAAAAATTATTGATTATTATTGAAAATAATATTTTTGTTTCAATAATTTAAAAATTTTAATATTTTTTGAAAATATTTTCAAAGGAAAATTAGTTATATTATATTATTAATAATATAATTGTGTTCATTAGAATTAATTTTATGGTTTAATTTAGTATAAGAATATTTATATATAAAAGGATTCTTTCTGGGAAAAAAAATTTCGTTACGTTTCGGGTTTTTATCTTAAATTAATTTCTAAAACATATAGAAATTGAATCTTTAAAAGTTGATTTCATATTTTTAATCATGAGATCAAAATTTTAATAAATATATCACATTTATTTTTGGTCAATATGAATTGAATCCAAGATAAATTTTTTAAACCATGATAATGGTAAAATTAGTTAATTAGGGTTCAAACTAATGTGATCAGGATTAAAATTCATCCAAAAACTTGATTTTACTTATTTTATGAGTTTATTTCATCTATAATCATAAAAACTTACAAAATTTGGCCTTTTGTAATTTAAAATTTATTTTTCCTTTTATAATATTGAAGTAAAAGATAAAGTAAAAAATGTCACTTTCTTGCTTTTAATACCAATAATACATTATGACAGGGATACAAGAAAATTATTCTTGGTTATAAATTATTTTTTGAAATGATAATGGTTTATTTATCATGTTTATTTATTTTTAATTTTTAGTGATGAAATATTTACCTTAAATGTTTATGCAACACCGACATAGTGCTTGTGTAAATAATAGAAAAATCAGATTAATGTTTTTTAAAACTCTAATTATGTTTTTTTGAGTTAGTTATAGTGACCCATTAATATTATAGATAAATATAAAATATTATGGACATTTAAAAGGTTTATATTCTAATTTATTTGTTTTCATGTTGTTTTCAAAGTCAAAGTAATTGAATAGTTCCAAATATTACATTAATGGTATTTTATAATAAATAATAATTTATTAAATTATTTAAAATAAAAAAACATATATTTGGAAAATTTAATGGGATATTGTTTAAAGTATAAATCATGGTCCATTTATGAGTAACTTTTCTTTTTATGGTAACATTTTATTCCCTCGAAGAGTGGAAAACACTGATATTGTTGTAATTGTTACAAGGGTTAATGGGTAGAGGGGTGGGTTAAAACTAAAAAATAATGGTAAAAGCATAAAAAAAACTTTTTATAATTTTATTTTATTAGGTTATTAAGAATAATAACCATATTATATTTTAATTATATTAATTTGTATCTATTTTTTCCTAAATATTAATTTATATTAATTTAATACCTTAAGTAATTCAAAGAGTGTCACTCCCCTCACATATAAAAGGGAACATATTATCCTTCATTATTCACAATGTTTGAGACTTATATCTCATCAAATAAATTACATAATATCTTACTATATTCCTTCACTGCAGCCTATAGTTTCTTTTATTTCCAAACTACATCCTTTCAAGACTTAAGGTGTAAACTAAAGAAGGTTTCTCTATGAAGAGGTAACACTCTTAACCAAGAATTTTAAATTTTAAATTTTATTATACCTTATAAAAATTTATGTTATAAATTATAAAATAATTAATTAATTTTATTAAATATATTTAGTTGTTATTATGATGATGGTACAACCATTATCAACCTTATTCCCATCCGTTGGAAAATGATAACGTCGCTCATGCGTACGTGTGAACTACCACCTCCATGAAACATTGTGGTTCGTTTTTCCTTCCATTTGACATGGATGGTAATAAGGATAAATTTATATATTATATAATATTTATATTATATAATATTTATTCTTTAAATTCTAACTATTATTTACCTTTCTTTCATTCCATCCAACAAAAAATGGAAAGATCACTCATGCGTACGTACAGACTATTATCTCTATGAAGAGGGTAATTAATTTTTCATCACCAATTTATATTAATAATTATAAAATTATATATTATACTCATGAAATTATTAAAATTATAGAGATTGTGGAACTATTATTAATTTATAAGGTTCTATACTATTAAACCAAAAGCTGCATGAAAAATAAAGTAGTTATCCCTCGGAACAATGATTTTAATAACAAATTTTTAATAAATGGGTGATAAGATGTAATAAGTAAAAAATATATATGGTATGATATATATGGTTATGGATCTATAATACATTTATAATAAATATATATTTATTATAAATTAGTTTTTAATTTTTTGGAAGAAAGATAATACTTGAGGTAAGAGATTTATGTCTCAATCCCATTGTCTTCAGGATTATTTATATGCTTGAATTTTCACTGAGGTAATTATATAATTATTATCTAATAAATACATTTCATATTTATTATAATATAGTTATATTTTAAAAATACATGTTTTACTTTCATTTTACTAACTTTAAGTACTCAATATACTGAAATAACGTTTTTAAGGGAAATCGACTATGTTTTATTATTCAATCAAGAATATTTTTCTTCCATGTCCATGATTTTTTAAAAATGTTTTCAAGAATGTTTTAATATTATACCAAGAAATTTTAAATTCATTTTTACCCATGATTTAATTTTTATTAAAATGATTCAAAATAATATTCTTTTCATTTTCCCAAACATGTTACTTTTGACTTTTTACCAATAACATGAAATGAATATTTATTTTAACGCACAATCTATAAATAGAATTTCCCACTATCATGATCAATTAATGATTTGAATCTTTATTTAGATGTTTCTATGGTTATTTTAAATAAAAATTGTTTCCATAAAATTTTATAAAATTTTATATTTTAAATAAGTGATTTCAAAATAAAAAGTGTATTTTCCTCAAGAAAGATTCCAATGATATTTTAAATGAATTTTCATCTATAATAACATCGTCGATATTAATTATGATTTATTGGGGATATTATCCAATGATATCATCCTTATTATTTATTTGGATGGTTTATTATTATGATGATGATACTTTTATAAAACCCATTTATTTTCCATGGGTTATTCTATGTTGAAATGATGAAATGTTTATGAAACTCGTTTCCTTTCCACAAGTTATATTAAAATGATAAGATTAATGATTTAGGATCTAATGGGAAAAAATTTCTGGTTTTAATTATTTGATAAGTGTTAACAAAATTATTTATCTATACAATGAATTGGGTAAAGTAATATATCTCATGAGATAATTATGGTAAATAATTCAATGTGTTTGATTCACAATTGGAAATAGGTAGGGATGCCTGATCCACTATGGTAAATTAGTGATGATTATTGATCCATTATGATATGGGAAACATGTTTTGATGTCTAATACACTATGATTTGATGGTCTTGGTAGTTAAACTTGACATATTAAATGGTATCTATACCTATTATTATACCATACTTTTATAAAATGATTATCATATGAACTTATGGTTTATGATTGATTTATGATGTTTTCTCACTCATATAATTCAAGTATTTTAAATTAATAAATTTTATGTCAGGAATCATGTTTATGATATTTTAAATATTTGGTTTGAACTTTTTAAGTTATGGTCATGATATCATACCCTTATAATTATCTTATTATTTCATGCAATCATCGCTTGATATCTTCCATGTTTACCCTTAATGAGCATATGATCTCACCCTTTCTTATGTTTCCTTTCCCTAGTTTAAGAAGAAATATTTTAAGTAGGGTATGTCAAGAAGGGTAAAAAGTGGGGTGAAATATGTGATATATGATGAATAATGTACTTAAATTAGATTTTTGTGTATCTAGTATCAAAATACACTAATCCTTTATGGATATAGAATTGTTCACAATGTTATATATTTAATATTCATCTAAAATGATGTAATATTTATATATGGAAAACTTGGGTTTCAATAGTTAGTATCAGATCAAGGTTTAGTTATTTTTTGGAGATTATAATTAGTTAACTTTGGTGAAAACCATATGGATAAGACTAAGTATAATATAACATCCTCAACTATTAGTAAGATCGATATTATGTTGTTTTCTTAGTAATACATCCCTATCTGGATACTAAAAATGGATATGGTTTTAGAATAGATGCATATAGGGGTAATAGTACTAGAAGGGTTATTTGTGTAAAGACCCAAAAATTCGGTCGAAATTTTTTCCTTTAATTCATGGGATTTTTTAGAAGTCTGAAAAAATTTACAGCGCTTGATTCTGAGGCCCGGTGTGACTGGAATCAATTTCTGAAGTTTTGTTCGGGTACGTTCAGTAAACGTACAAGCGGGATTTTATAACTTTTGAACCAGTTCTCGGAACTAAAACTTGAGGGAACTGTTGATCTCACAGCCCCAATATTCGCTTCAGAAGACTTTCACCTCGATGGCAGATGGTTGAGGATAAAAGTTACTTTTTGGATTTTTATAAAAATAATAATAAAATAAAGTGTACAAAAGTTTATTTTATTTAAGATGCCATGTGAGTGGTTGTTAGTTAAAACCTCCAATTGGGTGTTTGAGGTGGGACCGCTACACCCTAACCTCCCATGAGAGGTTATGGTGGTGGGGCCCACCCGAATATAACCTCCCGCGAGAGGTTACGATGTGGGGACCACCCGAGACCATAACCTCTCATTTAAATAATAGGGGTGGGGACCACCCGACCCCTATTAATGGGAGGAAATTATAACCTCTCAACTCTCCCTCATTAATGAGGGAGAGCCTCCCCACCTTCCCCATTAATTAAATGGAGACAACCCCCTTTAATTAATGTGAAAACCACTTGAATTAAATTAGAGGAACCTTTTTAATTTATTTCTCCATTTTAAAATCGTGTTGCCAACAAAATAATAGACAATCTATTATTTATTTTTGGTAGTAATCGTTCATTTCGTGGATCTTGGGAGAAGAGAGAACTCTCTCCAATGAAGAACGCTCTTCCGGTGAAGAATGATTTCCCGGCGAAGAACGCCGATGAGGGTCGCCTTCGACTACGAAGAACGACCCCTCCGACCTTCTTCCTTGGACTCCTTCGACATGAGATGTGTTTGTTTACCATGGATCGACAACCATCTTTCCGCGACGTCAACGAACGACAACTGTAGAATCAAAGGTAGGGGTTTATTTCCTTTTTTCTCCATGTTCTTCCTTTCTTTCAAAATGAAGAACGAGGTTATGATTCTCTTGCAGGTGAGTAGTTGTGTTTTGTTCTTTAGAACATTTTGCTATCACCCTAATCGCGGAGGGTACCGGCCAAGCTAACATAGCCCGACTCCCTCTGTTGATCTTCTTCTTTTTGGTAAACTTCGGCATGGCGATGAGGCGACGAAGGCGACAACGAAAAAGTTCGTGCTACCCACGGCCTCCGCGAACCGTGCCGCCCCCACGGCGCACTGATGCTTCCGGTCGAACACTGCCACCGGCCGCCGGCCCACCTGCCCACGGCCTACCCGCACGTTTCCCGGCACACTGTGGCCTCCAGGCACCCTGTCACACCCTACCCGGTGCCCCCACGGCCTTCCTGGTGCCCTGCCCGACACCCCCGCGGCCTGCCCCTCCCCTGCTACACCCTACCCAGTGTCCCCACAGCCTGCTCGACACCCTACCGGCGCCCCCACGGCCTGCCTGACGTCCTTCCCGCCACCCCTGTGTCCTTCCCAGCCCCTACCGTGCCCTTCTTGGTGACCCCACGGCCTGCCCGGCGCCCTGACGTCACCCCCGCGGCATGCCAGGCGCCCTATCAGGGCCCCCGCAGCCTGCCTGGCGCCAAGCTGGCGCCCCCGGGCCTTTCCCAAAACCTGTTGCACCCTGCCCAGTGTCCCTTCTGCCTGCCTGCCAACCTGTTGGCGCCACCGCGGCATCCCGACACCCTTTCGCGCCCTTCCAGGCGCCCTCGTGGCCTGCACGGCCGTCCCCGAGCCGGCCTCCGCACACGCCACCCTGAACTGGTCGCCCCTGAGCTGGCCTCCGCACCCGCCACCCCAAACCAGCCACCCCCGAGCTAGACTCCGCGCGACTCACATGCTTCTGGCCGAGCCAGCGTCCTGATTCCCTCAGGCACTTCAGGCCGAGCCACACTAGGTCACGACCTCATAATGCTCCTGGCCGAACTAGCCCCGAGTCGAGGCCGAATCGCCCCTGCAGTCTGCTAGGCCGGGCCCAGTGGACCGGGCCACACTTAGTGGGCTGACCCGCACAACGGGCTGGGTCAGACCCAGCGAGTCTGACCGGGTCAACCCAGACCGGGTCGGCCAAGGCTGGGTTGGCCCGAGTTGGTCCGACCGGGTCGGACCGGACCCGGGCCCATTACCAACCCCTTTACTTAATTTGGTCAAATCTTTGGCATCAGACGTCCGTTTGACGAACCGTCAGTGGTGCTTGTATTCTTGAAGCACGAAGGTCCATTTGAGAATACCCCACTAGAGTTCATGGTATATTTGAGTTACAGTCAGGTTGGATCGTACACGAATCCAACCGGGCCCCTGGGACTAAAAGGCTAATAACTCACAAACCGGGCATCTGATCGATGTGTCGTCTGTTGCGTTGAGACCCACATGAGGTGGCAGACCTTTTAGATACTTCTTCTTGGTACTTCCTGAAAGTTATAGTATCGACCAGTAGCTCGTGGAGCGGATCCTTCTAGAGGCGAGCGGACAAAGTACCGAGACTTAGTAGATGGATGAGACCTGATGATTGCTTGACCGATTTGACTCATAGTGACTCGAATAGCCCAGTGGGGAGTGCCTCTGTGTGATTCGGAAGACCCATGGTGGGGAGGGCCTCTGTGTGAGTGCGGCAGACCCACGGTACTCGATAGGAGGATTACCTCAGCAAGCTATGAGGGGGATCACCTATGTGTGAGCGCGGCAGACCCGTGGTGGGGAGCACCTCTGTGTGACGCGGCAGAACCACGGTACTCGACAGGAGGAGTACCTCAGCAGTCCAAGGTTAGTGGGAAGCACCTCTGTGTGACGTGGTAGGCCCACTGTACTCGATAGAGGTGGAGTACTCCACCAGCCGTGGTTTCAATAATAAAAATCCAGGTTTTAGTTGAGTCAATGACTTTTGTGCTTTCCTCATGATAGAGATAGGTTACTAGATAACTTAGGTATATGTATGGGCATATACCAAAGTAATGGTTATCCGTTGATTTCATACTTTTTGGTTTATCCTTTTTGGATTCTGTGAGACCTTGAGGGTCTCGGGGTCCCTACTGAGTATCGTTATACTCACCCCTAAATGGGCTATTCTCTCACCTCATTGTGTTGGTTGCAGATGACGGACAACGCTAATTGAGGCAGAGAGTAGTAGGACTGGATGGTACCCGGAGTTAGACCACTCGATGTGACAGTACACAGAGGAGACGGACATACATGGAGTGCTGAGGAGGCCATATTTACCTAACATTCAGGTAGGAACCCCGGAGGATGACCTAGTAGCTGTTTTACATTCCTTCAGTTGTACCTAATTTTCAGTTGTACTTGTACTTTCCTGTTGGTCTTGTATTTCCGGCCCCTTTTACTTTCCATCACTTCTTTTGTATATAGTTTTACTTAGTGTTTTGCTTCTAGTTGTGTACACTGATGTGTTTGTTTATAGTTATAAAGTCAATGTCTTCCCAGTTTTGGGATTTACGTCTTTGGTGCTAGTCGCCAGCCCCTGGCCTATGGAAGGCGGGCTTGGGTTAGTCACGATATGGGCCCTGGGGGATGGGTTGTGACAAATTGGTATTAGAGGAGTCAGTTCAACCACATAACTTAGAACTATGATCTTTATTTTCTATGAAGCAATAGTGTTAAGGGTACTAAGTGTGGTTTTCAGTTTAGGGAGTCTAGTGTTGGTGTGGGTGGCCAACGTATCCATACACCAGGACCCTGACTTCTAATTTCCGACTCAATGCACAAAAACACTGATTATGTGAGTGTTTTCAAAAGTTTTCTTTAAGTCAGCTCAACCATGTCATCTCACCAAGTATAATCTTTTGAAAATGTTACATCTCTTTCTTTCAGGATGCCTCCCCGCGGACGACCAGTTAGAGCCCCAAGAGTCATACGTACTGACAGCCCACCGAGAGACAAGGCCTCGGTGTATGGCCCTTTTCCAATGGAGGCACCAGCGATACCACTTCCCGTTGGGGCACCGATTCCACCAGCCCTAGAAGCAGACGATGCATTCCGCTTGAGTGCATTTCATGAGTTCCAACTCCAAGGGCTACCCAGGTTCAGGGGAGAGATGGACCCACAGGCGGATGAGGATTGGATGGAGGCTGTGGTGAGAGTATTTCGACTGGTAGGGACACTAGAAGACTTTATGGTGATTCTTATCGTGATTATTCTTTAGGAAGCAGTAGGAAGATGGTGGAGCTTGATGCTCCAAGTTCATGATGAGGTGAACCTACTCCTGGTAGACTTCGAGAGATTATTCCGGGCAAAGTTTGTACCAGCCACCCTTTGTGCGGTGCGGATACAGGAGCTACTTCATATGCAGCAGGGCAGCATGACAGTAGCAAAATACACAACAAGGTTCACTGACCTCTCTCGCTACTCCATAGATGTGGTACGAGACCCTTTCTTTAGGGCCCATACCTTCAAGTAGGGGCTCAGGCGAGAGATCAGGGCTTCGATGATCTCCCTTAGCATCCCGACGCAGGCAGGGGTGTTGGAGCAAGCCATCTTAGTGGAAAGTTTCATTGCTTATCAGTCTCCAGCAGCAAGACCCACCACTAGTTGACATGCAGTGGAGTCTTCTGCAGCTGGCAGTAGACAGATGTCGCAAATGTCCAAGAGGACCAGAGCTACAGGTGGACGACCACATGACTTAGGATCGGTTGTGCGGGGCACACAGAGTGGAGACAGATCCACACATTCTAGTAGCAAGAAGTGTTACTCATGTGGCGGGCATGGTAACATGGCTCATGACTGTCTGACCCTCCATTCGGATGATTAGAATATGGTCGAAGGACCTCCCAGGAAGAGACATAGATTTGATCGAGGCGGTCTGCAGGGAGGAGGCGGACGTGGCAAAGGAGCTGGACGTGCAGCTAGCTATGGACAACATTTCGAGGTGTTACTGCCACCACCACCAGGAGGTCTACCCCGACCACAGGGAGCAGGTGGACAAGGTAGAGCTCAGCTCTAGGTAGCTTAGGAATATGACCATGGTGCTCTAGAGATGATTCTAGGTACGATATGTGTCTACTCCACCTTAGCTGTAGTTCTAATAGACACAGGTTCGAGTTACTCTTTCATTTCCACTACCCTCATTCGGATCTCGGAGATTATAACAGAGCCGTTGGCTCAATCCTTAAGGCTAGAGACTCCTACAGGAGTAGACTTGACAATTACGCACTTGTTCCGGTAGTGTGAGCTTACTCTAGGAGGTGAGAGCTTCGGCTGGGATCTCCTCATAGCGGCGTCGAGGCCTTACGATGTCATCTTGGTTATGGACTAGTTATCTACAGTCTATGCCTAGATCGACTATATTAGGTGCAAATTGTGGTGTGTTCGCACGGATGGGACCAGGTTCACCTTCACCGGCAAGAAGGGAGATTTTTCAGCATAGGACGGACTTACCAGGAGGAGGGTGCATCCGATCACTCATTAGTTGGCCTATCTCACCCTCGAAGCAGTTGACGTGGAGAGTCTGATCTGTCCTATAGAGGTGGACCAGTACGTAGATGTTTCCCTGACGATGTTCTAGGACTACCTCCTCACAGAGAGTTGGACTTCTACATTGATTTGTACCCTGGGATGGCACCGATATCTAATCCAACATATCGGATGGCTCCCGCTGAGCTTCTTGAGCTGTGGGTTTAGCTGGAGGACTTTCCGGGGAAGGGATTCATCTGGACCAGTGTTTCTCCCTGGGCAGCCCCGATTCTGTTCTCCAAGAAGGCAGACGGGAGCTTGAGACTTTGTGTCGAATACTATTGCCTGAACCAGGTGACTGTGAAGAACAATTACCCACTCCCGAGGATTGACGACCTCTTTGATCAGCTGAAGGGAGCTCAGTGGTTCTTGAAGATAAAACTCAAATTAGGTTATCACCAGCTCAGAGTTCAAGATGAGGATGTGTAGAAGACGTCCTTCAGGTGTTGGTATGGCCACTATGACTTCTTGGTTATTCCCTTCGGCGTAACCAACGCTCTAGCAGTGTTCATGGGACTCATGAACATGATCTTCCAGCCATACCTTGATCGCTCTGTCGTAGTCTTCATCGATGACATTCTGATCTACTCGACTACTGAGGAGGAGCATGCCTACCATTTGTAGGTAGTACTGGACAAACTCTAAGAGAATCATCTTTATGGTAAGCTATTGAATTTCCAGTTTTGGATTCAAGAGGTTCACTTCTTGGGACACGTCTTCTCGGAGGATGGAGTTATAGTATATCCAACAAATATTGAAGCAGTACTTGCTTGGGAGCCACCCAGGAGTATGACAGAGGTACGGAGTTTCCTGGGTTTGGTTGGGTGCTACCAGAGGTTTGTTCCAGACTTCTCCAGAGTTACATCACCACTATCATCCTTGATGATGAAGGGGAAACCCTTTGTGTGGTTGGAGAGACACCAGCAGAGCTTTTAGGAGCTGAGGTAGAGGCTGACTAGTACCCCCATCTTGAGGTTTCCAGAGGAAGGCGTAGAGTAAGTAGTCTACTGCGACGCATCAGGGACCGGACTTGG
Organism: Viscum album; assembly: GCA_963277665.1. NCBI lineage: Eukaryota > Viridiplantae > Streptophyta > Magnoliopsida > Santalales > Viscaceae > Viscum > Viscum album. The sequence goes on from OY728140.1 coordinate 1,285,830,312, forward strand.
GTGTGTCCTGATGTAGGAGTGAGAAGTGATTTCTTATGGTTATCAAAAGCTGATATGGAATGAGAAGAACTACGCTACCCTTGACCATGAGTTAGAAGCAGTGGTCTTTTCCATGAATATGTGGCGACACTATCTGATGGGAGAACGTTTTATCGTGTACTCTGATCACAAGAGTCTTAAGTATATCTTCTCTCAGAAAGACCTAAACCTTAGACAGTGGCAATGGCTTGAGTTCCTCTAGGATTATGACTTCGAGATAGTCTATAATACTGGGAAGGGGAACATTGTTGCTGATACACTCAACATAAGATCTGGTATACAGCTACTAGGCAAAGCAACAGAGTAGCTGGATGCTTTACATATATCCTTTATGGATAGAGACGGAGAAGCCTTTATATAGTCTCTTATGGTCTCTCCCTCACTTCTTCAGCGAGTCAGAGAGGCACAACATGGGGATGCTGACTACGAGACACAATGTGCTCAGATATCCACAGGGCAGGCACCTGATGGATTTTCGGAAGGTGGGGAGCACGTCATCCTCTTTAGAGGACGTACTATGGTACAAGTGTCACTTCAGGAGGAAGTGTTGAGGTAGTTCCACACGTTCCCTTTAGCGGTACATCCAGGATTGGCGAAGATGTATTAGGACCTCAGACGACAGCAATGGTGGATAGGTATGAAGGAGGCAGTAGCGGAGTATGTCTCACAGTGCCTCACTTGTCAGCAAGTGAAGGCAGAGTACTAGGTACCAGCAGTCTTGGTTCATCCCTTAGAGTTCCTAGAGTGGAAGTTGTATGGGATATCCAAAGACATTGTGACGGGTCTTCCACATACATCCAGGGGTCACGACTTGATTTGGGTGATCGTTGACCGACTCAACAAGTCGGCCCACTTCCTACCGATCAGAGAGCAGGGTTCAGTAGAGAGCTTAGGTTGCCTATATGTGTATAAGATTACGCATTTACATGGTATGCCATTGAATATTGTCTCCGATAGTGATGCATGATTTACTTCCCAGTTATGGAAGGGGTTGTAGGAAGCTTTTAGGACACAGCTTCGCTTGAGCACCGCCTTCCATCCTCAGAAGGATGGTCAGACTGAGCGGACCATTCAGACCCTCGAGTACATGCTTTATGCATGTGTCCTCGGCTTCGGTCGTAGCTTGGTGGATCACTTACCTTTGGTAGAGTTTTCCTACAACCACAGTTATTAATCCACCATAGGGATGACACCTTTCGAGGTGTTGTACGGGCGACCTTATAGATCACCCTTGTGATGGACTGACCCTGGGGAGTCAGTACTAGTGGGACCAGAGATGGTACAAGCTACTACGGAGAAGGTGCAGATCATCCAGGAGTGGATGAAGACTGAACAGAGCAGGAAGAAGTCATATGCTGATAGTAGATGAAGACCTATGGAGTTTGATGATGGCGACCACGTCTTTCTATGGGTCTCACCCTCAAGAGGCCTCTAGAGATTTGGCTGAGGCAGAAAGTTATCTTCGATATTCATTAGACCTTTCCAAGTCCTCAGCAGAGTAGGTGAGGTGTCTTACCGCTTATCCCTTCCACCTCAGTTGCACTGGGTGTACGATGTCTTCCACATATCTCAGCTGAGGAGATATGTGCACGACCCTTCCCACATCATCGACCATGGAGAGCTGGATGTCAACGATGGGGTGACTTTTATGGAGGTTCCAGTTGAGATTGAGTATCGATAATAGAGGATCCTATGTGGATGGTAGAAACCTTTGGTGCGCATTTACTGGCAGCACGAAAACCTCCAAAAGAGCACACGGGAGTGGTAGGCTCAGATGCTTGCTCAGTACCCTCATTTGTTCCCATTGTTCAAGTTGTTGCTTACAAGGATGTAAATCCCTAAGTTGGGGAGAATTTAAAGACCCGAAAATTCCTTGTAAATTTTTTTCTTAAATTCATGGGATTTTTTACGAGTCCGTGAAAATTTACGGCGCTTTATTCGGAGGCCCGGTGTGCTCGGAATCAATTTATGAAGTTTTTTTCGAGTACGTTCAGTAAACGTACGAGCAGGATTTTATAACTTTTGAATCGATGATTGGAACTGAAATATGTGGGCACCATTGATCTCACAGTGCCCGTATCCACTTAAGAAGACTTTCACCTTGACGGTAGATGGTCAAGGATAAAAGTTAGTTTTTGGATTTTTATAAAAAAATAATAAAATAAAGTGTACAACAGTTTATTTTATTTAAGCTTCCATGTGAGTAGTTTTTGGTTAAAACCCCCACTTGGGAGTTGGAGGAGGGACTGCCACACCCTAACCTCCCATGAGAGGTTATGGTGGTGGGGCCCACCCGAATATAACCTCCCATGAGAGGTTACGACGTGGGGACCACCCGAGACCATAACCTCTAATTTAAATAATTGGGGTGGGGACCACCCGACCCCTATTAATGGGAGGAGAGTATAACCTCTCAACTCTCCCTCGTTAATGAGGGAGAGCCTCTCCACCTTCCTCTTAATTAAATAGAGACAACCCCCTTTAATTAATGTGCCAACCTGTTGAATTAAATTGGAGGAGCCTTTTTAATTTATTTCTCTATTTTGAAATCGTGGTGCCAAAAAAATAATAAACAATCTATTATTTCTTTTTGTTGGGAATATTTCATTTGGTGGATCTTGGGAGAAGAGAGAACTCTCTCTAACGAAGAACGCTCTTTCGGTGAAGAACGCTCTCCCGATGAAGAACACTGACAAGGGACGCCTTCGACTATGAAGAACGACGCCTCTGACCTTCTTCCTCAGACTCCTTCGATGTGGGATGTGTTCGTCTACCACGGATCGACGACCATCTTTCCGCGACATCAACGAACGAAAACTGGCAAATCAAAGTTAGGGGTTTGTTTCCTTTTTGTGCCATGTTCTTCCTTTCTTTCAAAACGAAGAATGAGGTTATGATTCAATTGTGGGTGAGTTGTTGTGCTTTGTTCTTTAGAACCTTTTGTTATAACCCTAATCACGGAGGGTGCAGGCCAAGCTAACATGGCCTGACTCCCTCCATCGATCTTCTTCTTTGTGATAAACGTCGACATGGTGATGAGGCGACGAAGGTGGCGACGACAAAGGTCATGCTACCCATGACCTCCGCGAACCGCACTGCCCCCACGGCGCACCGATGCTCCCAGTTGAACACCACCACCAGCCATCGGCCAACCTGCCTGCGACCTACCCACGTGCTGCCTGGCACCCCCTGGCCTCCTGGCGCCCTGCCGCGGCCTACCTGGTGCCCCCGCAGCCTGCCTGGCACCCCCCCCCCCCGCGGCCTTCTTGGCACCTGTCGAGCTCTTCCTGGTGCCCCCGCAGCCTGCCCGGCACCCTCCCAGCACCCCCGTGCCCTGCTCAACCCCTGTCGCGCCCTGCCCAGCGCCCTACCGGCACCTCCACAGCCTCTCGGCGCCCTGCCCTGTGCCCCCACGACCTGCTTGACCTCCCCCGAGCCAGCCTCCGTGCACGCCACCCCAAACTAACAACCCCAGAGTCGGCCTCCGCACATGCCATCCTGAACCGGCTGCCCCCAAGCCAGTCTCTGTGCAAACCGCATGCTCCCTGGCCGGCTGGTGTCCTGACACCCTCACACCATCCGGGCTGAGCCACGCCAGGACACGCCCTCATAATTCTTTGTGTTGAATTGGCCCTAATCCCGGGACAAATCGCCCCCACAGTCCGCTGGTTCGGAGCCAGCGGACCAGGCCAAAATTATCAGGCTGACCTGCCCAACGGGCCGGGTCAGACCCAGTGAGTCTGACCGGGTCAACCCTGACCGGGTCGGCCCAGGCTGGGTGAGGCCGAGTCGGTTCGACCGGGTCGGACCGGACCCGGGCCCATTACCGACCCCTTTACTTCCTTCGTCCATTTCTTTGCCATCGGATGTCCATTTGACGAACCGTCAACGGCGCTGGTATTCTTGGAACGCGACGGACCCATTGAGAATACCCCACTAGAGTTCAGGGTATATTTGAGTTATGGTTTGGTTGGATCATACAAGAATCCAACTAGGCCCCTAGGACTAAAAGGTAAATAACTCACAGACCAGGCATCCGATCGACACACCATCTGTTGCGTTGAGACCCCTATGATATGGAAGACCTTTATGATACTTCTTCATGGTACTTCATGAAAGTTGGAGTATCGACCAGTAGATCATGGAGTAGATCCTTCTAGAGGGGAGCAGACCGAGTAAGAAGACCTAGTAGCTGGCTGAGACCTGATGACTGCTTGACCGATTCGACTTGGAGTGACTCGACTAGCCCAGTGGGGAGCGCCTCTGTGTGATGCGGAAGACCCATGGTGGGGAGCGCCTATGTGTGAGCATGGAAGACCCATGGTACTCGATAGGAGGAGTACCTCAGTAGGATTCGATGGGGAGAACCTCTATGTGAGCGTGGCAGACCCGTGGTGGGGAGCACCTCTGTGTGATGTGGAACACTCACGATACTCGATAGGAGGAGTACCTCAGGGGTCCAAGGTTAGTGGGAAGCGCCTCTGTGTGACGCGGCAGGCCCACTATACTTGATAGAGTAGGAGTACACCACTAGCTGTGGTTTCGATAATAAAAATCATGTTTTGAGATGAGTCAATGACTTTTGTGTTTTCCTCATGATTTAGACGAGTTACTAGATAACTTAGGTATATGTATTTGAATATACCTAAGTAATGGTTATCCATTTATTTCCTACTTTTTGGTTTATTTTTATTGGATTTTTTGAGACCTTGAGGGTCTCGGGGTCCCTAATGAGTATTTTTATACTCACCCCTGCACGGGCTATGCATGCACCTCGTTGTGTTGGTTGCAGACGACGGACAGTGCTGACTGAGGTAGAGAGTAGCAAGACTGGAAGGTACCAGGAGGTGGACCACTCGGCGTGACGGTACACGGAGGAGATAGATGAATGTGGAGTGTTAAGGAGGAAATTTTCACCTACCATTTAGGTAGGAACCCCAGAGGATGACCTACTAGCTATTTTACTTTCCTTCAGTTGTACCTACCTTTCAGTTGTACTTGTACTTTCCTGTTGGGCTTGTATTTCCATCCCCTTTTACTTTCCAGCACTTCTTTTGTATATAGTTTAACTTGGGGTTTTTCTTCCAGTTGTGTACTCTGATTTGTTTATTTATAGTTATAAAGGCAATGCCTTCCTAGTTTAAGGATTTACACCTTTGGTGCTAGTTTCCAGCCCCTAGCCTATGGAAGGTGGGCTTGGGGTAGTCACGATACGGGCCCCAGGGGACGGGTCATGACAATTTGAGTATATCTTGGTCATCATTTTTGTTCACAGTAAATGTGCCCTTACTGTACACCTAGTTTGATACTCCCTAAGGATATACTTGGGTTATATCACATTTTATTTATAAACCATTAAGAATGATTTGAATGGATGGTGCCCATGGATGATATAGGTTAAACTTAAGGTGTTATAGATTAAAAATTAGGTTTTATGATTTATAAATACTATGAATAATTTTCATGATTATATGATTTATCTCTCTAATTAGCCATGTTTGATGGTCATTCAAACCATTTTGGATTTAGTAAGGGATTGAAGATAGAATGATGAAGTTGAGGTGGTGATAGGTACACTTGAATATTGATGTATATTTATTGATCATAGTCATATGAATACTTTTTTATCATGAAAATACTTTGGTAATGTTAATTTATATCCTCAATCATTAGATGTGGAGTAAGTAGAAAAAACTCCTAAGGGAGCGATGATTACATCTACAGCTTATAGTTCCTCACTAATTAAAGTTTATGGGAATTTGCTTCCCAAAAATAATGTAATTATTCTCATATATGAATTTTATGTGATTTTAGGAATGGATCGGATTTATTTATATAGATACCATATCAATTACTGAGGAAGAGAGTCACATTTCATATTCTAAATGATTTTTTGTTCATTTATCAGTGTGAGGATTAATATTAATTTCTAAGGGATATTACTTATATATTATGGGTTTTAATTCCTATCCATAAAGGTTATTTATCTCATATGGTGAAGGAGAAACTCAAAATTTAGGATATGCCTATTTTATAGAAATTTTTTACTGCCTTTACAAAAGAGTTTCATAGTCTTCCTCTAAATTATGAAGTAGAATTTTCAATTGAACTCATATCTGGTGTTACAATTATTTCAAACACTCCCTATAGAATGACCCAAATTGAGTTTCATGAATTGAAGAAGAAAATCCAGGATAATATTGATAAGGGATTCATTCACCCTAGTGTGTCACCATGGGAAAAAACATGTTCTTTTTGTTAAGATTAAAGATTGTTCAATGTGTCTTTTCATTGATTATTGAGAACTTAACAAGATCATTATCAAGAAAAATTACCTTCTTCCCCATATCGATGATTTGTTGGATCAATTATGAGGATCTCAATACTTTTCCAAGATTGAGATTCATTATAGATAACATCAATTGATAGTTAAGAAGGAGGATATACTCAAGACAAACTTTCATAAGAGGTAAGGGAATTATGAATTTAGAGTGCTTTTAATTGTATTTTCTAATTCCCCTTCTATATCAATGGATTTAATAAATAGAGTCTTTATATATTACATTAAATAATATTTTGTAGTATTTATATATGATATTCTTATATATTACAAGAGTAAGGAAGATAATGAATATCACATTATAATTGTAGTAAATATCATAAAGAAGGATAATTATATGTAAAGTTTTCCAAGAATGAATTTTACCTTCATAAGGTTTTATTATTAGGTAATATAATATCACGTGAGTGTATTTTGATAGATCCTTAGAAGATGGAAGTTTTTGAGAAATGGTAGAGACCAACCAAATCTACTAATATCCATAGTTTTCTTAGGTTACCTATATATTCTTGATTGTCTATGAGATATTTCCCATGACTGTATTACCTACTCTCCAAGTTGACTTAGAAGTGGGTTAAGTTCCCATGGATAGATGAACGTGAAAAGAATTTTGAGGAGAAGAAGAGAAGGTTGGTCAGTGCATAGGTACTCACAATAACCTATAGTGGAAAAGGGTTTGGGATCTATAGTGATGAATAAAATAAGAGATTGGTATGTGTCTTCATATAGAATGATATGTTGATTTCATATGCCTTACGCTAATTGAAATTACATGAAAAAAATTTCTCGACTCATGATTTAGAGTTGGAAGTGGTAAATTTTTCATTGAAGATATTTAGGCATTATCTTTATGGTGAAATGTGTGACATGTATATGGATAATAAAGGTTTGAAGTATGTATTCACACATAAATTGTTGTATATACACCATAAAATATTGTTGAAATTGGTTAATGATTTTGATTTCTCAATACATAACCACCCCTGTAATGGGAACAAGGTTTATGGTGCTTTGAGTTAGAAGGAATACGCTAGTTTTTCCATTATATAGATTTAAAGAGATCTAATACCTTTGGATTTATAAAATATGTAATTTGAAATCTTGAAGAAAGGGGATATATCCTATCTTTCTCATATGAATATTCAACCATTTATCGATGTGAGGATTAAAGAGGAACAAAAGAATATGTGAAACTATAGAAGAATATCATAAACGTTCTTGAGTTAAATCATGGTTGTGATGGAATAATAAGTTTCAGGAGCCATGTATATGTCCCTTCGATGCCATAATTGAAGAAAAAACTTTTAGATGAAACTCATAGATCATCATTCTCTATAAATCATGGATGTAAAATTATGTATAGATATATGAAAGAATATTTTTGGTGGGACAACATGAAAATGGATATTGAAGATTATATATCTTGATTCTTGGTATGTTAGCAATTTAAGTATGAGAGACAAAAGTATAATGGGAAGTTAAAAACATTACCTATACATTACTGAAAATGGGAAAACATTACCAGGGATTTCATCATTAGACTTCCCAAAAAATTTAAAGGGAATAATGATATTCGGGTTATAGTTGATCACCTTATATAGTTAGAACTATTCATTAGAAACAAAGAAGATTTATCTCTTTATCAACTTTCCAATTTATACAGTAAAGAAGTGGTGAGAATGTATAGATACCACATTCTATTATATCTAATTAGGATTGAAGGATTGCCTTGAAGTTGTAGAGAATTGTTCATCAAGATCTAGATTTAGAGTTATTTTTTAGTACTACTTATTATCATAGATAGATGGTCTATCTGAGAGAACCATTAAAACCCTAGAGTATATTTTGAGATCTTGTTCTCTATATTTAAAAGGTGGTTAGGATCAACACCTTTCTTTGTTAAATTTTTCTTATAAAAATAACATTCACTCAGGATGTAGATAGATCTTTATGAATCCATCTATGATTGGAAGTGTAGAATTCCAATTATTTTTTAAGAAATTTTAGAAAGAAAGCTATTGGGACCTAATAGAGCTATGGAGATAGAAGAAGAATTTAGAGCCATTTAGAAACATATAAGGGAAACTCATAGTCAACAAAAAAGTTATACTGATAAACATCTCTAAGATCTATAGTTTGAAGTTTGTGAAAAGGTATTTCAATGAATATCACCTTGGATGAAGAATATGAGATTTTGAAATAAAATAAAGTTAATTCCTAGATATATTGGAGCCTTTGAAATTCTTGATTTTATTTGGTTTATAACTTATCATTTTGAACTTCCATTGAATCTCCCTCAATTTCATGATGTGTTACATGTATCTATCTTAAGGAAGTAAATACTTAGTCCTTCACATGAACTTAAATTTAAGGCCATACTATTAGAGAAATATATATATTTTAAGGACTGGTAGGTGGATATTCTTGATTATATAGAGAAATTTCTATGAAATAAGACCTCTCTCCGGGTCAAAGTTTTGTGGTGAAACCATAAATTAGAGGAAGGTACTTAGGAACCTAAGGATATGATGAAACTGATATATCCTAAATTATTTATGTTAGAGTGATGAAATTTTGGGGGATAAATTTATTTTAAGGGTGTATAATGTAACACCATGGTGTTTTATGGTTTAGTTCTTTATAAATAAATTTTATTTTTTTGATAATTTTCGTTACGTGCAACTTTGAGATAAAAAATGTGTTATACTTTTTAAATATTATTATTTAATGTATCAATTATAATGTAGACATTGTATTTGAGAGTATGAATAGTATTAAACAATTTGTAAAAATATATATAAACTTCCTACTCAGTAAAAATTTATTAATTAATTCTTGATAAATTAACACTCAATTTTTAGTAAAGTATTTTTATTCTTATAAAATATTTTTTCTCTAAAATTTATTTTTTTCCTTTTTGTTAGTGATTATTATAATTAATTTCTGAAACCTCTAGAAAAAATTATTTGATAAAAATAATATCATTTTTTAAATCATCATATCAAAAGTAGCTTAGGGTTATTTTTTTTCTTAAAGGATTGATATTTTTGTGGATAATGAAATATAATGATTTTTATTGAAACCATTATTTTTATTTCTGTAATTTAAAATGTTCCATTTTATTTTAAAATATTTTAAAAGTAAAATTAGTTATATTTTATTATTAATAATCCAATTAATTTCATTTTAATAAATTTTATTATTGATTTGTGTTTAAAAATATTTTTATACATTAAAGATATTTTTCTGGAAAACTGATTTTCATTGTGTCTTTCATTGTGATCTTAAATTAATTTATTACACTTATAGAAATTGAATACTAATAAATGGATTAAATATTTGGAATTATTATGTTCAAATTTGGTAAATAGTTCCCTTTTCTTTTTAACCAATATGAATAGTAACTATTGTAAATTTTTTATACCTTAATAAATGTAAAAATGGGTTAATTAGGGTTAAAACTAATGTGATAAGGATTAAAATTAATCTAAAAACATGGATTTATTTCATTGGATGAGTTTATTTCATATATAATCATCCAAATTTTAAAAAAAAAATTGCATTTTTTACATTTTATTTTTATTTTTTCCATTATAATATTTATGTAATAGCTAAAGTCAAAAATATCAATTTCTTGATTTTGATATTTATAATATTTTATTATAGGGATAAAAATAACTTATTCTAGGTTATAAAAGGTAATTTTAAATATGAATGAATTATTTTATCATGTTAATTTATTTTTAATTTTTAGTTATGAAATAATTATCTTAGATTCTTATGCAACACTAATACAGTTCTTGTGAAAGTAGTATAAAAATGAAGTAAATGATTTTAAAAACAATAAAAGTAATTTATTAAATAATTTATAATTTCATAATAATTTTATAGATAAATATAACATATTAGATATTTTTTAAGGTTTTATATTCTAATTATTTTTTTATCATGTTGTTTTCAAAGTCAAATTAAATGAATTATTCTAGAAATGACATTAATGATATTTTATAATAAATAATATTTTATTAAAGGATTTAAAATTAATACAAAATATTATCTTCAACCAAGTGAATTATATATGGTTTAAAATATCAACCATGTTCTATTTAGGTGTCACTTTTCATTTTATGGTAACATTCTTAACCCTTAAGTAGTAGAAAACTTTTATATTGTGATAATTGTCAAAAGGGTTAATGGGGGTTAAAACAAAGATATAAGGGTAAAAACATACCAAAATTTATTAAAATTTTATTATATGAGATTAATTAGACTCATAATAATATTATCTCATAATTATATCAATATATATAAATATTATGAATATAATTTATATTAATTTAATACTTTAGGTAATTCCAAGAGTGCCCCTCCCCTCACTTATAAAAGGGAACCTCATCCCCTTAATTATTCACAATTTTTATGACTTATAGCTCATAAAATACCTACGATAATATCACCTTATATTTCTTCACCACATATTAGAGATTTTGGTATTTTTAAAATACCCTCATTTTAAGGATTATGTTATAAGCCAAAGAAGGTTCCTCAAAGAAGTGGTATGAATCTTAACAGACTGGTTTCAATTTTACTTCATAATATACCTTCTATAAATATATGTAATGAATTATAAAATAACTAATTCAGAATATTTAATATATTTAATTGTTATTATGATGATTTAATGACCATTATACTCCTTCCCATCTATTATAAAATGATAACTTTACTCCAGTTTATGTGTGGACTACCGTCTCAATGAAGTGATGTGATTCATTTTTCACATTCATTTTACATGAATTGTAATAAGGATAAATTTAATTAAAATTTATAATATTTATTATATAATAATTATTCAATAAAGTTGAATTTTTATTTATCTTTATTTCTTTCAATCCATGGAAAATAGAAACATCACTCGTGCGTATGAATGAACTACAGTCTCCATGAAGTAATATAATTCATTTTTCATCACTACTTTATATAAATATTTATAAAAAGCTTATATGATGATATTGAAATTATTAAAATTATATAGACAGTGGAATCATGATCAAATTATAAGGATCGTGAATACCAAATGAAAACATGCATGAAAAATGAAGCAGTTGTCACTAGGAATAGTGATTTTAATAACAAATTTTTAATAAACAGGTGGTGGGATGTTATAAGTAAATAATATAAGGTATAATATATATATATATTATTATGGTTTATAAATACATTTTAAATAAATATATATTTATTACATGGTATTTTTTACCATGTATGAACAAATACAAGACATGGGGTAAGGGATTTACTTCTCAATCCCATTTTATTTGGGATTGTTTAGGATTTAATTTTCATTGAGGTAATTATACTGTTCTTATATGATAAATATATTTAATCTCTATTATAATATGGTTATTTCTATATAATTCATTTTTTCTATTCATTTTCCTCAATTTAAATACTCATTATATTAAAAAAAATTGATGGAAACCTAACTTTGTTTTACTATTCGATCGAGAATATTTTTCTTATAAGTATATGTTTTATTGAAGATTTTTTAATGAATGTTTTAAAATTATCATAATGATGTTTAAAGTCTTTTTAACCATGTTATATTTTTTATAAAAATTATTCAAAGGAATATTCTTTGAATTTTTAAGAAAAATATACTTTTGACTTTTTACCAAAAATATGAAAGGAATATTTGTTTTAACATATATGGTATAAATGAAATTTCCATCTTTCATGACCACTCAATGATTTGATTCTTACTTTAAAGGTTTCCATGATTATTTTATATGAAAAAAATTTCCATAATATTTTGGAAATGTTTATATTTAAAATAAGTGATTTTAAAATTAAAGGGTTATTTTCATCAAGAAAAATTCCTATGATCTTTTAAAGGTACTTTCATCTATCATAACATCCATGATGTTAACTAAGATTTAATGGGTATATTATCTAATGATACCATAATTATTATTTCTCTATATGATTTATGATTATGATTATAAGACTTCTATGAAACCAATTTATTTTACATAGGTTTTTATGTGATTAAATGATGAAATATTTATGAAACCTTTTTTATTTCCTTAAGTTAAATTATGATGATATGATAAATTTTTTTATGATATTTTGAGGGAATTCACTTATATAATATTATTAATGAATTAACTGGGGAAATATATATTAATTTGCTATATAATTTATCTATATTTTAAGATTATATATGATAAGTTCCATTGGGAAAATTTTCCATGTATTTCTAAGTTATTAATATTTGTACATTATTCCATGTATAAACTATAATCATTTGGAATGTGATGGAATTCATTTGAATTTTATGTGATGGGTGAGGCCTGAAATTATATTCCCCTCAATGAATTGGTAGGTCTCATTGGAAAACTAAGATAGAGTAATGGCATCATCCTTACCCTTTATGTATAATGTCTTATTACAAGAACTCAAAAATTTGATGATGATGTCTGACATTTTGAAATTCCATCTATTGTATTATTATTTTTATCCATTTGATTATTTATTTCAATTTCTTCCATAGATTACACTTATTTATTCATTTTTATAGATTTAATTGAACATATGGTGTTGCATATGATATATTTAACCTTTATTAGCTTCAGATGTACATTTTTCCCTACTGATCACTTAATATCGCAACCTTTACTTTGTTTCCCAATTTATCTAGGAAATGAAGTGGAATAATTTGATTGAATAAGGAAAACATTTTGGAATAAATACTTTTACTTTTATGTTGTAAAGTTGTAATGTAATGTATCCAATCTCTTGAGGACTACTAAACCTTTGTCCTGGGAATGTAATATCTTGTACACTATTTTTCATGTAATAAATAATCCACTAAATCTAGGAAACTAGGGTTAGGGGCGTTATATTTGGTATTAGAGAAAGGTTTATTTAAAAACTTTAGGAATTATAATTTAGAAAATATAGTTAGAGAACATATATTTTACCACTATAAAAAATTCTAGATATTATTCTATAATTATTTTGATAGTATACTATATAAATCATGTAATAATTTTTAAAATTAATTGATAAAATTCTCTTCAGATAATGGAACCTGCTACAATAATTGAAAACCAGGCCAATAACAATTCATAATGATATGACTATCTAAATAATTAGGATAATGGTGTTAATATTTATACTGAGAACATTATTACTATTCTTGGACAATTAACTTTGGTTATGAAAAATAACCTCTCCCATATGGAGAAACTAGTTTCCCCTCCAAAGGGATCAACAACAATGGATCATTTTATGTGGTAACAACATCCACCTCTTAGTATCAACCCTAATCCTATGTAGGCCGAAAATTGGATTAAGTAATTATTGATAGGTATCATTTACGTGGTAATTCTGACCAATGGTGGTCCTTAATTCAAAATAATAATAAAGTAAATGATAATCAGAGCATGGAATGGAATGCGTTTAAAGTAATTTTTCTAGAAAAATATTTTCCTCGAGATCAAAGTACGGATATGGAATGGAAATTATTAAACCTAATAAAAAAATAATATGAGATGGTGGGTGATTAAAAATCCAATTTTATGAGGTTTTCAAGTTATATTGTAGATTATCTATATAACCCTAAAATGAAGTTTTGATGATTATTTGATATTTTAAAGACTATTCATCAATGATCCTTGGAATCTCAAAATTTATTAACACGTGAGGAAATAGTAAGAATCACTATCAAGACAGAAAAAGAGTTCTTTAAATCATTTTCTTATAAAGGAAAACTTGAGAAGAAGAGTATAGAGGAACACCATGAAGAAATAGTAGCTAATGAGGAATAGAAAGGAATAGTAGGGTTCCAAACATGTAATAAATGCGGGAAAAAATTACCATAAATGTGTTTAAGGGGATTGGGTGCATGCTAAAAATGTGGAGAGAAAGGTTATCTGGTCCATGAGCATAAAGTCAAGAGGGAAGAAGCCGATGTGCAATTCTTCAAATTCAAGGATATGGGGAAATTATCTAATCAATTTCCTATGCACCAAGGGAATATTCCATTAAAGAGGTATATAGATCAAGGTCATGATTTTCTCATAACAACAACTGAATTCAAAGATCTAAATGATGTGATTGTAAGAACTTTGATTATATGTTAAAAGTTAGATAATACATTGTCTGATTCTATATATTCATACTCCTTTATATTCTATATGTTTTTTAAATAAAATTCAATCACCCCTACTATACTAAGGAATGTTTTATTAGTTATAACACTGAGTGGTATTTTTATTATAACAAAGATACCCCAGGAAATGAAAATTAGAATGCATGGGTATTATCCCATTTCAAATATAATAATCATACCTATGGTGAATTTTTATTTAATCTTAGGTGTGTATTTTATCTTTAATTATAAATTAAGAATTTATTTTAGTGAGAAAAAAGTTATAATTTGTGAGGAAAGTAAGGAATTAATTTCTTTTTTATGAGATATTTTATTACATAAATTTTATTATGCACCAACCCTAGTATATCAATATAATATAATTGTTGAGGAGGATATTTATTGAATTAAATCTATAGTAGGTAAGGGTTTTTGAATAATATATGATGTATCAACTGTTTGAGAATATATGGATGTATTTCTTGATGAATTACCTAGATTACCCCTTACCAGGACATTGAATTATCTATTAATATCATCCCCAATGAGAATAAAATATCTAATACACCTTATAGGATATATCTAGTGGAGTTAATTGAGTTGAAGAATCAAATAAAATACTTATTTAATAAAGGGTTCACTCGTACATGTGTTTTACTATGGGGAAAATATGTGTTGTTTATGAAGTAGAACAATGGGAAAATGAGATCGTAAATCAATTATAGGAAAATGAATGGATTTTTTATAACTAACGAGTATCCATTTACACACATTGACCTATTTGATAAAATTTAATGGAATCAATTCTTATCAAATATTGATCTTCATTATAGATACCATTAGTTAAAATTTAAGAATTAGAATATTCTAAAGGAAAATTATCATATCAGGTATGGTCATTATGATTTTATAGTAATTTTGTTTGGATTAATAATTTATCCCTCTATGTTTATGGAATTTATGAATATAGTATTCAAATAATCCCTTTATAATTTTGTAGTGGTATTTATTGATGAAATTATTATACACCATTATAGTTATGAGAAGCATGATACTCATTTTTTAATTGTTCTTTAGGAGTTGAGGAAACAAACTTATATGATAAATTTAGTTAATGTTATTTTTATCTCCAAAAGGTCACTTTCCTTAGTTGTATTATGTACAATTATGGTAAATCAATTGAACTTTCAAATACTAAGGCTGTTAAGAAATGGTTAAGACCTAATAACATAATTGAAATATGAAGATTTCTTGGGTTAGTGGAATACTATCAGAATTTTATTGAAACCTTTTCTCAATTGGATATTCTGTCAACCAATCTCACACATAAGTGTGTTAGGTTTACTTTGAAAAAGGAATTTTAAGGTTGTTTTAAATAACTAAAGAAGATATTTGTGAATTTTCTTGTTTAAATAAGCCATATAGTAAAGAAATCTATGTTATTTACAATGTTGCATTAAGAAATGTTCTTAGATGTGTTCTAATGTAAAATGATAGAGTTGTGGCCTATTCATCCAGAAAGTTGAAACCTGTGAGATTAAGTATTGAAATCATGGTTTAGAATAGGTAGTAGTTATATTTTCTCTAAATATGTGGAGACATTACCTCTATGAAGAGATATATATTATATACACAGACTATAATAGTTTGATGTATATCTTTACACATAATGATATTAACATCATGAAAAGACATTGGTTAGAAATACTTAATGATTATGAATGTGATAACCATTATCATCTAGGGAAAGAAAATAAGGTGGATGATTCTTTGAGTAGAATATGCCACAGTATCTTATCCATGTTGAGTGTAAATAAATATCCAATCATCAAATACCTTGTAATGATGGAGTTGGGAATTATAATGGAAGGGTAATCATAATTCTTATTTCATTTAATTACATAGTCATCTTTATTAAATAGGATTAAGAAAGATCAATAATGGGATAAATCCATACAAAATAATATGGAAGACATGAAAAATGGAAAAATAATAGAGTTAGACAATGGTGGTGATGGAGTTGTATGATTTGGAATGACGTTATGTGTTCAATATATACTAGATTTGAATAATGATCTATTAGATGAGGAATGCGGCTCAAACTTCTCTACACATCCTGAAAGTACCAAGATGTATAAGGATTTTCAAGACACTTTTTTTGGGAAAATATGAAGGGAGTAATTGAAGATTATATTGAAATATGCTTAGTATGCTATCAGGTGAAGGATGAAAGACAAATTAAAAAAGGATTAATAAAACCTATACATATAATATAATGATAGTGGGATAATATAACTATGGATTTCATCATTTGAAATCCTAATAAATATAATGGGAATAATTATCAATAGGTAATTAATGATCATATCACAAAGTTACCACATTTCTTTGAAATTCAAGAAACTTTTTCTCTAGACTGACTTGAAAATTTTTATATAAATAAAGTTGTGAGATATCATGGAACACCCCTATCAATAGTATTTGACTGAGACTGAAGGTTTACATCAAAATTTGTGAGGATTAAAAAGAAATATTTAAATATAGAGATTAATTTTAGAAAAAACTATCACCCTCAAACTAATGGGTGGTCTAAATGGACTATCCAGACATTAGAGGACATGTTATGGTTATTATCTATTTACTTATAGGGAATTTGGGATCAGTATTGACCCATATTTTAGTATTATTAAAATAAAATCTACCTCATAAATATTAATATGGAACCATATGAAGCATTTTATAGAATGAGATGTAAAACTCTCATGTACTATGATGAAGTTTGATAAAGGTAAATTTTGGGTCTAGAACTTATGGAAGATAAAACTGAGAAGGTAAGATCCATCTAGAATCATATAAAGGCAGTCTAAAGTAGAAAAAAAATATACTGACAATAAAATTAATGATCTTGAATTCTAATTAGGACACTATTTATTCCTGAAGATATATCCATGTAAATTGGTTATGAGATTTGGAAATAAAGGGGAAGATAAGACCAAGATATATTGGTCTTTTTGAAATATTATAGTCGATAGGAATAGTGTAATATCATTTTTCATTCCACCAGAACTATCCCATGTTCATGATATCTTCCATATATACCTTATATAGAAGTATCTACCCAAACCTACCAGTGTTCTAAATGTTTATCATGTTAAATTGAAGCCAAAATTATCATATAAGGAAGATCTGATTCATATTCTTGATACAAGGGAACTAGTTATATGAAATATATCTACTTGGATGGTAAAGGTTCTTTGGAGGAATCATCTTTTAGAAGAGGAAACATTATATCCAGAGGATACTATGAGAAAGTCTTATCAATGTTTACTTTTATATTGATTTACAATTTTTGGGGAAAAAATTTTTAAGGGTGGGGGGAATGTAATACCCTATATTCTATAACATTAAATAATCCTTTCATAATAGGATTGTTATAAAATTCACACATTATTATTTCAACCTAATATTACAAAATATATTTATACAACAAAAACACTAAGTAATTATATTTTTAAGATAAGTTAAAACTAATTACATAAAGAATGTAATAATGTGCAACAACACCATAATTTTTAACTCTATTAGATCATACTTAGAAATAAATAACAAGTACATGAGATACATTATTATTAAGAAGAAAATAATAAACATTGGAATTGATGTCGAGTAAGAACATAGATAATGTTACAAAGGGGTTTAGATGTTAGTGTATATATAAGAATCAATATTACCATTTAGAATTATGACCATTGGTAAATATGGCCATTGGGAATTTGATTATTTTTCAATATAACCATTAGGCATTAGGACCATTGGTGGTATAGCGATTAAGAGTATGTCATTAGGATTGTTCTATATTAAGGGCAATGATGAATGTTAATTATCACCGAAGGGAGGAAAATGGATTCAAACAGTAGGATCATCCCTTATGAAGTTCATTTATTAGAGCTTGGGAAGGAGGTAGAATCACTGGGGTTCTCCCTTGACCAATCCCAAGCAGAACTTAAAAAAGTGAAGTTGGAGAGAAATTATATGCAGGAGGTATTCAAGTTAGTATAGATCACCACCCAATCAATTTTTATTAAACCACTCAATTAAGGTAAACAAAATTCACACCATACCCTTAGGTAATATTCAGTTGTGATTATATTTTATGTATTTAGGGGTTAATTTGTATTATAATGTAAATTCATTAAGAAATTGAAAGTATGTTTACTCATATAATTTATTTTTGATGTATTTATTAATCTAATATAAAAGGTACACTTTAGGTAATTAGAAAATTAATTTTATTAAATGGATTACATATTTTTAATCGAGACATTAATATTATACAATGGGATAGATTTGTAATTTTTTATTAAAATAGTAAAATGTGGTAAAAAGGTAGAATACGGTAAAATATGGAAAATACATTATATATGAAATTATCCTTATGTAAGAATAAATCATTTCGTAAAAATATGTCCAATTTAACTATTCTATGAAATAAAAAATATATTGGGGAATTAATAGTTGTAGTGGAGCACAATGGTCATAGTGGGGCACTAATGGAAAGTGGAATAATAAAATAATAAATAAATTATACCATGAAATTCCACTCACCATGCTAATAAATACCCACCCCTCCTCTCATTATTACTCAAAAAAATAAAATTTACCTCTTTATTTATCTCTCATAAAGTCCCTTCCCTCACTCTCCCTTAATTCTTGAAGAGTTTAGTTGGATCTAAGGTAGGGTTCCAATCTAAGAAGTTCAAGAGAGGTAAGGGTTCTTATTTCTCCCTCTCAATTTCCTATTTGGATTTACTTATTTTTAATCTCTTTTAAATTTTCATTTTATATGATTCCATGATATTTATCCATGTTATTATCTCCCCATTAAATTATTATCATGTACGTGTGACCCAAACCCTTTACTTTATAACCTTTTTATAAGTCGTTACTATGATAAAGTAAGGGTTGATTATCTATCTCTTTACAATTCCTATTTACATTACCATTGTCATATCCTTTTTAATACAAAGGTTATTATACCTTTTTTTAATTTAATTTTATGTTACATTATTAAGACATCTCACCCATCTGAGCATTCCTTTCACTCACATTATACCTATTTTCTAAGCCATTTATATGCCTTAACCTCCTCGTAGCCATAGAAATACTATAATTTAGTTAAGTAAAACGTGTGTAATTTTACAAAAACATACACCCATATCTAGACACTGTAAGTGGGCATGGTATTGGATAAGATTAAATAAGGTTTAATAACCCTAAAAAAAGTAGTTTGGGTATATCGTGGTCATCATCCTAGTGAATGGTGAATGGGCCTTTACTGTGCACTCGAGTTGTCACTCCTGGGGGATATGCTATAGATAATTATCATACTATTTATTAAAAAAACTAGAATTTATTTGGTGGTTTATAATTTATGTTTTTATTTGGTCTTGAACAATTGAAAATACAATTTTTTAAACACATTAAAAATCCTTAATCTTGTAAAGTGTTCATTAGCTATAACTTTGTATTATTTACATTTCATGGGTAATTTTTGAAACTATGAGTGCTTAGTTATTCATTATATGTGTGGAGGTAATTAACTTAGATATTATTATTAATTCAATTAATGGTGAAATTTATTAATGACCCAAATAATTTATCCATATGGGATGATCATGTATGATAAGTTCCATTTGGAAAATGTTCCTTATATTTCTAAGTGGTTTACCCTTGAATGTTATGACACATACAGCCTATAATAATGTTGAATTTGATAGAATGAATTATAATTTTATTTGAATGTTAGGTACTAGACGTATATATAACCTCAGTGAATTCATAGGTATCATGGGACAACTAATAAAGGGTAATGGGAGAATTCATGCCATTTATATATAATGTCTTGGAACAAGGCCTCAATGATATTATAATGATGTGTTACATTATGAAATTCCTTATTTCAGATTATTTTTTTGATCCATGTGATTATGAAATTAACCATATTCCATGTAATAAACTTATGTAATCATTTTTAGGTCTTCTATTGTACTCATGATGTTTCTTATTCCATATTTATCATTTATTATCTTTCATTGTATATTTATCCCTTAATGAGTATTTAATCTCACCACCTTTAATTTGTTTCCCAATTTACCTATGTAATGAATTATAATACTATGATTAAACAAGTATAAAATTTTGGACTAAATTATTTTACTTTTATGATTTAAAGTTGTAATGTAATGTGTTAAATATATTTAGGACTACTAAACCTTGATCCTTTGAATGTAATATCTTGTACTTTTTTCTATGTAATAAATAATCCAACAGCTTTGGAAAACTGGGGTTGGGGTGTTGAATTTATTATTTATATATAATTTTTAAGTTAATATAATAAAATATTTTTGGTTATATATGGTGGTCCATGTGCTTTATATAATACTATAATACTAAATATGACACATTTATATAATGAAAATGGAAAATACATTGAACAAAATTATTGGTCATTACATTCTTCCCCCTTAATAAATTTATCCCTTGAAATTTCATTTCACATATTAACAATAAAATAAATGTGGGTACTTATGTTTCATTGATTCCTATAATTCCCATGTCTCCTCCTTATACTTATGGTTCTATAATAGTAATTTAATTATGTGATTAGTCTTGTTGTATAGAACTTTGTCTCTATGGTCCAAGATCTTCACCAATTTCTCTTCATAAAAGAGATTAGGTTCCAAATACACTACCTTCATTTTTTGTGAATTTGGGGGGATCTAGTACATATTTCTTCAAGAGAGATATTTTGAACACGTTATTTACTTGAGATAGGGTTAGTGGGAGTTCTAGTTGATATGTCACAACTCAGATTTGATCCATAATCTCAAAGGGGCCAATGTATCTGGGACTTAGATTTCCCTCTTTACCAAATCTTATGGCTCTATTAAATAGGGATATGTAGAGGAATACATTATCTCTAACCTCAAAATCTAGGTATCTCTGATGGTTATAAACATAGATATTTTTTAAACTGTGAGATGTACTAACATGCTTCTAAATAGTCTTGACCTTTTCTATAATTTATTTGACATTTTCTGATCCCAATGTCTCATGTTCATTGAATTCCTCTAAACACATATGTGTATTATGACAAACCTTCTATTTATTACACATTAATACATGAATTATTACATAATATTACACATAATAAAACCTATAAGATCGATAATTATAGTGTCTTTGATAATTAGGTATATCACATAATAACTTAAAAATAGAGAATGCATCATCTTTATTGAAAACATCCTTAACATGCTCATATTATTCATTTGTACTTAAAACTGCATGGGATAACCAGGGGACATACATAAGAAAGGGGTGAGCACTAAATCCCGATAAGGGAATAAAAATGGCATAAAATGAATAAGGTAATACATGCTAGACAATAGTAATATCAATGGGGAATTAAAAGTGTGAAAATCATAAACTTGAATAACAATACATGATATAGCATGATAACATAAAGGCATCATGGAAAATGTGGCAATAACTTAAAACACTACATCATAAACATATGTCAAGGATAA
The DNA here is from genome assembly GCA_963277665.1 of Viscum album. NCBI lineage: Eukaryota > Viridiplantae > Streptophyta > Magnoliopsida > Santalales > Viscaceae > Viscum > Viscum album. The sequence goes on from OY728140.1 coordinate 1,285,852,435, forward strand.
CTTCCAAGAAATCATTATGGAAAAATTATTACGATGAATTAAATTAAAAACATAATACCTTACATGAAATCTCAAGAGACTAAAACATTACCCAATGCATTAGAGTGTTATATAATTTCATGCACACACATCATAGTTATTTCATTGTCATGCTTAAGTGTACCACATAGATCATAAATATGAATTCATTCATATTCATATTTTATTTCATCATAAAGAAGTGTGAAATAAATACATTTAATTCCAAATCAATAATTATATTTTCATAAAGGTGAAAAATGATGATAGGAATTGGGTATAGGTATTCGCTACACATTTTTTTGGCATGAAAATTCATGGTGACATTTCAACAGCATAATGGGGGCATATAAATGTTCACCAAAGATATTAATGTGAGTGGAATGGGTATCTCATAATTTAGGAATCATAGGAGTAGTAAGGTGTATAAGGAATAAAATATCATAACATTAGGAATTAGAGAAAAATGGCATTAGATAATGAAGATACATGAATAAAGAGGCAAAAGAAAAGAACCCCTACCTTGAGAGTATGATTCCAACTGCTGGGGAGGAACTTCTTGAGAGTTTGGTGGAACCTTGGGAGGACTATTGAGATGTGAGGTAAGAGTAAGGACATATTCTAAGGTTTTTTAGTGAATATAAATGGGATCTAGGGTGGTTTTATATAGGAATTAGTGGGGAATTCTTTATCATTTCTCAATCATAGGTTTTGGACTCTATATAATAAAATAACCAAAACCACAAACCTTCTCATGGTTTTCTTCTATGGTATCAAAAAAATAGGGGTGTTTTTTAGTATTTTATTAGTCCAAGGGCCTAAATTATTAAAATAATATCCTTTCTAAATTTTAAGTGCATCATACTTTGAAAGAAATGATTTTTAAAACCTCAAATTATATTATAGGTTTAGGAGGATTCATAATAGATTTATAAAATTAATAAAATAGACATAATATTACATTATTTTAAATTGAAAATATATATTTTTCCTTGTACTCCCATTATAGTATTTATTAAATCATTTTTGGTTCATTATGATTTCATAATACACACAATATATATACAATATTTAAATTTTACCCGAAAATTAAATTATATCATAAAATTATGAAAAATTCACCATTGGATAATTTTGAAATTTTGATTCCATAAATAATATTAATTTTATCTAAATAGTTTTCTAAATATATGAATATTCACTTTTCAAATAAGAATTGACATTTATTGAGAAATGCTTGGTTTTTTGACAATAACAGTTTTTGAACCATTATAAAAGTTACATTTTATTTATTAGAGATTATATGAGAATTTATATTTAATAAAATTTATTTATTAATAATATTTTATTAAATTATTATTTAGTTCAAAAAATACATTAATTCATCAAAATAAATATCTTAATGAAAATTGTATATTACTTAAAAATATAATTTGTGTTTTATCGTATCAAAATATATTTTTTATCAAAATTATTGATTAATTATTTAAAAGGTAAAAAAAATAATAAATCAATATAATAATCATTTTAATGAAAAGGAACTATAGATATTCATACTATTAGGATTACTTTGTTTCTTGTATTTTTTAAATTATTTTTACCCTTAATTAATAATTTTTTTTTACAGTGGTAATATATATTTACTATAGTTACTATCCATTTTTTTAATTAAAATGATTAAAAATATGGAATCAATTTTATCAAAATCAATTCATAGAGGTAGAATAATTTAATATAATATAAAACCTTCAAGCTTGATTGAAATATATTTTCTGAAAAATACATTTTTTAAGGAAAATATAACATTACTTTAACTCTATAACGAGTAATCTTCATTATATTAATTTCAATTAATATATATATATATATATCAAAATTTAATTTATATTTTTCTCAATAGCGGTTATTTTAATAAATTAAAATGGATAATCACTAGGCATTTTAAAATAGTTTTCATAAAAATGTGTTTTTAATCCTAAAAATAAACTTGCTTTAAAATCCGTTATAAATATGATTTGAATATAATTAATTGAATTAAATATAAATAATTATTATTTAGCCTTTAAATTAAATCAAAATAATATTGGGACTTTTATATTTTTTAATTTATCAAAAATAAATGAAATTTGTACTTAAAAACATTATTTTTTACTATTCACTGAAAATTCTATATTTTCTGAAAAAATACAAAATTTCATCACAAGTTAATTTTTATATGATGATATAAAAAATATAGTTTTTTATCATATAATTTTTATAAATGTTCTAGAAATTAATTATAATATCTATAAAATGAAATAAAAATCATTTTGAGGAACAAAAGGACATTAGCAAAAAATGATTAATTATTTAGTAAGAATTTATCAATATATTTAAGATATATATATATATATCAAAAAGTAGTTAATACTACTCATATATTTTAATTTGATGAAAGTTTAAAATTTTTATATTTAAATAATCATTTTTTTTTGGGTTTGGTGTTACGTATCACATATGCTATCGAACATAGTTTTCTCTTTTCAAAACATGGGGTGTTACATTCTTCCTCCCTTTAATAAATCATGTCCTTAAAATTTAAAATTTATCTTAGTAAGAGATGTTTTTTCACTTGAAAATATATTGTTTGAAATTATACATTGTAAAAAGGGGTAATAAAACATCCTCTTGAAAATATAGAAAAGGAAGTTTGAAGATCATCGCATAACTAGGTTTCCCAATATGGGAACTTTAACAGAAAGTGACAAAATGAAATTACAAAGAAAAGTAACACTAATAACTAATTTATTTCGATAGAGAAAATGGTTAAGATAAATTCAATTACCACAAAACCATCAATATGTAATGGATAAAATCATCATCAATTCATCGAAAATGATTGTGAAGGGATAACTTATAAATGATGTTTATTCCTTAACTTGAGAATTTCTAGGCTTCAATATTATTTATCCATGATCTATTTCTTAACATTTACTCTTATAGGAAATTTTTCTTCCCTTAATAATTTTTTTATTGATATTTTTTATTTACCAAAGTATATCCCCTGGTAGTGTCAACTAGGTGTGCAATAAGGCCTATTGTCATGCGACGGTTCCTGATTGAGTCTAGCTTAACACGGTATTTTTTGGCTTTGAAATCAATGTGCATTTTTCCTGACACACATCCACTTGTAGTATACAAAAGAGATGCATTTTATTTATAAACCAATTACTCTATACTTTACCAAGATTTAGGTATTTTTTCTTACACTTAGTCTAATCTCTAAGTATTTTGCTAGAGTTTTCTAATCCTAATCCCAAAAATAACTAAACTTTTCCTTTGATGCCACCTATGAAAACCCTTATCTTTATTACACATTAAAACATGATTTATTACATAATATTACACTTAATACAATCCATAATATTGATACATCTAGTTTCATTGGTAATTAGGTACATTACATAACAACTTCAAAATAGATAATAAAACATCTTTACTAAAAACATCGTTAACATGCTCATATTCATCATTTATTTATTTATTAAGAAATAAAATGGTGGGAGGATGAGAAATTACAAGCACCCCTAGGGGTAAATAATTACTGGCACAAGCCTAAGGAGGTCTGAAATAATGTAACCCAAGGGCATCTCCCAGTATTCTCATATTATTCCTTCATAATTAAAAATGCCTGGGATAACTTGGGGACATAAATAAGAAAGGGGTGAGTTATAAGTCCTAGTAATGGAATAAAAATGGAGTAACGTGAATAAGGTAATACATGTTAGATAATAGGTGTATCAATGGTTCATAAAAAGGGTAATAATTATAAACTAGAACAATAAGACATTATGTTGCATGATAATATAAAGGCAACATAGGAAATGTGGCAATAACTTAAAATACTGCATCATAAACCCAATTCAAGGTTAAATTTCAAGACATCATGATGGAAAAAGTCCTATGAAGGACTAATTTCACTACCTAATCCCTTGATTGATTTATCATGAGACTAAATAATTATCCAATACATTGGAGTGCTATATAATTCTAGGCACACCCGTCACATTCATTTCATTCTCATGCTTAAGTGTACCACATAGACCATACAACATGAATTCAATAATCATCATATTTAATTCCATGATCAAGGAGTGTTGATTAAATACATGTAATTACTAATCAATAATTATGAGTGAATAAAGTTTAACACACTTTATAGTAATTGGGTATGGGTATTCACTACACATTTGTTTGGTATGAAAAATTGTGATGACATTTCGGCACCTTAAAGGGTGTATTAATGATCATGGAAGGGATTAATGAGAGTGTATGGGGCGTATCATCATTTATGAATCATATTGTTAGTAAGAGGGATATGTAATAACATATCCAAACATTATTAATTTGAGAAAAAGGGAAAAGGATAATGAATATTCTTGAATAAAGAGGATAAAGAAAAGAACCCTTAACTTGAGAGTGTGATTCCAAATGCTTTGGAGGAACTTCTTGATATCTTGGGGAATCTTGGGTGGACTCTTGAGGGGTAGGGAAGAGTAATTATGTGATACAAGTATTCTTAGGTAATATAAATGGGATCTTGGGTGGATTTATATAGCAAATGAGTGTCAAATTCTTTATCATTTCTCAATCATAGGTTTCGGACTCTATATAATAAATTAAGAAAAACCAAAAAACTTCACATGTTTTTTGCCCATGGTTTCTACCAAATATGGGTGTTTTTAATTATTATATTATTCCTAGGGAAAAAAGTATCAAAATAATACCATTTTTGATGTGTAAGTGAGTCATACTATTAAAGAAATAGTTTTAAAATCTTAAAATATATTATAGGTTTTGGAGAATTCATAATGGCTTAATAAAATTAATAAAATAAACCTTATATTATATTATTTTAAATTTAGAGCATACATTTTGTCTTGGATACCCATTATAGTATTTATTACAAAATGTATGGGTCATTATGATGTCATAATATGCATCGTATATTTATACCATATTTAAATATTACTCAAAAATTCTACAATATCAGAAAATTATGAAAAATTCACTGTTAGATAATTTTGACATTATGATTCCAAATATAGTATTAATTTTATATAACTAGTTTTCAAAATATGTTAATTTTTTCTTTTAAAATAATAATTGGCATTTATTGATAAATTCTAGGTTTTTTGACAATAATAGTTTTGAACTCTTATAAAATTTACATTTGACTTCATAAAGATTGTATGAGAATTTATATTTAATAAAAATTATTTATTAATAATATTTTATTAAATTATTATTTATTTAAAAAATTACTTAATTCATCAAAATAAATATCTGAATTGAAATTTTATATTACTTAAAAATATAATTTGAATTTTATCAGATCAAAATATATTTTTTATCAAACTGATTACTTAGTAATTTAAAAAGTAAAATAATAAGGAATAAATATAATGATAATATTAATGAAAAGTAAATATAAATATTCATACTATTAGGGTTACTTTGTTTCAATAATTTTTTAAATTATTTTTACCCTTAATTAACTTATTTTCCTTTCACGATGGTAATTAATATTTACCACAGTTGCTCTTAATTTTGTTTAAAAATAAAATTTAAAATATTAATTAATATTAATTAAAATGATTGAAATATGGAATCCATTTTACCAAAATAAATTAACAGAGTTGGAAGAATTTAATTTAATAAAAAACTAATAAACATGATGGAAAGAGGTTTTCCGAAAAATACATTTTTTAATGAAAAGATGGTTTTACTTTAAATCTATTACTATTAATTTCAATTATATGAATTTAAATTAATATATATATATATATAAACATTTAATTTAGATTATTTCAAATTAGGGGTTATTTTATTTAATTAAAATGGTGAATCATTATGTATTTTTAAAATGTTTTTAGAAAAAAAATGTATTTTCAATCCTAAAAATAAACTTGTAATAAAATATTGTATAAAGATGATTTAAATTTAATTAATCAAATTAAATATAACTAAATAACACTTATTTCACCTTGAAATAAAATTAAAATAATATTGGTACTTTTATATTACTTAATTTATCAAAAGAAATGATAATTTCACTTAAAAATGGTACTTTTTACTATTCCCTGAAAAATCTATATTTTTTTTAAAAAAATCTCACCCTAAGTTAATTTATATATGATGATATAAATAATTGAGTTTTTTTATAAAATAAAGTTTATAAATTTTCTATAAAATAATTATAATTTCTATAAAATGAAATAGAAATCATTTTTAAGAATGAAAAGATATTACCGAAAATTTATTGTTTATTTACTAAGAATTTATAAATATATTTATAAAAAACATATATATATATATATATATATCATAAATTATGTAATAATACTCATATACATAAATTTGATGAAATGTTAAAATGATCATATTTAAATAATAATTGTTTGTTTGGGTTCGGTGTTACGTATCACATATACTATCGAACATAATTTTCTCTTTTAAAAACATGGGGTGTTACATGTCTTAAATGTTTTCTTATAAAGGGATTCATATAGATATAGTTAGATTATTTTGTTAAGACTTTTACTGTATGATAACTCGAGTAGTGGAAGATATTGATCCCATCTTACATTAGAGTCTATTGAGTATGATCTTAACATATTCTCAAGTGTCTAGATAGTCCACTCATATTGGACATCGGTTTGGGGGTAATAAGAAAAATTGAAGTTCAACTTAGTGTTTAGATCATATTGTATACTTTTTCCATAACTTAAAGGTAAAAATTAGATCCATATCATATATTATCAATTGTAGTGTTCCATTCAGCCTCACCACTTCCCTGATGTATATTCATTAAAGTTTATTGAGTGAGAAGTCACATCAAATTGAAATAAAGTTATCATATTTTGTAATAAAATACACTATAAACCATATGTAATTATTTATTGTGGATGTCTTAAATAAATCTATGATAAATTCCATGGTGATTTTTTCCAATTTTCATGTTGGTATGGGTAACAGTCATATAATTCCCTTAGTCTTTTTCTTCTTCACCTCCAATAGTTGACACACTGGGTAGTTTGATATATATTCTATTATATACATCTTTATATTATCGCACTAAAAGTACTCTTAGAGATTTGGATACATCTTCATGCTCCCTAGGTGGAAATAGAATGTTGAGTTATGTGAATCATTCAATTACTCCTTTATTTTAGGATTTAATGGTACACATAATTTTGACCCAAATATTAAAACTTATTCTTAATTAATTATTAACTCTGAGTATATCCATTTTATAACATCTCCCACCTTCTTCTATATTTCCAAATCATCCCTTTAAGAATCCATTATGTTCTCTAAAATTGATGGTTGAGAAATAATTTTTTCTAGGTTGGATGTTGTTCATTTATGAATTCCATGTACATCTATTGTAAGTCAGTGAATATTGGATCCTTCTCAATCCCCATCATTGATAAGGTTGTATGATTACTTCAACTTATTTTTTCTTCCTCTTTATCCTCCTTTCCATGATGGTAATGGATCGATTAGTTATATTTTTTTATTATCTCTGGCCATATTTGTTAGAGGATATTAGGCACTTAGGATACTTCTATGTGAATATATATTTGAGGATTTTATGATTCCTATATATTTTACAATTTTTCCCATATATATAATTCTTCTAAGTATTTAAGGAAACAATCCTTGTCTCCAACTCTAGATCGAGTGTTGGATAGTTCTCCTTATCAGGTACCAACTTCCTTAATACATAGGCTATCACTTTTTCATTTTGTATCAGTACCCAACCTAATTGATTTTATGAATCATCACTTTATACCGTGAAACTTTTCCCACTTGAGGGTAGTTTAATTATTGGTGTAGTGATAAGACACTTTTTTAATTCCTTGACTCTCTCTTCACATTTATTGGTCTATAAAAACTTCACTCCCTTTTGAGTTAGGTTGGTCAATAGGTTTCAAAATCATGAGAATTTTCTCGCAAATCATTGATAGTACCTATATATTCTAAAAACCTCTATATATCCATAATAAATGGTGTTATAGGACAATACTAAGCCTTTTTATTATAAATATACATAGATATCCCTTTTCTAGTAAAAAATTTCCCAATAATGATACTTCCTTTATCTAAAACTCACTTTTACTATACTTTCAATATAGATTCTCCTTTAAAAATGTCTTTATCACCATACACCAATTCTCCTAATTCTCATCTTTTACTTTAAAGTGTTTTAAAGTATCATCTATAAATACTACCATAAATTTTTTGATGTAATCTATAAATACTCTAATAATTAAGTTCTTTAATATTGTTGGATAAATAGTGAGTCTAAAGGGAATCACTATAAAATCATAGTGTCTATACCATGTTTCAAAGTTAGCCTTCATAATATTTTCCCTCTTCACCACTAATTAGTTATATACTGATCATAGGTTAACCTTATAGAGGTATATTCCCCCCATATCTAATCTAACAATTCATTAATCCATGGAATAAGATACTTTTTCTTTATCATGATTTTTTGATTTCATAATAATCAATGTAGAGGTGCATTGATCCATCCTTCTTCCTGATGAAGAGGACCAAAAACCACATGGTGAAACACTTGGGTTTATAAAACCCTTTTTTTATTATCTTTTAACTACTTCTTTAGTTTTTCCAATTTGATAGTGCTCATTCTTTAGGGTGTCTTTGATATAGGCAGAGATCTATTTATAAGTTCAATTAAGAACTCGATCTCTTGGTTAGTAGGATGACCAATCAATACTTTAGGGAATAAATAAGTATAGTTCCTCATAATGGGTAGGTATTAATCTAGGATTATATCCTTTTTCTCAATCATTTGAGTAATATATGTTTTCTCATAAGGTAATAATGACAATTCTTGAGAGGAAGACTCTAAATAAGAATCCTCCTCCTCCTTGAAATTGTATAGAATATAAGGATGATTGAAGATATAGAGAGTTATTTCCTTATCCCAATAGTTAATATTTTATTTATATAAGGAAAACCAATCCATTCTCAGTATAGCATAAAACTCCACTAAAGGAAGTGTGAAAATATTTTCTATGAGGTTTAGTCCACAAACAATGATTAGGGATGTGTTATATACTTGGTATGTAATAATTTCTTCATTATATGTTCTCAAGGATAACTCATCCTCCATGTTTTGAGGTGGTGTTTTAATATTTATTCTTAACTTTCATAATAATAAATAATGTATTGAACTATAATCAAATAATACATTCCCTATTCCTTAATTAATAACTGATACACCTATTAAAACTTCATTATAATAGTCTACCATTGAAGTAGTGATAAGATAATCCCTTCCTTTCACTCTAAACGTTGTAGGTTGTTATTATTTATTATCTTTGATAACCCTTGGATTAGGTCATTGTATTTTATAATTTCCATGTTACTTGTAGTTGAAATACTATACTACAGTCCAAGGGTTGATCAAAACTCTCTTTTTTTCAACACATTAGTAGGATTCTTTATCTCTATTCAACATTGATTAGATCGATTCCCCTATTTTATACACATGAATTATCTCCTCATTCTCTTAATATAGTTTCCCATATGCTTCTTCCCACACTTTTGACATGTGGGTAGTTGTGTTTTCTTTCCTATAATGGGTTTATCTGTGCATCCTCCTCAATTAAACTCCATTTTATGATTTTTTTTTCTCTAGTCCCTCAATACCACTGAGAATCACTAATCTAAATATTAACCTTAAGTTCACATAGGGAAATATATTCATAATTATCAAAGTCTTGAATTTCCAAATCTTTTCATAGAATCAGATTTAATCCACTAAATAATAATTCCACCTTAATTTTGGTGTTGATAATAAAAATGAAGGCATATCGTGGAGGACTTGTGTAGTTTTCCTAATAATCCATAATAGACTCATATTATTTTTTCTTCAGTATAATAAACTCCATATATATTTATGATGGATAGTTAGAGGAAAATATTTATTGAAAATGTTTGATTTAATTCTTCTCATTACATGGAATCGATTTCCTCATTGGTATTTGTGTTATTGATCAGTTTCCATAACTAATTGACTTATTTCCCTAGGAGATAAATGACCAATATGAATTTATATTGTTCTAGGTTTTGGATGATAGATAATATCTTCTCAATAGAGTTAATTTATTATTCCATGATGATGGGATCATAATATCCACTAAAGGTAGGATTCCTTTATCGCATAAAAGACACAACTGCAACTTGATTTTTCTTAGTAGAATTAGGGAATTACAAATGATTCATGTTATTATTCATAAATTGAAATAGTTGAGATAGTATTACCAAAAATTTCTTAGTTCCTACTATCATCATGTTAGTAATATAATCATGGAAATAATTAAATTTTCTATCACATTAATGGTTGGAAAAATTCCTCTTATTTCCCACCATTAACTAAAATAAAGTGAAAATTTCTGATGAGAATACTTAAACTAAAAAGCACATAAATAGGTAAAATATAATATTAGAAGTAATAAATTATAAATGACATGTATATATTATGAGTATCTAGGTTCTAATAAATATTATATATGGTGATTTTTCTATTAATTTATTTAACTTAACAATCTATTCAAGTCTCTTATCATGATTTTTAAAGAGATTTGGAATTTACCAATGAAATCCCACAGGGAGTGTCCAACTAGGTGTATATCAAGGAATCATTTTCATGAACTAGTTATAGATCTAGTTAATACCAAAAAATCCATTTTGGGGGTATTACCACTAGATACATCTATTACAGAACTACATGCACATGTAGTATCCAAACAGATATTTCATTTCTTGGAAACCACTTTCTCTATACTTTACCAAAATTTCAAGGTCATTTTATCTATTTAGTATTATCCATATGGTTTTTAATAATTTATTATTATCATAATACCCAAAAATAACTAGACCTTTATCTGAAACTAACTGTTAAAACTCAATACCCTTATATATATTATTATATGATTTTTAACATAAAAAATCAATAAACACAACCCAATGATCCAAAGTCTAGTGTATTTGGAAGACTATGAACATAAAATATCAACATTAAACTAAAAAAATATCTATTTTAGTCTCTATAATGTGCTCCTAAATCCCTTTTATCTTTTAAAACTACACAAGATAATTTGGGGAATACATAAAGAAATGGGGTGAGCTATAAATCCTAGTAATGGAATAAGTATGATAATAAAGCATAGAAAATGTGTAAAAAGGAAAAATAGACATCATAAAATATTGGTATCATTAATAATAATATACTATTATGATATATATAGAATGTAAATATAATATCATATATTCATAAGAATTTGGAAAAAATATAAAACATGCCATATTCATAAGTGAAGTCACATTGCAAGAAAACATAACATGGTGGATAGAGTCCAATCCCAAATTATGTTTATTCCCTAATCCCATACATATAATCTAATGATATTTAAATATTACCTAATCTATTAAAGAACTATCAGGGTACAAACTTTATAACATGTACATGTATATGTATAGAACATGAGTAAATCATACATAAGTCACGAGCATAGGAAATACCCATGGAAAGAAACAGGTCACATAATTTTTCCTCAAATGATAGTCAAATGATATCCCATAAGTATTCAAAATATAATAATGAATTAAATATTTTGATTGTTCATATTTTAATAAATAGTAATATGTCCCAAATACAGAGGTCATTTGAATAATTTTTCATGATAAATGGTGAAGAATTAATTTTGGACTTGAACATCTTTAATGAGGTTTTACGAAAATGGTAAGGAATCATTAAATATGGTAATTGTATCATGTTTTCTATAAAAAAATTAAATGAACCAAAAATGTTTTACATAATAAGATGAAAAATTTTAGAAACCATATATTTTTTTAAACATTATATGGAGTGGTTCTTAAAATGGGGTATGAAACAGGGAAGTTGCCTTTAATTGGGTTTGCTTAACAAATGAAATTGAGAAGGAAACATTAAAAACATGTATATTCACAACAAATAAGGGTAATGATAACTACGTATATATAATAGGGGAACATATATATATAGAACATTAAAGTAATAAATAATAATGATAGTTTGATTATGTGAGTTTTATAGGGAAAATACATGATCCAAAATAAAGGAGGATGGTTCTGTACTTACCTTATCTCAGGTCCTCAACATGCACAGTATGATCACCTAACTTCATAAATAGTCAAATTAAATTTATTAAATACTTTCTTAAGAAATTTTTTAATCTGAATTTATTTATTCATATTTTTTATGTTTATTTAAAATAATTTTTTAAGACACCATGTTTATTCCTACTCTCTTGAGGGTGTTTGTTTCACGGTTCCAAAAATCGCTTTAGTTTGTGGATAATTATTGAAGTTATTATGAAATGGGAATAAAAATACAAAATTGAAATTAAATGATATTCATTTCCATAAAGGATTTTAAATGGTCCCAAATATTTATTTGTGTTTTGAAATAGGTATGATTCATTTATTATAAATTTTATTATTATACAAATAGTTCATTTAAGCAGTTTTATCAACCATTATGAACTAGATTAATTTTATTTAAATAAATAATCATTAATACATTCAAAAAAATGAAATAAGTAATAATATATTTATTCTCATCATATTTAACTATAATACTTTTTTTGATTACAATCCATGAATGTTGTGGAGAAAAACGTAGTATGATGTTCATGGGGGCGGTGTACACACCATAATATGAACAATAATTTTTATTTTAGAATGAATTGAAAAGATGTTTCATAATTGATATTCCATTAATATATTTATTACACTAGATTAATTATGCCACGTCAGATGCAATTTTTTGGAGGATGAAGAGGATGAAATATTAAAAATATTGGTTGAGAGTATTACCTTCTCATTTGGTTGTCTCCACTTAAGTCACCCCTTAAGGAACCTTGGAATGGTATTTTGGTAAGTAAAAAACTAATTGTATGTGTGTGGGAGGGTTAGGGAGAGAAATATTTAGATTTTGGTATATCTCCAAAGTTTTATAAGGCATGAGGTGAAGGGGTGGTATTTATAAGGGGAGGAGAGGGGAGTTTTTGAATATAATATTTATTAGTTTATCATTTTGGATCAAGACTTCCAATGGTGTTTATTATTTTAAATATAAAAATTAATTAGTCCATGTTAGTTTAAAGTAATGGTTTCTTACATCATCCATGTCTCATTAATTCATTGACTATATTTTACCATATTTCAGTATTAACTAAAATGCAACTATTTTATAAAAATAATAAAAATTCACACTAAACATTTTCTGATATTTATATTACAAAAATTAAATTTGTTTTAAGAAAATAATTTTATAAATACAAGAAATTTAACTTTTAATGAAAATACTTATTTATTTGAAAAACACCAACTTTAATATTATGATAAATTTTCCGACCCTTTGAAAAATTACTTATGGTCTCATAAAATTATATTATAACAATAATAAAACAAAATATTATATTATAAAATAATTTATGAAAACAAACTTTCTATTAAATTTATATATTTATCATAAAAATGTAAATAAAACATATCTATTTTATAAAAAATCCAAACCCTATTTTATCATTTTTTAAAAATATTATTCGTATCATGGAATATATTTTCTATATTTTCATTTTATAATAAAACTAAATATTATTTTACAATTATATAGGTGAGGTTACTATTCTAATTGTTAGGATGATAATCCTAAAATCTAGATTAATATTCCAATAGTCCGATTACTATTACAACTATCATATTTTTAATGCTAATATGGGGTCCCAACCTTCTATAACCTCATATTCCATTAATTATTCATTTACATATAATTTTTCAAACGTTAGAAATATTCTAATTTTCAAGATGAATATTTAATTACAAATATTTTGTTTCATTTCTATAGTGTTATTTGTGAGTTCAATCATTTTAAGGGATCAATAATATCTAAATTTTTATGTTATATCTAACTTATTTTCTATTTTTTGTCCCATTGTAACAATTTCAATTCTTATAGATATATTTATTCTCTAAATGTAACATTAAATTTAATGTTATAAAATATATTTTGTTCTATCATATGGTTCATGTGATTTATATAATATTATATTTCTAAATATAAAAAAAATCTATGTAAATAGAAGGGAAATTTAATTGAAAACAAATTATTGGTTGTTATAGAAATTGGAACAAATTTAGTCTAATTTTAACCCTTACCATGTTGAATTTTTTCCCATGGTAACTACTAATTATGAATAGAAATGAAATTGACCTATTTACAAAATTTGAACATGTTGATTCCAAATATAGAACCCAATTTCTATGATTCAATTTTGAGAAGTGGTAAAAAAATATTGGTTAGAGTAGATGAATAGTGAGGGTTATGAATTCCCATTTAAAAATTTAAAGTAATCATAAATAGTAAATTCAAATCTAAATGATTTAGAATTAATAAAGAGATAAAGTGATAAAATAAATAAAGTTATAATTTATAAATATCATATGAATTAAAATCAAATATAAAATTATATTAATAAAGGAAAAAATTATATATAATTTATAAAATTATGTGTATCGATGTTAGAATGGTGAAAATTGTTAAACTAAATAAAGAGTAAACACATTTGATAATGAGTTTTTCAATAAATCTATATACTCCCCAATATCTCCACCCCTCGACTTGATAGTTATATTTTATTAATACCTTGATATTTTTAGTGATCAATAAACCCATCCCTCACAATTTTGGTTTCTGATAACCCTCTTGAGCTTCACTGGTAGATAAGGAACTCATCCCTCACTTCTACGGAGTGAGATCTCATGGAAGAATGTGATTAGAAGATAGAGGTTTTATTCATAATATCCATTTTAATTCTTATCCCTAATCTATCAAAAAGATTGATAAATTTTTTGGATGTGATATTAAGATAAATAATAAGATCCTTTGTTGAATTTATAAAAGGATATTTTCTCTTTGAGTGGATTTTCATAATTCTATAAATTCGGCAACAATTTTATCAAAGAGCATTATTGGTTAATGATGTATTTTTCTAAGATTCCAATGAAATAATTTTATAAGATCAAATGGGAATGAAAATCTTCTAGAAATATTTGGGGGAATTTAAGATAAAGAAGATCAAAACTATAATGTTTTGTACAATATTAAATTCAACCTCAGAATAGCATCCCTAACACCACCAGATACTTGATAGCCTCTACTGGGTAGCTGGTGGACCACCTGAAGTAGATAAGGCCTATATAACATGAACTACTTATCTGGTTCACCTCCCAAATCTATTTGATGGACTTTTGGAGACTTTAGGAGTTACTTCCTTCACCACTGGATGGGCAATGGATCTTTTTCTCAAATGGGGATCTATCAACATGAAACAGGATAGTCGGTTCCTTACTCCAGCTAGCCAGTGAAACCTGTATAGTTATATCATCATATGGATCCTCTCGATATTCCTTTAAATTCCTTATATGTAACTTCAAACTTAATTCCAATGAATTTAACATAAGAAGGTATATTTATGATCCTTTAACATGGTCACCAAGTCAGCTTTAAATTATCTTTAAGATCTCCACATTGATTAATAATGACATGACTTAAAGTAAAATTGAGAACTCTATAAGTCACTTAAATGAAAACATTAGAAACATATGTTAGTGTTTGTGTTCATGAAAAAAAATATGACTGATAGATAGGTACTATAATCTCAACCTTTTTTATGATTACAAACACTTTACAAAAAAGGATAAATTATGTGTAAATAAAGAGTAAAACAGATAATAACTAAATTCATGATGTTAAAAATATTTTCAATGAGGTAAAAGATTCACTACATTATGAAATTTGTTAACAAGATAAAAACATTTAATACAGATTCTCAATAACCCCCTTTTTAAAAAAACTAAGAACTAACATAAGTATAGTAAAGTTCTAAACATTTCCTCTTTGAAAACACTAATATTTTTCAAATATTTCCTCCTTTGTGATAAAATTAAACTTCTCTAGATAATTTCTCTCCCATTGTGATTATCACAATTGAAAATAAAGAGAAACTTAAGATAATTTGATGATAAACTAAATATAATTTTTTTGAATCCAAAAAATTGGATTTATAAATAAATTTCAAGTGAGAAATGTATTTTGAAAAGAATAAAATAAAAGTGATTTTAAAAACACATCTTAACTTTTAAATACCCTTTTTAATATCCTTATTTGAGATATGGAGAGAAATTAAAATATAATAGGAAAAAATAATGATATTTGGAAAAGCTTATGATGAGAAGAAGATAAATAGAATAAATTAAAATTGGTACATACCTTTTCCATGACACTAATTTCCTCAAGGAATGGGTTTGCCTGTATTGATTTATTTCTTAATTTAAAATTTTCCTTTGAGGTGAAGCATACATAGGAAGTTTCTTTAGATTTCTAATCCTTGAAATGAAACTCAAGAATATTTTTAGAGAGAAAATCACACATAAATTTTTTTACTCATTACTAATATTTCTTTAAGAGATATAAAAAAAATATAATATTTTTTCATATAAAAGTGAATAAAAAATAATTTTATGAGTTTTAAAAAAATTTGTTTAAAATAAGTAATAAAATTATAAAAAGATACTTTTTTTAAAATATATTTTTGAATCTTTAAAATTAAGATAAATCATTTTGAATATAGTTTTAAAAATAAAATATCTCCCTCAAGGGAAATTTTAGAAATAGAAAATATATAATGCTCCACATCAAATAAATACATAAGATATAGAAAAAGATCATTTAATAGATATTAAAAAAATAAAAAACAATAACTTTAGGATTTTAAAAAGAGAAAACTCAAGATATCTATAAATCAAATGAAAAGTGTTATAAGTGAAACATTTCTAATTTACCTTTAATTAATTCGAAATGATCATGTGCTAGGGGTTTAGTGAAAATATCTACAAGTTGACACTATGCCCTAAAAAATCCAATATGATATCACCCATTTCAAAGTGATTCCTTATGAAATGGTGCATGAGTTTAATGTGTTGGGTTTGAGAGTTCTGAATATGTTTTTTTGAAATATTTATGGCACTAGAGTTATCACACTTAATATGTACATTTTCAAATGTAAGATTGAAATATAAGAGTGTGTGTTTCATCTATAGTATTTGGTTGAAAAAAAATCCCAATGAATATGTATACTGCTTCGATTGTAAAAAGAAAAAATAAGTTTTGATTCTTAATATTCCATGAGATGAGGTATTTTCCAAGTAGGTAGTAACACCTCGACCCAAAAGCTACTAAGAAGTTCCTTGATCTGATTTTCCACATGACCTCAAGTGCAGCTCCTCATATGCTAGAGTCTACTGACTAGTAGAGAGGGCCCAGGTTGTGTCCTTAGGGAGAATATACCCTCATAATCAGAGTGTATCATAGTGGTAAATAATAATGATAATCAGTGGAAATATTAATAAACAATCATAAGTGGAATGATAATAAATCATTCAATATAACCAACTAGTGTAAGATAAATAAATTTCATATAAAAAATTATGATCATTCTATGATTCAATAAAAAAGAGGAAGTACATGGGATACATGGGTAAAACCATATAAAACATTTTAAACAAAAAAAAAATTGTCTCTATTAGAATCATGAT
Source organism: Viscum album (assembly GCA_963277665.1). Taxonomy (NCBI): domain Eukaryota; kingdom Viridiplantae; phylum Streptophyta; class Magnoliopsida; order Santalales; family Viscaceae; genus Viscum; species Viscum album. The sequence continues at coordinate 1,285,870,171 of OY728140.1, forward strand.
CATAGGCTCTTTCTTATAACCTAGTACTCCATCCCAGTACTGAAAATCAAGCATCAAAAGATAGACACTTCCATTGGTCTACACCAATAGTCATGAAGTCTATTCAAGTACTATAGGTGGCTAGAAAAAGCTGTAATATATACTCGGTAGGCCACCAAAAACGGTGCCTAGAACTATCCATTCTATTCATATAAAATTATCATTATGAAACTAAATGTAAAGTAATAAATGAATAAAACATGTCGGACCAAGTTCCTCATGGGACCCCCAACCAACACTACCTATTTTGGGATATTCTGTATATTTATGAACCAAATTCAATATGTAAAGATATATTATATGTAAATTTATATAGATATATCATAAGTATATCAGTATACATGTATGGAAAACATAACTAGGCCATCAGAAAGTCAAGTATAAATATGGACCTATCTTAAGAATGTTCTGTGTCTTGGAGGTTGGATCCTAAGATCTATAAATTTCATTCAAGCTATTATTATAGTTAATCATTAGAATTTAGTAAATGGAATCATAGGCTTGTACGAGGTGATCAATAAACAGTATCCTAAGTATCACTCTAGACTCACTATAAATACCCATCACCTTAAGAGTCTGTCCAAGGTGATCTATAAGAGGAATACCAATTATCACTCTCTGTAAGGTATAAAGTCATAACCCTCTAATCCTTCCCCAATTATACCACATAGGAGACCAATTATAACTTGTGGAATGGTATAACCATATTTCCCACTGATCCCATCCAAGGTAACTCCTCTATGGAATCAGTAAAACTCATATGTAAGTATATGATCTACCCGGTGATCTTTTCCAAGGAATCCATTAAAGAATAAATTTATTTCTCTTGGGGATTTAAGATTCGTCTAAAAAAATAATTATAAATAATGATGATCCTTTCCAAGGAATACTTAAGTCAGGACCCTTGTATTGCCCTTATCTTAATAAAAATGCATGGTTTAGCTATCAAGAACTCATCCCATTTAAAAATTAATTGCAATAATACTCTTTAATCAAGTAAGAAAATTTATTTAATTAATTTAAAAAAAGTTTTTTCATAAAGAATAAGGGCCTAAACAAATTTAAAATCATCTATTTTAGCTCAAACTCAATCCACTATATTTATTTTAAGGTGATTTAAAAACATTAGATAAAATTAATTAAATGTATTCAAAGACATAAGGCTCTTATGCCTTTAAGGAGGGGTACATCCATATGGGTGGATTGTGTTAAGGAAATCAGGCCAAAAAATTGATTCATGGGTATCTAAGGTTCTGTTACACATGAGAGTAACCTTTTATTTAATTAATTTGACTTTATGGAGGTGACATTATAGGAGTTCGACACATAACATAATGGCTCATGATAAATACAAAGAGACTTTTTGGGGAAATAACTATACCACCTACCTCAGGATAGTAGATGACCACTCATCTATTTTTGACCTTTGAAAGAATCTAGAATGGAAGAAAATGAAAAAATTGACAAAAGAACTGAAAATAAGATATATGAACTCACACAAAAATAGTGAAAAGGTCAGTGAGATAAACTAATAAATAAAGGAAGTGGAATGAGAAGCTTACCATTTTCAATCCAATGTGACCAGGAGTGAAGAGAAATGAGCTCAAACAAAGGAGAACCTAAGGAACCTAGGTGGAGAAGCCCTCATGCATCGCTTCTCCTATGTAGGAAGAGAGGGGGTTATGTAAAAAAAGAGGTCATTCCCCTTAAAAAAAGGAGTCACAATATTTACACAACTTGTATTATATATACACATCATGTACTCATGAACTTTATATATAATACATGTCATGTAATATTGGGTTTTCAAGTCCAAAGAAAAACTAATTCATGATATAAAAGGGGTATGTACATACCAATACATGAGATGTATTTAAATACATGTCATGTATTGGGCTTGTACCCAACCTCCATCCCACCTGTTAATTTCTTCCTAGAAGCAAACCAACCATCCTAAGGGCTCGGTCACCAGGGTATAATTCAAAAAGAAAACTCAAAGATGTATTTAATGAATTTAAAATAATTCATACCTATTTGAAAATATGGGACATTACAAAATCCCATTCTTAAAAGAACTTGTCCCCAGGTTTCCCTTCTGAAGGTGGTAAAATATTGTTTGAGAAAATTTCTATCCACTAAGCATGTATGCCAGTCCCTCTCTCCTACGTTTCATTCTATACATGGTCATGCTATCATAGCACCCAACCTAGAGGAACTAACCTACCTCGAAGATCCTTTGTTCTCCGATATATGATACATATTGAATGACCCTCAAAGGATGCACTGCCTCCATATTAATATAATTAGGATCAAATTAATGAGATAGGTCTGAATAATATTGGTGAAGTTGTGATACCTGAAAGACGACATGAGTGGAACGGTACCTATGAGGTAACTATAACTAATGGGATACCAACCCAACTCTCTATATGATCTCAAAAGGAATAATGTAATGAGGTGATAGATTACCCTATATTTGAATCCATATATATACCAATCTAGAATAAATTCTTAGAAAGACCTGATGTCCCACCTCAAACTCCATAGGTCGACGACGATGATCGTTATAAGCCTTTTTCTTGTATTGAGTTATATCCATATACCTCTGAATCAGCTAGACCTGGTTTGAAGTTTCCTATATGATATGTGGTCCCATTAGGGATTCCTGGCCTACCTCTAACTGGAATACGGGTGAATGGAATTACCTACCTTTTAGGGATTCATAGGCAACCATCTAAATAATTGTATAGAAGTTGTTATTATAATTAAACTCAACCATTGTTTAGAGTTTCTCCCATGAACATCCAAAATCAAGGATGCATGCCCAGAGCATGTTCTATAACACCCATATAATATTCTTTGACTAGTCATCAATCTAAGGGTGATACGCCATACTCAGGATAACTTGTGAACCTAATGCTTTCTAAAACCCTTTCTAGAACTTCAATGTAAACCAAATATATTGATGTGACATGATAGAATGGGGACACCATGAAGGTGAAAACTCCATAATATAAATATTCATGAGCTCTTCAACTAAGAAATTATATTAGATAGGTAAGAATTGTGTAGCTTTGGTCAACCTATCAACAATCACCCATACTACATCACTGCCTTGAGGGGATATTAGTAGACCCATAAAAAATTCCATAGTGATTTCATCCAATTTTCAGTCAATAATTGAGATAGGTTTTAGAAGTACAGTAGGACTCTGGTGATCCACCTTCACCTCCTGATAGGTGGAACACCATGTGATAAAACCCACAATCTGCCTCTTCATACCTAGAAACCAATAATAATGATGTATGTATCAGTAAATATTGGTATTCCCAAGGTGAGATGTCTAAGAAGAAGCATGATATTCCCATATTAACTATTCTTGTATGTTTGTAAGGACCCAAACTCGTCTGTGAAAGAGTAGAACTATGTCCTCATTGATCACCCAACCATGCGATGGGTCCTCGCCTAATACGCTTTCCCTCATGACTAATTCCTTATTATCTAGAATATATCTCATCCATACCCATTCTAGAAGAGATTATTTCACTACCAAAGTTTCTAAAATAGGTTTCCCATGATATTCCTGAACCTCCAAATGTATTTTATAAAATAGCACCATCAATTGACACTCGGTACTAGCCTCTTGGACAGCCTGTATCTGAGTCTTCTGAATTAGGTAATTAGTTACTTCATTCCCCTTTTTAGTTGTAAAATAGATATTAAAGGAAAATGAATGTAGGTATTCTACACACCTAAACCACAAAATATTCAATTTGTGTTGTGTGGAAATGTATTTGAGACTTTTATGGTCCATGTAAATAATGAATCTCTCTCCCAATAAATAATTCCTCCAAAAATGTAAATAATGAACCATGACTACTAGATCGAGTTCATGTGTTATATAATTCTAATCATGAGGTCTCAATTGGAAAGACCCATACACTAAAACTCAATATCCATGTATCATAATTTCTCCTTTCCTAATTCCTAACACATCAAAATACATTGTATTACTTCTTCCTGACTCTGGAATAATCAGGATCATATTTGAAGTCAATCACCCTTTCAACTCCTAAAAGGCTACTTCAGAGTATTCAGAACATAAGAAATTCATACCCTTTTTATTCAAGCCTATGAGAGGTTTTGATAGGCATGAAAAGATCTAAATTAAACTCCTATAATAACCAATAATACCCAATAAACTATGTATCTCAAATAAATTCTTGGGATGTTCCCAAGAAACCACAACTCTCACCTTCTTTGGGACAAGATACACTCTGACCTCTAAAATCATATGACACAATAAGTGAACCATATAAATCTAAAAGTGGAATTTAGTGATATTATCATATATTTTATGCCCTATTTGTGTATTCAGCATGATCTTGAGATATTTTTCATGGCTTTGTTGATTGAAACAATACTCTAAGATATCTTCCATGAAAACTACAAAAAATAAATCCAAATATGGGTGGAAAAACTGATTCATTGAGGCCATGAAAACTACTGGTGCATTCATAAGTTTGCATGACATAACTAGATACTCATATAAGATAAATCTACTATAAAATGTTATAAATGGAATGTCTAATGGTATAACATGAACCTAATGGTAGCCTGACCTCAAAGAGATCATGTAGAAATTCGTCACTCCTTGGAGTTTTTAAAAGAAGTAATCTATACAAGGTATTGGATAATAGTTATTTACCATAATCTAGTTCAATGGGTGGTAATCCATGCATAATGTGAGGGTACCATCTACCTTTTTGGAAAAATTATGGGTGAACCCCAAAAAATGTAATCGATCATATAAAACCCTTCTCTTCTAAGTCTTAAAATTGCTTCTTGAGTTCTTGGAGCTCATTAGGTTACATCCTATAAGGAGGAAAGGACACTAGTGTTACTCCTAGCACTAGTTCAATGGTGATCCCCACCTCCCTCATAGGAGGTAACCTATAAAAGTTTCTAGGGAAGACATCCCTAGAACAATCTATAATAGGATGGAATTATGTATGTTTCATTCCCTAATCACTCCTAAATAGACTAGCCATAGGGTATATTATTCCACCCAACCCATGATTATCAGGTCCATATTTACTCTCTTGTACATTCCATTCACCCTTATGAATATACGTACCACTATTGGGTGTTGTAAATGACACCCTCTATTGATAGAAATCAAAAAGGGTGTGGTATGGAACCAACAAGTAAATCCTGAGAATAACATCAAAGCCTATCATCTGGAGGAAAAAAAGATTCTATAGGAATATATATTTGTCTACCTCAATAGGGAATTCCCTATATTGGTATATAATCCCTGGTCAAACACCTAATATTGTGTCAAGAGTCATCACACCATAGAAGCTCTCAATTTCTATCCCAAGTCTCCCCACAATTTCTACATATATAAAATATTGTTAAGAACCTATATGAAACTTGTAATGGAAAAAGGTAGAGGCCACTATAATATTACCTTGAACTATAGAAGGTCTCGAAGTCTGATCCTCGGGAGTAGGTTACACTATATAGATATGGAAAATCCACAGCCTTGATATGCAACCTAACTAACCTAAGTATGTCTTCTCTACTAACTTTTAACCTATAAAGTATGAATACCTTATCCAAAAACACCTCATCGTCATAATAATCTGGTAGTCATCCATATCCCTACTTAGAATGAAATTATTAATCCTTTACTCGAACGTGGTATTGGTACATATCCCTTATCACTATGAACTGGAGGGAAAATTCAGCAGAAATGCCATCATGACACAAGTTCGTCACTCGATTGGGTTCCTCATACAGTGGGGATTCATATGTCATATTCTATCACACTTATGGTATGCCACATAGATTTCAGTGAATGTCATCTAGTTAGTGTCTCCCCCTCAAGAAGACTCGAAGTGATATTTCCTATCGATGGAATAATAGTCACCCAATCTCGATGTCAGACTTCCCTGGCTCGTGTTTCCATATTTCCTCAGGTTTCACTCATTGATGAGGTCTTGGTTCACTATATCTAAAATTCTGGTCATCCAAAATACATTTACCTGTGATCGGATGGCATACCAATCCCGTTATCAAACCATCTTATAGGCTTGAACTCATCACCAGTCAGTGTTGGCGCATTATGCTGAAACTTAGTTAAACGAGATAAAAACTCCATCACAAACATACCTCTCAATTTTCAGTTCATAAACTCTCTATCATGGTCTTATATCATCACATGTGTAAAGAAGTATTCCTAAAATACTATCTGGAAGTCAACTAATACCATACCATGATGACGATCAGATTGATAGATGACATCCCAAGAATGATTGGTGGAGTCATAGAGCATATATATGGTGAGACTAACCCTCCATTATTAAGGTGTCTTCATATTATTGAATATAAAAAATGTGGCCTCCATCAAGGAATCAACAACCTAATGTCTTCCATCCCCTAGGTAGGTGGAAGGATGATGATGTTGGAATTTCAATGTCAAATCTTCCATATAAGAGGAAGGTAATGGAGCTCCCATTACAAATTACATGAAATGAAAGAAGCTATCCCAAAAATAAGCATCCACACCTAGTGGAGAAATATCAGGAGGTACCTCTAGTAGAACTATAGGTGGTAACACTAGTGGATCAGGGCCCACCACCTCCAGAGCATGGTTATCACCACCCTCTTGGTGCATGACTCAAGGACATTTTGATGTAATAGGTCTAAAATTTCCAAACACATGACTCAAATTATACTTAATAGTAGATAGGATTAACAATAATAGAAAATGATAGGTACACAACCTTCCTATAAACAATTCACACATATCTGCCTACTCCTAAATCCATTTATATATGATAAGAAAGATCACAATGGATCATAGGAGACACTGCCTACTGCCCACTGCTAAGGTTGGGTCAGGGTTAAGGTATCATATCACATAATAGGGGTTTTGGTATATAGAGTGTCAATTGAAAGGTATAGAGGAAAACACTCTTTACTTCACAATTGACATCCCTATTGAACGGTAACCATTTCATTTTAAAATTTTAGTTTCATTTGTGTTCATACTCTTGTGTTTGTGTGTATGTGTGTTTGTGTCTTGGTCTAGTTATATGTGTCTCCATTCCCAATATATAAAGGCCCATAATTTTTATAAATTACAATCAGTACGTCATGTGAGTTCAATCAGAACCTTAAATATGGTTTTAGGATGTAACAGGTCATATAAAAATATTTGATTGAATGAACTACCATTTCAAAATTATAGAAGTAAATTCTTTAAAAATTACCATTAGTATTCATGAAATAAATAAACAGATGTTTCATCTCATGTAATAAGTGGTTCATACTTCTAACATGGAATAATTGGTTAATTAAGGTGTCATCGTCAATATATATGGGAAATACCATTTAGATTGATGCAGGCACTTTAATTAATGCAATTATTTTATTCCTAAAAGAAATGTTAGTAAATTTCCGTATATAATAATCTAGGAACTCACAAAATCATAGGAAATACAGAAAATTCATGTAGTAATATAAATATTTCATAACATAAAGAATGACACGTGAATCCTTAGCTTTCTAATATGATGCATGAGATGATACCTCCTTTCCATACCAATCCATGGAAAACAAAAATCTACTATAATAATATATATAATAATAACATCACAAAATATTTGTCTCGCCCAACAGTGAAATTAGTACAACTGTAATAGGCACAAACCAAAAGAGAAAAAACTCATCCCAGGTAATTTGGGTTTCCACGATATGTGGGTCAGATACTCCCAGACACGGGCTAATTAAAAAATTCAAACATGTTCCTAGTCTCTTATCCAATACCCAAATAGTAAGACAAAATTAAAATAAATTATGATACCACTTTGCAACATCCCAACCCATAAGGTACTAAGTGGTTCCCTGACCTGATTACCCAAATTACCTCAATCGCACATCCTTGTATGCCAGAGACTGCTAACTAGCATCAATGGCCTAGGGTGTGTCCATGTGGAGACCATCCCCTCATGATTAGAGTATAGAATATTAGTAAATAATAATTATAATTATAAGAAATATTAATAAACAATAATCAAAATTATAATAATAAATAATCCAATATAAACAATAGGTATAAGATAAATCAATGTCATAAATAAAAATGATGACCATGCCATGACGCTATACAAAATGAGAAGCACATGAGATATAGGGGTTCAAAAATATACAATATTCTAAACAAAAAAGCATCACAATCATCACAAGCATAGTCTTGGTCTTCTTCTCCCATACTCCATCATAGTACTAAAAATCAAACATCGAAAGTTGGACGCTTCCCATTGTCTACACTTATATTCATGAAGTCTATTTGGGTATCATAGGTATCTAAAATAGGGTGTGAGATATACTTAGTATGGAACCACCAATAGTGTCTAGAAATTATCAAGTATGTGCATATAAAATGAGAAGTGTGGAGATTATGGTAAATAAATAAATAAATAAACCATGTCAGACCAGTTTCTTTGTGGGACCCTCGACCATCACTACCTACTTTAGCCTAAGCCAAATATCTCTTAACCAAATTCAACTTGTACAGATATAGTATATTTGAATTTATATATATACATGATAATTATACTAGAATGCATGTATGTAAAACATAAATGGGATATTGGAAAGTTGAGTATAAACATACAGCAAGACCAAGCATATTCTTTGGCTTGACGGTCAGATCCTGAGATATATAACTAGAATTCAAGCCCTTATTACAATGAATCCTTATAATTTATTAAATGGAATACTGAGCCCATCCAAGTTGATCCATAAAGTGGAACCCAAGTATCAGACTCTCAGACCACTATAAATACCCATCACCGTAAGATTCCATCCAAGGTGATCCGTAAGAGAAATCCCAAGTATCACTCTTGGCATGGTATAAATACATAAATATCTAAGCCTTCCCTAGGTATAACATATATAAGAACAAGTATCACTCATGTCATGGTATAATCATATTTACCATTGATCCCATCCAAGGTAACTCACCTAGGGAACCAATTTCGCTCACAGGTAAGTAAGGGATCCACCCGATGAGGCCGTCTAATTCATACTATAAAGAATCCAAGTATCACTCCTGGGGAATTATGATTAATTTGAAAAAATAATTATAAAGAAAAACTATCCCATCCAAGGCTTCCTTAAGTTGTAACCATTTTATCACCCTCGTTTTAATATAAAGGTATGGTTTAGCTAACAAGAACTCATCCAATTTAACAAGGTATTGTAATAATACTATTTAATCAAGGTGGAAAATTAATTTAATTCAAGTAAAAAATTCAATGAATAAATAATAAGGTCTTAAACACATGGCTTACCATCTATTTTAGCTCAAACACAATCCACTATATTTATTACAAGGCGATTCACACACTCGATATAAAAGTAATTAAATTTAGTCCAATTCATAAGTCTCTTAAGCCTTTAAGGAGGGGAACATGCATAGGGGTGGCTCATGTCAAGGTAATTACTCCATGACATTGATTCATGAGTAACTAAATTTCTATTATATTGGAGAGTAAAATTTAAATTAATTAATTAGACTTTATGGAGGTGACACTAGAGGAGTCTGATGCATAGAAAAATGATGCATGATAAATATAATGAGACTTTTTGGGAAAATAACTAGACCACCTACCTTAGGTTTTTAGAAGATAACTAATCCATTTATGGCATTTGAAATGATCTAGAATGGAAGAAAATGGAAACATAGACAAATGCACTAAAAATAGTGTATAACCCCTTGCGCATCGTTGCTCCTATGTAGGAAGAACGTGTTTCTGTTAAAAAATAGGCCCTTCCCCTTAAAAATAGTCATTATATTTACATGAAATGTGTTAAATATACACATCCTATACTTTTCATGGTGTTTATATATAATACACATCATGTAAAGCTCAATTTTATTCCCTCTTAGGAAAAATCAATTCACAACGTGCAAGGGGTCTAGCCAAACCAATACACATCATGTATTTATAATACATGTTGTTTATTTAAATACACGTCATGTATTTGGCCTACAACCAACCTCTATCCCTCATATTACTTTCTTCCTAAAAGAAAACGGATTGACCTAAAGGCCATATTACCAAGGTCTAAGTGGAAAATAAAACTCAATTAGGGTTTGACTAAATTTAAAAGAATCCATACCTCTCTGAAAATATGGGACATTACATATTTGGAAAGTCCCACTTGTAATTTTCTTATCTAGTTGTAATTATCTAAAATCAGCATCGAAAAAACTAGTTAATTCAAAATAATATCATTTTGGGTAAAACATACTATGATTTTTAGTTCTTCTTAAAAAACTAAAAATCCTTTTAATAGATTTAAGATAAGATTCCTTTGGATTTGATTGAAAAAGAACACTAAGAAAAACATTAAACATGATATCTAATCAGGTTGTAGTAAGCTAAAGTAGAATGCCAATCATAATTTTATAAATATTGGCATCGAATGGCTTATCAAATTTATCCAAAGTTATCTTACAAGTTTTACTCATTGGCGTACTAATTTATTTAGTGTGATCCCTGAAAAAACGTTTTAAGGGTACAAAAGTGTATTTTCATTGGTTAAGAGAAATACCATCATTTATTTAATAAATTTTAAAATTGATAAATAATTTTATTTCTTATATAAATATCATTTAAATTTTTTCATTAAATAAAAATTTTCAAAATAAATATATTTATTGTCATATCCAAAAATCACATCATGAACATAAATTTGAACATGTAACAAATCATTTGAGATGTGTTTTAGAAAAATAGTTGAACCAGATTTTACCATTTTAAAACAATTTCTTAAATAAAATTTGAAAGACATTCATACCAAGACCAAGTGGATTGTTTTAAACCATAAATATATTTAGTTAATTTGAAAATATATTTTGGAAAAAAACAGAATTTTCAAAACCAGGTGGTTATTCCACAAAAACATTTTCATAAATAAAACCATTTAAATAGGTTATTTTCAAATATATTTGAAATAATTTAAAATTAAGATGAGAGGTAAACACAAAAAATATTATAATGGATTCTAACTAAGTAATGGGTGAAAAGGTTTCACTATAGTCAATTTCTTTTTCTTAGTTTTTACCTTTGACTACTAAATCAGAATTATTTCTAGTAATATTACCAATCTCGTCTAACTTATTCATAAAATCCATTTAGATCCTATGAGAGGAAAATCATTAGTTCTTTCCATGATATTCCATACATCATTTCGAGTGAATTGATTTAGTTCCTATTGTATGGAAAGAACCCAATTTTATCGTTAATCGTATCATGAAGATTTTGGGGTTCTAAGTTAGAGACAAAGGCAAGTTGTTTAACCTCATTTTAGATAGATATTCTAGTATGATTTCTCACTTGTATACCTTTGATGAAATTTTCAATGGGAGGGTCTTTATATTTTTTAAAAAATTAGGTAAATAATTTGAAGGATATTTTTTCCTTCTTCAACAAAATTTGTTTTAAAGGGTTCATTTAAAACATTACTTTAAAAATCATTTTGAGAATTATATTTTATAAAATTTTCATCAAACACATAATGGATTTATTCTTCAAATGTTTTAGTCATTTTTTAAAATATTGGGTATTCCTTGATTGAGTTAGGGTACGGAAGAAAGATACCTTCATCATATTTTTAATCAAATATCCCAAGATTTTATTTGGTGTTAAAAATAAAACATTTAAACCAGAAAAACTTAATAATACCACTTTGGATTTTTTTTATTTTCACAAAGTTCATAAGAGGTATTTTTTTATAAATGACCTTACAAGAACATGATTAATTAAAAATCATTTAGTATTCATGTCTATGGTTTAAAAATAATTTGGTAAATTTAATTCAGTTAAAAGAGTTCAAGGGATTTCATAGATCGTTCAATTTTGCCTCTCTACTACCCTGTTTTGTTGAGGGGTTGTAGGAGTAGAAAAATAATTATTTTAAAATACAAAAGATTAAAAATCATTGAATTATTTTTTTAATTCTCTTCCATGATCAATTTAAATTTAAATAATTTAAAACCATTTTTATTATCAAGATATTTAGAAAACATGATGAATGATTTGAAAGATTAACTTTTATGATTTATTAAGTAATAAAACATGAATATTATGAAGTAAAAATCTATTAAAAAAATAAATGATTTTCATCTTAGAATTTTTATTTCATAAGGTATGAATAAATCAAGATGAATTCATTCAATATATTTTGAAGAAGAAATACCTCTTTTTGATTCAAAAGAGTATTTTGTTTCTTACCATATGGGAATGATTCACAAATGATGTAATTTTTGAAATTAAGTTTCATTATATCTCATACAACTTGATAATAGTTGAGTTTTACAAGTGATTGTGTGATATAGTAACCAAGTCATCTCTGTAAAATTCATAACTCACTAACTGGAGGACTCAAGGATTTAATGTTTAGGATAGATATGGTTTTAAATTAATTTTATAAACGTTTTAAAAATGATATCTAGTAAATAAAAGTTTTTTATTTTGAGTTAAAAAAATTATAGAAATCATTTTTGAAATAAGTTTGAAAACTTTTATCACACAATTGACTATTGATTATCAAATTGTGTTTCAAGACTTTGAAAATTAAAACATTTTTAATAAGGGTTGAGTTATAAAAACCAATGATACCTTCAATGATTATATTACCCTTATAATTATTACTAAATGTGATTTGAAAACATTCTAATTTTATTGATTTAATTGAATTTAGAAAGGTCATCACAGATGTGTCTTGGGAGACCATTATCTAAGTACCACAAATCTTGTTGATTTTTTAACAAAATACACATTTCCTAAAAAATAATATGACTAAATGTTTTGTTACCTAAATTAACTTGGGTCCACAAATGTTATTCAATAAATATTTTGGGATCTATATCTTTTTAGAAATAGATTTTTTTTTTGGAAATAATTGATGAAATATAATTTGATTTTATTCTCCCATATCATGAATTATTTCAATCACATTTATAAATTAAATGAAAAAATATTTTACAATAATTTAAAATTTTATATTGTGACAAACCATTAACAAAATTGGTTTTTGATGGATTTTTAGAGGTGAATGTATGATTTTAGAAACTAATAACCATAGATTATTTTACCTTTCTTTTATATCCCAAAATTTTATTTAGATTATTTTCACCTTATTTTAATTTGGAAAGAGAACTTTTTAGAAATATAATGGTGGATTCAATCTTATTGACACCCAGTTCATTATTATCTTTCATGGATAATTATTATTTTTCCTTGAATCATTTTCACGTTGTTATTTTTTATTAAGTACCTGATTTTATTTTTTATCAAGATCTTTATATATGGAAACAAGTTGATGAAAATAATTTTTATGTTGATCATGAGCATATTTTAGGCCTTTATAATTAAGGTGACTAGAGGAAAAAAAAGTAGAAGATGGGTGATAAGAATTAAGATAAGAAGATTAATATGGGGAAATATAAAGAGGGGTACAAACCTCAATGTATTCATCGACATTTTTCACAAGGTACATAGGACTTGATTCACCTGAAGAGGTTTAGTAATTTGATTCCATGGATTCATCCCTTTCCCTTCATGTTATAACATTGAAAGTCATCTCACATTTTTTTATTTTCATTAATATTCATTTTATAGATGGAGAATTCCAACTTGTGTGATATTTTTTTATTACATTCATATCATGTTACTTCAATTTATACTTTTTGATTTACCTTCTTGGATCAATTGTAAAATTTCTTCTTGTTATATAAATTTTTAATGTTTTTAACAAGTTTAGAAAAGTCTTGAACTTCACCCCTTAATGAATAATTTTTTTGAGATTTGAAGGTAATTATTTTCTTTATATATTAGATTCATTTTACTCCTTATTTGTTTATCTCTTAATTTTATTTTCAAATTCCATTATGGATCTGATAAGTTCTTTGACCTCTATTTTCTTCAAATCCTTGGTTTCTTTTATGGTAGTGACTTTGGGTTCCCAATTAATTGAAAGGACCAAGAGTATATTTTTCGTTAGGGATTAAATAGTCAAATCATCATCAAGAGACTTTGTATCATCGTAAATTTTATTAAACCTTGTAAACATACTAGTAATGGATTCATTTGGATATATAGAGACACTTTCAAATTCTTTTTGATACATATTCAATCTAGTGACTTTAACTTTATTCATTTCTTCTTGTGTGACATCAAGAAATTTCCATATTTCATAATTCGTTTTACATGTAGAAACATGATTAAACTAATTATTATCAAGACCATAGCGTAATAAATTGATATATTTTCTATTAAGTTCATAATTTTTAGCTTCATTGAGATTCCACTTAACTTCATGTTCTTTAGTTGGAATATATTCATGCATAACCATTTTCTGAATGAGGTAACTAATGCTACCAAGAAAGGTTGAAATATGTTTTTTATAATTGGAATAATTCATTTCATAAAAAACAGGATCATAAAATAATAATTATGTTCAATAATAAAAATATTAGACTTTGAAATCGATTAAGATTTAGAAACAAAATTTTTGGGAAAAAATTGAAAATAAAATATTATTTAGAAATAATCATTGATCACATTTGATACCTATTATTGATTAGAGTAGTTAAGGCCACCACCAACGATATCTAATGAAAATCCAATCTGTTAATATAAAATATACTAGTGTGTAGGTATAATAATCAAATGTAAATAAGCACTGTAAATATGTTCATATCGAGTATAGGTTCCTCATGAGACACATAATAGACTATACCTTCTTCAACCTAAGATGGATGTATTTGAGCATGTTTCATTACACACACACACAGAGATATATATATATATATATATATATATATATATATATATATATATTAACTACTGGTAAGGAATCAAGGCCTAATACCAAGGTTTCAATGTATAATATCATAAGGTGTTCCCCATTTAACTAGAGAAAATCAATCCAGGTATTTAAACCCTAAGGGAAATTAGAACATCATGTTAAACAATTCCCAATAAATCACAAGGAAAATCATGTCCAATAATTTCAACAAATAACAAGTAGAATCATATCCAACATGTCATGACCCATCCCTTGGGGCCCGTGACATGACTACCCCAACCCCGCCTTCCATAGGCCAGGGGCTGGTGACTAGAACCGGAAAGGCATATCCCTTAAATGGGAAGGCATTTCCTTTTTAACCTGTACAGACACATAGTTAAAAAACAGAATAAGAAGCAACCAAACATACTAGAATTCAATAAGATGCAACGACAAAGTAAACCGTTGTAGTAAAAGTGTGATGAAAGTAAAAAAGGGGTTGGAATACAAGCCCAATAGTAAAAGTACAAGTATGACTGGTAGTACAATGCAACTGAAAGGAAAAGGAAAACAGATACTGGGTCATCCTCCGAGGTTCCTACTTGTAGGGTAGGTACAGATCGCCTCCTCATCACTCCATGTCTGTCTATCTCCTCCACTTCATGTTATGTCGAATGGTCCACCTCTGAGAACCATCCAGTCCTAGATCTCTCAGCCTCGATCAACGTTGTACGTCGTCTGAACCAAACACAACAAGGTGCGGGCGAAGCCCATGCAGGGGTGAGTATAATAATACTCAGTAGGAACCCCAAGACCCCCGTAGGTCTACTAGAGTTCCACAAAGGAAAAACCACCAATCAAGACATCAAATATACTTAGGTATATGCCCATACATACACATAAGTTATCAAGATATACTCATCTCATACATGAGGGAAGGACACCACATAGGTAACACCACAAAGGTAGAAGTACCGTATAGGTAACAACACGAATATAGTACCACAAAGGTATAAGTACCACAAAGGTATCACCACGATGATTGTACCACGAAGGTAAAAGTACCACATAGGTATCACCAAGAAGATATTACCATGAATGTAAAAAGTACCACACAGGTATTACCACGAAGATAGTACCACGAAGGTAAAAGTATCATACAGGTATCACCATGAAGATAGACCATCTTATTCTATCAAGAGGCACTACTTCTGATTATAAGGAGTCTAACCCACACAGGATCGATATGTACTAACCCTCGCAATGACACACACAAGATCTAACCCACACAGGATCAGTATGCGCTGACCCACACAGGATCGTTGAGCACTAACCCACACAGGATTTGACCCACACAGGATTGGTATGCACTGACCCACATAGGATCTCTGAGCACTGACCCACACAAGATTTGACCCACATAGGATCACTCTGAATGTTGATATCCAGTCACAGATTTTCTAGGCCTAGGAACAAGTAACATCCCCAGTCACAACATCGAACACCTCAGATGCTAGAGAACTGCTCCTCTAACTAGTATAGTGGGACTACCACATCACATACAGGAGCTTCCCACTAACCTTGGACTGTTGAGATACTCCTCCTGTCGAGTACTGTGGGTATGCCGCGTCACACAGAGGCAATCCCCACCGTGGGTCTGTCATGTCACACAGAGGAGCTCCCCCTTGTGGCCTACTGAGGTACTCCTCCTGTCAATTACCATGGGTTTACCACATCACACAGAGGCACTCTCCACCATGGGTATGTCGCATCACACAGAGGTTCTCCCCACTAGTCCTGTCGAGTCACTCCGAGTCGAATCGGTCAGCAGTCGTCAAGTCTCAGCAAGTCGTAGGGTTCCATACATAGCGCGCTTGGGAGAACCGCTCCCCAAACCATCGGTAATACCTCAACCGTCCTAAAGTCCCATGAATAAATATCCCAAAGGTCTGTCACGTCATAAGGGACTCATCGCAATAGACGGCGCGTCAATCAGATGCCTGGTCTGTAAGTTATTAGCATTTCTGCTCCGAGGGTCCGGTTGGATTCAGGATTCGATCCAACTCAATCATACTCTAGCTTTATCCAAAAACCAAAATTGGTGTATACCAAATAGGCCTTCCTGATCCAAGGATTCTGTTGTTGTAGACAGTTCATCAAACAGACGTCTGGTTCTCATGTTACGGCCAAAAAGGTGTAACTGGGTTCGGACCAGCCCATGTCCAGCTTGGTTGGCCTGTGCTACAGTGGGACCGGTCTGGCCCACCAAGGGGGTTGCCCAGCCCGCACTAAACACGGCCCACTGGCGTGGTTTTCCCGAGCTGGCGTTGAAGGGGGAGCAAACCCCCTTCCGTTCGGAACTATAAAGGGACAGTTCCTTTAGGTGCTGCCAAGTCACCGCAAGACCCGACCGAGTCCCACTGAACCACAATGGCCGGCTAGTGTTCTGAATGGTCCTTGTAAAAGCAGCGCGGTCGCACACCGCTACTCAACCGCGGTCGGCATGGCTGGATGCTCTTTGGCCTCCGCCACGGCCAAGCGGCCACGGAATCCTCCTCCACCGCAGCGCGAACGCGCGCCGCCGCTCTGCCTCATGGCTGGCCGGATGTCAGCCTCCACCCTTCCCCATCATGGCTGACGGACCATGGATTCCACATCATCAGACGGTGAAAACTTGCACCGCCCTTCCTTCCTCGCGGTTGGTAGAGTCCCGGTCAGCCTCCTTCTTCCACGAGCTATTGCGGCTTCGTTCCAAGCCCAAATAATAAAATGATTGCATATTCACGATCCTTGGGTCGAGGGCTCCATGTCCATATGTTGTACTCAATAAAATATTGTGTTTCCAGCATCATTAAATATTTGGCGTTGAAGAATGCATGAAGAACGTGCGAAGAATCAAAAGATAAGAGGCAAGGTATATGCGCGGGATGATGGCCATGTTATTTTGTCCATCGTCGTTGTGAAACCATAATATGAAGAATCGATAAATAAATTCAATCATATTAAAAACAAACCCCTAACCCAATTTTCCATTGGAGGTGGAACAAGGAAGAAGACGAAGTTGTTGAAGATTGATGTCGGCGTTCGTCACTCCTACAAGACGCTCCAAGGTCGGTTCCTCATTCTTCGATTCTGTAAGTTGTTCTTCATTTGAGGATCTCCTTTTTTGGAGTAAGATCTTTCCAACTCTCCAAATTTCTCCCCTCCTTTTCCAATTCCTTTTGTCATGAGAGGTGAGGTTCCAAAATAAATAATCATAAGCAATAAATTAATAAAAGTTTGTACATTAATTAAATTAAGTTGGCACATTTAATTTGGAGAAACCCAAGAGTTAAAGTTGATTCATTAATTCCGAATTAATGAATCCTATTAATTAAAGAGGAATGTGGTTACACATTTGGTGTAACTGGCCATTTATTTCCCAGCATTAAATTCCTGACCACCCTTGTGCAGTCCCTACCTTTATGTTTCAAATGGGATGTTTCAATTTCAAAAATAAAATAAAGCATGTTTATTTTATTTTCTACCATGAAAAGTACGAAAACTAATTTCCACCCTCGGCCTACTATGGTCAAGGTGAAGGTATCCTTAAGAAAATATCGGCATTGTGAGTTCAACAGTGTCCTCGAATTTCAATTCCAAGCACCGGTTAAAAAGTTAAAAAATGCCACTCGCGCGTTTACTGAACGTATTTGAAAAAAAAAGTTCAGAAAATTATTAACAGTCACCCTTGACCCATGCCGGTCAAGGTTAGGCTTTTCCTAAGTGAAGTACGCCCCAACGAACCCAACGGTACTCTCATATTTCTGATCTGAGTTACCGTTTAAAAGTTATAGATTTTAAAATAAAATAATTGTCACCTAATTATTTTATTTACGGCCAAAAACTAACTTTCACTGGTGGCCCGCACTGGCCAATGTTAGTATCTTCCTAAAGAAATCATAACCTCATGAGTTCAGTGGTGGTCTCAGATTTTTAATCTGAGTTACCGTTTGTGAGTTATAAGCATTTGAAAAATAAAATAACTTTATTTAATTATTTTATTTACAGTTTTTCCATTTTCAGGTTTTCTCACAGGAGGCTCGTGCTGACTAAACTTAAGTCACGCCTAAGGTAAACCTGCCATCTTGAGCACAACGGTGCCCTTGTATTTCTGATCTGAGTAACCGTTTAAGAGTTATTTCACTTTTTTAGGACAACTGGTTACCCACACTAATTAAAGCTTAAAAAACTTCGATGGATCATTTTAGGCACTCCAAGCCTCAGGATTGTGCACCGTCAGATTTCATGGTCTCAAAATAATTCCATATAATTAAAAAAATTATAAAAAGTTTATGTGAAATTAAATTCTCCCAACAATAGGTCTTTACATCCCCTAAAGCCACAACATGGACTAAGAAAAAAAATGTGGGTACTGAGAATGAATTTGAGCCTCCCACTCCCATGTGCTCTCCTAGAGGTTCTCATGCTACCAGTGAATGCACACCATAGGTATCGACTGCCCATGAAGGACCCGCTCCTTTAGATCCTCAATCTCTACTGGAACCTCCATAAATGTTTCCCCATAGTCTAATTCCATCTCTCCATGGTTGATAATGTGCGATGCATCATCCACACATCACCTCAGTTATGACACATGGAAAACATTATGCACCTAGTGCATCTGTGGGGAAAGAGATAGACGGTATGCCACCTCTCCCATTCTGCTGGGAATCTAGAGGGGTCTGATGAACCTTAAAGATAACTTGTCGCCCCGGCCAAATCTCTGCAAACCTTTTTGAGGTGAGACCCATAGGAAGACATGATCTCCCTCCTCCTATGGGAATAAGACTTCTGCCGGCTCTGAGCAGTTTTCACTTGCTAATAAGTGAGGCATTGTGATATAAAATTTTTCACTTCTTTATTCATCCCTAGCCACCAGTACTGACACTGAAGGTCCTAGTACATCTTCACCACACCAGGATGTACCACCATAGGGGAAGTATGAAACTCCATCAACAACTCCTCATGTAGCGCTAATGGTACCATGGTACATCCTCTGAATAGGATGACATGCTCCCCACCTTCATAAAATCCATCTGGTGTCTTCCCTGAGGATATCTGATCACGTCGAGCCTTACAATCAATGCCCCCAAGTTGTGCCTCCCTGCTTGCTGAAGGAGTGGGGGAGTGACAGTCATCGGCTGGAGGTAAGTATCTTCATCTCTATTCACGAAGTATATCTGTAGTGTGACTAGCTACTATGACGCCTCACATAGTAGTTTTAGACCAGAACTCCTACTAAGTGTGTCTGCTACCACGTTCCCCATCCCATGAGTGTAGACTATCTCAAAGTCATAGTCCTAGAGGAACTCTAGACACTCCTATTGCGAACTGAAAACTCAAAACTCATGCTTCCACAAGGGTAAGTCTGGACGACTCAAGATTGATCGGATGCACCCTCCTATGCATGAGTTTATCCTATGCTTCCTAGGTTTCCTTTTTTTCTGACCAAGGAAAATCCCATTCCAATGTTTTAGGTAAACCACAACCTTTTTTCCTAATACAGTCAATCTGAGTATAAATTGTGGATGTCCATTCCATACCCAAACAAACGTCGTAAGGACTCGGTGCTACCACCAAGAGGTTCCAACCAAAACTCTCACCTCAAGGGTCAGATCACACTATCAGTGTAAGTTTGATTATCAAGTCTCCTCCCAAAGGTATCTCCAGATGCGAGAGTCAAGTAAATGGCTTAACAAGAAAATCTAGGTCTTGGAAAAGATTCGTGGAAGGAAGGAATTATTTGTACCTATGTCTATTAATACGACAGCTATTAGTAGACACAGACTGTTCATCGAATCATTCCTAGATCCCTTCGATTGCACTCCTTGAACAAATGCAACAACTCCCTTCCCCTGTCTTCAAACTCTATGAGCCTGGTGGGGACCACAAAGGGGGGTGGTTGTAACATGTAAAAATGTACACCACCTCATGTTGATCTCCTAGCTCTGCTTCCATGTCTTCATCCCTACAGATTCATAAGTTCCTAACACTTCCTCTTCCAAAAAACATTTTTACATGCCCAAGTCTCTGAGACTGGCGAAAATTTCATGTTTTCCCACTACTAACATTCTCTTGTTGTATCCACTCATCCAAATAAAATTAAACTAAAAAGGTTCTCTCTAGCACCCTAACATAGGTAGGAATGCATAGAGGAATAGTGTTACCTCGGACATCCTTAAACACACCGCGCTCATAAGGTCGAGACCCAAAGCACTGATCATATCATATTCATAGAGTACCAAGAATGGTCGGTATGCCTTGATAAATACTCAACTACCGAAATGTCGTCCTGTCAAAGATGTAGAAGCTTTAGATAACTCTTAACCACCTCCTCAAGTCAGTCCTCAGCCGTCTGTGAGTCGGGCTCGCCTCGGAACCTGAGGGGTATCTGATGTTGAAATTCATGTATGGCACAAATCCTAATTGTGTCCTCTACTGGTATTGCCGGTTGTAACTACTATCCAATGGGTAGTGATATAGATGACACAGTATCCGAAGGTACTATATTGGGAAAAGGTCCATGTACTGAGGCCTCATCACTATGTACACCATTCATGGTCACTCACTGGAAAATAATAGAAGCTAAGATCACCATCTGCTCTACCGGTGTCTCAACTAGGTGGAAAACTCTAGCCACAGCCTCCAGCCAGTCCTCACATGCTTGGGAATCTATCTCACCTCAAAACCTCAGAGGCCTCTGCCACTGTAACTTGTGAAAATCACTCAATTGGCATGAAACATCTACTGGTGGAGACGGTGGAAACGCTCTTCCAATGGATAGTGGTGCTGCTGGTACACCACCCGAAGGTGATAATGCCATAAGAGGGCCCTGCACTGAGGCCTCGTCGCTCGGTGGGCCGTCGTTGTGTACTCTCTCGGGAATCCTACTTGGTTGTCTATGCGGTGTAATACTCAAATGGAATAGGTGCACCACGGTCATTAAGTTATACCTGGTGAGCTGACTCCAAGGAAATCAAAATAAAAAAATTTCAAAAACACACACTATCAGGGTTTTCATGTGCTAAGTCGGAAATCAGAATTCAGGGTCCTGGTGTATGGATACGTTGTCCGCTGCACCAACACTGGACTCCCCGAACTAAAAACCACACTCATAACACTTAACATTAATTCTTCACAGAAAATATCAGATGCCTAGTTCTTCGGTAGAACCGAACTCCATTGATACCACTTTGTCACGAACCATCCCTCAGGGCCCATGCCATGACTACCCCAAGCCGGCTTTACATAGGTCAGGGGCTGGCGACTAGCACCAGAAAGGTGTATCCATTAAATGGGAAGGCATTTCCTTTTTAACCTGTGTAGACACACAATCCATAAACACAATAAGAATCAACCAGACAGACTAGAACGCAATAAGATACAACCACAAAGTAAAATACTATAGTAAAAGTGTACTGAAAGTAAAAAGGGGCCAGAATACAAGCCCAAGTATAAAAGTACAAGTATGAATAGTAGTATAATACAGCTGAAAGGAAAATGAACACATCTACTGGGTCATCCTCTGAGGTTCCTACATGTAGGGTAGGTACAGATCTCCTCCTCACCACTTCACATCCATCGGTCTCCTCCACGTCATGTTACGCCGAATGGTCCACCACCGAGAACTATCTATCTTATCCCCATCTTCCTCGATCAACGTTGTACATCATCTGCACAAAACACAATAAGGTGTGGGTGAAGCCCGTGCAGGGGTGAGTATAACAATACTCAATAGGGACCCCGAGACCCCCGTATGTCTCTTAGAGTTCCACAAAGGAAAAACCAAAAAGAAATACATCAAATCTACTTAGGTATATGCCCATACATATACCTAAGTTATCAAGATATACTCATATCATTCATGAGGGAAGGACACCATATAGGTAACACCACAAAGGTAGAAGTACCACATAGGTAACACCACGAAGATAGTACCATGAAGGTAAAAGTACCACACAGGTATCACAACGATGATAATACCATGAAGGTAAAAGTACCACATAGGTATCACCATGAAGATAGTACCACAAAGGTAAAAAGTACCACACATGTATCACCATGAAGATAGTACCATGAAGGTAAAATTACCACAGAGGTATCACCAAGAAGATAGATCATCTTATTCTGTCAAGAGTCACTGTTTCTGATTATACGGAGTCTGACCCACACGGGGTCGTTAGGTACTAACCCACGCAATGACCCACACAGGATCTAACCCACACATGATTGGTATACGCTGACCGACACAAGATCGCTGAGTGTTGACCCACACAGGATCGGTATGTGCTGACCCACATAGGATCGCTGAGTGTTGACCCACATAGGATCTGACCCACATAGGATCACTACGAATACTGATAGCCAGTCATAGATTCTCTCATCCTAAGAACACGTAACATTCCCAGTCACAACGTCGAACTGCTCGGCTGCTAGAGAAATCCTCCTCTAACGAGTATAGTGGTCCTGTCGTGTCATATATAGGCACTTACCACTAATATTGGAAATAATGAGTTACTCCTCCTATCGAGTATTGTGGGTCTGTTGCGTCACATAGAGGCGCTCCCCACCATGGGTCTGCCGCGTAACACAGAGGCGCTCCCCCTCGTGGCCTACTAAGTTAATCCTCCTGTTGAGTACTGTGGGTCTACTGCATCACATCAAGGTGCTCCCCACCATGGTTCTGACGTGTCACACAGAGGTTCTCTCTAATAGGCATGTCGAGTCACTCCGAGTCGAATCGGTCAGCAGTCGTCAAGTCTCAGCCAGTCGCAGGGTTACATACATATCGCACTTGGGAGAATGGATCCGAAAGCCATCTGTAATATCTCAACCACCCCAAAGTCCCATGAAGAAGTATCCCAAAGGTCTTTCACATCATAATTGACCCATCTCAAAATCCGGTGCATCAATCGGATGCTCGGTCTGTAAGTTATTAGTGTTTTCGCTCCGAGGGCCCAATTGGATTTGGGGTTCGATCTAACCCAAATGTACTCCAACTTTATCCAAAACTCAAGTGGAGAAAACCAAATTGACCATTTTGATCCAAGGATTATGGTTCCATAGATGGTTCATCAAACAGACGCCTGGTTCTCAAGTTACGGTGAAAAAGGCGTAACTTGGTTTAGATGGGCCTGGGTCCGGTCTGACCTAGTCAGACCCACCTAGCCCAACCCAGTCAGACCGACCTGGCCCGTGAAGGGGGTGACCTGGCCCGGCCCACTGGGTGTGGCCTGGCTCGCTCTGGGTGCGGCTCGCTGGCATGGTCCACCCGAGCTGGCACCAAAGGGGAGCGGACTCCCTTCCATTCAGAACTGCAAAGGGGAAGCGCCTGTAGGCACTGCCAAGTCACCGCAGGACCCGAGAAGGTCCCACAGAAAAACAACGATCGGTCAGTGTTCCGTCCAGTCCTCCTCCTAGTGGTGCGGTCGTTCGCCGTTGCTCCACCGCGGCTGGCACGGCCTGCCCCTCTTTGGCCTCCATCGTGGCCAAGCGGTTGTGACCTCCAGCTCCACTGATGGTGCAGACGCGCATCGCTGCTCCGCCACGCGATCGGCCAGATGCCGACTGCCACCCTACCCCACCATGGCCAATGGGATGCAACTTCCTCATCATCCGGCGGTGCATATTCACACCACCCATCCTTCCTCGCGGCCAGCTAGGTGTCGGCCACCGCCTTCTTCCACGATCCATTGTAGCTTCGTTCCAATCCCAAAAAATAAAACGATCACATATTCGCGATCCTTGGGTTAAGGGCTCTATGTCCATATGTCGCACTAAAAAAATATTGTGTTTCCAGCATCAATAAATATTTTGAGTTGAAGAACGATTGAAGAACGCACGGAGAATCAAAAGATAAGAGGCAAGGTATATGTCACGACCCGTCCTCGGGGCCCGTGCCGTGACTACCCCAATCCCACCTTCCATAGGACAGGGGTTGGCGACTAACACCAAGGCGTAAATCCCGGTAAAAAGGGAAGGCATTGCCTTTGTAAAGTAAACAAACACCACAGAGCAAGCAAGCAGTAGAAGTAAACACTAAGTAAAAACAGAGTACAACAGTAAGTACGGAAAGTAAGTGGGCCAGTATACAAACCCAAACTGAAAGTAAAGTACAACTGGAAAGGGAAAACAACAACAGAAAAGTAAAGCCGCAACGATGAGCTATCCACTGAGAATCCCACCTGAAGGGTGAGTACAGATGGCCTCCTCTGCTCCTCAGGTCCAGCTGACCGCTCCGAGTACGTTCCTCCTAGTGGTCCACCTCCAGGTACCGTCCTGCTCCGCAAGCCTCAACCACGATCAGCGATGTCCGTCGTCTGCAACCAACACAACGTAGTGTGGGCATAGCCCGTGCAGGGGTGAGTATAAGCTACTCAGTAGGGACCCCGAGACCCCCGAAGGTCTCCTAGAATCCACAAAGGATAATTCGCAAAGGAAAGATACAATAACGAAGTAACATTTGACTCTGCTTAGGTATATGTCCATACATATACCTAAGTCATCAATTCTCGTTCGGATCCAACATCCGAACCCAAGTATAACCCAGTCCACACAGGAAAGAAAAACGTAAATCCACATAGGATAGCACAACACAATCGACAAAGGATAGCAAAACAGGGTTTCAGCTCACACAGGCATACTTCTTCGTAAGACGATAGAGATGATCAGATATATCCACTGATTCATCTAAGTCGTCGGACCCACAAAGGATCGATAGGTACTAACCCCCGCAATGACCCACAAAGGATCTGACCCACAAAGGATCGATAGGTAACTAACCCCTGCAAAGACCCACACAGGATCGGACCCACACAGGATCGGTAGCACTAATCCACATAGGATCACTGAGTGTTGTAGTCGTCGCCGTCGAATCCACTGAGGATCTCTGTACAGTCGTCATAGTAGCAGTAGTCGCAGCCAGCTCTAGGGTTCCCGCACACAGCAAGCTCGTTCGGGAGGGTCCGCTCCACGAGCCGACAGGCTGATACATCAACTGACACATAGTCCAAATTTTATGTATCCAAAAGTTCTGTATCGTCAACAGGAACTCATCGTCGCAGACGGCGCATCAATCAGACACCCGGTCTGAGAGTTATTGGCTTTTTCGTTCTAGGGGCCCGGTTGGTTTTTAAGGCAAAACCAACCCGACTGTACTCCACCTGCTCCCAAACCTCGGGCAGAGTAAGCCAAAAGATTCGTCTCACTAAGAGGAATCCAACAAAGTCGACGGCACGTCATTTGGACGTCTGGAGCTTAAGATATGAGTGTTTCCGCTCCGAGGGCCCGGTTGGTTTTGTGTACGAACCAACCCGGCCAAACACAAAGTATTCCGAAACCTGGAGTGCGATATACCTAAACGACAGTCTCGATTCAAGGATCGCATTGCAACTGACGGTACATCGATCGAAGGTCTGTAACCCAAGTTATGAGCAAAAGACCGAAGATGGTCCGAAAACGGGGGTTTCGGGCCCGGACCGACCCGGCCCGAGACCCCCTGGGTCGGCTCAAACCGGGTCGGCCTGGCCCGGTAGCCCGGCCCGGCCGGCGACCCGTCGCGCTGGCGCGCGGCGCCAGCTGGCTCGGCCAAACGGCAGAGCCGTTCTGGCTCGCGAGGTGGGGGGGGGGGGGAGGGGGGCACTGCCGCCCCGGTTTTCCTGTAACTGTGGCCCCATTAATGGGGCCGCTTGCTTGGCCGGCTGGGGGAATTAATTCCCCCGGTTTTTCTTTTGTCTGGCCGGCCCGCACCGTCCGGCCGGTCCTTCCTCCTTCGCCGACACCGGCGGCCCGGAACCGGCCTCCGGTCACCCTGCTCCGCCACGGCCCGGAACCGGCCGCGGCCTGGTTCATTCAGCGCGGTGCAATGCCACCGCGCCCTTCCACCGCGGCCCCGCTCCGGCCACAGTGTCTTCAGTTTTCTTCGACGCGGTGCGACGACGTCGCGTCCTTGTTCAACTTCACGGCGTGGCACGACGGTGCCGCACATTACTTGTCGTACAATCCCGCGTGGTGCGACGGCACCACGCCATTCCGTCGAAACCAAATTAGAAACAACATCCAAATTGTAGGAGGTTCGGCCGTGTTTGTGTGGTCTGGCCCCCTCTCGTTAATTGATAGCAACTGGTCGTAAATTCACGAAGAATGAAAAAGTAGAAATCATGAACGAAATAATTAAATAACCCCTACCTTGAGCGTAGCTAGAACGGGGGTTCGCCGCGGAAAACGACATCGCGAGGTGAAGCTCTGTATATTGACGGTGAACGTCCGAGGAGGAAGTGGCATCTCCTTTTCTTTGACACGGGAAGAATATCAAAAGAGGGTGCGTCGTCGATCCTCGAAAAAAGGGGGTCACACACCGGCTGCGGGGAGAAGAAGAGACGGCACGTCAATCTCTTCTTACGGTGACGGCGTTCTTCGTCGAAGTCTTGATGTTCTTCGTGATGAAGATGAAAACACCCAAGAGTTCTCTCCTCCAATGTCCACACACAACAACCAACCAAAATAAAATAAGGCTCATCCTTATTTTATTAACTCAAGCCACAATTCAAAATTCAAAACTTAATTTAATTAATTGAATTGGGAGTTGGCATACTTAATTAGAGGAGAGGTAAAGTCACCCAATTAAAGGGAAGTTAAAAGGTTATAAGAGTTACACAACTTAAGTGTGGGGCTAAGAGGAGTTAGGGAGTTAAGGGAATTGAAAAGGTGGGGGCTTGTGTGGGCCCCACCCCACCTTTAATCCACTCAAGAGAAACTAACAAACAGTGGGTCCCACCCTAACCCCTACACTTAGGTTCTAACTCATGGAGAAGAGAAATAAAATTATTAACGAAATTTTATTTCACTAACACTTAATCCACAAAAATAAACAACTCACATCGAGAAAACGCAACTCCGGAAAAGGCGTTCCTAAGCAATTACCGGCGTTGCGTTTCCATCGGTGCCCTCGGAATTCGATTCCGAGCACCGGTTCAAAAGTTAGAAATTCCCGCTTGTTCGTTCACTGAACGTACCCGAGCTAAACTTCAGATAGAAATTCCAGGCACACCGGGCCTCGGAATCAAGTGCCGTCAGAAACTGCGTTCTTGTAAAATCCCAAAGAAAATTAAGAAAAAAATTTCCTTGAATTTTACGGGTCTTTACATTACTCCCACCTCAGGGATTTACGTCCCCGTAAAGATACATCATAAACAAGGGGAACAAATGTGGGTACTGAGCACGCATCTGAGCCTCCCGCTCCCAAGTGCTCTTTTGGAGGTTCCCGTGCTGCCATCTGATGCGCACTAGAGGAATCGACCATCCACGTAGGACTCGCTCCTGTTGATCCTCAATCGCCACCGGGACCTTCGCAAAAGTATCCACATCATCAACGTCTAGCTCCCCATGGTCAATGGTATGCATCGGGTCGTGCACGTATCTCTTCAGTTGAGATACATGGAAGACATCGTGCACCCGGTGCAACTGAGGTGGTAGAGCCAGGCGATAAGCCACCTCTCCAATCCTACTGAGGACCTGGAATGGTCCGATGAAGCGTGGAGACAACTTGCCGTCTCGGCCAAATCTCCATAATCCACGTCGAGGTGAGACACGGAAGAAGACATGGTCATCATCCTCGAACTCTAGTGGCCTCCGCCTCCTATCAGCATATGACTTCTACCGGCTCTGAGCTGTCCTCATCCGCTCCTGGATGACCTGGACCTTCTCTGTTGTGACCCGGACCATCTCTGGTCCCACAAGTTCTGACTCCCCAGGGTCTGTCTAGCACAAAGGAGATCTGCAAGGTCTGCTGTACAACGCCTCATATGGTGTCATCCCGATGGTGGAGTGGTAGATGTTGTTGTATGTGAACTCCACCAAGGATAGGTGGTCCTCCCAGCTGCGACCAAAGTCGAGGACACATGTGCGGAGCATGTCCTAGAGAGTCTGAATGGTTCTCTCTGTTTGACCATCCGTCTGAGGGTGAAAGGCTGTGCTCAGACGTAGTTGCGTCCCGAATGCCTCATGCAACCCCTTCCAAATCCGGGAAGTAAAGCGATCATCTCGATCAGAGATGATAGATGATGGCACACCGTGAAGTCATATAATCTCCTGAACATAGAGATTCCCCAAGCTCTCCACTGAGCCCTGCTCTCTGATGGGTAAGAAGTGTGACGACTTAGTGAGTCGGTCGACAGTCACCCAAATGGAGTCATGACCTATGGAAGTGCATGGAAGTCCAGTCACGAAGTCCATAGATATCTCGTCCCACTTCCACTCCGGGACCTCCAAGGGTTGTACCAAGCCTGCTGGAATCTGATGCTCTGCCTTCACCTGCTGGCAGGTGAGGCATCGAGAAACGAACTCTGCCATATCCTTCTTCATGCCCGGCAACCAGTGCTGTCATCTGAGATCCCGGTACATCTTTCCCACTCCAGGATGTACAGCCAAAGGAGAAGTGTGAAACTCTCTCATCACCTCCTCCTGTAAAGAAACTGGTACCAAGGTATGTCCTCTAAAAAGGATATCGTGCTCTGCTCCTAAGGAGAAACCATCAGGTGCCTGTCCTGAGGATATCTGTGCACGCCGCATCTCACAGTCAGCGTCCCCACGATGTGCCTCTCTGACCCGCTGTAGTAGTGGAGGAGTGACTGTGAGAGACTAAAGAAAGGCTGCTCCATCTCTATCCATGAAGGATATCTTCAAAGAGGCTAGCTGCTCTGTCACCTCCTCAAGTAGTTGAATGCCCGTCCTCCTGCTGAGGGCATCGGATACCACATTCCCCTTCCCGGGAGTATAGACTATCTCAAAGTCATAGTCCTGGAGGAACTCGATCCATTGACGTTGTCTCAGATTTAGATCCTTCTAAGAGAAGATGTATCTGAGACTCTGATGGTTAGAAAAGACTGTAAAGCGCTCGCCCATCAGGTAGTGTCACCAAGTCTTCAGAGCGAAGACCACTGCTGCTAACTCCAGGTCATGGGTAGCGTATTTCTGCTCATGTGGCCTCAACTGACGTGATCCATAGGCGATCATGGCCTGCTCTTGCATCAGGACACATCCAAGTCCGATCCCATATGCATCGCAGTAGACTACGTACCCAACTCCTTCCTCAGGAAACCTCAAGATAGGTGCGTTGGTGAATTTCGGTCTCAGCTTCTGGAAGCTCTACTGACATCTGTCAGAACATACAAAGGGTTTCCCCTTCTTTGTAAAAGCTGAGAGTGGTGCCGCAACACTGGAGAAGTCTGGCACGAATCTCCGGTAGTATCCAGCTAGTCCCAAGAAACTACGCACCTCCGTCACGCTCCTGGGTGGCCCCCAAGCTAGTACTGCCTCGATCTTCGCAAGATCCACCGCAACTCCTGCCTCAGAGATGACGTGTCCCAAGAAGTGGACCTCGCGTATCCAGAACTGACACTTCAAGAGCTTACCATAAAGATGGTTCTCTCGTAGTGTGTCTAGTACAACCCGCAAGTGGTAGGCGTGCTCCTCCTCAGTCGTCGAGTAAGTCAAAATGTCGTCGATGAAGACCGCAACAAATCGATCGAGGTATGGCTGAAATATCCTATTCATGAGGGCCATGAACACTACTAGAGCATTGGTTACACCGAATGGCATAACTAAGAACTCATAGTGGCCATACCGACACCTGAAGGTTGTCTTCTGCACGTCCTCATCTTGAACTCTGAGCTGATGATAGCCTGACCTGAGGTCTATCTTCGAGAACCATCGTGCTCCCTTGATATGATCAAAGAGTTAATCAATCCTCGGTAGCGGATACTTGTTCCTCACTATCACCTGGTTCAGGCGACGATAGTCGACACAAAGTCACAAGCTCTCGTCCGCCTTCTTGGTGAACAAAATTGGGGAAGCCCAGGGTGAAACACTGGGTCGGATGAATCCCTTGCCCTGCAAGTCCTCCAACTATACCCGTAGCTCTCGAAGCTCATAGGGGGTCATCCAATATGCTGGAGTCGATATCGGGGTTGTCCCGGGGTATAGATTGATATAAAAGTCTACCTCTCTATGAGGAGGTATCCCTAGAACGTCATCGGCAAAGACGTCCGCATACTGATCCACCACTGCAGGAAAACCAGGACTCTGCACGTCAACAGCTCCTAGGATGAGTCTAGCCAACTGATGAGTGATGGGTTGTCCTCTCCTCCGCGAAAGTCCATCCTGTGCTGCAAAGGCTCCCTTCTCGCCGGTGAAGGTGAACCTTCTCCCGTCGGTGCGTACACATTGCACCTTGCACCTAATATAGTCAATTTGAGCATGGAATGTAGAAAACTAATCCATGCCCAAGATAAAGTCATAAGGCCTCGACGCTGCTACAAGAAGATCCCAGCCGAAGCTCTCGCCTCCTAGAGTAAGCTCACACTGTCGGCACCAGTGCGTAATCGTCGAGTCTCCTCCCGTAGGAGTCTCTAGCCGTAAGGATCGAGCCAACAGCTCTGTCGGAATCTCTGAGCTCTGAACAAGGGCAGTGGCTATGAAAGAATGACTCGCTCCTGTGTCTATAAGTACTACAGCAAGGGTGGAATAGACACAGATAGTACCTCGAATCATCTCGGGTGCGCCGTGGTCGTAGGCCTCTGCTGCCTGGAGCTGTGCTTGTCTCTGCCCGCCAGCTCCCTATGGTCGGGGTGGAGATCCTGGTGGTGGTGGTGGTAAAGCCTCAAAGCGTCGCCCACCACCTGCTGCTTGGCCAGCTCCTTTGCCTCATCCTCTTGCTCCCTGCGGACTGCCACAGTCGACCCTCTGCCTCTGCCTTAGTGGTCCCTCAACCGTCTTTTGCTCCTCGGTACGGCGGGTCGGGAAATCACGAGCCATGTGGCCCTGCCCGCTACATGAGTAGCACTGCCTGCCTCTCGAAAGACTGGCTCCACGCTGTGTGCCCCACACTGCTGAGCCAGTGTCCTGAGGTTGTCTACCTGAGGGTCTGGTCTGCCTGGACCCATGAGTCATCCATCGACTACCTGCTGTAGAAGACTCTGCTACGTGCCACCGTGCGGTGGGTCTCGGCGCTGGTGTAGACTCAGCAAGAAAGCTCTCAATCAAAAGGGCTCGCTCTAGTACTCCTGTCTGAGTCAGAATTCTTAGGGAGATTAGCAATGCCCTGATCTTGTGTCTCAATCCCAGCTCAAAGGCCCGGGCCTAGAAGAATGGGTCCCGTACCATGTCTGTAGAGTAGTGCGAGAGATTGGTAAATCTCACCGAGTACTGGGTGACTGTCATGCTGCCCTGCCGCAGCTGTAGAAGCTCCTGGATGCGCACCGCACGGAGGGTGGCTGGGACGAACTCTGAGCAGAAGAGGCTTTCAAAGTCTGTCCAATGGATAGATGCCTCATCGTGCACCTGGAGCATCAAGCTCCACCATCGGCCTACTGCTGCATGCAGTAGGCTCGCTGTGAGGATCACCATGAGGTCTGATGGTGTCCTCACTAACCGAAAAACTCATATAACTGCCTCCAGCTAGTCCTCGGCTGCCTGGGGGTCCGTCTTCCTACGGAACCTGGTCGGTCGCTGGCATTGGAACTCAAACAGTGCACTGAGGCGACGTGCATCGTCAGTGTCTGGTGTTGGAAGCATCGATGGCTCAGCGGGTAGAGGTATCTCCGGTGCCACTGCTGACAAAGGGCCTTGCACCGAGGCCTCGTCGCTCGGTGGGCTGTCGTCATGATCAACTCTCGGAACCCTAGCTGGCTGCCATCGTGGGGCCATCTTGAAAAAGAAAACAAGTGCGCCGTGGTCAGAACAGTATACCTGGTGAGCTGACACAAAGTAATCACAAAGAAAAGTTGAGACACACACGCAATCCATGTTTTCGTGCATTAAGTCAGAAATCAGAAGTAAGGGTCCTGGTGTACGAATACGTCGGCCGCCGCACCAACACTAGACTCCCTGGACTGATATCCACACCCAATACGCTTAACACTATTGCTTCACATAGAAAAAGATTAGAGTCTGCGGAAGAACCGAACTCCTCTGATACCAATTTGTCACGACCCGTCCTCGGGGCCCATGTCGTGACTACCCCAAGCCAGCCTTCCATAGGTCAGGGGCTGGCGACTAGCACCAAGGCATAAATCACGGTAAAAAGGGAAGGAATTGCCTTTGTAAAGTAAACAAACACCACAGAGCAAGCAAGCAGTAGAAGTAAACACTAAGTAAAAATAGAGTACAACAGTAAGTGCGGAATTTAAGTGGGCCAGTATACAAACCGAAACTGAAAGTAAAGTACAACTAGAAAGGGAAAACAACAACTGAAAAGTAAAGCCGCAACAACGAGCTATCCACTGGGAATCCCACCTGAAGGGTTAGTACAGATGGCCTCCTCTGCTCCTCGGGTCCAGCTGACCACTCCGAGTATGTTCCTCCCAGTGGTCCACCTCCAGGTATCGTCCTGCTCCGCAAGCCTAAACCACGATCAGCGCTGTCTGTCGTCTGCAACCAACACAATGTAGTGCGGGCATAGCCCATGCAGGGGTGAGTATAAGCTACTCAGTAGGGACCCCAAGACCCCCTAAGGTCTCCCAGAATCCACAAAGGATAATCCGAAAAGGAAAGATACAATCACGAAGTAACATCCGACTCTGCTTAGGTATATGTACATACATATACATAAGTCATCAATTCTCGTTCGGCTCCAACATCTGAACCCAAGTACAACCCATTCTACACAGGAAAGCAAAACATAAATCCACACAGGATAGCACAACACAATCCACAAAGGAAAGAAAAACAAGATTTCAGCTCACACAGGCATACTTCATCGTAAGATGATAGAGATGATCAGATATATCCACTGATTCATCTAAGTCATTGGACCCACAAAGGATCGATAGGTACTAACCACTGCAAAGACCCACAAAGGATCTGGCCCACAAAGGATCGATAGGTAACTAACCCCCACAAAGACCCACACAGGATCGGACCCACACAGGATCTGTAGGCGCAGGCTCAAACAGAACCGCTGAGTGCTGACCCACACAGGATCAGACCCACACAGGATCGGTAGCACTGATCCACATAGGATCGCTGAGTGTTGTAGTCATCGTCGTCGAATCCACTGAGGATCTCTGTACAGTCGTCATAGTAGCAGTAGTCGCAGCCAGCCCTAGAGTTCCCGCACACAGCAAGCTCGTTCGGGAGGGTCCTCTCCATGAGCTGAGAGGCTGATACATCAACTGACACATATTCCAGAGTTGATGTATCCAAAAGTTCCGTATCGTCAACAGGAACTCATCATCGCAGACGGTGCGTCAATCGGACGCCCGGTCTGAGAGTTATTGGCTTTTTCGTTCCAGGGGCCCGGTTGGTTTTTAAGGAAAAACCAACCCAACCATACTCCACCTGTGCCCAAACCTTAGGTAGAGTAAGCCAAAAGATCCGTCTCACTAAGAGAAATCCAACAAAGTTGATGGCACGTCATTCGGACGCCCGGAGCTTAAGATATGAGTGTTTCCACTCCGAGGGCCCGGTTGGTTTCGTGTACGAACCAACCCGGCCAAACCCAAAGTATTCCGAAACCTAGAGTGCGATATACCGAAACGACAGTCTCGATTCAAGGATCGTGTTGCAACTGACGGTGCGTCGATCAGAGGTCCGTAACCCAAGTTATGAGAAAAAGAACGAAGACGGTCTGAAAACGGGGGTTTCGGGCCCGGACCGAAACCCAATGGTACTCTCATATTTCCAATCCAAGTTACCATTTAAAAGATATGGATTTTACAATAAAATAATTGTCACTTAATTATTTTATTTACGAACAAAAACTAACTTTCACTGGTTGCTCACACCGGCCAATGTTAGTATCTTCCTAAAGAAATAATACCCTCAAGAGTTCAGCGGTGGTCTTGGATTTTTAATTCGAGTTACTGTTTTTGAGTTATAAGTATTTAAAAAATAAAATAACTTAAGTTTATTATTTTATTTACGGTTATGCCATTTTCATGTTTTCTCATAGGAGGTATGCGCCGACTAAACTTAAGTCATGCCTAGGGTAAACCCGCCATCCGGAGCGCAACAGTCCCCTCAGATTTTTGATCGAAGTAACCATTTAAGTGTTATTCCACATTTTCATGAAAACTGCTTACGCATGCTAATTAAAGCTTAACAAAACTTCGACAGATCATTCTGGGCACTCTGGGCCTCGGAATCATGTGCCATCAGATTTTTTGTATCAAAATAATTATATATAATAAAAAATTATAGGGAATTTCTGGGACATTACACAATAGGTCAAATAATTTATTGATTAATGAAATATACATCTAATTTCACATAAACAATGAGGAACGTCATGTCTATCAATATCAAATAATTAAGAAGGAACACCATGTCCAACTGCATTCAAATAAAATATGAGGAATTCTATGTCCAAAATTATTAAATAATTAACACACTTAAACAAATGAAATGATGAACATCCATTCCTATTCACAATTCAAGGCCAAAAAATACCAACCATGCCATTTATCAATTCAGTTCATCTATTTTTCACTTATAAGTAATCAATGGATCTATGTAAGTATACAAGTTGTGATACAATGCAATTGATTCTAACAACAAATTAATTTATAATGACAAGGGTCTAAGTAATAATATTGAACCTTTAATAATTAAAATATTTCAATTACATATTCCACTAACAAGAGGAAATATTTACTAAAATTATCAATATATAAAATAACACTCCCTATAATAATTCAAACAATTCATTCAATACCATTAAAACATATACCTTACTAGGATTCAACCCAAACTTACCTAAGTGGTGTTTTGGTAAAATATAGGAAATGTCCATCAAGGTTAAATAATAGGACATAGCTAAATGGTGATCCAAGTTGAGATTATAACCCTCTAATAATTTCAACAGGTCTAAAAAACATAAAGGTTATCGACTGGGAATTTAATTTAAGTCAAATCACATTTTGGAAGAAACAAACGAATTGTTTGGTGTGCAGCACAATGAAAAAAAAAATTTATAAATATTAATTCATTGATAGGAAATACATATACTACCAACACCATTCTTAGGAAGTTTTACTTGTCCAATATCGGGCTTTTATTTTATCCAAAATGAGATAAATAAAAGAAATAAAAAAATTCCCTATAAATAAAGAATATGATATCACATGGATATAATATTGAAGGTAGTGGAATAAATATAAAAATGAATAAAGAGTAGTCATAGACTTACCTCAAGGAATCAAACGCACCTGATGATGTTCAAATCATATAAATAACGATGGATAATCACTCATGTGAAGATAGAGGTTAGATTTTGAAATCCTGTTACAATCTCACTCCCTGATCTATCAAAAGGATGGATATGATTTTAGGATGATAGATTTATATAAATATTAAGTAACTTTGAGTAATTGAGAAAAGGATATTGTCTCTTTAAGAGAATTTTGGGATTTATCAAAAGTTGCTATCAATTAGATCAGAGAGTGTTCTTAATAACCAATGTCTTATTCCAAGACTCCAATGAAATCATTTTATTGAATCCAAAGGGACTAAAAATATTTTTGAAATAGTAGTGGGCATCAAATCTAAAAAAGGCCGCAATTATCACATTTTTTACTATATTAAATTCCATCGCAAACTAGAAATCTTGAAACAATTAGATATGGGTATCCTCCACTAGGTAGTCAATGGACCACCCAGAGCACACTACTCTTCTAAAAATGGCATCGTTGATCCAGTTCACCTCCATAGGCCAGTTGGTGGGCTTATGAATACTTGAAGAGTAACTTCCTTCACCACTGGTGGGACGGTGGGACTCCACCAACTGACTGGTAGGTCTTCTTCTTACCAAGGGATCTACCCACATAACACCAGTGTACTAATGTAGCCTTTATAACTCCATCTTTATATAGATATTCTCAATATTTATTTTAATGCCTTATATGTATCTTTAAACTTAATTCCAAGGTATCGAATCATAATAAGGGATGTGTTCAAGACTTTAACACAGTCATCAATTCACCTTTTAATTGACTTTTACATCTCAACTATAATCATTAATGACATGATTTAAAGTAAATTTGAGAATTTTGAATGATGATCAAATGAAAACACTCAAATCATAGGTGACTATTTGTGATCATGAAATCACCATTAGAGAGATAGGTATAATTATATCCCCATTTTTGATGATCACAAACACTTAATATAAAAGAAAAATTAAGTGAGAATTAATAGTAATAGAGATAATAAAGAAATTAAAGATATTGATAAGATATTCAATGATCTCAAGTAGTAACTATATCAAGAAAGTTATTAATAATAGAGATACATTTACAAAAAAAAATCTCAATAAATCCCCCTTTTTTAAAAATCTAAACACTATCATAAATAAAGTGAAATTAAAAAAAAATAACCATTTTAAAAATATAATTTTTTAAAATATTCCCCCGTTTGTGATAATATTACACTTCTCCCAAAAAGAATTGCCCACTTTTTTATTATAAAAAAGAATAACAAAGATAAAATTAAGATATTTTTTATGAGAAACTCAAGGGAGATTTTTAAAAACCAAAAATATGGATTTTTAAATAATGTTTAAGAGATAAAATTATTTTGAAAAGAATAAAATAAAATTGATTTTGAAAACACCTCTTAAATTATAAATTCACTTTTTAATATGAGTATTTTAGATACAGGTGGAAATAAAAAAATAAGAGAAAAAAAGAAATAGATTTATATAATATGAAAAAAGATAATAAGATAAAAATAAGAAATTCTAATTGGTACATACATTTTCCATTACACTACTTTCATTAAATAATGGTTTTACCTCTATAGATTTATTTATTCATTGAAAAAGTTCTTTTAAGAAAAAACATACTTAGGAAGAGTCCTTTAATTTTTATATTTTGTTAAATAAATTTCATGAATATTTTTAAAGATGTGGGTATATATATATAATCTTAATCGTCACTAATCCTCAATTAGGATAGATAAAATAAAAGATAATTTTTTTAAAAAAATAGTATAAACATAAATACTATTATGATTTTGGAAAACAAATTTATCTTAAACTAGTAATAAAATTATAGAATGTAACTTTTTTAGAAAATATATGTTTAAAACTTTGAAACTAAGATAAAAAAAATTGAATATAGTTTTGAAAACCTAATATGTCTCTTAAGTAAAATTTCATAAATAGAAAAGTGATAAGGATTGAACTAAAATTGGGATATAAGAGAGGTAAAATGGTCATATCCAAGAGTGAAGAAAATTAAAAAACAAGAAATTAAATATTTTAAAAATATAAAAATCAAGATATCCATAGATAAAATTGAAAGTGTCACAAGAAAACCATAGTAAATTAACCTTTAATAAATTCAAAATAATCCAGTTGTGGGGATTTAGTAAGAATATCAACAAGTTGATATTCTATTATAAAAAATTCTAATAAGATATCAACCTTTTTGAAGTGATCTATTAATAAATAGTTCTTATTTTTAATATGTTTTTTGAGAGAGTGTTGGATAGGATTTTTGGAAATATTAATGGCACTAGAGTTATCATGCTTAATAGTGACCTGATGAAATGTAAGAATAGAATCTAAGAGAGTGTGTTTCATCCATAGTATTTGGGTGTAACAAATCCCATTGTCTATTTATTACACTTAGACAATAGAAAGGGAAACTATTTTCTTCTTCTTACTACTCCATTACATGGATGATTTTTCAAGTAGGTGGGAATTCCCACTTGTACTTTTCTAATCTAGTTGGAATCTTCTAAAATCAGTATTTAAAACTAGTTAATTCAAAATAAGTTATTTTTGAATTAAAAAAACTATATTTTTAGTTAATTTTAAATAATGAAAGGCCCTTTTAATATATTTAAGATGATATTCCTTTGGATTTGGTTGAAAATGAGATCAAACAAAAACAATAAACATGATATTTGGCTAGATCGCTGTAAGGTAAATTAGACTACCAATCATACTAATATAAATCTTAATTTTGATAGGTATATTAGCTTCATCTAATTTTAACTTAAATATTTTACTTATGTGTGTACTAATTTCTTGGAATTTATCCATAATAAATCATTTTAAGAGTTTATTGGTGTATTTTCCTTGGTTTATAAAAATGATATAATTTATTTGAGAAATTTGAAAATCGATAAAGAATTTGAGTTCACCCATAAAGCTTATTTTAAATTCCTTTTTCATTAATTCATAAAATTCCAAAAAAAATTGATTCATTGGTTGATTTGAAAATCACACCATTAATGTAAATTTGAATGGGAAAAAATAATTTTAGTCATGTTTTCGACAAAAGTTGAACAAGATTTTCCAATTTTAAAACTATTTGGTAATATAAAATTTTAAATAGGTTCATACCAAGACTTACAGGTATGTTTTAAAATATAAATATATTTAGTTAATTTGAAAAAAAATTATTAAAATATAATTTTCAAAACCATGTGGTTGTTCTACAAAAACATTTTCACTAATAAAACTATTTAACAATGTACTTGTGATATAAATTTTAATGATTTTGAAATTGAGGTGATAGGTGAATTCCAAAAAGATTATAATGGATTATAACTAATAAATGGGTGAATTTTTTTCACTATAGTTGATTTCCTCTTCTTGGTAATAAGCTTTAGCTACTAGACGGTCCTTATTTATTGTGATATTACCACACTCATATATCTTACACCTAAAAACCCATTTATATACTTTAAGAGAATTATCATTAGGTATTTCTATGAGAGTCCATATATCATTTTGTGTTAATTTATTTTGTTACTATTTTATATAAAGAACCCAATTTTCATCATTAATTAAATCATTAATATTTTAGGGTTCTAGGTGAGAGACAAAGGAAAGGTTTTCAACCTCATTTAGGGCTAATCTTCTAGTATTAGTTCCTTATTATATATCTCCAATGAAATTTTTAATGGTATGGTCTTTATATTATTTAAAATATTTAGGTAAATAATTTTTAAATATTATTTTTCTTCTTCAACATATTTATTTTGAAAATTTTCATTTAAAACGTCAATTTCAAAAACAAAATTAAGATATATTGGAAAATTTTCACCAAAAACAACATGGATTTATTCTTCCAATGTTGTAGCATTTTTTAAAGACTCCATATATTTTTCTTGAGTTGTATTTCCTAATAAAGATACCATCATCTTATTTTTAATAAAATTTACCAAGATAGTACTTGGTATTTAAAATAGAATATTTGTAACAAAAAACATTAAAAAATTACACTTTGGTTTTTTTATTTTTCCAAAGTTAATATGGGGTAATTTAAAAAAAAGGTCTTATCTGAAAAATATTAATGATAAATCATGTGGTATTCATAACCTTATCCAAAAAAATATTTCAGTAAATTGAATTCATTTAAAATGATTTGATCAATTTCTTGTATAGTTTGAATTTTCCTCTCTACTATCCTATTTTGTTGATGGGTTCAAGGGGGATAAAAAGAATGATTGTGGCCATAAAAATACCAAAAATCATTAAATTATTTGATTTTAAATTATATAGAATTATACCTTTGAAATTAAGTAATTTTTAAACCTTTTAATTTTCATATTTTTAGGAAACTTGTTAAAGGATTTTAAATATTCACTTTTATTAGTTAAGAAGTAAGCCCAAGTGAATATTTTAAAGTCATTAAAAATTAAAAAATTATAGGATTTAACTCATAAAATTTTGATTTAATAGGTTTATAATAAATCAAGATTAATTAATTCAATAGCTTTTGAAGAATAAATACCTTTTAAAGATTTAAAATAGTATTCTTGTTTCTTAGTATACTATAACACTTCACAAACCATGAAACTTTTGAAATGAAGTTTGGGTAGATATTATACCAGTTGATAACAATTTATTTTGATAAGTTATTTTTTACTGCAGTAAACAATGTTTCTATTCTAAATCCATAACTCACTAACTTTAGCACTCAATAATTTAACACTTTTTCCAGCAATTTATTTTAAATTAATTTTATAAAAAATTTGAAAATGAAATTTGGTAAATAGATTTTTTCATTTTGAATTCAAAGTTTACAGAAATAATTTTCAATTGAAATTTTAAAACTATCATCATAAAATTAACTTCCACTTAAAAAATTATCTGTAAATACTTTCAAAAATAAAACATTTTTAATAAGAGTTTATTTATAAAACTCGATTCTACATTCACAAATTATATTTCACTTAGAATTGTCCCAGAATGTGATGTGACCACCTTCTAATTTTTTAGATTTGATTGAATTTTTATAGGTCTCCACACATATGTCTTGAGAAATCACAATCTTGGTACCACCATTCTTCTTGAATTATTATGAGAAGAAACATTTCCTACATAATCAAACAACTAATGGTTTTAGTTCCCAAATGAATATTGGTCCTCTAATGTTACCCAATAATGATTTAGGGAAAAAATAAATATTTTGGGATCTAAATTTTTTTAGAATGAGATTTTCCTTTGGAAATACTGGATTAGAGATGAATTTATTTTGGTCTCTAATATCACACATTATTTCAATCGCATTAATAAATTCAATGACAATTATTTCACAATAATTGTAAAACTTATCTTAAAAAAACCTTTAATAAAAGTTGGTTTTAATGATTTTTAGAGGTTATTTCATGATTTGAGAAACTAATACCAACACATTATTTTCCATGAATTTTAGATCTTGTAATTTTATTTAAAATATTTTCACCATGATTGAATTTAAAAAGAGAAATTTTTAGATCTTTTAGGGTGGATTCAAATTTATTAAAGCACGGTTGATTCTAAAATTTCATAGATAATTATTCTTTTCATTAAATAAATTATCCTTATCATTTATAATTTTTTTTAATTAATATATTGCTTGTATTTATTATCAATATCTTTATATATAAAATCAAATTTATGAAAACCATTTTTGAGTTGATCACGAGTGTATTTTAGGTATTCATAATAAAGTTGGATGGATGAGTAATATGGAAAAGAGGAGTGGGAAGAATTAGGGGAAGATGAGGAAGAGGAGTTAATATGAAGAGGGGTACCACCCTCTACATCTTTATCAACATGTTCCATAGGGCACTTAAGACTTTAGTCACATGAAAAGATTAAGGAAGTTGAGTCCATTGATTCATCACTTGTACTCCACTTTATAAATTTAAAATCCTTGTTACCCTTTTTCTATTTCATTTAATATTCTTTTTTTAGATGGGGAATTATGTCTTGATGTGGAATGTTTTATTATATTTCTATAATTTCCCTTCCCATTCTTATTATTTATTTAACTTCTTGAATATATTTGAAATTTTATTCTTATTGAAGAAATTATTCATGTTCTTGGTGAGTTTAGAAAATTCTTGAAATTCACCTCTAGATTAATCCTCAATTGCAAAATTAAAGGATTTTTTTATTTAAATATTTTTATTTTTTGGAATCCTTCTTTGGTTGTTTTCTAATTGTAATTTTGTATGTAATTATCTATTTAATAGGTTATTCAACTATTATTTTCATCATATCCTTGGATTCTTATATGGTAGTGACTTTGGGTGGCTAGGAAGGACCCAGAGTATACTTTTCACTATGGATTATGTAGACAAATCATTACCTAGATAATTTCCACCATTATAAATTTTAGTAAACCTAATAAGTATACTAGTAATTTATTCATTTGGATTCATATAGAAACATTCAAAATCTTTTTGATACATATCCAATCTATTTTATTTAACATTATTCATGCCTTCATGTGTGACATCAAGAAATTCCCATATTTCATAATCCATTTTACCTATTGAAGCATGATTATACTCATTATGATCAAGAACACAATGTATGAAATTCATAGATTTTATATTATGTTTTAAATTTTTAACATCATCAGGAGTCCACTTATCTTCAGGTTCTTCAGTTATAATATATTCATGCATAAACATTTTCAAAATAGGGTAATTGATATTACCAATAAAGTTTGACATATGATATTTTCAATTGGACTACTTTATTCAATAAAAAATAGGAGGATAATAATTATTATTATATTCCATTATAAAAATATTATACTTTTAAATCAATTAAGATTTAAAACATGATTTTTGAAAACATAATTTTAAAAATAAAATATTTTTGAGAAATAAAAAAAGATAACCTTTCATACTAATTATTGGTTATAGAAGATGGAAAGAAGGGGTGAATTTCCTTTAAAAATTTAAGGAAAACATAAATTGTAAATTTAAATCTAAATAATTTTGAATTAATAAAGTTATTAAATGATAAAATGAATTTGGAAATAATTGATAAATCTATTATAGATTAAAATTTAATATCAAAGTAGATTAATCATGGATATAATCCTATCAAATTTATGAAATTATGCATATTAATGTTAGAATGAAGAAAACCATTAGAGTAAAGAGAGGGAAACACAATTGATAAGAAGTTCAGTAATAGCTCGATGTGAGGCTCTATATTTATACCCATAAACTTTAGAGGTCTATGTTATTAATACCTTGATCTCAGTAGTGATCAATAAACTCATTCCTCATAATTTTGGTTTGTGAGAACCCTTTTAATCTTCAATAGTAGCCAAAAAACCAATACCTTATTTTTACAGAGTGAGAACCCATTGAATGAGGTAATGAGAATAGGTATGTTTTCTTTATAAAATCCATTATAATTCTACTCCTTAATCTCTAAAAATTATGGATACAATTTTATGATGAGTGATTGAGATAAAGAGTAATAGACTTTGAGGGGTTGAGAAAATGAAATTGGAACTTTGAGAGGATCTTGAGATTTCTAGAAAATTTGAATTGATTCAATCAGAGAGAATTTTTGGTAACTGGTTTCTTCTTCCAATATACCAAAGACCTCCTTTTATAAGATCCAAAGGGACCATAAATCTTTTGGATATCACTATGGGAATATATGTTGAAGAATAACACACTTATTAAATTTTTTACCACATTAAATTACATATACTACTAC
The DNA here is from genome assembly GCA_963277665.1 of Viscum album. Lineage (NCBI taxonomy): Eukaryota > Viridiplantae > Streptophyta > Magnoliopsida > Santalales > Viscaceae > Viscum > Viscum album. The sequence continues at coordinate 1,285,914,089 of OY728140.1, forward strand.
AAATATAGACACCACTAGATACTTGGTATCCTCAGTCTGGTAATAAGTGGACCACTTAGAGAACACTACACTTATATAACTTGCACCAACTATCAGTTACACCACCACTTACTGGCCTGCGGACTAATGGATTCATGAGTAGCTACTTTCTTCACAATCAGTGGGTTGGTGGATCTTTTTCTCACCAAGGGATCTTCTCACATGGAGCTATCCCACCAATATAACTTCATATTTATATAGATTCCCATGATCTTCCTTTTAAATATATTTATGTAACTTAAAACTTAATTCAAATTACTTTAAACAAAATAAGTGATTTTTTCAATCCTATAACACAATCATCAAGTAACATTTGAATTCACTTTAAGATATCCACTTTAATCATTAATGACATGACATACAGCCAAATTCATATGTATGAAAATCTTTAAAAAAATAATTAGAAACAAAGGTGAGTTATTGTGATCATGAAAACACCATGAGATAGAGAGGTACAAAAATATCCTTATTTTATGATAAAAATTTAATATAAAAATATTAATAAAGGGAAAATAAAGAGTTAAAGAGATTGTAAATAAACTCAATATTTTTTAATGAAATTCAATGATCTCAATGAGTAATAACATCAATAAAGTTATTAATAATAGAAATACATTTAACACAGATTCTCAATAACTCTCTATTTTTAAAATAATTAAGAACTAAAATAAATAAATGAAAGTTCAAAACATTTACCCCTTGAAAATAGTAATTTTTTTCATAGATTTTACCCTTTGTGATACAATTACACTTCTCTAAAAAATCATATTTTTCATTATCAAAATGAAAAACAAGGATAAAATTAAGAAATTTTTGATGAAAAACTAAAGGGATATTTTTAAAAACTAAAAATAGGTATTTTAAAAAAAATAAAAGAGAAAAATATTTTGAAAAGAAGAAAAAAAAAGTGATTTTGAAAAAAAAACTATTAACTTCCAAATACCCTTTTTATTGTGAGTAGGGAGAGAGAGTAAAGAAAAAATAAGAGATAAAATGTAATAGATTTAGAAAATATGTAAATGATAAGAACATAAAAAGGAGAAATTAAAATTTTTATATACATTTACCATAAAACTAATATCCTTATATAATTTTTATATATCCATTGATTTATTTATTCATTAAAAAATTTCTTTATGGTGAAACATACTTAGGAAGCATCCTTTAATTTCCATTTCCTAAAATACAAATCAAGAATAATATTAGAGATACAAGTATATAAAAAATTTACTCGTAACAAATATTCTATTAAGAGTGAAAAAACATAACATTTTTTAAAATAGTATAATCATAAATACTTTTAGTAGTTTTGAAAATAAATTTAGTTTTAAAGCCAGTAAAAATTTTTAAAAAGTACATTTTTTAGAAAATATATTTTTTAAAATTTAAAAAATAGAGAAATTTTTTTGAATATAGTTTAAAAATATATATCTCTTAGATAAAATTTAAAAAAATAGAAAATAGATAAAGATCCCCCTTAAATGAATACAGAAGAGAGATAAAGGGGTCATAAGTAATAGAGAAGAAAAAGAAAAAATAATAAATTTAATATTTAAAAAGAGAAATCTCAAGATAGACATAGATAAAATTGAAGGAGTCATAAGTGATCCATTACTATGTCACCTTTAATGAATTGAAAATGATCAAGTGCTTGGGGTTTAGTGAAAATAGTAGTGATTTGGTATTCCATCTTAATAAATTCATGTAAGATATCAACCTTTTGGAAGTGATCTCTTAAGAAATGGTTCCTATGGTCAATGTGTTTGGTGCGAGAGTGATATAAGGGATTTTTAGAAATATTAATGAAACTAGAGTTATCATACTTACTAGGGACATGGTAAAATATAAGAACTAAGTATAAGAGTGTGTTTTTTATCTATAGTATTTGGGTGAAAAAAATCTCAGTGGCTATGTTTTCTTATTCATCTGTGGAAAAAGAAACCGAGTTATTATTCTTACAAATATATAAGACTAGGGACTTTCCAAATAGGTGGAAAGTCCCACTTGTATTTTTCCTATCTTGTTGGAATCCTCTAAAAACAACATCAGAAAAAACTAGTTAATACATAATAAGTTCCTTTTGGATAAAACAAAACAATTTTTTAGTTACTTTTAAAATAATGAAAAATTATTTTAACAAATTTAATTTTTGATTTCACTATATTTCATTGAAAATGATAATAAAATCAAACATTGAACATGATATCCAGTCAGGTCACTATAAGGTAAAGTATACTACCAATAATAAATCTATAAATCTTGTTTCCAATAAACATACAAGATTTATCCAACATTAACATAAAAGTTTTACTCATTGGCGTACTAATTTACATAGGGTGGTCCATGATGAATAATATTAAGATATCATTAGTATATTTTCCTTAGTTTATAAAAATACCATCATTTCTTTGATAAATTATAAAATCATGAAAGAATTTTATTTCCCCCATAGAAATCATTTCAAATTCTATTTTCATTAAATATGAAAATTTAAAATGAATAGATTCATTGGTAGAGATGAAAATCACATCATAAATGTAAATTTGAAAAAGTAACAAATAATTTGAGATGTGTTTTAGAAAAAATGTTGAATCATATTTTTATATTTTAAAACCATTTAATAAATTAAAATATAAAATAAGTTCATACCAAGCCTGAGGGGATTGTTTTAATCTATAGATATTTTTAGTTAATTTGAAAATACAATTTAGAAAAATAGATTTTTCAAAACTAGGTGGTTGTTCCACAAAACTGTATTGGTTAATAAAACCATTTAAAAATGTTAATTTTACATACTTTTGAAATAGTTTTAAATTAATATTAGAGATTAATTATAACTATATTATAGTTAATTCAAACCAAGGGAGGGGTGAAAAACTTTCACGAAGATTGATTCCTTCTTCTTGGTTATAACATTTAGTTATTGAATGAGCCTTATTTCTAGTGATATTACCTAGATCATCTAACTTATTCCTAAAACCCATTTAAATTATATGATAGGGTGATAATTAAGTCTTTCCATATGATTCTATACATTATTTCAAGTGAATTTATTTATTTCCTATTGCATGGAAAGAACCCAATTTTCATTGTTAAGGTAACATTAAGATTTTGGAGTTCTAATTGAGAGACAAAGGCAAGGTGTTCAACCACATTTAAGACCTATCTTTTAGTATTAGTTTTATTTTTTATATATCTGATGACATTTTAATGGGGATTATATTTATTTTTTTAATATTTGGGTAAATAATTTAAAATATATTCTTGTTCTTCTAAAACTTATTTAGTTAAAAAGGGTTTATTTAAAAAAATAATTTTCAAAATAATTTCAGATATATATTTTGGGAAAATTTTATCAAACACAAGATGGATTTATTCTTATAATTCTTTGGTTTTTTCATTAAATAATTGGTATAGATTTCTTGATTTGGAGTACCCAAGAAAGATCTTAATCAGATTTAGAATCTATTTTCACAAGATTGTATTTGGTGTTTAAAATAAAACATTTACAACCAAAAACTTTTAAAAATACAACTTTGGGTTTTTTATTTTTCAAAAGTTAATAAGGTGTCTTTTAAGAAAATTTCCTATGAGAATGTGATTAATGATAAATCATGCAGTATTCACAGCCTTATCCCAAAAATATTCTTCTAAATTAAACTCATTTAAAATAGTTTGAGGAATTTCTTAGATAGTTCTATTTTCCACTCTAATAGCATGTTTTATTAATGGGTTTGATGAGTTGAATAAGTATGATTATAGGCATCAAAAGAACATAAATCATTAAATTTATAGTTTTGAAATTATTCACCACAATCACTTTAATTTGAAATAATTTTAATATCTTTTTCATTTTAAACTTTTTCAAAAAAAATATGAAGGATTTTCAAGATTAACTTTCATTAGTTAAGAAGTAATCCCAAGTGAATATTTTAAAGTTTTCAATAATTATGAATGTATAGGATTTCCCTCAAAGACTTTAAATTTTTATAGTTATGAATAAATTAAGAATAATTAATTCAAGATATTTGGAGGAAGAGATAAAATTTTTAGATTTAAAATAGGATCTTTGTTTCTTAATATATTTTCATGCTTCACAAAATATGTCATTTTTTAAATGTAGTTTGGGTAGATCTAATACTAGTTGATAATAATTGAGTTTGACAAGTGAGTGTGAGCTATAGTGACTAATGCATCTATTCTAAATACAAGACTCACTAACTTAATAACACAATCATTTAACGTTTTGGATGCAGAGTAATTTTAAATTAGTTTTATAAAAATTTTGAAAAAGAGATATGGTAAATAAAAGTTTTTATTTTGAGTTAAAAACTTTGCATAAATCATTTTTGAAACAAATTTTAAAACCACTATCACAAAATTGACAAATTATTAGGAAAAAAATTCCATACTTTGAAAAATAAACATTTTTTGTAATAGTTGAGTTAGAAAAACAAATAGTACCTTCAAAGATTATCTTACCCTTGTAATTATCACAAAAGGTGATGTGAACTCCTTATAATTTTATCGATTTCATTGAATTTATATAGGTTTCCAAACATTTGTCTTTAAAAACCACTATCTAGGTACTAAAGTGATTCATGTGTTTTCCTTGAAAGAAAATTTTCCTATAAAATCAAATGACTAATGGTTTTGGAAACCAAAAAAAACTTGGGTCCTCTAGTGTTATCCAATAAAGATATGAGGATCCATATTTGTTTAGCCTGAAATTTTATTTTGGAAATACTGGATTAATGATGAATTTATTTTGGTCTCCCATATCATGAATTATTACAATCACATTTATAAATTAAATTAAAAATTCTATTACATCAATTGAAAAAATTATCTTGCAAGAAACCTTTAATAAAAATTTGTTTCAATGGATTTTTAGTGGTGATTCCATGATCTGAGAAAACAAGTCCAACCCATTATTCTTTCAATACTTTGAGATCCCAAAAAATTATTTATATTTTTTTCAACTTGAGTTGATTTTTAAAGATAATTTTTGATTTATTTGATAGTTAATTTAAGCTTATTTAAATTTGTTTGATTCTTAATATTCATTTATAATTATTTTTCTTCCATGAATATAATATCCTTATCTTTTTCAAGTTGATATTTTTTATTAATTATTTACTTGTATTTTTTATCAAGATATTTATATAAAGAATAAAGGTGATGAAAACAATTTTCAAGTTGATCACAAGTGTATTTTAGGCATTTATAATTTAGGTGATTGGATGAGTTAGGAGAATAAGAGGAGTGATAATAATTAAGAGAAGAAGAGTAAGAGTAAGAAATATAAGGAGGTTTATAAACCTCAATGTCTGCATCAACATGTTCCATAAGTCACTTAGTAATTGAGTCACATGAATAGGTTTTATATTTTGGGTCCATGGATTCACCACTTTCACTCCATGTTGTATCTTAAAAAAATTCCTTCCTTATTTATTTTATTTAATATTATTTTTTAATATAGGTATTCCATATTGATGTGAACTTTTTTCTTACATTCATATAATTCCACTTACAATTATTATTTTTTGATTTACCATCTTGGATCAATTGAAAAATTTCTTCTTTATGTGTAAATTATTCATGTTCTTGGTGAGTTTAGAAAAGTCTTAAACTTCACCTATGTATGAATCATCATTTTTATCTTTAGAGGTTATTTATTTGTTTACATATTTAGATTTAGTATCCTATTTATTATATTGTTTATTCATTTTAATTTCATATGTTATTAGGGATCTAATAAGTTATTCAATCACCATTTTCTTTACATCCTTGGATTCTTGTAAGGCAGTGACTATGGGTTCCCAATTTCTTAAAAGGACCCAAATTATATTTTTCACTAGGTAATTTGGAGACAAATAACAACCAATATACTTTATATAATTTAAAATTTCAATAAACATTGTAAAAAAATTAGTAATGGATTTATTTGTAGTTGTAGAGAAACTTTCGAAATCTTTCTAATGCATATCCAATCTAGTGTCTTTAAGTTTATTCAATAATTTGTGTATGAATTCAAGAAAGTTCCATATTTCATAATCCATTTTACACATAGAAACACTATTAATCTTATTATGATGAATACCATAATGTAATTCATTCATATATTTTCCATCATGTTCAAAAAAAATTAACTTCATAGAGAGTCCACTTATCTTTTAGTTCTTTAGTTAGAATATATTAATGAATAAAAAAATTTCAAACAGGGAAACTAGAACAACTAATAATGGTTAAAATATGATTTTTACAATAGTAATAATATGTTTCATCATAAATATGAATATGTTATTAAAAATTATATGCCATCATAAAAATATAAAACGTTGAAATTGATTAAGATTATAAAAAAATGAAAAGACAATTTTGAAAATGAATATTTTTTGGGAAAAATAAAAAGAATACCTTTGATACCAATTTTTGGTCAGAGTGTATTGAAAGAGGGGGTGAATGAATTTCCATTTAAAATTTCAAGAAAAAATAAATGGTAAATTAAAATATAAACAATTTTTAAATTTTAAATAGATTAAGTGATAAAATCAATAAAGAGATAATTTCTAAATCTGAAATGAATTAAAAGTTAATATCAATTTAAATTAATCAGGTAAATAGTCATATCAAATTTATGAAATTATGTGTATTTATGTTATAATGATTCAAAGTGTTAAAGTAAATTGAGATCAAATTGAATTTATAAGGGGTTTGAAAATAGCTTAATATGATCCCTTATATTTCCACCCCTAAATATGAGAGATCTATGTTATTAATCCCATGATATTTTCAGTGTTCAAGAAACTCATCCCCCTCAATTTTGGTTTTTGAGCACCTTATTTAGTTTCTCAAGTAGCTAAGAAACCCATCCCACACTTTTTTAGAGTGAGAACCCATTGACAAAGGTGATAATAAGAAATAGGTTTTCATTAGAAAACACGTTTCAATTCATCTCCCTCGTTTCTAAAAATGATGGATAATATTTTATAATGATAGATTGATATAAATATTAAGATACTTTGAGGGATTTAGAAATGAAAATTATCTCTTTGAGAGGTTTTTGATATTGATCACAATTTGGAATTGATTCAATTAGAGAGTTTTGTTAGTAACCAGTGTCATATTCTAAGATGCCAAGGACCTCATTTTATAGGCTCCAAAGGGACCTAAAATCTTCTATAAATCACTAGGGGAATAAAAGATAAATAATAACTCAATTATGGAATTTTTTTAATAATAAATTTTATCTCAGACTAGTAGTCCCAATGCGATAGGATACCTGGTAGCCTCCACCGGGTATTTAGTGTACCAATTAGAGAACAATGTACTTTTGGAACTTGAACTAGCAGGCTAGTACACCAACACCAGTTGGATGATGAAATTTTAAAGACTTAATGAGCAACTTCCTTCACCATAGGTTGGCTGATGGGTCTTCTACTCACAATGTGATCTACCCACATGGCACCGGCTAGTCGGTGCCCTGCACTTGTGAGCTAGTGTAGCTTGCATGGCTCCATATTCATATGAAACCTCCTAAGATTCCTTTTAACTCCCTCAATGGATATTAAAACTTGATTCCAAGTAATTTAAACATACTAATATATATATATATATATGATCCTTTAACATGGTCATCAATTTTCTTTTGAATTAACATTAAGATCTCCACATTGATCATTAATGACATGACTTAAAGTCAAATTGAGAAGTCTGAAAATCACTGAAATGAAAAAATTAGAATTATAGGTAATTTTTTATGATCATGAAAGCACCATGAGATAGATAGGTATAATAAATTTTAATATAATTTTGAAAAAAATAATAAAAAATTGTTTTTTATTAAATTCTCATTTTAAGCATAAAAATGATTTTATATCTAAATCAAGTATAATGTTTATTAACATGGAATTAATTTTATTATTTTTAATAAAAATTTAATTATTTTACTTAAAAATAAAAAACCTAAAGGAACCTTTTTAATACTTTATTAAAATAAAATATCTAAAAATAGTTTTTATTAGAATAAAAACATTAATTTGATTTCCAAAAAGTCAAACATAGATTTATAAGTTCAAAATTATACTTTTAAATGCATTATATTTATTATTTTAAAATATATTATATCTAAAAATTAATTAAAAACCTTCAATTCATTATTATATCATAAAAATTTCATAAAAGTGATAGTATTTTTAAAATCACTATTTTTCACTATTCACTTAAAAATTAACTATTTCTGAAAGTTCCCAAAAATCCATCCTATGATAATTTTGATATGGTGAATTAAACAATAAATTTCATTACATAAAATTTAAAATTCATAAATTCATAAATTTTTCTTTTAATTGATTGTACAAAAAATTAAATAAAAATTACTTTCATAGAAAAATGACCCTTTTAAACTTTAAGTGTTCTTAACCTTATTTCATATGATTTACCACTGAGTTTTAATTTATTTTTTCAGATTGTATATTCATAAAGTATTAACATTTTAATTTTATTTTAATTAATTAATATTAACTTTAGTTTATTTTTGTGTATATCACACACTATTCAACAAGATATTTACTGAAAGTGACAAATACTAAAATCTCAGGGTGTTATAGGACATGATGTTTATTCAAAGGAATTTGGTCATGAATTACTACATGAAATAGTGGGTAAGTAATTAAATAATAATAAAATTAGACCCACGACACTAGTATACAACCCCTAGCTATTTAAAAATTTACATGGGGAAGTAACACATGTTATCCATGTACATACTGAGTATTCATTTCACAATTGCTAAAAAGTATCATATGAGAAACATTGATTTCATCAGGATTTTTATTTTTCATTAAAAAAATATAATACTATCATTACTTCATAAAAATCCATAAATAGACGAAATCACCATATTTATGGTGGAAGCTGAAGTCACTAGGGGATATATAGGTAATGAGTAGGCACCATAGGTTTAGTTGATGCCTCCATTTTTTACTCAAGTATGAAGGGATGAAACTTGAAAAGGGTATAGGGATCAAAAAAGAGCTAAATTCATTATGGATTAATGTATTATGTGGTCCAATGGAACATTAAGACATTATAATTTCATAATTATTATAATCAATATGTGTGAATGGCCTTAATTAATTAAATAATGGATAATAGTGTAAATAATTTATTCACAAAAACTTTATTTGTTTTTATCTAGTTAATTAAAGTCACTCACATATATGAACATGTTGATATTGATAATGTATTCCCTATTTAGTAATGTGTTATATAAATTGTTTTATAATATGTTTTTCCAATAATGTTACTTAATTTATTCCTTATATTCTTTATTGTTCATGTTATTTATTTATTTTTTATAATGTGTTTATAATTGTTAAATATTCTATGTACTTAAGTATGAAATATTTTCTCTACTATAAATGAATTGATAAAATTGTCTTTAAAATGGGTTTTTTATTATGATACTTATTTTTATGTACTTAAGTATTACATATTTTCTCTACTATAAATGAATTAATTTAATTACCTTTAAAACTAGTCTTTGATTATGCTACTTATTTTTAGCCGAGTAATATATTATAGAAATTTTACATAATTTAAATACTAAATCATGTTATTGGTATAATGATTAGTTTAATGTTATCAATTTTTATTCTTATATGTTAGCTAAATATCGTTAAACATGAGGTACATGTTGATGATGTATCTATTAGGATCACTTGTGATATGTCCAATACCAATGGGGGAGTAAATAAATATTTTATGACTTATTAAAATTTGAAAATGTATCCTTGTTTATAACTACAATTCTTTAGTGAATAGATCTCTCACTCTTTCTCTCCTTTTGGTTTGCATGCATGTAATGATAAATTGAAAAACACACAATAAATGATAACATGGTTTGTTAGCATGGTTCACCTCAAATATGGATGACTACATTCCCAATGTATATTGATTGATATCCCACACATACATATACAATTTTATTATTAAAAAAATATAGGTAAAGAGTATATCCTTATAAATATATGCATGGAACCAACCAGGTATAATGAAAGTAATAACTTGAAACTTATTCAAATACATGATTTAGCTTGTAACAACTTAAAGTAGATCAATGGTGAAGTATAATGTCCCTCTTGGAGAGGATGAATATGATCATCTTCTTCAATATATATGAATCTCCAAGGATGACTCCAATATAACAATCAATGGGTTGTCTTACACATGAAATAATCAAGGGATGCCTCTTCTCTTCTTTAAAATTTATTTTTCTTCTTCAATTAATAATATCAATCATTTATAGCAGTGTTATATCTCTTTAATTATTTGATATATAGGATTTATAAACCAACTACAGGGCTGAATCTATATCTCTTAAATACCCATGGTTTGTAATAGGAAGTATAATTAGATATATAATTTTATTCTACTAGAAAGATATTTGAAATTGAATCCTCATTTCATCACTCACATTCTTCTTCTACTTATTCTTTGTTTAATATCTATACAAAAAGACATTTATATTATTTCTATACTTTAATATGGAAATCTTGTTGATTTGTGATAGTATATCTAATTCTTAATTATTATTTAAATATCTAGCATATATCACCATTAAAACTTCAAATAAAATCAGAATATTATTCTCTTTTAAACTTTCATGAAATCTATTGTGTTTTAATTACATGATGGAATACATGTTTTCATACATGAAACATCACAACAAAACCCCTCACTTCATGGTGAGAGTGAATCCTCAATTTCCACTTAACTAGAATTATCATGGCATGACATAATGTTTTATGGAACAAGGATCTTATAAAAAATCATATCACTACACACTATGATGTGGATCTCTCATATTGAAACACAAATATCCTTTTATAAATTTCTCTTGATCAATAATCACAACACAATATTATATTAATGGTGATCTTCTTCTCAATCAGTGGAACCAACTTTGACTGATATTCTCTTCAACCTTAGCATCATGATATTTCCACCTTCTTCAATTCTCATCTCCATGATATTTGGTGAAAATTATGGATTAACTTGAGGAAAAATTATATTTAAGTAATAAATATTAGTATACAATTATTTGGTTCATATTTTAAACTATAAACCTATAAGATCCCAAACTTCTCTGGAGTCATATTGGGAATGTTTTCAGGTACTTTTGGTTGTTTTTAAATACCTTTGTTTAGAGTTATGTTTTAGGGTGAATTTGGGTGTAATTTTAAGAAATTTTATGGATAGGGTGGTTCTGCATGGTTCTCACACATTTTGAAAAATCATGTGCCAAAAACTAGGTAAATATGTGACCTCAGATGGTGAGTTCTGCATGGTTAGTGCATAGTTTCCTTAACTATGCGCCCCTGCCAGGGAAAACCGTGCGCGCAATTTTATTTCTTAAGAAAATTATTTTCAAAATTCCTCAAACCCCTGAAACACCCCCATTTCAGCCAGGGCTCAGGATTGAGATATTTTGGACGATCCCAGATCTATCCTAAGGAGTTCCAAGGTCGTTTGACCTCCGTTCTTCAAGATTTAAAGCCCAAATTGAATATTTTCTCTTCTCCTGGTAAGTGTATTTCATCCCGATTCTTATCCCAATCATTCCTTCTTCTTCTCTTAATCTTTTGGTGGAGTTTATCCTCAATTTCTTCAGATATAAATCTATGTTTTGAGATCTAGATCTAGGATAGTAATCTAGATCTAGATTGATTAGATCTTGATATTTTGATGTCTTTATTTAGATATATAGATCTGGAATCTCAAATATACATCGTTGTGATGCTCGTATTTTTGGTATTATGGTTTGTAAAACATCTATCAATGAATTGAGGTGGGTGGTATAAATATAATACCCATATTAGTGGATTTAATATGTATATGCGAGATTGTAGAATTGCTAGCATCCTTTAGAAATTGTTTTCCTTGAATTGAGTTGATTATATTGACTAATTGAGCTATTAAATTTTTGTTAAAATAGGTTATTATTTGGGGAATTAATCATGAGACTAATGGGATTCCCTATTAGATAATTAATTTGGAGAAATTGGTTATAAGAGACAGGGGTTGTAATCTAGGTAATTAATTGGGGAATTTATTATGAAATATCGATCTAGCTAATTTGAGAGAATTAATTATGAATTAATTATGTGCTTGATATTTTGATCTAGATAATTAATTGTGAGATTAATTATAAAGAGTTGAAATTTTTAATGAGATAATTAATTTGGTAAAATTAATTATAGAATATGAATTGGGATGTTAATTAATTAATTGATAAATTAATTAATGGTTTGATGTAATTGGTTAATTATTTAGTTTAATAATGGAATGGATGGGTTAACTAATTATTGAATTATTAATGGGATTGAGGAGGATAATTAATTGGTAAATTAATTATGTGATAAATAATGGTAACATGGTCATTCTAAATTGAGAAGTACAAATGGTAACATAGTCATCATACTTATGAGTAAGATCATGAGAACATGGTTATTCTAATGTGAAGTATATATGGTAACACGGTCATTATGCTTATGAGCAAAGAGAATGGGAACGTGGTCATTCTATTTTGGGGTAAGCATGCTAAAATGGTTATATTACTTATGTAATTGTGATATTGGTAACTTTTTCATTATGTCTTATAAATGTTAAATTATAGAATGTAAATAATGGAACTTTGAGTTATGGCCTCACATGAGAATATTCGAACTCCAAGATGAGTCGACTCAGGTACTGAGATATCATAGAACCTTTAATACTTCGAGCTTCGGATAGAAGCAGGTATAAAGATACGGTATTACCTAAGGAACACTTCAGGCTCTGGTATGAGATGAAGTTAGTATTAAGGTATGGGTATCCTTGGGAATCTTGTAGTTAATGTAGTTGGATAAGAATAAATGAAAATGTGATAAACTGTTTATTATTTAATTGTACTTATTTCCTTATAGAATAGAATGCACTATCTTTTGGTTGGAATTGTTGTATACACCATTGGTGGTGGCTGACTGAGTTATACTCACACCCTATTCAGGCTGCCTGATCAATACTCGAATAGATTATATTGTTATAGGACTAGGTAAGGGTATAGGCCCTGGGATAGGTGGATGATTGGGGATGAATATTGGAGGAGGAAGCTAAACATGGTTCGAAACCCACTTAGGGAAGTCGTATTGTATTTATTTTTAGTTTCATTATAGACACTTGGCATAGCATGTTTTCCCTTTTTAGGTGAGTATTATATCTCTTGTTTGGTTATCTTGTGACATGAGTATTCTCATGGTTATATATGCTTCCTCTTTTGTTTATTTACTTACACTGGTGTTTTACTCTAATAAATGAAGGTATAGTCTCCCCATAAATGACTTACCAAACCCTCAATTCTAGTCAACAGCCTCTAGAATATGGGGAGGTGTGCTTGAGGTCATGTGGAGAACTGTCTCGGGGCACCGTAGTGTGGCACCCAGGTCGGGACATTACAAATTGGTATCAGAACTCTATTTTTCTTTCTTATTATTTTATATAACTATTTTGGGAAAGGTATATGGGAGACTAGGAAGATTCGGGGCTTGTTAATGAGCTCGTGCATGGGAGTTTCAAACCCATGTAAGGTTGAAAACCCAAGTACTCAGGGTGGGATTGTTGTTATTGCTGTTTGTTGTTACAATTGAATGATATTTCACCTTGGGTGATTGCCTTGTGGTGTGGTGTGATTATTGCTTCTAAGAATTTTTTAGTATTTATTTTTGTCCTAGGATGGCACGATAGTTGAGTCTTCATGCATCATTATAGGTATTCAGTATTATTGTGACATGCATCATTTTAGGGATGCATGGGGAAACAAGTTATGGGTAAGTTGTTGAACTTGAACTGTTTTCCTTTTTAAGAGATTATAATGAAAAATGGTGCCTAACATGAATTGAGAAAGATTTTAAAATGATAAAGAATGTGAATAATTGGGTTTCTAAATGAGAAACTTGATTATGAGAGTGTGTTTACCCTTATTAAACAAAACCTAGGAGTAGGATGGTTAAGGGTAGTGATAGCACCTCAGTTTTGACCATGTGGTGAGGTGAGTGAAAAAGGATTGTTGTGATTATTTTCCTCTTACATAAATGTTATAAGGATGTGTTATGAGACCTAAGATGTGTGTTTGGCCTTGTAGAGAGTATGCCTTCATGACACTTGTTGAGGGGACGACCGAGGGGCCTACCTAGGAATGTTTTTCCAGTTAAGAAACTTGAGGCACCAATTGTTCCAACTGAAGATAAAGGGGAAAAATTTTGAGATAACTTCACTCACTTCAGGAAATTCATGTAAAGGGACCCAGGGTGGATTGTGAAAAGTATGTCTGATTTGACAAGATAGTTTCAGTTGCAGCACCCTCCAAATTTTACTAGAGAGGGTGGACCTAAAGGAGCTGAATTCTGGGTTGAGTCCTTAGAGACTATACATGAACATTTAGAGACTCGGGCTATTATTATAGTCAAGTTGGATGCCTATATACTTTAGGGGTCAGTAAAGCACTGGTGGTAAATTCAGGCATGAACTAGATAGACTGATGGTATATTATATAAGGACTTCTGGGAGAACTTTTATCCAAAGATGCAGAGATAAGAAAAAGCTATTGAGTTCATGCATCTGACACAAAGGATCATGTCAGTGATGGACTATGTTGGATGCTACACAGATCTACAATTCTTTGGTCAAACATTATCAGGCGATGAGGCAGCTACAAAGAAATTTTTTCATGAAAGACTTAAGTGTGATATTAAGTCCCATGTGAATATATTCAGGCAGAAAAATTTTATGGAAGTGGTGGATTAGGCTCTCATAGTTGAAGGTAACCTGGGGGAGGCTTCCAGTGCTGGACAGGTGCTTGTTACTGGATGATTTGGAGGTGAAAATTCCAAGAGATGGAAGTGATATAATGAAAACTTTAGCCAAGGCATTGGGAAGAAGAGTATGCAGATAAGAGGTTTAGTTGGACTGGACCTTACAGGGGTGATCTGTCATCTATATGGCAGGTTGAGACACTATTTTCAAAAATGTTCCCAACCACCAGTAGAGTTTTGACCCTGTGGAAATATGGGACATCTAAATAAATTCTACAGGTCATAGTAATAGAATGGTATTGAAGGAGTAGCTGGGAAGACTCAGAGTGGGGGAAGAGGATCTTCTACACTATATCAAGTTGGCAGTTAGAGTTACACTTTCTGAGGTGGCAGAGGTAGTGTACAAGGTGATACTGGGTAGACTTGCCTACATCAACAGAGTGGTGCTACTCAGGGGAGTCAGACAACAATACAAGGAAGAGGGGAAACATAGTTACATGTAGTACAGCCAACACTTGTGGATAGAGAAGCTGGACCATAGACTGTGAGAGGTATTATTCTCGTAGATTCTACTTTAGCTAGTTCTTTATTTGATATCGGATCCCATCATTCCTTTATATCTACAAAAAAAATTAACGGTTTAAGATTGGCAGTGGATTTTGTGAGCAGGATAATGATTATAGATACACTATTGGTTGTACAGTCTAGATATATTTGTCTTTATAAGGGATGTTCACTAGATATTAGGGAATATCATTTCCTATGGGATCTCTATGTTCTTGATATGATGGTATTTCACCTAATTATGGGTATGGATTGGTTAGTCACATACCGATCCCACTCGACTGTTACCATAGGAGGGTTACATTTACAGCTCCTAAGGGTGAGCAGTCTATTCATCATGGAGAGTGAGATATTTAGGCAAGCTGAGCAGGGCCGATTACTCAGCAACTAGGAGAGATCACATCCTAAGTTTCTATTCTTTTGTTGGATAATGGGGGTGTTAGGTAAGATTTCCTTCCACCAGTAGTGTAGCTATTTCAGAATGTCTTTCCTAAAGACTTCTTATGTTCATCACCTAAGAGAGATGTGGAATTCACAATTGAGATCATTCTAGGGGTTAAGATGGTATCTTTTACACCATATAAAATGGTACTGACTGAGCTTCAAGAGCTTAAGAATAAGTTGGAGGATTGTATGATAATGGATTTATCCTTCCAAGTATATCACCTTAGGGATCATTGGTTTGTTTCACAAATAAGGCTGATATTAGTTTACACCTATGTGTCAATTAACAGATTTTGAAAAAAAATGATTGTGAAGAACCGATATCCTCTTTCGCGTATCAATAACCTGTTTGACCAGTTGAAGGGATCTTGTGTGTTCTCAAAGATTTATTTGAGACAAGGGTATTATCAGTTGAGATTATGGACTTCTGATATATCGAGGACTACTTTTAGAAGCAGGTATGAACTTTATGAGTTTATTGTAATGTTGTTTGGGTTGACAAATTCACCAGCAGTGTTTATGGACTTGATGAATATGATCTTTCATTAATATCGGGATCATTTTGTGGTAGTTTTTGTGGACGACGTCTTGGTGTACTCTAAGACTCATTATTATCATTCCCAACATCTTGAAATCATCTTGAGTACACTAATACAACATCGGTTATATGCTAAGATAACTAAGTGTTAGTTTTTGATTGACTAGGTATACTTATTGGGAACATAATCTCAAAGGAAGGTGTGTAAGTGGACCCATATAAAGTTCAGGTAGTGGTTTCTTAGGATCATACCAAGAATGTTTTTTATATATGAATATTTTTTGAATTAGATAGATATTACAGAAGATTCATCTAAGACTTTTCCCATTTAGTAGCACCACTTTCGGGCTTGACCAAAAAGGGAGCAAAGTTTGAATGGTAGGAATCTTGTGAGAGAGATTTTCAAGAGTTGAAGAAGCACTTAACATAGGCACCAGTTTTAATCCTACCTAAGTTAGGTGAGGAGTATATAGTTTTTTGTGATGCTTATGGGACCAGACTTGGTGTTTTGCTAATGCAGGGAGATCAAGTTGTGGCATATGGGTCTCGGTAGTTGGGGCATCATGAATGTAATTACCATACACAAAAACATGAGTTGGAATCATTATTTTATGATATTAAGTGTTGGAAACACTATATTTTAGGATAAAAGTTTATAGTTTGTACAAATCACAAGGTTGATTATATATTTTCACAGTGTTATTTGATTCTTCAGTAGTGGAAATGGGTAGACTATCTGTAGTCCTTTGATTTTGATCTGGAATATATGGCCAGGAAAGGAAATAGTGTAGATGAATCCTTGAGTAGTAAAACTTAAACTCAGATGGTTCATGAGTAAAGTTTAGAGTGGAATATTATGACCTTGCTAGCTAAAATACATATAGTAGATCAGGAGAGTCAGAAGTAGATAACTCTGGTTTCAGTGGTAGTTGAGCCTAAAATTTTGAGATAGATCAGGGATAGATAGTATGAGGATCCATAACGCTTATAATTGAGGGAAATCTTTGAAGGTGGGGAGACATATTCAGACTATTTTATAGATGAAGATGAGATCATCTATGTGAAGAATCGAGTTTTGGTACCTACGAGTATGTGGGAGGATCTCATGAGGGAATTTCATGCCTCAAAGTGGGTGGCGCATCCAGGTATAACCAAAATGTATTGTGACCTACGATGACAGTTCTAACATCCACACATGAAAACCGAGATAGAAGGGTTTGTGACAAGATGATTCACTTTTCAACAGTTTAAGGCATAACATCAACAACCTCGAGGTTTACTAAAATCATTTCCTATTCTAGAATGGAAGTGTGATGATGTGACCATGGACTTTGTGGTGGGTCTTTCAAAGACACTTAAAAAAGAATGATTCTATTTTGGTCATTGTGGATCGACTCACAAAGGTAGCACATTTACTACCTATAAGGGAAGCCTTTACAGTAGAACAGTTGGGAGGACTATGCGTTCGGGATATTGTCTGTTTTTATGGATTTTCATGGACTATAGTTTCATGTTGTGATTCACGCTTTACTTCATGCTTATGGAAGGGTTTGCAGAAAGTTCTTAGTACACAGGTTTTGTTTAGTATGGATTTCCACCCACAAAAAGATGGGCAGTCAGAATGTCTTATACAGGTGCTTGAGGATATGCTACGATCATGTGTGCTTGACTTCGATGAATATTGGGAAAATCACTTGGCTTTAGTGGAGTTCTCCTATAACAACAATTATTAGGAAACTATATAGATGTCACCATATTAGGCTATTTTTGGTATTCCATGTTGATCACTACTATGTTGGATTGAGGCTAGTGAGTCAGAATTGTTGGGACCGAGTATCATGCAGGAGACATCTAAGCAGGTTCAGTTGATTTAGAAATGTATGGATATGGATTAGAGTAGACAGAAATCATATGATGATAGACGGAGAAAACCCTTAGAGTTTTCAGAGGGTAGTCATATATTCCTTCAGGTGTCACCAAGGTTGGGTCACCATAAGATATTAAGGCTGGGAAAGTTGGTGCCTAGGTTTATAGGACCGTTCGATATAGTGGAGAAAATAAGTTCGGTGGAATACTGATTGGTTCTTCCATAGAGATACAACGCTATGCATGATGTTTTCCATGTATCAAAACTTCAATGGTATCATCCTAACCCATCTCATGTGATAAATGTGGATGAGGATGGCCTTGAGATACATGCATCCTTTGAGGAGAATCTGTTATGTTTGTTGGATCACAATGAGAAAGTGTTGTGGGGAAAGATTGTGCTGATAGTTCATGTGTTATGGCAACATGGACGTCTACAAAGAAAACATGGGAAAGAGAGGAATATATAAGGGATCAATGAACCAATCTTTTTGACTTAGAATCTTAGAATGTCTTTGGAGTGTAGCATGAAGATGATCTATTATAAGGTGGGGATATTATAAGATCACAACCTTCTCTTTAGTCATCTCGGGCACATATTATGTACATTTGGTTGTTTTTCAGTAATTTTGTTCGGAGTTATGTTCTGGGGTGCGTTTGGGTGGGGTTTTAATAAAGTTTAAGGATGGGGGACTATGAATAGTTTTCACATGGTTTGAAAACCCATGCTCCTAAAACTACGTACCGTGCGACCCCAAATAGTGAGGTTTTCATGGTAAGCACACGGTTTCCCTAATTGTGTTCCCTTACCAAGGAAAACTATGTGTTCTATTTTATTTCATCTGAAAATTCTTTTAAAAAATACCTAAACCCATGAAACAGCCCCATTTCAAACTAGGCTCAATATTGATGTATTTTGGACAATCTCAGAGCTTTCCAAATGGTTTCCATGGCCATTCGATCTCTGTTCTTCAAGATTAAATGCCTCAATCAGAGATCTGCTCTTCTCCTAGTATGTGTATTTCATCTCGATGCATATCCCGGTCATTCATTCTTATTCTCAGGATCTTTTAGCAGAGTTTATCCTCTATTTATTTAGATCTATATATATATGATGAGATCAAGATATAGGATAGTAGAATAGATATTTATTGACTATATCCTGATATTTTGATATCTTTTTCAAGGATTTAGATCTAGAATCTCAGATCTATGTTGTTGTGTTGTGCGTATTTTGAGGATTTTGATTGGGAAAACATCCATCAACAAATCAAGGTGGGTGGTCTAAATCTAATTCACATGGTCTTGTATTTGATATATATATGCAAGATTATAAAATTTCTAGAATTATTTAGAAATTATTTTCCTATAATTAGGTTAATTAGATTGATCAAATGAGATATTAAAGTTTTGTTAAAATAGGTGATTAATTGGGGAATTAATCATGAGACTAATAAGAATCCCAATTAGATAATTAATTTGGGGTAATTGGTTATAAGAGATATGGGTTGTAATGTAGGTAATTAATTGGGAAATTAATTATGATATGTCAAACTGGAAAATTTGAGATAATTAATTGTGAATTAATTATGTGTTTGAGATTTTGATCTACATAATTAATTGTGGTATTAATTATGAAGAGTTGAGATTTTTAATGAGATAATTAATTTTGGAAAATTAATTATGGAATATGAATTGAGATGTTAATTAATTAATTGATAAATTAATTAATGGTTTGATGCACTTGGTTAATTATTGAGTTGCCTAATGGAATGGATGTGTTAACTAATTATTGAATTATTAATGGGATTGGGGTGGATAATTAATTGGTAAATTAATTATGTGATAATGAATGGGAACATGGTCATTCTAAATTTAGAATTAAAAATGGTAACATGTTCATCATACTTATGAGTAAGAGAATGGGAACATGTTCATTCTAATGTGAAGTATATATGGTAACATGGTCATTATGCATATGAGTAAAGAGAATGGGAACATGGTCATTCTATTGAGGGGTAAGCATGGTAACATGGTCATCAAACTTATGTAATTGTGATATTGGTAACCTTTGAATTTATGATTATAAATGTAAAATTATAGAATGGAAATAATGGTACTCCAGGTTATGGCCACAAATGATAATTTTCGAACATTGGCATGAGTCGAATCCGGTACTGAGATATCATAGAACCTTTAATACTTTGATGTTAGGCTATAATTAGGTATTAAGATATGTTATTACCTATGAAAAACTTCGGGCTCCGATATGAGATGAAGTTAGTATTAAGGTACGGGTATCATTGGGAACCCTCGAGTTAATGAATTTAGATAAGAATAAATGAAAATATGATAAACTATTTATTATTGTACTGTACTTATTTCCTTATAGAACTAAATGTACTACCTTTTTATTGGAATTGTTTTATAAATTTTTGGTGGTGGCCTACTGAGTTTTACTCACACCCTATTCGAGATTCTTGATCAGTACCCGAATAGATTATATTGTTGTAAAACTGGGTAAGGGTAGAGGCCCTAGGATAGGTGGCTAATTGGGGATGGATATTAGAGGAGGGAACCAGACATGGTTTCTAACCTGCTTGGGGGATTCATAGTGTCTTTATTTTCAGTTTCATTATAGACACTTGACACTTATATTGGCATAGCATATTTTCCCTTCTCAGTTGAGTATTGTACTTCCTATTTGGTTATCTTGTAACATGAGTATTTTCATGGTTATATATGATTTCATGTTTGCTTATTTACTTTCTCTGGTGTTTTACTCTGATAAATGAGGGTATATGCTCCCCATGAATGACTTAATAGACCCTCACGACTAGTTGACAGCCTCTACCATACGGGGAGTCATGCTTGAGGTTATGTGGTAAAACGGATCAGCACACCGTAGTGTGGCACCCGGGTCGAGACATTACAAAAATTTTTAAACCCAACACATTATATTTTGGATAATTTTTTACTATAATTAAAGCCTTTTCATTTTGAAACAAAGTCTTATATAGAGTGAACTAAAGTCTTATACAGAGATAATTTTCAAAATTTCTCTAACTGAAGTGTCTTATGAAATTATAGCAGTATTATGAAATGTTCATTTATCAATTTTCTGGTTTATACTCACATAAGTGTTACAAAATGGCCCAACAATATTATAAAATTCTTAGAGAGATCCTACCTTTTCCAAAAAATTTCTAATATAGGAGTCTTACATGAATATTAAGAGGTCCTAATAATTTTAGTAAAAGTATTACGTTTTTATGAGGTATTATGAAACCAAAAAAATCTTAAAAAATATAAAAAACCTTAATAAATGTAAATGTTCTTATAAAATTCTCAATACTTACCAATTTTTAGCTTCAACACTAGATTATTATGAAATTACAACAATGATATCCAACCTTTTTCATTTTATGCAACTCTATAAATCTTATGAAATGATCCCGATGAAAATTATAAAATTTTTCTTTTTAAAATTTCTAATATTGGAAAATATATTATGTATTAAACCATTGTGTTAACTATTTATAGCCTATAACCTATAATTTTAAAACTTTGCTCAAGAACCATCAAATATTTCAAATTTCTTTGGAATAAATTCTTCATAAAGATATATAATTAATTAATTTTCACACTCCATGAAACTCTAATTTTTAAGTAAATATGCTTCCTTATGTTATTATTCTATGAATAAAATGAATTCCTTAACATTAGGATAATTATTCTAAAACAAAAAATGTTATCTGTTTACTTTTATCAATGGCCTTTAAACCCATCACATATTTATGGTTTTATGATTGTTAACTATCCCATAATCATATTCTCTATCACTCTCTATTATTCCTTGAGATATATTGTTCTATTACATGTCCATGTTTTCCTACATGTAAACCCAATAGGTGTTACCTTAGGTAACCTTCATAAATTTTTTCTCTTTTATTAAGTGGAATTTTTATTGACCCTTTTTCCAATGTGGGATTTCAACAAAGGTATTACGAAAAGTCAAACCCATAGTTTTCGATGTCATGTTTAAATTACAAGGAATAAATTTATTAAAGTGGGTATAATGTAACATACCTATATTTTAATAAAGAAATATTATGTTATATAGTGTGCAAGTTACATCACATCGAGCTTAAATGAACAACTAAACATTACTATTTAAATATGGTCGTTATAACATAGCCATTAAATTGGAGGGAATGAATCAAAATAAATTATTTTTTAAATAAATATAAATTTCCAAATCAATATGAATGTTTTGGTAAGTTCATTTAAAATAATCAAAAAATATTTAAAAAAATTATTTTATTCTTCAAAAAATATATTTTTCAAAAATGGTTCTTATTGATTTTTATGTACAAATAATATAATTAATTTATAGATATTTTAGAAATTTTATTTTATAAAATAAAATTAATTTTTTAAATCATAATATACAAATTTTTAAATGGTAAAATTTTTTGTAATTTTTTGAAAGGTTTGATTTTTCAATAAATAGAGAAAAATACTGATTTTTTATTAAAAATTATATTTTAAAAGTATTTACAAGGTAAAATTATGATTTGGATTAGTTTTAAATTTTAATTATTTAATTTTTATTTAAATTAATCCAATTATGTTTTTTGAAATGTATTTTATTCTTGAAATTAGTATAAAAACATTTTAAATTTAGAAATGGAATTTTTCCAAAAAACTATTCTTTATTATGTTTTGTCAGTTTAAATTTAAATTAAATTCTAAAACTTATGTTTTTTTAATTTGGAATAATTGATGAAATATTTGGATTCATGAGTTTTAAATTATGTAAATAGGCTCCTTATATTTTTTTTCTAATATGAATAGTTACTTTAGTAATTTTTATTACCACCATACAGGGTAGATCACGTAATTGAGGGAAAAAATTAAACGATATGGATAAACAATAACCATTAAACTTGCCCAAATTTTATGGGATGAATAATATTATTCCATAATAAATAAATATTCTAATTTATTACATCTTGTTTTCATTTTTAAGTGATTATGATTTTTATAATATTTTATTTAAAGAAAAGTCAAAGATGTAATACTCATGTTTTTAATAACTATAACATCTCTAATATAGGGTTATTCAGAAGATGTATTAAAATATAAATAGTAATTTAAAATATAAAATATTTATCTTCAATATTAAAATTCATTTTTAGTTTTTATTGAATAAATAATTACCTTAAATGCTTAAACAATATTAATGAAATAATTATTTTATTGATGTGAATATCAAATAAATTTTATTAAAAATATTTAAATAAATATAATTTGATATAATTAATGTGATAAAAAAATTATAGATGAATTTTACATGTTATTAATGTATTAAATTTTTTTCTAATTTATCTTTTTGTATTGATATTTTTAGAAGTCAAAGTAATTAATAGTGTCAAAATTGACATTAATGATATTTCAAAATAAACAATATTTTATTATTTGACGTAAAATTAATAAAATCATAAATTCAGACAAATGATTTGGATAATTATAAAAAAATCATCCATTGTCCATTTATGAGTCTTTTTTTCATTTTATAGTAGTAATATTAACCATCAAAGAGTAAAAATCTATATTGTCATGGTAAGAGTTAAAGAGGTTAAATAAGGGTTAAAACCAAAGGATAAGGTTATAAATTAGTCCAAAATTATCTAATTTATATTTTATGATATTATTTAGACCCAAAATAATCTTAAATTTTAAATAAATCACTTTTTATCAGTTTTTAATTGAAAACTAATTTATATTAATTTAATATTTTTAGGAATTCCAAGAGTGCACGTCTACTCTCTTATAAAAGAGAACTTATTATTCTCATTTATTTAAACCTAAAAACCTATTTGTTTCAAACAATATCTTTCGAAATACATTTTTATAATACCTTCTCATGTTATATAGTTCTTATTTTAGTCATAACACCACCCTTAGTGGTCTTATGGTGTCAAGAAAATGAGATCGTACGAAGAAGAGGTGTCGTTTTTAATCAAGTGTTTCTGTTTTGTTTATTCTTACACATACCTCAAACCTTAAACCATTATAAAATAAAAAATCCAGTATCATACATATATTTATATATTCTTATTTTATTTTCATGACCTATATACATCTCTAATTCCATGAAATGGGAAATGAAATAATCATTTGTGTGTACGGAGGACTACCGCTTCGCGAACCAATGTAATTTTCTTTCCATCACTATCTCTCAAGACTAGTTATAATGAAGAAATGAAGTATTATATATAATATTCATGACATATTTATAATTTTAAAATATAATATAACATTTAATTTATAACCTTTCCATGCACAGAAAAATTATAACGTTGTTCGTGTGTACGTGTGAATTATCACCTCAATGAAGTGATATGATTCATTTTTCATCACCACGTCACATTAATAATATATATAAGTATTTTTAAAGAATTAATATGATATTTATGATATTATTATCAATATTGAAATATAAAATTATACTTACCTTCTTTCCATAATTATCATTGAAAAATAGAACCATTACTCATGTGTACGTACGACCTATCATCTCCATGATTGTAACGTAGTTCATTTTTCACATCAATATTTAATAGATGAGTTTAATAGTATAATAGATGTATAAAAATGATAGTTATGTCATGAATATTATTTTTGAGATTATGAACTAATGATCATATCAATTATAGACATCATACTAAATTCATTTTGGACTCAAGTACCGAATATCATTAAAACGTCTGACGTGAACTTAAATAATTAAGTAATAGTTATAACATGCTAATAAGTGATATAAAAGTAATAATAAACTTTAAAAAAAATCAAATTTATTAAATAATTAACCACAATTTATTTTTCATAAAGACATATAATGTACGTGATGAGTAAAACTCACGGTAATTGACTCTTTTACTAAATAAACATTATTTTAGATATAATAAAGATTTATTTTATAAATAATTATATTTTATGCCCATGTTTTTAAAATTATTTTTATGAATGTATTTATATGGAAATAAATTTTTTAAATATATAATTTTATAATTTATTTTAAATTTTTAAAAAAATTAATCTTTTTAAGGTTTTATGTAATGAATTTTATTTAAAATACCTATTATAAAGTTCTTTCAACTATATTTTTACAATGGTCAAAAGGAATGATTTTTTTATATATATGTAATAAATACAGTTTCCTGATTTCATTAATATTCAATTATTTAATGTTTCAATTATAATTTTTCACAGTTACTTTCAAAAAAATGGTTTCATAATTCTATATGTGATTTTTTTTGTTTTAAAAGTGGTTTTTGAAAGAAAAGAGTATTTTGATTTCTGAAAGTTTTTTACACATGGGATTCAAAGAGTTTTCAAGGGTTTTATTCATGATATGGTACTTGAGAATTATATGAAATGGGTGAGATAGATATAGATTATACGAAGGGTTATTCCCCATTATAGCTCACAAGGGAGCTCGATATAGATTATATGAAAGGTTTAGTCCCATTATAGCTCACAGGTGAGATCGATATAAATTTTATGAAGGGTTGAGGCCCACTATAGCTCATAGGTGAGCCCAATATAGCTTATATGAAGCTAAAGGCCCATTATATCTCTCTAATACATTGGGTTATGATTATATTAGAATTCATCCATATGGATATTCTAATTAAAAAGTTTTTTGAAAGGGTTTTACGATTATGATGCTCTAAGTTACTGGAAAGGGGTTTTTAATTGCGTCATATGGGTTTTAAAGGATTTATTTGAGAAACACGTGTGTTTGTTTTTCATATGAAAATGTTTTATTTCATACACTTAAAGAATATTGAAGGTAAAGACAAACTTTACACAAGTTTTCATGTTTTTAACTATATTAATGGTTTTCCTTTTATTTTATGTCTATTATTGAGATTTTTGTGCTCATACCATGTTTTTAAAATGTTTCTAATAGGGTTTATGGATGAGTATGGACGATAATGAGGAAAAGTTGAATACTTTGAAGATTTATCATGAAAAGAAACTATGTTTTATTTTGTTTAAAAAAAATTGTTTAGTGGTAAAATTGGATATTTTGTATAAGTTTCCACTTGTAATGTATGGGTTTACGATGTAAGATTTTTTCTTAATTTTCTAAAACTCTAAGACTAAAATATATTTAGAAAAAGAAAGTGATTTATTGTTTTAAAATAACTTTAATATGTATTTTTAAATGTTGGGTCCTTAAAAAAATTCCCTTCTCAAATTAAATATCCTTTAATTAGTTATTATTTTCTTCTAAAAAGACTATTCTAATGGCCCTTAATAAATGATCTAAAGGAGGCCTACCAAAGAAGAGGTAATAATCCTACCTGACCTATTTCAATTTGTTTCTTCTTTTACATCATCTCAATATATATGGTATTGATTATAAATAATATATTAAGTTTCATAAATATACATAAATTTAAGTATGATTATGGAACTACTAATATCCACCCTCTATCACATCAAATGGGAAGTGAAAATATCACTCAAGCGTATGTGTGGACTACCACCTCCACATAGCAATACAAATAATTTTTCATCACCAACTATCATCGATGTTTACTATGATGTTTATAATGTTTATATATTATATATATGATATATTTATTGTTATGTATTAAAATATCATATCTTTCTTCTTATATTCCAATCCATTGGAAAATGATAATACCGCTCATACGTAAGTGTGGACTACCACCTCTACAAAGCGATTTGATTCATTTTTCATTTTCTATTTTACATGGATGGTAAAATGGATATATTTAATGGGTATACATATATATGATATATCTGATATAATATTTACTCTTGAAATTTGAATTATTATTTACCTTTATTTCTTTCCATCCTTCAAAAATTGAAAACAATGTTCATGCGTATGTACGACATATCATCTCCATGAATGGAGTAATTAGTTTTTCTATCTCTACCTTTTATAAATGACTCTAAATATATATATATATATATATATATATATTATTTATATCATGATTAAAAATATGTATATTATTTAACCATGATCAAATTACAAGGATCAGAACTACCAAACTGAAATTCTAATGTAAAATGAAAAAGTTATGTAAAGACCTGCAAATTTCAAGGAAATTTTTTTCTTAATTTTCTTTGGAATTTTACAAGAGCGCAGCTTCAGACGGCACCTGATTCCGAGGCCCGGTGTGCCCGGAATCAATTTCCGAAGTTTGGCTCGGGTACGTTCAGTGAACGGACGAGCGGGTTTTTCTATCTTTTGAACCGGTGCCCGGAATCAAATTCTGAGGGCACCAATGAAATCGCAGCGCCGGTATTTGCATAGAAACGCCTCTTCCGGAGTTGCGTTTGCTCAGACGTGGTTTTTAAATTTTGGGGCTTTAAGTCAGAAATAAAATAAAATTTGTGCGACAAGGTAAGGGTTGTTGGAGTATTTTATTTCCCGTGTTTATTCTTTTAAAATAAAGAACCTGATCTCCGAAAAATTTTAATTTAATTAAAATTGTTGTTGATTATTTTCTTTTCCTCCCGTTGAGTTTATGACTAACGCGGAGGGTGCGGGTCTAACGAACAAGACTCGGCAACCCTCCGCCAATCTTTTGTTGTGCGGATTTGGCGGACGACGACGAACCGTGCGGCAAGGGCGATCCGTTGATCCCGCAGTGAAGATCGGCCCCCGGGAGGAGCAATGGCGCAGACGGGAGGCAAAACGGGCCACCGGAGCAACTCCGGCGGCCCGCGGAAGGCGGCGGCGGCGCGGGTCGCCGGCGCGGCGGCGCCGGCGACCGGAGGCGGCGGCGCCCGGCGCGCCGCCAGAAACTCCGCCGTGGCCGAGCCGCGGCGGCGGCGAACCGCCGGACCGCGTCCGCGGTCTGGCCACCCAGCACGCGGCCCGCGCGGGCCGCGTTCCTCCAAGCCACGGGTCAAACCCGCGGCGGTTTCTTCGGCCGCTCGGCCGAAGCCGAGCCGGCCGGTCCGGTCGGCCGGGCCGCGCCCAGGCCGGACCGGACCCGGCCCAGCCGGGTCGGGCCGGGTCGGGTCGACCCGGTTCGGCCGACCCAAGGGGGGGATTCGGGTCGGGTCGCCCCGGGCCCAGAACCCCCGTTTTCCGGCCTTCTTCGGTCTTTTGCCCATATCTTGGGCCTGAAACCTCCGATTGACGAACCGTCAGCGGCTACGCGATCCTTGGATCGATACGGTCGTTTCGGTATATTATGCTCAAGGTTTCGGAAGACTTTGGGTTCGGCCGGGTTGGTTCGTACACGAAACCAACCGGGCCCTCGGAGTGGAAACGCTCATAACTTGAGCTACGGACGTCCGATCGACGTACCGTCAGCTGTGGTAGTTTCCTCTAAGTGAGACGGAACTTTTGGCATACTCCGCCCGAGGATCGGATACAGGCGGAGTACGGTCGGGTTGGTTTTTCCCTAAAAACCAACCGGGCCCCTGGGACGAAAATGCCAATAACTCTCAGACCGGGCGTCCGATTGACGCGCCGTCTGTTGCGTTGAGATCCTGTTGTCGATACGGAACTTTTGGATACATCAACTTCGGACTACGTGTCAGTTGATGTATCAGTCTCTCGGCTCGTGGAGCGGACCCTCCTAAACGAGCTCGCTGTGTGCGGGAACCCTAGCGCTGGCTGTGACTTCGACGGCAGAGCAGAGATCCTCCGTGGACTGCGACGACGGCAGAGCAGAGATCCTCCGTGGACTGCGGCGACGACTGTGCAGAGATCCTCAGTGGACTGCGTCGACTACTGCACTCAGCGATCCTACGTGGATCAGTGCTACAGGTCCTGTGTGGGCCCGATCCTGTGTGGGTCCTTACTACCGGTTCTGTGTGAGCCACTGCCTACAGGTTCTGTGTGAGCCCGATCCTATGTGGGTCTTTTGCGGGGGGGTTAATACCTATCGATCCTTCGTGGGTCCGACGACTTAGATGGATCAGTGATCATCTTTGACGTCATCTGAAAAAGTATACCTGGTTGAGCTAAATCTTATGTTACTCTCCTTTTTGGATTGTGTTGAACTATCCTATGTGGATTTACTATTTACTGTTTACTCTCCTTTGTGGATTTGAGTCTTGCTTTCCTGTGTGGATTGAGTTGTTCTTGAGCTCGTGAGCAGAGCTAGAATTGGGGACTTAGGTATATGTATGGGCATATACCTAAGTCGAGTCAGATGTTACTTCGTGATTGCACCTTCCTTTTTTGATATATCCTTTGTGGATTTCGGGAGACCTTCGGGGGTCTCGGGGTCCTTACTGAGTAGCTTATACTCACCCCTGCACGGGCTATGCCCGCACCTTGTTGTGTTGGATGCAGACAACGGACAACGCTGATCACGGTTGGGGCGTGGAGCAGGACGGTACCTGGAGGCGGACCACTGGGCGGGACGTGCTCGGAGCGGACGTGGGACCCGAGGAGCCTGGAGGCTATCTGTACCCACCCTTCAGGTGGGATTGCCAGTGGAAGACACGAGGCCACCGTCTTTTCTTCAGTTGCTGTTCTTTACTTTTTCAGTTGTACTTTCAGTTGGGCTTGTATTCCGGCCCCCTTTACTTTTCTGCACTTGTAGTTACTTTCCGCTTGCTGACTCTGTGGTGGTTGTTACTTATAAAGGCAATGCCTTCCCTGTTTACCGGGATTTTACGCCTTGGTGCTAGTCTCCAGCCCCTGGCCTATGGAAGGCGGGCTTGGGGTAGTCACGGCACGGGCCCCGAGGTCGGGTCGTGACAAATTGGTATCAGAGGTGGTCGGTTCCACCGCAGATTCTGATCGTCTTTTCTTTCTATATGAAGCAATAGTGTTTAGTGTATTGAGTGTGGTTATCAGTTCAGGGAGCCCAGTGTTGGTGTGGCGGCCGACGTATCCGTACACCAGGACCCTGACTCCTGATTTCCGACTTAATGCATGAAAACATTGATTGCGTGTGTGTTTCAAGTTTTCTTCGTGATTACTTGTGTCAGCTCACCGGGTATACTGATATGCTTTATGAAAGTCTCAGGTTTTCCTTATGATTACTTGTGCCAGCTCACCAGGTATACTGTTCTGACTGTGGTGCTCTTGTTCTCCTTTTCGGGATGGCCCCGCGACGACAGCCAGCTAGGGTTCCGAGTGTAGGGCGCGACGGCAGCCCACCGAGCGACGAGGCCTCGGTGCAGGGCCCTTTGCCAACAGTGGCACCGGCGGTAGCTTTACCCGCCGAGCCACCGATGCTGCTAGTACCAGACGCTGACGATGCACGTCGCCTCAGGGCACTGCATGAGTTTCAGAGCCAGCGACCACCCAGGTTTCGCGGTGAGGCGGACCCCCAGGCCGCCGAGGACTGGCTAGAGGCGGTGGTACGGATCTTTAGGCTAGTGAGGACACCAGCGGATCTCATGGTGATTCTCGCGGCGAGCCTCCTGCAGGCGGCGGCAGGACGATGGTGGAGCTTGATGCTCCAGGTTCACGATGAGGCATCCTTGCTCTGGACGGACTTCGAGAGCCTCTTCCGCTCTGAGTTCGTCTCGGCCACCCTCTGAGCGGTGCGCATCCAGGAGCATCTCCAGCTGCGCCAGGGCAGCATGACGGTCGCTCAGTACGCGGCGAGGTTCACTGAACTATCTCGCTACTCGACCGACATGGTACGCGACCCCTTCTTCCGGGCCCGGACCTTCGAGCAGGGCTTGCGACAGGAGATTCGGGCATCGCTGATCTCCCTCAGCATTCCGACCCAGGCGGGAGTACTGGAGCGAGCCCTCTTGATCGAGAGCTTCCTGGCAGAGCCTTCTTCAGCGGCGAGACCTAGCGCAGGGCGGCAGGTAGCTGAGTCTTCGGCAGCAGGTAGCCGACGGATGACTCTCGGGTCCAGGCAGACCAGACCCCCACGCAGACGGCCTCAGGACACCGGCTCAGCAGTGCGGGGCACACAACGGAGTGCCAGCCTTCCGAGAGGCAGGCTGTGCTACTCCTGCGGCGGGCAGGGTCACATGGCTCGTGACTGCCCGACTCGCCGATCAGAGGAGCAGCAGACGGTGGAGGGGCCACCCAGGCAGAGGCAGAGGGTCGACCGTGGCGGTCCGCAGGAAGAAGGCGGACGAGGCAGAGGAGCTGGCCGGGCATCGGGTGGTGGGCGACGCTTCCAGGCTCTACCCCCACCACCACCAGGAGTGCCACCTCGACCACAGGGAGCTGGCGGGCAGGGACAGGCCCAGCTCTAGGCAGTGGAGGCCTACGACCCCGACTTGCCAGAGATGATTCGAGGTACGATCTGTGTCTATTCCACCCTTGCTGCAGTACTTATAGACACAGGAGCGAGTCACTCTTTCATATCCTCTGCCCTTGTTCGGAGCTCGGAGATTCCGACTGAGCCGTTGGCTCGATCCTTACGGCTAGAGACTCCTATGGGAGCAGACTCGACGATTACGCACTGGTGCAAGCAGTGTGAGCTTACTCTAGGAGGCGAGAGCTTCGGCTGGGATCTCCTTGTAGCGGCGTCGAGGCCTTACGACGTCATCTTGGGCATGGATTGGCTATCCACGGTTCATGCCCAGATCGACTGTTTTAGGCGCAAGGTGCGATGTGTTCGCACCGAAGGGAGTAGGTTTACCTTCACCGGCGAGAAGGGAACCTTTGCAGCACAGGATGGACTTCCGCGGAGGAGAGTGCAACCCATCTCTCATCAGTTGGCTAGCCTCATCCTAGGAGCAGTGGACGTGCGGAGTCCAGCTTTTCCTGCAGTGGTGGACCAGTACGTGGACGTCTTTCCCGACGACGTTCCAGGGCTACCTCCTCGTAGAGAGGTAGACTTTTACATCGACTTGTACCCCGGGACAGCCCCGATATCTACTCCAGCATATCGGATGGCCCTCGCTGAGCTTCGGGAGCTACGGGTACAGTTGGAGGACTTGCAGAGCAAGGGGTTTATCCGACCCAGTGTTTCACCCTGGGCTTCCCCGATTTTGTTCGCCAAGAAGGCGGACGGGAGCTTGCGACTGTGTGTCGACTATCGTCGCCTGAACCAGGTGACAGTGAGGAACAAGTATCCGCTGCCACGGATTGATGACCTCTTCGATCAGCTCAAGGGAGCGCGGTGGTTCTCGAAGATAGACCTCCGGTCAGGCTATCATCAGCTCAGAGTTCGAGACGAGGACGTGCAGAAGACGGCCTTCAGGTGTCGGTATGGCCATTATGAGTTCTTGGTTATGCCATTCGGCGTAACCAATGCTCCAGCAGTGTTCATGAGCCTCATGAACAGGATCTTCCAGCCATACCTCGACTGATTTGTCGTGGTCTTCATTGACGACATTTTGGTATACTCGACGACTGAGGAGGAGCATGCCTACCACCTGCGAGTTGTGCTAGACACACTCCGAGAGCACCAGCTTTATGGAAAGCTCTCAAAGTGCCAATTCTGGTTACGTGAGGTCCACTTCTTGGGGCACGTCATCTCTGAGGCGGGAGTTGCAGTGGATCCCGCGAAGATCGAGGCAGTGCTAGCTTGGGAGCCACCCAGGAGCGTGACGGAGGTGCGGAGCTTCTTGGGCCTAGCCGGATACTATCGGAGATTTGTGCCAGACTTCTCCAGAGTTGCGGTACCACTCTCAGCCTTGACGAAGAAGGGGAAACCCTTTGTGTGGTCAGACAGATGTCAGCAGAGCTTCCAGGAGCTGAGGCAGAGGTTGACCAGCGCACCTATCTTGAGGTTGCCTGAGGAGGGATTTGGATACGTAGTTTACTGCGATGCATCGGGGACTGGACTCGGGTGCGTCCTGATGCAAGAGCGGGCCATAATCGCCTACGGATCACGTCAGTTGAAACCGCATGAGCAAAACTACGCCACTCATGACCTGGAATTAGCAGCAGTGGTCTTCGCTCTGAAGACTTGGCGGCACTATCTGATGGGCGAGCGCTTCACAGTCTTTTCTGACCACCAGAGTCTCAGGTATATCTTTTCTCAGAAGGACCTGAACCTGAGACAGCGGAGATGGCTTGAGTTCCTCCAGGACTATGACTTTGAGATAGTCTATACTCCTAGGAAGGGGAACGTGGTAGCCGATGCCCTCAGCAGGAGGACGGGCATTCAGCTACTTGAGGAGGCGACGGAGCAGCTAGCCTCCTTAGAGATATCCTTCGTGGATAGAGACGGGGCAGCCTTTCTTCAGTCTCTCACAGTCTCTCCTCCACTTCTACAGCGGGTCAGAGAGGCTCAGCGTGGGGACACTGACTGTGAGACCCGGCGTGCACTGATATCCTCAGGTCAGGCGCCTGATGGCTTCTCCCTTGGAGCAGAGCACGACATCCTTTTCAGAGGACGTACCTTTGTACCAGTCGCTTTATGAGAGGAGGTGCTGATAGAGTTTCACACTTCTCCCTTGGCGGTGCATCCCGGAGTGGCGAAGATGTACCAGGATCTCAGACGACAGCACTGGTGGCCGGGCATGAAGAAAGCTATGGCAGAGTTCGTTTCACGATGCCTCACCTGCCAGCAGGTGAAGGCAGAGCATCAGGTACCAGCAGGCTTGGTACAGCCCTTGGAGGTCCCGGAGTGGAAGTGGGACAGCATATCTATGGACTTCGTGACTGGACTTCCACGCACTTCCAGAGGTCACGACTCCATTTGGGTGATTGTCGACCGACTCACCAAGTCGGCACACTTCTTACCCATCAGAGAGCAGGGCTCAGTGGAGAGCTTGGGACGTCTTTACGTCCAGGAGATCGTACGGCTTCACGGTGTGCCATCGTCTATCATCTCCGATCGAGATGCTCGTTTCACTTCCCGGCTTTGGAAGGGGTTGCAGGAGGCGTTCGGGACGCGGCTCCATCTGATTACAGCCTTCCACCCTCAGACGGATGGTCAGACGGAGAGGACCATACAGACACTCGAGGACATGCTCCGTGCATGTGTTCTCGACTTTGGTCGCAGCTAGGAGGACCACCTACCCTTGGTGGAGTTCGCGT
Source organism: Viscum album (assembly GCA_963277665.1). Taxonomy (NCBI): domain Eukaryota; kingdom Viridiplantae; phylum Streptophyta; class Magnoliopsida; order Santalales; family Viscaceae; genus Viscum; species Viscum album. The sequence goes on from OY728140.1 coordinate 1,285,948,383, forward strand.
ACAACAACAGCTACCACTCCACCATCAGGATGGAACCATACGAGGCGTTGTACGGCAGACCCTGCAGATCACCGTTGTGCTGGACAGACCCTGGGGAGTCAGCACTCGTGGGACCAGAGATGGTCCGAGCCACGACAGAGAAGGTCCAGATCATCCAGGAGAGGATGAGGACAGCTCAGAGCCGGCAGAAGTCATATGCTGACAGGAGGCGGAGGCCACTAGAGTTCGAGGATGGCGACCATGTCTTTTTGCGTGTCTCACCTCGACGTGGTTTACGGAGATTTGTCCGAGGCGGCAAGTTGTCTCCACGCTTCATCGGGCCATTCCAGGTCCTCAGCAGGATAGGAGAGGTGGCTTATCACCTGGCTCTACCCCCTCAGTTGCACCGGGTGCACGACGTCTTTCACGTGTCTCAGCTGAGGAGATACGTGCACGACCCGACGCACATCATCGACTTTGGGGAGCTGGACGTGGACGATGGGGCGACTTTTGCGGAGGTCCCAGTGGAGATTGAGGATTGACAGGAGCGGGTCCTACGTGGGCGGTCGATTCCTCTTGTGCGAGTCAGATGGCAGCACGGGAACCTCCAGGAGAGCACTTGGGAGCGGGAGGCTCAGATGCGTGCTCAGTACCCCCATTTGTTCCCCTAGTTTTTGATGTATCTTTACGGGGACGTAAATCCCTGAGGTGGGAGTATTGTAAAGACCCGCAAATTTCAAGGAAATTTTTTTCTTAATTTTCTTTGGAATTTTACAAGAGCGCAGCTTCAGACGGCACCTGATTCCGAGGCCCGGTGTGCACGGAATCAATTTCCGAAGTTTGGCTCGGGTACGTTTAGTGAACGGACGAGCGGGTTTTTCTATCTTTTGAACCGGTGCCCGGAATCAAATTCTGAGGGCACCAATGAAATCGCAGCGCCGGTATTTGCTTAGAAACGCCTCTTCCGGAGTTGCGTTTGCTCAGACGTGGTTTTTAAATTTTGGGGCTTTAAGTCAGAAATAAAATAAAATTTGTGCGACAAGGTAAGGGTTGTTGGAGTATTTTATTTCCCGTGTTTATTCTTTTAAAATAAAGAACCTGATCTCCGAACAATTTTAATTTAATTAAAATTGTTGTTGATTATTTTCTTTTCCTCCCGTTGAGTTTATGACTAACGCGGAGGGTGCGGGTCTAACGAACAAGACCCGGCAACCCTCCGCCAATCTTTTGTTGTGCGGATTTGGCGGACGACGACGAACCGTGCGGCAAGGGCGATCCGTTGATCCCGCAGTGAAGATCGGCCCCTGGGAGGAGCAATGGTGCAGACGGGAGGCAAAACGGGCCACCGGAGCAACTCCGGCGGCCCGCGGAAGGCGGCGGCGGTGCGGGTCGCCGGCGCAGCGGCGCCGGCGACCGGAGGCGGCGGCGCCCGGCGCGCCGCCAGAAACTCTGCCGCGGCGGCGGCGAACCGCCGGACCGCGTCCGCGGTCCGGCCACCCAGCACGCGGCCCGCGCGGGCCGCGTTCCTCCAAGCCGCGGGTCAAACCCGCGGCGGTTTCTTCGGCCGCTCGGCCGAAGCCGAGCCGGCCGGTCCGGTCGGCCGGGCCGCGCCCAGGCCGGACCGGACCCGGCCCAGCCGGGTCGGGTCGACCCGGTTCGGCCGACCCAAGGGGGGGATTCGGGCCGGGTCGCCCCGGGCCCAGAACCCCCGTTTTCGGGCCTTCTTCGGTCTTTTGCCCATATCTTGGGCTTGAGACCTCCGATTGACGAACCGTCAGCGGCTACGCGATCCTTGGATCGATACGGTCGTTTAGGTTTATTATACTCAAGGTTTCGGAAGACTTTGGGTTCGGCCGGGTTGGTTCGTACACGAAACTAACCGGGCCCTCGGAGCGGAAACGCTCATAACTTGAGCTACGGACGTCCGATCGACGTACCGTCAGCTGTGGTAGTTTCCTCTAAGTGAGACAGAACTTTTGGCATACTCCGCCCGAGGATCGGATACAGGCGGAGTACGGTCGGGTTGGTTTTGCCCTAAAAACCAACCGGGCCCCTGGGACGAAAATGCCAATAACTCTCAGACCGGGCGTCCGATTGACGCGCCGTCTGTTGCGTTGAGATCCTGTTGTCGATACGGAACTTTTGGATACATCAACTTCGGACTACGTGTCAGTTGATGTATCAGCCTCTCGGCTCGTGGAGCGGACCCTCCTAAACGAGCTCGCTGTGTGCGGGAACCCTAGCGCTGGCTGTGACTTCGACGGCAGAGCAGAGATCCTATGTGGACTGCGACGACGGCAGAGCAGAGATCCTCCGTGGACTGCGGCGACGACTGTGCAGAGATCCCCAGTGGACTGCGTCGACTACTGCACTCAGCGATCCTACGTGGATCAGTGCTACAGGTCCTGTGTGGGCCCGATCCTGTGTGGGTCCTTACTACCGGTTCTGTGTGAGCCACTGCCTACAGGTTCTGTGTGAGCCCGATCCTATGTGGGTCTTTTGCGGGGGGGTTAGTACCTATCGATCCTTCGTGGGTCCGACGACTTAGATGGATCAGTGATCATCTTTGACGTCATCTGAAAAAGTATACCTGGTTGAGCTGAATCTTATGTTACTCTCCTTTGTGGATTGTGTTGAACTATCCTATGTGGATTTACTATTTACTGTTTACTCTCCTTTGTGGATTTGAGTCTTTCTTTCCTGTGTGGATTGAGTTGTTCTTGAGCTCGTGAGCAGAGCTAGAATTGGGGACTTAGGTATATGTATGGGCATATACCTAAGTCGAGTCAGATGTTACTTCGTGATTGCACCTTCCTTTTTTGATATATCCTTTGTGGATTTCGGGAGACCTTCGAGGGTCTCGGGGTCCTTACTGAGTAGCTTATACTCACCCCTGCACGGGCTATGCCCGCACCTTGTTGTGTTGGATGCAGACGACGGACAGCGCTGATCACGGTTGGGGCGTGGAGCAGGACGATACCTGGAGGCGGACCACTGGGCGGGACGTGCTCGGAGCGGACGTGGGACCCGAGGAGCCTGGAGGCTATCTGTACCCACCCTTCAGGTGGGATTGCCAGTGGACGACACGAGGCCACCGTCTTTTCTTCAGTTGCTGTTCTTTACTTTTTCAGTTGTACTTTCAGTTGGGCTTGTATTCCGGCCCCCTTTACTTTTCTGCACTTGTAGTTACTTTCCGCTTGCTGACTCTGTGGTGGTTGTTACTTATAAAGGAAATGCCTTCCCTGTTTACCGGGATTTTACGCCTTGGTGCTAGTCGCCAGCCCCTGGCCTATGGAAGGCGGGCTTGGGGTAGTCACGGCACGGGCCCCGAGGTCGGGTCGTGACAAGTTAACACCTAAAATGATGATTTTAATAAGGAATTATTAATAAAAAGGTTTTTGAATATTATAATTGGATCATATATGATATTATAAGTATTTAAATTATTTTTTTATATAATTATTATAAATTTAAATTTATTATATAGGAGTTTAGAGTGCTTTCAAATAAATTCAATCTTGATATAAGGGTTTTATGTTACAATCTCATTGATTATCAAAAAAATTTTATAATTAAGTTTTTGATGGTAAAAATTTATGAAATACCTATGAATAGTATCAGTAATTTTATTCTACTATGGTTATTTGTGTAGATTACATATTTTCCTATAATTTTCCACTCTTTAAGTAATCAAGATACTGAAAGAACATTTTTAAGAAAAACTAACTTTATTTTTCTTTTTGATCAAAAATACATTTTTTATTCTATGTATATGTTTTATAAAAACTATTTAAAGAATATTTTTACAATTCTATTATGTTTATTTAAAGTTATTTTTTACCCATTATTTAATTTTTTTAAAAAAATTAAAAGGAATCTTCTTATTGTTTTTCGAATGAGGTACTTTTGAATTTTTATTGAAAATTTGAAATAAATATTTGATTTAACATAAATGACATGAATGGAATTTCCTACTGTCATGAACACTTAATGATTTGAATATTCTTTTACAAGTTTCCAAGTTTCATTTCAAATAAAAAAAATTCCTTAATATTTTTCAAATTTTTATATTTTAAATAAGTGATTTCAAATTGAAAATGGTATTTTCCTCAATAAATGTTCCAGTGATCATTTAAAGAAAAATTTTATTTATGATAACATCTATTGATGTTAATTATAATTTACTAGGGTTATGTTCCAATGATACCATCCACTTTAATTCTTGGATGGATTATGATGATGATGATTTAAGAATGATTCTATGAAACTCATTTCTTTTCCATGGGTTAATTAAGTTATGATGAAACCTTAGTGAAACTAATTTCTTTTTCATGAGTTATACAATGATGAAATGATGAAATGTTTTTGAAACCCATTTCATTTTCATATGTAATTTTATGATAAATTTTTTATGATCTTATGGCACACATATATATGATTTTCATTATGTGATGAGTGGACCTGAAATTATATATCCCTCCAATGAATTGGGTAAATATGGATATATCATGAGATAATAATGGCTAAAATTGAGAGTAAACCAAGTTACGTAAGGTTCTTTATCCACTATGATAATAGTAGGAGTGAATCTTGTCTAAGGATATGACTGAATGGGGAGTGAATGGAATCCACTATGATAGCCTTGGTATCGAGCCTTGACTAAGGAAATGATTTTTCATGCTTATGTGTATGCATTAAATATATGTATCATGCCAATGTTATGCTATCAGGGATCATGTTCTTTAATTAATTTATTATTAATGTCTTATTAACTACTAATATTTGTTCCATGATTCAATATTATGATATATGATATGCTAGGTATGGTTTTAAAATATTAATCTCATGTTCTCATACCCTTATACTCATGTTATTCTTAATTGGTAATTGATATCTCCCTTTTTACCCTTATTGATAATTTTATCTCACTCTTTCTTATGTTTCGTTTCCCTGAGTTATGTACAATGTTTGTAAGTATGATATGTCTAATAAGGGTGCTAGTTAAGAAGAACTTAGTAAGATATAATGTATATCTTTTATGAACAAGTTGTTTATTTATTGAAGTTTCTAAAGGAATTAACCTATATGATTATAGTGTGGATAATAATTTTATGTAAGGAATATTAATATATTAAGATATAATATCTATGTATTAAAATTTTGGGTCTCTATAGTTGGTATCAGAGCAAGGTTACCTTTGGAAACTAGGATGAGAAAAATTTAGTGATAACCCTTAGGATAATCCTATATATAGGAAAATATCCTAAGTTATGGAAAATAAATGAGTATAGTTTTTATTGAAAAATATCCTTGTTTGGATACTATAAGTGTATGTGATTTTGGAACAGTTTTATTTTGGGGAAATACCCCTGAAAATAGTTGGTCGAGTATATATTGACTGTCATTTTGGTACCTGGTAAGTGTTCTCTTATAGCACACCTGGTTTGACACTCCTGAGGGATACACTTGGGTTAACTCGCATTTTCTTTATGAACCATTATAAAATATTTGAATAGATAGTAAATATTAATAACCTAGGTTAAACCTAAGATTTCATAGATTGGAAATAATATTTTATGATTTATACATCCTATAAAATATTTTTCATGATTATGTGGTTTCCCACTATGATTTTTTTTCTCACACTATGATTTTTTGTTTTATTCAATGGTTGGAACCAGAAGGAACCAAGTTCATACTGAATTTGATAGATAATGAAATTATTTTTATCATGATAAACCAAATTTTATAGGAGATGGAATGAAAAATATTGTTTTTATACTTACACAACTTTTTCAATCCATGAATCATACTGATCCTTCAAATGAACAATAGATGGAACAACTTTATATTGAGAAATTCAGGAGGAAAAATTCCCCTTATTTTAGTGGTTCTTATAAAATAGCAGTTTATGAGTAGTGTATTAGGGACAATGAAGAAATATTTTCCATTCTCTAGTGTTTAGAACATGAAAAATATATTCTTTCTATTTATCATTTTGAATGTGAAGAAGATCAATAGTGGACTCTTATCAATAACAAGAGACAATAAGAAGAAATTGACTCCATAGAGTGGTATGAGTTTAGGAGCTTATTTTTCAATAATTACTTTACTCATATTCCTCATATTAAAATGGAGATGTAATTCCCTAAGAAAAACTGTAGTAATGGTGAATATTTTATTACCTATGAGTAAATTTTAAAAGACTTTTGAGGTACGCTTATAGTATTATCGTCTAACCTGAAATTAAGTTTGATTAATTCTTCATTGGATTAAAACCAAGTCTTTAAAGGGAATTGAACATAAGGTATTTTATAAGATATTAGGAAATCATTTGATGTGATATCAATGTGGAAATAGAGATTGGAGTTACCCATCAATCTCATGGTTTTGATATGAAAATAAATATGGAATTCAAAGGATATTATAAAAACTATGGATAGAATAAAATGATATTTCCTTTATTCTCAAGGTGTAGAAGTAAACATGGAGAAAATTATTCTTAAGAGAGATATTAAATGTTGTATGTGTGTAAAGGAAGGCCATAAAGAAATTAAATATCCAAGTGATGGGAATAATTTAACTAATTATGTGAATAGAGATAAATATCTACCTAATACACACCCACACTCAAGTGTTTCAAATTCAAGGATTATGGGTATTATGTTAACTAGTAATTAAATCTAAAAGATGATGATGATGATCTCTCATGATCACTATTTTCGATGTGGGGTATGATAACAAAGTGGTGAAAATTACACTTACCATTCACTCTACAATAGCTAATGTCTTATTTTATTCTAGATCAACCCACTCATTTACATCTGTAGAATTTTATAAGGGTATCACAATTCCACCCCAATGAGTAGATGTTTAATTAGTAGTGAAAACTCTGAGAGGACCAATTTGGGATATACCAAAAACTGAGAGGGGGTGAATCAGTGTTGGGGACTTTTAAAACCAATTCAAAAAATTTATCCTTGTAGCTCTTGACCTGTTAGGATCTTGATTCTCTTATTCTCTTTTCTCTGTCACATGAAATAATAGAAAGTAGTAAAAATATGAACACAATTTTTTTACAAGTTTCACCACTCAATAAGAGTAGATATTTCATTTCCATGCATGGTTATGACCAGTTCATGGATTCTCTATTATAATGTAATATTATGTTACAATGGAGTGGCTAGGAAAACAATCATCTAGTCAGTGTGAGTCCCTACACTTTGGATGGGGGTGGAAAACAATCCTCTTCCCTGGACTGGTGATAGCCAAGTCCAACTTGCAGCCACTATCTGGTTCTTTATACTACCTATGAAGGTAGTATTATTCCTTATTTAAAAGTTAGATTATTCTCTTAGTCTTCTTTAGTTCTCTTCACTTGATTACTTTCAAAGAAGTGGGAAATCAATTCTTCCTTCTTTCTTTCTCTTATTCTCTAGTGCAACACCAACTACACTAGACTTCTTCTTTCTTCTTATAAGTGCAATAACCAACTGCACTATTCTCTTTCTCTCTTCTTGTCTATAATCACATACACTAATGTGATTATTCAGGCAATGAAGATAGGTTCACTTGACATCATCTGAATCAATTATTTTCTTCTTGTTCATGTATGCATGTGATCATGCATATGGCATTTAGATTGAACCTTTCTTCCCTTCCTTTATTCTTCTTATTTATACACGTACACACACTTTTTCTATTATTTTATTTAACTATATTCACATATGCAATTGAATGCATGCATGCATGCATTCACCTCTTCCTCTTCCTATGTGAGAACCCTAATGGGTATGATTCTTTTAGAAAACACACACATCCTCTTATCATCTTCCTTCCTTTTTCTTCCTCCTTTTCTCTTCTTCTCTTTGAACTAGGTTTGGGTGTCTTTACATAATACACATAAGTGTATGTGTTTCATGTGTTCTCTTCTTAAAACCTGAATGCGTATAACCCTTCCTTTATGAAAACTCATTCTTTAAGGCCTCGGGCTTCTTCAAATAATGCACATAGGTTCATGAAAAATGTAATACCCCATTATTCTTCACCAAAATTATAACCCCTACAAACAATGAGATAAAGGTGAAAACAGGAGGGTGATCACCTTTAGGAAGATTGTGATATTCACAGTTCTTCTTCATGCATAAGGAGTACAATTCTTTCCCTTTCACATAGTACAATAAGGGTGTGGTTGAACTAGTTGTGTACCTGTAGGAACTTCCTCAAGAAACACATCGGGAGTTTTTAGAAAACCTATCGGGTGTTTGTAGGTGCCGGTTCTTTGAAAAGATGTTCTAGGGTGTGTAGAACCTATCGAAGTCTTGTGGGAATACTTCTTCACAGATCCAAAAGCTCGTAGCACACCTAGTTTCTCTTCGAGAAATGATGCATAGAGAGATGCTTTGTTTTTCAAAACAGGAGCTCTCGGGTATGTGGGAGTAGCAGCATTCTTCGTCTCAGGATCCCCCTTTTATAGGAGAGGGAAATTCCACTTCCGCGTTTAACATCCGTGTATCTCCCATTAAGATCAAGTCTTTGAATGACCAAGATCTTTGCCTTCAAGATTTCGAAACTGCGGGTCAAAGATAAGCTGTAAGTCTCAGGTGGTTCCTTTTTCCGAACATGGGCTTTTATATTTGTGCATGGAGTCAAGATCTCATGCACGATTCTCATGCATGAATCTTGCATTGATACTCCATATATATAGGATGAGAATTAAGGCCTCGCAAATTTGTTTTCTTTGGCCTCCTTCAAGATATCGCATGAATGAAAGACGTAGATTACTTGCATAGTCTCAGTTTGATCTGATGATTACCATGCAGTAGTTTTCATTATCAACGCTGACCGGGAACACGATCATGGTGGATCGGTAGTGGAAACAGTGAGCAAGGGAGTTGGGTTTACTCTCCATGCGGTCATAGGTTGAAGATGATACTACAGCCATTGGATCATCTCGGATTGATCTCGGACGACAATGATTATAACATAGGATGTGGGGTGGAGCATGCGGTCAAGATCTCACGCGAGATTAGATGAGAGACCAAGATTACCTCCGCATTTTTTAAACTCATCCCACATCAAAACGGAGATGTGGGAGAGGCATGGTTTATCAATAAACTCCCCTCAGCATCGGCTCAAAATTCCCTTATCCTTCCTCTAGTGCTATCCCGCACCGGTTCTCTATAGGTACGCTTCTACACCCCACCCAAGCCTCCTGCAGGCGCGCTCCTAGCGCCCACTATGCATCTCACGCGCACGGTTTGATCACTATTCACACTCTCCTACGGGTTTATACATGGCCCACACGCCCCTGCCTCATGCGGGGCTAGCCATGAGTCCTTCCCTTGAGTGCGATTAACCCTCGGGTCCCACATGTGCTTGAGGTGTGGTCCTATATTGGCCTCCATAGTTGGCCCCCTTTTTTTAAGTAGGCCTTATAAAAATACTTGTCAGAATGCACAAAAATTCAAGGCCATCTTTATACACAAACCAACCTCATGCATGGACACCTAAAAGTTCATGCCTCTTCTTCTTCAAATGCCAATCCCATTTATCCCCTTCTTCACCATTTCTTTTTGGAACTTGAATGCCAAAGAGCACTTCAATAATCCTTAAGAGGATGAAACTTCAATGTTGTAAACAAGGTATCACACATGATACAAGTTCTTTGAACTTAGGAGCAGCATATCAATTATCTGATTTCTATTCTCCATTCCACTTAGGAGAGTGTCTTTAACTATCATTGACATTTATTGACCTTATTGACCTTATTGACAATAAATAAAACTCAATTACTAAAGTGGTCCCAACAAACTTTTATGGTATGAGGATTTTATCATGTATATAATTCTTCTCCATTTGAAGTTTTTTGGAATGTGTTTTATATTAATATTGTTATTCTCCCTATAGTTGAATTTTATGTTATTTTAGGCATGGATTAGTTTTCATTACAAAAAGACTGTGTCAATTTATAATGAAGGGAATTCACTTTTGATATTTTTAATTAACTGATAGTTTCTTATCAATTTGATGATAAATATGACCTTTAAATGGAAATTACATCCATTATATGGGTATTGAATCCTATTAAAAATGTTTGTTTTTCTAATATGGTTTGTAAAAACTCAACATTGGATATATGCTTATTGTATGAGAGTTTTTTGATGTTTTTATGGAATACTTTTTAGTCTTCCATCGAATCATGAAGTTGAATTTTCAATAGAACTCATACATGATGATAAACCTATTTGAAAACTCTATATAGAACATATTCAATTGAGTTATAGTAATTAAACAAGTAACTCAAGGAGAATCTTGATAATGGATTCATTTATCCAAGTGTGTCACACCCCAACCATGGAAATTCCTTTACTTTATTATTTTCTCGATATTGGATCCTTTTTTCGAGGTTTAGGTTGATCCCCTATTTTAATTTTTGAGTATTTTTCTATAAATTGAAGTTTTAGGCTTAGAATAAAGGATTTAATGGTTAGAACATAGTTAGGAGAAACCATGTGTATTTTCCCAAGTAACTATGTGTCTTGAGTTTGGTGTCTAGGTCTTGGTGCACGGCCTGCACATGGTTAGGGAAACCATGTGGAAAGCGTGTGGTTTAGTTCTGGAATCAAGTAGTGGCATTTGGAATGGTTGGCATGTGATTTTGAAAATTTTGTGGCTAGACTATGTGGGGTTCTCCTTTTCTCTAGTATAGGGTTCATGATTGGCACACGGTTTTTAAAATTGTGTGTCCAAACCGTGCAAGTTTCCCAGATCATTGAAAATGTGAAATCCCAATCTTTCCCATCTATTATTTTAAACCTATTTTGATATTTCCTCTCCTCCTCCTACATACTAGGCGCACCATGGGTCTCTCCAAGACCCTTTTCCCATGATCCCTGACCTCATTGGATGCTTCTTAAAGGTTACTTAGGTGACTTTTTATGATTTTTGGTCAATTTCTTCTTCCCTTCTCCCTTATCTATTGAGTTCTTGGTTTATCTTGGTAGGGTTCCCCTTTTGGACAAACCCTAATGTTTTGGGTTGATTTTTGGGTCATTTTCATTGATCCTAGGATGTTTGGATTGTCTCTCAAGCTTAGATCTTCCTCCTCCTGAAGTTTGGTTGCATTCGCACGGCGTTGAGGTAGGTGTTTTAATCCATTTCATTTCCAACACATTCCATTTGATTCTTGAGCTTTCAAAAATATGTATAAATGTGTTTCACATGATTTTTATGTGCTAATGTGAATTGTTTTATAATTTTTGTTATATAATATGGGTGTTAAATGGTTCTAAAAAGGGTTTCTTTAATTATACCTAATTTTGAATGCATGTAAGGTGTTTGATAAAATTTTATGAGTTTTTAAATTTAAATTAGGTGCTTTGGGTATTTTTTACCCTTGGTTATATTTTTTTAATATTTTTAGATTATGATTTGGGTGTTGTTCATAAAAATTAGTGACTTTTATGGTGTAACACTTATGTGTAGGTTTTTTTATTGGTTTATAAACAAGTAATGATTCTTTAAAAGTATTTTTTCAAATTGATTTGTAATGAACATGTGTGAAACTTGGTTCTCCAAAATAAATGATCTTTTTTTAAGTGATTTTCCTTATTAAGTTTCTTAAATATTTTCCATGCTTTTTGTAAGTGGTGTGAAGTATGTTTTAAAATGGATTTTTTAATCATGTGGCTTTGGAAGAGACTTTGCCTATGGAAATGGTTGGGTTTCATGTGTGCCTTTCTTGTGCATTTCCAATTGGGATTTATAAGTTGTGCAAGTGGTGTAAAATTTGTTTCTAAATTATTGGTCTATTTGGAATATTTAAGATATTTCTTAATGAATTTTTGACACAAAGGCTCATCTGGTTCTTTATATACTTTTGGTCTCGAAAATTTTTAAAGGCTCATTTAGCATTATGAATGTGACAGTGGTGTTTTATATTGGTTTTTCAAATTTTATGGGAAAATGGATTTTTAAATGTATTTGGATTAGAAATTTGTTTCCTAGTTGGCACATTATGATGTTAATAAAAATTATTTTTGACGTGAAGTAATGAAAATGCCTAATTGGAAATTTTTGTAATTTTGGGAATGATTTTTAAGTTATGAGACGTGAAAGATTGGTTGGTATCTTGACAAGTTTTGTAAAATGGATTGAAAAACCCAGGTAGGGTAAATCCCAATTGGTATTTAATAATGATTATGAAAGAAATAGATTTTCATGTGAGGTGTGATACTTGGATTATATCTTGAGACCACTAGACCTTGGGATGTGTTCCCCTCTAGTGGGTCATTCATGGGAACGTTGAGGTAATGATCCCATTAGACCTTGGGATAGGATACCCACTAATGGATCATGTATGAGAACACTATGGGTTGTGGCTGATATACCATGTCTTTCCAGGTGTAATTATTATTATTATCATGGGATTTTTGGGTGTCATATAAAAGGTCAAGTGACGGTTTCTTTTTGACCCCAAGTTAGATAGGTTGGTACCCCCTTGAATTGATAAGGCTAGGTGGGGTGTGCCACAAGATTGGCTAGTTGAGAGTGGTTAGTTGGTTATTGACTATAGAGTTTCAACATATACCAGAAGGTGAGTCTGGACTAAGTACGTTAAGGAGTCACTCTAGGGATGTTTAAGAAATACTCATGAATCACTATCTATATGTTCTATTTATCACTACTTCTTGTTTGGATCTTATCTCTGCTAGTTTATGTCGGTTGGATTTTATTTATTTTAATTTATTATTATCCCTCTATGACTACTTATTATGGATTTGTACTTGGGATTTGGATTTAAAATGGGTTGTGAAAAGTGAAATTGTATTAAAAAAGGAAAGTTGTGTGTGTTGTTCTAAATAGAGAACTTGTATAAAGATGTGTTTTTTATTTAAATTATTAAAATCATATTTTGGAATTTGTTTTCAAACTAGTATTTATAGACTAATTTGGTAAAGTAAATGCATGGATTCTTTGGTGATTATGTACTGAGTTATTTAATCTCACACCCTACTTATGTCAATCATCATTTGTAGACCTGAGATGTTTTGTAGGTTTAGGTTTCTGGTTCATGTGCTTGCATTTATAGTAGGATTTTATTTTGTTTGATGGTTATCAATAGGTCACATTGATATCTTTTTGGCATGGATCATTTTTTGTTTTGTATTCATTTATTTTTTGTTCATCAGTTTTTTATTTGAATCAATTGTGTATTTATGAGGTTTCGTTGTTGTTGGTTTTTTATGCATGTTCAGTTTGTTTATTGATCCTAGTCTTCTTTGGGATAAATCATTACTATTTTGAATACTTTGATTCCCGACACTAGTTTTCAGCCCGTGGGGTTAAGAAAGCCCTTCGGGCCATGTCTCGGACTAGGTCGTATATCGTGTTCGATGGTATCCCAGCTTAGTTCATAAAAAAATGGTATCAGAGCATACCCTTATTATTTGGGGTGTAAGTTAGTTGGATATTAGAACTATGGTAAATGGTATGTAGGTACAATAAGGACATCATGGACCCTTTCTCATTCTTATCTCTGAGTTTTTAGGGGTATTTAGGGTTTTGAGTCTTTTGTTTTGGTTTTTAGCTTGAGTGGATGAGGAATGACAATGGAGGCGAGACGGTGTTATATTGTGATATCACATGGATTAGTGACCCATGTGGAGTTTGAATACATGTTTCAAGGTCCTCTTAGTTGTTTATTCTGACTTGGGGCATGTCCCACTAACCATGTTTTTGGGTTACGCATAGCCACTAGTTCCTCATTTTGTTAGTTTGGTATGATTTGTGTTTTGTTTTGGAATTATTTTGTGTGAGTGGGTTTTTAAAATGAAAGAGAAAATTGAAATGAAAATAATTTATTTGTAATGTTTTCATAATTGAAATGTGAAATAAGATTTTAAAATAGAAAGTGAATAGGATTTAGAATTTGGTAAATTCTTGGGTTTGATGATAAAGTGGTATGTTTGAACCTTGGTGTTACTTATTAATGTTTGGATATGTTTGGGTATGTATGGAAAGTGAATGTTGGCACGTGTTCATGAAAGATATAAGAGGAAGTGGGATGGAAGAATATATGATGTTTCATTGGATTCCATAGGTGATTATTTAAATTTGAATATTCTTCTTGGTTTCCAAGATGCTCATAAAAAGGAGAAAATGGTTTTGGAAATAGTTTTTTCTTTCAGAAGTGGTTTTTGTTTGTGAAATTTATCTTTTTTCATTGAAAACATCCCTTGGAATAAGGGAGTTTTAAAAATTAAATGGAAATGGTAGTTTTTTAAAAGAGTATTTTTTGTTGTGCTTGTATGTGTTTGGCTTGTGAGCCTTCCATTTTGGATCAAGTTTTTCTTTTCAATTTTGTTTCAGTTTGATGTTGAACATGATTTTGTGATCTCTACATTGTTTAGAGTATTCCATATAGAAAGGTCCCCAAAATTTCTAGTTATTCATTCCTATTTTATGGTTCATCTCGGTCTTTGTCCATCTTTTGTGGTTATCAAGGTCTGTTAGAGGTAGTGGAATGGCTTAAGGAAGTTGAGTGTGTCTTCAGATCATTGGGAACTCCTGGATATGTAAGAGTGTGTGTTGTTCTGGGTTTTCTTGAAGGTCCAAATTTGGATTAGTGTAAGTTGATCACTCCATCATCGATGAAATTTTAGATGAAAAGGGAGGTGTTTAAGAATACTTTCATCCTATGGTTTATACCTAAGTAGGTGATGAAAAAGAAGGTATAAGAGATCTTGAGTATTCAGTAAGGCCAGCGGTCAATGAAGGCCTATGTTGATCATTTCAAGGAGCCAGTTTCTTTATCTTTAGAGATAGTTTCATAAGATCTGTTGAAATATCCTCTATTCCTATGGGGTCTTCTTACAGATGTCCAAGATCAGGTCCTTTTATCTATTGGAGTTTAGTTTGAAAAGTTAGTGGATGAGGCGTTCTTAACTGAGTTGAATTTTGGGGTGCATATAGTGGTAGGTGTTTCTCATGAAGGGTGCCCATCTGGTGAGATGTGGGTTCTAGAAGAACATATTATTGAGAATCCTCTTTTATTGGTTCCAACATAGATTTCATCAGTTCATTCGCTTGTGTTTTTCCAGTGTGGTAGGTTTGGTCATTCGAATTCTTCCTTTCACAATCCTCCGAAGTCTTATCATCATTGTGGTTGTTTGGTCCATATGGAAAGTTTTTTGAAGAATCATTTCCTGAATAAGAAGTATAAATCATAGGATTTTGGCACCTGAATGTGAGGCTGTAGATACTTCAGTAATCAGGGCTCCATCCACAAACCTCGTAGTGAATCTTGTGCACTGTCAAGGATTACCATGCGTGTGGGGAACCTTGTCTCGATTCTTTTCTACAGTGTTGGGGTGGATAAATTTATATTTTCCTTGTTTTATTTTTTTGATGTTGTGAATTCGTCTTTCCATTGTAAAAGTGTGATGGAATTTCCCTTTCATAATCCAAGTAGTTATGTTTATCTGAATGTGGGTCTTAAATTATTTATTTTACCTTGTATGTACTTATTCCTTGTGTTGGTTATCTATGGTTTTAGTTTTGATCATTTGGAATATGCTTGAATCTGGTGTAATTCATGGTTGTATCCTATGTTCAGTTTCTCCATTTGGTTTATGATATTTTCATTAGAGGTGTTGGTTTATGTGGGAAGTTTTTAGTTCTGGTGGTACTGTTGTTTATCTCCTATTGGGAGTTGATCAATTGTGGTTTTTTCACTGTTTATATTTGATATCTTCTATATTTTACCCCCTGTATTGGGGTTTTTTGGCACAAGTTGGGAGTTTCTAATTTTCCTTGTGGTGGGTTTTATGTGTCAGTGCTACTGTGTTTGGGATTTAATGTTGTTGGATTTAGTCAAGTTATTGTATTGGGAAGAACCCTCTTATGTTCTCTTATTTTTCTTTGTGTTTTGGTTCCCTCTAAAGTGGTCAGGTGTGCCTTGTGAAGTGAAAGTCCACCCCAAGATTCATGATTTCTTTAGATTTTGATTAGGCATGGAATCAAGTTCTATATATCATTCAGCTAGGTAACTTTATGGGGGAATAAATTGTTTGTGGTGGGGAAAATAGTCACACACTAACCTTGAAAATTCCATTATTTTATTCTTTTCTTGATATTGGCTCCTTTGGTTGAGGTTCAGGTTGAATACTAATTTAAGTTTTTTATTTTTCTTGAGAAATGGAATTTTTTGTCTTAGCAGTATAAAGTTCACATTTAGATCATAGTTAGGGGAAACCCTATGGCTTCCCCTAGGTAAATGTGTGTCCTGAGTTTGGTGACTAGGGATTGGAACATTGCCTACACAAGGTTAGGGAAATCGTGTGGCAGGAATGTGGTTCCGTTCTGGAATCCGAAGTGGATTTTGGCACGGTTGGAAGATGGTTTGGGAAACCATGCGTCCAACTCATGTGGGGTGCCCCTCTTCTCTAGTATAGGGTACACAGTTTGTCAAACTGTGTAGCCAAACCGTGCAAGTTTCTCAGAATAATAAAATTTAGAAATTCCAATATTTCCCCACCATTATTTTAACCCTATTTTAGTATTTCCTCCCCTCATCCATCCTAGATACACCAGGAGGATATCTAAGACCCTCCTACCTTACTCCCCAACCTCCTTGGATGCTTCTTTGAGGTTCCTTAGGCGAGTTTTTAGGATTTTTGGTTGATTTCCTCTTCTCTTCTCCAATCTCTCTCAAGTTCTTGGTTTCTCTTGGTTGGGTTCCCATTTTTATCGTACCCTAAGGATGAGGGTTGATGTGTAGTTCGTTATCTTTGATCCTAGGGTGTAAATATTTTCTCTCAGTATTAGATCTTCCTCCTCCTAAAGTATTGTTTTGTTCGCATTCCGTTGAGGAAGTTATTTCCATCCATTCCCTTTCCGGCACATTCTATTTGATGCTTGAGCTTTCCCAAATATTTATAAATGTGTTTTCATTCTTTTTATGTGATAGTATGAATTATTTGAGTGTTTTATTATGGAATATGGGTGTAAAATGGTTTTAAAAAGGGTTTCTTTAATTATTCCTAGTTTTTAACACACATAAGGTGTTAGATAAAATGTCATTTGAGTTTTTAAAGAGAAATTGGGTGCTTTGGGTAGTGTTTACCCTTTTTATATTTTAGTAATGTTATTGGATTATGATTTGGGTGTTGTATGTGAAAATCAGTGTCTTTATGGTGTAACACTTATGTATGGGTTTCTGTTTTGGTTTATAAACAAGTAATGATTCATTAAAAGGATGTTTTCAAAGTTAATTTAAATGCACATGTGTGAATGTTGGTTCTCCAAAATAAATGGGATTTATTTTTAGTTATTTTAGTTGTTATGTTTTTTAAATATGTTTCATGATTTTTTTATGTTGTGTGAAGTATTTTATAAAATGGATTTTGTGTGCATGTGGGTTTGAAAGAGTCTTTGCCTATAGAAATGGTTGAGTTTGATGTGTTCCTTTCATGTGTATTTATAAATTGGAGTAATTATTTTTAAAATTGGTATGAAATTATTTTCCAAATTCTTAGACTATTTGGGATCTTTAATACATTCCTTGATGAATTTTTGACACAAATCCCCATTTGGTTCTTTAGATATTATTGTTCTCTAAATTTTTTAAAGGATCGTTTGGGATTGTACATGTGAAAGTGGTGTTTTATATTGGTTTTGGAAATGTTATGGAAAAATGGATTTGTAAATGTATTTGGATTGGAAATGTATTTCCCGATTATCACCTTGTTTTTTTAATAAAAATTATTTTTGATGTAAAGTAATGTAAATTCTTAATTGTCACTTTGTATTATTTTCGAAATTATTTGTAAGTTATATGATGTGAAAGCCTGATTGGTATCTTGACCTATTTTGTAAAATTGATTGAAAAACTCAGGTAGTGTGAAGCCCAGTTGGTATTTAATAATTATTTTTAAATAATTGGATTTCATGTGAGGTGTGATACTTGGCTTATATCTAGAGACCAAAAGACCTTGGGATGTGTTCCCCTATAGTGGCGCATGCATGAGAACATTGTGGTAATGAGTCCATTATACCTTGGTATGGGATCCCCTCTAATGGATCGTGTACAAGAATGTTATGATTGTGGTTTCTATACCATTTATTTCCAAGTGTTATTATTATTATTATCATGGGATTCCTAGGATTCATCTAGAGGGTCGAGTGATGGTTTCATTTCAACCTTGAGTTAGATGGTTTGGTATCCCCTTAACTTGATAAGGCTAGGTGGTACATGCCACTATATTTTCCTATTGGGAGTGTCTAGTTTGTTATTGAATATATAGTTTCACCATATTCTTGGAGGTGAGTCTGAACTGAGTCGTACAGGGATCACTCCAGGGATGTTCATAAAATGCTCATGAATCACTATCCATATGTTTAGTTTATTCCTGCTAAATATTTGGATCTTAGACATACTAGTTTATTCAAATTGTATTTTTATTATTTCACTTTCTACTGATCCCTCTTTTATTGCTTATTATGGATTTTTACTTTGTATTTGGATTTAAAAAGGGTTGTGAAAAGTGAAATTGTTTTAAAAATGGAAGTTGTGTGTACTGTATTAAAAAGAGAACCTATGGAAAGTTGGGTTAATTTTTCTTAAATAATTAAAATACTATTTTGGGATTTTTTTTAAAAGTATTATTTATATACCTCTTCAGGAAAATAAATGCATGGATTTTGTGGTGATTACATACTGATTTGTTTAATCTCACACCCTACTTGCACCGCTCGGCGTTGATAGACCTAGGCTATGTTGCAGGTTCAAATTTTTGGTTCATGTGCTCACATTTGGAGTAGGTTGGTCTTGTGTTTGGTGGTGAACAAGAGGTCTCATAGTTATCTTGTGGGCATTGTTGATTTTTAGTTGTGTATTCAGTTCTGTTTTGTTTAAAAAAAATTGTATTTGATTCAATTATGTATTTATCGAAGTTTAGCTGTTGTTGGATTTTTTTGAATGTTTAGTTTGTTTATTTATCATGGTTTTCTTTGGGATAAATCATTCCCAATGTGATTAAATTAATGCCTAGAATTATTTTCCAGCCTGTGGTGATCATGAATGCCCATTTTTCCATGTCTCGGACTAGGTCGAATGTTGGGTTGGATGGAATCTCAGATTGTTTCATGAAAAAATGGCATCAAAGTATGCCCTTATTATTTGGGGTGTCTGGTAATTGGATATTAGAACTATCAGGACTTGAGAGGTAGGTATGGGAAGGACTCCATGAACCTTTTCTTGTTTCAATCCTCGAGTTTCCAGGGGTAGTCCAAGTTTTGAATCTTTTTTTTGGTTTTTGGATTGAGTGGATGAGGAATGACAATGGAGGATAGTTAGTGTTATGTCATGATCTCACATAGAGTAGTGACCCATGTGGAGTCTGAGTACACGGTTTAAGTTCCTATTAGTTTTTTATGCTTACATGGATCATGGCCCACTAACCATTTCTCCATGTCCGGCATAATCACTAGTTCCTCATTCCGGTATTTTGGTATGAGTTGTGTTTTGTTTTGGGTTTTTTTGGTATGAGTGGGTTTTTAAAATGAAAATGGAAGTTGAAATTAAAATAATTTCTTTCTAGTGGTTTTTGGAATTGAAAGGCGAAATAAGGTTTTAAAATAGAAAGTGATTGGGATTGAGAATTTGGAAAATTATTGGGTTTGATGATAAATTGGTATGTATGAACCTTGGTATTCCTTATGAACATTTTCATATGTGTGGTAATGTGTGAAAAGAGCATGTTGGAATGTGTTCATGAATTATATAAGAATAATTGGAATGGATGAATATGTGATTATTTATAGGATTCTCTATGTGGGTATTTGAAATTAAAGATTTGTCTTGGTTTCCAAGATGTTCTTAAAAAGAGAAAAATGGTTTTGGAAACTATTTTTTCTTTGAGAAGTGGGTTTTTTTGTGAAAAGTGGCTTTTGGAATTAAAAAGTGGCCTTATAAGAAGGTGGTTTTGAAAATGAAATAGAAATAGTGGTTTTTGAAAAGATGTTTTTTGGTTGTGCTTATATGTGTTTGGATTGTGAACCTATCATTTTGGCTCGATTTTTTCTTTTTTATTATGTTTCAAGTTTATGATGAACCAGATTTTCTGATCACTGTGTTTTTTAGAGTATTCCACCTAGAAATGTCCCCAAAATTTCTAGTGAGTCTTGCCATGTTTCTAGTTCTTTTCAATTGTCTCCCATATTTTATAGTGATTGAGGTCCATTAGAGGTATTGGAATGGATTGAGTAAGTTGATTGTGTCTTCTGACCATTGGGAACTCCCAAATCTATAAGAGTGTGTACTGTTCTGGGTTTGTTTGAGGGTCCATCTTTGGATCAGTGGAAGTTGATCACTCCTTCATCCATGCAGGTTGGGATGACATGGGTGGTGTTTGAGAACACTTTCATATGATGGTTTATACCTAAGGAGGTGAATATAAAGAAATTGGAAGAGATATTTAGTATTAAAAAATACCAGTGGTCAGTGAAGGTTTATGTTGAGCATTTTAAGGATCTGGTTTATTTTTGGAAATAGAATCATAGGATCTATTGAAAGCTCCTCTGTTTGTTTGGGGTCCTCTTTCATAGATCAAGGAGGGGGTCCTCCTGTCCGGTGAAGTTTTTTTTGAGAAGTTGGTGGATGAGGCATTCTTAGATGATATGAATTTTAGGGTGAAGTCAGTGGTAGGTGGTTCTAATGAAGGTTACCTATTTGGAAAGATTTGTGTGCCAAAGGAACCTATTCTTGAGAAACCTCTTTCTTTGGTTTTGGATTCCAGTTCATCAGGTAATTCACTCGTGTGTTTCTAGTGTGGCAAGTTCGAGCATTCGAAGATTTCCTTTCACAATACTCTAAATTATTATCATACTTGCGGCTATTTGGTCCATCTAGAAAGGTTTTGTAGGAATAATTTTCTAAATAAGAAGTATTAATAATAGGATGTTAGTGCCTAACTATGATTTAGTGGATGATTCAGTCAACAGGGCTCCAACCACAGGCCTTGAATTGAATCTTGCGCATAGTTAGAGATGTTTGTGGGTAATGGGAACCTTGTCTTAGTTCTTGTCTCCATTTTTGGGGTGGAGACATTTGGAGATTCCTTTTTTTGTAATCTAAGTAGTTACATTTTTTAAATGTGGGTATTAAATTTTTTGTTGTCCCTTGTATGTTATTATCACTTGTGTAGGTCAGTTCCAGTTTTAGTTGTACTTGTTTGGAAGATACTTGAATCTAGTGGAATTTATGATTATATCATATGTTTGGGTTCACCATTTGGTTCAAGATATTTTCATTTTGGGTTTTGTTTTATTTGGTAAGTTTTCAATTCTGGTGGAGGTGTTGTTTAGATCTTGTGAGGAGTTGTTCAATTATGGGTTTTTTGCTCTTTGGACTGGATATCTTCTGTGGGTTACCCCTTGTTCTGGGGGTTTTTGTCTTGGGTTTGGAGTTCCCAGCTTTCCTTGTGGTGGTATTTGTGTGTCGTTGTTGTTGTGTTTTGGATTTAATGTTGTTGGAGTTAGTCAAGTCCTTGTGGTGGGGAGAACCCTCTTGTGTTATCCCATTGTTCGTTGTGATTTGGTTCCATCTAGAGTGTTTGGGTGTGACTTGTTAAGTAAAAGGTCATCTCAAGGTTTGTGGTTTCTTTATATATTGATCGAGCATGGAATCAAGTTTTTTTATCATTCATCTAGGTCACTTTTTGGGGCCACAAACTGTTTGTGGTTGGGATAATTGTCACATACCAACCTTGTAAATTTATTTATTTTATTATTTTCTCTATATTGGATCCTTTGGTTGTGGTTCGGGTTGAGTCTCAATTTGAATTTTTGTGTTTTTTTATAAATGGATGTTTTAGGCTTAGCGGCAAGGAACTCATGATTAGCACACAGTTATGGGAAATTGAGTGGATTGATCTTGGTGTCTAGGGCTTGGTTCACAGCTTATGCATGGTTAAGGAAACCATATGAAAAGCATTCAGTTTGGTTATGGAATCAGGAAATGGTGTTTCTCATTGTTGTAACACAGTTTTGGAAACCGTTCATCCAACCCATGTAGGGTTTCCCTCTTCTCTAGTAGAGGGTGCACAGTTTTTCTAACCATAAACCCAAACCGTGCAAGTTTCCTAAATCATTAAAAATTTAAAATTACAACCTTTACCCTTCATTATGTTAACAATATTTCATGATTTCCTCACCTCCTATATCCTAGACACACTAGGGACTCTCCAATACCCTCCTCCCTTTCTCCCCAACCTCCTTGGATGATTCTTGAAGGTTACTTAAGTGATTTCTTATGATTTTTTGTGTATTTTCTCTTCTCTTCTCCCTTCTCTCTTTAGTTCTTGGTTTCTCTTAGTGGGTTTTCCCTCTTGACCAAACCCTAAGGATGATGGTTTATTTTTGGGTCATTTTATTTTATCCTATGGTGTGTGGATTGTCTCTCGAGTTTGGATCTTCCTCCTCCCAAATTTTGGTTGTGTTTGCTTGCTGTTGAGGTAGGTGTTTCCATCCATTTCCTTTCTAGCACATTCCATTTGATTCTTAAGCTTTCAAAAATATTTATAATTTTTTTTCTCATTCCTTTTATGTTTTAGTTTGAATTTTTTTGTGTTTTTTTATGGAATATGGGTGATAAATTGTTTTAAAATGGTTTCTTTAATTATACCTAGTTTTGAACACACATAAGGTGTTCCATAAAATGTCATTTTAGTTTTTAAAGTGAAATTGGGTGATTTGGGTAGTTTTTACCCTTATTTATATTTTTTTAATATTTTTGGATTATGATTTGGGAGTTTATGCGAAAAATAGTGACTTTTATGGTGTAATACTTATGTGTGGGTTGTTGTGTTGGTTTATAAAATAGTAATAAAACATTAAAAGGATGTTTTAAAAGTGACTTAAAATGAATATGTGTGGAAGCTGGTTCTCTAAAATAAATGGGCTTTATTGTAAGTGAGTTTCCTTGTTATTTTTCTCAAATATGTGTCATGATTTGTGTAAGTGGTGAAAAGTATGTTTTAAAATGGATTTGGTGTGTATGTGGGTTTGGATGAGGATTTTTCTATGGAAATGTTTGGGTTTTATGTTTTATTTATTATGTATTAACAAATTGGATTTATGAGTTGTCAAAGTGGTTTGAAATTTGTTTCCAAATTCTTGGCATGTTTGGCATCTTTAAGATAGTCTTGATGAATGTTTGGCACAAATACACATATAGTTATTTAGATACTTTTGTTATCTAAAATGTTTAAAGGCTCATTTGGAATTGTGAATGTGAAAGTGGTGTTTTATATTGGTTTTGGAAATGTTATGGAAAAATTTATCTCTAAATGTATTTGGATTGGAAATGTGTTTCCTGGTTGTCACCATGTGTTGCTAATAAATAATTTTTATGTGAATTAATGCAAATGCCTGATTGGAACTTTGTGTTGTTTTGGAGATGATTTTTAAGTTATGTGATGTGAAATACCAATTAGTATCATGACATGTTTTGGAAAATGGATTGAAAAACCTGAGTAGTGTGAAGCCCGGTTGGTATTTAACAATGATTATGAAAGAAGTGTGTTTTCATGTGAGTTGTGATACTTGGATTATATCTTGAGGCTAATAAACCTTGGGATGTGTTCCACTCTAGTGGCTAGTGCACAAGAACTTTGTGGTAATGAGTCCATTAGACCTTAGGATGGGATACCCTCTAATGGGTCATGTATGAGAACGCTATGGGTTCTGGTTGTTATACTATACCTTTCCAATTGTTATTATTATTATTATCATGGGATTCTTAGGAATCATATAGATGGTCGAATGAAAATTTATTTTTGACCCTGAGTTAGATGGGTTTGTACCCCCTTGACATAATAATGCTAGGTGGGATATTTCACTGTATTGTCTAGTTGAGAGTAGCTAGTTGGTTATTGACTATGAATTTGAACCACATTCCGGGAGGTGAGTCTAAATTGTGTATGTCTAAGGATCACTCTAGGTATATTTAATAAATAAACATGGATCATTATCTATATGTTCTATTTATTCCTGTTGGTTTTTTGAATCTTAGACCTACTAGTTTATGCCTGTTGGCTTTTATTTCTTTCACTTTCTATTTATCCCTCTTGGATTACATGGTATGGATTTTAACTTGGGATTTGGATTTAAAAAGGTCTGTAAAAAATGAAACTATTTTAAAAGAAGCCACATATTTTGTCTTAAAAAAACTTGTGGAAAGTTGGGTTTTTTTCTTTAAATGATTAAAATTATATTTTGGAATGTGTTTTCAAACTAGTATTTATGGAATTCCTTGGTAAAGTAAATGCATGTAATCTACATTTATTACCTACTAATCTATTTAATCTCACACCCTACTTGTGCCACTCAACATCGGTAGACTTGAGATTTTTTGTAAGCTCGGGTTCTGGTTCATGTGATCACCTTTGGAGAAGGTTAGTCTTGTGGTTTGTGGTGATCAAGAGGTCCCGTGAAGATCTTATTTATGTGGTCCATTTTTAGTTTTGTATTCATTTCTTTTTTGTTTAGTAGTTGTGTTTGAATCAATTATGTATTCTTCAAGGTTCAATTGTTGTTGGATTTTTCTGTATGTTCGTTTTTTTATTGATCCTAGTTTTATTTAGGCTAAATAATTCCCATTGTGATTACTTTAATGTGTGGCCCTAGTTTTCAGCCTATGAGGATCAAGAACGCCCTTCAGGCCATGTCTTAGATCAGGTTAGATATTGGGTTGGATGGAATCCCATCTTAGTTTGTAACGAAGTACATCACAATGGGGTGAGAATAATCTTTTTTAATAAGAAAGATTGATCAATGATGCTTTTCATTGATTATCATAAATTTAAAAAGATAAAAATCAAGAATAAGTATCATAATATTTGTATTGATGATTTTTTTGATCAATTATGAGGAGCACAATATTTTTAAAAGATTGATATTTGATCTAGATACTATCAATTGAGGGTCAAAAGTGAAGTCATGCCTAATAAAACCTTCCATATGAGTTATAAACACTATAAATTTACAATGATACCATTTGGTCTTACTAACCCCCCTCCCCCCTCTATATTTATGAATTTAATGAAAAAATTATTTAAAGATTACCTTAATTAGTTTGTGGATGTCCTTACATAAGACATACTTATATATTCTAAGAGTAATAAAGAGCATGAAGATCACTTTATGATAGTAATGAAGACCTTATGGCAAGATAAATTGTCAGAACAAATTAACAAGTCTTACTTTTTTCTAGAAAAAGTTTCATTTTTTGGTCATATAATCTCAAGTGAGGGTATATCAGTGGATCCATCAAATATGGAAGTTACTGAATGTTGGCCCAGACCAACCACTATGACTACAATCTATTGTTTTTTCTATTTGTTTGGATATTATCCATGATTTTTGAATAATTTATCATAATTATCTAATCAAATCTCTAAGTTAACTTTAAGGGGAGAAATTTTTATCAAGACATATTAATGCGAAGAAAATTTTAAGGAACTGAAGATAATGTTAGTAAGTTCACCTTTTCTTACATTACCATGCAGTGGTGATGAGTTTTTTATCTACAGTGATGCATATAATAAGGTATTGGGATGTATACTCAAGTATAATGATATGGTGATAGCTTATGCCTCCTGTAAATTGAACGTCCATGGGAAAAATTACCCAACTCATGATTTGGATTTATCTATGGTGATTTTTTCATTTAAGATGTAGAGGAATTATCTTTATTAATAAAGGTGTGACATATATACTAATCATAAAATTTTAAAGTATATATCCACTTATAATGTGTTTAATTTTTACTAGATAATATGGTTGGAGTTGAATAAATATTATGAATGTTCTATAAATTACCACCTGTGGAAAGTGAACAAGGTGGCCAATGCATTTAGTTGAAAGGATCATACTGGCTTATCTATGATGAGGATCACAAAAGATTCAATATTTCTATATTTTCAAAGTATAGATTAGAAAATTTTAAAATAAGGGTTAAATCATGTCATACTCAAATGAGTTTTCAACCATTTATCCAAGTGAAGATTAAATAGGCATAAAATAAAGTTTAGAGTTACAAAATAAGTTAAGAGATGTTATTGATTTTATCCTTGATTATGATGGAATAATAAGGTTTAATAACTATGTAGGTATCTTGTTGAAACCATAATTGAAGGAGGATATTTTGGATAAAGATCATAGTTCAATATTTTCTATTCATCATGAAAGTATAGAGATGTATGGAGATCTAAAAGAGTATTTATGGTATGAAAAAAAGAAGATATTTATTACAGAGTATGTATCTCAGTGCTTATAGTAAACCATATTTTTCATAAATAGATATTATATCTTATTAGATAAATATTTTTTATATAACATAATGATCCATTCCATAATAATATATGTCCAATGCCTTTGAAAACAAGGATACATAAAAAACTTGTTTATATATGATCTACATCATCTCCCACTTAATTATTCACAACTTTCACCTGCCTTATATATATCATATTAAAAAAATTATTTATATTTTATGGAAGGGAAGCATAATAAAGGGATGTTAATTAAGGGTTTAAAAGGTATATATCAATGATCATATAATCATAACATGGGGATAAGGTTATGAAAACATGATATTAACATTTTAAAATCATACCCAACATATAATTGATCTTAATATTGAGTCATTTCATTAATATTGATAGTTTATAAGACATAAATCATAAAGAAATCAAATAACATTATCCATGAAATCCTAACATTGGAATAATACATAGATTTATGGCATACACATAAGAATATAAAATCATTTCTTTACTAATCAAGGATCTCTACCAAGACTATCATAGTGGACTGGGTTCACTCCCCATTCCATTGTACTAGTCAAGGTTTACTCCCAAGACTATCATAGTGGAAATGGTCACTTAGTGAATTGAGTTAACTCCCCATTCTGGTCCTATTCATATCATGAGATATATATATTTACCCAATTAATTAGAGTATTATATAATTTTAGTCCCACCTATAACATAATGAAAATCATATAGATGTGTTCCACAAGAACACAAAACATTCACCATATAATAACCCATGAAAAATAAATGAGTTTCATAAAAAGTTAATCATGGAATAACATGTAGAAGAGAAATGGGTTTTAAAATTTTTTTATCAATTCATCATTTCATAACCTGTGGAAAAGGAATGAGCTACATAAATATCTTTTCATCATAATCATAGACTATATAGAGAAATAATAATTGTTGTTTCATTAGATAATATCCACAATAAATATTAGGTAACATTAAAGTATGTCATGTTAGATGAAAAATTCCTTTAAAAGATAACTTGGAATATTTCTTGGGTAAAATACCCTTTTCTCTTTGAATTTACTTATTTAAAATCTAAAAAAAATCAAAATATTTTTGAAAAAAATTTATTGAAAAAGAAACTTGGAAAGTTATAAAGGAATATTTAAAACATTTATCCGTTATGACAATCTAAAATTAATTTCATTTTGTAAACATTAAAACAATGATTCATTTCACATTATTGATAGAAAGTTAAAAGTTCCTTATTTGGAAAATGACAAGAATATTTATTCTTAAACCATTTTGTAAATAGTTAAACATGGGTAAAAATGAATTTAAAATTTCATAGAAGAATAGTAAAAACATTGTTGAAAAAAATTAGAAGACATGGACATGGAAGATAAATTATTTTCAACTAAAGAGATAAATAAATTAAATGTTCTTAAAAATATTTTTCAGTCTCTGGGGTACTTATAAAAGGACACAACCTTAAAAATTAAATATTGTAGTTTCATTAGACTACAATTCACTTTGTTTCATTCTCAAAGATCCTTTAGGTTTATATTTTTAGAAAATTGGTTCATAAATAATAAAAAAAAATCGTATATTAAATTGTGTACACTTATTACTAGTATCCTTTTTTCTCATAATATAAAACCATTAAAATTAAACATGTTTTCTTTTCATGAAAAATATTTATGACTATCAATTTGACTTCTTATTTTCCTTTACCCATACTTAATAACTGTGAAAAGAATTTTAAAAATGTGGTATGATCACAAAAATATTAGTTAGGGACATAAAAAGATAAATCCATTTGTCCAATTAAAAACATGAAAACCCATTAAATAACTTTTATTAAAAACATACCTTTTCACATGAAAATTAAATCATATTTATTTTAAAAATATCATTATATTACCATATGAAAACAAACGATTTCCTTGAAAAATCATTAGAAACAATAGAAAATTCATGTAGATACCTAGGGATATCATATTCATAGAACCCTTAAAAATTAGAATAAACATACAAATGACTTACAATATAATTCTCCAGAGAACAAAATCATTATCTAATGCATTTTAGATCTATAATAGGGCTCACCCGTTATATCATGAGCTATAATAGGGCTCAACCAATCATATCTTGAGCTATAATATGGTTCAATCTATCATATAAGCTTTATAAATATCACCCATTATCATAACCAATGACAAATGACCATATCCTGAATAGTACAATTTAATCTTTTACATTTTCATTGTTAAACCCCCGAAAATATCTTTTAAACCCACATAAAAAATACTTTTAGATATCAAAATACCATTTTATTTTAAAAACACATATTCAATACCAAAATACTTAGAAAAATGGAAAGTGTGTTTTTGTTTGAATAAAACATGAAATTTTTTAAGGAATGTAAACTTAAAATAATCGTTATAGTGGTCGGAAAATATATTATAACTGTATATATTAAAATAGAACATTCATTTTTATTTTATAAACAAAATCAAACATTCTATAAAAAGATTTCATTTTGAAAACCCTTGAAAAATTTTCAAATGATAATAAAAATTTCCTTTATAATTATTATATGTTCATAAAAATTTATTCATAAAATAATTTTAAAAACATATACATTGAAGATAAATATTTAGAAAATAAATCTTTAAAATTAGTTTCTAAGCTAAAGTGTCTCTTACCTCGAGTTCAAATCATCTATTATGTCATCTATATTTCTGAATAATAATATTATGCTAATTAATTAATAACCTTTTTCAAGTTTATTATTCCTTTTATTTTATCTCTTTCCAATCTATACACAATTAGTTAATAATTTAAGTTCACTTCAGATGTTTTATCAATATTCGACTTATATATCAAAAAAATGGATTTGGTAGGTTGACTATAGCCAATAATGTAATTATTAAATCATATATATAATAATAATAATGATATATTTATCATAATTATACATCAATTATATTTTTAAAACCAATCATTAAATATGGTTATGAAAATTGAACTATTTTACAATCATAGAGACGGTAGGCTATATGTATGCATAAGTTACGTTTCCATTTTTCAATGATCCTTATAGAAAGAATGAAAGTATTATTTTATATTTATTTGATAATAATTATATAATAACTATAATATTATTTCCTTAAATACACTAACATATATCATTTATGTGATTTGATGAAGAAAAAAAGAGTCACATCGCTTCGTGGTAGCGGTACTACATACATATGCATGAACGACGCTATCAATTTTCAGTGAATGGAAAGGAAAAAATTAAATTATGTATTATATTTTTTTAAAGATAAATATTTCATTAATATAATATATAAACATTAATTCTATCATTATAAATATCTATGAAAGGGGATGATGAAAAATTAATTACATCGGTTTGGGAGGCTGTAGTTCGCCGTACACATGGACGATGATTGCATATACCATTTAATGGGAGATGAGACGGTTGTAGGTTATTACATTAAAATAATAAAATATAAGTATATTTTAGATACTTATTATATTATATAAGCATGTTTGAAGAATATTTTAAAAATGTGGAAGAAGAAACAAAACAAAAATGCTCAGTTAAGAATGATATCTCTTCTTCAGACAACCTCTTTATTATTATACCGAAAGCATTTCTAGATTGGATTCATGATAAAAATAATGCCTTTATGATGTGGGTTGGGAATTAATAAATTTATTTTTTTGTGTATTTTCCAAACCAAAATGTTTTTAAGGTATGAATGGATGGGAGAGGAGGTATAATTTTATAAGTGGGGGAGAGGACACACTTGGAATTTTTGAAAATAAAACGTTATACCTGGGTTTTCACACTTCAAAAGATAGAAAAAATGAATAATTATAAAACCATAGATGATATGAGGTCAAAATTAGTCCATAAAATAGTAATTTTAATAGTTTTCAGGTCATTTTAACCATTATTTTTTTAGTTTAACCCTCAGTAAACCCATTTTAACCTTAACTAATGTAAAAAATTTATTGTTCTCAGAATTCAATATGACCAAAAATAAAGTTAAACTTATTATATATAAAAAATTATTCATACTAAAAATATTTAATCCATTTTATGAAATTAAATTCATATAATGAGAATAATTTAATTTAAAATAAATCCCACAGACATGATAAAAAAGGCAGGTTTTCAAGAAATGTATTTCTCAAGCAAAAGATGATCATATATTAAATATATAACTATTATTAATCATTATATGAATTTAAATTAATATTTATAGAAATGTAATCTATAAATTTAATTTAAATCATTCTTCATTAAGGGTTATTTTAATTAATTAAAATATAGAAACATTATACACTTGAAAACTACATTTAGAAAAATAAATTTTTAAGCCCAAAACTAAACTTATAATAAAATCCAATATAAAGATGATTAGAATATAATTAATTCAATTAAATATATATATAAATAATAATTATGTAACTTAAAATAAAATTAAAATCATAATTTGTCTTTTAATTACTTAAATTATTGAAAATAAATGATAGTTTTACAAAAATCGGTATTTTTCACTATTCACTGAAAAATCAATATTTTCCAAAAAATCCAAAAAAATCACCATAATTTTATTTTTATATTATTTTTTAAAAAATAAAATTCATTTTATAAAATTAAGATTCCATAATTTATAAATTAAGCTTTTAAATAAACTCTTCTATGAAAAGAGTTTTATAAAACTATTTCCTTTTTGTTTTAAAAATTAGTTAATATTTTTATAATGAATATAAATATCTAAATAAATAATACTAATAAACATGAAAATGATTTTTCCTATCATTACCTAGGTTTTTAAATTCTTCCCCCTTTTTAAGTGTCTTCCTTGCAATTTTATTCACTTATTAAACAAGTGGGGATATCTTTCCCTCATTGCATTTTTAGAATCGCATGTTGCTTCCTCAACCATATATTTTTTCTATAAAAACTTAACTAGATAAATTAACTTATTCCACAAAAATTTATCTCTATGGTCAATAATATGAATAGTTTGTTCCTCGTAAGAAATATTCTCTTCTAACTTAACTACTTCAAGTCTCAAAATATGAGATGAATCGGGCATATATTTCCTTAACATTGAAACATGAAATATGTGGTGTACTTTAGATAAAATTAGAGGAAAATCCACTTGATAGAAAACTCATCCAACATTCTCTAGAATTTCATATGGTCTAATGAAACATAGACTTAAATTTCCCTTTTTACCAAATTTTATAACACTTTTCTAATGATATACTTTGAGAAAGACATGTTCACCTATATCGAAGGAATGATATTTCATCTAGTTATTCACATAAATTTTCTACCTACTCTAAGATACCCTCATATATTGATAAATAAACTATACTATATCACAAATTTCCTTTACCTACTATGGTCCCATAAAATTTTTTTATCCTACTTCATCCCAAAAATATGATGTCCACCAGGGATTTCCATATAATACCTCAAAAGTTTCCATCTATATACTGGAATGAAAATTATTGTGATAAGAAAACTCAAATTAAGAAATATATTGATCCCAAAATCCCTAGGAATCTATTTCATAAGAAAAAAACATATTTTCATGGTCTGAATCATTCACTCATACTATCTATCAGATTGAGTATAAAATATATACTGTAATTTAATTTATAACCTAATGACTTCTAAAGTCCATTTAAAAAATTAGATGTGAAACTGAGATCTTGGTATAATATAATAGAGGGAGTTACTCCATGTAACCTAATTATCTCCTATAGATACATTCAATAAATTTGATCTAAATACATAGTATCTCGAATAGGAAGGAAATAAGCATATTTTTTAATTGATCAATAATAAAACAAATCTCATTGTTACCTTGTGGTTTTCCTAAAAATACCACCATGAAATACATGGATATATTTTTCTATTTCCACTCCAGTGCTATAAAAGTTTGAATCATCCCCTTCGGTAATTTTAATTTTGCTTTAACCTATTGAAAAGTCAAACATTTCATGGTAAAATGAAAAAATATATCTTCTCATTCCATCCCACCAGAAATACCCCTAAAGGTATCTATACATCTTAGTGCTTCCAATATGATTGGAAAATAGGGAAATATGTGATTCACTCAACAATTCTCTCCTCACTTAGGAATCACATGACAAACATAATCTCTTTCCAAATCTCAAAACACATTCTTTGGCAACATTAAATTTAGGCAACATACCCATCTTATCCAATTATTCCTTTTCCTTTAAAACTTGATCCTTCTTCTGATCTTTCCTAATTTTTTCTGATAGAGATAATTGTAATGACACCTAAAAAAACTGATAAGGTTCATACATGAATAATCTCTAGGAAAAAATTTATCAAATAATAAACCAAAGGGTCTTGTTCTAACTATAACATGGTCAATTATGCATGATCTTTTTGACTCAAAGCGCTAGATATTTTTTTTGTTTTCTAGAATGGTAATGAATCATGAAATAATAATCATTGATTAGTTTCATCCATCTTTTTAGTCTAATGTTCTATTCTTTATGAGTGAATATATACTTAAAACATTTGTGATCAATATATATTTCACACTTTACTCCATATAAATGATGCCTCCAAATTTTTAAATAAAAACCACAATAACTAATTGAAAATCATGTGTATGATAATTTAACTCATGAGGTTTTGGTATATAGGAATCATAATAAGTTACTTGTTATTCTTTATTAGGACATAACCAAGTCCCTTCAAAGAATCATCAGTGTAGATGAAAAATTCACCATTTTTTGAGGGCAGGTCCAAAATGAAGTATTTACCAATCTTATTTTTAGTTTCTTAAAACATTCAACACATTATATTATACAGATGAATTTAACTCCTTTTTAAGTTAACATAGTAAGTTTGCTATACAACTTAGAAAAGTTTTAAACTAACCATTGGTAGTAACCTTCTATGCTAAGAAAACTATGAATCTCTTTGATAATTTTGGATCTTTTCCATTCTTCAAAAAAAATTGTTTTAGTAGGGTTAATAGTTATTCCATACTTAGAAACAATATATCCAAGGAAAGAAATTGTTTGCAAGAAAATTTTACACTTAATAAATTTTCTATATGGTTTATTTTCTTTAAAGGTTTTGAAAATAACCCTTAGGTTTCTTTTGTGATCATTAGGAATTTTATAATATACCAATATGTCATTAATAAACTCAGCCATAAAAATGCCCAAATAGTTATGAAATCTCTAATATAAGGTGTATTAGATAACCCAAATGGAATAAATAAAACTCATAATGTTCATATATAGTCCGAAACACAGTCTTTGAAATATCTTCCTTATTCACATTCACTAATGGTACCCCAACTTGAGATCAATATTAGAAAAATATTATACTCCTTAGAGTTGATCAAATAAATCATCTATATGAGGAAAAAGATACTTGTTTATAATAGTGATGTTATTCAGGTCTTGATAATTAGTGAAAAGTCTCTTTTAACCATATTTATTTTTAAAAAATAAAATTGGAGTACCCCAATGTGAAGTGTTGGGTTGAATAAAAATTTTATCTAGAAACTCATGAAACTGGGTTTTCAATTCTAAAAGTTCTACAAGAGACATTTGATAAGGTGGTTTCGAAATAGGTTTAGTATTACAATCTAAGTCAACAATAAATTAAACCCCTAATGAGTAATAACACTAGGTAAATCATCAGTAAAAACATCCATGTATTTATTCACTAATAAAACATCATTAATTTGAACAATTTCTTTCTTTTCAACAATATGATCTAGGAACTTTCACTTCCATCTATAATCAATATCTTAGTTTCTTAGTAAGTTATCAAAGTTATAAAATCTTTGAATAAAACATCATTATATCTAAAATCTATCTTAGTATGATAAACTAAAATCCAATCCATGCCCAAAATAATATCAAACTTCACTATGGGTAGTTTAAAAAGATTTTTTAGGAAAGACCATCCCACTAATAACAATAAGAATATTCTTATAAACCCTGGTTGTTTTAATACTTCCATCTATAGTTTTCACCAAAAGTTATATATTCTTTTTATGTAGTGATATTACCATTTTACTTGAAAATTTATCATAAATGATATAATGTGAAGACCCAAAGTCAAAAAGGGCCTTCGAATAATTTGAATAATCAAGTAACATACCTTTCACTACCACAAAATAGGCTTTTATTAGCGTTAAAAATGAATTTATCAGTGCTAAAAAAGCACTGTTAATCTCAATGAAGATAAATGGGGTCCCTTTTATCAGCGCTTAGAAAATCACTGATAAATTCCCCTTTTATCAGCACTAAAAAAAGAACTAATAAAAGGGGTCTTTTATCAACACTAAAAAAATCACTAATATACTAGTCCTTTATCAGTTCTTTTTTTAGCATTGATTAAAGTTAAAAACATTAAAAAAATCTGTAAATCATGGAGGGGATTCAACAACGCTTGAACCCCCCCCCCCCCAACAGCCCCCCACCCCCACCCCATCCCACACGCCCCAGCCACCCCCCCAACTTTTAATAGCACCCCCACCCCTTAACAGCACTAACCCTTATTCCACCTACACGCGCAACCTGCCTCCCCCTAGATTCGAACTCAGGACATGTTGTCTGCGCATCTAAGCCTTTACCACTCCACTATATTGCTTTGATCTTTATTTATTAATATATATATTTATTTGTATATAGATTTAGTTATATTTACTCATATATTAATATATATTTATATTAACATATATATATATATATTTAGTTATATTAATATATATATAGTTATATTTATATATTCATATATTTATTCATATATTAATATATATTTATAAGATCGGTTTAAAATACATTTTTAAAATATGATTTTTTTTGTGTGTTTATAAATAAATAAATACATATATACAACACACACATATATATATTATATGTGTATCTGTAAGTATAATTATACATGTTTATATATGTTTACAAATATTATATATTAATATGTATATACATGTGTTTAGAATATATAGATAATATATATCAGTTTATCAATACATATGCACATGCATATATATATATATACATACACATTATATAGGTATATAAATATTCATATATTTTTATTTTAAATAAAATGAATATTTGTTTTTTATTTAGATAAGGCTTATATATTGAGAAATAAATTTTATATGTAAATATGTTTAATTATTTATTTATAAAATTAAATTTTTATGTGTGAATATAAAAAAAATATGTATATATTGTTATATATTTGATTAAAAATAATAGTACATTATTAAAAATGATAACAAGCCTTGAAAACCTAAAAACAGGTAAAAATGGAGAAACCCTCAAAACCCGTAAATACAGTCAGAAAGTCAAATAAACCCTAAACTCAGGGTAAGGATGAAAAATTCTGATTTGACAGTCTGTTCCATCTCTATGACCAGTAAAATCAAAGATCCTCAAACAAGATTTGATATGATAGGTGGTGGAGGTCGAATGGACAGGAAGATCATAAGTTATAGTTGTTTGAAAAAACAGCAGACATGACAAAAGTGCTAGAAATGGGGGCTTGAAAAACCGAACAAACCATAGTAACTGAAACGGGCATAACTTCTGATTTGGGGGTCTGTTTTAGATTTTTTACTAGTCAAACTGAATCTCATGGAATGAACTATGGTATAACAGGTAGCGGAGGACAAAAAGACACACAGATTTGGAGTTATTACCATTTTAAGAAAAATTTGACAGGGCACCGGACATGAAAATAAAGTTTTAGATCCCTTATGATGGTTTTTTGGGATTTTAGGGTCTATTATGTAACTATAATTTTGTTATATTCATCCTTATATGTATATATCTTCACTGCCTTCAATTTGATATGTGGTAGGGCCCAAACAGACACCCGGAGCGGAAGTTATGATCGTTTAAAGTTGGAGTTTTTTTAGAGTGGTATAACTGATATATCTTCCATTTATTTGATATTATCACATTTTTTATTGGAATTTGTCCTCAACCATCTCAATAGATTCTATTTTACTACTCATGGAACTCAAACAGACACCCTAAGTAGAAGTTATGGTTGTTTCAGTGAGTTACAGGTTTCTTAGGTTTTTAGGCGCTAGGAGGGTTGCTCAATTTCAAACAATCATAACTTCTGATTTGGGTGTCCATTTTCTCTCTATCACATATCAAATAGAATCTTGTGAAAATATCTACACTCTAGTGACCACAGAAACCCCTTATCATGTTCTTTAAGTCCAAAAAAGGCCCATAATTCTTCCCAACAGTCATAAGTTCTGCTCAGGGTGTCTGTTTTTCCATAACTTCTAATCCGGGTGTCCGTTTTGCCTCTACCACATATAAAATTGATGCTTGTGAATAAAACTACACTCTAGTGACCACTGGAACACCATATCATATTCTTCAGGGCCTGAAAAGGTCCTTAATCCCTCCAAACATTCATAACATCTTCTTCGGGTGTTGGTTTTGCGTCTACCACATATCAAATCAATCAAAAACATATTTAAAAAATATATATTATATTTATATCAATATAAATACTTATATATCAATATATTATTTTTTATGATATATATATATATATATATTAAATATACACTTTATAAGCACTAGTAAAAAAATCGCTGATAAAGCCCCCTATCAGCGCTACTAAAAAATACTGATAAAGGGGGCCCCTTTAACAGTGCTAAAGAAAGCGCTAATAAAGGGGGTGCCTTTATCAGCACTAAAAAAAGAATTGATAAAGGGTATTTTTAACATCACTAGCACTGATAAAGTAACCCCCTTTATCAACACTTTTTTTAGTGTTGTTAAAGGGTGGCACTGCGGAAACCCGGTTTTGTGGTAGTGTTTCACCACATAATTTGATGGTTCAAAACCAACTGTAGTACTGTAAAATGAATTTATACACCTTTTTGTCTCCAATATTGATGATTCTTATACTATGGGAATAAATTAATACTCAAATTAGCATAATGAAATAACTTCTTAAAATTAAATAATATTACCATAGACTTCTCGTTATTTATCTGATCATTTTCCTTTCACTCACAAGCCACATGTCCAAACATTTCACATCAGTAAAACTTCATGTAATTTACAATACGTTCCCCATGATTCATTTTACCAAACTTATCACAAGATTGGAAATTTATTTTCTTACCACTATATTTATTTTATAAATTCTTCTCCATTGTATTCTGTCCAAACTGTTTTTATGCTTACTTTCCTAGAATACATGATGATCGGAAAACTCTATTTCTACCTTCTCATCACACTAAACAGGTTTCCCATAACTTTTTAATTCATAGGAAGCTAAAAAAATTATATCTTGGTTTCAACCCTGTGTAAAACTAATTAATCATACTATCAAGATCCTGAATAAAATCATGTACATACCTATCCAATCTTTTAAAATTTTCTTTATATGGGGCTACTTAATCTTCATCTTTTTGGATTCAATTAGAAAAAATGTTTCTAATTTATTATTCAAACAACTTTATGGAGATATTTATCTAGAAAAATATTTTTAAATGTTTCCCATTCCATGGAATCAGAAACATATCTCTCTTTTGTATTCTTAGCCAAATACCATCAGCGATCATCCTCACCTTAAAAATGATAAATGGAAAGGGTTACTTTTTGATGTTCTAAACATCCCAAGACTTGAAATATATTTTCCAATGCATTGGTCCATCCTTAGGCTACCCCTGGATTATAATATCCATTAAATTATGAAGGATGTTGTCTTATAAAATGTTTCACTATCAGCATGTTCTTCTATAGAAGATTTGGATGCTCTATTACATTAATACCACCACCATTTATAGCTTGTTTAAATTTATGCATATCAACAACAAACTAATCAATTCCTATTACAACCATCTTGAGATACTAATTTTTAAGTATATTTTTCTCTCAGTGTCTTCCTACTCCAAATTCCATGTCTAATCTATGGAAAACCATTCTGAATAGACATATTTTAGATGAAATAACATGAAAACCTTAAAACTATATAATATAATAAACATAGATTAAAATATATTAAATGTATTTACTTTTATTATCTTAACCACTAAATTTATCTAAACCCTAATCTGATACCAACTATAATGAATTGGTATTAAACATTACATATACTAGTATCATTAGACTATAAGTCACTTTCTTCCATTCCTAATGATCTTTTAGGTTTATAGTTTTAGATAATTAGTTCACAAATCATGCATAACAAAGCCATATATTATAAAGTGGATACTTGAAATTAGTATCCACTTTTTCCATAATATAAAACTTTTAAAATAAAACAATTTTTTTGGGGGGGAAGGAGCTCTACTTAAATGGCGAATGGAACCCTAGTGGATGACTGAAGATGATTTTACCCCCCTTCCTGGAGGTGGGAAAGGGGAGGATGGTATGATTCCACCTCTGAGGTCACGAACCCCCTTCGTACCTTTCACTAATCCCTGGTATCTCCCGGAGTTCCCAGAGATAGTGGTAATCCTGGAGGTTCCAGACCTTTATCTTGGTAATACTTAAATCCCGATTTTAGTGTCGGATTTCTCTAAGGCAACGAGTTATCTTGATCTAACTTTGGTGGTGAGATTCAATTATCATAAACCGTCAGTTGATGATTTCGATCGGTTTGTTTTTGGGAAATGTGATCTGCAAGATCGCATGGTCGTCGGCCTTCTGGATAGTCAACATTTTATGATCTGTTTTGCCTCTAAGGAAGACCTAATACGTTCATGGTCCAATGCACCCAGGCGATACAACAGTTATAAGTTTCTTCTCCTCTGGTGGAATTTTGATCTTTGTATGAATCACGACCTAAACTCCATATCAATTTGGGTAAGTTTTCCTCATTTACCTTTACCTTTCCAAAACCTCGTGATTATACATATGCTTGGGAATCTGGTAGGTCAATTTTTGTGTTTCGATGTTTGAACATCCATGATGAGTCACCCGATCAATCCTTGGTTGTGTGTTGAGGTGGATATCTCAATATATCTGGTGGAATGGGTCTGGATTTCGATGGGTTAGGAATTTAGATGGAAGCAGGTAGTGGTTTATGAATTATATATGGACTACTACATAACTTGAAATAGATTGGGGCACTTAGATGTTAGGTGTCATGGTGGTGTATCTAGAAGGAGGTCCCCAGGTCTATAGAGGAGGCTAGGAAAACTCGTTGATAGGAGGAGGATGCTTGGTGTGGATACTCAAGTAGGCAATGCACCTGGGCCAGGTCCCTAGGTTGAATCTGTTCTAAAAAAGGCCAGATGAAGTTCCCGCAAATCCTTTGGTATATTCATTGTTAATTAGAATGAAACAGGACCTAAACCAAGGGACTGGTGTCATGGGAGCTGCAGACAGAAGTGATGCTGGAATGGCATAAAGCACTCATGTGGATGTAGGGGTGAGACAAAAGGATCCATGGGTCATTAATGGACTGTCTTTTCTTGATATCATCCGGGAGGAGGGAGGCTTTCTTGATGGAGGTTTTGATGTGGTAAATAAATGCAGCAGTGGCAAGGAAAGTGAAGGGAGGCAGGGGTCTTTGATGGAGGACAAGGTTGGAAAGCTATCTGTTGCAGTGGTGGACTATGGTGTCAGTCTGCCTTTGGGGGATCCAATGATCTATGGATGGGCTATTGAGGATGATCGTTTGATGTTTATGGTGTCCACAAGGAACTGTTTTCATGGGCAGGAGAATGATATTGTGGAAGCCAGTTTGTAGACTTAGAATGAGGGTGCAGTGAATAAGGAAGTGGGCAATGGGTTATGTGCAGGTCTGAATAAGGATGCAGTGAATGAAGAAGTGGAAAATGGGTTATGTGCAGGTTAGAAGGTGATGGACCAGCTGCATTTTCTTTCAATGATTGACATGAATAGCCATCCTCAGCAAAATCGGATGAGGAAATATAAGCAAATGCAGGTCCCTGGTAAATGGGGGGATGTTTCTGATAGTGAGAAGGAAAATTATGGTGGGGACAGACCCTCATACAGTGACATTATTCAGGGGGTGATGAAGCTATCATTTGGAAATCATGAGGATATGACTATCTTTCCACGAAGACAATCAAGGAAAGATTATTCATATATACCGAAACCAATGCCCACTAGATCCTCTACCCATAAAAAAGGTGGAGCAGTCCCCAGGAAAAATAATAATGAATCTCTTTCATTGGAGTGATTAAACCTTAGAAGTAAGTATGCCAAAGTCCTGAGGCACTATGAAATCCTAGAGTGGGATTTGGTGACTGCGGAGGAAGATTTTTATCATAGAGATGGTGATGGGTTTGGTTTTGATGTGTTGTAGTTGTTGTGTTTGGTTTGTGGTTCTTGTTTACTGAATTTTTCCTTCCTTAATAAATGGTCAGAGGCTTTTCTCTAGGTACGCTTTTCTGGTAAAAATATTCACAACTTTTAATATAAGGCCCCGGCCTTAAACCTTACTTAATATTGAATTAAATGAATAATTCACATTGAGTATCTTTTCAGGTTTAGAGTTTTAGAGAATTAGGACATAACTATTACATCTCAAAAGATTACAAAGTAGACACTTCTACTATGTTTCCATAAAATAAAATAAAAACTCTTAAAAAGAGACATATCTAGTTCCATGTTTTATATAGCATGACTTTCCATTGATCCTATCCTTGACCCTATTCCACATTAAGTCCTGTGAAAAACATTTCAAAAAAACTTGGGGTGAGCATAAAAAGCTCAGTAAGGGATACACAAAGAATGAAAACTGTTAGTTTTTCAAACATCACGTAAACCATGTATACTTTATCAAAGTAATACCTTCACCTTCTTGAAGCAGTAAAAACTCTTCACTGAATAAAATATCATTACTTACCCTTTTGTAACCAAAGGATTACCATAAAACCCATATAAAGAACACATAACATATAAAGTTAACTTGGGACATAAACATACTTAAGTGGAATAACCATATGGTCGACTTCCACACATATCATTTAATGGAATAGACATACGGACAACTTCCATACATACTTAATGTAATAGACATACGGCCTACTTCAATACCCAATGCATTGGAGGTTATAACGTAACCACCCGTCCTAGTATTCACGGCACCACCCGTCATATGGTTTATCACGTAACCACCCGTCAAATGTCCAAGTACCAATATAAAATCATAAAACAAATATAATGGAAAGAAAACATTTCCACACTTTGATCACAATATATCACATAAATATATTGACATAAAAAATCCACTATAAAAACCATTTTCAATACCAGAATACATAAAATATTATATGGTATTTATTTCATTTTAAAAACATTACGGCTTGTTGAGGAAGCCGAAGACCAAATAATACTCATGGCGGCGGAAAAGGTCGTTGTCACCACGTACGTTAAAAAAAATTCCTTTTTTTCATTTAGTAAAACGATTCATAGAAAAATATTCCTTTTGTATAAAAGTAAAAGTCAAAGGGGTTTATACACCGTATAAAAGAAAGTTGTGTATAAAACAAAATATGCCTCAATGAAAGGAGATTGAGACGAAGTCCCTTACCCCGGGTCTGACTTGACTCGATCGTTCTTTAACGTCCTGAATAATAAACTTGAGTTAATTTCTACTTGCTTAAGAACCTTTTACAAGATTATTATTCCTTTTATATCACTTATTTCCATGTTATAAACATTATGTAATCATTTAAGTTAATAATGTTTGTTTTGTCGATATTTGGTTCTTAAGTCGAAAGTGGACTTCTTACAATTACATGTTATTCGTGTGGTCAAAGGTTCATGATATCCAGAATGATATTCATGATTTGGATATCATATATATATCATATATAGCCAGAATATACATGTATTTATAATATTACATAATCATTTAGAGGTAAGAAATGAAATGCACCGTTCATGGAGACGGTAAGCCGTACGTACGCATGAACGCTACTTTCATTTCTATATCATATTAATTGAATTAAAACTAAATTAGAGGTATGTATATTTTAATTACAGAATTATATTCATCATTTATATTTAACATACATTATATATATCCATTATAAATATGTACTTATAATAGTACATTACATTTGGGGATAAGAAATGAAATGCACCGTTCATGGAGACGGTAAGTCGTACGTACGCATAAACGCTACTTTCATTTCTATCTCATATATTAATGGAAAGAAATAATAATGATATAGAGGTATATTATAATTCCATTATAACATCATACATAATAACTTTAAATCCATCCTTTATACGTCCCACATATGGCATTAACGAATCACATCACTTTGAGGGGGCGGTAGTCCGCACTTCCTTAAATGAAGATATCGCGTTTACCCATAATGGAAACCATAAAGTTATGCCCAAAATGAAAAATACAGAAGCTTAAGGAAAAAATAAACATATTATATATCATATATAAATATATTTTCATCTTAATGGCCACCTTTGAAGGTGTTAAAAGAATGTTGAACAATCATCGTTTCGGGAGGCAGAAATTCGCCATCCACGGAAACAGTATGTTCTTTAACCATTATATGTAGGTGTGTGTAAGTGTAGCTCGAATACATATTATAAAAACATCCTAGTATATTGAGGGTACTGGAGTTGTTACAAAATAAATTAATAAAAAGAGTTTAGGGGGTTGGAGAAGCAAAATAAAACAAAAGGACTCAAGTGAAGACATTACCTTAAAATCGGGTAACTCCCTTTGGTTTGAGCTCAAAGACTTCCTTGGGAAGACTTCTACCCAAAGTGAGGCTTCAAGGAGTAATAGAGGGATGTGGAGAGACAAAATAGGCAGGGTATGGCCGATCCAAAGGCTTTGGAAGTGTGTGTAAGGTGGTAGAGGTGGGGGCTTTTTATAATAGGAGAGGAGGGGCACTCTTGTAAAGTTACAAAATGTTACTTTATTTTCAAAAGAGTTTCGGATTTTAAAGGTCCCACATTGATTTATTTCGAGTATAAGGTGATGAGGGTTCTAAATCCACTCATCCAATAGGTTTTGGACATGTGTAGGTCTTATATTTTACATTATCTTTCCATTTTATTTAAATCGTTAAATAATGAGGTCATTGCTTCATCATCATGATGTCATAAATAATTTAATTTATTTAATGTCTAAAAATTATAAAAAAATTACTATGATGTAGGAAATATTTTTATATTTCCAATGAAAATTTATAGT
Source organism: Viscum album (assembly GCA_963277665.1). Taxonomy (NCBI): domain Eukaryota; kingdom Viridiplantae; phylum Streptophyta; class Magnoliopsida; order Santalales; family Viscaceae; genus Viscum; species Viscum album. Next base: position 1,285,991,928 of record OY728140.1, read on the forward strand.
CAAAAATATGACTTGTATAACTCCATGTAAAATTTGTTTTAGTAAAACATTTCATGTTTGTGTCATTTTTTACTATAACATTAAATACAAGGTATTTATGTCATTTTCAAACCAAAGTGGCTCCATGGGGTCCCCAAGTTGACCAATGGATTTTCTTGGTCGGCCATGACACATCCAATGATGGTAGGACATGTGTCTAGGTCATTTCATTTTATTAAAACATTATTCTTACCTTAAACTACACTAATTACCTCTAATCAAGATTAAGAACTTAAGAGTTACTATTCACCAAAAAATTATTTTAATCTAATTGAACCAAATTTTACTTATTAATGACAACCATGTATGTCAGATTTTTTGAAATTAAAAACACAGATGTGGTAAAATTTCATTTAAACGAAAAATCAGTTTTTATAAGTACCACTTAGTGGTTTCACTATTCATCAAAAATTGAAGTTTTTCAGAAAAATACCAAAAATTTACCCTAAGATTTATTTGATATTCCGAATTCAAAAATGAAGTCTATTTTAAAAAATTCAAAACATATAAGTCACATTAATTAATTTAATAATTAATTCCCGTTGTCATGACAAATAGCGTGTTTTTATGAAACAATAAGTATCAAAAGATTGACACTAGTTTAAGTCTGATTTCAAAGTGAAATTAATTACAATGACCACTATTGGATTTAATGGTAAAAATATTTTCTAATTTCACTTTAAAACAAATTCAAATGATAATCTAATTATATAAATAAATTAGATTAAAAAGAGGTTTTGAATTAAAATACAACATTTTACACTATTCATTAAAAAATGAACTTTATCGGAAAGATACCAAAAATTTACACAAAACAAATTTTGATGTCCTGATTCTAAAGAAGAGTTATATTTTGTCCAATAGAATTTATAAGATTGATCAAAACTATATTTAATGACGGTTTTCCATCAAAAAGTGATAAGTGAACCTTTAGTGAAAATTAGGGTATAAATGCCTAAAATTGAATTCTTTCCGTATTTTAATCCTTTATCTTTTATTGGATAAATGTAAAAACATTTAAAAAACATATATAATCATATTTTAGTTAATTATATCCATTCCTGCCAATACAACGGCTACATGTTAACTACCATTTAAAATAATATTATTATATTACTAGTGTGCAACATAAGTTTTCAAAGGAACTCATCGTTGCGTATCGTGTACGCTATCGAACATAGAAACCCCTTTAAAGTAAAATTAATATTTAATTCTTAAATATTAATAAATACGAAAATGTTTTATTCATTATTTACCTGGGATGTTACATCCTTTCCCCATTTTGGGAATTGCGTCCTCGCAATTTTATTCACTTATCAAAATAAGTGGGGGTATTTATCCCTCATAGCATTTTCAGATTCCCACGTTTCCTCTTCAACCATATGGTTTTTCCACAAAACCTTTACCTGGTGGATTACCTTATTTCGCAACACTTTCTCTCTTCGGTCAAGAATCTGGACTGGTTGTTCTTCATAAGAGAGATTCTCTTCCATATGAACTACCTCTGGGCTCAAAACATGAGATGAATCTGGCATATAATTCCTCAACATCGAAACATGAAAAACATTGTGTACATGAGATAAGCTCGGAGGTAATTCCACTCTGTATAAAACTGAAAAAAATCTCTCCAGAATTTCATATGGTCCAATGAACCTTGGACTCAGCTTTCCTTTCTTACCAAATCGCATCACACTTTTCCATGGAGAAACCTTGAGAAAAACATGATCACCTACCTCGAAAGATAGATCCTTCCTACAGTTATCTGCATAACTCTTCTGCCTGCTTTGAGCTGTTCTCATGTGTTTCTGAATCAACTGAACCTTTTCTGCCATCTCTTCTATCAATTCGGGTCCCATCAGCTTCCTTTCACCCACTTCATCCCAAAATGCTAGAGTTCGACACCGCTTCCCATATAATACTTCAAATGGTGTCATATGTATACTGGAATGAAAACTGTTATTATATGAAAACTCAACCAAAGAAAGATGTTGGTCCCAACTTCCCTGATAATCCATCGAACAAGCTCGTAGCATATCCTCCAAGGTCTGAATTGTTCGTTCTGACTGCCCATCTGATTGAGGATAAAAAGCTGTACTAAAATTTAATTCAGTACCCAACGACTTCTGAAGGCCTTTATAAAAGTTATAAGTAAACCTAGGATCATGGTCAGATACAATGGAGAGAGGAAATCCATGTAACCTGACTATCTCCTTAAGATACAAATGGGAAAGTTGATCTAGGGAAAAATTATCTCGTATAGGAAGGAAATGAGCAGATTTAGTCAAGCGATCAATAATAACCCAGATTTCATTATTACCTCAAGATGTCTTCGTTAATCCCACAAAAAAAGTCCATGGATATATTCTCTCATTTCCACTCTAGCACTGGTAGAGGCTGAAGCATCCCTTTCGGTAACTCCCGCTCTGCTTTAACCTGCTGACAAGTCAAACACTTCACAGTAAAATCAGCAATATCTCTTTTCATTCCATCCCACCAGTAATACTCCCGCAGATCTCTATACATATTAGTACTGCCAGGATGAACTAAAAACAGGGAACTATGAGCCTCACATAACAACTCATTCTTCAACTGTGAATCACATGGAACACATAATCTCTTCCCAAACCTCAAAACACAATCACTATCATTGTTGAATTCAGGAAACTTACCTTTCTGAACCAGCTCTACCTTTTTCTGCAACTCACTGTCTTGCTTTTGTGCTTGCTTGATTCTGTCTGATAGAGAAGATCTCACTGATACCTGAAACAAAACATAAGGACATCCTGCACCAACAACTTCTATTCCAAAGTTCATCAAATCAAAAACCAAAGGATCTCATTCCAAACGTAGCATGGTTAATGAAGCATTACTTTTTCGACTCAAAGCATCAGCCACTTTATTTGCTTTTCCCGGATGGTAGTGAATTTTACAATCATAATCCTTGATTAATTCCAGTCATCTCCTCTGTCTAATGTTCAATTCTTTTTGAGTGAATATATACTTTAAAATTTTTTGATCAGTATATATTTCACACTTTACTCCATACAAATGATGCCTCCAAATTTTTAAAGCAAAAACAACAGCAGCTAATTCCAAATCATGTGTAGGGTAATTTACCTCATGAGTTTTCAACTGACATGAAGCATAAGCAATTACCTGATCATTCTGCATAAGTACACAACCAAGTCCCTTCAACGAAGCATCACTGTATATAACAAACTCACCATTCCTGGAATGAAGTGCCAAAACTGGAGCATTCACCAATCTTCTCTTCAACTCCTGAAAACAATCATCACATTCTTTTGTCCAGATGAACTTAACACCCTTACGAGTTAGCTTAGTCATTGGACTAGATAACCGTGAAAATTTTTCAACAAACCTTCGGTAGTAACCTTCCAAACCAAGAAAACTATGGATCTCGATTACATTTGTAGGTCTTGTCCATTCTTCAACAACTTTTGTTTTAGCAGGATCAATAGTTATGCCATCTTTTGAAACAATGTGACCCAGGAAAGAAATTTGTTGTAACCAAAACTCACACTTGTTGAATTTTCTATATAGTTTCTTTTCTTTTAAGGTTTGAAAGATAACCTTTAAATGACTTTCATGCTCCTCTTTACTTTTAGAAAACACCAAAATATCATCAATTAAAACAACCACAAACTTATCCAAGAACTCATGGAAAATTCTATTCATAAGGTCCATGAATACAGCAGGTGCATTGGTTAACCCAAAAGGTATAACTACAAATTCATAATGGACATATCTAGTACAGAACGCAGTCTTCAGAACGTCTGCTTCTTTTACTTCCAACTGATGGTACCCCAACCTCAAGTCAATCTTCAAAAAATACTGAGCTCCCTAGATCTGATCAAACAAATCATCGATATGAGGCAAAGGATACATGTTCTTAATAGTAATATTATTCAAGGCTCTATAATCAATGCAAAGTCTCATTGATCCATCATTCTTTTTAAAAAATAAGACAGTAGCACCCCATGGTGAAGTGCTAGGTTGAATGAAACCTTTATCTAATAACTACTGCAATTGCTTCTTTAACTCTAAAAGTTCAACTTGAGCCATTCGATAAGGGGGTTTTGAAATTGGCTTAGAATCAGGAACTAAGTCAATAGTAAATTCAACTTCCCGATCATGAATAACACCAGGAAACTCATCAGGAAAAACATAAAGATACTCATTTACCACTGGCACATCATTAATCTGAACAGTTCCTTTATTTTCAACAATATGTGCAAGGTAACATTCATTTCCATCTTTTACTAGTTTCTCAACTTCCTGATATGTTATCAAAATCAAGGGTTCATTCTTGTACACAAACTGAAAATATTTCTGAAAAGAAACCATTTTAGCTCTGCAGTCAATCTTAGCATGATAAACAGAAAGCCAATCCATGCCCAAAATAACATCAAACTCTACTAGAGGCAAAACAATAAGGTTTTCTGGTAGATTATTTCCACAGACAAGGATATGAAGGTTCTTATAATTCCTTTTTGTCTCAACGTTCCCTCCGGGTGTTTTTACCATAAGTTCAGGATTCATATCTTGAGATGGAATTTCCAATTTACTAGAAAACTTCTCAGAAATGAAAGAATGTGTAGACCCTAAATCAAACAACACATTGGCATAATTTGAACAAACAAACAGTGTACCTGATACTACTTCATTCGATGTCCCAACATCTGCTGAAGTTGTTGCAAAGGATTTCACCACCCCTTTCTATTTTTAGTCTAGCTGCATTCCCCCAGTTGAGTTCTTAATTGGACACTCATTTGCATAATGACCCATTTCATTACACTTAAAACATCTTAGCTTTTCATTTCCTACTTGATCATCTTCCTTACAGTTACGAGCAATATGACCAGACTTACCACACCGAAAGCACTTACCAGACTTGGATAAACATTCTCCAGGATGCATTTTACCACAATTCTCACAGGATGGATATTTGGTTTTCTTACCTCCTTGCTTCTTTGATGAATTCTTCCCCTTTGCCTGCCAACTGGACCTCTTATTCTGTTGTTTGTCATAGAACACCTGATCATCGGCAAACTCCATTTCCACCTTCTCCGCACATCGAACAAGTTTTTCATAACTTTTGAACTCACGAGAGGATAAAGACCTTCGATAATTTTTCTTTAACCCTGAGTAAAAACAGTTTATTTTACTATCAAGATCTCGTATGAAGTTTGGAGCATACCTTTCCAATCGAGTGAACTTTTCTTCATAAGTAGCCACTGAATCATCCTCCTGCCTCAATTCTAGGAACTATTTTTCCATCCTAAGATGAACCACCTTAGGAAAATATTTCTCAAGAAACATACCTTTGAATTTTTCCCAGTGAAGATCCTCAATCTCATCACTATCCCTGATATTTTTCACCATCGACCACCACTGATCAGCTTCACCTTCAAAATGGTAAACAGCAAGAATAACCTTTTGATGTTCTGAACACCCCATGACATCAAATATATTCTCTAGTGCTTTAATCCACCCTTCAGCTTGCACAGGGTCAGATGATCCTTTGAATGATGGGGGATGTTGCTTCATGAAATGTTCCACCATTGACATGTTCCTCTGCGGTTGATCTGGATGATCTTGTGCATGGATACCACCACCATTTATAGCCTGAGTCAACTATGCCATCACTGCAACGAACTGTTCAGTTTCGATTCCAACCATCTCAGGTTGCGGATTTGGAAGGTTGTCTTCCTCTTGATGTCGTCCCAACATAGCAGCTTTGTTTCCTCTGCGGAAAACCATTCTGAACACAGAAATATCTTAGGCGAAGTAACATGGTAATCTTTAAATGCTATATCATTTCAATCATACCATAAATTAACTTATAATTTTACACTTTTCTAACTCCTAAAGTTGTCTAAACCGACCTCTGATACCAACTATAAGGCCCCAGCCTTAAACCTTACTTAATATTGAATTAAATGAATAATTCACATTGAGGATCTCTTCAGGTTTAGAGTTTTAGAGAATTACGACATAACTATTACATCTCAAAAGATTACAAAGTAGACACTTCTACTATGTTTCCATAAAATAAAATAAAACTCTTAAAAAGAGACATGTCTAGTTCCATGTTTTATATAGCATGACTTTCCCTTGATCTCGTCCTTAACCCTATTCCACATTAAGTCCTGTGAACAACATTTCAAAAAAACTTGGGGTGAGCATAAAAAGCTCAGTAAGGGATACACAAAGAATGAAAACTGTTAGTTTTTCAAATATCACGTAAACCATGTATACTTTATCAAAGTAATACCTTCACCTTCTTGAAGCAGTAAAAACTCTTCACTAAATAAAATATCATTACTTACCCTTTTGTAACCAAAGGATTACCATAAAACCCATATAAAGAACACATAACATATAAAGGTAACTTGGGACATAAACATACTTAAGTGGAATAACCATACGGTCTACTTCCACACATATCACTTAATGGAATAGCCATACGGCCAACTTCCATACATACTTAATGGAATAGCCATACGGCCGACTTCCATACCCAATGCATTGGAGGTTATAACATAACCACCCATCCTGGTATTCACGGAACCACCCGTCATATGGTTTATCACGTAACCACCCGTCAAATGTCCAAGTACCAATATAAAATCATAAAACAAATATAATGGAAAGAAAACATTTCCACACTTTGATCACAATATATCACATAAATATATTGACATAATAAACCCATTATAAAAACCATTTTTAATACCAAACTACATAAAAGATTATATTGTATTTATTTAATTTTAAAAACATTATGGCTTGTTGAGGAAGCCAAAGACCAAATAATACTCGCGGCGGCAGAAAAGGTCGTTGTCACCGCGTACGTTAAAAAAACATTCATTTTTTTCGTTTAGTAAAACGCTTCGTAGAAAAAGATTCCTTTTGTATAAAAGTAAAAGTCGAAGGGGTTTATACACCGTATAAAATAAAGTTTTGTATAAAACGAAATATGCCTCAATGAAAGGAGATTGATATGAAGTCCCTTACCTCGGGTCTGACTTGACTCGATCGTTCTTTAACGTCCTGAATAATAAACTTGAGTTAATTTATAATTTCTTAAGAACCTTTTACAAGCTTATTATTCCTTTTATATCACTTATTTCCATGTTATAAACATTATTTAATCATTTAAGTTAATAATGTTTGTTTTGTCGATATTTGGTTCTTAAGTCCAAAGTGGACTTCTTACAATTACATGTTATTCGTGTGGTCAAAGGTTCATTATATCCAGAATGATATTCATGATTTGGATATCATATATATATCATATATATCCAGAATATACGTGTATTTATAATATTACATAATCATTTAGAGGTAAGAAATGAAATGCACCGTTCATGGAGATGGTAAGCCGTACGTACGCATGAATGCTACTTTCATTTCTATGTCATATTAATGGAATTAAAACTAAATGAGAGGTATGTATATTTTAATTACAAAATTATATTCATCATTTATATGTAACATACATTATATATATCCATTATAAATATGTACTTATAATAGTACATTACATTTGGGGATAAGAAATGAAATGCACCGTTCATGGAGACGGTAAGCCGTACGTACGCATGAACGCCACTTTCATTTATATCTCATACATTAATGGAAAGAAATAATAATGATATAGAGGTATATTATAATTCCAGTATAACATCAAACATAATAACTTTAAATCCATCCATTATACATCCCACATATGGCATTAACGAATCACATCACTTTGAGGGGGCGGTAGTCCGCACTTCCTTAAATGAAGATATCGTGTTTACCCTTAATGGAAACCATAAAGGTATTACAAAAATGAAAAATAAAGAAGCTTAAGGAAAACAAAAACATATTATATATCATATATAAATATAGTGTCATCTTAATGGCCACCTTTTAAGGTGTTAAAAGAATGTTGAACAATCATCGTTTCGGGAGGTAGAAATTCTCCATCCATGGAAACAGTATGTTCTTTAACCATTAAATGTAGGTATGTGTAAGTGTAGCTAGAATACTTCTTATAAAAACATCCTAGTATATTTAGGATACTTTAGTTGTTACAAAATAAATGAATAAAAAGAGTTTAGGGGGTTGGAGAAGCAAAATAAAACAAAAGGACTCAAGTGAAGACATTACCTTAAAATCAGGTAACTCCCTTTGGTTTGAGCTCAAAGGCTTCCTTGGGAAGACTTCTGCCCAAAGTGAGGCTTCAAGGAGTAAGAGAGGGATGTGTAGAGACACAATGGGCATGGGTTTTCTGATCCAAAGGCTTTGGAAGTGTGGGTAAGGTGGTAGAGGTGGGGCCTTTTATAAGAGGAGAGGAGGGGCACTCTTGTAAAGTTACAAAATGTTACTTTATTTTCAAAAGAGTTTCGGATTTTAAAGGTCCCACATTGATGTATTTCGAGGATAAGGTGATGAGGGTTCGAAATACACTCATCCAATAGGTTTTGGACATGTTTAGGTCTTATATTTTACATTAGCTTTCCATTTTATTTAAATCATTAAATAATGAGGTCATTGCTGCATCATCATGATGTCATAAATAATTTAATTTATTTAATGTATAAAAATTATAAAAAATTACTATGTTGTAGGAAATATTTTTATCTTTCCTTATAGTCAAAAATATGACTTGTATAACCCCATGTAAAAATTGTTTTAGTAAAACATTTCATGTTTGTGTCATTTTTTACTTTAACATTAAATAAAAGGTATTTATGTCATTTTCCAACCAAATTGGCTCCATGGGGTCCCCAAGTTGACCCATGGATTTTCTTGGTCGACCATGACACATCCAATGAGGGTAGGACATGTTTCTAAGTCATTTCATTTTATCAAAACATTATTCTTACCTTAAACTACACTAATTACCTCTAATCGCGATTAAGAACTTAAGAGTTACTATTCACCAAAAAAATTATTTTAATCTCATTGAACCACATTTTACTTATTAATTACAACCATGTATGTCGGATTTTTTGAAATTCAAAACACAGAAGTGGTAAAATTTCATTTAAATGAAAAATCAGTTTTTATAAGTACCACTTAGTGGTTTCACTATTCATCAAAAATTGAAGTTTTTCAGAAAAATACCAAAATTTCACCCTAAGCTATATTTGATATTCCGAATTCAAAAATGAAGTCTATTTTACAAAATTCAAAACATATAAGTCACATTAATTAATTTAATAATTAATTCCCGCTGTCATGACAAATAGCGTGTTTTTATGAAACAATAAGTATCAAAAGATTGACACTAGTTTAAGTCCGATTTCAAAGTGAAATTAATTCCAACTACCACTATTGGATTTAATGGTAAAAATATTTTCTAATTTCAGTTTAAAACCAATTCAAATGATAATCTAATCATATAAATAAATTAGATTAAAAAGAAGTTTTGAATTAAAATACAACATTTTACACTATTCATTAAAAATGAACTTTATCGGAAAGATACCAAAAATTTACACAAAGTAAATTTTGATGTCCTGATTCTAAAGAAGAGTTATATTTGGTCCAATATAAGTTATAAGATTGATCATAACTATATTTAATGACGGTTCTCCATCAAAAGGTGATAAGTGAACCTTTAGTGAAAATTAGGGTATAAATGCCTAAAATTGAATTCTTTCCGTATTTTAAGCCTTTATCTTTTATTGGATAAATGTAAAAACATTTAAAAAACATATATAATCATATTTTAGTTATTTATATCCATTCTCTCCAATACAACGCCTACATGTTAACTACCATTTAAAATAATATTATTAAATTACTAGTGTTCAACGTAAGTTTGCAAAGGAAATCATCGTTGCCTATCGGGTACGCTATCAAACATAGCAACCCCATTAAAGTAAAATTAATATTTAATTCGTAAATATTAATAAATATGAAAATGTTTTATTCATTATTTACCTGGGATGTTACATTTAAGTTAAATTATTCTATTCTTTTACCCATCCTTAAACCTTGTGGAAAACATTTTAAAACATGGGATTAGCACAAAAATCTCAATAGGGGAAAAAAATAAGAAATTAGTTAGTCTATTGAAAAACATGAAAACCCATGAAACCCCTTTTCTTAATAATAAACCTTTTTACCTGTAAATGGATTCATCTTTTTTTTTAAATGATCATTATCTTACTTTTTCAAAATAAATTATTTATATGAAAACTCATTAGAAATCGTAGAAAAGTCATGTAGGTTCCTTGGGACATCATCTTCATAGAATATTTTCAAATTAGAATAATCATACGGTCGACTTCTAATATAATTTGTAGATAAACATAATCATTACCCAACATATTTGAGAGCTATAATATGGATCACCAGTCATATTATGAGCTATAATGAGGCTTAAACCATCATATCATGAGATATAATGTGGTTAAACTCGTTTTATAAGATTTATTGGGATCATCCATTATAATAAACAATGTACAAGGACAATATCATGAATAAAATATTTTAATCTTTCATCTTTTCATCATAAAACCCTTGAAAAATCTTTTAAACTTGTATATAAAACTCATTTAGATATCAAAATACCCTTTTATTTTAAAAACTGATTTCCAATACCAAAATACCTAGAAAAATGGTTAGTGGTTTTTTCTTTTAATAAAACATTAAATCTTTTAATGGAATTCAAACTTCAAATAATGGTTATGATTATAGGAAAATTTATTGTTATTGTATACGTTAAAATAAAACATTCTTTTTGTCTTTTGTAGAGAAAATAAATCATTTCAAAAAAATATTACTTTTTAAAATATCTTTGAAAAATTCAAATGATACATAAAATATTTCTTTATAATTAGTTCATATCTATAAAAAATATATTCATAAAATAATTTTTAAAACCTGAACATAGAAGAGAATGATTTAGAAAATAAATATTTGAAACAAGGTTTTAAGTTAAAGTGTCCTTTATCAAGAGTCCAAATCATCTAATACATTATTTAGATTACTATTTAATTAAATTAAGTTAAATACTTACTATCCTAAGAACCTATTTCAAGTTTATTTTTCCTTTTATTTAATCTCTTACCATTCTATATAAAATTAGTTAATCATATAAGTTCACTTCAGATGTTTTGTCGTTATTCATATTATATGTAAAAATGAATTAACCATGGTCAAAGAGGTAATTATTACACCATATGCATAATAATAATCATGAAATAGTTCATATTTAAACATATATTATACTTTTAAAACCAATCATGAAATATGGTTAAGAAAAATGAATTATCTTACGCATGAGTAACATTTACATTTCTCAATGAACTTTATAGAAAGAAGGTAAGTATTAATTTATCCATAAATAATTATCAATATATAATAAAAAAAATATTATTTCTTTAAATAAACTTAAATATGTCTTCCATATAATTTTTTGGAGAATAAAATAATCACATCACTTTGTATAGGTGGTAGTCCACACATACGCACGAACGACGTTATCATTTTTTAGTGAATAGAAAGGTAAAAATTAAATGATATATTGTTTTTTTAATAATAAACATGTCATTAATATCATATATAAACATTAATTCCATCATTATAAAAATTAATGATATGTGATGATGGAAAATGAATTACATCGGTTCGCAAGGCAGTAGTCTGATGTACACACGAACGATGGTCTCATTTCCTATTTTATGAAAGAGGAGATGGATGTAGGTTATTAAATTAACATAATAACATATCATTATATGGGGTATACTGATGTTATTATATAATCATGTTTTAATAATATTTTTATTAGTTGTAAAAAGAAATAAAACAAAAACACTCGATTAAGAATGATACCTCTTCTTTGGGAAACCACTTTAGGATTATACCTAAAGACTTCCTAGATTGGATTCCTAATCAAAAAAAGGACTCTAGGATGTGGGATGGAATTAAAGAAGTTATTTTTTTAGGTATTTTTCAATCCAAAAGGATTCCTAGTTTTAATAGGAGAGGATAGTGGGTGTCCTTTAATAAGTGGGGGAGAGGACACAATTGAAATTTTTGAAAAGAAAAAGTTATAACCACAATTTACAGCAAGCCACAAGGATCCAAAATGGTTCATTATAGATCCTTATATGCGATAAGGTCTAAAATACCCAATAAATATTAATTATAAAAGTTTTTAGTTCATTTTAACCCTTATATGTTTATGTTAACCTCCCAGTAAACATGTTTTAACCTTAACCGTGCTAAAATATTTTTACCATTTTCACTATTAATTATGAAAAAATTAAGTTGATATTATTACATAATATATATTATTATGACTAAAAATAATATATTTTATAATTTTAATAAATATAATTGGAATAATCTAATTTAATATAAAATTAATTGACTAGATGAAAAAGCAGGATTTCAAGGAATGAATTTTTCAAGAATAAAATGATCTTATATTAACTATATAACTAGTATTAATCATTATATGAGTTTAAATTCATATTTATAAAAATATTATATATAAATTTAATTTAAATAATTCCTAATTAGGGGAAATTTTAAACAATTAAAATGAATAAACATTATGCACATTAAAATAGTTTTGAGAAAAATGCATTTTATTCCCAAAAGTAAACTTACACTAAAATCCAGTATACATATGATTAAAATTTAATTAATTAGATTAATTAGATCTAAATAAAACATATTTTACTTTAAATAAAATTCATTGTATAATGGGACTTTTAAATTTATTAATTTATCAAAAATAAATGATAATTTAACAAAAATCGGTATTTTCACTATTCACTGAAAAATCAATATTTTATACAAAATCAAAAAAAATCACCCTATGTTAATTTTGATAGGTTTATTTATAAAATGAAATTATTTTATTAAATTAAAATTCTTTAATTTCTAATTTAAACTATTAAATAAACCCTTATAATAAAAGAGTTTAATAAAACTATTTCATTTTTATTTTAAAAATTGCTTAATATTTTTATAATGAATATAACTATCTAATCAAGAATACTAATAAACATAAAAATTATTTATCCTATAATTACATATTTTTTTATAAATTAAAGATATGAAAATTAAATGAAAAATTAAAATTTACATAAATAACCATAGGATAAGAAAATTCATTAATTTATTGAGAGGTAAACCATAAGATTTCATCATCAGAACTTTATTATAAATAATCTTGAAAAAGAATGAGATTATAACATAAAACCCTTTCTTCAAGTCTCATATTTCTTTATAGAAGTTTAAAAATCCAATATAATACATCTATATATTTATTATACAAGTATTCTAAAACCATACTCATATATATATCATACAATATATGATTTTCTTATAACACCTTATCACCCATTTAATAATAATTGTTTATTAAAATCATTGTTCAGAGTGAGAACTACTTTGTTTTTCATGCATGTTTTGGTTCTTAAATCTATATATTTATAATTTTATCATATTTACATAATCTCTGTGATTTTATAAATTATATTAAAATCATGTATATTCATTATATATATAGTTTCATCCATAAAATATGAAGATAGGAAAATGGATTACACCACCCATGGAAACGATATGTCGTACGTACGCATAAACATTGTTTCCATTTTTTAATGGGAAAAAAAGAAAATATAAATAATAATTAACCTTTACAAAATCATAATAATATCATAAATAATATATTTATTTATTAAATCAATCATTATAATCATCCAAGTAAAGTAGTGATGAGAAATAAATTACACCACTATGTGGAGGCAGTAAGTCGTACATACTTATGAGCGATGTTTTCAATTTCTAAAGGATGGAAAGAAGGTGTATAAAGGTTGTTACATCATCATAAAAACAATTGAATATATTAAATATACTGAATTAATTATTTTATAATGTATTCCATGAATTTATAAGAGGTTAAAGAAGAAATAAATTTTAAAATGCTCAGTTAAGAGTCATACCTCTTCCTCTTTTGGATTACACATTAATCCTTGAAGGGGTGGTAGTTTTTCAAGACCAGTAGCTCTAGAATTTTGATAAAGAATATATTAAGGTATTATCATAGGAATTTACTTAGCTACAAGGCACAAAATTTTAGAGTAATAGAGGAGAAGAGGTGCCCTTTTATAAGTGAGGGTAGGGGGACTCTTGGGATTACAAAAAAAAGATTAAAATATAATTTATTCATTCTCAATACATATTCTTAAAAATTTATATATATTAAAATAAAAATATATTAAATTATACTTATTATCAAAAAATTAAATTTAGTGTGGTTTTCAGGCCATTTTAAACCTAAACCTTTTGATTAACCCCTTGGTTAACAAATTGTAACTTTAAACACGGTAACAAATTTTTCAATATTAAAGGGTTATAATTTTAATTATAAGGAGAAAATTGGATCATAAATGGAAAAAGGATGAAATTGTAGACCATATCTTATCCACATTTTCCTATTTCAATATTTTTATTATTTTTTAAAAAATTAATAAAATATTATTTTAATAAAATATCATTAATTTCATTTAACACACTATTAATTTAATTTGACTTTAAAGACAATAATAATATAATGAAATTATAATATAAACCTTTAAAATTACTATAATATATTATATTAATCTATAAATTTTTTGTAACATAATCATTAACCCAAATTATATTACTTTTAATTCTTTTTAAAATCATTTATTTTATTTTTCTATTAATTTACTAAATATTATGTCAATGGTGTGTAAGAATTAAAGGTAATAATTCAATTGGTAAAAGTTATAAATATATTTCTATGATAAAAAATTATTTATCCTTAAAATAAACATTTATAACTAAAATTATCCTATTTTTATCTTTATATAAAAATATTAGAGATATTAAAGTCAAGAGAGTGACATTCTGTATTTATTCTTTTCTTAATTTAATATAAAGGTCATAATCAAAGAAAAATGGAACCAAGTGACCATATATTCTAGAATTGGATTTAAATATTTTTTCTCTATTCATCCAATAGGATAAATTAAGGTTTTAGATAAATTTTAAAACCATATACTAAAGTAATAACCCTATTTTACCTATTTTACCCTTATTGGAGTTACAAAAATTTACTATAATTACTATTCATATTGACCAAAATTAAAAGTCATATTTAAAAAATTTTATCCTCTATATTCCAAATATAGAATCCATTATTCAATATTAATTTTCTATAAGTGGTAGAAATTTATTTTAAAATAAGTGTATAAAATGCGACGAAAATCTTTTTTTAGAAAATTACATTTTTAAGCATGAAACTGAATATATATTCTTATCTCATGCCTAAAAAACATTATATAAATGTTAAAACATTTGATTTAATATATAATTTATACATTTAATTAAACTAATCCACCAATAGTGATTAATTTAATTTATTAAAATAAAAACATGTTGCGTGTATAGAAATAGTTTTTTAGAAAAATATCACTTTTACATTAAAATGATTTTATTTTTATTTCTAATAAATTTATAACCAAAAAAATTATTTTAATTCATAAATCTTTCATAATTTATTTAATCCTATTCAAAATCTTTAGTTTTACATCTAGGGTATAATGGTATATTATATTATTTTTCATTTAGACTCATGGTTGTGTGTATCACAAGCTATCGAAGAAAAAAAAATGAAGAAAAATATATAAAAAAAATATCAGGTTGTTAATTTATACCACATTAAAATGAATTTTTTCCTTTAAATTCTATCACTTAAATACAAAAAAATTGGATATCTTTGTTCCATCATATCCTCGAGTTCCCAAGTGGCTTCTTTGAATTTATGATTCCTCTAGAGAACTTTTACCAAGCGAGTAGTCTTGTTCTATAGCACTTTATCAACATGATCCAAGATTCTGACTTATTGTTATTTATAGAAAAGATAATGATCCATTGGTTCAACCTAGTTTTAGTAAATGTGAAGGATCAGGAATTTACTTCTTCATGAGAGATACATTAAACACACTGTGAAATTGAGAGATTTTTAAAGGAATCACCGACCAATAATCTATCATCCCTACTTGATCAAGAATATCAAAGGGGTAAATATAACCAAGGCCCCATTTCCCCTTATTTTTTAATCTCATAACCATATTCCATGTAAAAAATTCATAATAATTCATTCTCACTAACTTTGAATTACATATTTCATCGACCATTTTTTCCAAAACTTTTCCATCTACTTTGAGCTTCTCTTATGTGTTACTGAATGGATCTAACTTTCTCTACAATTTCCTTAGATATCTCAGGTCCCAATATATTTATTTATCCAAATTCATCCAAGAAAATTGGAGTTTTACACTTCCTTCCATAGAGGTATTTATAAGAAGCCATATGAATTCTCCAGTGAAAGAAATTGTTTTAGGAAAGCTCAACTAGTGGAAGGTGTTAATCCCAACCACGTTTGAAATAAATAGAAAAATATATCAGTATATCCTCTAAGGTTTGAATGGTATCCTCATTATAAACATATGTATTAGAATGATAAGAAATACTGAAACTAAAATCTATATCTAGATCATGTTGAAGACTTCTCTAGAACTTCAAGGTAAACCTCTGATCTCAATCAGATATAATAGAATGTGGTAATATATGAAACCTTACTACTTAATGTATATTATAGAAATAAAATCAAGAGATAAATATTCTCTTATAGTAATTTATTGTGCTAACTTTTTATGTTGATCAATTAAAACCCAAATATAATTATGTCCTTTAAATGTTTTTGGGAGTCCAGCGAAAAAATCCATGGTGATGTTTTCCTATTTATATTATGGTAGGGAAATGGATGTAATGTCCTAGAATAATTATATCTCTAAACCTTAACTTGAAAACATATCAAGAACTGATATACATACTTTATAATATCTCTTTTCATATTGTCCCACCATAAATAATCTTTAAGATCTCTATTCATATTCTTACTTCTAGGATGAATAGAAAATTTTGAGCTATGAGCTTCATCCAATAGTTCATTCTTAAGGTATAGTATTTAATGGACACATATGTGGTTCCTGAGCCTTACCATTCCATCACAATCAAGGTTTAAATTAGGTACATTTCTAGACTTATTCTATAATTCCACATCTTCCGTCTTCACCTCTTTAATCCTTAAATGGAAAGATGGCTGGATACTAATTTGGGAAAGATAATATTTTTCCCATTCATTTAAGATTTCTAGATCCATCCTTTATAAATCCAGAATTATTAGAAATTTTTTTATCCTCATCATAGATAAGATAGCTTGATCCATTTTACCAAAAGCATCAACCACCTTGTTCACCTTGTCAAGGTGGTAATGTGTTGAGCAGTCATAATATATAATCAAATTCAACCATCTTCTCTAGAACATATTCATATCTTTTTGAGTGAATGAATACTTTCAACTTTTAAGATTAGTACATATATCACACCTTTATCTATAAAGATAATACCTCCATATCTTTATTGAAAAAATTATTATATCTAACTCCAAACTATGAGTGGGGTAATTATGTACATGAATATTCAATTATCACAAGGAATAAGATATAATCATATCATTATACATGATGATACATCCCATTACCTAATTTGATGCATATCTATATATTACAAACCCTTAACCACTTCAGGGTAGTGTAATTACATGTGTTCCAACTAAACTTCCCTTTCATTATTTAAAATTCTACTCACATTCATCACTCCAAAGGACTTATTTTCCTTGTGAGTTATCTTAGTGATTGGATTAAAGTGTCTGGAAAAAAACATCATAAAGCATTGATAATACCCATCCATACAAATAAAAATAAGGATCTAGATACAATGGTTGGTTTGGGATAATTTTCAATAACATATGTCTTTTATGGATCCATCAATATACACTTGATTGAGAATATATGACCCAAAAAATGAAAGTTTCTATATCCAAAATTTACACTTGGTCAATTTTTCATACAAATTATCTTTACCTAGGTTTTTTAATACAATCCTCAATTAATCTTAATGATCTTCCTTACATGTTGAATAAATTATAATTACTTCTATAAAGACTTTCGTAAAATGATCAAGGTAATCTCTAAAGACTCTATCCATTAAATCCATGTAGATAGTGGGATAATTAGTAATTTCTAATGAAATCAATATAAATTTATAGTATTCATAACTTATACGGGATTCTATCCTGGGTATATCCTCTTTCTTGACCCTAAATTGATTATATCCAAAATGGAGGTCAATCTTAAAAAAGTAATGATCTCTATGAACTTGATCAAACAACTTATCAATACAGGGAACAAGATACTTTTTATTTATAGTGATCCTGTTAAGTTCCCAATAATAAATATAGAGTCACATTAATCCATGTTTATTCTTAAAAAACAATAGGTCCACCCCGAGGTGATCCACTTGGATGAAAAAATCCCTTATAATGATTCTTTTATAGTTTCGTATTGAATTTTTGTGAGATGGTATGTGAGTATGATATACTATATAATACCAAATGTAGGATCGAATATATAAACATGAGATGCTCAAATACAAGAGGGGTGAATTGTATACTTTAAAAATCCTTAAGGAAATTTTGCATAACCAAAATTCACAACACCGGTAAGTTCTAATAACTTGCTTGATTCCGGAAAAGTTATTCCAGAAATGAAACTTAACAAAATTTTACAACAATTAAGATTCTACCTTAAAGCATATAGAATCTAATATAATCAGAGTACAAGTCTAAGGAAGTATATGAAAGTTATACTTTCCTTAACAACTAAAATACACAGTGGAAAAAAAAGTAGAAATACTAAAAGTAACAAGTAGTAACTCTTTTAACCCAAAGAGAAGGGTATCCAAAAACCCCGGATAAAAGGTCCCTTGATTTATACTTTCAAGAAAGTATGTCTTACCCAAACCCAGGTAATCCTTCAATCCAAAGATTGGTATCTATCTTGCTATCCCCGCAAGCCCTCGATTTGTAAGAAAATCGGCACCTCTGACTTCACAACCTGAAGTCTCTAATTTCAAGGAAATCGCACCTCTGCACTAAGAAAATCTGCACGAAGAAAAGTTTGAACAAGCCGTTCAAACTTTCTGCATGAGTCCTGAGAGTTTATAAGAGCATATCTCTCTAGAAATCACTTCAACAGTATGTAGGCACAGTTTTCAAAGTTGTGTCTCCAAAAGTTATGAACTCTTTCAAATGAGCTCCTATTTATAGGCATAGATCCAACGGTCATCTCCCTCCTCCAATGGTCATATTCTTCCTTGAATTTTGGAGGGACATGTACACGTGTCACTCAAACAATGGTTAGTTGATAACTAAAATCACGACATAATTTTATAATAGAACAAGTATAAGTATAACCAAAATCTTATATTCGGAATGTAAGTAAATATGAATGTTCGGAGTCTAACCAAAAATGAATTCGGAGTCTAAAATACAAAGATATCTGGATTCTGTTTTCTATGAATTCGGAACCTGAATTCTATAGAATTTCAGAGTCTGAATTTCAAAGAAATTCGGAATCTGGATTCACAAGAATTCAAAACCTAAACTTACAAAGTTTGGAGTCAAATGTCATGATAATTTGGAGCCAGAACTCATAAGAGTTCAGAGTCTGAATTCAGAGAACTCGGAGTCAGAACTCAGAGAAATTTGTATCTAGAATTCGTATTCAGAATTCAGAGTCAGAACTTAGTGAAGTTTGTAACCAGAATCCATATTCAGAATTAGGAGTCAGAACTCAGTGAAGTTTGGAACCAGAATTCTGATACATAATTTTAAGTCAGAACTCAGAAGAGTTCGTATCCAGAATTCGTATTCAAAATTCAGAGTCATAACTCAGAAGATTTCGTAACTAGAATTCTGATTCAAAATTTGGAGTCAGAACTCATCAGAGTTCATATCTAGAATTCTGAGAATTCGGATTCTAAAACAGAATGCTTCATATCTAGGTAATTATAGGATTCCTAGGTTTTGGTTACAATCTGAATTTTACACTTAGAAAATTTATGATATGAATAATGAAATATAGGTAAGGGTAAATTTCCTTGGGGAAGTAAATTTTCCTTAAGGAATTAAAACAAGGGGTAAAAAGAGTTTTTCCTTGAAATAAGGTGTTTGTGATTTTCAAAACAAGAAGGAATGGTAAAGTCATAAGTAAACCTTAATGACTCAACAATCTCCCCTGTGAAAGAAGGAATGGAAAAGTTATAAGGAAAACCTTATTGACTCAACAATCTCCCTATTTTTGGAAAGAACAAACAACCTTATGAAAAATAATATAAGGACTTGGTAAAAATTTCTAGACTTTGAAATAAAACTTATCTCCCTTTTCACATTGGCAATGATGAATACGACTAACTTACTCCTTAGGCTTTGGAACACTAAGGATCATATTCAAGATTTACGGAATGGGATTTTCATTATCTTGGGTATGGAAATCTTAGTAATGAGCACTCCCCCTTAAATAAACTCCCCCTTACTTAGTGATATTTCTTGTATACTTATAAATTTCTCCTTCTCCCCTTTAGAATTCTTTTTCTTTATCCCCCTTTGTGATTTTCAAAAAGAGTTTGAGGGAATGGAAAAAATATGGTACCTAAAATATTAGTAGAGACATGAAAACAAAAGAAGAAACTATAATTTCATTATGATTGGAAGAATTAGTGCAAGGAAAAATACAACAGAAGATCAGATTTGAGACTATTTTGTTTCTTTTTCCTTGGGCATCAGCTTCTTCATGATTGTTTTCAGATTTTTCAGCTCTTTGTGATCCTCCTCAGCTTGCTTTTCTATGGATTTGATTCTATCCTCTTGAGCCTTCAAGGCCTCTTCCTGATCCTTCAGCAAGTCCTCTTGCTTCGCAATCTTTTCTTCCATCTCAGTCCGGAGATCCTTCCCTGTTTTTAAACTTTGGACAACATAACTCAACTTCCCATTCATGTCTTTGACATCCTGAATCTAAACATTCTGCTCAAGAGTTAGCTTTTTCTCAAAGCTATCTGTAAGATCCCTGATTTTTTAGCCTTTGGTATCAAATGATTCTTTGAAATCCTCTTGAAATTGATCAAGCTCTCCCATATTTTGGATGATCTTCTTTAACCAACTGGTCATTTTCTTGTAAGATTTTCTGTGAGCTTCGTAGCCTATGAGGAAAGTTTTGAAGTCAGATTCTATGTTGACACACTTGTCGATCACAATGGACATCGAATCTGATTTCTAATTAAGTGAATATTGAAGCATATGGAATCTAGAATCTATGCTTAAAAAAGTTGGAATGGAGTCAATAAGATTATTCAAGGATTTTTCAACAAAATCATGCCCAAACGAAGATGATTCTGACTCTGACATTTTACTTAGAGATAGTTCTTCCTCTAGCTCTACCAGCTTCCTATTAGAGGATCCTCTAGCTTCCTTATTCCTTAGGATATAATTGGTTGGGGTTTCAACAACCAATTGTTTTCCTTTGATGATTTTCGGATTAGCCTCTTCATCTGGAGACTCATGCTCACTTCCAGATAATTGCACAATCTTATCTTCATCAATTTTTTGTTTTTTAGCTCCGGTCTCAATGTCTTTAGGGTGTATGAAGTGATGATTAAAACTCTCTTCTTCAGACAACTTGTTTACTTCCTCTTCTTCACCCTTCTCATCAGCTCCAGGAGTAACAAGTTTTGAAGATCCATTTTGATAAGTCCAGATTGAAAATGTTTCTTAAACACTTTCCTTTTCATGATACTCTTCAACTTGCTTAATCACATCATCACAGCCACCACTGCTCATAGCTTCATGTACTTCTTCTGCATCTTTCTTCTCTTCCACAATATTCTCTTGTGGTTTTTCCGGAGTCATAAACCCTTTACCTGAAGTCTTAGTTAATGGTTCAACTAAAAAGGTTTTCGGTACGGAAATTTGTTCAGATGATACTTCAGTATCCTTTAAAAGAGATTTCACAATCTCTGCCTTTGACATCTTCTTCTTGAGCTTCTTCTCTTTGGCTTGCTTCTCGAGTTCTTCAACAGCCTTTTCTTTCAGTGCTTTGGCCTCTGTAGGGTTCAAGCCAAACTGTGTCTCCCCTTCCTTCTTGTTTTTCTTATATTCTTCTCATTTTTCAACCGCTTTATCCGGATAAGCTTTCTGCTTTTTGGGATTTTGAGGTGCGGATTGAGCTTCTTTGGCCTTAGGGGTTTCATATTTAGCTACTACTTCCTTCAACTTTCTTTTCTTCTCGGCCTTCTTTGAGGGTAACTACCAGGGGTCCCCTTTTATAGGTGTTGGAGCGATGATTCATCTTCCCATTTTAATCCAAAGGCTGAGAATTCTTTATATCTGATATGACGGTTGAAATGATATCCGTAAGGAAAAATTTGGTTGAATCCAACCTTTTGAGGTTTTAAAAGGAAAACATTCGGATTTAAGGAAACTAGAATCCGAGAAATTTTAAAAACAAAAGAAACTAATAGCAAGTAAAACGTAATTATGAAAAACTCAAGAAAGAATCATACCTTTCGGATTTCTAGGAAGATTATTCATACTGAGGAATATTCTTCTTGAAGAAATTTGGTTTCCAAAAAAAACTTGAATATGAAAAAAAACTTCACTATAAAAATTTCAAATATGATAATTCTATTACGAAAATTTTAGGTCCGAAGATTTTCATTACAAAAACTTCAGGTCCGAATATTTTCATTACAAAAACTTCAGGTCCAAATATTTCATTACTAAAACTTTAGTTTCGAAGATTTTCATTACGAAAACTTTTGAGTACGAAAAATTCTCATTACAAAAATTTTGAAAAACTAACTTTGAAAAACTAACTATGAAAATTTTCATTAAGAAAATTTTTGAAAAACTAATAAGAACATATATACTACCCCTTTGAAAATGAGTTTATTACGGTAAAGAGATAGGTTTAACATGAAGTTAATTAAGGAAGATTACCTTACGGTTATCATTCCTAAATTCTGTTTAATGTATTCAAATCTATCAGAGGATAAAGATTTTGTGAAAATATCAGCAAGTTGATCTTGCGTTCCGATAAATTGAAGAATGATATCTTCTTTTTGTGTGTGATCCCTAAGAAAGTGATGCCTAAAATCTATGTGCTTTGCACGAGAGTGATGTGCAGGGTTTTTACTAAGGGAAATGGTACTTGTGTTATCACGAATAATTTGAGTCTTAGTAAAACTCAAGCCATAGTCTGTGAGTGTGTGTTGCATCCACAACACTTGAGCACAAAAAATTCCAGCTGCTACATATTCAGCTTCAGTAGTGGAAAGAGCTACTGAGTGTTGCTTTTTGTAAGACCAAGAAACTAATGAATCTCTTAAGAAATGACAAGTTATGTATGTACTCTTTCTATCCATTATACATCCACCAAATTCATCATCCGAAAAACTTTTTAAAACAAAATTATTTCCAGAAGTATAAAAGAGTCCTAAATCAATAGCTCCCTTTAAATAGCAAAAAATTATTTTCACTCCATTTAAATGAGATTCCTTAGGATTGGATTGATATATTACAAATAAGCATACTGAAAACATTAAGTCTGGACAACTAGCTATCAAGGAAAGTAAACTTCTTATCATACCTCTAAAAGTTGTTTGATCTACTGGTTTCCTAGCTTCATCAAGATCAAGTGTGTTTGAGGTACCAATAGGAGTACTTATACTTTTAGTGTTGTCATATACATACTTTTTTAGAAGTTCTTTAATATAATTATGTTGGGATATATAAATTTTTTCTGGTTTTTGAGAGATTTGAAAACCAAGGAAAAATGTTAACTCACCCATCATACTCATTTCAAACTCAGATTTCATTAGATCCTTAAAGGAATCAGTTAAGGATTGTTGAGTTGAACCAAATATAATGTCATCAACATAAATTTGAACAATCAAAACATTTTTCTTATCTTTCTATATAAAAAGGGTTGGATCTTAATTTCCCCTCACATAGTTATTTTGAAGCAAAAATTATGTAAGTCTATCATACCAGGCTCGTGGGGCTTGTTTAAGGCCATACAAAGCTTTGGTAAGTCTAAAAACATGATCAGGATGTTTTGTATCTTCAAAACCAGGAGGTTGTTCAACAAAAACTTCCTCTTGAACATAACCATTAAAGAAAGTACATTTCACATCCATTTGAAAAATTTTGAAATTAAAGAATGCTGCAAAGGCAAGTAAAATACGAATAGATTCAATTCTAGCTACTGGAGCATAAGTTTCATCATAGTCTATTCCTTCTTGTTGATTATAGCCTTTAACAACTAATCTAGATTTATTTCTAACAATGATTCCATTTTCATCACACTTATTTCTGAAGACCCATTTTACTCTAATAATAGAAGTTTCCTTAGGTATTTCAACCAAGGTCCAGAATTTATTCCTTTCAAATTCATTTATTTCATCATGCATGGATTTAATCTAATCATCATCACCTAAAGCTTCATCAGTGCTTTTTCGTTATAATTGGGAAAGGAATTCTAGATGTTCAACTTCATTTTTTAAGGAACCTCTAGTCCTTACAGGTTGATTCACATCACCAATGATACTATCACTAGGATTATTCTTTAGAAACAACTGATTTGGGTTTTGTAAAACTTGTTCATCAACATAGGGTAGGAAATCTTCTGGGGTAAATGTTTCAGGAGTATATTCTTGAACATTTTCCTTATTAGAAGTATTTTCTATCAAAGGTTGATAATCAGTTTTTGAAAACACATCCGAGGATGTAGGTTTGGGTTGTTTAAAAAAATGATCAGTTTCATCAAATTTAACATCTATTGTTTCTTTAATATTACAAGTGTTTTTGTTGAAAACTCTATATTCCTTTGAAGTTGTGGAGTATCCTAAGAAAATTCCTTCATCATATTTTAGTGCGAATTTATGTAGATTATCTTTAGTATTCAGGATGAATACATTTCAACTAAAAACTTTAAAGTAGGAAAGTCTAGGTTTTCTACCATTCCATAACTGATAAGGAGTTTTATTAAGAAAATGTCTAATTAAAACTCAATTTATAGTATAACAAGAAGTACTTACAGCTTAAGCCCAAAAAATTTTGGTTACAGAATACTCACTCAACATGGTTCTAGTTATCTCTTGAAGAATTCTATTTCTTCTTTCAACAACACCATTCTGTTAAGGTGTTCTAGGTGCTGAGAAGTTGTTATTAATACCTTTTCTACTACCAAATGTTTCAAAATCAGAATTTTGAAATTCTCCTCCATGATCAATATGAATAGTTTTCAATGGAAGTATTTTCTCATTTTTAACTTGGGCTCTAAAACTTTTGAAATAAGAAAAATCTTTATACTTTTTTGCTAGAAAATAGACCCATGTAAATCTAGTGTAATCATCAACCAAGACAAATACATAATACATTCCCTCAATTCTTCAAATTTGTGTAGGACCAAAGAGATCCATATGCACTAGCTGTAATGCATCAGTAGTT
This sequence comes from Viscum album, assembly GCA_963277665.1. NCBI lineage: Eukaryota > Viridiplantae > Streptophyta > Magnoliopsida > Santalales > Viscaceae > Viscum > Viscum album. The sequence goes on from OY728140.1 coordinate 1,286,017,444, forward strand.
GGTACTTCACCGACAGATTTAAAACTTGATTTATGTTGCTTTCTATATTGACAAGGATCATAAACTTTTGAAGAATCAAATCTAAGTTTTGGTATATCCCTAATTAATCCTTTCTTAGAAGTTTTACATAAGTTCTTAAGGTTATAGTTTCCTAACCTTCTATACCACAACCAAGAGTGATCTTCCACTACACAAAGGCAAAGTAAGTCTTGGCTCCTAAGGTCTTTTAAGTTTAGTGTGTAAACATTCTCTTGCCTATTGGTAGAAAGATTAAATTATTCCTTGGAATTTTGTACTAAGAACTTCTCATTCCTAAAATTCACAAGGTAACCTTAATCACATAACTAACTTGTGCTAATGAGGTTGGGCTTAATACCCTAACAAATAAAACATTTGAAATCAAAGTTTTTTCAAGAAGAACGATGTTACCTATACCAATAATTTCTCCCTGAGCATTATCTCCGAAAGTTACTTTTCCTCCTTTCATCTTGATAATCTTTTCAAAATATTTTTTGTTACCAGTCATAGGTTGGGAACATCCACTATCCATGTACCACATATTGCGTTTGGTACTTTCCCTATTTTTCTGAAAATAAGAAAAAGTTAGACTTTCGGAATCCAAACTTTCTTGGATCCGAAATTGTTAGACAATAAAATTTTGGGTATCCACATTTGTTTAGAAAAATAAGCTGTATGAAACCCAAGATATTGAACTTTATTCAAGGAGAAATTTTTCTTCCAATTCCCACCACTTTGACATTTAGTGCAAAAAGGGGCTCTAGAAGGAACAAAATAGTTGTTTTTGAAAACCGGTTTTTGGTGAGTATAACCTACTCCAGTATTGTTTCCTTGAGGTTTAATTTGAGAATACATCTTGTCAAAATTTTCCTTCCCATAGGTAAATTTTTCAAAAAGATTATTAAGAGAAAAAATTTCAAATTTCAGTCTAATGACTAAATTCCTATCCTCAGGAATAATTTCCTTAGAGTTAGATTTTTCCTTAAAAACATTTATCTCTAAAATAGCATTCTTAAGATATTTAGAAAGTTCTTATTTAATAGAATTTTCTTTCTCAAGGTCTTTATAAAGTTTTTCTAAAATCTATTCTTTATCTCTAAGATCTCTAGAAAGATTTGAAATATCTTTTGTAAGAATTTTTTCCCTAGTATTTTCCTTATATAATTTCTTATAAATTTTACAATTTCTTACTTCAAGTAACTTAGAAAATATAGCAACTTATTCATATAAATGTATTTCTTCATTTTCTAAGGATGAAGTATCTTCATTTGAAGTACTATATTTGGAATAGTAATTCTTATCAAGAGATAAATTTGTTAGAGCCTTGACAGAGCATACCTTGGCCATAAGACATGTATTGGGGAAAGAAGTAGTAGCAATGAATCCTATATTATTTTGTGTTGATTAATAATATTCAGAAGATTCGCTTTCTGAAGAGTCTCCACAGCTAGCACTCCAAGTATCATTAGCTTTAAGTCTTTTCCTGTTCTTTGATAGATAGAATTTATTCTTATGCCTCTCTGAATTCATTTTCCTTATTTTCCTTCTCTTTCAAAAAAGGAAAATCAGGTCTAATATGACATGTTCTTCTACATTCATAACATGTAACCTCTATATCTCTCTTATCTCTGTAGTCTTTCTTCTTGTACTTATTCTGATGGTTCTTTTGAGCTACAATCTTGTTCATTCTCTGATCAAGGTTAGATAATTCATTCTCAGACTTTTTTGTGTCACTAGATTCTGACTGAATAATGACTTTCTTTGTCTTTTATCTAGTTACTCTTTATGGGGTCTTGGATTTCATATGTTTATAAGTGGTTGTAAAATCAACTCCTCCATTCCCATTCTTCTTCTTAACATTTTCTGCATCTCTCTTCATTCTGGTTTCATGCTGAAGAAGAGTTCCAAACAACTCATCTAAGGAAATTTGAGTGACTTTCCTGTTCTCATCAATGGTTGTCCTCTTGGACTCCCATTCATTTGGCATGATGTCTATGATCTTGTCTACAAGATCCTTATCATCCAAACCTTTTTCTCCCATAGATTGAAATCTATTCACGATATGCATAAACCTTTGTTGTACTTTTCTTATAGGTTCTCTATAAGAAAAGTTAAAGCTATGATATTCAGCTCTCAATATAGCTCTTCTTGTCTCTATGACTTTAGATATACCAAAATTTGTAACTTCAAGTTTCTTCCAGATACTGTTTGCACCTTCACATGATGATATTTGACTATAGATGTTCCGGGTCATGGAATATAACAAAGTATTTCTTACTCTGATGTTTGATTGATATTCTGATTTCCCCTGATTCGTAAAGGTTCTCAATTCCTTATCCGAAATCTTATAATCACCAGTCAGCATTAGATAGTTATCAACTCCAGTATTGATAACGAAAGTCTTCATCCTATCTCTCCAATACTCATAATCATTTCCATTGAAAATAGGAGGTCTGGTAGGATTTAGATTATCAATAGAACCAACATATAAACCTGTCATCCTTAAGATAATCTTTGGCACACAAACTTGTTGGTAGTATGAGTTTTTAAATAAGAGGAAATATCATAAGCAAGGAAAATATGGAACAAAATTATTCTTAACCAAAAATGAATCCGAAATATGTGATTCTGAAAAATAGATTCTGAAAATATATGAATTTGAAAGTTCAATTCTGAGAATTCTCTTCTAAATCTAATCATGAGATTAATTCAGATTGTACCACATCCTCTGATACCAATTGTGAGATGGTATGTGAGTATGATATACTCTATAATACCAAATATAGGATCGAATATGTAAACATGAGATGCTAAAATACAAGAGGGGTGAATTGTATACTTTAAAAATCCTTAAGAAAATTTTGTATAACCAAAATTCACAACACGTCTAAGTTCTAATAACTTGCTTGATTCTGAAAAATTGATTCTGGAAATGAAACTTGACAAAAGTTTACAACAATTAAGATTTTACCTTAAATCATATAGAATCTAATATAATCAGAGTACAAGTCTAAGGAAGTATACGAAAGTTATACTTTCCTCAACAACTAAAATACACAATGGAAAACAAAGTAGAAATACTACAAGTAACAAGTAGTAACTCTTTTAACCCAAAGATAAGGGTATCCAAAAACCCTGGATAAAAGGTCCCTTGATTTATACTTTCAAGAAAGCTTGTATTACCCAAACCCAGGTAAGCCCTCATTCCAAAGATCGGTATCTATCTTGTTATCCCTGCAAGCCCTCGATTTGTAATGAAATCGGCACCTCTGACTTCACAACCCGAAGTCTCTGATTTCAAGGAAACTGCACCTCTGTACTAAGAAAATATGCATGAAGCAAAGTTTGAACAATCCGTTCAAACTTTCTGCATGAAGCCTGAGAGTTTATAAGAGCCTCTCTCTCTAGAAATCACTTCAACAGCATGTAGGAACAGTTGTCAAAGTTGTGTATCCAAAAGTTCTAAACTCTTTCAAATGAGCTCCTATTTATAGGAACATATCCAATAGTCAGCTCCCTCCTCCAACAGTCATATTCTTCCTTGAATTTCATAAGGACCTGTACACATGTCACTCAAACAACGGTTAGTTGATAACTAAAAGAACTACATCATTTTATAACAGAACAAGTATAAGTATAACCAAAATCTGATATTCATAATGTAAGTAAATATGAAAGTTTGGAGTCTAACCGAAAATGAATTCGGAGTCTAAAATACAAAGATATTTGGATTCTGTTTTCTAGGAATTCGGAACCTGAATTCTATAGAATTCCAGAGTCTGAATTTCAAGGAAATTCGGAATCTGGATTCACAAGAATTTGGAACCTGAACTTACAAAGTTTAGAGTTAGAGGTCATGATAATTAGGAGCCAGAACTCATAAGAGTTTGGAGTCTGAATTCAGAGAACTCAGAGTCAGAACATAGAGAAGTTTGTATCCGGAATTTGAATTCAGAATTCGGAGTCAGAACTCAGTGAAGTTCATAACCAGAATTCATATTTAGAATTCGGAGTCAGAACTCAGTGAAGTTCATAACCATAATTCTGATACAGAATTCGGAGTCAGAACTCAGAAGAGTTTGTATCCAGAATTCGTATTCATAATTCAGAGTCAGAACTCAGAAGAGTTCATAACCATAATTCTGATTTAGAATTCGGAGTCATAAATCATAAGAGTTTGGATCTAGAATTCTAAGAATTCGGATTCTAAAACATAATGCTTCATATCAAGGTAATTATAGGATTTCGAGGTTTTGGTTATAATCCGAATTTTACACTTAGAAAATTTATGATATGGACAATGAAATCTAGGTAAGGGTAAATTTCCTTGAGGAAGTAAATTTTCCTTAAGTAAAACAAGGGGTAAAAAGAGTTTTTCCTTGAAATAAGGTGTTTGGGATTTTCAAAACAAGAAGGAATGGTAAAGTCATAAAGAAACCTTAATGACTCAACAATATACCCCTTGAAATAAGGAATAGAAAAGTCATAAGGAAAACCTTATTGACTCAACAATTTTAGCAACTCAATTGGTGTCATTATATATAGAGTCTTTGAAATAGGTGTAGCATAAGGTTTGAGTTCTTATCAAAACCTTAACTTCTTGATTTAGTTTAAGACTAGGAAACTCTTTAATAAATACATCAACAAACTCCTACAAAGTAGGTGTATCTTAGATTTTGAGTTTCTCCCCATCCATCTGAGATAAATACCCTTTTTAAATAATAATTATGACCCATACAATGGATTCAATTTCCATCAAAATTTCATTTTTATCATTGAACCAATAAAAGATAATAGATTGATTCAAAATATCAAATGTGACTTCCCTCCCTTAGTAATTAATGTGGGATTTATATAAAGAAGGACAATCTATGCCTAATATAACATCAAATTCAACTAGAGGGAGAATAAAAAGATTTTCAAGAAGTACAATCCCAAAAACTTTAAGGAGAGAGGAATCATAGACTTGAGATTACATCATCATAACATTAGGGGTTTTAAATAATAATTCAACATATAATTTTTAAGGATAGAAAATAAAATTCCAAGATAATTTTCATGATATAAGGTAATTCATATAAATAATCTCAAATAATATACTTCAATACTTGAACATACCTATCTCCACCTCAAATTTATTGTTCTATATTTAATACCTTGATAAAATAAAAAATGTTAGCATAACCCTAAAGTATAGTTAATTAGAGTGATTGATCATGAAACATAATTCATAGGATATCTAAATATTGACACCTTATTTTCAATCTATGACATATTAGGTTTAACCTAGGTTATTCATAGTTTTCCTATATTCAAATACAACATAATGTTTCATAAATAAAATGTGAGTAAACACAAGAATATATCCTGAGAGTGTCAAACTAGTTGAGAAGTAAGGAAACACTCACCATGATCCAGAATGGTGTTCAAGATATACTCAACCAACTCATTTTGGTGTTATTACCCCTATATGAATTTGTGCCAAAGCTAATTCTACTTGTAGTATCCAAAAATGGATGTTTTTATCAAAAAAATACACTCCTTTCTTTACCATAACTTAGGATGTTCTCATATGCATAGGATTATCCTATGGGTTATCACTAAAGTTTTATTATCCTAGTTTCCAAAGGTAACTAAACCTTACTCTGATACAAACTATAGATACACATACTTTTCATACAAATATATTTAATCTTATTAGATGAATATCCATTATATAAAATAAAAATTCATGTTGTAATCTATAGGTATATTACCTTTGGAAATTTTCATACATATAAAACTTGTTTATATAATATCTAAATCATCTCCCACATAATTCCTCACAAATTTTACCCTTATTATAAATATCATACTTAAAAACTTCCTTCATGTCTTGGGGAATAGAAACTTAAGAAAGGAAGAGCTCAAATTCTTAATAAGGGTAAAAAGGGAGATATCAATAATTATATAAGAATAAATTATCATTAGGGTATGAAAACATGATATTAACATTTGAAAACCATACCCTATATACCATAGATCATAATCTTGAGTCATGGTATAATTATAGGAAGTTTATAAGAAATTAATCATAAAGGATTCAAAAAATATGATCCATGAGAGCATAACATTAACATATAACATAGATTTGTAGAATACAAATAAGCATAGAAAATTATTTCCTTAATAATCAAGGCTCACTTCCAATACTATCAAAATGTATTGGGTTCACTCCATATTTCTTCATATTAGTCAAGATTTACTCCCAAGACTATTATAGTGGATATAGTCCCTTACTAAACAAGGTTCTCTCCCCATTACAATATTTTTTATCTTATGAGACATACATCTTTACCCAATCTATTAGAGGGGTATATAATTATGGTCCCATATGTAACTTAATGAAAATAATATTTATGTGTTCTAAAATATCATAAAACATCAATCATATCATAACCCCTAAAAAAGAAATGGGTTTCATAAACATTTCATCAATTCATCATAGAATAACCTGTAGAAAAGGAATAGGATTCATAAACATATTTTCATCCTAATAATATACCATATAGAAAAATAATAAGGATGATATAATTGTATCATATCCCTAGTAAATATTACGTAACATTTATTGATGTCATCTTAGATGCAGAATTCCTTTAAAATGTCACTTGGAACATTTTCTGAGTAAAATATCCATTTCACTTTGAAATCAATTATTTAAAATCTAAAAATTTCTCAAATATTAAGGAAAAAATTTTATTTGAAAATTAATTTAGAGACATGTAGATAAATCTTCAAAACATTGAATGTTCATAATAAAGGAAAATTTCGTTCATTCTATATACGTTAAAATAAATATTCGTTACACATTTTCAATAAAAAGTCAAATGTACCTCATTTAGAAAATGATAAGAAGATTCCTTTTAAAAAATTAAAATTAAATCATGGGTAAATATGACTTTAAAGAATTATTTTATAATAGTAGAAATATTCTTGAAAACATTTTTAGAAATTATAGACATGGAAGAAAAAGGATTTTTTGACCGAAGAGGGAAATAAAGTTTATTTTCCTTAAAAATATTCATCTGATATCTTAAGTACTTAAAAAGAGGAAAATGAAAAAATAACATTTAATTTATATAAATAGCTATAAGATAATAATATATCATATGTTTATTAAGAGTTATACCATAATATTTCATCATCAGGACTTAATCATAAATAATCCCAATAAACAATGAGATTGTAATATAAAACCCATACCTCAAGCCTTGTATTTCTTCATACATGTTAAAAATATTTTATAATAGAAATATATTTATTATAAATATATTCCAGAATCATAATCATATATATCATACCATATATTTTTTTATAAAATCTTATCACCCATTTATTAGAAATGTTTTTATTAAAATCATTGTTCTTGGTGATAACTTATTCGTTTTTCATGCATGTTTCAGTTCATAAGTCTCGATATTTATGCCTTGATCATGGTTCCATAATATCTATAATTTTATCAATGATATAAATATAATATATATTCATTATATATATATATATATATATATATATATATTGTTTCATCCATTAAAATTAGATATATGATAATGAATTACACCCTTTATGGAGATGGTAAGTCATACACACACATGAATGATGTTTCCATTTTTCAATGCATGGAATGAAAGAAAGTTAAATTAAAATTAAATTTTATAGAATAATAATAATATCATAGATAAAATATATATTTATTAAATACATCATTGTAAATATCCACTTAATGTGGTGATGAAAAACGAATTACACTGCTATGTTGACACGGTAATCCATACGTACACATGAGTGATGTTTTTTCTTTGTGTAGGATTGAAAGAAGGTGGATATTTATTATTTAATAATAATAATAATAATTAATTATATTTTACATAATTTATTAATTATTTTATGATGGATACCATGGGTTTATAAGAGGTTTAAGAATAAATAAAATGGAAAACACTCAGTTAAGAGTTATACCTCTTCGTTGAGAACCCTCTTTTGGCTTACACATTAAGCGTTAAAGGGATGATATTTTAGAAATACTAGAAGATATAGGATGTGTTGAAGGAATATATTAAGGTATTATGGAATTTATTTTCTGATCTATAAATCTAAAAAGGCATTAGTAAGAGAGGATAAGAGGAGCCCTTTTATTAGTGAGGGGAGAGGCACTCTTGGAATTACAAAATAGATTAACATATAATTGAGTAATTATCAAGAAAAATGAATCCAAATGGCCATATATTTGAATAAAAATAGAATAATGTATAAATATAATCAATAAATGAAATTTATATAGGTTTTGGATTCATTTTAAAGACTATATTTTTCATTAACCCATTGGTTAACCAATTTTAACCACAACAGCAGTAATAATTTTTTAATATTAAAGGGTTATAATTTTACTTATAAAGTTATAATTGGATCATAAAGGGAAAAATGATGAAATTTTTGACCATATATTATCCAAATTATCCAATTTTAATATTTTTATTATTTTTAAATAATTTAATAAACTAATATTTTCATAAAATATAATTAATTTCATTCTTGACACTAATCATTTAAATTGAATATAAAGATAATAAGACAACAAAAAAATTAGAATATAAACCTTTCACATAACTATAATATGTTATATTAATCTATAAAATTAATGGAACACAATTATTAACCCAAATTTTATTAATTTTTATATTTTTTTTTAAATGATTTATTTTATTTTTCTATTAATTGAATTAATATTTTGTCGGTGTTGCATAAGCATTTAAGTTAAATATTCAATTACTAAAAATTATAAATAAATTACTATGAAAAAAAATTATATTTAAAACAAATATTTATAACTGAAATTATCCACTTTTTATTATTATGTAAAAATATTATAGATATTAAAGTTAAGAGAGTGACATTTTGTATTTATTCTTTTCTTAAATTAAAATAAAGGTCATAATCAAAGAAATGTGAAATAAAGTGACCATATATTTGGATAGAAATTTCCAAACTCCACTCATCTAATATGATAAATGAAATTTTTATATGAGTTTTAAAGCCTTATCCCAAAGTTTTAACCATTTTTTACCCATTTTACACTTATCGGGGTGACGAAAATCTACTATGGTTACTATTCATATTGACCAAAAATAAAAGGGACCTATTTTCTAAATTTTAACCTATTAATACCAAATATGGAATCCATTATTTAATATTCAATTTCTATAAGTAAAATAAATTCATTTTAAATTAACGGTATAAAATACGATGAAAGCCATTTTTTAGAAGAAAAAAAATATTTTAGGCATAAAATGGATATGTATTCTTATATAATGCTAAGAAAAATATTTTATTAATGTTTATTTTTTTAATATAAAATGTATACATTTAATATAAATCAATAAAAATTAGTTATTAATTTTATTTATTAATATAAAAGAGAATTCCATGCATAAATATAGTTTTTTTAGAAAAATATCTCTTTTACTTTAAATTGATTTTTTTATTTTTAATAAATTGATAACCAATGAATTTTTTATAAACCATAAATTTTTCATAATTTAGTTATTTCTATTCATAGATGCTAATTTAATGACTAGTTTATAACTATATACAATAATACTATTCATTTTGGTACGGGTTTGTGTGTATCGTAAGACATCAAAGAAATTTTATTTAAAGAGAAATATATTATCAAATAATAGGGAGTTATAGTGATTAGTATGTTAGCATGTTAAGTTTTAAATATATAATTCTAATGGGATGTTATAACTATTACCCATACTAGAATGGAAATGTGAAAAAATCACAAAGGATTTTGTCACCGTACTCCCCAAAATATCTAATGGCCATATTGCTATTTAGGTTGTCGTTGATCACCTTATGAAGTCATCAAACTTAATTACTATTAGATAATATTTATATATTGATAGAATTTATAGAAAATACATGAAATAATTGGTAAGATTTCATGGATTTCCACATTCTATTATAATGTATTAGGATCTAAGGTTCACCTTGAAGTTTTGGTGAAGTATTCAGGGGGTTCTGGATAAAGAGTTGAGTTTCAGTATTGATTATCATCCTCATACATATGTTCAGTTTGAGATAACCATTAATACAAAAATATCATTTACTTTAGCATTCATATGGCTCCATATGAATACCTCTATGGAAGTAAGTGGAGAACTCTAATATTCTAGGATGGAGTTTGAGAAAGAAAGCTATTGGAACCTGAGATAGCTAAGGAAATGATGGATTAAGGAGGTATCCACCTCCATGGATGGGGACATTGATACCATGGAAAAGGAGATGGATGATCTTAAAACCATGGATGATGAAGGGTTTTAAGTTTCATATTTTAATAAGGAGGCTGAAATTTCTTCAAAGATGATTGAGAAAATCTCTCTGAAGGAGGTAATTATGGAGGAAACATTTAGAGACTAATGGGTCAAAGAAGGTGATAGAAAGTACCCTTTTTAATATTCATTTTAAGTTTAGAAAATATTCTAATCCAATCTCATAATTTAAGGATCTAAGTGTGATTATAACTAAGAATAAGAAAATTATGGATTATATTGTTAATTATGTTCTATATATTTTTAATAGTGGTTCCTAAACTAACCAGGATGATTTCATGAATTTCATCAAAAGGGTTTTTGATCATTTAGATAATTTGATGCTCACTAGGATGTGAGATGTGGTGGAATTCAAGGGTGCAATATTTTATCTTCAAATAGATAGTTCCCTGGGATTGAATAGATTCTCTAACCTTTTCTTTCAGGATTTTAGGGATATTATTCAGGATGATATTATGAAGATGATTTCTATTTTATTTAGTAATGGAATTCTTACAAATGGAATGAATTCTCAATTTATGGTTCTAGTACCTTAGTTTGATGTTATTGACTCTATCACTTCATTTAGGCCTATGGATTTATCCAATACAATATGAAAAATACCTAGTAAGATCCTCGAGACAATTATATTTACCATTATCAATAAGGTGGTTTCTCCTAATCAACGTGGATTTGTTCATAGAAGAAGGATAAAAGACTACCCTTTTACTGATTCTAAATAATAATGGTTGTGGTTTCTATATTTTGATCCTTTTAATATTTCTATACAAATCTTTGGATTTTCCCTTAGAGTTTTCACTATTTTTTGGGTGACATAGGACCCCGGAATTAATATATTAAAAATATTAATATATAATAAATCATGCACATACATATTTTCAGAATAAATGGTTTTACCATTGGTCGGTACATCTGATGGTAAATTTTATACCATGACTATTTTTAAAACATGGGGTTTACCCTAGGTGTGATACAATGTTGGTTGGTGTCAACTGTTTTGTTGAAGGCAGTCGCTGGAGGGTGCATTAAGTAAATTAAATGATTAGTTTATTTAATGTCTAAAACTAATTTCCATGTCTATAAATTCATCATTATGGAAAATATCTATGTTTATTCATATAAACATAAGAGATTAGATAATAGGAGGAGGAGGTCTTCATTGGATTTGGTGATTTGGGTATTTAGATCAATGAATAATGATCAAGGATAACTATGATACAAATAACAAACATAGTAGGAACTTCACCTTATTTTCTAATAGGTTCATTATTCACCAAAAATCGATCCATTCATAAGGTAGGGCATATTATTTTTGGTGGATTTATGCCCTTGTTTTAATTTTATGATCATGGATTTATTATCTACTTATTATTTATCAATTATTTCTTTTCTTTGCATGAGCCCAGTTGAATAGAATTATTGAACCTATTTGTTTATCTTTCTTACTCCCTTGTTTTCACCCTTATTTCCACTTTATTTAATCATTAGTCAAGATATTATTAGCCAATAATTTTTTATCATGTTCTTGTTCTATTATCCCCACTGTCCTTCACATTCTTCATGATTAGACTAAGGAGATATGATTCAACATTTATGGCCTAGATTCGAGCATGATCAAACTCCCAAATTCTTGGAGGATGCATGAAATACATAGTTATCATTTTTTATGGATGTATTAAGGATTATTATGGGTTTTGGGTGATGTATTTAAGGATATGGACACCAAATAATGATTTACGGTGTGACGATTACTGAACGGATAACCAGAATCTTGTTTTATGGCCACTAAAGGATAGGAAATGAAGATCAAAGATTATTTCCTTTAGTTTTATCCATTTTGGGTGAGTCAAATGTTGAGGAACTGATGGGAATCTTGGATCTAGCATCCATATAAAGACCAGAGTTAATTTTCAAAAAATTAACGACTACATGTCATTTATCTAGAAGGAATACATGTCATGTATCTTGGGATATCACGGTGTCTAGGGTTTCATCTTGAGTTAAATATCACATGTTGTGTGGTCAGGACCACATATTGTGTCATCCTACCTATGAAACCAAATTGTTTGCTGATAGTACAATCCTAGGACCCGGTGTGAATAGAAATGTCAGGTTTCCCCTATGGACACATCATGTATAGGTACCTATATATCCAAGATATGTACCATGAACACATGTCAAGGAACCCAAGTATAAGTCCCTAGCCTTAAAAATTACATAATATTGATTTTAAGTAAATAATTAACTTTCAGTCACTTTGAGGATCTCTTCAGGATTAGAGTTTTAGAGAATTAGGCTAAAACTCATTCATAAAAAATATAAAATACAAAGTGGACACTTATGATAAGTATCCATTTTTTCCCATAATATAAAACTTTTAAAATAAAGAATGATCTATTTTAAGAAAAATATTCACAACTTTCAACTTGACTTATTCCAATCCCTTACTCATCTTTAAATACTATGAAAAATATTTAAAAATTTGGGATGAGCATAAAAAGATTAGTAAGGGATATAAAAAGAAGTAAATTTTTATTCCATTGATAAACATTAAAACCCATGAAACTTTTATCATAAAATAATAATATTCACCCTTAAAAATTAGTAAATACTTTATCATGAAAATAATCTCATTAATTATCCTTTTTGTAATCACAAGAATACCATAAAACTCATAGCAAGTATAGATAACACATAAAGTTATCTTAGGACATCATTGTACTTTTCATTCTTAAAAATGGAATAAACATGTGGTCATATTTCAAACACGTCACTCTATAAATAGAATAACCATATGGTCAAATTCCATACCCAATGAAATTAGGGGCTATCACATACCCACTCAGCATTGGTTTATCATGGAACTACTCATCATTGATTTATCATGGAACCACTGGTCATTGGTTTATCATGTAAACACCCATAAAAAGTTCAAGTACCATTATATAATCATAAAAAAATAATATAGTTATTAACATTTCACTCATAATATTTCATTTTAACTCATAATAAAACATTTCAAGTTTTTGAAATAATAAATTTGTTTTCAAACCCCATTTTCAATAACAAAATACCCAAAAAGGAAGAGAGGGGTTTCTTTTTATTTTAAAAATATAAAGTCTTATTGAGGAATCCAAATACCAAAATATACATAAAATGTAATTTATAATAAATATATAATATAATATCAAGAATATTTACATGGAGAAAAATATTTTTAAATTAAATATTTAAACATTTAGAAAAAGAGATTTTTAAATCAAAGTGTCTCATGCCACTTTGAAATATTTGAATCAAAATACCCTTGAAGGAATAACATTTAACGAAACATTAAATAAAATTAGAATAAATAAATTAATTATAATATATGTCAAAGGGTCTGTATATACCCCTTTTAAAATAATAAAGGTTCATAACATCAAGAATTCCCTTAATGAAAGGAAATTGAGATGAAGTCCCTTACCTTGATTCTGACTTGTCACCTATGTATTTATTTTCATGAATAATACAATTATGTTAATTATTTACTTTATTAATAACCTTTTTCAAGTTTATCATTACTTTTATTTAACTTAATACACTATTTTATACAACTAATTAAACAATTAAGTTTACGTTGGGTGTTTTGACCATATTCGGTTTATGTGTCCAAAACAACTTTGGTAAGTAAACTATGGTCAAAGGGGTAATTATTAAAACCTATATAGAATAATAATAATTAAATAATTATAATATTTATACATCAATTATACTTTTAAAACCAATCATGAATGGTAGTTATAAAAAATGAACCAACATTACAATCATGGTGATGGTAGTTCGTACATACGGATGAGTAATGTTCCCATTTTTCAATGATCATTATGGAAAGAAGATAAGTAACATTTATATTTAAATAATTATAATTATATCATAAATACCATAATATTTAATTATATATTCTTATACATATCATTATTATGATATAAAATGAGTCACATCACTTCGAGGAGGCTGTAGTCCACATGTCCACGAACAAAATTATCACTTTTTCAATGTGTGAAAAGGGTAATAAAGAAAATGATATATTATATTCAAATAAAGGAAATTATTTCATTAATTTCATATATATATATATATATATATATAATTTATTCCACATTTTTTTATTAAAAAAATCTTTAATACATTCCATTTAAAGTGTGATCATATCACATTTCTTTGAGGAGGCAGTAGTCCACACATCCACAAACGATGTTATCATATTCCCACAAAATAGAAAGTATAAAGGAATTTATTATATAAAAATTTAATAAGTATGAATAAAAAATTAATATTATATATATAATTTAAAAATATTATTTAAATCATAATTTCAAACCATGATAGGTGGTAAAGGAAAAAAAACGACATCGTTTCGCAAGGCGGTAGTCCACCGTACACACAAACGGTGATTTCGTTACCCGGTTGATGGAAGTGTGTGTAGTTGTAGGTTTAACCCTAAAAATAAAAACATATAAATATATTAAATATATTTATGTCACTGTATAATAATTATATAAATATAAATCAATTTATAGGATAAGGAAACAAAATAAAAATGTGCATTGATGAACGTTACCTCTTCTTTGGGTAACTCCTTTTGGTTTGCACCAAAGAAATTTATTGGTTATATTTCTTCCCAAATTGAGGCTTCTAGGATTATGGTAGGGGATATAAGAGATTATTTGAATGGGTTTTTTATGGGATAAATGTATTTATAATTGGTAATAAGTGGTAAGGTTGAGTAACTTTTTATAGTGGAGGGGGAGTGACGTTCTTATAAATATAAAAAGGTAAACACTATTAGGAGGTATCCCTTACATAATGTGCCTAAAATAATGAAAAAATATATATATAAGAAGTTATATGGTATAATTAAGTCCATAAAATGGTTTTTTGACAAGTTTCTAGGTCATTTTTTCACTTAAGATTAAATTTTAACCACTAAGTAAACACATTTTTTACCTTAATCGCTGAAATTAATTTTAATTTCTTTCACTAATATTTTTGTTCAAAAACTGAGTTGAAATTAATATAAATTATAAATTATGATGATTGAAAATATTTAATCTATTTTTCTAAATTCCAATCACATAATTGGTATAAATTAATTTAAAATTATTCTCACAGGCGGGACGAAACAATAGTTTTTTAATGTAAAAATATTCAAAATTTTGGAATGTTTTTATACTCAATTTCAATGTGAAATTGATTCCAATTATTTAAATTGTATTTAATGATTTATAATTTAAATAATTAAACTTGAAATCCAAATTAAATCTTATTTTACTATATTTATAAATTATATGAAAAGGTAGTTTTCAATTAAAATTCAATGTTTTTTACTATTCATCAAAAAATGAAACTTCACAGAAAAATACTAAAAAATATCCCAAGGTAAATTTTGATATTATAATTTCAAAAATGAAGTTTATTTTGTAAAAAAAATAAAAAATATAAAAAATTAGTTTTAAAATACGTCTTCCATTAAAATATGGAAAAAATACTATATAAAATTATAATATAAATAGTATATTATTGTTCGGTATAACTCAGTGTTCAATGAAACGCAAGATTTTGAAGAAACTCATATTGAGTTTCATATACGCTATTAAACATAGTATCCTTTTTAAATTTAAAATTACTATCTAATTTATAAATATTAATAAATATGGAAAATACTTATTTTATCATTACCTGGGATGTCACATACATCCCTCCTTTTTGAAATTGCATCATCTCAATTTTATTCACTTATTAAATAAGTAGGGGTATTTTTTCCTTATATCATTTTCATATTCACATGTTTCCACTTCAACCATGTGGTTTTTTTATAAAACCTTAACCTGGTGGATCATCTTATTCTACAACACTTTCTCTTTGTGGTTAATAACCTAAAATGGTTGTTCCTCATATTAAAGATTCTCTTCCAACTTAACTACTCCAGGGCTCAAAAATATGAGATGAATCTAGTACATACTTCCTTAACATTGAAACATGAAATAATTTGTGTATCTAGGATAAACTTGGAGGAAAATATACTCCATAAAAAATCGATCCAACTTTTTCCAAATTTTCATACAGTCTAATGAACCATGGACTCATCTTCCCCATCTTACCAGAACACATCATAATTTTTCAAGGAGAAACTTTTAGAAAGACATGCTCACCCACCTCAAAAGAAATAACTTTCCCTCACTTATCTGCATAACTTTTTTGCCTACTCTTATTTGTTCTCACGTGTCACTAAATCTTCTATACTTTATATGTTGTTTCCTCTACCAACTCTGGTCCCATCAACTTCCTTTCTCAAACATCATCCCAAAACACTGGTGTTTGACACCTCTTTCCATATAATTCCTCGAATGGTGCCATCGGTATACTAGAATGAAAACTATTGTTATAATAAAACTCAAATAAAGAAATATGTCAATCCTAAATTCCTTGTTAATCCATTGATAAAGAAATAATAATATATTACAAGGTACGAATTGTCCAATCAGACTATCCATTGGATTTAGTATGATAAGTTGTAATGAAATTTAATTCAATACCCAAAAACTTATGAAGTCCTTTCTCAAAATTGGATGTGAACATGGGATCACAGTTTGATATAATGGGGATAGGAACTCCATATAACCTAATAATATCCTTTAGATACATTCTAGAAAGCATCTCTAAAGAAATCATATCTTGAATGGGAAGGAAATGTGTATATTTAGTTAATCGATCAATAATAACCCAAATCACATTTTTACCTTGATAAGCCTTTTGCAATATTACTAAGAAATTCATTGATATATTATTACATTCACATTCTAATACTAGAAAAGTTTTAAGAATTACCTTCGGTAACTATTATTCTTATTTAACCTTATGACAATTCAAACACTTCATAGTAAATTCAGTAATATCTCTTTTCATTCCATCCCACCAGTAATACTTCTGAAGGTCTCTGTATATATTAGTGTTACCTAGATGAATGGAAAATGGAGAACTATAAGGTTTATTCAAAAACTCTTTCCTCAACTACGAATCATATGGCACGCATGATCTTTTTTAAAATCATAAAACGTCTTCTTTATCAATATTAAAATTAGTTAAATTACATTTCTTAACAGATTCCACCTTTTATTACAAATATTGAACCACATTTAGATCTCTCTTAATTAATTATTAAAAAGTATACTACACTAAAAACTAAAACAAAATAGAGGATTTCACTACATCCAAAACTTCTAGAAAAAAATCATCAAATCATTAACTAAAGGGTCACATTCCAAATGTAACATGGTTAATGTAGCATTAATTTTTTAACTCAAAGCATCAGCCACCTTATTTTCTTTTCTAAGATGATAATGAGTCATACAATTATAATCCTTGATTAGTTCCAACCATATTTTATATCTCATTTTAAATTATTTCTAAGTGAATATATACTTCAAACTTTTTTTATTAGTACATATTTCACACTTTAATCCATACAAAGGATGCCTCTAAATTTTTAAAGAAAAGACAATAGAAACTAATTCCAAAGTATGTGTAGGGTAATTAAAATAATAAATTTTCAACTAACATGAAGCATAAGAAATTAAATTATCATTTTTCATTAGGACACAACAAATTCCTTTCAATAAAGCATCACTATAGATGATGAATTCATGATTTCTAGAAGTCAGGGCCAAAATCAGAGCATTCGTCAATCATCTTTTTAGTTCTTAACAATAATCAACGAATTATTTTATACTGATGAACTTAACTCCTTTTTGAGTTAACTTAGTGAGTGGGATAGAAAACCAAGAAAATCTTTCAACAAACTACTGATAGTAACCCAATAACCTAAGAAAACTATAAATATTGGTGATATTTGTGGGTTTTGTCTATTCTTTAACAACTTTCATTTTAGCAGGATCAACAGTTATTCCATATTTAGAAATAATGTGACCAAGTAATGAAATCTCTTGCATCTAGAATTCACACTTTCTAAATTTCCCATACATTTTATTATTTTAAGGTTTTCAAAACAACCCTTATATGTTTTTCATGCTCCTCTTGACTTTTAGAATATACTAAAATGTAATCAATAAACACAACCACAAACTTATCCAAGATCTCATGAAAATTTCTATCCATAATATCCATGAATACATCAAGTTTATTATATAACCCAAACAATACAACTAAAAATTCATAATGGTCATATCTAGTTTGAAACACAGTCTTCATAATGTCATCTTCCTTCACTTTCAACTAATGTTACCACGAACATAGGTCAACCGTCGAAAAATACTATGCTCCCTGGAGCTGATAAAAAATTCATCAATACGAGGAAAAGGATGATTGTTTTTAATAGTGATGTTATTCAATGATCTATAATCAATGCAAAGTCTCATTGATCCATCTTTATTTTTAATAAACAAGATAGGATAACCCCCTGGTGAAGTGCTAGGTTGGATAAAACCTTTATCTAATAACTCCTACAATTGATTTTCCAATTATAAAAGTTATAATTGAGACATTAAATAAGGGTTTTTAGTAATAGACTTAGCATTAAATATAAATTCAATAGTAAAATAAACCTATCAATCAGGAATAACACCAGGAAAATCATCTGGAAAAACATCTATGTATTAATTTACCACTAGTGCATCACTAATTTGAACAGTTTCTTTATTTTCAAAAATATAAGCTAGGTAACTTTCATTGAAATATATAATCAATTTATCATATTCTTGGTAAGTTATAAAAGTAATTAAATCATTGAACACAACTTTCATAGCACTAAAATCTATCTTAGCATGATAAACTAAAATTCAATCTATACCAAGAATGATATCAAATTCTATTATGGCTAGATGAACAATATTTTCAGGAAATACCAACCCAGTAATAACAATAAAAATATTCCTATAAATCTTGGTTTCTTTAATACTTACACCCAAAGTTTTACCAAAAGTTATATCTTACTTTCATTAGGTGATATTCCCAATTTTCTTAAAAATTTATCAAAAATGAAAGAATGTGAAGATACATAGTTAAACATGGGATTGGCATAATTTGAATGCATGAGTAACATACTTGTCACCACTTCATATAATGGAACAACATCAACTATAGTAGTAGAAAATGACCTCGCAACACCTTTCTGTTTTCAATCATGAAGATTTCCATCTTGTGAAACTAACTTGTTACACACGTTAGCATAATGACTCATCTCATTGCAAATAAAACATCTTACCACAAGATTTTCATTATTTTTTTAGTCATATACCTTGTATTCATGAGACATATGACCAATCATACCAAATTGGAAACATTTCCTAGACTTTGAAATACATTCTCCAGGATTCTTCTTACCACACTTCTCAAAATATTAGAATTTGGGTTTCTTACCTCTAAACTTCTTTGATGAATTATTTCTCATTTCCTGCCAACTGGACCTCTTATTTTTCTTATTTTCATGGGACACATGATCATCTGAAAACTACATTTCTACCTTCTAATCTCATTGAACAAGTTTATCATAGATTTTGAGCTCATGAGAATTAAATACCCTTCGATATCTTATCTTTAATACAAAGTAAAACTAATTTATCTTACTATCAAGATCTCCGATAAAATATGAAACATACTTATCCAATATTGTGAATTTTTATTCATATGTACCTATAAAATCTTCATATTTTTTCCTCAATTCCAAGAATTGTTTTTCCATTCAGATTCAAACAAACTTATGGAAATATTTCTCAAAGAAACAATCCTTGGATGTTTCCCATTCCAAGGAATCAAGATCATCTTTGTATATGGTATTCTTAACCAAAGACCACCATCAATAAAATTCACCTTAAAATGATAAATAAAAAGGGTTAACTTTTGACATTCTGAATATCCCATGAAATAAAATATCTTTTTCAAATCATTGATCCATCCTTCGACTACCATAGGGTCATATGATCCACTGAATGATGGGTGACGTTTTCTCATGAAATTCTCTACAAAAGAGATTTTCCTTCATAATAGATTGGGTTACTATATAACATGGATAACACCACCATTTATCACCTAATTCAACTGATCCATTTCTAGAAAAAATGTTTTGTTTTGATTCCAACCATCTCATGATGCATATTTGGAAGGATATATTCCTCTCTATTCCTTCCCACTACAGCTACCATATTTCCTCTATAGAAAACCATTCGGAATAGACATGTTTTAGATGAATCAATGTGGTAATCTTAAAATTCTATAACATTTTAACTTGACCATAATGTAAAATATTTCAAGGATAGGTTATTAATATTACCCTAACCTATAAAATTATTTAAACTTAACTATGATACCAACTATAAGGCTTGGACCTTAAACATTACATAATCTTGAGTTTAAGATAAGGATTTACTTTCTTTCACTTTGAGTATATTTTCAAGTTTAGAGTTTTATAAAATTATTCCATAACTCATTCATAAAAAACATAAAATAAAAAGTGGAAAATTCTGAAGTATAAATTTTTCCCATAATATAAAACTTTTAAAATAAAGAATGATGTAATTTATGAAAACTCTTCATTAATTTCAACATGAATTATTCTAATCCATTACTCATCCTTAAATCCTATGAAGAAATATTTAAAAACGTGAGATGAGCATAAAAAATCAATAAGGAATATAAAAAAAGTAAATATTTAGTTCATCGATAAAAATTAAAACCCGTGAAAAATTTCTCATAATGTAATACTTTTTATCCTTAATAATTAGTAAATAATTTCTCTTGAAAATAATCTCATTTCTTACACTTTTTGTAATCACAATATTACCATAAAACCTATAGCAAGTATAGATAACACATAAAGGTATCATGGGACATCATTATTATTTTCATTATTTTAAATAGAATAACCATGCGGTTGAATTACATGCTTTTCACTCTTACAAATGTAATAACCATACGGTCCACTTACATACCCAATGCATTGGAGGGATATCATAGACTCACCCATCGTTGGTTTATCATAGAACCTCCCATCATTGGTTTATCACAGAACAACTCGTCATTCATTTATCATGTAACCACCTATCAAATGTCCAAGTTCCATTATATAATAATAAAACATAAAATAATTAAATTTTTAACATTTCACTTATAATATTTTATTTTCACTCATAATAAAACATTTCAAGTTATTTAATTAATCAATATGTTTTCAAAACCCATTTTCAATAACAAAATACACAAAAAAGAAGAGAGGGGTTTCTTTTTATTTTAAAAATATGAACGATTATAGAGGAATACAAATACCAAAATATACAAAAAATACTTTATAATAAATATGTAAAATAATATTAAGAATATTTACATGGAATAAAATATTTTGAAATTAAATCTTTATACATTTAAAAAAGTGATTTTTAAATCAAAGTGTCTCATACCACTTTGAAATATTTAAATCAAAATCCCTTTAAAGAAATAAAATTTAACAAAAAATTAAATAAAATGATAATAAATAAATTCAAGATAATATATTTTAAATTGGTTGTATATACACCTCATAAAATAATAAAGGTGCATCACATCAAGAATTACCTCAATGAAAGAAAATTGAGACTAAGTCCCTTTCCTTGAGTCTAATTTGTCACGTGTTTCTTTATCTTACTAAATAATAAAACTATGTTAATTATTTAATTTCTTTATACCCTTTTCAAGTTTATAATTACTTTTATTTCATTTATTACATTGTTGTATACAATAACTTAAACAATTAAGTTTACATCGGGTGTTTTGACCATATTCGGTCTATATGTCAAAAACAACTTTGATGGGTCAAATATGGTCAAAGGGGTCATAATTAAAACATATATAGAATAATGATAATGACATAATTATCATATTTATACATTAATTATAATTTTAAAACCAATCATGATTGATGGTTATAAAAAATTAACCAATGTTACAATCATGGAGACGGTAGGAAGTACATATGCATGAGTAACGTTCCCATTTTTCAATGATCATTGTGGAAAGAATATAAGTAAATATTTATATAAAAATTTTAATGATATTTAATTATATATAATTATACATATCATTCGTGTGATTTAAAAGTAATCACATCACTTTGAGGAGGTGGTAGTCCACACATCCACGAACGACGTTATCATTTTTTCAGTGTGTGAAAAGGGTAATAAATAAAATGACATATTATATTTTCATAAAGGTAAGTATGTCATGAATATAATATAGATTTTATTTATATAACATATTTTTATTAAATCCATCTTTAATACATTCCATGTAAAGTTTGAACTTATCACATCTCTTTGCGGTGGTGGTAGCTCACATGTCCACAAACGATGTTATCGTATTCCCATAAAATGGGAAGTATGAGAGTATGGGTTATATAAATATTAAATAAGCACGAATAAATAATAAATATTATATATATCATATAAAAAAAATTTCCCGTCATAATTCCCAACCATGATAGGTGTTGAAGGAAAATTGAATGACATCATTTCGTGAGACAATGCCCTGTCGTACACATGAACGATGAATTCTGGCCCAAGAGTAACCTATCCTAAGTAGTTTTTCACATGGGATGAAATGGTGGAATTAATTTATGAATTATTGATATTATGGGAGGTGATTTAATTGGGTTCCTTCTTTCAAAAATTATTAGTCGATGGCAGTGTCCAGGTGTGATCATCAAAGTATTATTAGGGTCTGTACTCCCATGTTTCACTAGGTGGTGGGTCCCAAAATCTTTTATATAGGTAGATATGGAACTCCCCCACATTACAGAGAGTGAAATTACTACATATTCATATTTTAACTCCCCTTCATTGAGATATAACGATGTTAAATTCCTAAATTTGAGTAGGGAACAATCAGTCTTTCCACATAGTGGAGAGGTACGAGTCCTCCATACTCATTATTGAGATTTTATGCATGGTGATTGTCATCGAAGATGGACCTTTGGGAGCAGAACGATGAATAATAATTATTATCTAGATGTGGAGATGTAGATACCCATTATATATTATCTTGGGTTTATTTATGATCACGCATTTAATACTCAGTTTTCTTTAACCACTTGTTTATGGGTTGAGATGACTATTGTTTCTTTTTATGACTTCCCTCTTGGTTTTTAGAGAATCCCACTAGGTATTTATATACTCACCCATTCATGGTCTATACCCGAATACATTGTGTCATATGAATACAATATGTATATCATAATTTAATTTATTAGACCTAGTATTATAGGAGTATAGTGGTATTTAAAAATGGTTGTCCATGTTTGGTGGTTAGCATTGGAGATTATGAGTTAGAATCTCTCAAGTTTTCCACTTTCCCAATAGTTTTTAGATTGGAACCACATTTATGGTTGGGAATGTATTTTGACCCTTTATATCATTTGTATTCACTTGATGAACTTCGATGTATTTCTTATTGGTTGTTGCATACATTGTTTATAATCTAGAAGTTTCGGTTTATTCTTTTATCACAACATCATTGCATGGACCTGGCTTTGTGTGAGTATAGGTAATTTAGACTAAGGCCTCCCATGTCTATAATATTCCTACTCGACACTTTTTTCTCTCATATAGCCTAATATAAGTAGACTTGGGGTGTCATAATCGACTTACTATCAGCCCAATAAGGGTCCCAGTGGGTTAGGTCATGGTAGAGTGGTATCAAAGAGTGTTTTTTCCTCGGTTTGGTGTTTGGAGTTGCACTTTTTGTGAGGATTGGTTTGGGAACTTATTGAAATGATTTTGGGGTATTCCAAGTTTAGTTCTTAGGCTAGGGAACTTAGTGATGGTTTGATGACCGATATATCCATACAAAAGGACTTTGACTACCCACTTGTCAACTCATCATTCCAAAACATTATTGTAAGGAAACCAATGGTATATGAATCATATAGGATTGGGTATTTTTACTTTTATATCCCTTTGATTCATCTCCCCATATATAATCATCTAACCATGGTGCATCTTGTTAACTTTCAAGATGTGCCCCTTATGATAAATAGCTAGGATATCGATATAGGGTTGTGAAGGTGATCAGTTAAGTGATGAGGCCTCAGGTTAAGAAAATATCCATGAGTTTTTTTCACTAGGCAAGCATAGACTATTCTTACACCTAATGGGAATTGTGTAGATCCACCTCTAGTGTTTTAGGTTGATGATCAGCTACATGTTGGGTAGTTGATATCTCTAGTAATTCATAACAATGTTGTGTAAAGAATTTTCATGTTAAATGAGTTCTAGTGATAGATAATACTTAGGTTTCATGGTGAAATAGACCTTCAGAAAGTTGAAGATTGACTTGAGGTAGTGGTATGCGTTTTCTGGCTTATTCGGACCCCGACTAATCATATGGTTTCACTGGAAGCCAGTCTTCTTTATCAAGTGACCGGGTGTTGGTGGGGTCTGACTACTTAGACTCATGATGAGATGACACTATAATGTATATACTTATAGTAGTTGTTATTTGATAAGTATTACCCTTTGATATTACGATATATGTGTATTATGGAACTTCTTGAGAAGTAATATAGTGATGTGTCTTTTTTTAGAATTCCTAAATTATTATAAATCTCGTTCCTTACTCCCACAACAAGGTGTGATATAGATACTTCTAGGCATGGAAATTTGAGCAGGGCCTTCACAGAGATATCTAGGATAATGTGGTCACCATATGAGTTCTCACTTATGCTA
Organism: Viscum album; assembly: GCA_963277665.1. Taxonomy (NCBI): domain Eukaryota; kingdom Viridiplantae; phylum Streptophyta; class Magnoliopsida; order Santalales; family Viscaceae; genus Viscum; species Viscum album. Next base: position 1,286,042,582 of record OY728140.1, read on the forward strand.
GAGTAATGGAGAAATAATTAGTTGCATATAACTTTATAATAGAGGGACACTATAAAATTGAAATAGATAGTAGAAATTAGGTTTATGAGTCATCAGTAGTGTCTAGAAGGTGTCATCCATCAGGTTCTTGATGTAGGAGGCATACTAATTCCTAGACTATGACATGAGGATGTAAAGCACAAGGTTCACACAGTGGATCCAGACATCTCAGAGGGGGGAAATGTTATTTTTGTGATGGGATATGTCAAATTTCTTGTGATTATATGACTTGACATATTACTGATATTGGTCTTTTAGTGGATGGACCACCATGACAGAGGCATCATCGTGAATAGGGATCTCCCAAGAATGTTCAGGATAACCCCTAGGGGGGAAGTACTAATAGAGTAGGTGGAGATATAGGGGGAGTATCTCTGGTTGTAGGATGGTTCTATGATCTACTCCCACCACCACCACCACTATGTGGTCCACACCAGTCTCATGGGGATATCTATTGAGGGTGTGACTAGTTACAAGATATAGAGTGATATGGCCAGGCTTCTCATGAGATGATTCAAGGTATAAAATTTTTCTATTATACTCTATGTCCAATACTTGTATACATAAGTGTGATTTATTCATTCATCTACATATCCCTTATATAGGATGTATATATTCCCATTGAGTCTTTGGCCCATCATCTATGGTTAGAGGTTCCTACAAGGATTGATTCTTCTATATCACATGTATTATAGTAGTGAGATATGGTTCTCAATGGTGAGAGTTTCTCATGGGACCTCTTAGACATTATGATGAAACCTTGTTTTTTCATACTTGGCATGGAATAGTTATCCACATTTCATTCTTAGATAGACCATTTTCATAGGAGAGTAAGATGCCTTTATATTTATGGGATAAGATTCACCTTTGTGCACTACCACAAAACTGGGTTTCCGAAATGCCACCCTTTATCAGCGCTAAAAAATGTTGATAAAGGGGGGGCTTTATAGTGCTAAAAAAGAGATAATAAAGAATCACTTTTAACAGTGCTTTTTAAAAAAATCATGAAAAAATATATATTTTTATATAAGTATATTTATATTTATATAAATATAATATATATTTTTTAAATATGTTTTAGATAAGTATAAATAGACTATTACATTTAATATATAATAAATTTAGTGAAATTGACTTAAAAAATTTTAAAAATGATTATTAATTAATAATTTTCTAATTATCACCAATTAATAATCATTTAATAACAATTTGAAGACACAAAAAATCAAAAAAAATAATAAAAGATCAAAAATAAGTTGAAATGTAACTCAAACTTAAAACGTCCATAACTTTTGATCCGGGTGTCTGTTTAAGCCCTAAATAATATAAAATCAAATCTTGCAATGAGATCTATGTGCTAATTACCTAATAGAACATTATGTCACATTTTTCAAGGCCTAAAAAGGCCAAGAAGGCCTCCAAAATAGAGTTTTTAGTCGGGATGCCAAATTTTTTAACATTCAAACATGTATAACTTATGATCCGGATGTCCTCTAGGCATGTACCATATATCATATCAAATATTATTTCATTTTCTTCAATTTGACTAGTTGTGGAGTTGAAAAGGACTTTTGGATTAGAATTTATGGTCATTTTAACATTCTATGGCTTTTCAAATACACATATATATGTATTTATTCATAAATATGTGTGTGTGTGTGTTGTATATATGAATTTATTTATTTATTTATTTATTTATTTATTTATTTATTTATAAACACACATTAAAAACCATATTTTATAAATGTATTTAAAACTAATCTTATAAATATATATTAATATACAAATAAATATATGGATAAAAAATTATAACTAAAAATATATATAAAAATAAATATAAATATAAATTAATATACAAATAAATATATATATATATATATACTAATATATGAATAAATATATATGTATTAATATAACTAAATATATTTATATTAATATGAATCTATATTAATATACAAATAAATATAACTATATATATATATATTAATATACGAATAAATGTATATATTAATATATGAATAAATATATATGTATTAATATAAATAAATATACTTATATTAATATGAATCTATATTAATATACGAATAAATATAACTATATATATATAAATATATATTAATATAAAAATAAATATATATAAATATTAATATATTAATAAATATATATGTATTAATGTAACTAAATATATTTATCTTAATATGAATCTATATTAATATATGAATAAATATAACTATATATATATACATAGATATATCATTAAATAGAGAAAAAACGAAATGGCTCAGTGGTAAAGGTGGATGTGTGCAAGGGGGGAGGTCGCGGGTTCGAGTTCGGGTGGAAGCAAGGAGGTGCGCGCAGGCATGTGGGGGATGTGCGATCAAGGGTAGCCACGAGAGAATGGGAGGGGGTCCGCCTAGTGCTAATAAAGGGGTGGTCAAGTGCTGTTAAAAGCTCCCCCCCCCCCCGCATTATATATTCTTTTTTTATTTTTTATTTTACTTCTATCAGTGCTTTTTTAGCGCTGATAAAAGGGGTATTTTATCAGTTCTTTTTTTTGGCATTCATAAAAGGGGCCTTTATCAGTGCTTTTCTGAGTGCTGATAAAAGAGACCCACCCTATCGTCGCCTAGATTAACAACGCTTTTTTAGCACTGTTAATGCACTTTTATAGCACTGATAAAGGCCATATTTGTAGTAGTGGTGGTAGAGAGATATCATATAGCTGAGTGAGTAGGGCTCATGAGTAGGAAGCTTTAACCTATCACCCATCAATTGGAAATTCTTTCCTTGGTGTAGTGGGTTCTTCATGCATCTAGATTCTAGCAGTAGTAGAGGATTATAAGGGTTTCTATCTAGAAGATGTTTTGGGACTACATCTAAGGTGGGAGATCTAATTTTTCATCAACTTGCACCCTAGGACCACATCAATATCTTCTTTGGATTATCATATGGACTTTACCAAGATCTAGGAGTTGGTTTGTAGTCAAAATAACTTCAAGAGAATGTTTTTATTAGACCCGATGTATCCACATGGGCAAATCTGGTTTTGTTTATGGAAAAGGTATATATGATTTTAAGGCTTTTTTATTATCATCTTCTAAATCTGGTAACGATCAAGAACAAGTACCCTTTTCCAAGGATTTATGGACTTTTAACCAATTGAAAGGTGTGATTTGGTTTTCAAAAATTGGTCTCAGGTATGTCTACCACTAGTTGAGGGTTTATGAGGATGATATTCTGAAGACAATATTCTAATGACTCTAAGGGAATTATGAGTTCCTAGTGACGCTTTCTGGAATGAATAATTCCCCTACTATGTTCATGGAACTCATGAACCATATATTTTAGCCATAATTGGAAAAAATTTTACTTCTATTTATCAATGAAAATATCATATTATTAGCATCATATGATCTTTTAAAGCATTTGAGGATGGTCCTAGACTTACTTTGGGATCACCAAATATACAATAATCTCTCAAAGCATCAATTTTGGATTCAAGATGTTCACTTTTTGGGGAATTTCATCTCTGACTATGGTATAACTATGGATCCAGAAAATATTGACGTAATGCTTTCTTGGGAATAACCTCAGATCATGTTGAATTTTTATATTTTACTTAGTTTGACTGGGTACTATCGATGGTTTCTAGTATAATTTTCCAGTATAGAAACTCATTTGACTACTTTGACATGGAAAGGTCCATTTTTCTAGAATGAGTAGTCTTAGAGATCTTTTGAGGAGCTAAGGAAGAGGTTGAAAAGTTATCTTATGTTGATACTAATGGAGGAGGGTGTTGAGTATATGGTGTTTTGTGATAACTCTGGAGAAGGTATCATATTTTTTTTAAAAAAATTGAAGAGTAAATTGGAAACCCAACTCACTCTTCAAAGAAATTTATTAAAACAAAAGGAGCAGTGTTTAAAAGAGGTAAAATGGACTTGTACCAACCAAAGTGACTGCAAGAAGGATAAAAAACAGTGAACATACCAAAAAGAAAGTAGCCTGGAAACCAACTTCAACACCACCCAAAGATGATCATCACCACAAGCAAGCAGTCCAAGCTGAAACAAACGAGCAGAGAAACCGCGGAAATCCTCGAGACTGGGAGGATTTCAAATCAAACATGCAACAATAGGGCGATCCAAGGAGGAAGGAGAAACGCCTGGGAAATATTTTAAGAATAGGACTCCCCAGAGAATTTTCATGCATTTTCAGGTGAAGCAGATATTCAAAGAGTCTGAGAACAATGAAAGTCATAGCAATGGAAAATGAATTATAGGATGTCTAAATAGAGCTTGTTGATCAGGGAATGCCTTCAAATCTTCAAAACCAAAAAGAGAGAGCAAAAAAACATGTATCAGGAAGACGCACATCAAAACCAGCAAGCTTTATTGTGAACAACATCTCAGCGTTGAAACTATCAATTCTAATGTGATCCAAATAGATGTACTGAAAATATGAAAAATACAACAAAGAAAAACACTTTCATTGACCAGAACAAGAGAAAAAAAAGAAGTTGTGGTGTGCTATCCAAGAGACCAGCAGGAAATTAGAACCGGATGGAGGCTTAATAGAAGCGTTTGATCCAGACAAAAGAAGGAATGTCAACACCAAAAACCAGAAAAATCTGATCTGAGATCAGAGATCAGTCCAACCACATTTGATGCGCCACAACCTTTAGCATCCAATATGTGATAAGAAAAGAACTCTTGACATGCCAACAGAAACGAAAAACCAGGGATAAAATCCATTTCTCGGGAAAACAGATTCACAACATCTTCATTTCCAGGGGATCTCCTTAAAATTGAAACCTGGATCCTTTTTAAATCTATCCACCACTTTGATGAACATCCTCTTTCTGATATCTAGATATACATCCGATGACATCTCTCCATTTTTATATTGTCTATATACAATGTTGTCGTTTTCCTCCATCCAAGCATCCAGGTCATCGGGAAAATCAAGCTTTTATGGAATTAAATATGCATCCCTATACGCTGGGTCATTTTCATCATCCTCACTGGATGACCCATCCGAGTCAGAAGAATTGGAGGAACTGGCATCTGATGAGATAGGTTCTTTTTCAGTAGGGATTGGTTGTGGGGGTATTTGGTTTTGGTCCTTCATGTTGGAAGCTAGGGAGCGTGTTATAATTGTTCTTTCAACATTGGAATTATCCCTAGGTTTCCAGGAGTTTCTATCACTTGGATTGATGAAGCCATCTGAGTTAACCAGTGCTTTCTTGCCTTTCCTAGCCCTTGATTTTAGGAATTCTTCTTTAAATTGGAAAGGTTTTTCTGTCTCCACTTGTAAGGGATCTTCATGATCCAATTTCACCTCTTCATTATCTCCTTATAAAGGTTTGATTATTTCAGGACTAGGTGGGTCAGCATTTAAGGGTTCCTGCTTTCCTTCTTTAGGAATCTCAAGGTTGTGCAAGGTCTCGTCATCAAAATGGGTGGGTGGTTGAATCTGAGAGAGGCCAGGGGGATTCCTGTTATGAGAGTAGTCAGTAACTGTTTGAGGGACAGGGGGAAAATTGGGAGTTTCCTTTTCAACCCAAATAGATTTATAAGAAGGGGGAGGTTGAGGGTCATTACCTTGAGTCTCACATTCATTCATAGAGTCTGGAGAAGGTATCATATGTTTATTAATGTAGAGGTGAGAAATTATTATTTATAGTTCAAGTTAGTTAAGACCCCATGAGAAAAATTATATTCCCCATGACTTAGAGTTGGAAGTGGTAGTCTTCACCCTGAATATGTAAAGGAATTATCTTTTGGGTGAGGGTTTCATTGTTTACACAGACCACCAGATTCTTAGGTTCATCTTCACCCAGATAGATCTCAACATGAGATAGAGGTTTTGGTTTGAGTTCATGTAGGACTATGAATTTGAGATATTCTACACTTTATTGAAGTTAAACATGGTGTCAAATTCCCTTTGGAAGAATTCTTGTTCTTTCTTAGTGGAGGAAGCATCGGAGTAGTTGGCCTCGTTGTAGCTGACCTTGGTGGAGAAGATGGGTGCAACTTATCTATAGTCGGTGGTGGTGACTCCACTTCTTCTTCATCATGTTATATAAGATCAGTTGATATATGTAAATGATGAATTTTTATGTGACTAGATATCCTCAAGAGATGCACCATATTGTTTTTTGAAGGATGGGAGCACGCTATCCTTTTTATGGATGGACTGTTGTTCCGGTCATGTTGTGTGAAGAGGTTTTGAGAGAGTTTCATACTTCCCCCTTTTATATTCATCCAAGTGTGTAAAATATGTATGAGGACCTTTGATTGTATCTTTGGTGGGATAGAATGAGGCTGAGAGTTACTGATTTAGTCACTCGATGCCTCATGTATCAGTAAGAAAAGGATGAAAAAGTGGGTTACATTAGGTTTTAATCAACCTATTGAGATCCTATAATGGATGTGGGATGAAATATTTATAGATTTTATAATGTAGATTCTATAGATATAGAGAGGTCATGATACTATCTAGTTTATTATTGACTAACTCCCCAAGTCATCACACTTCCCTAACATTAGGGAGAATATGTTGGTTAAGAGTTTGGAAAGGTTTTATGTGAATCATATCATCCAAATCCATAAGGTACCCATGGTGATCATTTTTTATCATGATGTGAAATTCAATTCACAGTTGTGGAGGGGTTTTTAAGAGGATTTTGGGGCCTAGTTACGAATGAGTAAAGTGTTTTACCCCCAAAAAATGGAGATATTGAGTGGGCCATCTAGGTTTTAGAGGATATACTAAGGGCCTATTTTGTTGGAATTTGGATAAAGATAGGAGGATCACTTATCATTGGTGGAGTTTTCCTATAATAACAGTTATCAATATAATGGTATGAAAACTCTTGAGGCTTTATATTGGAGACCCAAAAGGTCACCTTTATACTAGGATAAGATTTTTGAGATGTATCTTATTGGTGAAGAGATAGTGCTGGAAATTAAAAATAATTTTTAGGTGATATGAGAGTGTATGAGGACATCCTTGAGCTGATATAAATCTTACATAGGCCGAAATTATAGGCCTTTAGAGTTCAATTAGGGAGACCATGTTTTCTTGAGAGTCTCCCCACGATGATGATTGCAGAGAATTGTTTGGGGAAGCAAGTTATCCCCGAGGTTTATGAGGTCATTCCAGATCCTATGGATAGTTGGAAAGGTTTCTTACTGATTGAAATTACCCCCAAAGTTGGATCAAGTGAATGAATAATTCCATGTGTTATAGATAAGGAGATACATGCATGACCCATCACATTTCATCGATTGGGTTGATCTAAACAAAAAATATAAAGCCACCTTATCATGGTATATGGTGGTGATTAACGATCAGGATGAGAATATCCTATATAGATGGACAATTCCTCTAGTTCGAGTGCTTTGGAATCATGGAAGTGTGTAGGAGAGATCATGAGAATTTGATACCCATAAGAAGGCTCAATACTATAACCTTTTTTTGTAGCTTGAAATTTTTTAGGTGAAAATATTTGAAGGATGGGAGAATGTAGTGAATCTGGTTTCTATGATTTGATACTTTAAAATTATATATATATATATATATATATATATATATATATATATATCTGCATTTTTCCTCTGAGTAAGAACTATATTTTGGGTGTTATGGGATACTATAATTAATATATTAAAAATATTAATATATATTAAATTGCATGCATGTATCTTTTCATAATAAATGGTTTTCTCATTGGTCAAGAATTCATATGGGAAATATGAGTCTGTGGATATTTTCGAAGAATGGGGTTTACGTTGGGTGTGAATAAAATTGGTTGGCATAGTATGTTCATTTGAAAGCATCTATTGGTGATTGCGTTAAGTAAAATAAATGATTAATTTATTTATGGACTTAACCTAATTTTCCTCTATAAATTCATCCTCTTGGAAAATCTCCAAGGTTAGCCACATAACCCTAAGAGATTAGAGAGGAAGAGTAAGAGAGCTTCATTGGGTTTGTAAACTCACGAATGTTGATAGATGATGAAAGATTGAGGATAATCATGAGATGAAAAATGAAAGTGGTAGGATCTTTACCTTATTTGATAACAAAAACATTCTTTACCAATGATTGATATGTTCTTTAGGTAGGGAATACTGTTTTTTATGGATTAACGCCCTTGGATTAATTTGATGAGCATGAATTTATTATCTTCTTCTTTTTTATCATAAATCTACATTGTTTTCACGAGTTCAATTAAATAACATTCTTGAACCTATTTGTTTATATGTTATGCAACCTTTTTTCTCCCTTTTTTCCTCTTTATCTAATCATTGGTCGATATCTCATTGTCCAATGATGTTTTCACCTTTTTCATGTTATTTTATCCCTAAAATTATTTATTTTATTCATTTTTGGTGTATAGGGATGTGATTCTACATTTGGTCTAGATTCAATCGTGATCGAACCCCTGGATTCATGGTAGTGGTGTGAAGGACATAGAGATTGGTGTTTTACAGTTTTATTGAGGTAGATTTTAGGTTGTGGGTGATGTATTTGAGGATCAGGACCCAAAAGGGTATTAATGGTGAAATGGTTACTTATAAGGTAACCAAAATATCATTTTCTGGCCATTGGAGGCTAAGAAATTAATATTGGATCTGAGATCCTTCAATTTTGGTTGTTTCAGTTAAGTTAAATGATGGAGGAGTGACAGGGATCACGAATCTAGTGTCTACAAGAAAACTGAATTTAATTTATATGGAATCTATTACAACATTCCATGTATCCCATAGGAACACATTCTATGTATCTCAAGATCTAACTACATCTAGGGTTTCCATCCATGTTAAATATCACATGTTGTGTGGTCTGGAATACACATCGTGTGATCCAACTCGAGTAGCTAAGTTGTATACCGATGGAACACACCAAAGACCCCATATGGATAGTCATTCCATGTTTCCCCTAGGTAAATTTCATTTATATGTAAATTTTTAGATGTATAGTACTCTTATATTTTAAAAACTATATTTGATAGCATATACAACATGCAACATCGAGCCTAAACGAACCCTAAAAAATTATTATTTAGATATGATCATTTTAAACTATATGTCAAGTTAAAATGTATGAATATGATTAAATAATTTATGAATTATACATAAATTTCTTACTCAATATGAATATATTGATAAATTCTTAGTAAATAATCACTAAATTTTTGTAAAGTCACTTTATTCATCAAAAATGGTTTTATAGATTTTTATGAGAAAACTACCATAATTAATTTTAAGAACTTTTAGAAACTTAATTTTATAAAAATTATATCATATTTTAAATCATCATACCAAAATTATCTTATATTGAAATTTTAATTTTTTTATGAAAAGTTTGATATTTCAATAAATAGTGAAAAATATTGATTTTTATTGAAAACTGTATTTTATTTTAAAGTATTTACAAAGAAAAATTATATTTTGTATTAGTTTTAAAATTTAATTAGTTAATTTTGATTAAAAATAATCCAATTATAGTCTTTGGAATTAATTTATACTTTAATTTAGTATAAAAACATTTTTATATTTTAAAAGTCATTTTTCAGAAAAAATATTTTTCGTCGCATTTTGCAGGTTTGATTTTAAATTAGATTCTAAAACTTATTTAAAATTGGACTTCATATTTTTAATTAGGAGGTCCAAATTTATTAAACAATTCCCTTTTATTTTTGGTTTTTTTGAATAGTAATCGTAGTAAATTTTGTTACCACAGTAAAGGTAAAATGTATTAATTAAGTGTAAAAATAACGTGATATAGACTAAAAAGTCACACTAACACTTTAATTAATTTTATTATATGGTTATATTTTATCCATAATCATACAATATTTTAATATATGACCTTTTTCCATTTTTTCATTATTTTGATCATTATAATAATTGAGTAAAAGTTAAAAACAAAATGTCACCCTCTTGATTTTAAATATTTGGTATGTGTTCATGAAGGGAAAAAATAAAGTTGTGAATGAATATTAATATTTATTTTGAGAATAATAAAATTATTTTCATGATAATAATTTATTCCTATTTTTTAGAAATTATATAATTAACTTAAATGTTTACACAACGCTGACGTTGTATTTATTTAATTAAAAGAAAAATATAATAAATGATTTTAAAAATATTAAAAGTAATATAATTTGTTTGAGTTATTGTATTAAAAAGTTTTTTTAGATACTTATAACATATTTTGGGTATATTAAAGGTTTATATTATAATTATATCCTATTATTTATGTTTTTAAAGTCAAATTAAATGAATAGTATCAAAATTGATATCAATGATATTTTATAATAAATAATGTTTTATAAGATGATTTAAAATTCTTAAAAAAACATGTTTGGCCAAGTAAATATGATATGGATTATAATATAAACCATGGTCCATTTATAGTCTATTTTTCCTTTTTATAGTAAAATTCTTGACCCTTAAATATTAAAAACTCCAATACCATAGTAATTGTCAAAAAGGGTTAACACATGTTAAAAAAGGATAAGGGTGAAAAATCACCTAAACTTGTGCAGATTTTATTAGATTAGAGTAATTTGACTCACCCTCATCTTATATTTTAATATTATTAATTTTGATCCACTTAAATATAAAAATTAATTTATATTAATTTAATATTTTATAAAATTACAAGAGTGACCATCACCTATCTTATAAAAGTGCACCTCATCTCCTCTATTCTTCACACTTGAAATTACAAGAGTGACCCTCTATAATTGTTTTTTAATTATTATTAATGTATTTATATGTACATAAATTAATTATAAAGATCATTTTATGTCTCTTTTAACTTTATTTTAGTAGTTTTAAAAAGGAATCTATTTAGGTAATGTTTTGACTTTATTTATAAATAAAAAAAGGAATGTTCTATTTAATATATAAACCGACAATATATTTTCCCACTGTTTTAATTGTTATTTTTTTTATTCCTTTATAATATTTCATGTTTTATTTAAAGAAAATCCATATTTCCCTTTGTTCTGTGTATTTTTTTAAATGTTTTTTTTAAAAGGAAAGGGTATTTAAATATCCTAAATTATTTTGTATAAGAGTTCAAAATATTTTTCAAGGGTTTTATGATGGAAAAGTGAAATAATAAAATGTTTTATTCATGGTATGGTAATTAATAATTATATAAGAATACATGTGATCCTGATATAGTTTATATGATGGGTTGATCCCCATTATATCTCACGAATACAGATAATCCCGATATATCTTATATAAAGGGTGATCCCCATTATAGCTCTCCAATACATTGGGTAATTTTTCTTATCTTAAAAGACAAGAAGTATGGAGTTAATTAGTGTGTTGTATCCTATTTATTTAACTGGGATCTTTTTATTTCTAACACAGGTTTAAAATGGGTTATGAATATGATTCCCTAAGTTTCTTAAAAAGGGTTTCTAATTGATTATTACGAATTTTATTTTTTTACTTGATAAAAATTGTGTTTTTCATGTGGAAATGTTTTATTTCATATTCATAAAGAATAATATGACAAAATTAAGTATTTTATCGGTTTTTTTATTTTTCACTAGACTAACGGATTCCTTCTTTTTTGTCTCCTTATTGATCTTTTTGTGCTCATAACATGTTTTTAAAATTTTTTCTATAAGGATTACGAATGGGTAGAAGAAAAGATAAAGTAAAGTCAAAAGCCATGAAGATTTTTCATGAAAAGAAAACCTATTTCATTTTAAATGTTTTATATTATGGGAAAATGGATAATGAGTAGAAGTGTCCAATTATAATTTATAGGTTTATTATGTATGATTTATAACTTAATTCTATAAAAATATTAACTATAAAGATATTTTAAAAAGTAATAAGATGAATTATTGACTCAAAAATAAGTGTTATATAATAGTTAAGGTAAGGTCCTTATAGTTGGTATCAGAGTAAAGGTTTATAAAATTTTGTAGATTAAGATGTTTTCAGGTGAGGTTAACTTAGGAGTTATGGATAACATCATGGGTTTATGAGTTTAAATTTTATCATAATTTCAAAGTATTATAAAACTCTTTTTTGGTTTTATGTGATAGTATTTCAAGGTAATTAATGATATTTTAGGAGATGTTTTATTAGGTTGAAGTATATTTAACCCTTAAGCTTAATGTATAGGATTTTTTTAGAATAATGTTGTTACTTTTTTTGGGATGTATGTGTAATGGTATGAGATCACCTTTGAGCTTAAAACATTCTTTAAGGTTGATGTTATTATGGTTTTTTAGTATTTTAAGGTTAAAGTATTATATAATCTTTATCGAAATGTCTTTACCATTATGGATTATTTTCTATTTAATAATTAATTTCATTTTTAAATGATGTTCTATTCAACATATTAAATATATTTTATCAAGATAAAAGGAAAGTGTTTTTTCAAATCCTTCTTATCCCTTCCAAATTATTTTATTATCACTATTTTTTAAAATATTATTCAAATTATTTTTGAAAACTTCTTAAGTATTCAAATCACCTGAAAGAAACTATTTGACTTATCAAAAAACTTTTCATTTTAATGAAAATTTTATGGTTCATGGTATCTTTTTCATTTAATTTTAAAATCTCAACCCTTACAACTCTCTCATAAGGGTAAATATCACAAAGTACTTGATCAGTTATTTTATATAAGTTGGGTGTCTTGTTGGAGGATAAATTGAATGTCATTGAAATCTTGATATCTAGATTTAAGGTATGAATTATTTTAATATTTTTAAAGCATTAAACATGTTGGGTTTATTTTTATGAATCATAAGGACATAATTCATATATTTTATTATATGAATAAAGTATTAAGTAATAATAAGATGAAGCATGTTTAAAGGTTTTCAAAGGAAGTTTAATGAAAGATGTGTTCTTTATTGAGTTTTTATAATTATGATGTAGTGTTATTTTAACAATTATATTCTGATATATCCTAAATATTATGAGAATCGTGAAATACCTAAGGATTATTCTATAGTAGTTTTTTTATTAAAAATTTGGAACATATGTTTTATAGAATCGATACCTTTTAAAAGTGGTTTAGTGAAAAGGTGATGATTTTTAAGAGACATTTATTGAGTCTTAATAGATTTTTGAGAAATATGTAAGCTTTAAGATTAACTTGTGTTTAATTAAAGGTTATTTAATAAAGAATTATCTTTTTATAAGTTTAAACTTATTGATATCCTTTGAGGTTTATATGATTTTTAATGATTTAGGTAATTTTTAATAATGTTCAACATATTTTTGGGGATGTTATAAGAATTATATTAATATATTTTTGGTAAAAATTACAACCAATCACATCTAGAAAGGTTTTGGGGATTGAACATACAATTTAAGGGTGAAAAGGGTGAAATAATACCATTGTCTTACATGATGTAGTGGTTGGTATTAATTTGTTTTAGAATTAAGTGATATATAAATATTAAGTTGATTTTTGGAACATATGACTTATCATAGAGATAACCATGGGATTGAAAATTGATTTGGTGATTAATGTTATTTCATAAGAAGTTGAATATTTTTTGAACCTTATATGATTAAGGTAAACAAAACATTATGGGATTTTATTTTATAAGTAAATATTGAATTATATTTTGGAATCATATATTATTTTAATTTTTCTTTATAGAGATTTATGTTATTTATATAAGTGATTATCATACATTGGATATTATTTGATTATATAATATACATTTTTATATGAGACATTAATAGTGATTGTTTTTATTTAGATAAAAATGTTAAATTTATCTTGGAAGAATATGTGATCATATCATTCTAATATTTGGGTTTAAATCTTAGTCTATAAAATTTTTAAGCTTATTTATTTATCCAATGATCTAAGTTGAACTTTGGGTGTTATTGTTTAATATTTGATGTTTAATGATGTATTTCATCATATGAAGGTTTATTCATTTTGGGAATTATATTACCTTATGCTAACCACTATGGTTTGGGTTAATGTATAAATATAGGAGGAATATATTTTATCCTTTTATAAACTATTTGATCCATTGGAAGTTGATTTTAGTGATTTAGGAATAAAAAATCATCTCGAATACTAATCATTTAGATCATAAGATGATATTTTTGTGGAAATTTATTAAAGGATGAAATTTTATTTATCAAGTAGTTATATTTCCTTATTGTATTCATATATATGTAAAAATAATTCCTTATACTCTAGGAAAGGATCGTGAAGCAAAAAAAATTATTCTATTATCTTCATTTCTGATGAACCGGTGGTTTTTTCACACCTCATGGGTTTCTGGTTTTGTGGTCATTAATTTTATCTTGATCATTCATTTTATTATGATCAATGATCTTTATCACTCTCCATGATTATTTTGACATTACTTTTTTCTCCATGTACATATTTTCACTTCTCTCCCACTTATTCATACCATGAGTTTAAGGGAAGGCTTTCTCATTTACAAATAAACAGTTCTAAATTTAGAAAAAACAACTTATCCCCTTTTTGGTTCTCCACTTTTCAAGATATCACCTAGGGGTGTAATTGAGTCGAGCCGAGCCAAGTATCTCAGTACTTGAGCTTGAGCTCGGTACTTGAACTCGGTGCTTGATCTCGGCTCGGTGCTCGACTAAGTATTTATTTTCTGGCTCAATCTTGAGCTCAAGATTGACTCGGGATCGATCAAGAACTCTATTAGGCTAGAATTATTTTTATTATGATAATTTTTCATAATTTTAATTACAAAATATAGCTCAAATTCAAGCTCAAACTCGAATTTTTACTCAATATCGAAAGCTCGAGCTTGAAATTAAATACATATATATTGGATAAAATAATATATTAAAAAATAAGATGTTTGGTTAGGCTTGCGAGATACTATATTGTGTTATTATAATACTCTAACTTGACTCTATTTAGTACTCAAGTAGCTCGATCTTGAGCTCGAATTGAAAAAACCGAGCTGAGTTCGAGTATCCATCTAGTCGAGCCCGAGTAACTCATGAGTACTCGAGCTCGTTTACAGCCCTAATCTCACCCTTTCCTGAGGGACTTAATTAATTCCATGATAGAAGGGTGGAACCACATGTTCTCTTTTTAATGAGACATCATCTTATCAACTCTAAGTATATATGGGCTAACCCTTTATAGAAAACATCAGTTGCCAATTGAGACAACAAAGATGCCTAATAGCCAACCTCAATGTGATAACCCTTCTAATTTTCAAATCATGGTGCATATTTATATATATTTTCAAGATATTTTATGAAAATTCACTCACTTGAACACACACATTAAACATATTAAATTAAAATGTATTTATTTACCATTTGGTTAGACATCCATTGAAATCTTGGAAATCATGGGGTTAGTGGTTTAGGTGAAAATATGGATCTTGGTTCTAAAGGGTATGGTGTCATCTTATAAGACACATAGAGTGATATTGGTATAAAAAACAATGATATATATTATAAAATGTAGTGGGAACATATATATATATATATATATATAATATATACATATTTAATATAATACATAGATAAATAAGTGAGCCTCTTGATAGAACTCTCATAGTTAAAAGGAAACATGAGATTTATGGAAATAGAGATATGTTAATTCATGAAACTATCCTATGATGGTGTTTTATATATTATTTACTCTTATTTTGATATATATATATATATATTGTGTGTGAATCTAGTGATCCAAACTTGGTTACTTGGGAGTTATAGTTAGTTTATGTATAATGTTCATATTTGTAAATAGTGTAATTATAGTGATCGATGAGGGTAACAGTAAAATCTTAATCACACTTTGGATATAACACAAATTAGGTGAACATAGAAAACCTTAGTGTGGTTTATGTGTTATTTTTTATTTACAAAATATCATTTCACTGTGAATAGTTTTATATGTCTCAATATAAACGACATTATCCATTGATGTATCCATTTTTTATATTAAAATTTTGTGGTATAAAATTTAAATACTAGACTCACCCCCATTCTCATGACATCCTATGTTTTAGTAATTATAATTTTACAACTAAAAATTAGTATTATATCCATTCTTATAAAAACCATATTTTTATATTCAATATAAGGTTTTTTATTTTTGTGTTTTATGGACACATCAAATAATCATAAGGAGATTCCTATATTTGATGGAGTAAATATTCAACTGTGAATCAGTGATATATGTCACTACTTGATGTCACATAAATTAAATGTTTTAATTGCTATTTTTTATGGGATATATATTTTCGAAGAAACTTTTATAGAGTTAATGGATAAGAACAATTGGGAGTTAGAGAATGATTCTAATACTATCAATACACTAAGTAGATCCTTGTTAAAAATCATATACCCCAATGTATATTCTATAAATCATTTAAAACTATGTGATAAAATATAATTAATATTTATGAAGGATATTCTAAAATAAGAGAGGATAAACTAAAAATTTTGGGAAACAATTTTAAGGGTTGAAAAATTATTGAAAATGGGTCTATGGGTTTTTTTCAATATATTTTCTAATGTTGTTATTTATATGAGAGGTCTTCTAGAACATATTATATTTATATATAATTTAATGTGAATTTTAAAGAGATTACCACCTCATTTCAATCCAAATATTTCTTTGAAAAACAAAAAATACATTAATAGTATCTCTCTTGATGATATATAAAGTTTATTGGTTTCTTATATACTGGAACCCAAAAATTTGACACACATTTTTTCATGAAGAAAATGATTAGATTATTACTTGGATGATATAAAGTTGAAGGAGAATCTAACTCTAGGAAGAAGACATAAATTGGATATTCATGTGTTTTATAATTGATCACACCTTAAGGAATTTAGACTCTTTAAAAAAAGGTTAGTCAATCTAGTGACATGGTGGTGAGAACCTACTATTAATTGTAGGTTATGGATATCATACTTCATAGAGGAAAATATTTCCTATATATTTTAATGAATTTTTGAATTCATTTCATAAATATTTTCGATTTTAAAATCAACTTCTATAGGTAAACCACATATCCATTGATTTAGGTCATTTTTTAAGATTTTATTTAATATACCATAGAGTTAAAATTAAATCTAATATAAATTTTTTTGACTATTTTAATCTAGAAACATGTTTTAAATAAATTTTATAAAATTTCATATTCAAAAGAAGTCATAGACATAACTCACAACACTTCCAAGAACGCACAACCCTTAGTATTTATACACCAAAATATGTCTTCCACATGCATAAAATAACATTATCCTTCCAAATATTTGAAACATTTATGTGCCCAATGTATCTATAGGTGATGCATAAGTCCCCCAACTTATATGCGTGCATAATTGATGTAACATCTCGAGATTTTATGAAATATTTTATTTTCAAATAAATTTACATTTTTTGATATTTTTCATTACATGCATCACCAATTTTAGCTTTCATCACACAAAAAACTTATTTTAGTTTGTGTTACACATAACATTGAGTTTAGCTTGCTTTACATGCAACACCAAGATGAAACAAAATGTGAAATACTATTAAAATATTATTATTTAACATGATAGTTATCGTCCAGTTATTGTAATAGAGAGTATGAATAGGATCAACTAAAATATTAAAATATGTGGTTTAAAAATTTATGTAAAATGAATCTTTTATGTGACAAATTAATTATAAATGAAAATAAAAACTATATGAAAATAAAGGAAATATTTTTATAAAAAACTATTTGTATGCAAACAAACATAAATTACATAAATAATTTAAACAAAAAAATTTTGTTGAATGGTTATAATTAAATTAATATATTATATATTAAATAAAATTTTAAATATTCTTCTTATATGTTTATTAGGAAATAAATAAGAATAAATCCAATTTTACACTTAAATACTATATTTTTCAAAAAACAACTTCGTCTCATTTTGCACACTTATGTGAAAATTAATTTTTTACAGTTTTAGAAAATTTATTTGATAAATAAACATAATATTTTTAATCATAATTTAAAAATTATATTGGAGTGAATTATTGATAATTTTTTTGAAGAGATAAATTTTTTTAATGAATAGTGAAAATACTGGTTTTTATTAAGAATTGTTATTTCTTTTAAAAAATTTGAAAAATAAAAATTGTTTAAGATGGTTTTGAAAGTAAAATTAGTTAAATTATATATATTTTAATATAATTTATGAAATTTTAATAAAATTTATATTTAATTTTGATATAAAAAACTTTTTAAACTTCTGAACATTTTCTCTTTGGAAACTCGCTTTCTTATGGCATCCATGGGTTTAATTTTCAATTATAATTTTTGAATTATATGAATTGAATTTATAAATATGGATTATATATTTGAATAATCATAATATATATTATATAATAATTTCAACTTAATTTTTTACCATAAGGAATTGTAAAAATGGTAAAAATTATTTACTGTGGTTAAGGTAAAAATGGGTTTACCGGGGTTTAAACTAAAAATATATGGGTTAAAAATGACCCAAAACTTTAAAAACACCAATTTAATGTACATATTTAGACATTATATCTTCTAGGTTATATATTTTACCATTTTGGATTCTTTTTTCATGTGAAAAATGTGGGTACACCTTTTTATTCCAAAAATTACAAGTTTGAAACTCGCCTCATTTATAAAAATCCACCACTTATATTCTCATATTCACACTTCCAAAATTATTATTTTGGAAAATATAAAACCAGATAAATTTATTAATTACCTTCTCTCATCCTATAATCCTTATTTTGGTCATAAATTCAACCTAGGAAGGCTTTTGGTTCATACCAAATGAAGTTGTTCGAAGAAGAGGTAACGTCCCTAACAAAGCATTTTATTTTATTTCTTCCTCAAACTCTGTGAATTATTAATATAATATTATGATATAATAACCTAAGTATATTAAATATACTGAGATTTTTTATGTTATGTTAATTTTCTACACCCATCTCCACCTCTATCAAATGGGATATGAAAACATTATTCGTGTGTAAGGTAGACTACCGCCTCACGAACCGATTTTTTTTCATCACCACCTCTCAAGGATGGATATAATGATGGATTTATTGTTTATATATGATATTTATGATATTATTATTCTTTTTTAATCTTTATATCACATATTACTTCTTACTTTCCATTCCTTGAGAATACGATAATGTTATTCCTGTGTACGACAGACTATCATCTCACGATGTGAAGTGATTCGTTATTCACATACTCTTAACATGGAAGGTAATAAGAAATGGTTTAAATAAAAAAATGTGATATATATGAAATAGAAATTATTTTTTAAAATTTAATATATTATTTACCTTTATTTTATAGCATCTATTGAGAAAATGGAAACAACGGTCATGTGTAAGTATGGCCTATCGTCTCCATGAACGGTGTGTTTCATTTTCTATATCTAAATTTTGTAGAGTACTATAAATAAAAATAAAATTAATACATATATTATTAATATCATGGTTAAAATTATGGACATTATGTAACCATGATCAAATTAATATGATCAAAAATATTAAATCAAAACATACATGAAAAACAAAACAGTTATTACCCAAAACATGACTTTAACATGGAATTGTTATAAACAGGTAATAAAAGGTCATAAGTAAATAATATATAATATTATATATATAATTATGGTTATATAATATATTTATAATAAACTTATATTAATTATATAGTAGTTTTGAATTCATAATAGGAAATCAAGACTTACAAAAAGGGATTTTCGTCTCACTTTTATTTTCTATGAGGCACAAGCCATATTCACCACATGTTTATTTTATTTGGTGTATATACTACCCATGAATGTATTTTACGATTATTATAATTAAAATTATTGGGATTTAAAAATCCATTTTATTATCTCTATTTCATGGGATTTACGGATTAAAATTTACGAAAGTGATAAGGTATTTTTATCTCAAATTGCCTTTTAGGGGACCTAAGTTATTTTATAAACCTATATTATTTTATGATGAGTATATAAAGACCCTTGGAAATTTTATATCATGAGTCTAATTATTTTAATTATATTATAAATTTCATTTAATTTTATTCTTTCATGGGATTATGATTCAAAGTTACCAAAGTGGTAAAAGTTTTATGTTACAATCACATCATTTATCAAGATTATTTATGATTATGCTTACAATAATAAAATATTATGATCTATATCTAAATAGACTCATGAATTTTCTTATACTATTTTTTTTACATGAGAATATATTTTTTCCCTTTATTTTCCTCTCTTTCATACTTAAGAGTTAAGTTTTTTAAGAAAAAATTCTTTTATTTCTCTCTTCGGTCAAAAACCCTTTTTCTTCCAAAACCCTGTATTCAAAAAAATAAAAAATGTTTTTAAAATTTTTAAAATGATTTATTAAATAAGTTTTTACCCATTTTTAACTTTTTATAAAATGTTTTTAAGTGAATCTTCATGTTGTTTTCTAAACAATTTACATTTTTATTTTACCGAAAGTGCGAAAGGAATATTTATTTTAACATGTACGCCATGAATAGAATTTCTCATCATCCTAAACATTATCTAATTTGAAGATTAATTTATAATTTTTCAAGGTTATTTTCAAATAAAAGGATTTTTAAATTCTTTTATTTTTAAAAAAGTTTTTTTCAAATAGGAAACGATATTTTTTTCATGAAATTTTTTGAATGATTTTTAAAGATTCTTTTAGAATTTTTCATTGTTATTTTTGAAGAAAAGGATTTTGAAAATGTTTTATGTTTTAAAAAGTGTTTTTAAAATAATAAAGAATATTTTATTCAATAAATTTTTTAAATTATCTTTAAATATTCCTTTATAAGTTTTTGTGGTTATTTTTAAAGAAATGTATTTTAAAAATTCATTATGTTTGAAAAAGTTTTTTTCAAAGTTAAAAGGTTATTTTACTTAAGAAATGTTCTAAGTGATATTTAAAAATGATTTTTTATCTAAGATGAAATCCTTTGATGTTAATTATTCTTTAATAAGGATATAATCCAAGAATAATATTATTATTCTTTTTATAAATGGTTATGTTTATGATGGCATAATTCTTATGAAATCCAATTATTTTTTCATGGGTTATGCTATGATGAAATGATGAAATTATTATGAAACCTATTTATTTTAAAAATTATATGTTATAATGAAATTCTTATAAAACCCATTTCGTTTCATAGGTTCTGATGTGAATAATTTTTTATGATATTGTGTCATATATATGTATGATTTTCATTATGTGATGGGTGGGACCTATATCTCTCTCCAATACATTGGGTAACAAAATATATATCCTGAGATAAAAAGGACTAGAATGGGAAGTGAACCCAGTTCATTGAGGTATTATTCCCACTATGATAGTCTTGTGAGTAAATCTTGACTACTATGATTTTTTGGGTAATGAACACATCCCTCTATGATGATATTATAAATGAGTCTTGAAATAATAATAAAATTATTTTCTATACTTATATTTATGTCAAAAATCTATTTCTTTTGGAAATTTTATTATATCATGGTTCATGTTATTTGATTCTATTTTGATTCATGTCTTATGAATTTCCAATATTTATTCCATGACTCATGTTTATGATTAATTATATCCAGGTTATGGTTTTCAAATTTTATTCTCATATTATCTCACCCTTATGCTTATGATATGTTGATATATCCCTTGTTAACCCTTATTAAGATTATGAGCTCACTCTTTATTATGTTTCCTTTCCCTAGGTTATGATGAAATGTATTATGTATGATATATCTAAAAAGGGTGATAGTTATAAAGAACATAGTGTGATATAACGTGCCTCACTTATGGACTACTTGTTTATGTGTCCAAGTTTCTAAAGGCACTATACATTTATGATCCTCAGGAATATTTTTGTGTAATGTAATGATTATTCATCTAAAAATATATAATATATGTATATGAGAAGTTTTATTATTTCTAGTTTTTATCATATGATAGGTTTATTTAACCTTTGGAAACTCAGATATGGAAACTTTAGTGAGAAATCTAAGGATATATATATATAAGGATATGTTTGAGGATAAGTCTAAGGATGATTAAAAGTATAGGAAAATGTCTTGGAATTTTGGAAAAGGATAGAGTTAGTGTTTTCCAATCAATTACAACCCTGTATAGATACTATAAGTAGATGAGGATCTGGTACAAAGGTACCTAGTGGTAATAACTATGAAAATGGTACATTTATTGTGACTTGATCATCACCTGGTGTATGAAAATGGGCCTTGATGCACACCTGGTTTGACACTCTCAGTTGATATACTTTGTAAATTAAAAAAATCATTACAAACCATCATTAAGGATTTAAATAATGACCATGCATAACATAGGTTAATCCTAAGGTTTCATATATTGAAAATAATGTGTCATGATTTAGTCATCCTATAAGTGATTTTTCATGATTATGTGGTTTACCACTATGAATATTATTACTCACACTATATTTTTTGGTTTTAGTTAATGGTGAGAACCAAAAGGATATAGACAAACATTTAATGTGATGGAAAATGTATTTATGAGAAACCAAATAGGATGATAAATGGAGTAAAGGATATTGTGATTATGCCTAATCAGTTATCACAATATATGATTAACAACTTAAACCTTAAGAAACTATCAAACTCACAAAGGAAGAGATGGATAGATTTTGTTGAGAGTTCGGGTTGTGGAGACCATAGAGGAAAGAAGATTCAGATTTCTATATGTCAATAATATGGGAAGAAGCACTCTAGGGAATGTCTCAAAGAAATAAGAATAAATTTTATGAGTGGAGAAGAAATACATGGAGTAAAAAATTGGTGTGGTAAAATGAAAATTTCAGTCAATGAAATGGATGTGAATATTGGTCTCCCTAAGGTATTATCAATAAATGAATGTTTTAATTGTAGAAAGTATAGGAATTATTAAAATCAATTTCCTAGGGGGGAAATCTCAAGAAGCGGGTCATCATGGTGGTACAATTAAATGTTTTTTACTGATGACGAAGATACTACAAATGACATATAAATGGAAGGAGGTATTAAGGAATAATATGATGAAGCCTAGTTAATGGTTTAATAATGATGTTGAATGGATGAAGTGTTTATTTATTTGAATTCAAGAATTTTGAAATATATAATTATTTTTTAGTATAAGTTTTTATTAAGTTTTTTCAAGAATATGTTAAATGATGTTGATGACCTAGAAAGTGATTTAATGGAAAGATGATATTTTATGGAAAACACATGATTAAGGGAAGATAACACTTAATATGTTCTTGATTTTGAGATAATGATATGAGGATAAAGCGATGATGGATATAAATAAACTAAATTGGATAGTATTGATTACCTTGGAACTAGTTAATGTTTTGTGGACAAAGTGGTTTATGTTATCATTAATAGAGTTTATAGAATTATTGGATTTATAGAATATATTAAATAATTTGTGGTTTTATTTAAGGAATTAGGAAGCCTGTATGTTTTCATTGAGGTTTTATGTTAATTATGGTTGTTAACATGATTGAGGAGAATATATAACCAAGGTATTAAAATATTTTCTATGTGACCATTAATATCTACCTATTCATATATGGGGGATTAATGTTAAGTTTATTTTTGGAAAATTTAGTAACCTTATTTATAAATTTTGATTTTTTTAAGGATCATAAGGGTAACCATTTACGGAATGGTTTAAGTTAAACTTTATATGGGATTTTAAAGATTAATTTATTACTTCACTAAATGAAGATTTATGCATATTGCATAACATGTGATAACCATTTTATTATGATGATAACTAGAGATAAAAGGAATGACTTATCATTCAATTGTGGATATTGTGACCCATTAGTGCTTCAGTAATAACAAATTCATTCACACTTATTAGAGTAAGAGATGAACTGGAAATTGATCAAGGTACAAAAAAAGGATATGATTGTTCTTATGAAATAGAATGAAATCAAGTAAGTATATCTTCACATGAAAATTATCTAACATAAGGGAAATGATCTTGAAATAAAATTCTATCCTATTACCATAATTTTTTATGATATAAATTATTATTTTCACACCTCATTGGTTTATGGTTTTCTGATTGTTTATTTTCATGTGATAATTCACTTTCTTTTTATCAATGATCTATTTCACTCTCCATCATTATTTGAACATTACACATTTTTTTCAATGTCAAAAATATTGAGTTACCAGCTATATTATTCTATTTAGAAAACAATTATGTGTAATTATAGATGAACTTTGCACATACCTTTATCTATTTTCAAGAGGAATTTTTATTAACCCTTTTTCAGATGTGGTCGTCCCACAAAGTTATTTTCAAATTTTAAACCCTTGTTTACTAAACACAAGTTCAAATTGCGAGGATGTTATTTATTTAAGGGGGTATAATGTAACACCATGAGATTTTGTGAAATATATATTTTTCAAATAAATTTAATATGTTCAATAATTTTCATTAAAAGAAACATCGAGTTTATATTACATCACTCACAACATTGAGTTTAACTTTTGTTACATGCAACACAAAGTTTAGCTTGTGTTACACGCAATACTAATTTTAAATGAAATGTGACATACCATTAAAATAATATTATTTAATATGATATTTATCGCCTAACCATTGGAATAATAGGTTCAAATAGGATTAACTTAATTATTAAAATATATGGTTTACACATTTATATAAAATGAATTTTTTTGGTGACCAATTAATTATAAATGAAAATAAAAACTATTTTAAAATAAATGAAATATTTTTCTGAAAAGCTATTCTTTTGAAAACAAACATGTTTTACGTCAATTAATTAAACAAAAAAAATTGGTTAATGATTTTAATGAAATTTATATATTATATATTCAATAAAATATTTAACAATAATTTTATGTGATTTTTAGGAAATATATAATAATAAATCCAATTTTATACTTAAAAATTATACTTTTTTTAAAAGCAGTTTTGTCGACATTTGTGAACTTATTTTGAAATTATTTTTTTATAATTTTAGAAATTTATTTTAAAAAATAAAATTAATTTTTTAAATTATCTTGTAAAAATTATCTTGGAGCATATTTTTGATATTTTTCATAAAAGATAAATTTTTTTATGAATAATAAAAAATACTGGTTTTTGTTAAGAATTGTAATTTATTTTAAAACATTTAAAAAGATAAAAATTGTTTCATATGTTTTAAAAGTAACATTAGTTAAATTATATATCTATTAATCCAATTTAGTTAATTTTAATCTATTTTATATTGAATTTTTATAGAAAACCCTTTTAAACTTTTGAACATTTTCTCTTTTCAAAACTGATTTCTCATCATGCCTGTTGGTTTAATTTTGAATTAAAATTATCCAATTATATGAATTGAATTTTTTAAAATGGATTCCATATTTGGAATAAGAATAATTTCTATTATATAATAATTTAATCTTAATTTTTTATTATAATGAATAGTAAAAACAGTAAAAAAATATTTACTGTGTTTAAGGTAAAAATGGGTTTACGGGGGCATTAAATGAAAAAGGTATGGGTTAAAAATGACATAAAACCTATAAAAGACCCATTTTCTAAACATATTTAGACCTTAAATCTTATAGGTTTGATAATTTCCCATTTTTCATCCTTGTGGCATGTGAAAAATGTGGGTATACCTTTTTCTTTCCAAAAATTACAAGTGTGTCACTCACCTAACTTATAAAAGGACACCCCTTATCCTCTCCTATTCACACATAAAATACCATTTGTTTCATAAAATACCCAACCAAATAACTTAAATTATTATATAATCTCATCCTATAAGCCTTATTTTTGTAATAAATCTAACCTAGGAAGGATTTTGGTGTAAACTAAATGAAATTGTCCGCAAAAGATGTAACATCCATAACCGAGTGTTTTATTTTATTTCTTCCTCTACCTGATTAAATTATTATTAAACCATGATGATATAATAACATAATTATATTCCATATATTTTTATGTTTTTATGTTATGGTAATGACTTACATACATCTCCACTTCCATCAAATGGGATATGAAATCATTAACCATGTGTATGGAAGACTATCGCCTCGTGAATCGATGTTATTCATTTTTCATCACTACCTCTAACAGCTAGATATAATGATGGATTTAATTATTTATATATTATATTTATTATAATATTATTCTTCTGGAATCATTATATCACATATTCCTTCTTAATCTTCATTCTGTAGGAATACAATAATGATATTCATACGTATTGCGGACTACCGACTTGCAAAGCGATGTGATTCATTCTCCACATATGCTTTACCTGGAAGGTAATAAGTATATTTTTAAATAAAAACATGTGATATATATGAAATAAATATTATTATTTAAAGGTAATTTATTATTTACCTTTCTCTCATTTCAACTGTTGAGTAAATGGAAATAGTATTCATGAGTACGTACAGACTATTGTTTCCATGAACAATGTATTTCGTTTTCTATCTCTAAATTTTATAGATTATTATAAATACAAATATAATTAATATATATGATATTTATATCATGGTTAAAATTATTTATATGATTTAATAATTATCAAAGTAAGAGGTATTAAAATACCAAATCAAAATATAAATGAAAAACAAAGCAGTTATTACCCAAAACACGAATTTAACATGGAATTATTAATAAACAGGTAATAAAAGGTCATAAGTAAATTATATATATTATTATATATATAATTATGGTTCTATAATATATGTATAATAAACTTATATTTATTATATATGAGGTTCAAACATGTATGAAGTGAGTCAAGACTTTCGATAAGGGATTTTTGTCTTATTTTATTTTCTATGAGACACGAGCCATATTCACCACTTATTTATTTTATGTATTGTATGTACTACCCATGAATTTATTTATTATTATTATACTTAATATTATGGTTATTTACATATCCATTTTAGGATCTCTCTTTCATGGGGTTTATAGTTCAAAAGTTGTCAAAGTGGTAATGGATTTTTGTCTCAAATTGCCTTCTTAGGGACCTAAGTTGTGTTATAAATCTATATTCTTCTATGAGGTGTATATAATTATAATTTAACATGTTATATAATGAATATAATTATTTTATTAATATTATATGTTTCATTTAATGTTATTATTTCATGTGTATTGTGTTTCAAAGTTACCAAAGTGGTAAGAGTTTTATGTCACAATCTCATCTTTTATCGGGATTATTCACGATTATGCTTCCAATAATGATATATTATGATGTATAACTCAAGAAAATAAGGAATTATATTATAATATGGTTATTTCATGACAATAAATTTTTTCTATTCATTTTTCTCTCTTTATGTACTCAAGAGTTCAAAATAATTATTTTAAGAAAAATTGTCTTTATTTCTCTCTTCAGTTGAAGACCAATTTTCTTCCAAAATTATGTTTTATAAAAATGTTTTAAAACTTGTTTTTAACTTTCTTAAAATTATTTATTAAATAAATTTTTACTCATTTTTTACTTTTTACAAAAAAAATAAAAGTAATCTTCATATTGTTTTCCAAATAATTCTCATTTGGATTTTATTGAAAATGTGAAAGGAATATTTGTTTTAATGTGTACGACATGAACATAAATTCCCACCATTTTGACCAATATGATCTTTGAATATTCCTTTATAATTTATTAATTTTATTTTCAAGTAAAATTATATTTAAAATGTTTTATTATTTAATTTTTTTTTAAAGTGGAGTGGATATTTTTCTCAAGAAATGTTTTAAATGATTTTTAAAGCTTCATTTATATATTTTTAAGGTTATTTTCAAAGAAACGCTAGTATAAAAAGTGGTTTAAATGTCAAATATATAACCCTAGTTTCATGAACTCCTCCCCAAAAAGTGCACCCCTCCTGGGCTGGCAATGTGAGAAGAGAAATTATGACCCCCCAAGTCCCGCCTCCAGTAGGCCCCGGGTTGGCGACTAGCACTGAGGGAATAATAAACACACAAATGGGTGGCATTACCCTCTAAGAGAACACGTGTGGAAGAGAGAGATAAGATAGACACCAAAAAACTCCATATCAGACTGAAATATAAAATAAATCCTAAGTACACATATGTAATGTTGTGCAAAACTACTATAACTAAAAGGGGAAAAACTATAAGTACCCAAAAGAAAGTACAAAATAGCAGCAACCACAAGCCCGAACAACTCCTACAACCCCAAGCTAGTAGAAAGCAGCTTGATCTTTAACCTACTCCAAGTGACCTAAAAAACAGTTTATATATACATAGGGTGATTATAACAGTATACTCAGTAGGATCCTCCCAGAAGCCTCTCGTGCAAAAGTAAAGAGAGCATACTAAAGCACAGTGAACAATAAGTGAAACTAAATCATCACCTAAATAGGTATACTAAGTTCCCAGCCTCACCAAGGCTACTCTCACCAATTAATGCATAAAATAGTATATAATATAAAAAATAATATCAAGAGTACCCCGCTACTACTTCCCCACAGGTTTTCCACTTTGCCCCAACACCTCATGTCCTAAGAATCTCTCTCTAAAAATGCTTGCTCGCAGACACCTGGGCGAAGCACCACAACATGAACCTCATGCAACCAGACCACCACATCCACACAAGAAGTAACCAGGTAGTTTCTGGGATCCACCACAGCTTGCATAACGTGTATCATATGTTGGTTATTATACCTCAAGTCATTACAGCCCATACACCAAGTAAAGATCCTCAATCCATCACAGCCTATACACGTCACGCATATAGTATTCCATAGGAAACTATATCCAGAATATATGTGTGTGAATAACCACAGGCCATTACATCCCTCTACACACATATATGGGGAAAACTAACCATTGTACCTACCATAACAAGTAACTACCAAGATAATAGAGCAGGGCCAAAGGGGGTAGTCATTCATCCATCCTCCCACCAGGATGTTGGAGAAAACACCCACCAGGGATCAGAATCCCCGGGGTGTCAGTTTCCCTTACTGATATGGTGGAGTAGCATATAGAAACACAAAAAGTACAGAATATACTATAGATCACAACCACACTATGGGAATAACCTAGTCTTAGACTCAACTATAGCTAACATCTTTCGGACTCCTGGATTCCACTTCTAATACTAGGTATCCTATAATCACACAACAATTTAAAGAGCTTTATTACATTACTTTATTCCCTTTTTATCAGTTCCACTTTACGTTAATTAATTATTTAAACATTAATTAACCATTAACATTTCCACATTAAATTTCATTAGCATCACACCCAAATTCCACTGTCCCTTTAAAATTGCAACCTCAACATTTCATTCCAGCAATCTCTAACCCCGTGGGTTAACATCATTTGTTCAATTATTCATTATAGCATTACTTTCCCATATTCTCAGGTATTTTAGAAAAAAACATTCTATACTACTAAACACAAGGGGGCTCAACACGATGAGTAGATGAACTGCCCGTCGAGTCTTTGCCGCCTATAGCAAGAGTGTAGACCCATCCTCCCTTGAGAAGTTAAATACGGAAAGCACGTGGCATACCCCTCTTGTCTTCGCCCCTTTAGAAGAAGAGTAAGCAAGACGATATGCCTTGAGAAGTGGGGAAAGTAAATCAGTTAACCAATCAAAGAAACATCAAGCATACAAACATTCACATCCAACTCGTTCCATCATCCATGGTGTCCTATCTGACAACCAAATGCATAAACTGATAAATCTCTCCGCTTTAGGCATCATTTTCTACCACAACCAATCGGCCTCCCTGCCCCCACATATCACAATAGCCTTCCAGGATCACATCACAACACAATAATTAGGAAAACAACCATCATATCAATTGGGATCTTGACCCTTAGACAAGAAATATGGTAACTTAGATCCCTAAAATGAATTATCTTTTATCAAACAACTAGTTCTTTAATTCATCTTGGATTAACCGATTTATTTTTTTCATAGGTTCCAAATTCAGTAAACCAAATCAGTAGGATATCACAAATAATTAAACATGCTTACTTCACCAATTTGATTGATATAAAATTACAACAAGAGGAACCAGATTCCTTTACATGCCTCTTTATCTTTATCCAAACAATTATCAATTAATTTTTTCTTTATGTTCTTTAAAAATTTCCATCAAGAACAACAAATCTAAGAAAGCAAGCATAGATATCACACTATCTAGAAAACAAGAGGCAATAACATGTGTTCAATCTCAATTTATTTATCCGGTTCAAATATTTATTATGAAAATTTCATTGTGATCCAGTGGTATAAAACATGATAACTCTATAATTTCACATAATAGAAAAGAGAAGCAATTAATCCCCTACCTCAAACGGTTATTGACGTTCTTTATACGATAATGATCCACACAACAGGTTACGATCTCCTCCCGCCATGAAAATTGTATCCACCCGAGGATGCAGAGACACCACCACACCGGTCAACACCCAAGAAAATTCTATTAAGAAAACAGAGATAGAATTACATAAAAGGGCGAGGGAAAACAGAAAGAGATGAACCTAAAATAATGACGACAGAATATACCTTATATCGAAGACTGATCAATATTGCTTGGTTGCATCAAAATAGAGAAGAAAAAATCCTAGGAGGAAAGTTTGATTGCACAACCCCTATAGAAAGGAATGCGATGTTCGAGCATCTTACACTCTAGAACAAGGAAGAAAAACTAGGTAGGAAGATATATCATCCCTTTAGAAATTTAACAAAGTGTTGGTTTAAGATATGCTGGATTTTCCATTAAAAGTGGATCGCATTAAACCACGTGGTTTGACCATGTATAAAAAACATCCCGAGCCTTAGGAGAAATTAATATAGGAGTTATGACCTCGTAATTAGCCTTAGAGTCCTTAAAATTAGGCTTTAAATGAATTTTACGTCAAAGGAAATGTCAAAGGGGATAAAGTGTAGGAAGTTGGAAACACTAGTCATGAACTTGAAATTTGGCAAAGGAAATAGAGGTTGCTGATAGACCTCAATATTCTGGAAACACAGTTCATGAACTCAAAATTTGGAAAAGGAAATAGAGGTTACTGATAAACCTCACCGTTCTGGAAATAATTTTCACAAACTCAAATTTTGACAAAGGAAATAGAGGTTACCGATAGAACCTCACCATTCTGGAAACATTGTCCATGAACTCAAAATTTGGCAAAGGAAATAGAGGTTATCGATGGACCTCAACAATGGAACTGTTCATCATTAGAGCTGTTCATAGAATTGAAAATTTGGCAAAGGAAAGAGGTCACCGTTGGAACCTCACTGATGGAACTATTCACCGATGGAACTGTTCATAGAATTGGAAATTTGATAATGGAAAGAGAGGTTACCGTTGGACCTCACCATTGGCACTGTTCACAGAAGGTTGCTGATGACACTGTTCACATAAGGTCACCATTGCACTATTCACATAAGGTTACCATTGCACTGTTCACAACTATATACCATTGGAACTGTTCACCAATGGTCAATGATGACATTGTTCCCATAAGGTCACCATTACACTATTCACATCTATCTACCGTTGGAACTGTTCACCGATGGAACTGTTCATAAAAATGGAAAATTGGAAAAGTGTTGGGGATAAGTCACCTTGACCTCCGGAAACACCTCATACACCTGATTTTCGCAAAGGAATGGACCAGAGAGGTCTGGGTCATTACATCAGATACCTCTCAAAACATTTTCATCCTTGAGAATTCAAAACCCTCCCAAAGGGAAAAAGAAACGGGGTCCGAACAACCACCCATCGAGATACCTTTGAAAAGAGAGCAATCCACAAGAAGCAACAAAGAAATCCATATTATAAACATGAAAATTCTATAACCACAAAGGATACATCGATACATGAAAAGAGTTAAACATCAAACAACTCTGTGTACTGAGCACATATATGTGACTCACATTCCCATGTACTCTCCTCCATGCCACCGTGTCACCACAAGATATGAACCAAGGGGATAGAAAGATCGTGCAACACCTTCTCTTTGCAGTCTTGGATCTCCACAGGTCACTCCTCAAAGGTTGCATCATTATCAACATCGATCTCTCCCCAATCGATGATGTGAGAGTCATCATAAAGATAACAATGGAGCTGTGATACATGAAAAAAATCATGTATCTGACTCATCTATGGGGAAAGTGCTACTCGATATGCCATAGCTCCAACATGAGCTAACACCTTGAAAGGTCCAACAAACCGGGGAGAAAGATTACTCCCTCAACCAAACATTCACTTCCCATGATGGGGAGTCACCTTTAGAAACACGTGATCCCCAACATCAAACTCTAAGGGTCTCCTCCTTTAGATACTCGAAAGCTGTCTGACACTGATCAGTCCATATGAACACCTGATCCTTTATGGTCAAAGCTATCAGAGGATTCACAACTTGTGAGAAATTAGCTATGAACCTACTGTAGTAGCCTTCAAGACCAAGGAAACTTCGCACCTCTGGCACTATCTTGGGGGATTCCCAATACACAACTGCTTATATCTTCAATGGATCCATAGAAACTCCCTATGGGACACAACATGCCCCAAGAAACGGACTTCTCGAGCCCAAAACTTTCACTTTGACAACTTCCCAAACAACTGATGTTGACGAAGAACTCCCAAAACGACGTGTACATGATTTGCATTCTCTTCTTCAAACATGGATTACACAAGGATGTCGTCGATAAAAACTACAAAGAACATTTCCAGGAACTCATGGAACACAGTGTTCATCAATCCCATGAACATAGCTGAAGTATTTTTCACGTTGAACGGTGATGCACCCAATTTGTGTATGCATTTTCATACACTTTATTAATAATAAAAACAATTTTTCACCAAATAACTACTTCTTAGAGAAAAAATACTTAGATTTTGGTGACCTTGTCTATTTTTAGGAGTTTTATATCCAAATACACAAATCAAGTGAAGTCAGTGAAAATTTTGCAACTACACGGCGTGTACTTTTATACACGTCGTGTACATTCAGACAGGGACACGGATCAAAGGGGGTAGTATATTCCCAAGTCACCATCCAGAAACTACATGCCGTGTGGGGTGGAGTTACATGCCGTATAGGACATTCTAGAAGCAGTTGGTGGCTGAGAAGAGTCTACACGCCCATGTGGTCGCTGAAGGAGACACGCCATGTTCCATTTCTACACGTCGTGTCTGCTATTCTAGAAGGGTTTGGTGGCCAAATTTTGATACTACACACTGTGTATGGCAGCGCTACATGTCTTGTACACTCACCTACTAGGCGGCGTCATGTTCAAAGTCAAAGACAGCGTGTTAGGCTGCCTACCAGTGGAGAAAAGGAAGGCAAAATCCTGTTGACGAAAGTACACGACGTGTACTTTCTATACACATTGTGTACATATTTTTCCTATAAAAAGAGACCTAGGCGTCCGGACCAAGGGGTTGAGAAGTGGAGATTTAGGTGTGGTGTGGAGAACAGGGGACGAATTTCTAAAGGAGAGACGCTCTACCTTCGTAATATCATCGTTCCTCTACCAAAGAATCATTTCTACCTCAAAATTCCAAGCATGATTACATCAGGTATTAATAATTTTGTGTTTGTCATTTTCAATATTTGTAACTAAACACCAAGTGTGTTGGGGTTGTGGAGACTGATGAGTTGTAATTTGAATTAATTTTCTATGAATGTTTTTGTTTTAACAATCTCTTCGTATTCTTCTTAAATCACTTCATATTATCACTGAAAATTTTGTACTGGACCAAGGGAAGAATCTTCAGGGATTCAAAAGAAGAATAAAGACGAATAATTTCATGACCATTGAAAGGATTTTTCAACTCAAAATGGACTAATCTAAATAAAGATCTGTTAAAAACTAACTACCGGACCAAGGAGTTGGTTACTTCAACTCTTAATATTAGGTGATCCGGACTAAGGAAAATTAATTATAAATTGTAATCCAGAGTGTTGGATTATCATGAATAACACAACCTCATAAGCAATTTAATTTAATAATAAACTTATCACAAATCCATAACCCCAACGCATTGTTATTCTTATTTTCATCAAAACCAATTTTCCCATCTTTTCTTTCATTCTAGCAATTACTTTGTTAAAAGAAACTTAAAAACCAATTGTTTTTTTTTGTACCTAAAAACAACCAAACAAAATTGACTCTAAAATTCAATAGCCTTCACTAAAATAAATATACAAAAAAATTCAAAACAAGATAAGAGTAACCTCTTAAAGTTCCCTATGGATCGACCCCTACTGGTGCTATACTTGTTAGGGTAATTATAATTTGAGATACCGATAACATAACTTCGGTGGAATGACTCGTCAAATTTTGGTGTCGTTGCTGGGGAATCTCTAAAGTTATTTTATTCTTGTTTTAATTCAATTTGTATTAAATTTTAGTGAAAATACAAATCAGAAATTCACAAAAATATCTTTTCTAATCATATTTCTTTTTATCCTTCTTTTTCCTCATTTACGCTTGGTAGTTTGTTTTGTTTTGTGCAGGTCCTTAAGTGTATGAGGGACCACCTCATGCGTTCCAAGAACGCTGAGTCATCAGGGTTGTTCCCAACTAACCCGGAGATCAAACGAACATTCTTGAGGTGGAAACGAACACTCATGGCTGAGAAAAATAAAAACAACCCCACAACATAGAATGAGGAAGGAAATCCAAATGTTGTCCAAGGAGCTGGACAGCAGTTAGGTCCGGATGACAACCAGAACCAGTAAGCTCCTCTTGCACCACATTATAGTCCGCCGAAGCTCTAACAATTCCAACCAGAGTGGATGCCATATTTTAACCAAGGTCAGGGGCCATAATACGCCCCTCAGGACCAACAGTACCTGCCGATTCTCCCTCCTCAGAAGCCACCTCCACATCGTACTCTCATGAAGTACAGCCTGCCATCGATCCACGGAGCTGATACGGGAATCGTTCATCCTCCGGTACAGGCCCAGCACTTCGAGATCAAGCCTGCTATCAGGCAGGTGATCCAGAACACTGTACAATTTGGTAGCTTTCCCAGTGAAGACCCAAACACCCATCTCTCCAATTTTTTAGAGATCTGCGATACATTCGGGTACCACAACATTTGTGAGGATTCCATTCGTCTTCGTTTATTCCCTTTCTCTATACGGGACAAGGCGAAAGACTAGATCAAAGGGATTCCACAAAGATCCATCCTCACCTGGGAGGAGCTAGCCTAGTAATTTTTGTCCAAATATTTTCCACCTTCAAAGACAGTAACCCTATGAAACGAGATCCACAACTTTCAACAGCATGACTCAGAGTCGTTGTATGAATCCTGGGAACATTTCAAGGAAATGCTACGTAAATTCCCACACCACGGACTTCTACTCTGGATGCAAGTCCAAACCTTCTACAGAGGACTAACAATAAATACAAAGTTCATGGTGGATGCAGCTGCTGGAGGTACGGTAATGCGAAAATCCCCCGAAGAACTTTTCGAACTGCTAGAAGATATGTCTGCCAACAGCTTCCAATGGCATTCCAAGCAGGGGACCCAAAAACGAGGTATGCATAGTATTGATGCTACTACCATGCTTGCTGACCAGTTGGATACAGTATCCAAAAAGATCGACGCATTAAATCTCAAGGGCGCACCTCAAATCCATGTGACTAACCGTCCATCATGCGGTGATTATGGTAACAACCACATCTTGGGAGAATGCACGGGACCTTCAGTCAACCCTTCAACGAGAAAAGTGATCTATGTTGCTCAAAACAGAGGGTTGAACCAGTATCAACAATACTAGAACCCGGCATGATGAGATAACCAGAACACAGGCTGGGGCCAACAACAGAAGAATCCTCTACCTCAGCGACTGCCCGGCTACAGTCAGCCACTATATCAGAACCAGTACCAGTGGAAGAAACAACCCCAACAGGGCCCTTACGAGCATCAAGGGTATCAAAACCCTCACTCATAGAAGCCAAGGCAGCAACCACCTCCACTAGCTGCATAGCCACCTCAGCGAGATAATACCTCCAGGTTAGAGGATCTTCTGAAAAAATTCATCACTACTACTGAGACCCAATTTCAGAACCAGGAGGCTTCTATTCGAGGCCTCAAGAACCAAATTGTCCAATTAGAAAATTATCTCTCAGGGAGGCAGCCTGGTACACTACCAGGCAACACTGAGAAGAACCCAAAGGAGGTGGCCCATTCCATAACACTGCGAAGTGGAAAGAATCTACACCAGAAGGAACCAGCACAGTCAACTGCACCTATACTTCCTACTGACAACAAAGGTAAAATTTTAGACCCCTCTTCATCTGAATTTCCATCACCGAAGGCTCAACCAGGCAAAGAAAAGGAGTTCATCAAACCATTCGAGCCTACATTACCTTTTCTAGAGAGGATGAAGCAAAGGAAGCTAGATCACCAATTTGGAAAATTCATGGAAGTATTCAGAAAGTTACACATCAACATCCCATTTGCAGAGGCTCTGACTCAAATTCACACATATGCAAAATTCATGAAGGAAATCCTCTCAAATAAAAGGAAGATGGAGTATTTGGTCACCATAGCACTGACAAAGGAGTACTCCACAGTCATACAACATTCCATTCCTCTGAAACTCTAGGATCCAGGTAGCTTTACTATCCCTTGTACAATTGGACCCTGTGAATTTGAAAAGGCTCTATGCAACTTAGGATTCAGTGTCAACCTCATGCCATTTAGAGTTTTCCAAAAACTCAGACTCCACAATCTGAAGCCTACCCAAGTCACCCTTCAACTTGCTGATAGATCCATTAAATATCCAAAAGGTCTACTGGAGGATGTGCTCATGAAGGTGGTATGGTTGATCCTCCCAGCAGATTTTATTATCCTAGACATGGAGGAGGATCAGGAAGCACCTCTTATACTTGGAAGACCTTTCCTAGCCACAGGGAAAGTCTTGATGGACTTGCACTAGGGGGAGTTGATTTTCTGAGTAGGGGACGAAAGAGTCTCCTACAATGTTCTAAAGGTCGTCAAACAAGAATCGTTATCCGAACATGAGGACTGCTACAAAGTGACTACGATGGATGAACAACTGAGTAAACAAGAAGATTATCTGGTATGTTCTTCCATTTTAGATGATTTGATTTTTCCAGACATACCCACTGATGAGGCACCAGAGGACCTGAAATTCATCGAAGGCCAGGGTGGCCACTACTGACAAAGAGTTGTCATTCCTGACATCTTAGAGAGGGAAGAAGTACAACCACTGGTACCTTCAGTTCTCAAGGCACTTGAACTAGAACTGAAACCTCTCCCACCTTCCTTAAAGTATGGGTATTTCGGGGATCATCATACTTTTCCCATTATACTTAGTGCAGCACTATCACAGGAACAGGAGGATGCACTTCTTCAAGTTTTGAAGCAGAGAAAGCAGGCAATTAGATGGACTATTGCAGATTTGAAGGGTATCATCCCTACCATTTTCACCCAAAAGGTGCTCCTCAAAGAAGGAGCAAATCCATCTAGACAACCCCAGTGGTGTCTGAACCCTCCTATGAAGGAAGCCGTAAAGGAGGTAATCAAGCTTTTAGATGCAGGAATCATTTACCCTATATCAGATAGCCCGTGGGTAAGTCCCCTGCAAGTGGTCCCTAAGAAGGGAGGCATCGCTGTGGTATCAAATGATAAGAACGATCTCATCCCCACTCGCACAGTCACGGGCTGGAGAGTCTGTGTAGATTATAGGAAGCTAAACGACGCCACAAGGAAAGATCATTTTCCCCTGCCCCTCATGGATCAGATGCTAGAAAGGCTAGATGGGCATGAATATTACTGCTTCCTCGATGGATACTCTAGATATAATCATATTTCCATTTCCCCAAAAGATCAGGATAAGATCACTTTCACTTGCCCATACGGAACATTTTCCTACCGCAAGATATCTTTCGGTATGTGCAACGCTCCCGCCAAATTTCAATGATGCATGCTATATATTTTTCACGACATGGAGGAACAAATCCTGGAGGTCTTCATGGATGATTTTTTCATTTATAGGAATTCATTCACCACCTGTTTGTGTCACCTAGAACTTGTACTGGAGCGATGAGAAAACACTAACCTAGTTTTGAACTGGGAAAAGTGTCATTTTATGGTGAAAAGTGGCATAGTTATGGGCCATATAACTTCATAAAAGGGAATAGAGGTGGATCTGGAAAAAATAGAAGTCATTTCATGACTTCCCATTCCAACTTCTGTTAGAGCCATCTGAATCTTCCTGGGCCATGTGGGTTTTTACAGGCAGTTTGTCCATGACTTTTCAAAGATAGCCCAGCTCCTCACCAATCTCCTGACAAAGGATTCCATTTTCGAATTCACTGAGGCATGAACCTCAGCTTTTGAGCATCAAAATCAATGCCTAGTCAAAGCTCCAGTGATGATTTCCCCTAACTGGGAGGCAAAATTTGAAGTAATGTGTGATGCCATTGACTATGTGGTGGGAGCTGTCCTAGGTTAGTGGCTAGACCGAATCTTCCGACCCATCTACTATGCCGGCAGGACACTCAATGAGGCCCAACTGAACTACACCACTACAGAGAAGAAGATGCTGGCAGTATTATTCGCCTTCGACAGGTTTTGTTTATACCTTGTGTTGTCTAAAGTTATTGTTTATACTGACCATGCAGCACTTAAGTACCCGTTAAACAAGAAGGATGCAAAGCCCTGGTGGATCTGATGGGTCCTCCTCTTACAAGAATTTGATTTAGAGATCCGAGATAAGAAGGGGAGTGAGAACATGGTTGCTGATCATCTATCCCATATGGAGCTGCCGCACTTGGAGAAATAGGAGGATCGAGAGATAAGGGAGGATTTTCCTGATGAGCATATCTTTTCTATTATTGAGTCCCCTAGGCCCTGGTTTGTTGATATTGCTAACTATTTAGTTACAGGTGCCATCCATCCCGACCTCTCCTTCCAGCAAAAGAAAAGGTTCCTCTCTGATGTTAAGCAATACTTCTGGGAAAACCCACTCCTATTCTGATCCTGTGGAGATGGGGTGATTCGACGGTGCATCCTAGAGGCGGAGGTCCAAGGGGTCCTAGAATTCTGTCGTGCCTCACCCGTTGGAGGACATAATGGATTGAATCGTACCATAGTAAATATTCTTCAATCTAGGTTATTCTGGCCCACCATGCATAAAGATTCCTGAGCCTTCGTTGCCCATTGTGATCCATGCCAATGTACAGGTAATATGGGATGAAGAGCTGAGATGCCTCAGCACCCCATCCTGGAGGTCGATAGTTTTGATGTGTGGGGCATCGACTTCATGGGACCATTTCCCCCTTCTTTCGGGCATACCTACATCCTTGTCTGCATTGATTGCGTCTCTAAATGGGTAGAAGTCACTACAACAGCCCATGACATAGCTAAGGTAGTCGTGACCTTTCTAAAAAATCACATTTTCAGCAGGTTCGGTGTTCCTCGTGTGCTGATCAGTGACAGAGGGACTCACTTTGACAATGTGTTAATGAAAAGAGTGTTGTCGAAATATGGGGTGAAGCATCACATGGGTACACCATACCATCCCCAATCAAGTGGACAGGTGGATCCCTCCAATCGTGAACTCAAACAAATTTTGGATAAAACAGTGAATACCTCTTGGAAGTACTGGTCCAAAAAGTTTGACGACGCTTTGTGGGCCTATCACACCGCTTTTAAGACACCACTGGGGATGTCACCATTTCTTCTCATCTATGGAAAACCATGCCATCGGCCTATGGAGCTGGAACACAAAGCATATTGGGCCGTCAAAGCCCTAAATTTTGATCTGAAGGCAGTCGTAGAGAGATGTAAGTTCCAGCTATCGGAACTCGATGAAATCAGAAGGGAGGCGTATGAGAATGCTAAATTGTACAAATAGAGGACGAAATCCATTCACGACCGGATGATTTCTTGAAAAAAATTTCAACCTGGTGATCAGGTACTCCTCTTCAACTCTCATCTTCATCTATTCCTAGGAAAGCTCAAATCAAGGTGGTCAGGACCGTTCCATATCATACGAGTATTCCCTCATGGAGCGGTGTAAATTTCTAAGTAGGATGGTCAACCATTCAAGGTGAACGGACAACGCCTAAAAATTTACCATCCCATGGAAGATACAGTGGGAGTGATCTCCACCACACCTCTCAGGTAAGTCAAGGTAAGAAGGTCAAGCCAACGACCTAAAACAAAGGCGTTTCCTGGGAGGCAACCCA
This sequence comes from Viscum album, assembly GCA_963277665.1. Classification (NCBI taxonomy): domain Eukaryota; kingdom Viridiplantae; phylum Streptophyta; class Magnoliopsida; order Santalales; family Viscaceae; genus Viscum; species Viscum album. The sequence goes on from OY728140.1 coordinate 1,286,082,936, forward strand.
GAGGTTACACAACGTGTCCCACTTATATACACGGCGTGTACTTATCTTTTTAATTTATAATATTAACAGTATAAATCTATAGAATAACAAATAAATAACCATGGATGATGCTGGTGTCGATTGTAAAGTCACTGGAGTTTATCCGAGCCGTCCCCGGTTCGAATCCTCCAGACCTACCTTCGGCACGGGGTTCCTCCTTTTCTTACATGGCGTGTGTAGTAATTTATATGGTTATATATATTTTTTTATAAGAAAACCCATGGTGGGGATGGATTGGTTGGCCACAATTGTAACCCGGTTTCAAAAGACCCAGGTTCGAATCCTGGAAACCGCCCCAATTCCATCATTTCCCCTTTTAATAAAACCACATGGTGTTTCTTTTGATATACGTCATGTGTGCCATATTTTTCCTTACTAATTTAAAAATGTTTTCTTATAAAATAAATTCATGCAGTTGAAGTTGGCAGATTGGTAAAAGTCTCGGCCCTGGATCCAAAATAACCAAGTTCGAACTCGGCTAATCACCCTGCTTCGTCCCCTTCTTATATAATTAAAAACCACACGTCGTAATTTTCTTTCTTCCCGTGTGTATAGGTTGTATAGAATAAATATATATATATATATATATGTATATATAATATGGGAAGTCGTACAAACTTCACTCCAGCGGTTGAGGGCTTCCGTTCGAAACGGCCAATTGCCAGTTCGAACCTCACCCCGAGCACCGGACCAAAGGTTGTACTTCTCTTTTTACAATTTTTAAACACACGGAGTGTATTTTCCCACTACATTACATGTATAGTTTTATTTTCTTTTAATTCAGTATATACATATATATACCTATTTTACTTTTATTTTAATTAATTAATATTAATTATTATATAGTATATTTTATTCTTCTTTGTGACAAAAAAAATTGGGGGTACATGGTGTATAGTCCAAACATACACGCCGTGTACCGCGGCTATATAAGTCGCGGGCCACCCGGCTTGAGCCTGTGTTGCGTGGCTCCCCATTTCTTCCCGTTTCTTCCCGTTTCTTCTCCTGAACAAAACCCAAAACCCCATTTTCTAGATCCATCATTTTGGTTCATTCCATGCTCTGATTTCTCTTGCATTGTGATCCTCAGTCAAGGTACTCCCTTCTACACCCTCTATTTCAAATTTTTAGACTCATTTAGGGTGATTTTCGGATCTTCCAAACATTCATCTTCCGCGATACACGACCACGACATGAAGAACACACGCCATGTAGTTCTGTACACGGCCACACACAAAATACTTCGAAATTAGAATATACACAGTGTGTATGTTAGGTACACACAATGTACCTTTCCTCATCGTGACTGGGTATTTTTTGTACACGGCCTCACACACCATTTTCACGTACACAGCGAGTGTGTTTGGTACATGCCATGTATATCATTTCCTTTGGCCCCTCCGTGTGTAGCACATAACACGTCCTCTCACCCCATGTTCCCAAACACGGCGTGTGTGTTCGATACACGCCATGTATTTTATTTATTTCGGTCGGCCCGTGTCTCGCCACCACACGGCCATGTTCCTCAAGTCATGAACATGTCGTGTTTGTTCTATACACAGTGTGTCCTTTATTCTTCGAACTGATAAAAAACAAGGTCATTTCATTTTTCATACACGACCACATGCACTTTGTATACACACGGCGTGTATGTTCGGTACACGCCATGTATCATTACATGGTCTATCTTCTACTCCCTCAGTGTATTTATCTGGAGAACATGGGCTGCTTCTCTGCTTGTACTACATTTCATGTACCCTGGATGTACACGCCGTGTATTTTTATTTTTCTTATTTCTCACTTTTTCTTTTTTTTTCTTTTCTCTTCTGTTTTCTTTTTCTTTATTTTCCAGGATATGGCAGATCGCGATCCTTCTCGGGGGAAGTGGCCGGCCTCCGCCATTGAGGGAAATGGGACCATTTTTAGACGGATTTGACTCTGACCTCCGATGTAGCTAGATCCAGACGCACCGGTCTATGAGCTCCCTCTATTGGCCATTCTTCCACCACTAATTTCCCCAGTAGAGGTTGGGCCTAGCACGGCTGTACCTTCGCCTACCAGCACAGAGCTTCCGAGCACCTCCATTTTTTCTCCACCAGTTGCCACTCTACCTGCGCCATATTCCTCAATAGCTGGTCCCACATATATCGCTTCATATACCGAGCCTTCACCTCCTACAACCGATCCACCCATAGAGCCAGCTCCTTTTGCTACACCTGCACCTAAACCGGGACCAGCAAGGTGTTCCTTACCCATGCATGGTCTTCCCAGTCACTGATCTAGCACATGACAGGGTCCGATGCTTCTCTCGTCGTCTGATACTGTTGAGTGGTCGATACCTTGACAACAGCATTCTGTAGCAGCTCGGTATTTGGGAGGACTTGGAGGAGCTCCTTGGACACACTCCACTGCTCGCTATTTTCCAGGTTAGAACTCCTGTCTTCCACGATTTATTTTTGGAGTTCACGGCCTCTTTCGAGTTTGATGGAGCTGAGTACTAGGAGACACCTGGTGATGCGGTGCCCGTGGTTCGATTTCGGCTGGGCGGCCGATGATTCTCCCTCACCATGACTGAGCTTGGCTGAGGGTGTGGCTTCTACCCCCATCCTATCACCCCACCCCCCCGTTTCTACCTTTACCCAACCCGAGCGCTCTGAGCTCGTTGTCATGTGGTGGGAGATCGTTGGGCCTGACCACCAGTATTCCCCCACTTCCCAGAAGAGCACCCTTATCACCGACATCATCCTTCGCTTCACCCACCGATGCTTCAGCGCCATCCTTTTCCCCCGCCATGAGGATATGGGGGTTGTGAACGGCCGTGACATGGAGCTCCTTATCTGTGTCATCCGGCACGACTACCTGGACCTCCCCTATCTAGCCGCCTCCTATTTCTACTCTATGTTTACCAGCCATCAAGGCAGCCTGAATGGTGGGTTTTACACCACTCGCCTCGCCCACTACCTTGGGGTTTTCGAGCCTTCTTTACCCCATGACTTGTTAGGTTCTCCCCAGTGGATGGACTATCTCATGATTATTCGCATGGGATTGGTCCGGAAGTAGGGGTGCCTAAATCCTTTCCCAGGCTCGTCCCCAGCCACCCGTTGACCCTCCTGCCCCGGCTGATGCCCCTGCTCCTCCTTCCCCACCCCCTCCAGCTTCTCCACCTCACCCACCTCCTACTGACCCCACTTCTTCTGGCTTTCCTTCTTCTGTCTCACCACCATACCCACCTACCCATGTACCCTTGACTGATATTGCCTTTTCCATCCTCCTAACCATGATGGAGCAGCAGTTGGTTCATCTCGCCGGTCACCAGGATAGTATTGGGGAGCATTTGGTTCGTATAGACAGCCTCCAGGACCATATGGAGCAGTTGTTGGGCCTTCTTGTTCAGCATTTGGGTATTCCTTTTCCCCCGCCGCCTACCTCGGTTCCTGGCCATTCTGCTGCTGCTCCACCACCTTTCACAGCACTGGCCATGGATTTTGTTATGCTATCTACTATGGGCCCTTCTGCTACTTCTCCTGTCACCACCACTGCTTCCAGTCTAGGGGGGATGCTGAGCTTTCCTTACCGAGTCGGGTTCCTGCCGCTCCTACGTCTCCAACTTCCCATCCTGCTACTGAGTCCGAGCCTCCAGCTTCCACGGCTCATGATCTGTCTCTTCCAACCGATTCTATACTGGATGATGCCTCTTCTGAGGCGACCCCATGACTAGTTTTGGGACATATGCTTTTCATTGTATATCTATTTTTGTGCACTCTCATCCTTGTGTATGATTTGTATGCTTGCCTTGTTTTCTTTCTCCCACCATCGCAGGTACCCTGACACGTTTTGGGCTGCTCTTTTCCACCACCTACCGTTTCTCTTCTCCTAGACCGAGGGGAGTATTCTTTTTCCATTGTTTTCTTTTCTTTCTTGCTATTACTACTTTCGTTACTTTCCCTCGGTCTGGTCCACTATTGTGTCCCCACCTTAACTTGTTCCTCTTTTTGGGAACTTGGTTGACCACGTGCACTCTTAAGTATGGGGGGGCATATCTCTCGACCACTTTAGTCTTCTCCCTTATCATCAATCTAGGATACATCATTGTTAGAAGATATATTTTTAAAATGTGAAGATATTTTGGTTAATTATATTTTTAAATAATAAAACTGAAAGTGAAAATTTTTCAAAAATTTGCATGCATATTTTTATTCTTAAGTGTTTTAAAATGATTTCTGATATAATTTAAATTACAACTTGTAATCTGTGGATAATTACATTGATTAGACCAATCAATTATTTTCAAGTCATAACCTGATTGTCTTTTTTTTCATTCTCACTCCTGAGAGGTATTCTAAACCCTTTTGTCATATTCTTTCTAATACCCTCTTTCTTGATAGATTCATATAATATACATAACTACCAGAATTTGCAAGTTTTCTTTTCAAAACATGAAGAATTTTTAAATTACATTAAAATGATTGAGGTATAAGATTGTTAACTCCTTTATCTTGAGCCCACCCTACATCTGATCTTCGTAAAGCCCATAGAAGCCATGAATAGCCTTAATAGGAAGCCATATTACAAGCTTATTTTCCTTACTACCCTAATTCTTTTATGATTTTTCATGATTATTCATTTTAGCTTAAAATAAGGGATTGTAAACACATGGCATAAATTTGTGAATTGTCAAGAAATTAAGTATGGGGGAGTGCCTCTTGATCATTTGGGCAGAAAATAAAAGAGTTCCAAACCTTTATTTTGGAAATTCAGAAGGGTTCCCTTTGTAGAAAAAGGGTACAAACAAAGGGACCTTATACACACTTACTGGTTTGTGACTCCTACTCAGCTAAAGGAGATGGTGGTGATGAGATCGTTTGATTAATCTTGTTGAGGACATTTTTACATTGAGTATAATTTTGATTATCATGCATTGTTATTTAAGAATTTAGCCTCCTTTTTCAAGCCTCGGAATTATTTTTCACATATTTACCAACCAACCTTTATCCATAGAAACATATGATCCTATTTAGAAATCCCTCATGATTTTTGTAAGTTAAATTTTCTAAAGTGGAGAACTAAAATTCTTGCAAACCTATGGATAGAGTGTATATTTCTTTGATTGAGCAGAAATTTTTATTTAAAAATTCTCAAGTGTTGAGTTCTTTATTGGTGAGGTAGATCATCATGTGGCTTTCTTGTTTTTGAAAGGTTGAAACATGTGTTAGAAGAGGATGACAATAGTTAATTGAATTATATATGAGGCATGATTAGAATATCTTCAGAATTAAAACTGTTGTGTATTATTTTTGGAATTTTCTCCTGTAACTTATTATTTACAATTATGATTAACTGAAGTTCTTCCTTTTAAATTATAGACTCTTATAATTAGATGTTGAGATTTTCTTTAGGGCAAGCAAAGGACTAAGTATGGGGGAGTTTGATGCAACCAATTTTTGTATGCATTTTCATACACTTTATTAACAATAAAAACAAGTTTTCACCAAATACCTACTTCTTAGAGGAAAAATACTTTTATTTTGGAGACCTTGTCTATTTTTAGGAGTTTTATATCCAAATACACAAATCAAGGGAAGTCTGTGAAAATTTTGCAACTACCCGGTGTGTACTTTTATACACGCCATGTACATTCAGACAGGGACACGGATCAAAGGGGGGAGTACATGCCCAAGTCACCATCCAGAAACTACATGCCATGTGGGGCGGCGTTACATTCCATTTACAACATTATAGAAGCGGTTGGTGGCCGAGAAGAGTCTATATGCCCATGTGGCCGCTGAAGGAGACATGTCATGTTTCATTTCTACATGTCGTGTCTGCTATTCTAGAAAGGGTTGGTGGCCAAATTTTGATACTACACACCATGTATGGCGGCACTACATGCCTTGTACACTCACCTACCAGGTGGCGCCAAGTTCAAAGTCAAATATGGTGTGTTAGGCCGCCTACCAGTGGAGAAAAAGAAGGCAAAAGTACGTTGACGAAATTACACGGCGTGTACTTTCTATACACGACGTGTACTTATTTTTCCTATAAAAAGAGACCTTGGCCTCCAGACCAAGGGGTTGAGAAGTGGAGATTGAGGTGTTGTGTAGAGAACAGGGGATGAAGTTCCGAAGGAGAGACGCTCTACCATCATAATACCGACGTTATTCTACCGAAGAATCATTTCTACCTCAAGATTCCAAGCATGATTACATCAGGTATTAATAATTTTGTATTTGTTATTTTCAATATGTGTAACTAAACACCCAGTGTGTTCGGGTTGTGGAGACTGATGAGTTGTAATTTGAATTAAGTTTTTGTGAATGTGTTTGTTTTAACAATCTCTTCGTATTCTTCTTAAATCACTTCATATTATCACTGAAAATTTTGTACCAGACCAAGGGCAGAATCTTCAGGGATTAAAAAGAAGAATAACGACGAATAATTTCATGACCATTGAAAGGATTCGTCAGCTCAAAATGGACTAAGCCAAATAAATATCTGTTAAAAAATAACTACCAGACCAAGGAGTTGGTTACTTCAGCTCTTAATATTAAGTGATCCAGACCAAGGAAACTTAATTACAAATTGTAATCTAGATTGTTGGATTATCATGAAGAATACAACCTCATAATCAATTTAATTTAATAATCAACTTATCACAAATCCATAACCCCAACGCATTCTTATTATTATTTGCATCAAAACCAATTTTCCTATCTTTTCTTTCATTCTAGAAATTACTTTGTTAAAAGAAACTTAAAAACTAATTGTTATTTTTGTACCTAAAAACAACAAAACAAAATCGACTCTAAAATTAAGCAGACTTCACTAAAATAAATATACAAACAAATTCAAAACAAGATAAGAGTAACCTCTTAAAGTTCCCTATGGATCGACCCCTAACAGTGCTATACTTGTTAGGGTAATTATAATTTGAGACGCCGATAACATAACTTCGATGGAACGACTCGTCAAATGTCATTACAACGAATTCATAATGCCCATGAAGATAACATAAATAAGTCTTCGGGATATCCTCATCCTTCACACGCATCTGATGATATCCTGACTGCTAGTCGATCTTTGATAACCAACATAAACCCTTTAGTTGATTGAATAAATCATCAATACACAGAAGAGGATAGCGATTCTTCACTGTCACTTTTTCTAAGCGACGATAATCGACACACAACTGCAAACTGTCGTCAGCCTTCTTCACGAACAAAACTGGTGCACCCCACAGTGACACACTTGGTCGAACAAAACCACACTATAATAGACCATAAAGCTATATACATATCTCTTGTAACTCAGAAGGGGGAATCCCATATGGAGACATAGAGATAGGAGATGCTCCTTGTTGTAGCTCGATCCCAAACTCGATCTCTTGTCAAGGGGGTAATGCTACAAATTATTCTGGAAAGACATTAGGTTACTCTTCTATAACCCTAGGAAATTCCAACTGTTGAACCTCTAAAGAACTCAGCATCAGCTCATCCATCATGGATGATAAGGACGTAACACGCCTCTGACCCATCCAAGGGTCTCGCTCGCCAACAAACACCACCGGATCTCCATCCGCATCGAAGAACACAACCCACCTCCTGAAGCAATCCACGATATCCTGCACCGAATACAACAAATCTATGCCAAGGATGACATCATATGGTTGTATTAGAAAACATATGAAATCTCCCCAAGAGCGGTGCTACCCCAGCACTAGCTCACAGTCTCTACATACTTCAAATAAGTCAACTAGATCTCCAACTAGCATAGTCAATGCCAAGGGAACTGGAAGCCTCTCTACCTAAAGTCTCACAATCCATTATAGCCCAATACACAGGAAGGGAGATAATGACCCCCAAGTCCTTCCTCCAGTAGGCCCCGGTTTGGAGACTATCACTGAGGGTATAATAAACGCATAAATGGGAGGCATTACCCTCTAAGAGAACACATTCAGAAGATAGAGATAAGATAGACACCAAAAAACTCCATCTCTGATTGAAATATAAAAGAAATCCTAAGTACACATTTGTAATGTCATGCAAAACTACTACAACTGAAAGGGGAAAAACTATAAGTACCCAAAATAAAGTAAAAACAGCAGCAACCACAAACCCGAACAACTCCTACAACCCCAAGATAGTAGAAACCAGCTTGATCTCTAACCTACTCCAAGTGACCTAAAAAACAGTTTATATATACATAGGGTGATTATAACAGTATACTCAGTAGGATCCTCCCCAAAGCATCTCGTACAAAAGAAAAGAGAGCATGATAAATCACAATGAACAACAAGTGAAACTAACTCGTCACCTAAATAGGTATATTATGTTCCCAACCTCACCATGGCTACTCGCATCAAGTAATGCATACAATAGTAAATAATATAATAAATAATATCAAGGGTATCCCACTACTACTTCCCCACTGGTTTTCCACTTTTCCCCAACATCACACGTCCTAAGCATCTCTCTCTAAAAAGGCTTGCCCGCAGACACCTGGGCGAAGCACCACAACATGCACCTCATGAAACCACACCACCACGTCCACACAAGAAGTAACCAAGTAGTTTATAGGAGCCACCACATCTCGCATAATGTGTATCATATGTCAATTATTATACCTCAATCCATTACATCCCATACACCGAGTAAGGATCCTCAAGCCATCACGGCCTATACACGTCACACCTATAGTAGTCCAAAGAAAACTATATCCAGAATATATGTGTATGAATAACCACAAGCCATTATAGCCCAATAAAGACATATATGGGGAAAACAAACCACTGTGCCTACCAGAACAAGTAACTACCAAGAGAAGAGAGCGGGGCCAAAGGGGGTAGTCATCCATCCATCCTCCCACTAGGATGTTGGTGAAAACACCCCCCAGGGCTCAAAATCCTCAGGGTGTCAGTTTACCTTACTGACGGGGTGGAGTAGCATAAAGAAACACAAAAAGTATAGAATATACTATAGCTCACAACCACACTATGGGCATAACATAGTCTTAGACTCAACTACAGCTAACGTCTCTCGGACTCCCGACTTCCACTTCTAAGAATAGGTATCCTATAAGAACACAACCATTTAAAGAGATTTATTAGATTACTTCATTCCCTTTTTATCAGTTCCACTTTACATTAATTAATTATTTAAACATTAATTAACCATTAAGAAACAATCTTATCCATAATAATCACTCTTTCAGTCTCAATGCAGGAAAATCTCGAATTATCATTGCGATACATGAAGCTGCCTCAATTCAAAAAGATTGTTGTAGCAATTATATTGGAGACTTTGAGATCCTTAGATGTATCCGTGTCCCGGGTATTTTCCCGAAGACCAAGCACCCCTTTGAAGTATTCTGGCAACCTCCAATGTCGGGTTGGATTAAAGTGAATGTCGACGGTTCCTCAAAAGGAAATCATGGACCTACCAGCTGTGGGGCCATTTTTAGAGATTCTGCTGACTATTGCCAAGGTTTCTTTTATAGTGGGTGTGGGATTACCTCATCCATTGAAGAGGAGATGCTAGGAGTCATCCATGATGTTGATTTTTCTCTCCAAAGAGGATGGAGAAAACTGTGGATTGAAAGTGATTCTACCACCATTGTTCAATCCATTTGGAATGGAGTTATTCATCTTGCCTGGCTGCTCACTACGCATTGGATGAATTGCCTAAATTCACTTCAGGAGATTGACTAAATTTCCACACATGTCTTCTGTGAAGCGAATGTTGTTGTTGATGCCCTTTCCAACAAAGGTGTCCACCAGAGCATGATTTGGCTGGATGCGCTGCCAGCTGATTTACTTCACATCTTTGAAAGAGCTTGTAATAAAATCCCATCCTTTCGACTCATGTAAACTATTGTTTCTTTAATTAATAAATGGTGCTTCAGTCTTTGACCGAGGCATTACCCCCAAAAAAATTAACCATTAAAAATCCCACATTAAATTTCATTAGAATCACACCCAAAGTCCATTATACCTTTAAAATTGTAACCTCAATATTTCATTCCAGTAAGCTCCAACCCCATGGGTTAACATCATTTATTCAATTATTCATTACATAATTACTTTCCCATATTCTCAGGAATTCTAGAAAAAAACTTTCTATGCTACTAAACACAAGGGGATCAACACAGTGAGTAGATGAACTAACCGTCAAGTCTGTTCCACCTATAGCAAGAGCGTAGACCCATCCTCCCTTGAGAAGATAACCATATAAAGCACATGGCATACCCCACGTGTCTTCGCCCCTTTCAGAAGAAGGGTAAGAAAGACCAGCTTCCTTGAGCAGTGGGGAAAGTAAATCAGATAACCAATCAAAGAAACATCAAGCATCCAAACATTCACATCCAACTCGTTCCATCATCCCTAGTGTCCTCTCCGACACCCACATGCATAAACTGATGCATCTCTCCACTCTAGGAATCATCTGCTGCCACAACCAATTGGCCTCCCTGCCCCCACATATCACAACAGCCTTCCAGGCTCACATCACAACACAAGCAGTAGGAAAACAACCATCATATAAATTGGTCTCTTGGCCCTTAGATAAGCAAGGGGGTAACTCAGAACCCTACAACAAATTATCTTTTATCAAACAACCAGTTCTTTAATCCATCTTGGATTAATTGATTTATTTTTTACGTAGGTTCCAAATTCAGGAACCCTAATCAGTAGGCTATCACAAATAATTAAACATGCTTAATTCACCAATTTTATTAACATCAAATTACAACAAGAGGAACCAGATTCATTTAAATGCCTCTTTAACTTTATCCAAACAATTATCAATTAATTCTAGCTTTACGTTCTTTACTAATTTCCATCGAGAATGAAAAAGCTAAGCTAGCAATCATAGATATCACACTATCTTGAAAATAAGAGGCAATAACATATGATCAATCCTAATTTATTTATCCTGTTTAAATATTTATTATGTCAATTTCATTGTGATCTAGTGGAATAAAACATGCTAACTCTACAGTTGCACATAACAGAAAATGGAAGCAATGAATCCCCTACCTCAAACAGTTCTTGATGTTATTTATATGAGAATGAGCCACACAACGGGTTACAATCTCCTCCCCCCATGACAACTGTATCTACCCGAGGATGCAGAGACACCACCACACCAGTCAACACCCAATAAAAGTTCATTATGAACAAGGAGATAGAATTCCATAAAAGGGTGAGGGGAAATAGAAATAGATGAACCCAAAATAATGACGATAGAACATACCTTATATCGAATACTGATCAATATTTCTTGGTTGCATCAAAATAGAGCAAAACAAATCCTAAGAGGAAATTTTGATTGCACAACCCCTACGGAAAGAAACGGGATGTTCGAGAATCTCACACCCGAGAACAAGGAGGAAGAACTAAGTAGGAAGATATATCATCCCTTTAGAAGATTTAATAGAGCAGTGGATTAAGATATGTTGGATTTTCCATTAAACGCATATTGCATTAAACCACGTGGTTTGACTATGTATAAAAAAATATCATGAGCCTTAGGAGAAATTAATATAGTAATTATAACCTTTGAATTGGCCTTATAGTCCTTAAAATGAGATTTTAAATGCATTTTACATCAAAGAAAATGTCAAAGGGGTAAAACTGTAGGAAGATGGAAACGCTGTTCACAAACTCAAAATTTGGAAAAAAAAATAGAGGTTACCGATAGACCTCACTGTTCTGGAAACATTGTTCACAAACTCAAAATTTGGCAAAGGAAATAGAGGTTACCGATAGACCTCACCATTCTGGAAACACTATTCACGAACTCAAAATTTGGCAAGGAAAAAGAGGTTACCGATAGAACCTCACCATTCTGGAAACATTGTTCATGAACTCAAAATTTGGGAAAGGAAATAGAGGTTACCGATGGACCTCACCAATGGAACTATTCACTGATGGAACTGTTCATAGAATTGGAAATTTGACAAAGGAAAGAGGTTACCATTGGAACCTCACCAATGGAACTTTTCACTGATGGAACTATTCATAGAATTGGAAATTTGGAAAAGGAAAGATAGGTTATCATTGGACCTCACCGTTGGTACTATTCACAGAAGGTTACCGATGACATTGTTCATATAAGTTCACCATTTCACTATTCACATAAGGTTACCATTGCACTGTTCACAACTGTCTACCATTAGAACTGTTCATCGATAGTAACTGATGAAACTGTTCACATAAGGTCACCGTTACAGTATTCATAACTTTCTACCGTTGGAATTATTCACCGATGGAACTGTTCACAGAAATGTAAAATTGGAAAAGTGTTGAGGATAAGTCATCTTGACCTCCTGAAACACCTCATACACCTAATTTTTGCAAAAGAATAGACTAGAGAGGTCTAGGACATTACGCTTAGTATATTACAAACCAATGGAAAAAAAGGTTTTTTGAGAGTTTTTGGCATCAATTTTTACTAAATTCAATGAAAAAAAAGTTTAAAAAATGTGTCAGTTTTTGAAAAAATTGTCGCCAAAAATTAAAAAAAAATTATGGTGCTGGTTTTTACAAAAAAAAAAAGGATGCCAAAAAACTTTTAAAAAATACCTTTGAACCCTGAAACCCTCATTTTAGAGATTCAAAACTCCTTTCATTTGAATGAACGACACCACCGATGGCTACTTGAGGAACCTCGATGGTGATTTTAGTCAGTTTTTTATTTAAATAAATATTCCTTTAGCAGTGATCCTTATTCTTTCATCATCTATATTTTTTTCACCATAAATGGAGATATTTAGTCTATAGAAACCCTATTCTGGCTGATGATCAATAGCGGTTCCATTTTTTGTTGTTCTTGTTTATTGTTCATTTTTACAAATGTTTTTGTCAGATATTGAAGTGTTAATCCTTCTAATGAATTCAATGGAGAAATTACAAATCAATTTTTTATTGTTGAACTCATAATTTTGTAAGTTATTTTTTTAATTTTGTAGATAAATTTTTTATCATTTAGTTATAATATTGGGTCATTGCTTCATTTGTTTGTATACATTTTATTATTAATTATAAATTTTTTTGTTAAAGTTTGTTTAATTTTATTGTTAATTATAAATTTTTTTGTATTCATTTGATTGTTAATTATAAAAATTTTTAATTTGATTGTTAAAGTTTTTTTTAATTTGAATGTTAAATATTTTTTAAATTGATTGTTAATTTTTTTTTAATTTGATGGTTAAATTTTTTTAATTATAAATTTTTTTAATTTAATTGTCAATTATAAATTTGTTTAGTTATATATTTTTTAATTTTATAAATTTTTTTAATTTTATTGTTAATTACAAATATTTTTATTAGGATTTTAAATTATAAATTTGTTTAATTTTATTGTTAATTATAAATTTGTTTAATTTGATTGTTAATTATAAATTTGTTTAGTTATATTTTTTTAATTTGATTGTTAAATTTTGTTTAATTTGATTGTTAAAGTTTGTTTAATTTGATTTTTAAAGTTTGAATAATTTGATTGTTAAAGTTTGATAAAGTTTGTTTAATTTGATTGTTAATTATAAATTAGTTTAATTTGACTGTTAAAGTTTGTTTAATTTGATTGTTAAATTTTGTTTAATTTGTTTGTTAATTATAATTTAGTTTGTATGAATTTGATTATTAGTTTTATATATATATATATATATTAATTGAAATTAGTAGCTATGATATTATTTATTTTTTATTCTAAACAAATTATATAATTTTGGATCAACATGACATACATCAAGCAAATATAGATTCATATATGTCATAATATCAATAAAAGTTTTTGTCTTAATACAAAACATTTTTTCCCATTAATTTTAACCAAAATCAATATTTGTTGATAATGATAATTACCCTCATTTTTAATCTTCATCCTACAAATGGTAATTTAAGATATTATTTTATCAAATATGTATACAATACTTTTAAACCACGTAATTTTTGTTTTTGGCTTTAAAAATTAATGAGTTTTTTCCATTTTTTATTTGATAAAATTATCCCTATTCCTTTACTAGGATCATAAAACATAGTTTTTATTTATTTATTTATTTAAATAAAATAAATATCTAGAGTATTTTATTTTTTATCTTATTTCTAATAATCATTGATATTTTCTATCTGATCACTAATCATTTTGATTGTATGTTTTTATGTTTAAATTTTATCTTTTTCTATATGAATTTTTAAATTTTTATCTATTTTAATATATTCACATTTTATATTTTGATCTTAGGTATTGAAAGTATTGTAATTGGATAAATTTATGAATAACCACTAGTGAATATGAAAAAGGAGTTAATGATTTATTATAATTTTCTAGACAAAATCCTAAGAAAATAGATTTGATTTTCTCTCCATGTGTGAAGTATATGAATATAAGAAAGTTAAATTCCAAAGAAATTAAGGATTATCTCATTTTATATAGTTTTAGCCTTAAATATACAAGTTGGATCTGGCATGGTGAAATAATTAAAAATTCAATATCTAATGTTGATGAAAACATTAATAATGAGATAGAGGATCGTATTGAAGAATTAATTCATGATTTAGGTGTTGAAACTATCAAAAAAACTGTTGAATGATTGTATGGATATTCTAAGAAACCATTATTCTCCAATTTCACTAAATATTTACTGTTATAAGCTGTTTTGAGATTAGTTAACTTGAAATAAATAAATGGGTGGAGTGATAAAATTTTATCTAACTTTCTCAAGCTTTTAAAAGAGATGCTTTCAAAAGGAAACAGACTTCTAGATTCTAATTATGAGGTGAATAAAATATTATGCCTAATGGGATTGGGATATAAAAAAGATAAATTCTTTCCCCAATGATTGTTTTTTGTATAGGAATAAATATGAATATTTATCAAAATTTCCTACAAGTGGAACATCACGGTATAAGATGGATGAAAAATACAACTCAGATTCATTCTCAGGTACTGGAATTGAACCTCATGCTAAATCAATTTGGTACTTTCTAATAATTCCATCAAATAATTCATTAATATAATTCTAATAATTCAACTTTGATTCATTCTAAGGTACTGGAATCAAATCTTCTACTAAATAAACTTGGTACCTTCTAATAATTCCTCATTTAAAGTGTCTATTTGAAAATTCAATTTATGAAAAATGGTTAGGAAGGAATTTAGATAACAGTATACTTGATGATAAATTATATCACCCAACTGATTCACCAAATTGGAAGATATTTGATAAACAATTTCCAGATTTTGGAAGTGAAGTTATAAATCTCAAAATGAGATTGTGTACTAGCGGAATGAATCCATATCGAGACCTAAGTAGCCAATATAGTTCATGTCCTATTTTTTGGTAGTTTAAAACTTTCCCCCATAGATATGTATGAAGAAAAAATATTTTATGATGAATTTGATGATTTATGAACCAAAATAGCTAAAAGTTATATTGATGTGTTTCTTTCATCATTTATTGATAATTTGAAACTTTTATGGAAGATGTGTGTTAAAGTTTCTGATGCATACAAGAAAGATTATTTTCTATTGCATGCTATGATAATGTTCAGTATAAATGAATTTATTTTATATGGAAACTTATCTAGATATAGTGTTGAGGGATATAAATCATGTCCAATTTGTAAATAATAGAATTCATATTATCAATTGAAAAATGGAATAAATATAGTGTACATGGGACATAAAATATTTTTGTGAATTTATCATCCTTATCGTAGATTGAAAAATTAATTTAATGGTTTACAAGAATACAATATTCCCCCCACAACCATTGTTAGTTGAATAATATTTTGACAGGGTGAAAAATATTGATTCGACATTTGTAAAGAAAAGAAGTTCTGGTCCTCAAAAATATATCTAGAAGAAATAGTCTATATTTTTTTAACAGACTTATTACAGATTTTTAGAGATAAAACATAACATTTATGTGATGCATGTTGAGAAAAACATATGTGATATTTTAATTGGAACTTTTTTTGACATAAAAGGAAATAAAAAATATGGATTTTAGTCTAGATTAGACTTGATATCAATGGGAATATGTTTGTAGTTATCTCCCACTATGAAAGGAAACATAACATATTTACCTCTATCTTGTCACACATTAAGCAATATTAAGGAGATGAATTTTTTTAGTGTATTCATGGTATTAAAGTACCAAGTTTATATTATTCAAATGTAAATAATTTGGTGTCATTAAATTATTATAAATTAATAGGTATGAAATCTCATGACTATCATGTATTAATACAACAACTTCTACCAGTCGCACCATGTGGTATATTGCTGATAGTTTTTAGAAATACTATCATCAAGTTATGTAATTTTTTCAAATCCATTTGTAGCAAATTCATTGATCCAATTTTGTTAGATTTTTTGTATAATAAAGCTTCTCTTATAATTTTTCAACAAGAAATGTATTTTCCGCCAATTTTTTTGATAAAATAGTTTGTATGATGATTAATTTAGTGCATGAGATAAGAAAAAGTGGGAATATTTATTTATGATGGATGTTTCCTTTTGAAAGATATATAAAAAAAATTTAAGGGATATGTTAAAAATACTTATCAACTAGAGGCCTATATTGTTCAAAAATATGTATCGGAAGAGTTCATTGAGTTCTTTTTTGATTATTTTTATGAAGTGAAGCATATTCGTCTCCCTGTATTTCAATATATGATAGTTGATAGTGAAGGTAGAGGTATTCATGGATTAAAGGTAAAGTTCATTCCACATGATGAAGTGATACAGGCACATTTATACATTTTAAACAACATAGATGAGTTTCAATCATATATATCATTACATATTGTCGAATTAAAGGTACGATATCCAAAAAGAAATGAAAATTGGATGATGATTGTTCATAAAAAGACATTTGTTTCATGGTTTAAAGAGAAATTCATCACAGATATATCTACATCAGAAACATTGAAATGGTTTACAGGGCCACTATCTCTTAATGTGATCACATGGTCTAGTTTTATATTAATGAGTACACATTTTACACAAAAAAGATGGATGATAAAAGTATTATTCAAAATAGTGGTATAATGGTCATCACTGAAGGGCAACATTTTTCGAGTGAAAAATATAAAAACCCAAATTCTGCATCAACAGCATATTTTAGAGTTCTTGAATACATATGGGAAATTGATTATACCAAATTCATCATGTTTAAGTGTAATTGGGTTTCTAGTAATAGTTATGTGAAATATGATGAATATGGTTTTAAACTAATTGATTTGAAAAGATTTAGTTGTAGTAAGGAACCATTTATCATGGCGACACATGAAAATCAAAAAATTTATGTCATTGATACATCGAATGATCAGTGTTCTATTGTTTTTCAAGGTAAAATAATTCATTTAGGGGATGAGGATGATGATGATGTAATTGATTTATATGAGGCTTATTCATCTATTACATGATTTCTAGATAAAAATGACTATAATGAAGACATAAAACATATAGTATGAAATAATCATGCTGAAAAGATATGGGAAAACATTAAATTAGTCTCCTAATTAATCTGGTAAATATTTAAATTATATTTATTTTTTGAAATTTACATGTCTAAAAACTATATTTTTTAATAACTATTGGATGTTTAATTATATATATTTGATTATTTATATGATTTTTTGTGTCATATTTTATATTCCACAGTTATGGTAAAAAAATCATTGAAATACTTGATGTATATTATATTTTGGTTAAAATTACGCATATAAAAAACTTTTTTATAACTTTGATATTAAATTTATAAATATTTCTATAATTTTAGAAGTAATGATTATATATAATAGGTTATATTTCATATTTTTTTGTTACGAATCATAACATCGTTATTTTTTAAAAAAAATACACATATGTGCCACTTTTTTTACTTACATATTTTTGTTTTTCTATTTTCTAATTATTCACTTATCTAATAATATGCATGTACACATAATTTCAATAAATTTTCTTATTTCAATTATAGATACAGATATAGATATAAAGGAACATGTATCGAGGTATATGTCTTTTTTCATATTATTAAATATTCAGTAATATAATTATTTAATGAAATCAAAATTTTAATTTATAAAAAACAATTTTATTACTATTGATGAGACTTGAACGGTGGATTCTACTCCTTTTATTTTTCAAAAATTATTTTCTCAAGTTGGTAAATGTGGAATTACATGTTTACTAGAATTGTCACTTTCTCATGGATACAAGTGATTAAATATTAATTTTTATGATAATAATAATTCAGCTGGTCCAAATGAAATGCAGTTTATCTATTATATATTCATACAGATCCATTTTAGAATTAGAATTTTATATCCTGATTGGAAGTCTATCGACAAGATGGAGATAAATCAGTTTTGGGAGGCCTTAATGGTAAAATATCTCAATTGAATTGTTTTATCTCATTTTTTTAATATTATATATTTTAAATGACTAATATTTAATTTATTCAATTATATATGACATTAAATTTTTAATAAATAAAAGAAATTAAGAAAATATTTCTTTACTTAATAGCGGTTTGATGGAGATATTTAAAATCAAAATTAACAAAAAAAATATGTTTTTGGAAATAAACAAAATGAAAAACCATGCCTCAAGTATGAGTTTTTAGATGCAGATACATGGATGAAATTTGTTTCCATCCGACATGATGAAGCATTTCCGGTATGATAATTATTTTATATTTTAAAATTTATTATATATTTACCTAATTACTTATTAGTTGATTTTTCTATAACAGTCTGCTAGGAAATATCATCAAGAGATCTAGTTACAGAATATATATACTCATACTTTATCACATAGATGGTATCATTTATTGGGAAAAAAATGATTGAAGAAAACTTTGAAGTATTGAGAGCTCAGTCTACTAGTGGTTCAGATGAGGTCTAGATAGGTCCTCTATCTCCCACCACCCACCATGAAAAAGTGGAAAGAGCATGAAGAATAAAAAATGAAAAATATCTTACAGAACAAGCTAAGTAAGTAGTTGAAATAATGATAAGTAAATAATTTTTATTTTTCATGAATTTTTATATTTTATAAATTAACAAATGTAGTATACCAGTTTCATTTTTCATCTTAGGATGACCTTTAGGAGAAATTGACACAAGTCACTTTTATCCCTGAGGGTAGGATGGACATCCTAGCCACTACTTTAGGAAAGCTAGAACACCCCAACCGCATAAGAGGATATGAGGTGGGTGTTAGTATTCAAAAAGTTTTTGGTTATAAATGTAAGAAATAAAGAGACCCAAAAATAGAATCCTTAAAATTTGAGCTAAAAGATATGAAATAATCCATTGGAAATCAAAATCAATCAGTTGTGTAGGCTATGTTAGAACAATTTATGAGATGGCCACAGTCTGCGTAGCCTACCCAACCTTCCTAGCTGGTTGCACATCCTATACAGCCCGCCTAGCTAGACCAGCCTACCTACTCAGATCCTCCACCTCCTCATTCGGACCCAACCTTATAATATGATTTATATGGTGTAAATAATCATGTAAATATTGCAATGTATAAAGTTGTACATTCTGTGGGTGATTATATACATCACCAATCTATGAAAATGGGTCAGGTCATAATATCAATACATGATAATATTGATCCTAATGCTCTACTACCATTGTCTACTGAGGGGTTTACCATAGTTAGGGATTATATGGGTCAATTTTTACTTTGTCCAACTAGCCTTCTTTTTTATCTTTCATATGAGGTATGCATTTTTTTAATATTAATTACATTTTATTGAAAATTACTTATATTATTTTATAACATTTAATTTATATAGGAGTATCTAAAATCAAAATAAATGGTACAAAGGAAACAAATTTTTTTGGGAACAAACAGATTTATATACTTTTGATATTTCTGATGGGATACAAAGATTAAATCAAGATTCTTTTTCTTTGGATAATTTATATGAGTTTCAGATAACGTATGATATATGTGGAAGAGACTATCCATTAAGAATATTTAGAAAAGATGTCATGGATCTAATTTGTTTTTATGATCTCAACATGTATGTGTTGTAGTTGTTTTCCATGTAAGTAAATTTAGGTTTCGGTTTTTATTTCTTTAATTAAAGATGGTTTTAAGTGACTTACTCTATTGATTATTTAATTAGGTATCTACACATTCTTCTTATTCAAAATGATACCACTAAAGTTTATGGTTTTATAGATCTGTAATTCATTTCAATGGCTATAAAATATTTGAAGACTTATGATAGAGTTACATATATATGTGAGAGAATATCAAAATAGAGATTGGGTGTTGGTTTTTTCCATTCCTTGATGGGTAAGAACACTAAGATAGTTATGAACTAGTATTCATTATAAAATCATTAATTGTGAAATTTTTGTATTATGGAGGTCATTGGATGTTAGGCGTATTCTTCCCAAGTGAATGCACATTATATTGGTTTTTCTCTTTATTAGGTGATATTCGTAAAAAAATAGCACCTTGTTAGACAAGTAAGCATTCTTCTTTTTTATCAGTTCATTATATTTAGTTCTTACTATTTATACATGTTTTGTTAGTTGATATATATAAAAATTAAGGTCATGTAAAAAGTTTAACAAAGACCACTTGTTGATAAAGAACCCAAATCAAATCCAATACAAGAAAAGTAAAGGTAAATATTTTTATATTAGATAATATTCTGATTATATATATATATATATTGGTTTTTATTATCATGTTAATGTTTTATAACTGATGTGTCATCATCAATAAAGAAATGTGGAATGTGTTTATTATGTTTTACTATTCATGTATGAGATAATCACAATAGGGGTAATGACTAAATTTGATCAGGTTAGTCATATTAATTTTTTTATATTTTGTTTCATAGTATTTTGTTTTTTAATCTTCTAACATTCAATGTTATTATATACATTCAATGATGTCAAGTTGTATATGAATGATGAACTTACCCATCTTTGATCTATGTTTCAAAACTATTTGTTAAGTATGATTAAGATTTAGATTATTAGGTATGAATATTTTAAATTTTATGATTAATATTACATTTTCAAATAAAAAGTGTTCAAAAAATAATTCTTCTATTATAATAGGTGCTTGAACCTAGTGATCTCAAAAGAATAATTCAGCACCAACCAAAAATTACTTTGTTATAAATTATTAGGTATGTTTATTTTATCTCTAGTTTAAAATATAATTAAATAGATGATATTTTTTTGATTAAGTTGTTAAATTATTTTTTTTATAAATTTTTATTCTATGATACAAGTTGTTTGATTGCTTTATATTATGTTTTCTATTACAGTAATTATAATATTTTGGGGTGTGTTTATTTACAATTTTCTAATAAAAATATACTTTAGCATTTATTTTTTTTAAAACCAACATCAAAAACTTAAAAAAACACAAATGATCTTCAGTGTCGACTTCTATTAAAAACTGATGCCAAAAAACGCCCAAGTAAATTTTTGGCATTGGTTTTAAGGGAAATTGATGCCAAAAATTAAAAAAAAATGCATGATCTTCATCATTTTTTTCTAGTATAAATTGATTCTGAAGATTCCTTTTCAGTATCAGGTTTCATTAAAATGGACGCCAAAAACCAACATTGAAATTGATATCAAATCTTCTTTTTGGCATTGGTTTATACAATAAAATGATGGCAAAAAGAGGATTTAAATTTCAAAAAATAGATATTTGGTGTTGGATTTTAAAAAAATGACACTTAAGCCCTTTTTTATAATGTTTCCTTTATAAACTTTAGTTAAAATTTGACGTTGAAATTAAAAAAACAATGTGAGAACCTATTTTTCACTAGTGAAAATGTTTTTTAAAATGTTTTATGTATTAAATTTTTTTCAAAGGGGAAAGGATATTTTCTTAAATAAATGTTTTAAATGATATTTAAAACTTCCTTTATAAGTTTCCATGGATATTTTCAAAGAAAATGGTTTTAAAACTTCTTTATGTTTTAAAAAGTTTTTTTCAAAGTTAAAAGTTTATTTTCCTCAATAAATATGTCAAGTGATATTTTAAAATAATTTTCCATCTAAGATGAAATCCTTTGATGTTACTTATGCTTTATTGGTGATATGATCCAAGGATACCATTATTATTATTTCTTTTAATGGTTTATGTTTATGATGGAATGATACTTATGAAACCTACTTCTTTTTCCATACATTATGTTATGATTAAATGATGAAATGATTATGAAACCTCTTTATTTTCCACATGTTATATTATGATGAAATTTTTATGAAATTAATTTTATTCCATGGGTTATGATATGATAAATGTTTTACGATCTTGGGGCCAACATATGTATGATTTTAATTATGTGAGGGGTGGGACCTATATCTTCCTCTAATGCATTAGGTAATGATTGATATCTCATGAGATAAATGGGACTGGAATGGGGAGTGAACTCAGTTTAATAAGGGAATTTTTCCACTATCATAGTATTGAGAGTGAACCTTGACTGCTATGATGGTTTGGTGAGTGAACCCATTCCACTATGATAGTATTGGAAATGTTCCTTGAACTACTAAGGAAATGATTTTCTATGCTTATGTGTATACCACAAATCTATGACTTATGAAAATGTTATACTCACGTGGCCCATGTTCTTTGATTCCATTATGGTTCATGTCTTATGAAATGATAATATTTATTCCATGAGATAGTTTTATTATCTATGATATGTAGGGTATGGTTTTCAAATGTTATTCTCATGTTATCACACTCTTATGCTCATAGTATGTTAATATCTTCCTTGTTTACTCTTACTAAGCATCTAAGCTCACCCTTTCTTATGTTTCCTTTCCCCAGGTTATGATGAAAGGTATTATATATTATATGTCTAATAATTGTGATAGTTATGGTGAATATAGTGGGAGATGATGTAGCTCACTTATGGACCAGTTGTTTATGGGTCCATGTTTACAAAGGAACTATACCTTTATGATCCTCAGGCATGTGTTTGTGTAATGTGATTAATATTCATATAAAAATATGTAATATCTATGTATGGGAAGTTTGGGTCTTTAAAATTACTATAGCCTTATGCATGTGTGAAATATTTACACACCCAAGATATTCATAGGAAACATACAAATCCCCCAGATTTGGAACACATGAAACTATAGCATCCTTTTATGCATAGAAACCTTTGCATATGCAATGTATTAAGAGAATATGTTCAAGTTCCTTATCTTTCATGCACATAAAACTATATTAGACTTCCATGTATGAAAAACTCTTATATAGACATTCTATATAAAGGTTATGCGTAAGTCCCCAGTTTTTACACACATTAAACTATACCATACTTATACATTGATGTAACCTTTACATTCCTAATGTGTCCAAAGGTGTTTCACAACTACCATATCTTTGGTGTACACACAATTATAATAGCCTTTCATGAATGAAAATCCTTTATATACCCATTTTATCTAGTGGTAATGAAAAATTCCATGAGATTAGACTTGTATATAACTATAATATCCTTCCATTCACATGTAACCTTTACACATCCCATCTATCTAGAGATAATTCACAAGTCCCATAACATTTTTTGAATCCACATAATCTTGTTTAATGTTACATAGAGATTACTTGTAGTTTTTTAGTGATTTATTAGAGTGTGTATTTGAATTTGTTTTCAACATATTTCAAAATATCTTAATGATTTCCAATAGTTTATTCACATTGATATATATGTAAAGGAAGATTTTTTAGTAAGGTTAAAGATTAATGGAAGAGTATTTGGAGTTATAAAAAGTTGAAATAAATAAATAAGAAGTTATTTACATTGATTGACCTCTATAGTTTTGTTATCCTAGAATTAGAGTTATAGTGGCTAAATAATATTGAGTTAGAACCAAACTTTACTACCACCAGAGTTATGGTAGCCCTAAACTAGAGTTTAGTGGCATAAAAATATAGTTTTTTAGTAGTAGTTACCTCCTGAAAACTTCTAATGTAACTCAATGGGGGTACCTATATGATTCAATAAGTTACATAACTTTTTATTTATTTAATGAAATAGTGTATTTTGTGGCACAAAACTATTATAACATGATCATAAATGTAATTTAACCTTATATAAGGTTATTTTATGGTTTGGAGTGATCCAAGTGATCAAAATTGAATTTAAACTATTGGCAGTTGATGTTGGTTGATGGATTTTTAATTTTAAATTCAAAAATAAAAGATTGAAAGTATGTTAGAAGAAGTTTAAGTGTATTGAAAGATTTTTCAAGTGAGTAATAGAGAATTAAGATAATAAAGACACCTAAGAGAGTGAATGATTTCAAAGGGTACTTATCAATTCATCTCTTGTAATTAAGATTCTCATATTTGAAGATTGAATTTCCCTTTAAGAGGATGAGAAATATTATGGTCAGTGTAGAAATTTTTTGAGGTTTTTATAGTTTATTGAAGTTTATTTAATTTTAACTTAATAAATATTTATCAGTGAATAAGTGAATATTATTTTGGGTAGTCAAGGAGAGATTTTTTTCACTACTTTTTATAGAAAATTTCTGGGTCAAGAATAAGAACAAAGTTGAGATTTATTTGCATCATATTTGAGTTTTTTTATAGATTTTAAAGAAATATTTTTTTATACCAATTAAATATTATCATTTTTATTATATATCATCATGATACATCATCTTGTATATTCATTTATTTTAACAAAATTTCAAGGATATACCCTTCTCATTTGTATCCATGTTGACTATAGTGGATTATGTGATCTCAAGTTTTTGGGATCATGCTAAGGATGTATCCATTCATATTGAATGCTAAAACATGTAAATAATTTTCCCACTATGTTTTTTTAGTGCATGGTTTTTTTATTAAATGGTTAAAATCATAAAAATTTATTATTGAATAATAAAAAAACAAAACATTAAATGTGAAAATCATCTTAATCGATGACAAAGGCAATTTGATTAGAAAATAAAAAATATATTGATTTACTTATTGACCCCCTCCCAATGAATCCATGTGAATTATTTTACCTATTATTATTATGATTATATCGAATTATATTATAGAAATGTTCTAGTTTTTATTTGAAGACATAAATTGTTGTTTGTAGTTAAAAGTGATGTGTTTTATCTCTTTTGAGGTTGAGTTGGTTCTGAAGTTTTATGTCTTCAGTGGATCATATTAATTTATTTAATAGGGAGGGGATTATAAAATTTTATGAAAATAATTATCATATATATATATATGGTTTTATTATTTTATAGATATTATCATTTTTTATATGTGCTTGAATTTGCAACAAATGGGCATGTTATATATGTAGAAGTTGTTATAATGGCTATAATTGATCAGAAGAACATTGAGAATGATAATCTTCCTTATAATAAAATTATTTCATATATTTGAGATAATTAATTTATCAAATTCATGGGCATAAATATTAATGGGGTTTTGAGGGATGACTATTATCCAAAATGAAGCATAAAATAACTCTAAAACCTATAAAACCCAAGACCTATCTTTATGTTTGGAACAAACAATAAAACAAAAAAAATGAATTCCTCATTCTCTATTAATCTATATTTTCCATTCAAGTTTGATAATGATCATTGAGAAATAGAAAAAATAATCTTTCCTCCTAGTATTTACATGATCTATACAATTCTTCTGACAGTAGGGAAGGAACACTCTCCTTATGATAGTTTTCTGAAACCATATTTAAAGGTATAAGAGAATGGTAGGTAAATAATAGTATCAATTTAAGGATTTCTAATGCATGTAATGAGTCTGAAAATCATGTTCTAGGAATGAAAATGAATTATATATAAATACAAGGAACTTGAAACATTCAGCCTATTAATTAACATTTCATAAACATTCTCTAACATTTAGACTCTTGGTAGTGTTTGGATTGATTCTATATTGAATTCATTTAATTTTTAAATTATTATATCAAAATTCTAAAATATTAACAATCAATGTCAAATAAAAAATACCCAATCATGGTAGGTAGAGGATAAGTTATGGAATGAAGCCCGAAATTTATCATATAACGTTCATGGTCATGAATAATTCCATGAATTAGTGAATTACATTATGTTGTGGCCTTATCTTTAGTGAACATTTCCAATAATCTCATACTTTAACTAAAGCCACATGGACTTAGAATACTTTCACCTTATGTCAGATCAAATGTAAAAAATTTTGAATCTCTACCCAAAAATCCTATAGGATGTCCTACAAAATTATTTTTAGAAAATCTATCATTTATTTTCATCGCATGTTACATCATATATAACAATTTTTGAAAATCCATTAAAAAATTCTTTTTGATATCCTCCAAAACACATTTGGGGTGACCATCAATGATTCATAAACTTGATCCTCATTCACACAACCAGAAAGTTTAAACCCAAGGTACTTTTTAGAATTAAAAATAATTATGAATTCCTATACCCATAAATTCAAGCATAGAGTAGCATATAGAAAAGTGACAATGTCACTCATGTTATAAAGGTATCTTATGAGATCTCTATGAAACACATATATCATTATATCTATGTCCACTAGTTGTAACATATGCAAGTGTGTATAATTATATAATCCTTTTATCCAAGACATAGAGTGAGCATAAGACAAAAATTATGCCAATCCTATATATCCAACTTATATGTTCTTAATTATTCAAGTATAAACTAACTAGATGGATTAACACATCACGTTTCATTCATATTAAAGTATGAATACATCATGTGTCCCTAAAATTAATATATAATAACCTCATATGTACCTTATCTAGGTATAGAAATATACTTCCTAAGTCTATCTCAAGGTTTCATATGTCATACTCATTATACAGGAGAAAAAAATTCATCCTGGTTAAACCTTACTTGACATCCTGATCAATAACATACCTAACCACCCCCTGATTATCTCAGCCTCAAGGCTAACATAAGAAAGATTTCAAAGTATAAGTTTTCTCAAACTAGGTATTATTACAACCTTATGTATAGTGAATCAATATAAAAATATCACCCTATAACACCCCAATATTTTATGATATATTTATCTATAAATAAATTTTATTTCTTTAATATCTTTCTTTATATGCAATACCAAGTTTAAATAGACTGCATTATATTTTTGAAATATTATTGTTTAATGTGACAAATATCACCTAACAATTGAACTAGTGAGTATGAATTTGATTAAAAAAATTATGATATAAATATATAATGTTCCTACTAAATACAAATGTATTAATTAATTATTAAGAAATAAACACTCATTTTTTGTAAAGTCTTTTTATTCTTCAAATATACTTTTTCTTCAAAAATGTTTTTATTATTTTTTATGAGAGAATATAAAAATTAATTTCTGTAAATTTTATAAAATTTATTTTACAAAAATAATATCATTCTTAAAATT
Organism: Viscum album; assembly: GCA_963277665.1. Lineage (NCBI taxonomy): Eukaryota > Viridiplantae > Streptophyta > Magnoliopsida > Santalales > Viscaceae > Viscum > Viscum album. The sequence goes on from OY728140.1 coordinate 1,286,110,412, forward strand.
ATAATATCACAATTATTGTAGGGTAAATTTATTGTACTTTTCTGAAAAATTAATTTTTTTAGTGAATAGTGAAAAATACTGATTTTTATTGAAAACTGCATTTTTGTTTCAATAATTTTCAAAGTAATTTTTTTTAAAAATAGTTTAAAATTAAAATTAGTGATATTATATTATGAATAATAAAATTTAGTTTATTGTAATCAATATTATGGTTGATTTTTTTATACAACATTTTTATACTTAAAAGGTATTTTTTCTAAAAACAATTCAGTGTGTTTCATGTTTTTATCCTAAATTAATTTCTTATAATTATAGAAAATTAATTTTGACAAATGGATTCTATATTTTTAATACGGAGGTACAAATTTTTTAAATAGTTCCCTTTTATTTTTTATCAATGTGAATAGTAACCATAGTAAATTTTTTATATAACATTAAAGGTAAAATGGGTTAATTAGAGTTCAAATAAATGTGATAAATATTAAAATTCATTTAAAAACTTGAATTTATTTCATTAGATGAGTCTATTTTTTCCATAAGAATAAAAACTTAGAAACTATGACCTTCTTCCATTTAACATTGATTTTTACATTTATAATATTTAGGTAAAAGATAAAGTCAAAAATGATACTTTATTGATTTTAATAACTATAATATTTTGTGGCAGGAAAAAAAATTATTTTCAGTTACTAATATTTATTTTAAATATGAATTCTTTTTTATCATGATTTTTTATTTTTATTTTTTAATGATTGAATGATTACCTTAAATGCTTACGTAACACTAATAAATTGTTAGTACAAGGAGTAAGAAAATCAAGTAAATGATTCAAAACTCTAAAATCAATTTATTTTAGTTATTTAGTGTCTCAAAAATATTATAGATAAATATAACATATTATTAATGTATTAAAGTTTTATATTCAAATTTATTTTTTGTCATGTAGTTTTCAAAGTCAAATTTAATGAATAGTTCCAAAAATGACATTAATGATATTTTATAATAAATAATATTTTATTAAATGATTTAAAATTACATAAAATGATTTATTATTAAAAATTAATTGTATATGATTTAAAATATCAATAATTATCCATTTATTATCCCCTTTTCCTTTTATGGTAACATTCTTAACCCTTAAAGAGTTCAAAACTTTGATATTGTTGTAATTGTTAAGAGGGTTAATGGGAGGTTAAAACTTGAGACATGATAAAAAATAAAAAACTTCTATAATTTTATTTTATGAAAGGATTTATAATAATAATATTGTTATATTTTAATTAAATAATTTTTAATTATTTTTACATGAAAATTAATTAATATTAATTTAATACTTTAAGTAATTCCAAGAGTTCCCCTTCCCTCATTTATAAAAGGGAACCTCCTATCCTTCATTATTCGTAATGTTTTAGCCTTAGATATTAGCCAATAACTACCCTAATATCATCCTATATTCCTTAAACACATCCTAGAGTGTATGTTTTTTCCATAATTCAATCATTTAAATTCTTAAAGTGTAGTTCAAAGAATGTTTCTCAATGAAGAGGTACAACTCTTAACTAAGAATTTTTTATTTTATTTCTTATTATAACTTCTATATAACTATAGTATATATTTTAAAATAATTAATTAAATATATTTAATATAATAAATTTTTATTATGATTATGAAACAACCATTATCCATCTTCTTCCCATCCATTGGAAAATGATACTTCCACTCGTGCGTACGTGTGGACTACCAACTCCACAACGCGATGTGATTCATTTTTTTCATCCATTTTAAATGGAAGGTAATAAGGATATATTTAATAAATATATATTATATATATTATATAATATTATTTTTTAAGGTTAATTATTATTTACCATTCTTTCATTTCATTAATCGAAAAATGGAAACATCCCTCATGCGTACATATGGACTACCATCTCCACGAAGTGATGTAATTAATTTTTCATCACCACTTTATATGAATAGTTAGTATACTCATTAAATTATTAAAATTATAGATATAATTAAACTATGATAAAATATTAAGGATCGTGACTTCCATACCAAAACATGTATGAAAAATAAAGCAGTTATCACCCTAAACATTGATTTTAATAACAAACTATTAATAAAAGGGTGATAATATGTTATAATTAAATAATATATGGAATTATATATATGAGTATGGTTATTAAATACATGTATAATAAATTTATATTTTTTATATAGGAGTTTCAAACATTTATGAAGAAAGATGAGGCTTGAGGTAAGGGATTTACCTCTCAATCCCTTATTATTCAGGATTGTTTATGCTTGAAATTTCAATGAGGAAATTATATGATTATGATCTAATAAATAACTTTAATTTTTATTCTACTATGTTTATTTCTGTATAATACATCTTTTCCTTTAATTTTCCTCACTTTAAGTACTCAAGAGACTGAAATAATGTTTTCTAGAGAAAATCGACTATTTTTTACTATTCGGTCGGGAATCTTTTTCTTTCATGTCTATGTTTTCTTTAAAATATTTTCAAGAATGTTTTAATATTATACTAAGAAATTTTAAATTCATTTTTACCTGTTTTTTAATTTCTATAAAAATGTTTCAAAGGAATCATATTTTTTCCTGAACAAGGTACTTTTTATTTTTTACAAAAAATATAAAAGGAATCTTTATTTTGATGTGCATGACATAAAAGAAATTTTCTACCATCAAGAACACTCAATGATATGAAGATTAATTTAAAAAAATTCATGATTTTTTTCAATAAAAATGTTTTCCATAATATTTTGTAACTTTTTATATTTTCAAGAAGTGATTTCAAATTAAAAATGGTGTTTTCTTCAAGAAATATTACAGTGATATTTTAAAGTAATTTGCATCTATAATAAAATCCTTGATGTTAATTATTATTTATTAGGGATATTATTAAATGATACCATACTTATTATTTATTTGGATGGTTTATTATTATGATGATGATACTTCTATAAAACTATTTTATTTTACATATGTTATTTCATGATGAAATGATGAAATTTTTATGAAACATGTTTCCTTTATACAGGTTATATTATGATGATATGATGAACGTTTTATGATCTTCTTACACACGTATGTAAGGTTTTAATTATTTTACGGGTGGGACCATAATTATATATCTCTCCAATTAATTAGGTAAATTTTTGTATCTCATAAGATAATTATAGCAAATAAGTCAATTTTCTTGATACACGATGGGAAATAGGTAAGGATAGCCAATCCACTTTGGGAAATAGGTGAGAATTCCTAATTTGTTATGATATAGAAATCATGTATTGATTCCTAATCCACTGCGATTTGATGGTCTCGAGAGTTAAAAATTAAATATGAAATGGTTTCTATACTTATGATCATGTCACACTTTTATAACATGATTATGATCTATACTTATGGTTTATGATTGATTTATGATGTTTTCTCACACTTACGATTCATGTACTTTTAAATAATAAAGTTTTATACCATGACTCATGTTTATGATATTTTTCAGATTAGGGATTATCTTTTTAAGTGTGGTCATGATCTCATACCCTTATACTAATATTATGATTTTATATCATCATCGATTGATATCTCTCATGTTTACCTTTACTGAGCATCTAAGATCACCCTTTCTTATGTTTCCTTTCCCCATTTTATAAAGAAATATTTTAAGTCGGGAATGTCAATAAGGGTGTAAAGTGAGAAGATATTTATGATAAATGATGAATAATGTGCCTAAATATGATTTTTGTGTATCCAGTCACCAATGACTCTAAACCATTATGGTTCTAGTGTGTATCGTAATGTTATGTATTAAATATTCACCTAAAAATATATAATATTTATGTTTAAAAATATGGGGATGCTATAGTTGGTATCAAATTAGGGTTTAGTCAATATTTGGAGATTATGATTAGTAAACTTTAGTGAAAAAACCTAGGTATAATACTAAGTATAGGATAACATTATAAAGTTTTGGTAAGATAGAGATTATTTGGTTTTCCTAGCAATAAATCTTTGTCCAGATATTACAAATGGATGTGGTTTTAGAAAAGATGTATCTAGGGGTAATAATCGTGAAAAAATTTAGTCAAGTATATCTCGGTCATCATTTTGATTCCTGGTGAATGTTCCCTTACAATGCACCTGGTTTAACACTCTTGGGGAATATGCTTAGGTAAAATCATATTTTCTTTATAAACTATTATAAATGATTTGAATAGATGATGACCATATAATAATAGGTTAAATGTAAGGTGTCATATATTTAAAATTATGTGTCATGATTGAGACATCCTATTAATGATTTTCATGATTATATGATTGATCACTCTGATTAACAATGTTTGATGATCATGAAAACCATTTTTGTTTTATTAAGGTATTAGAGATAGAATTATGAAGTATAGGTAGTCATATATAAACTTAAATATTCATGTATCTTATTTGAGAATAGTCATAAGAATTCTTTGATATCATGGAAAGTCTTTGAGAATTTTAATTCCTATCCTCAATGATTATATGTGGAGTTAGTGATGAAAAATCCTAATGGTATGATGATCACATCTAAAGTTTATTATACCTCACTGATTGATGTTTGTGGGAATTTTCTTCCTAAAAATTATATAATTCTTCCCCTAGTTCAATTTTATGTAATTCTAGGAATGTATTAGAATTATTTATATGGATACCATAACAATTTTCAAAGAAATAAATTCACATTTCATATTCTAGATGAATCTATGATTTTTTATTAGTGTGAGGATGAATAATAACTTCTAAGGTAAATTAATTCTATATTGGGGGTCTTAATTCCTATACATAAAGTGTATTTATCTTAGATAGTTAGGTATAAACTCAAAATTAATGATACACATATTTTGTGGGAATTTTTTGATGTATTTCCATAAGATTATTCTAGTCTTCCTCCATATCATGAAGTTGAATTTTTAATAAAACTCATACCTGGTGCTACACCCATTTCAAAGACTCCTTTTTGAATATCCCCAATTGAGTTTAAATAATTTAAGAATAATATCTAATAGAATATTGATAAGGGATTCATATTACTTATTGTGTCGCCATTAGGTGCAAATATTCTTTTTGTTAAGAAGAAAGATGGTCCATTGCATCTTTTCATTGATTATTGGGAACTTAATAAGATCATTATCAAGAACAAGTATCCTCTACCATATATCAATGATTTGTTTGATCAATTACAAGGAGTTCAATACTTTTCCATGATTGAATTTAATTTTGGATATCATCAATTGATGGTTAATAAGGAGAATATACCCAAGAAATCCTTTCATGCAAGGTATGGGCATTACAAATTTATAGTGATGCAATTTGGACTTACTAATTTACTTTATATCATTATGGATTTAATAAATAGAGTCTTTAAAAATTATGATGACCAGTTTTTTGTAGTTTTTATAGATGATATTATTATATATTCTAATATTAATGAATATCATGAAGATCACTTGAGAATTATACATAAGACCTTAAGGAAGGATAATCTATATGTAAAATTTTCTAAGTGTGAGTTTAGTTTTCATAAAGTTTCATTCTTGGGTCATATAATCTCATGTGTAGATCCTCCAAAGAATTAATTTAAAAATATCACAAATGAAGCATATTTACTACGATCCATATTTTTCTAGTACTAGATGGATATTACCAATACTTTTAGATATTTTTATCATGACTATCTAACCCACTCACCAAGTTGACTTGGAAGGAGGTTAAGTTCTCATGGACATATTAATGTGAAGATAATTTCAAGGTTTTGAAGAGAGGTTTAGATAGTGCACCTATACTCACACCAACCTAGAGTGGAAAAGGTTTTGTGATCTATAGTGATGCATCAAAGAAGTGAATGGGACGTGTTCTCATGTAGAATGATATGGTGATAGCATATGACTCATTCTAATTGAAAATAAATGAGAAAAATTACATTACTCGTGATTTGGATTTATCAGTGGTAATTTTTTCATTAAAGATACAGAGAAATTATATTTATATTGAAAGGTGTGACATATATAAGTATCATAGAATTTTGAAGTATATATTCTCATAGAAATAGTTGAATATTCACCCAAGAAGATGGTTGGAATTGATTAAAGATTATGACTTCTCAATACATTACCACCCAGGGAAGGTGAAAAGGGTGGATGATGCTTTGAGTTAGAAGGAAAATGCTAGTTTTTCCATGATGTGGACTGAAAGAGATCCAATACTTATGGATTTTTAGAATATGGAACTTGAAATCCTCAGTAAATAAAAAAGATCCTATCTGTATCATATCAACATTCAACTATATATCCATGTGAGGATTAAAAAGGTACATAAGGAAGATGTGTAACTATAAAAGAAGTTCAGAAATGTTACAAAGTTCAGTAATGATTTTGATGGAATGATAAGGTTTAGGAAATAATTATGTGTCCTTTAAATACTAGTTTTTAAGAAGGAACTATTAAATGAATCTCATAGATTTCCATTCTCTATACATCCTATAAGTTCAAATATTTATAGAGTTATGAAAGAATATTTCTGGTGGGACAAAATGAAAAGGGATAGTGTAGAGTATGTATATTGATACCTAGTATGTCAATAATTTAAGGCTTTGGGATAGAATACTAATTAGATATCACAACCATTACCCATAATTGTATGTAAATGTGAAAACATTGCCATAGATTCCTTCATCAGACTCCCCAAAATACCTAATGGGAACAATTATATTTTGATTGTAGTCATCCACCTTACAAAGTCAGAACACTTCATTGTTATCCGAGAAGATTCTACTCTTGATCATTTTATGAGGATATACATTAAATAAGTGGTTATATTGCATGGAGTATCATATTCTCTTATATCTGATTGGGATTTGAGGTTTACATCAATGTTCTGGAGAAAATATCATCTAGATTTGGATTTTGAGTTATGTTTCATTACTAACTATCATCCTTAGAAATATGGTTAGGATGATAGAACCATTCCAACCCTATAGGATATATTTATATCTTGTTATCTATATTTAAAAGTTGGTTGGGATTAACACATTATTATTGTTGATTTTTTTTACAATAATAGCTTTCACTCAAGAATTCAAATGGATCCTTATAAATATCTCTATGGTAGGATGTGTAGAAATCTAACATATTGGGATGAAGTTGGAGAAAAAAATCTATTTAGACCTGAGTTATATAAGTATATGGAAGAAAAAGTTAGATTCATTCTATAGTATATAAGGGAAATTCATAGTAGATAGAAAATTTATACTGAAAATCATCGATAAGATATGGATTTTAAAGTTAGTGAAAATGAATTCATATAAATATCTCCTTGGAAAAATGTTATGAGACTTGTAAAGAAGGGAAATATAAGACCTAGATATATTGTACACTTTGAAATTATTTATCATATTAGGATGGTATATTATCTTTTGGCACTTCCACTAAATCTTTCTCAAGTTCATGATGTGTTCCATGTTTCTCACCTGAGGAAGTATATAACTAATCCTTCAGATGTACTGAACTTAGAGGTCATTCCATTAGAGAAAGATCTCTATTATGAGGAACATTTGTTAGAGATTATAGATTATATAGAGAAAGTTCAATGAATCAAGACCACCCACTTGGTCAATTTTTTTTGTAAAACCCATAAATTAGAGGAAGTTTCTTGGAAACCTGAGGATGTTATGAAACATAGATATCCACAAATGTTTGTATTAGAGCAATGGAATTGTGTGGTTGAAAATCATTTTAAGGGGGTATAATGTAATACCCCAAGATTTTATGACATAGTTATCTATAAAACAAATTTTATTTATTTGATATCTTACTTTACATGCAACATCAAGTTCAAATAATCAACATTATACTTTTGAAATATTATTATTTAATTTGAAAGTTATCGCATGGCCATTGAATTTGTGGGTACAAATAGAATTAACCATGTAATGAAATATATATATATATATATATATAAAGGTTACACTCAAAACAAATGTATTAATAAATAAAAAATTAATTTTTTGTAAAGTATTTTTATTCTTCAAAAATACTTTTTCTTCAAAAATGGTTTTTCTTGCTTTTTATGACTAAATATTATAATTAATTTATGGTACATTTATAATTTTTATTTGATAAAAAGGGTTTAATTTTTAAAATTATCATGTCAAAATTACCATAGGGTGAATTTTTGGGATTTTTTTGGAAATATTGATTTTTTAATAAATAGTGAAAAATACTGATTTTTATTGAAAACTATATTTTTCATTCAAGGATTTACAAAGATAAATTTTTTTAAAATGTTTTAAAATTAAAAATAGTTATATTATATTATTAACAATCCAAAAAATTTTATTTGAATCAATTTTATGGTTGAATTTTATATAAAAATATTTTTATACATAAAAAAGGAATTTTTTTTAAAAAAATATTTTTCATTGAATCTTGTGTATTTATATTAAATTAGATTATTCAATTTATAAAAATAGAATATTGAAAAAAATGGATTTAATATTTTAATCAGATATTCCAATTTTTTTAAATATTCCCCTTTTCTTTTTAGTCAATATGAATATTAACCATATTTTTTTTGATACCACAGAAAATGTAAAATAGGTAAATTATAGTTAAAAATAATGTTATAATGATTCAAATTCATCTAAACACTTGATTTTATTTCATTTAATGAGTCTATTTCATCCATAATCATCCAAAATTCAAAAATCTGACCTTTTTCTACCGTTTAACTTTTATTTTGACCTTTATAATATTTAAGTAAAAGATAAATTCAAAAATGTCAATTTATTGCTTTTAATATCTATAATATTTTTTGGCAGGGATAAAAAAATTTATATTAAATTATGAATTTTTATTTTAAATATGAATGAAAATTTTTTATCATGGTAATTTTTTAAATTTTTAGTGATAAAATAATTACATTAAATTTTTTCGCAATACTGATACAGTGCTTGTACAAGTAGTAGAAAAATCAAATAAGTGATTTTAAAAACACTAAAAGTAATTATTTTTGAGTGATTTATAATATACCAAAACAACTATAGATAAATATTACATATTTTGGATGTGTGAAAGGTATATATTTTAATTCATTTATTTATATATTGTTTTAAAAAGTCAAATTAAATGAATAGTTCCAAAAATTACAATAATGATATTTTATAATAAATAAAATTTTATTAAATGATTTAAACTTCATAAAAATACTATGTTTTTAGATTTAATGGGATATGTTTTAAAATATTAACCATGGTCTATTTATGATTCAATTTCATTTTATGGTAACATTTATAACCCTTCAAGAGTAGAAAACTTTGATATCACGGTAATTGTCAAAAGGGTTAATGAGGCGTTAAAACTAAGAGATAAGTGTAAAACAATTACCAAAATTTGTTAAAATTTTATTTTATTGGATTATTTATACTCTTAATTATATTATGTTTTAGTTATATCAATATGGAGGTATTTTTCCAAGAAAATTAATTGATATTAATTGAAAACTTTAAGTAAGTCTAAGAGTGGCCCTCCTCTCACTTATAAAACAACACCTCATATCCGTAATTATTAATATTTTTTTATCATTATATATTGTAAAATAAATTCCCTAATATCATCATGTATTACTTAACCACATCCTAGAGCTCCTTTTATTTCCAAAATACAATCCATTAAAGGCTTAAGGTGTAAGACAAAGAAGGTTTCTCAACAAAGAGGTATAACTCTTAATCGAGCATTTTAAATTTTATTTCTTATTATACCTAATATAAATATATGTTATATATTATAAAATAATGACTTCATTATCTTAAATATACTAAATTTTTATTATGATAATGTAAAAACTATTATCAACTTTCTTCCCAACTATTGGGAAATGATAACGTCATTTGTGCGTACATGTGAACTTCCACCTTCATGAAGTGATGTTATTTTTTTTCACTTACATTTTAAATGGATTTAATTAAGGAAAAATTTATTGAAAATTTATTATATAATTATTATTCTAGAAATTTTAATTATTATTTACCTTTCTTTCAGTCCATCCATAAAAAAGGAATCATTTCTCGTATGTACGGACGGACTATTGTCTCCACAAAGTGATGTAATTTATTTTTCATCACCAATTTATATGAATAGTTGTAAAATTTTATATGATACTCATTAAATGATTAAAATTATTGATATGATAGAATAATGACCAAATTAAAAAGATTGGGAGTGCTGAAACAAAACATGAATAAAAAATAAAGTAGTTATCACCCAGAACTGTGATTTTAATAAAAAATTGTTAATAAACATGTGATGCATTATTATAAGTAAATCATATATGGTATGATATATATTATTATGGTTATGTAATACATTTATATTAAATATATATTTAATATATAATAGTTTCAAACATGTATTGATAAAGATGAGACTAGATGAAATGAATTTACGTTTCAATCCCATTTTATTTGGGATTTTTTATTCTTGAATTTACATTAAATAAATTATATAATTATGATATAATAAAACCATTTAATTTTTCTTATAATATATTTATTTATGGAGAATAAATTTTTTTCTTTCATTTTCTTTACAATACTCAATACACTGAAATAATGTTTTTAAGGAAAATCGATTATGTTTTATTATTCAGTTGGGAATTTTTTTCTTTATGTCCATGTTTTTGTTAAAATGTATTCAAGAATATTTTACTATTCTACAAATAAAGTTTAAATTATTTTTTAACCATGTTTTACATTTTATAAAAATGTTTCAAATCAATATTATTTTAATTTTCCTGAACAATTTTCTTTTTATTTTTTACAAAAAAATATGAAAGAAATGTTTGTTTTAATATACACAACATAAATGGAATTTCCCACCATCATTACCACTCAATTATTTGATGCTTATTTATAATTTTCCATGGTTTTTTTAGTAAAAATTTATTCCATAATATTTTGGAAATTTTTTCACTTCAAATAAGTGATTTCAAAATATAAAAAAAAAGGTATTTTCCTCAAGAAATATTCCAGTGATACTTTAAAGGAATTTTCATCTATGATAACATCCTTAGTGTGAATTGTGATTTATGGGTGATATTATTCAATGATTCTTTCCTTATTATATATCTATATAATTTATGATTATAATGATGAGACTTCTTTAAAACCATTTAATTTTCTATGATTTATGCTATGATGAAATGATGAAATGTTTATAAAACCTATTTCCTTAAATGGGTTATGTTATGATGATATGATGAATGTTTTATGATCATGTGGAAAACATGTGTATGGTTTTCATTATGTGATGGTTGGTCTTAAAATTATATATCTATAAAATTCATAGGTTAAATTATTATACCTTGTGATATAATTATGGGAAACAAGTATATGTGCTTGATCCACTATATGAAATAGGTAAGGATTCCTGATCCACTATGGGAAACATGTGATGATTCATGGTCCTTTATGATATAGGAAATAGCTGTTGATTATAGATCCACTATGATTTTATGGTTTCAATATTTAATCTTTACATATGAAATGGTTTTTATACGTTTGATAATGCCACACTTTTATGACATGACTATGATATGAACTTATGGTTCATGATTGATTTATGATATTTTCTCACTCTTATGATTCATTTATTTGGAAATTATAATGTTTTATTCCATGAATCATGTTTATAATCTTTGACAGATTTGGTATAAACTTTGTAATTTATGTTCATGATCTCATACCCTTATTCTTATCTTGTTATTTTATATGAAAATTGATTGATATATCCCATGTTTACCCTTACAGATCATCTAAGTTCACCCTTTATTATATTTCCATTCCTTAGGTTATGAAGAAATATTTTAAGTTGGGTATGTAAAGAAGGGTAAAAAGTGATAATAACTTTATGATAGATGATGAATAATATACCTAAATAATATGTCTATATATATAGTCTCCAAAACACTAAACCTTTTTGGTTTTGATGTCGATCATAATGTTATGTATTTAATATTCATCTAAAAAGATAAAAAAAATTGTTTATAAAAATCTTTGGTTTTTATATACCCTAAGATTACTAAAGTAATAATGTATGAAACTCCATGTGGTGTATTTTTATTTTAATCAATAACACAAATTTAATTTTGTATATTATAACCATATTTTGTATCGATGTATGAAATCATACCCATGCCAGCATTGAAATTTTTTCATAGCCTATAATACTCCCTGATGAAAATAAATTAGGTATAAATTAAATTCATAATTTGAAAGTTCAATTATCATCTCACTTTATATATTATATAAATCCATCATGAAATAATCATAAGGTGGAAATTTCATTTTATATTAAAAGATATAATTTATATTCTTAAAATATTTTTAAAACACTAATAATAAAATACATAACCTCTTGTCATATCCTATACCATTTGATAGACTTATAATAAATCCTTATATTCTCTACAATTTATGTCTTTTGTTAAAAACTTTACAAATCTAAATAATTCATTCCAAATATTTATGTGACTATTTGATAAAAACCCTCCCACTAAACTCTTTAGTTAGTAACATCTATGAAGAAATATTGTTTGAATAATGGTGACACTTAATAATAAAATTTTTAATGTTCAACTCTTTGAACATAATATTCAAAACTTTTTTTCTTCACATAATCCAATTTTACAATGTTAATAACTTCTATTGTCAAATTAGAACTTTTTATAAGTTCATCATTATTATCATTCTTGGTAATTTTCTACTAAACATTTCATTTTAGATTATTTTTTATCAAAATGTAACTCTTAACATTAATATATTTCTTTAACAGCATGTAATAAACTATTTTAGGATATAAAGTGGCATTTAATTCATTAAGATAACTATATTTTATTATTTAAATATCTCTTTATCGATATAACCTAAAATATTTTAGTATATTAAGTGACATTCACTTATAATTTGACTAGTTTAACATTTTATTTATTATAATTTAAACTTTATTAAATTCAATAATAAAACCATTAGCCTCTTATAAATTATGTTATCTCAAAAATATCATTCTAAGAAACACAAACTAATTTGTGTTCATAAAATAACACTCATTTACTCTTAGTGAGAATATTTAATAAATAAAATTTTACCAAAATTATCTAATATAGTATTTTATTTGTTTATATCATTATACTAAAAATAAGAATTAATTATTTAAAATATACCACTGAAAATGGTGGGAACTATTCCCCCTATATTTTAATAATTTCTTGGATAAAACACTTTTACTCTAAATAAAACTCAATTAATCCTTATATTTTTTTCAAAAAAATTATATAATCTAATGAATCATAAATCATGTGTATAAAAATAATCATCTCATATTGTTCATAAAATTATTTTCGAAAAAACATCCATTTTCCCATAATAGAAATAAAAGTAAAATACATATCCTTTATTTATATCCATATAATATTGAAATATTCCTTTGCATCTAAATCCATGATTTAGTAAACCTTTCCTTCATTACATGAATTAAAATTATAATCTTTATCAATTATTATCTTGACATTTAACTATTTTATATTTAAAACATTTATAAAATATATATTTGGTATCATATTTCCTTAAAAAATAAATGAATTGATTCTATAACATCGATACCAGACATGGAATCTCAATGAAATTTCTCAAACCCCATTTAGGTATCCCAAACAATTCCATTCTATGGAAACACGGTACTTCCTTCCTTGTATAAATTTCTAGTTTCAATAATATTTTAATAGCTACTCAAAGAAACATTATTACAATTTATAATAAAATTGTCTTCTCCTATTTTTAAATTTTACTCACTCATGTTATCAATAGAGCACCATAAACAAGGAATTTCATGCACAGTTCATCTATTCTCAACACTTTAATAAAATATGGTAAACTTTTATTATTCTCATTCACATTATCATTAAAAATTATTATTATAGAATTAATTCCATGTCCAAGAAAAGACTTAAATGAAACTTTTAGTCTCTCCAAGTCATTAACTTACCTAATAATATAAAGTTCATGAGTAGGGACTAAATTTAATTGTGTTATTTTTTATATAATACCTTTGAAACCTCATGTTAATCCTTCTACTATTCTCATAAGAATCTATATTCACTTATTAAACAACTTCAAAAATCATATAATCAGGAAGGGATTGTTCTAACACACGATTTTTTTATTTTTTTTCTTAAGAACAATTATTAGGTTATTCTATGAGTAGAGAAAATTTATTTTATATAAATAATAATTTTCCAATGTGGATATTAAAGTCATATTTTATTTTAATTATTCCATTTTATATACAATATAAGTTTTTATCATATGATTATAATGTTTAAAATTTATTTAATAAGAAATTTTATTTAATTTTCATCCACTAAAATGATAACACTTTTTGAATTTCATCACATCCATTAATGGTATAATATACATATTTTTTTATTTAATGAGTCTTTGTTGGTGTTCCTTTAACCACTTAGATTTTTAGGTAATCCATCATGCCAATCATATCATATATGAATCTTGGATAGTGAATCCAACAACTCCTTTCCAAATCCATTATATGGATAAAATCAACTCTATTCATTAGTACCCTAAAACTTATGGTTTCTCACTTAACTGGGAACTATATTATATGAAAAATATGAGAAAATAACTCTTAGGGTCACCCATAACTTTCTTTACTTACCCAAGATAATCCATGGGCACCCGACATTCGTAAGAACCCACCCGGTTGGATGATCAATGTCTTGAAAAGTTTGTATTTTGAAGGAATATAACACTTAGTATTTTTAAGGGGTTTTAACATATCTCCATATTCTCTCATCTATTACTTTCACATGTATTCGTTCTTCTAATGATTTAGTTTTGAATCCATATTTTGTAAACTAAATCAATATGTTCAAACCATATTGATGTGTAACTCTTTACAAAACTCGTAACATGTGTTAATAATCCAAATAAAAATCCAAATATATTCACACATATACTAATGAATCCCATTCATAAGTGTTAGGACCAATAGGGTCCTATATACCCTGAGAGGGGGGGTGAATCAGGGTATGGATATTCTTTTTCAAAGTTCTTTCGGCCCCACTGGATCTTGACCTCTTTGTTACAAGGGTCACTTTGTTTGCACTTGTGTGGTTACTGTTATCACTTGTCTCCTTTACCTGATGATGATGCTTTGAATGCAATGCAATGAAGTAAGCAGACAGACACAGAGATTTTTACTTGGTTCACCGCTAAGGGCTACGTCCAAGGAGCATACGCCGACAAGTTGTCGGTTCATACCAAATTCCACTAGACTTCACTAGCTGTGGATTACAATGTTCGGGCTAGATCACTTCTATGCTCAGGCTCACTGTCTATACAAGGTTTATGGTCAGCTCACTACTTTCCCAAGGGTCGCTCCCTGTTTCTCTCTCTCTAGCTCACTGCCGGTGGAGAGGATCACTTTTTTCCTCTTCCTAAGCTCACTGCTCTGTGAAGGGATTCACTCAGAGTTTATAGACCTGTAGGTATCTTCATTTCTATTAAGGAATGCATCTTTCTTTGTATGTATATGCTCTGTTGAAGTTCAACTTTCACCCGTAGATGAGTACCCTTTTGCCACTATCCACTGGGAAAACTACCTTTGGAAAGACCTTCGTGAAGCACCCTACTTCGCTAGGCTCCCAATTTCACGAAGCTCAAACAAGCCTCCGCGAAGCTCCTACCTTTTCGCGAAGCTCTCTCACGAATCTCTTTCGCGAAGAAATCTCGCGATGCTCAAGCCTTTGCAAATCAACGGCCCTCGCGAAGCATACTAAGCCAACGCGGAGCTCGCAGGAATCGTGGAGCTACAATAGCCACCGCGAAGCTCCTCTTTCGCAAAGCACACTGGCTCCGCAAACCACCTTCGCAAATCGAGATCAAAGGATTTTCTCTGAAAATTCTCTCTTCATCTCTCAAGGGGGTCGGCCTCTATTTATAGGCGATTCCACTGACCCTCAACCTTTCCACGCGAAGTCAACGCCACGTCATCTCAAATCGCGAAGCTCCAAAGTTTTAGCCGGAATTCTGTCCAAATCGCGAAGCTCCACGGCAATTTTCCGTTCGCTGAGCTTGACGTAATCGCGAAGAATCACCGTCAACATACCTTTGCGACTTCTCCGCGAAGCTCCCTCGCGAAGCCCAACATTCCTTCATGCCTTCGCCGTGAAGCTCCCTCACAAATCCCTTCACCGCCGCGATGCGCTTCAGCCTCTACCATTCGCGAAGCTTGACGTAATCGCGAAGCATCACCGCCTCCATTATTCTAGTCTTTGAGATTTCCAAACCATGCATCCTATCTTCAAAAAATTCATGCCTTTTCCATATTAAATTATGCTCTTCATGGAAATCCTCTTTTCGCGATGCTCACCAAACTCCAAATTTTGGACCCCAAAAATTTGGCAAACACTGGGAAACGGCGCCACCTTGTACTGCTCTTTTGTACCGCCTCCAGATCGTCCTTTCCTTTGTCATCATTCTTTGTCAACAAGGATTGTCAACAACTTCTTGGGAACTCGACAAATATCCATGAAAACCTGCTTTGTCAACAAACACAATCAACCCAAAAATACTGCAATGTTACCTTGAGGGATTTTTTCCCAACAATCTCCCCCTTTGGGTTTGTTGACAACTCTTCACAACTCTTCTCAGGATGATTTTTCTGCACTTTGATATCTCACTGAATCTTCTTCCAGCCGCTACCACCATTCGCATCTAGAGATTCTGATAGTGTTCAAGGATTCACTTAACACGTACTCTAAGCCCACATGAGCAATGCTCGGCGTGAGAAACAAGAGTAGTATGAAAATTTCATCAATGAATCACTTCATGTCAAACACCAATTGTCGATTCCAAACAGATACCAATTCATAAATTGATACCAATTGTTGAACCACACTGATACCAATTGGTGATAGCTGGAAACCATCTCACACCATTCCAACATCATTGTTCTGCTTTTATCACGATCCTTAGCTGTCGTGATATCTATGCTTTGATCGATCACTTCTAGCATCGTCAGATTTGGAAAATCTCCCCCTTTAACAAACACTCAAATATCTTCACTATCTCTCCCTTGAACAATCACTATTTTCTCCCCCATTAACAAACAATTTTCTCCCCCTTTGTCAATGAACCCAAAGGTCACTCCTTTGTAGTCTGTAATAGAGTAGAGAACACAAATCAGCACATTAGGGAAAAACACATCATACCTCAGGGAGAGGGGGGGCCACATCCACACTATTTCAAGTGCGGGGAGTCGACTGAACTCCCAGAGCCAATCGATGTCTCTCAAATGCTGCCTTGGGTAAGGCCTTTGTCAGGATGTCTGCAACCTGTAGTTCTATAGGCACATACTCCAACTTCATGGTCCCCTGCTCAACTTTCTCCTTTATAAAATGATACTTTATCTCAATGTGCTTTATCCTAGAGTGATGTATGGTATTTTTGCTGAGATTTATAGAACTTGAGTTATCGCACTGGATTCTGATCGGAGACTTCACTACAACTCCCATATCTTCAAGCTGCCTCTTCATCTACAATAATTATGTGCACGCTTGAGTGGCCGCAATATACTCAGCTTCTGCGGTGCTCAATGAAATGCAATCTTGCTTCTTTCTTAGCCATGAAATACACAATCCACCAAGATAGAAAGCACCACCTGACGTTGATTTCCTATCATCCGTTGAACCGACCCAGTCTGCATCAGTATATTCCAATAACTCTATCTGAGATTTGTCATTGTATGTCAAGCTGAAGTCCATCGTGCCCTTGATATACCGAAGTATTCTTTTCACTGCGAGCATGTGACTTTCTTTGGGATTATTCTTATATCTCTCTGCTTAGAATGTGGCGAAAACAATATCAGGATTTGGTGTGGTCATATATAGCAAACTGCTGATAATCTGCCTGTTTTCAGTGAGATTAACTACCTTGCCACTATCATCTTTTGATGATTTCATCCGGGTAGAAATCGGAGTCTTCATCTCCATGGAATTTTCATTCCAAATCATTCCAAAGCATCCTTGGCATATTTGGATTGAGAAATTAATGTGTCATTCCTGCCTTGTGTAATGCTAAAAACCAAGCTTCTTGAAATACTGATATAGACTTCAGTACAATGCTCTTGGTGCTTGTTTCAGCCCATATAACGCCTTCTTCAGCCTGCAAACATTGTTCTCATCCTCATGAATGAGAAAACCATCTGGTTGCTCAATATACACCTCTTCTTCCAGAAACCCATTTAGTCCTGATGACATTATTATCTGATGGCCTCGAAACAATCTCCCACATCTGGTTCTTCTCAATCTGATCAAGCTCTTCATTCCTAGCTTGAACCCAGTTTTCATTTCCAGCTACATCAGAAAAGCATTTCAGCTCAACCTGGGATATAAAATATTTTTTATGCAGTGATTCCATTCTCCTTGTCTGATCTAGAGCTGACAAATCACCAATGATATTCTGCATGTCAATTTCAGCTCATCTCTTTGACTATTGTGCAGATGAGGATTTTTCTTTTCTAAATCAGCATTAGTCACTTATGCTCCCCCTTTGTTGCTTTCCTCCTCATCACGTTTATCAGAAAAGTTCTCACTGTTTCATTGTTTAGTGGAATCATTCCTTTCAACTACTTCTCGCAGCTTCTTGGTATCCTGAAAACAGACAGATGATACCATAATGTTAGATCAAAATAAATAATCATGAAATGCTTGATCATTGCTACTTCTCCTACAGTACGTCTTATCTCAATAGACAACACCTGAGCTGGGTCATCCAATTATTTCCTTGATGGATCTAGCATCTGATTCTGTTATTAAATGCTCCCCCTGTGTCACACAACACTTCTATCTAGTAGGCCCAATGGTAGAGACCCATAACCATTCTTCTCCACGTGCACCATTTATACTAATCTGGCACTCAGCATTGAGTCATTAACCAAATCTCTAAGCCTACTGAGTTGGAACTCGATGTAGGAAACAAGAGGTAGAGTTAATAACACAATCACTTCCTATTGTGCATTGTTTCTCCCTTTCTTCTTCAACTCTAGTACCTAATTTGAATCAATTGAAACTCTAGAGTATGTCACTTCTCCACTTTGCATCCTTAGATGCCACTTCCCCTTGGATTGTATCTCCCTAAAACCTGAAACACACGGATCATCAGTTAATAGCATTTATATACATAGGGAGAGGGGATTTTCTTCTAGACTCCTCAAGATGAGGATTTCGGTTGATCCTGATGGGTCAACCCTTTGATTCTTTCTTAGAGGTCATCACACTCCTTTCTTGCTTCCTCCAACTGCCTAGCCAACTTCAACTGTTCGGGCCATATAACTAGGAATTCATTTCCTACATTCTGAGCCTTTTTATGATATGTAGATTTGGTAGGCTCGTCCTTTCTCACCGCTTGGGGTATAAACCCGCTAGTACACATTTCCTTCTTTGAGGTTCTACAAAAATTCCATTTTCCTTGATTATTTCTCTGAGTGGGAACCTCTCTATTTGGAATATTCCATTTCTTCTTCTCTCATCTTAGGGGTCTTCCTCTTTCCTTCACTTCTCCCTGAGAAACACGACATGTGGATTTCTCGATGCATTTTTTGTTCGTTATTCTCTTATAAGATGTCTCAGTCACCACACTCTTTTTCGCTGGTGGTGAGTCCTCTATTAAACGTCCATTCTTCTTACTCACAGCTGTAGCGTTTCCTCCCTTTTTCTTCCATATTTGTTCATGTTCATTCTTAGAGGGTGGTTGTGAGTGTGACTAAGGAGGTGACTGATACACTTCTTGTTCAGCTCCATGTGATTCCCCTGAGGCTCTACGCCTATTTTCCAATTTACCACTTTGTCTTCTAGTGTACAATTTCTCATTAGACACCACTGGAGTGACGAATCTCCTTTGACATTCCTTTTCCTTCCCTGCCTTCTTCTTGCTGCAATGTCTTGCCAAATTCCCAAAATCAGAACATATGAAACGTCTTCCATCAAAGACATACCTCATTTCGTCACTTCTCTGCTGATATGTTGATGCAACTTGAGATCCTCTTTTGATATTGGGATCCTGAGCTTCCTGACACATACGCATTGTGTGTCCCTTTCTTCCACAGAAATAGCATCTGATGAATGTTTTCCTTGGAGAGACTCTCCTCTCTGATTTCTCCTAATGCTTCCTCTTCTTCTTGGATTTATTACAGTTTCTATTTTCACATCCTAAAATGTATTCCAGATCCTCTGAACAGAAGCTTGATGTGTGGACATGAATCCCACAGAAATAACACATGTCACCAATAATTTTTGTAATTGTCCTCTTAGGCCTACCTCCAACACCTATAGGATTTCTTTCACATCTGGAACTGTTCGCAGCTCTCTTTCTATCATGAATGTAAGGGGATTCATCAAACCCAATACCATTTTTTCCCAAACTGTATGGTCTTTGAGCTGAGAAAATTTGTCCCTGCCTCTTTTTAGAAATAGCAAATTTGCTTTTCATTTCATCATCACCAGTCGAAGGAAGATAAAATAGCAAGTGCAGTGCATCCTTCAACTTGGGCTTCTCTTTGGATTTAGAATTCTCTATTTCCTGCTTGACTGATTCTAGCTCTTCTACCAACTTTTGAATCTTCATATCCCTTGATTCAAGTTGGACATCAAGTTCTTCCTTGAGAAGCTTCCCTCTACTCACCTCATCTTCCATTTCATGCTTTAGCTTATCAACCATGTCATTTTTCTCATTTACCTTCAATTTTTCTTAAGCGATAGAGTCAGAGCAACACGCATTCTCTTTTTGTAGACTTTGATTCTTCTGAACTTCTGCAGACAACTGTGCTGCTAGATCATTATTTCTGGCTTTAAGATTCTGTGCTTCATCTGACTTTTGACTCTCTTCATAATCACCAGCCTTTTGTTTTCCTTTCATTCTAGCCATCTTCTGCAGCTCTTCAGCATGTGAATCATTCTTCTCTGTTAGGTCAGTAACTATATCAATAAGCCTTTGATTTAAGCCTTTTACTTTGTTGACCTCAATCCCCAATCCCTTGATCCAGATATCTTTAGATTTGGATTCTTCAGTGTTACCAACGTCACTTGGAATATTAGGTTCTTCGATGCTTTTGAATTGATCTTTCACTTTTCTATTCAAGCCATCGATCTCCCTTTTCTGTTCTTCAATCTTAATCTTATACTCACTAACTGATTCTAAGTTCTCTCATGTTGATAACTTGAGTTTCTCAATTTCTTCCATCAACTCAGACTTCTCTTCTTCCTGCTGCTGCATATAGAGTTTGTCATCGTGAACAACTTTGTTGGATTTCTTTGTTTTTTCTCTCCAAACATCTATCTCCTCAAGAGCAGCCTCCAACTCAGCTCGCATATCTATTCTTCCTTCAATTTCTTCTTCTGTTTCAGCATCACTCTGATGCTCATGTACTTCACTCATTCCAACATCATGATTGAGTGAATCAATCCTTTCCTTGTCAGATTCATCCAGACCTTCCTTCAGTAAACTGTTTGATTCTTTTAATTGAATCACACTTTTTCCATACATACTTCCACACTGAGGAGTACCACATGACTTCTGCTTCTTCTTGGATGTTTTTCCCTTTGCCATGGCTCACCGAGATAAGAGAAGACTAATTCTTTAAACACAAAGATCGACTACACCAAGTCGGAGCAAACAAATCTGATAAAAGCAACCTATCCCTATGATACCAATTGTTAGGACCAATAGGGGCCTATATACCCTGAGAGGGGGTGAATCAGGGTATGGATATTCTTTTTCAAAGTTCTTTCTGCCCCACTGGATCTTGACCTCTTTGTTACAAGGGTCACTTTGTTTGCACTTGTGTGGTTACTGTGATCACTTGTCTCCTTTACCTGATGATGATGCTTTGAATGCAATGCAATGAAGTAAGCAGGCAGACACAGATATTTTTACTTGGTTCACCGCTAAGGGCTACGTCCAAGGAGCATACGCTGACAAGTTTTCGGTTCTTACCAAATTCCACTAGACTTCACTAGCTGTGGATTACAATGTTCGGGCTAGATCACTTCTATACCCAGACTCACTGCCTATACAAGGTTTAGGGTCATCTCACTGCTTTCCCAAGGGTCACTCCCTGTTTCTCTCTCTCTGGCTCACTGCCGGTGTAGAGGATCACCTTTTTCCTCTTCCTAAGCTCACTGCTTTGTGAAGGGATTCACTCACAGTTTATAGACTTGTAGGTCTCTTCATTTCCATTAAGGAATGCATCTTTCTCTGTATGTAGATGCTCTGTTGAAGTTCAACTTTCACCCGTAGATGAGTACCCCTTTGCCACTATCCACTGGGCAAACTACCTTTGGAAAGACCTTCGCGAAGCACCCTACTTCGCTAGGCTCCCAATTTCGCGAAGCTCAAACAAGCCTTCGCGAAGCTCCTGCCTTTTCGAGAATCTCTCTCGCGAAGCTCTTTTGCAAAGCACTCTCGCGATGCTCAAGCCGTCGCAAAGCAATGGCCCTCGCGAAGATTACTAAGCCAACGCGGAGCTCGCAGAAATCACGGAGCTACAATAGCCGCCGTGAACCTCCTCTTTCGCGAAGCACACTGGCTCCGCGAACCACCTTTACAAATCGAGAGCAAAGGATTTTCTCTGAAAATTCTCTCTTCATCTCTCGAGGGGGTCGGCCTCTATTTATAGGCGATTCCACCGACCCTCAACCTTTCCACGCGAAGTCAACGCCACGTCATCTCAAATCACAAAGCTCCAAAGTTTCAGCCGGAATTTTGTCCAAATCGCGAAGCTCCATGGCAATTTTCCGTTCGCGGAGCTTGACGTAATCACGAAGAATCACTGTCAACATACCTTCACGACTTCGCCATGAAGCTCCCTCGCAAAGCTCCCTCGCGAAGCCCAAAATTACTTCGTGCCTTCGCCGTGAAGCTCCCTCACAAAGCCCTTCACCGCCGCGATGCGCTTCAGCCTCTTCCATTCGCGAAGCTTGACGTAATCGCAAAGCATCACCGCCTTCATTCTTTTGGTCTTTGCGATTTCCAAACCATGCATCCTATCTTCGCGAAATTCATGCCTTTGCCATATTAAATTATGCTCTTCATGGAAATCCTCTTTTCGCGATGCTCACCAAACTCCAAATTTTGGACCCCAAAAATTTGGCAAACACTGGGAAATGGCGCCACCTTGTACTGCTCTTTTGTACCGCCTCCAGATCGTCCTTTCCTTTGTCATCGTTCTTTGTCAACAAGGATTGTCAACAACTTCTTGGGAACTCGACAAATATCCATGAAAACCTGCTTTGTCAACAAACACAATCAACCCAAAAATACTGCAATGTTACCTTGAGGGATTTTTGCCCAATAATAAGGAACATTGAAATCTTTCATTTCAAGTCTTATAATCATATAAAATAAATAATCCCCATAAGAGTAATCATGGAATGATAAGTAGAAAACACCCACTTTTTTAGATAGTGCCTAAACTCCCAGTACAGTGAGTAGTCCAAACCAAAGTCTCTCTACCCACAATTCTTTTCTCAAGTGTGGCTTCAATTCCATCAAAATTTTAACAACTAATATATATAAACTATAATTAACCTTTAAATCTAACATCATAACCTAATACTAGCCAAAGTTAAGGTAGAATAATGCTAAATCAATTATCATACCTAGAATGTAACTACTTAAATGCATGTATGATAATTTAAAGAAGTATTTTAACACATTTAGACTAAATAATACATCACAATTCATTATATAAGATTTATATTAATTAATAAATATAAGAATAAAACTAATAAAAAATTTATAAATTTAGATATGTGATAAACAATTAATGAAGAATTCATAAATAATGATATTATAAAGACTTTATAATTTAGGAATAGATAAACATGAAAAAATTATATTTATCAAATATGAAATTATTATATTATCATTTACAAAGTTTTAATATGGACTCCTTAATATTTTAGAAATGTTTTATATTTTTAAATAATTTTTTTATTAAATAATAAACATTTTATAAATTACGTAAATCACTCAAAAGTCAATATTTTATTAGTGGTAGGGAATGGATAAGATACAAGGGAGGGTTAAAATTCCCTAAATACCATCACATAGGTTTAAAATGGTGAAGGTTGAGGTAATATCCACAAATTAAATCCATACAATCCATAGGGAGGGAATCAATAGTGGAGTGGATAATGAAAGCCTATTCTTGACCACCTTTTGAGACCATGAAATCTAAAAACATATTACCTTATATCAAGGTGTGTCATATCTTGATGTTTTGGTCTATCAAAATCCTACAATATCTGATATGATAATCAATAGACTAGGGATCGAGGTCCCAACCCCAAAGGAAGTTACCAAGCATGGTGAAATTTTTTTCCACTCCAGAGAGCTTATGGTTGTGGAAAGTGAAAAGATAAAGACTATTATGTATTGATTTTTATTTATCTTAGATAGAGTCCCCTTTACGATAAATTTCACTAAAGTTAAAAATAACTAAACTCATCAAATCACAGATAATTCCTCCTCCTCTTATAATTCCTTGGTCATAAGTTCACACCCAACACACATGATATGATCTAACTTCATTGTCTAGGAGAGTATTTGTCATGATAAACCATATAGAGGGGGTTAAATCCCTTTTTTGAATAAATTATGGATATTGGATATAATAAATCACACTTTAAACTTCAATAGGGGAGATAAGGGTCCTTTACATTATTCTTAGACTCACACAAAGCTTCATAAATGACCAAAAATCATGAAATAATTATTATACCATGATCTTGAACATAAATATCTATGTTCCCTCTATTTTGAAACTTCAATAAGAAAACCCCCTCAATATAGTATAGGAAAATATCAACTTTAAAGAATTTACCAGGATTCTGTAAGATGAAAACATCCAACTCCTATTTGAAGAAGATGTTATGATTGGGATATTATTTAGGTGAAAGGCAACACACTCACTTTGATTCAATCTCAATTCCACTCCTTTTTACTTTGTCATTTGTTTGGAGAGTGTGGTTTCATATCCACTAGAATAAAAAGAAATACATAGTAGGGATCACTTTAAACTAAATATTTCACACTTTGGCCTTTAAAAATTATTTTATTGTATTATTTCTTGGCTTTGGTTAGCCTTATCAAGGTGCGTGTTGAGTGCAGGTTTAAAGTTTTTATGTTTGATGAGTTTGGTAGGTTTCAGACAGGTGTGTGGGTACCACACAGCTGGCGATAACCACACGGTCGGCCCAGGTTCCCGTGCAGTTACCTAATGTTTAAAATAAATAAAATTTTATAAAAATAAAAGTGGTTAAATGTTTGCATTGTAATAATAATAATAATAATAATATTGTGTAGATAATAATATTATTATTATTGGAGGTATTATTATTATTTTTATTATTAAGGATATTCATTAATTTTTTATAATTAAAAGGTTTTTAAAAACGTTCTTAATGTTTTTATGATTAAATTATTATTAATCTTTTTATTATTTAAAATGAGATGAATGAAATTATGATTATCATTTTTATTATTTTTAGTGTTAATATTATTATTATTATTATTATTATTATTATTAATGATATTATTAGTAATATAATTATTATTAAATGGTTATAAATATCATCATGATTTAAAATGAAATGCATAAAAATATTATTAATATTATTATTATTATGAGTATGTTATTAATATTATTAACATTTTAATTATTATTATTATTATTTTTAACATAATTGATTTTAATTTATTCTAATTTATTATTTTAACCTAAATCCCTCTACCCCTCCCTTATTAATCCATGAGGTGCACCCCCCTGCTTCATCCCACGCGACAGCCTCCTTCCCCCCTGCTCCTCCCTGTGTGCGCGCTGCCAACCTGGCAACCAGCCTCCTCGTGTTCGGCCTACTGTGCGACCACCAACATGAGCCCCCCCCCCCCTTCCTCCACTATAGTGCATAGTGACACCCTCCCCTTCTCCATTGTGCGATTAATCCCCAACCCTAGATCCCTCTTCTTTTGCTCCGGCCAGCTCCCCATCCAGTTGAACCCCCTTGCTCTGGCACAGTGCGCCCTACCTCCTTCTTACGCCACGTCCTGGAAGCTTGATCTCCCTACTGGTTTGTTGTTTTCCATTTCATTTTGTGGGTTTTTCTTTGATTTGTAAAAACCCTAATCACAGGGTTTTTATTTGTGCACTTTTTCTCATTTTTAGGGTGTACAGAGGGATTGTAAACCTCGATTATTCCTACTGTTAAAGCAGTGTCGTATTTTCATGCCATTGAGGTAGGCATTTCCAATTTTCTTCTTTCTGAAACTCTCTATAGTAACTTTCATGTTTTAATTAATTTTTAAATTTCATTCACACCTCTATTATACCCATAGGTAAAAATGGTGTTTTCTCATTGATTGAATTTATTAAAAATAAATTTTAATGATCTTTATGTGAAATTCTTAGTTCTCAAATGGGTTTTTCTTATTTTCTTGTGACATTTATGTGTGAAAATGGTGTTTTCTTGTTTTATTATGAAGTTATTATCTCTCACTTTTTTGGTTAAATGATTATTTGATTGAAAATTTGGTCTAGAGTGTATGGTTTTTAAAATTTATGGTTTGTTAAATGTGTTAAAATGTTTTAGGAAGAGTTTAGTTGTTCTTAAGGGGATGGTTTTATGTTTTTTTATAAGATGGGTGGTTGTAAATGGTTTTTAAGGTAATTGGTGTTTTTTTTTGGAAATAGTTTTGAGTGTCTCTTTGAAGGTTTGATGTGACATTGGATGTTGGCACATTCATGGGTGCACTAGGTGCACACATGGATGTTCCCTCAAATGAAGATGGTGCTTTTGAATTGGTATTTTTCTCGAAACCTTGGTTTTCTAAGTGGTTCTTGTGTTTCTTAAATATTTCATTGGTTTTTGAATCATATCTTAATTGCTTTGTTTGTATTAATTTTATTTTATGGATTTGAGGTGTTTTTGAGTCCTAGGGATTTATCGTAGGGAGTTTTAGTCGGTTTCAAAGGCGTTCACACATATTTCCAAATGTGGATGTGTATATATATATATATATATATATATATATATATATTATGTGAATGTTTCCTCATGGTGCGAAGAACACATGCATTAGTTTAAGGATGTGTGTGTGTGTGTGTGTGTAAGTGTGTGTTTGAGCGGGGTGTTGTTTGAGTTAGAAATATTTGGTTTGGTCATCCTTTGAGGTAGGATCTCTATGTATTAACCTTTAAATTTAAGAATCATTTATTTCATGCATTTCTCATCTAGTTTTTATATTAATTATTGATATATAATTGTTAGTAAAATTGTCTATCTTAAATTGGATTGATTTTTCTTTGGTGATATGTTGAAATAAATGACTTCGTTGCATTTTTCACATCAAATACTTTATGAAATGCCTCTTTGGCCATTGTAAATTTGTTTTAGATTTAAAATATTGTTTTGGGTTTATTAAATGGGTTTCTAAGTGTTTTCCTGGTTTTCAAAGTGGTGTGTGTGTAGTTCTTTAAGAAATGGTTTAGTGTGTAATGGTTGTGCGAGGCCTGATTGTCATTTTTATAAAATTGGTTATCTTGAAAACTCTCCTTGTATGTTCAACTTGACTTTATTTTTTTGTATGTTGCAGGAGGTCCACCGTGTATGACTCCTTTGAGATCAAATAGTTGAAAGGCAAGGGACTTGTTCCTTGGGGTGACTTGGGGTGACTTCATTGTGTGTGTTGGTTATGTGTGTTGATTGTGTGTGATGAATGTTCTTGTAACTGGATACTGGTTTAATATTGTTGGATCACCCCCTTTTTAGTCTGAACATGGGAACCTAGCATGGAGAGCGAATTATCGGTGAACTATTGCAGCACTAGTTTAGATTACGTACTGGATAGTGGCCCATAGTATAGGGTTGTTTTGTTATCATTGTTATGGGATTAGGCCCCTCGGTTAGGCCAAGTAGGGAGAAAAACAGGTGTTTGAGTGTTATGACTTCATCGAGTAGGGAATTCCTTTAGGATGAGTCACATGTATAGTATGTTCTAGATTATTCACGAGATCCTAATTTTTCCCATGTATATTGGTACTTAGTTATCTATGGTGTATGATTGAGGTGCATTGTTTGGTTGGTCTCTCTTGGTTGTTATTTTCCATTTCCCTTGTGTGATTATTGCTTTGGCCATCATGTATGGTTCATCTCTTTTTAAATGGGGATAAAAATTATTTCAAAAATTTTATGGAAAAGGGTTTTTAAAATGTTTTACACTTCTCTATACCTCTTTCTTTTAAAAGGTTAAAGCTTCATTCTTGGAAAAGAAGTTAGTGTAAAATAAGAAGGGCAATAGACTATGATTTTATTTAAAGGGAAAATGTGTTAAAATCTTATTCTATATATTGTAGTTCAAACCTGAAATTAATGCTTCTTTATTTAAAGGAAGTGCATTGAGAATAGTTTAGCGGGTTAACCTACTGAGTTTTAATACTCGCACCTATAGTTTATCTTTGTTTTTAGCTTCGGGTGCTTCTTCTTTCTCGGTTTTGGTCACTATAGTGCAACATTAGTTTGAGGTCAGTGGTGACCCATAGTGTCACTTGAAGGTATGTACAGTTTTATTTTCCTTCTACTGCTAGTTTTCATTTTCATTGTTAGTATTTATTTATTTATTTGTCTTTCATTTATGGTCCAAATTGATCCCATTTGTTATTTTTTATGCTCATCACTAGTTTTCATCCTGGGTGGATCGGGAACACCCTTTGAGACATGTTTCGGACCAGATCAGGTGATTGGTTCAGGTTTGACTTGAGCTAGTTCATGAAAAAATGGTATTAGAGGAGGCCCTTATTATTTAGGGTGTCTAGTAGAAGGATATTAGGACTATTAGGGCTCAGGAGGTAGGTTTGGGAAGAGCGTTGAAAACTCTTTCTCGCACTGATCCTCGAGTTACTAGGGGTAGTTCGGGATTTGATTCTTCGGTCTTGGGTTGTTTGGGATTTAGGGATAACAATGGAGGCAAATTGGGTTACTTTGTGGCCTCATATGGGGTGGTGACTCATGTGGAGTCCAAGTTCCTGGTTCAAGGTCCTCTTAATGTTAGGCCTTACTTGGGGCATAGCCAACTACCATGTCATCAAGTTAGGCACGAGCACTAGTTCCTCATTTCAGTAGTTCATTGTTGGTTGTGTTTTTTTTTTGATTTTTGTTGATGTGAGTTTGTGCTGAAATTGAAAGTGCACTTTTAAAGTGAAAATGGTTTTGGAATGATATTTATTTCCTCAAATGGTTTTAAATGGGTAAAGTGGGTTTTTAAAGGGGAATTGTTTCAATTTTGAAATTTGGTATTTGTTTGGATTTTATATGGAAAAAAGATGTTTGGACCTTATCATTCTTTATGGAGGGTCACATGTGAGTGGGTATGTATATAGAGTTTATGGGGGAACTTGTTTATGGATTATGTAAGTAGGATTAGATGAACGCACATGTGATGGTTTATAAGATACCATATGTGAGTTTTAAAATCTAAAGGAGAAGGGAAATGATGTTTTGAGGATTGAATTTGGTTTAAAAAGAGGGTTTCAGTATTTTGAAAGTCTCTTGGAAATTTGGTTATTTTGAAAATTTATATGAAATTGGATTTTTGAAAATATTTTTTGGTTGTGCTAGAGTTCATTTGGCTTCCGAGATGGTTGTTTTGAGATCGGGGTGTTCCTTTTGATGGTGTTATGGGCTTGATGTCGATTTCAGGTTGTGTTTTTCGTGTTGTTTAGGATATGCTACCTAGAAAGTCCCCCAAGGTTTCCAATGAGTCATGCCTAGTTTCTAATTCTTTGAGTGCTACCTATTTATCGAGGTAATCTAAGTCCGTTAGAGGAAGTTGTGTAATTCATGGAGATATAGTGTGTCTTTGGGTTGCAGGGAACTCCCGAGGGTGTTAAGGTTCATATCGTCTCAGGTTTATTTGAGGGTCCAGTTCTGGACTAGTAAATATGGGATGTCTTGTCATCGTTAGAATTTTGGGTGTATTTAGTGGTTGTTGGCTTTCGTAAGGGTTCCATATCTGGTGAGGAGTGGCTGTCGGAGGAACCTGTCTCTGAGAAGCTATCTTCATTGGTGTTGGCTTCCAGTTTGTCGGACCGCTCTCTTGTGTGCCACCAGTATGGCCAGTTTGGGCATTCTCAGCCATTATATTGCATCCCTTTGAAAATTTACCACCATTTTGGTCATTTTAATCATTTGGGAGGAAGAAAGAGTTGGGGGTCAAAGGATGAAAATGACTGGCTGTGAAGTAAGAGATGCTTCAACCATCAGGGCCCCAACTACAAGTCTTGGGGTAAAGATCGAACATAATCAGAAGTTGTTAGGGGTGGATGGAACCTCGGTCTGGATCATGTTTTTAGCTTTAGGATGGAAATATCCAAAGTTTCCTTATTCTATTATCATTGGTTTCGTAAGTTCATCCTTGTTTTGGTGGTGTGATTAGATTGTTCTAGCGCAATCTAAGCAGCTTTATCTGCTCTTAGTGTGGTTCCTAAATCATTCAAATTACTTTAAGGGTGTTGGGATTGTGAATAAACAGACTCATTATGATTTTTAGTTTTGTCTCAGTTTTGTTTTTTAGGGGAATGTTAGGTTTCGTGAAATTAATAGGTGGTATTTCTGGGACCTTTCTTGGTTTGGGAACCTCTATGTGGGTTTTCCTCTAGTGTGTTTCAATTTTGTAGGGGATTCCTCTGTCCCAATGTCACGGTGTGCCAGTTTTACCTGTAATTGTTTTAATCCTAGTGGTGGAGTTGTTCCATTAGCATTGAGAAAGTGGATTGAGTTTGGACTAGGAATTCCCTAGTTTTTAGTTGTGGTGAGAATTTCATTCGGTCGGTGTGGGAGGTGTTGAGTTAATTTATCATTCTCAGGTTTCTAGGTCATTTTTTAGAAAGTTTTTTATTTAAGTATTTGGAGTGTTGTTTGGTCCATGTGGAGAAATTGAATGAGTTTGGTTTGGGATTTCCTGTGTTTCCCCTCTTGGGGGTGGTATGTTTTGGTTTCAAGGTTTCCAAGGTAGTGAATTCTTGTGGTGGGGATAACCCTCCCATGTTTTCCCCTCAATCTCAGGAAGTGGTTTTTCTTCAATGGGTCAAGTTTGATGTGTGTTGGGAATGGTCACCCTGAGGCTTTCAGTTTCATTTTGTTTTGTCTTGGCATGGACTATAGTTTTGTTAATTGTAGGCTTAGTGACTTTATGGGGGGGAAAGTTTTGTGGTGGGGAGAACTGTCACACCCCAACCTTTAAAAATTATTTTATTTTATTATTTCTTGGCTTCTGTTATCCATGTCAAGATGCGAGTTGAGTTCGGGTTTAAATTTTTTGATGTTTGATGACTTTAGTGGGTTTCAGACCAATGTGCGGGCACCGCACAGATGGCGATAATCG
This sequence comes from Viscum album, assembly GCA_963277665.1. Taxonomy (NCBI): domain Eukaryota; kingdom Viridiplantae; phylum Streptophyta; class Magnoliopsida; order Santalales; family Viscaceae; genus Viscum; species Viscum album. The sequence goes on from OY728140.1 coordinate 1,286,141,973, forward strand.
TGCGGTCAACCCAGGGGCTCATGCAGTTGCCTAATGTTTAAAATAAATAAAATTTTATAAAAATAAAAGAGGGTAAATTTTTGCATCGTAATAATAATTTTATTATTTTGTATATAATAATAATATTATTATTGGAAGTATTATTATTATTATCACTAAATATTTTTATTAATGTTTTTATTATTAAAAGGTTGTTAAAAACGTTCTTAATAATTTTATGATTAAATTATTATTAATTTATTATTATTTAAAATGATATGAATGAAATTATGATTATCATTTTTATTATGTTTAGTGTTAATATTATTATTATTATTATTAAAATTAATGATATTTTCATTAATATAATTATTAGTAATTCTTATAAATATCACCATGATTTAAAATGAAATGCAAAAAAGTATTATTACCATTATTATTATTATGAGTATGTTATTGATATTATTAACATTTTAATTATTATTATTATTAACATAATTGATTTTAATTTATTTTAATTTAATTTTTTTTAAACCCTAAATCCCTCTACCCTCTCCCTTCTTCATCCACAAGGCTCCCCCCCATTTCATCCTACACAGCAACCTCCTGCCCCCATGCTCTTCCCTGTATGTGTGCTATTAACCCGGTGGCCAGCCTCCTCATGTTCAGCCTACTATGCGACCATCGGCATGAGCTCCCACCCCCCTCATTCCTCCATAGTAGCACACAGTGACAACCTCCCCTTCTCCCTTGTGCGATGCATCCCTAGACCCGGATCCCTCCTCTTCCACTCTGGCCCGCTCCCCATCCGTCTGAACCCCCTTTCTCCGGTGCAGCGTGCCCTACCACCTTTTTGCACCACATCTCGGCAGCCTGATCTCCCCACTATTTTTTTGTTTTCCATTTCATTTTAGGGGTTTTTATTCAATTTTTCCAAACTATAATCACATGGGTTTTATTTGTGTGTTTTTCTCAGTTTTAGGGTGTGCGAAGGGACTACAAAGCTCGGTTCTTCCTTCTGTTGAAGCGGCATCGCATTCGCATGCTATTGAGTATATGTTTCCAATTTTCTCGTTTTAGGAACTCTCCATAGGCACTTGCATGTTTTAATTAATTTTTAAATGTCATTAGCACCTCTATTATATCAATTGGTATATGAAAATGATGTTTTTTCATTTATTGAATTTATTAAAAATAGTTTTTAATGATCTTCATGTGAAATGCTTAGTTCTCAAATGGTTTTTTCTTGTTTTCTTATAACCTTTATGTGTGAAAATGGTGTTTTCTTGTTTTATTTTTTTCTTTTGAAATGCTTAGCTCTCACTTTATTATGGAAATGTTTATTTCATTGTAAATTTGGTCTAGAGTGTATGTTTTTGAAATGGTATGGTTTGCTAAATGTGTTAAAATGTTTTGGGAAGAGTTTAATGGTTCTCAAGGGGATGGTTTTATGTTTTTTGATAAGGTGGGTGGTTGGACATAGTTTTTAAGGCAATTGTTGTTTTGTGGAAATGGTTTTGAGAGTCTCTTTGTAGGTTTGATGTGCTATTGGATGTTGGCACATCCATGGGTGCACTGGGTGCACACATGGGTGTCCTCAAATGAAGATGGTGCTTTGAATTGGTATTTTTCTTGAAACCTTGGTTTTCTAAGCGGTTATTGTTTTTCTTAAATGTTCTGTTGGTTTTTGAACCATATCTTGATTTCTTTTTTTGAATTAATTTTATTTTATTGATTTGTGGTTTTTTTGAGTCTTGGGGATTTATCGTAGGGAGTTGTGGTCGGTTTCAAAGGAGCACACACATATTCCCATGTATAGATATTAATAGATATATATATATATATATATATATATATATTCTATGTGTATGTTCCCTCATGGAGTGGGGAAAACATGCACCAGTTTAAGTATATATGTATATATGGAAGTGTGTGCATGCAAGCGGGCTGTTGTTTGAGTTACAAACCTTTGTCCTGGCCATCCTTTGAGGTAGGATCTCTATGCATTAACCTTTAAATTTAAGAATCATTTATTTATTGCATTTCACATCTAGTTTTTATATTAATTATTGATATAAAATTCTTAGTAAAAAAATTTGTCTTAAATTGGATTGGTTTTTCTCTGGTGATGTTTTGAAATAAACGAATTCATTGCATTTTTCACATCAAGTGCTTTATGAAATTCCCCTTTGGCCTTTGTAAATGTGTTTTAGATTTAAAATGTTGGTTTTTGTTTCTTAAATGTGTTTACAAGTGTGTTCATAGTTTTCAAAGTGGCATGTGTGTGGTTCTTTAAGAAATGGTTTATCATGTAATGGTTCTATGAGGCTCAGTTGGCATTTTTGTAAAACTGGTTATCTTGAAAACTCTCCTTGGATGGTCCACCTGCCTTGATTTTTTTTTGTATGTTTCCTGAGGTCCTCCACGTAGGACTCCTTTGAGATCAAATATTTGAAAGGCGAGTGAATTCTTTTTTGGGGTGACTGAGGGTGAAGTCATTGTGTGTATTGGTTGTGTGTGTGCAAGCAGGCTACTGTTTGAGTTAGAAATCTTGGGCCTGGCCATCCTTTGAGGTAGGATCTCTATTAATTAAACTTTAAATTTAAGAATAGTTTATTTCTTTCATTTCACATATATTTTTTATATTAATTATTGATATATAATTGTTAGTAAAATTGTTTGTCTTAAATTGGATTGGTTTTTCTCTGGTGATGTATTGAAATAAATGAATTCATTTAATTTTTCACATCAGGTGCTTTATGAAATGCCCCTTTGGCCTTTGTAAATGTGTTTTATATTTAAAATGGTTGTTTTGGTTTCTTAAATTGGTTTCCAAGTGTGTTATTGGTTTTCAAAGTGGTGTGTGTGTGGTTATTTAAGAAATGGTTTGGCATGTAATGGTTGTGTGAGGCCCGGTTGGCATTTTTGTAAAAGTCGTTATCTTGAAAAATCTCCTTGGATGGTCCTCTTGCCTTGATTTTTTTGTATGTTGTGGTAGGTCCTTCACATAGGACTCTTTTGAGATCAAATAGTTGAAAGGAAAGGGACTTGTTCCTTAGGGTGACTTTGGGTAACTTCATTGTGTGTGTTGGTTGTGTGTGTTGGTTGTGTGTGTTGATTGTGTGTGATGAATGTTATTGTGAGTGGATACTTGTTTGAAATTGTTGGATCACCCCTTTTTAGTCTGAACATGGGAATCTAGCATAGTGAGTGAAATATTAGTGAATGATTTCCTTACTAGTTTAGATTATCCACTGGCTAGTTTCCCATAGTAGAGGGTTATTTTTTTATCATAGTTGTGGAATTGGTCCCCTCAGTTAGGACAATTAAGGCAACGATCAGGTGTTTGGGCGTTATGACGTCATCAGGTAGGGAATTCCTTCGAGATGAGTCACATGTATAGTATGTTCTAGATTATTCAAAATATCCTAGGTTTTCCTATTTATATCGTCACTTAGTTATCTATGGATAATGATTGAGGTGAATTGTTTGGTTGGTATCTCTTACTTGTTATTTTCTATTTACCTTGTGTGATCATTGCTTTTTCCTTCGTGTATGGTTCATATCTTTGTTAAAGGGGATAAAAATGATTTTCTATAGTTTGTGAAAAAAAGGTTTTTAAATTGTTTTACACTTCCCTATACCTATTTCTTTAAAAAAATTAAATATTCATTCTTGGAAAATAAGTTAGTTTAAAATAATAAGGGTAATGGACTATTATTTGCTTTAAATTCTAGGTAGATCGTAACTGTTGTGTGTGATTTTTTGAATGATGGGTTCAGTTTCTTGAATTTGAAATTTGATGTTTTGGGGGTGGATATTGAAGCCTGTGGGATGTTAATTTTTGTGGTGTTTGAAATTTGGTATCTAGTTTGTGAGGTTCCCACTCAGCCATAAAGTGGTTTTTTCAGAAAATGGAAAAAAATGATTTGAAAATGATTTTATTTAAAGGAAAAATGTGTGAAAATTTTTTTTATATATTGTATTTCAAACCTAAAATTAATGTTTCTTTATTTAAAGGAAGTGAAATTAAAATAGTTTAGTGGGTTAGCCTACTGATTTTTAATACTCACACCTATATTTTATCTTTATTTTTAGCTTCAGGTGCTGTTTCTTCCTCAGTTTCAGCCATCGTAGTGCGATGTCAGTTTGAGGTCGGTGGTGACCCATAGAGTCACATGAAGGTATATACAATTTTATTTTCCTTCCACTGCTAGTTTTCATTTTTATTTTCAGTATTTATTTATTTATTTATTTATTTATTTATTTATTTATTTATTTATTTATTTATTTATTTTTATTTCATTTATGGGCCAAATTGTTCCCACTTGTTAGTTTTGATGCCCGACACTAGTTTTCATTCTGAGGGGATCAGGAATACCCTTCGGTACATGTTGCGAACCATCTTGGGTGACCGGTTCAGGATCGACCTAAGCTAGTTTGTGACAAAGGAGTATCCACCCATGAAACTCTATCATTACATACATGGGGGATATTGTGATAATTCTCCATGTTGAATCCTCTAGAGACCGAAGGCATAAAGACAAGACGATCATGTTTCCCTATAATATTGATTCTAGAGATAATATGTTTTCTATATTATTCTAAGACCACCTTGATAAATTATGAAACCCTTTATATAAATTACATTTTTTGAAAAAAAAAATATAAACATTTTATATATAAATGTACAATATAATTGAAAATAAATATAAAAACTTTTATATTTCACCTTATTTTAACCATAAAAAATAACTTTAAACCAATATCACGTCTAAAAAATGTTTTTTGGTAAGTTTTATATCCCCTTGTATCATTTTGGTGAAGGTTTTTGTAAAATTTAACAAAAAAAATATTTAAAATTATTCACTCCATGAATTGCTACCGCAATCATTATTTAGAGTGTTTTGGTTCAATGGTCACACTATAAACAATTTCCATTTTGGAAACCGTTTTGGACAAAAAAAATATTTTAGATCAACTTTTTTAAGGAAGTTATTTCGGGTTGAATCAATTTTTCTAAGCCAATACATTTTGGGTATAACTATATAAATTCCAAAGAATCTTATTGAAATCAACTATTTTGTGGTGTATCATCATATTATAGGCCACTACAACATAGTGATATGTAAAACACAATAAAGGAAAGTTGAAAATTGATTATTGATTTTTCATACTGCTCCACAACACCTATTTTACTTTAATTATGGTGTGCCTCATAAATTTTATGACACCATGTCCATTTTCATTGACATTAATCCCATGGTATGAAAAAAATGGAACTGAAACAACCATTTTGAACTGGTCTACTTCATGGTACCAGGAAAATCATTTTCTAATTTTCTTTGTTTAGTAAAAAAATCAATCTAAAAGTTGATAAAAACTACTTGGATACCATTTTAGGTTTTCAAAGGGGTGTATATCATCCAAAATATAATGGAAAATACTCAAAAACTTATAAAACCTAAGATTTATCTATACATTTGGAATTAATAATCTGATAAAAAATCATACCTTATTCTCTATTGATATGGGTTATCCACATGTGTATGAAAATGATAAATAAAAAATAGCTAAAATAATATTTCCTCTTATAGTGACCACAAGCTGTATGATTATCTTAACACTCGAGAAGGATATCTATATTTACCATAGTTTGATATAACCTTGTTTAAAGGTATGAGATAATAATAGATGAAGAATAGTATCAGTTTGAGAAGTTTTAATGCATGTAATGAGTCTCACACTCATGTTCAAGGAATCAAAACCACTTATTAAGGAATCCAAGTAACTCAAAACTTTCATCCTATTAATGAACTTTTCATAAATTTTATCTAACATTTCAACTCTTTAAAATTTTTGGATTGATTCTCCATTTAATGTTTTTAATATTTAAAAATATATATCCAATGTTTAAACTCCTCATAATCATCATTAAATAAAAAATGATCATAATATCCATTAGATAAATTATGTATTGAAGCATAAAAGTTATAAAATAATGTGCATGGTAATCTAAAACACTATAATATAGTGAATTTTAGAATATCGTGGCCTAGAATTTAGTGTACATTTCCTAAAAATACATCAAAGGGAATTTTGGACAAGTTGGAAAACATCCATGAAGTAAATTTGAATGTTAAAAAATAAAAAATACAAATTTGGCACCTTAAGTATATAAATAAATTCATGTTTCAATATAAATATGTTGATAATATATTTATAATATTAATGAAGTAGTGAGAACCATTATAGGTTTGGGTGAGACTCTTGAATATTCTATGGTTATTAAAAAGATACTTCTTATCATTCTAAAAAAATTGATGCTAAGGTATCAACACTTGAAGTTCATGATATTGACACATTTATATTGGATTATTTTCATATAATTTTAAGATTATAAAATAAGGAAGAGAATAACTCTTAAGAAGAAATTTAATAATAAAAAACATTTAAATCAATAAATCCAGAGAAGAGTCAAAACGAGGTTAAGAATGAAGATAAACATTTAAAGGATGTTAAAGATGTTTATATAAAATTTGATGAGTTGATATAGTTATTCTCAAATATCAATTGAAAAATAAAATTAAAGGAATGAGTTAATATTGAAATAAATATAATTAAATATGGATCTATTGGATTTTTTTTCTAATTTTCCAAAGTTGAATGAAGAAGAAATCAATGATTAAGATGAGTCGACAAGGATTTATTTTAATAATGAATCTTTAAAATTCATTAAAATAAATTTTCCCTTAAAGGGATAGGGGAATAATTTTTAAAAATTCAAAAAGATAAATTTCTCATCTACTTTGTATAATAAAGAATGTGGTGATGAAGAGACTAAATTTTAAACTTCAAGTAAAGAAAATTGGAATTTATTGATCACTAAAGTTAATGATGATGAATTAACTAGTAATGAAGATGATGATAATATAAAATAGGATGAAAATTAAAATTTAATTTATAAAAAAGTGAGAGTTTAAGGAGTGTTTTTCAAAGATATTCATGTTGTATAAATAAAAAAATAATTTAAATAAAGACTCTCAAACTTTATTTAACATTGATTTAACCCGTACTGAAAAATAATCAAAGTTATTGAAGGGGAATAAATATTTTATGGTGATTCTTATTAAAGATAAGTATTTTAAGGATTATATAGAAGATAATTTTAAATATAATATAAAATAACTTAAAATTATTTATAAAATTTTATTGTAAATAGAAAATCACATGAAAAGGTTCAAGTTTATCATCAACAAATTTGTAAAGAAGTTGAAAAACGTCAAAGGGAAATATCAAGATTTATGAATCCTATAAAAATATTTATGAGGGTTTAAATTATAATGTTTCTCACTCACTTAGTATACAAGGTCATGATTTTTTAAAGTAAAATCTTTTATCAAGTTAAAAGTAAATGTAGTTAAGTTTGTAATGGAAGGAGAAAAATTCAAGAAATCTAAAAATTATGGAAATTCCAACTAGAAACAAAGTTATAATATAAATAAAAAGAATAAAATATCAAGGATGGAGTTTGATTTATTGGGGAATATTTTGGGAGTTTATCATATATTTTTTTGAAAAATTAAGCCAAAAATATTTTTCAAAATAGATATATACAACATGTTATGCAATCAGGACAACAACTAGTTTATGTTGGAAATATTACTTTTTATAATCCTAATTGGTGTTACGGTAGATTTAGACATATGGGGAGAAGATTGTGGTTAAATTAAAAGTGTTCCTATGAGTCTGTAGGATTTTTAAGGAAGTATTTGAGGGATATCCAACATACTCAAAAGAGACAATTTTAGAGGAAATTTAAATTTTTTGAAGTGAACATGGAGAATAAATTTTAAATATTAAAAGTTATTTGTGGTATATATGAATAATCAGGTCATGATTATATGAATTTAATTATCATAGTTTTATATTAGTTGATTATGAAGCATAATACATGAAACATTTATAAGTAGAATAATAATGTAAAGGAGATATCCCTTTTAGTGGATGTGACATTGAAATATTCTTAAAAGTATTGTCTTCAGATTATATAAAGAGGGTGTTTATCTCATATTAAAAGAGAAATTAATCTTCTCAAATATTTTAAAAATTAAAAGGAAGAATTATTGATGTTTTGTAAAGATTTTTAACTCAAAATAAGGGGATTTTTTCAATAGGTATTGGATAGAACCATAATAAATCAAATAAATCACTTTTTTAATGAGTAGAATCAAAATTTTTCTAGTGTTTCTCGACATTATGATAAATGAAATAAAGTTATTTTTTAAAGGATGAATTATTAGGAAAGATGTTGAATTATTTCTAAGTTTTTACTATAGTACAATGAAGAAGAGGTAAATTGTTTGAAGTGGGTGATGCTAAAAACTCTTATTATTTGAGTTTAAAAAATAAGAATGTATTATAGAATAAAATTCTTGGAATCCTTTTAAAAAAGAACATGAAAAAAATTACTAAAGGTGAAAATGTTCATAATGTTCCTATGATGAATATGTAAAGGAATTAGATATGTTTCACATGCTAAAATGGGATGATTGTTAACTCTTCACACATGAAGGTAGATATTCAAACTTCTCATCAATTTGGAGATTATTAATTCAGATATTTATAGTTATATAAAGAATAAATTAATGGATAAAAATAATTATTTTGTATCATATGTTGATTATTTTACACTTATTACATTAATTATGTTCATAAAATAGAAATTTTAATCCTATAGTATTTTTAAGTCTTTCAGGAGGAGTGTTGGAAAAGAATGTGCTTAGTTTTTTTAAGATAATTAGGATAGATAAAAAGTATGAATACAAAAATGGAAAGTTTTAATCTTATATAGAAAATAATGATATTTTACATGAGTAATGTTCACCATATACCCCCCATAAAATGGATTTTCTGAAATTAATAATTTAATATTGGTGGAAATGGATCAAATAATGTTGGTTGAGCGTGACACTTCATGTTTATTTTAGAAATAAGTTATAAGGACAATGATGTATATTTAAAATATTTTTATATTAACCAAATTAATATATATCTCATTCTAGAATTTACTTCAAGAAAACACATATATTTAATTATTTAAGTGTGTTTGGTAACCCTTGTGTCATCAAAGTGAAAGGTATAATTATGGGCCTATTTGAGTAATGAGAAGTCAATGAAAGTTTCCTTGGTTATCCTACAGACAATAGGAGATATCACAAATATAATAAGGAAACAGGAAATATTATTGATTATGATAATTTAAAGGTGTTATAACACTTATTTCATGAGTGTATATAGTAAATAAAATGTTTTTAAAATGATATATAAGGAGTAAAATTCATTGAAAAAAATACTAGAAATTCTTAAAATGCTAAAAATTTAATTTATGGACATAATAAAGACAATGATTCATCTTTAGAAAGTGATAAATAACAACCCATTTTACTTTATTCTAGTTTGAGAAAGCATGTTAAAGGATATAATATCATTTTTTATCATGGAAAAGTGGTTCAAACAAGGAAAATTTTGAGTACAACATTTGATTCCTCATTGGTTTCTCAAGTAAAACTAAGAATTATAAGTGAATCATTGAAGCATCAAGAGTGGGTGGATACTATAAATGAGGAATTGGATTAGATTGATAAGAAAAATACATGGGTGATTCATCCTAATCCAATAAATAATAATGTTATTAGAACAAAGTGGGTGTTCCATAACAATTTGAATTAAAAACGGAGAAGTGATGAGGAATATAGAAAAGCTCATTCAAACAATTTATTCTCAGATTAAGGGGATTGACTTCAATGATATATTTTTATGGTTGTAATTATTGAAACCATAAGGATGTTTCTTGGTATTAATGAATAAATATGATATAATATTTTCCAAATTGATATCAAATTAGCCTTCCTAAATAGATAATTTTAAGAGGAAGTGTATATTAGGAAACCTGAAGGTATCCTTCTTAGAGATGAGGAATGACGTATCCTTTTAGTGGATAATTTACACTTTATTTATTATTTTTTGATAATTAAATAACTCTCTACCTTATTTTTTATATCATTTATTGGATAATAATTTGTTTGTTTATTATTTACATATTTTTTGTTTTATTTTTTTTAATTAAGTTTTATATTTTTAGAAATTAACTTGTATTAATATGTGTTTCAAACCTATTTTAATATATTATATATGATGTGTAATGAATGTTTAGTTAATCATAATGTATGGAATTTGTGTGATAAATTTGTTGTGTAAGGGAAGTCTACATGAGTAATTTCTGTGAAAACAAGTACTACGCCAGTTGCAAACTATGAAAAAAATTTCTCATCATGATATAAAAAAACATTGATCATGGTTGAATGGAGATTAGCTACTACATAAGATTAACATATGAACTCTTATAACTATTTCAGATAGATCTTTGAATATATGTAGTTGCATCATAATAGTTATGTATTATGTAATAATCATGTGTGAACAAGAGAGGCTTTAAAAGATTGATATGAGTATTTACATCACTATGAAAGATAAATTTTGAATATAATCACATTAATGTGGTTTATTTGACACATTTTTCAACATCAATTATGTTAAATTAATGTGTTTTAATAGTAAATATGTTCATAATAGGGTATTTTTAATTATTTGAAATTTTTTTGTTGAAGTTTTAATTTTTTTAAATAATCATTAAAATTATAAACTATGTTCTAATATGTTCAATTTAAATATTTTGTTTATTTTTATGATGAAATAATAAATCTTTTAATTCATTGATCTTTTGTTTCTATATGAATTGTTAATTATTTCATTCTTTAAAAATTTTATTATGAATTTTCATTTCAAATGTCAATTTTATGTTTTCTAACTTAATTTATATGATTTATAATTTTAATTTCTTGATATTTATTTATTATTAACCTAACTAGGTTAAATACCATCAGAGGGGGGTGAATCAAGGTGTAACCAAATATACCAACAACCTCTTCAGATCCAATTTCATTATTAAAAAGCACTATTCTTTCCCTTTTTAGTAGCAATGTATGAGAAGGAATGAAAGTATACATGATACACATCAATTTTACTTACATAACCCTCATTGGGTTATGTCCAAGTATCATACAAAGGCAATGTTCCTATGTACCAAATCCACTAAAGTGCACTACTATTATAAAGTTTGTAGTGGATTCATTGTTCCTCCTGGTTTACTACCATTCACAATATAAAAGCTCACTACTCTCCCAACTGAATTGTACTCATTTCCCCTTCATAATATTCTTATATTCATCACTTGAATCAATATTTTTTACACCTCATTTGGTGTATCATGAAGATCTAATTATATACGCATGATGAATACCTCTTTACCACATAATTACTTGGAAATACCATTTGATTCATATAAGATTAACTTTTATAAAACCCCTTTCTCAAATTTCATGATACTACCCAATTATTCAAGAATATTTTCAAACCACTGCAAAACTTTCCCTTTCATGAAAATCACAAACTTTTTCAAAAAATTATAATCTTTCATAAAAATCTCAACTTTTATAAAACTTTTGCTTTTATGAAAACATACTTCCTTCATGAAAATAATATTCTTATAAATCCTTTACACAAGTAAATGTTTCATGAAATTCCTTCATGAATTCAGATCCTTTGGATTTTCATTCAAGCTTACCCTCTTCAAATGAGGTAGGTAGAAACCTATTTATGGAAATTTACTCCCCTTTGAAAAACTTTCAAGATCACCACCACCTTTTTGTGAAACTCTTCATTCTTGTTCATAAAACACAGTTTCTTCATGAAACTTAAAGGAAATTTTTTATTCGTGAAACTCCTTGTAATCACATAACTTACCATATTTCCTTCATGACTCATACATCTTTCAAGAAACATTATTTTTCAAGAAACATCTTGCAATCCTATAACTTACCATCTTTCCTTCATGCCTCATCCATCATTCGAGAAACATTTTTTCTCAAATCTCTAAAACCTTCATGAAACCAAAATTTCATGAAACACCAAACATTCTTTAATTCTTTTTCTTTTCCATATTTTCATGTGGAATACCTTGAAATATAATTTTCATAAAACTTGATCCATCCTCCAAATTTTGGACCCCAAAAATTTGGTAAACACTAAGAAATGGCGCCACTTTGTACACATATCTTCCTAAACCACTTCCAGATATTCCATTCATCTTTATTGGGTCTTTGTTAACATACCTTATCAAAAATAACTCTATAAATCCACAACTAAACTTCTCATCCTTCTTTGTTAACAAACACAATATACCTAAAAATACTAAAAAGTTAAATTGTGGTATTTTTGCCCAAAAATATCCCCCTTTGGGTTTTTTGATAACTATTCAACCTTTGATGCATCTTTAAATCTTCTTCCATATTCTACCAAAATTCGCTTCTTGTGATTCTATATAGCGATGAAAGATTTACTCAACACACACTCTAAGCCCACATGATCCATGATCAGCATGAGAAACAATAGTATCATGAAAATTTCATTAATGAAACACTTCATTACCAAAAAAGTCAACTTATTTCATCATGAGCCTCATCTGTCATGATATATAACCTTTTATCGATCATCTTTAGCATCATCGGATCAAAAAATCCCTCTATTTCACTAATACCCTATCATATTCTACCCATATCTTGATCAATAAATTTTCTTCACATTTTTCAATGAACCCAAAGGCCACTCCTTTTGTTTATTGTCTCATTTACATTCTTATCTTGGTTTGGTTTTGATAATTACTTAAACCCATCATTCTTTGTTTGTTAATAAATTTGTTTAAGTGTTTTAGATTTAGTATTCCATAGTATTTATTTTATATATGAATCAATAGTGATCTTATTATTATATATTTTATTTCATTATAAATATAAAAATATTATCTTCATTTAATATTTTTATTTCAAAATCCAGTTCAGTTGTTTTAATGGTGAAAAAATTCATCGAAGCTATTACAAGTTGTTCAAGTGACATTGCAGTTTTCATCTTAAAGTCACCTATGAATTTTTATTATACCTCAAGATATAGTGAAAATATTTTAATGTGATTTATACCATTGGATAGGTAATATATTTAAATAAATGTAATTAGTTTATGAGGAAGTATTGAAAGGTTATTTTGGTACTCTAAAAAATCACTGAAGTTGCTACAACAATTTCACAACTCTATAGTCTGCAGATTTATAAATCTACTGTATTTGATATACTGAAAGTTCTAAATACATTAGAATCACTCAAAAATTAGTGATATGAAAATATAAGAAGTTTATATTGATTTCATTAGTTTACTTTAAAGGATAAAAAGTTTATTTGGATGGTTAATAAATTATCTGAAATTCTGCGATTATTTTTCAGAACTATAGTTTTTATAGATTTTTTTTGCTTATATTTTCTAAAAATATCAAGATATTTGGATTTTATATTGATATAATTATTAATGAATTATAAAGATATTAATATTTCCTAAATATAAGTTTTCTAGTACAAAGGTTTAATCTAATGTTAAAGTGCACTTAAAATCATTGAAGTCCCTAATGTAAGTTGTCTTGTTTTTCTGCATGTTTAGTTGAACCCTATGTTTAGAATAGTGCAACCCTGCTTTTGATACAAAATTATGGTTCATATACCCTACTTTTGATACCATACTTTTGAGCAATCCTACTTTTGATACAAAATTATGGTTTATGTACCATACATTTGAATGAAATGAACCCTTTGCTACTTTTTTGAACCCTAATTTTATGAACCCTACTTTCATGAACCCCGCTTTCATGAACCCTACATTTCAGTGAGAATTTACTCTATGTTGTTGTTGTTGACAAGTTTTATTTTTCTGAAAAAATCGAACTCAGCCTATTGTGAATATCTTTACAAGTTGAAACTCTACATCCAAAGATATTAAAATCACTACATACTTTTGTAACTAAAATATAGAAACATGACCTACTGTGCACTTATATTTTAGATTGTTTATTGGAACTTTTACTTTTACTCAACCTATTATATATTACAGCAGTTCTCTTCATGTGGATACATCACCTGATGAAATGGTGATCTATTTTGTGATGAAAAAATGGAGGTTTATATCCACTATTTCAAGATAGAAACTAAAGTTGTGTTTCTTCTATGTTTACACGATGAAATGCTACATACTAAAAGTTGATATGTTGTATCAAACTACTTGAGGAGCTTGCCTGAATAATTGTTCAAATGAAACTGAAGTTTGATTAAGATTAACAGTTCTACAAACCAAGAAATTTCTATATTTGTCTTTCTGCATCAACCTAGTCACTAGAATAAGATGGTATCTAAACCACACATGTGTTGTATTTTTAGAATGAAACTGGAGGAATTTTTTATTTGAATACATTATAGTTTCACTCACCTAAAACAACTCACAATTTGATAATAAATGAATGAGAACTAGATTTTATGTATATTCAGAATGTTTGAACTTAAGGTAACATGATGAACCAAGGATGATGGATGTGATCACCATGTTTATAAAATCTTAGATCTGTTGGTTCCTCACTATAGGAGTTATCCTACTGAATAGTTTTACCAAATAAAATTATTGTCTCAAAATAGAGATGGTCTCTACATGAAGAAAATCATACTACCACTAAAAATTTGGATGGAATAAATATTTAAATTGTTAAATATATATAAAGTAGAGTATGGAGTTTATGTAGCCTACGATACTCTATTTTACATGTTTATTGGTATTTCAATCTAATGCATTATTTTTGGGATGAATTTCAGTGGTTTATTAGCTGGATAAATCAAATATTTTGGTTGCAAATATTTTGTTTTAGTATTTAGAGAGAAAAATGACCAGTTTATTCTAAGATCATTTTTTAGTGAAGTTTGAGGACACAAGGTTATTCAAATTCAAATATTTTAATTTACATTTTGATTGTGTTTTTAGATTCCAGGAACTTTTCTGACTAAGTTTAAAGTGTTTCAATGGATTTAAATGAGAGTTTTAAATTTTTCAATGATACTATTATTCTATAGTTATTATCAAAAGATTTATTCAACTTATATTGAATGATTTTAGTAGATATTTATTCTACGAGAATAATCCAATGGTGTTATTCTATTATTGGGATATTTATAAAGGATATTGACTTTATTTATTTTAAATATTCAAAATAATATTAGTGATGCAATTTTTGGATATTTATTCTCTATATATATCTCTATCTAGCAGGAAAATAAAGATATTAAGAAGAATAGATCCGTGAAAACTCTAACAAAAATAAAGTGCTAAAATATTTTCATTCTTCTTCTCTTCATTTTTAAGAAGAGAAGAATATTCTTTGTATATCCTTATTCTATCACAATGTAAAAAAGAAGGAATTATATGAAACATTATTCAATTTATTTATTGCTGTTTAAATAAGAATAATCGTGTATGACATTGAATATTATTTTGTTGTTGTTGTGCATTATTGAAGATCAAATATAACTATTAGTTGTTACTACAACTGTGAGCGAAATATTTTTTCTCAATAAAATCAATCTCTATTGATTTATTGGAGTATCTAATACTCGAACTCGGTCATGTTAGAGTATCATCTTCTCATCTTAAGATGTGTATTTTCATTTTCCTTTAAAAGAACCAGAATTCCCTATAAAATCCTTATAAGGTATCAAATTCCTATACTTAGTTGTAGAGGTCTTTAGATAATAAAACCTACTAGTGAAAATCACCAAGATCATGGAGTAGAGAATTGGTGGTGTGGAATAAGGAATTTATATTACCCAAACCACTATACTTCATCTGTTCTTTTCATTATTTATTTCTACTACACACTCATCTTTAAGACAAAAGGAAATGATCCATTCATTTC
Organism: Viscum album; assembly: GCA_963277665.1. Classification (NCBI taxonomy): domain Eukaryota; kingdom Viridiplantae; phylum Streptophyta; class Magnoliopsida; order Santalales; family Viscaceae; genus Viscum; species Viscum album. Next base: position 1,286,157,847 of record OY728140.1, read on the forward strand.
AAGAGGGAGTTTTAAAAAAATTCATGTTTTATAAAAGGGAAAAGTTCACCCCTCTTGTGTCTTCATCATATCTATTCTGACACAACACCTTTTTGGCTACAACATGGTAAAGAAAAATTATCAGTGCATAGGGAAAAACACACCATACCCCATGGAGAGGGGGTCCTACTTCCACACTTGTACAAGTGTGGGGAGTCGACTGAACTTTAAGATCCAATCAATGATATTCAAAGTATTATATGGGTAAGACCTTAATCATGATATCTATAATATATAGTTCTATAGGAATATACTCCAACTTCACAAGCCCGTGCTCCACCTTCTTCTTAATAAAATGATACTTGATTTCAATGTGCTTCATCCATGATTGATGGATTAGATTTTTTATAAGATTTATAACACTTGAATTATCATAATGGATTCTAATCAAAGGCTTTACTTCAAATCTAATATCTTCAAATTGATTCTTAATATACAATAAATGTGTGAAATCTTGAGTCGTATTAATATATTCAGATTCTATGGTGATCAATGAAATCCAATATTCTTTCTTTCTTAGCCAAGAAATACACAATATGCTAAGATAAAATGCACCACCTGATGTTGAATTTATATCATATACTGAACCAGCCCAATATATATCTGTATATCCCAATAACTCTTGTGAAGATTTTTCATTTTATAAAAAACTAAAACCCACCATTCCATTGATATACCAAAGTATATATTTTTACTTCAAGTTAGTGGTTTTCCTTGGAATTGTTATGATACTATGTTTCTTGTAATGTGGAAAAAATATCGAGTTGTGTTGTTATTAAGTACAATAGAGTGAGAATGATCTACCTATATTCTATGATATTAAATGCTTTGACTTCATCATCTCATGATAGTTTCATTTGAGTGGCCACCAGAGTTTTCATTTCCTTGGAATTATCCATTCCAAATATTCTTAGAATATCTTTGGAATATTTGGACTAAGAAATGAATGTGTCATTTCTTCTTTGATTATTTTCATTTTTTACATAAAGAGTGTAATCAGCTCCAACACACTGGAAATAAAGATTCTTCAAATAATGATCAAGTATTGAATACCACGCTCTTGGTTCATTCTTTAATCTATATAATTACATCTTCAACCAAAAAAATTTGTTCTCATCTTCATGGACAAGAAACCCATATGGTTGTTCGATGTACAATTCTTCTTTCAAAACCCCATCCAAGAATAGATGAATAGTATCAATCCATGAAACATGTAAAAATTTCTCATCAATATTGATTCCCTTAATCTCGAATTATCCCTTACACACTAGTCATGTTTTGTTCCAAATTACCAATACATATCATTTAGTTTGTTCTAGAAAACCCATTCAGTCCCGATGACATTATTATCTTCTAGTCTCAAAAAAATGTCTCATGTCTAATTCTTCTCAATTTAGTCAAGCTCTTCATTCATACCCTGAACCCAGTTCTCATCTCCCGCTACTTCTTCAAAAAATTAAGGTTCTACCTAATATAGGAAGGATTTATGATGTAAAGACTTAATTATCCATGTTTTAACTAGTGGTTCTTGATCACCAATGATGTATTTCGTTTCAATTTAATATCGACTCTTTAGCTTTCATGCAGATATATATTTGACTTCCTCATGCTCATCATCATTATATTCTTCTGAATCATCATTTTACAATTCTACTCCTCCTAAGTTTCTTACCTTCTCATCACTTTCATTGGGGAATAGTTTACTATGTTGTTGAATATTATGTTCATTATCTACTATAGTGAAATAATTTCTTTCAATCACTTTTCCCAACCTCTTATTGAATCACTTTTATGTTTTTACTCTTCTTAAGTAGCCAAGGAATATCCCTTAATCTCTATTAGACTCAAAAATTCTATGTTTCTCTTTATTGAGAATAAAACACTTACATCCAAATATTTGAAAGTATTTTAATGTGGGATTCTTTCCATACCACTGATCATATATAGTCTTTTATTCTTTTGGATATAACAAATATAAATTAGATATATATACCGATTTCAAGACGTCTTCCTTCTAGAATTTATATGGTAGGTCATTTTCAATAAGCATAGTTCTCTATATGTTGTTTATAATACTATTTCTCATCTTAAACACTCCATTTTTTAAGGAGTTCTCACTATTGAAACTTGGTGCCTTATCCTTTGTTTCTCAAGATAATCCTTCACTTGGTTGTTTGTGAATTATGTACCATTATCTGTTTGAAACTTCAAAATCTCTTTTCTGAGCATGATTTTAGCTTCCCTCTGATATTGTGTTATGAAACTAAACATGCCATACTTGTGGTAAATGGAAAACATATATGCCATCTTGTTGAAATAATTAATGAAAAGAACACAATACCTATTCCTATCAATTTATCTTAGTGATATAGGTTTACACACCTCTACATGCACCAATTCAAGAACTCTGGTTGACATTTGTTCCTTTTTCTTGTATATATTTATGATAATCTTCTCTTGTTTACAAGCATCCACATGTGAGTTTGATCACATGATATCTTGGGGAGATCTCAAGTTGCATCACATTTGACCAGATCTTCTAGGGATGGTTGGCATAGATGGACAAGTCATTTATGCCACATCCTATTTTCTTCCTATTTGGATAGAAAGCACATATCCTCTTCTACTCTCACAAGGTAGAGATTTTCTATCATGCACTTTCCATATAAAACAATCACATTGTCTTTTACATTGATGGTTCACAACTTCTTGGTAAATTTTATAGCATGGACCAAGTCACACAATTGAATAACAATTAGAAAGTTTTGGCTGAGCCCTTAGACAACCAAGGAATCTGCATGTCTCATATCTTTTCCCCAAAATTTGGATTTTCCAGAGCCAATAATCTTCAGGCATTCATCATTTCCAAATTTTATAACACATTCCTTTTCATATTCTATACCTTTAATAAGATACTTATTTCCCATCATATGGTATGTGTATCCATTATCAAGGATTCGTACACCAACATTTGGATCTTTTATTTTTGATCCATGTCATTGAATTCATACCTATTGTGGAATGATATTCTTGATCTTACTCAGTGTATGATGAACCAAATTTATATTATAGAGCTGTAAATTGGTTTTTTATTTTCATCTCATTTGATGATTCTTTGTGTTGCTGCTTATGAACACTTTGGTTCTACTTCATCACATTCCTCTATATTGTTGATAAGAAATATATGGCCATATGTATGAATATTACATACCAAAAATAGTGACCATAAAATCATTCTTGGAATATTGAACTCTATGTGGTAGAAATTTTTGGTCTTGTTCCCTTAAGTAACTTTTATATATGGAATATACATTTTGGGAATGTCCCATATTATCATAGAAATAACATCCAATATGAGGTGAATTTTAGTGAGTCATTATTGTAGGACCATTTTTTCCTTGGATTCTATGAACCTTATGATTTTTATTTTTAACCAAATAAATTTTTAACCTTAGAGTGGGAGATTTCATTCCAACATCAATCATGAAAGTTTTTTATTTGCGATCAAGACCCATTCCAACCTTATCATTTGGGTATGACTATTACTTATGTCTTGCTAAACCTCTATGATCCACTTCTATATTTTATGTTTCATGAGTGATCTTCTTTAATGATGTCATATCGGGAGTCAAGAGTCTATCCTCATCTTCTAATTTTATTAATAGGTCAAAAAATTCTTCTTCAATTTCTTCAATACATTTGATTTGATCTTTTTATATCTTAGTCAAACCATCAATCACTCTACATTGTTCTTCAACTTCGATCTTTCACTCAATAACCTTTTAGGAGTTCTCTATCATTTAATACTTAATCTTTTCAATTTCTTCCTTCAGAACAGACTTCTCTTATTCCTTCAACACATATAGAGTTTTTAATCATGAACCACTTTGTCATATTTCTTTATTTTGGATCTCCAAACATTCATCTCCTCAATATAGGATTCTAATTCTTCCTATAGATCAACCCTTACTTGGACTTATCTATCACTTTTCCTTTCCTCCCTTATCTGAGAGTTACCTACAACTTCCACCATAACATTTTCTCCATGATCCTTGTAGTTCTCCATATCTTCAACCTAAGATTATTTTGAACTATCATTTTATTATGAAAGAAGATTAATATTTTTGAATAATTTTCTCTTAAAATTTGTCATACCTTTCACACAGGCTAGAGAATTATTCATAGGAATTTCAAATTCATCTTTATCATCATCTTAAAACTTATTGGGTAACCTTTCTATAAGATGTACAAACTTTTCACATTTAAATCATGTGAGTGGAAGTTTACCTTTGAACATTCCTTTTCCACTTTATAGATTTGAGGAAAGGAATGATGACCTCATCCATCTCTTATTCTTCATATCTTTCCTCAATAACGAGCTTATTCATGGCCTTGAATTCCACCTCTTTGGAATTCCCTCTTTTTATAGACTCATTATCATCATTTATCATCTCGTATGCTAAAAGAGTACTATAAAAACTATACAATTTCATCTCATTTGGACCTTTATATTCTAGTGTATAAACTTTTGGATTATTCCAAGATGAAATTATTATAAATATGTTCTTAATGATCTTTACTTCTTCAAGAATTTCTCTAAGACCATGCATGTATTCCACAAAAACATTCACCAGGTCAAAGAATGCAACTACATGCTCATTGGGGTGCATTCTCAGATCCTCGTATTTTTTTCACAGAACCTGTAATTTTTCTTCTCCAACTTTTGAATCGCCTTCATAAATATTTATTAGTTTTTTCCATATGTAATGTGTGGAATTTCATGAAATCACCTTCATGTATATTGTATTAGATAAATCTACCCCTAAGGAATTTATTCATTTGGTATCAACCTCCAAGTCCATTAAGTATTCTTAGGATAGAACTATAATATCCACACTTTCATAAATATCAAACATTGAAACTGTAAAGAAATTCATGCTTAATGATCTAATGTACTAATCCATCTACTTCTTCCACAGCTAAAAATTGTTTCCATCAAATATTGGAATCCATTTTTGATTAACAACCTCCATTGAAACCATTGGGAGATAAATTGTGATTTTAACCATTCCATCTAATAATAATTCATAGACCATATAGGTTAAATAACCTAATAATGGGGGTAAATTAGTTTATAAAAGATTAAAAAACTGACTATAAGAACCTAGGTTTTGATCCTGTGAGACTTTGAAATTTTCTTGATGTTATTCCAGAGCGGGGCGTTCAGACGACGTGTGATTTCGAGCCCCGGTGCGGCCGAAATTAAATTTTAAGTGCATTCACACTAGACACACCAAATAATCAGAATAACTCCTAACAAGTTTCTTGGATAGGAAAAATGAGGGCACCGTTGATTCCGGAATGTGTCGTTTACCCTAGGAGGGGTGTAACTTTCGTGGGCGCGGACCTTCTGTGGAAAACACCACTAGGGGCGTTTTCGTAATTTGGAGGCCTCGGGCGTGTACTTTGTAACTTCTGAACGGAGGCTTGGATTAAAATTATTATACCACCGTTTCACTCAGAATGTGGATTTTACCCTAGGGGCGGCTTAACCCCGACCCCGCTGAAAGTTCGGGTGTGGGGCCTACGGGCGGGGGGTTTAAGTGTTTTCTATTTAAACACACCACCACCCACCCTATTCTACCCCTTGTTCTTCCCCTTGGTGCAAGTTATTCCAAACAAGGGAGAACCTCTTTCAAGCCTCCCTCTCCCTCTCCAAGGCGGGTGGTGGCTCTGGCATATCGTTTGTGAAGCGTCGGGCTACGCCCAGCGAGGTAGGCTCGTGCATTTTCAATTTTTAATTCCCGCAACCCCTTCAAATGAAATTCTTTGCATTGAAATGATGTCAGATCATCGATAAAATCCCATAGTTTCATAGGGATCAATTTTATCTTCCCAAATATTCTTTCGGATCAAATGTTCGAATCCTGGGGTGTCCGGGGTGACCCCGGAAAGTTTTTCGGCCATTTTCTCCTTATTTCGGTGGTTCCAGGGGCGGTCTGGTGGTCGGTGCGGCGATCCGGTGGGCTTCCAGTGGCGGCAGCGGTTTCTGGGATGGCGGCGCGGCAGTGGTGGTTTCCGGGATAGCAACGTGGCAGTGGGCTCCTCAACACGGTGGCGGGCTCCTCAGCGGCAGCGGCTTCGCACGGCATGGCGGGCTCTAGGCGGCGGGCAACATCGCCGATGAGGGTAAACTGGGGGTCGTGGCGCGTGACCCCGTGAGGGAACCGAGACTCCCCTTCGGCGGGTCTTCGCACGAACCAGCGATCGTCCATGAGGGCCAGTCGACACAGTGGACCGTGGGTCTGTGGCCAGGCCGCACAGTAGAGCAGCAGGCTGGGCCAGGACGGGTGGATCGGCCGGACAGGGCCGGTCAAGCCCAAGGGGGTTCGTCCACTGATTTTGGACACCCGTAACTTCCACTATGGGTGTCCGTTTTTTATGTCGTCTATGGAAGTGCAATCCTCGGCTTGATACAAAGCTTTCGATATAGTCTCTGGAAATTTTAATTCCCGAGACGGGGGCTCGGTGGCTGAAAGAACGCTGTTGTGGGTTCCCTAAAATGATTAATGTGATTTTGGGGTACTTAGGTGCAGCAGAGTGGCTGAACAAGGTCATTTCTCAAAGGAGGAAGTGAATTTAACAACTTATTAAAGGTATTCAAAAAATAAAACAAAAGAGAATAGAATAAAAACACTACTTTAAAGGATTGGGGTTTTTTTATAGTTTATGAATCTAGAAGAAGTTTGCTGGAAGAATATTGTATATTTTTTTTAGTTTTGAAATGAATTTCGATTAAAATGACACAACAAGAAGATGTTTTTTTAGAAATCTATTTTAAAAGGTGTAATCGATCTAACTCTACCTCTTCATTAACTTATTAATCATTATCATTTAAATAAATATCCACTTAATTATGATCCCCTAATTTGTTATCCCTCGAACCCTACGAGAGTTAACTTAACCACAAAGATGAAATTACTTAAACCCTAGGCTAGCTTCGGAACATGCAATCGCAGCACCCTGCTTTGATTGTTGTTATAAGGTTAGCTTATGGTCAGTGGTTAATTAGAGCACATATCCATTCTGTAAATTAGGATGAATTGTGTTTATGGATTATATTTGAACTCTATAAATTTATCTCGTATGGTCTTGTATTACCGATTAAGATTGCGCTCTCACAATTTACACAATTCCCGACCTCGCATGTTTTGTGTTAATTGTTCAATTGCTTGATTAGTTTCTTACAATTTAAAAACACAATTCATGGATCATATTAATTAAATTACAATAGCTTAATGATTCAAAATAATTCAATGAAGAGGGTAGAAGATAGATCGATTACTAAAAGACTACTCTTCCATGGGTGGCGTAATCATCGTAGAAGCGTTTTGTATGTGCAAAGGTTTATAATGGGTATAACCCAATAACGCTTCTACTAAAAAATTTCAGCCCAAAGAGAAAGATTAAGAGAAGAATAAATTTAAACAAAGCAAAAGAAAAGAGAAGAAATAAAATAAGAACAAAGAAGTTTATTACACAAACAAAATCATTACAACATGAAGGAGAAGAAGAAGGCTTCGTCGAAGGGATCCTTGCTTCAAGAGCTACCCTTATTGAAATGGTTGGATAATTGGATTGGATCCACTTCTCCTCTGACCTCAACTTCCCAATGCACGTCCCAACCCCTCCAAATGAGAAAAACTCCAATTTATAGAGGGTAGGGTAGGAGAGGTTACAAGTGGTTTCAAGTGTGAATGTGGAAATTCGGCCAAATATTTTATTCCAAATTGAACCACCCATTTGGCCTCCAAAACGCGTGAATTGAACGGCCTTCCAGAAGGATGATTTGTGTAAAATCATGTCCCCGAGCTTTTCTCAAAATTTGGGCTCAATACAAGCCCTGATGAAGAACATATGGCCCAAAAATAGAACCCATGTCCATTCTACCGAGTCCAGCCCACCATTGGATTAATGGCCCTTTTACTCCATCCAAATTCCCTTTTTAGCTCTAGTGTCCTGAATAAAAATTGTATAAAATTAAGTTATGAACACTGTTACAAAATTTAAAATTCAAATAATAAATATAAAAATATTTATCTTCGAAATACTACAGTGCACTATAAAGGGTAAAACTGGAATTTTCACCAAATTTTCAAATGAATGATCAAATCCCAAATATTTTATAAATAAACATATTTAACACAATGTGAGGAAATTATATCATTTATTATCAATAAAATATTCAACAAAATAGTGGTTTATCAACTCCCCCACACTTACCCTTTTGCACTCCTGGGCAAAACCTCATGTCATCAATATCAAATCAAAACCAATTTTAAAACACATATCTTTGAGATCAAACAATTACACACCAAGAAACAAAAGATATCATGCCTCATAAAAACCATTATTTCAAGTTCTTCATTTATTTCATTCAATATATTTCCACTTTATTTATCCTCCCATGCACAAAACACTTACCTCGCTTGAATTTTCTCTCATCACACAAATATCAATTTTTTTTTGCAATGTCTTTCTCATCCAAACTCATACAAGGGTCACCATAGGCTTGATAGATTCCTACATCACTACCCGATGTGAGTCAAGGACATATGTTTATCATGAGGACTTTTTAGGGTTGTTCTTTGGCTTTTGGTTGGTAGGATTTAGATGTGAAAAATTCTGAGGCTGAATGAGGAGGGATTGACTCTTTTTGAAGCAAAATTGCATTAATCTAATTTTCACTTAAATATGGTCTTCTCCTCAATCCCTATAGTATCAATTCTGCTCCATAATCATGAAAAGTCATGAAAAGTTTACACCATTCATCATTTAAGCATAAAAAATTTCAATCTTCTCAAACATGATTTTCTTGAAAGCTCCAGATGGGCATAGCTTTCCACCTCAATTAGAAGCTCCAGAAAAGGCACAGCTTCACTTGTCATGAAAGCTCCAGAAAAGGCACAGCTTTCAATATAATGACTTTCTTCAGCAGCAAACACATCTCTTTAGAATTTAATTTTCCACCCAAATTATCACAAAATGTAGTAGCACAACACAAGACAGCTTCCCCCACACTTAAGCTCAACTAGATTATGCAATTTCACTTCAAGAGTTGGTTGGATAGAGAAAATTGGCTTGTAATGTGGCTAACCTAACAGGTTGTGCATGGATTCTAAGGGCTACAAGGATTAAATGTTCAAGTTAGGCCATTATAAAAAAGGATTCTTTGAAATAGGGGCTTTAATACCAAACAAATGCCTCAATCATTTAAACATATGTACCTCAAACCCTCAAGTTTTGACAGGAATAGATCAAATTCTGGTTAAATAAAGCATGGTTTAGTTCTCTCAATAAGTGAGGTGAATGTAAAGAATATGAAAATAATGGTTTAGAAGCCTCACAGGAAAGTGATTTCAAATATAAAGACAGTGAGATGTGGCATGGGATTCAAAATTCAGCGTACTTTTCATGAAATTACTAAATATTTGAACTTGAAACATAGTCATTTTCAGCATTCATTTAAGCTCAGTTTCAAGGGGTAAATTGTCTCACTTATTGATATGGATTTAAAAATGGTGATTAGAATCATTTTAGCTCAAAAGTTTCAAAAAACATAGAAAATTGTAAAATAAACACACAAAATTTGAAAAACACAAAAAAAAATTGGTTTTTTTTAAACAGGAAAACAATTGAAATTACTAAACTAAAAAGTTCCCTCCCCCACACTTAAAATATTTCATTGTCCTCAATGTGAACCTATGAGATGATATATGAAAATTAAATGCATAATTTTTAAATAGGACAAATAATATAAAAGTGAAAGGGTTAGGAACAGCCCGATGTGATCAAGTGATGATGGGGTCATGCAGTGTGATAAAATCCACTGCATCAGTAGGAAGTCCCTCAATGTATCTCTTCAAATGTTGCCCATTGACTGTAAAGATTCTTCCAGTGTCCCCTTGTGTGATCTCCACTGCACCATAAGAAAAAACATTAGATACAATATAAATACCTAACCATCTGGAATGCAACTTACTAGGCATCAGCTTCAGTCGTGAACTGTAGAGAAGGACTTTCTCTCCAACATGAAACTCCCTTTGTTGGATCATTTTTTCATGAGCTGCTTTTGATCTTTCTTTGTAGAGCCTTGAGTTCTCATATGATGACAATCTAATCTCCTCAAGCTCTTGAATTTGTAGCTTCCTTTGGATTCTAGCTTGGGCCAAATCCATGTTGCATTTCTTTATAGCCCAATAAGCCTGATGCTCAACTTCCACGGGGAGATGACACGCTTTCCCAAAAACAATCCAAAATGGGGACATACCAATGGGTGTCTTGTATGATGTCCTATAAGCCCAAAATGCATCATCCAAGCGCTTGCTCCAATCCTTCCTATTTGGTTGCACAGTTTTCTCCAAAATTTGTTTCAACTCACGATTTGAAACCTCAGCCTGACTATTTGTTTGGGGGTGGTATGGTGTTGATGTTTTGTGTGTCACCCCATACTTCCGAAGGAGGGAAACAAAATTCCTATTGAAAAAGTGTGTCCCTTGGTCACTGATGATGGCCTTTGGTACTCCAAACCTGCAAAAAAACTGAGCCTTGACAAAATCTACTACAACATGAGAATCGTCAGTCCTGGTGGCCTTGGCCTCCACCCATTTACTCACATAATCAATAGTAACCAAAATATACAAAAATCCAAATAAACTAGGAAAAGGACCCATAAAATCAATTCCCCAAACATCAAAAATCTCACAGAATAAAATGGGTTGTTGGGGCATCTCGTGCCTCCTTGAAATATTTCCAGTGTGTTGGCAATGAGAGCATGACTTACAAAACACATGGGCATCATGGAATAAGCTAGGAAAATATAATCCAGAGTCCAAAACTTTCCTAGCTATCTGTTGGGGTCCAAAGTGTCCACCACATGCAAGTGTATGACAGAATTGCAAAATAGACTCAAACTCGTGATCAGGAATACACCTCCTAATAACTTGGTCACTACACATGCGCCATAAGTATGGATCATCCCAAACATAAAATCTTGACTCACTCTTTAATTTTTGGACTTGATCTTTCTTTAAATTTTCAGGGATTTCAGAGGCAACAAGGTAGTTAACTAAATCAGCATACCAAGGATGCGTACCTGAGATGGTATAGAGATTATCATCGGGGAAAGTGTCCCGAAGTGGTACCTGATCCAAGGTGTCATCCTCTAGTGTGTGAGTAAGCCTACTCATGTGGTCTGCCACCAAGTTTTCTGACCCATTTTTGTCCTTTATCTCGATGTCAAACTCTTGAAGAAGGAGCATCCAATGGATAAGTCATGGCTTTGCATATGGCTTCTTCAAGAGGTACCTCAGAGCTGCATGGTCAGAAAAAACAACTACTTTAGAGCCCAATAAATATGAACGGAATTTATCTAAAGCAAATATGACAGCAAGAAACTCATTTTCTGTGGTAGTGTAGTTTGATTGGGCTGAATCCAATGTCCTTTATGCATAGTCAATCACATGTGAACATCCTTCCACCCTCTGAGATAAGACAGCTCCAACCGCGAAGTTGGAGGCGTCACACATAAGCTCAAAAGGAAGGTCCCACCGCGGGGGCTGTATGATCGGTGGAGTGATCAGACACTTCTTTAGCTCATCAAATGAATTCCTACAAGAAACATCAAACACAAATTCAGAATCCTTTTGAAGTAATCTTGACATAGGAAGATCAATCTTACTAAAATCTTTGATGAAGCACCGATAAAATCCCGCATTCCCTAGGAAATATCTCACATCACGCACACATGAAGGATATGGTAAGGATGAAATAATATCTACCTTTGATCTATCAACCTCTATCCCATGTTTTGACACTACATGCCCTAAGACAATGCCATTCTCTACCATGAAATGACACTTTTCAAAGTTCAGGACCAGATTCTTCTCAATACAATGATTCAATACCTTTCCCAAACTAATTAGACATTCATCAAATGAAGACCCATACACTGTAAAATCATCCATAAATACCTCCATGCAGGTCTCAATAAAATCAGAAAAAATACTCACCATGCATCTCTGGAAGGTACCTGGGGCGTTGCAAAGTCCAAATGGCATCCTTCGGTAGGCAAATGTGCCAAAGGGATAGGTGAATGTAGTCTTCTCCTGATCCTATGGAGCTATAGGAACCTGAAAATATCCAGAAAATCCATCCAAGAAACAATAGTGTGTCTTCCCAGCTAGTCTCTCAAGCATCTGATCAATAAATGGGAGGGGGAAATGGTCCTTACGAGTGGACTGATTTAGTTTCCTATAATCAATACACACACTCCAACTGTTTTTCACCCTCATTGGAACTAACTCATCTTTCTCATTTTTAACAACAGTAACACCACTTTTCTTAGGCACAACCTGAATTGGACTTACCCACTGAGAATCACAAATGGGGAAGATTAAACCTGCCTTGAGCAATTTCTCAACTTCTTTTTTAACAACTTCTAGGAGGGTGGGATTGAGTCTCCTTTGTGGTTGCCTCACCGGTTTAGCCCCATCCTCCAAGATAATCCTATGCATGCAAATGGAGGGGCTAATACCTGATATGTCAGCCAAGGTACACCCAATCGGCCTGATGTTCTCCTTCAAAATATTAAAAATATTTTCTTCATGTTCAAAAGGGATATTGTTAGCAATTATAACAGGTAATCTCTCACCACTCAACAAGTATGAGTATTTCAGATTTGGTTGAAATGGCTTGAGTTCTAATGAAGGAGGGTTTAGTATGGATGGATACATTGAAGGAACTGAAATATGTGCACAAAGAGCATTAGTATCAGAATAGAAATCATCAAAATCAGAGAATAAAGCATCAAATCCATCTGTATACTCAATATCCATGTCATAATCAGAGTGAACATGATCAAAATCAGAATATGAATCCACATCAAAATCAAATCCAAGAGATGATTGTGTATCAGCAACATGTGTGGAAGTGCTCTTAGACATCAAACTCGAACCAATACTCATAATCTCCCTAAGCATAGGACAACCAAATTCTATGGAGTTTTTATTTTGTGGTTCAAAATGGGAGATAACAAATGCAGAATGATCCTCTAAGGGTTACTTCATGGAATCCATAACATTAAATATCACAACTTCATCTCCAAACTCCATGGAAAGTGTACCCTCATTGACATTTATGATAGCTTTTGTAGTTTTGAGGAAGGGCCTACCTAAGATAATGGGGGCATGAGAACTTACCTGATCATCCTCCATGTTAAGAACATAGAAATCCACTGGAAAGATCATGTCTCTTACCCGGACAAGTACATCCTCAAGAACTCCCGCTGGATATGTCGTAGCTCTATTCGCCAAATGCACCACTACTCTTGTTGGCTTCAACTCACCAACCTGCAAGGAAGAGAATACAGAGTGAGGTATCACATTTATTGAAGCTCCTAAATCACAAAGAGCATCAGAGAAGTGAAACTCCCCTATGGTACATGGGATGGTGAATTTCCATGGATCCTTGCACTTTGTCAGCATTGCTAGAGTTGGTGTAATGAGTGCTGACACATTCCTTCCAAGATTGATCCTCTCATTTCCCTTGATCCCTCTTCGATTGGTGTAGAGTTCTTTTAAGAATTTGTCATACCTTGGGATTTGCTTAATGGCTTCAAGTAGAGTAATGTTGATCTCAACACGCTTGAATGTGTCCAAAACCTCCTTTTTCATTGCTTCTTCAGCCATATTCTTGGTTTGAACAACCCTGTTTGGAAAAGGAAGGGGTTTAGGAGGAACATCATCAATATTTTTCTTACCTTTATCTTTCTCCTTGGATTCCTCATCAGTTGGTTTGGAATGCGGATGCTCCGGAGTTGAGGTGAATCCCGGTGGAATGGTAGGTACAGATGTATCGTTTATTTGCTTCCCACTTCTCAATGTGATGGTACTAACATTCCCCTTTGGATTTGGAGTGGGTTGGGAAGGTAGATTTCCATAATTCTTACTCACAATTTCATGGAGGGTGGTGGCAATCTGGCTCATTTGAGTCTTCAAATCCCTCAGCTCTGAACCTTGACTCTTTAGCTCATTCTGTTGATTAAGAACAATTTTCTTCAAAAGGTCATCAGTGTTAGAATCTACCTTGGGTGGGGGATTCCATTTTTGTTGTCTTGTTGATGTTTGAGCTTCAAATCTCCATTGGGGTTGTTGGAAACCCTGCTGGTAAGGCGGAGGCTGCTAGAAGTTTGGTTGAAAAGGGGGCCTTTGTTGTTGTCCAGATCCATACCTCATGTCCGGTTGATCTTTCCACCCTTGGTTGTATATTGGAGAAAATGAATCAAACCTCTTGTGGGGATATGGTTGTTGTTGCTGCTGAAATGGTCTCCCTGGTAATACTGTTGCGCAATCCTCTGTCTCTTGTAGTTATGGGCAACAGTCAGTTGGGTGGCTTGTCTCAGTGCAAATGCCACAAGGCCATGAAGGAGGGGGTAGAGATGTCTTTTGTGCCAAAGCAATTTGCCTCACCATAGTTTTCAATTCTTCTAACTTGGTATCAATCAAATGACTCTCAAGAGAAGAAGGACTTACCTGATATACTCCCCTGATATGTGGTGTACCTCGATCACCAAATTGTTGGGAGTTTTGGGCCATCTTGTCGATCAATGCATGTGCGGCTGATGGTGTTTTGTCCACCAATGCTCCTCCAGTTGTAGCATCCACCATGCTCCTCTCCATGGGTGTGAGTCCTTTATAGAAGTACTGAATGAAGAGTTGCTCACTGATTTTGTGATGTGGACAGCTTGCACACAACTTCTTGAATCACTCCCAGTACTCATACATTGACTCCCCTTGTTCTTGCTTGATCCCCGATATCTCCTTTCGAATAGAAGTGGTCCTCAATTCTGGAAAAAATCTCTGCAAGAAAAGACGTTTTAAATCCTTCCAACAAGTTACATCTTCAGGTTGAAAATAATACACCCAATCCTTCGTAGCTCCATCAAGTGAGAATGGGAATGCTCTTAATTTGATTTGATCTTCAGAAACATTTCTTGGTTTTAAGGTTGAGAAAACCACATGAAATTCCTTAAGGTGTTTATTGGGATCCTCACCAGATAAGCCATGAAACTTTGGAAGAAGGTGAATTAATCCAGATTTCAATTCAAATTCCGATTCGAGGTTTGGGTATTCAATACAATTTGGTTGATAGTTAATATCTGGTGCAGCCAATTCTTGAATGGTTCTATTAAGTTCATTTACATTATTTCCAGCCATTGGTTCCTATTTTATGTTTGAATTTGAATTGCTTCCAATTTAAATGTTTCCAGTGAGGAATTCACCAACTGGTTGAATATTGAAACTTCCCATAGATTGAGAATGTCTGATTCATGCCCTAAGGCTGCATTCAATATCAGGGTCAAGATCTAAGAGATCTTCGGGATTAGTTCGTGTCATCAATCAATGAAATATGAAAAGAAGGAAATTAGACCATAGTAAAATAAAAATTAAAAGTTTTAGTTAATGGTCCAAAAAGAAGTAGAAGGAAATAAAAGAATAAGGAAAAAAATCAGATTGGGTAAATACGGAAGAAAGAAGAGAGGAAGAGAATAAAATGTAAAACAAAATAAATACCTCTAATTGGTTGAAATAATTACTTGACTCCCTGGCGACGGCGCCAATTTGAAAGAGTGCTGTCGTGGGCGCCCTCAAATGATTAATGTGATTTTGGGGTACTTAGGTGCAGCAGAGTGGCTGACCAAGGTCGTCTCTCAAAGGAAGAAGTGAATTTAACAACTTATTAAAGGTATTCAAAAAATAAAATAAAAGAGAATAAAATAAAAACACTACTTTAAAGGATTGGGGTTTTTTTATAGTTTATGAATCTAGAAGAAGTTTACTGGAAGAAGATTGTATATATTTTTTTTTTGAAATGAATTTCGATTAAAATGACACAACAAGAAGATGTTTTTTTAGAAATCTATTTTAAAAGGTGTAATAGATATAACTCTACCTATTCATTCACTTATTAATCATTATCATTAATATCCACTTAATTATGATCCCCTAATTTGTTATCCCTTGAACCCTATGAGAGTTAACTTAACCACAAAGATGAAATTACTTAAACCCTAGGTTAGCTTTGGAACACGCAATCGTAGCACCCTGCTTTGATTGTTGTTCTAAGGTTAGCTTATGGTCAGTGGTTAATTAGAGCACATATCCATTATGTAAATGAGGATTAATTGTGTTTAGGGATTATATTTTAACTCTACAAATTTATCCCATATGGTCTTGTATTACCGATTAAGATTGCGCTCTCACAATTTACACAATTCCCGACCTCGCGTGTTTTGTGTTAATTGTTCAATTGATTGCTTAGTTTCTTACAATTTAAAAACAAAATTTATGGATCATATTAATTGAATTACAGTAGCTCAATGATTCAAAATAATTAAATGAAGAGGGTAGAAGATAGATTGATTACTAAAAGACTACTCTTCCATGGGTGGCGTAATCATCGTAGAAGCATTTTGCATGTGCAAAGGTTTATAATGGGTATAACCCAATAACGCTTCTACTCAAGAATTCCAGCCCAAAGAGGAAGATTAAGAGAATAAGAAATTTAAACAAATCAGAATAAAAGAGAATAAATAAAATAAGAACAAATAAGTTTATTACACAAACAAAATCATTACAACATGAAGGAGAAGAAGAATGCTTCGTCGAAAGGATCCTTGCTTCAAGAGCTACCCTTATTGAAATGGTTGGATAATTGGAGTGTATCCACTTATCCTCTTTTCTCAACTTCCCAATGCACGTCTCAAACCCTCCAAATGAGAAAAAAGCCAATTTATAGAGGGGAGGGTAGGAGAGGTTACAAGTGGTTTCAAGTGTGAATGTGAAAATTCGGCCAAATATTTTATTCCAACTTGAACTGCCCATTTGACCTCTAAAACGCGTGAATTGACCGGCCTTCCAGTAGTATGATTTGTGCCAAATCATGTCCTAGATCTTTCCTCAAAATTTGGGCTCAATCCAAGCCATTATGAAGAACATATGTCCCAAATACAAAACCCATGTCCATTCTGCCGAGTCCAGACCACCATTGGATTAATGGTCCTTTTACTCTATCCAAATGCACTTTTTAGCTCTAGTGTCCTGAATGAAAGTTTTATAATATTAAGTTATGAACACTGTTACAAAATTTAAAATTCAAATAATAAATATAAAAATATTTATCTTCGAAATACTACAATGCACTATAAAGGGTAAAAGTGGAATTTTCACCAAATTTTCAAATGAATGATCAAATCCCAAATATTTTATAAATAAACATATTTAACACAATGTGAGGAAATTATATCATTTATTATCAATAAAATATTCAACAAAACAGTGTTTTATCAGTGGAGCTTCACGCTCGTTAAGTACTACGCCGGGATTCTTCCTTCGGATGGCGCGAACACATCCGAAGTCCGTTTAAGGCGCTGTTAGCGGCGTTGTGAACCTGGATTCAAGATGAAGTGGTCCAAGGTGGTTTTAGCATTGAATTCGGAGTTGAGGTCTGGGCCCCGTGGACCGTCTTGTAAGCTGTGAGCAGTGTTTTGCAACTTTTTCATCAGACGTCCATTCGAGGCAAATGAGATGTCATTTTGGAATTTTTTTAGAGCATCATGATAGTGCAGTTGGCCCGACCTCTTTCAGGACCGAGGTGTGGGCCCCACAAGATGTTTTATGGGCATAAAATGGTGTTGAATAACTTTTTCGTTGGGAGTCTGTTTCCAGCGAGTAAGTATCCTATCTCGTGTGTTTTTCCGCGAGGATTGTAACGATGTAATTGGTTTGGGCGTGTGGAGCCTCTTTTAAGATCTCATTAAATGTTTAAACATAAAAGGAAGTTGGTCGGAGGTTGCTTTGATGCACTCTGACCCAACGCACGGTCGCGATGTTAGCGACACCTAATGATGGTGCAGACAGCGTAGAGTTATCAGACTAGTTTTGGGTTTACCCTCCAGTGGGGTTGGGCAGTGGGTTACCTGTTGACCTTAGGGTTTACCCTCCAATGGGGCTGGGAAGTGGTTTTCCCATTGACTTTAGGGTTTACCCTCCGGCAGGGCTGGGCAGTGGGTTACCAGATGATCTTTTAGGGTTTACCCTCCAGCAGGGCTGGGCAGTGGGTCACCCGACGATCTTTTGGGGTTTACCCTCTAGTTGGGCTGGGCAGTGGGTTACCCAGTGACTTCTTTCAGACTCTTCCCCTTTCAACGAGGCTATTCAATGTTCTTTCTCCGTGGTTACTGGAGTGGGACCTTTTGGTGGTACAGTTTAGCGATGTGGCAACTTTGACATGTGGTACTGTTGGGAATCAGTGATGGCTACCCTTAGAACTATTGGTGACTTATCCTAGGCTGGGCTTAGAGATGGAGATCCCCTTACACACTCGTTCGGGTTTCTTGTTGAGCATATATATATATATATACACCCTACTTTTTTTCTCACTCCTTGGGTTCAGTTACTCTCCTTCTAAGAGGGGAGAAGACACGCGGGGTATTCCACGTGATTTCTGTGTCTAGTTCCTCTTGGTTGGACGAGTCTACCCCCTTTATTCTATTGGGTTGAGATGCTCTCTATTTACTGTACTCTTCTACTGTTCCTTGTTTTGTCTTCTGCTCGCTGTTTTGGTGCCTCCTTTGTTTCTCCCTCGAGCTTTCGGGGCATCCTACTGAGTATCCTTATACTCACCCCTTCTTGGGATTTTCCCAAACTTGGTGTGCCCTTGCAGACAAAAGATGGGTCGATCGAGACTACAGAGGAGCGTAGAGGACACAGGAGCTTGGGCTGTGTTCAGTGGACGTAGTAGGACTCTCAGGTGTGAGACTCACCAGTTGTTTACTTTTGTTTACTTGTTTCTGGGTTGTGGCACCTTTTGGGTTGGGTGCGTGTTTTTTCCCTTTTCTGTTTAGTATCTGTCAGTACTTTTCAGTACTTTACTTTTTAATATTTATATGTTGATGCATGACTGTGGTTGGGTTATAGTTGTTTGTCCATTGGTTTCCTTTTTTACTCTGCACTTATGCATTGATTGGGCAGTGTGTGTGTGTGTGTGTGTGTATAGGTATTTAGGAAAAGGTCTCCCCGAGATTGTTACGCCTTCGGCGCTTGTCGCCAACCCCTAGCCTATGGAGGCAGGCTTGGGGTAGTTACAGCTCGAGACCAGTAGGGTCGAATCGTGACAAAGTGGTATCAAAGGTGGTTTGTTCCTTGGGGCATTGTTCGGACGTCCCTAAAAAGGAATTGGTTGGGATTTAGGGAAATAGTTTCGACGTGTCTCAAGAGCGGATCTCAGGCCAGGGAGTCTAGTGATGGTACGGGCAGCCGACGTATCCATCACCAGGACCCTGATAACCCACTTGTCGACTCAGCATGCTGAGACACTTATTGCAGGGAACTTTGAAATATGCATCCGGTAGGATTGAGTCTTTGATTATCCTTGTTGGGTTAGCTCCCCTTTGTGATTACTATTATATATATATATATATATATATATATATATATATATATATATATTCTCATCTGATCACGATAATCCTTGATAATTTTCAGGATGCCCCCATGACAACAGCCAACCAGGTTACCCTCTCCAGTTTGTGACAACGACCTGGCGAGTGACGAGGCGTCAGTTCAGGGACCCTCACGTGATTCCCTTCCACCCAGTGCTTCATCAGTAGCCCCTCCACCTGAGGAGCGGCAGTTAGTACCGGCAGCATAGGCCGAGGTTGAGCACAGGCTGAGTGCGCTCTGAGACTTTCAGTGTCAGCGACCGCAGAAGTTCCACGGAGACCTGGATCCCCAGGCAGCGGAAGACTGGATAGAGTCCGTGGACCGACTTTTCAGGCTGGTATAGACACCAGCGGACTAGATGGTAGCCCTAGCTACCAGCCTTTTCCTCGGTATGTCCGGGTGTTGGAGGGGGTTGGTTACGCAGACCCACGACGAGGTCTCTCTCACGTGGGATAGCTTCCAGTAGCTCTTCTGGGAGGAGTACTCCCCCTCTTGTTTACGCTCCATTCGGATTCAAGAGCATCTAGAGGTAAAGCATGGGGGGATGGCCGTGGTGTAGTACTCATCCCGGTTTACCGATCTGACACGCTACTCGCAGGATATGATCCACAACATTTACTTTCGGGCGCAAAAGTTTGAGTAGGGTCTTTGTAGGGAGATCTGTGCTATTGTAGTACCCCTATGCATCCCTACTTATATCAGGGTGCTAAAGCGGGCACTCGTGATGGAGAGCTTCTTGGCTGAGGGACGCCAGCTGATAGGGCCTAGTAGTGGCTGCTTCAGAGGAGAGTCCTTGGTGACAGGTAGGCGGCAGAAAGCAGAGCCTTGGTTGAGGAGGCCCTTCCGTGAGAAGATGCAGGGGTAGGGTCGTACACCACAGTGGCATCGTGGAGAACTAGGGCATACATGAGAGAGTTGGTGCTATGCCTGTAGTGGATGGGGCCACCTAGCACGAGACTGCCCGACCAGGCGTACCGAGCAGCCGTGGTAGGTAGGGGGCACACCGTAGCGCCAGAGGCAGCACCGTGACCAGGGATCCCCCAGGCGAGGATAGGGTGGTCCTCAAGGAGGCGATGCAGGCAGAGTGGAAGGACCTAGAGGTCTGGGACGGCATTTTGAGGTCCTTCCACCACCACCATCGGGCAGCCCACACTGGGCTCAGGGAGCTGGCAGTAGGGGCCGCGGGAAGCTTCAGGCTATGGGTGTTCTTGACCCCCTATCACATGAGATGGTTCGAGGTACACTTTGTGTTTACTCTACGCTTGCTTCGGTACTAGTAGACACAGGCGCCAGACACTCCTTTATATCACTGCTTTTGGTATGGGAGTTGGACCTTCCAGTAGAGGCGCTGACACCTGCACTTAGCCTCGAGGTTCCTACAGGAAGTGCCTCGTTAGTGAACTTTATCTGAAAACAGTGCGAACTATCATTCGGAGGAATGATTTTCATGTGGGACCTTCTCGTTATCACGATGTAACCTTACGACGTCATCTTGGGCATGGATTAGCTTTATATGGTTCATTCCCAGACCGACTTTCATCACAGACGAGTCAGAGGAGTGTTTTCTGATGGGATGAGGTTCACCATCCTTGGTGAATGAGACCTCGTGGCAGAGCAGATGGGTACTCTGAGTAGGAGACCCCAGCCTTTTTCGCACCAGTTGGCGAGCATGGATCTTGGAGTAGTAGATGCTACAGGTAACTAGATCCCTACCATTGTAGAGGACTACATGGACGTCTTTCCCGAGGATATCCCGGGACTACCTTCGAGGCGAGAGATGGAATTCTCCATTGACTTAATGCTATGGTTGAGCTCGAGACTATGATGAGCCAGTGCTGGTGCCTACTGCTTCGCCAATATTAATGACAATACGGTATGTTCTATCTCTATTTCAGGTGCCAATGCCTATTGTGAAATGATGGTACACCTACTATACTCTCTATTTAACCTATTGGGGGTGGCCTGAAAGGTGACAAAAGGGTGAGGAGGGGAGCGGTATCATCGGGGGGTATTCGCTTCCTGCTAGTGTATTGCATGGGGGAGTTCTGGAATTGCATTTTGGGGCTCATGAGTGGTTGGTTTGGAGTATTGGGACATGAGGTTCGGAGACTAAGATCATAGTTGTTGAAGTGGCGGTACGGTTTAGCGCTCAACACCCAGCATGCTTTCAAGTTCAAAGGGCATTCTACTACCTATATTATACCGATGTTTCATAAAAAAACATTCATATGGGTTGGGGTTGGAAGGCCAATAGATCCACATGAGATAGTAGCATCGGTATCATCAAAGCATCATTCTCTTCTTCTTGGACTGGTATGCCTCATCTGCAGTTGAAATGGGGGTCCTACTGTGTGTCGGTACTGTGGTTTTATTTTTGTCGAAAGTCTTAGGAACTATAGTATTGAGGTATGGTAGACCAATAGTTGAGATTTTCATTCATAATTGAATATTCATAATTTCATCGAGTATATCCCGACCCTCCCTAAAGGTGCTACTGAATATATATGAGGGTTTAGAACCTTCTGAACTCTCTCTTAGTTCCCCGCCAACTAATTCTAAAAGGTATACTTCTTTTTCTCTTCCAGCTAGTTCTGGTTCTCTTGAGAGTGGATATGGTTTCATGTGAGCTCCTAGTCATTTCAAGGTACCTTGGATGTTTTGGGGTCAGAGCTAACAGCTATGGAATTCCTGGGGCTGGTAGCAGTCTCAATTCTTGTATGCTTCACACATGGTCGAGCTAAGGATTTCATAACTTCTTTCACAATATATATAAGTATCAGGTTTCTTCTCGCCTCTTAAGACATTTGAAACACATAAGGGTCTAATAATAAATCATACCTTTCGGGCGTTGCCACCGCTCAATCCAACCCTACAGAAAGTTGGTATTCAAGAGATGGAAACTATGTCAAGAAGGTGGAATAAGGAATAAGAATAGGGATCCACATCGAACGGACGAGCATCATCACTGGTACTTATATATATTATGGCAGACACAAAGATGAAGATAGAGACGAGCTAACATGTAAAGTAGTGGAATGGAAAAGGATGGTATCCCACTCAGGACAGTACATAGAGTAAGGTTGGCTCTATGCGCGAGAGGAAAACTACATGGCTTTGGCGTGACGAATTCCCCCGCCGTTTTCATGGCTTCGATGAACAAGATATTCCAGCCGTACTTGGACTGGTTTGTGGTTGTCTTTATTGATGACATACTCATCTACTCCGCGACGGAAGAGGAGCATGTGTAGCACTTGAGGATGGTCCTAGACTTACTCTGGGAGCACCAGTTGTATGGGAATCTCTCGAAGTGTTAATTCTGGATTCATGAGGTTCACTTTCTAGGACATGTCATTACGAAGCAGGGATTGGCCATAGATCCTGCAAAGATAGAGGCAGTGCTTGCTTGGGATCCACCCAAGAATGCGTCAGAGGTGTGGAGCTTCCTTGGTTTGGCAGGGTACTACAGGAGGTTTGTGAAATATTTCTCCAAGATTGCCACCCCTTTGACCGCATTGATGTAGAAGGGATGACCGTTCTCCTGGATTGATCAGTGCCAGAAGGCCTTCGAGGAGTTGAGACAGAGGCTAACTAGTGCTCCAATGTTGAGGCTTCTAGAGGATGGCGTTGAGTTCATAGTATACTGCGATGCTTCAGGAGATGGGCTCGGGTGTGTGATGATGCAGTAGAGAACAGTGATTGCATATGGGTCGAGGTAGTTGAGGCCCCATGATCAGAATTATGCGACTCAAGATTTGGAGCTGGCAGCAGTGGTCTTCACCTTGAATTTATAGAGACAATACCTTCTGGGTGAGTGTTTTGTGGTCTAATCAGACCACCAGAGCCTCAAGTACATCTTCACTCAAAGGTATTTGAATCTGAGGCAGAGGCACTGGCTGGAGTTTTTACAGGACTATGATTTTGAGATAGTCTACACTCCAGGGAAGGGAAACGTAGTAGCAGATGCTCTTAGCAGGAAGTCCTATGCTCGGTTAGTGCGGGAAGCTTCAGATCAGTTCGCTTCCTTATGGCTGACCTTGGTGGAGCAGGAGGGTATAACTTTTCTGCAGTTAATGGTGTTGACTCTGCTCCTTGAGCGTGTGAGAGAGTCACAACTGGGGGATGTCGACAGTGAGGTACTACATGATCAGATATCCACGGGCGACACACCTAATGGGTATTCTGAAGGAGGGAATCACAAGATCCTGTTCCAGTGGTGAGTTGTAGTACCATTGGAGATGTGGGAGTTCCACACTTCTCCCTTGTCTATACATCCCGGTGTGGGGAAGATGTATAGAGAACTTCAGCGGTAGTTTTGGTGGTCTGGCATTAAGCGGAGCGTAGCTGAGTTCATTTCTCGGTGTCTTACCTGTCATCAGGTGAAGGTGGAGCATCAGGTTCCGGCAGGGTTGTTGAATCCCCTTGAGATCCCGGAGTGTAAGTGGGATGGAAGATCTATGGAATTCGTCACAGGGCTCCCACGCACAGTAAAGGTCCATGATTCCATTTGGGTGATAGTGGGCCAACTCATGAAGTCAGCGCACTTCCTTTCCATCAGGGAGAAGAGCTCGGTAGAGAGTCTGGGGTGGCTGTACGTTCGGGAGATTGTCCTCCTTCATGGAGTACCCTCGATGATCGTCTCCGACCATGACATGCGGTTTACATCGCGATTGTGGTGAGGCCTGCAGGAGGCATTCGGGACCCAGCTACTGATGAGTATAGCTTTTCACCCCCAGATGGACAGGCAGATAGAGCGCACTATCCAGGTGTTGGAGGATATGCTCAGGGCATGCATATTAGACTTTTTCCTGAGCTGGGAGGATCACCTACCCTTGGTGGAGTTCGCATAAAACAACAGTTATCATTCTACTATCGGCATGGAACCTTTTGAGGCCCTCTACGGGAGACCCTGCAAGTCACTGTTGTACTGGATGGAGGTTGGGGAGACCTCCCTCGTGGGCCCAGAGTTGGTTTAGGTGACGAGGGAGAAGGTGCAGGTCATCTGTGAGCGGATGAGGATGGCTTAGAGCAGACAGAAGTCCTACGCAGATTTTCGTCGTAGGCCTTTATAGTTCGAGCAGGGGGACCATGTCTTTTTGAGAGTCTCTCCGTGGTGTGGTACACGGAGGTTCGTCCGGGGTGGCAAGCTATCCCCAAGGTTAATTGGGCCCTTTGAGATCATGCATAGGGTCGGCGAGGTTGCCTACTGTCTTTCTCTACCCCCACAACTGGAGAGGGTGCATGACGTCTTCCACGTGTCGCAGTTGAGGAAATATGTGCACAACTCCATGCACGTTATCGACTGGGGAGAGATGGACATTGAGGATGGAGCCACCTTTGCGGAGCACCCAGTGGTGATTGAGGACCGGAAGGAGCGAACACTACGCGGATGGACCATTCCATTGGTTCGTGTGCTGTGGAGCACAGGAGAGTGCAGGAGAGCACCTGGGAATGGGAGAGCCAGATGCGGGCTCAATATCCCGAGTTGTTTTTGTAGTTTTGTTTTTCGAGGAAAAAAACTTAAAGGAGGGAATGATGTAAGAACCCGAGTTTTGAGCCTGTGAGACTTTGAAATTTTCTTGATGTTATTCCAGAGCAGGGCGTTCAGATGACGGGTGATTCTGAGCCCTGGTGCAGCTGGAATTAAATTTTAAGTTTGTTCGCACTAGACATTCCAAATAAGAAGAATAACTCATAAACGGTTGCTCGGATGGGAAAATCGAGGGCACTATTGAGTCTGGAATGTACCGTTTACCCTGGGAGGGGTGTAACTTTCATGGGCGTGGCCCTTCTATGGAAAATGCCACCAGGGGCGTTTTCATAATTTGGTGGCCCCTGGCATGTACTCTGTAGCTTCTGAATGGAATCTCGGATTAAAATTCTGAGACCACTGTTGTGCTCAGAACATGGATTTTACCCTAGGGGCGGCTTAACCCCGACCCCGCTGAAAGTTTGGGTATGGGGCCTACGGGTGGGGGGTTTAAGTGTTTTCTATTTAAACACACCACCCCCACCCTCTTCTCCCCCTTGTTCTTCTCCTTGGTGCAAGATCTTCCCAACAAGGTAGAACCTCCTTCAAGCCTCCCTCTCCCTCTCCAAGGTGGGTGGCGGCTCCGGTGGATCGTTGGTGAAGCGTCGGTCTATGCCCAGCGAGGTAGGCTCGTGCATTTTATATCTTTAATTCCCACAACCCCTTAAAATGCAATTATTTGCATCGAAATGTTGTCTGATCATCAAGCGAAGCCCATAGTTGCGTAGGGCTCGATTTTATCTTCCCAATGATCCGTTTGGGTCTAATTTTCGAGTCCCGGGGTGTCTGGGGTGACCCTAGGAAGTTTTCCGGCCGTTTTCTCCTTATTATGGTTGTTCCAGGGGCGGTCCGGTGGTCGGCGCGGTGGTACGGCGGGCTTCTAGCGGCAACGGCAGTTTCTGAGACGGTGGTGCGGCGGCGGGATCCTCAGCACGGCGGCGGGCTCCTCAGTGGTGGCGACTTCACGCGGCAGGGTGGGCTCCAAGTGGCGGGTGAGGTCATCGGCGAGGGTGGACCAGGGGTCACAGCATGTGACCCCGTGAGGGAACCGAGACCCACCTTCGGCGGGTCTTCACGCGGACCAGCAACCGACCACAAGGTCTAGTTGGCGCAGTGGACCGCGGGTTCGCGGCCGGACCGGGCCGGTCCAGCCCAAGGGGGTTCGTCCCTTGATTTCGAACACCCGTAACTTATACTACAGGTGTCTATATTGCGTACCGTATGTGGAAGTGAAATCTTCATCTCCAGAAAAAGATTTTTAGATGGTATTGGGAAATTTTAATTCCTGAGACGAGGGCTCGGTGGCGCATCACGCTCGTTAAGTACTATGTCAGGATTCTTCCTTTGGATGGCATGAACACATCTAGAGTCTGTTTAAGGCGTCGTCAGCAACATTGTGACCCTGGATTCAAGACAAAGTGGTTTAGGATGGTTTTAGGCATTGAATTCGGAGTTGAGTCATGGGCCCCATGGGCCATCTTTTAAGCTGTGAGTAGTGTTTTGTGACTTTTTCCTCAGATGTCCGTTCGGGGCGAATGAGTAGTCATTTTGGCATGTTTTTTCGAGAGCATCGTGATGGCGTAGTTCACCTTACCTCTTTCGGGACCGAGTTGTGGGCCCCACGAGATGCCGTATAAGTGTAAAGTAGTGTTGAATAAATTTTTCGTCAGGAGTCCGTTTCCAGTGAGTAAGTAGCCTATCTCACGTGTTTTTCTGCGAGGATTGTAATCGTGTAATCGATCTGGGTGTACAAAGACTCTTTCTAGATCTCATTAAATGTGGAAACATTAAAGGATATTGGTTGAAGGTTTCTTTGACACACTCTTACCTAATGCACGGTCGCGATGTTAGCGACACCCAGTGATGGTGCGGGCAGTGCAGAGTTATCGGACCAGTTCTGGGTTTACCCTCCAGCGGTGCTGGGTAGTGGGTTACCCATTGACCTTAGGGTTTACCCTCCAACAGGGCTGGGCAGTGGGTTAACCATTGACTTTAGAGTTTACCCTTTAGCAGGGCTGGGTAGTGGGTTACCTGATGATCTTTTAGGATTTACCCTCCAATAGGGCTGGCCAGTGGGTCGCCCAATGACCTTTTGGGGTTTACCCTCAAATTGGGCTGGGCAGTGGGTTACCTGACAACTTCTTTCAGACTCTTCCCCTTTCAACGAGGCTAGTTAGTGGTTTTTCTATATGGTTACCGAATTGGGACCTTTTGGTGGTACGGTTTAGCAATGTGGCAGCTTTGATGTGAGGGACTATTGGGCATCAGTGATGGCTACCCTTAAAATTGTTGGCGACTTATCCTGGGATGGGCTTAGAGATGGAGATCCCCTTATGCACTCATTCGGGTTTCTTGTTGAGCACATATATATATATATATATATATACCCTACTTTTGTTCTCACTCCTTGGGTTCAGTTACTCTTCTTCCAGGAGCGGTGAAGACACGCGGGGTATGCCACGTGCTTTCCGTGTTTAGTTCCTCTTGGTTGGATGAGTCTACTCCCTTTCTTCTGTTGGGTTGAGCTACTCTCTATTTACTATACTCTTCCACTGTTCCTTGTTCTGTCTTATAGTCACCGTTTTGGTGCCTCCTTTATTTCTCCCTCAAGATTTCGGGGCATCCTACTGAGTATCCTTATACTCACCCCTGCTTGGGCTTTGCTCTCACTTGGTGTGTCCTTGCAGATGACGGACAGGTCAATCGAGACTATGGAGGATCGTAGAGGACACATGATCTTGGGATGCGTTCAGTGGACATAGTAGGACTCTCGGGTGTGATACTCACCAACTATTTACTTTTGTTTACCTTTTTCCGGGTTGTGGCACCTTTCGGGTTGGGCACGTGTTTTTCCCCTTTTCTATTCATTATTTGTCAGTACTTTTCAGCACTTTACTTTTTCCTATTTAGAGGTTTATGCATGATTGTGGTTGGGTTATAGTTGTTTGTCCTTTGGTTTCCTTTTTACTCTGCACTTCTACATTGAGTGGGCGATATGTGTGTGTACAGGTATTTAGGCAAAGGCCTCCCCAAGATTGTTACGCCTTCGGCGCTTATCGCCAGCCCCTGGCCTATGGAGGCGGGCTAGGGGTAGTTGCAGCTCGAGACCAGTAGGGTCGGGTCGTGACACCGCCCCATTGAATCTTGTTTTTTTTGTTAAAAAGAACTCTTCTCTCCCTTTACTATATCAATGTATGAGAAGAAATTAAATCATGCATGAGACAAAAAAAATTACTTGGTTCACCTTTACCAAGATATGTAACAAGAGATACAAAAGAAATTTTCCTATATACTAAATCCAATAAATCACACTACTATTACAAAGTTCAGAGTGGACTGATTGTCCCTCCTGGTTCACTACCATTCACAATTTGAAAGCTCACTTCTCTATAAACTAAAGTGTTCCAATTGATCCTTCATAAGATTATTATTTTTATAACTTGAATCAATATTTTTTACATGTTATTTGGTGGATCATGAAGCTCTGATTTCATACACATTATGAATACCTCTTTACCATAGAATTACTGGGCAATCCCTTCTAATTCGCATAAAATTCACTTTCATGAAACCCGTTTCAAAAATTTTGAAAAACTACCAAATTATTTGAGAAAATTTTTAAACCTTTGAAAAAAAATTCCTTTCATGAAACTCATAAACTTTTTAAAAACTTTCTATGCTTTTTTTAAGCTCACAACTATTTATAAAACATTCTCTTTCATGAGACTTCCGTCACTCCCAAAACTGATTTTCTTATGAATCCTTCATGTAGGGAAATATTTTGTAAAATTCCTTCATGAATTCAGAGTCTTTGGATTTTTTTAAGGCTTCTTATCTTAAAATGAGGTGGGTATCCACCTATTATAGACATTTCCTCCCCCTTTTGAAACTTTCAAACTCACCACCACCTTTTCATGAAACTATTCATTCTTGCTCATGAAACTTTCAGGAAATTTTCTATTTGTGAAACTTCTTGTAATCATATAACTTACCATATTTCCTTCATGGATCGTAAATATTTTTCAAAAAATTATTTTTCATGAAGCTTCTCATAATGATGTAACTTATCTTCTTTTGTCTGTTCCTCGTCCATCTTTCATGAAACATTTTTTTAATCTCCAAAACCTTAATGACACCAAACTTTCATGAAACACTAAATTTTTTTGAATTTCATGACTTTTCCATATTTTCATGAAAAAACCCTTGAAATTTAACTTTTAGAAAACTGGATCTATCCTCTAAATTTTGGACCCCAAAAATTTAGAAAACACTAAGAAACGATGCCACTTTATATACGCATCTTTATAAACCACTTCTAGATCTTCCATACCTCTATCTTGGATATTTTTCAACATAACTTTTCAAAAATCACTTTGGAACTCCAAAACTTACCTTTTCAACCTTCTTTGTTAACAAAAATAATCTACCCAAACCACTACAAAGTTATCTTAATGGATTTTTTCCCAAAATTTATTTTTTTCCAATTTTTTTTAGTGTTGATTTAATTTAATTTATGATTATTATATTATTTTCATTGTTTAATTTTATCATATGTGTTAATTTATTTTAGAATTATCTTTTATTTAATTACTTTATTTATTTATTATTGTGCATGGTGTTAAATCTACATAATAGATTTTAAGTCTCTACATAGAATGATTTATTTGATCAGTAATAGAGCACGTGTATAAGATAATTTTTAAGGGGGTCCTATGTAAGATTATTTAAACCTTATGACTTTGTATGTGTGGGTAGAATAATTTAATGAATTCTTACATAAAATATTTTAGGAATTCTAAAAACTCTATAAGATGATTTTAATGTTTTCTGTATAAAATAAATATCCCAATTTCATATAAGATAATTCACACTATCCAAGCACATAAGATAATTATAGGGTATTAATATAATATAAAATCATGTAGGATAATTTATCCTTCTTTATTTTTGTGGCCTTCCAAGGAAGATGAATGGATATGACCCTTATCCATGCCCAAGGTCCTCTCTCGAAGATCCTTCTAAGACTAGTTTTGGATTTATTAACCAAATTGAAATCAATGACGATCTTAGTAATGATCTATTCAGATGAGATTTCCAAAGTCAATCGAAGCACTTATGATGCTATGAGGTATGTGTCAAACCCTTTAATGGATGAATATCCCATAGAGGCTAAGTTTATGTGATGAAAGGGAGTTTTTTTCTACACTGGAAATTATTGATGGAGAACCCACTTGAGCTTTATGATGGGGATTATTTATTTCCAAAAGATGGTGAAAGATGGTTTGTGATGATTGAGTAGATTCCAAACACCTGAAATTGGGAATCAAGCTTCCTCATGTGTAATATTTGATGAAAGTTGTAACGTAATGAAATGCGTGGCCGATTGTCACCTATCGACCAGTCAAGGTTCTGGTGCTCTGCTAATGTGTATAGCAGCACTCAGGTCGAATCATCGACGATGATATTTTGTAATAGTCGTTTGTTTTTAGTAGATTGTATTTTGATTGGGGGGTTTCTTTTCAGAGCTTAAATGAAGTGATTAATGAATGGTGTTTGATTTAACAATTTGATAAATATTGGGGTGAGTTTATTTTTACAGAGTTAATCTTGTGATATCCTGGATATTTGCTTTATATTGCAGTTAATTTAATACCCACTTCGCAAAATAAGGTTGATTGGAATTACTAAGTGTTAAGGCTTTAATCCAAGCCTTAACTTAACTTAGGGTTATAATCTAAATCAGATCTTGTTGATGGTAGTGTATTTATGGTTACAATAATCCATGGAAACCACATGTTAAACAAAACAAGTCATTAATCCATGACACGTTAAGTCCAATATACACAATTTTAAATTAAAGAATATTTATCGAGCAAATACTCTCAATCACTTAACATACCTAAATTTTGACTCAACCCAATAATATATTTAATCATCCATTGATATTGATATTAATCTGGTTTATATATTTATGATGATTAATTGAAAATCGAAGAAAAATAAAGGAATAAGAAAAGAGTGGTACGTCAAACACACACACACGAACAATGATGAGAATTAAAAAAACGGACTTTAGATTGAATGAGGAAGCAAAAGAAGGGAAGGTGATTCAACTGTATTTAAACTATTTTAAGAACATTAATATTAATCTACAGAAGTTGGATGAGAATAAGAGATATTGAATAAGAAACTTTCATTAAAATAGAATTACAAAACACAAACTTACAAGTTTACAAACGAAAAACAACACAAAAGTGAAAGGAAACAATGAGAGGAGTAAGGGTATCTAAAGTGAAAAATTTAGTATGGAAGGTCCTCCCAAGACCTTGTAAAGGATTTTTTCGTTCCAATATGTGCTTCTATCTTCTGAAATGTCAACCCTTTGAAGGAGAGGAGGGGGATGCATTTATAGCCCAAGGAAGTGGACTATTTTCATTCCCAATATGTCTCTCCACTTGCATCACCGAGTTGGCTATCCAGACATCCTAATCTCAAAATATATCCTTCTTCAAAGTTTTATATAATATATTTGGATGACCTCTCTCAAAATTTGGAGTCATTTGGACCTATGGATCCAAAGTTATGGCCGGTTGATAAAACAAATTTAATCTGTCCATTTCAATCCAATATTTTTGAAGTCCAAAATGTGAAAGGGTTTTTTAATAGGAATATTCCTTCAAAGCCAAATTATTAATTCAACAAAGTCGGCCATATATATCTTCTATTTCACACTGAAAAATCTCATCTTGATTTGATGATTACATCATGAGATATGTCATTAATAGTGTCTGGATTTTAATTATCGACCAAAATGGTGGGCTAGACTTAAAAGCTTCATTTGGGATCCTTTTTCTTGGAGTTGGGCCCTGAAATTTTTATACATGATTTTTTTTATAATAAAGAACAAATTGTGGAGTTTCATAAAATATGGGCATCGTTAGTGATACCGGTAACTCAATCATCATGGATGGTCCAGTTTCTTCACAAATTATTTGGGTCATCTCGTGTGGTCCATATGTGCCTTAAAATGGTAGATTTGGCCCATGATTCCTTCTAATGATATGTGAGAAATTTAATAAGGAATACTAAAAAACAATAAACACACAATTTGAATAAGTATGGTGAGATTTATAAATAAAATAGTAAACTGACTCAATTGGACTACTTCTAAAAATGCTCAAAAATTATACTTAGTATTAAAACATTAATATTTCATACAAATTATGCAAATTTCATATAAAATCAGTAAATGGGGTATATAATAAGTCATGAAAATATTAATAACATCAAATCTCCCACAATTAGTCTTTTTCATGTCCTCATGTGCGTCAAATATAAAAACATAACAAAATCATTTTCACTCACCAACAGATATTAAAATTTTGTTTTCTCCAATCAGGGGAGGTTTAGACTATTTCACTCATACATTTTGAATTACACCACAAGTTGTTACATAAACAATGTTCCAAAACTAATTCATTTTTTCATGCTCAAATTTATAAATGGAAAATGTGGACACTCAAAACTCACACCTCTCAAGATGATAAAATTCATTTGTAGAGGTTCACTCTTTCACCAACCAAAAGTGAAAATCTTAGAGTTTGAAAGAGATCTCAGCTTCCAATCCATATTAAAAGTGCACAAGAATCAATAGGTATTTTTAAGGGGTTTTTCTGTGGCTATGGGACGGTAGTAATAAAATGTCCAAGAGAGAGAAGAAGAGGGGTAAAACACCAACATAGAAAAAGAAATGCACATTTTTTTTGAAATAAAACATAGAAGGAAATGAAAACACATATTTACAAGGGAATGATTGTGTGAAGAAAGAAACAATAGAGGATGGAAATTTTAAGGGGATGAGAAGATGAAATATTTACAAACCAAAAAACTTCTCCAAATGACAAAAGAATATAATGCAAGTGTTCTTTTTTTCTCTTTTTTTTGAAATTTGAACTTGTAAAAGATCTCACACTCCCAACCCATGATTGATCTCCTCACGACACTAATTGTAATAGTTATAACAAGATCAAAGGTTGATTAAGAGTGATTTTTGACCTACCCAAGAAACAACCCAATTTTTTTTGTTCTCTTTTTTCTTTTTTCTTTTTTGATTTTTTTTATTTTTTTTTTGAACACTTGTCACTAACATTTAAAAAATTACATAAATGAAAGTACATTACATTCACCAAAACAAAATGAATGACAAAATCTCCCCCACACTGAAATGGATGTTTTCCCTCAAACATATGATAACATGGTGAAATCAACAAAGGGTACCCATAATGAAATCCTTTCCCCCCACACTTAAATTTCAAAAAAAAATGCACTGAAAATCCATGTTGATATTGGGTGGGAAAAGGTATTGGGATTGTAATGTGGCTATCAAAGAAAAGGTTTTCATAGTCTTGAAGGGGCTTTCAAAAATAGGATTAATGTAAGGGAAATGGGAGGCTATTTGGCTATTGTGATTCTCATGTGGTTCATAAAATGCCTCTATCATATTAATGCACACTAAGGTAGGAAATTCATCTTGAAGGTCCACAAACTCAAGACTCACAAATGGGGGTGAAAACACACATTTTGAAAAGATGGCCATAGGTGGCCTTGGCATGAAAGCAAATGTTGTTCCTCACGGTTTGGGAAAATCATTTTCCAAACCAAAAATTGAGCATTCAAAATTTGTTAATTTTGACACAAAATTCTTTATCCAAAGTCATGATGAAAATAAAAGAAATTTGAGATAAAAACATGTCTGTTAACTCCCCAAAATGGTTGGACAAAATTAGAAAATTGGAAGGTGAGTAATCATGACTCTTTATTTTTTTGTATTTTTTTTTTGTTATGATGCTTTTTTTTTTGTTTTTTTTTGTTTAGGTTTTTTTAGTTTTTAATAAAGATACACCCACACAAAAGAGAAATTGAAAAAGAAATGGTTTGATAAAGAAAGTGGTAAAAAAATGAAAGAGAGAGGAAGAAAAATAAATAGGTAGATAGAGGAAGATATAGAGAGAGAGAGCTAAAGGGAAAGAGGTGCCCCCTAGTTTGGATTTAGTGGGTCTCTATCTCCATATAGTGGTAGGTCAACTAGAGAAGTTGGTGATACAGTAAAAGTCAATGTCGATCCAGGATTTTGTGTCCTCTCATGGTGATGCTTTAACCTATGTCCCTTAACTGTGAATGTCCTTTTGGAAGAGGGGTCTTGGACTTGCACTGCACCAAATGGGTAAACATTAGTAATAACAAAAGGACCTTCCCAACGAGAATTAAGCTTACCTGGGTGAAGCTAAAATTGAGAATTGAAGAGCATTACCTTTTCACCTTCATGGAATACCTTTATCAGGATGTGTTTGTCATGGAGTACCTTAGCCTTTTCTTTGTACAAATTGGAATTCTCATAGGATTCAAGTCGAAGCTCTTCTAGTTTATCCAATTTCAATAATCTTTCTTCACTAGGTTTTTCACAATCAAAATTACAGGTTTTCACAGAACAAAAAGACTTATGTTGGATTTCAACTGGTAGATGACATGATTTACAAAAAACTATCCTAAAAGGAGACATCCAAATGGGTGTTTTATAGGAAGTTCGATAAGCCCAAAGTGCTTCACCAAGTCTTTCAGGACAGTCTTTTCTGGTGGGTTTTACAATTCTCTCAAGAACTCTTTTCACTTATCTATTAGAAAGTTCATCCATTCCATTTGTTTTGGGGTGATATTCAGTTGAAGTTTTATGTACAACCTCATTCTTTTTCAAAAGATATTCCATGGTTCTATTACAAAAATGGGTTCCTGAGTCACTTATCAAGGCATGTGGTGTGCCAAATCAGTGGAAGATGTGTGTCTTTGGGAACTCACTAACAGTATGTGAATCATCATTTCTAGTGGGTTTAGCCTCGACCCACCTAGAAACATAATCAACTACAAGAAGTGTGTATGAGAATCCATTGGAAGGGAGAAATGGTCCCATGAAATCGATACCCCAAACATTGAAGATCTCATGGAAAATTAAAGGCTTTTGGGGAATTTCATTTCTCTTTGAAATTGTGCCAAACTTTTGGCAAGTGGGACATGATTGAAAGAACTCATGTGAGACCTTGAAGAGTGAAGGCCAGAAGAATCCCGAGTCTAGGACCTTTCGGGAGGTCCTTTATGGTCCAAATTGTCCACCTCCAGGAAGTGAGTGACAGAATTATAATATGGAAGAATGTTCATTTTCATCGACACATCTCCTTATTACCATGTCAGCCCCAGTTTTCCAAAGTTTATTTTTTTCCCAAAAATAGTATTTTGAATCACTTTTCAACTTCATTTTTTGTTCTTTTGAAAAATTTTCAAGAAAAACACCAGAAACCAAGTAATTTACAATTGGGGAATACCATGGTATTTTTAGAGTGGGAGATGAAAGGTTCTAAGTGGGGAATTCAGGATCGATGATTTCAGAATGAGAAGAATTATAAATTCTACTCAAGTGATCAGCCACGGGGTTTTCTTTTCCGAGTCTATCTTTGATTTCAAGGTCAAACTCTTGGAGCATTAGGATCCATCTTATTTGCCTCGGTTTGGAATCACTTTTCTTGAGTAATAACTTTATAGCAAAATTGTCTGTGAAGATGATGATTTTGGCACCTAAGAGATAGGGCCGAAATTTATCTAAGGAAAAAACAACTACTAAAAGTTCTTTTTCAGTGACAGTGTGGTGAGATTGAGTTTCATCCAATGTTTTTGAGGCATAATAGATGACATGAGGAATATTTTATCTTCTTTGACCAAGAACAGCCCCAACAGCTCTATCAGAAGCATCACACATCAACTCAAAGGGTAAGGACCAATCTAGGGGTTGGATTATCGGGGTAGATGTAAGAGAAGTTTTGAGTTCAATGAAGGATCCCTTTCAAACCTCATCGAAATGGAAAGGGACATCATTTTGGAGCAATCGAGTGAGTGGGAGGGAAATTTTACTGAAGTTATGGATGAATCACCGATAGAAACCAGCATGACCGAGGAATGAACGGATGTATCGAATAGAGTTGGGTTCAGGAAGTGATTGGATCACTTGAATTTTGGCAGGATCAACTTCAATACCATCTTTTGAAACTATGTTCCCCAGAACAATCCCATTTGCAACCATGAAGTGACATTTTTCAAAATTTAACACAAGGTTACACTTGACACACTTTTGGAGGACTAGAGAGAGTGAATTCAAACAAGATTCAAATGACCCACCATAAATGGTGAAGTCATCAATGAAGACTTCCATGCAGTGTTCAATGAATTCGGAAAAGATACTCATCATACACCTATGGAATGTCGCAGGAGCATTGCAAAGGCCAAAAGGCATTCTTCTATATGCATATTCTCTAAAGGGGCATGTGAAAGTAGTCTTTTATTGGTCCTGAGGTGTGATTGGGATTTTAAAGTAGTCGTTGTATCCATCAAGAAAGCAATAGTGTGACTTTCCGGCTAATCGTTCCAGCATTTGATCAAGGAATGGAATAGGGTAGTGATCTTTTCTTGTTTCAACATTCAATTTTCTATAGTCAATGAACACACACCATTTATTCTTCACTCGAGTTGTGACTACCTCTCCATGTTCATTTGTGGCAACAGTTATCCTACCCTTCTTAGGTACAACTTGAATTGGACTAACCCATTCACTATCAAAAATTGGGTAGATAATACCAGCTTGAAGAAACTTGGTGATCTCTTCCCTAAATACCTCAAGTATGAGTGGATTGAGTCTTCTTTGTGGTTTTATAATTGGTTTGGACAATTCCTCAAGATGGATGTGATGCATGCAAAGGGCAGGGTTGATTCCTAGTATGTCATCTAGGGTCCACCCTAAGGACTTTTTGTTTTCCTCTAACACTTGAACAAGTTTGGACTCCTCAGTTTTGGTAAGTGAAGAAGAGATAATGACAGGATAAGAGTGATCATGGAAAAGGAATATATATTTTAGGTGTTCAGGTAGAGGTTTCAGATCAGTCTCATCTTTCATTTGTGTGTTAGAAAAATCAAGAATGGAGTAAGGGACTTCAGTTGCTTCAGATTCATTCTTATTAATACTGTCCAAGGTGGAGCAGTAGAGATCAGAGTTGATGTGGGATTCAAGAGAGTTTTCAAGTTCCTCTAGATTGATGGAGTCTATGAATGAGAGGTCCACATCAACTTCACCATTTATGACTTGGTTAATTATGGTGCAGATTTAACAAGATCCTTTGTCATTAGAACATAAAGAACATGGTGAATTGGGATTCGATTGACACTTAGAAGTGTCCTTAGAAGCATGGATTGAGAATGCAGAGTGATCCTCATATGGGTATCACATGGCTTGTAAAATGTTGAACTTGACCAGTTGGTCACCAAATTTCATGGATAAGATGCCTGAATGGACATCAATCTTGGTTCTCATAGTCATGAGGAATGGTCTTCCTAGAATTAGGGGAGATCGAGAAGATTTCGTCTCACCTTCCATGTCAAGGACATAGAAATCAGCAGGGAAGATAAGATCATTGACTCGGACAAGGACATCCTCAATTATTCCCTCAGTACTAGTTGTGCTTCGATTGTCCAATTGAATAACAACACCCATTGGATGTAAGGGACCTAGACCAAGGTTAGAGAATATGGATTTGGGCATGACATTAATTGAGGCTCCTAGTTCTATGAGTGCATCATCAAAGTTGGAACTTCCAATTTGGCAGGGAACCATAAATTTCCCTGGATCTTTGAAATTTATGGGAATAGACTGCTAGGTGGAAACATTTTTGAAGGTCCTAAGTTGCCTCTTGTGGGTACACAACTCCTTGAGAAACTTGGAATACTTAGGAATTTGTTTTATTGCATCTAAGAGGGGAATGTTGAATTTAACACATCTAAAAATGTCGAACATTTGAAGATCAAGTTCAAAGGACTTCCTTGGTTTAGAAATAGCTTGAGGAAAAGGAATTTGATTCCTAAGTGGAATGGAATGAGGTGAGGGAATGGATTCAAGTTCCTTTTCAAGTTTCTTTTTATTTTCATTTTATAGGTCAACATTCAAAGGAGGGTTGGAGGACTTATCTTGAGGCATAGAAATTTTCTTTATCAATCTAAGTGAAATTGCACTTACATTACCCTTGGGGTTGGGTAATGGCTGAGCTGGGAGTTAGGAATAATTGGATGGTTGCTGCTGACTAAGGTGGGATGAAAGTTTACCAATTTGGGTTTCAATGTTCTTGAGGATTGAATGGGTGAAGGAGGAAATATCTTCCACTACACTTTCCCATAGTTTCTTGGAAGAAGAGGCTTATCCCGTATTGGGATTACCTAGATTTTGGTTCTTGGGAAAGAGATTGTATTGGTTTTGGAATTGAGAAGGCTCACTAGGATAATGGAATCCGGGAGGAGGATTGTTCCTTTGAGGTTGAGGAATAAAAGGATAAGGTTGTTGGAAATTACCAACACCTTGACCATATTGAAACTGGTTTGGGTTTTTAAGAGGGAATTGGGGGGGATGATATATGGGATTACCATACCTAAGGCCTTGGTTATAGGAAGAAGAGAAGGTCTCAGAGTGAGGTTGGTTGAAGTTTCTAACAAACTGACCTGATAGTCCATACCTAAAATATATTATTGTAAGAAAACTACACAAGGGGTATGTGTTTCTCCTAATAACCCCTAAAGTCAAGGACACGTGAACAAGGAATATCCTATAACACATGAATCATGTGATCTATTTTTCTATCAGTCTAAGGGTGATAGGCCATGCTCAGAATCACCTGTGTACCCAAGGACTTCTTCAACCACTTCCAGTATCAAGACATAAATCTAGCATCTCTATCATAAATGATAGATCATGGATCTCCATGAAGATATATGACCTCCCTGATGTATGGTATCCCTATCTTGTCTGCTAATAAGGTCTATTGAATAGGTAAAAAGTGTGTGACCTTCATCAAACAAACAAAAACAACCCACACTATATCGTTTTCATGAGTTTATCTCGCTAAAACATTCATGAATTATATAGAAACATTATCCCATTTCCACTCTAGAATGAAAAATAACTATAAAATTCATGTTGGTCGTTGATGTTCCATCTTCACCTACTAATAGGTAGAGCACCGAGTGATAAAACCAACTATCTCCCATTTCATTATAGGCCACCAATATTGGCGACGTAAGTCTTGAAACATCTTGTTAACATCGAGATGAACCGCACATGATGAGTCATGAAATTCTCATATCATCTCCTTTATGATGTTAGTTGGGACCCATACACTTCCATGAAAGAATAAGGTCTCATCCCCATCCATGGTCCAACCAGAATATGAATTATAATCTGAGATACTTTCCCTTAAAAATAGGACCTCGAGATCTGAGGTTTTCTTCATTATCACCCATTCTAGAAGGGTATAGGTCACTTCTAAGGATGAGAGGATAGTATTTCCATGATCCTCCTAAACCGCAATGTGTATCTCTGAAACTAAGGCCATGACCTGCCACTCGCCAATGGCCTCCTGAACCGCCTGTGTCGGAGTCTTCCAGCTCAATGCATCAGCCACAACATTGACTTTTCCAGGCATATAAGTAATCTCAAAATCTAAGTAATGCATATACTCAACCCATCTGCACTACTTGAGATTTATTTCACATTGTTTAAAGATGTACTTGAGGATTTTTTTTATTAGTAAACAACAAAAAACTCTCTCCAAATAAATAGTGTCTCCAACAACATAAAGCATGAACAAATATAGCTAGCTCGAGGTCATATGTTGAGTATTTCTTCTCATGAGAATTCAAGTGATGAGACTCATACACTATGAATCACTCATCCTATATCAGAATAACTCCCATCTTGATACTTGATGTGTAATATTAAATAGTATAGCTCCTACCTTGCTCCGACAGAATCAGGATCGGTGCTGAATTCAATCTTCCCTTAAACTCTTGAAAGGTTGCTTCATAAGATTATGATTGTATTAATTTCACAAACTTCTTATTCAATCCAATACTAAGTGTTTCAAGGAATGAGAAATCTAAGATGAAATGTCTATAAAACCCGTCTATCCCCAAGAAAATCTATATATCAAAGATGTACTTGGGTTGCTCTCGAGAAACTATAGCTCTCACCTTCTCTGGGTCTATTGACACTTATGTATCTAAGATTATATGACCCAGGAAGTGGACTTTATCAATCCAAAAGTGACATTTACTGATCTTTACATAAATTTGATGCTCTCTTAATGTATTCAGCACAATATCAAGATGGTTGGCATGATCATGTTGAGAATGAGAATACACTAAGATTTCATCCAAAAATACTACCACGAATGAATCTAGATATGGGTGGAAAACCCAATTAATCAGATCCATAAAGACAACAGGTGACTTCATGAGACTAAACAACATGATTAGGTACTCATATAGACCATACCTACTCTATAAAGTTATATGAGTCATGTTTGAAGGTGTGGCATGAACTTGGTGATAGCCTGACCTTAAATAAATTTTTGAAAACACTATCACTCCTTGGAGATGACCAAAGAGGTCATCTATTTGAGGAATTGGACACCTTTTCTTAACCGTAATTTGGTTCAATAGTCAGTAATCCATGAAAAGCATGAGGGTACCATCCGCATTCTTGGAAAAAAGGATTGGTGAACCCCAAGGAGAATTCCTAGGGTATATAAATATTTTATCTTTCAAATATTATAAAAGTTTCTTGAGTTTCAAAATCTCTATAGGTGTCATACTATAAGGATAAATGGACACTGGTGTCACTCCTGGCACTAGCTTAATGGTGAATTGTACCTCTTGCATTGGAGGTAGCCCAGAAAAGTCTTCAGGGAAGATGTCCCTAAAAAGATCAACTATAGGAGGGAAAATAGTGGGTCATAACCCCTAATCATCCAAGAAAAGACTAATAATTTTGGATGTCACTATTCCTATCCCCTGATGCTTAGATCCTGATCAGGTCACTTGGATATCCCATTCTCCCTTATGCACATGCATACCGCCCTTTGGTGATGTAAACATTACCCTCCAGTGATAACAGTCAATATGGTCTTGATAGGGAACTAACCAACCCATCTCGATAATCACATTGAACCCTATCATATTAAGGACAAAAATATTCCATATGAAGATATGTTCACCTATCTCGAAGGGAAAATCCCTATAACAACAAATGATCTCTGATCAGATACCCAATAGGGTATTGAGAATCATCACTCCATAGAAGTTCTCTATCTTGAGGCCCAGACTCTCCATGATTTCCTCTGATATAAAAGAGTGTGATGCACTTGTTTCAAACAATGCAGACACCAAAGTAGAGACTACTATAATAGTACCTTGAATGGTATAAGATTTGATGCTCTGCTCCTCTGAAATAGGTTGCACTATATGTAATTGACCTGTACTACGACCCTAATTCATAGCCTAACTACCCTGAGAAAGCCCGCTTTTATGGCACTGATAATCCTAATTCTAATTACTTATGCCTTGTCTTCCACCTCAGATTGAGCGGATTGTGGTATTCCAACTACCTACCTGATGAGATACTACTGGTCCCTCTCTTAAATGTGGAGTAGGTATAGATCCCCACTTTCTAGGTAATGATGAAAAGGTCCTATATAAGTGTTAGATATGCCCCATCCTACCACAACCTCTTCATTATACTAGATCCTATAAACATTGGGGGTTTAGTATGTCTTGGCTTCCCACACTTGTGACATATGAAGAAATTGTCAGCATGAGGAGTTTGATAGCTACTACCCCTGTGAGAAACCTCTAAACGACACTTTCTCCCACTAGAAGAAACACTACCTTGTATGGGTGTTGAACCAACCTGGTTCCCACCATTAGCTTCCCTTATATTCCTCTTAATAATGAGGGCCTAGTTGACTAAATCAAAAATATTAGTCATCCTGAAAACATTGACCTACGATCGGATGGTGTATACCAGCCCATTATCGAATCACCTCATGGTCATAAGATCATCACTCACTGGAGTTGGTGAAAAACTCTGCAACTCAATAAAGTGATCAGAATACTCCATGATAGACACGGATCCCTATTATAGGCTCATAAACTCTCTAGACCAGTCATCCCTTAGAGTCTATGGAAATAAATAGTCATAAAAGATCATCTAGAAGTCTGCCCATATCATATCATAATGTCAGCCTTCTTGGGTAATGATATTTCACCATGGCTTGGAAGAATTGCATAGCATATAAGCAGTGAGTTTAACCCTCAGATCTGGAGGAATCTCTAGATTCTAAAATATAAAAATCATGGCCTCCAACCATGACTCAATAGCATTAGGTATGATATCCCCCAAAAATGTGGGAGGATGTTTCTTCTGTAACTCTTGATTCAACTCTTCCATAGTCGGGGAAAGTTGATTGACACCTTGTATATATTTCATCATGAAAAATAAACCTTCTTGAAACTGGGTTTCAGTTCCCATATTAGGAAGAATATATAGTGCTATGTGTGGTACTGCAGGAGGAATCATTGGTGGCTTAGGGCCCTCCACCTTAGGTGCATAGTCATCACTGCCTTCAGGGAATACGACTCAAGGTTTCCATGGTGGAATGATTCTACAATTCCAAACGCATGCCTCATAAGAGAAAAAAAATAGTTGAAATA
This sequence comes from Viscum album, assembly GCA_963277665.1. Taxonomy (NCBI): domain Eukaryota; kingdom Viridiplantae; phylum Streptophyta; class Magnoliopsida; order Santalales; family Viscaceae; genus Viscum; species Viscum album. Next base: position 1,286,200,603 of record OY728140.1, read on the forward strand.
ATTACAGATAGATAACTAGGATGGGTGCAAGCCTTCCTATAGAAAAGAACACACCTCTTTGCCTACTCCAAAATCTAGGTATAGATAATAGAGGAAAGACCATGTTAGGCTATAATAATTTAATAGATACTCCCATCTACCCACTACTAAGGTTGGGTTTGGATCTAGGTCTCATATCACATACAAGGGGTTCTGGTATATGGAGTTTCAATTACAAGGTATAGAGAAAAACATCCTTTACTTTGCAATTGGAAGCCCATTTAGCAGTAACCTTTTTCATTTAAGGATTGAAATTCATTTAATATCACAATCTTGTATATATAATACATATATATCACAGTCATGAAATAGTAGGTCCCAAACCCATAACATGGTATAATTGGCTAATTAAGGTGTCATCACCAATCTATGTAGGAAAACACCATTTATATTGATGTAGGAACTTTAATTGATCTAATTATATTCCATCTACAAGAAATGTTAGCACATTTCAATATATGATAATCAAGCACTAAATATATGCAGTAGGAAAATGCATGCAAAAAATTGATGTGGCATGGAAAAATGCATGGCATAGTAGTTTTATTATGCCTATAATGATGCATGAAATGACATGCCCTCATTTAATTAGGCATAAAAAAAATAAATCTCATTATAATAACACCAATGATAATAGCATCATAATACATGTGCATCCCCCGATGGTGAAGTCATATCAACAGTAACTTGCATAATCAATAATTACAACATCCCATCCCAGATAATTTGGGATTTCCTTGTACTTGGGTTATCTACGCCCAGACACGGGCTCATTAACAAATTAAATTACCTCCTAATATTATGTATAATAACCAAATAGTAATACAAAAGGAAAAATATTCTCTAATACTGCTTTGTAACATCTAAACCCGGGATCCACTTAACCTGTGCCCCGATTCGCTGGGTCACATGGCCTCAAGGGTTCCTCCCCATACGCTAGAGGCTACTAACTAGCTGCGAGGGTGAAAGGGTGGTATAGTGGGGAGACTGTACCATCATATCAGAGTGACATAATGAAAATAATAAATATATAGGAAACTACATAAGCATAATATAAATAAACACTATAATAACAGGACCAATAACCCACCATAGAAGAAGCATATATAAACAGATTGCATAGCATAAGCTCGATAAGAATAAACTGCGGAAGCATAAATAAAATAGAAATTATAATAATATCAAAATATGATAGGTTGAGTCATATATAATGATGATGCCATGACATGTTGATATACAAAAAGGGAGAACATGGGATATAGGGAACAAGCATATACAACATGCAATACAGAAAGGATAAAAGACTGCTCCACTAGTATCTCAAGCATATGATCAGTCCTATGATACCATGCTCCATGATATAATCCAAATAAATCAAGCATCCATAGTAGAGAGCTTTCCCTTATCCATACCTGTAGACATGTAATATACTTGGGTGCCAAAGGCGGCCTGAGTAGGGTGTGAGATTAAATCCCAGTAGGTCACCACCAATGGTGTATATAAATAATCCAACTAGTTTATATAGCAACAAAAGTGTACATGTATAAATAATAATAATCAAAGCTGAATAAATAAATACTAGTCGGCTCAACTTTCTATGGGACGCCTTGCTGGCTCTACCTGCTTTAGTATATGCAGGATTATGTCTAAACAGTAACCATATATATATATATTGTAATATATTTTATACACCCATATTCACTAAGTACGTGAGGATGTAAGTATGCATATATATGGATACTAGGTGCTAGATAGACCTAGGGCATAACTCAAGCATCCATAACTAGTCTAAAGAGCCTATAGTTTCAAGAAAAGGGTATATTCCCTAAATCTCATTATAAATGTGAGACACCGTGATCATAACTCGAGATAAGTGGGGGATACATCATTCCCAACACCCGATACAAGGGAACGTGGAATTCCATTCCCATTGTCAATATAACAGTATAACAGTGACAGATGTTATAACGGACCATACTTTACATATGTATATATTACTTCAAAATTGAATAATATTCATTACAAAACATAAAAAACCCATGCCATGAATATATAGATTTAGTGACTTTAGAAACTGGGAAACATAAACAACTAGTTCATAAGACATCTACATTGTCTCCTGCTTATTCCTTCATAACTAGACCCCTTTTTAACATATCTTACTTAATATCCTTCTTCATAGCATGGGGAAAAGAAAAATAAGAAAGGGTGAGATAGAATGCTCAGTAAAGGTAAAAAAATGAGATATCAATCACATCATAATCATAATATATAAGAACATAACATTTGAAAATCTTATCCTGGATATGAAATATCTTGATATCATGTCATGGGATAAATCATAAAAGTTCATAAAGAATCAATGAGCATATTATTATAAGTCATAACATAAGACATGGAATTTTTGGAATACACATAATCATGGAAAATAATTTAATATTAGTCAAGGTTCATTTCCAAGACCATCACTGTGAAAAAATTCCATTACTGAACTGAGTTCACTCCTCATTTTAGCCCTGTATTACTGAACTGGGTTTACTTCCCATTCCAGCCCTATATTACTAAATTGAGATCATTTCCCATTCTAACCCTATCTATATCATGAGATATAAATATTTACCCAATGAATTATAGGGAGATATAGGCCCCACCCATCTCATAATTAAATCATTCTTATGTATTCCACAAAAACATAAATCATTCATCACAACATAACCCAAGGAATAAAATGGGTTTCTTAAACATCATTCCATCATAACATAATCCATGTAAAACAAATGGATTTTATAAATAGCATTACATCATAAACACAAAAAAAAAACATATTAATAATAAGGATATTATACTTGAAACATAACCTTATTAAATAATTATATCTTAGATGAAAAATAATTTTGGTAGAACACTTGAAATTAATTCTTGAGGAAAATATCCTTTATTCTTCAAAAACATTTTCTTTTCTAAAAATTTCGTGAAAATTTAAAAGAAAATATTTTCTTTGAAAGTAACCTTGAAATATTATAAAGTAAGATTCATGGAAATAATGTGTTGTTAAAACATAAAAATCTATTCATGCCATATAAGTTAAAAGAAAACATTTTCTCGTATTTTTGTAGGATGAGTCAAAAAGTACCTTGTATCAAAAATGAAAAAAAAGATTCCTTTCATACCATTTAATAAAAATTCACAAATGGGTAAAATTGTCTTTAAAATTTTATAAAAGAATAGAAAGAATATTTTGGAATATATATTTATGAAACATTTACATGATTGATAAATATTCTTCAGTAAATACTTAAGTATAAACAACCTCATATAATAATGAGATTGTGAAATTATCCCTAACCTTAGGTATAATATCCATTATATCTATCTGAACCTCCTTTATAATGATTGTAAAAATTTAATTGAATTATTATATAATCATATTCATTTTTATGATATCATATATGATCATATTATCATCTTTTTTTAATAACATTTCATTATTACTCATTATTTGAGTATTAACTGCTTCATTTTCTTATGCATGTTTTGTCGAATAAGTTTCAGTTATCCTTATTAGTTTATGGTTATATAATTTATAAAATGATATTAATATAATATATATTATATTTATTCATTCTATACATTTATATAATCATGCTTTAATGGATATCATGTATAATGAACTGTATCGCATCGTGGAGACGGTAGGTTGTACATACGCACGAGCGACGATATCATTCCCATAATTATGAAATGGTATGAAATTGGATGGTATATATTTTTATATATAATCCATATCATGTTATAATAATCATATATAGTTATTATTTCCATCATTATACCCATCCAAGTAAGGTGGTGGTGAAAAATAGATTACACCGCAGCGTGGAGACGGTAAGTCATACGTACGCATGCATGGTAATTTCATTTTTCATAGGATGGATAGAAGGTGAAATATAATTGTTACATAATAATAATAACATCACAATATATAATTGATACTATATTTATTACTTTATAATGGAAAAAACTCATGAAGAGGAAGTAGAATAAGAAATAAGTTTGAAATAATCGGTAGAGGATATTACCTCTTCTTTGATGAGCTCCCTCTAGATCTCCTCTTAAAGCACTAGAGTTGGTCTTTGGAGAAGACCAGAAACTCTATATTGTGACTAAGGAAGTTTATAATGGAAAATTACATGGGTTATATGAGCATGAAGGCTCAATGAGTTTTAAAGAAATGGGGGAGGAGGTTCCATTTTGTAATTGAGGTTAGGGGAACTTTTGGAATCTCCAAAAATATTAATTTATAATAAAATAAAACCACATCCAAAAACCTCAAAAATATCATATTTTTTAATATGAGATGATATAAGTTTGTAATATCATCAAAAAATAAATTTTAGACACGTTTTTATATCAATTTAAACCTTATCAATTTAATTAACTTAGTTATTCTATTTAATTTTAACTAAGACAACACATTATTAAATGATAAAAGAGTGAAATATTTGCTTATTTTATGTTAATTATACCATAAATTTAAAATTTATAAAATTTTAAACCATTCCATGATTATTTTATATTTTTTAAAATGTATTATGATTTTTAAATAATTTAATAAAGCATTATTTTGATAAACAATCAATAGTATCAATTTTCACACTATTCAATTTATTGATTTTAAAAAATATTAAGATAATAAGTTAATTTCAAAAAAAAATTCCTAAGAGTTCAATGTAATATATAAAATTATTTTTATATATTAATTATCCCAAATTATATTTATTTTAATATTTTTAATAATATTTATTTGTTATCTTCATTAATAAAATAATTACTACATCAGTTTTGTGTAATTATTTAATATACTTATTTGTTGAATAAAAATTTAAAATAAAATATTATGATAAATATAACTCATATAAATTTTATAATAATACTTATAGTAGAATATATCTTCTGGAAAATCCTACATTAAAAATGTTATATTTATTAAAACATTAATATGACAACTTTAACATCACTTTAAATAAAATATTATAAGTGTCATAATCTTTTCCATATGGCTCCAAATGGTCAATAAATAAACCCTTGGATGATTGTGGTCAAGATTTACTATGCCAATAATATTTGTTCAAGTTTTTTTGTCTTTTAATGGTTATTATCATTTTAATAAAAAAATATTTTATTGATTTTTCATCAATTAAATAATTTATGCATCATCAATGTACAAGCCTTTAAGGTAATTATTTATTTCCTAAAAATTAAAAATAAAAAAACCAAGATAAATAAAAACATTTTAGATTTCAAATGAGTACTTATATTCGAATTTATATTCTGTATAGATTTATATTAAAAATGATATAGTTATTAAAAATGATATATTTATTAAAATTTGAGTAAGGAATATTTAAATTTTCTTTAAATAAAATAAATTAAAAGTCCTAATCTCATCCAAGTGGCTTCAAAAATATATCATTTCAACCAAATTATAATTTAGGTTGAAACAGACTCATCCAATGATATTAGTACAAGTGTTAGGGTAATTTTATAATATTATTTTTACCCTTAATTATCTGATTTACCCTTTTACCGTATTAATAAAAATTATCTAAGTTACAATTCATAATGATAAAAAATAAAAGAAATATATTTACATAATTTGGATCTATTTATTACAAATATGGAATCAATTTTTCAGAATTCAAAACACATAAGTTTTAGTAATTAATTTAAAATGAATATCGTTGTCAGAATGAGAAAACAGACTTTAAAAGTTAAAACATTGCAAAAGATTGAAATATTTTTATATCTAAATTAAATTTAAAATTAATTACAATGAACTAAATTATATTAAATGATAAAAATATAATCTATTTATACTTTAAATTCATTCAATTATATAATTTTTTCATATAAATTATTTCGATGAAAAAAGTTATTTTTGAATAAAATTTAGTATATTTTTACTAATCATCAAAACATAGAAGTTATCATAAAATATAAAAAATTCATCCAAATTAAATTTTTATAACCCGCTTCGAAATAATAAGTTTATTTTGTCATATAAAAATTATTAATGTATAAAAATTTTAATTTAAAAAGGGTTCACCATTAAAAGGTGGTAAAATTACCCTTTTGAAAAAATATATGTTTTTATATGTAAAATAGGGTTTATTTATATCCTATGACTAAAATATTTATTGGATGAATATAAAAAATACTTTATTAAATATATAACATATATATTTCATTTATTTCATTTATTTCATTTACTAATTTTAATTCACTTAATTTATTAATACAAAAATACAAATATTTCCTTTATATTTAATTGGTTTATATAATTGGTAGCCAATGAATTCACTATAAATTTTCATAAGTTAGTTATATTTATTCCTATAAATTAATAGCTAGGTTATAATGGTCATTTTATACTAACAGTATCTCTCAATTCGTTTAAACTCACGATTGTGTGCAATGCAATCTATTAAAGAATTAAAATTATTTAAAGAAATATTTCATAAAAACATCTTGGTGTTACATTATACCCCCCTTAAACTGAATTTCACCCTCGAAATTCATCACTTGGATACAAACAGAGGAGGATACCTCTAGATTATCACATCCTGAAGTTCTCACATAGCTTCCTCAAATTGATGTTTCCTCTATAAAACTTTAACCAAGCGAGTGGTCTTGTTTCTTAGAACTTTTTCACTATGATCCAGAATCTCTATTAGTTGTTCTTAATAAGAAAGATCTTGCTCTAATGGTATGACTTCTAAGTTTAATAAATTTGAAGGATAAATTATGTAATTTATCGGGAGATATACATGGAACACATCATTAACTTGAGAGAGATTTGGTGGAAGCGCCAATCTATAAGCTATCTTCCCAACACGATCAAGAATTTCAAAAGGACTGATATACCTAGGGATTAGATTTCCCTTATTTCCAAATATCATTACTCTCTTACAAGGAGATATTTGTAGAAACACTTTGTCTCCCACTTCAAACTCTAGGTCTTTTCGTTAGTTGTCATCATAACTTTTCCAGGATGAATAGAGAATGAAGAACTATGAGCCTTATCCAACAGATATTTATTTAATTCGGGTATGGTAGGAATACAAACATAGTTTTTGAACCTTATTATTCCGTCACAATCAAGGTTGAATTCAAGAATATTTCTCACCTTCTTTTGTAGCTCTAAATCTTCCTTATGAGCCTTCTTAATCTTTACTTGTATATATGGTTGAACATTCATTTGATAAAGATAATATTTTCCCCTTAATTTAAAATTTAAATATTCATCCTTCTCAAATCCAAAAATATTGGATCTTTTTTTATCCTCATCATGGATAGGCTAGCATGGTTCTTTAGACTCAAATAATCTTCCACCTTGTTCTGTTTCTTATGGTGGTAATGTTTTGAGTAGTCGTAATCTTTAATAAACTCTAACCATCTTATTTAGTGAATATTCATATCCTTTTGTGTGAAAATATACTTTAAAATTTTATGATTAGTATAAATATTACACCTTTCACCATAAATATAATGCATCCATGTCTTTAATGAAAATATTACCTCATCTAAATCCAAATCATGAGTTGGGTAATTTTTCTCATGGATTTTAAATTATTGTGAGGCATAAGCTATCACCATATAATTTTGCATGAGAACCCATCCCAACCCCTTCTTGGATGCATCACTATAGATCACAAACCTTTCTCCACTATAAGGAAGTGTGAGCACAAGTGTACTTGTTGGTCTTCTTTTTAGCTATTTGAAATTCTCTTTACATTCCTCTGTCCACATGAACTTAACTCTTTTCCAAGTCAACTTAGTGATTGGATTAGATATTCATTAAAATTACTTCACAAAACATCAATAATATCCATCCAAACAAAGAAAATTCCAGATCTTAGTTACCGTTTTTGGTCTAGGACAATGTTCAATAACATCTATTTTTTCTAGATCCACAGATATCCCCTATCTTGAGATTATATGACCCAAAAATGAAACTTTCTGAATCCAAAATTCACACTTGGTAAATTTTTCATAAAGATTTATTAGGGTCTTTGGTATAATTATCAAGTGATCTTAATGTTCTTTCTTACTCTTCGAATATACAATAATATCATCTATAAAGACTATCACAAACTAATCAAGATAGTATCTAAAGACTCTATTCATTAAATCTGTGAAGATGGTAGGGGAATTAGTAATACAAAAAGGCATCACTATAAATTCATAGTGTCCATACCTTATACGGAATGTCATCTTTGGTATATCCTCTTTCTTAACCCTTAATTGATGATATCCTGAATGAAGATCAATCTTGGAAAAGTATTGAGCTCTACGTAGTTGGTCGAATAAGTCATCAATTTGTGGAAGATGATATTTATTCTTAATAGTGATCTTGTTAAGTTCTCAATAATCAAAGCAGAGTCTCATTGATCCATCTTTCTTATTAAAAAATAGAATAGGTGCACCCCAAGGTGACACACGATATCTTATGAATCCCTTTTCAAGATTCTCTTAGAGTTTATTCTTCAATTCATACAACTCAATTGGTTCCATTATAAAAGGTGTCTTTAAAATAGTCATATCATTCAGTATGAGTTCTATTGAAAACTCAACTTCACGATTCGATGGAAGACCTGACAATTCTTCTGGAAACAAATCAACAAACTCCCATAAAATAGGTGTATTATTATTGGTGAGTTTATCCCCAACCATTTGAGATATATAACCTTAATTTATAGGAATCAAGACCTATAATGTATAAAAAAAATCCATTGTGAGGTCGTATTCATTCTTGCATCGATAGATGATCATAGATTGATCCGTAATATGAAATTTGATTTCCCTTACTTGGAAATTAATATGAGATCCATATAGATAAATCCAATACATGCCAATAATAACATCAAATTCTACTAAAGGAAGGATCAAAATATTTGTAGGAAGCACTTTCCCACAAACTTTAACTAGGGAAGAATTATACACTTTCGTTTTAACAGTTATACCATTATGAGTTGTCACAGCTAACTCAACATCTAATTGTTGAGGTAATATGGAAATACCATTAGAAAATTCTTCATATATAAAAGAGTGGGTGGATCCAAAATAAAATAAAGCATTTTTTACTTTAGAGTTGATGGTAAATGTGACTTTCACCACTTCATTATCATATACCACATCATCGATAGTGATCGCATGTGACTTGCCTTTTTATTTGGACTTAAGGGTTTGCTGACGTCGATCGTCATCAATAACCCTTGGATTAGTGCATTGGTTAGCATAATTCCTCATTTCCTTACACTTGTAGCATTGAAGTGTGGGAGGTGCATTCTATGTATCCTTTTCTCTATCATTAGTGATCTTTTTCCCATCACTTTGACATTCAACTACCTGATTACCTTCTCTCCCACACTTAAAACATTTTCTAGTCCCCTTAAAACAATTTCCTCTATATTTCTTTCCACACTTTGAGAATAAGGGAAAATCATCTTTTTTTCAGTGTGGTCTTTATATTTTACCATAAATTCCATTTTTCTCTTCTTATCAAACTCATAAGACTGATGAGTTACTCCAATCTCCATCTCAACCTTGAGAGCACATCAAATGATTTCCTCATAGTTATTGAAGTCCCTTATGGCTAATTCCCTTCGAAGACTTGGTTCTAAGACACTAAATAATCGATCAATTTTAATCTCTAGTTAGATAATAAATCTAGAAGTGTGCCTTGAAAGTTTAGTAAAATCTGTTTCATAGGTACCAATGGATTCATCGTCCTTTTTTTAATCTCAAGGAACTCCTTCTCTATATTTTTCCGAAGAATATTAGGAAAGTACTTATTGAAAAATAAGTTCTTGAACTTATCCCATTCCATATAGTAAATTTCATATCTTTGCCTCATATTCTTGATAATATTCCACCATTGATCAGTTTCACCTTCCAAATAATAGACTACTAAGATGACTTTATCATTCTCTGAACATTGGATAACTGAAAATATCTTTTTAGTGGTACTAATACATTGTTCAGCCATTAGTGGTTCAGAAGACCCACTGAAAGAAGGTGGACACTGCCTCATGAAGGACTCAACAGAATGTTGTTCCCTCCTTTTCTTGTTTGGAAGTCCTACATGATTCATAGGTTGAGAATGTTTTGTGAGAATAGTGATAATATTTTTTATTCCAACTCCCATAACATTCAGTTGCTCAGGAGGACAATCATTTCATTACCCATCGCATTCAGCATTAATGTGGTTCCTTTGGGTTCCATACATTGACTATAACCAAGAATCATGGTGTGAGAAACACTAATCATAATGGGAAAACCACATAATCAAGAATAAAATTTAAATTTAGAACACTTTAGGTTTTATCCTAGGTTATTCATGATCATTTCTAAAATACTAGGATATTAACATATACTTTGACATATCCTTAGGGTTCTTACTAAGGTTTTATCATCCTAGATTCCAAAGGTTAACTATACCTTTTCTCTGATACCAACTATAATGGCCCATAATTTACATACATATATATTACTTCAAAATTGAAGAATATTCATTACAAATCATAACAAAACCACACCAGGGCCTTATAGGTTTAGTGTTTTTAGAAACTAGAAAACATAAACAACTAGTTAATAATACATCTACATTGTTTATCGCTTATTCCTTTATAACTAGACCCCTTTTTGACATGTCTTACTTAATACTTTCATAACCTGGGAAAAAGAAATGTAAGAAAGGGTGAACTCAGATGCTCAGTAAGGGTTAACAAGGGAGATATCAATCATATCATAATCATAAGACATAAGAATATAACATTTAAAAATATTATCTTGTATATGAAAGATCATGATATCATGTCATGGGATAAATCCTATAAGGTCATAAAGAAATAATGAGCATAGTCTCATAAGTCATAACATAAGACATGAAATTTGTGGCATACACATGAACATAGAAAATCATTTCATATTAGTCGAGATTCATTGTTAATACCATCATAATAGCGAAAGTTTATTTCTGAACTGAGTTCACTCCTAATTCCATCCATGTATTACTGAATTGAGTTTGCTTCCCATTCCAGCCCTGTATTACTGAACCGATATCATTTCTCATTCCAGACCTATCTATCTCATGAGATATAAATCTTTACCCAATGCATTGGAGGGAGACATAGGTCCCACCCATCTCATAATGAAATTATTCTTACGTGTTCCACAAAATCATTAATCATTAATCATATAATAACCCAATGAATAAAATGGGTTTCTTAAACATCATTCTATAATAACATAATCCATGTGAAATAAATGGATTTCATAAATAATATTCCATCATAAACACAATCAAACCATAGGGATAATATGGATATTATACTTGAAATATAACCCTATTAAAAAATTCCATCGTAGATGGAAAATAATTTTGATAGAACACTTGAAATTAATTCTTGAGGAAAATATCCTTTGTTCTTCAAAAACATTTTCTTTTTTAAAAATTCCACACAAATTTAAAAGAAAAGAATTTCTTTGAAAATAACCTTGAAATATTATAAAGGAATCCTCATGAAAATAAGGCGTTATGAAAATGTAAAAATACTTTCATTCTATATAAGTTAAAAGAAAATATCCTTCTCGTAATTTTTTCAGATAAGTAAAAAAGTACCTCATATCAAAAATGACAAAATATTCCTTTTAAACCCTTTAATAAAAATTCATCAATGGGTAAAATTGACTTTAAAAAATTATAGAAGAATAGAAAGAATATTTTAGAATACATATTTAGGAAACCACTACTACAAAATTAGCCTTTAAAAGTGCTAGAATAGGCCTTGAGAAACACTAAAAAAACACTAATAATTTGAGCATGGTTAAAGGCCCGAATCTTTTATCAAAGCTAAAAAAGTTCTGTTAAAGGACCCCTTTAACAGTGCTAAAAAAAGCATTGTTAAACGAGTACTTTAATAGTGATTTTTTTAGCATTGTTAAAGGGCCCATTTAACAGTGTTTTTTAGCACTGTTAAAGGGGGTAAAAAAATTTGGACATCCATGAGCATGACCCCATTATCAGCACTTCCGCAAAACCTTTAACAGTGCTCCCACCACCTTTATCAGTACTTTTCATCCCACCACCCCTTTTATCAGTGCTTTTCAAATTTTCAGCTCCATGCACATCCACCTGGATTTGAACCCTATACCTCTCCTTCGAATATGGAACGCCTTTACCACTACACCATGTTGTTTTTTTGTCTATTTAATTATATTTTTGTTTATTTATATATATATTTATCCATATATTTATATAATTATTTTTAAATACATTTATATAATGTGTGTGTGTGTGATATATATATACTTATATTTATTTAAATATATTATATATTATATACATTTACATATACTAGAATATAATATAAATATATATCTATTTATTAATACACACATATATGTATATATAAACATTATAAATATATTTGTATAATGTAAAAACTGGTTAGATATTGTTTTAAATACATTTTTATAATATGTATTGATTTACATATATTATAATATACCTTTTTACATAAATATGTTGATATATGTATTTATATGAGTGATTTATTATAAGAAAATATAAGAAAATATGAATATATTTAATCATAAATAAAATTAAGTTGTGAAAAATGATAAAATTTCAAAACCATAATATAAATATGAATGTAATCCCTAGGAATAAATTTAGTATCCACCAAAAATAGGTAATAAGACCCCCTTAAATGAAGTTGAAAATCCATCAAATGTTAAAAAAATTAGGGCACCCCAACTAAAAACTCAGTTTTGGAGGCCTTCTAGGACTTTTTTGGCCTTGAAAAATATAATAGAGTTTTACCTCTATCATTAAGGGCATAGATCTCATCACATGCTTCGATTTGATACGTGGTAGAGCCAAAACGGACACCCAGATCAAAATTTATGTCTGTTTGAAGTTTGAGTTACATTTTCAACTTATTTTAGATCTTTTATTAATTTTTTAATTTTTTTATCTTCAAATTGATATTAAATAACTATTACTCAGTAATAATAAGAAAATTATTGATTAAAAATATTTTATAATTATTTTATAATCCATTTTCACTAAATATCCTATATATTAAGTGTAAATTCCTATTTACCTCATCTAAAACATATTTTAAAAAATATATATTATACTTATATCAATATAAATATATTTATATGTTAATATATTATTTTTAATGAAATGTGATTTTCTTTTGAAGTATGCTTTTATCAGTGCATTTTTTAGTGTTGTTAAAGAACCCCTTTAACAGCGCTTTTAACTAGCACTGTTAAAACCCTAGCACTGGATAAACCCAGTTTTGTAGTAGTTAACATGAACATGATTGATGAATATACCTCAATAAATACTTATGTATAAACAATCTTGGATAATAATGAGATTGTGAAATTATCCCTTACCTTAGGTCTGATATCCTTTATATGTATCTAAACCACCTGTATAATGATTTAAATAATGTCATTGACTTATTCCAAAATCATAGTCATTTTTATGATATTATATATGATCATATTATCATCTGTTTTTTAATAACATTTTATTATTACTCATTATTCGGGTATTAACTGCTTCATTTTCTTATGCATGTTTTGTCAAATAAGTTTCAATTCTCCATTTTAGGTTATAGTTATATCATTTCCAAAATAATATTAATATAATATATATCATATTTATTCATTATATATATTTATATAATCATGCTTTAATGGATATCATGTAGAATGAATCATATCGCATCGTGGCGATGGTAGGTCGCACGTAGGCACGAGCAACGATATCATTCCCGTAATTGTGAAATAGTATGAAAGTGGATGGTATATATTTTGTTCCATAATCAATATCATGTTATAATAATCATATATAGTTATTTTTTCATCATTATGACCATCCAAATAAGGTGGTGGTGAAAAACAGATTACACCACAGTGTGGAGACGGTAAGTCATACGTACGCATACATGGTGATTTCATTTTTCGTAGGATGGATAGAAGGTGAAATATGGTTGTTTCATAATCATAATAACATATCAGTATATAATCAATACTCAAGCTATTACTTTATAATAGAAACAACTCATGAAGAGGAAGTATAAGAAGAAATAAGTTTGAAAGAATCGGTATAGGAGATTACTTCTTCTTTGATGAGCTCCCTCTGGATCTCCTCTTAAAGCACTAGAGTTGGTCTTTGGAGATGACTAGAACATCTATAATGCGATGAGGGAAATTTAGAATATATAAGGTCATGGTATATCTGAGCATGAAGTCTCAATGAGTTGTGAAGAAATAAGGTAGGAGGTGCCCTTTTATAATTGTGGTGAGGGGCACTTTTGGAATCTCGAAAAATATTAATTTATAATAAAATAAAACCATATCTAAAAACCTCAAAAATATAATATTTTTTAATATTAGATAAGATAATATTGTAATATCATCAACCAATAAATTTTATACAATTTTTTCTATCAATTTGAACCTTATCATTTTAATTAACCCTTAGTTATTATATTTAATTATAATTAAGGTAAAACTTTATTAAATATTAAGAGTGAAATATTTACTTATTTTATGTAAAATAGACCATAAATGAAAAATATATAACATTTTAAACCATATCATAATTTTTTTATATTTTAAAATTTTATTATGATTTTTAAATAATTTAATAAAATATTATTTTGTTAAACAATCAATAGTGTCAATTTTGAAACTATTTAATTTGTTGATTTTTTTAAATAATAAGATAACAATTTAACTTAAAAAATATTTTATTATATTTAAAATATTTCAAGGTCATCTAGAGAATTATTTTTATATATTAATTGTCCCAAATTATATTTATTTTAATATTTTTAATAACATTTATTTGTTATCTCCATTAACAAAATAATTACTACATCAGTTTTGTTTTATTATTTAATATAATTATTTGTTGAATAAAATTTAAAAATAAAATAATACGAAGAATATAACTCTTATATATTTTATAATAATACTTATAGTAGAATATATCTTCTGATAAATCCTACATTTAAAATGTTATAATTATTAAAACATGAATGTGACAACTTTAACGTCACTTTAAATAAAATATTATGAGTGTCATAATCTTTTCCATATGGATAAAAATGGTCAATAACTAGACCATTGGATGATTATGGTCAATATATACTCAAACAATAATATTTGGTCAAGTTTTTTTGTCTTTTAATGGTTATTATCATTTTAATAAAAATTATTTTACTGATTTTTCATCAATTAAATAATTTTTTCATCATCAATGTATAATCCTTTTATGTAATTATCTATCTCCTAAAAATTGAAAATAAAATACCATGATAATGAAAAACATTTTAGCTTTCAAATGAGTATTTACAGTCAAATTTATCTTATGTATAACCTTATATTAAAAATTATATATTTATTAAAATTTGAGTAAGACATATTTAACTATTCTTTAAATAAAATAAAATAAATGTCCTAGTCTTATCCAAGTGGCTTCCAAAGGATACCATTTTAACCCAAGGATGATTTAGGTCAAAACAAAATCATTTGATGATATTATAACAAGTTTGAGGTTAATTTTATAGTATTATTTCCACCCTTAATTACTTGATTTACCTTTTTACCATATTAATAAAAATTACCGAAGTTACTATTAATAATACCCAAAAATAAAATAAATATATTTACATAATTTGGACCTATTGATTATAAATATGGAATCCATTTCTCAAAATTCAAAACACGTAATTTTTAGTAATTAATTTAAAATTAATCTCGTTATCAGAATGAGAAGACGAGTTTTAAAAGTTAAAACATTGCAAAAGATTGAAATGTTTTTATATCTAAATTCAATGTAAAATTAATTCCAATGACCTAAATTATATTAAATTATAAAAATATAATCTATTTATACTTTAAAACCATTCAATAATATAATTTAATCATATAAATTATTTCGATGAAAATGTTGTTTTCAATTAAAATTTAGTATATTTTTACTATTCATAAAAACTTAAAAGTCGTCAGAAAAATATCAAAAATTCATAAAAAGTAAATTTTTATATCTCATTTCCAAATAATAAGTTTATTTTGTCATTTAAAAATTATTAATGTGTCAAAATTTTAATTTAAAATTGGTTCTCCATTAAAAGACAATAAAATTACCCTTTTGAAAAAATATAGGTTTTTATACATAAAATAGAGTTTATTCATATCCTATGACTAAAATATGTATTATATAAATATAAAAAAATATCATATTAAATATATAACATATATATTTCATTAATTTCATTTAATAATTATAATTTACTTAATTTATTAATACAAAAATACAAATATATCCTTTACATTTAATTGGTTTATATAATTGGTAGCCAATGAATTCACCATAAATTTTCACAAATTAGTTATATTTATTCCCATTAACTTAACAGATAGGTTATAATGGTCATTTTATACTAATAGCGTCTCACGGTTCGTTTTAAACTCACAATTGTGTGTAATTCAAGCTATTGAAGAATTAAAATTATTTAAAGAAAATATTTCATAAAAACATCCAGATGTTACAGATGTCATGCTCAACTTCTGATGTAGGGTATAGTTAAACGTCATTCTCAACATTCCCTTTAACCATCGTTCCATATCCAATATTAAAGGTGTAATCATATAATAATAATAATAACCATGATGGATCACCTCTAATACATTTATAGTCATCACGATCAATACAATCAAGGGCGTTGCATATCATCCAATTTGCATTTTATAATTTTATAATATGATTCATGGCCTTTCCACTCATCCCATTTAATATAGAAAGCCATTTAATTAATCAAGGCATGACAACTCATAAACAAGGTCAATTCGAACACTTAGAGGGTGATCAGGTCCATCTAACAATTACATTAAAGAGGGAAATTAATTTAGCAAATCAAAAGGGGTGGCAATCAAGAGGTCTCCATCCTCTAAACACTTTCCAAGGGTCTATGAGAGTATAAAAACATGCATATAATTAATTAAAAACAAATAACACATTTTAAGATGATGCACGACAATGTTCGGCACGAGGCATAACAACAAAGCTATGAAAACAACTTGAAATTGAGGTAAAACAACTAGACCACCTACCTTAAGGTCATAAATAACTCCTCATCCAATACCGGATTCATATTTGAAGTAGATTAGAATAAAAACAAATAACGGTTTAACACTCTAAAAATAGGGCATATGAGTTTGCACCTAAATAGAGAAAGAAGTAGGATGAGAAACTATGAAAGGAATCAAGAGGATTTGAGATCTTACCACTATGGATATAATGCTTCCTACAATGTTTGATTTAGAGTCTGGATGTGTGAGTTATCAAATTACCTAGAATAGGCTTGAGGGAGAGCTCACAGGTGAGGGAAAAAAGGTTCCATTCACTAGAAATGAAAAGGGAGTAAGGAGGGTTAAGGTTTTAATTTCATTAAGGGAAGTAATTTAATTTCAACCATAAAATGGGGGTGCACGGTTTAGCTACACGATTTGGTTAAACAGTGCACAACACATGCTGCCTCCACTATCCAAGGAGGGACCTCGCATGGGCTAGGCACACAGTTTGGCTGACCATATGAAAACCATGTGAATCTCATTGTCCCAAATCCATTTTTAACTCGCATGGGCATGTTTCTAGGCTCAAAAAGTTGTAGAAAAACTATTCATCCCCTTGCTCCCCTTTGAAATGCCATGTGTGGTTAGGGAAACCGTGCGGGTTGGGATACACAGTTTCTTCTAACCATGCATCCCAGCCTATTTCTCCAAAATCTGAGGTTATGGGCTCCGAAAAAGCCTCAGACACCCTCATGACCTCTATGACTCCATTAAGTAGCATTATAAAGTCCACACTAAGGAAAATAAACAGAAAACTAATGAGTCATACCTTTGAGAAAAGTTGGGTCATTACAAAGGTGAACCAAATGTCGAAAAAGGCTTTCCAACATTGACTTCAATGGTGAGATATAGGTTTCTGAAGTCTGTTGGTGAAGCATTAAAAGTGTTTCTATAGTGGAGATGATACCCAAGATTTGGTCGAGCCTGAAGTTGAAGATGATGCTAGTGTGTATTAAAGTTGAAACTTTACTTGATTTTTAGATTTCAGTATCGCGATGATGAAATCCTGAAAGAAGTTTTGGTCAATCCTGGATGTTGATTCAAACCAAATTTTCCCTTATTGAAGCCTGAAATTGGAAACTGGGGCTGCCGTTGATATATGGATAAAAGTTACATTTGTTGAAGATGACAACTAAAACCCAAGTTCTTTTATGTAAACAATTATTTTTTTCACCAACACCATCAAAGCTGAGAGTTATGATGATCAAATATGGGGATCATGACATGTTGAACATTTGAGTCGAGACTGAGCAGGTGATGCGGAGTTTTAAGATCTTGACCATGGTTTTTCTTTCACTGATCGACCGAGGTGCATCTAAACATGTGTTCGTTGGGTTTTTTCGATCATGTTCTTGTTTATTGATGATGATGAACCCGTTCTAATCCAATATTATGAGCTTTGTGTTTCTTGGGTATGGAATTTTCTATGGTTCAATGAATGTATGTTTTTCTGTTTTGTTGAGGATTTTTTAGGCAGGCAGAGTTGGAATTTTTAAAGAGAATTATTTCACTATAACTTTTATGTTTGTACATTTGAGTTGATAATGATGGGGTCTCTTTACATCCAAATTCTCTGGATGCATAGATAGGTAATGGTTCACAATAGGTTCCCATTCATTTTCATGTGAGGAACTAAATCTGGAAGTTCATTTTGGATGGGTGGGGGTGATGATGTTTGAGTTGTTCATGAATTTTGTTTGACAATGGAATTTGATGCATTACCTAACCATTTTAGATTGAATACTGGTACATTATCAACCCAGGAGTTAGGACGGTGGAGTACAAGGTTTACCTATGGGAAAAAAGTTGTTGGATTTAAAAATAATAATAATAACTTTAAAAAAATGATTGTTCATTGGAGCAATGAGTCCAACCTAAATAGTGTTAGAGTTTTTGGTGAGAGAGTGTTTTCTTGAGTGATAGAATCAATGGATGAAGGCCAGAAAACATATTTCCCTCATTGGACAGTCACCAAATTTGATGGTAATTGTGTCACCATTTTTTAGTGTAGAATTTATAGAAAATTAAATAGCATCCATAATTTAAAAAAGATTGATTCGTTCAAATATATATAGTAAGAAGAAACACATTCATGACAACGAGAGCGGAGCGATATAGATTAGAAATGAGAGATATTCTAGGGAGCTCAAAGGAGACATATTACCAATCAAGCAGATGAATATTTAAAGTTGATCACATTCTGTAGACATGATCTAATGAGTATTTTAGTGGATAATCCTGGTGGTTTCGACTGTACCATTCCAATATTTTATCTTTTCTTTCAATCGGTAAATTTTATTCAAAATTGCGATTGTTAAATAGTTAATTGATATTTGATGATTTTTCCTTCTTTTGTTTTGTTTTTTTATTTCTATTCCATTCTTTGGTCAATATATAGCTAATTGGAGCATGTCTTTCAATAAGTGAGGATTGTTAATTCGGACTGGTTAGAAGTTTGATGGGCGAATTTTTTTTAATAGTCGGTGACCTAGACCCAACTAAACAATACTTTTCGATTAACATTTCATGTATACAATGAGATATTCATGATGTAAACTTACCATTATAGTGTATATATTTCTACATCCACTATTTAAATGGTAATTTCTATAGATTATTTATCATATCAAAAGGTTATATCTGATCTCATACTATAATTAAAGCCTTGAGATACTATGAAATTAATCTTAAACATATGTATTATTCCATAGATACATCATACTGACTAGACATAGTAGATGTCTGATTATCAGGTGTTGGGGGCTCATAAGAATTGATACTTCTTCTTATGAAGTTTGCACTTGGTGATCTATAGTAAGTGAGATCATGAGGATGGATCTACCAATAGAAACACCACATGTTTTGGGTGTCATTTGATGTTCCTATCTATGGACATGTGTATTGTTCTCTTGAATTGAGATCATTATTAATGTGTGACATTTTATCGTATAATTTGATTCAAGGAAAAAATCATGATAATGAAGTCATGGCGAGATATCTTGTGTTGGGCGCGTCATTGGTGGTATGGAATTGGTTTAATGATCAAGATAGAATTTTTCGCTTCCAAGTTAAGGAAGTAATATGTCGAGTCTGGTTGATCAGGATGGTAGTACCTTTATAAATCCATGGTATTGATAGTCAAAGCTAAATCATTCTATTTAGATCAACAAATAATAAAGTAATAAAGGAAGATGACACAAGTTTGCATCCTTCTTTATGAGATGTCTAAAGACAAAGAGATTATATTACGTAGTACGTGATTGTAGGTTGGTTATCTTTTCTATGACTATTCCTTATTCTCTTTATGGGCTTTGATGTGTTTCTATAATCCACTCTTGGTCTGTGAATACTATTCAATGTTATCGAGATAAGGTCCTAGAATTTCACACACAATAGTGTATTCAATAATCTTTCCTATTTCAGAGAATATGTATATAGGACATGGTGGGACCCATCATGGGGTCCAAGAGTTTTCTAAGAATCATCAATCATTGATAAATAAATAAATTCATATTATTAGAGTTTATAATAATTATTATTTAATTTATTTATTAAATCTATTTACAAGTATTAAAGTAAATACATGGAAAATATTATATGAATGAATATTATATTAATATTTAAGGTTTATTTAAAATTTTTGGGAATGAAGAGTAGGGTTAATGACTCTTTTTTAGCATGTAATATATTTATTATATTATAATTAAGTGATAAATATATAAATGATATTTATATATCAATCAATCTATCATAATATATCGTTTATAGTTTATATAGTGAGTAATAAATATTCGGGTGTCGGGGATCCTTTTCCAAGTAATTTCATAACTCGCTATATATAGGAGTAGAGAAGCTCTCGCATGATGATTATTCATTGCTAGATCTTGAGATTTTCTCTCTCCTATCCCACTCTCTAGAGAGAAAATATTTCAATCTAAGTGATCAGATCAAACTCTTCCTCACGCATCACAATAATGTTGATACAGTGATCGTCATGACGTCGAAGTTGTCATCGGATCTCTATGCTAGCACCCAAAATTTGACGATCGATGCTCCCAAAATTTTTTAAAGAATGCATGTAAGATCTAAAGGAATTTAAATTTGGATTCTTCAAGTAGAAATCACCATCGACGAATAGATGATGAACACACGACTTCAAATCAAACCAGGTATTTTTGGTTTATTTTTTTTGCTTAAACTTCTTCACGAATAAACCTTGATCTTTAATCAAGGAAGTGTTTCACCAACGATGATGTTGTTACATAGATCACTAGTGAAATTTTTTAAATCCCCAGCTCATCGGCTTCCACTGTGCACCCTGATACCCTTCTAAATTTGGTTGTTTAAGCATATTAATTCTTGATCGAGAATTGTGAGCACAGTTAAAGATTGATTTTGTTATGGTGTTTGGATATTGTTGAATACTTTGAAAGGATCCCAACAAAAAGTGGTTGATAATTGAGATCTTAGTTATTTTCCTTGACTATTCAAACTTCATGAGATACATGGCTTGGGATCATGAACTATGTGTTGAGAGAATTTATGGAGTGAAAATTTTTCAAAGCAATGAATAATGGTTGAACCATGAGAATCACAAGGGAAGGTTGTTGTTTCATTTCTAACTTCCCTTCACTTCACACACTACTTCTTATTTTCTTTTGTTTTCACGTCTGGTGGTTTAGGAAAATTAGAGTAGTTACTTTTCAGTCATATAAATTTCACAAAAATAAATACTAGAAACATAAATAATAATAATATTAATAAATAAAATGTGATAGAGAAAACTCCACAGTTTCAACCTTGTTTGGAGACTACACTGGGTGCTATTATACTATTTTATTTAGGATATTTAAAGTTTTAAGTTAGGAAGTAAAAATGAAAACAAAAAAAACTCACTCTTCAATTGGTGTCGTTTCCAGGGAGGCTTCCATGGAGTTTAAAAAACATTAATTATAAAATAAAAAAACAACTTTAAAATAACAATAGGAACAAAGGGATTCTAAATTTTCATTGTGAAATGTTTTTGGTTATTTTTCCTATAGTATTATGAAGCTTTATAAGACTTTAAATGAAAATGGATTTAAATCCATGTTGGACGAACTTAAAGAATATATAATTCCAAAAGTCTTGGAATCTTTAGTAGAGGAACTAAAAGAATTTTCACATTTTATACTTGAGTTCCATATAGGAGTGCTTAATTTCCTAGATTTCGAGGAAGAAATCCAAGCGTTTGAGGAAGATTTACATGAACGATCACTTCCTAGAATGATTAATTTTTTCCATGGCCATGAAAGAAAAAAAACGACACCTAACCGAATCACTTCAGGGAAATTTCAATATTCTAGACCTTTCCTATTTTGATCTTTCTGAAACTTAGATTTTTATTTGATTCCCTTGTTATAAAAATGATGAATTGATATCCTCTTAAAAGGCCAATGATTTCTTATAAGTGTTTGAAGAAAAAGTTTTAATGTATGGAGAAGACAAGGAGGATAAGGCTTTCCATTTTGAAGTTAAGAATAATTTTTTTGTCTGCTAGGGATGTCCTAAGAATACTTGGAAGGACTTGACGACATATTTCCCCTCGATAAATTAAAAGTGGAGGCCCCTTATATTATTCTTTTATCCCTAATTGATGAGTTGCACAACACTGCAAGGGGTATGTATACACAAAACTATTTCAAAAGGGACTTAAAAAAAGTTAATTAGAGAAGTCATGTGAAAGAAAATATGTGGTGGCTCTTATCACATAATCCTTATCCACCGATGGATTGGGGATGAATAATAGGTTACCCATATATAGAGCGCATAAACTGAATCATCTCTTGTGGGGGGGGGGGTACCCAAGATTTCTCTTCCCACTTCTTTACTTTACATTTACTTTCAATTCTTGTTTTTAGATTTCAATAAACCATTTAAATTTCCTTATTTTTCTTATAGAAAAAAGTGGATAGCAAGCCTGCCCACAAGTTTCTAAGTAGGTTTTTCACTAGTGGAATATGCTAGGCGATTCTCTCCACTTAATTTATATTTGATTCTTTAAACCTTATAATTATTTAGAGAAGCTATAAGTTGAAGATACTTGATTCACTCCCTTACTTTCTAAACTTTGGTTTTATTTTACTGAAGCTGAATTTTACTTGGATCTAATGTGAATTTGTTTAATTTTTTAAGATTTTTCAAGCTAACGAGAGGGGATTTTTTTAGAAGAATGAAGGGGGGAATTTTAGTGTATTTTAAGGGAACAAAAATCTTCTAATTTCAGGAAATTTTCAATTTGAAATTCTTCTCATTTTTTATGCACTTCAAGTTGTACTTATAATTTTTTTGTTGTCGGTGCTGCTTTGGATTTAATTTTCTTAGAAAAAAATTAATCTTGAAGGATTTTACATTCTGAAATTAGTGGCTAAAAATGCTAGTTACTTCTATTATATTGGTTTATTTTGATTGTGTTTCGATGCTAAATACTCTTGACTTCACAAGAAAAATTCTCGCACACTTCTTTTTTTAGTTCTAAGCGCAGTAGAAGCATGTGGTGGTGGGTGGTATATTAAAATTTCTTTTAATAATCATTTCCCAAAACCAAGATAGAGGATATTGCACGTCAAATTTATAATTAATTTATTTAATATCTGAAGAAATAAATACTTGGGTTTAGGAACTTTCTTCGTTGATGATTCTTGATCATCCGAAACGGCCCTTTTGGATTTTTTTTCGTTGCGTTTGCGTGGATCCAAAGGTAGAATTCCTCTAGCAGTGATTCACACATACTCCAATGGTCTCTAAGAAATGTCACTCATTCTCTAGGTGCTAGTGCGACAAATTGAATGTCTTACATTGTTCGTTCTTGATCTCTCGTTCTTCGATCTTAAAAAAACTCTCTTGGATTTCTCGTTCTTGAGAGGGAGAGAGGAGAATGAGTCGAGAGAGAATTATTTGTGTGCAACAATTATCTATTCCCAAACTTGGAATTTGTTTCGAATAATTACACAATAGATGTAATTGTATATTTATAGAGTTGGGGTTTTACTTACAAAATTTAATTGCATAACAACCATTAAATATAATTATAACCATTAATGAAATCACATGCCGCATGATAATAATAACAATATTATTATTTTGTGGTGCACCAACTTGCGCAAAATGGATAAATAATAATTAATGACTCGTAAATAATTATTTTATCACTGGACACGGTCTTGGTCCGTTTGAACTCCTCTTGTATTTATTGAACACCCGAATAAAAATTTTATTCTCTTAGATAAATATTTTATTGACAAACTAGTAAATAAATATGTGTTAAATATTCAATAATATAAATAAATATATTTTATTCACAATTCGGTGAATAAATATTTATTTAATTTATGCGATCAATATAACTTAAATAAAATTATTTCTCAGTCTTGGGAATAATATTTATTTCATTAATTAAATTCAAATAGAATTTAATCGAGACCACTGGAGACACTTAGCGTGTGACCCTCTAGGATTCTTTCTCATTGGCATTAGGTGGGCTTGCCAAAAGTCCAAGATTATTGTTTAGCAATGGGTCAAGGCACCCAAGAGAAAGAACTTAAAGTCGCAGCGACAACAATCGCATACGAACACTTACCATGTAATATAATCTCTTTGTCATGTAATCTCATCAAGCAGGTTGCATGACGGTGTCATCAACCTATATGCTTGATACATCATTCTTTGACTATCTGAAATAAACTCGTTATTACATCATGACCATGGAATTTAAGGCGACTGTTCTATTTCAATCAAAGGGCCGAGATATCAACTTCTATAAATATGAAAGGGACAAATCTTTTCTTGACTTAGCCATTAATAACATGTCATTCGTGATGCACCCAATATACCCTACTTCCCGCCAACATATGGCGTGACGGTTTTCGTCAACAAATCTAAGTGCACAAGTCGTGACATGCATTAATGGCAATCTTAAAGCCCAAGGACCATTACACATGCTCGCATATAGGAATATCCGATGACATCAAAATATACAGAATTCCTACTGGCGGATTTGTTCTCAAAATCTTCCATCTTGGAGATTACCAAGTGCAAACTTCATGAGAAGAAGTCTTATCTTCTTATGAGTACTCGCACCTGATGGTCTATATATTATGTGTCTCATTATATAATGTTATCCAACCGTAGAACTATATTAAGAATATTGTCATAACAGTTCAAGGTTCTAATCATAGCGGGGAACTACCATTACCTTATCAATATGACAAATACTCTGTGACATTATTACATTATGGTAAGATGCTTAATTTAATATTTAATACATCAAATATTCATGTAATCAAAGTACAAACAGTCGGTTCTAGGATATCAACTCTAACACTTTTAACATGAACTAGTATACATATTTTAATTTTTGAGTTGAATGATTGAAGCGGTAACCAGTAGTACACTTTTGTGCCTGTTGTGAGTTGTTATTTGTTTGTTGTGTGGAAAACGCTTTGAGATTTCTTGTGAACCTTTTCACATTATTCTAATCTATGAAATTTCCAAATCTTTTTTTATCTTTAAATTGTATTCACATGTTTTCCCACCTTATATTGATCATGAAGGACAATGTTGAACATTAGTGAGGGGGAAATGGTCTTTCAATGTGCTAAAATGTATCATAATGTGAACCCATCGAAAACCCTTAATTTTTTTTTCAAATTTGATTGTTTTTAAAATTTAAATAAATCATTTTCAGTGATTTTAAATTTTTATGAAGATTAAATGCTTTATAGCCACTTCTAGGAAATTAATACTCTAATACCCTTTTAATTTTGTTGGGTAAGATATTTTTCATTTCCCTCTGGAAAAGAGGTCGTCTTTGGTAAAGGATTGTGTGAATGTTATACAATTACCATTTCCCTTGAATCTTTGAATTTGGATTCAAACTTGAAAAATATGCATTCAAGTGAATTATGAAATGAAAAACTTAATCCGGGTTGAACTCTTTCTTCTATTCTTTAAGTTGATGGATGAGTTATTTATACTCCCTTATAATTTATTAAGTTTTCTCATCCAAATAGAGTGTCTCAATTATATGTTTTCAAATTATGCGAGTCTATTCTTCTAGAGGTAAAGAGAAGTTTGGACTTTCAGTTAAATGCAAATTGAAGTGGGTTTAATTTGAATTCAATTTTTTTAAGTTAATCATATTTGTAAAACAAAAATCAGTTTTGCACTAAAAAACTCAATTTCTTGAGGGTAAATATTTTAACTACTTATGGAATTCAAGGGGAGAAATCATTTTGAAAACCAATTTTTTATAGCCATATAGTATTTCAATCTTGTGATTTATTTCATTCATTTGAATTTGACTAAGTGTTTGCTTGACCATAATCAATATCTTAGTGTGGTGGAATTTGATGTAGTCTTATTTAATACATTTTTGGCAAATCAATTACGTTAAATTAATGTGTTTTAGTGGTGAATATGTTCATAATAGAGTATTTTTAATTATTTAACGAATTGTTGTTGAAGTTTTAATTTTATTAAATAATCATTGAAAATGTTAAAATATGTTAAAATATGGTCAATTTCTATATTTTGTTTATTTTTATGATAAAATGATAAATATTTGAATTATTTTATCTGTTCTTTCTGTACGAACTACTAATTATTTCATTCATTGAATATTTTATTTTGAGGTTTCATTGTGAATTTTAATTTTAATTTTTTTCAAATTATTTCAGATGCTTTGTAATTTTAATTGCTTGATATTTATTTTTTTTCTGCCAGTTTTAAGTCGGCATTGATTTAATTTAATTTTCAATTTTTATATTATTTGCATTGTGAAATCTATCTCGTGAGTTAATTTATTTTAGATTTATCTCTTATTTAGTTATTTTATTTTATTTATTGTTGTGTGGGAGTTAACTCCACATAATAGATTTTAAGTCTCGTTTAGTTTGACAGTGATCTGGGGAGAAAAGAAATGTTAGAGAGGGGAGATATATTTCTAATGTTTGGTGATTAAATTTTAAGAGGGGGGAGAATGATGAGGGGAGAATGATTTCTTTCCTCTTATTGTTTTTAAATCATCCCAAAATTGGGATGATTTGTGTTCTACGCTGGCTGTCATTGATGGAGAACTCGCTAGAGCTCGACGATGGGGATTATTTGTTTCCGAAAGCTGACCGAAGAGGGGTTGTGACGATTGAGTGGAGGATGAACGCCTGGAATTGGTAATCGAGATTCGTCATGTGTAATATTCGATGAAGGTGAAATAGATCTCGGCCGAGGCATGCCGATGTGGACTTCAACGGTGAAATCCGGGTTGCAAAGTCTATTGGAGAAGCATCGAAAGCGTCTTTGTAATGGAGACGACATCCAAGATCCGGCCGAGCCTGAGGTTAAAGTCGACGCTGGTGTGTTTTGAAGTTGAAACTTTACATGACTTGCAGATTCCAGTGTCACGATGAAACAATCCCGAACGAAGCCGCGGGAAATCCTGGATGTTGTTTCAAACTGAAGTCGCCATTGTTGAATCCTGAAACTGGAAACTGGGGCTGTCGTCGATGCAGGGATAAATGTTTTATCTGTTCAAGACTACGACTGGTACTAGAGTTCGTTTATACAACTGATTCTGTTTGTCTCTAACACCATCGAGGCTGAGAGGTCCGATGACTGAAGATGGGGCGGATGGTTTATTGATGGTTTATTGATGATGTGAGTCCAGATCGAGCAAGTGATTCCAAGTTTGAAGATCTCGACCATGGTTTTGCTGTCTCCTGTCGACTAAGGTGTGTCTGAACATGCGTTTTCTGATTTTTTTCGATCCTGTGCTTGTTTGTTGATGACGATGAACCAGTTCTGAGCCAATCTGGGGAGCTTGGTGTTTCTCGGGTATGTCCTTTTCCACGTTTTGATGACTAGATGTTGTTCTGCGCTGTTGAGGATTTTCAAAGCAGGCATAATTGGAATTGTTGAAGAGAATTGATTCGCTAGAACTTTTCTGTTTGCGGGTTTGAGTTCATTATGGCAGGGTCTCATTGCATCCAAATGCTCTGGATGCATAGATAGGCAACGATGCACACCAGGTGCTCGTTCATTTTCCTGTGAGGAACTGAAGCTGGAAGTGCTGTTTTGATGGGTGGTGGGGTGATGAAGTTTGAGATATGCATGATTTTTTTTTTGACAATGGCGTTCAATTCATTGCCTCGACCATTTCAAATTGAATGCAAATGCATTATCGACACAGGAGATGCAGAGGATGAATGGTGTAGAGGATGGTTTAGTGAAACGTTGTCACATGGGCAACAAGGTACTAGATTTTCAAAATAATAATAACTTAAAAAAATGACTGTTCACTGGAGCATTGAATGCAACCCCTTGGAGAGAGAGTGTTTGTGTCACTATTTGTTGGTGGGGATTTTATGGAAAATAAAATAGCATCAAGAATTAAAAAAAGATTGATTCATTTAGAGACGAACATCACGTAGAAACACATTCACTACAACGGGAGCGGAGCGACGGAGAGTGGAATCGAAAGATCTTCCGCGGAGCTTAAAGAAGATCTATTACCGATCAAGGAGATGAAGATCAAAAGCCGATCATGTTCTGTGGACATGATCGACTGAGTATTTTAGTGGCTAAACCTAATGGTTTCAAATAGTGATACCATTTTGTGATTTAATATTTTCTTTCAAACTGTAAATTTTCTCTAGAATTGCAATTGTTAAATAGTCTATTGATGTTTGATGATTGTTCCTTCTTTCATTTCGTTTTGCGTTCTTTGACCGACATATAATTGATTGGAGTGTGTAGTTCATTGAGTGCAGATTATTAAGTCAGTCTGGTTAGGAGTTTGATGACCAACTTGTTGTTTAAGGTTCTCAATTCTCGATCGAGAATTGTGAGCATAGCCGGAGTTCGGTTCTGTCATGGTGTTTGATGATTGTTTAATACTTTGACCAGCTCATAAGGGAAGGAGGTCGATAACCAAGATCTTAGTTGTTGGCCTTGACTATTCAAACTTAATGAGATACATGGTTTGTGATCTTGAACTGTGTGTTGAGAGAATTTATAGAGTGAAAACTTTTCAAAGCAATGAAAAATAGTTGAGCCATAAAAATCAACTGGGGAGGCTGCTGTTTCATTTTTGACTTCTCTCCACTTCACACACTACTGCCTTTTTTCTTTTGTTTTCATGTCTTTTAATTTAGGAAAAATTAGAGTAGTTATTTTTCAATCATTGAAATTCCTCGAAAACAAATATTTGAAACATAAAAAAATAATAATAATAGAATAAAACGTGATAGAGAAACTCCTCAGTGGAAACCATATTGGGAGATAACCATGGGTGCTGCTATACTGCAGTATTTAGGAGATTTAAATTTTGAGGTTGAGGTAAAAACGACAACCAAAAAAACCTCACTCTTCACACACCAAGTAAGGAGAATGATAATCTTGATGCCGTGTATGAATGAGTTATGTGAAGGAAGGTGCATAAGGTTAACATGGAGAATATGAAGGCATTAAATAGGAAGCCATGTCAGATTAAATAGAAATGAAGCTGCATAAGATATTGTTCCATGAAGTGATGCTGTGTCAGAATAGTTTAAGATCTTTTTGATTTCTACGTGGGGAATGAATGTACATGTGAATAATAAGTGGTTTTAGAATACTTCACTAGGGCTGTATTTTGTATTATGATATTAAAAAAATGGAATATTGCGATCATCCTCCACATGCCATCACCTGAAGAACGGATGTTGCAGATGAACCCTCATGTTAAGCTAGTGCCAATGGCATGCTGCAAATCCACCATATGATATAATATTGGGCCAACACCATATAGAGGGGAGAAATAGACACACGACATCAAATCTAATTAGTTTGCAGGGTGTTGATGCAGCTTGCAATATGGTTCCAATGCGTTAAGGAAAGGACCGCGAGGCTATGAAAAACACATAATTTACTATTAGGATGGTTGTGGGATTTCATTCGCATGAGAATGATGCTGCATAAATTGAAAAATATGGATTGTGATGATCTGTTAATGTGTGATATTCAAATGAATGCAACATTATTATTTCAATATATTTAATTTACTCTAACCATTATGATTTATAGGCTGTTTGGATAATTAAGGAAGTGCCTACGGGAAGACAATCATTAATCAATTAATAAGGAATGATCATGGAGATTAAGCTGATGGAACTAGTCGTTGAAGCTCTACATAAAGTGTGAAGACAATAGGCAGGATAACTACACATGTTTAATACTAAAGTACTGTAATGTTGAAAATCCAAATTATTCTGTAAAATTTTATTTTGATTTGTTGATGCTGTGCTGGTCACCCAAAGCTACATTATTCTAAACCAATACTAAAGGGACAAGGATAACTTTTCTACACCAGTATTCGCATTAATCTATATTATCTGGTTTCTTTATTTTTACTTTTTAATGAACTTTTCTGTAAAGAGTTGTATCCTTTTTATTTGAGTTATAACATAACTCACACATGGGTTGTGCCTCTAAAGTGAGAAAGGCAGGTTTATAATAGGGTTGTTACTTCCTTCAAAAGTGTGGATAGAGTGCATTCCCACAGACCTCGAGGAGTTAGAGAGTTTGTGGAGAGTAAATTAGGGATTTACCTAAACCATTATAAATCTCATGTTCTTCTTTTTTTTATTCTTTTTATCTTTATTTTAACTATTTGATCATACTCCTACTGTATATCAAAGGAGCATTTGAATTGTTTTATATTATCCACCATATCCTGCTTTTATTATTCACTTTAACTGTTCTTAGCTTGCACTTAGTTTTAAAGGTTGAAAATTTACCCCCTCTTGCCTTTTCTATCTCTCTATGCGGGACCTTACAATTTTTATTAGTACAATCTGTTCGTGTGGATATTTTTCTCTGATTACCCATCTTTTGGTGATTTTCAACTATTTTGTGCTAATAACTATGTTCAGTGGATTAGCTCTATTGGATATCAGTTTTTGTACATTACTTGATTATATATATGGTTTGTGCACTAACCATATCCCAGACCTTAAAATCTCCAAGGGAATCATT
This sequence comes from Viscum album, assembly GCA_963277665.1. Lineage (NCBI taxonomy): Eukaryota > Viridiplantae > Streptophyta > Magnoliopsida > Santalales > Viscaceae > Viscum > Viscum album. The sequence continues at coordinate 1,286,231,914 of OY728140.1, forward strand.
TATTGGTTATGGTGGCTAGCAAGGAAAATTTCGATGATTCTTATATTCCAAACTACTATTCTTTAATAGTGATAACTATTCACTGTGGAAATGGAAAATGGAGATAAACTTAAGAGATCACGATGAATCAGATTTGAATTTCATATTAAATGCTTATATAATTCCTGAATGTGAAAGTGATGAACTTAATAGTGCTGATGCTATCAATTATTTTTTGAATTCAAGAATGATGAATATACTTTTTTGTTCCATTAGTAGAATTTTTTTGATGAAGTATGTGAATGTTCTATTGTATATGACATATGGATAACCCTTCTGCATTATGAGAAAGATCAAAATATCTTGAATAGGAAAAATGTGATGAGAAAAAGTACATTGCAATATATTTTGCATTTACTTATACTTATCTTGATAAGACAGGTGCAACTTATTACAAGTTAGACTCTAGAAGTAAAAAGAAGAAAAAGAAACAAAAGAAAAAAGAAAAAAGAAGAAAAAGAGACATGAAAGAAAAAAGAAAAATTTAGAAGCCCGTATTCAGGGTGAGGTACCTTTTATTAGTATAAATGAAATCTTACAGAATTATCTTCTGTACAATCTTCCTTTAGAAACATCTTTGATAAGCATGATGTTATTCATGATGAATTACTCTATGAACTGCTTGACATGTTCGTCGATACTGTTGATGAATTACATCAGCAATCTATGATATCTTTTAATTATTTAGATGAAATAAAACTCGATTCTTCAATTAAATTCCATGTTGATGACCATTTTACAAAAAAGTTTCTGGAACATCTAATATGCACGTTGATAACCTTCATGACATTAATGGATTACTAGAATATACTCTTAATAATACATGTGTAGATGATTTTTGTGAATCTTCTATTGAATTACATATTGATGCTCCACATGAACTACTTCTTACTGAATCAACTGATTTTTTAATGATAAATCTCATGAAATATCTATTAAAAAGCTATAGGAATAATATTATAATATTGATACCATGACTCACATGTATTTAGAACTTGAGAAGTTTAATTCTATTCTTACTAAGAATACATTATCGAAGGAGGAAAATAAGTATTTGAGAAATATTGTGTTTTTATTAATGATTCTTACAATCCCTATGCAGAAAGAAAAACGACAAGTTGAGGAAGTATTAGCGGAAAGAAAAGGGAAAACCAAACCCTTTGTGAAAAAGGAAGGATATCCTTGGACAAATCACTGCCAATCTACAAGAAATGTTTGAAATGAAAGAAAGGTACCATGAATCATTTTTTACAAAAAAAAAAAAATGATAGATTATTCTGTGAAAAGTTCTCTCAGTATTATTCTTGTACCACAAACTATAAAATGCCTCTTGAGCTAGCCTGTGATTATAATATTTTCATAGTTAAACCATATTGGGTTATAAAGCATTCAAATTATAAATATGTTGAACCCAACATTATTTTTTAGCTAAGTGACTTTTGTTTAGCTAGTCTGAACTTTTTCCTACTTATTTTATATGTTAGTTTACTGGCTTTGTTATTCTATGTACTTATGTTTACAGTTCGTATTTTAAGTACATGACATGTTCTTTACTTTAATTCTTTTCATATCTTTATCCAATTCAATTCATAGATGTTATGTGATCTTTATCATACTGGTTTTTCTTTATTTTTAGTTTTTTGACCATATGAATACTAGTTACACCATAGAAAATGATTTATATTATTGATCAAAGTTTAATCATATTTTACCCCAGTGTTTTATTAGTTATGTCATTTCTTTTGAATCTTAATTGAATATCATTTATTGATTTCGTGATGTGAAATCTCGATATCCCTCAAATTGAGCTTCAAAGAAGGAAACCTTACCACTTCGATCAAAATCTCGCTCATATTTTCAATATTCATGGAGGAAGTTGGAATTAATATTTTAGAATACTAGAATAGGTTAGTGTTTCTTCTTGTTTTATTTCTTTTTAGGCTGTAAGAAGTAGAAAGGTATAGTGATCCGAGAGGCTTCTAAAAGTTAATAGAGGACTCATTCATCACCTCCTTTGAAAGGAAGAGGGAAAGAATCATTGATTGAAAGTACCCATAAGCAGAAAAGGTCCGGTAGACATTCTTCTCCTAATTAAACCAAGGAACACTATTCTAAAAGGAGAATGAATCCTAAATGGTTTGGAAAAATGAATATCTTTGGAAGGATGAAATGGGGTGGATTCAAGAAAGTAAGTTGGTTTTACTGGTTATTCTATGATTTTAGAATTGGACTTTGATATTTCAGTGTATCTATGAAGTGAAAGTAATGAAATTGGGGAGTTCTGTGCTATCATTGAGTTGAAGAAAAAGGAAGAACATGACATATGTTCATCAAAGGTCAATGAGAAATGTTTTTCTATTACCTTAATGGAGATTCCATCTATGTTTCCTGTGGAAAATTTTGGGAATGTGGAGATATATAGTAGAAATTTTCCAAAGGAAGCTAAGAAAATAAATTTACTAGATCAATCAGAAAAATAAATTGAGAAAGAAAAGGTGGATGATCATTTGGAAGAGTCTAAGAAAGAGAAGAATGATGAAGGTAAGGGAATTTGGCAGTGCAGGTAAAGATAAATTTGTTCATGATCTTTCTTAAGTATAATTATGAATTGTTCTTTTTGGTTCTAACCTAATAATTATATTTTGATTTTTTATGGGTCCTCAACGTATATTTATTGAATATATGAATGCCCTTTGATTTATTACATTGATTAAGGGGAAGATTGATGGAATAAAATACAATACTATGTTTGTTTTACTCTTATCTTTACATATACTTAACTATTCATAATAAAAATGTTTTTTCCTTAACTATACTTTAATGTTTTATCCTTGCTCTTTACTTCTGTTATGAAGAGTTATTTAAACCTTGTATTTCTTTTAATCTTATTTCTATGATTGGATTATTTATCTATGGGGGGTTTTAGTTTAGAAGAAAATATTTTCTTTAAATGTGTCAAACTGTTGGTTTATATTTAATTCTCTGCACATATTTTATATATATTATAGGTAGAGGGGATTATAAGCAATAAAAAAAACACACACTCAAGCACCCTAGTTGGTCAAACATCACCCCCTAGGAATGACAAGCACCCATTAGACATATTTTATCAAAATACATGGTCCGAAAGCCTAGAGGGAATCCTTTATATAATCTATAGGCCCAAGGGCATAAGGCCTTACAATTTGATGACCTGAAGGCCTAGAGTCACAAGTCTTTACAATTTGATGGTCTGAAAGGCCCTATGGCTTGAAAGCCCTTATTTTTCTTGGCCCAAAGACCCAATTTTGGCCCAAGGACCATCATTGAATAGTATTGTTACAATGCCCATAGGTAGGTGCTACAGTACTTGTCACAACACCCACCACCACTACTGTAGTTCCCGTCATTGCTGTAGTGTCGCCACTACTACGGTCCCACCCCTGTTATATTACTGCTATAATCCCCCTATGAAAATCCCTCCAAACTTGTGGGCCATAGTGGTTGAATCCCCGATCTCTAACTAGCGGAGTCTGTTAACAAAAATTAGTGTTCAATGTTCTTTTAAGTGTTTAGTTTAGGGAGAGTTGTTTTATTGATTAATTTTCAGGCCCCCATTGCTTGTAATTTCTTTTATCTATTGTTTTATTATTTCAAAGCATATTTTTTGTCTTATAATCATACTTTTTAATCTTTATAAAAAGAGTGAAAGAATTTTTAGGTTTTTTAATTATCCAAGAGGGTGAGAATATTGATTGTATCCTTGAAACTTAATTTATCATGTTTTGATAATTACATAACTCTCTCCTTTATTTATATATTTTTTTAATTATTTGTTTACATTATTTTCTGTATTTTTTGTTTTAATTAATATTTATATTTGAATGAATTAACTAGGTTTGATATGTGTTTTAAAACTATTTTATTACATAAGCTGTGTAAGAAACATTCAGTTAATCATTGCATAAGGAATTTGAATGTGAAATTGGGTGTGTAAGGAAAGGATGTGTGAGGAATTGCTGTGAAAATAAGTGTTGCACCGATTTAAATCTATGGAGAACGTACACATCATCACATTAGAATAGTAATGTGATATGTATGAATCATGCATGATGAAGCGAAGCTACACTACATAAGATTAATATGATTATTTACCTCATTATGAAATACTAGTTTCAAATAGATTTTTGCCACGTAAGGATAAGGAGAAGTTTGATGCCTCATATGAATGAGTTGTGTAAAGGAATATATGTATGGTTAGCATGAAAAATATGAAGGCTACGATCAATTAAATAGAAAGCCGTGTTAGATTAAATTGTAAGAAAGCTGCGTAAGGTATTGTGTCTTGAGATTGATGCTACACCAGAATAGTTTTAGCTCTGCATGTGTTCTATGTGGAAAATGAATCTGTGCGTGAATAATAGTAGTATCAAAACACTTCACCACGACTGTAGTTTTCCATTTGATATTGCAAGAAAGGAATATTGTGATCATCCTCCACATGCCTTCACTTGAAAAACAAAAGTTGTGGATGAACCCTCAAGTTACAACAGTTCCAATAGTTTACTGCAAAGACACCACATGATATGATATTTGGTTAACGCCATCTAGAGGGTCAAGGCAAGCATACAAGGTGGAAGCTAACTAGTTTGTTGGGTGTTGATGCAAGATATGATATGGTACTAGCACATTATAAAGGAATGAATGTGAAGGCAAGCATACAAGGTCCAAGCTAACTAGTTTGTAGATTGTAATATCAGGATGGTTGTGAGTCCATGTCAAGGATATATTGTAATATCAGGATGGTTGGAATACTAAATTTTCATGAGTACCTTGCATAAATTGGTAACTAGGGATTGTGATGATCTATGACACATGATATTTAAATGATTGTAATGGTATTATTTTCATGTATTTGAATTATTCTAACCGTTATGATTTATAGTCCATTGTGATAATTAAGGAAATACCCACATGAATAGAATCGTTGATCACTTAATAAGGAATGATCATGGAGATTGAGATGAAGGAATTATCCATTGAAGTTCACCTATATAAAGGTTGAATAAAAGAGTCAAGAAAAGTACAAATGTTTGATACTATGTTGCTATAATATTGAAAAGATGAATTCTTCTACACATCGCCATTCTGATTTACTGAGGCTGTATGAGGCACCCAAAGCTACAAAGAAGGTCCATAGATCATTGTTCCACACCATCGTCCTCATTGATCTATATCAACTGATTTCTTTGTTCTAAACATTACTCGGAGTTATATCTATTTTATTTGACTTATAACACAACTCAAACATGGGTTATACCTCCTTTAAAAGGTACATTTTGGTTATGCTTACCTAAACATAAAACACAATCATAGGGTTGCACATTTAGAGTAAAAAAGTTAGTTTAGGGTTGCGCCTCCAATATGAAAACAACATGTTTGTAAAAGGATTGTCATATAGTGCATGTCCACAGCTCTCAAGGAGTTAGTGTGTGAAGAGTGTATTAGAGATTTACATGAACCACTATAAAATCTCTTATAATTTTTGTGTTTATTCATCTTATCTTTACATTCATGCATTTGATCATACTACTACTATATATCAAAGGAGTATTTGAGTTGTTTTACATTATCCACCATATTCCACATTTATTATTTACTCTGATTATGCTTAGCTTGTGCATAGTTTTAAAGGTTGACAATTCACCCTCTCTTTTTCCCATCATTTTGTGTGGGGCCTAACATTTTTAGATTGAATAAGGCGATATATGGGTTAAAACAATTATGTGGGAATGATATTTGAAGCTCGACTAATGTTTGAAGGAGCTCAAGTTTATAAAAGGAATAGTGGAAAACATCCTATACATCAGAAAAGTATTGAGGTATCTCTCATTGTTATTATTTATATTGATGAAGTTATATTTATTGGAAATGGAGATGGTGATTTCAAGTAGTTATCCACTCAAATTAAGGAGTTGTTTGAAATGTTGATGTTGGGAGAGAAAGCAATTTTTGGTCTTTAAATTTCTCTGGAGGAGGTTGACATTTTTCTTTCTCAAGAAAAATATGCCCAGGAACTTTTGAATAAGTTTGGTACGCATGATGCCAAAGTAGTTTCTACTCTGATTGAAGTGGGAGCCAAACATTCTAAAGACGATGAAGGTAAATAGGTAAATCAAAAGGTGTTCATAAAATTTATTATAATTTTACTCTATTTGACCTCTTCAAGGAAGATATCTATGATATCACATTAGGTGCTCATTATCAAAGTTCACTGTCTCTATATGACCTCTTCAAGGCAAGATATCATCTATGATATCACATTAGGTGCTCATCATCAAAGTTCACTGAAGGAGTCACACTTCATTGAAATAAAGAGGATTATAAGGTACATTAAAGTTATATTTGATTTTAGGTCAACAAATTATAATAATGAAAAGTTATTCCTCTATATATTTGCTGATATGGATTGGGCTAGAAGTGTTGAATATAGGAAGTCTACCCTCGATGGAGTATTTATTTTGGTAGAGATATGTGTGGCTTGGTACACAAAGAAACAATGTTTAATTTCATTGAGTATAGTGGAAGAAGATTATAATACTGAAACTCAAGCTACAACACAATTTACGTGGATGAGAATTCAACTCAATGATCACAACATGGAGGTGAAAGTACCATTGTTTATGGGATACAATAATCAAAGTGCCATTAATATTTTGAGAAATCTAGTTAAACTTTATTGATCAAATATGATAGATATCAAGTACTATTTTATAAAGGAGATGGTTATTCAAGGTTTGTTGAAGTTAGAGTTTATTCCTACAAAATATCAACTGGTGGATGTCTTTACCAAACCATAGCTGAAAGATATATATCCAAGGTTAAAGTGGATGATAAGAGCTCAACCTCATTTTTCTCAAGGCTAAGGTATGGTGTCCCATCTCCAATCTCTCTTGTATTTGAATTTTGGTTGTTAAAGGGAGAGATAACAACATAAATTCAATGAATATTTTTTCCTTAAATATGAGTGATTTCTTATTAAGTGGGAGATTGTATTTAGGGGGTATTTTTTCAAAAGGTGGAAGTTTTGATTTCAGGCTGCACATATGTTTGAAGTGTGAAATGTTCGAATGGTTTATTGAGTATTTGTATATGGATTTTGTTTAAAATATGCTGAAGAAAAATTTTGAGAGGTTGGGATGATCATGGAGGTTAAAGTAAATGTGAAAGTGAGTGTGAGAGTTTTTTTGACAACATTAAAATTAACCTTTAATCATTCTTGTTTCCTAAACTAAATATGTCCACACAATCATAAAATTGATTAAAGGTATCACTTTTTCTAAGAATAAGAGAGATTTGATTGATGGTGAAACTTTTTAAATGGATGGAATCAAAATCCAATGGGGAGATTATTGAAGCGATAAGATCTTGTATGAGGTTTCTTAGAGATAACATGGAGTTTTTGTTTTTTCATTGGAGTATCTGTTGGTTTTTTTGTAAACACATGTCAATGACTGTTAATAATTGATTCAAATTGATACATATGTGAAGGATGATTTTTTGAGAAAGGTTGAATATCAGTAGAATAGTAGTTGGAGCTAAAATGAGTTGAATTGAAGAAAGAAAGAGTCAAGTACACTGATTGACAATTAGAGTTTTGGTAGCTTGACACCAGAGTTTTAGTGGCCAAGTGATTTTATGGCAATGCCAAACCTGACTACCATTGGAGTTCTAGTGGCCCTACACCAATGTTATAGTGGAAGGTAGTGGGTTTTTTTTGAGTATCAGCTACCTCAAATAGAATTTTAGAGTCACCTAATGGGGTTCTGGTAAGATTCAAAATATTACATCATTTTTGATGTATTCGATAACATGAAAAGGTTTATGTTGCCTAGAAACAATCTAATTCAACCCTTAGTGTCCCTTAACCTTATCTAAGTTGATTTGATGGGTTGTTGTGATCTAATGGTACAAAATTGAACTAAATCTGTTAGTAGTTTATGTTTGTTGATGGATTTTGAATTTGAAATTAAAAAATCAAAGGGGAAAGTGTGTTAGAGAAAATGTGAGTTTGTTTTATGAATTTGTGAGTGTAATAGATAAAAAGGGGAAAAACACCTAATAGAGTGAATGATTGTAGAGTAAATTCATCAATTTAATTTCTTGAAGTTGAAATACTGATAGTTGAATATTGATGTTACTCTTGAAGAGGGTGAGGACTACATTGGTTCGTGTAGTGAATTAATGAGACTCTTCTTGTTTATTAAAGTTTAGTGACCTATTAATTCATCATTTTTTTATTATTGTATTAAATAAGGTGTTGTTTTTTAAAGAAGTGATTTTTTCTCAATGTTCGTAAAAAAATTCAGTGTGAAGAAGGAAAGTCATATTTGGATTCTTTTATAGAGAATTGGAATTTATTTGGGGAGGCTAAGGGCTCATTTTTTTTAACTTTTTAAGATTATCATTTTTATTACACAAGATCATGTTACATTAGTCGGGTGACACATTAATTATAACTTGAGTTCAATAATAGACTCAAATTGTTTGTATCCATGATGATATAGTATAATGTGTGATCTTTGATTTTCTAGATCATGTTAAGGATGATGTCATTTGTATTAAATGGTAAACCTTGTAAATCATTATGCCTACTATAATTTCTTTCTTTACAATGCGTGGTTATTCAATTAAGTGAATAAACTCATAGATATTCATTATTAAAAAGGAATAAAATCAAAACATCAAGCATATCAATCATCTTAACTGATGAAAAAGGTTGATTTGTTGAAAAATTAAAAATAAGATGATTCATAGATTCACCCCCTCTTATTGAATCCATGGGAATCCCTATACCTATTGGTATTAACAGTGTCATAACTTCTATGTGTGTGAAACTGTAGTGACCTTCTATGTGTGCACAACCTTTTAGTGCCCAATATATCCAAAGGTGATCAGAATGTTCTCAGCCTCCACATGCATGCGACTGCAGTACTCTTCCACACGCAAAACCTCTAACATGCATAACCTATCCATAGGTCATGTTAATGTCCTTACCTTATGTGTGTGCACAAAAATTATGTGCACATGCACAACACTTACATGTGACCGAGACATCTACTTGTAAATACCCTAGAGAGGCTTCATTCATGGGGATCATCCCCTTGGACACTTGGATAAATGCTCTAAAATCCCAAAGTGTCCTAACTTTTATGAATTATGGCATGTATAACTCAAAATTGAAACATATCTACTGTAGGTGTAAAATTAAAAAAAAAAGATTACTTCTATGCACGAGGCTTGCTTAGGTTTTCATCCCTGGACTTACACTTGAGGCTTTCCTCATGTAAGATGAAATTTCATACATACGTATAGGGAAACTCAAAGATCTAATGATCAAGGGGCTTATGTGACACATATACTTGTGTGATCCCTCCAATATGAGGACAACTGAGCATATATCCCATGCTTGTGCAGAAGTCCAATGAATCATAGAACACATAATTCATGCATAAAGTGACTATTTGTTTAAAAAATTTACAAGGATCATGAGTGCAAGTATTGAACATGAAGGGCGACATTTGTGCATAACCCAACTTAAATAGATTCATGGAATGACCCTTTATGAAGGTTTTATTCCCCCTTCTTGGGGTTTCCTTCCATCCTTTCATATCTCCAACGAGGCAAGGTGAATTCTAGGTTGTCTGTGGGGAGGTCCTCTATATCCCCTAAATTCATCAATAAAGATCAAAACTCTGGGATACTTTTACATAATTCCAACTTATCTTATGTGGTTATTTTATTGGTTAGTTAGAAACCACACCTTATCACCTGAGCTCAAATTCACTATATGAAGATTTAGTATAATATTGAATCACATTACGTGAACACTATGTACCTACACCTTATAACGACCCATGATTTTAGTGAATATTTTCTCTTTATATAAACATTGTGTTAAATAGCTTGTTTCACACACAACACCAAACCAAAATGAAACACAACAATTTTTATTTAGATAAATATAACCATTGTAAAGTAGCTATTGAATTAGAGGGTATAAATATAGGTAACTGAATTATGAAATATATGTAGAAATAGAAATAAATTTCACTTTTAATACTAATGCATTGATGAAATTTAATTTGCATATAAAAACAACTAACAAGATCATTTAATGTTTAAAAATGTTTTTTACAACATTTATTTTTTACTCTGGATTTTTATTTCAAGAAACTAAGTACATTATGGTTAAATTTTGATAAAATATATTGTGTATATTAATAATATCTAATTTAATTAGAAATTAATAGGAAATAGGAATAAAAATAGTTAATATTTGAAAAAAATCATTTTCCTATAAAAATAGTTTTTCATTATAATTTATACTTCCATTTAAAAGTTAAAATACTAAATTTTAGAATTTTATTTTGAAAAAATGGACTTCATTTTTTGATTAATCCTTATAATATTAGCTTAGGTTGAATTCTTAGGATTTTTCTGGAAAGATTGATTTTTAAGTGAATAATCTAAAATATCGTTTTTACAAATACCATAACTTTTGTGACATCATTAGGATATAAGAATGAATTAATAAATTTATGAAACCTTTAACCTAATCAATGATGTATTTAATAAGTAAAATTAAACATTTAACATGTTATGTTTAATTTAGAAACCTATGATTAACATTTTGGAACCTAAGTAATATTTTTTTTTCTAAAAACTATTTTATGTGTTACACACTTATTAGTTTAGAATAAACTTTTATCACGTTAAGATATTTAATATTATAAAATTATTTTCATATTTTCAATAATAATTTTCAATTTATTTAATATGAGAAATTTTGTTTTTGGAAATTAAAATAAATTATCGATGTTAAAAAATGTATTACCTTGGAAAAAGTAAATAATGGTAAAAGTTAAAACTAAGGTGAAAAGCCTAAAATTCCTCAAAAATTATATCAAACTATGTTTTAAATGGTTTTATAGACCAAATCCTCATAAAACCTCCCTTATTTTCAAATTTTAGTCTCACATTCCTTGAATAATGACTTTTTTTTTAATATTTTTTCAAAAATGACCATCCCCTCACTTATAAAAGGAGGCTTCCACCACACTTTTACTTACACTCTAAATATTTGAATTCCTCTCAAACCTATGCAATTTTTTTACTTCCCATAGATCCCTATCCCAAATTAGGAATCCCCTTGATCCAAGGAAAATCCCTAAATCCTGTTTTTCCAAGAGATCCTCCAAGAGACAGTTTAAATTCTCAAAGTGAAAACTAATCACCTCTTAAGTTTTCTTTCTTTCTATCTTGCTCCTACAAATCTATTTTACCCATTATAATTTAATAAAATAAATTTTTTATTATACATAAATGTTATTATGTTTAGTTTATAACCATCATCTATATAGAATCCTGAATTTTTATTACATAACTTTTCATTATATTTTACAAAACAGAAGATCTTTAAAGTTTAGTGTCTTGGAAATAAGGTACATAATACATAATACATTAAAACATGAAAACATTCTTCTAATATATTTGAAAGGCTTCATCATTTGTTCATCCTATGTACAATTACACCAACTCATAACCTGGGGACAAACATCAAAGGAAAGGGTGAGCATAAGTCCCAGTAAGGGAAAACAAAGGAAACAATTTACATGTGAACTTGAGAGATATCAATAAGAACATGAGGAATTTTCATAAAGGCATGAGAAAGAGGCATATCATAACAATAAGAACTTGAATCATAACTTGAAAATGTTGCTACATCATTTTATTTAGATATTCATAAGCATATCACCTAGGTCCATCCCCAAGGTGTCATAAAAATTACCAAGGTTATTCACCAAGGTATCGTAAAACTTGTCAACTTTAGAGATTGATTTCTTTACCCAATGCATTGGAGCGCTATCAGGGCGCACCCTTAATATGTATTTATTTTCATGTGATCCACATATATCATAATCAAACATTTCATAAATAACCCATAGATAATAAAAGAAACGAGTTTCATATTAAAATCACGACGTTTTAAAAAGTGCTGAAAAACATGATCATTGTGTCATTTATAACCCATAGAAAGGGAATGATTGTTTTATGTATGTAAATTACATAATAAAATAAATAATTTTTATAACTTTATGAATACCCCTGGAAATGAAATAGGTTTGGGTATTCACATAATGAAAATAAAATAATTTCTTGAGAAAAAGAGAGATTTTGAGATGAAAATTCTACAACATAACGAGTATGAAACATGGTTTTGTAAAACATTAAAAAGAGAGAGGACACGAGTCAACCATTAATAAAAGACTCATAATATAGTATAAGGACATAATAACATTGAAATAAGAACATGGTATGGAAATCTAAAAGATATACCACATAAAAGAGAACTTGAAAGGAAAAGAGAAGTTGATAATTCCCTTACCTTGAAGAGTAACTTCTAAAACTCTAAGATCGGGACCTTGGGGGCTTGAGGACACCTTGGGAGGACTCCTTGGGAGGTAATACTATCATATATTCGAGGGGGGTGATTTTGGAATGAAATGAAGGAATGAGTGGGTATTTATAGTAAAAGAGAGAGTTTTTTATTAATTCCTGAGGACACCTCATTAGCGGTATTTGCAAAACCATGGGCTTGCCCATGGTATTTTTCCATGGTATTGGCCACTTGGGACACCTCATACCATATTTTAATACTAAAGAGATGACCAACATTATTACATAATTATTACATCATTAATGATGTCATTAAACATACAAAAAACTCAAAACTGTATTTTTACTATTCACTAAAAAATAAAAAAAATATAAAAATATCATAAATTCACCATAGCCCAATATCAACCTTCTAAATTCAAAAATGAAATTCATTTTATCATAATAATTATCTAAATATGATAAATTTAACTTTTAAATCTAAAAATGATTAATTATTAAAAATAATAGCAGATAGAAAATGCATAGTAAACTGCATAGAAAAATTTTCAACGCTTGAAAAAAATAAAATTATTTTATCATTTGTAATTAAAAAGGAGTGTTTTTATAACACTATTTCATTATAATAAACATTATTAATAAAACCTTAGTTTAATATAATAATTTATCTCTCTCTCAAAAGTATAATTTTTACCCAAAAAATCAATCTATCAAATTCCATCTCAATTTCTTAAGAAAAACTATTCTTAAAATAGAAATGATGAAATAAAAATTTTATTTAAACAAAGGGATTTCATTTTAAGTAACTAGGGCCTTAACACATAACCCCTTAAAACACCTGCAAACGACCTAAGGGTAAGGTGTGCGATGGTGATAGACTCTTGGGGCGGATCAGATAACATCACTCAAGTGGTAATCTCTACTAACTTGAAATTCTCCCACAGACGATTTTGTTCAAGCTTAACATGTTGAATCTTAGCTTGGGCTTGGTCAAAAGCTAAGCCTAGTGACGCTACCTCCCACACATGTTCTGAAAAATGGGCTTCGTATGGCAAGAGTCTACTGAATGAGGCCATCAAATCTTTTCTCTGCATTAATTATTCATTATCATTTCTATTTATAAACAATAATTATAACGTTAAAATAATTATTATTGTTTCCAATAGTCATATTATCCAATGGTCATATAACAATCAAAATCTAATGGTCACATTTCATTTATGATTATATATTTTTATTGATTATGAAATAGTAAAACATACATTTTTAGGAAACAAAATATTATTCAAAAGTTTGGGTCGTTACATTCTTCCCCCTTAAAAAATTTCATCCCCAAAATTTCAACTCGCACCCTATGAAGAGAAAAGGTGTGGGCAATTTTGCCTCAAAGTCTCCTCTGGTTCCCATGTGCCTTATTCATATTTGTGGTTCCTCCAAAACACTTTAACAAGGTGGGTAGTATTGTTGCATAGAACACTGTCTCTATGATCCAAGATCTCCACCGACTTCTCCTCATAAGAGAGGTCGTGTTCCAGTTGTACCACCTACGGATTTAGTACATGTGAAGGGTCAGGTATGTACTTCCTCAAGAGAGATACGTGAAAAACATCATGAACTTGTGCTAGATTTGGAGGAAGTTCAAGTCGATAGGCCACTACTCCTATGCGATCAAGGATTTTATAGGGGCCAATGCACCTAGGGTCGAGCTTCCCTTTCTTCCCAAATCTCACGACTCTCTTCCATGGTGAAATTCGAAGGAAGACTTTATCACCAACATCAAACTCCAAGTCCCTTCGACAGCTGTCAACATAACTCTTCTGCCAACTCTGAGCAGCCTTTATGTGTTTTTGGATGACACAAACCTTTTCTATCATTTATTTCACAAGATCAGGACCAAGAAGCTTTCTCTCACTAGCTTCATCCCAACAAGTAGGAGTTTTACATCGCTTTGCATATAGAGCTTCATAGGGTGCCATTTGAATGCTCGAATGGAAGCTATTATTGTAAGAGAACTCAACTAATGAGATATGTTGATCCCATCCTCCTTTAAATTCCATTGAGCATGTTCTCAGCATGTCTTCGAGTGTTTGAATAGTCTTTTCAGATTGGCCATCGGTTTGGGGGTGATAGGCCGTACTGAAATTTAATTCGGTACTCAATGCATGTTGAAGAATTCTCCAAAATTTTGATGTGAACCTCGGATCACGATCAGATATGATAGAGAGTGGTACCCCATGTAGCCTTACCACTTCCCTCACGTAAATCCTGGAAAGTTGATCAAGAGAGAAATTTTTCCGAATAAAGATAAAATGGGAAGTCTTGGTGAGATGGTCCACTATAACCCATATCGCACTGTTTCCTTTGGAAGTTATCAGGAGACCAGTGACAAAGTCCATAGTGATATTTTCCCACTTCCATGCTGGTATGGGTAGTGGTTGTAATACCCCTTTAGGATGTTGTCTCTCTTCCTTCACTTGCTGACACACCAGAAACCTTATAGTGTAGTTGACAATCTCCCTTTTCATGTTATCCCACCAATAATGATCACGAAGGTCCTTATACATTTTTGTACTTCCAGGATGTATAGAGAATGTAAATCTATGAGATTTATCCATCAACTCCTTCTTTATTTCTAGAATAGATGGAACACATAGTCATGTATGAAATTTTAGTACACCTTCTTGACCAATATTGAACTCAGGAAACTTCCCATCCTTTACAGCCTCAAACTTCTTCTATAACAAAGGATCTTTTTTTTGAGATTTCTTGATCTTATATAGTAATGATGATTGCGAAATAATTTGGGATAGGGTTGATGATGTCCCTTCCCTTAGAATTCTCATGTCCATTTTTACTAGGTCTTTAATCAAAGGATCATCGTGAATCCTCATTATTGATAGAACAATAGGGTCTTTCCTACTTAATGCATCAACGACTTTGTTTTCTCTTCCAAGGTGATAATGAATTGAAAAATCATAGTATTTAAGAAGTTCCTATGATCTTCTCTGTCTCATGTTCAATTCATTTTGTGTGAAAATATACTTTAAACTTTGATGGTATGTGTATATATCACACTTCTCCCCATAAAGATAGTGCCTCTATATCTTCAAAGCAAAAACAACCACAACTAGCTCTAGATCATACATAGGATAATTCTGCTCATGAGGCATTAGCTATCGAGATGCATAAGAAATCACCTTGTCATTTTTCATGAGGAAGCACCTAAAGTTCTTTTAGATATTCATCATTAAGAAAAAGAAATACTTCTCTGATTGAGGGTAGAGTTAACACGGGTGCAGTAACTAATCTCTTCTTTATCCCTTGGAAAATTTCCTCACACTCATTTTTCCAGATGAACTTAACCCCTTTTCGAGTTAACTTTGTTAGTGGATTATAAATTCATGATTTTTTTTTCAAAAACCTTCTATAATATCATGATAAACCAAGTAAACTATGAATCTCACTTACTATTGTAGGATGAGGCCACTCCTCTACAACCTTTTTCTGTACAGGGTCAACTGAGATTCTTTCATTGGTTACAATGTTCCCCAAGAAAGCAACTTGTTGTAACCAAAATTCACATTTTTTGAACTTTCCAAAAAATCTCCCCTTCCATAGAGTTTTCAAAATAACCCTTAGATGATCCTCATGCTCCTCGCGACTTTTGGAATATATCAGAATATTGTCAATAAAAACTACAAAAAAGTTATCAAGATAACCCTTAAAGATTCTATTCATCAAATCTATAAATATAGTAGCTGCATTAGTTAAGCTGAAAGGCATAACAACAAACTCATAATGCCCATATCTTGATCAAAAGGTGGTTTTTTGGAATATATTCTTTCTTCACCCTCAATTGATGATAACCAGATCGAAGATCAATCTTGTAGAATAATTGAGCCCCACAAATCTAGTAAAATAATTCATAAATTCTTGGAAGAGGGTATTTTTTCTTCATTGTGATCCCATTCAGTTCTCTATAATCAATTCATAGTCACATTTATCCATCCTTCTTCACAAATAGAACATGCACTCCCCAAGGAGACACACTCAGTTAGATAAACCTCTTCTCTAAAAGATCATGGATTTGTTTCTTTAATTCCTCCAGCTCCACATTTTCCATTCTATACAGGGTCTTTGATATCATATGAGATCTAGGTGCGAGTTCAATGGACAACTTTACCTCTCTTTCTGGGGGAGGTCCAGGTAACTCCTTAGGAAATACATCAATGTATTTATGAACAATGGAGACATTCTCTATCCTTATACTCTCATTTCATTCTTCTTATTCACCGATAAACTCCATAAAGAAGGATATAAGAGGTGCTTCTAGACAAAGATTAGGTCGAGATATCTCTCCTTGGAAGATAACTATAGGTTATCCATTCAAGACTGGTGAGATTTCCTTCTACATTTTATCTTTGCATTATACTTTGAGAGCCAGTCCATCCCTAGTATAATGTCAAATTCTAACATGGGAACGACTACTAGATTTGCGATAAGATTGTGCTCGCTAAAGTAAATACTAGAGTTTCTAAACACTATCGATTCTTGGATAATTCCTCCAAGAGTCTTGACTGATAACTCTATTTTTAGTAGTTTAGGGATTGATTCTATATTCTTTGAAAACTTGGAAGAAATAAAGGAATGCATAGAACCAAAATCAAATAAAGTACTTGCTAGATTTGAGAGAACAATAAGAGTACCTTCCAACACATCATTTGGAGCTTCAAATTCACCTTTCATGATAGAAAAATTGTGACCTTGCTCCCTTGGACTATGCTGAGGCTGATGGTGATTCCCCTCCACTACCCTCGTATTTGGAAAATTATTGGAAAAGTGCCCAAGATGTCCACTCTTGAAGCATTGGACTTCAGGTAAGGCCTGCACCATTTTAAATTTTTCTTTAGTGTTTGGAAGTTGAGGCTTCACCTCACTACAAAAATTCCAAGTGATATGACCATCTCTTCCACACCTGTAACACTTCCCACTCATGAGTAGGCAGTTTCCCAAATGCTTCTTCCCAATTTTATTACATGTGGGAAGTTGCACTTTCTTTCCTCCTCTTCCCTGATCAAAGATCCTCCCCAAACTTGGATCCATTTATCTCTTCTTTTCATTGGATTTATGGGACCACTAAGTCTCACCGAACTCCAGTTTGAATTTTATAGCACTTCGTATGATCTCCTCATAGATTTCATAGTCTCGGTTGGCTAGATTATTCTATAGATGAGGTCTTAGTCCACCAAAGAATCTATCAACCTTTCTAGTATGACCCATTACAAAGCTAGAGGTGTAACATGAAATCCTTGTGAAGTTAATCTCATAGCTTCCCAAAAATTCATTCTCCTTCTGCTCCAGCTCTAGAAATTACTTATCCATTTTCATTCTCATCGAACAAGGGAAATACTTATTGAATAAGACCCCTCTGAACTCTTCTCACTCCATAGCTTCAATCTCCCCTCTTGGCCTCATGTTTTTAATCAGTGTCTACCACTGATCAACTTCTCCATCTAAGTGGTAAACAACCAGGGTGACTTTCTCTTGTTTATAACCACAAAGTACATAAAAAATCTTTTCTATATAGCTTATCCACCATTCCACAATCAATCGGTCAGTAGATCTACTAAACATTGGTGGTCATTAACGTATAAAGGAATCAATAAAATGTTATTCCTTTCTTGGTGAAATCAGTCTCATAGCTTGAGTCAAGTTATTTCCCATAACATGAGTCAGTTGATTCATCATTATCATGAAACTTTCCATTTTAGCTTCCATTGGAGGGGTGTCAGCGCATGGTCCGTTGCGGCAACCATTTGTATAGTTCCTCCTATTTCCCACCATTTTATAAAATAATAAAAACTTAGTGAAAAACTTATTTCATTTAATAATTTTATAACTCTAAAGTATTATCATGTCTTAAAACATCATGCTTAAACATGTTATTCATTATCAACAATTACATTTTCTATAAATCCTTTATAATGGTTCATAGTAATCTTGTGATTAACCAAACATATCCCTCGGAAGTGTCAAACCAGGAGTGCAACAAGGCTCGTTATCGCGCACCTGTTCTTATTCAGTTATGGATCAAAGTGGTGTTTTCAGGTTTTACCCCTAAAAACATCTGTTCCAAAGCCACATCAACTTGTTTGTATCCAGCCATAGATTTCTTTGTTCAGAAACCACTTACTTAATATTTCACCAAAATACCAGGTTGTTTTCCTATATTTAAACTTTTCCTTAGGGTCCTTAATAATTTTTTCAAATCACAATTTTCACAAATAACTAAACTATCCTTTGATACCAACTATAGCATCCTTCCTTTTTATTACATAACTTTTCATTACATTTTACAAAATAGAGGATCTTTAAAGTTTAGTGTCTTGGAAATAAGGTACATAATACATCAAAACATGAAAACATTCTTCTAATAAACTTGAATGGATTATTAATTTTTTCATCCTATGTAAAATTACACCAACTCATAACTTGGGGACATACATCAAAAGAAAGGGTGAGTATAAGGCCCAGTAAGGGAAAAAAATGGAAATAGTTTACATGTGAACTTGAGAGATATCAATAAGAACCTAAGGAATTTTCATGAAGGAATTAGAAAGTGGCATATAATAGTAATAATAACTTGAATAATAACTTTAAAATTTGGCTAAAACATTTAATTTAGAAATTCATAAGCATATCACCAAGGTCCATCCCCAAGGTGTCATAAAAATTACCAAAGTTATTCACCAAGGTATCATAAAACTTTTCATCTCTAGAGATTAATTTATTTACCCAATGAATTGGAGTGATATTAGTGAAAAACCGTAATATGTATTTATTTTCATGTGATCTACATAGATCATAATCAAACATTTCATAAATAACCCATAGAGAATAAAATAAATGGGTTTCATATCAAAATCATGGCATTTTAAAAGTACTTAAAAGCATGATCATTATGTCATTTATAACCCACGAAAAGGGAATGAGCACTTTATGTATTTCAATTACAGAATAAAATAAATAATTTTTATTTCTTGATGAATACCCTTGGAAATTAAAGAGTTTTGGGTATTCACATAAAAAAATAAAAGAATTTCTTAAGAAAAAGAGAGATTTTGAGATGAAAATTCTACAGCATAACGGGTATGAAACATGGTTTTGTAAAATATTAAAAAGAAAGGGGAAAAGGTTAAAACAATCATAAAAGACTCATAATATAATATAGGTACAAAATAAAATGGAAATAAGAACATGGTATGGAAATTTGAAAGATATAACACATAAAAGAGAACTTGAAAGGAAAAGTGAACTTGAGAATTCTCTTACCTTGAAGAGTAACTTCTAAAACTCTAAGATCGGGACCCTGGGGGATTGAGGACACATTGGGAGGACTCCTTGGGAGGTAATTCTATCATATATTCTAGGGGGATGATTTTTGAATGAAATAAAATTAAGGAATGAGTGGATATTTATAGTAAAAGAGAGAGAGTTTTTTTATTAATTCTCTCATTAGTGGTATTTGCAAAACCATGGGCTTGCCCATGGTATTGGAAACTTGGGACACCTCATATCATATTTTAATCCTCAAGAGTCGACCATAATTATTACATCATTAATCATGTCATTAAACATACTAAAAACTCAAAACTGTATTTTTACTATTCAATGAAAAACAAAATATTTTATAAAAAACTCATAAATTCATCGTAGCCCAATATCATCCTTCTGAATTAAAAATATGAAATTCATTTTATCATAATAATTATCAAAATATGATAAATTTAAATTTTAAATCTAAAAATACTTAATTATTAAAAATAATAGCTAACAAAAAATGCATAGTAAACTGCATAGTAAAACTTTCGACACTTGAAAAAAATAAAATTATTTTATTATTTTTAATTAAAAAGGAGTGTTTTTATAACACTATTTAATTATAATAAACATTATTAATAAAACCTTAGTTTAATATAATAATTTATATCTCTCTGAAAAGTACAATTTTTACCCAAAAAATCAATTTATCAAATTTCATATCAGTTTTTTAAGAAAAACTATTCTTAAAATGGAAATGATGAAATAATAATTTTATTTAAAAAAATGGATTACATTTTAAGTAAATAAGGCCTTGAAACATAACCCCTTAAAACACTCGCATATGACCTAATGGTAAGGTGTGCGATGGTGATAGACTCTTGGGGCGACTTAGATAACATCACCCGAGTGGTAATCTCTACTAACTTGAACTTCTTTCATAGGAAATTTCGTTCAAGCTTAACATGTTAAAGCTCAGATTGGGCTTGACACTACCTCCCTCCCAAGTTCTGAAAAATGGGATTCATATGGAAAGAGTCTACTGGATGAGGCCATCGACTCTTCTTTCTGCATTAATTATCCATTATCATTTCTATTTATAAACAATAATTATAACGTTAAAAAATTATTATTGTTTCCAACAATTATATTAACCAATGGTCATATAAGGGTCAAAAACCCGATGGTCACATTTCATTTGTGCTTATATATTTTTATTGATTATGAAATATTAAAACATACATTTTTAGGAAACAAAATATTATTCAAAAGTCCGGGTCATTAAAATCTTCCCTCCTCCCTTAGAAAAATGAGAACATCATTCATGCGTACGTGTAGACCACCACCTCCATGAAGCGATGTATATCATTTTTCTCAACCACCTTAAATGGATGGTTATAAAGGGGTATTTAATGAATAAATATGATATTTATAACATAACTATGATTATGGAAAGATAAATCATTATATACCCACATTTATTTCTATATGTTGAGAAATAAAAACTTCGCCATGCATACGTACGGAGTACCGCCTCAATAGATGAAATGTTTTATTTTTCATCATTGCATTACATGGATTATTATAGAAATACATTTTATGAATTTATATGATATTAATGAGTAATATATTAATGAATATGGTTCTGAAAGGACGATACAAAAATTAACCATCATTATAAAGAAATCTGTTGATATCAGTAAATCACTCGAAATAAGCTTGTTTGCAATTTCATCTTCCTGAATCATAATTAAAGCTCCCACAAAATGATAATGTCACTCTATAAATAATTAGGTAACTTATATTTTATCACCTTGAATAATCATGGAATTATGAACTTTTTATCAAAGAATGGGTTTCAACATCTCCATTACAAAACATGTGCGAAATAATCAAAATTACAAACATATGATGAAGAAAATTTATATTAAAAAACTAATATATGGGTAGTGAATGATTATAATTTAAGAATATAAAAATTATTATATGTGAATAAAGTTATGAAATATTTTATTAATATGGTTATGTTTATTATACTAGAGGTGAAATAGTTTTAATGGAAGTTGAGAGTAAAATATAAGGGCTTTTCTTTACTCAACTTCTTTTATCGAGTCATAATGATTCTACTTTGACTATGATTTTCAAAGATTTTTTTCTTATATCCTATGATGATATTATATTTACTTTACTTATTATTTTATATAGAATTAATTTTTCACATCAAATATGTTTTCTTTAATGGATTTATTCCTTCATAAAATTCGATGATTTTAAGAATAATTCCCATCCTTTCCCAATGAGATTTTTTCCCTTCTATATCCATATTAAAACTCTATCCAATGTTCTCCATTATTATTTTGTAATCCAAATTTTTATTATTTCTGGTGATTTTCAAATTTATCTTTACCACTTTTCAAATGGAATACTTTCACTCTTTTTATGATGTGTGTTTTAATAAAGGTATTTTTCAAATTTCGAAAAGGTATCTCCTTTCCTAAATGAAAATTTTATCACCCAATCCACATTTCCTTTAGATAAAATTTATGTAATTCTCAAGGAAACTTTATTAAACATTCTTTTTAAAAGTAAAAATTTTCAAAAACATTTACTTCAGTTTTTTTAAAATGACTTTCGAAAGTGACTCGTAACCTCTAACCATTATGAAAATGTTAAGGACTATTTTATAGACTCATTTACATTTTTATTCCATTCTCATATTTAAATCAAAATATATAACACATATGGAAGAATGTTTTTAAGAATCACATTCTAAATTCATTTATTAAATACTTCTTTTGGGTGATTAAACTTTTGGTATCAACCAATCCACTTTTTATATCATGTTATGCGATATAATTTTTAAATGATATGGAACTCATTTTATTTACATGGGGCTTCATGATATGATGAATAATTGATATCTTATGGAACACATATATATGGATTCTAATGGGTAGGGTCCTATATCACCCTCTAATACATTGGTTAAAGTTTAATTATCATGAGATAATGGAGTGTGAACATACTTGAACTTGTTCAAAAATTTAAGGGTGATACTTCTTGGATATTCTCAAAACTCAAAGGGTAGAAATTCTTAGATATTCTCACAATATGATAATTCCCTATGGTTATTTTTCTTTCCATTGTTCCTTATTTTTCTATGTTTCCATGATTTTCCACATTTTATGTCATATTACTAGGATTATGATCCATGTATCATGTTTATTATCTCACACTCTTATTCCATGGTACATGTTGGTTCATTTGTGGTCACATATACCACTACTATTACTTATCGACAACTTGTATTGTTCCATGTTATTTTTAATAATATATTTCTCCCATGCTCATTTTTTCTCATATGCTTATTATCTATCCCTTGATAAAATGTTGATAAATTTTCCCTTACTAAGAATTTGAGATCACCCCTTTTATATGTTTCCATTATCCAGGTTATGAAGATGAGTATAACCTATGAGGACTCTAAAAGGGGGGATAGTGTGGTTTAATTATAATGAAATTTTCACAAGTATTTTAAAATAAGTTGCTTATGTAGGTTGTCCCAAAAGACATTAAGACTTTGGTTCTTTGGATTATGTGTTACCATGAGATTTAATATATAACTTATGGAAATGATGTAGAATAAATATATGTTTATCTTGGGTTATCTCACATGGTATCAAATCCTATGTTTAAACTATGTGATTTTATCATCGAACCTAGGAGTGTGGTTTTGAGGAACCTCAGTTGGTATCAAAGTACGTTTTAGTTATTTTTGAGGATTAGGAATAAAGAAATTTAGCGAAAATACTAGGGATAAGTTAAGTATAGGATAACATACCAAGGTTTTTTACCTTGTGAAAAATAAAGAGGACCAACTTTATACCCGAGGGATATGTTTTAGTGATTCACATGCACTTTATGAACCATTATGAAGAATTGTAACACATTTTTATGGTATAGTTAGAGAACCTAATAAGAAACAAAAAATGAATAACCTATATTGAAACCTAGAAATTTATATGTTTGGGTACATACGTTAGTTATGATCGATTCATTTTAAGTTAATAGTTTTCCTTTTTATAAGATTATGGAATTCTTATCTTTAACTTTTGTTTATTTAAGTAATGGTTATAACATAGAGAAATCAAGTTAATAATGGGTATGATGGGTAATGTGATGAATATCCCAATGAGAAACCAAATGAGATGGGATTAGGAGTACAAAATCATGTGGAAATTACCACTCATCTCTCTCGTGTTATAAATAATAACACAAACCATATTAAGACCAAAAAATGTACCAAGGAAGGAGAAAATTTCTATTGAGTCCTTTATGGAGAAACATTCACCCTCCATTAGTGGGTCTTCTAACCCACTAATTGTAGATAAATGGACCAATTATATATAGATGATATTTTCTATTTTATAATGTTCAGACCATGATAAGGTTGTTTTAGATATGTATTATTTGGAAGGTGAGGGTGACCAATCTTGGACTCACATTAATAATATAAAGAATAAGGAAGAAGTTGACACAATGAGATGGGATGATTTCAAGAAAATGTTATTCACCAAATATTTTCCCTAAAATCTTCACACAAAAATAGAGAAATAATTACTAGATTTGAAATAAAAGGTGGATAAATTCATTGGAACTTATGAGGCTAAATTCATGAGGCTATCAAGGTATGCTTTTAGTTTTATTTTTGAAATTGTAAGAAAGATTGATTGATTATTTAGTGGTCTAAAAACAAGTCTTAAATGTGAATTATTCATAAGAGACTTTAATAACTATGGAGATATTATTTTATGTGAACATAATTTGGAGTTAGAAACTAGAGACTCTCATCCTTCCCACGGATATAGAGACAAGATAAGGAAAATAGAGTTCTATGGAGACTCATATGATAAATTACACGGAAGAATGAAATTTAAATTCCTTATATGCCAAAAATGTGGGATGTATCACTTAGGAAATTACTTTAAAGGAACTATAAAATGTTTTAAGTGTGTTAAGGACAATCATCAAGCTCATAATGTTCATTTAGGGGGAAATATCCTGATTAATACAACATAGGAAATGATGGTCCTAGATAATGATCCACATGCACGCTAATGCTTCAAATACAAGGAGTTTGGACATTTTGTAAATTAATTACCCAATACAATGGTTGATAGAGATAATAAACATTAGTAACCTCCTCATCCAAGGGAACAAAGGAAAGCCTATGATATCAGAGATACAAAAGTGGGTCATGAAAACAAGGTTTTTAAATGTAAACTTATCATCCACTATATAACTAAGAATGTTTTATTTTATTTTAGTTCTATCCAATTCTTTATACTTGGAAAATTTTCTAAAGGCATCAAATCACCACCCTAATGATTCAATATTTAATTATCGGTGAAAAATATTAATGGTGTGGTAATTTCATCTCAAGTATACCAATCCTATCTAATAGAAGTTTGTGGGATTTCACTTCTTGAAAATGTTATAATTATCCCTTTGGTCAAATTTGATGTGATTTTAGGAATGGATTGAATCTTTTACAATGATCCCATATTAATTTCTAGGATATAGAAGTCATATTTAATATCTCAATTCATACTATGATTATCTATCAAAACAAGTTTGACTATAAACCTATTATAAAAACTATTTCCATTATATGGGTCTTAATATGCAATCATGTAAAGTATTTAGATCAAATGGTTTCAGAAGAACTCCAAATTAGATATATGACTATTTTGTGGTAATTTGTCGATGTATTTCCTAAAGAATTCCCTAGTCTTCCCCCAGATCGTGAGGTTGAGTTGTCTATTGAACTCATACCTGGTGCTATACCAATATTGAAGAATTCTTATAGAATGGATTTGATTAAATTAGATTAATTGAAGAAGAAAATCCATGAAAATACGAATAATGGTTTTATATGAATGAATTATTTTCTAGGGTGCACTGATTATATTTGTTAAGAAGATCTACATTGATTATCATGAACTTAACAAGATCATGATCAAGAAAAAATATCCTCTACCCCATATTGATGATCTATTTAATCAGTTATGAGGAGCCCAATATTTCTTAAAGATTGAAATTCTATACAAAAATCATTAATTAAGGGTGAGAAGGGATGATATAACCACGAAATCCTTCTACACAAGATATGGACACTATACATTCATAATAATGCCATTCAGACTTTAAAACTCCCATGTTATCTTCATGGATATGATAAATAGAGTCTTTAAAGATTACGTTGAAAAATTTGTGGAAAAATTTATTGATGATATTCTCATATATTCTAAGAATAATGAATAACATGAAGAGAATTTTAGGATTTTTCTAAATATCTTACAAATTGAAAAATTATATTCCATGTTTAGAAAGTGTAAATTTTTTCTGAAAAAAGTATCCTCATGGGTCATATAATAAAAATAGAGGGTATATTTATGGATTCATTGAAGAAATAAGTGATTGAATAATGGACACGAGCAACCATTGTGAAAGAAATATGAAGTTTTCTTGGATTAGATGGATACTATTAAAGATTTGTGATAAATTTATTATTATTGTCCAATCCTATAACCAAGTTAACATGGAAGGGAGTGAAGTTCCTTTGGATGGAATAATGCGGGGAAAGATTCAAGTAGATTAATAAGAGATTGGTCACCACACCTATGTGTACATTACGCTACATGGGATAAGGGTTATTAATATATAATAACAGTTCATTAAAAGGTTTGGGATGTGTCCTCATATAGAATGATAATGTAATTTATTATGCCTCATGTTAATTAAATATTCATGATACCCGATGCATGATTTGGATCTAGCAACAAGGATATTTACATTGAATATTTGAATAAAGTATCTCTATAGTGAAAAGTGTGATATATATACCAACCACAAGAGATTGAAATATATATTCATACAAAAGGAGTTAAACATAAACCATATAATATGGTTGTAATTGATCAAAGACTATGACTTCCCTATAAAATACCACCCCAAGAAGGTAAAAATGGTGGATAATGATATGGGGAGGAAAGATCATGCTACCTTATCCATGATAAGGGTTGAAAAATACTCAATACTCATGGATTTGAAATGAATGAATCTTGAAGTCATAAGGGAAGGGTAGAAATCCTATATTTTCTAAATTATGTCTCAAACATCCATCCAAGTAAATATAAAATAATCCAATAAATATGATGTAGATATACATAAATAGGTAGTGAATATTATAGAGTTCTAATTTAATAAAGATAGAGTTATAAGGTTTGGAACTGGGATATGTGTCCCATAAAGACCAAAACTAAAGAGGGAACTTTTGGATGATTCACATAGCTCATACTTCACTATTCATCTAAGAAACACGAAGATATATATGGATTTAAAACAAAACTTATGGTGGGATAACATGAAGAGGGAGATTGAGGAATATATATCTCAATTATTAGTATTTCAGAAAGTTAAGGTTAAATAAAATAAATCTAAGGGGTTGATTCAACCATTACCTATTCCGTTATGGAAATGAGAATACATCACCAAGTAATTTTTCATAGGACTCCCCAAGACATCTAAAGGCTATATTTTCATATGGGGTGTAGTTAATCACCTTATAAAGTCAACACATTTTATTACCATAAAATAAGTTTTCTCACTTGAACAACTCACTAATATATACTTAAGGTAAGTGGTAAGGTTGCATAGAGTACCAACCTCCATCGCATTTGATCGAGATTCAAGGTTTACCTCAAGGTTATAGAGAATTATCCAAAAAAAATTAGAGATATAGCTGAGCTTCAACACTGCTTATAACCCTCATAAAGTTATTCATTCTCAAAGGTCCACTAAAACTCTTCATGATATACTGAGATAATTTTCAAAGGATTTCTAAAGATGTTGGGATCAAAAACTCCCCTAGAAGAGTTCTCATATAACAAAGGTTTCCATTATAGCATTCAAATGGAACCATATGTGGCTATACATGGGAAGTGATGCATGAATCTAATACACTGAGATGAAGTTAGTGGGAGGAAGATAATAAGACTTGAACTTATATAAGAAATTATATTGAATGTTCAAATCATTCAACGACATATGAAAGTAGAAAAAATTAAACAGAAGAGTTATATAGATAATGATAGATGTGATATAGAGTTTGAAGTTGGTGACAAAGTGTTCTTCTTGAAATCTCCTTAAAAGTGAGTTATAAGATTTAAGAATAAATATAAGCTAAGACCTAGGTATATCAGTCCATTTGGGATCCTTGATCACATCATGGTTGTATCTTATTGATTTTCACCCCTTCTACACTTCTCCCAAGTATATGACATGTTCTATGTACCAATTTTGCACAAGTTCATACCAAACCCTTCACATATTCTGAAATTAGAAATTGCGTAACTAGAAAATGATAACTTATATGAGGAAAAACTTGAGGAGATTTTGGATCAAATTGATAAGGTGTGGCAGAACATGACCATCCATCTAGTCAAAGTTTTGTGGTAGAATCATAAGTTTGAGGGAGCTATGTGGGAACCCGAGGATGTAATGAGACAAAAATATCCTCATTTTTTTCATCCTAGTAATAAAATTTGGAGGATTGATTTTTGTCAGGTTTTCATAATTTAATGACCCATGATTTTAGTAAATATTTTCTCCTTAAATAAGAATTGTTTTAAATAGCTTATCAAACATGCAATGACAAACCAAAACTAATCATGACACTTTTAATTAAGATAAATATTACCATTACAAAGTAGCTGTTGAATTTGTGAGTATATATAGAAAAAAATATAATATTAAATATATGTAGAAATAAAAATAAATTTCACTTTTAGTACTAATGCATTTATGAAATTCAATCATTATAGCTAAATAACTAATAAGATCATTTTATACTTAACAATGTTATTTTTCTAAAATTGGGTTTTTATACGCTATGCATTTTTATTTCAATAAAATAAATATATTATGATTAAATGATGATAAAATATATTTTTTACATTAATAATTTTTAACACTAATTTTAATTAAAAATTTATTAGAAATAAGAATAAGAACAATTGGTATTTGAAAAAGTCATTTTCCTATAAAAATATTTTTTCATTATATTTTATATTTCCATTTAAAAGTTAAATTCCTAAATTTTAGAATTTTAATTTGAAAAAATGAATTTAATTTTTGGATTTTAAATGATGATATTATCTTAGGATTAATTTTTGGTAATTTTCTAGAAAGATTGATTTTTAAGTGAATGGTAAAAAATATCATTTTTACAAACACCGTAACTTTTGTAAAATCATTAGTATATAAAAATGAATTAAAAGTTTATGAATTTTTTTTACTAAAAAAATATGTATTTATAAGTAAAATTATGCATTTAAAATATTTTTTAAATTTATAAACCTATGATTAACATTTTGGAACCAAAGTAATATTTATTTTCTAAAAATTATTTTTATACATTATACACTTATTATTTTAGAATTATTATTTATTAAATTTTTAGATTTAATATTATAGAATAATTTTTATATTTAGAATAATAATATTCAAATTTTTTAATCAATGTAATTTTATTTTCCATCAAAATAAATTACCACGGTTAAAAAACGAGTTATCGCAGTAAAAGTAAATTATGGTAAAAATTAAAACTAAGGAGAAAAAGCATAAATTAATAAAAAAGATTGTATATAAATGTAAAGTTAAGGGTTTTATCATCCCAATACTCATAAAATAGCCATCATTTTTATATTTTGGACTCACATTCATTGAATAGTGACTTTCCCTTTCATATTTTTACAAAAAATGGCACTCCCCTCACTTTTTAATGAAGGCTTCCACCACCCTTTATGTTCACTCTAAAAATTATAATTGCTATTGAAACTATACCATTTTTTCACTTCCCCTATAGCCATATAACACATTTTTTATCCCCTTTATCTAATTAAAATCTATAAATCTTCCTTTTTCATGAGATCCTTCATGATAATGTTCAAATTATCAATGTGATTACTAATAACTTTTTAACTTTTTCCCTTATCTATCTTTCTCATTAAAATATATTCTAAAAATTATAATATAATGATATTAGTATTATTAGTATAATAAAATGTTATTATGTTAATGTTATAATCATCATCTACCATCCCCCCTTAAAAAAATGAGAACGTCGCTTGTGCGTACGTGCAAACTATCACCTCCAAGAAGCGACATATATTGTTTTTATTAACCACATTAAATGGATGGTTATAAATGATATTTAATAAATAAATATTATATTTATAACATAATTATGATTCTATATAGATAAATCATTATATACCCTCCTTTATTTTGAATCACCGAGAAATAAAAATGTCATCATGCATACGTGTGATCTACCCCTTCCAGGGACAAAATGTTTCATTTATCATCAACAACTTACATGTATGATTAAAAAATTATGTTTGATAAATTTTTATGATTTTAAGGTGTAATATATTTAATTAATATAGTTGTAAATGGATTACCAACAAAAATTAATGATCATTATAAAGTAATCCATTGATATTAGTAAATTACCCATAAATAAGCTTTTCATCGATTTCATCTTCACAAATCATAACTAAAAATATTAGAGAATGATAATATAAATTTATAAACAATTAGGGAAATTTTAATCCCATACCTTGAATAATATTATAATGAGAATTTTTTTATTAAAGAATGAGGTTTGACATAACCATTACAAAACATGCCTGAAACAATCAAAATTAATAACATCCGATAATGAAAATAAACATTACATAACTAATATATGTGTAGTGAATGATTATAATTTAAGTATATAAAAAGTAATATATTTGAGTAAGGTTCTAAAATAAGTTATTAATATGGTTATGTTTATTATAAAGGAGTTTAAAGTGAATTCATAGATGTTGGGAGTAAAATGTAAGGGGTTATCTTGCATCAACTTATTTTATTATGTCATAATGATTCCTATTTGACTATGTTTCTACAAGATTATTTTATTCTATACTATGATGATATTTTATGGAATTTACTCATTCATTTCTAGGTAATTAAATTTTCACATCAAATACACCTTTTTGATGGATTTCTTCCTTCATAAAATTTTATGATGTTAAGAATAATTCCTATCTTCTTCAAATGAGATATTTTTATTCCATATACATTTTCACTCTCCCCGCCAATGTTATCATTTCTTATTTTGAAATCCAAACATGTATTATTTCTAATGATCTTTGAATTTCACTTTACATCTTTTCAAATGTGTTGGCCTACTATAGTTTTAATGCTCAAAAATCATGCTTCATCAAGTTAAATTATGTTTAATCATGTTTACAGATAATCTTAATATGTTATGTTAGTATTTTACATCATAAGAAAAGTTGTAAAAATATGAAAAAGGATGAGTCACCATTAAGATGAAATCACTATTGTACATCTCACTAATGGTAGAAAATCAGCTAAGTATGAGTCACCATTAAGGCAGACTCACTGTTAAGATGTCTCACTGTTAAGTGTCTCACCGTCAGTATAGATGCTGAAATCTGAAAAAGGAAGCGACATCATTATTCAACCCATAGTCAACACACTCATAATTTTCTCAAATTATGAGTCACCGTCGCATCAATCTACCATCAGACTCAGTCTAGAATTTTATCAAAGTATGAGTTACCGATGGAATGTGTCACGGCTAAGTGGACCTACTGTCATATACAAGTCACCGTCAAGTCAACCTACCACTAGAGTGACTTAACACTACTTGACTCACCGTTCTAAGACACTATTCCAAGTCACCATTCCAAGACACCATTCCAAGACACCATTCCAAGTCACCATTCCAAGACATCGTTCCAAGTCACCGTTCCAAGTCATCAGTCCAAGAAACCATTCCAAGACATCATTCCAAGACACCATTCAAAGACACAGTCAGACCAAGTCACTATTCAGAGACACCATCAATTATTCCTTTTTCATTTAAATTCAAATTTCTTTCTAACAACCATATTTGTAAAACTTAGTACTTATCATTATTTTAATGACCTTTTTTTTCCAGTATTTTATAGATAATATTTAAATCAATGTTAGAATATAGTACGATGTATGAGGTACCAAGATACGATTGAGATCATGATCCTTGTCAATTGCAGTGTATAATGAAAATACCAGATCAAAAAGGGAGTGTGTCCAACATATCGTGAAGTCGTGCGCCTAATAAAAACATGAAAGATACCAGCTGTGGATATGAAAAGATACTACTGAGAACTCAAAGTGAAGAACATTTTTGCAGAAAAAAACTAAGAGAGGATAAGAACAAATAGAATATAGAAGCTCTCACTATGCTTTGTTTTTCTATCTATTTCTAAAATTTGACTCAAGCATCACTTCAAGATAACTTCCAGGAGTTGTAAGATACATTTCCTATCACACAGATCTTTATAACTCTATTCTCTCTATTTTTCTCTATTTGTGTACTTTTTTACATTACAAGCAGTTTGTGTCTATCTCTATTATATTAACACACATTGAATCCTGTGAAAAACTAGAAGGTAGATATATCTTCAAAATATATCTTTTACACCTTACACTCCCACTGATAATAGTAGAATAAGTCCTTATGTGTCCTGTTTGTGTTTTTACTCCCATAAAAACTGTGGAAGAGGTCTTGTTGACCTGGACAGCTATGTATCTATTGTTTACCCCAATCCAGGGTGTGGATCAAAGTTTATTTATATAAACTCCTTAGTATCAAGTTATTTCCAAGTGGAGAGGATTAAGTCTCATCTTGAGATTGAACATCTTGTTTAAATTTCACCGTGTTCTTTCAAGTTTAGTTTTCTCTATTTATGTTTATTTAAATTAGAAAACTTAACTTTTCTTTGATAGTTAATCTTAGATAGTGTTTATATTATAATTTTATTTAATAGATCAATTTCAAAACTTAAAGTAATAATTCATATTTTTTTAATCGAGAACTAATCACTCTTTGAGAAATCCTTTGAATAACCAAATCTTTTATAAACTACTCCTTTGGTTAACTGGTCCATTTTTATTTCAAATTGGGGGAATTTTAAATAAATCTTTTTGATATAAATTTTTATATAAACTAAATTAACCCCCCTATTGAGTGTCATAATCTGACCAATATTTGGTATCATAGGTTCTTAATTTTTGGGTTTCAAAGTTTTTAACTCTTTCAAAATATTTTCAATTGTGATTTTAGTTTTGCTTTAAAGATCTCAAAATTCCTATCAGTTCAAAATTTTTAGTTCTTTAAATTTTTTTATTATTATTTAACATGGATAATATATAGGAAGGTTTTGTTACCAATAGACCTCCCTATTTCAATGGCACAAATTATGCTCAGTGGAAAATCAAAATGAAAATGTATTTATAAAGAATGGGGTTTGAAATCTGGTCTTCAATTTTAGATGAATATAAGATACCAACTATAGATAGAAGTACTTGGGATAACACAAATAAGGCAGCCTATAATAATAATTACAAAGATATTAATGCCTTATATTGTGCTCTAGGTGATGAAGAATTCAATATGTAAGACAACCTTTGATATTTGGGATACTTTAGCTATTTCACATGAAGGGACCACTAATGTTAAGGAAATGAGGTTTAAATCATATACTATTAAATATCATAACATCAAAATGAAGTCTGATGAGCCTATCTCTGACATGTATCTCAGGTTCAATGAGATCGTGAATACAATGAGATAACTGGGAAATAAAATCACTACAAAAGAACAGATCATGCAAATCTTGAGATGTCTTCCATAAATATGGAGAGGGACATCAGTATCAATTAGAGAATCTTTTGAAATCAATTCAATACCTTTAAAGGAGTTGATAGGAAATTTGATGATGTATGAGGAAGAGATGAAGATTAATTAAGAATAAGATGATTAACCTAGAAGAAAGTCAATGGCTTTCAAAACCACTACATCCAAACAAAAATAGAAAATTCAAGTTCATATTGAAAGTTACAGCAATGAAGATTCACCAACTAATAGTGATGAGGAAATTTATCATCTAGCCATGATATTTAATAAATTATACAAAAAGAAAAAGTTATTTAAAAAGCCTAGCTATAGAGGGAAATATGACAATAAAGGTAACTAGAAAAAGTATTGGAAAATAAGTGAGAATACGAATGAGATAATCTGTTATGAATGCAAAATAAAAGGACATATGAAGGCTGACTATATAAAAGTGAAGTATAAGAAGAAATATAAGGACAAAGATAGAAAATAAAAGAAGGGTATTAAGGCTACCTAGAGTGCTTTTGAGGATAGCTCTAGTGAATCTGAATCATCTCATGATGAAAAGGCTAACAAAGCCAACATGTGTTTTTATGAAAAATGCATCTGAGCTAACCTTAGTACCAATGAGAAAATGTTTAAATATTTCCAAATGATTGAGGATATTTTCAATGAGATAAAATAAAAATATAAATCTCTCAAGAAACAACATGCTCTTTCTACTACTATTAAATCTAAACACACTGTAGAAAAAGAGAAGAATGCTCAACTACTCAATGAGAATACTAAACTTAAACTTTATAATGAGAAATTAAAGAGGTATCTAGAAAAATTTAAAAATGGTAAAAATACCTTAATACAAATTTTTGGAAAACAAGTTGCTCCTAAATATACTATTGGAATTGGTTATCAACATGGGAATTTAAAAAAAAAATTATATCAAAATTTGGAAAATTCAGTTTTATGCTTACATCTAAAAAATTTTCTCCAAGTTCTAGTGCTGAAAAATATTTTACTACTTATAATTATTCTGGACCTAATAAAGTTTATTTTTATAAATTTTTTTGAACTAATTATAGGAAATCCATGAAGAAAATATGGGTTCCTAAATCCTTAATTACTAATATTACTAGACCTAAGTAAATCTAGGCACCAAAGTCTTTTATTGTTTAAAATATTTTTGTAATAAACCTGTTTGAAGAGTTCCTGTAAGAACTTATAGTACTTGGATAATAGGTGTTCAATAAACATGACAAGGGACTACTCTAGCTTCAATAACCTCATAATAATTGATGGTAGACATGTCACCTTTGGTGACAATGCAAAAGAAAAAATTATTGGCCTCTTCCAAATCGGTATCAACAATTCAGTTTTAATTTCTAAAGTTATTTTTTTGATGGTCTAAAGTAAAATATTCTTATAATTTCATAGTTATGTGATGATGGTTTTCATATTAAATTTTAAAATTATGATTGTAATGTTTTCAATTCTAATAATGATTTAGTATTTTCTACTTTTAGAAATGAAAATGTTTATGCTATTAATATGGATTCCTTAGTCTCACAGAATGTTTCTTACTTAAGTTCATTTTCACAGAGAATCTTGGATCTAGCATAGGAGACTAGGCCATTGTAACATTCACTCTCTTAGAAATCTTACTAGAAAATGATTAGTCAAGGATCTAACTAAACTAGATTTTCCAAATGATAAAGTATTCAATACTTTTCAAAAAGTAAAACAACATAAAATATCTTTTAAACCAAAGAAAAAATTTTCAACTTCTCAATCTCTTAAGTTGGTTCACATGGATTTTTTTGGACCATATATAGTTTCAAGTTTAAATGGGAAGAACTATGTCTAAATTCTAGTAGATTACTTTTCTAGGTATACTTGGACCTTCTTTTTAGCTCACAAAATTAAGGCCTATTCTTATTTCACCAAGTATATTAGATCAGTAGAAAACTTAAGTGGAATTAGAATCAAAACCTTAAGAACTTTCCATGGCCATG
Organism: Viscum album; assembly: GCA_963277665.1. NCBI lineage: Eukaryota > Viridiplantae > Streptophyta > Magnoliopsida > Santalales > Viscaceae > Viscum > Viscum album. Next base: position 1,286,267,518 of record OY728140.1, read on the forward strand.
ACTTTGAAAATCAATAATTTGAATATTTTTGCTTATAAAATGTCTATAGTCATAACTTCTCTACTCCTAGGACACCACAATAGAATGGATTTATAGAAAATAGAAATAGAATATTATAAGAGATATCCCAGATTATTCTTAATGAATATGACCTACCTATTTATTTTTGGGCAGAAGCTGTGAATACAACTTTCTATATAATCAATAGAGTCTTAATTAGACCCATCCTAAAGAAAACCCCCTATGATCTGTGGAATAATAGGAAACCTAAGGTTAATTACTTCAAAGTTTTTGGTTTCAAAGTGTTTATTATTAATACAAAAGACAATCATGACAGATTTTCCTCCACGAGTGATGAAGGAATTTTCCTAGGTTATGAAATCTCTAGTAAAGCCCATAAAGTCTTTAATAAGAGAACCAAATATGTGGAAGAATATATTCATGTCAAATTTGATGAAACATATCCACATGAATCCAAAACCTCATTAGAAAATTTTGAGGATAATCTATCGAATCCAGACTTAAATTATAAATTGTCTGATTCTATTGTTAAACAAGCAGAAAGATCCTTTAGTCTGGTAAATTTCCTAGTTCTGACCAAAAGGAACCTGAACCTATAGAATAAACTGAAGTGTCCAAACCTTATTTTTCTAGACCTATTATAACTCTTAAAAACTATCCTTTAGATATTTTAGTTGGAGACTTTAACAAAGAAACACTGACGAGAACTTCTCTAAGAAACCAGGTTGAATATCAAGTCTTTTTGTCACATCTTGAACCTAAGAACATCAATGATTCAATAAATGATGAATTTTGGATGATGGATATACAATAAGAATTAAATCAGTTTTAAAGGAAAAAATTATGTAAACTTATTGATAAATCCAAAGACACCTTGACCATTGGCACTAAATGGGTGTTTAGAAACAAAGTGGATGAAACTAGAACTATAGTAAGAAATAAGGCCATACTAATTTCACAAGGTTATAGTCAATAAGAAGGAATAAACTATGAATAAATCTTTTCACCTGTGGCCCGACTTGAATCCATTAGAATACTTCTAGCTTATAAAACACATCTAAATTTCAAACTTTATCAAATGGATATCAAAAATACATTCCTAAATGGGTATATAGTTGAGGTTGTTTTTGTTGAACCCCCCCAATTTTAAAAATTCTCATATTCTAAATCATGTTTTCAAGTTAACAAAATCTTTGTATGGTTTAAAATAAGCTCCAAGATCTTGGTATGATAGAATCAACACTTTTATTTTTTATAAAGGTTTTTCTAAAGGTATATCTAATCCAACTATTTTCATAAAAATAATCTCTAAATATGTTTTATCTATTCAAATATATGTTCATGATATTATTTTTGGATCTTCAAAAAATCATTTATGTATTGAATTTTAAAAAATGATGCAAAATGAGTTTGAAATTATTTTAATGGGTGAAATCAAATTCTTTCTTGGTTTTGAAAATTTTCAAAATAAGGAATGTATTATTTTAAATTAGAGTAAATATACTAAAGATATTTTAAAACATTTTGGCTTGGATAACACTAAAAGTAGTGATACTCCTATGAGTACCACCTGTAAATTGGATCTTGATGACGATGGAAAATCAGTGGATCAAACCAATTATAGAGGTATGATTGGAATTCTTCTCTACTTAACTACTAGCCAACCTAATATTATGTTTAGTGTATGTATGTGTGATCATTTTCAATAAAATCCTAAAGCGTCACACCTTCTTACAATCAAAAGAATTTTCAAATACCTCAAATATACTACCAACTTAGGACTATTATACCCAAGAGGGAAATCATTTGACTTAGTTAGTTATTCTAATACTGATTTTAGTGGTTGTAAGTTAGATATAAAAAACACCTCTGAAACATGACACTTTTTAGGCAAGTCTCTAGTTTCATGGTGTAGTAAGAAACAAAATTATGTTTTATTATATACTGCTAAAGCTGAATATATAGATGCTGGTAGTTGTTGTGCTCAAATTTTGTGGATGAAATACACATTACTAGACTATGGATATCAATTTAGGCATGTACCTATAAAATATGATAACATAAGTTCTATTAACATTTCTAAGAACCCAATTTATCATTCAAGAACAAATCATATTGATGTAAGACATTAATTTTTGAGAGATAATTATAAAAAAGGTGATATAAATCTTGAATTCCTTGGTACTAAAGATCAGCTTGATGATATTTTTACTAAGACATTAAATTCTGAGAGAACGAGTTACATTAAACATGAGTTGAGGATGATCAATTTTGGATGACTCACTATTGAGGACTCACCATTGGGATTCACTGTTGGGACTCACCGTTCATGACTCACTATTAGGACTCACCATTGATGACTCACAACTGGGAATCACTATTGATGAATCACCATTGGGACTCACTATTTATGACTCACCATTGGGACACACCATTGATGACTCACTGTTAGGACTCACCATTGTGTATTACAGTTCTTTACTTTGTCATTTTTCTTACTCGGACTAAAAAAATCATTGTTTTATTTATTTTGCTTTATTTTATTCCACATTTTTGATTTATGATTTTTAAATCCCTAAATTATAAAAATTGAATCAATCCAAATCACTTCTCACTTACTCTTTCACTCTTATCCCAAACCAAACCTTTCTCTACCAAACATCTACTGCCTTCTTCCTTCAAACCAAACCCTATAAATATTTCAAAATGGATCAATTAAAGTGTATCTATGAGACATCTCCAGATGAGTCTCATCCTTCAAAGAAGAAAAAAGGAAAATCGAGTGAACCTAAAGCCAAACCTATTAAACCCAAACTCACAAACTAAATAGTCATTCTAGAAAATGAAATGCATGCTGAATAGATTTTATTAAGTAAGTCTCTTTTATTGAAAGTGATGCAAGAAAAAGGTTGGTTGGAATAGTTCTCCAATAATAAATGACCTCTATATCTGAGGCTAGTTCATGAGTTTTATCAGTATGTGGTTTTCCTTCTCTAAGGAAGAGATGAATATTAGATAAAGTCCAAAATAAGTGAAAAAATGGTTTCCTTTTATTCTAGGTAATGGGTTGAGTGTTTAAAAATACCTCATGAAGGTATTTTTGAAGATCACCAAGGTAGTTCTCCACCTACAAGTGATATATTTCATTATTAAGAAGCCTTAGATGAGCTAATCGGAGATGGAATTACCAAAAGACCCATAGCCACTGAACTAGATGGAGAATGCAAATTACTGTTTATATTTCTTCAGCATCAACTTTGTCCAAGGAAATGTGACTTTGCCTCTTTAAAATATCAAGATGTTTATTTACTATATCTCATGAAACAAGTATACAAGATCAACCTATGCAGATACCCTATGGTTCATATATGTGATATGATAAATCCAAATTCAAAGTCAAACTCCCTTTTCTATTCAAAGTTTATTTCTTCCATGTTGAAAGATAAAGGACTGGTGAATGAAGGTGAAGAAACTGTCACATATTGTGATGGATTTTTCATTACCAAGGCTATATGAAAAAGAATGAAGATAATCTAGAATCCTTGGAAGAAACAGTGGGTATAACACAATGAAAAAATTTATGAAGAGTTTAATCCATTCAAACACCCTACAAGACCAAAGGATATTTTTGATCCTAGTTTAGGACTAGATTAGGTTGTAAAGTATTCAAATGATAAGGAAAAATATGTTGAGGAATATGTAGAAAAATAATCCTCTATTTATGATAGAAGTGATCCTAAAATTTTAGGAAGTCCTGAAGAAATTACATACAAATCATCTATCCCTCCAAAAGATCTTCCTACAAGAGAAAATATCCTAATGGATGATGATGATGATGATGAGACAGAAGAATCTGAAGATGTTGAATATGATAGTGGAAGTGGAATCCAAGAAGAAAAAGAGAATGCATAATAATAAGAAGATAATAAAGAAGAATAATAAGATAATGACGAAGAAGGGGAAGAAGAAGAAAATAGTGAAACTGATGGTGGATTATATCATCTTGATAATAATAAAGGTCATGATTCAGAACCTAAAAATGTTACTGAAACTAGTTTAGTGGAAAAGGAACCAGTCTTGGAATCTAAAAAGGCACCAGACTCAGTTTTAGTTGATTATGAAGTTTCAGATGTTCAATTTCAAGATCAAGTTAATGTATAGAAGGAAGCACATGTTGAGGGGGAGAAACAGTCTTGTAGAGTTAAAGTTGATACTCTTAATCCTTTTTATTTGTCTGTAGTGGATGAATGGGTAAGATATCCTGGATATTTCATGTTGGGATTGGACTATTTAGACTCTGATGTTGAGGAATCTAATCCCAAGGGATCCATGGTTGAATAATTGGATCCTACTCAGAGCGTTAAAATTGGAACAGATCCAATAGTGTTTCCTACTCCTTCAATTACACATTTTCATACTGATGTGAGTCAGAATGATTTCAAATATTTTAAAGAAGAATTATGCTCAGATATCATAAATATACTTCCAACTCAACCATCACCAATGTCAAGTCTTAGTGAAAATGATGCTGCTATTCTTTCAAATAAAGTTATCTCACAGCTTCAAACTCAAATGGTTTATGAGATTTAGGAAATAAAAATGGAGAATAATAGGTTGAGTGATGAACAGGCTGCTTTCCATTAGTTAAAGGCATGGCATCTGAATATAGAAAATCTTTGGAAAATATTTTTAAAATCCTTAGAGATACCTCTTCTGAGTCTTCTCAGGATGTTACAACTCATCCTCCAGTACTAAACTTGGATATTTTAAGATCAGTTATCTGATAAGAGTTAAGAGATGCATCTACTTATGCTGCTACTCCTGGTGAATCTTTGAATGTTGAGATAGTCATATAAGTGATCAGAGAATAATTATGAAATATTTTGGGTGGTTTAGATAAGGATATGTTAAGAAAAATTAAACAAAATAGTGACCATGTACACTCTATGGTCAGGCTTTATTCCAAAGAGGCCACTACTGCTCAAGAAGAGATCACTAAGAAAGTATATTTCTACTTTATAAGGATTTATACCAAAAATAAATTAAATAGTCATTTCAAGTACTTGGACTGAGAATTTAAAGATTCCCCCTATCACCCAAGCTTTCAAGGAATAGGTTAGACATCTCAATGAGCTTTCTCCTGCCCTTAAAACTTTCATGGAAAACAAATATTTCTTTACTAAGGAAATGGAGAATGGTGGGAAGATCGTCATGGATTTTATAAACCTCTTGAAGCCCTATATGCATGTTCAAAGTACTTCCATTGTAGCTCCAGGGGCCTTCCCAATTCGAACTATCACTGAGAATATTCCCTCAAGTTCTGTCTATCAGTCTGTTGATCCTCAGTTCATGGATACTTTCACTCGGGATCCTTTTGCTCCTCTTCCTCCAACCCTCTAACCTTTTCCTATGTCTCCATCTTAGGCACTTCGTCATCTGAGGTCTGTTATCTATTGATAACTTACATCCCATCCTACTTCTACTCAAAGTCTTACCTCTAAATTTCCTTCTCAAGTTCCTATCCCTTCAACCAGCACCTCGACCAACGTTCATCAAGTATATACCTTAGTCCCTTCTGTACCTTCTATTTCTCCACCCAGTTCTTCTGATAAGGGAAAAATAGCTATGTATTATTATTTGGAGAAATCTTGATTGGATTGTTCTTTGATAGGGATGTATTTTGACCTTTTTTTTCATCCAATGTATTATCTTTTTATCATATAATATATTATCTCTCTTCATCTATTCTATGTTCTTCCTATCTTCTTATTTGTTCTATTTTTGATAACCCCAAAAGGGTGAGAATGAGTATGACATTTAACCTGAGAATGAGAATACGTATGGTATTTAATTTAATTTGATTATTTCTATCTTATAATTTAATCTCTCATGATATGTATGATATTTTAAGAAGAACATTTTTCTTTTGTACTTTTATCATTATGAATGACCTATTATGTTGTTTATAATTCCATGATTTGTGATGATCAAAAAGGGAGAGATTATTGGACTCCTATAATTTTAATGATAACAAATCATGCTTCATCAAGTTAAATTATGTTAAATTATGTTTACTCATGTTTACATATAATCTTAATATGTTATGTTAGTATTTTACATCCTAATATAGGTTGAAAAAATATGATAAATGATGATTCATCATTAATATGGACCCATTATTGGACATCTCATTGACGGAAGAAAATCAACTAAGTATGAGTCATCGTTAAGGCAGACTCACTGTTAAGATATCTCACTGTCAAGTGTCTCACCGTTAACATAGATGCTGAAATATGACAAAGGACGAGACATCATTATTCAACCCATAGTCAACAGCCTCTCAAAATTTTCACAAAGCACAATTCACCATCACATCAAGCTACCGTTGGACTCAATCCGTAATTTTTGAAAAGTATGAGTTACCGATAGCATGAGTCACCTCTAAGTTGACCTACTATCAGATAAAATTCACCGTCAAGTTGAACTACCACTAGAGTGACTTACTACTACTTGACTCACTATTCCAAGTCACCATTCCAAGTCACCATTCCAGGATACCATTCTAAGACACCGTTCCAAGTCACTATTCCAAGAAACCGTTCCAAGTCACCATTCCAAGTCATCGGTCCAAGACACCATTCCAAGGCACCGTTCTAAGACACCATTCCATGACACCATTCAGAGACACCATTAGACTAAGTCACTATTAAGATACATTGTGAATTCTTCCTTTTTCATTTAAATTCAAATTTATTTCTAACATTCATATTTTTAAAACCTAGTAATTATAATTATTTTAATGACCTTTTGTCAATATTTTTCATAAAATATTTAAATCAATGTCAGACTACGGTACAAGGTACGAGGTACCAAGATACGATCGAGATCATGCTCCTTATCGGCTGTAGTTTATGAAGAAAATATCAGATAAAAAATAGAGTGTGGCCAACAAATCGTGAAGTCATGCACCTGAGAAAAACATGAAAACTTCTAGCTATGGATATGAGAAGATAATACTGAGAACTCAAAGAAAAAACATTTTTACAGCAATGAAATAAGATATAGAAGAAAAAATAGAAGACATAAGCTCTCATGACGCTTTGTTTTGATATCTATTTCTGAAAGTCGACTCAAGCTTCACTTCAAGATAACTTATAGGAGTTGCAAGCTGCATTGCCTATCACACGGATCTTTATTACTCTATTCTCTTTATTTTTATCTATTCGTGTACTATTTTTAGATTACGAGTAGTGTGTGTTTATCTCTATTCTATGAACATGCATTGACTCCTATTCAAAACTGGTGGATACATAGATATCTTCACAATCTATCTTTTACACCTTACACTCCCATGAATAATAGTGGAAGAGGTCCCTGCATGGCATGTTTGTGTTTTTACTCCCTTCAAAACTATAGAAGAGGTCTTTTTGACCTAGACTGGTGTGTATGATATTGTTTATCCTGATCCAGGGTGTGGATAAAAGTTTATTTATAAAAAATACTTGGAAGTAGGTGATTTCCAAGTAGAGAGTATTAAGTCTCTACTTGAGAATAAACCTCTTGTTTAAATTTTGTTGTGTTCTTTCAAGTTTAGTTTTCTCTATTTGTGTTAATTTAAATCAGAAAACTTCACTTTTATTTGATAGTTAATCTTAGATAGTGTTTATATTAGAATTTAATTTAGTAGATCAATTTAAAAAGTTAAATTAATAATTAATATTTTTTTAACTGAGAACTAATCACTCTTTGATAAATCCTTTGAACAATGAAATCTTTTATAAACTACTCCTTTCGTTAACTGATCCATTTTTATTTCAAATTGGGGGACTTTTAAATAAATATTTTAAACAGAAAATTTTTAGCAACTCAATTCACCCCCTCTTGAGTGTCTTACTCCAAGAAAAAAAATGGAATAATTATCACTCTTTATGATATGGGTTTCAATAAAGGTATTTTTAAAATATTGAAAATGTATCTCCTATACCGAATGAACATTTTATCTTTAACATCACATTTCCCCAAGATAACCACTATGACATTTTCAAATCCCCATTATGAATATTCTTTTTAAAATTAAAATATTTCAAAAGTTTTCACTTCCTTTTTTCAAAAATGACTTTTGAAAGTGATTCAAATCCTCTTATCTTTACAAAAATGTTAAGAATTGGTTTCTAAAGACTCTTTTACATTTTACATAACAACCCAAGTATTTACAAATAAATTTAATATAGAATGCATGAAACACTAAGTCTATATGAAACAAAACTTTGTTATAACATAGAAAATAAACATAATTTTTCTACTTTTATGATTTGAATTTTGAAAAACCGATATACATGGTTGCGTTCAGTAAGATATTTCAATTATGATAGGGTCAACTCACTTTTTTTGGAAAATAGTAACTTAACCCTTATGAATAGTAATGTACCCTTATGAATAGTAATTTTACCCTTATTAATAGTAATATAACCCTTATGAATAGAGACCTTACCCATGAAAGTATAAATAAAATTTGGGCACCTTATAAATGAAATAGAATTAATAATTAAGTGTTGGTATTTTTCTTGTGAATAATAAATATTTAATTAAAATTTTAAAAATTAATAAATTTATTTAAAATTAAATTAAATTTTCATAAAATATATTCCTAAGTCAATATTTTTTTGTCCTGTAAATTTAAGGATAATTTAATGATTCCTTAGTTAATTTTTAGGGTGTTATAAAATCAGTTTTAATTTTAAAGACAATATTTTTCAAGTAAATGATGATTTTAATTAAAAATTAAATTTATCATATTTATAAAATTATTTTGATAAAATGGAGCCATATTTTTTATTCTACACTTCGAAAAATGGTTATGGTTAATTTTTGGGATTTTTCTAAAATATTTGAATTTTTAGTGAATAGTGAAATACGACAATTTACCGTATATATACATTACATGTTAAATAAACTATAACTTATATCATAGATGATTTAATTAACCATTATTTTGAAATCACATGAACCTATTACTGTTTTTGGTCACAATAATTAAAAACTATTGCTTGTCTTGAGAAAAATAATAAAATAATGAATAAGTTATTCAAAAATCACTCCTCTCCTCCACTATAAAAACCACCCCTCACTCCCTCTTCTCTTCAATTCTATAAGCCTTTAAGCTTCTCAAATTTTTGAAAAAATACTCTTAACTATTCTATCTTCACATACAGGAGCTCTTGGTCTTTCCAAAATACCAAAACCCCTTCCCTTAAGGAGGTTCTCAAGGAGGTTATTTCAAGAGGAAAACCCTCACCCCTTTTCTTTAAATTTCATTTTCAATTTGTTTTATATTATTATATTATCCTCACCTAGTCTGTACAAATGATCATGATAACTACATTATCACCTATATGATATAATTATATCATGTTAATGTAATACTCATCATAAATCTCCATACTCTCCCTTTTATTTAAAAAATGAAATCATCGTCCGAGAGGTGCTGATTTACAACTTTCGTGGATGACGAACCTTAGTTCTTCAATTTATTCTTCAATACTGGTCATGAAACCATTTGTATGGTTGAAAAAAACTATAATATATGTATTATAAGATATTTAATATTACTTAACCAGTATATATACATAATATTAATTCATATGACAAAACTAGTTCGTAATAATCGAAATACCGCCAAAATAATCTAAATGATTGTCATTAATGTTTCATTTAAAAATTCATCATCATACCATATAAAAAAATGAATTATATAACCATTTAATATTTTTTATGTTAATTATTATCATATAAAATCAATTCTAGATAATTATATCCATTCCACATGAACTCCACTACTTATAAATAAGTGAACCGATTATGAAAACTAAGAAAACGAACACTCCAGAATGACAAAATTCAATCTTATAACATATCAATAAGGACATAAATGAACTTAATAAAACTATAATGAATAAAAAATATGTATATAAGGTTCTTAATTAATTAATTAATGGATTTAATTTTATTATCTAGGACGTTAATATCAAGTGCATAATACGTTTAGACATAAGGTAAGGGGTTTCTCATCTCACTTTTATTTCTTTAAGATTTCCATTATTCACCACTTATTTCTAGAATGTGGTGTATGTATACTGAAATTTGATATATAATATAATTAATATCTTTATATTCATTGTATTAAATGATTCATTGGATTATTATTAATTTTTGGACATACGATTCAATTGATTACAAAGTAATAAGGGTTTTCTCTTCTCACTTCCATTTTTGTGAGATATTCCTTGTTCACCACTATTTCTTGTGTATGGTGTATGTATAATTACCATTTATGTATCATATAAAAAATCTATTTATTTTAATGGTATTAAAAATATCATATAATAATTATTAATTTTTAGGCATATGATTCGATTGACTACAAATTGGCAAAGGATTCTACCCGAACCCCCGTTTTTTTCTTCGGGTTACTCTTTCCCTACCTTTACTCAAATGTAATGATTATTTATTTTTATATTTATTATAAATTTGATGTATTTTTTCCAAAAACATATATCCATATCATATCATACTTATTTTATGGGGATATACATGTTTTAAAATGGTTCCCTTCTTAATTCTTTCCAATACACAAGCCTGATTAAAGGGAACTTCTTGAATTCTTACCCATTTTCAAGTGCACTCTATAATATATTTTAAGCCATAATTATTTTTATAAAATCACACATTTTATCATAAAAAACTATATCTTTTTCATTTTTGGTTTTATGAAAACAAACATTCCCTTCCGCTTCAAAATCTCTTTAATATTTTCCTTAAACTGCACTAAAATGTTTTATTTATAAAGATTCTTTAAAAAATATTTTTACATGATTTCACTTCAATGGGAAAAAATTTATGCCTAAAATATAATTTAAATTTTATTCTATTTTATTTTATGGGATATAAATGTTTACAATTTTATTCCATGACAAATACAAATGATTTTACAAAATAATTCTTCTTTCTAAAGTAAAAAGTATTTTTCTCGTCTCACTTTCACTTTTATGAGATATATGACTTGTTAATTACTTATTACTTGCATGTGGTGTATGTAATACCCTTTGGTATATCATATAAATATTCTCCTTATTCTCATGATATTCTAATGGATTATGATTTGAATATTTCAAGGTGGTATGAGACACTTTGGAATGTTTAAGGATTATTTCCTCAAGAATTTTTCAATGGTCTCATTTAAAAGTATCTTCATCTATGTCAACATACTTTGTTGAATCTTGTACTTAATTTGGGTTTATATATTATTATATCACCTATAATATGTTTTTAAAGGGTTTCTGTTTAGTTTTACTATGGATGTGTTATCTTGATACCATTCACCATATTACTCCGAATGGTTAGTGTTTATGTTTAATGATTGGGGAAGGTTATTTATATTTCATATGTTAGTTTTAATATGAATGTATATGTTGATTATGTTCACCCATTTCATATGATGAATTCATTAGACTTATTTAGTGATGATCAGGGCCCACTATATCCCCTCGATGCATCGATAGGTCTCATGAGACAAACTAGTTTGGGTTTTTACCCATTTATGTATGGCCTTGGCATTAGGCCTTGTGTCACGAACCAAATCTGGTCGCTGCCAAAATCGACACCAAACCCAGCCCGTGACAAGGCCCGAAGGGCGTTCCCGATCCCCACGGGCTGGCACAAGTGCCCGGGTATCATATAATGATAATTGGGAACGATTTACCCGATTTTATAAACATTAAACAACAAAAAAACTCAATAAAACAAATCTGGATTTTTCAACTAAAACCATCTTTTACAAAATTTCAGAACTGAATTACATAAGTTAAAACTACATTTAAAGACCATTACAAAGGTAAAAAAACAAATAAGGACAGCCCAAGAAACCTTTTTGTCAAGGGGCACCACCCTTATGCTATCTCCACAAGACTTCACTACCAAGGACCTGCTAGAAACCCGAACCACTGGAACAAAAAAAAACTGTACCCAACCTGCGACAACAAAAAATAACCAAGTCTACTTACACCCAAGGGTGTAAGTAGGGTGTGAGCCAAAGCCCAATAGGATACCACCACTAATAGATTCCTTGTGATAAACATTTAATGGCGAAAAGCATGCAAGTTTTCAAAGACATGAGATGCTAGTTAAAATTTCTAAAAGATGCAACATTAAATAAAGACAGTTTTAGGTGGGCTAATTTAAAGAATAAAAACATTTAAAATAAATACCATAGTTACTGAATTTTCCATCCTCTCATACCGTATATCGACGGTAATAATAAAGTATCCAATGAGCACAAGTAATGGGAAATAACCCCTAGGCACTAGCTAGCTGTGAGTCCCAGGTACCTCGTATCTCGGTGAGAGTAACCATCACAAATATCCATTCTCGTGCATGAGCCACTAGTAGGGAACATACCCATAACCTAGTGGTCCCCAATAATCATCATCATAGTTTAGTTAGAGTTGTAAGCGTCAATCTTGCTGAGTGAAACTGAGGCCAAACCTCACAGATTCACTAGCATACTAGTACACGTCCACCCACCTAGATACCCGAGTTTTCCCTTTGTGCTCAAACAAGTTCAACAAGTCAAGATATATACTTTTCACATGAAAATATAAATTCCATATCAAAAATTCACCAAACAGCCCACATGTATACCACACAAGTCACAAAAGTACACTTTTCATTCAAATTGATTTTAAAATCCAACTCATATAAAAATAGCCCACAACACTCTTCACATTACATGGACACTTCCACAAATCCTTTAAACCATTTTTATAAACCATACCAAGACATTATAACTCACATAACAGCCCACTCAAATAACATATAATACCACTTTCATCAACAAAATTCAATTTTCACAACACACTCACACAAAACAGCCCACAACCATGTTTTGCAGCTCTCTTCCCATTTTCTAAAACATTTCTGCACTTTATAAAACATTCTAATAAAAATATTTGAAATCTTAAATAACCACCATACCTTTCAAAAACTCATATTAGGTGATAACACCCCCCAAATAGTACATATACACTCTTTTATCTACTTTGTTTAACCAAACAAAATATTCACAATTTTCAAAAAAACAACTCAAGGGGTGTAACTATGTCTTGCACACAAAACCCATTTAAAAACCCCCATTTAAGACCAAAACCATACCAATTCCTATCAAAAGTAGAATTGGCAGTCCTAGATACATTTATAAAAACACATTCAAGTGTTATAAAATAACCTTGAATAATACCACAAAAGATACAAATGAAAACACACATTTTCCTAAAATGAACTCAAGAAGTATAACAATGTTTTACACATCAAACCTATTCAAAACCCTTATTTTTATAACCACATGACACTATTAAATTACCAAACATGAATTGGCAGGCCAAACAAGATTTAATGAACAAATTTCATAAGTTATAAACCACACCCAAATAAAACCCCATGAGTTACACATGAAAACACCCAATTTCATGTTAAAAAGCGACTATAAAATTTAACACATAACCAAATCAATCATAAACAGTTTTCGCACCCCACCCAACATATTAGGAATATGAAAAATGGTTAAATACAGCAAGCTAACTCATCACTAATTGTTTACACATGGAACCACCTACCTTTTGAGTCAAAACCCTTGAATCTTGGTGAGAAACCTCAACCGCACCTCCGCCGCACCACAAGGATGTGAAAACAAACCCTAAACCCTAATATTTCACCAAAAATACCCCAAATCAAACCCTAGGTATGATCCCTAATATCTGGACACTCTATAAATTTATGAAAGTGGGAGGAAACCCTAAAGAGAAGGAAGGAATTGAAGAGAGAAACACATACCCAAAATAATATTGAAGAAAACGACTCAAAATCCACCAGAATCTGAATTTTAAAACATCCAACAATTCATGGGATGTTCGAATAGGGATTATGAGATCATATAGGAACTGGAATGGGGGAAAAATAGTAAGAATTGAGAGAGTTATGATGTAAATAACTTACCTCCTCAAATCTGCCCGATTTTTGAAACCCTAAGAATATCAGCACTCCATCGCGATACAAACGAGCTCCAAAGAGAGGGAAAATGGATGGGAGCGCGGCTGGGCTCCTTAGGGTCGAGGGGGAGGTGGAATCACCGAAAAATTCATTATAATGAATAAGATATTAAAAAATTAAAAAACAATTTAAAACTGGAAAATGGGCTTTCGGGTTGGCCCAATTCTCAAATAAAAACCCAAACCCCCCATGATTATGGATTTATAAAGGCTCCAAATTTAAATGAGGTGTTAATATATCAGGGGAGGACATTTAGAAGTTGGAATTACTGAAAAATATAAAAAAATGAAAAAGTTATAAAAGAAACAAAAATTTATTTTTAAATCTGGAATTGGGCTCACGTTTTGGCCCAATTCTTGAAAACTCACATATTCTCCATAAAACCTTTGGAAACCCCAAAAACAAAGCATGAATGGAAAATAAATTAAAAAATAACTTTAAAATAAGTTATGTAAGTGACACCTTGGTTGTAACATCCCAGGTAAATAAAGAATATAATTTTTTATATTTATTAAAATTTGTGAATTAAATATTAATTTTACCTTAAAGGGGATGACATGTTCGATGACATACCTAATACGTAACAACAGGTTTTATTGAAAACTTACGTTGCACACAACGTTGAGTTATACTGAAAAATATTAATATAATATTATTATTTTAAATGGTAGTTAACGCATAGCTGTTGTATTGGTGGGAATAAACAAAACTAACCATATTATGATTAAATATGTTTCTTAATTTTTTTTACATTTATCCAATAAATTTTAGAGGCTTAAAATATGAAAGAATCTGATTTTAAGTATAAATACTCTAATATTCATTAAAAAATCGATTTGCCGCCTTTTGATGGAGAACCCTCTTTAAATATAGTTTTGGTCACTTTTATATATTATATTTGAAAAAATAAAATTCTTATTTATAATCGGGACATCAAAATTTACTTTGGATAAAATTTTGGTATTTTTCTGATAAAGTTCATTTTTATGAATAGTGAAAATACTGTATTTTAATTCAAAACTTCCTTTTAATCTAATTTATTTATAAGGTTATATTATCTTTTTAATTGGTTTTAAAGTGTAATTATATTATTTTTTTACCATTTAATCCAAATTTGGTCATTGGAAGTAATTTTACTTTTAAATTGGACATAAATAAGTGTCAATCTTTTGATAGTTATTATTTCTTAAAAACACGCTTTTTTGTTTTGACAGTGAGAATTAATTTTAAATTAATTTCTGCCACTTATGTGTTTTGAATTTGAAAAAATAGATTCTATATTTGGAATCAATAGGTCCAAATTGTGTAAATAGATAACTTTTATTTTTAGACATTATGAATATTTACTTCAGTAAAAATTTTATTTACCACGGTTAAAGGGTAAATCTAGTAAATAAGGGTAACAAAATATTATTATAATAATATTAAATTTCCCTAAAATGTGTCCTAATCCTATTGATTTATACATTTTAGTCCATGGGAATCCTTGGGTCGATTTTGGGACCCCATGGAGCCACTTGGGAGTGATAATGACACTTTATATTAATTAATTTAAAGTAAAGACAAAAATGACTTAAACATACATCTTTTAGTAAATAAATTCTTACATGGAGTTATATAAGTTATATATTCGACTATAAATATTCATTTGAAAGATAAAAATATTTATTACATCGTGATATTGGTTTTATAATTTTTAGACATCAAATAAATAAAATTATTTATGACACAATAATGATGCAGTGTTTACCTCATTAATGAATGATTTAAATAAATACGATTATAAATATTAAAACAATATCCAAAACCTGTCCAATTCTTATTGTATGATTTTATTTCGAATATGTGTCATCTTATCTTTGAATTTAATGAGTTTTGGACCTTTTTAAACCAAATATAATTTTATAATAAAATAATATTTTCCAACTTTTATAAAGAGACCCTCCTCCCCCTTATAAAAGGACACCACTTCTAACCCATTCCTCACACTTATCAAGCCCCTTGGATCATCCAACCTCTGCCCAATTAAGCTTACTACATCCCTCTCATAATCCTATAATCCTTCCTCTAGTTAGAAGGCAATTCAATTAAACCTTTTGGTTCAAACCATAGGGAGATACCCGATTTAAAGGAGATTAAAGAATGAACGGGTCAAGTCGAACACGGGGTAATGAGTTTCTTATCTCACTTTTAATTCCATGAGATTTACATTGTTAACCACTTATTTATTTTGTGTTATGTATTTTTTACTTCCATTTTATATATATTATCATAATTATATTTATATTCATGGTATTCTGTGATTCATTTGGTGATTATTAACTTTTGGTCATACGACTCGATTGATTACAACATGGTAATGGGTTTTAATCTCAATTTTTATTCTCATGATATTCATGCTATATTTGACAATATTTTCTTTTATGTGGTGTATTTAATTCCCATTATTGTATTCATTGTGTAATATAATTTAATTTATGGGTATTTACATCTTCGTTGAATTATCCTTCTTTCATGGGGTGTATGTTTTGTATGTTACCAAATTGGTAAGGGAACCTTTCACCCTCCTCTTTTTAAAAGACTTATTTTTGTTATGTCATTTAATTTACATATTATTATGTTGGGATATGTTCTTCTATATACTTATTGCTGTAAATTTTATGTCCAAGTTATGAGATACCCTTTTCTCTCTCATCAACTCATTTTCTAAATTTTAAAGTGACGCCGTTAGGCTGTCGAATTTTTGTAAGGAAACTTCTTCACCCAATTTCAATTCTTTGGGTTAAACTTATACTTATTGATTATGCAATGATATGAATATGTGTGAATGTACTCTGATTTTTTTACACTTAATATCCACTTATATTGGATGTATTCTTATTTTTCACACATAATTATGTAATTGATTTATCCTTAATCTAAGGATACCGTCTTTATAAGGGATTTCATATTAATTTACATTCCATTGATACTTCATTGTTTTTATACACCAATTAACTTTTATATGGTGTATATACTTCCCTTTGATGTATTATATCATGAATATCTCTATTCTCATGATATTATAAGCTTTGATTGATGTTATTCCTCAATTATTTGTATTCAAGCATCTCTCATTTGGTTAGGAACTCTTTAACTAAAATATAATTTTAAATGTTTTAAAGATTTATTCTTATAAATATTTCTCATTAACGTCCATGTTTTAAAAATGGTTTTTAGGATTTATTTATATGGAAATTAATGTTTTAAAATGTCAATTCCTTTAAAAGTTTCAAAGTGGTATGAGACACTTTGATTCAAAAATATATTTATTAAATGTTCTAAATGGGTTTGAAAATGGTATTGAAAATGGTTTGATAAATAATTGATTATGTCAATATCTTAAAATAATATATTGTGATATAAATGTGGAAATTTTATCTTTCCTTTATTATTGTTTTATATGTTATGACTACGTTATGGTTCTTCAACATTATTTATGAATATGGGTGGTTCCGTGATAAACCTTGGGCGGGTGAGCCCGAGATAGCTCTCCAATGCATTGGGTAATGTGACAGAGGTAAATGTTAATGTTTCTCCTAAGATATTTAGGGAATATACTGTGATGGTTATTCCAATATAACTCCCTATGTAGCTGTGATATCTACAATGTAAGTATGTTATGTATGCCATAAGTTACCTTTATGATTTATGATTTCTATGTGTTATTCATAAATCTTATGATTTCATGAGGTATGATCTTATGCTTGGTATGTATTTTTGGAAAAATGTTATCTTTATTTATCTTATAACCCTTATTGAGATTTTTATGCTCATCCCAAGTTTTTGAAATATTTTCCATAGGACTTAAAGATGAATATGGTCAAGGATGGGATCAAGGAAAATTCATGCTGTCTAAAACTTAAAACTAGACATATTTCTTTTTAATAGTTTTTATTTTATGAAAAAAATGGATACTGAGTAGTATTGTCTACATATAATTTTCAAGTTTATATGTAATAGTTATGGCCTAATTCTTTAAAACTATAAAACTGAAAAGATCCTCAAATGTGAATTATTCATTTAATTCAAGATTATATAATGCTTTAAGGTCGGGTTGTTATATTGGTAGAATGATTATTATGTCCCACATTATTCATTACCTCATTATTAAACTAGTAATTGATAGTTCATGTGGTTATTTGACTAGTAGAATACTCCTGGTTATGTTTTATTATGGCATCATTTATTCACCTCTTATTCTTGACATGTTATACTCAAGATTATTTTTTAAAGGAATGTGTTTATAGTTATTCACCATGACTAATGTTTATGTTTATGATATCTTACACTATATTTATTACCCTTACTGAGCATTTTATCTCACCCCTTATTATGTTTTATTTTTCCCCATGATGCGAGGAAGTATATTATGAATGAATTGCAGGGATAATCTAGGAGTTGTGGATGTTTCTAGTGGAAATTATATTATGTATTTCTTTTCAAGTTGTAGTGTTGAACTTTTTTATGCATATTGTTTCCAAGAACTACTAAACTATTCAGTCCTTCAAGATGTGATTCCTTATAATCATGCTAATGTAATAAACTAATTCACCAACTTTGGGATTCTGGGGTTGGGGTGTTACAATTGGTATCAGAGGAAGTTTAGTAGAAACCTTAGAAACTAGATTTAGAAAATGTAGATTAGGGAACAAAACCCTAAGATAGACTTTGAGGATAATCATACAAGAACATCCTAGACTTTTGGTAAGGAAGATATTATGTGGATATTCCTAGAAAATACATCCATGTCTATATACTACAAGTGGACATGGTTCTGGCCCAAGATGTACATAGGAGTAACAACATTGCAAAGGTGTTCGAGGCTTGACTTGGGGTAACCTAGTACATGAAAATGGTCCTTACCATGCACTCGGTTTGACACTCTTGGGGGATATTCTTAGAAAATTCACATTTATTTTACTAACCATTATGAAGGATTTATGCTCAAAAAGTAACTAAAGTATGTGGTTCTAGGATTTATGATGAATAAGTTTATGTTATATGATATACCATGTTCATATTTATATAAATTTCATAATTTTGTGAGATAATATATTATATATAATTGATTATAAATGGCACATAGTAGAAGGAATGATAACTTCACCAATGCATGTGATGAAAAGAGTAAGAAGGATCATATCTCTCATGGTCTTAATCCATAATTTCAAAGGAAGATAGTCTCCCAAGTATTATCATAATATTAGGAAATAGTATCATGTGTTAACAATATGTGTAAAGAATTATCTGAGTCCTATGGATTTGATGGGAAGAAATAGAATAAGAGGATGAAAGAGAAAAAGATGGATAAAGGGAAGAAGGGAAAGAAGGGTTTTACCACATGTGATAATTGTGGAAAGAATCACCCTGGAAAATTCTTGAAGGGAATGGAAGTTTGTTATATGTGTAGAGAAAAAGGACACCAAGTTCATGATTTCAAGGGTAAGAAAAATGTTTCCAATGTACAATGCTTCAACTACAAGGAGATGGGAAACTATGTGAATCAATGTCCCAAGCATCAAAGGAATATACCCCAAATAATGTTACTGGATAACGACCAAGTTATGATAATACCACAAATGAAGTGGAATGATTAATATGACTAGTCAAGAATCATGTTCGACACTATAGCACTTACTGTTTGGTACTGTAGCAGCAGAAACTATTCACCCGATTTGGGCCTTCGGGCCACCAGTTTGGGCCTACAGGTCTTAAGGGCCTTCGGGTCATCAAAAAGGCCTTTGGGCCTCAAGGCCTTCGGGCCATAAAGACCATGGAGTAGCCTAGTTCACACAGAGCATGCCCCTGAAGAGGATCAGAGCAACAAGTGTAGCAGTCACCAGAAGCAGAGCTAATCGGATTGGAAGAATGAGAGGGTATGGAAATCACCATCAGGACCAGGCACCGTACAGCTTTGTACGGGGAAATTCTAGACGAACAACAATAAAAGGTGGGGCGCTAGGTGATCAATGATGCAGAAGCTAGGGAAGGGGCAGTTCTAGTGGGTTGGGCCTACGAGTTATGTATGGGCATAGTATGCCTCTGGGCCTTCGAGTCATGTATTGGCCTTTGGGTCATGTCTGGCCTTGTGCCTTGAGCCTACTGGTCATGTAAGGGTTCCCCTTCAACCCATAAAAGGGGGATTATCCATAATAAAATAAAAAAAGGCCTTTGGGCCATTCAAAAAAAAATTATGGAATATACGAGGATTGTACCGCAATACTTTTTCATTAAGGATTTGAGACCATAAGTTTAATGGTACTAAGAAAAGATATTTAGTGGAAAGTTAAATTTTTTGGAAAATTCATGAATGAGGGAAATACAACCCTAAATATATTCATGATGTTGAGATAATGGTTAAGAAATGATTGATTTGGATAAGTGTTGACTACCTTGAAACTGATTAATGACTGTAGACAAGTGTTCTATGCTATCATTGATGGAGTTTACAACACTTTTGGATATAATGAATATATCCAATAGCATTTATAAGGATAAATTCATGTTTCCAATAAGGTTTTATGGTAATTCGAGTTATTACCATATTTCAAGAGGACACATGATAAAGTTATTCACATGTTTAGAATGTGAAAATTTAGAGCAACTTCATATTGATTAAAGTAAAATAAGGTAGATGATGCATTGAGTAGGATGGATCATGGAGTTTTAAACAAAATGAGGTTTTCTAAGTACCTCATGTACATAGATCTAGAAAGTATGGATATGGGAAATATCAAGGAAGGGTGTTATAAGATTTAAGAAGAAAGGAAACTGAGTTCCAGGAACATTGGTCCTTTTGAAATTCTGAAGAGAATTAGAACTATGGCTTATCGTTTGGAAATTCCGCATAGCCTTTATAAGGTATAAAATGTGTTCCTCATCTATTTGTTAAGGAAGTACATGCCAGACCCAAAACATGTACTCACTGTTGAAGGAATAGAATTGGAACCTGACTAATCTTATTGTGAAGAGCTTATCCATATTTTGGACACTAAAGAATAGGTGTTGAGGAATCAGACGACTCGGCTAGTAAATTTACTTTGAAAAAATCATAAAATTGAAGATGCGATGAGGGATCCCAAGGAACTTATCATGAAGAACTACCCAAGTCTTTTTATGAGGTAACATTATGGAATTTCATGGATGAATTTTTTGTAAGGGGGGAAGAATGTAACACCCCAAGGATTTACAAATAAATTTAATATAGAATGCATGAAACACTGAGTCTCTATGAAACAACACTTTGTTATAACCTAGCCAATAAACATAATTTTGTTGCTTCTGTGATTTGAATTTTGAAAAACCGACATACACGGTTGTATTCAGTAAGATATTTAGATTCTGATAGGGTTAACTCACTTTTTTTGTGAATAGTAACTTAACCCTTATGAATAGTAATGTACACTTATGAATAGTAATTTTACCCTTATGAATAGTAATATGACTCTTATGAATAGTAGCCTCACCCATGAATGTATAAATAAAATTTAGGCACCTTGTAAATGAAATATAATTAATAATTAAGTGTTGGTATTTTTCTTATGAATAATAAATATTTAATTATAGTTTGATAATTAATAAATTTATTTAAAATAAAATTAATTTTCACAAAATATATTTTTAAATAAATATTTTGTTTTCCTATGATTTTAGGATAATTTAATGAGACCTTATTTAATTTTTAGGGTGTTATAAAATCAGTTTAAATCTTAAAGACTATATTTTTTGAGTAAATGATGATTTTAATTAAAAATTAAATTTATCATATTTAGAAAATTATTTTGATAAAATGGAGTCATTTTTTGGATTCTACACACCGAAAAATGGTTATGTTGATTTTTTGAGATTTTTTCAGAAATATTTGAATTTTTAGTGAATAGTGAAATACGATAATTTACCATGTATAAACATTACATGTTAAATACACTATTCCTTGAATAATGGATGATGTAAGAAACCATTAGTTAGAAATAAAATGAACCTATTACAATTTTTTGGTCACAATAATAAAACACTATTGCTTGTCTTGAGAAAAATAATAAAATAACTAATAAGATATTCAAAAATCACTCCTCTCCTCCACTATAAAAACCACCCTCGCTCCCTCTTCTTTTCACTCCTCTAATGCATGAAGATTCTCAAAGTTCTACCAAAATACTTTTCCCTAGTATCTTCCCACGTCCAGTATCTATTGGTACTTCCAAAATACAAAAACCCCTTCCCTTAAAGAGGTTCTCAAGGAGGATATTTCAAGATGTAAGCCCTCTCCCATTTTCTTTAAATTTCATTTTCAATTTGTTTTATATTCTTATCTTGTCTTCACCTCCTCTGTACAAATTATCATGATAAATATAGTATCACCTATATAATTTAATGATATCATATTAATGTAATAATCATCATCAATTTTACAACTCTCTTTTATTTTAAAAATGAAATCATCATCTAGGAGGTGCCGATTTACAACCTTCATGGATGACGAACCTTCGTTATTCAATTTATCCTTCAATTATGGTCATGAAACCATTTTTATGGTTTAAAAAAACTATAATATATTTATTATAACCTATTTAATATTCTATAACCATTATATATACATAATATTAACTCATACAATAAAATTAGTTCTTAATAATCGAAATACCGCCAAAATAATATAAACGCTTGTCATTAATGTTTCATCTAATAAATTATCCTCATACCATATAAACAAATTAATTATATGACAATTTAATATTTTTTATGTTAATTTTTATCATATAAAATCAATTCTCGATAATTATATCCATTCCACATGAACTCCACTACTTATAATCAAGCCAACCAATTATGAAAACCAAGAAAACAAACACTCTAGAAGGATGAAATTCAATCTTATAACTTATCAATAAGAAAATAAATGAACTTAATAAAACTATAATGAATAAAATATATTTACATTAGGTTCTGAATTAATTAATTAATGGATTTAATTTGATTATCTATGAGTTTAAGGTCAAGTTCAGAATACATTCGTACATATGGTAAGGGGTTTCTCATCTCACTTTTATTTCCGTGAGATTTCCATTATTCACCACTTATTTCTTGTATGTGGTGTATGTATACTTCAATTTGATATATAATATCATGAATATCTTTATCTTAATAGTATTAAATGATTCATTTGATTATTATTAATTTTTATACATATGATTCAGTTGATTGCAAAGTAGTAAGGGTTTTCTGATCTCACTTCCATTTTTGTGAGATATTCCTTGTTCACCACTATTTCTTGTGTATAGTGTATGTATACTTCCCATTAATGTATCATATAATTAATATATTAATTTTCATGTTATTCAATGTATCATTTTATGATTATTAATTTTGGGTCATATGATTCGATTGATTACAAACCGGTAAAAGATTCTACCCTAACCCCCGTTTTTCCTTCAGGTTACTCTTTCACTACCTGTACTCAGATGTAATGATTATTTGTTTTTATATTTCTTCTAAATTCTGTGTATTTGTTAAAAAATCTTATATCCATATTATATCATCCTTGTTTTATGGGGATATACATGTTTTAAAATGGTTCCCTTCTCAATTCTTTCAGACACACAAACCTGATTAAATGGAACTTCTTAAATTCTTACCCATTTTCAAGTGCACTCTATAATATATTTTAAGCAATAATTATTTTTTTTAAATGAAAATTTTATCATGAAAAAATATCTTTTTTCATTTATGGTTTTATGAAAACAAACATTCCCTTGTGCTTTAAAATCTCTTTAATATTTTCCTTAAACTGCACTAAAATGTTTTATTTCTAAAGTGTAAAGACCCGTAAAATTAAAGGGAAATTTTTTTCTAATTTTCTTTGGGATTTTACAAGAACGCAGTTTCTGACGGCGCCTGATTCCGAGGCCCGGTGTGCCCGGAATCAATTTCCGAAGTTTGGCTCGGGTATGTTCAGTGAATGAACGAGCGGGTTTTTCTAACTTTTGAACCGGTGCTCGGAATCGAATTCCGAGGGCACCGATGGAATCGCAGCGCCGATTTTTGCTTAGAAACACCTTTTTCGGAGTTGCATTTGCTCAATTGTGCTTTTTTAATTTTTGGGGTTTAAGTTAAGAAATAAAATAAAGTTGTACGCCAATTTTATTTCATTTCACTTAAAGCCGCTTAAAGACCACTTTAAGCTACTTAAGCTGGGTTGAAGCGAATAGGGTGCAATTCAAAATATCCTACCCACTTGGTAGGATATTTGTGAGGTGGGACCCACACGAGCCCCACCGTTTATTTTCTTCTTAAGTAACACACTCACACCCCCTATTAAACGAAGTCAACCGACGCGTTTCCTTAATTTCTTAATGCCTCTATTTAATTGGGCAGTTAAGTTTTATAATTAATTCCTTGAAATTAATTATAAGGGTTATGTCGTTTGAATTTTGAAATCATTGGCGGAAAACAATAAAATAAGGCCTTAGCCTCATTTTATTTTGGGGTTGGGAAGCATTGCGCTGAGTTTTCCTCTCCTCCTCCTCCTTCGCGAAGAACACGAAGAACGCGCCACCACTGACGAAGAACGGTCGTTTTCCTTCCACGGAATTTCTCCCCTTCCGCGGTGAGACTCTTCAACGGATCTTCTTCTTCCCCTTCATCGTCAACGGATCGGTGAACAAGCTCGGAAGCGGAATCGGGTAGCAAGCGACGTCGGCTTCGCCTTCCCTTGAGTCGGACGAACGCCGACGTCCCCCTTCGACATCGTCATCCTCGCGACGCCATACCGCGACGAACCTCGAACAACGACGCCTCCTTCCGATCGGCTTATACCCAAGGTAGGGAATTGTTTATGAAATATTAAAGAACCCCATGCTACTTCCTTCTAAATCAAAGAACACAGATCACATAAACATTAATTTGATCCGCGAAGATTATGTTGCGAGTTGGGATTTTTATTTTGGTACTCTCTTATCTTTTGAGAAAAGAACGACGAGCGCGGACCAACCAATTCCGGGTTGATCCGCGGATCGTTCGTACATGTGAATCGATGTAGGGGTTTAATTTTATTTATTTTGTTCGTGAATACCAACTTGACGATCTTCATGGTTTTAAAACCAATTGTTATCGAATAACGCGAGGGGGGCCGGACCGCACAAACACGGCCGACCCTCCTCCCTTTTTTTTCATGTTGGTTCCTTTTGGATTGAAATGGGAAAGGCGTGGTGCCGTCGCACCACGCGGAATCATGCAACAAGAAAATGCGCGGTGCCGTCGCGCCACGCCATGAAAAGAAGAACAAGGACGCGACGCCGTCGCGCCGCGTCGAAGAAACCCGAAGACATCCACGGACGGAGTCGGGCCGCGGCGAAGGGGCGCGGCGCCAACGCGCCGTGCCGGAGAACCACAAATACGATGCATTTTGTTTTTGACGTGCGGATTGACGGGCGACGACAAACGAGGCCGCAAGGTAATTTTGAGGCCTCTGCAGTGAAGGTCGGGTCCCGGGAGAACCATAGGCGAAGACGACAGAAGAAACGGACCACCGGAGCACGTCCGGTGGTCCGCGGAAGGCGGCAGCGGCGCGCCGCCGGAAGGGAGGCGGTCGGCGGTTCGCCGCCGGCCTCAATTAGCGGCGAAGGGAGGGGGAGCCGCGCACCCCGCCCGCGGTGTTCGCCCGGCCGTGCTGGCGGAGCCACGGTGTAACATCCCAAGTAAGTAATGAATAATAGATATTTTTATCTATGTCTATTAATGAATTAGATAGTGTTTTAGAGGCTTAAAATGAAAATAAATCCAATCTTATGCATGGAATACACTAATATTCTTAAAAGATTGTTTTACTGCCTTTTGATGGAAAACCCTTTTTAAATCTATCTTTTGACAATTTTATAAGCTATGTTTATCAAAATAAAATTATTATTTATGATTGGGACATCAAAATTTACTTTGTGTTATTTTTTGGTATTTTTCTGACAATGTTCATTTTTTAATGAATAGTGAAAAATACTGCATTTTACATCAAAACTGCTTCTTAATATAATTTATTTATATGATTAGATTATCTTTTAAATTGGTCTTAATGTGTAATATGAATATATTTTTACCATTTAATCTAATGGTGGTTATTGGAATCAATTTCACTTTGAAATTAAACTTAAACTGGTGTCAATCTTTTGATACTTATTGTTTTATAAAAACACGCTATTTGCTCTGACAACGAGAATTAATTATTAAATTAATTAATGTGACTTATATGTTTTGAATTTTGTAAAATAGAATTCATTTTTGAATTCTGAATATCAAATATAGCTTAGGGTGAATTTTTGGTAATTTTCTGAAAAACTTCAATTTTTGATGAATAGTGAAACCACTAAGTGGTACTTATAAAAACTGATTTTCCGTTTAAATGAAATTTTTCCATCATTGTGTTTTGAATTTCAAAAATCTGACATACATGGTTGTCATTAAAAAGTAAAATGTGGTTCAATGAGATTAAAATAATTTTTTAGTGAATAGTAACTTATTAAGTTTTTAATCGCGATTAGTGGTAATTAGTGTAGTTTAAGGTAAAAATAATGCTTTAATAAAATGAGATGAGCTTGACACATGTCCTAGCCTCATTGGTTGTGTCATGGCCGACCAAGACAAGCCATGGGTCAACTTGGGGACCCCATGGATCCACTTTGGTTGGGAAATGACATAAATAACTTTTTATTTAATGTAAAAGTAAAAATGACACAAACATAATATATTTTACAAAAACAATTTTTACATGGGGTTATAAAGATCAGATTTTTGATTATAAATATTCATTGGAAATATAAAACGATTTCCTACATCATAGTATTTTTTTTTATAATTTTTAGACTTTAAATAAATTAAATTATTTATGACATCATGATGATGAAGCGATGACCGCATTATTTAACGATTTAAATAAAATGGAAATATAATGTAAAATCTAAAATCTACACATGGAAAAAACCAATTGGATGAGTGGATTTCGAAGCCTTATCACCTTATCCTCTAATTATATCAATGTGGGACCTTTTGAATCCGAAAATCATTTTAAAATAAAGTAACTTATCTTTACTTTCCAAGAGTGCCCCTCCTCTCCTCTTATAAAAGGCCCCCACCTCTACCTCCTTACCCACACTCCCAAAGCCTTTGGCTCGGCCAAATTCTTCCCATTTTGTCTCTCCACATCACTCTACTAATCCTAGAGGATTCCCTTTGGGCAGAATCCTTTCAAAGGAAGCCTTTAGGCTCAAATCAAAAAAAGTTACACTTTTAAAGGTAATTCATTCTCTCATGTTCATTTGTTTTATTTTGCTTATCCAACCCCCTAAAATCTTTTTATTTACTTCTTTTTTAACAAAAACAGTATATTCAATATACTAGGATGTTGTTATAAGATTTATTCGAGCTACACTCTCACACAACTACATCAAATGGTTAAAGAACATACGGTTTCCATGGATGGCGAAATTCTGCCTCCCGAAATGATGATTGTTCAATACTCATTTAACACCTTCAAAGGTGGCCATTATGATGTCACTATTTTTATATATGATATATAATATGTTTATTCTTTCCTTAATCTTCTGTATTTTTCATTTATGGCATACCATTATTGTTTCCATTATGAGTAAACACGATATCTTCATTTTAGGAAGTGCGGACTACCGCCCCCTGAAAGTGATTTGATTCGTTAATACCATATGTGGGATGTGTAAAGGATAAAGTTAATGATATTATATATGTTATTATACTGTAATTATAATATACCTTTATATCATTATGATTCCATTCTATAAAATACAAAATAGAAATGAAAGTAGCGTTCATGCGTACGTACGGCTTACCGTCTCCATGAACGGTGCATTTCATTTCTTACCTATAAATGATTATGTAATATTATAAATGCATGAATGTACTGGATATATATGACATATATGATATCTACATCATGAATACCATTCTGGATATAATGGATACATGAACAACATGTAATTATAAAGGGATTATTTTTTACTCAATTACCAATGATCATTAAAACGACCGTTATTAACTTAAATAATTACATAGTGTTCATGACATGGAAATAAGTGATATAAAAGGAATAATGAACTTGAAAAAGGTCCTTAAACAAGTATAAATTAACTAAAGTTTATTATTCAGGACATTAAAGAACGATCGAGTCAAGTCGGATACGAGGTAAGGGAACTTCTTAACCCAATTTCCATTCTTTGGGTTAATCTCCTACTTTCAAATTACGTCATGATATTATTATGTTTTATCTTGTATTTGTACTTTCTTTATGTGTAATTATAGTGAATACACATAATATATCTATTTTATTTAAAAAAATGATCCTTGTATGGGACTTCGTCTCAATCTCCTTTCATTGAGGCATATTTTGTTTTATACACAACCTTCTTTTATACGGTGTATAAACCCCTTTGACTTTTATGTTTATCCAAAAGGAATATTTTTTATACGAAGTGTTTTACTAAACGACAAAAGGGAATGTTTTTGTCATATGTATGCGGTGACAACGACTTCTCCGCCGCCGTGACCGTTATTTGAGTTTCGGCTTCCTCTACAAGCCATACCTTTTATTTAAAAGAAAAATAAATACCATGTTTTACTTTTCTTTTGTTTTGGTATTGAAAATGGTTTTCATAATGTTTTTATATCAATGTTTTGTATTGATATCTTGTGATTGAAAGGTGGGAATGTTATGTTTCCTTTATGCATGTTTTATGTGATATGATTATGTTGAGGTTCTTGGGCATTATTATGAAAACGGGTGGTTCCGTGATAAACTAAGGGCAGGTGAGGCCGCTATATCTCTCCAATGCATTGGGTAACGCGAAGGAGTGAAACGTTAAGGTTTCTCCGAAGAGATTTTAGGGAATATACTGTGATGGGTATTCCAAACGTAACCAAGAGGGTTACTCCCTACGTAAGAATGTTATGAATGCCTCAAGTTACCTTTATGTCTTATGATTTCTATGATTTATTCATGATTTGATGAGGTATGTTAAAGTGCTTATGTTTTATGGGTAAAGTATGATCTCATCCTTATGTATACCCATGTTTCCTTTCCATATATTTATATCCCTTACTGAGCTTTTTATGCTCATCCCAAGTTTTTTTGAAATGTTTTTCACAGGTCAAGGGAGAGGTACATGATATGATGATAGTGTCAAGGAAGTGTCAATAAAGAATCCATGTTTATTTTAAATATGTTTCCATTGATGGGAATGAAGAATACTATCTTTATGTAACCACTTTGTTTATATGTGGAATGTAATGCAAGTTTTATGATCTAATTCTCTAAAACTCTAAACCTGAAAAGATCCTCAATGTGTAATCTTGTAATAACTCAAGATTAATTAAGGTTTAAGGCCGGGGCCTTATAGTTGGTATCAGAGGTCGGTTTGGATAACTTTAGGAGTTATAATTCTATTAAATGATTATCCAAAAATATATTTTTTTATGGTCAAATTTAAATGATATAGAATTTGAAGATTACCATGTTGCTTCATCTACGAAATGTTTGTTCAGAATGGTTTTCCGCAGAGGAAACAGGGAAGCAGTGCTAGGAAGGCATACAGAAGGAAATAACCTTCTGAATCAGCATCCTGAGATGGTCGGAATAGGAACTGAACAGTTTGTTGCAGTAATGGCGCAATTGACTCAGGATATAAATGGTGGTGGTATCCATGCACGAGATCAGCCATATCAACCGCAGAGGAACATGTCAGTGGTGGAACATTTCATGAGGCAACATCCCCCATCATTCAGAGGATCATCTGACCCTGTGCTAGCTGAAGGGTGGATTAAATCACTGGAGAAGATTTTTGATGTCATGGGGTGTTCAGACAATCAAAAGGTTAGTATTGCTATTTACCGTTTGGAGGGTGAAGCAGATCAGTGGTGGTCTATGGTTAAAAATATCAGGGACACTGATGAGATTGATGCTCTTGACTGGGATGAATTCAAAGGTATGTTTCTGGAGAAGTATTTTCCTAAGGCTGTTCGACTTAGGATGGAAAATCAATTCTTGGAATTGAGGCAAGAGGAAGACTCAGTGGCTACCTATGAAGAAAGGTTCACTCGATTGGCAAGGTATGTTCCAAATTTTATCCGAGACCTTGATAGTAAAATCAATCATTTTTACTCAGGATTAAAGCCAAAATATCGAAGGGCATTAACTTATCATGAGTTTAAAAGTTATGAAAAGCTTGTTCGATGTGATGAGAAGGTGGAAATGGAGTTTGCCGATGATCAAGTGTTCTATAACAACCAACAGAACAAGAGACCGAGGTGGCAGGAGAAAGGTAAGAATTCTTCAAAAAAGTCTGATGTTAAGAAAACTAAGTTTCCAGTTTGTGATAAATGTGGAAAAAGGCATGCTGGGGAATGTATTCTGAATTCTGGAAAGTGCTACCGATGTTGTAAGATGGGACATAAGGCTCATGATTGCACTGAAAAGGATCAAGGTGAAGGTAAGACCAAATTTGATTTACAGTTAGTGAATTGTTATAAGTGCAATGAGATGGGTCACTATGAAAATGAGTGTCCGACAAAGAGCTTGAGTGATGGGAAGCAGTTAGACTACAAGCAGAAAGGGGTGGTGAAATCCTTTGCAACTACTTCAGCAGATGTCGGGACATCAAATGAAGTTGTATCAGGTACTTTGTTTGTTTTTTCAGATTATGCCAGTGTGTTGTTTGATTCGGGGTCTACACATTCTTTCATCTCTGAAACCTTTTCTAGTAAAATGGGAATACCATCTCAAGAAATGACTCCTGAACTTTTGGTAAAAACATCTAGGGGAATGTTGAGGCAAAAAGAATTTATAAGAATCTTCCTATCCTTATCTGTGGAAAGAACCTACTTGAAAACCTTATTGTTTTACCTCTAGTAGAGTTTGATGTTATCCTGGGTATGGATTGGCTCTCAATTTACCATGATAAGATTGATTGTAGAGCTAAAGAAGTTTCTTTTCAGAAATACTTTCAGTTTGTGTACAAGAATGAACCCTTACTGTTGATAACATATCAAGAGGCTGAGAAACTTGTAAAAGATGGAAATGAATGTTACCTTGCACACATTGTTGAAAACAAGGGAACTGTTCAGATTAATGACGTGCCAGTGGTAAATGAGTATCCTGATGTTTTTCCTAATGAGTTGCCTGGAATAATACCAGATCGGGAAGTTGAATTTACTGTTGACTTAGTTCCTGATGCTAAGCCAATTTCAAAACCCCTTTATCGAATGTCTCAAATTGAACTTTTAGAGTTGAAGGAGCAATTGCAAGATTTATTAGATAAAGGTTTCATCCGACCTAGCACATCACCATGGGGTGCTCCTGTTTTATTTGTTAAAAAGAAAGATGGTTCTATGAGACTGTGCATTGATTATAGAGCCTTGAATAACATAACTATTAAGAACAAATATCCTTTGCCTCATATCGATGATTTGTTTGATCAGCTCCAGGGAGATCAGTTTTTTTCAAATATTGACTTGAGATCGGGGTACCATCAGCTGAAGGTAAAGGAGGCAGATATTCTGAATACCGCGTTCCGTACGAGATATGGCCATTATGAATTTGTAGTAATGCCTTTTGGGATAACCAATGCAAATGCTGTATTCATGGACTTAATGAATAGAATTTTCCATGAGTTCTTGGATAAGTTTGTGGTGGTTTTCATTGATGATATTTTGGTGTTTTCAAAAAGTAAAGAGGAGCATGAAAGACATTTAAGGGTTATCTTAAAAACCTTAAAAGAAAAGAAATTGTATGGGAAATTCAGCAAGTGTGAGTCTTGGTTGCAAAAAAATTCCTTCCTTGGTCACATTGTTTCTAAAGATGGGATAACTGTTGATCCTGCAAAAAAAAAAGTTGTGGAAGACTGGACAAGACCCACAAATGTAACTGAGATTCGTAGCTTCCTTGGTTTGGAAGGCTATTACCGAAGGTTTGTTAGAAATTTTTCACGGTTATCTAGTCCAATGACTAAGCTAACTCGGAAGGGTGTTAAGTTTATCTGGACAAAAGAATGTGATGATTGTTTTCAGGAATTAAAAAGAAGATTGGTGAATGCTCCAGTTTTGGCACTACCTTCCAGGAATGGTGAGTTTGTTATATACAGTGATGCTTCATTGAAAGGACTTGGTTGCGTCCTAATGCAGAATGATCAGGTAATTGCTTATGCTTCATGACAGCTGAAAACTCATGAGGTAAATTACCCTACACATGATTTGGAATTAGCTGCTGTTGTTTTTGCTTTAAAAATTTGGAGGCATCATTTGTATGGAGTAAAGTGTGAAATATATACCGATCACAAAAGTTTAAAGTATATATTCACTCAGAAATAATTGAACATGAGACAAAGGAGATGGCTAGAATTAATCAAGGATTATGATTGTACAATTCATTACCATCCGAGAAAAGCAAATAAAGTGGTCGATGCTTTGAGTCGAAAAAGTAATGCTTCATTAGCAATGTTGCGTTTGGAACGTGATCCTTTGGTTAAGGATTTGATGAACTTTGGCATAGAAGTTGTTGGTGTAGGAAGTTCTTCTGTTTTGTTTCAGGTATCAGTGAGATCATATCTATCAGATAGAATCAAGCAAGCACAAAAGCAAGACAGTGAGTTGCAGAAAAAGGTAGAGCTGGTTCAGAAAGGTAAGTTGCCTGAATTCAACATTGATAATGATTGCGTTTTGAGATTTGGGAAGAGATTGTGTGTGCCTTGTGATTCACAGTTGAAGAGAGAGTTGTTATGTGAAGCTCATAGTTATCCGTTTTCAGTTCATCCTGGCAGTACTAAGATGTACAGAGATCTGCAGGAGTATTACTGGTGGGATGGAATGAAAAGAGATATTGCTGATTTTACTGTGAAGTGTTTGACTTGTCAGCAGGTTAAAGCAGAGCGGCAGTTACCGAAAAGGATACTTCAGCCTTTACCAGTGCCAGAGTGGAAATGGGAGAATATATCCATGGACTTTATTGTGGGATTACCGAAGACATCTCAAGGTAATAATGCAATCTGGGTTATTGTTGATCGCTTGACTAAATCTGCTCATTTCATTGCTATACAAGATACTTTTTCCCTAGATCAACTTTCCCGTTTGTATCTTAAAGAGATAGTCAGGTTACATGGAGTTCCCCTCTCCATTGTATCTGATCGTGATCCCAGGTTCACTTCTAACTTTTGGAAAGGCCTTCAGAAGTCGTTGGGTACTGAATTAAATTTTAGTACATCTTTTCATCCTCAATCAGATGGGCAGTCAGAACGAACAATTCAGACATTGGAGGATATGCTACGTTCTTGCTCTATGGATTATCAGGGAAGTTGGGACCAACATCTTTCTTTGGTTGAATTTTCATATAATAATAGTTTTCATTCCAGTATACAGATGGCACCATTTCAGGCATTATATGGGAAGCGGTGTCAAACTCCAGCTTTCTGGGATGAAGTGGGTGAAAGGAAGTTGATGGGACCATAATTGGTAGAAGAGATGGCATAAAAAGTTCAGCTGATTCAGAAGCACATGAGAACAGCTCAGAACAGGCAGAAGAGTTATGCAGATAACTGGAGGAAGGATCTATCTTTCGAGGTAGGTGATCATGTTTTTCTCAAGGTTTCACTATGGAAAAGTGTGATGCGATTTGGTAAGAAAGGAAAGTTGAGTCCAAGGTTCATTGGACCATATGAAATTATGGAGAGAGTTGGATCAGTTGCATATCGAGTGGCTTTACCTCCGATTTTATCTCAGGTACACAATGTTTTTCACGTTTCGATGTTGAGAAAGTATATGCCAGATCCATCTCATGTTTTGAGTCCAGAGGTAGTTCAGCTGGAAGAGAACATATCTTATGAGGAACAACCGGTCCAGATTCTTGACCACAGGGAGAAAGTGTTACAGAATAAGGTGATTAAGCAGGTAAAGGTTTTGTGGAAAAACCACATGATGGAAGATGCAACATGGGAATCGAAAATGCAATGAGGGATAAGTACCCCCATTTATTTGATAAGTAAATAAATTGCGGGGACACAATTTTCTAAAGGGGGGAAGGATGTAACATCCCAAGTAAGTAATGAATAATAGATATTTTTATCTATGTCTATTAATGAATTAGATAGTGTTTTAGAGGCTTAAAATGAAAATAAATCCAATCTTATGCATGGAATACACTAATATTCTTAAACGATTGTTTTACTGCCTTTTGATGGAAAACCCTTTTTAAATCTATCTTTTGACAATTTTATAAGATATGTTTGTCAAAATAAAATTATTATTTATTATTGGGACATCAAAATTTACTTTGTGTGAATTTTTGGTATTTTTCTGACAATGTTCATTTTTTAATGAATAGTGAAAAATACTGCATTTTACATCAAAACTGCTTCTTAATCAAATTTATTTATATGATTAGATTATCTTTTGAATTGGTCTTAATGTGTAATATGAATATATTTTTACCATTTAATCCAATGGTGGTCATTGGAATCAATTTCACTTTGAAATTAGACTTAAACTGGTGTCAATCTTTTGATACTTATTGTTTTATAAAAACACGCTATTTGCTCTGACAGCGGGAATTAATTATTAAATTAATTAATGTGAATTATATGTTTTTAATTTTGTAAAATAGACTTCATTTTTGAATTCGGAATATCAAATATAGCTTAGGGTGAATTTTTGGTAATTTTCTGAAAAACTTCAATTTTTGATGAATAGTGAAACCACTAAGTGGTACTTATAAAAACTGATTTTCCGTTTAAATGAAATTTTGCCATCATTGTGTTTTTAATTTCAAAAATCCGACATACATGGTTTTCATTACGAAGTAAAATGTGGTTCAATGAGATTAAAATAATTTTTTGGTGAATAGTAACTTATTAAGTTTTTAATCGCGATTAGTGGTAATTAGTGTAGTTTAAGGTAAAAATAATGCTTTAATAAAATTATATGAGCTTGACACATGTCCTAGCCTCATTGGTTGTGTAATGGCTGACCAATACAAGAAATGAGTCAACTTGGGGACCCCATGGATCCACTTTGGTTGGGAAATGACATAAATAACTTTTTATTTAATGTAAAAGTAAAAATGACACAAACATAATATGTTTTACGAAAACAATTTTTACATGGGGTTATAAAGATCAGATTTTTGATTATAAATAGTCATTGGAAATATAAAAAGACTTTCTACATCATAGTATTTTTATTTTTATTTTTATACTATAAATAAATTAAATTATTTATGACATCAAGATGATGCAGCGATGACCTCATTATTTAACAATTTAAATAAAATGGAAAGATAATGTAAAATCTAAAACCTAAACATGGAAAAAAACAATTGGATGAGTGGATTTTTAATCCTTATCACCTTATCCTCGAATTATATCAATGTGGGACCTTTTGAATCCGAAAATCATTTTAAAATAAAGTAACTTATCTTTACTTTCCAAGAGTGCCCCTGCTCTCCTCTTATAAATGGCCCCCACCTCTACCTCCTTACCCACACTCCCAAAGCCTTTGAATCGGCCAACCGCTGCCCATTTTGTCTCTCCACATCCCTCTCCTCATCCTAGAGGATTCCCTTTGGGCAGAATCCTTTCAAATGAAGCCTTTAGGCTCAAATCAAAAGGAGTTACACTTTTAAAGGTAATTCATTCTCTCATGTTCATTTGTTTTATTTTGCTTCTCCAACCCCATAAACTCTTTTTATTTACTTCTTTTGTAACAACAACAGTATCTTCAATATACTAGGATTTTGTTATAAGATTTATTCGAGCTACACTCTCACACAACTACATCAAATGGTTAAAGAACATACGGTTTCCGTGGATGGCAAAATTCTGCCTCCCAAAACGATGATTGTTCAATACTCATTTAACACCTTCAAAGGTGGCCATTATGATGTAAATATTTTTATATATGATATATAATATGTTTATTCTTTCCTTAATCTTCTGTATTTTTCATTTATGGCATACCATTATTGTTTCCATTATGGGTAAACACGATATCTTCATTTTAGGAAGTGCGGACTACGGCCCCCTGAAAGTGATTTGATTCGTTAATACCATATGTGGGATGTGTAAAGGATAAAGTTAATGATATTATATATGTTATTATACTGGAATTATAATATACCTTTATATTATTATTATTCCATTCTATAAAATACGAAATAGAAATGAAAGTAGCGTTCATGCGTACGTACGGCTTACCGTCTCCATGAACGGTGCATTTCATTTCTTACCTCTAAATGATTATGTAATATTATAAATGCATGCATTTACTGGATATATATGACATATATGATATCTACATCATGAATACCATTCTGGATATAATGGATACATGAACAACATGTAATTATAAAGGGCTTATTTTTGACTCAAGTACCAATGATCGTTAAAACGACCGTTATTAACTTAAATAATTACATAGTGTTCATGACATGGAAATAAGTGATATAAAAGGTATAATGAACTTGAAAAAGGTTCTTAAACAAGTAGAAATTAACTCAAGTTTATTATTTAGGACATTAAAGAACGATCGAGTCAAGTCAGATACGAGGTAAGGGAACTTCTTAACCCAATTTCCATTCTTTGGGTTAATCTCCTACTTTCAAATTACATCATGATATTATTATGTCCTATCTTGTATTTGTACTTTCTTTATGTGTAATTATAGTGAATACACATAATAGATCTATTTTATTTAAAAAAATGATCCTTGTATGGGACTTCGTCTCAATCTCCTTTCATTGAGGCATATTTTGTTTTATACACAACCTTCTTTTATACGGTGTATAAACCCCTTTGACTTTTACGTTTATCCAAAAGGAATATTTTTTATATGAAGCGTTTTACTAAACTACAAAAGGGAATGTTTTTGTCATATGTATGCGGTGACAACGACTTCTCCGCCACCGTGACCGTTATTTGAGTTTCGGCTTCCTCTACAAGCCATACCTTTTATTGAAAAGAAAAATAAATACCATGTTTTTTTTTCTTTTGTTTTGGTATTGAAAATGGTTTTCATAATGTTTTTATATCAATGTGTTATATTGATATCTTGTGATTGAAAGGTGGGAATGTTATGTTTCCTTTATGCATGTTTTATGTGATATGATTATGTTGAGGTTCTTGGGCATTATTATGAAAATGGGTGGTTCTGTGATAAACTAAGGGCGGGTGAGGCCGATATAGCTCTCCAATGCATTGGGTAACGCGAAGGAGTGAAACGTTAAGGTTTCTCCGAAGAGATTTTAGGGAATATACTGTGATGGGTATTCCAAACGTAACCAAGAGGGTTACTCCCTACGTAAGAATGTTATGAATGCCTCAAGTTACCTTTATGTCTTATGATTTCTATGATTTATTCATGATTTGATGAGGTATGTTAAAGTGCTTATGTTTTATGGGTAAAGTATGATCTCATCCTTATGTATAACCATGTTTCCTTTCCATATCTTTATATCCCTTACTGAGCTTTTTATGCTCATCCCAAGTTTTTTTGAAATGTTTTTCACAGGTCAAGGGAAAGGTACATGATATGATGATAGTGTTAAGGAAGTGTCAAGAAAGAATCCATGTTTATTTTAAATATGTTTCCATTGATGGGAATGAAGAATACTATCTTTATGTAACCACTTTGTTTATATGTGGAATGTAATGAAAGTTTTATGATCTAATTCTCTAAAACTCTAAACCCGAAAAGATCCTCAATGTGTAATCTTGTAATAACTCATGATTAAGTAAGGTTTAAGGCCGGGGCCTTATAGTTGGTATCAGAGGTCGGTTTGGATAACTTTAGGAGTTAGAATTCTATTAAATGATTATCCAAAAATATATTTTTTTTATGGTCAAATTGAAATGATATAGCATTTGAAGATTACCATGTTGCTTCATCTAAGACATGTTTGTTCAGAATGGTTTTCCGCAGAGGAAACAGGGAAGTAGTGCTAGGAAGGCATACAGAAGGAAATAAACTTCCGAATCAGCATCTTGAGATGGTCGGAATAGGAACTGAATAGTTTGTTGCAGTAATGGTGCAGTTGACTCAGGATATAAATGGTGGTGGTATCCATGCACGAGATCAGCCAGATCAACCGCCGAGGAACATGTCAGTGGTGGAACATTTCATGAGGCAACATCCCCCATCATTCAGAGGATCATCTGACCCTGTGCCAGCTGAAGGGTGGATTAAAGCACTGGAGAAGATTTTTGATGTCATTGGGTGTTCAGACAATCAAAAGGTTAGTATTGCTATTTACCGTTTGGAGGGTGAATCAGATCAGTGGTGGTCGATGGTTAAAAATATCAGGGACGCTGATGAGATTGATGCTCTTGAATGGGATGAATTCAAAGGTATGTTTCTTGATAAGTATTTTACTAAGGCTGTTCAACTTAGGATGGAAAAGCAATTCTTGTAATTGAGGCAAGAGGAAGACTCAGTGGCTACCTATGAAGAAAGGTTCACTCGATTGGCATGGTATGCTCCAAATTTTATCCGAGACCTTGATAGTAAAATCAATCGTTTTTACTCAGGATTAAAGCCAAAATATCGAAGGGAATTAGCTTCTCATGATTTTAAAAGTTATGAAAAGCTTGTTCGATGTGCTGAGAAGGTGGAAATGGAGTTTTCCGATGATCAAGTGTTCTATAACAACCAACAGAAGAAGAGACCGAGGTGGCAGAAGAAAGGTAAGAATTCTTCAAAAAAGTCTGATGGTAAGAAAACTAAGTTTCCAGTTTGTGATAAATGTGGAAAAAGGCATGCTGGGGAATGTCTTCTGAATTCTAGAAAGTGCTACCGATGTGGTAAGATGGGACATAAGGCTCGTGATTGCACTGAAAAGGATCAAGGTGAAGGTAAGACCAAATTTGATTTACAGTTAGTGAAATGTTATAAGTGCAATGAGATGGGTCACTATGCAAATGAGTGTCCGACAAATAGCTTGAGTGATGGGAAGCAGTTAGACTACAAGCAGAAAGGGGTGGTGAAATCCTTTGCAACTACTTCAGCAGATGTCGGGCCATCAAATGAAGTTGTATCAGGTACTTTGTTTGTTTTTTCAGATTATGCCAGTGTGTTGTTTGATTCGGGGTCTACACATTCTTTCATCTCTGAAACCTTTTCTAGTAAAATGGGAATACCATCTCAAGAAATGACTCCTGAACTTTTGGTAAAAACACCTGGGGGGAATGTTGAGGCAAAAAGAATTTATAAGAATCTTCCTATCCTTATCTGTGGAAAGAACCTACTTGCAAACCTTATTGTTTTACCTCTAGTAGAGTTTGATGTTATCCTGGGTATGGATTGGATCTCAATTTACCATGCTAAGATTGATTGTAGATCTAAAGATGTTTCTTTTCAGAAAGAATTTCAGTTTGTGTACAAGAATGAACCCTTACTGTTGATAACATATCAAGAGGCCGAGAAACTTGTAAAAGATGGAAATGAATGTTACCTTGCACACATTGTTGAAAACAAGGGAACTGTTCAGATTAATGATGTGCCAATGGTAAATGAGTATCCTGATGTTTTTCCTAATGAGTTTCCTGGAATAATACCAGATCGGAAAGTTGAATTTACTGTTGACTTAGTTCCTGATGCTAATCCAATTTCAAAACCCCCTTATCGAATGGCTTAAATTGAACTTTTAGAGTTGAAGGAGCAATTGCAAGATTTATTAGATAAAGGTTTCATCCGACCTAGCACATCACCATGGGGTGCTCCTGTTTTATTTGTTAAAAAGAAAGATGGTTCTATGAGACTTTGCATTGATTATAGAGCCTTGAATAACATAACTATTAAGAACAAATATCCTTTGCCTCATATCGATGATTTGTTTGATCAGCTCCAGGGAGCTCAGTTTTTTTCAAAGATTGACTTGAGATCAGGGTACCATCAGCTGAAGGTAAAGGAGGCAGATATTCCGAAGACCTCGTTCCGTACGAGATATGGCCATTATGAATTTGTAGTAATGCCTTTTGGGCTAACCAATGCACCTGCTGTATTCATGGACTTAATGAATAGAATTTTCCATGAGTTCTTGGATAAGTTTGTGGTGGTTTTCATTGATGATATTTTGGTGTTTTCAAAAAGTAAAGAGGAGCATGAAAGACATTTAAGGGTTATCTTGAAAACCTTAAAAGAAAAGAAATTGTATGGGAAATTCAGCAAGTGTGAGTCTTGGTTGCAACAAATTTCCTTCCTTGGTCACATTGTTTCTAACGATGGGATAACTGTTGATCCTGCAAAAAAAAAGTTGTGGAAGACTGGCCAAGACCCACAAATGTAACTGAGATTCGTAGCTTCCTTGGTTTGGCAGGCTATTACCGAAGGTTTGTTAGAAATTTTTCACGGTTATCTAGTCCAATGACTAAGCTAACTCGGAATGGTGTTAAGTTTATCTGGACAAAAGAATGTGATGATTGTTTTCAGGAATTAAAAAGAAGATTGGTGAATGCTCCAGTTTTGGCACTACCTTCCAGGAATGGTGAGTTTGTTATATACAGTGATGCTTCATTGAAAGGACTTGGTTGCGTCCTAATGCAGAATGATCAGGTAATTGCTTATGCTTCACGAAAGTAGAAAATTCATGAGGTAAATTACCCTACACATGATTTGGAATTAGCTGCTGTTGTTTTTGCTTTAAAAATTTGGAGGCATCATTTGTATGGAGTAAAGTGTGAAATATATACCGATCAAAAAAGTTTAAAGTATATATTCACTCAGAAATAATTTAACATGAGACAAAGGAGATGGCTAGAATTAATCAAGGATTATGATTGTACAATTCATTACCATCCGAGAAAAGCAAATAAAGTGGCTGATGATTTGAGTCGAAAAAGTAATGCTTCATTAGCAATGTTGCGTTTGGAACGTGATCCTTTGGTTAAGGATTTGATGAACTTTGGCATAGAAGTTGTTGGTGTAGGAAGTTCTTTTGTTTTGTTTCAAGTATCAGTGTGATCATCTCTATCAGATAGAATCAAGCAAGCACAAAAGCAAGACAGTGAGTTGCAGAAAAAGGTAGAGCTGGTTCAGAAAGGTAAGTTGCCTGAATTCAACATTGATAATGATTGCGTTTTGAGATTTGGGAAGAGATTGTGTGTGCCTTGTGATTCACAGTTGAAGAGAGAGTTGTTATGCGAAGCTCATAGTTCTCCGTTTTCAGTTCATCCTGACAGTACTAAGATATACAGAGATCTGCGGGAGTATTACTGGTGGGATGGAATGAAAAGAGATATTGCTGATTTTACTGTGAAGTGTTTGACTTGTCAGCAGGTTAAAGCAGAGAGGCATTTACCGAAAGGGATGCTTCATCCTTTACCAGTGCCAGAGTAGAAATGGGAGAATATATCCATGGACTTTATTGTGGGATTACCGAAGACATCTCAAGGTAATAATGCAATCTGGGTTATTGTTGATCGCTTGACTAAATCTGCTCATTTCCTTGCTATACAAGATACTTTTTCCCTAGATCAACTTTCCCGTTTGTATATTAAAGAGATATTCAGGTTACATGGAGTTCCCCTCTCCATTGTATCTGATCGTGATTCCAGTTTCACTTCTAACTTTTGGAAAGGCCTTCAGAAGTCGTTGGGTACTGAATTAAATTTTAGTACATCTTTTCATCCTCAATCAGATGGGCAGT
Organism: Viscum album; assembly: GCA_963277665.1. Taxonomy (NCBI): domain Eukaryota; kingdom Viridiplantae; phylum Streptophyta; class Magnoliopsida; order Santalales; family Viscaceae; genus Viscum; species Viscum album. Next base: position 1,286,309,375 of record OY728140.1, read on the forward strand.
CAGAACGAACAATTCAGACATTGGAGGATATGCTACGTTCTTGATCTATGGATTATCAGGGAAGTTGGGACCAACATCTCTCTTTGGTTGAATTTTCATATAATAACAGTTTTCATTCCAGTATACAGATTGCACCATTTCAGGCATTATATGGGAAGCGGTGTCAAACTCCAGCTTTCTGGGATAAAGTGGGTGAAAGGAAGTTGATGGGACCATAATTGGTAGAAGAGATGACATAAAAAGTTCAGCTGATTCAGAAGCACATGAGAACAGCTCAGAGCAGGCAGAAGAGTTATGCAGATAACTGGAGGAAGGATCTATCTTTCGAGGTAGGTGATCATGTTTTTCTCAAGGTTTCACCATGGAAAAGTGTGATGCAATTTGGTAAGAAAGGAAAGTTGAGTCCAAGGTTCATTGGACCATATGAAATTCTGGAGAGAGTTGGATCAGTTGCATACCGAGTGGCTTTACCTCCGAGTTTATCTCAGGTACACAATGTTTTTCACGTTTCGATGTTGAGAAAGTATATGCCAGATCCATCTCATGTTTTGAGTCCAGAGGTAGTTCAGCTGGAAGAGAACCTATCTTATGAGGAACAACCGGTCCAGATTCTTGACCATAGGGAGCAAGTGTTACGGAATAAGGTGATTAAGCAGGTAAAGGTTTTGTGAAAAAACCACATGATGGAAGAGGCAACATGGGAATCTGAAAATGCAATGAGGGATAAGTACCCCCATTTATTTGATAAGTAAATAAATTGCGGGGACACAATTTTCTAAAGGGGGGAAGGATGTAACATCCCAAGTAAGTAATGAATAATATATATTTTTATCTATGTCTATTAATGAATTAGATAGTGTTTTAGAGGCTTAAAATGAAAATAAATCCAATCTTATGCATGGAATACACTAATATTCTTAAAAGATTGTTTTACTGCCTTTTGATGGAAAACCCTTTTTAAATCTATATTTTGACAATTTTATAAGCTATGTTTGTCAAAATAAAATTATTATTTATGATTGGGACATCAAAATTTACTTTGTGTGAATTTTTGGTATTTTTCTGACAATGTTCATTTTTTAATGAATAGTGAAAAATACTGCATTTTACATCAAAACTGCTTCTTAATCAAATTTATTTATATGATTAGATTATATTTTCAATTGGTCTTAATGTGTAATATGAATATATTTTTACCATTTAATCCAATGGTGGTCATTGGAATCAATTTCACTTTGAAATTAGACTTAAACTGGTGTCATTCTTTTGATACTTATTGTTTTATAAAAACACGCTATTTGCTCCGACAGCAGGAATTAATTATTAAATTAATTAATGTGAGTTATATGTTTTGAATTTTGTAAAATAGACTTCATTTTTGAATTCGGAATATCAAATATAGCTTAGGGTGAATTTTTGGTAATTTTCTGAAAAACTTCAATTTTTGATGAATAGTGAAACCACTAAGTGGTACTTATAAAAACTGATTTTCCGTTTAAATGAAATTTTGCCATCATTGTGTTTTGAATTTCAAAAATCCGACATACATGGTTGTCATTAAGAAGTAAAATGTGGTTCAATGAGATTAAAATAATTTTTTGGTGAATAGTAACTTATTAAGTTTTTAATCGCGATTAGTGGTAATTAGTGTAGTTTAAGGTAAAAATAATGCTTTAATAAAATGAGATGAGCTTGACACATGTCCTAGCCTCATTGGTTGTGTCATGGCCGACCAAGACAAGCAATGTGTCAACTTGGGGACCCCATGGATCCAATTTGGTTGGGAAATGACATAAATAACTTTTTATTTAATGTAAAAGTAAAAATGACACAAACATAATATGTTTTATGAAAACAATTTTTACATGGGGTTATAAAGATCAGATTTTTGATTATAAATAGTAATTAGAAAGATAAAAAGAATTTCTACATCATAGTATTTTTTTTATAATTTTTATACTTTAAATAAATTAAATTATTTATGACATCATGATGATGCATCGATGACCTCATTATTTAACGATTTAAATAAAATGGAAAGATAATGTAAAATATAAAACCTAAACATGGACAAAACCAATTGGATGAGTGGAATTCTAAGTCTTATCACCTTATCCTCAAATTATATAAATGTGGGACCTTTTGAATTCGAAAATCATTTTAAAATAAAGTAACTTATCTTTACTTTCCAAGAGTGCCCCTTCTCTCCTCTTATAAAAGGCCCCCACCTCTACCTCCTTACCCACACTCCCAAAGCCTTTGGCTCGGCCAACCCATGCCCATTTTGTCTCTACACATCCCTCTCCTCATCCTAGAGGATTCCCTTTGGGCAGAATCCTTTCAAAGGAAGCCTTTAGGCTCAAATCAAAAGGAGTTACACTTTTAAAGGTAATTCATTCTCTCATGTTCATTTGTTTTATTTTGCTTCTCCAACCCCCTAAACTCTTTTTATTTACTTATTTTGTAACAAAACCAGTGTCTTCAATATACTAGGATGTTTTTATAAGATTTATTCGAGCTACACTCTCAGACAACTACATCAAATGGTTAAAGAACATACAGTTTCCGTGGATGGCGAAATTCTGCCTCCCGAAACGATGATTGTTCAATACTCATTTAACACCTTCAAAGGTGGACATTATGATGTAAATATTTTTATATATGATATATAATATGTTTATTCTTTCCTTAAGCTTCTATATTTTTCATTTATGGCATACCATTATTTTTTCCATTATGGGTAAACACGATACCTTCATTTTAGGAAGTGCGGACTACCACCCCCTGAAAGTGATTTGATTCGTTAATACCATATGTGGGATGTGTAAAGGATAAAGTTAATGATATTATATATGTTATTATACTGGAATTATAATATACCTTTATATCATTATGATTCCATTCTATAAAATACGAAATATAAATGAAAGTAGCGTTCATGCGTACGTACGACTTACCGTCTCCATGAACGGTGCATTTCATTTCTTACCTCTAAATGATTATGTAATATTATAAATGCATGCATGTACTGGATATATATGACATATATTATATCTACATCATGAATACCATTCTGGATATAATGGATACATGAACAACATGTAATTATAAAGGGCTTATTTTTTACTCAAGTACCAATGATCGTTAAAACGACCGTTATTAACTTAAATAATTACATAGTGTTCATGACATGGCAATAAGTGATATAAAAGGAATAATGAACTTGAAAAAGGTTCTTAAACAAGTAGAAATTAACTCAAGTTTATTATTCAGGACATTAAAGAACGATCGAGTCAAGTCGGATACGAGGTAAGGGAACTTCTTAACCCAATTTCCATTTTTTGGGTTAATCTCCTACTTTCAAATTACGTCATGATATTATTATGTCCTATCTTGTATTTGTACTTTCTTTATGTGTAATTATAGTTAATACACATAATAGATCTATTTTATTTAAAAAAATGATCCTTGTATGGGACTTCGTCTCAATCTCCATTCATTGAGGCATATTTTGTTTTATACACAACCTTCTTTTATACGGTGTATAAACCCCTTTGACTTTTACGTTTATCCAAAATGAATCTTTTTTATACGAAGCGTTTTACTAAACGAAAAAAGGGAATGTTTTTGTCATATGTATGCGGCGACAACGACTTCTCCGCCGCTGTGACCGTTATTTGAGTTTCGGCTTCCTCTACAAGCCATACCTTTTATTTAAAAAAAAATAAATACCATGTTTTACTTTTCTTTTGTTTTGGTATTGAAAATGGTTTTCATAATGTTTTTATATCAATGTGTTGTATTGATATCTTGTGATTGAAAGGTGGGAATGTTATGTTTCCTTTATGCATGTTTTATGTGATATGATTATGTTGAGGTTCTTGGGCATTATTATGAAAACGGGTGGTTCCGTGATAAACTAAGGGCGGGTGAGGCCGATATAGCTCTCCAATGCATTGGGTAACGTGAAGGAGTGAAACGTTAAGGTTTCTCCGAAGAGATTTTAGGGAATATACTGTGATGGGTATTCCAAACGTAACCAAGAGGGTTACTCCCTACGTAAGAATGTTATGAATGCCTCAAGTTACCTTTATGTCTTAGGATTTCTATGATTTATTCATGATTTGATGAGGTATGTTAAAGTGCTTATGTTTTATGGGTAAAGTATGATCTCATCCTTATGTATACCAATGTTTCCTTTCTATATCTTTATATCCCTTACTGAGCTTTTTATGCTCATCCCAAGTTTTTTTGAAATGTTTTTCAGAGGTCAAGGGAAAGGTACATGATATGATGATAGTGTCAAGGAAGTGTCAAGAAAGAATCCATGTTTATTTTAAATATGTTTCCATTGATGGGAATGAAGAATAATATCTTTATGTAACCACTTTGTTTATATGTGGAATGCAATGTAAGTTTTATGATCTAATTCTCTAAAACTCTAAACCCGAAAAGATCCTCAATGTGTAATCTTGTAATAACTCAAGATTAAGTAAGGTTTAAGGCTGGGGCCTTATACGCGGCCGGCCGGGCCGGGTCAGGCCCAGCCGGGTCGGTCCCGGTTCGGGCCGACCCAGGGGGGGTCGGGCCGGGTCGGCCCGGGCCCAGACCCCCCGTTTTCGGACCACTTTCGGTAAAATGCCCGTAACTTGAGATACGGGCCTCCAAATGACTCGCCATCAGCAGCAACGCGATCCTTGGATCAAGACGGTCGTTTCGGTATATCGCACTCAAGGTTTCGTATTACTTTGGGTCTGGCCGGGTTGGTTTGGATACGGAACCAACCGGGCCCTCGGAGCGGAAACACTTATATCTTGAGCTCCGGACGTCCGATTGACGTGCCGTCAACTTTGATGAATTCCTCTAAGTGAGACGGATCTTTTGGATTACTCCGCTCGAGGTTTGGATGCCATCGGAGTGTGGTCGGGTTGGTTCGCTCATGAAACCAACCGGGCCCCTGGAACGAGAAAGTCAATAAGTCACAGACCGGGCGTCCGATTGACGCGCCGTCTGTCTCGTTGTTTTCCTCTTGTTGAGACAGAACTTTTGGAATACTTCGCCCGAGATTTGGATACAGTTGAGATACGGCCGGGTTGGATTGTACCCGAAATCCAACCGGGCCCCTGGAACAGAAAAGCTGATATCTTTCAGACCGGACGTCCGTTTGACGAACCGTCAGCGGTATTGGTGATCACGTTGAGAAACGGTCCCTATGAGTATACCCTATGAGAGTTCAGGGTATAATTGAGATACGGTCGGGATTGGTTCGCTCACGAAACCAACTGGGCCCCTGGGACGAAAAGGCTAGTAATTCACAGACCGGGCGTTCGATTGACGCCCCGTCTGTTGCGTTGAGACCCCTATGACGAGGCGGTCCTTTGAGATACTTCTTCATGGGACTTTTAGATACTTGGAGTATCGACCTGTAGCTCGTGGAGCAGACCCTCCCAGAGATGAGCGTGCGAAGTATGGAGACCGTGTAGCCGACTGAGACCTGATGACTTCTTGACCGACTCGACTTGGAGTGAGTCGACTGGCCCAGTGGACGGAGCACTACTTGTGAGGTGCAGACCCATGGCGGACGGAGCACTACCTGTGTGACAGTGCAGACCCGCGGTACTCGTCCGGAGAGTACCTCAGCAGGCTACTAGGGGGTGTGCACTACTGTGTTTGGGTGACATACCTTGGCGGGAAGCACTACTGTGTTTGGGTGGCTGACCCGTGGTACTCGATAGGAGGAGTACCTCAACAGTCTTAGGTTAGTGAGCAGTACCTCGGAGTCGTGACAGGACTACTGTACACTCCAGAGACGGAGCTCTTCAGCAGTTACGGTTTTGATAATGAAAATCCTGGTTTGAGCTGAGACTTTTGACCTTTGTGTTTACCTCATGATTGAGATGGGTCACTTGATAACGTAGGTATATGTATGGGCATATACCTGGATAGTGGTTATCTGTTGATTTCATGATCTTGGTGTTTTCCTCATAATTGAGATGAGTTACTTGATAACTTAGGTATATGTATGGGCATATACCTAAGTAGAGGTTATCTGTTGAGATATTATTTGTGGTTATCCTTGTTGGTTTAGTGAGACCTTGAGGGTCTCGGGGTCCCTACTGAGTATCGTTATACTCACCCCTGCACGGGCTATGCCCGCACCTCGTTGTGTTGGTTGCAGACGACAGGTAGTGCTGACAGAGGCCGAGTGTTTGAGGACTGGACGGTACCCGGAGGTGGACTACACGACGAGTCAGTACCCGGAGGTGGACTACATGACGAGTCAGTACCCGGAGGTGGACTACATGACGAGATGAAACACGGAGGAGGTTGACGAATGAGAGCGTGGAAGAGGCTATTTATACCTACCCTTCAGGTAGGATTCGTGGTGGATGACCAGGAGCTGCGCCATCTGTACCTACCCTTCAGGTAGGATCCCAGGAGGACGACCCAGGAGCCGCTTCCGTCCTTACAGCTGTTATCTTTTCTGTTGTACTTGTTCAGTTGTAGTTGTACTTTCTTTTGGGTTTGTATTCTGGCCCATTTACTTTTCAGCACTTCTCTTGTACTTAGTGTTTACTTTTTCTACTTGCTTACTCTGTGGTTCTTGTTTTCTTTTATAAAGGCAATGCCTTCCCAGTTATCGGGATTTATGCCTTGGTGCTAGTCGCCAGCCCCTGGCCTATGGAAGGCGGGCTTGGGGTAGTCATGGCACGGGCCCCGAGGACGGGTCGTGACAAATTGGTATCAGAGGAGTCGGTTCTACAGCAGAACTTATAACTCTGATATTTTCTTCCTATGAAGCAATGGTGTTAAGAGTACCGAGTGTGGTTTTCAGTTCAGGGAGTCCAGTGTTGGTGCGGGCGGCCGACGTATCCATACACCAGGACCCTGACAACTGGTTTTCGACTTTGTGCACGAAAATACTGATTGCATGTGTGTTTTCCAGAAGTTTTATTTAAATATCAACTCAAATCAGGTCAGCTCACCAGGTATAATCGTTTTACTGTGTCACGTTGTTTCTTTTAGGATGCCTTTTCTCAGACAACCAGCTACAACCCAGAGGGATGTGCGTACTGACAGCCTGCCGAGCGAAGAGGCTTCAGTACAGGGCCCTCTTGCAGTTGAGGCACCAGCGGAGGCACCAGTGGTACTACCATATGTTGGGCCACCGATGCCACCAGCCCCAGCAGTAGGCGATGCACACTACTTGAGTGCGCTGCATGAGTTCCAGCACCAGAGGCCACCCAGGTTCTGGGGAGAGATGGACCCGCAGGCGGTTGAGGATTGGCTGGAGGCTGTGGTGAGAGTCTTCAGGCTAGTGGGGACGCCGACAGACTTCATGGTGATCTTTGCTGCCAGCCTCCTTCAGGCAGCAGCAGGCAGGTGGTGGAGCCACTTGTTCCAGTTTTGCGACGGGATGACCTTCGCATGGGAAGACTTTGATACCTTTTTCAGGGTGGAGTTTTTTCCAGTAGCTCTACACCCCGAGCGTGTACAGGAGCTTCTGCCTTTTCCGCGTGTTTTTCGATCAGTAACCGCGTCATCTGTGGGCAGTAGACAGATGATGCAGAGGTCCAGGAGGACCAGACCAGTAGTTGGATGATCTCGGGTTTTAGGACCGGTGGTGCGGGGCACCCGGGGTGGGAACAGAGCTAGGTGTGCCAGAAGAAGGTTGTGTTACTCATGCGGCGGAAAGGGTCACCTGGCACGTGACTGTTCGAATCCTCGTACGGTTGATCAACGGGTATTGGAGGAGCCACCGAGATAGAAGCAACAGCTGGTGCTTGAGCAACAACCGAGCAGTGGACAAGGCAGCAGAGCTCCGAGAGCTGGTGGACAGGAGAGGAACTAGTGGATACGTCCTTTGTACTTCTAGTTCCGTGTTGCTTTTGTATTCGTGTCTTTGTACTATGAGCTGTAATAATAAAAAGACACTTATCTTGTGATGTTTTCTTTCCTTTCCTTTTTGTTTGGTTGATACTGAGTGGTCCTGGTTAAGACTGTTGACTTGACCCTCACTTTCGAGATTTCTACTGGAGGAGACCCAGTGACCTCACACTGATGCCGACAATGTGACTCGACCCTTGGAGGCGAGAGTGACAGTTGGATCTCATGGTAGTTACGTCGAGGCCTTACGATGTCATCCATGGCATGAATGCATCATTCATGTTGGGATTGACTGTATTAGGCAACGAATGTGGTTCATCCAGGGGATGAGACCAGATTTCTCTTATCAGCAAAGAAGAAATCATAGCAGATCTTGTGAGACTAAAGAAGGTCCAGGTCATCCAAGAGTGAATGAAGACTGCACAGTGCAGTAAGAAACAGGATACCGGTGCCAGTCTTAGAGACTCGGGCGTGTTAAATGTTTCAATAAGTGGAAGCTTTAAGGATAGTTGAGTCTGTGAAGCAGCAGATGTGGAGGCAGAGCTAGGAGAGCAGTATGAGGTGGTGTACATCTTAACATGCTACAACCACCCGCCTTAGTTATCCCCGCCAGGCTCACGGAGCTGGAGGGCTGTGGAAGAGTGCGGCTATTTGCGGTCAAGGAGTGTGACCCAATGGCTCTAAAAATGATTCAAGGGACTGTTTGTGTCCACTAATAGATGCTGTAGTAACAGACGTCGGTATGAATCATTCCTCGCTTTTACAAATCTTGTCCCAGACCTAGAGTTTCCGGTAAGCCGTGGACTTGACCCTCACGTCTGGAGATACCTTGGGAGGAGACTCGATAATCACACTTACGCCGACGATGTGGTCAGACCCTCGAGGCGAGAGTTTCGGTTGGAATCTATTGGTGGTAGCATCGAGGCCTTACGACGTTGGTTTGAGTATGGACTGGGCAATCACAGTTCATACACAAATTGACGGTATTAGGAAAAAAGGTTGTAGTTTAACTACGACGTCGAGATGGGTTTTCCTTGGTCGGCGAAAAAGGAAACCCCAGGCAGCGTAGGGTAACTCTTGCACAGGAGGGTGCGACCGATCACTCTTGAGTCGGTCAACCTTACCCTCGTAGCAGCAGTCGTTTCGAGTTCCAGTTCTAACAGAAAATGGAGACCTCTGGAGTTCGAGGATGACGATCACGTCCTTATACGGGTCTCACCTCGACGATGTTTACGGATATGTGGCCAAGGCGGCATGTTATCTCAGAGGTTCAATGGACCTTTCTAGGTCCTCAGCTGGGTAAGCGGGGTGGTTTACCGCTTGAACCATCCACCTCAGTTGCACCAGGTGCACGAAGAATTCCACGTATCTCTACTGAGGAGATACGTGCTCGACCCTTTGCATATCATCGACCATGAGGAGCTGGACGATGGCGATGGAGTGTCTTTCATGGAGGTTGCAGTGGGGATCGAGGATCGACAGGAGCAGATCCTTCGAGGATGACCTATTCCTCGGGTGCACTTTCACGGGCAGTACAGGAACCTCCGGGTGAGCACACGGGAGCGGAAGGCTCAGATGCGTGCTCAGTACCGTTTTTGTATCCCTAGTTTATGTTAAAGCTTTACGAGGATGTAAATCCCTGAGGTGGGAGTAATGTAAAGACCCGTAAAATTCAAGGGAATTTTTTTTCTAATTTTCTTTGGGATTTTACAAGAACGCAGTTTCTGACGGCGCCTGATTCCGAGGCCCGGTGTGCCCGGAATCAATTTCCGAAGTTTGGCTCGGGTACGTTCAGTGAACGAACGAGCGGATTTTTCTAAATTTTGAACCGGTGCTCGGAATCGAATTCCGAGGGCACCGATGGAATCGCAGCGCCAGTTTTTTCTTAGAAACGCCTTTTTCGGAGTTGCGTTTACTCGGTTGTGCTTTTTAATTTTTGGGGTTTAAGTTAAGAAATAAAATAAAGTTGTACGACAATTTTATTTCATTTCACTTAAAGCCGCTTAAAGACCACTTTAAGATACTTAAGTTGGGTTGAAGCGGATAAGGTGAAATTCAAAATATCCTACCCACTTGGTAGGATATTTGTGAGGTGGGACCCACACGAGCCCCACCGTTTCTTTTCTTTTTAAGTAACGCACCCGCACCCCCCTATTAAACGAAGTCAACCGATGCGTTTCCTTAATTTCTTAACGCCTCTATTTAATTGGGCAGTTAAGTTTAACAATTAATTCCTTGAAATTAATTGTGAGGGTCACGTCGTTTGAATTTTGAAATCGTTGGCGGAAAACAATAAAATAAGGCCTTAGCCCCATTTTATTTTGGGGTTGGGAAGCATTGCGCTGAGTTTTCCTCTCCTCCTCCTCCACGAAGAACACGAAGAACGCGCCACCACTGACGAAGAATGCTCGTTTTCCTTCCACGGAATTTCTCCCCTTCCGTGGCGAGACTCTTCAACAGATCTTCTTCTTCCCCTTCATCGTCAACGAATCGATGAACAAGCTCAGAAGCGGAATCGGGTAGAAAGCGATGACGGCTTCGCCTTCCCTTGAGTCGGACGAATGCCGACATCCCCCTTCGACGTCGTCATCCTCACGACGCCATACCACGACGAACCTCGAACGACGACGCCTCTTTCCGATCGGCTTATACCCAAGGTAGGGAATTTTTTATGAAATATTAAAGAACCCCATGCTACTTCCTTCTAAATCAAAGAACGCGGATCAAATAAACAATAATTTGATCTGCGAAGATTATGTTGCGGGTTGGGATTTTTATTTTGGTATTCTATTATCTTTTGAGAAAAGAACGACGAGTGCGGACCAACCAATTCCGGGTTGATCCGTGGATCGTTCGTACATGTGAATCGATGTAGGGGTTTAATTTTATTTATTTTGTTCATGAATACCAACTTGATGATCTTCATGTTTTTAAAACCAATTTTTATCGAATAACGCGAGGGGGGCCGGACCGCACAAACACGACCGACCCTCCTCCTTTTTTTTTTCATGTTGGTTCCTTGTGGATTGAAACGGGAAAGGCGTGGTGCCGTCGCACCACGCGGAATCATGCAACAAGAAAATGCGTGGTGTCGTCGCGCCACGCCGTGAAAAGAAGAACAAGGACGCGACGCCGTCGCACCGCGTCGAAGAAACCCGAAGACATCCGCGGACGGAGTCGGGCTGCGGCGAAGGGGCGCGGCGCCAATGCGCCGCGCCGGAGAACCACGAAGACGACGCATTTTGTTTTTGACGTGCGGATTGATGGGCGACGACAAACGAGGCCGCAAGGTAATTTTGAGGCCTCCGCAGTGAAGGTCGGGTCCCGGGAGGACCATAGGAGAAGACGACAGGAGAAACGAAACACCGGAGCGCGTCTGGTGGTCCGCGGAAGGCGGCCGGCGGTTCGCCGCCGGCCTCAATTAGCGGCGAAGGGCGGGGGAGCCGCGCACCCCGCCCGCAGTGTCCGTGCGGCCGCGCACCCCATCCGCGGTGTCCGTGTGGCCGGGCCGGGCCGCGCCGGCCGGGCTGGGTCAGGCCCAGCCGGGTCGGACCCGGTTCGGGCCGGCCCAGGCCCAGACCCCCCGTTTTCGGACCACTTTCGGTCAAATGCCCGTAACTTGAGCTAAGTTCCTCCAAAAAACTTGCCGTCAGTGGCAACGTGATCCTTGGATCGAGATGGTCGTTTCGGTATATCGCACTCAAGGTTTCAGATTACTTTAGGTTTGGCCGGGTTGGTTCGGATACGAAACCAACTGGGCCTTCGGAGCAGAAACACTTATATCTTGAGCTCCGGACGTCCGATTGATGTGACGTCGACTTTGATGAATTCCTCTAAGTGAGACGGATATTTTGGCTTACTCCGCTTGAGGTTTGGATGCTGTCGGAGTGCGGTCGGGTTGGTTCGCTCACGAAACCAACCGGGCCCCTGGAACGAGAAAGCCAATAACTCACAGACCGGGCGTCCGATTGATGCGCCGTCTGTCTCGTTGTTTTCCTCTTGTTGAGACGGAACTTTTGGCATAATTCGCCCGATATTTGGATGCAGTTGAGATACGGCCGGGTTGGATTGTACCCGAAATCCAACCGGGCCCCTGGAATGGAAAAGCTGATATCTTTCAGACCGGACGTCCGTTTGACGAACTGTCAGCGGCGTTGGTGATCACGTTGAGAAACGGTCCCTATGAGTATAACCTATGAGAGTTAGGGTTACAATTGAGATACGGTCGGGATTGGTTCGCTCACAAAACCAACCGGGCCCCTGGGACGAAAAGGCTAATAATTCACAGATCGGGCGTCCGATTGACACGCCGTCTATTGCGTTGAGACCCCTATGACAAGGCAGTCCTTTGAGATACTTCTTCGTGGAACTTTGAGATACTTGGAGTATCGACCTGTAGCTCGTGGAGCGGACCCTCCCAGAGACGATCGTGCGAAGTACGGAGACCGTGTAGCCGACTGAGACCTGACGACTGCTTGACCGACTCGACTTGGAGTGAGTCGACTAGCCCAGTGGACGGAGCACTAATTTTGAGGTGAAGACCCATGGCGGACGAAGCACTACCTGTGTGACAGTGCAGACCCGCGGTACTTGTCCGGAGAGTACCTCAGCAGGCTACTAGGGGGTGTGCACTACTGTGTTTGGGTGACATACCTCGGCGGGAAGAACTACTGTGTTTGGGTGGCTGACCCGCGGTACTCAACAGGAGGAGTACCTCAGCAGTCTTAGGTTAGTGAGCAGTACCTCAGAGTCGTGACAGGACCACTGTACACTCCAGAGATGGAGCTCTTCAGCAGTTACAGTTTCAATAATGAAAATCCTGGTTTGAGCTGAGACTTTTGACCTTTGTGTTTACCTCATGATTGAGATGGGTCACTTGATAACTTAGGTATATGTATGGGCATATACCTGGGTAGTGGTTATCTGTTGATTTCATGATCTTGGTGTTTTCCTCATAATTGAGATGAGTTACTTGATAACTTAGGTATATGTATGGGCATATACCTAAGTAGATGTTATCTGTTGAGATCTTCTTTGTGGTTATCCTTGTTGGTTTAGTGAGACCTTGAGGGTCTCAGGGTCCCTACTAAGTATCGTTATACTCACCCCTACATGGGATATGCCCGCACCTCGTTGTGTTGGTTACAGATGACAGGCAGTGCTGACGGAGGCCGAGTGTTCGAGGACTGGAGGGTACCTGGAGGTGGACTACACGACGAGTCATTACTCGGAGGTGGACTACACGACGAGTCAGTACCTGGAGGTGGACTACACGACGAGACGACACACGGAGGAGGTTGACGGACGAGAGCGTGGAGGAGGCTATCTGTACCTACCCTTCAGGTAGGATCCGTGGTGGACGACCCGGAGCTGCGCCATCTGTACCTACCCTTCAGGTAGGATCCGAGGAGGATGACCCATGAGCCGCTTCCTTCCTTCCAGCTATTATCTTTTCTGTTTTACTTGTTCAGTTGCAGTTGTACTTTCTTTTGAGTTTGTATTCTGGCCCATTTACTTTTCAGCACTTCTCTTGTACTTAGTGTTTACTTTTTCCGCTTGCTTACTCTGTGGTGCTTGTTTTCTTTTATAAAGGAATTGCCTTCCCAGTTATCGGGATTTATGCCTTGGTGCTAGTCTCCAGCCCCTGGCCTATGGAAGGTGGGCTTGGGGTAGTCACGGCACGGGCCCCGAGGACGGGTCGTGACATAAAGCTTCTTTAAAAACTCTTTTTAAATGATTTCACTATAGTGGGACAAAATTTATTCCTCAAATATAATTTCAATGTCCTTCCATTTTATTTTTTGTTATATACATGTTTAAAATATTATTTCATGACAAATTCAAATGATTTTACAAAAGAATTCTTCTTCCCAAAGTAAAAAATGATTTTTCTCATCTCACTTTAACTTTTATGAGATATATTCATTTTTCACCACTTATTACTTGAATGTGGTGTATGTAATACCCTTTGGTATATCATAAAAATAATCTCCTTATTCTCATGATATTCTAAGGGATTATTATTTTAATGTTTCAATGTGGTATGGGACACTTTGGAATGTTTAAGGATTATTTCCTCAAGAATTTTTGAATGGTATCATTTAAAAGTATCTTCATCTATGTCAACATCATTTATTAAATTTTGTACTTAATTTAGGTTTATCTATTATGATATCATCTATAATATTTTTTTTGGAGGGTTTCTGTTTAGTTTGACTATGGATGTGTTATCTTGATACCATTCGTCATATTACTCTGAATGGTTAGTGTTTATGTTTAATGATTGGGGAAGGTTATTTACATTTAATATATTAGTTTCAATATGAATTTATATGTTGATTATGTTCATCTATTTCATATGAGGAATTCATTGGACTTATTAAGTGATGGGTAATACCCGCTATAGCCCCTATATGCATCGGTAGGTCTCATGAGACAAACTTGTTTAGATTTTTACTCATTTATGTATGTCATTGGCATGAGGCCTTGGAATAATGGTTATGATGTCCCAAATTATGTATTACCTAATTATAAAACTATTAATTGATAGTTCATGTGTTTATTCAACTTGTAGAATACTCATGGTTATGTTTTATTATGGAATTATTTATTAATCTCTTATTCCTTCCATGTTATACTCGAGCTTATTTTTTAAAGGAATATATTTTTAGTTATTCACCATGAATAATGATTATGCTTATGATATCTTCCTCTATATTGCTTACCCTTACTGAGCATATGATCTCACCCCTTTTCTTATGTTTTATTTTTCCCTCAGGATGTGAGGAAGTATATTATGAATGAATTGCAGGGATAATATAAGAGTTGTGTATATTTATAGTGGAAATTAAATAATGTTTTTCATTTCAAGTTGTAATGTTGAACTTATGTATGTATCTTTTTTTCCAAAACTACTAAATTATTTGGTATTTTGGGATATGATTCCTTGTAATCATTCCAATGTAATAAACTAATACATCGACTCCAGGCTTCTGAGGTCAGGACGTTACATTTTATTTTCATTTTACTCTTTAAATTCAAATGATCTAACTCTTATGAAGTTGTTTTTTAATAATAACCATCTAAAGTCATGTATGAAATACTCCTTTTGTGTAATTTAACTTTTGGTATCGACCGATCTACTTTTGATATCACATTATGTAATACCATTTGGAAATGATATTAAATTCATTTTCTTTCTATGGGTTTTCATGATACGATGAATGATTGATGTATTATGGAATACATATATATGAATATTGATTGTTGGGGTCCTATATCACCCTATAATTAATTGTTTAAGGTTTTATATCTCTTGAGATAATGAAGTGTAGACATACATTATTTTTTCACAACTTAAAGGGTGGGAGTTCTTGGATATGCCCATAATGTGATTGTTCCCTATGCTTATGTTTTATGAAATAGTTCCTTGATATTATATATTTTCATGACATGCTAAATTTTTATATCATATGACTATGATTATGATCTATAGATCAATCTTATTATCTCACACTCTTATGACATGGTACATTTTCTTCATTTGAGATTACATGTTTTTCTATCATGAATTATGGAAAACTATTATTTTTTAATGTATTTTTAATAATATATTTATATCATGATAATGTTTTCTTATATTATTATGATCTAAACCTTGATGACATGTTAATAAATTTTACCTTACTGATAATTTTACCTCACCCCTTTCTTATGTTTCAATTCCTTAGTTTATCAAGATAAGTATTACCTATGAGGAGTCTAGAAGGGGGTATAGTGTGGTTCAATTATGTTTAAATGTTAAAAAGTATTATAAAATAATTTTTTATATAGCTAGTACCCAAAGACACTAAACCTTAATTTATTGGTATTTTTTTTATTATTAGTTCTAATGATTAAATTAAGGAAATGATGTAAAATAAAGACTTGTTTTTCTTGGGTCATATCACTTATTATAAAATCCTATGTGTAAAGTATGTGTTTTTAGAACCAGACCTAGGAGTGTGGGTCTGGGGTGCCTCACACTTCTTTTTGGAACTCTAAATATTTATGGCCATTCCATTCAAGTGGTTACCTTTCATATAATAAGTCCCACACCTTTTCCCAATCCATTTTCAGAATACTTTTAATATTTTCTGGTGTAAGTCCGACCTCACTCCCACTCATTTCCACCCTTCATGTTTAAGGGAGAAACTTAGGTCTACTCATATATAGGTCCCACACTCATTCCATAACTAGGAAACTTTCACCTAGTGGTCCTAGTCATCTCACCATAGAATAAAAGTCATAGGTCCTAGAAATAAGACCTTAAACTACATGAAATTTTCTATTTTTCACACAACCTTAACAGTAATTAAATTCAATTTACTTTCCTGACATTAAACTTCATAGAACTCCATTATCTTATTACTCTAAAATACATGTTGTGGATTCTTGATCAACCTAAAATTATAAGCCTTTTTTTCAAGGATTTGTGTCTTACATTGTCTCATGGATTCAAACTATGACATTGGGATATATAAGTTTTTATTCCTCCCAATGAGGATATATAGGAATCCCTTTTCAAGACCAATACCAACACCGTGGAATTCTATATCTATTTTTAAACCATTTTTCTTCCTCAAATATATAATACTTCTGTATAACCCATAAATATTCACAGGGAACCTTAGACCCCAACATAACCTAATTCACCTTCTTGGATTGTAAAAATCACCAATGTAACCTTCAAGTTTTTCTAAGGAACCATAAACCCCAGTATAGCCCAATTTATCTTATTGAATGGCATAAAACTCCAATTCAACCTATAATCCCACCTATGGGACCTTAAACCCTAATGTAGCCCAATTTTTCTTCTTGGAAGGAAAGTAACTCTATCGTAGAATTTAAGTCTTACTGGGGGACCTAAAATCCAAACACAACCTATATATCCTTCTTAGATAGAAAAAAACTTCAATATAACATTTAAGTCATTCTAGGGGACCTTAAAACCCATAAAACCCAATTATTATTCTTGTATAGTAGAAAAATATAGCGTAACCATAAAGTCTTCTCAAGGGAGATTAAACCCCAAAAAAACTCAATTCACCTTCCAAGATAAAATAAAACTCCATTGTAACCTTTAATATTCTCATGGGACATTAAACCCCACTATAACCTAATTCCCATTTTGGGACGGCCTAAAATTTTAATTTATCCTCTAAGTAATCTCATGAAACCTTAAACCCTAGACTAATCCAATTCACCTTCTAAGAAGACACCGTACTCCACTATAAACCTTATGTATTCCCAAGGGACCTTAAACCCCAACATAATTAAAATTTTCTTTTCAGATAATATAGAACTCCAATGTAACATTTAAGTCTTCTTAAGGGATCTTAAACCCCAATATAACCAAAATTTTATTCCTAAATTTTATAAAACTACAACATAATCACTCAATCTTCCAAAGGGGCCTTAAACACAAAATAACTATCATGACCTGACCAATGGGGCCCAAAATGTGACTACCCCAAGCCCGCCTCTAATAGGATAGGGGCTAGAGACCAGTGATGAGTAGACATATCACACATATGGGAGGCATTAACCTAATTTAATTTCACACACACACACACACACACACACATCTACGAGCCCATTAAATGCTGAAATGTAAACAACTGAAACCAATGCATGCATACATATATGATCCCATAATTAGAGAATGAAATAAGTACTTAAAGTGATAAAGGGGATAAATAAAAGCACAACAAAAAACTTTAGAGAGTCCAACCTACTCCAATGGGAATGACTATTATCAAATGAAACCACCTAGAAACCACCTCAGTCTAACAAGATCAAGCTATACTCTACCAGATCCTTGTCCTATCAAGACACCATCAAATGGAATTTCATTTGTATAAGACATGAAACATGTGGGAAGATCCCATGTAAGGGTGAGTATAAAAATACCTATTAGGACACCCAAAAAACACTAAACATGAATCCTCAAGAATATTCAACTCATAATAATGATATAGAAATAAATTCATAAAAAAGAATATAGATATACTCTGGAAGGATACCGTGCCTCTAGGAAGTGACAACCAACTGCGCTCCATATGATTCTTCTTGAAGTAATGATAATTATGATAGAACCCACTCCACAATCCATTCTATCACTGGAGACTCTCATCCAAGAGGTTATGATATTTCGACCATACCCAAGAAATCTCACTGGTCTCTGAAGACCCCAATATTTAGATAGAGGATTACACCCAAGACCACTAGGGGACACCACAAAACCAATCTAGACCAACCCTCTATGTATGGGATCATACTCCAATGATAAAAAAATCCTACTGAAGCATCCTACTAGATAGAGGATCAACACCTTGCTCTAGGAGGTTACACTGATTCCAAAACCCTACCTAGGGAATAAAATGATAGAGGACCACATTCCAATATCATAGAGGGACACAAAAAACTTTATATGAGACTCATCCTCCATAGGGGATCACAATCCAGAGGTGTGGATGTAATTACACACTGTACCCTTGAGAGGATAGACCAATGGAAAAATCTCAATTGATAATGATCTAAACTAAAGAAACAAAGGGCTCCAAACACCCCCAAAATGGGTATATAGTTTTCACTGGGGGTACACGATGTGTCCAGTTCATCTTGGTCTATGATCGCGTTGTCGAGCGTGTCAAATTAGTTGTTTAATTTTGACTAGAATTTCTGCAGTATAGCAGCAACCCTAGGTCGTCTCTCGACAGAGCCTTAGATCATTAATTTAAAAATAGGGTTCTGATTATGAAAGTAGAAGGTGAATTATGTTTTGTAAAACTTGGGGGTTTTATGATTAATGATGAAAATAGAAAATGAAAGCGATAAAACAAAGTATAAATGAACAAGATTGATTAAGCGTGATCAACCCGGGGTACTCGCATGATGTTTATCCTTCATCGCTTCATGATATAAGGTTATGATATTTTAATACTTGGTTTGTAACACCTAGAACTATAATGTTACTAAGTTTATACTAGGATACCTCATAGGGTTCAGTAAAAAACACACAATGATTCACCAGACACTGCCGATGATTGGGTGAATTGTGTTTGATTTCATAACCAAAACTCACCAAGGCAACACACGAAAAACTCGATGCGCTGTCCAGATTTGTATGTTATTTATTTGTGATATCGTGACATAAATGTACATAGACTTGAAAATGCTTTTGTGAGTTCAATTGACCAATATAAACCACACAAACACCGCAATTGAAAGGGGGAAAGAAAGTGGTGAACGGTGTGTGAAACATCACATGAATGGGTACCCCCAAACATGATCATATGAGTTGAGCATGACATAACAGTACATAACTCAATAAAATAATAATAGATGATGATGAAAATCAACAAAACAATCTGGAATTTAAAAGATCATTCAAATATTACAAACATGAATCTCGGGATGTACATCACGTTCCTCCCCGGGTGATCACAAGGGGTTTAGAAACCCATGGGAGAGGAGGAAGGGAAAGATGTTGGGGTAGAACTTCCCATATCCTCCAGAACTTCTGGTGATGTTGAGAAGACTCTTTGGGGACTCCAAAATGGCAGCACCTTGCCTCTTGTCCGAACTTGCAAATGGGGAGCCCAAGGTTCCATTTTATAGGAAAATTGGAAGGTGGTTTTAGGCACACAGATTTCCTCAATCTACTTGTACCATGCGTTTCGGCCTTCAGACAGTCTTATCTTGCTTTGGATAAAATAGAAAATTTGTATCCCTACCTCTTTAATATCTCCACCTAAAGTATGACACCATTTGGACAACTACATCTCAAGATATTGATAAAATACAGAACACCACATTTGACTTGGTCCAATTTCGGTCTCTTGGAAAGATCAGTTCGGATGGGTCTTATAGAAGCCGAATCAGAATTGGGTTCCTTAATATGAAATGTATCATATTAAATTTTGGATAGGCCCACAAAATTCCAGCCCATTTAGATTCACGTATTTCGTGTAATATACAAAACAGTGGACAGATGTCCATGGATCCATGCAATTTTGGACCATTTTTCTTCCACTTCATCAAAGGCCCTCTAAATCACCTCCACCTACATTGAAACAATAAAAACAAGTAACATTGCCCATTATAATATTTATTAACATTAATTGATTTATTCAAAAATGATTTTCAATTTATTATTATATTTGGAATATTCATTACAAAACTAGTTTAAAACTGCGGTGTAAGGGTGGAATAAAACAGTGAATCGTGGTACGATCACACCCCCACACCTAAACATTTTCACTCCTGGGAAAAGTCACATATCTAAATACAACGATTCATATATATATATATTTCCAATATCCTGAAGATTTATCATTTGAGAAAATTTTATTTAAAGTAAAGTGACCAATGCACGAACCACACCAAAGAGTTCTTCCTAGTGAAAATAGAAAAAGATGTCTCATAAATCATATCATATAAAAATTCAAAAAGATTCATGATACCCAATTGAGAAAGGAATTCAGAAGTAAACCATGACACTAAATCTCCATGTGTGTGTGTGAAAACCATTCCATGCTATTCTTTCCACTTGCCATCCAATAAATATATGTTATTTTAACATTTTTCAGCTTAAATGATTTTGTCACCGAACCTGTCCTACATACTTTGCAATCATATTTCAAGACCCACTCATTTAAGTATTCCCAGAAGTCAAACCATAAGCTCTCGACCTTGATATGCCCATATGTTGCACATTTCATCACTCCCCTCATTTATTATATTTTATTTTGAAGTTTCAATTGGAACAAATCTCACACTCATATCTCAACCCTTGTTTGATCTTCTCACGACACTAATTGAAATAGTTATAACAAGATAAAAGGTTGAGGAGGAGTGTTTTTTGACCTTCCCAAGTCACAACAATTTTTTTTTGAGGGTGTACAACAGTCGGACTTTAGGTACACACGCATAGGTCAATCTGGTACAGTAATGAAACAGATCGGATAAGGAACGAACGTATGGAAATATCATTTAAAGCTAAAAAATATTAACCCAACATATATTTACCTTATATTTAGTGAGAAATAATCACACTTTGTGGTTTGGTGCAATTTTTTTTGGAGATATTAGTGACACAGTTTTCCAAAAAACTACTCACACAAAGGGCATCAATCATCTCAAAGGTTTCACATAGATACGACCATTTATATCATTGATAGAAAACCAATTCACTAAAAATGACTCCTTGATGGTAAACTCATACACAAATTCTTTTTAGCCTTCGTTATGGTATTTTTACTTTCCCCACTTTATGGTCGCCACATCATGGAATTTCGAAATTGTTGATGGGGAAAAATGAAAATACCATAAAGAAGGCCAAAAAAGAGAAAAACAAAGGAGAAAATGATGAAAATTACTAACCCAGGAATTTATCCACCCCCGCACCTAGAATGTGCAGTGTCCTCACTGAAATAATTGAGAATGTGAGAAGGAAGGATAAAACCTGGTGTGTTTTATTGGTATGATGCATCGAGAAGGTGGATTTACTCCGTCATATTCTTTGGAAAATCCTCATAGAAGTGTTTAAGTCACTGCCTGTTGACGGTAAGACTTCGTCCACTCTGCTCATGCACAACCTGTATTGTACCAAAAGGGTAAACATTAGTAATAGTATAAGGACCAAGCCATCGAGAACGAAGCTTACCTGGGAGAAGCTTAAGCCTAGAATTGTACATGAGGACCTTCTCACCAATATGGAACTTCCGCTGGTGAATCATGATATCATGAATAGCCTTTGTCTTCTCTTTATAGATTCGGGAGTTTTCATATGCATCACGTCAAATTTCTTCCAACTCTTGAATCTGCAGCTTTCTTTCCTCACCTGCATCTGAAAGGTTCATATTACATTGTTTAACAGCCCAATATGCAAGGTGTTCTACCTCCATAGGGAGGTGAAAAGCTTTTCCAAACACAATCCTATATGGTGACATTCCTATCGGTGTTTTAAAAGCAGTACGGTACGCCCAAAGTGCATCATCCAAGTGCAAACTCCAATCTTTCCTATTGGGTTGTACCGTTTTCTCCAAGATTCGCTTAACTTCTCAATTTGAAAATTATGCTTGTCCGTTAGTTTGGGGATGATATGAAGTGGAGACTTTATGAACAACCCCATACTTACGAAGCAAGTTTTTCATGTTACGATTGAAAAAATGTGAACCCTGATCACTAATGATGAATCTTGGTAGACCAAACCTACTGAAAATATGGGACCTCACAAAATCAACAACCACTCGAGAGTCATTGGTCCTGGTGGCCTTTTCTTCCACCCATTTAGATACATAGTCAACATCCAATAATATGTACACAAAGCCAAATGAATTTGGAAAAGGCCCCATGAAGTCAATGCCCCATGCATCGAAGATTTCACAAAATAACATGGGCTGTTGGGGCATTTCATTCCTCTTGGAGATATTCCCTGTGAATTGACAATGACTACATGACTTGAAAAATCTATGGGCATACCTATACAATGTTTTCCAATAAAGTCCTAAGTCAAGGACCTTTCGAGATGTACGTTGAGAGCCAAAGTGGCCCCCACATGCCAAGGTGTGGCAAAAGGTCAAAACAGAGGTGAACTCATGGTCAGGGACACACCTACGAACAACCTGGTCACTACAGATCCTCCACAAATATGGGTCATCCCAAATGTACCATCAAGAATCATGTTTAAGTCTCTGGGATTGTGAAGTGCTAAAATCAGTGGGGACCCTAGATGTTGCTAGAAAATTCACAATGTCCGCATACCAGGGGGTAAGGTCCGAAACATCACAAAGGTTCTCATGAGGGAAGAATTCTCCAATGGGTAGGGGTGAGTCAACATGATGGTCCAATGGTGGGGAAATCCTACTAATGTGGCCAGCTACAACATTCTCCACTCCTCTCTTATCTCTAATCTCAAGGTCAAACTCTTGGAGGAGGAGCATCCACTGAATGAGGCGGGGCTTGGCTTCAGGTTTCTTTAGGAGGAAACAAAGGGCAGCATGGTCAGAAAACACAATCACTTTTGACCCAACAAGATATGAATGGAATTTTTCCAAGGAAAACACAATAGAAAGGAGTTATTTTTCAGTGGTTGTGTAGTTTACCTGGGTAGGGTCAAGGGTACGCGAGGCGTACGCAATGACATGAGGAGCCTTTTCAACCCGTTTTGATAAAACTGCCCCAACTGCAAAGTTAGAGGCATCACACATAAGCTCGAAGGGGAGATCCCACCTTGGTGGTTGTATTATGGGAGGTGATGTGAGACTCTTTTTTAGTGAATTGAATGCATCCTCACAATTTTTATCAAAAACAAATTCAGAATCCTTTTGTAACAACTGAGATAAGGGACGTGCTATCTTACTAAAGTCTTTAATGAATCGGTGGTAAAAACTAGCATGACCCAAGAAATACCGCACCTCACGAACACATTTTGGATATGGAAGGGATGGAATTAATTCAATTTTA
The DNA here is from genome assembly GCA_963277665.1 of Viscum album. Taxonomy (NCBI): domain Eukaryota; kingdom Viridiplantae; phylum Streptophyta; class Magnoliopsida; order Santalales; family Viscaceae; genus Viscum; species Viscum album. The sequence continues at coordinate 1,286,332,772 of OY728140.1, forward strand.
GATTTATCAACTTGAATTCCCTTATTTGAAGTGATATGCCCAAGAACTATCCCCCGCTCAACCATGAAATGACATTTTTCATAATTTAAAACAAGATCTTTTTCAATGCAGCGGCGGAGGACAGAACCTAGATTTTCCAAACAATCATCAAAAGAAAAACCATAAACCGTGAAATCATCCATAAAGACTTCCATACAACTCTCAAGGTACTCAGAAAAAATACTCAACATACATCGCTAAAAAGTACCAGGAGCATTACATAGACCGAATGACAACCTTCTGTATGCAAATGTGCCAAATGGACAGGTAAATGTTGTCTTTTCTTGATCCTCAGGGGCTATATGGATTTGGAAATAACCCGAATAGCCATCAAGGAAACAATAATGGGACTTACCAGCCAATCGTTCTAACATTTTGTCAATGAAAGGTAAAGGAAAGTGGTCCTTCTGCGTGGCTTGATTCAGTCGACGGTAGTCAATACAGACTTGCCAACTGTTTTGCACACTCATTGGAACCAATTCATTCCTTTCATTTGACACAAAAGTTATTCCTATTTTTTAGGCACAATTTGCATGGGGCTAACCCATTTACTATCAGATATAGGATAAATGATCCCTGCAGCAAGTAATTTACTGACTTCCAATTTTACCACTTTAAGGAGAGTGGGATTCAACCGGCATTGAGATTGTCTTACGGGTTTAGCCTCATGATACAAAAGTATATGGTGCATACAAATAGATGGGCTAATCCCGAGAATATCATCCAATGTCCATCCTATTGCCTTTTTACACTCTCTCAAAAGTTTGAGCAGTTTCAATTCCTATTGTGGAGAGAGGTTATTGGTAATAATGACGGGCAATTGGTCAATACCCTCAATATATGCATATTTTAAATTAGAAGGAAGTTGTTTAAGTTCAAACACTGGTTGTTTCTGGATTGAGGGAGGGGATTTAGGGGGAGTGAGGTCCATGAAACTATTTATCTGCTCATGTTTATTCTCAAAGGAAAGAGAATCTATTGAAATGAGATTTACAGAATCATTGATAGTCATGGGTACCTCAGAATAAACACACTCATCAATTAAAGCACAAAATTTACATTTTTCTGAACCCACACAACATTCAAAAGAAGAACCAAAACTCAAATCATCTAAGGGTGAAGAAAACAAAAAAGAATCAGAGTTTGGGTTGAGGAGAGAATTGTGTGTGTGTGCATCGTTTGAGAGCACTTCCATCGAATAGATAGGAAGAGTGGAGTGCTCTTCAACGGGGTGTTTCATAGCCTCAAGGATGTTAAAACTTACCTTTTCTCCACCAAACTCCATGGACAGCATACCATTGTGAACATTGATGATCGTCTTTGCTGTTTTTAGGAATGAACTCCCAAGTATGAGAGGGGCATGTCCTTGGGTTCGGGTGTCTTCCATCTCAAGAATGTAGAAATCAGCAGGGAAGATGAGATTTTTCACTCTAATAAGGACATCCTCAATCACTCCTTTTGGATGTGTTGTACTCCGGTTGGCAAGTTGCACAACAATTCCTGTTGGTTGAAGCTCTCCAACCTGTATAGAAGTATACACGGAGTGAGGCATTACATTAATGGAAGCACCTAAATCTAGCATAGCATCAGAAAAGAAGGTCTCCCCTATGGTACAAGGTATGGTGAATGTGCTGGGATCCTTGCATTTGGTTGGCATTGCTGGTTGAATCAAGGCTGATACATTCCTTCCCAGGTTGACTCTCTCATTCCCCTTCAGCCTTCGTCAATGGGTGCAAATCTCTTTAAGAAATTTGGCATAAAGGGGAATTTTCTTGACTGCATCCAACAATGGAATATTAACTTGAATTTTTTTAAATGAATCCATTATTTCATTGTCAATCTCATTATCAAAGTTTTTCTTAGATTTAGAGAGTCTTTGAGGGAAAGGAAGAGGAATGGATTGTTTATTTGAATCATCAATGACTATTCGATTACCATTTTTGTCTTGTTTTTCTTTACATGAAGTTTTTGTGGGTTGGGAAAGAGAGTTTTCATGAGGGAGACATACCTGCTGTGAAGAATCAGTATAAGGAGAAACTTATTTACCACTACGAAGTGTAACTGCACATACATTACCTTTGTCCTTTGGATTGGCAATGGGTTGGGATGGTAGTTGTCTAGACCCTTGCATCTTAATCTCACCGATGGTGTTCGCCAATTGTCCCACTTGAGTTCGTAGGTCATGAATTTCCTATTGTGTGGTCTGTTGGAACTGAAGGTTTTGGGTTTCCATTTGTTTCACCATGTCCTAGAGGCTTGGTTTAGACTTGGGAGGAGGAGGATTGTTTTGAGATGTTGAAGGATAAGAAGGTTTCATACCTTGGCCTTGTTGATACCAATTCTGCTTGGGGTAGCTTGAGTTTCCTCCTTGTCGGTATTGTGGTTGTGCTTGCCACTCGGGGTTTGGATTTGGCATGAATGGTTCTTGCTTGAAGGGAGGTGCTTGTTGGAATGGATGCCCTGGGAACACAGCTGCACAGGACTCAGATGAATCTTGAAGTTGTGGCACTGGTCAGAAAAATGAGTGTTACTAGAACAAATACCACAATGCAATGGAATAGAAGTAGAGTGTGAGTTACCTTGTGCTTGAGCTAATTTCCTTAGAAGGGTATGCATCTCATCAAGTTTAGTATCTACCTTTTGTTCTAGGGCTGAATGACTTACCTCATGAACTCCTCAGGTTTTTTCAATATCTCGTGTACCAAATTGTTGTGCATTTTGAGCCATGTTGGCTATTAAGTCACGAGCGGCAGAAGGAGTTTTGTCAACTAGGGAACCACCAGCTGCAGCATCAATCATTCCACGATCCATGGGGATAAGTCCCTCATAGAAGTATTGGATTAATAGTTTTTGACTAATCTGGTGGTGGGGGTAGCTTGAGAAAAGTCTTTTGAATCTCTCCCAGTATTCATGAAGGGTCTCTCCTTGTGATTGCCTAATTCCACATATTTCTTTCCTAATTGAAGCAGTTCGGGAGGCAGGGAACAACTTCTCTAGAAAAAGTATTTTTAGGTCATTCCATCCCCCAATTGTGGTAGGAAAATAGTATAACCAATCTTTGGCTACACCATCAAGGGAGAAAGGGAAGGCCCTAAACTTAATGAGGTCCTCAGACACATTTTGGGGTTTCATGGTGGAGCACACTATGTGAAACTCCTTTAGATGTTTGTGAGGGTCCTCACTAGGAAGACCATGGAATTTTGGAAGAAGGTGGATGAGACCTGATCTAAGATCAAAGTTTGTTGCTTCCTTGGGATATTGGATGTACGCAGGTTGGTACTCTACATCAGGGGTAGTAAGTTCTTTTAAAGTTCGATTATTTGTAGCCATGTTTTCTTGGGTTTGATTGGGTTCAATTTTGGGTTGGTTTAGAAACACTTGAGGTTTCACAAGGGGTTACTCAATGTTACTTGATTGACCTTATATAAATGCCTTGATTTGTGTGTGAAGTGACTTTTCAATTTTAGGGTCAAATTCAAGTAGTGTTCCTTTACCAGATCTTGTCATGCAACAATGATGTCCAGTTTGATTGATTGATTGTTTGTTGTGTTTTTTTTGATTTAAGATGGATAAAAGAGAAACATAAGAAGGTTGAAATAAGAATAGAATTTTATACTATATAATTAGAGAGGTAGATGGAGAAGAAGATAAAGAGAGAGAGAGAGATAAATAACACACCAAAAACAACCAAAAATAAAGACAAAACCCAAAACAAAAAAAATCAAATGGGGGTGGGGTATTTAAAGGAGTAATAATTAAGAAGTAAAATAAATAAATAAAATGAAATAAAGAAAAAAAATGATCTTGGCTCCCCGAAAACGGCACCAAAATTTGATGGCGTTGTCGAGCGCGTCAAATTAGTTGTTTAATTTTGACTAGAATTTCTGCAGTATAGCAGCAACCCTAGGTCATCTCTCAAAGGAGACTTAGATCATTAATTTGAAAATAGGGTTCTGATTATGAAAGTAGAAGGTGAATTAGGTTTTGTGAAACTTGGGGGTTTTATGGTTAATGATGAAAATAGAAAATGAAAGCGATAAAACAAAGTAGAAATGAACAAGATTGATTAAGCGTGATCAACCCGGGGTACTCGCATGATGTTTATCCTTCATCGCTTCATGATATAAGGTTATGATCTTTTAATACTTGGTTTGTAACACCTAGAACTATAATTTTACTGAGTTTATACTAGGATACCTCCTAGGGTTCAGTCAAAAACACACAATGATTCACCGGACACCGCCGATGATTGAGTGAATTGTGTTTGACTTCATAACCAAAACTCACCAAGGCAACACACAAAAAACTCGATGCGCTGTCCAGATTTGTATGTTATTTCTTTGTGATACCATGACATAAATGTACATAGCCTTGACAGTGCTTTTGTGAGTTCAATTGACCAATATAAACCACACAAACACCACAATTGAAAGGGGGAAAGAAAGTGCTGAATAGTGTGTGAAACATCACATGAATGGGTACCCCCAAACATGATCATATGAGTTGAGAATGACATACCAGTACATAACTCAATAGAATAAGAATAGAGAATGATGAAAAACAACACAACAATCTGGAATTTAAAATATCATTCAAATATTACAAACATGAAGCTCGGGATGTACATCACGTTCCTCCCCGGGTGATCACAAGGGGTTTAGAAACCCATGGGAGAGGAGGAAGGGAAATATGTTGGGGTAGAACTTTCCATAGCCTCCAGAACTGCTGGGGATGTTGATAAGACTCTTTGGTGACTCCAAAATGGCAGCACCTTTCCTCTTGGCCGAACTTGCAAATGGGGAGCCCAAGGTGCCATTTTATAGGAAAATTGGAAGGTGGTTTTAGGCACACAGATTTCTTCAATCCACTTGTACCACGCGTTTCAGCCTTCAGACAGTCTTATCTCGCTTTGGAGAAAATAGAAAAGTTGTATCCCTACCACTTTCCCATTATAATATTGATTAAAATTAATTGATTTATTCAAACATGAAGTTCAATTTATTATTATATTTGGAATATTCATTACAAAACTAGTTTAAAACTGCGGTGTAAGGGTAGAATAAAACAGTGAATCATGGTACGATCAGTCTACCCATGCGATGCTACCTCACACAAAATGTAAATGTCCATATACCTGACATATAGGAATAATACACGACATGTAGATATTTCTTGATACTCTGCTTGATCAATCTATCCATGCCCCTATACACCAAATGATGTCCATGTACTCTGGTCATGTACCTATACACTGGAATACCTGTTCCCATTTATCCTCCAAGTTAAAAGTAAATACACCTAGAAAGAGTCACAAGGTGTGTGATAGGGTCACACAGTGTGTGATATTTAAATATCCACAAAAACCCTAGCACCGTAGACAGGGGGTCCCACAAATCATGTAATTATGGATTACATGTCATGTGACTTGGGATTTCTAGATTATTCTAATTTCCTACTATGTGTAATCCTCCATGTATCTTTCACTACATAAATCTATTAACAACATAGATCCAGTATCATCCAAACTTCCCATTGCTAGAGATTGATATTTCAGGATATGAATCCTCTTGGGAAATGACCAGACACACTATCCACAGCTACATCATCGAATTCGGAATGACTGGGAACCAAAAATACATTATGATCTACCTTCGATCTTACACCATAATCATTACACCTTGATCACACCCTCGATTGTGAATTGCGCCTATGGTATTGATCCATTATATTGAAGAATAGTTGTGCAATGATCCAATACCGGGTAATAATCGATCCACATGCCATAGAAAATGCCCACAATGAACATGGAAAGAAAAAGGGGAATAATTCCATAAGAAAAAAAATGTGAGGAATGAACCTCATCCTTTTTCATTCATCCTCGATACATTTTCATATATTTAGACAAATGAAGAGTAAATAATCAATAAAAAATTTAATCAACTATAAATAAATCAACCATCGATGCACAAATCACTTCTTGTTCATGGAATTGATCCAAATTAAACATGGGATAATGAAAATGATTAAAAAAAAATCAAACACCCGTCTTAGAGTTTGGATCAATTACTGATGAAGAACAGTTTTGTGTTTTCATCACTGGTGAGATCCACAAAATCTGTTAGTGCACGATCCTCGATCCAATCTGACCCGATGTCATTTTCCAATGATCCTCTAGTGGAACTTCTCCAGTGGTTCCTACCAATCCATAGGTAATGTGGATATCCATATGGTTAAGGCATAACCATATTTAAATAGAAGATATCAGTTGTTTCATAAAAATAAATAAATAATAATTTAATTTATTTTATTAATTTGTGCCTAAGACAAATTTTTCACAAAATCCCAATTCCAACCAGGGTTATGTCATTCCTTGGGTAAAAAACATATTTTTAACTCACCAATGCCTTCAGATTTCTAATCTGGGCCGCTCATTCAAGAGTTATTCCACTTTTTCTGAAAAACAATACATGCACATGATATTAATATATTTAATATAATTCAAAAATTAATTCCGGTCACACTGGACCTCAGAATATCATGCCATCTCAGTGAATAGCTTCAAAAATAATCCATATAATACCCAAAATCAATTCACGAAAAAATTAGAGTCATCACATTCTCCCCACTATAAGTCTTTTAATATCGAAAATAGAAAAATCTACTAAAAAAATAAGGGTATTGGGCTCACATCTAGGTATTCCACTCCCAAGTTCTCTACTAAAGATTTCCATGCTGCCACTGAACACACACTAGGGGAATTGATCACCCATGAAGGATCCTCTCCTACCGATCCTTTATCTCCATTGGGTACTCAACAAAGGTAAATCCATCCTCGATGTCCATTTCACCATAGTCGATAACATATGATGGGTCATGCACATACCATGTGAAATGTGGATTATGTTGTGTAACCAGTCCAACTACAACAGTAGATCTAAGCGATATGACACCTCATTAACTTTATGGAGTATATATACAGGGTTAATGAATATCATATATAACTTGATACCTTGGAAAAATATCTATAATCCACATCGAGGTGAGACCCCCAAGAACACATGGTCTCCCTCCTCGAACTCCAGAGGTCTCCGTCGTCAGTTTCCATATGACTTATGATGGATATGTGCAGTCCTAATCCACTCCTAGATGATCTAAAACTTCTTTGTCATAGCTCACACCAAATATGGGACCATTAGTGCAGACTCACCTGGATCAGTTCAAAAAAGTGGTGACCTACAGGGTCACCCGTACAAGGCCTCAAATGGCGCTATACTGATGGTGGAATGGTAGTTGTTATTGTATGAAAAATCTACCAAGGGTATATGATCCTCCCATATATGACCAAAATCCAACATGAAAGACTGGAATATGTCCTCCAATACCTGGTTCACTACTATAAAACATGTCTTTAAAACCACTAAAAATAGACTTTATCAGCACTAGAGAAGCAATGACTATCAGAGTGAGATAAAAAGTCCTTGTTTTTTATCAGCCCTAAAAAATAACTGATAAAGTAGACCTTTATCATCACTTATAAAATAATTTATATAGGTAACCTTTATCAGTGCTTGTAGAAGCGCTGATAAAGGGGAATGATGTAGTGTGCTGTAAAAATACACTGTAGCACTAGTGCAGTGTGCTGTAACAGTACACTGCAACACCAAAAACACCATGAAATCAGTAAAATCAAGTACCAATATAGAATTTAAATTAAATAACATTTACAAAACAAATAAAAGAAAAAAACTATATTATAGACATTTCAAACATTTTTTTATACAATTACATAAGTAAAAATTAGTTCATACATTCAAAAACATCAGCGTTCCTTTGTATTTTTGATCCTAACCCCTACTCGAGAAAAAAACGCACCTGTATAAGAAAAAAATTATTATGTTAGTAATAATATAAATAAATAAATTAATCAAAAAAGTGTTAATTTTAAACTAAACTTTGAGTCATACCAAGAACACTATGTATCAGATTGAGTTGCGATTGATTCTTTCACATCACACCATTTCTTATTCGTCTTCACACATTATCTCTGTGAAAGTTAACTAATTAAGTATAAGATAAAAATTATAAGGAAATTAATTATGTAATAGTAGATAGAATGATGAGAAAACAATCTAGGATTTTTTGCTTAGTTTTGGCAATGTGATGCGTGTTTTAAACTAAAACGACACATATATATCGAAAAGATGCACTTGGAGTCATACCGGTAACACCGTGTATCATATTTAGGTGTAAATGATTCCTACACATCTCAAATTACTTATTGATAATTTTACTAAAGTATCAGAAAAATATGAATATGTTTTCTTGGTTTTGAGTACATCACTCAAATTTTTTACTAAAATTTAATTTTAATATGGAAACATGTACTTTGAATCATACTGGTCACATCATGTGTCAGTTTGATGTGATACTAATTTCTACACATCAAAAATGACTTCTAAATCATTTTCCTAAATTATTAATACAATCCGAGCATGTTTGATTGGTTTTCAGTGAGTGACACTTTTTGAACTAAAATGTAGATTTTAAACTGATAACGGACACATCGAGTCATACCAAGAAAAAAATGTATTGGATTGAGGTGAGGTTGATTCCTACACCTCAAAAATGACATACAGATCATTTTTATAAAGTATCAAAACTATCTAAATGCATTTGTTCAATTTTGAGTAGGTTAATTTTCCTTTTTTACTAAAATTGATGTCAATTTTAAATAAAAAGATACACTTGAAGTCACACCGATAACGTCATGCATCATATTGAGGTTTGGATGATTTCTATACATCACAAATGACTTATGGATTATTTTATAAAGTATAAAAACAATCTGAATGTGTTTTCTTAGTTTAGAGTAGGTCAGTTGTCCTTTTTACTAAAATTGATGTCAATTTTTAATAAAAAGACACACTTGGAGTCATATCGGTCACACTATGAATCATATTGAGGTGAGGATAATTACTACACATCCCAAATGACTTATGTATCATTTTCCTAAAGTATCAAATCAATATTAATTCGTTTACTTAGTTTTGAGTATGTCACTTGTCTTTTTTACTAAAATTTTATTTTAAACTTGAAACACACACTTTGACTCTACCAATCACATCATGTATCAAATTTTCATGAGACCCATCACTAAAATTAAAAAATGTGTTATTAATCAATTTAATAATGTATCAAGAAAATCAGAGTGAATTTTCTTAATTTTCAGTGAGTGACACCTTTTGAACTAAACTGTCAATTTTAAATCGACAACAGACACATTGAGTCATATCACGAACATCATGTATCAGATTGAGGTGAGGATGATTCCTATATATCAAAAATGACTTATGGATTGTTTTAATAAATTATAAAAATAATAAAAATGAATTTTCTTGGTTTTGAGTAGATTATTTTTCCTTTTTAATAAAACTGATGTCAATTTTAAATAAAAAGATGTATTTGGAGTCATACCGGTCACACCGTGCATCAGATTGAGATGAGGATGATTCCTACATGTCAAAAAATGACTTATGGATCTTTTTACTAAAGTATCAAAACAATATGAACACGTTTTCTTGGTTTAGAGTAGGTTAGTTATCCTTTTTACTAAAATTGTTGTCAAATTTAAATAAAAATATGCACTTGGAGTCATATCGGTCACACTGTGTGTCATATTGAGGTGTGTATGATTTCAAAACGTCTAAAATGACTTATGGATCATTTTTATAAAGTATCAAAACAATCTGATTGTGTTTACTCAGTTTTGAGTATATCGCTTGTTTTTTTTATTAAAATGTCATTTTAAATTGGAAACACGCACTTTGACTAATACCGATCAAATTGTGTATCAGTTTGATATTAGACCGATTCCTACATTTAAAAAATTATTTATGAATCTATTTAATAAATTTTTAAGAAAATATAAGTGTGTTTTATTGGTTTTTAGTGAGTGAAACTTTTTGAACTAAATTGTTGATTTTAAAATGATAACGAACACATTGAGTCATATCAGGCACATAGTGTATCAGATTGAGTTGTGAATAATTCCTACACATAAAAAATTAATTATGGATCATTTACCTAAAGTATCAAAACAATATGAATGTGTTTGTTCAGATTTGAGTAGTTCAGTTGTCCATTTTACTAAAATTGATGTCAATTTTAAATAAAAAACGTACTTAGAGTCATATCAGTCACACCGTGTATCAGATTGAGGTGAGGCTGATTCTTACACATCTCAAATGACTTATGAATATTTTTAATAAAGTATAAAAAACAATTAGAATATGTTTGATCGGTTTAGATTATTTCATTTGTCCTTTTTACTAAAATTAATGTCAATTTTAAATAAAAAGAAGCACTTGGGTCATATTGGTCACACTATGTGCCGGATTGAGGTGTGGCTGATTTCTATATGTCCAAAAGTATAAAAAAAATCCTAACTATCAATGTTACCATGATTTCCATTTCCTTTATTTGTAAAAATTCTAACACTGCATATTGACTTGATGTTCTTATCCGGAAAACTTTCTTGTTATTGAAATCTAGAAGAGAAGTGGAAGATCATGTGCCCATTATATCATGAGAAGTCACCCCAATGGGTACATGAGATTCCTATACTCTCTTAAATTTCAACAAAGAGAAAAGTTTTTAATCTACTAAAATCAAGTCAATATGCATTATTGGTAGTTCGAAAAAGAAATTCAATGGAAATGGAAATCATGGAAACATTGGTAGAAAGAAACATTTTATCTATTTTGTGGCTTATTGCAGATAGTTGAAATCAAAATATGACTTCCCAAAAGATCAATGAAAAAAAACTAAATAATTATTAGATAAAAATTATAAGGAAATTAACTTACAAGTAATAGATAAAATGATAAAAAACTAATTAAATAAGTAGTAGGAATTATCCTTCTCATGATGCGTGTATGAATTATTGACACATTTACTTGTTGTCATTATCTCAATTGTAGGAATGAAGTCCAATATATCATGAGAATGAGGAGATTCAAACAAAAAGCCCTAACTCGAACAAAATAATCCACCTATATAATAAAATAATTATTATATAAGCCATACTAAAAAGAAATAAATTGAATATAAATATGAAACAATACATTAATTCTATAAAAAATGATTTTACTGTGAAAACATAAAGATTACATTTTTGATTGAGAAGTGGAGGGAATATAGCAACCCAATAATTTTACATAAAACATTTCATGATTTTAATCATAATTAATCATCAGAGTACAAGCCAAGGATCGTTAAGTCTAGTGTCTTGGAAGACTAGGTACATATAACATAAAACATGGGACTAAAAAAAACTTCTTTATTTAATATCCATAAGAGCTTCTAACTTCCTTTGAGCTCTTACATCTACATAGGGTACCATGGGGAACACATGAACAAAGGGATGAGCTAAAAAACCCAGTAAAGGAATGAACATAAGGATACATTTCAAGGACATGAGTTAGGAGGCATGACATAATGATATCCAAAGCATGAAACTTATAAAATCATTTAATATAATAATGGGATCATATAAAAATGGAATCATATAAATGTGGAAGAATCATAAATCATATCTTTAGTATGGGTCAAGTCTAATCTCCAATCCCGTTTCCCATTTCAGTACGGGGCAAGGCTAACTGCTAATCCCGTTTCACATCACATCTCATGAGACTTAACCTTACCCAATGCATTGGAGTGCTATCTGGGTGCACCCATCTCAAAATATTCATGAATATTCTTGATAAATAGATACTATTTCCACATAAACATTGTTACCACATATAAAATCATACATAATCAACCATACATAAATATAAGGGTACCCATGGAAAGAATTGGGTACCACTGTCATGACATAAAACATATCCAATGAATGTATCATGAAAGTGTCCATGAAAGGAAATGATTATAACATAAATGGACGTTGATAGGGTAAAATAGTCATATAACATGGTAATTGGTGTCAAATATAAGTTAAAACATATTAGAAATGTATTTTATAAACATTAGTATTAAAACATTTTTGTGCAGTTTCTAGGAAAACACTCTAGAGCTTTTAAAATAGTAAAGAAGAAATTATTTTATATAAAACCATAATTTAACCATGAATGTTTTCAGAATAAAAAATAATGATTTTATAAAGACAATGGTGTCTTAAAATAGAGGATAGAGTGAACTTGAAATTTGGGTAAAAATTTGGGAAGTCCCCTTAAAATAGGTTTGCTTATCAGAAAGTTCTATGAAGGGAATATTTCAAAAACATCTATATCCACGAAAGAATGTGATGAAAGGGTCTTGATATAATAATCTTGTACAACTAAAAATAATTCCTAATACTCACATAAATATATAAGATAACACCATTTTTAAAGAAATATAAGGCAACCCGAAAGAACAAAGAAGGTTCGGGTTGAATTCATTACGATTTTATCGGCATGGTGTCGGGTGTGACCAAGAGGGATTGATGAGAGAGAAATGGGGTTTATCATCACTTATAAATCCATAAGAAAGTATGGGTGAGGTTATTAAACATACCCCATAATTTTATAGTACACATATAAAGGCATGGTATAGAGGACAATCTTGATTAAGAGAGAAAAGGAGAGGATCCCTTACCTTAAATACGGTGGTGTTCTCCACTTGATATTAATGACCTGAATAAACAAATTAGGATTATTAATTCATAAGTATAGAACCTATTTTATATGTAATTTATTTATTATTACCCTTTTTAGTTCATTCAAACTATTTTTGATTAGTTATAAGGTTCAATTTCATTGTTTGAGCTCATTTGTTTACTTGGCTTTAAAGATCGGTTCACTTATATTCATGTTTGGATTATATGCTAGATGAAAGTGGTTTTACAGAATTGAAGTTATATTATTTAGTTCATATCAAGAATATTACATGGTTTTAATTTTAATTAGGTTACATAGAGTGAAGATGAATTATTAGATATATAACCTTAGTGATAACCGTTTTTGTTAATCGGTGGATTTGATTATAAAGAAAGTGTTTTGATTTATAACTTAATTCCATTTGTACCAAAGGATTACAAAATCAAAAATAGGATATATTAAATATATAATAATCTGGTTCAACAATAACACAAATGTTTTCATGACCATAATTAAAGATAATAATAGAAATTGATAAACCGTTGTCATTGAATGTGCTAAATTAGCACATCTCAAACGTTGCTTTCATTTCTTTCAAATAAAAGGGTGGGGAAAGGGGAGAAGATAATGAAATATAACACTAGCATGAAGAAATTACAGTAAATGTATATTACTTGATTTTTCAAACTATTATGGTGAAGGGAAGTGAGGAAAGAAATAAAAAAGAAAATAACTTAAAAGAAAAGAAGAAATTTGGGAAGATGAATTTACCTCTTGAGAATTCCTCCTTTGAGAACCTCTTAAGGGGAGAGGTTTTGGTATTTTGAGGAGGATGAGAGATTTTAGACATGGGGGAGGACCTTGGGGAGAGATTTGGGAAGAATTTAGAGAAGGATTGGAGCTTGAGAGGAGTAGAGAGAAGAGGGAGTGACGGGGGGGGGGGGGGGGTTATAGTGGAGGAGAGGAGGGATTTCATGATATTATAATCATTAATTTATTATTTCTTCCCAAGACAAGGAATAATAAGTATTACATGACAAATAATAGTGATTTTATCATGTGATCCTGAACCTAGTGGGCTTACATCAGCAGAGCATCATCGATGACTCAATTAATCCATTATTTAGCATTTATTGTAAATTATCGGATTCTACTATTCATAAAAAATTCAAGTATTTCAGAAAAATATCAAAAATTTACCATAACCATTTTTTGATGCGTAGAATCCAAAAATGAAGTCCATTTAATTTTTTTTAAATATGATTATTTTAATATTTAATTAAAATAATAATTTATTATCAAAACCAGTTTTAAAACATTCGTTAACTCATTCTAAACTATAGGTATATCATACTTCCAACATGAATATTATTTCTATACCACCATAGGTGATGTTACTATTCATTAGGGTATATCAATATTCATAAGGGTATGTTACTATTCATTAGGGTAGGTTACTATTCACCAAAAATTATTTTTGTTTTATTAGACTCTAAAAAACATCCTGAACACAACCATGTATGTCCGATTTTAAAAATTCCAAACACAGAAGTGAAAAAATTATGTTTAAAGGTCACTTATCACTTAGTAGTTCATTATTATGTGATTTTATGGCATATTTATAAGAAGGGAATTTCCATTAAAAAAATTGGGTCGTTACATTCTTCCCCCCTTAAGAAATTTCTTCCCCAAAATTTCATTTTACATCCTAGGACAAAAATAGATGTGGGTACTTTTCCTTCATTGATTCCTACAGTTTCCATGTTGATTCCTCAAACTTATGGTTTCTCCACAACACTTTACAAGATGGGTTGTCTTTTTTGCATACAACCTTATCTCTCCGATCCAAAATCTTTACTGGCTACTCCTCATAGGAGAGATCATCTTCTAGTTGCACCACCTCTGAGTTTAGTACATGTGAGGGATTATGTATGTACTTCCTCAAGAGTGATACGTGGAAAAAATCATGAACTCGAGCCATATTTGGTGGAAGTTCAAGTTGATAGTCCCTGAATCCTATGCGGTCAAGGATCTCAAAGGGGCCAATATACCTTGGGCTTAGCTTCCCTTTCTTCCTGAATCGCATGACTCCCTTCCAAGGATATATTCGAAGGAAGAATTTATCTCCAACGTCGAACTCCAAGTCCCTTCGACGGTTGTCAACATAGATCTTTTTCTAACTTTTAGCAGCTTTGATGTGTTTCTGGACGACTTGAACCTTCTCTGTCATCTCGTGAACAAGATCGGGTCCAAGTAGATTTCTTTCTCCAACTTCAACCCAATAGGTTGGAGTTTTACATCGCTTTCCATATAGAGCTTCATATGGATCCATATGAATACTCGAGTGAAAGCTATTATTGTATGAGAACTCAACCAATGGGAGATGCTGATCCCATCCACCTTTGAATTCTAGAGAGCAGGATCTAAGCATATCTTAAAGTGTCTGAATAGTTCTTTCAGACTGTCCATCAGTTTGGGGGTGATAGGCCATGCTGAAATTTAATTCAGTACTCAAAGAATGTTGAAGGCTATCCCAGAATTTAGATGTGAACCTTGGATCACGGTTAGAGACAATTGAGAGTGGAACACCATGTAGTCTCACCACTTCCTTCACATATAACTTTGCAAGTTTTTCAAGTGAGAGATCTTCCCAAATAGTGATGAAATGGGATGTCTTGGTGAGACGGTCAACCACAACCTATATCACATTATTTCCCTTCGACGTCTTTGGGAGACCCATAACAAAGTCCATAGTAACATTTTCCCATTTCCAAATGGGTATAGGCAATGGATGCATCATACCTTTGGAATTTTGTCAGCCAACTTTAACTTTCTGACATACCAAGCACCTTGATATATATTATGCAATCTCCTTCTTCATGTTATCCCACCAGAAGTGTTCTCGAAGATCACGGTACATTTTGGTACTCCCAGGATGGATAGAGAAGTTCGATCTATGTGAATCATTCAATAGCTCCTTATTTATCTTTTGATCATATGGTACACATAATTGTATCCCAAATCTTACAACTTCTTCCTCATCAATTTTGAAATCGGAGGATTTCCCATTTTTAACAGCTTCCACCCTTTTCTGAATTTCCACATCCTTTCTTTGAACAACCTTTATTTTATCCAAGTGGGATGGTTGAGCAATCATTTGAGAAAGGATTGATTATGTTCCTCCCTTAATGATTCCCATGTACATCCTTTGCAAATCCAAGAAGATCGGATCCTTTTTAATTCTCATCGTTAATAAAGATGCATGATCCTTTCTACTTAGAGCATCCGCCACCTTGTTTGCCTTACCAGGATGATAGTGGATTGACCAGTCATAATCCTTGATGAGCTCTATCCATCTTCACTGGTTCATATTAATCTCTTTCTTTGTGAATATATATTTGAGACTCTTGTGGTTAGTATATATCTCACATTTTTCCCCATAGAGATAATGCCGCCAGATTTTCAACACAAAGATCACAGCCACCAACTCCAGATCATGAGTGGGATAGCTTTGCTCATGTATTTTCAGCTTCCTTGAGGCATAAGCTATCACTTTATCATTTTTAATTTGCAAACAGCCTAAGACTTTATTAGAAGCATCACTATACACCACAAAGAGTTCTCCACTTGAAGGGAGTGTGAGTACCAGCGTAGTGATAAGCCTCGTTTTCAACTCCTTGAAACAGTCTTCACATTCCTATGTCTAGAAAAACTTTACTCCCTTCCATGTCAGCTTGGTCATTGGGTTTGAAAATCGTGTAAAGTTCTTCATGAATCGTTGATAATACCCAGCTAGACCTAAAAAGCTGCGAATCTCCGTTACAGAAGTCGGCCTCGACCACTCTTTAATTCCCTTTGTCTTGGAAGGGTCCATAGATATCCCTTTCCTGGTGATAACATGCCATAAGAATGATACTTCTTCCATGCAGAACTCACATTTACTGTACTTTGCATACACATTATCCCTTCGTAAAGTTTTTAACATAGTTTCCAAATGCTCCTCATGTTTCTCCTTGATCTTGGAGTATATCAGAATATCATCAATAAAGACCACCAAAAATTTGTCGAGGTAATCTCTAAAGACTCTATTCATTAAATCTATGAAAATTTCTGGAGCATTAGTGAGTCTGAAGGGCATCAATATGAACTCATAGTGTCCATACCTCGTTCGAAAGGCAGTCTTGGGAATATCTTCCTTCCTCACCTTTAGTTGGTGATATCCCGACCAAAGGTCCACCTTAGAGAAATAACTGTCCCCACGAAGATGATCGAACAAGTCATCTATCCCTAGAAGGGGATACTTGTTCTTTATAGTGATTTTATTAAGCTCACGATAATCAATATAGAGGTGCATTGATCCATCCTTCTTCTTGACGAAGAGGACTGGAGCACCCCACGGTGAAGCACTTAGGCGTATAAAACCCTTCTCCATATTCTTTTATAACTGCTTCTTCAGCTCTACGGTGGCCATTCTGTAAGGTGTCTTTGAGATTGGCAGAGATCTAGGGATAAGTTCAATTGAGAACTCAACCTCTCGGTCAGGAGGAAGATCATGAAACTCTTCGAGGAATACATCAATGTAATCCCTCACGATGGGCATGTCTTCAAGCATTATTATCTCCTTTGTATCAATCATTTGAGCTAGATATGCATGCTCATAAGGAAGAAATATCCACAATTGAGAAAATTATTCTAAAGGAGACTCATATTCCTCCTTTCACTTGTAAAGAATCGGAGGATGCTTTGGGATGTGAAGATTAATCTCCCTTTCCCAACAATTGATGTTGGCCTTGTACAAAGATAGCCAATCCATGCCCAAGATAGCATCGAAATCCACTAAAGTATGACAAGATTTGCTGGGAGGTTCAGTCCACAAACATTAACTGGGGAGGAGTTATTAACCATGGATTCAATAATTCCCCCATTTTCTATTCTCACAGATAACTTTTCCTCTAAATTTTGAGGTGGTGTTTGAATAGTTCTACTAAACTTGCAAGATATGAAAGAATGCGTAAAACCAGAATCAAAT
The DNA here is from genome assembly GCA_963277665.1 of Viscum album. Taxonomy (NCBI): domain Eukaryota; kingdom Viridiplantae; phylum Streptophyta; class Magnoliopsida; order Santalales; family Viscaceae; genus Viscum; species Viscum album. Next base: position 1,286,350,478 of record OY728140.1, read on the forward strand.
AGTATGTTCACTATTCTTGAATTAATAACAAGTGTACCTGTCACCACACTATTTTCCAGATCCACCTCAGCAGTAGTGATAGCATAATCCCTTCCTTATTGCCTTGGAGGTTGTTTCTGATTGCCTCCGATAACCCTCGACTTAGGGAAATTGTTCGCATAATGCCCAAGCTTCTTGAAGTTAAAACACTGCACTACAGGCTGAGTGTTGATCTAAACCTTCCGTTCTTATTCAACATTAGTGGGATTTTTCATATCCCTTCGGCAGTTCTTGGCCAGATGACCAAACTTTCCGTATTTGAAGTAATTTCTGGTTCCCTTGAGATAGTCACCAAGATGCTTCTTCCCACAATTCTTGCAAAGGGGAAAGTAAGGCTTCTTTCCATCATGGGATTTGTTTGATGAACCACCCATGTTGTTATCTATTTTTCGCTTCTTGTCACTAGGCCCATGATACCACTGAGAGTCTCCAATCTCCATTTCAACCTTGAGGGCACAACAAACAATCTCCTCATAGCTGTCGAAGTCTCGAATATCCAACACTTTTCGTAGACTTGGATTTAGTCCGCTAAATAAGTGATCCACCTTGATTTCGGTGTTCATGAAAAAGCCAGAGGCATACATTGAAAGCCTTGTAAAGTTTGCTTAATATGCCCTGATGGACTCATCTTTCTTCTACTTGAGTCCAAGGAACTCTCTTTCCATCTTGAGATGGAGGGTTCGAGGAAAATATTTGCTTAAAAACATCCTATTGAATTCCTCCCAATCTATGGAATCAATTTCCTCTTGGGAATTTTTATTCTTGATCAGTTTCCACCACTGATCAGCTTCCCCATCAAAACGATAGACTGCCAGTACAAATTTCTCTTCTTCCGAGCACTGGAGGATAGAGAAAATCTTTTCAATGAAGTTAATCCATTGTTTTGCGAGGAGGGGATCAGAATACCCACTAAACATGGGAGACATTTGCCACATGAAGGATTCTATGGCAACTTGCTCTTTCCTTGGAGGAGAGGGGACGTTCCACCAGATTCAAGTTATTATTCATAACTCGAGCCATATGAGAAAGTACTGCCATAAAGTTTTGAGCACCCGCTTCCATCACATCAGGAATGTCATTAGGTCAATCATTACATTGCCTATCACATTGGTTGTTGGAACGTGTTCTTCTATTTCCCTCCCTGAACTAAGAAAAATAACGTATAATTATAGGTCTTGAATACTTGGCTATTAAGCATAAAAAAGGAAACATTGAACATTAAAGGATAAACTTATAAAGAAGAAGTACATCCTAACTTTTGATTACTTAGGTTTATATCTAGGTTATCCTCGATCTATTTCTTAACTTATATTCTTATGGGCTCTTTTTTTTGTCCCTTAATAATGGTTTTTACTAAGCTCATGAATCTACTGAAGCATATCCCCCGGGAGTATCGTAACCAAGAGTGCATCAAGACCCGTTATCATGCACCAATTCACGTTCGAGTCTAGCTCAAAGCGGTGTTTTTGGGTTTTACCCCTAGATACATCTGTTCCAGAGCCAACTCTACCTGCTTGTATCCATACATGGGCGTATTTTCTTGATAAAACACTTACTCTATAATCACCAAAATTTAGGACTGTTTTCTTATACTTAGTCTCATCCTTAAGGTTATCACTAAGGTGCTCTATTCCAAATCTCCAAAAACAACTAGACCATCCTCTGATACCAACTATAGAGACCCAATCCTTTTACATAAAACATTTCATGATTTTAAGCATAATTAATCATCATATTACAAGACAAGGATCGTTAAGTCTATTGTCTTGGAATACTAGGTACATATAACATAAAACATGGGACTAAAAAAAACTTCTTTATTTGATCTCCATAAAGAGCTTATAACTTCCTTTGAGCTCTTACATCTTCATAGGGTACCCTGGAGAACACATGAACAAAGGGATGAGCTAAAAATCCCAGTAAAGTAATGAACATAAGGATACATTTCAAGCACATGAGTTAGGAGGCATGAAATAATGATATCCAAAGAATGAAACTTATAAAATCATTTAATATAATAATGGGATCATATAAACAGGGAATCATATAAATGTGGAAGAACCATAAATCATATCTTTAGTACGGGTCAAGGCTAATCGCCAATCCTGTTTCCCATTTCAGTACAGGTCAAGGCTAACTGCTAATCTCGTTTCACATCGCATCTCATGAGACTTAACCTTACCCAATGCATTGGAGCACTATCTGGGCACACCCATATCAACATATTCAAGAATATTATTTCCAAATAGATAATCTTTCCACATAAATATTCTTACCACATATACAATCATACATAATCAACCATACATAAACATAAGGGTACCCATGGAAAGAATTGGGTACCACTGTCATGACATAAAACATATCCAATGGATGTATCATGAAAGTGTTCATGAAAGGAAAGGATTAGAACATACATGGAAGTTCATAGGGTAAAATAGGCATATAACATGGTAAGTGGTGTCAAATATAAGTTACAACATATTATAAATGTATTTTAGAAACATTAGCATTAAAACACTTTTGTGCGGTTTCAAGGAAAACACTCTAGAGCTTTTAAAATAGTAAAGAAGAAATTCTTTTATATAAATCCAGAATTGAACCATGAAGGTTTTCAGAATAAAAAATACTGATTTTATAAAGACAATGGTGTCTTAAAACATAGGATAGAGTGAACTTGAAATTTGGGTAAAAATTTGAGAAGTCCCCTTAAAACAGGTTTGCTTATCAGAAAGTTCTATGGAGGGAATCTTTCAAAAACATGTATATCCCCAAAAGAATGTGATGAAAGGGTCTTGATATAATAATATTGTACAACTAAAAATAATTAATAATACTTACATAAATAGATAATATAACACCATTTTTAAAGAAAGATAAGGCAACCCGAAAGAACAAAGAAGGTTCGGGTAGAATTCGTTACGATTTTATCAGCATGGTGTCAGGTGTGACCAAGAGGGATTGATGAGAGAGAAATAGGGTTTCTAATCACTTATAAATCCATAAGTAAGTATGGGGTAGGTTCTTAAACATACCCCATAATTTTCTAGTACACATATAAATGCATAGTATAGAGGACAATCTTGATTAAGAGAGAAAAGGAGAGGATCCCTTACCTTAAATCCGGTGGTGTTCTCCACTTGTTATTAATGACCTGAATAAAAAAATCAGGATTATTAATTCATAAGTATATAAAATCTTCTATATATAATTTATTTATTATAACCCTTTTTATTTCATTCAAATCCTTTTTGATTAGTTATAAGGTTCAATTTCATTGTTTGAGCTCATTTGTTTACTTGGCTTTAAAGATCGGTTCACTTATATTCATGTTTGGATTATATGCTAGATGAAAGTGGTTGTCCAGAATTGAAGTTATATTATTTAGTTAATATCCATTATATTACATGGTTTTAATTTTAATTAGGTTACTTAGAGTGAAGTTGAATTATTACATATATAACCTTAGTGATAACTATTTTTGTTAATCGGTGGATTTGATTACAAAGAAAGTGTTTTGATTTATAACTTAACTCCATTTGTACCAAAGGATTACAGAACCAAAAATAGGATATATTACATATATAATAATCTGGTTCAACAATAACACAAATGGTTTCATGACCAGAATTAAAGATAATAATATAAATTGATAAACCGTTTTCCTTGAATGTGCTAAATTAGCACATCTCAAACAGTGGTTTCATTTCTTTCAAATAAAAGGGTGGGGAAAGGGGAGAAGATAATGAAATATACCACTAGCATGAAGACATTCTAGTACATCTATGTTACTAGATTTTTCAAACTACTATGGTGAAGGGAAGTGAGGAAAGAAATAAAAAAGAAAAGAACTTAAAAGAAAAGAAGAAATTTGGGAAGAGGAATTTACCTCTTGAGACTTCCTCCTTTGATAACCTCTTAAGGGGAGAGGTTTTGGTATTTTGAGAAGGATGATAGCTTTTTTACGTGGGGGAGGACCTTGGGGAGAGATTTGGGTAGAATTTAGAGAAGGATTGGAGCTTGAGAGGAGTGGAGAGAAGAGGGAGTGAGGAGGGGGGGGGGTTTATAGTGGAGGAGAGGAGGGATTTCATGATATTATAATCATTAATTTATTATTTCTTCCAAAGAAAAGGAATAGTAAGTATTCCATGACCAATAATAGTGATTTTATCATGTGATAACGAACCAAGTGGGCTTACATCATCAGATCATCATCGATGACTCAATTAATCCATTATTTAACATTTATTATAAATTATCGGATTCTACTATTCATAAAAAATTCAAGTATTTCAGAAAAATATCAAAAATTTACCCTAACCATTTTTCAACATGTAGAATCCAAAAATAAAGTCCATTTTTCAAAAATAATTTTCTAAATATTATTATTTTAATATTTAATTAAAATAATAATTTATTATCAAAACCAGTTTTAAAACATTCATTAACTCATTCTAATCTATAGGTATATCGCACTTCCAACATGAATATTATTTTTATACCACCATAGGTGAGGTTACTATTCATTAGGGTATATCACTATTCATAAGGTTATGTTACTATTCATTAGGGTAGGTTACTATTCACCAAAAATTATTTTTGTTTTACTAGACTCCAAAAAACATATTGAACACAACCGTGTATGTCAGATTTTTAAAATTCCAAACATAGAAGTGACAAACTTATGTTTAAAGGTCAATTATCACTTAGAAGTTCATTATTATGTGATTTTATGGCATATTTATAAGAATGTAATTTCCATTAAAAACATTGGGTTGTTACAGGGAACTTGAAGTAAAGTGATAAATGTCAACACTACATGGGTGAAAAGGTTTTGAGAAAGAAGAAGTTTGTAATGTTTCGGTGTAGAAAGGCATGAAAGATGGACATACCACCCCAACTTGAAAAAAAGAATCCAACTGTATAATAAAACAATTGTTATGCGAGTAATACTAAAAATAAACAAATTAAACATAAATATGAAATAATAAAATAATTCAATGGATAATGATTTTACTGTGCAAACATCAAGATTACCTTTGTGATTGATCAGAGGTAGTGTTATTTCTCTTCCTAAAAAGTTAATGGAGAGTACTTGAAGGAAAGTGATAAATGAAACAATGAAGGGGTAAAAAGGTTTTGAGGAAGAAGTCTATGGAAGTTTTGGTACAAAAAGGCATGAAATATGGATATAAATCTTCTAAAATAAACTAACTCTATAAGTAATAATGAAAATTAAATCAACATTTCATTATATAATTTTTAGTTAAAATAAAGAAAGTATATCATAACATTCCATTTACATCTTCCCAAATGGTTTCCTTCATTATAGTGTGTTCTTCCAAGGGATTGGTAACAACATCATGTGTATAATATATTATCTGCATGAGTAGTGAAAAATTTAATTTATATTATGTTAATACAATTTATAATATATAATTATTAGAAAAAAATAGTATATTAAAAAACACTTTTACCTTCTCATTGAACTCTCTTTATTTTTTAAAGGTTTTAGAGATTTTGTTCCTTTATCTAAAATCCAAATCCACTCTTTGTGGCTCCCTCTAACATATAATACATTGTCTACATTGGTATTGACATGAACTGATTGTGATCTCCCAATGAAAGGGTCATCTTCAATTGAATTTTCATCTGACCCGACATTTGTTTTAGTTGCCAGTAGGAAAATCAACCAATTCTTGTTTGTTAGATCTGATACATAAAATACTTTCACTTACTATGATTCAATTATGAATGGATAGTCCTTTTCCCCTTCCATACTACAATTCACCTTCACAAATCCCATTTCATCAACTTTTATTACACTCATATTTTCAACCCATTTGCAATGGAAAATAGGCACTTGAAATATTGTATAATCCAACTCGAATATCTGTTCAATAATGCCAAAAATATGACATATTTTCATAAATTTAATATCTATCCTTGGAACCAGATATGTGCATCAATTCTGCCACAAGAATAACACCACTATTTGCATCATACTATAGTAATTGTGTTCTTTTTTATAGAATGTATAACCATTGATTACAAAACCAATGTAAGATATAACATTTTAATTTGGTCCTTTGGCTATCCATTTATTTCATTAAATAATTAAATTCCTATTTTCAAATAAATCCTTATAAATTTGATCTTGGAACCATCCTATAAACTGTTTATTATGTGTATTTGATATCCATATTTCATCCCTTGATGGATTCAAATCTCTAAGAATTTTTTTGTGGGATTCAATGTATGAATCAACATCTTCACTATTATATAAAACGTAAAGGTTCAATTTATCTTAATCTATCAAGATAATTGTAACAACATATATTCCAGAAATCCATTCTCCCATAAGGTATCCATTTTGATGAGATTTTGGGAGACTGATGATGTCATCATCTTATAGGTAATTGGTACAGAATTCAACAGATTCTTCAACAATATATCATTCTGTAATACAAACTTCTGGATGAATTCGATTCTTGATATACCCTTTCAAAATCTTCATATACCATTCAATGGGGTACATCCATCTATAATGGACATGACTACATAATTTAACCTCTCTAACTAAGTGAAACATCGAGTGGACCATTATATCAAAGAATGATGGTGAGAAGAACATTTCTAATTAATATAACATGAATGCAACCTCCTTATTCCTGATTGGAAACTTCCCTGGCTTTATAACTTTACTTTATATGGATTTGAAAAATATGTAGAGTCTGGTTAATTTATGCCATACATTTTTAGGCAGAATGAAATGTAAAGAAACATGCATCAAATATTGCATCAAAACATGAAAATTATGTGATTTTATTCCTTATAAATTCAAATTAGTCATTGACAGAAAATTATTGATATTTTATTAATACCCCACTAGAACTTTTACACTATTAAAGAAAAGATAAAATTTTAATTCTTCTTGTCTGGATAGAGTGTAAGCTACTGGAGAAAGAAAATTCCACCTTTTACCCTTCACTAGTGCCAACTCTTTTCCAATCCCTATGTAAATCATGTCCAACCTAGACTTGATTCCATATTTTTTTACAAGAACATTTAGTAACATGCTAGTAACACTATCAAATATATTTTATTATACATGAATGACATCAAGAAAATGGTTAACATATAAAAAATTTCAATATGAGAATTCAAAGAAAATTGATCTCTTCTTCCGACCTGATTTTATAAGGTTTTTTGAAAATGGTTTATTGAAAATAATTTCAATATATTTTACTTTATCATATAGTTGATCACCCTTTAATGGATACAATGTTATACCTTTTTTGACATTCCCATAGAATTATATTGTCTAGGATTGATATTTATGTCATAGAGGTAAAAAAATTTGATGTCCTAAAAATACAGTCTTTGAGGAATGTTTCAACCAAACTAAGTGTGTGAATTTTTCAAAAATGTTAAACCCCAACATTTCTTTAATGATATATCCTGATAAATTTCCATAAGAGGGGATGTCATTTATCTTCCCATACAATAGGTACCTCAATTTGAATTATTCACTTATATGATCATCATACATTGTAACACCTGTATCCCACATCAATTTTAGATCTTTGATCAATGGAGCCAAATAGACATAAATATCATTACTGGATTTCTTTGGTCCAAATATAAGTATAGACAATAGAATGTATTTGTGCTTCATGCATAACCATGGAGGAAAGTTATAATTTACCAACATGATGGGACATATAACGTGATTACTACTTTGTAAACCAAAAGGATTTATTCCATCTGTAGATAACTCAATAAGAAAGTTTCTCGGCTCATTTAAAAATTATGGATACTCATATTCAATTTTCTTACACTGAATAGAATCTGTTGGATGACATATGTTCCCATATTTAATTCTTGTATCTATATTCTATTTAAATTGTCTCATGGTTTCTTGAAATCCATATAGTCTTCTAAACCATGTAATGATAGGAAATTACCACACATATTTCGAAGGGCTTGATTCATTTTTATTGTATTTATCTGTGCCACACTTATGGAATTTTACAAGTGATTCATGGTCATTATGAAACAATATGTAATCATTTGTTCAAGAATATATATTTTTAGATATCATTACCATTAAACAAAACATTCCTTTAGCATCATATGTTCAACATGGTAGTTCATTTTCTTCTGGTAGCATATCATTTAGGAGACCAAGTAGTTATGTAAAGATGGTGTCATTTCATCTGCTTCTAGATTTCAAATTAAATAACTTCAATATAGCTGAAAATGTTGTTTATTTCATAAAATCAATATACAATGGTCTATTGGAACAACTATTTAACTTATTAAACAACTTTGGATAATCATGAATGTCATATTCAATTTCCATTATCATTTATTTCATGAAATATCCATCATCATTTACATTGGTATTCATATCAAATGATTAATAAACTACAATATCATCCCAATTGGTATGCACATTCAGTTTTTCTCTATGTTTAGTCCAACATTTATAGATCTAATATTTTCTGTGACAAACCAAATGTTTTTTCTACTCTTACAAACTAAATTTTCTTGAATAAAAATAATGTAAACAAGGAAAAAGGATTTGAGAAGGGCCGTATGCATGCTTTATTGCAAACTTGATGAACTCTTTAACTCCATATTCATACTCTTTTATCAGATTATTAGTGTGCATCCATTTTAAATTCATATCCATCCTATTGGGTTCATAAAATATTATTTTTTTATAATAAATAAATAAATACACATAATATATTCATTATCAAAGGTGAAAGTTATAGAAAATTCTAATAAGGGAAACCCAACATTTTATTTCTTCAAAGAATTTAAGTATGATTTGAAGAAAATGGGTAATTGAATTTATGAAAATAATTACTCCTCTATGGTAGGTTTTATCTTATGAATTCATTCAAAGGTGAAAGTTATAGACAACTATTATGCTCATAAGCTAATCTCCTAAACATTTATCATTACATTTTATTGTTTGGAACACATCCTCCATATCTTGTGGACATGCACCTATGTTGCTTGAGATACTCTAAGTGGTAGTCATACATGGGATGACTACTAATAAGAGTAGTACAAGAAACATAACAGATATCAGGGATGAGTCTCAAGCAACAAAATGCAATAACTATTTGGGATATGAGACTGATGAGGATGAAAGTTGTCTATAAAAGAGATGGGGGATGAGACTCAAGCAACAAATTGTAATAATAGCTATTTTTTAACACACATAAAATCTTTCTTAAATCCCCTAAACAAATTAAAATATAATATAGTCAATTAAGGAGTAATAAGAAACCAAAATAAGATAAACAATAATAATAAAATCTCATTCAATCAACTAGAATATATAAAAATGCATTGATTAAACATTTTAATAAATACAGAGTTATCTCATATACATGGATGGTAATAAGAGATTCCTAGGGGTGGAACTAATACATGTAGACCTAAACGATGAATACCTAAAAATAATTTATAATATGTAGAATTTGATAACCTCCATTATATTTTTTGGAAAAAGTGATGTAACAACCTAATGAATTATTACATTTAATATTAATGGTATATCAAATATTTGAAAACATATCAAGACTCTTGGGATGTCATATTGCCACACCAACCCATCCCAAGGATTCTAGGGAGGTCATCACATCCAATATACCCATATGAAGGATTCTATGGAGGACATATAATACACATTGACCCATCCCTAAGATTATAGGGAGGTCCATAAAGAAGTTGGCATAAATCAACAATACACCTCAATAAGATATATCACAAACAAGGGAGAGAAACACACCAACCCTTGAAATATCTATCCCATACACACTAGGCTCTACCAAGACAGAATAAATCCTATGAGGTCACATTTCCTAAGTGGACTACCCTTACTTCACCCAGAATTCTAAGTGGAATCACAAAATTAATAGATCTAAAAAACATCACTCCCCATATAAAGTCTCTACTACACAAATATGAAAATAACTAGTCAGTTTAATATGCCAGGAAGCAGTCTCATAGGCTACCCAACCACTGTCATGGAAATTGATACATACAAAATTATATAGACTATGTAAAATGGGATTTTACTTCTACAATATGGTTAATTACACTATTTATCCAACAAAAATAAAGCATGATTCACCCACACTTTCACATAAATAAAAGGGTACCTCACACATCCTCTACATTAATTCACATCTATAATTGAGAAGTAAGGAGATGCTCGTATGTCCTAGGAGTGAAGCTAAGAAGGATCACAATATAAGTGTTTTACATTCGAAAAATTACAAGCATCAAAATGGATGATATCCATAGCCAAATATCCAAAATGGTAAACTCACCACACTCATAGTTGCAAAACAACCTCCACCATGGCCAGAACCATTGATGTTTTACACCCCCAGTTCCCCAAGATAAGTAGACTTGCATTCAAGATAAATTAGAGAAACACTTACATTCAAGCCTTGGATTCGTTCGACCCTTGAATTATTCAAGCTTAGGATTTGAGCCTTTGAATTGTTTGAGCTCTGATTAGAGCTTCAATTCACTGAGGATGAGCTCCAACAGAGGTTTTTTTCCACAAAAAAACTTTACATATAACGACATGTTCATGACTGGTTAGAGTTTTTTAAATAGATTGGGACACTTTTATCAGCGCTTCCAAAAGAGCACTGATAAATATGTCTTTTGTGAGTGCTTATTACTTAAGTGATGATAAAGGATTTATAAGTATAATTATAAATAAAATTTTTGTAAATGTATTTATATAATTATATATATATATATATATATATTTAATAAATAAATATAAATATAAATATAGTAAATATATTCTTTATTTAAATATATTTATTATAATTTTATAATTATTTAAATAAATAAATATTTATTTATAATTACATAAATACTTTAAAAAAATAATATTTATATCATTATATATAATTATATATATATATATAATAAATATATATAAATATATATATAGTAAATATATTCATTATTTAAATAAATTTATTATAAATTTAATAATTATTTAAATATATATAATTAATTATTTATAATATTATAATTACTTATTTAAAAAATAATAACTATTTATTTATAATTATAAATATATAAATGTAAAAATATAGTAAATGTACATTTAAAAATATATTTATTTATAAATATTTTTTTAACAATATTAAGGAATATTTAATCTTAAGTGCATGCATGTTAAATATGAGTGAAATTGAATAAATTAAAAATGAGTAAACTTTAACAATATTAAAAAAAGGACAAGTTTTGTTATTTACGTATAAATTATTAAAATATATGGATATATATTGAAATAAAGATGAATACATATTGAAAATATTAAAACATAGTAAATATATATATATATATATAATAAAAATGCATTAATTACGTATATGTGATATCAATATAACACGTTTGATCTATGTTAAATTGAAAAATAAAATGACATTTAGTTATGTCCATTACTCGATGCAATTAGTCAATATTTCTAATTCGTACTAAGTTTTAATTATAAACCATTATTCACTAAATATATTACTATTTAATGTAAAAAATAAATATTTTGTATTATATAAATCATATTTATATACATTCATACATATCTATATATTTAATATATATTATTTATTAACATTATCAATAATTATTTAATTAATAATTTTTTAATAATTTTTTTTATCAATTTACTTATTTTTAAATTTTATTTTTTTAATTTTTATTTTGCATATATCTATATATTTAATATATAATATTTTTTAGTATTTATAATTTATATATAGTATAATGAATTTATTCATTTTTATCAATAATTATTTAATTAATAAAATATTTAATATTTTTTTAATAAAAATATTTTTATTTTTTATTTATTTAATTATTTTATTTTATTCAAATCTTTATCATCACTAAAAAATTGCTAATAAAGGATGCCTTTATGAGTGATAAAAATTAAAATCTAATAAAGGGTACCCTTTATCAGTGATATAAATAAAGCACTGATAAAGGGTAACCTTTATCCGCTCTAAAAATAAAGTGCTGATAAAGGAAATCACTGTTAAAGGCCTATTTTGTTGTAATGAATGGTTCGCTCAGTCTGGCCGTCAGTCTGGGGGTGAAACGCCACGTCCAAATGAAACCAAGTCCCAAAGTATTCCTGCAATCCTCTCCATAATCGAAATTTGAAGTGATCATCATGGTCTAAAATGATCATTGAGGAAGATCTGAGTTATCTCATGTATGTACAAGCATCCCAAGATCTCTACTGAACTCTGCTCTCAAATAGTTAGGATGTGGGACAACTTGGAAAGTCAGTCTATAATCACCCATATGGAATTATGTCCCCTATATGTACATGGTAACCCCGTCATAAAGTCCATGGATATTCCATCCCACTTCTAATATGAAAACTCAAGGGGTTGAGCTAAAATTACTGAAACCTGGTGCTCAACCTTCACTTGCTGACTAGTGTGACATTGAGAGACAAACTCTGCAACACAATGCTTCATGCATGGCCACCAAAACTTATATCGGAGGTCCTAGTATATCTTTTCCACACATGGATGTGTCGAAAAAGGGGATATATGAAACTCCCACATCACCTCATCCCACAATTCCAATGGTAACATTGTCCATCCTCTAAAATGGATAACATGCTCCCCACCTTCAAAATATCCATCAAGAGAATGTCCAGTGGATATCTGAGTACGTAAGGTATCACAGTTGGTATTTCCATGCTAAGATTCACTAACATGCTGTAAAATTAGTAGGGTAACAACTATCCATTGAAGATATGAATCACTATCCTTTTCCACTAAGGACAACTAAAGGCTAACTGTTCTAACACCTACAATAATTGAGAATAAGATCATTAGATGAGAACATCTTCCATCACATTCCCCTTCCTAGGAGTATAGAAAATCTTGAATTCATTGTCCTATAGAAAATATCTCCATCACCTCTATCACAAGTTAATATCTTTATGAGAGAAGATATACTTGAGACTCTTGTGGTCAAAGTAGATACTAAACCACTCACCCATCAGGTAGTGTCTCCACATCATCAATGTGAATAATACCATTGCTATCTCAATATCATGGGTTGTGTAGTCCAACTCATATGGTATCAACTGATGTGAACCATAGGAATTCACCACCTTCCTCTACATTATAAAACAACCAATCCCTATCCCTGATGCATCATATAACACTATATACTTGACACCCTCCTCTAGAAATCTCAATATGGGAATGCTTGTTAGTCTCTTCCTTAACTCTTGAAAACACATCTAGAACCTTTCCGTCCACACTAAAGGATGTCCCTTTAGGGTCAAATTTTTCAAGGGTGCTACCACTCTGGAGAAGTTGAGTACAAAACTATGATAGTACCCTACCAACACAAATAAAATATATACCTTGGTAACACTCTTGGGTGGATCCTAAGCTAGAACTGCCTCAACCCTTTTCAGCTCCACTACCACTCCTGCCTATAAGATGATGTGTCATAAGAAGTGGATCTATCGAATCCAAAAATGAGACTTCAATATATTCCCATAAATATATTTATCTTGGAGTGTGTATAGAACCATCCTCAATTACATCACGTACTCCTCCTCATTCGCTGAGTACACTAGGATATCATCAATGAATACCACCACAAACCAATCTAAGAAAGGTTGAAAGATCCATTTCATGAATCCCATGAACATTTCTGGGGAGTTCATCACACTAAAGGGAATAAACATGTATTCATAGTGACCATAATGACATATGAATTCCATCTTCGGTATATCCTCATTCGGTACTCATAGTTGGTAATAGCCTAATTTGAGGTTAAACATCAAGAACCACCACACCCCTCTCAATTGATTGAAGAGGTCATTGATCCTCCATATTAGATACTTATTATTCCTATTCACCTAGTTCAAGAATAGATAATCCACACATAACCATAATTTCTCATCCTTTTTCTTGGTGAATAACACTAGGATTACCATAGGGAAACACCGAGCCTCATAAATCCCTTCTCCTAGAAGTCCCCTAAATGCACCCTCAGCTTGAGAAGCTCTATGGGATCCATCCAATATGATGGTTTAGATATCAAGGCCATCTCGGGGTGTATGTAAATTCATAATTATAGATCTCAGTGGGGTGGTAATCTTGGAATATTCTCAGGAAGGACGTCTTCGTACTCCACCACTACTATAGGGGACTGGTATCCCATAGAATCCACTCCTCTAAGAGTCATGCTAGAAAAATGGCGAGTAATCAACTACAATCTCCTATACCTAAGCCCGTCCTGATTTTATAAGGTTTAATTTTCACTCATAAAGGAAAACCTCATTCCATCACTACAGAAACACAAAATTATCCACCTAAAATAGTCAATTTGGGCATGAACTATGGATATCCAATCCATACATAAGGTGACATTCTAAGGCCTCATCACCACTATAAAGAGATCCCATACAAATATCTCACCTCAAAGTGTCAGATTTCACTATCTGTAGAAGTGTACATTTACCAAGTCACCTCCTATTGGAGTATCTAAGTGTAAGGGTCGAGACAATGGCTCAACAAGAATCTATAAGTCTCAAACCATATAAGTGGAAATAAAGGAATTACTCACACCTATGTATATAAATACTATATCTAAGGTAGAAAAGATATAGATTGAACTTTGTATCATACCTAAATCCTATGGGTCATAGTCATCTATAGCCTATAACTTCCATCATCCTTGACCATTGGCTCCTTTGATTTAGTGTGGACCACCTAGGGGTGGGGGTGGTAATAGGTCAAACCTCCGACCACCTATCATTTCTCTGTATTCCCCTATTCTACATCCACCACCCTGTGGACCACCCTTCTCTTACCTCTGTCTCTACCATGATGGTATTTAAACCATTTCCTGATTAGGTGTATGATAGGTCAGGCAATCCCATGTAAGATTCCCTCAACTATCACAGGAGAAACACTACCTCTCCCTTAGCTGACTCGAGACAAGGGGCCTACACCACTGATTCTATATCCTAGGATCATCTCTTAAAGCACCGGGTATGACCAGATCCCTGTGACTATCACCGGATACCTTCCATTGAGGTATCATCTCCTGGGATCCCACTACCATCATCCACTATTGGAACCTACTATTCCATGAAGCTATCCACCACTAAGGCATTCTTAATAACTCTAGAATAGGTGGGAATGTAGAGAGATATCACTGAAGCCTTGGTATCTTAGTGTAATCCCTTCTCAAAGGTCTAAGAACTGAATAATGGGTCCCACAACATATCCATGGAGTATCGCAGGAGATCATTAAACCTCACTGAATAATCCTCCATGGTTAGACTTCCCTATAATAGATGCAAAATCTTCTATATGTGTACCAATTGCAATGTGGCTGGATAAAACTCTTCCCTGAAGATACACTATAAGTATGACCAGACGAGTGTTGTCTCATCGTGTGACTAAGTCACTAAACTCCACCATTATCTATTGGATCCCTGAATAAGACTCTCTGCAAGAACTTACATCTAATCAGCAGGTGTCCTCAAAAGTTAGAAAACTCTAATGACTACCTATAGCTAGTCCTTAGCCACCAGGGGGTCCAGATCACCCTAAAACCTGGGAGGTCGCTACCTTTAGAACTCATGCAGTTCACTCAGCCTGTATGAATCCTATACTGGAATTTCTAACACTAGATTCTTCTCAATGGGTGGTGGTATAGTTGGTAAACCACCAGGAGGTTCTATCTCTAGTATAGGCCCATGTACCTAATGTCTCTTCACTTAGTGGATCTTCCTTGTGATCATGCAGTGTAATACTAGTTGATTGTCTTCATAAAGGCATCTTGAAATAAACAAGATGAACCACCATAAAAGATTATATCTGGGGAGATGACTCAAGAAGGATATTTAAACCAAAACCCATTCCTATATGATTCATGTAACAATGTTTTCCCTATAACCAATGTCAATATGTACCTAGTTGAAAGGAAGTTGATTAGAGTCCTGGTGTATGGATACGTCCGCCGTCGCACCAACACTGGAGTCCCTAGCATGAAAGATGAACTCAAAAAACATAACACTATTGACCCAAACCAATATCATAGACTCCATTACTAAGCTAAAACCTCCTTTGATACCACTATGTCAAGACCTGACCCAATGGAGTGTGAACTGCAGCTACCTCAAGCTCACCTCCAATAGGCCAGGGGATGACGACCAACACCGAGTAGGCATATCACACACATGGGAGGAATTATCCTAATGTACCTACATAAACACACACATCCAAGTCCATACAATGCTGAAATTTAAACAACTAAAACCAATGCATTCATACGTCTATGATCCCAAAATTAGAGTATGGTAGTAAAGTACTGAAAGTGATAAAGGGTCCAAATACAAGCCCCCCCAAAAAACTAAAGAGAGTCCAACCTACTCCAAGGGAGAGGAATACTATTAAATGAAACCACCCAGAAAACACATTAGTTTGTCAAGATCAACCTATTCTCCAATAGACCCCTATCATCCCTGGACATCGTTAAATGGGCCATCGTTTGTATAATACATGACACATGCAGGCAGATCCCATACAGGGGTGAGTATAAAAATACCCATTAGGACACCCTGAAAAGTATAAACATTAATAATAAAGAGTAGTCATCTCATAATAATGATATAACAATAAATTCATAAACAAGAACCCATATATATCCAGGAAAGGTATTTCACTTCCAGGTGGTCACAACCAACTACTAGACACATTATTCTACTCGAATTAATGATTATTCCAAGAGAATCCACTCATTGAGTCATGATATCACTAGAGGCTCTCATCCAAGAGGTCATGATCCTTAGTCCCCACCTAAGAAAGCTCACTGGTCTCTGAAGACCTTGATACTCAAATAGGGGATCACACCCAAGACCACTAGGGGACACCACAAACCCAATCCAGATCAACCCTCTATGTAGGGGATCATACTCTAATGATATCGTAAACCCTACTAAAATGAAATTCTATATGGAGGATTAAATAGTTTACCAAGTAGGTCATTCCTATTCCAAAAACCCCACCTAGGTTATAAGATGATAGAGGATCACACTCCAATCTCACAAAGGGACACCACCGACTCTATCTAAGAGTCATTCTCTATAAGGGATCACAATCAAGAGATATGGATGTAATGCCACACTATACCCTTGAGGGGATGGACCAAGTGAATACACTCAATCGATAATAGTCCATAATGAAGAAATAAAGGGATATAAACACCCTAAAAGGGGTTACATAGTGTGTACTGGGGGTATAAGAAATTTCTATCCAAACCCTAGTCTACCCATGTGGTTCTTCCTCACATGACATGTAAATATCCATATAAACAATGTGTAGGAATAGTACACAGTGTGTAGAGATCACCTAACACTCTACCCCTGCCGCATGGTCATGGGTGTGTAAACCAGACTGTGTATGTGTACTATGGTTGTGTCTATGTACTTTGGCCTACCCTTTCTCATGTAACATCTAAGTTACAAGATTATCCACTAAGAACGAGTCACACATTGTGTGACAGGGTCACATAGAATGTGATATTTCACTCTCCATGGAAACCCTAGTGCCGCAACTAGGGGTCCCACATGGTGTGTAATTTTAAATTACATGACGTGTAACCTGGTATTTCTATATCCCTTGAAAGAGCACTGTCGTGGGCACCCTCAAATGATTAATGTGATTTTGGGGTACTTAGGTGCAGCAGAGTGGCTGACCAAGGTCGTCTCTCAAAGGAGGAAGTAGATTTAAAACAACTTTTTAAAGGTATTCTAAAAATAAAATAAAAGAGAATAAAAAAACTACTTGAAAGGACGGGGGATGGTTATAGTTTATGAATCTAGAAGAAGTTTTCTTGAAGAAGATTATATTTTTTTGTTTTTAGTTTTGAAATGAAGTTCGATTAAAATGACACAACAAAAAGATGTTTTTTTAGAAAATATTTTAAAAGATGTAATCGATCTAACTCTACCTATTCACTCTATTATTAATCATTATCATTTAAATTAACATTAACTTAATTATGATCCCTTAATTTGTTAAATCCCGAACCCTACAAGAATTAACTTTACCACAAAGATGAAATTAATTAAACCCAAGGCTAGCTTCAGAACATGCTATCGTAACACCCTGATTTGATTGATGTTCTAAGGCTAGCTTATGGTTAGTGGTAAATTAAGGCACATAACCACTCTGGAAATGAGGATTAATTGAGTTTAGGGATTGTATTTGAACTCTACAAATTGATCCCATGTGGTCTTGTATTACCGATTAAGATCGCGCTCTCACAATTCACACAAATCTTGAACTCGCACGTTTTGTGTTAATTGTTCAATTGTTCACTTAGTTTATTGTAATTTAAAAACTCAATTAATGGATCATGTTTAGTTAATTAAAGTATATAATTGATTAAAATAAATGAATGAAGAATGTGAGAGGTAGATCGATTAATAAAAATAACTACTCTTCCATGGGCGGTGTAGTCATCGTAGAAGCGAATTGTATTTGCAACGGTTTAGAATAGGTATAACCCAATCACACTTCTAATCTTGAGTTACATACCAAATATGAAGATTAATGAAGAATTAAAATGAACAAAATAGAGTAAAACAGAATAAATTAAAGAGGAACTAAGAAGTTTATTGAAAGAGCAAAAACATTACAACAAAGAGGAGGAAGAGAAGAGCAATTTGGAAGAGATCCTAGCTTGAAAGCTTCCCTCCTACAATGGTGAATTGAAATGACAAGGAACCACTTAAACTCTTCTACTAGTCCTCTAAGGCACGTCCCAACCCCCCCAAATGAGAAAAAAACTAATTTATAGAATGGAGGGGAGGCTAGGTTTAAAGAGGTTTCAAGTGTGAATGGGAAATCTCGGACAAATATTTTAATACAATTTTCACCGCCCATTTGACCTCCAAAACGCGTGAACCAGCTCTCATTCTAGAAGGATGATTTGTGGGAAAATGAATCCCCGATCTCCTGTCAAAATATGGGTCTAATAAAAGCAAGTATTAAGAAGTTATGACCCAAATACAGAACCTATGTCCATTCTGGAGAGTCCAGCGCAACTTTGACTTCATATCCCATTTTCAACAACCAAATGCACTCTTTAGCTATAGTGTCCTGAATAAAAGTTGTAGAAACCTAAGTTAGGAACAAAGTTACAAAATTTAAAATTAAAAAAATAAAAAATAAAAATATTTATCTTCGAAATACTACAGTGCACTATAAAGGGTAAAACTGGAATTTTCACTAAATTTTCAAATGAATGATCAAATCCCAAATATTTTATAAATAAACATATTTAGAACAATGTGAGGAAATTATATAATTTATTATTAATAAAATATTCAACAAAATAGTGTTTTATCAACTCCCCCACACTTACCCTTTTGCACTCCTGGGAAAAACCTCATGTCTAGTAAACATCAATATCAAATCAAAACCAATTTTAAAACACATATCCTTGAGATCAAACAATTACACACCAAGAAACAAAATATATCATGCCTCATAAAAAACCTTATTTAAAATTCTCCATTTATATCATTCAATATATTTCTACTTCATTTATCCTCCCATGCACAAAACACTTACCTCACTTGAATTTTCTCTCATCACACAAATATCAATTTTTTTTGCAATGTCTTTCTCATCCAAACTCATACAAGGGTCACCATAGGATTGATAAATTCCTACATCGCCACCCAATGTGAGTCAAGGAAATATGTTTATCATGAGGACTTTTCAGGGTTGTTCTGTGGCTTTCGGTTGGTAGGATTTAGATGTGAAAAATTCTGAGGCTGAATGAGGAGGGCTTGACTCTTTTTGAAACAAAATCGCATTAATCCAATTTTCACTTAAATATGGTCTTCTCCTCAATCCCCATAGTATCAATTCAGCTCCATAATCATGAAAAGTCATGAAAAGTTTACACCATTCATCATTTTAGCATAAAAAATGTCAATCTTCTCAAACATTATTTTCTTGAAAGCTCCAGATAGGCACAACTTTCCACCTCAATTAGAAGCTCCAGAAAAGGCACAGCTTCACTTGTCATGAAAGCTCCAGAAAAGGCACAACTTTCAATATAATGACTTTCTTCAGCAGAAAACACATCTCTTAAAAATTTAATTTTCCACCCAAAGTATCATAGAATGTGGTAACACAACACAATATAGATTCCCCCACACTTAAGCTCAACTAGATTATGCAATTTCACTTCAAGAGTTGGTTGGATAGGGAAAATTGGCTTATAATGTGGCTAACCTAACATGATGTGCATGGATTATAAGGAATAAAAGGATTAAATGTTCATGGTAGGCTATTATAAAAAAGTATTCTTTGAAATAGGGGCTTTAATACCAAACAAATGCCTCAATCATTTAAACCTAAGTACCTCAAACCCTCAAGTTTTGACAGGAATAGATCAAATTATGGTTAAATCAAGCATGGTTTGGTTCTCTCAAGAAGTGAGGTGAATGTAAAGAATATGAAAATAATGGTTCAGAAGCCTCACAGTAAAGTGATTTCAAATATAAAGACAGTGAAATGTGGCATGGGATTCAAAATTCAGTGTACTTTTCATGAAATTACTAAATATTTGAACTTGAAACAAAGTCATTTCAGCATTCATTTAAGCTTAGTTCAAGGGGAAAATTGTTTCACTTATTGATATGGATTTAAAAATGGTGATGAGAATAATTTCACCTCAAAAGTTTCAAAAACACACAGAAAATTGTAAAATAAAAACACAAAATTTGAAAAACACACAAATTTTTTTGTTTTGTTTTTTTAAATATGAAAACAATTGAAATTACTAAAATAAATGGTTCCCTCTCCCACACTTAAAATATTGCATTGTCCACAATGTGAACCCATGAGATGATATATGCACATGAAATGCAGAATTTTTTAAATAGGACAAATAATATAAAAGTGAAAGGGTTAGGAACAGCCTGATGTGCTCAAGTGATGATGGGGTCATGCAGTGTGATAAAATCCACAGTATCAGTAGGAAGTCCCTCAATGTATCTCTTCAAACGTTTCCCATTGACTGTAAAGATCCTTCTTTTGTCCTCTTGTGTGATCTCCACTACACCATAAGGAAAAACATTAGTCACAACATAAGGACTTAACCATCTGGAACTCAACTTACCAGGCATCAGCTTCAGTCGTGAACTGTAGAGAAGGACTTTCTCTCCAAAATGAAACTCCTTTTGTTGGATCATTCTATTATGAGCTGCTTTTGATCTTTCCTTGTAGAGCCTTGAGTTATCATATGAAGACAATCAAATCTCCTCAAGCTTTTGAATTTGAAACTTCCTTTGGATTCTATCTTGGGCCAAATCCATGTTGCATTTCTTTATAGCCCAATAATCCCGATGATCAAATTCCACGGGGAGATGACACACTTTCCCAAAAACAATCCGAAATGGGGATATACCAATGGATGTCTTGTATGCTATCCTATAAGACCACAACGCATCATCCAAGCGCTTGCTCCAATCCTTCCTATTTGGATGCACGGTTTTCACCAAGATTTGTTTTAACTCACGATTTGAAACCTCAGACTGGCCATTTGTTTGTGGGTGGTATGGTGTTGATGTTTTGTGTGTCACCCCATACTTTCAAAAGAGGGAAGAAAAATTCCTATTGCAAAAGTGTGTCCCTTGGTCACTAATGATGGCCTTTGGTACTCCAAACTTAAAGAAAATTTGATCCTTGACAAAATCTACTACAACATGAGAATCGTCAGTCCTGGTGGCCTTAGCCTCCACCCATTTACTCACATAATCAACATCAACCAAAATATACAAGAAACCATATGAACTTGGAAAAGGACCCATAAAATCAATTCCCCATACATAAAAAATATCACAAAATAGTATGGGTTGTTGGGGCATCTCATGTCTCCTAGAAATGTTCCCAGTGTGTTGGCAATGAGAGAATGAATTAAAAAACACATGGGCATCATGGAATAAGCTAGGACAATATAATCCAGAGTCCAAAACTTTCATAGCTGTCCATTGGGGTCCAAAGTGTCCACCACATGCAAGTGTATGACAGAATTACAAAACAGACTCAAACTCATGATCAGGAACACACCTCCTAATAACTTGGTCACTACACATGCGCCATAAGTATGGATCATCCCAAACATAAAATCTTAACTCACTATTTAATTTTTGGACTTGATGTTTCTTTAAATTTGCAGGGATTTCAGAGGTAACAAGGTAGTTAACTAAATCTACATACCAAGGATGCGTACCTGAGATGGAATAAAGATTCTCATCGGGGAAAGTGTCCCAGAGTGATACCTGGTCCAAGGTGTCATCCTCTAGTGTGTGAGTAAGCCTACTCATGTGGTCCACCACCAAGTTTTCTGACCCCTTTTTTTCCTTTATCTCAATATCAAATTCTTGAAGAAGGAGCATCCATCGGATCATCCTGGGCTTTTCATCTGGCTTCTTCAAGAGGTACCTCAGAGCTATATGGTCAGGAAAAACAACTAATTTAGAGCCTAATAAATATGAATATAATTTATCTAAAGCAAATATGACAGCAAGAAACTC
Organism: Viscum album; assembly: GCA_963277665.1. Taxonomy (NCBI): domain Eukaryota; kingdom Viridiplantae; phylum Streptophyta; class Magnoliopsida; order Santalales; family Viscaceae; genus Viscum; species Viscum album. The sequence continues at coordinate 1,286,373,177 of OY728140.1, forward strand.
CTTTTTCGTGGTTGTGTAGTTTGATTGGGCTGAATCCAGTGTCCTTGATGCATAGGTGATCACATGTGAACGTCCCTCCACCCTCTGAGATAAGACAACTCCAACCGCGATGTTGGAGGCGTCACACATAAGCTCAAAAGGAATCTCCCACCGTGGGGTCTGTATGATAGGTGGAGTGTTCAGACACTTCTTTATCTCATCAAAGGAAGTCCTGCAAGAATCATCAAACACAAAATCAGAATCCTTTTGAAGTAATCATGACATAGGAAGAGAAATCTTACTAAAATATTTGATGAAGAGCCGATAAAATCCTGCATGCCCTAGGAAAGATCTAACATCACGCACACATTAAGGATAGGGTAAGGATGAAATAATGTCTACCTTATATCTACCAACCTCTATCCCATGTTTTGACACTACATGCCCTAAGAAAATGCCATGCTCTACCATGAAATGACACTTTTCAAAGTTCAGGACCAGATTCTTCTCAATACAACAATTCAATACCTTTCCCAAACTATTTAGAAATTCATAAAATGAGGATCCATACACTGTAAAATCATCCATAAATACCTCCATGCAAGTCTCAATAAAATCAGAAAAAAATACTCACCATGCACCTCTGGAAGGTACCTGGGGCGTTGCAAAGTCCAAATGGCATCCTCCGGTAGGAAAATGTGCCAAATGGACAGGTGAATGTAGTCTTCTCCTGATCCTCTGGAGCTATATGAACCTAAAAATATCCAGAAAATCCATCCAAGAAATAATAGTGTGTTTTCCCAGCTAGAATTTCAAGCATTTTATCAATAAATGGGAGGGGGAAATGGTCCTTGTGAGTGGACTAATTTAGTTTCCTATAATCAATACACACACGCCAACTGTTTTTCACCCTCATCGGAACTAACTCATCTTTCTCATTTTTAACAATAGTAACACCACTCTTCTTAGGCACAACCTGAATAGGACTTACCCACTGAGAATCTGAAATGGGAAAGATTATACCAGCCTCGAGCAATTTCCCAAATTCTTTTTTAAAAACTTCGAGGAGGGTGGGATTGAGTCTCCTTTGTGGCTGTCTCACCAGTTTAGCCCCATCCTCCAAGATAATACTATGCATGCAAATGGAGGGGATAATACCTGATATGTCAGCCAAGGTCCACCCAATTTCCCTGATGTTCTCCCTCAAAATATTCAAAAGCTTTTCTTCATGTTCAAAAGGGAGATTGTTAGAAATGATAACAGGTAATCTCTCACCACTCAACAAGTATGAGTATTTCAGATTTGGTGGAAATGGATTGAGTTCTAATGAAGGAGGGTGCAGTATGGATGGAGACATTGAAGGAACTAAAATATGTGCACAAAGAGCATCAGTATCAGAATAGACATCATCAAAATCAGTGAATAAAGAATCAAGCCATTTGGAAGGGAGATATTCAGAAATCATCATGGTAATATTATGGGGTGCTTTTTTGGAGGCTGCGGTACTGCAACCTCTCAGGAAGCGGAGATGCTAAGTGTTATTCATGCCACTGCTTTTGCTCTTCAACATGGGTGGAATAACTTATGGATTGAAAGTGATTCTACTACTATTGTTCAAGCCATTTGGAAGGGAGATATTCATCTTGCTTGGCCGATTACTACGCACTGGATGAATTGTCTTCAATCTCTCCATGACGTCAGTTTCATTGCAACTCATACTTACCGCGAAGCTAATATGGTTGCGGATGCTCTCGCTAATAAAGGCATTGATCGGACTTTAACATGGCTGGAGGAGCTCCCAGATAATCTGATGCCTTTTCAACTTAAAGATTGTAATTTGATCCCGTCTTTTAGACTCTTGTAATCCTTGTTTTCTTTTGCTAATAAATTTTCTCTGGTCCTTTGACCAAAAAAAAAATCAAATCCATCAGCATAATCAACATCCATGTCATAATCAGAGTGAACATGATCAACATCAGAATATGAATCCACATCAAAATCAAATCCAAGAGAGGATTGTGTATCAGCAACATGTGTGGAAGTGCTCTTAGACATCAAACTCGAACCAATAATCATAATCTCCCTAAGCATAGGACAATAAAATTGCATGGATTTTTTATTTGGTGGTTCAAAATGGGAGATAAAAAAAGCAGAATGGTCCTCTAAGGGGTACTTCATGGATTCCATGACATTAAATTCCACAACTTCATCTCCAAACTCCATGGAAAGTGTACCCTCATTGAAATTTATGATAGTTTTTGCAGTTTTGAGGAAGGACCTACCTAAGATAATGGGGGAATGAGAACTTACCTGATCATCCTCCATGTTAAGCACATAGAAGTCTGCTAGAAACATCATGTCTCTTACCCGGACAAGTACAGCCTCAAGGACTCCCGATGGATATACCGTAGCTCTATTCGCTAATTTCACCACTACTCTTGTCAGCTTCAACTCACCAACCTGTAAAGAAGATAACACAGAGCGAGGCATCACATTTATGGAAGCTCCCAAATCACAAAGTGCATCAGAAAAGTGCAACTCCCCTATGGTGCATGGGATGGTGAATGTCCCTGGATCCTTTCACTTTGTTGGCATTGCTAGAGTTGGTGTAATGAGTGCTGAAACATTCTTTCCAAGATTGATCCTCTCATTTCCCTTGACCCCTCTTCGATTGGTGCAGAGTTCTTTTAAGAATTTGGAATACCTCAGAATTTTCTTAATGGCTTCAAGTAGAGGAATATTGATCTACACATGCTTTAATGTGTCCAAAACCTCATTTTTCATTACTTCTTTAGCTATCTTCTTGGTTTGAACAACCCTGTTTGGAAAAGGAAGGGGTTTAGGAGGAACATCATCAATATTTTTCTTACCTTTATCTTTATCCTTGGATTTCTCATCAGTTGGTTTGGAATGAAGATTCTCTGGAGTTGAGGTGAATCCCAGTGGAATGATAGGTGGAGAATCATCAATTTTTTTCTTCCTGCTTCTCAATGTAATGGCACCGACATTCCCCTTTGGATTTGGAGTGGGTTGGGAAGGTAGATTTCCAGAATTCTTACTTACAAGTTCATAGAGGGCAGTGGCAATCTGGCTCATTTGATTCTTCAACTCCCTCAACTCCAAACCTTGACTCTTCAGTTCATTCTGTTGATTAAGAAAAATTTGCTTCAAAAGATCATCAGTGTTAGAGTCTACCTTGTATTTGAGATTCCCTTGTTGCTGACTTGTTGAAGTTTGAGCTTCGAATCTCCTTTGGGGTTGTTGAAAACCCTATTGGTAAGGTGGAGGCTGCTAGAAGTTTTGTTGAAAAGGGGGCCTTTGCTGTTGCCCAGAGCCATACCTCATGTCTGATTGATCCTTCCACCCTTGGTTCAATGTTGGTGCAAAGGAGTCATACTTCTGTTGGGGATGTGGTTGTTGTTGTTGCTGATATGGTCTCCCAGGGAATACTTCTGCACAATCTTCTGTTTCTTGTAGTTGGGGGCAACAGTCAGTTGGGTGTCTTGTCTCAGTGAAAATGCCACAAGGCCTTGAAAGAGGGGGTAGATATGTCTTTTGTTCCAAATAAATTTTCCTCACCATAGTTGTCAATTCATCTAACTTGGTATCAATCAAATGACTCTCAAGAGAAGAAGGACTTGCCTGATGTACTCCCCTGACATGTGGTGTACCTCGATCACCAAATTGTTGGGAGTTTTGGGCCATCTTGTCGATCAATGCACGTGCAGCTGCTGGTGTCTTGTCCACCAATGCTCCTCCAGCTGCAACATCAACCATGCTCCTCTCCATGGGTGTGAGTCCTTCGTAGAAGTATTGTATGAGGAGTTTCTCACTGATTTGGTGATGTGGACAACTTGTGCACAACTTCTTGAATCGCCCCAATACTCATACATTGACTCCCCTTGGGCTTTCTTGATCCTCGATATCTGCTTTCGAATGGATGTGGTCCTTGATGCTGGAAAAAATCTTTTCAATAAAAGACATTTCAAATCATTCCAACATGTTACATCTTCAGGTTGCAAATAATACATCCAATCTTTTGCAGCTCCATCAAGTGAGAATGGGAATGCTATTAATTTGATTTGATTTTCAGAAACATTTCTTGGTTTTAAATTTGATAAAACCACATTAAATTCCTTAAGGTTTTTGTTGGGATCCTCACCAGATAATCCATGAAACTTTGGACGAAGGTGAATTAATCCATATTTCAATTCAAAGTCCGATTCGAGGTTCGAGTATGCAATACAATTTGGTTGATAGTTAATATCTGGTGCAGCCAATTCTCGAATGGTTATATTAAGTTCATTTCCATTATTTTCAGCCATTGGTTCTTGTTTTAATTTGGACATAGAAGTGTTTCCAATTTCATAATTCCTAGAGTGTAGGAATTCCCCAGTTGGGTAAATGTTGACACTTCCCGTAGACTGAGAATGATGGATTCGCGCCCAAAGGCTATGTTCAATCTCAGGGTCAAGATCTAAGAGATCCTCAGGATTAGTTCGTTTCATAAATCAAATAAATAGAAAAATGAAGTGAAGAAAAGTGGACCATAATAAAATAATAAGAAGTTTGATTTGATGGTCCAAAAAAAAGAAAATAGAAAACCAAAAAGATAATTGAGAAAGGGGAAAGAAGAAAGAAAGAAGAGAAGATAAAATATTAAAATAAAAGTAAAAAAAACCTCTAATTAGTTGAATAAAATACTTGCCTCCCTGGAAACGACGCCAATTTGAAAGAGCGCTGTCATGGGCGCCCTCAAATGATTAATGTGATTTTGGGGTACTTAGGTGCAGCAGAGTGGCTGACCAAGGTCGTATCTCAAAGGAGGAAGTAGATTTAAAAAAACTTTTTAAAGGTATTCTAAAAATAAAATAAAAGAGAATAAAAAAAACTACTTGAAAGGATGGGGGTTGGTTATAGTTTATGAATCTAGAAGAAGTTTGCTGGAAGAATATTGTATTTTTTTTTGTTTTTTGTTTTGAACTGAAGTTCGATTAAAATGACACAACAAAAAGATGTTTTTTTAGAAAATATATTAAAAGATGTAATCGATCTAAATATACCTATTAAATCTATTATTAATCATTATCATTTAAATTAACATTAACTTAATTATTATCCCTTAATTTGTTAAATCCCGAACCCTACGAGAATTAACTTTACCACAAAGATGAAATTAATTAAACCCTAGGCTAGCTTCGGAACATGCTATCGTAGCACCCTACTTTGATTGATGTTCTAAGGCTAGCTTATGGTAAGTGGTAAATTAAGGCACATCACCACTCTGGAAATGAGGATTAATTGAGTTTAGGGATTTTATTTGAACTCTACAAATTTATCCCATGTGGTATTGTATTACCGATTAAGATCGTGCTCTCACAATTCACACAAATCCCGACCTCACGTGTTTGGTGTTAATTGTTCAATTGATCACTTAGTTTATTATAATTTAAAAACTCAATTAATGGATCATGTTTAGTGAATTAAATTAGATCATTTATTCAAAATAAATTAATGAAGAATGTGAGAGGTAGATCTATTACTAAAAATAACTACTCTTCCATGGGCGGTGTAGTCATCGTAGAAGCGAATTGCATTTGCAACGGTTTAGAATGGGTATAACCCAATCACGCTTCTAATCTTGAGTTCCAGCCCAAAGAGGAAGATTAATGAAGAATAAAAATGAAAAAAACAGAGGAAAACAGAAGAAATTAAAGAGGAACTAAGAATTTTATTGAAAGAGCAAAAACATTACAACAAAGAGGAGGAAGAGAAGAGAAATTTGGAGGAGATCCTAGCTTGAAAGTTTCCCTCCTCCAATGGTGAATTTAAATGGCAAGGAACCACTTCAACTATTCTCAAAATCCTCTAATGCACGTCCCAACCCCTCCAAATTAGAAAAACACTAATTTATAGAGTGGAGGGGAGGCTATGTTTAAATAGGTTTCAAGTGTGAATGAGAAATCTCGGCCAAATATTTTAATACAACTTGAACCGCCCATTTGACCTCTAAAACGCATGAACCAGATATCCTTCCAGAAGGATGATTTGTGGGAAAATGAATCCCAGAGATCCTATCAAAATTTGGGCGTAAGACAAGTACGGATTAAGACGTTATGGCCCAAATACAGAACCTATGTCCATTCTGGAGAGTTCAGCCCAACTTTGACGTCATGGCCCATTTTCAACAACCAAATGCACTCTTTAGCTCTAGTGTCCTGAATAAAAGTTGTAGAAAATTAAATTAGTAACATTTTTACAAAATTTAAAATTCAAATAATAAATATAAAAATATTTATCTTCGAAATACTACAGTGCACTATAAAGGGTAAAACTGGAATTTTCACTAAATTTTCAAATGAATGATCAAATCCCAAATATTTTATAAATAAACATATTTAGCACAATGTGAGGAAATTATATCATTTATTATTAATAAAATATTCAACAAAATAGTGTTTTATCATCCCTCTATTTTACTCCTCTACATTGTTCTATGTGTCACCTTCACCATCTAACTCATCAAAAAACATAGATCCAATGTTGGTCGACCTTCTCGTTGTCAAAGAAAGAGATTCTGAGCTTTGAATATTCTCGGTAAATTCCCACACACATCGTTCATAGCTGTAATTTAGAATCCAGGATGAATTGGAACCACCGATCCATTCCAATCTACCTTCGATAATCCTTTTTCATTATCAAACCTCGATCTCACCCTTGATCATGAACCACACCCACAGTATTAATCCGTTGCACCAAAGAATGGGCACACAATGATAAAATACTTGGTAATCTTAAAAACATAGGCCAAAGAAAATGATCACGATGAATTTATGAAGAAACAAGGGAATAAATTCATAAGTCCCAAGATGTGAGGAAAAAACATTGAACATTGTTTGTTTGGCCTTGATCCATTTTCATAGATTTAGATGAAAGAAGAAAAAATAATCAATAGACAATTTAATAAACCATAAATAAATCAACTATTGATGTGTGAATCAATTATTGTTCATGGAATTGATCATATTTAATAACTAGATAAGAACGGGATGGAAATCACAAATCAAAATTCCTACCTAGATTTTGGATCAATCATTGATGAAGAACAATTCTGCATTATTTTTGTTGGTGATATCCATTAAATCAATTGGTGAATGATCCTTAATCGGATTTGATATGATGTCATCTTCCAATGATCCTCCAATGGATCCTACAAATCCCTAGGTTATGAGGCTAACCCTATGGTTGTGGCATAAATGTGTTTAAATAGAAGAGAGTGGTTTCTACATCAAAAAAAATAAAATAAAGTAAATAATTTAATTTATTTTGTTAATTCATGATGATGACAAATTTACCACAAATACTCGAGGCCGACATAGGTTATATCACAACTAGGGTAAAACCTACATTTGAAACTTAATAGTTCCCTCATATTTCTAACATGGTCTCCCATTCAGGAGTTATTCCACTTTTTCAGGAAAAATGAATTTGTGTGATATTAATATATTTCAAAAAATAATTTTGGGAACACTGGGCCTATGAATCTCACTCTGTCTCAGCGTTTAGCTCCTAAAATAATCTATATAATATCCAAACATAATACATAGAAAAATTAGAGTTTTTACACTAATCCAATTAAATTTATATGAAGAAGAAAAAAAAATTGTGCAACCTTTAAGTCTTCCCAGGGGACCTTACACCCAAGCACAACCTTTCAACTTTCCTAGACAACACAAAGATCCAACACACATTTCACTTGTAGCTATCCACTTAAATTAACACCTACCATATTACATATTTATTTTTATTAAAAGATAATAGAAAATTATATTTTTTATTAGACAATGAGATAAGTATCTATATAATATAAGAGTGTGCTTATGTTTTTTGGTTATGAGACACTCGATATGTTCATTGGTGATGGACCAATGAGTCAAGGCTCTGTGTGAATGATGAGTGTGCACATATTTTTTAGCTATGATCCAATGGAAATGTTCATTGGTGATTTTATAGTGATGTGAATTCATGATGAGTATCTATATTAAACCATTCCATTCCATCCCATCCAGATTTAAACTATGAAATTACCCTTTTATGTATTTTCATTTTGATTTAGACTATGGAGTCAACTTTCATTCCTTACTATATAGACTTAAAACATGATATAACCTTATCATTCCTCCTTGATGGTTTTAAACTCCCTACCAACCTCCTATATTGATTTAAACTATTGTAAAATACCTATATTTACAAAAAGAGCATGATGTGTCCTATGAACTAAGTGTATGGTGATTTAATTTATGTAGTGTCCTTTTAAATTCATCAGTGACAGTTGAACCTATAACCATAGGTTTTAACCTTAAAAAGGTGGTAAGATATGTAAATAAACCTGTATTATTATCAGTAATGATTTTATGTACATGTCTTAAAACTAAAAGAGTATCCCAAAATTGAAAATAAACTCATTTATGGGATGATTCAACCCACAATCCTCTTAATTTTTTTTCATGTATACCCCAATAAACCCATGAAACCCTTCTCATCCACACATAGGAGGATATATAGGAACTCTAAAAATAGGTAGGGATAAAAATTTTAGAAATTAAAATAATGAACTTCACATAAAATATTTTATCAATGAAAGAGATAGACTAACCATGAATATTTACTTATGATGATTCATTTTTTGGGTTGTTTTTTTATGGTTTAAGAATACAAAATAATTATTGGGATGATATAAATAGAATTTATATAACATAAAACTAGTGTAGAGTAAAACCAATGGCTACCAGTGATTCTATGACCTATAGTCACCATATTTCCATCCTTTTCATTTATATCTCCACCATTATAGAAACTACCTCTGTATTTGGGAACTAAAACTAGTTTTTCCAAAACTAGTTTCCCTAGTACTATATGCTTTGGTATAATAATACACATGGAAAGGCATGATAGAGATAATGTAGTGACTCATGAGAATCTCGAGGGGCTCATACCAAGAAATCCAATACCTCACTTGAGAGACAATAGGGGGAAGGCACCCCCATCATCACAACTGACTATTTTTGGGAGTCTCTTATGAACATGAAAAAAAACTCCTTTTATGTTTGGAGGAGGTAGATAAGGATGAAACATATGTACATATAGATAATTGTGATCCACCTAATGGGAATCCCACTCATCACAAACTTTTTCAGTGTTGTATAACACCCACCACCCCAGAGGTCATCAAAGATTATCTTCCCCCACTTGATTAGGCTTGAGTTCCCAGGAGGAGGTCCTACCAAGGTCAAGACAACCACACTACTTAGAGGATATATAACTCCCTCATTATTATTCAGGCACCTATGGTCCATCTCTTTATTTGGATAAGGAATAGAGGATACTTAAAAGTCACATGAGCATGTGTTCATCAAATTTAAAATAAAATAAATTTTAAATGATTATATATAGTATAGGGGAGACCCTAGATCATCTATCATGGAGAATTTAAAGATTAAAGTGTTAATTTTAAATAATTTTTTTAAAAGGATTTAAGAGCATGTGTGAAAATAGTTTTTAGTAAAACAAAGAAATAAAACTATTCATGGTATTTTTTAAAATGAAGAGGGTTTTAAGATATATAGGATAAGTTTAACATTGAAAGTTTACTACACATAATGGAATGTTTATGATTATAAAAAGTAAATATGGTTTAATGGAATTCTTTGGTTTAGGGAAACCAAGATCTTGAGTGTTATCTTTTCGTTTTGGAATAATGAACCTTGAACCAACCATAGAAACAACAATAAAATTGTTGAGGTTTTGGTATTATGCATGGAAGGAGGGTTTTAAAAGCATACTGAGATCTCAAGTAAGTGTGAGAGAAAAAGGACCCTTGTATTGTCTAATAAGAACAATAAAAGTTCTCAAACTAGCCAATTATGAAATGAAAAGTGTTTCATTTAATCATGGTAAAACAACACATTCAAAGTAGAATAATTTTAAGAAAAAATAAAAACATGTTTTAAAATAAAAATTACATAAAAATAGTATTTAAATTAGTGTTGGAACTCAATATCCATGTGTGTATCTCCATCACAATGATCACCCACTATTTATCCTAAAATCAAGAGGAGGAGGAGGCTTTTATGGATCTCTTTTTCATCCTTGCTCTCCCTATGGGAATGAGAAGATTCATAATGTTTAGTATTAATATAATAAACCTATAAATATATAAAATTATAGAGTTTAAATACCTTGATAGATATTAAAAATGAGATTATTTCTAATGATTTTACCAGAGCGCAGTGCCGTCCCTTATGCCTGGTAGCCGACACGCTGCTTTCTTATTTCCTCAAATTCTGGATTTCCAAAGGTGGGTGGATTTCATCACTTTCATCTGCGATGTATAATCCTTGATAAAAATGAGATGATGGGATGTGGGTTCCTCATTCCATGGATTACTCCTTGGATCTCATTTTCTAGTCCGTTTCTCCCTCATAGATCAAGTCATGTTTGTAGAACTCATTCCTAGTTCCATATCGAGGTGGATGTTGGTTAATTATGCTGCTACTGTCATGAAAGGTTAGAAAACTTTGGTCAATAGAGTATTAATGTTGGACACATACGGGCATGTATGGACATTGGGTATATTGGGAAGTTGTAAAGTCTTCCTCTTTTGGAGAAAATCTAATTGGTGAGTAATTTTATGTGTGGAACCTAAGCATCCCATGTAAATCATAAGGTAATTGATGCCATAGGTATAAGTATTTTGAGGCTTCTTACCTCATGTATCACATGTTTATTGTACGAGGTAGGTATTCTTGATTAAGGTGTGAGTTAAACATCTTGCGAAGATGGATCAAAATGTGTTGTTCATATAGATCAGGTCATGAGATTAACATCTTGTGGTGATAGATCAGAACATCCCAATGAGATGGATTGAGGCACATGATTAACTTATTCTAAAGATAGATCTAAATGTCCTATTGATATGGATAGGGTCACAAGATTAACATCTTATGGAGACAAATCAGAATATTCTATTGAGACAGATCAGGTCACAAGGTTAACATATTGTGGATACAAATCATAACGTCATGTTGAGATAGATTGAGTCATAGGATTAACATCTTATGGATATGGATAATAACATCTTATTGAGATGGATAAGGTCACAACCTTAATGTGTTGTGGAGATGGATCAAAATGTTCTATTGAGATGGATTGGGGAGTGTGTCTCTTGGAGGGATGATTTCACATTTGGAAGTGAGGGTTGTTAGGATTGAACCTCAGGGAGGAATCCTACATACCCTATTTAAGAGATAGGGATCAAAACCCACATAGTTTTATGTTATAGTTTAAGATCATGTTACAGGACCAGTCCATATAGTTTAACATCATGCGGTAAGGATGATCGTTTTGTGAAAAGAGTGTCAATGAGTGATGGTGTGGGGATTATGCATGGAATATTCCCTTTATAATAGTATCACTCTTTGGGGAATGATATGGGTCTTACATGTGGAAACTTCCTGTTGTGGGCATCTCATCCCCTAGCAAGAAAGTATGGTGTGATGATTAAATGTGAAAGTTTCCTAGGGGAGGAGGATCATCTTGTGGTAGGGGAGACAATGTAATCCCATGATGGACATAGATGGGGCATCCTATGTTTATTACACAAGTTAAGGATATAGTTGTACATCATATTTTGAGGACATTTTTGTGTTGTTTAACATCATATGACTAGGACATAGAACTTGGTAGTTTTACATCATGTAGATCAGATGTGGATGGGGTCACTCCTCGAGGGGGATTGTGTTAATTCAAAAGGAGGATTCTTCATAAGGAATAAAAGATTATATAGGTTCATATTTTCCATTGAATATTCCACCTCTAGGTATAATGTTACTATCACTCATGCACCTCTGGATGGGACATGGCATTGGCATTACCATGGAGGAGTGAAAATTAGGATGCCCGATGTTAGGGTACCTATGATTGGAATTAATAGGAATTATGGAACCAATTATTATGAGTAGTAGGTAGGATAGAGGCCTATTCCACACTTGGAGTGAAGTGGGAAGACATAAGAGTGGGTGGTACTAGTCGCACAAGCATTTAGGGTGTTCTCGAACTGGTCTTGATTTGGTATGGGGTCCTTGGGAACTCAAATTTCATTAAAGGGTGTTAGTTGAAAGGAGGAACTATAGAGAAGACTGGAGAAGGTTATTTCAAAAGTCTGGGGATTTTTAGAAGTTAGGGGTCTTGCTAATAAGTATGCTTCATGAAACATAGTGACCCTACCTTGAGGTAAAGTATTGGTTCCCATGGGGTTAGTTTCACAAAATATAGGTGTCTCGTAAAACCCCAAGTTCCACATGGGGATTTATTATTTAGAAAAGGTTAGGGTCCTTTGAAAATGATATCTCTACCATGGGTGAGATTCTCAAGAACTCATGTGAGGTTTTTTTGTGAAGGATGGCTACCTTGGGAAATCTATCTCCTCTCTCGCTCACGAATCTTCTGAGTATCTGTACTTCAGAGCATTTTATGGAAGATGAATTTTTTAGTCCCATTAAATATCACATATAAGGGGTTATTTATAGGCCTAGAGGATGCAAGGGTAGGAGTTTTTTGAAATATTGGGGTGTTTGTGAAGTATTTTTTAGCTTCATGAATGGTTTGGAGCTTTTCAAACAAGAGCTATGTTGCATAAAGGTTACTGTTAACCTTCACATAATCGAGGAATCATGCGAAATGGGGTTCCTAGAATTTGGACTTATGCTACGTGGAGGTTACCATCAAACCTCTATACACATGGGGGATTCTGTGAGCTACACCCATATGATAAGGTGGGGACCGTTGCAAATCTCATCTCTTAAGTGTATTTTTGGGTTGTTTTAGCTCAAATTCACTTTGAATCAACTGTTCCCTCCCTGACCCCTCCCGTGACATGTTTATTTTGGAATAACCCCCATCAAAATTAGATCTGATGAGTGGAAGAAGGGTTAGATTTTAAGGAAAAATCACAAAAAACTGGTGATTTTCCTTCCCTTCAAGAATCTCTTTCATGAAACTTTCCTTATTAATATGCCTATAAATAGGGGTAGGGGTTCCTTATGGGACCATGATATTTTCACGAAAGATAATCCCATTGATCTATTTTTGTGAAAATCACAACTTTCATGAGAGTTTTTGGAATTTTATCCTCACTGCTCATGAAACTCAACTATTCTTCAAAATTACTTCCATGAACCGACCTATGCAAACTAGAAAAATTTTATGGAATCGATCTTCATGAATATACCTTCACAAAATAGTTCCAAAAAAATTTCTATGTTCCAAATGAAATGTCTAATGAGGGTGTTAATTATTTTTCTAATATACTAAGGGATATGAATCATAATCTTATGAGTTGAGAGTGTTCAAAGTGCTTCGGATTGGGACACACTCACAACACTACTGAAGGTGACGCAATAGGAATATCTACTATGAAAAAGGCTGATTATATACGACTTTAGGCTGAGGGATGATGTTTTTATCCCCAAAAATGATAGATATGAGCCCATTTAATGGTTTATAAGCACTTATATATTGTACCAGTGAAATATGGATATTGGGGTACACATTCTAAAGGACCATGCATCCCTCAACGTGAACACTCTATGGAACCATGTTAATAATGTTAATGGGGAGGTGCAATACGTGGAGGAATATACTTCTTAGTATAAGAAAATCCTTAAATAAATATTTTGGGACCTACTCAAGGGGTGTACAGATGGATGAGATCTACGTGAAGGTGGGAAAATCAACAATGAATAGGCCTAGGAGTACTGGGCATGCCAGTCATACAATGTGTTTGAGGGAGATATAAAGTAGTTCGGGCTATATGAGGCAACATGGTCCTCAAAATTTCTAATATACCATCATATGGATCTTGTGTCGGAGTTGCTGAGAAGGTGGTAACTAGGTTCCAAAAATTTTTATATTCACTATAGAGAGGTTGGTATAAACTTTTTGGGTCTTTACTATATATCCAAGATCCTGATCCAATAAGCTATGTATGATGAATTCCTACCCATAGAGAATATGTTGGAGGACCAGGATAAAATTCTATCCCTAGCAAGGACTTTGCTTCACTTAGTACATGGGAGAGTGAAAAAAATATATGGATGAAGGATACCCCTTTCAAGAAGTGGTTCAATTATTTCCTGAATTATCTAGTAGAAAGGCTATTAGGGATTCCATGTAAGTTCCTTATGGAGTTCTAGTGAGGCAAGGACCACTCGTACTAGATAATCTTGGAGGAAAGATAGTGGTAGGTGTGGGGTTATATTGTGAAGTTTGAGGATCTTGTGGTCATACTGGAAGGGTTTATTACTGCACTGATCTATGGATGGATGATCCTAGAGTGGGATGTGCACTTGGGGGTGTGGATGAGAACCTTCATAATTGTATCACTGTTGGAAATGAGGCGTCACATCAAACTGGATATCTCGATATTAGAGAATTAGTACAAGATGATCTACCACATCATCCAAGGGAAGAATCAACTTCATGTGTGCATTCCCTTACACTTTCTATGTGGTTTGGTTGCCGTACACATGGGGGTATATGAGTATCCAAATCCTATCGACCCTCCTACTACAAACTTCTAGCCATCGATTCTAAACATCATAAGGTGTATCCCTATTAACTTGGGCTCGGTGGACACACTTGAAAGGTTTATCTAGGTGGAGCACTTTATGTTTCACATGTTACCACGTCTCACTGGGATGGTGAATGAAAAAGGTGCATGGACCATCGAGTAGTGGTCGCACATTATAACCTTTCTAGGTGGGGTACTGGTAGTGAGGGTAGACTAAAAGGTCATTTGAAATACCTACACCTCACACTGATTTGTGAGGAAGTTTTGGTGAATTCAATGGATAACTCCAAGGGTATAAATGGAGGTTCATTATGAATGACAAACCTCAATACTTCAATAGATGCGGCGTATGTTCACACTCAAAGATAAGAAGGGGTGAAGTGATCTACCACCACCCACTAATACCTATGGGATTATCCACAAGTATGCATAGAGTTGGGATAATTCATACTTGAGGGACATGATGAGGTGGTGAACCACTCATAATGGAAAGGAAAGAGGTTCCCTACCACCATGAGGTCATGGGAGAGTGGTAAGTAGGACTGAATATGGAGGGAGAGATGTGACTGATGAGATGGTGATTCTGGGCCCCAAACACATGGGATCCATAGGGAGGGGAGAACAAATAGGCCCGATGATCTCGAGAAGGTGGATATTGGAGGAAGGAGGACCCTCTAGGGTAATCCTGATGGTGCATGTAGAAGGCCCAGGGAAGTGGATACATCATCGAGATGTTCCCAACGATGCTATTTTTCCTAACACCTGGGAGAGTTGGCAAATTCATAAGAAGATCACCACTCCTCAGGGGGTGTGGCAGTATCTCATCATAAATGGGATATTTATCACTATATTGGGTCACATAAGAGAATACTTAAACACCTCCAATGCTGAGGTGATGAAATATATGGAATATATGTAGGATGTGGTCTACTCTCATGACACCATGCATCCCCTGACTGATTGGGTAAAGGTTCTTCTGGGCATGTATTTCCCTATGAGTATCTCTTTGGGTCACAAAAATACTGGTACAATTGAGGGAGAAAGATCAATAGAGTCATGGGGAATTGAAACCTATTACTACTTATCTAGATATGTACATATTTCTAAATATCAGGTAAATCTTATGTTCTTTGTACACCTTTTTTATATCAATCATCCCTTAAACTTGTTTTCTAATTCCTTCATTTTCTTGTATAAGAGTTGGTGAGCATGGAAGAATGGGTGGTTTGTGATAAACCTCAGGTAGAGGGATATGTATCCTCAAACCTCTAAGGGGTGAGTGTGGGGCCCCTACCTAATGTCATGGCCATAGGTGGACAACTGTTGGCCTAGGTGGTTCCTGTAACTGAGTTGATGACTGCTGGGGGAATGCCCTTTCTAGGGGTATTTCTTGAGAAGATTTTTGAGCTTCTAAACAGGCTATATCATTCCTGTAAGTATTATTTCCTTTTAACTTTTCCATTTCTTACTTCACCCTTTCTTCATCTGACTGGATTATATTTAAATGGTTGTTCAAAATGTGTTTGGATTTTAGCCACTAGTGTCGACGTCTGGGTTAGTGGAACCCAAAATCAAGGTAGCTGTAGTAGGTGCTTCTCTATTGGAAGAAATTTTTGGGTAGGTTGCAGTGTTTGAGACAACTACAAAGTTTCCATCAGAAGGGACCTTTGAGAATATAGTGCCCTGACCTTTTTTTCTACTAAAATAGTGCCCTCGGATAGTTAACCACTCGACCTTAGGCATGCCTACCCATACACTAAAGGATTCCAACTATAAAAAGTGTGTAAAGGGGTGATAATGGGGAGTCTATACCCTCAGAATGTGTTATATAATAATGGTATATATAAATATTAGGAAGCAGAAATGAAATAACATAAGACGATGAGACCAGTAACCCACTATAGCAGAAGAAATATCCTACAACATTGGAAGTAATTAATAAAACCAATCATACCAATTTTAGAATAAAACACCATAATATTCTACATATAGAAACATGAATCCAAGTCATGTCATACATGAAAATAAATAGAAAGGGATGCCTGTGGATGAGCACCAATATATACATATAAGCATACTGATACAAAATAAAGAATAATTAAAAGGTAAACTATAGATTATGAAGTAATCCAAAGTTTTTTTATATCTATCCCATGAAAAAGGTCTGACATGATCCCTATGGTCCATCTCCTGAGCTCGACCCCTTACTTGATTGCAAGAATATAAAGTTTACATGTATCATGAAGGTCCCATGTAGGGTGTGCGAATAATATTAGTAGGCCACCACCAAAATGTTCTTAACTTATATCTATGATAAGGTAGGTGTATCTAAAGTAAGTAAAAATACAACATATACATATCATACAATATATTACTTTCCTTATGCTCAATAACCACAAGGAAAAAATCTCTTGCTTCAGCCAACACCATTATAATGGTAGTTGAAAGGATCCTTAGCATATAGACCAAGGCATCCCCATATGTACAACAAGACATATATCCTATAGGAAACTCCTAAAATAATATCTCAGAACCATGTGCCAACTGAAACATCATGTCCAAAACTAGTACTTGATGTCCCAAAGGCACATGAAAAATAGATACCTAGTCCCTTAGATCTTAGATCATAAGAATCCCCATTGGCTCAAAGCATGATTTATGAGGAACAAAGATACCTTTCCTCCAAATAATAACAATTTTGTCTCAACATTCAATATCTTGAGGAATGATAATATCCATCCTCCCAAAAAATCTCAGCCCAACGGCCTCAGGTACGATAAGCCTCAACCCCCAATTGATGGTCTCAACATCATCACCTGATGTATTCTCACCATCCCTATGGATTTTTATGACAATCACCCCAACCATTATGGTGGTCAAAACCACCCTAATCCACATCTAACAGAGGCCTCTACCCACATGAGTGTCAACACCACCTCATCATATGAGTCCTACTATGTGCACACAAATCCAATAGGGCATCGACCAAATCATAGTGAGTGGAAACCACCAACAAAGTACCTAAGATAGATCATCCCAACACCTCATTCCCCTATGAACACGTTTCTAAATCTGATGGTCAACACCATCCATTATCACACAGGCCATGCCTATATCCCGACGACCATCTTTACCTCAACTTGACGACCAATTCACCCAACCAATGATCAACATCACTCATAGAAACCGGGCCAAGCCTAACCTGATGGCCAACATCACCTTACCTAGATGGTAAAAAGCATCTAAATCCTCAATCCATTCTTATCTATCCACCATGTAAATCACAAGCAATTAATATATATAAAACGATTCAATTTAATAAACAAAACACACCCTGGGCTAATATGCTAAAGTTTTGAAGCCACTAATTATGACCATACCATTTTTATACTAGGGAAAACATGCCCATAGGAACCCAATGTGATCAATTAATTAATTTAAATACTATGCGTTAATTAAATAGGGTACCACTAGGTCTACCCAAAGGATTTCTCAAGAACGAACCCCCAAAATACCCAAAATATAATGGAGAAAGAGAAGCACCACCCACATCATGTTGGTGGATGCTCATAAGTCTAAAATCAACCTATAACTCAAGATAATTTAGAATAAATCATCATTTTAGATGAACGTCCTATAAATAGGGTAAAATGGCTTACACATATTTAGCACACCGTATAGTGAGAAAAAAGAAGATAAGAAGTAAGAGGATTTGAGATCTTACACTTGTGGTTCCAACGTAACCAATGGTGATTGAAATAGAGGATAGATGAGAATATTGGATCAAATCATATTAGAGGAGTAGAAGATAGGAGTTCCCTGCTACACATGCATGAAATGGAGAAGAAAAGGGAAGAGGAAAGGAAATAGGGGGAAAGGGTATAAATGTAACTCCACACTTTTTAATGGGTTACATAGTTATCTTTCATAGTTTGGATAATCATGAACCAACCGTGTGACGCCCTCTTTCCAGGTACCCTACTACACATGCTTGGCTCACCTGATTTTCCAAAAAACACACCAACCACGTGTGAGCCTCTACTAAAAACTGCAAAGTTACCTACACAGCTGTTCACCCCTACATAGTTTTTCAAACTCTGTACAAAACACATAGAGGGCCTCATGGTTTCACCTAGGTGCCACATGGTTTTTCCAAACCATGTTCCCCATTATGAACACCTCGGAAAGCTAGTATTTCATCCTCCAACACACCCAAAACCCAACTGAAACCCTGAGGAAATTACTGAGGGTTAAAAAGCATCTAAAAAATTGACTTTGGTCAAGTAAAATCTCTAAATTAAGTTCTAAATATCAAGTAAAAAGTTTTTCCAACTACCAAAATAAAAAAGTTCAAATGGGTTGAGGAATTCAACCAACTCTAAAAACCATGAACATTACAATCTTTCCACCTTAACATATCTCATCCTTGAGCTATAAAAAATAAGGCTGAGATGGTACTAAACATACCCATATATTTGAAAATCAACTCTGGCTAACTGGGTCATCATGGACACATGTCAACTACCTCAAGAAATTCCCCACCTTATGAGTTACCAACCCTGGCCACTTCTCAACCCAAAACTTAAATAAATCTATGGTCCTATGACTATCCCTAGACTCAAAATTCCTCTTGTGGTGCATCATAAGTCCTTCACCTTATCAGGTTCTCAACTCATGCCTATGTCACATCTAACACCCATCAAGTCCCATATTTCATCAGATGCCCACCTTGTGCCCATGTCATACATGGAATCCATGAGGTCCTGTATGTCATCAGATGCCCAAATTTATTCCTAGTGCCTCACACATCACATAGAGACCACATTACATCGATGCCAAGATTCCCATGCACCTCAACAAAACCTGCAACACCTTGATGGAAAAAGTAAATATTGGTGCCACACACCTCATATATATATGTATGTAACGTGTCCACACTGATTCCAAACTACTAACACACTCCTGGTTAGTCCAAAATACATACCATGAACCTCAGGCACCCAAAACCAAACAAGACTAAAAAAAGGGACCAAGCCTAAATAAAATTACCCCACCATGCCCACGTTGCACCTCTCACCACTGTTGGCTCACTCGCCTCTTTGACCCTAGCAGCTCTACGACATGCACCTAGATTGAATCCCAACTGCCTGAAGTCTGGCCTCCCTATGGAACTACACCAGATGATAGCCAATGACCCCACAACTGGGTCCCACTGTCTCTTCCACAACCTCCATGTGCAGCTGAATCACGACTACCGACACCTGGTTCCATTCTTGGTCCAACCTTAGAGCCTTGAGTCTTCCCTTGTCTCGAAATGACGACTGTATGAGAAAGATTCCTGCAAAACCTATTGAGATGTCTGAACTGATCGCATACTCATCCCTCCTTCGGTGCCCTATCACACTACATTCTCACATGCCCTGGCTACCCGCACTAGAAGAATACCATAAAATACCCACTCCTCGATGGTATGATCGATTCCCTAGTCTGAACACCCTACTGAGACTCCTCATGGCCTCACTTCCTGATATTAGAATAATCACCCCTAAAATCATCTGAAGCCATCACCTGGATCAAATATGATCGGTCTGTCAAATTTCACTTAGATATGAGTTCTTGATTCACCAATTTAGAGAAATAGGCTAACATGAATATGTTTACCTTCACTTAAATGGTGTACCGTAAAACATCCTCAAAACGCCTCACCATTTAAATGTCATCACCACCATACCAGGTGTAAAATAAGACAAGTTAGTGAAAGTAGATGTATAGTCCATGAAGAAAATGTCTCCCTACTGTAGGATTAAGAAATCCTAATCTATCTCCACCCTCATCATCTAAGGGAAGAAGTGATCGAAGAACCTGGCATTAAATTACTTTCAATCCAGTCCCCCCTGTGTTTGACTTCCTAAACCTCCATGTCCCACCAACGCTTTGCTGGTTCTATGATAATGTATGTCTCCAACTTCACTCTTTGACCTGGGGGTGTCTCAAGCTACTAAAAGATGGTTTAAACTACCTCAATTCAGTTCTCATCCACCTGTGGTCCACCCTCAACCTGTAATAGTGATGGGTACTATGATTGGAACTTGCGAGTTAGATATGCCATGGAAGGCTCAACTCCATGAGCTCCCTTGTCGATACCCTGTATGACATGTACCAAGCTCTCCCTGAGATTCTCATAAATTCATGGCCCAAAATATTTCGAATTCTATAGTTTAACCACCTGTAATGAATCCTATACCAGTTCCTATACCTATGAATCAAGATTTGACTGACCATATGGGGCTTCATTCCGACCCTCAGGGGTCTTAACCTGTGCTCACTCATGCGGCACCAAATCACTGCTCGCCCGATTCCCCATCAGAATCTAACTATGTGGAAACCCACTGAATACCAAAACATGGTCAGGCAACCATAATGATATATATATATATATATATATATATATATATAACACGGATAAGGAAAGCAATAAAAAGAAACACAATCTCACCTCCCTTACTCTCCCCCATCGCAACCAGGTCTCATGACATCCGACCTCTTGGCCCCTTACCCACCCATATTAGAGCTAGGTATCACATATAAATATGGCCTCATTTGTAACAACCCAAACTTTTATTAATGGAAATTCCTCTTAACCTAATTAAATGTCTTATTTTGGTTATATAAAATGTGAAATTCATTGGTTTTATGTTTCTGGATTTTAAAATACCATTATTAATTGTGACCATTGCTAATATAGCTGTTGAACAGTGATCACATGATTAGTATAAATATAGGGCTTTTAAAAAATCCAATTTACTCAGATAAAAGAAGCAATGACCTCATCCAGTAGACTTGCCCCGTACGAAGCCCATTTATCAAAGATCAGAAAGGAGGTGGCATCATTGGGATTCTCTCTTGACCAAGCCCAAGCTAATCTTGAACACGCTACGTTTGAGCGGAATTGACTACGGGAGAAGTGGAAGTTAATAGAGATTACCACCCGAGCGATGTTATCCGAGCCACCCCAATAGTATGTCACCACCACACACCTTACTCTTCGGTATTATGTGGGTGTTATAAGGGGTTATGTAACAAGACCTTAGCACTATGATTATGTGCATTATTTTGTATATAATAATGAATATACATTCATTTTATTACTTTACTTTGTAAATAGTTATTTATAGTTAATATTCAACCAAGAAACCCATTTTGATGAATTAATGGTTTCTTTTGAATTAAAAAATATTTTAATAAAATATTGTTATTATTATTATCAAAATAATTTTTATTAAATATAAATTATCTTATAATTTTATGAATGAAATTGTAATTTTTATTAAGGTTTGAAAGCTGTTTTTTGTTAAAACACATGAATTTTTGATAAATATCAGTTTTTATTTTAAAAGTAAAAATTCACATATTTAGAAAATTATTTACATAAAATGAATATTATTTTTGGAATCATGATGTCAAAATTATCCAATGGTTAATTTTTCATAATTCTATGAGATAGTTGAATTTTTGGGAAAAATTAAATACCCTTTAAATATATAATGTGTTTTATGACATTATAATGACCCAATAGTGATGCAATAAAATACTATAACCATTATGATCAGACAATATATGTTTTATCATTAAAATAATGTGATTTTAGATTTGTTTTTTTTATTTTACAAAGATTTAGTGGACCCTCCAAGACTTATAAAACATTTTGTCTTTTTAAATTGTTTTCCTTGAGAGTGTGACTCACCTCCACATAAGCAACCCTATTATGTTAACAAGTTAAACAATTGGAATTATAAAATATTTTTTTCTACTCTCCTTTGGAAATAACCATGGGAAAAACCATGGGTTTGTTTGTGGTTTTGATTAGTTTAATGTGAGGTGTCCCAAACCTAAATAATAAAGAATTCCCTCTCCTTTCCTATATAAACCCACCCAAGCTCCCACTTCCTCTTCACTAAAATCCTTTTGAGTTAGACCAAAACCTACCATCCTATATCTAGAATCCTACCAAGATTCCCCAATCTCCCAAGAAGCCTCTCTAATCCTCTCCCAAGCTTTTGGGATCACACTTCCAAGTAAGGGATTTATTCCTTTCTCATTTTTGTCCAATTTTCTTTAAGTTGTTATGCCCTTTTGTTTTCAATTAAAAATGTTGGGGTATGATTTAAAACCTCCCCCATACTTTCCTATTTATGTTCAGATGATGGTATACCCCTTTATATCTCATTAATGCCTCCCATGTACACCTGTTACCATACTGAAATTCTGTGAGGGATTTCTCTCTCCTCTTTTACATCTAAGTAATTATTTTGTATTATGCATCTAAATTCCATTACTTTTGTTGGGACATGTATCTATATGACCAACTTACTATAAATTTCATGTACATATGATGAGACACCATTTTATCTTTCATCAACCATTTTCATGAATCTTTATGTCACGCCATTATGCTGCTGAAATTGCACTGTGTTTTTCCAAGCCAAGATCATTATGTAGTGAATACCATACCCATATCTATATCAAGGGTATTCACCTTTATACACATATAAATATTGAATGGTACTTTCATGTATTTATTCCAAATTACTTAATCATGGAATAAATTATGATGTTGATTGATTCCATGTTATATGATCCATGTGGCACACTTATGCGTGAAATGAAATGTTTAAGAAGGGTGTGCTCTGATAGAACTCCAATGCATTGGGTAAAGTATAGTATCATGATACATCATGTGAAATGAGTGTTGAATCATGATAATTCAAGTGAAATGAGGGTTTATTCGTACTTCATGTGCAATGAGGGTTTACTCATGCTCCATGTGCAATGAGCCTTGGATCATGCTAATTCTATGTTAAGTGTTATTGCCACATTTACATGTTATGATTATCATGATTTATCATGCATTTATGTTCATGTTTCTCTTGTTATCCATTTATATGAATATTTTCTAACATGTATTTTATTCCTTAGGTTATTCCATGTTTATTTCCTTACTGGGATTTATAGCTCACCCTTTTCTTATGCATGTCCTCAGGTTATCCCATGCAATTCTAAGTACGAGGGAATATAGTGGTCATGTAAAGGAAGTTTTCAATAAAGATATTTTATTTCATGTTTTAAGTTGTTATGTAATGATACTAATCCACAAAGACACTAGAACTCTCGATCTTCTATGTTGTATCAAGTGAAGTTTATGTAATAAATCATGTTTAAGTTTGTAATAAAAGCAGAGTTGTTATAGTTGGTATCAGAGGATAGGTTTAGTTATTTTTGGGATTTAGAATTAGAAAACCCTAGTGAATCCTTAGAGACAAGACTAAGTGTAATAAAAAAATCCCTAAGTTTTGGTGAGTATTGAGTAATTGGTTTATCAAGCAACTACATCCCTGTCTAGATACGAGTAGGTGGAGGTGGCTCTGGCAGAGATGCATCCTAGGGGTAAAACCTGAAAACACCGCTTTGAGCTATAATCGAACGGGAACTGGTGCATGACAACGAGCCTTGCTACACTCTTGGTTATGACACTCCCGGGGGATATGCATTGGTAAATTCAAAAGCTTAATATGAACCATTATTAAGAGAATAAAAAAAATTCCCTAAGAATATATTTTAGAAAGTAGATCATGGATAACATAGATTGAAGCCTATATATTTATAAGTTAAGGAAATAAAAGATTTTTATAAGTCATCTGTTTTTGGATTACCCTTTATGTGTTACCCTTAACTTTTTTTTATTCCAGCTAATGGCCGTTAATAGTA
The DNA here is from genome assembly GCA_963277665.1 of Viscum album. NCBI lineage: Eukaryota > Viridiplantae > Streptophyta > Magnoliopsida > Santalales > Viscaceae > Viscum > Viscum album. The sequence goes on from OY728140.1 coordinate 1,286,397,550, forward strand.
GGACTCGGGCTAACAATCGATGTGAAGACCAATGTGATGACTTTTCTAATGAGATTCCCAATCCGATGGGAGTGGGAATCATGAACTTTGTCATGATACTCTCTTAGTTAACTCAATATTTGAATTGAAACATGGGTCAAGAGAACATTCAAACCCCCCTAATAAAGAACAAGTCAATATCGAGAGCTTCATGAGATAAAGGTCTCCAACTTTTAATGGATCGTCTGATCCCTCAATCACCAAACAATGGATCAACTCCATTGAAAAGATCTTTTCCATCCTTTAATGTTCTGAATAGGAGAAGGTTCTTTTGGCTGCTTATCGTATGGATGGTGAAGCTAATCAATGGTGGACATTGATCAAAAATAAGAAGCCTGAGGAGGAGATAGAGGCATTGGAATGAAAGGATTTCTGGAAGATGTTTTTTGATAAATATTTTCCACACACCCTCCGGCTTAATATGGAAAGGGAATTCCTTTCCCTAAAGCAAAAAGATGACGAATACGTCGGAGCGTATGAGGAAAACTTCACAAGGCTTGCATGATATAATCCTGGTTTTGTCATTACCCTTGAATGCAAGGTTGACCACTTCTTTAGTGGGATAAAACCTGGCCTGCAGAAATCCTTGGCGATACGCCACTTCGAAAGCTATGAGAAAATTGTCCGACGTGCCCTCAAGATTGAAATGGAGATCAAATAACCTCAGGGGTATCATGGGGATAAGAAGAGTAAGGTGGACTTCAATTCTGGAAGGCCAATGGAAAAATCCAACGGTGCTAAGAAAATCCAGTACCAAACTTGCCAAAGGTGTGGAAAGAATCACCCCATAAATTTCTTGAAGGGGATGAAGAAATGCTTTAGGTGTGGAAGATAAGGAAACCTAGATATTAACTGCCGACAAGAAAAAACTACGGCTGCGACAGAGGAGAGGAAAACTCCATTCGAATCTCAACGCTTTATTCATTGCTTCAAATACAAATAACCAGGTCATATTTTAAATCAATGCCCTAAGCTAAGGGTTTTCAGAGGCAACCAACAACCTCCAAGGTAGCAAGGGTGAGATTTTTCCATCACTACTGCCAAAGTGAACCCCGAAAACGAAGTGGTGACAGGTACGCTAGTTATTCATTCAATAATAGTGAACATAATTTTTGATTCAGGTTCTACACATTATTTTATATCCCAAAGGTTTAGTAGAACAATCCCAACACCTCCACAAATCATGGAAGTAAAGATTTCGGTGAGTACAACAAATGGGGAAATCATTTCATCCCATGAATATAACTCTTCCCCTATCATAATCTGTGGATTGAATTTCCCAAAAAACCTTGTAGTACTCCCTCTAGTGGAATTTTATGCAATTAATGGCATGGATTGAATTTATTTATATAGATCCAACACAAATTTGTGTGAGAGAGAAATCACTCTCTATGTGGATAATCGACCCCCGATTCTATACAAGTGCAAGGAGGATGATGAATCTTCTTTAGATCCATCATCTCAAGAATGGATATTACTACCCTATGAGCACGCGTATCTAGATCAGATGATTGATTCTAATTAGGCAACCATCCTTGAAGACATTCCTATTATGAGGTAATTAGATGAAGTATTTCCCGAGGAATTGCCTAGTCTTCCTCCTAGAAGAGATGTTGAATTCTCAATTGATATTATACCTGGGGAATTGCCAATATCCAAGACTCCGTATAGAATGGCTACTGTGGAGCTTGAGGAGATGAAGAAACAACTACAGGAGAATTTGGATAAAGGGTTTATACACCCAAGTGCTTCACCATGGGGTGTAACAGTCCTCTTCGTCAATAAGAAGGATGGGTCAATGCGCCTTTGCATCGATTATCGTGAGCTTAAAAAAATCATGATAAATAAAAAGTATCATCTCCCACGAATTGATGAATTGTTCGATCAGTTGCGTGGAGAACAATACTTTTCCAAGGTAGATTTGTGGTCAGGATATTATCAAGTAAGGGTGAAGAAGGAAGATATTCCAAAGACTATTTTTAGTACAAGATACGGGCACTACGAATTCATAGTAACGCCTTTCGGACTCACTAATGCTCTAGAAATCTTCATAGACTTGATGAATAGATTATTTAGAGATTACCTAGACAAATTTGTGGTAGTCTTTATAGATGATATTCTAATATACTCAAAAACCAAGGGGGATCATGAGGAGCATCTAAGAACTGTACTAGAGACCTTGCGAAAGGAGAAGCTCTATGAAAAGTACAGAAAGCATGAGTTCTGGTTTAAGGAGGTCTCATTCTTGGGCCATATCATCACAAGAAATGGGATATCTGTGGATCCCTTAAAGACAGCTACAATAGTGGGATGGTTGAGGCCAACATCGGTAACATATATCTGTAGCTTCTTGAGGTTAGTTAGATATTATCGACGATTTGTAAGAAATTTCTCACGATTGTCCAACCCTCTTACCAAGATAACTAGGAAGGGAGTAAGGTTTTCTTGGAGTGATGAATATGAAGAAAGCTTCAAGGAGTTGAAAAGTAGGCTTATCACTGTGTCTGTGATCACTTTACCCAAAAGTGGATAACTTTTTGTGGTATTTAGTGATGATTCGAAGAAGGGACCAGGCTTTGTGTTGATGAAAAATGACAAAGTCATTACCTATGATTCAAGGTAATTAAAAGTTCATGAGCAGAATTATCCAACACATGATTTGGAGTTGGCTACGGAAATCTTCGCTTTAAAAATTTTGTGGCATTATCTCTTTGGGGAGAAGTGTGAAATAAATACGGACCACAAAATCCTTAAGTATATATTCACACAGAAAGAGTTTAACATGCGCTAATGAAGATGGTTAGATCTGATCAAAGACTATGACTGCTCAATCCATTACCACCCTGGGAAAGAGAACAAGGTGACATATGCTCTAACTAGAAAAGACCCAATGATTTTATCATTGGTGAGAATTGAGAAGGATACAATCTTCTTAGACTTGATGAAAATTGATATGGGAATCATAAAGAAGGGAATATCATCAATCCTTTCACAAATTATTGCTCAATTGTCTCTTTTAGAAAGGTTAAAGGATAATCAAATGGATAATGTGGGAATTTAGAATAAAGTGGAAGTTATCAGAAAAGGGAAATCCTTGGAGTACAATGTTAATGAAGAAGGAATTGTGAGATTTGGGAAAAAAATATGTGTTCCATCAATTCTGGAGCTGAAGAAGGAACTTTTGGATGAAGCGCATAGTTAAAATTTCTCTATTCACCTAGGAAACACAAAGATGTATCGAGATATCCTAGAGAATTATTAGTGGGATAATATGAAGAAGAAGATCGCTGAGTATACATCAAAGTGCCTGGTGTGTCAGCAAGTTAAGGAAGAGAGGCAGAAGTATAAGGGGATGATGCAACCATTTCCCATACCAGCATGGAAATGGGAGAACATAACCATGGACTTTGTCACTAGACTTCCAAAGACATCTAAAGGCAAAAATGAAATCTGGGTTGTTGTGGATCATCTTATAAATTCTGTACACTTCATTTCAATTTGGGAGGATTTCTCATTGTATCAACTGGTACATATATAAATCAGGGAATTGGTAAGGCTGCATGGAGTACCACTATCTATTGTATCTGATCGAGATCCAAGATTCACCTCTATGTTTTGGAAGAGTTTTCAACATTCTCTAGATACTGAGCTGAACTTCAGTATGAATAATTATCCTCAAACTGATAGCCAATCCTAGCTGACTATCCGAACACTTGAGGACATGTTAAGAGCGTGCTCAATGGACTTCAAAGAAGGATGGGATCAACATATTCCTCCAATTGAGTTCTCTTATAAAAACAGTTTCCACTCGAGCATCTGAATGGAACCATATGAAGTCCTATTTGGGAAGAGGTGCAGAACACCGACATGTTGGGATGAAGTCGGTGAGCGTAAGCTGCTAGGACCAGAAATGGTCGATGAAATGGTGGAGAAGGTGAAAACCATTCAGCAGCATATCAAAGCATCCCAGAGTCGACAGAAGAGTTATGCAGATAATCGTCGATGGGAACTTGAGTTTAAATTTGGAGACATAGTATTTCTACACATATATCCATGGAAGAAGGTCATGAGGTTTGGAAAGAAAGGTAAGTTAAGTCCCAGGTACATCGGCCCCTTTGAGATTCTTGATCGTGTCAGGGCTGTGGCCTATCGACTAGCACTTTCACCTACCATGGACAAAGTACATGATGTATTTCATGTATCCCTCTTAAGGAAGTACATACTAGACCCTTCACATGTACTCTCTTCAGATGTAGTACAATTATAGGATGATATTTCTTATGAGGAGCAACTAGTGAAGAACTTAGATCGTAGAAAAAAAGTTCTACGAAATAAGACAATTCCCCTCATCAAGGTGTTGTGGAAAAAACCACAAGTTTGAAGAAGCAACATGGGAATCGGAGGAATTGATGAAGCGAAGTTACCCACATTTGTTTTAGAGTGGGAAAAGGAAATTTCAAGGGAGGAATTTCTAAAGGGGGGAAGATTGTAATGACCCAAACTTTCATTAATGGAAATTACTCTTAACATAATTAAATGTATTATTATGGTTATATAAAATGTTAACTTCATTGGTTTTATGTTTCTATATTTTAAAATACCTTTATGAATTGTGACCATTGCTAATATAGCCATTGAATAGTGATCACATGATTAGTATAAATATAGGGCTTTAACAAATCCAATTTACTCAGACAAAGGAAGCGATGGCCTCATACAGTAGACTTGCCCCATACGAAGCCCATTTGTCGGAGCTCAAAAAGGAGGTGGCGTCATTGGGATTCGATCTTGACCAATCCCAAGCTGAGCTTGAACACATTAAGCTTGAGCGGAACTGACTACAGGAGAAGTGGATGTTAATAGAGATTACCACCCGGGCGATGTTATCCGAGCCACCCCAAGAGTCTATCACCATCGCACACCTTACTCTTCAGTCTTATGCGGGTGTTATAATGGGTTATGTAACAAGACCTTATAAACATGATTATGTGCATTATTTTTTATATAATAATGAATATACATTCATTTTATTATTGTTACTTTGTAAATAGTTTTTTAGTTAATATTCAACCAAGAAATATATTTTGATGAATTAATGAATTTTAGAATTAAATAATATTTTAATAAAATATTATTATTATTATTATCAAATTACTTTTTATTAAATATAAATTATCGTATAATTTTAGGAATGCAATTGTAATTTTTATTAAGGTTTGAAAGATTTTTTTGTCAAAACCCGTGAATTTTCGATAAATGCCGGTTTTTATTTTAAAAGTAAAAATTCACATATTTAGAAAATTATTTATATAAAATTAATATTATTTTTGGAATTTGGATGTTGAAATTATCCAACAGTGAATTTTTCATAATTTTCTGAGACAGTCGATTTTTTGGGTAAAAATTAAATACTGTTTAAATATATAATGTGTTTTATGACATCATAATGACCCAATAGTGATGTAATAAAATAATATAAATATTATTATCAGAAAATATATGTTTTATCATTAAAATAATTTGATTTTATATTTTTTTTATTTATTTCACAAAGCTTTAATGGACCCTCCAAGACTTATAAAACATTTTGTCCTTTTAATTTGTTTTCCTTGAGAGTGTGACTCACCTCCACATATGCAAACATATTATTTTAATAATTTCAAACATTGTAATTATAAAATATTTATTTCCAATCCCCTTTGGAAGAAACCATGGGAAAAAACAATGGGCTGGTTTGTGGGTTTGATTAGTTTAATGTGAGGTGTCCCAAACCTAAATAATAAAGAATTCCCTCTCATTTCCTATACAAACCCACCCATGCTACCACTTAATCTTCACTCAAAGACTTTGGATTTCGACCAAAACCTTACCTAATATCTCTATAATCCTCCCAAGGTTCCCCAAGCTTCCAAGAATCCTCTCTCAATACTCTCCCAAGCTTTTGGGACCGCACTTCCAAGCAAGTGATTTCTTCCTTTCTCATTTTTTCTAATTTTATTTAAGTTGTTATGCCTTTTTGTTTTCAATTAAAAATGTTGGGGTATGATTTAAAACCTCCCCCATACTTCCATATTTATGTTTGGATGATGGGAGACCCATTTATCTCTCATTAATTACTCCCATGTACACCCGTTACCATGCCGAAATTCTGTGAGGGATTTCTCTCTTCTCTTTTACATCCAAGTAATTATTTTGTATTGTGCATCTAAATTCCATTACATTTGTTGGGACATGTATCTATATTACCCCTTAATTTCCATTTCATGTAAATATTATGACCCAACCTTTTCTCTCTCATCAACCATTTTCATGAATCTTTATGTCACGCCGTTATGCTTCCGAAATTGCACCGCTTTTTTCCAAGACAAGATCATTGTGTAGTGAATACCATACCCATGTCTCTATAAAGGGTATTCAACTTTATGAATATATACATATTTAATGGTAATTTCATGTATTTATTCCACATTACTTAATCATTAATAACTTATAATGTTGATTTATTCCATGTTATATGATCCATGTGGCACACTTATGCATGAAATGAAATGTTTAAAAAGGGTGCGCCCTGATAGTGCTCCAATGCATTGGGTAAAGTATAGTATCATGATACATCATGTACAATGAGTGTTGACTCATGCTAATTCAATTTCAATGAGGGTTTACTCATACTTCATGTGCAATGAGGGTTTACTCATGATCCATGTGCAATGAGCCTTAGCTCATGCTAATTCTTTGTTAAGTGTTGTTGCCACATTTCCACGTTATGATTATCATGCTTTATCATGCCTTTATGTTAATGTTTCTCTTGTGCTCCATTGATATGGACATTTTCTAACATGTATTGTATTCCTCAGGTTATTCCATATTTATTCCCTTACTGGGATTTATAGCTCACCCTTTTCTTATGCATGTCCTCAGGTTATCCCATGCAATGCCAAGTACGAGGGAATGTAGTGGTCATGTAATGGAAGTTTTTAATAAAGATGTTTTATTTCATGTTTTAAGTTGTTATGTAATGATCCTAATACCCAAAGACAATAGACCTCTCGATCTTCTATGTTGTATCAAGCGAAGTTTATGTAATAAATCATGTTTAAGTTTGTAATAAAAGTAGGGTTGTTATATCATTACCCCTCACCTACCCAAATTAGATTTAGGAATCACACATTGATTCGAGGTAGATGGGTAAGATGCCACCAAAGTATGCTATATATGAAAACACTGTTCAACTTCCTTTGTTGAAATTTTAAACAATTCACCCCCAAACATCATCCCTACCTACTACTATCAGATCCATGACCACATATACATATATCAAATATCATATCACATCACATACATATCTCATTGGAACCACATGCCTAGGTTGGTTGAGTAGAATACCACCAAATAAGGATAAATAAAACACTATTTAGTTTCCTTTATTGACGCTTTAGACAAACCAAACCCTCTTAACACAATCCAAGTTACCAATAATGATAAAAATAAATTTATCATTGTCACACACACACACATATCAAATCCTACGTGCTTATCAATAAATCATAAACAACCATCCATTTCTATACCGGGACAAGGGTCCATATCTCCTCCCTTTCTATATCGAGCCAAGGTTTAGATATCATAATAGATAACAATCACACCTAATTTAAACACTCTAGGTGAAAATAAAATCAAATATAAAAAGGGAAAAGTAGAACAACAATTTTCCACCCCTAGAAAGTCCCCCATGCATGGGGCTTCAGGCACCCAAACATGAGCTCTGAACCCAGTTCTAATAATACCCTAGTCTCCAATCTATCACATACCAAATATTAAGACTTATAAGGAAATAAATGAAACTCATAAGAGGTAAAAGAAAATCCTATGATACCATTTATAACAACCTGACCCGGTTTTCCACTCAAATAGTACCCCAGTCCGGTTGACCACTAGGCCTTAGGCATGCCTCCCTATATGAAAAATGATAATGACTTATATTGAGGGTGTAAAGGAGTGATGGTGTGGAGACTATACCCTCATGTGGTGTTATATAATAATGGTCAGTATAAATATAAGTAATTATAAATGAAATAACATCAAACGCTGAGACCAGTAACATGTTGTAGACAAGGTAATATCATGCAACAATAAAAGAAACTAATAAAAAAATCATACCATTTATAGATTAAAACACCATAAGATACCATATATAGAAATGTGCATCCAATTTAGCTCATACATGAAAATAAATAGAAATGGTCTCATATGGACGACCACTAGAATATACATATAATCATCCTGATAAAAAAGAAATAAGACTCAAAAGGTAAACTCTAGTTGATATAGGAACCCAAAGGTCCTTTCCATCCATCCCATGAAAAAGGTCCAACACGATCCCTAAGTTCCATCTCTTGAGATCTTTCCCTGACCTAATCGCAAGAGCATAAAGTCTAAACACATACCGAAGGGCTCATGTAGGGTTTGAGAATAATATGAGCATGCCACTGCCAATGTGTTCCTAACTTACATCTATGATAAGGAAGGTGTATCTAAAGTAAATAAAACGGCAGCACATGCATATTATACAATAACCTACTTTCCTTATTCTCAATATCCATAAGGAAGAGATCACCTACTTCGAACAATGATAGTATAATGGTAGTGGAGAGGATCCTTACCATATATCCCAAGGCATCCACTGATGTATAATGATTTGAAGATCCCTTAGGAACCTCCTACAATATTATCCAGGAACCACGTGAAAATCTAAACCTTATGTCCTAAACTAGTACTCGATGTCTCTAAGGAAAGACCGAACAGATACCCAGTCCCTCAAACCTCAGATCATAAGAATCCTTGTTATCTCAAAGCATGATGTATGAGGCACAATGATACCTATCCTCCAAATAATAACACTGTTGGCTCAACATCTGACATATCAAGGAACATCGATATCCATCCTCCCAAATAACCTGGCCTATTGACCTCAAGTATGAAAAGCCTCATCCCCCAACTGACTTTCTCAACACCATCACCTGATGGATCCTCACCATCCCCATGAATTTATATAGAAATCACCCCAACCATTCTGGATGTCAATACCACTCTAAGATGCATCTAACAGAGGCCTCTACCCACATGGGTGATCAACACAACCTCATCATCTAAGTCCTACCATGTGCACATGACTCCAACAGTGTGTCAGCGAAATCACAGTGAGCATAAATCAACAAAAAAGTACCCAAGACACATCATCCCGACACCTTGTTACCATATGACCATGTCACTCAATCTAATGGTCAAAACCATCGAATATCACATCGACCATTCCCATATCCAGATGACCATCATTGCCTCTACCCGAAGACCAATTCACCCAACTAGTGATCAACATCACTCATAGAATCTGGGAAAATCCCAACCTGATTACCAACATCACCTTATCTAGATGGTCAAAACCATATCAATCCTCAGGACATACCTGTCTAGTTCTCATATAACTCTCAAGAAATTCATATATTCAAAACAATTCAATTTAATAAACAAAACACACCTCATCCCAATCTTCCCAAGGTTTGAAGCCTATCACAAGGACCATAACATTTTTAGATTGGGGAAAAAACTTCCATAGGCATCCCATGTGATAAATTAAGTAATTTAAAGACTAGGTGTTAATTAAAAGAGGGTCTTGCTCAGTATACCCAAAGTAACTCTCAATAATTCACCCCCAAAATACCTGAGATATCATGAATAAAGATAAGAACCACCTACCTCGCATTGGTAGACACTCACACTTCTGAACTCAGCCTCTAACTTGAGTTGATTTGGAAGAAATTAGTGTTTTAGACGAATGCTCTGTAAATAGGGTAAAACAGATTTCATAGATTTATTGCACTGTATAGATAGAGAACAGAAGATAATAAGAAAGAGGATTTGATCTCTTACCTTTGCGATTCCAACGCACCTGATGGTGATTGAAATGGAGTTCGGATGAGAAGATTGGCTCAAAGCGTAATGGAGGAGGAAAATATGGGAGCTCCCTACTACAAAAACATGAAAGGGAGATGAAAAGAGAAGAGGAAAAGAAATAGGGGGAAATTTTAGAAATTTAATTTCACACTTTTTAATATGATTCATGGTTAGCTCACATAGTTTGTCTAACCAAATGCCAACTGTGTGAAACCCTTTGTCTAGGTACCCTACGACACATTGTTATCCCGCATGGTTTTCCAAATTGTGTTCCAATAATGAGTGATCCTATGTTAAAAACTATAGATTTCCCCACACGGTTGTGTGGCCCCTTATAGACTTCTTGTCAAACCATGCACAAATCACATGGAGGGCCGTATGGTTTCATCTGGGTTCTGCATGGTTTTTCCAAACCATACACCCCAGTATTCACACCCCAGAAATATGGGCTTTTGGCTTATGATACACCTGAAACCCAACCTAAACCCCAATGAACATGCTGAGGGTTAATATTTTTTAAAAATAATGACTTGGGTCAAGTAAGATCTCATAATTAACTTTCTAAGATCAAGTAATTTTTTTCCCAACCACCAAACTCTGAAAATTCAAATAGGTTAAGGATTTAGACCCACTCCAAAAATCTAGGAAATTACAGAGACTGTTCTATTAATAGAGGGGGTTGATATAGTTCCCAAAATGGGGCTATATGATGGGGATGTAGTGGTTGATCTTTTCACAAAAGTGACATTAGAGGTGACTATTAGAGCCGAAGCCTCAATAGAGGAGGCAGAAATTGGGCCAAAAAATGGGGTGAATGGGGAGGCTGCATTGGATACACTTATCCTAGAATTACCATTAGCGGTGACTATGGGATATAAGGCCTCAACGAAGGTGGATGGGATCATGCCATTAATTGAGGTAATTTAGGAGTCTGTAATGGATGATCTTTCCTTTGAGGTGCTGTAGGAGGTGGCTAGGACTTCCACTGCTGATGAGGGGGCTGACGAGGATCCATTTCTTATGGAAATAGATTTCATACTTCCAAAAAATATTCTTATTATGATCAAAACCTTTACATGTTGGAGGTATTTCTTCTATATGAATCCACACCACCTGATCAATTCAATGATTCTAGCTTAGATGCCATCAAGTTGAAATGAGTTATGTGTCGTAAGGCATGGAGGTACGTGCAGAACTTCATCACCCGCACCCTAATGGATGAACTTATAAACTAAATAGGACCCCCACCATTGGATAGTCAGATTGGGTATTGAAGGGGTGGATTCCATTAGTATCCACACACTCTCTCAATACATTATTTTCAAGTGGGAGAGTATTGAGTTGATAGTGTTCAACATCACCTGGAAAAATCCCAAGGATGAGGGATCCAAGGTGCCTTAGATAGATGAAGAAGAGATCACCCATTTAGAAGGGATGAATAAAGATCATGTAACTCTCCCTACCACTCAATCTAAGATTATCGGCCATCTAAAGACCCAATTGGAAGCAGTCAAGGCTAAGGATATGGATGAAACATCTCTGGTGGCCAATCGCCAAGCCAGACTTGACCAAATGAGGATCAGGGCCTAAGAAGTCCATACCAAAGATAAAGAAGAGGTGACCAACCTAGAGGAGTGAAAATAGACTCTAGAGGATACTCAATAGAGGCTAGTTGAGCTCAAGAACTCTATTTTTTGGGTGAAATTTAGGGGAATTTTGTTTCATCCCAAAAATAAAGGAGGGTATCCAATATTTGAATGTCCCTCCTAAACTTTAGTTGTTTTATTTTAAATTCCCTCATGCTTAAAAATGTTTCACTTATCACACATTACTGTAGCACTTTAATCACATTAATGACACAACCAATGATCAATCCCTAAGACCACATGAGTCATTATCAGTGTGAGAAACAAGGGGTTACCATGTTATTTCTCATTTATATGCGAGTGTTGAGAAAATTATGCACACTAGAGGTCTAAATTTATTGATTCACCAATTGGAGTTTCCTAGCCAAGTAGGGATATGGCTGGAGAGTGGGCCTCTCTAAACAGTCTATTTTCTTTCTCAACATGCACTAGTGCACAAATGAGGTAATATTGAGGGTGTTGAATTATACCCTAACAATGTGGAATGGAGAGCATGAATCGAGATTCCTAGGATTTGAAACACAAAGGGGGTGGCATGATGATGGAGGATAACTACTAACCATGTTTCAAACATAGTATCCATTATCATTTTATTGAGTATGGGGATATGATAATAAGGGTTGACTTTTAAACATTCTTGAAACATGGGTCCTATATCAAATTGTTCTCTAGAAATCTTTCAGGGTGTGTTTCTAGAATGGTAGGTGAGCTGGTGTGGAATGGGACCATTCTATCTAAGGGGCCTATTAAGACATTGAGGAACATGAGGATCCATATAAATGGACACAAAAAGTGTGGAGATTAGGTGATGTAATGTTCAAGTGGAGTTCAACACTATCAAAATTACACCACCACATATTTGAGTACATTGGGTAGGCGCATCAATATGAGAAAAGGCTAGAATCATCTTCCAAGGGTAGCATCGTCTCAGGTTCCAAGTGATGGTTGAATAACATGAAAATTTTGGTGGGTGTCTAGAACCAAAAGAGGAAATAGTATTCTACGGTGAGGTCAAAATATTCTCCACAATTTAATGTCATGAAATAAGGATGATGGACAAAAATTTTAATGCCGTATGGTGAGGATAATGAACAAACAATTTAACATCATACAATGAGGATGATGAACATGTAGTTTAACATCATATTGTGAGGATGAAATATACATATCTTATTGTTATATGGTGAGGATGATATATTGCACAATTTAATGTCATGTGGTTGGGACATTGGGATCTTAATTTAAGTTCGTAGAGTTTGGACCAAAAGGGGGAAAATATTTTAATGTCAAAATGATCAGACTATTTTTATGTATCAAAGGGGATATGTGTGGAATTTGGGAGAGGTAACCAATTTTAATGAGGAGCCTAGGAGGATCTTCTACAAAGAATATCCTAGAGACAACTAGCACAAAGTTTATGGACATGATTCTTAGACATAGGCTCTTAGTTTAAGGTTATAGAGTTCAGACTGATTTCAAATATTTTAAGGTAATAATGCTTGGAAAATGATGGTGTGTCTCGAAGGAATATGCATATTACCAAAGGAAGGTCACTTGATGTGAAGTGAGGGACCTAAGAGGCCACTAGATGCTGCAAAAAACATGATTGAGGTAAATTGAACATAATTTAAGGTCATGATGCTTGGACCATATGGTGAACATTCCAAAGGGGAATGTGTGGCATAATAGGATGAAAAACTTGATGTGAAGTGAGGGGGGACAAGGACTGATTTCATGCCACATGGTCCCGGGGTGACATGTAAATAATTTAAATTCATAATTATTGTACTTGGGATCCTAGTTTAAGTTCATAGAGTTCATACAATTGGTTCCCTAAAGTGTTTTTTGTGACATGAAAGAGTAGTAACCCTACATGAAAAGAGGACCAAGGGAGTACTTTCATCACACAAAACATAAGGGGCATGTTGCAAATAGATTAAGGTTATAATTCTTAGACCTGAGGGTGAGCCTCCCAAAAGGACATTTGTAGTGTGATGAAGTGATAACCCTATATGAAGTGAGGTACAAGGAGGCCTAAATTTTTACAACACATTCCTAGGATGAATTTCACATAATTTAGAGTTTATATTCTTGGAATCAAGATCCTAGTTTAAAGTTATAGAGTTTGAACTATTAGGATCTTGTTCTTATCAAACCTACTTGTAGAAATCTTTCTCACAACTCATAAGACCACATGATCCATGATCAGTGTAAAAAAAAACAAGAGGTATGGAGCTCTTGTTTCTTGCACGGGAGGATCAACAATGAGGGGATAAAGTGAATAAAAAATCCAAAGAGGGTGATTATGACTTTCAAAACTTAGATAAAAAAAAAGGGAATGAATGATGAGCTGGAAAAAACTGTTGAAAATGTTTGAAACATAGTAACTAAGCCTGTGTTAGTTTGGGATGGGGTGAAAAAATGTGGTATAGACCATTTAATAGGTTTGGAACACATTATATTCCATATGTTACTGGGGATCTTTCAAGGTATGAGCTTAGGATGGTAGGTGAGCTAGTGTGGTGTGAGACCATTTCATTAGGGAGACTATTCATATTGGGAGGATGAAGATTATCCAAATTTGAGAAAGTGAAAAGTGAAGAAGTGGAAGAAGGGAATGTCTCATAGGTAATATTAGGTTCCATGGGAGGTCTTCTACCATGCGCTAAAATGCGTTGGATGAACATGAAGGTAGGAAAGAATCAAGCCTGGAAAAGAGGGAGAATACCTCAAAAGGATTCAATGATAGGGTTGGGCCCAAGATGAAATATCCAGGTGCCACTGGGTATCCCATGAGAATCGGAATCAATCCATATGTATTTTTGGGGTGCGGTGCGGTAGGAGACCATTTTAGAGGGGTGTCATCCTCTCGAGTGATCATATCAAGCCTTCTCATATTTTGAGGCATCTTGAATTCATACGAGGAAATTTTTTATTCATCTTATACTTATCGTATGGGTAATTCCAATTTTGTATGGGGTATAATTCTTTGGTCATCCCATACTTATCATACGGGTCATCCCAGTTTTATAGGGGTAAGGTTATATTTTAACATCTTGTTTTGAGGAGATTTGTTTTTGTTTCATCTCATATTTATCATATGAGGCATCCTGATTTTGTACAGACTAGGTCTACAGTTTAATGTCATGTTTGAGGACATTTGTTTTTGGTTTATCTCATATTTATCATACGAGGAATCCCAATTTTCTTATGGGATAAGGCCATAGTTTAACATCATGTACTGGGGATTTTAGTGTTTGTAGTTTAAGGTCATTCAACTTGGACTGTGGATGATACTAGTTTATAGTCATGAAACTCGTACCAGATGGTTAACTGCTAGTTTATGGTCTTAGAGCTTAGACCCAAGGGGGAAATGGGTGTATTAAGAAGGTTTAGGTGACATGAAATAGTGATAAAACAATATTAAAGGGAGGCTGAAGGGATTCTATTCCACAAAAAACTTAACAGAACATACCTCGGGTCAACATCATGACATTGGGGGAGGAAATAACCCACATTGATTCAATGAAGGGGGTTGGGCCTCAGATAAGGTATCCGAGCATCACTATGTATCCCATGAGGATGGGAATCAAGCTGCATGTAGTTCTGGAATGCGGTGTGGTAGGATACCAATGTCGATAGGTTGATATCCTCTTGGGTGAGGATAATGAATAATCTTATACAAAGATATAAGGCATATCAAATTAATATGAGGTAATTTTTTTGGTTATCCCATACCTGTCGTATGAGGCTTCCCAATTTTTTATAAAGTAAGGCTACAATTTAACTTCATGTGTTGAGGATGTTGGTGGGACTTGTGCATCGAGCTACACGCTTTTCCTTCCTCATGTTGGGTCAAAAGGGAATCTCGACCCATTAATGGGTCAAGGAATTTTAATGGGGATAATACTTAAAGAGGAGTCCCAAGGGAATTTTTGGGGTGATAATACCACATGTAATGGATGGATTTGTGATGAATCCAAGGATGGAACCAGAGATATAAGGTCTAGGAATCACTATATATCCCATGAGTATGGGGATCAAGACATATATAGTTCTGTAATGAAGTGGGGTATAATAATTCTATAATTATAGGGATGAATAAAGCCATGATAACAGGGAGATAATGCATATAGTTTAATGTCATAATTCTTGGAACATGGATTCTAGTTTAATATTGTAGATCTCAGACCAAGGGCGGGTTCTTTGAGGATGATTGTGTGGTGAAAAAGGGTTAAAACATAAAATTAAAGGATCAAATGAGGCCTCAAACCACATAAAGAGATCATGAAGGAAATTTCACATATTTTAGGGTTGTAAGTCCTGGACTATGGAAAAGAGTTTAGAGTTATGATTCTTAGACTACTGGAGGACAATTTAAAGTCATGATGCTTAGGCTATTGGAAAGTAATTTAAAGTCACGATGATTGGACTACAGGGAGTGTTTGTTTCAATGGTATTTTCTTGGAAAAAAATAGGTAGAACCTAACATGAAGTGAGGGTATGCAGGCCCACATACCTCACATGTACCAGGAAACAAATGACACATAGTTTAAGGTCGTAATGCTTGGACTGAGGTAAAAATGGAAAATAGTTTCAAGTCATGATGCTTAGATTGAGAAAATGTTTGTCTCAAGGGTATCTGTGTGGCACAAAAGTGGTAAATCCTGACATGAAAGTATGGTATGTAGTCCCATGTACCAAATAAATACCTTGAAATAAATGGTACAATGTTTAAGGTTGTAATGCTTGGACGAAAATGGAGCAAAGGGGATGAAGGGTTGAATAATTTGTGGCTAGGCCCAAAGACGAGAGGTCTAGGCATTGATATGTATCCCATGGGGATGGGAATAAAGACACATTAATTTATGGGACACAACATGGTAAGAGACCAACATTGGTAGGGGATATCCTCTTCGGTGAGGATTTTGAGGCATCCCATTATTTTCGTGGGGCATCCCATGATTAGGACATGGGTCAAGGTCACAGTTTAACATCATTACTGAGGACATTCAACTTTTCCATCCTCCCACATTTGATATGTGAGGAATAATGTGTTTAATATACATGTTAAGACCACATTTTAACATCGTACATTGAGGAAATTGGTTTGTGACCATCCTATATTGATCATATGAGGCATCCTGAATTTCTATGAGGTTATGATTCTTGATCATACCATACTTATCTTCTGAGTCATCCTGATTTTATATGGGGTAAGATCATAGTTTAACATCATGCATTGGGGACGTTGATTTGATTCATCTCATATCATATAAGGCATACCAATTGTATCTGTTGGAGTTGGTTCCCTAAAACCAACTTTTGTGTACTTTATGATAACCCGTATTAATTTTTTTTAATATTAACAAACTCCTTATCACATCATTATTGTTCTTATGTATGACATAGTATGTGATAATGGACTAAGAGTAGCTATCACACTAAAAGGTCATAGTATTTTCCTACTATGATGAGAACCCAGAAGTTCCATGATAGTATTCTTAAATATATTTTCTATAGATGGATGAAATAATTTTAGGGGCACAAATGATACATGCTATTAGGGATGGATACTCATAGGACTTTGAGGTACCTTCTCATAGTGTATTCCCTTGGTAATATATAGTGTACGATATTATGAGAACGAGACCTGCTAGTAGGAAATCCATATTTATATACGTCATTATATGTTCCTATATATAGATGTGTGTATTGATCCTTATAATTTAAGATTATTATTAATGATTTTTATAAGTCACTTACTTTGATGTGTTGATGAAAACCATGATTACATATGTTCATGGTGAGGTAGGATACATTGGGTGCACTATGAGTAATATTACATTAATGAATAATGAGATAAAGGATTTATCCCTTCAGTTATTTAATGAAATTTTATATCTTAGGACCTTTGATGGAAATGATATAGCCTAAATAAATCCATGACCATGGTGTTCTATAGGTAAGTTCAATTTATGAAAAGTCAAATAAAGAAGCATCGAGCACATAAGATGAATGCACTGGCATGAATCCTGCTTGATTAGAGATATCGTGATAAAGGGAGCATATTACACAGTGAGTGTCCATATGAGGTATTATGTCATTGTAGCATTAATATCTTTCTCTATGGGTGCCTTGTTGTGTTACTAGATGCTAAACTTAGGCTTTAGGCTGCTTCGCCTAATGCCATTGAGAGAGAGGCCTAGAGGGCCACACACTAAGTGTATCTAGAATCTCAGTTAAATAATATATTATTATTTATTATTTAATAAGTTGAATAAATATTTTTTCCACATGTAGTTTAATAATTATTCATGTTTTATTGATCGCATATATTTCATCACTAGTTATTCAAGAGAATATTATGTGAGTAGAATATTTAATAAATATTTATTTTCTTTATAGTTAATATAATATTTATTTATTTATTGGTGAATAATGAAGTTCTATTTATTTAATAAATAAATATTTATTATCCAATTCCCAATAAATATAATGGAGTAATGATAGATTTAGTTTAATGGTTTGATGAGAAATAATATATATTGATTATTATTTAAATAAATAAAATTTAATTTTAATTTGTGAGTTTAGTGCATGTTAGGATATAATAATGATAATAATAATATTATTATTATAGATATGGGGTTCCATAGGGATTAAATACATATTAAAGGGAACTTGTGAAATTATTTATTTCTAAACCTAGTGGTATATAAACCCAATTATATTATTTTTCAAGATATCTAATTCATTTTTTTGCACAACTAATTTAGAGAATCCTCTCGAAGCCCCAGAGAGATCCCTTATCCAATAACGCTCTTAATAACGGAGAGCGATCTTCCTCCACCTTCCAATCTCAAGTATAGAGATATCAAGAGGATTAATTTGGAAGCGATTCTCAAGGTGATCAAAGGTGAATGATGCAAGCAATGTGATCTTCCACCCTAGCACCTGAAGATTCCTACGATGATGTTCAGAGATTTGAGGAACACATGTGGATCACCACTAGAGAGAATTTTCCCTTGATTACTATAATGAAACAATGGTAAAACATATATCGATTTTTAGATCCATCAATGAATAAATAATTATCACAAGCTAATTCTTTAATTTCTTAAATTAATTATAAATAATAAGTGATGATCCTGTACTCTTGTTCTAGGGTTTTTTCCATCATCTATATTATTTGATTCAATTACATTGATCAAACTGTTTATCATTGTTTGAATATTGTATTTATAATAAATCAAGGAAAAAACAAATCTTGGGCATGACTTATCGTACACTTCCGCTACACCCAAAGCCTTCATTATACAGGGTAAGATTGTAGCTTATTTTCATGCACTAAGGACATTGAGCTTTGCAGTTTAAAGTCATAAAACTTGGACTATTATTTCTATTTATTTAAGATCATAAATATTGAAAAGGGGTTAAATATAGTTTAAGGTAATAATTCTTGTACTATGAGGATTATGTTAGTTTAAGGTCTTAAATCTTAGACCACTTTCAAACAGTTTAAGGCCATACTACTTAGATCTCTAGGCTCCCTCACATGAAGTACTTCTTGTGAAACTTGGTGTTGGTGGGAGTCATGATATTATATTCATCCATGGTGATCAAAGAGTATTCTCTATTGGAATATACCTTGTGGATAATGTAATATTATTCCCATTTGGGCTCCAAATTTGGTGGCTTTTTGCTAGGTATCATCAGCATCCTGAGAGCCAGTACCATGTCACCCTAGAGGAAGGAGTGGAGGAAAAAATTCTTATTGAATGATCTCTCTATTCTATTTTAGCGCCTCTCTAAGTTATATAAGGCATGAATACTAGTTTTTTTGATAGATTCCAATTATTCTAAATAGAATTCTTCTATTATTTCTAATGCCTACGGGTTGTAAAAAATTGTTCTAATAGATGAAAAATGAACCTCTATGGGTAATACTACCTCTGTACCATACACCAGAGAGTATGGGGTCACCTAGGTGGAATTATGAGTCATCGTATGATAGGACCAAAGGGCATTGGGGAGATTTTCAGGAAAAATCCTTTTTGTTCTGGCCAACCATCCTCTATAGGATATTGGAGAGGGTCTTGTTGAGTGCCTCAATCTTCCCATTTTCCTGCGCATGATAGTGAGAAGTATGGTTGAACTGAATGTTGTACTTGGTGTACAATTTCATCAACTCAGTATCCAATAACATGGTTCCATTGTCTATGAGAATAACATGAGGAAGTAAAAATCTATGTATGATGTGGTAGTTCCCAGAATCGATCACAAACTGGGTTTTGAATTCCTTAAGGGGAATTTATTTTTACCATTTAAAGAAGAATCTAGTTGTGGTCAGGATAAACTTTCAATAGTGATCTGTTGCTAGAGTGAATGTGCCTACAATGCCGAGTCCTCATACTGAAAAGGGATATGAATACTTGGTGGTGTGGAGAAGCTCTAGTGGTCGATGCAAAAAGTTGGCATGGATCTGAAATGCATGAAACATATTTGAGAAAACAATGTAGTCGTGGACCATAGTGGAAGAAAAGTAACTCAACCTCCAAATATGATGAGAGAGATTTAATCCTACTTGATGGATGCCACGATATCTGACATGTAACTCTTGTATGACCTTAGGAATATAGTATCATTGGATGAAAAAAAGAATAATTTCATCAAACCCACTCTTATAGAGGGTTTTCTCCAGGTTATGCCCACTCTAGAGGGTAAACTACACCACATGCTGGTGGATTTTATCACTCATGGATCATTATGGTGAGAGAATGTTGTTATAGAGATACTTGATGAAATGATTCATCTAATCGGGTGTTTCTTCTATTGTGGGGAGACCTTAGGGTCTTAGAATAGAATTGTTGGAAACTATTTGGTTTGCTTATTTCCTATCATCATTTGATGTGGTGGGGGATATGCCCCTCAGGTGTTCCATATGAATGACTAAATAAAATTTTTTCGGGCTCTGTGAGAGACATGAGTAAACTTTCTAAGGCATTATATTGACCATTATACATATGAATGATGAGATTCACCTTAATCTAGAAAGGGAACTAGGCCATTAGCTGATGGTTGCATTTGATCCGGGGCGCAAGCTCTTGTTTTCTAACAACATAGTCACCTTTGATCTACTTGATGACTAACTCAGAGTCTCCCTTCATGTGTAAACTAGGGAAATCAGTCTTGAGGGACAAATAAAGACTAGTAATGAGAGCCTAATACTCCACCACATTTTTAGTTCTTCCATCTAAAACCAGGAATGATTATGGTTGGACTATTTGTGTTGGACTGATGAAGATGATCCCCAGGCCTACCCTATTAAGATTGGGATTGTTGATCCTTCTATCCGTTGGGATCCAGAAGGCACCATAAAAATTCATCTACCAATATGGAATGACCTTATCCACTGATAGGATAACCTCATCTAGGAAATCAACATCCAGGGGAAGATCTTTAGGGTCTGGATGCACGGTCCATAAGTCTTCCAGTTCTTGACCTTTTATGGACTTCTATGAGATAAACCTAATGTCAAAATGATACAGGATCACCGAACAAAATACCAATCATCCCTTCAGTATGGAGAGATTGATTATATACTTTGTCGGGTCTACTTGAGACACTAACAATATCTCATGATGCTACAAATAATTCCACAACTTCTAAACTGCAAAAACTAGCATGAGGTATCTCTTCTTGATGAGGGGGTATCTGGTATCTGTGTTGAGGAGCCTAAAACTGAGATAGTATAGATTATTTTCCATGTTTTTTGTCTAGAAGGGCACTGAGGTATCTCTATAGGGTGGTCACATTGAGGACCAAAGGATTTCCTAAAATGGGTGTCATCAAAACCGAAGGTTAGAGAAGGCACTGCTTGATACCCTCAAATTAATTATAGCACTCCTCATCCCATTAATAAATGGCCCCTTTATTAGTGATACTTAATAAGGGATTATAATTACTAGATAGATTGTTAATAAATCAGAATATATTGGCTAAGTGGCCTTGGATGCCTCAAAACTCTCAGAGGTTTCTCGGAGAAGGCATTTGGCATATGTACTTGATCTTCTTTAGGTTGATCTCAATGCCTCTATATCTTATAAAAAAGTTGAGAAAATTCCTAAAGGTAACCCCAAATGCTCACTTCAAGTGGTTCATCTACATGTGTTTCGTGTAGAGGAATATAAATACTTTCTTAAGATCCTTGAGATGGTATTAACATTATGGGATTTGACTACCAAGTCTTCCACATAGCATTCCACCAATGACCTAAGAATTGGCTTGAATATCTAATTCATGGCCCACTAATAATTTGCTCTAGATTTTTTTAAGACGAATGGAATCACCTAATAATATAAATTCCTCTGAGGTTCCTTGAAAGTGGTGGACTCCTCATATTCATTGTTCATACATATATGGCTGTATCCTGAATATCCATCCAATAAAGAGGTGACCTGAAACTGGATGTCGAATTAATCAACAAAACTATCACTGGAAGGGGAAAAAAATCCTTCAGACTATAGTGGTTGAGGTATCATAAGTCGATATAGACTTTGATATTCCCATTATTTTTCCTGATTGGGATAATGTTTGCTAGCCATCCAGGGTACTCGACTTCCCTGATGAATTTGTCTTTGATAATATTTTCAACTTTGGCCTCCACCATAGAATCATGAGAGGGGTTTATATTCTTGGGAGGATTTTTGAATCCACGATGAATCGCTGGGAGGTTGAGGTGATGAATAGAGACATAAGGGTATAGCCCTATCATCTCATCATATCTTCAAGAGAAAACATCATGGTGTTGTTTCAAGGAAACATACTACTGATGCTCTTATGGATACATGGATATACTGATTATCACCATCTTTGGATCATCCTCGATACCAAGGTTCACTTAGGTTAACTCATCAACAGTGGTGGAGGCACCCTCTTCAAAAATAGGAGGGGCGTATTCTAAATTCTATTTGTTGTTTGAAACATGAGGATTAGTGGAAGGAGGATGCTATTCCAGGCCAACGAACTCAAGGGAAGAACTGGTACCTACTCTGGGGGACAAAAAATCCTCATAAAGGGGTTTCGTACCTATAGAAACTATGGTGAAAAAAGCTGTCGATCTAATTTCTTCTGGCTACTGACCATGTGGTATGCACTTGATGTTGAAAAAATGGTGATGAGTCACTCTTAATCAATCCAAAACTTCTCTAATTTTTTTTATAAATTATGTTAATTTGTAGATATAGTGTTAATTTCTCAGTACTTCATAGGATTATGGGATTCTGGTATCACCTAAGCCTACCCACCGTAAGATCAAAATGTAATTTTATGGGCACTCTTTTTTATTGGGGACATAAAAACCCTTTTTCTTGGAGAAAATGATATAATATCCTAGGTATGATGTTGTGGACTCCAAATAATGAATCATGAGAATAAAGAAACCCTTCAATTATACTTAAGTATTGATTGTAGTTGAAATTATATCATTAGGGGAATTGATGTGCTCAACCCTATTGATTTGGACATGCTTTTATTCTCTCTTGTAATAACTAAAATTTATACAGAGGGATTAAAAAGATTCAAAGGGAAACACATCACTTTAGAGTACCCCTACTTGACCATTAAGAGATTATTTTTGGCACGTATGGTATGAATATGCGACCATTTAATGAAAATAAAGAAAAGATATTCTTATTAGAGAATTGTAGGTGGTGTCCTATGAGACTGCCATAAATTTGGTGTTTGATAACAAGACACAAAACTAGGAATTCATCCAAATATTTCCATAAAACTTCTGATCACTCTTATCATAACCCTAAATTTTTAGGTTGGAAGAAGTTAGATATTCTTCTATTAGCCCCATCTTATGGAGTGTCCGGGTCGGGATGTGGTTGAAATCGAAGCCAATATCCACTAAGCACCGATAGATTTTCACACCATTAAACTGAATAGTGATGTACAGTGAGTTTATATTCCCCTTCATGAAAGCACATTTATCTACAAAAAAAATGATATGATGGCTTGAAATTCATCTTGATTGACGTCATCTGCATAGTAGGTCTCAGCGAAAACTACCTCTGCCTTGAACTAGAGGGGGATTTTTAAAGATTCAAAGAAGGAATCACACATTTCGCTTGAAAGGAGGAAATCCTTGAGGATCAAAATCCTTTCAAGTATACCATATATTTTCTTCAACACATCATATTTCTATTCTAGGGACATATTATTTCCCATAGAGGACCTCTCTTTGGTAGAGGGTGCAATTTATTTTGCTGGCTGAACCACTAGAGTCTATCTAGTGATGGAAATATTCTAATGCTAAATAGATGGCCTGATCTGAAAAAATGCTAGATGACAGTCTCTCAGATGAGGTTGGACTTTTCTAGAAACAAATGATTACAGAATGGTCATGGATAAGTTGCATGGTTGTCTAACACTATTGGATATGGAGGCATACCTGATAGAGAAAAGTGGGAGAATTTTACTTACTGGGCTCTATGTAAAACATGTTACTTAGTATCAGTAGCATTAATGGACTGGTTGGAAGCACTAGACTAAGCACTCTGATAGTTCTAATTCCCTCTAATACTTCTTCAATGATGTCGTCCAGAGGTACTTGAGGGGTTCCCATGGGTTTTCTCACTATCATTCATTGTGAAGTGGTTTAATAGATAAATGAGATTTATGGATACATACTCTTGATCATCATCATTAGTGCAATATTCTAGTGTTGGGAGGACCTTGGAAATATCTTCCAACTCATGGGTAATGAAATCAATGAGCGTGAGATTTGACTTCAACACCAATTAGGGAATTTGATTAACCTTTCATCATCGGTGCTTGTTCTTATGAGACTTAGAAGGCTATGACATAGATGTGGAAGCAGCAGTCAAAGAAGGTGTATAAACTATATGATGTTAAATATTTCCTAAATAACCACAAATAATTCCATGGGAATGAGAGACTACCTTGCGAGCCATCTAATCACCACATTTCTATATACCTTTTCTAGGAACTTATTGCAAGTCACCAGAGTCTGTGATGTCACTATCGGGGTTAGAAGAGACATGTGTCACATGCATTGGAATGTTTCCCAACATGACCAATCCATGATTAAATTTATCCTAGATCCAATATTTGAACATAAAAAATTCCTTGATGGTTTGTACTAGGATCTTGTGATATGGTCAATGGTCGTGACAACTAGTGAGTCTTCCCTCTTGGGGTCTCTTGCATTATAGCAATTTTAGAATTCCATTTTCTATGGTGTAGATGAATTAACATTGGACTTGTGAATCCATAAATGAATACATATCATTTCTTTGGTCTAGGTAGGGCTCCCTAAGACCCTAACCTTGATGAGGGGTTGGAGACACATTTTCCCATCAAGGTGGATTCACTTGGAACGACTGCGCTGGGAAAGGCTACATTGGGAGAGGTTGTTAATGATATGGATACACTTAGTGAGGATCATATGGAAAAGTATCCAACAAATGTACTGGCTCAGGGGACTCTATATACAAAGTGTTGGTAGTCTCTACTTTCATAGGATTTCTTGCGGGAGCTAGAAGGGGAAATGTGTGCGACTATTGTTCAGTCCACTGGAAGGTTTCTTCTAGATGTTGATCCTTTTAAGACAATTCCTAGAATCAACCTAGTTTGTTCAAGGAGATAAGGGTAGGGACCAAATACCTCAGGAAATTCTCTACTCATATTGTTAGTAGCTATTCCAGGGAAAACAAAATGTCGATTGAGTACATGAGGCCTTTCCACTGGGTGACGAAGTCGATGACTCACTCATCAGGCCTTTGTTTTCACTTGAAGATGTTATAAATGACCATATTTCATGTTGGAACTAAATTGAAAAAGGAAATATCTCATAAGGTTCTCCTAACTAGCAATAGAACCTATGGGAAACTAGGTGTACCAAACAAACATAGTCCCTTCCAGCATCTGAATACAGAATCTAAGCATGGAAACCTACTACTCTTCTGGGGATCCCAACATTAGGCCTAAAATCAAGGAAAAGTGGTATAAATTTTTTAGTGGGTCACCTATCCTATTGAATGGTGTGAAGGTGGGATTACCAAACTCTAAGGGTTCTTGGATATTGTCTACCCATGATGGGTATGACTTTACATCAGGTAGGATTTACACCTACCTTGTTTCTAGAGCCTCAAGGAGAGAAATGATATCAACTATCACATCATCTTGGCGAGGTTATCTAAACACCAATGTATTGATAGGATCATCGACTCGTGGAGAAAATTGGTCTGTATCTTGAGGAAGATGATCACACTACTCATACCACTCAGGCAGGGTGGGAGAATCATATCTTGGTCACTTTTCATATAACCTAGATTCTTCCATGATTGGATTCATGGGGCTACCAAGTTCATATTGGGGAATCTGTCTGAGGAGGAATGGATGCCCCACTGGAGGAGAGACGAGATCCCTTAAGGAATTGTTTGGATCTGTGTTCCACTCATCAATGATATTAGTGGTGAACTTATTGTATTCCTAGATATTATTGAGAAAGGTGATGAATGTAGGATATGTTTATGCTTTTAGTGAGACCTCAGATGAGTTATAAAGTTCTATATATCCCTTTCCCTTGTCGACATGCTTGTGGGTAGGAAGAAATGTCTTGTTGGGGGGGACTCCTGAGGCCTATTTCATGTATCTACTTATGAGTTAGGACACCTATTAAAGGGTCTACCTGGTACCGTGTCACCCCTTAGAGGTGGATCGTCCCTATTCCTATGATCCTCTGGTAGGCTAGTGATGACCATGTTCACCATGGCAGTATTCATTGGGTAATCTTCATCATTTTTGTATAGGCCGGACTGTAGGTATTGTTTCTATTATAGGATTGGGTTGAAATTGAGGACGACACATTTCCACCAACCTCTAATATATACATGAGGAGTTTCCTCTTCCATAACTTGAAGGAGCACTATGAGTGTCTTAATGTAGGTCTGTTGGAGAGTCTTGTGGTAGCCTTATGACTCAGGGTGTTGAGCCACTGGAAAAGTTGTGATCTCAAACCTTCTAAATTACTGGTCAATGACATCGAGGTACTCTGAAATCCTTGAGTAGGTCAGTTTATAATCACATAGGCAGTGGAATTTCTCCCAAATAATTTAGTGGAAACACACATCTTGGTCCTCTATAAGGGACTCTGGGATGACATAGTCTGAATTTTCAAGTGGAAAGAACACCATTGATAGCTGTTTAGTGTCTAGAACCTCCCACATTCCATATTTCTTGGAGAAAGTGTCTTAAACATGGATGGACCATGAACCAATTAGAACAAGATTATAGATGGGTGGAGGCACTGGTGTGGACATGTTTTCGGCTGCTCTACCAAAATAGAGGGTTCCAAATAAGTTAAATAATTTTTGTATGCTAGGATGTGTCTTGTAGGTAGTTCCAGATTGAATATCATGTCCATGTAGGATGAGATATTCACCACTGCATCATGCGTAAGGGTGGATGAGTCCATTTTTGGCTCATCATAGTTCTCTCCATCTAAGGGAATCAACCCAAATTCTAAAATCTCTACTACTTATTATGAAAAGGTAGAGTGGAGGGAAAATGGTAGTGACAGAGACAGCTATAGTTGAAGTCCCTGGAATTATGCCATCACATATTCCACCTATAGATACATGTAGAGGAATTTAGGGATACTTTGGGCCTCTATTTTTGGGATCACAAACCTCAATTTTCAGGATTCTACCACAGACTCTAGCATCCAGGGTGATGGTTACATAATTGATTTGTCTGTTACCTCAGAATCTAAGAGGTCAATTATGATGTGTAACTTCCCTTGGTTTCACCTCCAATGATGGGTGTTCTCCCTCCTTCCCTAGGATGGTACTTTAGAGAAGGTTATGTCTTCGACATGAGTAGGAACTCTGTTCTAGTTAATGATGACATGGGGAGGGCCTCTACTTTGATTGATGGAATCATGGGGAGGGCCTCCATGATGATTAGTGGGAGCATGGTGAGGTCCTCCATATGAATTAGTGGGAACACATGGAGGACCACCCATACTAGTTTGTTGGAACATGGGGAGGACCTATGTGCTAATTTTCGATGGAGTGGAGAGGACTTCCTATTTGATTGGTAGGATCATGGGTAGGACTTTTTGGTAATTTAAAATGGTGTAGGGAGGACCTCCACACTGATTTTCCTTGCCATGGAAATGCCCATAATGGATGGTGTCAGTGACTGAGATAGTCAACCTAGCCTACCTATGAGTTGGTTGGGGTCTCGACCCCAAATGGAAAAAAATGGATTCCTATTCACTTGTTGTAGGGATATAGAGGGATATTCCGATGGTATAAGGGTTCAAAGGAGTTTTATAAGATTCCCCTAGTTGGGAAGTTTCCTAGGTATACCCCCGACATTGGCAGTGAACGCTGTGGACTGGGGTTGAAATTGAACTATTTATTAACCTATGAGATTGGTCGATGATGGCACTAATGTGTCCTAGTGTGATACCTCATAGGTGGATCCCGATTATTGGTCATGAAAATAGTGTCTTGAACACCCCCTACATCTTTGAAAAAGGGAAGTGAGTTGTAGAGCACTCCAAGGAGAGATTCCCTAAGTGGTTTGCTATCAGAATGGGGGAGGTTACCCCTTGTTCAACTCTTGTGGGTGGAGGTGTTGGAAAGGCGCCAATGCCTTGAGGTCCCGGTGGGATATATACCTAGTTGGAATAGCCCATTATTGATCATACCGATGCATGAGGGTGTTGGGAACTATCATATAGATGATATTAGAGAGAGAGATGGGGTGTGGGTGCCCAGTATCTGATGATAGGGTGAAATTCATGGTAGGGGTGCAATCATATAAGACCGTCACATCAAACTCCCCTACTCTGATGTCTATTGGCGCAATGATCCTATATTCTTATAGCTTTAGTCATTTAAGAAATTTGGATTTATCCATCAATATAAGTATAGGTAAAGTGATTCTCAATGACCCAAAATTGTATAATATTCTAAAGCAGAGAAGTAACCGTGGTAACGATGTTGCAGACTATGTATTCCCAATGCTAACTACCCCAATTCATAGGTGAGTTTTATACTGGGCCTGTTGTTGGATTGGTGGGACATGTTATCAAATATCTTGATCTAGTGACTTGTAAATACTTTAGTGCCTTATATGATACTATTACCATAGTTTAGGAGAAGTCTTTCACTTGGGTTCACTATTTTTGTTTCTAATGATTTTTCTGGGGCATAGCACCGTCCATTCCTCTTGGAGGCCGATGTGCTATTTTCCTATTTCCACACATTACCGCTTTCCAAAGGTGGGTGGAATTCATCTCTTTCATCAGTGATGTATTATCCTTGATCAAAATGGGTTGATGGGATTTCGGTTCCTCCTTTCTTATATTCCTTCATAGAGGCCGTTGCGTAGTCTGAGTCTCCATCATAGATTAAATAATTTTCATGGAAGTCATACCTAGTGCCATCTTAAGGTGGAATCTAGTTAATTATTCTACTTATATCTTGATAGGGTAGCATCCTTCGGTCGTAAGATTAGTCATGTTGGTCACATTTGGTCATGTATGAACATTGTGTATATTGGAAACATGTAAATTATTCCTATTTTTGAGGTCATCCATTGGTGAAGCATATTAGGCGTGAAACCTAAGGCATACCATGTCGATCATGAGGTAATTAACACCAGGGGTGTAAGTATTCTGAGTTTTCTTACCTCAGGAATCCCATATTTATTGCATGGGGTTGGGATTATAGATTAGGGTGTGAGTTTAACATCTTGCAAAGATGGATCAAAACACACTATTAAGATTAATTGGGTCATGGGATTAATGTTTTTTAGAGATGGATCAAAAAATCCTATTTAGATGGATCATGGAACAAACTTAACATCTTATAGTGAAAGATTAGAATGTCTTGTTGAGATAGATTGGGTTACAGGCTTAACATCTTGTGGAGATATATTAGAACGTCCCATTGAGATGGATCGGGTCCTAGAGTTAACATATTGTGGAGATAGACCAGAATATCATATTGATATGGATTAGGTCACAGGATTAATGTCTAGTAGAGATAGATCAGAGCATCATATTGAGACAGATTTGGTCACAGTCTTAACATCTTATAGAGATGGATCAAAAGGTATTGTTGAGATGGATTAGTAGGTGTGTCTCCAGGAGGAATGATTTCACACTTGTAAGTGATGATTTTCAGGATTTAACCTTAGGGAGGTTTCCTACATACCCTCTTTAAGATAAAGGAATCAAAACCCAATTAGTTCAATATAAAAATTTAAGGTCTTGTGATAGGATTGGTACATGTATTTTAACACCATGTGTTAATGATTCTCATGTTGAAAAAGAATCATCAACAAGGGATTTTATGTGGATTATGCATATAATCTTCCTTTCATAAGAGGATAAATCATTGGGGTATGATATGGGGCTTATGCATGGAATCTTCCCATTACGGGTGTCTCATCACCTGGTGGGGAGGGATGGTGTGGGGCTTACACATAGAAGCTACCTAGGGGTACAGGATCATCCTATGGTAGGAGAGATATTGGAATCCCATGATGTTCATACAAGGGGAATCACATGTTCATCACATAGGTTAAGGATATAGTTTTACATCATGTTCTGAGGATATTGTCATGTAGTTTAACGACGTATGACTAGGAATGGAACTCTATAGTTTTACATCATGAAACTTTGACATGGATGGGGTAAGTCCTTGAGGGGGACCATATTAAGGTGGGAGGAGTATTATTCATAAGGAATATACACCAAGATAGGTGTGGTGTTTCCCTTGAAGATTCCACCTCTAGGGCTTATGTGATCACAACTCATGTGCCTCTAGGTAAGACATGGCATTGAAACTACTATGGAGAAGTAAAAATCCGGAGGCTTGATGTTAGGGTACGTATTATTAGGATAAAGAAGCATTAGGATACCTATTTTTAGGATAAATAGGTTGGATGGAGGCCCAATATGCACTTGGAATGAAGTGGGTGGATATAGGAGTGGGTGGTACTAATCACACATGAATTCATGGTGCAACTGAACTGATCCAGATTTGGTATGGGGGCATTGAGCACTCAACTTTCATGAAAGGGTATAAACTAAAAAGATGAACCATAGAGAGGCATGGAAGAGGTTCTTCACAAATTTTGGGGCTTTGCGGAGGGAAGGGTTCTCATGAAGTAATATGTTTCTCAAAATTGAGTGACCCTGCCTTGGGGTAAAGTCTTGGTTCCCATGGGGTTGGTTTCACAAAAGACTGATGTCTCACAACACTTGAGGAGACATATAGAGATTTCTTCTTCTAAAAAGGTTAGAGAACTTCATGAAAGGAATCTCTACCATGGTTGAGATTCTCAAGAACCCATGTGAGGCTATTTCATGAAGGATGGCTACCTTGGGAAATATATATCCCCTCTTCCTTGTGAAGTTTCTGAGTATCATGACTTCAAATTATTTTTCCGAAACTAAATGGTTGCATCCAATTAAATTCATGACATAATGGGGTATTTATAATCCCATCAGATGTAGAGGTATGAGTTTTGTGAAATATAAGGGTGTTTGTGAAGTATTTTGAGCTTCATGAATGGGACGTAGCTTCATAAACGAGAGTTATATTATGAAAAGGTTACCGTCAAAGCTTAATGAAACCAAGGAATCATTCAAAATGAGGTTATTTGAATTTAGACTTACACTATGTAGAGGTTTCCATCAAACATCCTTTCACCCAGGGCTTCTGTGAGCTTCACCTATTCTCAAAGGTAGGGACCTTCACAAATCCCATTACTCAAGTAGATTTTTGGTATTTTTAGCCCAAATTTGATTCAAATTAGTCATTAAATCTCTAAACCTCCTATTAAACATGCATTTCAACATCAACAGAGATACCTATGCTATGTATTAATAGGTCAAGGGTGATAGTGTTTTTTACACACATATTTTTGAATACCACTTTTATCTTTGTTTAGGACTAATAAATAGCCTTATCTCGACATTTAAAAAACCATAAAGTTGTTTTTATGGAACTTGGATGTCTACTTATTGAAAATTATGATCATTGGGATTATATAGTGGAAAATATTGATAAAATACTAATATATCCTCTTAAATTTTACAAGTTTCAATTTTTTTGGATAAATCACTTCATTTAGGACTTCAAATGGATGGATTGGGATTATGTTTCTTCTAAAGAGTTTCATACCATATAGTTATAAAGTCACCCACTAGAGTTCATCCCAATTGGATGATAAAATGTTTCAAAATGTAAACATTAGGGCACATGTGTGTTTGGTATTCCATATGGTTTGACCAATTCTATTTCAACTTCATCTTGAGTTATTCAAATCACCACCACCTATGATGAAAACATAAAAACAATTAAAAATTTAATTTTTAATAGAATTGAAAATTAATCACATGAAATAAATTATAATTTAAATTGATTTATATTTCAAGAAATAAGAATTGAAAATAGTTAAAAGAATCATTAAAAAGGTGGAAAAATAATTTTGAATCATGATGTGATCACACCCCCACACTTAAAATTTTCACTTTTAAGAAATGTAGAATGTTATAAAATGGTGGATGAATAAATTCCATAGTTTATAAATATTTAAAATTAAATGGAAATTTAATTCATGGTAGAAATGTGAACAAATAAATAACCACACTAAGTAGTCAATCTCAGTTAGTATTGAAATGAGTCTCTCATAAATTGTATCAAAACAAAAGCCTTAGAGATATATAATATTCTTCATATAATGAAAATTAATGAGTCAACTATGAACCTAAATACCTATGTGTGTGTGTGTGTGAACCATTTCATTATTGTATTTCCTATTTCTATTCAGTTAATATAGGTCATTTTTTTCATCTTACTTGGTTATATTCTATGAAATCTTCCCTATACCCATTGTAATTAAATTTCAAAACCTACTCACTTATGAATTAACATAATTCAAAACTTTTGGATTTTTCCTATATGTTTTTATTTATTTATTTATTAATTTTGATTAATTTTTATTTTTTTGAATATTTTATTTGTTGAAAATAATATTAGGTATCAACTATAAGTTAATATGGTATTGTAATAAAACTGATCTAAAATGAAAAGAACATATGGAAATGAATTATTTGAAAGTTTACTAACATTAACATGACTTATATATACCTTAAACTAATTATAAAATATATACATTTTAGGATTGAGTGAAATTATATGTGGTGATATTAAATTCTATTATTTACTGATAAAAAAAATCACCCAGAGGGTATTAACATACAAAAAAGTGAAATGATTTTTTCTAAGATGTTAAAAAAACATAAAATAGGGAAATTAAACATGAATTTTCAATAAATCAAAATATGATATGAGAATTTAATATGAGTATTATACACAAAAGTTACACAAAAAAAGAATAGAAAAAAATGTAAAACTACCATGCAATAATCCAAAAAGATAGAAAAATAATAAAGTGAAAGAAACATAAAAATACCATGAAATAAGAAGAATGATAGAAAAAGAATAAAGATGACAGAATAAAGAAATTTGAACACATAAAAGTCATAAATATCTCTAGAAATTAACATAAAATAAGATGAAATATGATAGAAAAATAAAACTACATACACAAAATTCAAAACTATATAAAGAAATTATTTACCACCTGCACCTATAATTTTAAGTTCCTTCACTATAATTAATTATTAGGTTAGATGGAAGGATATAACCTAATGGGTGTTGTTGAATGTCTTATTTATAGTGGATTTCCCCACTTGGTACCTTTTATGGGTTTTATGGATGTTCTTTAGTCGTTTCCAATTTTTGGTGAACTTATATTATGTTTCTTCATTTTTAACCTACATAACCCCAAATAGATATAAATTAGAAATAATATATGGGATAAACCAAAAATAATGAAGCATAATTGGGTGCAGATTTATCTTGTATTACAAAATAGGAACTTCTTCCTAATTTGGAACTGGTGATGAAGGTAGAGGGTGTCATGGGAAACTTTGGTTCTTTCCTTATAGAATTAAGAGTTCTCATATGAATCTCTGTATATTTCCTCTAAATCCTAAAGTTGAAATTTTCTATTGGAACCTATGATAGAGAGATTATAATTGCATTTTTTCATGAACTAGAAGTCCTAATGCTCTATATCAATAGGTAAGTGAAAACTCTTTCCAAATACTAGTATATAAGGTGATATGATAATGGGAGTTTTTAAAGATGTACATTAAGACACCATGAATAATTGAGTCTATGACAATAATATTTTTATTGGGTTGAACCGTTTTTTCAATAATAAATTTTACCTCTCTATTATAAACCACAAATTTATCACTGGTTTTGTGGTGAAATGTTTTAGAGACTCAAGGGCTGACACCCTACTAGCACAAAAGTTCTTTTATTGTGTGGTTGTAGAAATAGAAACCTTTGTCACTGATGATAAACCATGTAAAACCAAACATATAAATATTTAGTTTCTCAAAAAACTCTCAAACCATATTTGTTTCATCAGTTCTTATGACCTATTCTTCTACCCATTTAGACACATAATCCACCAAAATTAGAAAATAAAATATGATAAATGAATTAGAAAATGACACCATAAATTCAATTCCCCAAACAACACAAATTTTATAGGGAAAAAGGTTTACTGTGTTATTTTACTTCTTTTAGAGGAATTCCCTATCCTTTAATAATGAGAAAAATATTTACAAAAATAATGGGGATCATAAAATAATGTTATCCAGAATAGATAAAAATCAATAAACTTATGAGAAATTCATCGGGGAATGAAGTATCCCTCACATATAAGAGTATGAAAGAACTTGATTATGGAAAAAAACTCACCATTGGGAAGAAAATTATTTAGGAATTGATCACTACATGTGTACCAACTGTATGGGTTATCCAAAATATTCCAATGGGACTAATGTTTAATACTCTCAATATAGTTTTTCTTGAAATAATCAAGGATAAAACATGTTACCAAATAAATAACAATGGTAACATACCATATAATTTCATCTTTTACTCGATATAACTAATCATTAGAAAATATATCATTTATGGGAAAGTATAATAATGAGTCCATTTGTAAGGATGGAAGGATTATACCAATATATACATCCACTACATTCTCTACCCCATTCCCCCTAATTTCTAAATTAAATTCTCAAAGGAGGTGCATCTAAAAAATTATATGAGTTTTATCTTCTGATTATTTAAAGATGTAACATAAGAATTCATGGTTATAAGACATAAATACTCCTTACCCTAAAATATATGAATTGAATTTATCAAAGTTAAATAAAATGGGATAAATTATTTTTAACTTGTGGTTTTGTTTTTTGATGCATTTTCCAATGTGTGTGAGGCATATGAATTGACATGTGGAGCTCAATTAACAAAGTGTGAGAAGACTTCCCCAATTTCATAGTTGGAATGTAGGGGCATGGGTTTTCTTGAACTCTATCCTTTGTTGTTCCCCAAGTTTCAGGGGAGTTGAGGAATGTTTTAGGGTAATAATTGAGTTTTTATTGAATTTTATCATTTAAAATTTTATTTTTAAAGTGATTTTATAGTTTTATAAGTAATTTTAAAATTATTGAAGTAAATATATAATTATTGAGGTAATTTTTAATTTGTTGAAATTTTGGTCAAATTTTTCCATGAAATAAATATAAAGTATTACAATGGGTTTGAAAATATATTATGTATAATTTTTTTAAATGGGAAAATATTATATATTGGAAAATATGTTACACATTAAAAAAAATATAAATCCTTTTTTTACGTATAAAAAATTATGCATCAAGTTTCCTCCAAAGAAAATATATTACACATTTTAATTATACTATGCTTTAAAGGTTTAAAAAAAAATAAAAAATATGTATCAATTAAATATATTACATGCTGAATTTAAAATTTAAAATATAATACACATTAAAAATATATTATACATTCCCTAAAAATATATTATGTATCAATAAAATATATCAAATTTGTAATTTTTTTAGAGTAAAATATCATACATATCAAATATATTTTTAATGAATAAATTACATATGGTAGAGGACCCTAAATTTATTCATTTTTTTAGTTTTTGGAAAATATTGTGTATGAAATGTAATATTTATTAATTTGCACATATTTTATCTTCACTTCATCCTGAATCATATTTTATGATTTGAAATGGAATTTTAAATTATAAAATCGATAAAATTAGAAATTTTAAAATATAATATTATTTTCTTCTTCTCTATATGATTTGTATTATAATTATTAGAAGATTTTATTATTTCAATATGGATATAATCAATGAATAATTTAAATGATAATTGAGAAATATTTATATAAGGCCCCAACCTTAAATGTTACATAATATTGAGATAAGTCAACAATCTGACTTTAATTCAATTAAATTATCTTTTCAGGTTTAGAGATTTAGAGAATTAGGTCACAACTCATACATAACAACTTAAATATTACATGTAGACAATTCTAATCACTATACAATTTTTTTATAAAACAAAAACTTTTTAAAAATAGACATGGTTCGTTTCACGTTTAAACAACACGAGTTTTCATTTATCCCATCCTTGAATCTATTCTTCTTTAAGTCCTATGAATTTTTTTTCCAAACTTGGTATGAGCATAAAAATCTCAGTAAGGGATACATAAATAATGAAAATTTTTAGTCTTGAAAAAACATGCAAACCATAAATACTTTATCATAAAGTAATGATTTTCACCTTTAAGAAGTAGTAAATATAATTCACTGAATATAAGCTCATTGATTACCCTTTTTTAACAAAAATATTACCATAAATCCCATAGAAATAAATATATAACATATAATGGTAACTTGGGACATAAACATACTTAAATAGAATAACCATACAGTCAACTTCCACACATATCACTAAATAGAATAGCCATACGACTGACTTCCATACCCAATGTATTGGAGGTTATAACATAATCACCTGTCCTTGATTTGTCATGGAACCACCCATTTTTGGTTTATCATGTAACCAACCATCTTTGGTTTATCACGTAACCAACTGTCAAATGTCCAAGTACCACAACATAATCATAACGTATAAAACAAGTATAACAGAAATATAACATTTCCACATTGAAATCACAAGAGATCATTTTAAGATATTGACATAATAAATCCTTTATCAAAACAAATTTCAATACCAAAATACATGAAAAGGGTATATGATATTTATTTTTCTTTTCAAAGCATTACTGCTTGTAGAGGAATCCAAATATCAAATAATGGTTGTGGTGGTGGAGGCGTCGTTGTCAACACATACATAAAAAACATTCCTTTTTTCATTTAGTGGAACGATTCATATAAAAAGATTCCCTTTTGAAAAACATTGAATGAAATTAAAAGTTAAAGGGTTGATTATACACCATATAAAATAAGGGTGTTTATATTATCAAAATATTCCTCAATGAAAGGATATTGAGACGAAGTCCCTTACAAAGATCATATCATTAGATTAAAGATAAATCAATGGCATAATTATGTGTGAAAAATATAAATACACCCAACATAAGTGGATATTCGGTGAAAAATAATCATAGGTTGTTTAAACACTTTCTTTGGAAAACAAAACTAATGACATGGATATTTAACTCAATAAATGAAAATTGAGTTAAGATTTCC
The DNA here is from genome assembly GCA_963277665.1 of Viscum album. Taxonomy (NCBI): domain Eukaryota; kingdom Viridiplantae; phylum Streptophyta; class Magnoliopsida; order Santalales; family Viscaceae; genus Viscum; species Viscum album. Next base: position 1,286,434,923 of record OY728140.1, read on the forward strand.
CTTACCTTGAGTCCGAATTGTCACATACAATCATTATGTTCCTAAATAATAAAATTAGGTTAATTTATAATTTCTTGATAACCTTTTTCAAGTTAATTAATCCTTTTATATCAATTATTACCATGTTATAAAAATTACATAATTATTTAATTTCATATCGGATGTTTTGTTGATATTTGGTACTTGAGTTGAAAATGAACTTGTTTTGGTGTAAATTGTCTACGTGGATAAAAGTCCATCATATATAGAATAATATTCATGATTAAAATTTCATATATATATCTAGTATATATGTATTTAGAATAATCCATAATATTTTGAGATATGAAATGAAATGCATCATTCATGGAGATGGTAAACCATACGTACACATGAACGCTACTTTCATTTCTTTATCATATTACAAGAATACGAATTAAATGATATAAATTTATATTATAATACCAGTATTATATTAATGTCATATTTGTCTCATAGGTTTAATAACACCATCCATCATAAGTTCCATGTATAGCGAGAACAAGTCATATCGCTTTGAGGGGGCGGTAGTCCACACTTCTTCAAACAAAATTATTGTATTTACACAACATTGAAAACATAAAGGTATATTATAAATAAAAATTAAATAAGAATAGAGGAAATATAAATATAATATATATCATATTTAAAATAGTTTCCATTATAATTTCCATCATGAGAGGTGGTAGGGAAAAATTGAACAATCATCATTTTGTGAGGTAGTAGTTCGTCGTACACAGATTCAGTAAGTTCATTACCCATTAAATGAAGGTGTGTGTAAGTGTAGATTAAAAAACAATCATAAAAAAATCATAGTATATTGAGTACACTAATGTTATTATTTAATCATAAAATAAGAAAATCATAGGGAGTGGATAATGGAAATGAAGATAAAAAGCATGAGAGAAGGCGTTACCTCTTAATCAGGTAACTTCTTTTGGTTTATACCAAAAGGATTACTTGGGAGGCTTTCTGACCTAAGAGAGGATTTTAAGATGAGGGGAGGGATTATAGGAAGAGTTTTGGGAAGATATTTTCTCTTACGAAGTGTTCTTGAAGTGTGAGAATTAGATAAGAGAGGGTACCTTTTATAGGAGAGGGAAGGGGCTCCCTTGGAAAGTATTAAAATACTAAATTAAAAAAATTATTTTTTTAATCCAAAAGGCTTCATATTGCGATATGTTAAATATAATATGAGTAAAGTTATAAATACTATAATAAAATAATATTTAGACATGTATTGATTTTATTTTAAACCTTATCATTTTGTTTTACCCTTAATTATTGTCTTTTAATTTTAATTATGGTGACAACATTTTAATTATTAAGTGGCTATTAATTTTACTTATATGGGTTCAATTTCATATAATTGGACACTTAATAAAATTTTATACCTTATAATAGTCACTTTTTGATTTTAAAATATTTTTAGGATTTTTAAATAATTTAATAAATTATTATTTTTATAAAACATCAATTACGTCAATTTTTACACTATTCAATTTATTGAATTTAAATAAAATAAAAATAGAGAGATAAATTCAAACCAAAGAATTTAATAGTCTTATAACATGTCATATTAAACTATAAAATTCATTTATGATATAAATTATGTAAAATAATATTTATTTTAATATTTATAATATCATTTATTTTATTCTTTATTTAATAAAACAATCACTGCATCATCATTGTGTCATAATTAAATTTTATTATTTAATTTATAAAAATTATAAATAAAATACCATGATGTATGAAATATTTTTATATTTATAATAAATATTTACATTTTAAGAGAAAATTTATATAAACCCATATTAAAATTGTTTTATTAAGAAGATTTAGGTTTATAACATATTTTCCTTTACTTTAAATTAAAAGATATAAGTGTCATAATCACACCCAAGTGGCTTACAAAGGCCAAATGTTCATTACAAGGGTTGTCTTAGTCAACCATATCTCATAAAATAGGATTAGGAAAAGTGTTAGGGAAGTTTTATATTATTATAATATTATTTCTACCCTTATTTACCTAATTTACCTTTTAATCATGGTAAATAAAAATACTTACTGAAGTTACTATTCATCATGTCCAAAAATGAAAGGGATATATTTACATAATTTGGAAATTCTAATTATAAATATTGAATCCATTTTTACAAATTAAAAACACAAAATTTGCAGTAATTAATTTAAAATTAATTCATGTTGTTAAAACGAGAAAATGAGTTTTTTTAAAAGTAAAAACCATCAAAAGATTAACATGTATTTATATCAAATTTAAATTTGAAATTACCTTCAATGAACAAAATTGTATTAAATTATTAAAAAAAATATAAATATACTTTTAAACCAATTTAAATGATAAGCAATAAATATAAATAAATTAGATGAAAATATGATTTTGCATTAAAATGCAGTATTTTTCACTACTTATTAAAATATGAATTTTATTAGGAAAAATACCAAAATTTAAATAAAATTGAATTTTGATGTCCCTATTTCAAATAAAAAATTTATTTTTTCCAATAGAACATATAAAAGTGAAAAAAACTAGATTTAAAAATGGTTCTCCATCAAAAGGTAGTAAAACGTCCATTTAAAAATATTAGAGTATTTTATGCTTAAAATTGGATTCATTATCCTTTTTAGTGACAAAAACTAGATTTAAAAATGTTTGTCCATCAAAATGTAGTAAAATATCCTTTTATAAATATTTGATTATTTTATGCTTAAAATTGAATTCATTCTCATTTTAAGCCTCTAACATTTATTGGATAAATGTAAAAACATTTAAAAAACATGTATAATAAAATTGTAGTTAGTTCTATTCATTCCCTCCAATACAATGTCTAGGATTTAACTACCATTTAAAATAATAATAATATTATTGTATTATTTTTCAGTATAACTTAGTGTTGTGTGAAACATAAGATTTCAGAGAAATCCGTTAGTGCATGTCGAACACGATATCAGAAAAATCATCCCATTTAATGTAAAATTAATATCTTATTCATAAATATTAATAGATATGAAAATGTATTAGTCTATAAATACCTGGGATATTACATCCTCCCCCCTTTTGGAAATTTTATCCCCACAATTTTATTTACTTATCAAATAAGTGGGGGTATTTCTCCCTCATAGAATTTTCAGATTCACACGTTGCCACTTTAACCATATGGTTTTTACACAAAACCTTTACCCAATAAATCACCTTATTCCCCAACACTTTCTCTCTATAGTCAAGAATTTGTACTGGTAGTTATTCATAAGAAATATTTTTCTTCCAACTTAACTACATATGGACTCAAAACATGATATGGATCTGGAATATACTTTCTTCACATTAAAACATGAAAAATATTGTGTACCTAGGATAAAATTGGAGGGAAATCCACTCTATAAGAAACTGACCCAACTTTCTCTAAGATTTCATAGGGTCTAATGAACCTCAAACTGAAGTTCCATTTCTTACCAAAACACATCACACTTTTCCATAGTGAAACTTTTAGAAAGACATGATCACCTACCTTGAAAGTAATATCCTTCCACCAGTTATACACATAACTTTTATGATTTCTCTGAGTTGTTCTCATATGATTCAAAATCAAATGAACTTTTTCTACCATATCTTCTACCTATTCTGGTCCCACCAACTTTCTTTCACCTACTTCATCCCAAAAAGCTGGAGTTCAACACCGCTTTCCATATAAATATTCAAATGGTTCCATCTGTGTACTATAATGAAAACTGTTATTATAAGAAAACTCAACCAAAGAAAGATGTTGATCCCAAATTCCCTGGTAATCCATTGAAAAAGCATGTAGAGTATCCTCCAGGGTTATAATTGTTCATTCTGACCACCCATATGATTGAGGATAAAAGCTATACTAAAATTTAATTCAGTTCCCAATGACTTCTGAAGGCCTTTAAAAAATTTATAACTGAAGTTGGGATCACGATCAGATACAATGGAGAGGGGAACTCCATGTAACCCGACTATCTATATAAGATACAACCAAAAAAGTTTATCTAGAGATATAATATCTTGAATTGGAAGAAAATAAGTAGATTTAGTAAATTGATCAATAATAACCCAGATTGCATTGTTACCTTGAGAAGTCTTTGGTGATCCCATTATGAAATATATGGATAAATTTTCCTATTTCCACTTTGGAACTAGAAAAGGATGAAGCATCCCTTTCGGTAACTTCCACTCTTCTTTAACCTGTTGAAAAATCAAACATCTCAAGGTAAATTCATCAATATCTCTTTTCATTCCATCCCACCAGTAATACTCCCGAAGATCTCTACATATCTTAGTACTTCTAGGATGAAATGAAAATGGAGAACTATAAGCTTCACATAACAACACTTTCTTCAAATTTGAATCACAAGGCACACATAAAATCTTTCCAAACCTCAAAAAACAATCTTTATCAATGTTAAATTCAGGTAACTTACCCTTCTGAACCAATTATACCTTTTTCTGTACCTCACTATCTTCTTTCTATGCTTTCTTAATTCTTTCTGATTGAGATGATTTCACTACCACCTGAAAAAATAGAGGAATTCCCTACACCAACAACTTCTAATCCAAAATTCATCAAATCAATAACTAAAGGATCTGATTCCAAATGTATCATGGTTAATATAGTATTAATTTTTCGACTCAAAGCATCATCCAATTTATTTTCCTTTCCTTGATGGAAATGAACCGTGCAATCATAATCCTTAATTAATTACAGCCATATCCTTTTTCTCATGTTTAATTATTTATGAGTGAATATATACTTAAAAATTTTGTGATTAATATATATTTCACACTTTATTCCATACAAATGATGCCTCCAAAATATTAATTAAAAAAAAACAGAAGCTAATTCCAAATCATGTACAGGGTAATTTAATTCACGAGGTTTCAACTGATGTGAATCAAAAGAAATTACATGATCATTATTCATTAGGAAACAACCAATTCCTTTCAATGATACGTCACTGTAGATAACAAATTCACCATTCCTGGAAGGTGGGGAAAAACTGGACCATTTACCAATCTTCTTTTCAATTCTTGAAAACAATCATCACATTTTTTTTATCCTGATGAACTTAACTCCCTTATGTGTTAGATTAGTTAGTGGTCTAGATAACCAAGAAAAGTTTTCAAAAAACCTTCAGTAATAACCCACTAATCCAAGAAAACTATGAATCTATATGATATTGGTAGGTCTTGGCCACTCTTCAACAACTTTTGTTTTAGAAGGGTCAATAGTTATGCCATATTTAGAAACAATATGTCCAAGGAAAGATATTTTTGCAACTAAAATTAACTATTACTAAACTTTATATATATTTTCTTTTATTTTAGGGTTTTCAAAATAATCCTTATGTGTCTTTCATGTTCCTCCCAGCTTTTAGAATATACCAAAATACCATCTATAACCATAAACACATTTGATCCAAAAACTGAGGAAAGTATCTATTCATGAGATTCATAAATACAGGAGGTGCATTAGATAACCCAAAGGTCATAACAACAAAATCATAATTCCCATATCTCATTTAGAAACTATCTTTGGAATGTCATCCCCCTTTACCTTCAACTGATGGTACCCAGACCTCAAATCAATCTTCGAAAAATAATGAGCTCCATGGAGCTGATCAAACCAATCATCGATATGAGGAAACATATAATTGTTCTTAATAGTGATGTTATTATAGGATGTTTAATTAATACATAGTCTCATATAAATTTTAGGGGATGATCCTATAAGGGGATTCGTGATGCTAGGGTTTCCCATGTCATCGCCTTCTTCTCCGTCATCTCAGGTTAGTTGCGGTTCTCTTCTCAGTGCTTCGACTCAGTGCTTTCTTGGCGTGTAGTCTCTTATAGTGGTGGTGACATGTGGGTTCATACTTCTTGGAAAACCTCATTTTTTGATGGAACCTTCACACCCTAACCTTTGATCTAGCTAGGGTTTCCATGGTGGTGCGGTGTTGGTCCAGGGTTTGAGTTTCAGAAGCTACGGTCTGGAGGTCGCCGCTACATTTGGTGTCAACTATGGGTGTGTTGAGAGGATCCAATATTTGTGTGTGGATTTGAAGGTGACAATGGGATTTTCAGTTGTATTGTGGTTGTGAATTCTTTTGGAGAGATCTGGAATTCAGGAGGTCTTCTTTTTGGTGATGGTTTGTTGATTTTTGTTATTTTTTCTGTGATAATAGGTGTGTTGCTGTTCGTGATTCGGTTTTGGGGGTTCTATTATTTTTAGTTTTGGATTTTCTGCTCGTGATGGATTTTGGTGTTAGGGTGTGAATTAATTTCGAATGTATATGAATATCATGGAGGTAGTGAAGTCTTGAAGTTGCGAATTGGTGGTGGTACTCATTCTGTGGTTGGTTTTTTCTTGTGGTTAGAATTTCTTGATGCATTATTTTTTGCTTTGGCCTCGGTGGTCTGTGGTTCAATAAATTCTGTAATCAGATCATCTACATGAGGCTTCTATAGATGTGGTTTAGGGAAAAAAGTTTCCATTGTACTATTTCTTTCCATAATTGGATGATTGAGAGGTTATGGATATGGCCATCGGTTCTAGGCCCATGAAATTTTGCACGGGATAACTAACCGAACAACGTTGGAAGGTGGAAGTTGGATTTTATGTTTCTTGATGCTAGGAGGGACTTTTCTCATATAGTGTGGGTTGTTTGGTCTTAGAATTTTGGACTGTTGGGGCCTTTTTTGATTTTTTATGTCTTTGATGTCATGGTGGTTTCTCCCTTTACCCTTTAAAGGGGTTTTATATTAATAAAAAAATTAATTTTCAGTTAGTCAGTCTCATAGAACCATCTTTCTTTTTCATAAATAAAACTAAATAACCCCATGGTGAAGTTCTAGGTCGAATGAAACCTTTATTGAGTAATTCTTGAAACTGTTTTTTCAGTTCCATCAGTTCTATTTGAGACATTAGATAAGGGGGTTTATAAATAATCTTAGCATCAGGAACTAAATCAATATTAAATTCAACCTCCTGATTAGGAACAATACTAGGAAATTCATCTGAAAAGACATCCAAAAATTCTTTCACTACTAGAATGTCACTAATAAAAACTGTTTCTTTCTTTTCAACAACATGAGCCAGATAACCTTCACTACCATATTTAATCAATCTTTTAAATTCTTGGTATTTTATCAAAGGTATGAAATCATTGAACTAAACTTTATTGGATTTAAAATCTATTTTAGCATGATAAACTGAAAGCCAATCCATACCCAAAATGATATCAAATTCCACTATGGGAAGTTCAATAAGATTTACAGGAAAGACTATACCAATAATGATAATATAAATATTCCTATAAATCTTGGTTGCTTTAATACTTCCACTTAGGGTCTTTATCAAAAGTTCTATATGACATTCATGAGGTGCTATTTCTAATTTACTTGAAAATATCTCAGAAATGAAAGAATGTGAAGATCCAGATTCAAATAGTGTATTGGAATATTTTCAAAAAACTTGTAACATACCTGTAAATCCTTTATTTGACAGTCCCACATCAACCATAGTAGTATCAAATGATTTTTCTATGCCCTTATGCTTTCGATATTGCTAGTTTCCACCCTGGGTAATCAGCTTTGGACACACATTGGCATAATGTCCTAACTTATTGCAATTAAAACATCTTACCCCTAGTTTTTCATTTCTATCCTGATTATCTTCCTTATATTTATGAGAAATATGACCAGTCTTACCACATCGGAAGAACTTCCTAGACTTTTAGAGACATTATCCAAGATTCTTTTTACCACACTTCTCACAAGTTGGAAATTTAGTTTTATTACCTCTATACTTATTTGATGAATTATTTCCCATTGCCTGCCAACTATATCACTTATTTTACTTGATCTCATGAGAAACATGATCATTAGAAAACTCTATTTCTACCTTCTCAGCACATCAAACAAGTTTCTCATAGTTTTTGAACTCAAAAAAAGATAACGCCCTTCGATATTTCATCTTCAATCCTAAGTAAAACTTTTTTATCTTACTATCAATATACCAAATAAAATTTGGGACATACCTTAAAAATGAGTGACATTTTCTTCATATGCAGTCACATAATCTTCCTCCCTTTATCTCAATTCCAAGAATTTATTTTTCACCATAAGTCAAACAGCCTTAGGAAAATATTTCTCAGGGAATATATTCTTAAATTTATCCCATTCCATGGTGTCAATCTCTTCACTTTGATATTTTTAACAATTTACCACCACTGATAGGATTCAACTCCAAAACAATAAACAACAAGACTACCTTTTGATTTTCTAAACACCCCATTACATCAAAAATATTTTCCAGTTCTTTAATACACCCTTCATCTTGCACTGAGTCAGATGATCCTATGAATAATGGGGGACGTTGCCTCATGAAATGATCCACTGTAGACATATTCCTCTGGGTTTGGTCTATTTGATCTCATGCATGGACACCGCCACCATTTATCACCTGATTCAACTGATCCATCACTAAACAAACTGTTCAGTTCTAATTTAGACCATCTCAGGATGTTGATTTGGAAGCTCATTTCCCTCTCTATGCCTTCCCAACACAACTTCCCTATTTATTTTACGGAAAACTATTCTGAAAAAACATATCTTAGATGAAGAAATGTGGTAATATTCAAATTCTATATCATTTAAATTTTACCATGAAGTAATTTTTTTATTGATATTCTATTAACAATATTATAACTCTTAAATTTATCTAAACTTACCTCTGATACCAACTATAAGGCCTCGAACTTAAACATCACATAATCTTAAGATAAGTCAACAATTTGACTTTAATTTACTTTTAAGATTTTTTAGGTTTATTGATTTAGAGAATTAGGTCATAAATCATACATAACAACCTAAATATTATAAGTAGACACTTTTAATCACTATCCATTTTTTTTTTCATAAAACAAAAACTTTTTAAAAATAAACATGGTTCGTTTGATGTTTAAACAACATGAATTTTCCTTGATCCCATCCTTGACTCTATTATTCTTTAAGTCATATGAAAAAAATTTCAAAAGTTGGGATGGGAATAAAAATCTCAGTAAGGGATACATAAATAATTAAAACTATTAGTCTTAAGAAAACATGTAAACCATGAATACTTTATCATAGAGTAATATTTTTCACCTTTAAGAAGTAGTAAATATACTTCATTGAATATAATATTATTGCTTACCCTTTTTATAACCAAAATATTACCATAAATTCCATAGAAAGGAAAATATAACATATAAAGGTAACTTGAGACATAAACATACTTAAATGGAATAACTATATGGTCGACTTCCACACATATCACTAAATGGAATATCCATAAAACTGACTTTTATACCCAATACATTGGAGGTTATAACATAACCAACTGTCCTTGGTTTATCAAGGAACCACCAATCTTTGGTTTATCATGTAACCACCCATCTTTGGTTTATCACATAAGAAACCATCAAATGTCCAAGTACCATAACATAATCATAACACACAAACCAAGCATAACGAAAAAACAACATTTCCACATTGCAATCAAAAGATATCATTTCAAGATATTAACATAATAAATCCTTTATCAAAACCACTTTCAAAACCAAAATACATGAGAAGGGTATATGTTATTTATTTTTCTTTTAAAAACATTATAGATTATAGAGGAAACCAAATATCAAATAATGGTTGCCGAGGTGGAGGAGTCGTTATCGCCGCATACGTAAAAAACATTACTTTTTTCATTTAGTGAAACACTTCATATAAAAAGATTCCATTTTGAAAATCATTGAATGAAATTAAAATTTAATGTTTTTATTATACATCATATAAAATAAGGAGGTGCATATTATCAAAATATGCCTCAATGAAAGGAGATTGAGACAAAGTCCCTTATAAAGATCGTGTCATTAGATTAAAGATAAATCGATGAAATAATTATGTGTGACAGATATAAATACACCCAAAATAAGTGGATATTTAGTGTAAAACAATAATAGTTCATTATCACATATTCTTGGAAAAACAAAACCATTGACTTGTACATTTAACTTAATGAATGAAAATTGAGTTAAGATTTTTCTTACCTTGAGTCCGACTTGTCACGTACAATAGTTATGTTCCTGAATAATAAACTGGGGTTAATTTATACTTTCTTAAGAAACTTTTTCAATTTAATTATTCCTTTTATATCAATTATTACCATGTTATAAAAATTTCATAATTATTTAAGTTTATATCGTACGTTTTGTCGATATTCGGTACTTGAGTAAAAAATGAACTTGTTTTGATGTAAATTTTCAATGTGGTAAAAATTCCATCATGTAAAAAATATTATTAATGATTTAAATTATATATATATCATATATATATATATGTATTTATAATAATCCATAATATTTGGAGATAATAAATGAAATACACCGTTCATGGAGACGGTAGGCTATACATATGCATGAACGCTACTTTAATTTCTTTGTCATATTAAAAGAATAATAATTAAATGATATAAATGTATATTATAATACCAGTATTATATTAATGTTATAAATGTATCATAGGTTTAATAAAACTACCCCTCATATGTTCCATGTATAGCGTGAACAAGTCACATTGCTTTGAGGGTGCGGTAGTCCACACTTCCTCAAACGAAATTATTGTATTTACACTACATGAAAAGAATAAAGGTATGTTATAAATAAAAATTACAAAAGAATAAAGACAATATAAATATAATATATATCATATTTAAAATATTTTCCATTATAATGTCCACCATTAGAGGTGGTAGAGAAAAATTGAACAGTCATCGTTTCGTGAGGCAGTAGTTCTCCGTACATAGAAACAATATGTTTGTTACCCATTAAATAGAGTTGTGTGTAAGTGTAGGTTAAATATTTATCATAAAAATATTCTGGTATATTTAGGATACTAGTTTTTTTATGTAATCATAAAATAATAATAGTATAGGGAGTGGATAATCGAAATGAAACTAAAAAGCATGATGGAAGGCGTTACCTCTTAACTAGGTAACTTCTTTTGTTTTATACCAAAAGGCTTTATTGAGAGGATTTATTCCCTATGTGAGGATTCTAGAATTATAGGAGGGATTATAAGAAGATTTTTGGGTATATATTGTGAGAACCAAATAGTTCTTGAAGTGTGAGTATTAGAGAAGAGAGGGTACCTTTTATAGAAGAGGGAAGGGGCACCCTTGGAAAGTATTAAAATATTAAATTAATAAAAATTAAAATTTTAATCCAAAAGGATCCAAATTGAGATATATATAATATAAGATTATTATAGTTATAAATACTATCATGAAATAATTTTTATACATGTATTTATTTTATTTTAAACCTTATATTTTTGGTTTACCCTTAATTATTCTCTTTTAATTTTAATTGTGGTAACAACATTTTAATTATTAAGAGGATTTTAATTATAATTATATGGGATAAATTTCCTATAATTGGATTTTAATGAACTTTTAGACCTTATAATATTCACTTTGTTATTTTAAAATACTTCCAGTATTTTTAAATAATTTAATAAATTACTATTTTTATAAAACATCAATTGTGTCAATTTTTACACTATTCAATTTATTGAATTTAAATAAAATCCTAATAGAGAAATAAATTTTAAAAAAAGAATTTAATAGTCTTATAACATGTCATATTAACCTATAAAAATTGTTTATGAGATAAATTATGTAAAATATTATTTATTTTAATATTTATAATATAATTTATTTGATTCCTTCTTTAATAAACCAATCACTACATCATCATTGTGTCAAAATTAAATTTGAATGTTTAATGTCTAAAAATTATAAATAAAATAAAATTATTTAGGAAATATTTTTATATTTCTAATGAATATTTATAGTATAATATAGAATTTATATAAACCCATATTAAAATTGTTTTATTAAAAATATTTCTATTTATAACATATTTTTCTTTACTTTAAATTAAAAGATATAAGTGTCATATTCACACCCAAGTGGCTTACAAAGGACAAATTTTTTTATAAGGGTTTTATTGGTCGACCATATCTCATAAAATAGGATTTTGAAAAGTTTTAGAGTAGTTTTATATTATTATAATATTATTTGTACCCTTATTTACCCGATTTACCCTTTAACCATGGTATATAAAAATAATTACTAAAGTTACTATTCATCATGTCCAAAAAATAAAAGGGAAATATTTAAATAATTTGAACCTTATGATTAAAAATATGGAATCCATTTTTTCAAATTAAAAAATACAGAAGCTGCGGTAATTAATTTAATGTTAATTCCTGTTTTCAAAATTTGAAAAAATGTTTTTTTAAAAGTAAAAACCATCAAAAGATTAACATGTGTTTATATCAAATTTCAATGTGAAATTACCTCTAATGACCAAAATTGGATTAAATGATAAAAACATAATATAAATATACTTTAAAATCAATTGAATTGATAATATATCAATACTAATAAATTAGAATAAATGGAAATTTTGAATTAAAATAAAGTATTTTTCTCTATTCATTAAAATATGATTTTTATCAGAAAAATAGAAAAATTTCAACCAAAGTAAATTTTGATCTCCTTATTTAAAATAAGAAGTTTATTTTTTCAAATATAATATATAAAAGTGACAAAAACTAGATTTAAAAATGGTTCGCTGTCAAAAAGTGGTAAAACATCCTTTTAAAAATATTAGAGTATTTTATTCTTAATATTTGATTCATTATCATTTTAAGCCTCTAAAAGTTATTGGATAAATGTAAAAACATTTAAAAAACATGTGTAATCATATTTTAGTTAGTTATTTTCATTTCTGCCAATACAATGACTAGGTGTTAACCACCATTTAAAATGATAATAATATTATTGTATTATTTTCTGGTATAACTCAGTGTGGTGTGTAATGTAAGATTTCGGAGAAACCGGTTGTTGTGTGTCAAGTAAACTTTCGAAAAGAGAATCTCATTTAACATAAAAATATCTTATTCTTAAATATTAATAGATATGAAAATTTATTATTCTATAAATACCCGGGATGTTACAATTTGATAAAGTTTTTATGAAAGAATATATGATAATATCTCTAAATGATATAGATAATATTATTTTAAATTTAGGAATTCCATCCCCTTAGGGAATTATTTATTTCTAAAATTACAATGAGAATAAACCCATACTTCTATTTTTGTGAGAATCTTAACATTGGGTTTTGTTTTTCATTGTGAGTTCCAGGACTATGGAAATCTCTATTCCTTTTTCTTATACTTGTGCAGTGAGTTTCTGAAGTTTCAATAAAGAAAGGGGATATAATAAATATATATTTTATTTTATATAAGTCATTGAATTATCATGATATTGTTCCATTTTAATAGGTGGTATAAATTAACCTAAAATAATAAAGAAACTGGAATAATAAAAATTTAATGGCAGGGAGTATCACATGGAAATTATGTTATTTATATGATATTTTTGATATTACCTGTTTAAAGTTATTATTATGAATTTTAATTGAAGATATAAATTATCCATTATGTGTTATATTTATTTTGAAAATATGTTTTGTTTCTTTGATTAAAAACCACCATCACCTCTCATAAGTGATTAATAATTTAATACTGGTAATGAATGGGTTGTTTTATTAATATTAATGATATGTGGATTCATAAATTGGTCATAGATAATTTTCATACGAATAATGAATTAAAATTTTATGTTAACCTAATGAGTTGCTACTGATTTAATATGATGCTCTGGGGGATTGTGCTATTTTTCAATAAAACAAAATGGATTTGGGTGTGGGATGATGTGACTATTATTGTAGTGGTGGTGGTAATGTCAAGATTATGTAATGAGACATATTCTATGGGATTATGGTGTTTTTTTGGCATGGGATTTTCCTAGAGGTTGGTGTAGTGGATGTTCAATTGTGCGATGTTATGTTAGTTTAATCTTGGTTGTATGGAATGAAATGGAATTAATAATATAAAACTATAAAGTGGACTAGAAATGGATAATGGTAGAATTTTATAAAATTTTTATTAATTATAATGATTGGTTAATGAATAAGATAAAAGTTGGAATTGATTAATGAATGATATTTCATTAATTATGATTAATGAACAAAATAATTAATTTAATATGGATAGAAAAAAATAAATTTAAACTTGGTTTATTAAATGGTTAAAAAGGAAAAATAGGGTTATTTTGTGTGTAATTGAGGGGATAATTGATTTTGAAAACGGTGGTGGTTGTTTATAGAGGTATAGTGATGGTTATGGATTGTGATAGTGCTATTTTAGTAATAAATCTATAGGTTAGAATCATGAGATCATATATGAAATATTTTCTTCTTATTCTTATGCACCCTTCCAGAGTTGGATAACCTTATCAACACCGAAATGTTTTGGGTTTAGAGTATCTTCTAAAAATATCATGGTTAGGGAAGGAAATGATAGAATAATACCCCCTCTTCAACATTATCTCTTTTAGAGATAGTAATATTACGATGGATGGAGGTTTATATGTACAAGTTTTGATAGGCCAAATCCAAAAGTATATATGATGCGATGAGGATGTGGCATATAGTGGGGGATGTTCATGGTAGGAGGAAAGTGTGAGGTTGATTTTATTTATGTTCATGATAATCTACTATAATGGAAAAGTGAGGTATGGTTAAGATATAGATATATGGTATGTGGTTGTGGATGCATGGGTACCTGATTATTATGAATATATGTGTTATGTGGATATGATTATATGGTTATGGTGATATGGAAGGTATGGGAGCTCCATGATATTTTATATTGGGTAATGAGACTGATAAACCCTTGGGGAAGTGGTGTGGGTACCATTTTTTCAGTATTTTTTGATATTATTTCATTTTAGAGACTATGTTATCTATATTACATGACATACATTATGGAATATGTGGTTTTTTTATATTATGGTGTTTATTAGTGGGTTTTCCTTATATTATTGGGATTTATGAGGGTAATGTCTCCCATTTCTATGTTTTATACCCATCATTCTAGTTGCTAAGCTAGGTCCTATTAGTAATGGGCCTCATGGGTCACTCTCATCTTCATTTTTTGGCTATGAAGGATTCCCAGTGGGGTGGTTCATGAAAAGTGGTATCATAGCTTTGGTTAAGAGTTTGTATGGAAATTGGAGTTAGAAAATGATGATGATTATATGACATTCGTTGGGAAAGAATGTTAGAAAAACATAATGTGTGATTTATAATGATATAATGATTAAGATATTAGTGATTAGGGCCACCTCTGATCCAATGGAAGGACCATAGGCTTGCTGAATACCCTAAGTGAGATGATGCTAATTGTAGGGTAGAGACATAGGAGGGGTACATGCATCATGTTTATTTGAACTTGTAACTAAATTGGGGTATTTTTTTTGTAAAAAATGAAATTAATCTAATTAAGTGAACCTTAATGAATCTACACCAATTAGATTAAGAGTTTTCTTCCTTTATTTTTGAGATTCCTACTAGCCATCATCAACATGTGGATCATATTAGAGTGGTACATTAGGATGATCTATTTGAACACCGAAGGGTTGACCTAGTTGAATAGGATGAGTCTTTTAGAAGGAATTTATGTGAGTTCTATTATTATAGATTGTGAAAGTACGAGGTAAGAATCTATGATTTGGAGATGGAGTACTGGTTTGGAGGAGCTCGAGAAAACATTTAGTTTGATCCATTCTAGGATAGATTACTAGATTTTATTTAGATTTTATCTAGATGAGAGCATCTATATTCCAATTGTGGATTTTGTATCTTGGAGAGAGGAAAGAGGCTGAGTTTTTATAGGATTATTTTTATTGGTAGTTTCATACAGAGTTCCTTTCATTGAAGATGAGGGAAGAGAAGAGGTATGGGTATTTATCCCTTTATTTTGAGATCCTAAGCATGAAATAAATTAAGATTCACTTTAAATACTATCTTCACATATCCCCTGATATATTTATAGATAAGGATTCTATAGATAGGTGCTATGAGGAGGAAATACCTCCTGTTATTTGGTATACAATCACCCCTTTATGATGCTTACATATTTGGAGGTTCATAAGAAAGATGAGGTGTTCGAGAGGATGCATGCTCATTTAGGATCATCTTAGTAGGGGAGATTTTATAGCTTTTATAGAAGTATGGATATGGATATAGGATATAATATGTTGGTATAATCATGGTTTTGATCACCAGGGAGCATGCCTCATCAGTATTCTCCATGTTTCTTTAAAGCTTGCAGTTCCTGTGTATCTACTGAGAGATTTATGAAAGTGTGATTTATTTTTGGAGGTCATATACATCAATGATATCAGTTCCAGACTATTTTTAGGGACCAACATGTAATAGGTTATTATATTCATTATCATCCCCAATAGAATTTACCTCTGAGGCCATATCAGTTGCAGAGAAAAATGGTGTATGTCCCACCAAGAGGATATGAAACTATTAAATGTTATCCCCATGTTATTCACCAAATTTATGAATATAGGTCCAAGTACATATGTGGATATGTTTACCACAAGGTTCAGTTGGACAGAAGAGTTGGATGCGAATAATTTCATAATATGGAGATATCGGCACTAGATGGGCTTGATATTGCTCAAGCTACCATTTACTGATCAAATACTCTAAATTTCACTTTATTTGATTTCATATATTTATACTATTTTATCATACCTTACTTGGAAAATTCCTTGGTATAAAAGTAGAGACAATTCTAGTACACATATTGTTAAATACTCCAGCAGGAGGTTAGTTGAATCTGTTTGATGTATTCTAGGGTTGTGATATGATGTTGGGGTATCATTTATTGTCTGAGAAATTATTCTTATTATAGATACCACCTTATGTTATTATTAATGTCATGTACTGGTTTTATTATAAGTATACACTTATCAATGGATTCTAGAGGAAGGTTTTACTTTGTGATGATGAATTCTAGAATGTAATGTTTATTATAGATAAGGATCATCAGATGAGTTATAGGCATTCAAATCCTCTATTGTATTATATAGAATCACAATTGTTTGATTTTATAGAGGCATTGGTGATGGATTTTCCTAGATTCCTCAATGAGTTTATAGAAATTTTTCCCAAATAGGTAGTAAGATTAACCCTTTGATGTGATATTGTATTTGGGATAGAGTTATGTCCTAGAACCTTTCCAATTTTGATGGATCCTTAATGGATGAAACCTTATAATCTATGAGAGTTAAGGATATAGACTCTTGATGCATAAGGGTTTCATACAACCCAATGGATTTCCTTGGGGGTGCTCTGGGATTATTCACCCATAAGGAGGATGGTGGTCTGAGGTTGTGTATAGACCACTAGTGAATGAATTAGGTGAAGGTCAAGAAAAGATACCCCCTTTTGAGGATAGATTATTTATTTGATTAGTTTTAGTGATCTAGCTAGATTTTGATGATCAATATATGGTATGAATATCATCATATGAGATTGAATGAGGAGGATCTCTGGAAGAATTATTTTAGGTTTTGTTAAAGGAACTTATAATTTGTAGTTATACTATTCGGTGTCATGAAATCCCTAGAAATTTTAATTAGACTCATGATTTCCATGTTCGGAAAATTCATGGATTTTTATATGGTAGTGTTCATTGATGACATTCCCATATACTCAAAGTCAGAGGAGGAAAATTTCATGCATCTTAGGGATTTTTTTAGTTCCTTAAACAACATAAAATCTATAAAATGTTTTCAAAGTATGAGATTTTGGATGTGGAGGATTCATTTCCTTGGGCATGTGGAGTCATAATAGGGAGTAATAGTTGATCCATCTAAGTTTTAAGTAATTTTTTTGGGAAGGTCCCAAGAATTTTGCAGATTTCTGTAGCTTCCTTGTTCTCATGTGTTATTATCATAGGTTCATGTTTTTTTTAATATTGTGGCCCCATTGATAACATTAACTAGGAATTACTATTATTTTGTTTGAACTGATCAATGTTAGGTAGATTTTGAAACCCTAAAGGATAGGTTGATAAGTGCTCCCATTTTTTTGCTACTAGAGGGGGAAGTGATATTTTGAGGTTTTGTATCATGCTTCCCTTATTTTAGATGATATAGAGAGAATTAATTTCATATGGTTCTAGGAAGCTACATCTCCTAAGTGAAACTATACAACCCAGTATATTTATTTAGAAGTAGTGGTATTTTATGTAAAGCTATGGTGAAATTACCTCATTGGTGAATGCTTTTTAGTATCTACAAATAATAAGAGACCGAGGTATATTTTCTCTTAGCAGGATCTGAATCTATGATAGTACAGGTGGGTAGAGTTATTATAGGTATATTACTAAGATATGTACTACACCATGTGGAAACAAAATGTAGATTCTACTACATTGAGTAGGATGTTACGAAGAGATAATTTTTGGGAGTCTAGAGATACTTAGAGAGAAATGAAATGTCTTACAATGATGCATATTGATTTAGAGGGTGATGATTGTAGAGGTTTCCTACACCAGTTAATAGTGAATTAATCCCAGATATAGTAGTTTGAGTAGTATGAGTGGGGATACATAGAGTTATATGTGATGTTGGATCATGTTTTTTTATAATGGTTCTTCCAAGGGATGGTTAAAGGGTAGTTTGAAATCAATATTGTTTTAGAGGGTATTTTTTTGTTCTGTTGGTGTGTGAGAAGTGGTTATTTTTAAGTTTCATATATCACACTTGGTAGTGTATCCCAATATATACAAGATGTATCATGCCTTGAGTATTCATATTTGGTGGTTAGGATGAAGTGATTAATAGCAGAGTTTATGTGAATATGTTTGGACTGTTAGTAAGTGAATGTAGAGTATCATGTTCTAAGAGGTTTTCTAAAACCATTAGATGTCCCTGTGTGGAAGTGGGAGTACATATTATTGAATTTAATCATTGGTTTACCATGATTACATGGGGGCTATGATTATATTTGGGTGATTGTGGTTGGTTGAAAAAGTCTATTCATTTTCAGGACATCAGGTAGTTGGGTGTTGTGGATTTTCTGGAGAGGTAGTATGTGGATAACATAAAGAGTATTCATGGGCTACCAAGGATCACACATTTCATCTCTATAATCAAGTAAAAAAACTCTTAATACATGTGGTATAGATTTAATTAAGGTTCATTTAATTAAATTCATTTTAATTTCCACCAAAAATCACCCCAATTCATACACTGGTATAGAAAAAAATTATGTGTGTTCCACTATTAGGTCTCTTCCCTAAAATAAAAATTATCCTTAATAGGGTTTGTAACATCACAGGTAAATAAAGAATAAAGAATTTTCATATTTATTAATATTTACGAATTAAATATTAATTTTATTTTAAAGGGGTTGCTATGTTCGATAGCGTACCCGATACGCAACGATGAGTTTCTTTGAAACTTACGTAGCACACTAGTAATAAAATAATATTATTTTAAATGTTAGTTAACAAGTAGTCATTGTACTGGCGGGAATGGATATAAATAACTAAAATATGATTAGATATGTTTTTAAATGTTTTTACATTTACCCAATAAAAGATAAAGGCTTAAAATACGGAAAGAGTTCAATTTTAGAGCATATATACTCTAATTTTCACTAAAGGTGAACTTATCACCTTTTAATGGTGAACCGTCATTAAATATAGTTTTGATCACTCTTATACTTTATTTTGGACCAAATATAACTCTTCTTTAGAATCGGGACATCAAAATTTACTTTGTGTAAATTTTTGGTACCTTTCTGATAAAGTTCATTTTTTTTAATGAATAGTGTAAAATGTTGTATTTTAATTCAAAACATCTTTTTAATCTAATTTATTTATATGATTAGATTATCTTTTGAATTGGTTTTATAGTGAAATTAGAAAATATTTTTACCATTAAATCCAATAGTGGTCATTGGAATTAATTTCACTTTGAAATCGGACTTAAACTAGTGTCAATCTTTTGATACTTATTGTTTTGTAAAAACACGCTATTTGATCTGACAGAGGGAATTAATTATTAAATTAATTAATGTGACTTATATGTATTCAATTTTGTAAAATAGACTTCATTTTTAAATTCGGAATATCAAATATATCTTAGGGTGAATATTTGGTAATTTTCTGAAAAACTTCAATTTTTGATGAATAGTGAAACCACTAAGTGGTAATCAAGCAAACTGATTTTTCAGTTAAATGAAAGTTTACCACTAATGTGTATTGAATTTTGAAAATCCGACATAGATGGTTTTCATTAAGAAGTAAAATGTGGTTCAATGAGATTAAAAGAATTTTTTGGTGAATAGTAACTTTTTTTCATTAATCGCGGTTAGAGGTAATTAGTGTAGTTTAAGGTAAAAATGGTATTATAAGAATGTGAAAACACCATGACACTTGTCCTACACATATTGGGTGAGTCATGTACGACCAAGACAAGCCATGGGACAACTTGGGGACCCCATGGAGCCACTTTAGTTGGAAAATGACATTAATATATTTTTATTTAATGTTAAAGTGAAAATGACACTAACATAAATTGTTTTACTAAACTAATTTTTGAGTGGGGTTATACAAGTAAAAATTTTGATTATAAATAGTCATTGGAAAGATAAAACGATTTACTACATGATAGTATTTTTTTTATAATTTTTAGACATTAAATAAATTAAATTATATATGACATAATAATGATGCAGCGATGACATCATTATTTGACGATTTAAATAAAATGGAAAGATAATGAAAAATCTAAAACCTACACATGGAAAAAACCAATTGGATGAGTGGATTTCGAACCCTTATCACCTTATCCACGAATTATATCAATGTGGGACCTTTTGAAACCGAAACACATTTTCAAATAAAGTAATATTTCTTTACTTTCCAAAAGTGACCCTCCTCTCCTCTTATAAAAGGCCCCCACCTCTACCTCATTTCACACACTCCTCAAGCCTTTGGCTCGGCCAACCCCTGCCCAATTACTCTATACACATCCCTCTACTCATCCTAGAGGATTCCCTTTGGGCATAATACTTTCAAAGGAAGCCTTTAGGCTCAAATAAAAAGGGAGTTACACTTTTAAAGGTAATTCATTCTCTCTTGTTCATTTGTTTTATTTTGCTTCTCCAACCCTCTAAACTCTTTTTTTTACTTCTTTTGTAACAACACCAGTATCTTCAATATACTAGGATGTTGTTATAATATTTATTTGAGCTACACTCTCACACAACTACATCAAATGGTTAAAGAACATACGGTTTCCGTGGATGGCGAAATTCTGCCTCCCGAAACGATGATTGTTCAATACTCATTTAACACCTTCAAGGGTGGCCATTATGAAGTCACTATTTTTATATATTATATATAATATGTTTATGTTTTCTTTAAGCTTCTGTATTTTTCATTTTTTCCATACCTTTATGGTTTCCATTATGGGTAAACACGATATCTTCATTTAAGGAAGTGCGGACTACCGCCCCCTAAAAGTGATGTGATTCGTTAATGCCATATGTGGGATGTGTAAAGGATGGATTTAAAGTTATTATATATGATGTTATACTGTAATTATAATATACCTCTATATCATTATTATTTCTTTCCATTAAAGTATGAGATAGAAATGAAAGTAGCGTTCATGCGTACGTACGGCTTACCGTCTCCATGAACGGTGCATTTCATTTATTATCCCCAAATGTAATGTACTATTAAAATTACATGTATATAATGTATATATATAATTAATGATATATCTAAATTATGAATATAATTCTGGAATTAAAATATACATACCTCTCATTTAGTTTTAATTCCACTAATATGACAAAGAAATGAAAGTAGCGTTCATGCGTACGTACGGCTTACCGTCTCCATGAACGGTGCATTTAATTTATTACCTCTAAATTATTATGTAATATTATAAATACATTTATATGCTGGATATATATGATACATATTATATCCAAATCGGGAATTTCATTCTGGATATAAAGAACTTTTGACCACATGAACAACATGTAATTGTAAGAAGTCAACTTTCGACTTAAGAACCAAATATTGACAAAACAAACGTTATTAACTTAAATGGTTACATAATGTTTATAACATGGCAATAAGTGATATAAAAGGAATAATTAACTTTAAAAAGGTTCTTAATAAAGTATAAATTAACTCAAGTTTATTATTCAGGACGTTAAAGAACGATCGAGTCAAGTCGGACCCGAGGTAAGGGAACTTCTTAACCCAACTTCCATTCTTTGGGTTAATCTCCTACTTTCAAATTATGTCATGATGTTATTATGTCCTATTTTGTATTTTTACTTTATTTATGTGTACCTATAGTGAATACACATAATAGATCTATTTTATTTTAAAAATGATCTTTGTAAGGGACTTCATCTCAATCTCCTTTCATTGAGGAATATTTCGTTTTATACACAACTTTCTTTTATACGGTGTATAAACTCCTTTGACTTTTACTTTTATACAAAAGGAATCTTTTTCTACGAAGCGTTTTACTAAACGAAAAAAAGGAATGTTTTTTTAAACGTACGCGGTGACAACGACCTTTTCCGCCGCCACGAGTATTATTTGATCTTTGGATTTCTCAACAAGCCGTAATGTTTTTAGAATAAAATAAATACCATATACTCTTTTATGTATTTTGGTATTGAAAATGGTTTTGAAAAAGGATTCTATTATGTCAATATATTTATGATATATTGTGATTGAAATGTGGAAATGTTATCATTCCTTTATATTGGTTTTATGTTTTATGATTTTATATTGGTACTTGGACATTTTAACGGGTGGTTACGTTATAAACCATATGACGGGTGGTGCCGTGAATACCAGGACGGGTGGTTACGTTATAACCTCCAATGCATTGGGTATGGAAGTCGGTCGTATGGCTATTCCATTAAGTATGTATGGAAATTGGCCGTATGGCTATTCCATTAAGTGATATGTGTGGAAGTCGACCGTATGGTTACTCCACTTAAGTATGTTTATGTCCCAAGTTACCTTTATATATGTTATGTGTTCTTTATATGGGTTTTATGGTAATCCTTTGGTTACAAAAAGGTAAGTAATGATACTTTATTCAGTGAAGAGTTTTTATTACTTCATAAAGGTGAAAAGTATTACTTTGATAAAGTATACATGTTTTACTTGTTGTTTTGATAAACTAACAATTTTCATTTTTTGTGTATCCCTTACTGAGCTTCTTATGCTCACCCCAAGTTTTTTTTGAAATGTTTTTCATAGGACTTAATGTGGAATAGGGTCAAGGATGGGATCAAGGGAATGTCATGCTATATAAAACATGGAACTAGACATGTTTCTTTTAAGAGTTTTTTTATGAAAACTTAGTAGAAGTGACTACTTTGTAATCATTTGAGATGTAATAGTTATGTTCTAATTCTCTAAAACTCTAAACCTGAAAAGATCCTCAACGTGTAATCTTGTGATAACTCAAGATTAAGTAAGGTTTAAGGCTGGGGCCTTATAGTTGGTATCAGAGGTCGGTTTAGACAACTTTATGAGTTAGAAAAGTGTTAAATTATAATATGATTGAAATGATATAGCATTTACGGATTACCATGTTGCTTCGCCTAAGATATTTCTGTGTTCAGAATGGTTTTCCGCAGAGGAAACAAAGCAGCTATGTTGGGACGACATCACGAGGAAGATAACCTTCCAAATCAGCAACCTGAGATGGTCGGAATCAGAACTGAACAGTTTGTTGCAGTGATGGCACAGTTGAATCAGGCTATAAATGGTGGTGGTATCCATGCACGAGATCAGCCAGATCAACCACAGAGGAACATGTTAGTGGTGGAACATTTCATGAGGCAACATCCCCCATCATTCAGAGGATCATCTGACCCTGTGCAAGCTGAAGGGTGGATTAAAGCACTGGAGAAGATTTTTGATGTCATGGGGTGTTCAGAACATCAAAAGGTTAGTCTTGCTGTTTACCGTTTTGAAGGTGAAGCTGATCAGTGGTGGTCGATGGTGAAAAATATAAGGGATAGTGATGAGATTGAGGATCTTCACTGGGAAGAATTCAAAGGTATGTTTCTTGAGAAATATTTTCCTAAGGTGGTTCGTCTTAGGATGGAAAAACAGTTCCTAGAATTGAGGCAGGAGGATGATTCAGTGGCTACTTATGAAGAAAAGTTCACTCGATTGGCAAGGTATGCTCCAAACTTCATACGAGAACTTGATAGTAAAATAAACCGTTTTTACTCAGGGTTAAAGCCAAAGTATCGAAGGGCTTTAGCTTCTTGTGAGTTCAAAAGTTATGAAAAACTTGTTTGATGTGCGGAGAAGGTGGAAATGGAGTTTGCCGATGATCAGGTGTTCTATGACAAACAACAAAATAAGAGATCTAGTTGGCAGGCAAAGGGGAAGAATTTATCAAAGAAGCAAGGAGGTAAGAAAACCAAATATCCATCCTATGAGAAGTGTGGTAAAATGCATCCTGGAGAATGTTTATCCAAGTCTGGTAAGTGCTTTCGGTGTGGTAAGTCTGGTCATATTGCTCGTAACTGTAAGGAAGATGATCAAGCAGGAAATGAAAAGCCAACGGTAAGATGTTTTAAGTGTAATGAAATGGGTCATTATGCAAACGAGTGTCCAACGAAGAACTAAACTGGGGGAATGCAGCCAGACTACAAGCAGAAATGGGTGGTGAAATCCTTTTCAACAACTTCAGCAGATGTTGGGCCATCGAATGAAGTGGTATCAGCTCCAGGGAGCTCAGTATTTCTCGAAGATTGACTTGAGGTCGGGGTACCATTAGTTGAAAGTAAAAGAAGCAGACGTTCCGAAGACTGCGTTCCGTACTAGATATGGCCATTATGAATTTGTAGTTATGCCTTTTGGGTTAACCAATGCACCTGCTATATTGATGGATCTTATGAATAAAATTTTCCATGAGTTCTTGGATAAGTTTGTGTTTGTGTTTTGAGATTT
Organism: Viscum album; assembly: GCA_963277665.1. Lineage (NCBI taxonomy): Eukaryota > Viridiplantae > Streptophyta > Magnoliopsida > Santalales > Viscaceae > Viscum > Viscum album. Next base: position 1,286,459,983 of record OY728140.1, read on the forward strand.
GGGAAGAGATTGTGTGTGCCTTGTGATTCACAGTTGAAGAGAGAGTTGTTATGTGAAGCTCATAGTTCTCCGTTTTCAGTTCATCCGGGCAGTACTAAGATGTACAGAGATCTGCGGGAGTATTACTGGTGGGATGGAATGAAAAGAGATATTGCTGATTTTAATGTGAAGTGTTTGACATGTCAATAGGTTAAAGCAGAGCGACAGTTACCGAAAGGGATGCTTCATCCTTTAACGGTGCCAGAGTAGAAATGGGAGAATATATCCATGGACTTTGTTGTTGGATTACCGAAGACATCTTGAGGTAATAATGCAATCTGGGTTATTGTTGATCGCTTGACCAAATCTGCTCATTTCCTTTCTATACGAGATACTTTCTCTCTAGATCAACTTTCCCGTTTGTATCTTAAAGAGATAGTCAGGTTACATGGAGTTCCTCTCTCCATTGTATTGGATTGTGAACCCAGGTTTACTTCTAACTTTTGGAAAGGCCTTCAGAAGTCGTTGGGTACTGAATTAAAATTTTAGTACAGCTTTTCATCCTCAATCAGACGGGCAGTCAGAACGAACAATTCAGACCTTGGAGGATATGCTACGATCTTGTTCGATGGATTATCAGGGAAGTTGGGACCAACATCTTTCTTTGGTTGAGTTTTCTTATAATAACAGTTTTCATTCTAGTATACAGATGGCACCATTTGAGGCATTATAAGGGAAGCGGTGTCGAACTCCAACATTTTGGGATGAAGTGGGTGAAAGGAAGTTGATGGGACCAGAATTGGTAGAAGAGATGGCAGAAAAAGTTCAGCTGATTCAAAAACACATGAGAACAGCTCAGAGCAGGCAAAAGAGTTATGTGGATAACCGGAGGAAGGATCTATCTTTCTAGGTAGGTGATCATGTTTTTCTCAAGGTTTCTCCTTGGAAAAGCATGATGAGATTTGGTAAGAAAGGAAAGTTGAGTCCATGGTTGGTTGGACCATACGAAATTCTAGAAAGAGTTGGATCAGTTGCATACCGAGTGGCTTTACCTCTGAGTTTATCTCAGGTACACAATGTTTTTCACGTTTCGATGTTGAGAAAGTATATGCCAGATCCATCTCATGTTTTGAGTCCAGAGGTAGTTTAGCTGGAAGAGAACCTATATTATGAGGAACAACCGGTCCAGATTCTTGACCACAGGGAGCAAGTGTTGCGGAATAAGGTGATTCATCAGGTAAAGGTTTTGTGGAAAAACCATGTGATTGAAGAGGCAACGTGGGAATCTGAAAATGCTATGAGGGATAAATACCCCCACTTATTTTTATAAGTGAATAAAATTGCGAGGACGCAATTCCAAAAAGGGGGGAAGGATGTAACATCCCAGGTAAATAAAGAATAAAGAATTTTCATATTTATTAATATTTACGAATTAAATATTAATTTTATTTTAAAGGGGTTGCTATGTTCGATAGCGTACCCGATACACAACGATGAGTTTCTTTGAAACTTACGTAGAACACTAGTAATAAAATAATATTATTTTAAATGTTAGTTAACAAGTAGTCGTTGTACTGGCGGGAATGGATAGAAATAACTAAAATATGATTATATATGTTTTTAAATGTTTTTACATTTACCCAATAAAAGATAAAGGCTTAAAATACGGAAAGAGTTCAATTTTAGAGCATATATACTCTAATTTTCACTAAAGGTGCACTTATCACCTTTTAATGGTGAACCGTCATTAAATATAGTTTTGATCACTCTTATACTTTATTTTGGACCAAATATAACTCTTCTTTAGAATCGGGACATCAAAATTTACTTTGTGTAAATTTTTGGTACCTTTCTGATAAAGTTCATTTTTTTTAATGAATAGTGTAAAATGTTGTATTTTAATTCAAAACCTCTTTTTAATCTAATTTATTTATATGATTAGATTATCTTTTGAATTGGTTTTAAAGTGAAATTAGAAAATATTTTTACCATTAAATCCAATAGTGGTCGTTGGAATTAATTTCACTTTGAAATCGGACTTAAACTAGTGTCAATCTTTTGATACTTATTGTTTTGTAAAAACACGCTATTTGCTCTGACAGCGGGAATTAATTATTAAATTAATTAATGTGACTTATATGTATTCAATTTTTTAAAATAGAATTCATCTTTAAATTCGGAATATCAAATATATCTTAGGGTGAATTTTTGGTAATTTTCTGAAAAACTTCAATTTTTGATGAATAGTGAAACCACTAAGTGGTAATCAAGCAAACCGATTTTTCAGTTAAATGAAAGTTTACCACTAATGTGTATTGAATTTTGAAAATCCAACATAAATGGTTTTCATTAAGAAGTAAAATGTGGTTCAATGAGATTAAAATAATTTTTTGGTGAATAGTAACTTTTTTTCATTAATCGCGATTAGAGGTAATTAGTGTAGTTTAAGGTAAAAATGGTATTATAAGAATGTGAAAACACCATGAAACTTGTCCTACACCTATTTTGTGAGTCATGGCCGACCAAGACAAGCCATGAGACAACTTGGGGACCCCATGGAGCCACTTTAGTTGGAAAATGACATTAATATATTTTTATTTAATGTTAAAGTGAAAATGACACTAACATAAATTATTTTACTAAAATAATTTTTGAGTGGGGTTATACAAGTACAAATTTTGATTATAAATAGTCATTGGAAAGATAAAACGATTTCCTACATCATAGTATTTTTTTTATAATTTTTAGACATTAAATAAATTAAATTATATATGACATAATAATGATGCAGCGATGACATCATTATTTGACGATTTAAATAAAATGGAAAGATAATGAAAAATCTAAAACCTACACATGGCCAAAACCAATTGGATGAGTGGATTTAGAACCCTTATCACCTTATCCACGAATTATATAAATGTGGGACCTTTTGAAACTGAAACACATTTTCAAATAAAGTAATATTTCTTTACTTTCCAAAAGTGACCCTCCTCTCCTCTTATAAAAGGCCCCCACCTCTACCTCATTTCACACACTCCTCAAGCCTTTGGCTCGGCCAACCCCTCCCCAATTACTCTCTACACATCCCTCTACTCATCCTAGAGGATTCCCTTTGGGCAGAAGCCTTTCAAAGGAAGCCTTTAGGCTCAAATAAAAAGGGAGTTACACTTTTAAAGGTAATTCATTCTCTCTTGTTCATTTGTTTTATTTTGCTTCTCCAACCCTCTAAACTCTTGTTTTTACTTCTTTTGTAACAACAACAGTATATTAAATATACTAGGATGTTGTTATAATATTTATTTGAGCTACACTCTCACACAACTACATCAAATGGTTAAAGAACATACGGTTTCCGTGGATGGCGAAATTCTGCCTCCCGAAACGATGATTGTTCAATACTCATTTAACACCTTCAAGGGTGGCAATTATGATGTCACTATTTTTATATATGATATATAATATGTTTATGTTTTCTTTAAGCTTCTGTATTTTTCATTTTTTCCATACCTTTATGGTTTCCATTATGGGTAAACATGATATCTTCATTTAAGGAAGTGCGGACTACCGCCCCCTAAAAGTGATGTGATTCGTTAATGCCATATGTGGGACGTGTAAAGAATGGATTTAAAGTTATTATATTTGATGTTATACTGGAATTATAATATATCTCTATATCATTATTATTTCTTTCCATTAAAGTATGAGATAGAAATGAAAGTAGCGTTCATGCGTATGTACGGCTTACCGTCTCCATGAACGGTGCATTTCATTTCTTATCCCCAAATGTAATGTACTATTAAAATTACATGTATATAATGTATATATATAATTAATGATATATCTAAATGATGAATATAATTCTGGAATTAAAATATACATACCTCTCATTTAGTTTTAATTCCACTAATATGACAAAGAAATGAAAGTAGCGTTCAGGCGTACGTACGGCTTACCGTCTCCATGAACGGTGCATTTCATTTCTTACCTCTAAATGATTATGTAATATTATAAATACATTTATATGCTGGATATATACGATACATATTATATCCAAATCGGGAATTTCATTCTGGATATAAAGAACTTTTGACCACATGAACAACATGTAATTGTAAGAAGTCAACTTTCGACTTAAGAACCAAATATTGACAAAACAAACGTTATTAACTTAAATGGTTACATAATGTTTATAACATGGCAATAAGTGATATAAAAGGAATAATTAACTTTAAAAATTTTCTTAATCAAGTATAAATTAACTCAAGTTTATTATTCAGGACGTTAAAGAACGATCGAGTCAAGTCGGACCCGAGGTAAGGGAACTTCTTAACCCAACTTCCATGGTTAATCTCCTACTTTCAAATTATGTCATGATGTTATTATGTCCTATTTTGTATTTTTACTTTCTTTATGTGTACCTATAGTGAATACACATAATAGATCTATTTTATTTTAAAAATGATCTTTGTAAGGGACTTCGTCTCAATCTCCTTTCATTGAGGCATATTTCGTTTTATACACAACTTTCTTTTATACGGTGTATAAACTCCTTTTACTTTTAATTTTATACAAAAGGAATCTTTTTCTACGAAGCGTTTTACTAAAAGACAAAAAGGAATGTTTTTTTAAACGTACGCGGTGACAACGACCTTTTCCGCCGCTGCGAGTATTATTTGATCTTTGGCTTTCTCAACAAGCCGTAATGTTTTTAGAATAAAATAAATACCATATACTCTTTTATGTATTTTGGTATTGAAAATGGTTTTGAAAAAGGATTCTATTATGTCAATATATTTATGATATATTGTGATTGAAATGTGGAAATGTTATCATTCCTTTATATTGGTTTTATGTTTTATGATTTTATATTGGTACTTGGACATTTTAACGGGTGGTTACGTTATAAACCATATGACGGGTGGTGCCGTGAATACCAGGACGGGTGGTTACGTTATAACCTCCAATGCATTGGGTATGGAAGTCGGCCGTATGGCTATTCCATTAAGTATGTATGAAAATTGGCCGTATGGCTATTCCATTAAGTGATATGTGTGGAAGTCGACCGTATGGTTACTCCACTTAAGTATGTTTATGTCCCAAGTTACCTTTATATATGTTATGTGCTCTTTATATGGGTTTTATGGTAATCCTTTGGTTACAAAAAGGTAAGTAATGATACTTTATTCAGTGAAGAGTTTTTATTACTTCATAAAGGTGAAAAGTATTACTTTGATAAAGTATACATGGTTTACTTGTTGTTTTGATAAACTAACAATTTTCATTTTTTGTGTATCCCTTACTGAGCTTCTTATGCTCACCCCAAGTTTTTTTTGAAATGTTTTTCACAGGACTTAATGTGTAATAGGGTCAAGGATGGGATCAAGGGAATGTCATGCTATATAAAACCTGGAACTAGACATGTTTCTTTTAAGAATTTTTTTTATGAAAACTTAGTAGAAGTGACTACTTTGTAATATTTTGAGATGTAATAGTTATGTTCTAATTCTCTAAAACTCTAAACCTGAAAAGATCCTCAACGTGTAATCTTGTGATAACTCAAGATTAAGTAAGGTTTAAGGCTGGGGCCTTATAGGGTTTCTAGTAAGATTATGGTCTTTATGTTAGATAAAAATGGTCCCAATAACCTATTTTTTTAGCAAGTATCCCTTGCTACATCACACACTAAAATTGACTAACATTGTTAGCCTACAAATCCCATGAAATCCTCATTAGTTCCTAACAAAAATAACAATCCCAACTCTCAAACAAATCTATGGTACTACTTTTTCATAACTTTCTCCCACTGGGAACCCCTCTTGGGACTACAATGAAGCTAATAGTGACCCTCCAAAGCCCATCTCTAGTAGGCCAAAGGTTTATGACTAACACTAAGGGTATAAAACAAACAAATGGAGGCACTTCCCTCATAAATCCCAAGGCATATAAAAGAAATACCAATCAGAACCATGATATAAATAAAAACCCCTTACCCCATAATACATGTAATTACACAAAAATAACATGGTTTTAAAAATGAAAAACCCCATCATCTACATGTATTGTTCATCAAACATAACATACAAGAATAAAAAATAATATCAAGAATCATAGAAAAAAGGGTACCCCACACAACTTCCCCTATGATTTGTCTCTCTCACACCCCTATTACAAATTTCATTGTTCTCCCATTTCTTTCACATCATCATAACTATATCCACATATCTATATATCACATATCCACCTCATAACCACATACTCATGCATCTGAATCCATGTACCACATATCTATATCTCAACCACACGTCACTTTTACATTGTAGTAGTGTATCATGAACATAAAGGACCTCAAACTCATTACCTCATCATACCATGAATTTCCCCCACTATATACCATATCCTGATCATATATTCTACACTTTTAACTTCTGTCCATCACAAGCCATTCATGTAAAACTCTTTCCATTAGAAGCATACCTTGGATGAAAGAGTGAGTGGGGAAGTGGGAGTAGTCATACTTTCTTTATGTAATATTCTATTATCGGTTTCAAGTATTACTTGATCCTTGTTTTGATACCCTCTGAGTCGAGTCATATTTTGGGGCCATTTTGGGAGAATTTGAGAATTTTTGGAGGTTTTATGGGATGTGCACGATTGGCACATGGTTTCCCAAACTGTGCACCCCACCAGTGTAAATTGTTCACCCATGGATAGTGGGTAATGCATAGTTGGTTCATGGTTCCCCAAAAAATTAACCCACATAGGAGAAGTAGTGTTCCTTGAAAAATGAGTCCATAGGGGGTGCAAATTTTGTCTAACTGTGCAGCCCTGGCCAAAAAACTGGGTGCACAAGTTTATTTTATTCTGAAAAATGTTTTAAAAATTCCTGAGGCCTGTTTATGATCCCTAATATAATTGATAGACCATAACAAGAATTCCTTATCTACTAAGGCTCTCTATAGGTTTTTTGGATCCTCTAAACCCCTCCTTTAGAAAATCAAAGTGCCGATGAAAGATTTGATCCCTCTCCAGTAAGTGAATCTCCTCTTATTTAATCTCTCTTGATCTGTCATTACTTCCGTATTACAGTTTTATGGATCATCACATGTTGTATGGATCTAAAGTCAATTTGATCGTATCTTTATTCTAGGTTTGTTTCCAGATCTACTTCAACTTTAAACTTCATTGATGTTCCCCATTGTGGGTGTTGTGCATTGGGATTCCTTGATTTAAGTTTGGTGGTTCCATGATTCTTTTCCATATAATTGAAACCTTGGATTGATAGATTAATTTGAATTGAGTTTTTAATTGATATAAAAACATGTATTTTTAATTATATGATCTTTATATCAACATGAGAATGTTATTTGAGAAAAAACCCCAATTCCAATGGAATTGAAATTGTGGGGTGGATTTATGGAAAATGATGTCTTGAATTTGGAAATTGATTTATTGAAAATGATTTTTTTAATCCCGTGAAAAAGTCTAAAATTGAAAGATGTTTGAAATGGAATGAAATGATGAAAACATATATATTAGTTTTGAAATTATAATCTATGTTTAAAATTAAAATTGGGCAATCATATTTTAATGTGTTTTAAAATAATTGATTGCCAATTTTATTGATGTAATTTTCCATTAAGTGGGAGTGAATATAACTTCCCCTTAAGTGGGAGTAGATGTAATTTTAACTTAAGTGGGAGTGTATGTAATTTTCCCTTAAGTGGGAGGGGATGCAATTTTCCCTTAATTGGGGGGGGGGTGTAGTTGTTTGATTTGATATACCTGCCGTTGATTATTGAACTACTTTATTCATGCCAACCGATTTATATAAACTATTTTAAATAAAATGTTCATTTAAAAATATTTTAAATTTGTTTGATATATCTTCCATATATTTTAAATGTAATCGTGTTTTTTAAATATGAACATGAAATTACATGCCTATTTTTATTTAAATTGATAGCATATATAGTTTATTTTTTTGGAATTGATTATTGAATTCTCGGTGAGACCCTACTAGGATTTATATCTCACACCACACATTTTACGTCAGGAATTAGAAGATTTTATTATTCTAGGTCCGAGAAAATGGAAAGTGACACTTGGATGTGGTGGAAGTTTTTGATCCTTTAGATCGTGGGTTGTTGCTGTCATTTTGGGATGTTTGTCTTTACACTGAGTACTTTGATGATATAATTCTTTGGTTTTTTCTTTACCTATTTTGTTTCTGGTACTTTCTCCCATTGGAGTGTAGTGCATACTAACTTTTATATTTTATCTTTCACTATTTTTTTGGAAAATTAATTCCCTCTTTTATTGTGTATGATGCCACGTGATAGTAACCAACCCATGGGGATTGAGAACACCCTTCAGGCCATGTTAGTGTCAGATCGGGTATTAGGGTACCGGGGTATCTGGACTGATTCATGACACTTTCCCTAAAAAATGTAGATATTTTGGGAATACAATCATAGGACAAAAAATTTGGGAATAAGTATGGTTATAAAAATTTGTTGGGGGTTTATATGAAATCACTTGTAAATACATCATATAATACAATATCAATTAGGTCTAATATATAGGGTTCCCACTAAAATAATAGTACCACAACAAAAATCATCACCACACCTCGAAAAAAAACTATTTCCACATACAACATCATACATCCCTTCAATTCAACAAAAAAACCACAAAACAACCATAAACTCCATTTTAATGATTTATTCAACCAAGTCCATATTTACTATTTAAAATCCTTATTAAATTAATTATTGCATTCATTGATCATATTTAACGGAAAACCATTCATTAATTAACACCCAATTTTATCCCATCCACCAACTAATCATTCAAATTAATAATAGATTTATAAAATCCCACCATTAACCATTTCCAACCTAATTTCATATTTCATATTTTTAATTCCATATCATTCCATACCACTAGGAATAAACTAACATAACCCCACAAAAAAACATGCAGTCGACCAAACTCCATGAAAATACCATGCCAATGGCTTCCACAATCCCACAAACCAGACCCATTATATAAATTATGCCTTACCACCATCAATATAATATAAATCACATTATCCCATTCCAAAATAAATTTTATTTCATATAAAAACAACACAATCTCCGAAAACATTACAATAAATATATAATAACTCATTTTGAACACATTAAATTTTAAGTCTTTATTCTGATTCAATTTATCTATGACAAGTATGTGTATCCTAACAGATTATATATTTTATAAAAAACCCATTCATTATATATAATACCCCAATATTTTAAAATAATATCATTATGTTTGATAGTGTATTCGACACACAACACTGAACTTAAACGACACATGAAATATATAACTGTTAAAACATAGAAATTAAATTGGTGGGTATAAATAGGATTAACTAATTTAGGAAATATATATATCTATATACATATATATATATATATATATTTCATACTAAATATAAATTATTTAGAAATTTTTAATAAATAATCAATCATTTTTTAGTAATGTAATATTATTCTCCAAAAATATGTTTTCTTCCAAAATGATTTTATTTCTTTTCATGAAAAAATATTATAATTATTTTTTATAAATTTTAGAAAATATATTTTATAAAATAAAATTCATTTTTGAAAATGTCATATCAAAATTTAATTTTGGTAAAATTTTGGGATTTTTTAGAAAATATTGATTTTTTAGTGAATAATGAAAAATACCATTTTTTTGTAAAAATGTCATTTCTTTTCAATAAATTAAGTAAATTTAAAAGTCTCAGTATGATTTGAATATGATTTAAAATAAAATAATTAATATTTATTTATAATTAATCCAATTAATTAAATTTTAATCATATTTATATTGTATTTTAGTATAAGTAAATTTTTGGGTTTAAAAGCATCTTTTTTTAAAACTCTTTTAAAGTGAATAATGTTGATCCTATTTAGTTATTTAAAAAACCATTAAAGAGGAATCTTATAAATGAAAATTTTATATTATATACCAATAAATATTAATCTAAATTCCTAAAATGATTATTATTAATCATATAGTTAATATAAAATCATCTCTTGTTTGAAAAATACACCTCTTGAAAACCCGCTTTTTGTTGTGTCTGTGGATTTTATTTTAAAATTAAATTTTCCAATTTTTTCTATTAAATTTTTTAAAATAGATTAAATATTTTTAATTATAATATTTTATATTATATAATAATTTCAACTTAAATTTTTACCATAATGACTAATGAAAATAGTAAAAATGTATCACCATGGTTAAGGTGAAAACTATTTTACCGTGGATTAAACTAAAAAGATAAGGGTAAAAATGACCAATTTGTTTTTATAAAAACTATATTATAGACATATTTAGATCTTATAATGTCTAATTATTGATAATGTTTCATTTTAGAGCATTTGTTATGTGAAAAATGTGGGTAAACCTTTTTATTTTCAAAAATTACTAGTGTGCTACTCACCTCACTTATAAAAGACCACCCTTCCTCTCCTCTTCACCCCATAAAAGAAATTTTTATTGGAAAATAAATTAAAAAATATATTCATTAATTTACTAAAAGATACTTATACCCATTATTCAGATCATAAAGTCATCCTAATAATTATTTTTATGATTACCTAAGGAGGTTTCCCAAAGAAGAGGTATCGTGCTTAACTGAGTATCTTTATTTTATTTCTCCTTCCAAATAATTGAAATATTATTCAATTTGTGATTATATAATAAAAAATATCTCCCATATACTTAAATTTTATTATTATAATTTCATAACTTAAATCCATGTCCTCTTCCATCAAATGGGATATGAAAACATCATTCGTGTGTACATCAGACTACCTCCTAGCGAACCGATGTCATTCGTTTTCCATCATCACATATCTTAGATTGTTTTAATGATGGATTTAAAGTATATATATATATAAATATTATATTTGTAATATATTTATAATTATGGAGTTATGTTATCATATATACCTTCTTAATTTCAATTCCATGGGGGATATGATAATGTCATTCATGTGTACGGTGGACTACCACCTCACAAAGCGATATGATTCGTTTTTCACTAATGCTTTACATGGAAGGTAATAAGGATATATTTAATGAATATATGTGATATAAGTTAAATAATAATTATATTAATGACATATTTATAATTCTTAAAATATAATATATCATTTTATTTCTTATACTTAAAAATGATAATGTTGTTCGTGGATGTGTGAACTACCGCCTCCACGAAGTGATATGATTATTTTTTAACACTAAATGATATGGAAGATATATATAAGTATATTTGAAAGAAAAAATATTATATTTACGATTTTATTATAATTATAGAAATATAAAACAACACATACCTTCTTTACATAATGATAATTGAAAAATGTAAATGTTACTAATTCATTTGTATGACCTACTGTCTCTTTGATTGTAATGTAGTTCATTTTTCATAAAAACATTTCATGTTTTGTTTAAAAAATTGTAATAATTGATTTATTAATTTGAAAATTATTTTATGATTATTATTTTGGAGATGTTGAAATACTGACCAATTTTACCATGTTCAACACACCAAAGCTATTTTGAAACAATGAACTGAACATCCTCAAAACACATGATGTGGACTTAACTGATTGAGTAATTTAACATGTATTTAAAAATAAATAAAATAAATAATTTAAATATAAGGTATTATACCTGAAATTTTTTCTTAAGAAATCAAATAATTGATATAATCTTATTAAACAGAAGTTAAAGGACACACATGGAAAGTATGGAATCTAGGTAAGGGATTCCCGTCTCACTTTTTATTTCCATGTGATACATTCCATATTCACAACATATTTATTTTATGTAGTATATTTACTTTACATGAATTTATTTTACTATTATTATACTGAAAATTATTTGGCTTTAAATATCCATTTGAGAATATCTATTTCACTAGGTTTACGTTTCAAAATTTTCCAAAGTGGTAAGTGGTTTTTATCACAATTTGTCTTCTTTGGGAAATATGTTATGTTATGCACCTATATTCATTTATGAGGTGTATATATAGAAATTTGGACATAAAATATCATGAATTAAATATTATAATGGAATTTTAAGTTTTATTTTATGTTATTCATTAATGGGGATTATGATTTAATGTTACCAAAATGGTGATGGTTTTATAATACAATCTCATAATTTATCAGGATTGATTATGTTTATACTTTCAATGATGAAATCATACGACCCATCTCTCAAGAAACTCATGAATTTTATTATCCTCTATTTATTTCATGAGAATACATTATATATATATATATTTTTCTCTCTTTATGTACTCAAGAGTTCAAAATAACGTTTTTATGAAAAATAATCCTTATTTATCTCTTCGGTCAAAAACCATTTTTCTTCCAAAACATGTTCTATAGAAATTTTTTCAATTTTTTAATATTATCCAAATGATTTATTAATACTTTTTTACATATTCTTAAATTTTTAAATAATTTTCTAAAAGGAATCTTCATGTCGTTTTCCAAAAAATCCCCATTTTTTACCAAAAATGTGAAAGGAATCTTTATTTTAACACACACGACATGAATAAAATTTCCCACTATCATTAAAATTATTTAATTTCAAGCTTAAATTATAAGTTTTCATGTTTATTTTCAAATAAAAGTATTTTGAAAATGTTTTATTTTTTTAAAAGTGTTTTTCAAAGAGAAAGGGATACTTTACTTAAGAAAATTTTTAAATGATTTTTACATCTTCATTAATAAGTTTTCAAGGTTATTTTCAAAGAAAAGGATTTAAAAAATATTTAATGAATTTTTAGTTTTAAAAATTTCTTTTCAAAGAAAATTTATTTTCCTTAAGAAATTTTCTAAGTGACATTTTAAAATAATTTTCTATATAAGATGACATCCTTTGATGTTACTTATGATTTTATGGGGATATGATATAAGGATACCATTATTATTATTTATTTGGATGGTTTATGTTTATTATGTAAATATTTTTACTAGCCTGTTTTATTTTCATGAGTTAATCATGTTTCAAAGATATTTTTATGGAACCCATTTCTTTTCAAAGGGTTAACCATGCTTCAAAGTGATTTTTATGGAACCATTTTATTTTCCATGGGTTAATCACATCTTAAAGAGATATTTAGGGAAACTGTTCCTGTTCCATGAGTTAATGAAGTTATGAAAGGAATAATTATTGTTTTTATGAGTTTTATGATTAAATTAAAGTTCTATGTTATTTATTCATGTGGTGGTTCTTTGAGAATTTTTATATGATGGGTGCGCTTGGATAGAATTAGGTGAGCCCGTTATAGATTATATGAGAGGTGTTCCCAGATAGTTCTCTAATGGATTTAGTATGGAAGTTGAACTTGTGATTATTCAATATGTAATGGTTTTATATGGTTTCTACGAAGATAATGTCCCAAGATACCAACATGTATTCGTTTCTCTTTCCATGGGTTATAAATATTTCCTTCGATCAAGATTGATGGGTTTGAATATTCTTTTGATATGCTCATGAAATTTTATTATTTCATCATACCCTTATTCTATTCTTTTGTTCAATGATGAAATTAAATTTTTAATACATATGTTTACCCGTACTAAAAAATTGTGCTCACCCTTCTTATGTTTCCTTTTCCCTAGGTTATTAAGAATGATGATGAATGATTTATGTCTAGAATAGATTTATATGGATGATGATTATGGATTAATGTGAAATAAGAAAATATGGGTTAAGAATAAGAAATTATCATTTAAAAACAGGGGTGTTGTTATGTAATAGTTTTTACTCATTCTCTACAATTATAAACCTAAAAGGTCCTTAAGAATGTAAGTGATCTAATTTTTACTTTGATGTTTTAATTTTGGGATGGTGAAAATCGGGCCCCCTTCATCAGTTTCAAATCCATAAATATAATTTTTATGATTTCAACACCAGATCCAAGAGTATTGGTTTGAGCTTGTTATATTTTGTACCATAGGAGGGTTTAGATAACTTTTTATATTAGGATGTTTTGATTTTAAGGGTTAGGAATACCATTATAGGATTATGAGTTTAAGGTTGATCATAAGATTAATGGTATTGAGAAACTTTAGGGTTTATATGATCTTTAATGATTAAGGTTATTTATAAGGATATTAATAATATTTATGGGAAATATATAAGGATATAATTTTTGGAAAAATTAAAACCTACAGGATGAATAAAAACTCATCACATTCTCTAAGGTCGTGGGGCTTGAACCCACAACCAAAGGACGATAAGGGTGAAATTCCTACTATTTTCCTTTGTGATTTACTAGTTAGTATGACCTTATTTATTTCACTTAAAAAGTTTTAAAGATAATGATAAATTTTATTTTCATAACATATGTTTTATTATGTAGGTAATAATGGGATTGAAAAGTGATTTGGTGATTAATGTCATTTCAAAAAGGGATAATGATAATTTTAGGAAACATCTTACAATGTTCTAACCATTTTATTTTTGGTTAATGTCTAAAGACATGTGTAAAAACATGATTATACATGTTTTGTTTATGTGTTCATTTATATGATGATTTCATTGGTTCAGGCAGAAAACAAATTTCATCTTGAATACTCATCGTTTGGAAAAAAATATGAGATTTTGGTGGGAATTGATAAAAGGATGAAATTATACTCACCAAGTAAGTATATTTCTTTATTTCCTTAGTCTATATGGTAAAAAATTTATTAACTATAGGAAAAGGATCTTGAAACAAATTTTTTACCTATTACCATCATTTTTATGGTATTAATGACCTTTTCACATCTTTTTAGTTTATGGTTTTCGGTTGTTAGATTTCTCTTGATCAATCAATTTATTATGATCGATGATCACTATCACTATATATCATTATTTGGGAATTATTCTATTTTCCATGCCCAAATATTCACTTCCCACATATTTTCTTATATTTGGAAACCTAGTTTGTGTTATTCCATATGAATCTCATACTTACTTTTCTCTCTTATTGAGAGGATGTTTTATTAACCCTTTTTACAATGTGGGTTTTCAATATAGGTATTTCTTTCAAATGTCAAAAATATTATTACGGATTTTAAGTTAAAATTACAAGGAAAAAATATATTAAGGTGGTGGGGATGGGGGGGGGGGGAGGATGTAACACCCTTAAATTTTAGAATAAGTGTATTATGTTTAATATCATATTCAGTACACAATACTGAGCTTAAACAACCCGAAAAATATATTACCATTATAAACTAGCTGTTAAATTGATGAGTATAAATAGTTTTAACTAATTAATAATATATATATATATATATATATAATTATATATAAATTTAAATTTCCTACTCAATATAAATTATTGATAAATGTTTAATAAAAAATCAATCAATTTTTAGTAAAGTAATTTTATTCTTCAAAAATTCATTTTATTCAAAAATGATTTTATTGATTTTCTTGAAAATATAATATAATTAATTTTTAGGGATCATAATATAAAAATTTACTTTGGTTTATTTTTTGGGATTTTTTGAAGAATATTGGTTTTCAGTGAATAGTGAAAAATACAGATTTTTGAAAAAATATCATTTATTTTCAATAAATTAAGTAAATAAAAAAGTAATATTATTTTTTGAATATTATTTAAAAATAAATAATTTTTAATTAGTTATATTTAATACATTTAATTACATCTTAATCTTCTTTATATTATATTTTAGTATAAGTAATTTTTTGGGTTTAAAAATGCGTTTTTTATGAAAACTATTTTAAAGTGCCTAATGTTTATCCTTTATAATTAATTAAAAAACCCGATAAATAAGAACATTTTAAATTATATTTATATATTATATATAAATAAATATTAATTATAATCATAAAATTATTTTTATTAGTCATAGAGTTGATATAAAATCATATTTTTCTCGAAAAATACACTTCTTGAAAACCCTAGTTTTCATCGCATCTGTAGGTTTTTTAAATTAAAATTTTCCAATTATTTAAATGTAATTTTTTAAAATAGATTAAATATTTTTAATCATCATAATTTATATTATCTAATTAGGTTAAATTTATAACACCCCAAACATTTTATAGTACGTTTATCTTAAATACTTTCTATTCATTAGATAGGCCATATTGTATGAAGCACTAAGTCTTTTTTGAAACAAAACATTATAGGAGAAAGTTATATTCTATCCATTAAACATAAATTTTCCACTTCTATGTTTAGAATTTTGAAAAATAGTCATCTAGAGTTGTGGCCAGTAAGTCATTTAGAGTCTGATAGAACCAACTTGATTTTTTGATGAATGATAACATACCCTTATGAATAGTAATATGACACTTATAAATAGTAAATAATGATAATATTTTATTTTCTTAAGGTAATAAGTTAATGAGATCTTAATTAATTTTTCAATGTGATATAGAAATAATTATACCTTTAAAATTGT
Organism: Viscum album; assembly: GCA_963277665.1. Classification (NCBI taxonomy): domain Eukaryota; kingdom Viridiplantae; phylum Streptophyta; class Magnoliopsida; order Santalales; family Viscaceae; genus Viscum; species Viscum album. The sequence goes on from OY728140.1 coordinate 1,286,476,458, forward strand.
TAATTTTTGAATTAACTATTATTTTATTTAAAAATTAAATTAAAAATACTTAGAAAATTATTTTCAAAAAATGGAGTTCATTTTTTAATTCTACACGTTGAAAAATGGTTAGGGTGAATTTTTGGTATTTTTTTAAATACATGAATTTTTTATGAATAGTAAAAATACAGTTTTGAGTTTTCCGTAGTTTAATGACATCATAATGATGTAATAATTAAATATAAAAGTATGGAAGACTTTTGTACAGTAAATTATGATATGAGGTGTCCCAAGTGGCTAAAACCATGGGCAAGCCCATGGTTTGGCAGAAACCTCTAATGAGGTGTCCCTTTGAAATTATTAAAAAACTACCTCTCTTTTTCTAGAAATACCCACTCATCCATTCATTTTATTTTATTCCAAATCTCTCATCCTCGAATATCTGGTTGTTTTAACTCTCTAGGAGTCCTCTCAAGGTGTCCTTAAGCCCCAAAGGACCCATATTTCAAGATCTAGGAGTTACTCTACAAGGTAAGGGAATCCTTTTTTCTCTTCTTTTAGTCGACAATTCCATTATGTTATCTATTTGATTTTCTATTCTAATATGTTGGGGTTTGATTTTATGTGTTCTTATTAATGTCCTTTTTTATTTCAATATGATGAGATACCCTTTTTCTCTTATCATTTCAAATTATGAAATTTTAAGCGACACCGTGAGGCTGCCAAATTTTCATAAGGGATATCTCAACTTTTCTTTTATTTTCAAGTCCATCTCTTTTCTTTTTCTCTTCTCACCTCCCCTATCCAAATGAACATGATAAAATCTAGTATCATCTATATAATATAATTATATCATGTGAATAGAAGAACCATCATCAATATTCTTACTCCTCATTTTTATTTTTATAAATGAAATCAACGTCCATGAGGTTCCAATTTATAACCTTTGTGGACGGTGATGTTTTGTTCTTAACTTTCTTCTTTGTTACTAGTAATGAAACCATTTTAATGGTTGAACTAGATAATAATATATGTATTTCATCTCATTAATGTTATGGAATCCTTAGACACTCATAATATAAGATAATAATACAAAACAAGTTCATTATGAACAAAACTGCCAAGCTTAATCCAAGCATTTATCAATAACTCTTAACTAATGATTCATCCTCAAGTATATAACCTAGAACCATTATAATATAGTTTAAATATATTTAATGTCACAAATAATATATATTAACAATTCTGGATGTTTAACAACATTTCAAATGAACTTCCATTCATGAAAAAAAGTAAACAAATCATGAAAACCAAGGAAGAAAATGCTTCCAAAACAATAAAATTAAACCTCTTAAACCCATTAAAAGGGACATGAATTAATATAATAAGGTTATAATAAATCAATTACATGTATAAGAGGTTATGGAATTATTAATTAATGAATCTAAATTTGATTATTCAGGTCATTAAAACAAATGAAGAACACACTCGGGAAAAAGGTAAGGGGTTTCTCATCTCACTTTCATTTCTGTGAGATTTTCATTGTTCGCAACTTATTTATTTTATGTGGTATATGTGTACTGAAATTTGATATATAATAACATTATTCTATTTATATTCATGTTATTAAATGATTCATTTGATGGTTATTAAGTTCTGGTCATATGATTCGACCGATTACATTGTGGTAAGAGACTTTGTCTCAACTACTATTTTGTTGTGGCTAACTTTGTGTGGTGCACCTAATAATCCTTATGTGGTGTACCTACTTCCCATTTGAGATAAATTTTTATTTGAAATTATATTTATATTAAATATCCATAATCTCATATCATGGAAACATTTTTTGTCTAAACTATATATCATTTTACATATAGTGTTTATTTGGAAAGTTATTTTAATTATGGAAATATTAATGAATCTGTATACTCTACTCTCTAAGTATATTGAAAAGGCATATTGATATTTTATTGGATAAATGTATAAAGAATTATTTGGACATGAAGTTTCGGGTGTGGCCCGCTATAGCCCCTCGATGCATCAGTAGGTCTCATGAGACAAATCAGTTGGCGAAAAACCCTTCGAGTTTGTTTCAAAAAAATCAGATGAGTTTCTACCCACAGAACTAAATCGTTTTTACGGTGTTATGTTATCCTGTTCCAGATACATGACATCCAATTATTAAGGATTCTCTTTATTCATTATCAGTTATTAATATCTATGAGGTTTTCATTATGAAAAAAATCTATGGATGTAATTTTATTCTCAGTTTATTAATGGCATGAGTTTTTCATTTATTCACCATGACATATTGAATATGTCAATTTTTTTGCAATTCAGTTATTATTGATTCATGCTTCTGCCATTTGTATCCCTTACTGAGAGTTTGATCTCACCCCTTTTCACTATTTACCTTCAATAGGTGATGAAGCAGAGATCATTTATTGAGTTCCTGTGGATGCAGTTTTTAGTTTGTGTTATGTATTGTATTTTGTAACCTTTTCCAATGTAATTTGAGTTACATCTATGTATCTAGTTTCTTCAAGGCTACTAAACTGATCATTCCTTCAGGATTTTTATTCCTTCTAACTATTCCAATATCACAATTAATGCACTGAATCGATCCTAGAGGGGTTGGGGTAATACAGTTGGTATCAAATGAAGTTTAGTAGAAAACTTGGAAACTAGAGTAGGAAATGTATAGTAGGGAACAAAGCCCTAAGGTAGTATTTGAGGATAAACATAAAAGAACATCCTGGTATTTTGGTAAGGAATATATTATATGGATCTTTCAATCAATATATCCTTGTCTGGATATGAGCAGGTAGAGGCAGCTCTGACACATATGTATCTAGGGGTAAAACCTGAAAACACTGCTTTGAGCTAGACTTGAACAGGAACTGGTGCGCAACAACGGGACTTGCTGTACTTTTGGTTACGAAACTCCCAAGGTATATGCTTAGGATAATTCACATTTTCTTTACAATCCATTATGAAGAAGTTTAATGTAAATTTTTCCTCAGAGAAACCCTGTTTATAAGATTAGCTATTCATAGAATTTCAATCTATGTTGAATGATTTTCTATTTGAGATTCATAAACTAATCTAGTGTATCCCATTATTTAGAAATGGTGTCTAATGGAAAAAGGGTAATCAATACTCATGGGCAAGGTAGGGATCTCCCTACTGAGCATGTCAACATAGTCAATGTTGGAGCAGATCAGATCATGACCATATTGGGACAACTTACTCATGTTGTAACGAATAACCATTAGACACCTATGTTGGACCATTTCATGAAGCAAAAGCCCCCATATTTTAGCAGGACTACTAACCCAGTGGTTGCTGATCAATGGATCAAGTCCCTTAAAAAGATATTTATGGCATTAAGATGTAATGAAAATGAAAAGGTGGTACTGGCAGTATATTGTCTCAAGGGAGACGCTGATCAGTGGTGGTCCTTGATTTATAATACCACGGAGGAAGAAGAAATAAAGGATATAGAATGGAGTAATTTTAAGGAAATATTCTTCGAAAAATATTTACCTCATGAGAAACGAACTGAAATGAAGAGGAAATTCCTTATCTTAAAACAAAGGGAAGAAGACAGTTTTGTGAAGTATGAGGATACTTTCACAAGGCTGGCTAGGTATGCCATAGATTACGTACATGACTCGGGGGACAAGATTGATCATTTCTTTAAAGGACTTAATCCAAGTCTTCAAAGGGAACTGGATTCTCAACCATTTTCATCATATGATGAAACTGTATAATGTGCCATCAAAATAGAGAAGGAATTTTCTAGATCAAATATTTTCAAAGGAAACCAAGATAAGAAGCGGTAATCTGATAACAAAGGAAAAGGTGAAGCACCAAAGAAGAGAAAGGGAACAAATCTATTCTCATCATGTGAGAACTATGGAAAGAATCATCTCAGAAAATGATTTAAAGGCATGGGAGTCTGCTATAAATACGGAGAAAAGGGTCATCGATCTGATGAATGAAAGGGGAAGAAACAATTCAATGATATTCAATGCTACAATTTGTAGAGAGATGGGACACTATGAAAATGAGTTTCCTAAGCTCCAAGGAAACATGCCTAAGAAAAATCCAAGAGAACAAGGGAAATCCTATGGGATTATAACCGTGGAGGTTGAAATTCCTAATGATGTGGTGGTAGGTACTTTAATTGTTTCCTCAAACTTAGTCAACACTTTATTTGATTCTAGATCATCGTATTCATTTATATCTTCCCAGTTTTACAAGAAAATTAGATATGTCCAATTTTATTTAATAAAGGAGTTGTCAGTCAAAACTCCCAGGGGATGTATCATTACAAAAAAGGCATGTCGACTAGTCCCCCTCCAGACACCAAAACGTGCTTTAGTTACTAACCTTATTATCATACCAATGAATTATTTTCATATAATTCTTGATATGTATTGGCTGTCAAGTTATGTTGCGAAGATTTATTTTAAGAAGAAAGAAGTTACAATTTTTGAAAATGGTGTAGAATCCCTTATCTTTAGGGAAGAAACTTCACCACCTGATTCTTATCTAAAACCACCCCCATTAGCTCTACTGAATACAATACTTGGAGAAGAAGATAAACCAATGTCTATGGGAAAGGAAAGAAATCTTCAAATTGAAGAAGTACACATAATGTAAGAGTACATTGATGTATTTATAGAGGATTTACTTGGACATCCTTCAGTGTGAGAATTTAAGTTCTCTATTGATTTAATTCCTGATACAAGACATATATCAAAGACTCCCTATAGAATTACCAATGTGGAATTACTAGGGATAAAGAAACAACTAGAGGATTTGAGAAAAAAGGATTTATTTGACCTAGTGTTTCTCAATGGGGATCCCCTATCCTCTTTGTCAAGAGGAAAGATGGATCCATGAGGCTTTACATTGATTACAAGGGAATCAATGCTATTATAATAAAGAATAAGTATCCTCTACCCCGGATTGATGATTTATTTTATCAACTTCATGGAGCTCAATACTTTTCTAAGATTGACCATCGATCCAGATATCATCAACTACGTGTGAGGAAGGAAGATATTCCGAAGACAACATTTCGAACCAGGTATGGGCATTACGAGTTTACAGTGATGCCTTTTGGACTGATGAATGCACCATCTATTTTCATGGATTTAATGAATAGAGTTTTCAAGGAATATCTTGATAACTTTTTTGTGGTATTCATCGATGATATCCTCGTGTACTCAAAAAGTTATGAAGACCATGAAAATAACTTGCAGATTATTCTGTAAACCCTTAGAAGAAATAAATTATATGGGAAGTTTAGCAAGTGTGAATTCTGGATTCAATAAATTTCTTTTCTAGTCCATATTGTTTCAAAGGATGGAATACTAGTTAATCCTGTAAAGACAAAGGCAATCCAATAATGCCCCACGCCAATAAATATAACTGATATACGCAGTTTTATTGGCTTAGTAGGTTACTATCAGTGTTTCATTCAGAATTTCGCCCGACTGGATAACCCTATAACCAAGATCACACGTAAAGAAGTTAAGTTTGTGTGGAAAAAATAGTGTACAAAATACTTCAAAGAATTGAAAAGAAGATTGGTCAATGCTCCAATTTTGACTCTTTGATCTGGAAGTGGTGGATTTGTAATATACAGTGATGCATCAAAGAATGGACTGGGTTGTGTCCTTATGAAAAATGATAAAGTTATTTCTTATGAATCAATACATTTGAATACCCATTAGAAAAACTATCCAACTCATGATCTTGAGTTAACAGCCGTAATCTTTGCTCTGAAAATATGGAGACATTATCTCTACGGAGAAAGATGTGAAATTTATACGGATCACAAGAGTTTGAAATACATTTTTACACAAAAATAACTTAACATGATGAAAAGGAGATGACTCGAGTTATTCAAAGATTACGATTTTTCAATACATACCACCTAAGAAAAGAAAATAAGGTGGCAGATGCATTAAGTTGGAAGGATCATGGACTTCTGACTCAAATGAGGATTTAGAGAGATCCTATATTTTTGGATCTACTAAAGATGGATATGGGAATTGTTAAGGAAGGGGAAACATCTTTTCTCTTTCAAATGATTGCTAAACCATATTTATTAGAGAAGATAAAAAGCTCTCAATATAATAATGAGAATCTACACAAGAAAATTAATGCTGTCAAGGATGAGAGACTGGATGAATTCGTGTATGAAAAAGGAGTTCTGAAATTTGGGAAGAGGTTATGTGTTCCATCAGTACCTGATCTAAAAAGGGAACTATTAGATGATGCTCATAGATCAAATTTCTCTATACACCTGGGTAGCACAAAGATTTATATAGATCTGAAGGAATATTTCTGGTGGGATAATATGAAGTAGGAAATTTCTGTCTACATGTCAAGGTGTCTAGTTTATCAACATGTGAAGGTGGAGAGACAACATCCCAAAGGAGTGATGCAAACTCTACCTATTCCTATGTGGAAGTAGGATAACATTATGATGGATTTTATCACTGGACTACCGAGGAAACCTATAACGAATGATGTAATATGGGTAATTGTTGACTGTCTCACAAAATCAGCACATTTACTTCCTATAAGAGAGGATTTACCACTTGAGCACCTGGAAAGACTGTATATTAATGAAGTTGTAGGACTTAATGGTGCAACTATATTAATTGTATCCGATTGAGATCCCTGGTTTACATATAAATTCTAGAAAAGTCTCCAGAAGGCTTTGAATACTAAGCTTCATATGAGTACAGCTTATCACCCCCAACCCAATGGACAGTCTAAAAGGACTATTCAAACTCTAGAAGACATGCCGAGATCATGCTCTCTTGACTTCCAAGGTATGTGGGATCAATACTTTCCTCTGGTGGAATTTTCTTACAACAATAGTTTCCATTCTAGCATTAAAATGGCTCCATATGAATCATTATATTCAAAGAGATGTCAAACTCCAACTTGTTGGGATGAAGTTGGTGAGAGAAAACTTATAGGCCCAGAACTTATTTAAGAGACCACATAGAAGGTGAAGACAATCCAAGCCCATATTAAAGCATCCCAAAGTAGACAGAAGAGTTATGCTGACAATCGGAGAAATTATTTGGAATTCCAGGTGGGCGATCATGTCTTTCTGAAAGTATCTCCATGGAAGGGTGTCTTAAGGTTCGGTAAGAAAGGGAAACTGAGCCCCAGGTATATCAGACCATTTGGAGTTCTAGAAAGAATCAGAGATGTAGCTTACCATTTAGCGATGCCGCCAAATCTCTCCAGAGTTCATGATGTGTTCCATGTGTCATTGTTGAAGAAATACATGCCAGAACCAACACATGTACTCACATATGAAGAAATAGAGTTGCAACCTGATTTTTCATACTGTGAAAAGCCTATCGGGATTCTTGACACAAGGGAGCAGGTATTGAGAAATCAAACAACTCATCTAATAAAGGTTATTTGGAGAAACTAAATATGGAGGAAGAAACATAGAAACCATAGGATTTTATGAGGAAGAACCACCCACATCTTTTTTGTGGGCTTTATACATAAAATTTTGAGGAAGAAATTTCTGAAGGAGGGAATAATATAACACCCCAAACATTTTATGGTATGTTGCTCTTAAATACTTTATATTCATTAGATAGCCCATATTTCATGAATAAATAAGTCTTTTGTGAAACAAAACATTATAGGAGAAAGTTATATTCTATCCATTAAACATAAATTTTCAACTTCTATGTTTTGAATTTAGAAAAACAGTCATCTAGAGTTGTGACTAGTAAGTCGTCTGGAGTCAGATAGAACCAACTTGATTTTTTGTTGAATAGTAACATACCCTTATGAATTGTAATATGAATAGTAATATGACCATTTTAAATAGTAAATAATGATAATATTTTATTTTATTAAGGTAATAAGATAATGAGAACTTAATTAAATTTTCAATGTGATATAGAACTAATTATACCTTTAAAATTGTTAATTTTTGAATTAACTATGATTTTATTTAAAAATTAAATTAAAAATACTTAGAAAATTATTTTCAAAAAATGGAGTTCATTTTTTAATTCTACACGTTGAAAAATGGTTAGGGTGAATTTTTGGGATTTTTCTAAAATACATGAATTTTTCATGAATAGTAAAAATACAGTTTTGAGTTTTCGGTAGTTTAATGATATAATAATGATGTAATAATTAAATATAAAAGTATGGTAGACTTGTGTACAGTAAATTATGACATGATGTGTCCCAATTGGCTAAAACCATGGGCAAATACCATGGGAAAACCCATGGTTTGGCAAAAACCACTAATGAGGTGTCCCTTTGAAATTATTAAAAAACTACCTCTCTTTTTCTATAAATACCAACTCATCGATTCGTTTTATTTCATTCCAAATAACTCATACTATAATCTCTGGTGGTTTTACCTCTCTATTAGTCTTTAATCCCCCAATGACCCATCCTTCAAGATCTAGGAGTTACTCTACATGGTAAGGGAATCCTTCTTTCTCTTCTTTTAGTCGACACTTCCTTTATGTTATCTATTTGATTTTCTATTATAACATGTTGGGGTTTTATTTTATGTGTCCTTATTACTTTCCTTTTTTATTTCAATATTATGAGATACCATTTTTCTCTCATCATTTCATTTTATGAAATTTTAAGCGATGCTGTGAGGCTGCCGAATTTTCATAAGGGATCTCTAAACTTTTCTTTTTTATTTTCAAGTTCATCTATTCTTTTCTCTTATCACCTATCCTATACAAATGACCATGATAAACTCTAGTATCATCTATATAATTTAATTATATCATGTTAATGGAATAACCATCATCAATATTTTTACTCCCCATTTTTATTTTTATAAACAAAATCAACGTCCATGAGGTTCCAATTTATAACCTTTGTGGAAGACGAAGTTTTGTTCTTCACTTACTTATTAATTACTGGTCATGAAACCATATTAATGTTTTAAATAGATAAGAATATATTTATTTAATCTCATTAATGTTATTTAATCCTTATACAATCATAATATAAGATAATAATTCAAAACAAGTTCATTATGAACAAAACTGCCAAGCTTAATCCAAGCGTTTATCAATAACTTTTAACTAATGATTCATCATCAAGTACATAAACTAGAACCATTATAAGATAATTTATATCTATTTAATGTAAAAAATAATATATATTAAAGATTCTGGATTTTTAACCACATTTCAAATGAACTTCCACTCATGAAAACAAGTAAATAAATCATGAAAACCAAGGAAGAAAATGCTTCCAAAATAATAAAATTGAACCTCTTAAACCCATTAAAAGGGCCATGAATTAACCTAATAAGGCTATAATAAATCAATTAAATGTATATTAGGTTCTGGAATTATTAATTAATGAATCTAAATTTTATTATTCAGGTCATTAAAACAAATTAAGAACACACTCGAGCAAAAGGTAAGGGGTTTCTCATCTCACTTTCATTTCTGTGAGATTTTCATTGTTCGCCACTTATTTCTTGTATGTGGTATATGTGTACTGCCATTTGATATATAATAACATTATTATCTTTATATTAATGTTATTAAATGATTAATTTGATGGTTATTAAGTTCTGGTCATATGATTCGACCAATTACATCGTGGTAAGAGACTTTGTCTCAACTACTATTTTGTTGTGACTAACTTTGTGTGGTGCACCTAATAATCCTTATGTGGTGTACCTACTGCCCATTTGAGATAAATTTTCATTTTAAATTATATTTATATTAAATATCCATAATCTTATGTCATGGATATGTTTTTTTTCTAAACCGTATACCATTTTACATACGGTGTTTATTTGGAAGGTTATTTTAATTATGGAAATATTGATGAATCTGTATACTCTACTCTTTACGAATATTGAAAAGGCATATTTATATTGTATTGAATCAATGTATAAAGAATTATTTGGACATGTAGTGGATGGTGGGGCCCTCTATATCCCCTAGATGCATCGGTAGGTCTCATGAGACAAATTAGTTGGCGATAAACCCTTCGAGTTTGTTCCAAAAAAATTAGACGGGTTTCTACCCACAGAACTAAACCGTTTTTACGGTGTTATGGTATCATGTGTGAAATACATGACATCCAATTAATAAGAATTATCTTTATTCATTATCAGTTATTAATATCCATGAGGTTTTAATTATGACAAAATCTATGGATGCAGTTTCATTATAAGTTTATTAATGGCATGAGTTTTTCATTTATTCACCATGCCATATTGAATATGTCAAATTGTTTACAATTCAGTTATTATTGATTCATGCTTCCAACATTCTTATCCCTTACTGAGCATTTGAGCTCACCCCTTTTCACGGTTTACCTTCAATAGGTGATGAAGTAGAGATCATTTATTGAGTTCATGTGGATGTAGTTTTTAGTTTTTGTTATGTATTGTATTTTGTAACCTTTTCCAATGTAATTTGAGTTACATATATGTATATAGTTTCTTCAAGACTACTAAACCAATCATTCCTTTGGGATTTTAATTCCTTATAACCATGCCAATATCACAATTAATTCACCGGCTCCAGCCTATAGGGGTTGGGGTGTTACAAAATTAATTTTTGACCCTAATGAACAGTGAAAACAGTAAAAAATAATTACCATGGTTAAGGTGATAACATTTTTACCGAGGAGTTAAACTAAACATATAAGGGATAAATTGACATAAAAACTTTTCTATTTTTTTTGGAAAACAATGACCCATTTTTTAGCCTTGTTTCACATGAAAATTGTGGGTACAAATTTTTATTTTCAAAAATTACAAGAGTGCCACTCACCCCACTTATAAAAGGACACCCCTATCGTACAATCTTCACACCTTTAGAATAGTTTTTATTTGAAAATAATTGCCCAATTATCTCCCTTAATTCCATCAGAAATACCTATATCCCTTATTTTAATCATAAATCCATTATAAAAAGGATTTTGGTGCTAACATAATGAGGATTCCCGAAGAAGAGGTATCATGATTAACCGAGCGTCTTTATTTTTTTCAACCTCCTTAAAATATTATAAAATTATGAATATATACTAAAAAAATATATCCCATATAAATAAATTCTATTATGTTAATTTAATAACTTAAATCCTTCTCCTCTTCCATCAAATGGGATAAGAAATCATCGTTCATGTGTACATTGAACTACCGCCTTGCCAGCCAATGTTATTCATTTTCCATCACCACCACTCATGGATTGTTGTAATGACGTATTTAAAGTTTATATATGATATTATTAATATATTTATACTTATTTAGTTATCTTATCACATATAAATTATTACTTTCCATTATATGGGGGATATAATAATGACGTTCATGTGTATGGTGGACTACCGGCTCACGAAGCGATGTGATTTGTTTTTCACTAAAATTTTACATAGAAGGTGATCAGGATAACGTTAATGAATATATGTGATATAAATAATATAATAATAATATTTACGACATATTTATCATCCTAAAAATATAATATATCATTTTATTCTTTAAATAGAAAAATGATAACGTCGTTCGTGGACATATGGACTACCACCTCAACAAAGCGATGTGATTCCATTTTACTCACTAAATCACATTGATGTCATATATAAGTATTATTAAAATAAATAATATGATATTTATGATATTATGATAATTATTTAGTTATAAAATTATTCATACCTTCTTTCTATAATGATCATTGAAAAATGGAAACGTTACTCATGCGTACGTACAACCTACCATCACCATGATCATAACATAGTTCATTTTTCCTAACCATAATTCATGATTAGTTTTAGAAAATTATAATTTATGTATAAATATGATAAATATTTCATGATTATTATTTAATATATGTTTAAATAATTACTTCTTTTACCATGATCAACACACTGAATCCATTTTGAAATAATGAACCGAACATCCTCAAAACACTCAATGCAGACTTAACTGGTTAAGTATTTTAAAATTCCATTAAAAGGTAATAAAATAATGATTTAGGTATAATTTATCAGACCTAAAAGTATTTATTAAGAAATAAAATAATTGATATAATATTATTATACAGGATTTAAAGGACACACATGGAAAGTCTGGACTCGAGGTAAGGGATTCCCATCTCACTTTTTTTACTTTTGTTAGACAGATTCCATATTTACTACCTATTTATTTTATGTGAAATAGATACTGAAAATGAATGTATTTTATTATTATTATCCTGAAAATTATTGGTATTTACATATCTATTTTAGGATATCTATTTCTTGGGGTTTACGGTTCAAACTTTACCGAAGCAGTAAGAGATTATTGTATTAATTTTCATTATTTGAGACATATATTATGTTATGAACCTATATTATTTTATGAGGTGTATATAAAGAAAGTTTGACATGAAATATCATGAATTTAATTATTATCATGGTATTTTAAGTTTTATTTAATGTTATTCCTTCATGGGGCTTATGATTAAATGTTACTAAAGTGGTAACGGTTTTATGATAAAATCTCATCATTTATCAGGATTATTTTTATTTATGCTTATGATGATGAAATATTATGATCCGTATCTCAAGAAACTCATTAATTTTATTATCATCTAGTTATTTCCGGAGAATATGTGTTTTCCCTTCATTTCACTCTCTTTATGTACTCAATTTTTTGAAAGATGTTTTTTAATGAAAAATCATCTTATTTCTCTCCTTGGCCGAAAACCTTTTTTCTTCCAAAAAAATTTTTTCTAGATTTTTTTTAATATTATAAAAATGATTTATTGAATAATATTTTAATGCATTCGTGACTTTTTAAAAAATGATTTGAAAGAACTTTTCATGTATTTTTCTAAACAATTCTCATTTGGATTTTACAAAATATGTGAAAGGAATCATTGTTTTAACGTGTACAACATGAATAGAATTTCTAACTATTATGAAAATTATTTGATTTAAAGATTAATTTAGAGGTTTTCAAGGTTATTTTCAAAGAAAAGGATCTTGAAATTTTTTTTATGGTTTAAAAAGTTTTTTCAAAGAAGAAAGGATACTTTCCAAAAGAAATTTTTTAAATTATTTTTAAAGCTTCCTTTATAAATTTTAAAGGATATTTTCAAAGAAAAGTATTTACAAAATATTTTATGATTTTTTTTGTTTTAAAAACCGATTTTCAATGAAAATTTATTTTCCTTGAGAAATGTTCAATGTTACATTTCAAAATGATTTTCCATCTAAGATAACATCATTTGATGTTACTTTTCTTTACTAGGGATATGATCCAAGGATACCATTCTTGTTATTTATATGAATGGTTTATGTTTATGATGACAATATGTTTATGAAATTGTTTCTTTTCCATTGGTTAATCATGTTTCAAAGATATTGTTATGGAAACTGTTTCTTTTCCACAATTTAACCATGTTTTAAAGAGATTTTTATGGAACCCATTTATTTTACATGGGTTAATCATTTCTTAAAGATATAATTATGGAAACCTTTTCTTTTAAGTGGTATAATAAATTTATAAAAGGAATAATGATTGTTTTTATGAGTTTTATAATGAAATGAAAGCTCTATTTACTTTATTCATGTTGTGGTTCTTAAACATTACTTATATAATGGGTGTTATCAGATAGTAGTGGGTAATATCATTATAACTTATATGATGGGTGCACCTAGATAGTTATCCAATGTATTGGGTATTGAAGTCAATCGTGTGGTTATTCCATTTTCAAGGGTTATGTAAGGGTTATATGAAGATAATGTTCCAAGATACCAAGACATTTTCATTATGATTGCTATAGGTTATAAATGTTTCCTCTGATAAATATTGATATAAAATGGATCATGATTATTGATTCTGATAACTCTTGACTTTGTGAAAGCCTTATGCCATATTTTAATATTTTATAATCCAGGTATTAATGGGTATGAATATTGTTATAATATGATCATGAAATTTGATCATGTTATCACACCCTTATGCTTTTCTAATGATCACTGATGAAATTTAATTTTTAATGCATATGTTTTCCCTTTTTGAGAATTTTAGATCACCATTTTTATATTTTCCTTTCCCCACTTTATCAAAAATGATATTGAATGATTTATTTCTAGAAGGGATTCATATGGATGATGATGAATTAATGTGAAATAAGAAGATCTGGGTTAAGTGAGAGAAATGATAATTTAATGATATGATTATTATTTATGTAAGATTTTTTATTGATTATCTAAAACTCTATACCTAAAAGGTCCTTGTAAATAAAAGTGTTCTAATTTTTCCTTCTGATGTTGTATGTTTTAGATGGAAAAAACCGGATCACATTCATCAATATCAAAGCTAGAAATGTAATTTTTATGATTTCACCACTATATCAGGGAGTGTGGGTTTGGGGATATTATATTATAGATCACCTTGATATATATTCATTGTTTTTTGTTTCTTATATCTCACTAAAATTTACTATAAGGATCTTTATCTGTTTTATTTGAGTTATAACACAACTTACACCTGGGTTATACCTCCTTTAAAAGGTAAGTGTTTTATATGATTACCTAAAAAAATCATGATCATATAGTTATTAATCTATGGTAAAAAAGGTAGTTTAGGGGTTTTCCTCTTAGGTGAAAAGGCAGGTTTATAATTGGATTTACACTCCCTTCAAAAGTGAGGATATAGTGTATGTCCATAGCTCTCGATGAGTTAGAGAGTATATGAATAAGGGATTATGGATTTACCCAAACCACAATAAAATCTATTATTATTTCTATTTTTATTATTTTTATAATTACTTTCATGCATTTTATCATACTCTTAATATATATTTAAAAGGATTATTTGAATTATTTTATATTATCCACCACAATCTTCATTTATTATATACTATGACTGTGATTAGATTTTATATTTTTTTAAAGGTTTAATGTTCACCCCTCTTGTTTTTTCCATCTTTATATGCGGTACATAACATTTTTTTCTTTATTAAGAAGATACAAGTGTTAAAACAATCTTCACAAGAATGATATATGAAGCTCAAATCATGTTTAAAGGTGTTAAATTTTAGAAAAGGAAGAGTGGATGTTGATGTATAAATTATAAAAGTATGTACATATATTTCATTATTATGATGTATATTGATGAAGATACATTGAATGGAAATGGAGGTGGTGATTTCAAGTGGTTTAAACTCAAATAAATGAGTTTTTTTTGAGATATCTATGTTCTAAGAGATGAATTATTTCTCATGAAATTAAATTCATTGGGAAGAAGATAACTTTTTTATTTCACAATAGAAGTATTCTTGAGAAATTTTAATGCAGTTTTTCATAGAGGAAGAAAATATATTTTCTAGTTTGATTAAAGTGGGAACCAAACCATAGAAATATATTGATGTTAAATTGGTAAATCAAAATAAATTTATAAAATTTATTTTAATTTTACTCTATTTTATCTATTCAATATTGGATATTATCTATGATATCACATTATGTTATCATTATCAAAGTTAACCAAAGGAGTCACACATCATTGAAAGAAAGAGGTTTCTATGGTACACTTAAGGAAACTTTTATTTTAGGCTATCATATTATAGTAATGAGAAGTTATTTCTCAATGGATTTACTGATATGTATTGGGCTAGAAGTGTTGAAGATATAAATTCTACCCCCGATAGAGTTTTAATTTTGGGAGAGATATGTGCAGCTTGGAACATACAGATTTTTTCCTTGATTATAATGGAATAAGAGAATTTCTACAAATCAAGCTACACCATAATTTTTTTGAATGATAATTGAACTTGATGGCCTCAAAGTGGAGAAAAAATTACTATTGTTTGTGGGATATAATAATCAAAGTTCCATTAATATTTTAAAAAATCTAGATAAACATTCTCTAAAAAATATCATATATATCAAGTAACATTTCATAAATGAGAAGGATAAGAAAGGAATATTGAATTTGGTGTTTTTTCCAAGAAATGAGAAAGTGGTGGATGTTTTTACCAAACCATAGATAAAGGGTATATTTCAAAGGACGAGGTTGATGATAAGATAACAACTTCATGTTTTTCAATTATAGGGTTTAGTATCCCATCACATATCTCACTTGATTTTGGTTTTTTGTTTTTAAATGGGAGAGATTAAAATATAAATTCAAAGAATATATTTCCTTAAACATGATTGATTTCTAATTAAAAGAGATTTTATTTTGGGGTATTTTTTTCAAAAAAGGGAACCTATAATTTCAGATTTTTCATATGTTTTATTTTGTGAACTATTCTAATTATTTATTGAGTATGTGTGTAGGGTGATTTTTTTAAAATTTAAAAGAAATTTTTTTGAGAGGTTGAGATGATATTGGAAGTGAAATTTCATGTGAAAGTGAGTGTGTGATTTGTTTTTTCAAAAACCTCTACAATCATTCTTTAATCATTCTTGTTTTATATACCGAGTATACTCACATAATAATAAAATTGATTAAAATTTTCATTTATCTTAAAATAAGAAGGATATGATTGATGGTGATATTCTTTAAATAGATGGAAAAAAAATCCAAATGGGGATACTATAAAAGTGATTAGAGCTCATCTGAGGTTTTTTTTGAGATTACTTAGAGTTTGTGTTGGCTCATTAGAGTGTGTGTTGAATTTTTCTTTAAAACCATGTAAAAATATGTCAAAAAAATAAAAAAAGATTAATTGATATATATATATATATATATATATTTGAAAAAGGATGTTTTTAGAAAGGTTTAATATTAGTAGAAGAGTAGTTAGAGTTGAAAGGAGTTTAATTGAATAAAGAAGAAGTCGGGTACACTGCTTGACCATTAGAGTTATGGTATCTTGGAACTTGAGTTTTGGTGGCCAAGTGATTTTATGGCAGAGAAAAACATGACTACCATCAGATTTAAAGTGTCCCTACACTAGAGTTCCAGTTATAGGGAGTGGGGTTATTTGAGTAGTAATTACCTCCAACAGACCTCTAATGCCACCCAATTAGTGTAATGTCCTATATTTTGAACCGGATGAAAAAGTAAATGAATTTGATGTTTTTTGTTAAATGAATGGTCTGAATTTAAAACCAAGATTCAGAAATAAATTCTGCAAGTTAGAACATTTCAAAGTAATTTTTTTGGACTTGGTTGAAGGTCCAAGATGTTTCCTGGGTGGATCGAGGAGTTTCAGGAGTGCTGAAATTGGAAACTCAATGTTTTAAAGGGTCTACATTAGGCACACATTTTGTCTAAAACTGTGTATCCCATTACAAGAAACCATGAAGATGATTATAGGTGGATAAAGTCATACACATAAGATACACGCATTTTTCCAAACCATGCATCCAGCTCGTGTGGGGTGCCCCAAGTGGTCTAGAATGGGGTGCACGGTTGACACATGGTTTTTCAAATCATGCGGCCCAAACTGCACACTGAGACCTATTTTAAAAATATAATTTAATTAATTTAAATAAAAATAAAAATAAAACAATTTAAACCCTCAAGATACACTCCTATTGCTCAATCCACATGCTGTAGCACCTAGGGGGTTCCCCTTCGACATGCGACCCCCCTCTTCAGCACCTCCTCTGCTCATCAATCTATCGAATTTTCTCCTATTTCTTTGCAAAAACCATCATGGTAAAATATTTACTCACTTATCCTTCATTCTCCTATCTATTTATGGTTTTGTTTTAGCCTCTCAATCACCCCACAGGGTTCGGTCTAACCCTATTACTTTGGGGTAATCCAATTTTTCAGTTCTCTTTTGTTCTAGGGTTGTGAAAATGGTCTCTTTAGACCTTTGGGTTCGTGTTTCAGCAACTTATATTAAAGAAAAAGTAGTTATATTCAATTCGGGCTACCTTCGATATCTAAGGTAAGGGGATTTCATCTTATACATGTTTTCTATCTATTTATATTGCGTCATTTGGGTGTTTTAAGGTCCCTGGTAATTATGGTGTAGTTTATTGGACCCTTATTTGTGGTTTTGAGTCACCAAGTCTCAGGCGACTCACCTGTATGTGCAGAGGTAAGTATATATATATTTAGGTTCCCCTGTTATGTGTATATCCATCCATGGAATTTAATATACATGTATGGGGCTAGGTGTGCCTATGTATATATATGAAAATGCATACATAGGTGAGTGGAGACGTGTATATGCATATAAGAATATGTGTATGGATCCCCCTATACCTGTTCATGGGCCATGTGAATATGTGGATAGGGGATAGGTGTCCATATATGTACATGAAGGTGAATATACTTAGTGGGGGAGTATCATCTTCTAGTTAGAAACTGACAAGAGCCGAAATGTTTGGCTTGGTTCCACCCTGAGGTAGGATCCCTATCCTTTCCCTTTAATTCAAGTATTCTTTAATTGTTTCTAGCTTATGGATTAATTTTTATACTTTATATTGAACTTCATATCTAGAATAAGTTGTTTTCTTATGATCCTAAATTATTTTCCTCATAAATTAACTCATGGTTTTGTAATAAACCCCTCCAATGGAGGTACGTTGTCTGCGAAAACTCACAGTGATAGTTATTGTTATTTAGATTGCTTGGCATAGTTGCTTGAGTCATTCTATATTTATTAATTCCTTGTCTAGATAAATGTAATTCTTGTTCATGGCCCTATTTGGTTATTACTAATTGAAGTTTCCTCTGAAAAGTGATAAATGTTCCATTGACCATAGCACCTCCTAAGTGCTTATTGGCACCCTCCTGCATAGTTGACTATTGACCCTAATTTCTTCTAAGGGGTTGTATTTTATTTTAAATGGAATATCCCTTGCCTATTGTGTATTTTTGTGAACCCAAGGCACCCAAATGGTTCTTTTCCCCTTTAGTCTTGGAGTTTCCAAAGTGAGAATGTGACTATTTTCCATAAAACTTATCATTTAGCTTGTGACTTATAAATGATATTATTATGCTTAGGATATAGGAATGAGATGGTTTGAGTAGGATGAAACACATATAATGAATGTTTTCTCTTGGAGTGAATTATGAAAATTTGACATATTTAGGATTGCTTCGTCTATTCTTCTTCTTTATGCATTATAAATCAACTTGTGTCAATTGAAACAATATAAAGGGGATTGGGAATGGTTAATAGCATGCATGAGAGGGATTTCCTCATGCTTTGAATTGAACATGTAACCATGCCTTAAATGATGGTTTAATTTAAATGCTTAAGATGTATTTCCTTAAGTATATTTGTGATGAATGTGATTATAACACATATATAGATATTAACTATATGTAAATGATTATGGGTGGGAGGTAGTTTTACCCCATGTCAGTATTATAAATAATTATGGGTGGGAGATAGTTTTACTCCATGAAAGTATTATAAATGATTATGGGTGGGAGGATTTTTTACCCCATGCCAGGTTATTATATATGTATGGGTGAGAGGCATTATTACCCCATTCCAGTTACAATCTTTATATATATACGTATGAGAGGAATTCATACCCCTTTCCAGTATTATAAACATTATAGATGAGATGAATTCTTACCCCATGCTAGTTATATATACTTCTATGTACATGAGGCATACTTACCCCATGCTAGCTATCATCTATTTATGGATGGGAGGAATTCTTACCCCAGGCCATTTATATATACTTATATGGAAAATAGACATGATTACCCTATGAAAACTATCTTTTATTTACGGGTGGGAGGCATGCTTACCCCAAACCATTTATAATATATATATATATATATATATATATATATATATATATATATATAGTGACATGATCAGACTATTATCCCAACAACAATATGAAGATGGTGTAGCCGTCAGGTTTCCCTTAGAAACCTAGATGAGTGTTATTTATTTAGGAATTTATGTTATTCCATTCTATATACATAAACACTGTTTAATTATTATTCACTATCCGGATTGGGATTGAAATCGTGGGTGCTGACCTACTGAGATTTTATCTCACACCCTGCTTGGGTACCCCTGGTACCCAAGTAGACCCTATATTTACAGGACCTAGTTTGAATGTTGTGTTTCTTATACCTGGAGTTATGAGTAAATGACCAATCTGGTGATCGAGATACTCAAGGAGATGACTCATGGGGATTTTCTATTTTTTCTTTATCTTTGTACTATTTTATAAATAATTCTATATTGTTTACTAATTTCTATCATGTATCATTACCATGTCATACATTCATTTGTTTTATAAACTGGTGTTGTCCACTTTTATTCAGTTAGAAAATAATCTATCTTCCTCTTCTTTATTATTGATATTTAATTCTTCTGTTGTTTCATGTTATTATTTATATTCTATTATACTAATGTGCATCTCTGATAAGAGGGTATAGTCTCCTCACTATCACCTCCCAAGACCCTTTCTTTCTATTTGGAAGCCTCTAGTGTATGGGGAGACATGGTTGAGGCCTTGTTACCTACTGGTATTGCTACCGATTCAATGGTAAGATGGGACAGAATGTTACAAAGTGGTATAAGAGGTTAGTTCATTTTCTTTGTCTTATTATTTTGGGTTCTTAGATAGGATATTAAGAGTGTGTCATCACTTGGTTAATAGTTGTGCTTAGGACTGATCACCCCATGTATGAGAAATGACTAAGTGACCAGGGATGGGATTATTGTTCATGATATTTTCCATTATAATTGATATGATTTCACCTTGGGTGATTGGTGTATTTTCTACTATTTATTATTTATGGAATGTGTGGAGTTTGAACCTTATCCTAGTGTGGTAAGTAAGATACATTTCATGCATCATATTAGGAACTTAAGGAATTCACATGCCATGCATAGTTCCATGCCATGCATAGTTCCATGACATGTAGTTTCATTGTAGTTTTCCAGCTGATTTGATTCTGTTCCTTTATTAATATGCCATGCTTAGTTTTATACCATGTTTAGGTAATTCTTAGCATGTTTCTCTGTGTTAGCTGCTTGTAGTGACATGATAACTTGTTTGATATATAATTATTTTCTTTTTCTAAATAAAATGGCTATAATTATGATGGGTGCCAATTTTCAGTTGTAAGTTGTATGGGTACCTTATCACTTGGAAAAGGTAACCCATGTATTCGAACCATTGTAAAAGGATTCTAATGTTTAATTGTAAAGTGAAATTGTTTTTGACAAAATGAAGCCAAATGACAAACTGTAAAGTTTATGAGTGCTTTACAGGTTTTTAGGTGGCCACCCATCTTACCGGAACATTGTATTTGAGCATGTTAAATTATGAACAAGGGTTGGTTTTGATTAATGGGATCAAATTTTCAATCCATGGAGTGTATGTGTGCTTCATGAAATGGGAAATGGAAACCCATGTAGTCAAAAAATTTTTTAGATATATTATATTATGAAATGCTTATAAATATAAAGGGTTGTGTAATTTCTAATTTGAAATTAATTAGTTAAATTCTTAAAAGTGTAGCTGGACGCATGTAGGCCAATTGGAGAATTCTTTTATGATATGACCCATTTGGGTGCTTATAAACTTTTATATTTGAGAAATTCATTTTGGGTTGCTTTCTAGAGAACCCATGCCAACTTACTGGGACCCTCTTAGGTTTCCTTAATGGTTAAACATTTTTTTTTCAATTTATTAATAAAGATAGGATGTCTAGAAAATTTTAATGGTTAAAAATAGAGTTTTGTGAAACATTCTTGTTTTTACCTTGGGGCATTTTATTAATGAAGTAGTTTGTGTTTTTGTTTTGAAAAATGATACCTGATGTTTGAAATTTAATATTTTAGATGTTTAAATATTTAAAGGCGATTAAATAAAAAGGTATTGTAAATAGAACCTGTAGTGGTGTCCTTGGTTGGGAACCTCGTGTATGGGTAGTTTTGAGTTTGACTTTGAGTTTCCTTGGATCATAACAATAGGTTTTTTCATTAGGATTGTTTCTTTAGAAATGGATTGATGTTTGGTTTTGAGACTAGTGACTTGTGTTATCATGACTAAATGCTTGGGTTGATGTTTGTTCTTTGTAAGGTGCTAGCATTTGGTAGGCATCACCCTTAGAGATTTTGTGCCTTTCTTGTATTGTGATCTTTCTGGCATTTGGTTCCGTTCTTGGTTTGGATTTATTTATATGCTCTGACACATGTGCGTGTGACTCGGAGGAATGTCACATGTTCATTTGTGATGTTTTGTACTAGCGTGATTGTGAGTGGTTAGTTTACTTTCTTTTTTACTTAGATGACTAGGACACTCCTAGGAGGAGAGTGTCACGTCGATTTTGGTAATTATGCGCCCTTATAAGTAGAAGGAACACCACCAAGAAAGGACATTTGGAACTAGTTGTTTTTCTTAAAATCCCTTTGGTATGTTGGGTTTTTTGAATATGGGAAACCCTTGAGGAACACCATTGTTCATGGTTAGACATCTGTGGTTAAATTTGGAACGATCACATAGTTCCTTGGATTTTGAGGGATTGGGATCAGTTGTAGTGATGCGTCAGATGGTGAAGTCGAGTTTCCTATTGAAAGTCAAACCATTTTGGTTATAATGCTCTTCTTTTCAGTGTTTGGGTATGTTTTACTGGGAACCATTTCAATCCTCTTAGTGTATTCTACTTAGTGACGAGCATGTACCCTATCTTGACGTCATCCTAAATGCACTTAGAGAGTGTCAGTCTTACACCGCACTAACACTTCGAA
Organism: Viscum album; assembly: GCA_963277665.1. Lineage (NCBI taxonomy): Eukaryota > Viridiplantae > Streptophyta > Magnoliopsida > Santalales > Viscaceae > Viscum > Viscum album. The sequence goes on from OY728140.1 coordinate 1,286,499,137, forward strand.
GTTGTTGGGATTGTTTTGGTGGTTTTATTTTGGTGTTGCATACTGGATACATGGTTTTACTTGTGTTTTGGTTAGGAAACATCACTAGAGGTCAGGGATTTCATGCATATTGTAAATGCAAGATGACTTGGGAGAAGGCATCACAGTTCAACTTATAAAGCACTGACTATCTAAGTTGTACGTCTTTTTAATTAGTCAACCAAGAGACCCAAATCTTTTCCTTTCTTGGTAAATGTTTATAGTTGGTGAAGAGCCATTTTTAGGCACATCATATAGTGGAGAAGAGTGTGGTTGATTTTGACCAGTGCTTTATTATGAATAGCTGGCTCAAACTGGGCTTTGAGGTCAATGGTGATCGGTCATTTTAATCGTTTCAGAAATCATGTGAGAAGTGTCATTTTAATGCTCATAGGCATGCTTGTAAGGAAATACTGACTATGGTTGAGTCGTAGTTTTGAATTGGATTCTTAACGTTAAAGCCTAAGGTAGGAAGTACCTTTTTCTAGTTTCTTAACAAGATGATAATTTGATCATGTCTCTGGTATGAAATCCTTGGGTAGGAACGAACTGCTTGGCCTTTGGTAGCAGTTTCCGAAACACAAACCCCATTCTAGATTATGAAAGCCTTAGGTAGGAGAGAACCGCTTATGTATATAGATTGTAACTGGGATGGGGTAAGAATGCCTCCCCTCCATATAGTTTTACCCCATGCCAGATTATTATATATGTATGGGTCAGAGGAATGCTTACCCCATGCCAGTTACAATCTATATACATATATGGATGGGAGGAATTCTTACCCCTTGCTAGGTATATATACTTATATGGAAGTGTGGCATGATTACCCGTTTCTTCTATCTTCTATTTATGGATGGGAGGAATTATTACCCCATGCTAGTTATATATACTTCTATGGATGAGAGGCATACTTACCCCATGTCAGTTATCTTTTATTTATGGGTGGTAGGCATACTTACCCCAAACCATTTATAATATATATATATATATATATAGTGACATGATCGGACTATTATCCTAACAATGAGCCGAAGATGGTATAGTTTTCAAGTGTCCCTTAGAAACCTTGATGGGTGTTATTTATATATGCAGTTATGTTATTAAATTCTATATACCCACACACGGTTTAATTATTATTCACTATCTGGATTGGGCTTGAAATCGTGGGCGCCAGTCCAATGATATTTTATCTCACACCCTTCTTGGGTACCCCTAGTACTCATGTAGACCCTATATTTGTAGGACCTAGGTTGAATGTTGTGTTGCTTTTACTTGGAGTTAGGAGAAAAGGACGGAACTGAAGCTTGGGGTGCTCAAGGAGATCACTAATGGGGATTTTTGGGTTTTTCTTTATCTTTTTATGGTTCTGTAAAGCTTGTTGTATTTTTTACTTCTTTCCATCATGTATCATTACCATTCTATATATTCATCTGTTGTATAAACTAGAATGGACCACTTTTTTTCAGTTAGAAAAGAATCTGTCTTCAACTTCTTTATTATTTCTATTTATTGTTTCTGCTGTTTCCTGTTTTTATTTTTATTTTTTTATACTACTTTGAATCTATGATAATAGGGTATAGTCTCCCCACTATCACCTCCCAAGACCCTTGCTGCTAGTCGACAACCTCTAGCATACAAGGAGACGCAGTTGAGGCCTTGTGACCCACCAGTCCGGCTACCGATTCAATGGTAAGCTGGTCTGGGACATTATAATTAGGTTTTGGTAAGATTAAAAATATTACATAAAATTTTATGTACTTGATGACATGACATGGTTTGTAACACCTAGAACCATTATAATTCAACCGAAAATGTCATTTAACCTTATCTAAGGTGATTTTTTGGGTTGTAGTGATATAAAGGATCAAAATTTTAGTGTAGTTATTAGTAGTTGAAGTTGGTTAATGGATTTTGAAATTGAAATACAAAAAACAAAGAGGGAAAGTATGATAGATGATGCGTGAGTGAGTTGCAATAATTTTTGAGTGTGTAATAGAGAAATAAGTGGCATAATACACTTAATAGAGTAAATGATTGTAGAGTATACTAATCGATTTGATATCATGAAGTTTAAATAATAACATTTGAATATTAAAGTTTCACTTTAAGAGGATGTAGAATAATTTGGTTAGTGTAGTGAATTTACAAAATTCTTCGCATTGATTAAAATTCAGCGGCCTATTTTTTCATCATTATTTCTCAATGATTAATTAATGATGATGTTGGGTTTTCAAGGAGATATTCTTCCCATTATCTTCTAGAAAAATTTAGTGTGAATAAGATAAGTCATGTTAGGATGGTACACAAGATAAGGTTCAGGGTGATCTCTTAGATTCTAGAGAATCTATATGGGAGGATGAGGACCAGTCTAGCCAAATTGAGGATGCCTATTTAAAATCAACTGAAAGGAAAGGAAAAAAACAAATTGTTGATGCCGATGGTTACATTACCCAAAATACTAGAAAAATGTGGAATAATTGAGACTACTATCACCTTGAAAGAACTATTGTTAAAAGAGATTTAGATTCCTCTAGGAAGGAATACACCTAACCTTCACCACTTCTATTGGTGGTCGATACACCCCCAAAGACCATGCATATTTATCATTCGTCGATATCCTCAAAATTAATTTATTCATGTGACACTGATAGTGAATCTAAAAATTACCCTATTAATAGGGATTCTTAACAACTTGAAGGGAAATTTGATTTGTCAGAGGAACTTGACTCTTGAATGGATGAGAATGATGCAGTCTCATTTCTTCAATATAAAAATAGTGAAATGTCCACTGATACCTACCTTCAAATTACAAAGATGATGTAAAGTGGTTGAAGAGTTTAAGAAGAATTAAAAATTCAACTTTAAAGATATCCCTTGGGAATGACCATACTTTTCTTTGATGATGGGTCCTGTTTGTCTTTGGGTTTCTGGCTTCTAGGATTCCTCTTGAACTCTCAAATTGGGTGTTGTTTTTTTTACATTATTCTGATTCTAATTGGATCACTTGATGTGTCTGCTTTCTTTAAAATTAATTTCTTGCAAGTAGTGTTCTATGAATATTTGAGGCTACAACCTTTCATTCATATGATGGTGGATTATTTTGACTATTCAGTGTTTTTTCTAGTTTTGAGTTGATGTTTAGTGTAGAAGTGTCTAACTCCTCTTAGGGACTTCTGCTTTCTATGCTGAGCAATGTCTTATCCATATTTTGTTTCATTGGTCTCATATGAGCCCTCTGTTTTTTCTCTAGTAGTGCATTCATGATGGCCCACTTGAAAAATTTTTACTGCTTTTTTTCTTTGCTCTTCTGATGAAAATATGTAGTATACATCAAACATGTTCTGCTTATGAAATTTGATGGGTGTTTCATACATTTTCCTTTTTGTGATGGAATGATTGGATTTTTGATGCTTGATTGATATGGTGATTTAATTATTGAGGGATATATTTCAAGACCTTTATCAAAGGATATAATACCTAGATTATAGTGATGGTCCTACGAGTGACCGAAGGTGAAATAAGTGCTGGTTTGGCAGGAAGAATCTCTTCTGTTGCATCATGATTTTTTTAAGGTGACAGGCTGCCTCTCATTTTGTGATTGATTTATCTTTTTTGGGTCAGATCTTATTGTTTCATGTCACTTTCAGTTATTTTTCTACTGGTGTAAACTATTTTCACCTCATGTAAACATTCTTCCCCTTTTTGTTTTAATAAATTCATGAGACGTGTGGGATGTGTATCCATATTACTCTTCAATATGTTAAAAAAATTATTGTATGTGATCATGTAACATTATTCATGAGGCACATTAATTACAACTCAATTACAAGGATACACCCAACTTGATTGTATCCATGATGATTATATTAGATTGTGTGACCTTGTATGTTTTAGATCATGTCAAGGATTTAGCCATTGGCATTGAATGAAAAAACTTTTAAGTAATTATGTTTATTATGTTAAATTTCTCTATAATACATGATTATTGAATAAAGTGATCAAACTTATTGAAATTAGTTAGTATTTAAGAATAAAATCAAAAATATTATGCATATCAAGCATCATAACTGATGATAAAAGTTTCTTTATTGAAAAATTAAAATAAGAGGATTCATAGATTCACACATTCTTATTAAATATATTGGAATCCTTATACTTATTGGTATCAAGACTATCATAGATTCTATGAGTGTGAAACTGTAGTGACCTTATAAATATGAACAACCTTTCAGTGCCTTTTTTATTGAGATGTGATATGCAAGTTCTTAGCTTCCATATGTATCAAACCATAACTACCATCCACATGTGCAACCTCTTACACATGTAGCATATTCAGAGGTGACACACATATCCTTATATTAAATTTATGAAAAACATTTATGTGTATATATTCAAAACCAACATGTTCCCGATACATCTACCTATAAATACCCAATAGAGGATTCATTAATATGGGGTTATCCCCTTAGAAAATTGAATAAAAAATCTAAAATCTCAAGGATCCCGAAATTTTATGCATTATAGAATATATAAATCAAAACTGAAACATATATACCACATGTATACAAATTAACCCAGATTTTTTACTTTTATATATGTTCCTTGCTTGGATTTCCAACCCAAAACTTACTCTTGAGGCCTTCATTCCATAAAATAAAATTTTATACTTAAATTCATGGAAACTCAAATATATAATGATCAAGGATCTTATGTGACACATTTTCTCATATATTACCTCCAATATGTGGACACCCGATCATGATTCATATAAATGTGTAGAAGTTCATTGAATTTTATACCCCTTAAATCACGAATAAAGAGTAAATTTTTTCAAAAAATTTATGAGGACCATGAGTATAAGTATTGAACAGAAATGGATCCATTTTTATAAGGCCCAACTTTTAATAATTCATAAAAAACCCCTATATAAATGATTGAATCCACCTCATTAGGTTGTCCTTCCACCCATTCATATCTATAATGGGATAAGGTGAATTTTGGGTTATCTTAGAGGAGGTCCTCCACATCACCCAAGTTCATCAATAGGTCTCAAAAAATATTGGCTACTTTTATATAAGTCCCACATGTTTTATGTGTTTACTTTATCCATCCAATTAAAAACTACACATTATCACTTGATATTAAATTCAATATATAAATTTTCAATATAAGACCCAATCATATTATGAGTACACTACATACTTACACCTCTTGGTGGAACATTCAACATTTCTTTCCTTTACATTGAAGAAACTACCTTTATTAGTATAGATCCCGCACCTTATCCCAATCCATACTTAGAATAATTTCAAGATATTTTTTTATAATTCTTACATAACTCCCACTCATCTCCCCCTTCTATGATTAAGGGATAATTCCAGGTCTTCTCATGTGTAAATCCCACACTCATGCTACAACTAGACACCTTTTACCTAGTAGTCCTAGTTGTATAATGTCAAAAATAAACTACACATGTATTATGACCTAAGAACATGATTATTTATACCTTCTTTTTAAATGTATCAAGGTAATTTTATATCTTTAATAATAGGTTTTCACCTCACAAAGGTGATAAGTGATGTAAATAAATTATCATTATTATTGGGAATGACTTTATAAATATGAATTAAATCTATAAGAGTGACTTAAAATTGAAAATAAGATCCATTTTGGGTTGATTCAACCCCATAATCTTATTATTTTAATTTATACCCCAATAAGTTTATGATCAACCTTCTCACACTAACATGGGAAGAGGTGGATGACCTCTAAAAATAGGCGAGGATAGAAATTTCAAAAACAAAAATAATGAACTTGACATAAAATTGTTTTCTCTAAAAGAGAAATATTAACCATTTATATTTACTTGTGATGATATATTTTTAGGTTATTTTTTTTGGTCAAATCATCCAAAATATTTCTTCAAAATATGGACACTGAAGTTTTATAACTTCCTACCAATGTAGGGTAAACACGATGGCTAATGGTTATTTTTTCACCTATAGTCACCACGTTTCTTGATCAAACACATTTTTATTGAATATTTTATTAATAATAAATTACATAATTTCCTATCATTTTGTTAAATATGTTTATTTATGGAATATTTGGGATTAGATAATTCATTTTCAAATTTGATGAAAATTACAGTTTTGAACCTTCAAAGTACAGTATAGTATTTCAGCAATAATTTTTTTTGTGGCTTATTTAACCACAAAATTTTACAATATAAATCTTTACTAATTGGGATAACAATTTAATTTAGGCCATAAATTTTTTATCTTACATTTAACTAGAGTAAATGTGCTATAAAATCAAAGATTGAATGCACTCATAAAATTGGAAACCTATTCACCACTTGGGACATATTTTCTATATAATGGATTGGATTGGGCTTAAATTTGGATAATACAAGTTATAATCAATTATTTAAAAATCATACTATTGGATAGAAAGATAGTTCACTCATTTTTAAGGTAAAAAATTCAATGTATTTTGGATTAAAATATTTATACGAATTTTCTCATTCACACTTGTAACATCTTGTAACCATATCCTCCCATTCCCTCTATAAATATACAATTTTCTCCTTTGGAGGGTGTTTTCCCTGAATTAAGAGTTTTAGGGAAGAGGGGAAGTGGTTTTACTCAATTTATAAAATTATTTTAAGAGGGAGATCTATTAAAACAAGTATCCCTTTATTAATGACTTCTTTTAATTCTTCACACTATTTTGTTTGTGTTTCTTAATAAACTCAACATTTCTCTTACATTTATTTTGTTATTTTAAATTTATTTATTATTTAATTTACTTATTAGGGATGGAAATATAGATTAGAAAAAATATTTGGTTATATACTTTCTATTGAATCAATGAGATACTGTAATTAACTTAATATGATCTATGAATTGAGTTTTTAACTTAAAATAAATCAATCAAGCAGTTGAACAATTAACACTAAACAAGAAAGGTTGAGTAGTTTGTGAATTGTGAGAGAATGATATTAATTTGTAAAACTAAACAACATGGAATGAATTTCAATAGTTTAAATAAAATCCAAAAATGGAATTCATCATCATTTCCAGAATAGATATGTGCCCTAATTTACCACTAACATAAATCTATCCTTAAAACATCAATCAAATAAGGGTTCTATGATTTCATGTTCTGAGGCTATACTAGGGTTTAGTTCATTTCATATTTGTGGTTAAGTTAAATATCATTGGGTTTGGGGGTTAAAAAATTAGGGGATCATAATTAAGTGGATTTTAATTTAAATGATAATGATAAATAAATAAGTTAAGAAGAATAGATAGATCGATTATGATTTATAAATTTTTTTATAAAACATCTGTTCATTACCTTTTTTAAATTAAATTAAAAAAACACATTCTTCTTCTAATATAAATTTTCTGGTTTGATAAATGTTAAACAAACTAATCCAACCCTTTAAATTTGTGTGCTTATTTTTTTTATTTTCACAATACCTTTATAATTTTGTTTTATATACTACTTATTTATGAGATGACTTTGTTCATACACTCTGATCTACCTAAGTAAAAAATAAAACCACACATCATTTGAGAGATCCCCTAAAAACACCTTTTATATTGGTGTCGTTTCCAGGGAGGTAAGTATTTTTTAAACTAATTAGATTTATTTATTAACTTTTATTTCATTCCCTTTATTTTTATTATTACATATTCCCCTTTCTCAATTTTTATTTTTTTGGGACCATCTGTTCGAACTTATTATCTTTTTTACTATGATACATTTTTATTGATTTAATTTTTATTTTATTTATGACATGAATTAATACTAAGGTTCTCTTTGATCCTGATACTAATATTGAACATAGTCTTAGGGCTCAAATAAGTTAGTTCCAGTCTATGGGAAATTTCAACATTCTCCTAACAGGGTAATTCCACTATTATGGGAAATTCAGAATAGAATTCAAATTTTAAACAAACATAAAACTAGAAATAATGGATATAAATAATATTAATGAAACCGATAGAACCGTTATAGACTTTATTAAACCTAATATTACTTATCAACCTACTTTAATTACATACCGAACTCTGAAACCAAACTTCAAAGTAAAATCTGGGTTAATTCACCTTATTCAAAAATTTCATGGCTTATCCAGTGAGGATCTAAAAAACGCCTTAAAGAATTAAATGTGGTATACTCAACAACAAAACCAATAAATGTATTTGAAGATCAAATAAAACAATTAGAATTACCTTTATTATTTAATGAAACTATAAAGGATTGGATGCATAATTTACAATATGAATATATCACATGTTCGAATGATTTGAAACATATTTTCTTTCATATATTTAGCTCCAAGGACTAATTCCATTCGAAATAGATCTTAGGGATCAAGAAATTAAATGGTGAGTTAATATACAAGTACTGAGAGCAATTCAATAAGTTGTTTTCAAGACTCCCACATCACCAAATCAGTGAGAAACTCCTCATCCAGTACTTCTATAAAGTAATCACACCTATGTAGAGGAACATGATGGATTCCATATCTGGAGTAAAATTGGTCAAAAAAACACCAGTAACTACACATGTATTTATTGACAAGACGGGACAAAACTCTATTTTTTTTGGTGGTCATGGAACAAAACCTATTAGAGTACATGAGGTATGTCCTTATTCTATTGAAAATAATTTAATTGATACTAATTTATATTAATTGACAACTATGGTGAGATATATTTCATTTTCAAAATACATTCCAACCCACTCCAACAAGGATAGATAGAATTTTCACTAAAATAGACCACCCTATCAATTATTTTCCTTGATTACAAGAGATAGAGTATTGTGTATCCATATTCACTAGGAGACAATATCAGTAAAAAAACCATATCCCTAAAATAAGTATGATTCCTTCAGGAAAACATAAAAAATGGTGTAAAGATCACTCAGAAATAATATATGTTATTGGATAACAACAAAGGCCATCATTTCAACACAATTTTTAGCATACTCTTCCTTACCAATTTTTTTTTCCAACAACCCCAAAAGAGATTCAAATCCATAGAATAAAAAAGTAAAAAATAAAAGGGTCATCCCATCCAAAGTTAGATTCTAATAATAATGATCATCTGAAACAAGTTGTTTATAATCAATAGAATGATAAGATGAGTAAGTGTACAAAGTTGAGGGAGCTAAAGATACAAATGATCCAGATTTATAATTCTCTCCATGAACTAGAAATTAAGAAATATATAAATATTCCTTCCTTATATATTGTAATTCAAAAGGGGAACTTAAGTTCCATCACACTGAGAAGTGAGAAGAAAATAGTTCATACATCTATTCCTATCTGTCCATCAAGATTCACCTAAACCATAGAGAAGCCCCATTCAAGACCAACCAATGAGTAGCTAAAGGATAAAGATAAATAAAATAAAAAGATTGAGGATGATCTTCCTAAACCCTTTCTATTTTCGAATAGAGTTGTATAAACCATGAAGATGGATTAAGAGACAATAAAAAAGAGTTTTTGGATATATTCAAGGATGTTGAGATCATCATGCCCTTACTTGAATTAATAGAGAAAATTCCAAGGCATGATAAGATTTTGAAATAATTTTGTACAAATAGAGGAGGGATAAAGGGAAATTAGTGGATCATCCTTGAGAGGAATGTATATGTTATCATCACACCAACCTTGAAAATGATGAAAAATTTCAAAGACCTCATGATATATATTCAGAGACTGACTGCACAATTATGCAAGAAGGGGGGGGGGGTGATATTTTTTTAACATAAGTTACAATGGGAAATTAAATAAAAAATAAAGATATCATAAAAAGACTTTTATAGTGGTTTAGGGAACAAAAATACCTTATTCCACTCCACCAAACACTATTCTCTTTGAGTTTGTTGATTTTCACTAGATCATTCATTTTTTGGGGACTAGTAGTCCTTTTTCCAAGGACTGCATGACTGATTACAAGCAGTAAACACTTGTTATAATAGTCGTAGGTGATTTCAATTGGGATCCAACAAGGATTTAAAAATAATAACCTTCATGTTTATTTTTCCAAGAACCTTTATACCAAATAGCTAATAAATAGATTGTTTATAGGTTGAGATCGCAGTTGTAAAATACAACCAAAAAAAGAGAATAAATCTCTAGGAGATATGATAAGAAAAAATAACAGCTTGAGGAGAGCCTTCTAAAATGAAAACTGAGATGTTTGAGATAGAACAACTATATACCACAAAGCTTTGTTTTCTTTTTAATTAAATAGAGTATGACAAAGGGAGATTAAAGAAAGAGTTCTTAAATAATGGATAAGACACCTATTTTCTTCTTAATATTCAAATTTTATTAATTGAAAACCCTTGAAAAATTTATATATTACTAATATTTAAATATCACTTCAATATATCCTTAAAATTTATAATTGGAGTTTTAAATCCATAAGGACTTTTCTTGGAAATAACTCAGAAACAGTACCATCCATTAAATTATCCTTTTAAATGTTTCCTTTCTCAGTACATTCCTCTTACTATTATAATTTTTACCTTAAATATGTAATCCAATAAGTAATAAATGCATGATAGCATTAAATTCCCACTCAAGTACATCAATGGTAATAAATACTAAGATGCAGAGTAATATAGCAGGTTACAAATCACCATATTGTTGAATTTTACACATTTGAATTTATATAGAAGAATTGATCCATGTATCCATTCTTCATGTAGCTAAATTATCTAATTAGATAATTTTCTATAAGCCTTCTCTATGAAGATGATTTACTTCACGTAGCTAATTTACCCATATAGTTGAAATACTTCACATAGCCAAATTTATTCATGTAGGCTTCTTACTCACATAGCCAAAATGACAATGAAAAATTCAATTAGGTAGCCATTTGAAACCACTTAGATGATTTCACCATGTATCTAATTCACATAGATGATTAATCCACATAACCAATTGATATATCTAGTTTATCTATGTATATGATTTCTCACATAGGAAATTAATCAATGTAGGAAATTTCCACATAGTTGATTTTATGGTGAAACTGTTTAATGTAAGAGAATACTTCATGTAAGTGATTGATTTACTCATTTGAGAGACGTATCCAATTATCTAAGTAGCCAAATTCCTCATGTATTTGATTCTACAGACTTAGGAAAATTTTATCCAAATCATCAAAGATTGTAGAATTAATGATTTTAATAGAATAAACACTAAAAATAATGATAAAACCAGATTAAAACACTTAAGAAAAAAATCATCAATAAAATATGAATGGTATTTTAGATCATAAAAAACTAAAATATATGGGATATATTATAAAAAAATTAGTATCCCAACTGGACATTCACCATTCCATGAAACATAGGGGAGTTTCATTTCTCTGATGCTTTATGTGATTTGGGTTCCTCTGTTAATGTCATGCCTCACTATATTTTCACTTCCTTATAGATTTGAGAGGTTAAGCTAATGAGGATGGTGGTGAAATTGGAAAATAGATCTATAGAATATCCAGAAGGTGTCCTTAATGATGTACTTTTCTAGGTAAGGGACAAGATCTTTCCTATAGACTTATATGTGCAAAACATGGAGGATGATTAGGTATGTTCTCATGATCCACTCAAACTTGGAATACCCTTCCTCAAAACTTCTCATACACTCATAAATTTCCATGAGATTAAACTTTATATAGATTTTATAGATTTGATCATAAGATTTAAAATTTTAGACTCTGTGAAGCACCCCTCAAAATATCGTTCTTCTCTTTTCATCTCCTATTCTGACCTATCTTGTGTTGGTTCTCCAAATATATCTTTTCAATAATTTTCAAATAGTGATCATTATATGATTAAGGAGACTTTGAGTATTGGGGATGTATTGATGTCTCATAACATTTTCACACATGTTTGTTATGAAAGTTCTTCTTTTTATCGATTTAATGCATTATTCATTAATGTGTATGATGTAAATTTAGACCCCAACATACATTATGCACATATCTCACTTCTAATTTCATTTCCATCAATACAAAACCTAACCAAACTAGATCTCAAAACATTTCCCTAAAAATTGAAATATTCATACTTAATGAATAATAAAAAAATTCTTTTAATAATTTCTCATAATCAAATTCTTGAACAAGAATAAAAACTTTTAAATCTTTTAAGGGAGAATATTAAGGTAAATGGGTGGACCTTAGTAGACATAAAAAGTATTATCCCCTATATTTTTATGCATAATATTATTTTAGAATATGGGACTAAAATGGTTAGACAACCAAAAAAGAGACTTAACCCTACACTGCTAGAATTTTTTTAAAAAATAGGTGGAAAATTTAATTAATGAAGGAAATATTTATCCCATATCTAACTCTTAGTGAGTCTATCATGTCCAGGTTGTACCAAAAAAACATATTTCACAATTTTAAAAAATGAAAATAATGAGTTAGTTCGCATGAGAGTATGAAATAGTTGGCGAGTGTGCATAAATTATAGGAAACTGATTCAATAAAATTAAAAACTCTATTTCTATATTCCATTCATTTACCATACACTTGAGATGCTTATAGGTAACACACTATTCTTTTTTGGATGGGTTATCTAGCAATTTTCAGGTTCCCATTGTAGCATAGGACTAAGAGAAGATGGAATTCATCGGCTCATTTGATACATTTTCTTACTAAAGGATAACAATTGGACTTTTTTAATACCCTAGGTACCTTACAAAGATGCATAGTGAGTATCTTTTATGATTTACTTGAGACTTTCATGTAGGTATTTATAGATGATTTTACTATGTATGGTTCCTCATTTGATGTGTGTCTCTTGAGTTTTGGTTCATGTGTTACATTGTTCTATTGAAAAAATATGGCTTTAAATTTTGAAAAATTTCATTTTATGGTAGATAAAGGAATTTTTATAGGTTATATAGTCTTAAAAAATGTAATAAAGGTTGATAGATTAAAGTTTGACCCTGCTTCCCCATTTCCATATCCTACATGTGTGCATGATGTTAGAACTTTCCTTAGACATATAGGTTTCAATTGATGATTCATCAGATATTTTAGTAATATTTATCTTTTATTATTGATATTTCTTAAAAAATATTATAATTTTATCTTTGATGATTCTTTTATGGATTACTTTTATGAATTGAAGAAAATTATCACAACACCACCAATCATTTATCCACCATGGTGGGAGCTTTCATTCGAGCTTATGTGTGATGCTTCCAACTTCACAGTTGGTGTAGTCTTATAAAAAAGGGTGGAGGGAGGTTCTCAAGTGATCACCTTTTATTGATCAAGGATATTCGATTCCGAATAATAAAACTACACAACCATGAAAATTTATTTTTTTTCTATAATATTTTCATTAGATAAATTCTATTCTTTTTTATTAGGGTTTAAAGTACTTGTTTTTCTTACCATGTATATTTGAGGAAACTCTTTGAAGAAGATATATTAAAATCCAAGAATAAACCATTAGATTCTACTTCTGAAAGATTTTGATGTTTAAATAAAGGATAAGAAGGGTTCATAGATCCTATTGGTAGAAAACATGAGTAGGATCAATCACACACTAGAGAAGGAAACCTTAGACCAGGTACCACTTGATAACACATTTCCTAATGAGAATATTTATTCACTATTAAGTACACATCCTTGGTATTAAAATTTAGTTAAATATCTTATTTACTATGAAATACCTATAAATTAAATGAAAAATGATGTCCAAAAATTTAAATGTGAGTCCAGGTATTATGTATGGGATGATCCCTAATTATGGTTCATGTGTAGTTAAAAAGTTATTAAGAAGAGTATTATTGATATTGAGTTTGAGTTTGTTTAAATTTATTCTATACCCATGATTTTGGAGGATTCTTTGGACCCAAAAGGATATCTTGTAAAGTATTATAATTTGGATTATATTATCCTTGTTTGTTCTACGATTCCCATGTGTTTTATAATTCATGCTCACATTTCCAACATGCTAGTAACATTTATAAGAGGCACATGATTCCTCAAAAATCAATATAATTATATGATATTTTTAATATATAGGGAATATATTTTATGGTTCCATTTACCAGGTTATTTAGTTTATTGTATATACTTTTTTCTGTTGATTATGTTATAAAATGGGTGGAGGATAAGCACCCTAGGACTGATGATTCTCATATTGTAGTCATTTGGTCTGGGTAATTTTTTTATAGGTTTAGAATACCAATGGATATACTCAGTGAACAAGGGTTAAAATTTTGTAATCATAATATGGTTTACCTTATTTGGAAGTATAGGTTGATGTAAATTTTTTTTACTCTATACTACCCAAAAAAAGGCCAAGCTGAAGTTTGAAATTGGGAGTTGAAACAAATTTTAGAGAAAACTATACAGCTGAATAGAAAGGATCGAAGAAACTACTCAGATGATTTGATTTGGGATTATAGTATTTCATAAAATAATCCCATTGGTATGTACCAATTACTTATTATTTTTGGAAAATCCTATCATCTCCCTGTGGATGTCAAGCATTGATCATTTTGGGAGATATATAAGTGCATCATGGATTTAGCACAAGTAGGAGAACAAAGGAATCTATAACTTTAAGAGCTAAAGGGGATTTTATTATCACCATATGATAACTCAAGGCTCTAAAAAGAGCGGGGAAAATCAACCCATGACAATATGATCTAGAAATGGGAGTTTTATGAGGGTGAAAAAGTTCTTCTTTATTTTCCATGATTAAAGTCTATTCCAAGTAAGTTACGTTCTAGATGGTTTGGTTCTTATGTTGTATCCAATATTTTTTCTTTTAGCGAAGTAGAGATCACAAAAGAGGACACATGAAGGATATTTATTTTCAATAGGAAACGGTTGAAGTAATACATTTATGAACTTCTAACACATGTAGTTTCTTTTGTCACACTGCATGACCCCATAATCACATGAGAACATCAGGTTGTCTCGAACCCTTTAAACTTTATATTATTTATCCTATTTAAAATTAAACATTTCATGTGCACATATCATATCACATGTTCACATTGAGAATAATTTAATATTTTAATTGTGGGGGAGGGGAAAATATTTTGGGGTAGATTTTTTAGGTTTTTCATTGTGTGTTTTTGTGTGTGTTTTGTGTTATTTTCCAAAAAAAATTAAAAATTAAAAATGGAAAATAAAGAATAACATGCTCATTTACATATGGAACATATAGAAAAATAATTTTTAAAATTTCAAAATTCATTGGTATCATTATAATAATGATCATGATTTCATCATTAAAGGTTGATTTTTATATAAATGGAATTATTCAATGATATGATTGGTAGTACCATTAATATTTGTTTATGGTAAATTGTTTCATTTATTTCTCTACATAACTTTACACACAACCATGAATTTTTAAATTTTTACTATTAAATTGAATGTGTAGTCATGTTAGGTATTTTTTCATTTTACATCAATGGTTTATACATACATTCCTTTCTATTCCGATGAATTTCATTACTATACCAAATTGACCTAGGCATGTGTACCTGATATCTAACGCTTGTATTCACTCAAAAATAATAATAAAAAAGAAACAAAAATACAAAAATTATATATTATCTTAACAAAGAGGGGAGTGATGAATGTAAAACATGTGATTATATCTAGGTAGGGTGCTTAAGGTTTTAATTTTAGAAATTATTAAGTGTGTGGGTCTTGAAATTTGATTGAAAATGAATATAGAATGGGTTATTTGGAGATATAATAGGTAATAATAAATGTTTTACATGATCTTAATGTTATGAATAAATGGTGGAGATATGATATTGAAATGGTTAACACACACACCTGAGGAATAAGTGGAATAATAGACCCACAACTTGTTTACATATAACTAGTGTAATTAATCTCACAAGATTTTGTTTTGATACAATTTATGAGATAATGAATTTCAAATTTATTGAGATTTAATTCGTGATGATATTATTACTTTTCATATATATCTACTATAGATTGGGAAATATCAACATGTATATCATGTCACATTTTTATTGAATACTTAACATCTGACTTTTCCCAGGAGTGAGAAAGGGTATGTGTCGGGGTGTTGATTAAATTTTTTTATTAAATATTTTATTGATAATAAATGACGAATTTCATTACATTATGTTAAAATTTTTCATTGATGAAATATTTAGTATTAGATAATTCATTTTCAAATTTTATGATAATTCTATTTTTGATCCTTTAAAGTGAACTTTTGTATTTTGGATATAAATATTTTTATTTTGATTATATGAACATATAATTTAATAAAAAATATCTTCACTCAGTGGGATTAAACTTTGATTAAGCCTATCTGAGCTGGATCTTACATTTTATTGGAATAAATGCACCATAAAGTTAAAGCTGGACTGAACTCATCAAATTGGACACCGATTCACAGTTTCAGACATATCTTATATATAAGGGATTGAATTTGGATAAAATTTGGAAAGTATATATAGAACTATATTACTCACAAATAATCCTTCTAGAAGGATAGCTTATTCTCTCATTTTTTATGTTAAAAAACTTTGTATAATTTGAATTAAAATATTTTTCTGAATATTCCCATTCACACTTGTAACCACTTGAAACCCAAGCCTCCCATCCACTCTATAAATATATATATTTCTTATTTGGATGGGGTTGTCTATAAATAATGATTTTTTTGGGAAAAATATAAGTGGATTCAATCTATTTCTCCAAACATTTCAAGAGGTAGAGATCTTGATGTAAGGATCCCCTCATCGAAGCCTTTTTCTTCTTCACATTTTAATATTTGTGTTTTTGTAATAAAATATCCATTTATCTTCTATTTCACTTGTTATTTTAAATTTAATTATTATTTTATTTACTTATTTTTTCAGGAAATTAGGATAAGAAATGATATTGGTTTATACATTTTCTAGACCTATTCATAAGGAAAACATTTCTATGATGACTACACCACATATGGAAGATTAGTTTTTCTTAGTAATCGATCTAATTATCAACTTCTTCACATATATTTTGGAATAAAGGAAAATTTTAAATTAAATTAATATGATATATGATTTTTTGACATAAAAAAACCAATCAAGCCATTTTACAATTATTACAAAACACTTGAGGTTAAGTAGTGTGTGAATTGTGAGATCATGTTCTTAACTGGTAAAACAAAAAAATATGAGATCAATTTGCAGAGTTAAAATAAAACCCCAAAACTCAATTAATCCTCATTTATAAAATGGATACATGACCAAATTTACCACTAAACATAATCTAGACTTAAAACATCAATTAAATAATGGTGGTATGATTGCACATTCCAAATCTAGACTAGGGCTTAATTCATTTCATCTTTTTGTTTAAGTTAATTCTTATAGGGTTTATAGGTTGAAAAATTAGGATATCATAATTAATAAGATTTTAATTTGATTGAAAATTATTAATAATTATATGAAGAGGTAGTGTTAGATCAACTATTACTTCTAAAAACATTTAAAAAAACAACTACTTCTCATAGTATTTTTTTAATTAAATTTCAAAAACAAAAAAAATAAAATCTTCTTCTAACATAATTCTTCAAGTTTTATAAACATTAAAAAAACCACTCACATCCTATTAATTAATGAGTTTCATAGTTATTATTTTCATAATACCTTTAATTTTTTATGTAACACCTATTTTAGAGATGACCCTGGTCAGCCACTCTACTAGACTTTAGTACAAAAGAAACAACACATCATTTGATGGCAGCCACAATAAAGAATTTCCTTTACATATTTTTAATGTAAATCACTGCTATTAAAGAAGTTACCTCCACCTTCCTGAAAAAAAAACTTTTTCCCCAAACCCAGTGCCTATTTTCCCATATGGTAAATGTGTTAGTAAAAAATACACACATGAAGGTGTGATACTAATAGTGCTTCCACATAGGATAATATGGAGGGGTTGAGATCTTGAATGATAACACTTTTATAGATAACCAATAGGGGGAAGGAAATACCCATCCTCACAACTGAATATTTTTGGGAGTCTCTCTTAGGAACCTAAAAACAACCTCCTTTAATACTAATAGGATGAAAAGTAGGATGCACCATATATCTAACTAGCTACTTGGGATCCATCCAAGGGGACTCACCCTCATCAAAAAATTCATCAGAGATTAAAAATCCCCCCCACCCTAGATGTAATAAATGATTCTCTTTCCCTAGTAGTTTAGGCCTAAGTATTCTGGAGGAGGTTCCACAGGGTGTGATCCAACTATACCACTTAGAGTACAACTAACTAAATCACTACTTGTCAGGACCACAAGGTCCATCTCTTTATTTAAAAAATGGATAAGGTATAATTCAAAGTAACATGATGGTGTTTTCATGAAATTTTAAATTAATTATGTTTTAAATGATGATAAATAGTTTAAGGAAGACCATTGTTCATTTCTCAAGAATTATTGAATGTTTAATGTGTGAATTTAAAAATAATTTTTGAAAAAATAAAACCAAAGTAGGGTTGAAAATAGTGCTAATTAAAAAAAGAATGAAAAAGTCATGTTTTTTTATAAAATTAAGGATGTTTCAAGAGATTTTGGAGAATGTGATCATTGAAATTTTATTAAACATAATGAAAAGTCCCTTATTATGAAATGTAAATTTGGTGTAATGAAATTATTTGGTTCAAGGTATCCAAGATCTTGATTTCCCTTTTTTACTTTAGAATGGAACACATAAACCAACCTTTGAAATAATAATCTATTTTCAAGGTTTAGATATTATTCAAGGAATAGGGGATTATAAATATTACTGAGATCTCAAGTAATCATGTAAGAAAAAAAAACCCTTTTATTATAAAATGAGAATAATACAAGATTCTATACATAGTCTGTTATAAAATTAAAAGTGTTTCATTAAAATATACTAAAACAATTCATTCAATGTAGATCCATTTTAAGATACAACTAAACAAACTTTTTCAAATACAAATTATAATAAAAAAGTATAAAAAAGTCCCAAAAATACCTATCCTTATGTGCAACTCAATAACAATGACTTACCACTATTTATCCCACCATCAAGAGTATGAGAAATATATTATGGATCTATACCTTTACCCAATTATTCTCACTCAAATTTACCCAAGAGAAGAAGGTAAGACGGTCCTTATAGTTTAGATTGGGTTATTGAATCCACAGAGACCTAAGAAGAAACCTATAGACACGTACATTCTATGGACTGTTTTCAGCTATGAAGTGGCCAAATTGGATTGATTTTGGATGGGTTTGAAAGATATCTAATAGATTTAAGTGAATTCAATTTAAAAGAATGGGTTGATCCTAGGTTATCGCTCGGGGTGGATTGGACGTATTTCCTTTTTAATGATTTTAATTTCTTATATTTGAGATGGGTTCATTTAAGGAGATAAAAAAACATCATCACTTACTGGTTTAATGCGTAAAACCTTTAATACTAATCACCTATACACTTGAAGGATCAAATTTTTGAGCACTTCAAGGTAAAGGTTCTTATTAGCACTTGAAGTGTGTGGCCTTAAATTCAACAAGGACGATGGAGTTTAAAAACCATCAAATAAAAATCTCAATTAAAAAAGTGATTATACATTAATGAGGTGATAAATAATATCCAATCCAGCCCCTTGCTACTCCATTGGATCAACCTATAAGTGGGTTATCCCTCCATTGATCCCATGGTTTCAATGGAATAGGAAAGTAGACTCATGAGGGAGGAAATGGAAAAGTAAAAAAAAACTTAATAAAATAACAATCACTCCACCGTTGTGTGATAATATCACAAGGTTTGGTATGAACAAGTTCACACAATGAACCAACGATATCAAAGTGATAAGGAGAAGAAAAGAATAATAAGAGAAGAAGAACTTTTATTAAGAAACAAGGATGATTTAAAACAACTTACATGTGGAAGATAAATTTGAGACAACAAAACCAGAGCATAACATTAAAATGAAAGAAAGCTCAAAAATCCCCAAATACTCAAACAAAACTACCTTAAATAGTCATTTTTGAGCCCTTGGGTCGAGCCTCCAATAGTACAAGTCATCTCACTTGAGTATGGTAGGTCTAGGGTGGTGGAAAGTTTGTGGAAAGAAGACTTTCCACCCTTGACCCGAAAAGGAATACAACTTTCATGCACCGAACATACGCGCTTGAAACACCTTCTAGATGGAATAATTTTGGTGGGACATAGATAACTTAAATTAAGATCCGGATGTACCTTAACAGCATGTAAAATATCATCCCAAAAGGAGTTATGGTTTTGGAGATATGGTTTAATTGGTCGGAGGTTTTTCTGGGCCGCAGAATCTGGCCCATAATTTTATCTCTAACTTGGGATGCCTAAATGGACACCATGGAGGCCTAATTATCATTGGATCCTGAAGAGTGATTTCTTCCTCTACATTTCTTCTATCATACCACGAAATGTGGGATTAATTGGGCCTTTATGTTGGGCCCCAAAGTCTTATTAGTGGGCTGGTGTCCAATCTGCCTTCTCCAGAATTGCTTCCTTTCATTGCCAAATATCTCCATCATCTTCCATGAATTCTCCATTGATCCTTTAATCAAACATGTTCATATTTAAGTGTAGATAAATTTCCAAAAATATAAAATTAAAATATGTATAATTATATTCCTTAATATCAGATGAATCATTGGGTACTTTAAATGATGTTAAAAAATGTAACACATAATAGTGCATTTTAAGAAGGTATTACAATCATAATGTTAAATGATGTTTAAAGTGTAAAATGAACTAAAATGGTGTTTATGAATAATAAAGAACATGAATATTATATATATTAACAATTAATATTAGCCTCATTTAGTGTCTAATCACCCATTTACTCCCTATAAGTATAGTAAGATACATAATGTATAGAGTTATGATAATAACCCTTAGAATCTCTAAAATGATAGAGTTTTAATCCCTTGGATAATCTTATAAATGATATACCTAATGTATGTGTTTATAGTCTAAGGGAGGTAGTGATTTTTACATATAGATTTTATAATAGTACTTTTATCTCAGTTTAAGCTAGGTAAATGTCCTTATCCTAACTCTAAAAAAATTATAGATATTTTTTCTAGAATCTTGAATATATCCCTATAAAACATATTGATAATTGGGAGTTCTATAATAGGAAATATTATTAAAATTTTGATCTAAAATATTGACTTTTATTAGTATAAATTCTATAAATAGATATCTTCATTTGGACCTCCAAATAGATGAAATAGTATTAGGTTTATTCAAAAGGGTTTATTCCCATATTGTTATGGATACAACCACCAGAGTTTATCCCTATTGTATGAGTAGATGTTTCAAAATGTGAACATCACTGTACATCCCTTTTTTGGGATTCTATATAGTTTGGCCCATTTTTCTTCAACTTCTTGAGATTTGTAGATCACATCCACCTACAATGAAAACATTAAAATAATTTAAATTTCCATTTTTAACATTATTAAAAATTAATCACATAAATTAAATTATAAGAAAAATTGATTTATATTTTAAAAAATAAGATCAAAAAAATATTAAATTTTTTTATAAAATGTTGTAAAAAATTATGAATCATGATTAAATCACACCCCTTACTTTAACCTTTTCACTTATTAAAAAATTCACAATATATAAAATGATTCATGAATTTATTCTTTTGTTAATATTTCATATTAAACAAAAATTAAATTTCTGGTAGAAGTATGAAGAAATAAAAAACCAAAAAATTAGACTATATCAATTTTAATGGAGGAAGTGTCTCATAAATTATATGAAAAAATGTCAAATTGAGATAATATATTATTTCTAGAAATAAAATTAATGAATTAATAATACTTCTAAATACCCACATTTGTGTGCATGTGAACCATTTCATTCTTCTATTTCAACTTTCTATTCAGTTAGTATAGATATTTTTAAAATTATTTAGTTTACTTAGTTTTTTCCACTGATCCTTACATATACCCTACGTAATAAAATTTCAAAACCCACTCCATTAATAATCCCTAGAATTAATTTTTTTTACCTATATGTGGTGTTTATTTTACTTATTTATTTCTATTCTTTATTTTGATTTGTATTTTTTAATATTTTTTATAATAATAATATCATTAGGTATCAAACATAGGTCAATATGGTATATTAATGAAAATAATTTTATAAGAAATGAAATTATAATTGTATGAGAAATGAACTTATGGAAAATACTTATTTGATAGATGAATAACGTTAAGTTGACTTGTATATTCCTTTAATTAAGTATGAAATATACGCATTTCACTATTGAGTGAAATGATGTGTGGTGATTTTAAATGGAACAATTTCCCACTAAAAAATACACATATAGGGTATCAAATTATAAAAGGTTTTATAGGAAAACAATCATTTATATCATTAAAAACAACCAAATTTACTAAAACCACCCATAAATGTTAAATTTCAACTGATAAAAAAATAGGAAAAGCGAAATAAATGTTCTAAAAATGTTAAAGAAACATCAAATAGGGAAATTGAACATAAATATTCAAAAAATAACTTGATGATATGGGATTTTAATATGAGTATTTGACATAAATGTAACAAAAAAAAGAGAAAAAAAATAAAACTACTATTAAACAATCCAAAAAGAGAGAAGAATAATAATGTGAAAGAAACATAAAAATACCATTAAATAAGAAAAAGTAGAATAAATATGGAATAAAAAAGAAAACTTCACACAAAAATGTCTTGAATATCTCAATAAAGTAAGAGAGAAAAATTAGAAAGATAAAATAAAGAAGAAAAATACACAAAAAGTCATAACTATCCAAATAATGTATCCCCCACACCTAGAATTTAAACTATCCTCAATTTAATTAAAGAGAAGCTAATAAATAATGTTATAACATGGTGGGTGTAATTGATAGATGGGGTTTTAAAGGTGTATTTCCTCCACCTGGGGATTCATATGGTTTTCATAGAAGTTATTTAGTTATTTCTAATTAATAGTGAACTTATGTTGTGCTTCTTAAATTTTAACTTGCTCAACCACAAAAGGATATACATTAGCTAGAATATATTGGAAAAAAACAATGGGAATAAATCATAAATGTGTCCACCTTTAGCCTTATATTGTAAAGGAGTTCCTTTTTCCCAATTTAGAACTAATGATGAAGTCTTAGGTGGTCATGGAAAATTTTGGTTATTTCCATATTGATTTGGGTGTTATCTTATTAATAAATTCATATTTCCTCCAACTACTGAAGTTGAAATTTGGTTTTATCACCTACACTAGAAGGATAATAATTGTATTGTTTTTTAGTCTAGAAGTTCCTTTTATCTATCTTAATAAGGAGTTGACAACTATTTCTAAAAAAAATTCAATAAGGTGACATGCTAATGGGTGTTTTAAAAGAATCATGTTAAGCCGGAAATGCATCATCGAGTCTAAGACTCCAATATTTTCTGTTGGTTTTGACTTTTTTTCAAGAATATATTTTACCACTATATTTGAAACATTATTTTTCCCATTATTTTGGTTGTGATAAGTTGTATACACATAATTAATAACCCCATACAAATAAAAAAGTGCTTGTATTTTATAGTTGAATAAACTAAACATTGGTTACTAATGATGAAACTAAGAAATCCAAACCTATATAAGTTTTGGATTCTCAAAAATTCCTTAACTACCTTTGATTAATCAGTTCTTTTGGACTATTATTCTACCCATTTAGGAACATAATCCAATATAAGAAGAATATAAAAGTTTTCAAATGAATTAAAAAGTTTCCCTAAAACGTTAATGCCCCAAACAATAATTTTTTCATGAAAAAATAGAGGTTGTTGTGTCATTTATCCTCTTTTAGAGACATTATCTATCCTATGAAAATAATAAAAATATCTACAAAAATCATGAGAGTCATCAATTAATTCCATCCATAATAGTTCTGAATCAAGAACATTACAAGTAGTCTATTAGGGACCAAATTAGACCCCATAAGAAAGAGTGTGATATAACCTATGTATAAACCTAAAATTTTTATTAGGAATGAAATACCATGGAACTTGATCACTAAATGTGCACCAAAGGATGAGGTTATCCCAAATATTCCAACAGGACTCATGTCTAATATGAATAACCTGATTTTTAATGAAATCAATAAGAATACATGATATAACCAAATAAATTTCAATGTCTGCATACCATATAGTTTCATCTTACATTAAATATAATTTCTTACTAGAAAAAATTTTATTAATGGGAATGTATGGGGATGATTCAATGTCTATATATGGAGGGATTATAATGATATGGTCATCCCTATATTCATTATTATTTTATTATCCCTAATTTTTAAATTAAATTAAAGAAGGAGGATCATCCAATAAATGAGACCTTTTTTGGATTTTAGTTTCTTAAGAGGACAATTGAGGGATGTATGGTTATAATACACAATCACTTAGGACCCTTAAAGATATGACCCAAATTTATCCAAGGTAAACACAATAAAAAAATACATTTTTACATTCAGTTTATTTTTCTTAGGTAAGGTAAAATGTGTTTGAATAATATTCAATAAAATACTGAGCTCAATCTATATATTGTTAAAAGACTACACCAACTTAATAGTTAGAATATATGGGTTTAAGTTTTCCCTAACCCTTTCCTTTGTCATTTTCCAAGTGTTAGGGGATTATAAGGATGTTTTTGGGTGATCTATGAGGTTTAGGTAGGTTTTTATCATTAAAAATTCTATTTTAAGGGGATTATGTGGTTTATAAGTAATTATAAAATTTTGAAAATAAATCTATGATTTTTAGGTGATTCTATTTTTTTTGACTTTTAGTCAAATGTTGATACGTAATAAAAATTTCACATTACACTATGTTTGAAAAATATATTACGTATGAATTTATTTAAAAGGAAAAATATTATATATCGAAAAATATCTCATGCATTTCAAAAAAAACCTCACATGTTGTTTTTTATTGAAGTATATAAACATATGTATTTAATTACCCAGAAATAAAATATACTATGTCTCATTAATATATTACACATTTAATATTTCTAAAATTATAAAAATCTTATGTATCATGAAAGTATATTAGATATTGCATTTATATTTTAAAATATATTACATATTATAATTTTAAAAAGTAAAATATATTACATATTGAAAATATATTATGCATTCTCAAGAAATATATTAGGTATCGATAAAATATATTACATATAGAATTTTAGTAAAGTAAAATATCATACGTGTCAAATATATTACATAATCAATATATTAAATTTGAGGGAGGGCCTTGCCTCTTTCGATTATTTTGATTTTGGAAAAATATTATGTATGAAATGTAAGATATATTACTTTTCCTAAATTTTATTTTAATTTAGCCTAAATTATATTTTTTTAATTTAAAATGGATTTTTAAATTATAAAAGCCTTGAAATCATAAATTTTAAAATGTAATATTATTTCCTTCACCGCTGCATGTTTTGTGCCATAATTCTTGGAATATTTAATTTTTAAAATTTAGAAATAATCAACATTTAATTTAAATGTGAATTAAGAGAGAGTTGATAGAGTTTTTAGAAAATAATTCATGATATGATTT
Source organism: Viscum album (assembly GCA_963277665.1). Taxonomy (NCBI): domain Eukaryota; kingdom Viridiplantae; phylum Streptophyta; class Magnoliopsida; order Santalales; family Viscaceae; genus Viscum; species Viscum album. Next base: position 1,286,524,836 of record OY728140.1, read on the forward strand.
TGAAACGATATATATTATGTTATTTTCAATTAAGAAAACCCCTCCCATATAGGTCTTATTTTTTTCTCATATTTATATGAGCAGAACTTCGCCCTTTGAGTTTTATGGGAACCCATTCTAACAAGTTTATTTTTATATTGTGAGTTGTAGAACTGCAAGCGTCATTCTTTTTTCTTCCTATTCCTATGAATTGAGTTTATGAAGCACCGATTGATGTATGGGGATTCAAGAACTATATCTTTTATTTGGTGTAAATCATGTAATTATCATGTTTTTGTTCTTTATGAATATGTATTAATAATTAAACAAAAATTATAAAGAAAATGGAATAATAAAAATTGAATGAAAGAGAATATAGCATGTGATTTCTATTATTTCTGGGATATTTTTGTTAATTCTTCTTTGAAGTTTCTTTTGTGAATTTTAATTGACGATATAAATTCCTTACTATCATGAGTTATATTGATGTTTAATACATGTATTTTGTTATGATTAAATACTAAAATCACCTATCATAAGTGATTAATAATTTAAAGCTATTAATTAATGGATTTTTTAGTTAATATGAAAGCTATGAGGATGAACATACTAGACTTAGAAAATTTTCATAGGAAGTATGAATTAAAATTTAATGTTTACTTAATGATTTGTTACTGATTTAATATTATTTTGTGGGGTTATTGGGTTGTTTTTCTTTGAAATAAAATTGATTTGGGTTTGGGATGATGTGACTATTATTGTAGTGGTGGTTGTAAGTATATATTTGTGGAATGGGGATAGTTTTTTTGGATTATGGTGGTTGTTGGGATGTAATTTAAATAGAGGTTGTTGTGGAGGATATTATGTTATGTTCAGTTGTATTAGTTGATACCTGATTATATGGAAGGAAATTGAATTAACAATATGAAACTAGAAAGTGGGTTAGAAATAGTTATTGGTGTATTTCTATAATGATATTGTTAATTGGAAAGATTGTTTAGTGGACATGAAAAAATTGGTGTTAACTAATGACAAGTTTTCCATTTAATATGATCAATAGAAAACATAATGAATTTAAAATGGTTGATAAATTATAAATATATAATTGGACGTTTGGATGATTTAAATGGAAATCTAGGGTTTTTTTTGTGGTTGTTTTGTGTTTAATTTATGAGAAAATTGATATTGTAAGTGTAAGTAGTTATTTTTGGAGGTCTATTGATGATTATGATCTATGGTAGTGCTATTTTTCTTGGAAGAATATAGGTTGGACCGTTGTGATATTGTATTATATGATGTATTTTATTTTGATTTTGTATGAATACCACCTAAGTTGAATAAAATTACTAATGCCCAAATGTTTTGAGTGCTGAATGTTTTCCCAAAATATCAAGGTTGTTGAGGGTATGAATAGTTGACTACTTATTATTCACCACTCTCTCTTTTTGAAATGGTATGAATGCTATTTATAGAGGTTTATATGAAGAGTTTGTGATTTTCAGAACTCAAAAGTTCAGATTATGCGATGTGGATATGGTTTATAGTGGGGTTCATGCATGGAAAGAGGAGAGAATGAGGTTTATGTCCTTCATATTTATGATACTCTACTACGATAGAAAACTGATTTGTGGGAGAGATATGGATATTTGGTATGTGGATGTAGATAAATGTGTATGTAGTTATGATGTAGATATGGTTATAAAGATATATAAGGGGTGGGGGCACAAGGAAATTTTCCTTTGGGGCGTGAGAGGACCAAAATAGTGATAAAGTGGTGTGGGATACCCTTCTTTGTCTTATCCTTTGATATTATTTCATTTTGGAGACTATATTATTTATATGACATGAAATGAATTATTAGATATGGGGTTTTGTTTTTTATTATGGTGTTTATTTGAGGTTTCTTATATTACTAGGATTTATGTGGGTAATACCTCCCATTTTTATGTTTTATACCCCCTGGTGCTAGTCACCAACTAGGGTTCTATTAATGATGGACATCAAGGGTCACTCTCATATTCATTTCAGGCCTAGGAGTAGTTCATAGTGGGAATAAGTTTTGATAATGTGGTATAAAATATTTGGTTGGGATTTGGGATGGAGAAAAGTGTTAGGATTTGCTGAGGATTTCATGGGATTTATATGGAAGCAGTATTATTCAAAAATATTGTCTAATTTATCAAGGGAAACTGGCTAGGACAAAGGATATTAGGCTCCCCAGTGATCTAATGTAAGGACTTTAAGATTAATGAACACATAGGTGATATAATGATGATTGTCTTGTAGATACCTATAAACTATACATGCATCATGTTCTTCTATGATTTTATATGAATTAGGGTGATTTTTGATGAAAATATAAATGAATCATAATGAATTATATACCATAATGATTAATATTTTTTATTTTCTTTTAGATATGCTTGGTGGTTATAATTCATGTGTGGCTCAGGATAGAAAGTTTCTCCCAGATGATTTAATTGAATTCTAAATGGGTGACTTTATTGAGGTGGATATAGTTACCCAATCCTTTTACACATATTATTCAGATATTTTTAACATAAACATCCATTAATTACAACCCAAATATCACAAGGCCTAGTGTCTTTGGAAGAGTAGGTTCATAATACTTCAAAGTGAGACTAAAAAAAGTTTATTTTATTTTATTATCCATAATAAGATACTAAATCCTATTGAACTCCTAAAACTGGATGAGATAACCTAGAGAATACATAGAAGAAATGGGTGAGCTAAAAATACTAGTAAGGGAATAACCATGATAAAGAAGAATAACTTGTGAGTAAAAACTATAACATGATATCATAAAAGATAAGGCCCATGAGTAATCACCTGAGAGAATATCATAAGGAAAATTTCATCATCAGATCATGTAAACATAGGAAATATGGTGGTGAAATATCACATCCCCCATCCAATTATAATTTTTATTAATCCACTTTAAGGAGAAGTGGGAAACTAAAGTACACACACAAGGACAACTACGTGATGAAAGAGCTCACAGAATTGTTAAACACAAGACTAATGTTATTAGAATTGGATGCTATATATAATTCCCAGTGCAAAGTACTAACCTAGGTGTCTGAATCTTTCCTGATAAGTTCTTCTAGGTGAGAAATTATTCTGTCCATTATCTAGATGAATTCCGCTATGGTGATTCTGACTTGGTTGAATCCTCAGGCTATTATTCGGTCTTTCTTGTCTATCCATGCTTCTTTCTCCTCTATGGACACATTTTGCAAACGTAGTTCATAGATCCTTAAAATCTCTTCATTTGAGGTGGTTGGATGAAGGAATTTTTCAATCATCTACTCCTTAGAGTGGAAGATGAGCCTCAGACACTCTGCACCCTCTTCTTCTGTTACTCTTGGTTCTCTGCTTGGGTCCCCACTTTCCCTGTCTTGAAGACCTTTGCTTTCCTTGCTTCCACATTTCTTGGATGACCTGGTTTCCATTGGTTTCGGCAGGTGAGAGTAATCTTTGCGCCCCTTGGGTTTTCCCCTGGACACTATGCATTTCCCCAAGTCACGCTTTCCTTTTTCCCCTTCTTCCTTGTTGGGCTATGGGGAAATTTCCTTTGGATCTGGTCTAGGATTTCAACTAAGAGTTGGTTGAAACTATCATCACCTGAATCCTCATCCTCTTGTGACAATGATTTTTCTTGAGTAGTCAGACCTTCAAATCGATTTTTCACTCTAACCCCCGGGCCTTCTTTGAGATCCATCGTCCTACCCGAGGAATCCAACTTGCTTACTTTAACAGCCAAGTCCTTCTTCTTCCCCTCGCTCCCAGTCATCTGAAAGGAGGACTTTGGAATGAGTGTGTTTGGATCAAGATGTCCTAGTACGCTAACCCCATCCTGCCTTCCTTGACTATGAAGAGAGATTGTAGCTGCCTACAAGAAAGACTTCCCCTGCAAAGACTTAACAGATGGTTCAACCTCCTTTCCAAATTCACCCTCTGTGATCTCACTACATGGAATTAGGCCTATGGGATGCTCGTATACATGACCCATGAATTGAGAATTCTGGTTAGATTCCTCCCATTTTCGACCTTGAGGACCCCTAGAGCCATGGGCCTCACTTACTACCTTCACCACACCATTATCAACAATTCTGTCCGAGACCGGATGCTCCACCTCATCCACAAGCAAGGAGAGCTCTTTATCCTTTCCTTCCACTTGCCTCGCCTCCACTCCATTCACCTATAGGGAGCTGATCCCAAAATCCTACCTTAACTGGGCTAGGACATCCACGACCCATGGCAAGGAGATACTGGCCTCCACATCCTTCACTGCTCCTAGAACCACTGGGTGAGGCCATTGCAGCTGACCCTCCCGAGAACTGCCTTCTGGTTCCAACCTCAATTACTCGCCTAGACCGAAATGAACCCTGTCTGAATCCCATTCCCCTGGGATAATACCATACATCTTGATAACCCTGACCAGTCCTGCTCTATCTGATTACTATGTCACGATGGGAGATACCTGTGCCTGATACTCTTCTGGTTGGGGAATCAATAGTTGTTGAGCCCTTGGACTGCGACGACATCCAAGGACCGAATGTCCTAGACGATGACAGCCTGAACAAAATTCTGGCCAATACTCAAAGACAACCCACTGTTTCCATTTGAAATCTTTTCCAACTAAAATCCAAAGCCACTCCGTAGAAGGCCTCGAAACATCAGCCTCAACAAAAACGCGTGGTTTGATAGGGTGACAAACAACATCGGTCCTACTATCCGAACACATAAATCTACCAACCATGTTCCCTAACATGCATATTATTGATGGAATCTGAAAAGGAAGCGGAAAATCTGGGAAGCTTACCCACACCACCGTCGTCGGTTCATCCCGATTCATGATGGATTCGAAGGACCAATGAAGGAGGTAAATTCCTCATCCATTGAGGGATCAAGGGCGTTGGACCAGGCCGAAATCAAATCACTCTTAGAGGAAAAATGAACCATCATTTGAAACTGGTCGAGAAACCCGACTACCGCATGGTCGCAAAGCCCCCAAGCATCAAACACGAACCTGTCAAAGGCATCCACCGAAGGACAGCGAACCCTAAAACGAGTGACCACCATCGTTATGAAGAGATCCGAAGCGCCTTTGAATTCCTTCAAGGAAATCGCGAGCTGTGGAGACCCCTTATGAAGGTCAGGGACCTTAGGGCACAAATGAATTGTTGGGAAAGGCGGAAGGATAATGGGGTTGGTGAAGGGGAGGAAGCTCCGTATGATTCCCCCTCCCCCCTTCGGGGAGGGAGGGGTCGGCGCATCCGCCATCGCCGTTAGGTCTTCACCATCGGCCTCGCCCCACATTGGAGGTCCATATAATTTCATTCCAACCCATAAAATTCATATCATATACATGAATATGTACAACACATAATGAAATTAATCGAAAGGCATAAACATAATAATTACCCATGGAGAGAAAATGGGTTGCATAATATTGTCTCATATCACAATTGAAGGAAATTTCATAATGAAGGAATTTGATAGATGAAAAAAGGAATGTATTTACCCCATAAAATTAAGGGAGAATAATATTGATATTTATGTGAGATATATATATACATAATTTATAAGAAATACATAACATTAAATGTTTTCATTATTGATGAAAATGACTTTAAAAGATTTTATGGAATATTTATTGAAGAAAATACCATTTTCACTTTGGAAATAATTCTTCAAAATATTGAAAATTTAAAAATATTTTAGAAATAAGTTAAAAAAACTTAGAAAATTATAAATTAAGCTTAAAATAATTGAGTGGTCAAGGCGACAGGTAATTCCATACATGTCGTATAAGTTAAAAAAATCATTCTATACTATTGTAAAAAAGGATAAAAAATAACCCATTCACAAAATGAAAAGAATATTAATTTTAAATCATTAAGTAAAAATTAAAACATGGGTGAAAAAATATTTAATAAATCATTTGGAGAATGTTAAAATCATTCTTTAATTTTTTTAGAAAACATGGACATGGAATAAAGAGGATTTTTATCGAAGTGATAAATAAAAACGATTTTCTTAAAAACATTTTCTCAATAATTTTAAATACCAAAAATAGGAAAATGGTATTGGTAATTGAAAATTATATAAAAAAATAAGGATAAGTAAATGAAATGTGTTTATTATTAAATAATAAAATTATTTCCTTTAATGAAAATTCAAGCATAAATTATCCTGATAAAAATGAGATTGAAGTAAAAACACTTACTTCTTTTCTAACTTTGGAATCATAATCACTATGAAAGAATTAAATTTAAATGAAACTTTAAATAAAATGAATATAAATAGATTAATTATATAAATTTTAAAGGGGCAGTATATATACCACACAAAATAAATAAGTGGTGAATATGGAATATGTCTCACAGAAGAAAAAGTGAGACAAGAAATCACTTACCTCAAGTCGAGACTTTTCATGTATGTATTTTATATCTTGAATAATAAAATTTTATATATTTTTTTCTTAATAGAATTTTACATTATTAATATCTTATACTTAAACTATTTAATTCATTTATTTTAATGATTTATTTAATTACTTAATCAGTTATGCCCACATCAGGTGTTTAAAGGACGCTTAGTTCACAATTTCAAAACAGCATCAGTGTGTTGATAGTGGTCAATGAGGTTATTGTTCCATAATATATAGAATAATAATGATGTCATAATTATCATATTAATAATTAAACTATACTTTTTAAAATAACCCTGAATTATAGATATGAAAAATGAACTATGTTACAACCATAGAGACGGTAGGCTGTACATACACATATCTCATGTTTCTATTTTTAAATGATCATAATAGAAGGAAGGTAAGTGTGATGTTAACTTTAAATAATGATAATAATACGATAAATATAATATCATTTCTTTAAATACACTTTCATATACTATCCATGTGATTCGGTAATAAAAAAAATCACACCTCTTAATGAGGCGGTGGTTTTCCGTACACACAAACAACATTATCATTTTTCATTCAATGGTAAGGAAAGAAATTATATGTTAGATTAGTTTTTGTATAATTATTAATATTTCAGTAATATGACATATAAAAATTAAATACATCATAAAAAATACACATGGTAAGCAATGATGGAAAATGAATTATATCAGTTTGCAAGGCAGTAGTCCGCCACACACACGAACGATGGATTGACTTCCCGTTAAATTTATGAGGAGATGGATTTAAGTTATAAAATTAACACAATAATTTTTTTTATATTTAAGACAATCATTTTATTATATCATAATTATTTATTATTATTTTAATGTGGAGAAAGAAGAAATAAAACAATTATACTCATTTAAGAACTATACCTCTTCATCAAACAACCTCTTTAGGATTTTACCTAAAGCGTCTATAAATTATATTTTTGGTAAAAAAATACATATATTAAATGTTATGGGAATAAAGGAAGGTATTTGATTAGTTATTGACCCAAAAAAAAGATTTTTTAAGAGTTAATAAGAGAGAATATAGAGTTCAATTTTATAGGGGGGAGAGGAGTCACTTGGAATTTTTGAAAATAAAAAGTTATATCCATGTTTTACACAAGAAAAAAGGAAAACAATGGATCATTATAGAACCTTATATGATATAAGGTAGAAATATTTCCATAAAATATTATTTTGAAAAGTTTTTAGATGATTTTAACCCTTATCAGCTTAGTTTAACCTCCGATAAATCTGTTTTATCCTTAACCGCAGTAATTAATTTTCAATATTTTTACTATTCATTATGAAAACGTTTAGTTGAAATTATTATATAATATTAATTATTATGATTAATAATAAGGAATATATTTTTAGAAATTAAATTCACATAATTGGCATAATATAAATGAAAATTAAACCTACAAAAAAAACAAATTTCCCAAGATTTTTTTGCATAAATATAAAAACATTTATATCAGAATTAAAAATGAAACTATTAAAGTGAATTAAATTGAATTAATAATAACATAATTTTACTAATTTTACTTTTAAACCATTTTAAAAAAAATATAACTTTGTAAATTATTTAAACAAAAATGTTGTTTTCAATAAAAACCAACATTTTTCAATATTCATTAAAAAAATGAATCTTTTTAGAAAAATACAAAAAATTTATCATAAGATAATTTTGACATATTGATTCAATAATTAAGCTCATTTTTTCAAATAATTTTTCTAAAATTGGAAAAAATAAGTATACTATTTGTTCATAAAAAGAAATAAAAATCATTTTATTGAGAAAAAGTATTTTCGAAGTCTATAAAAATTTACCAATAATTAAGTACTTACTTATCAATATATTTTATTTATAATTAATATTTATTTTTAAACATTTTGTTATTCCTATTCATACCTTCAAATTTAATGGCCAGTTTAGAATATTCCAGTTTAAATAATAATATTTTAATAGTATATCGTGGTTCATTTTAACTCAGTATTGCATGTTGTATATGTTATTGAACATAATGTTCTTTTAAAATCATGGGGTGTTATATTATACCCCTTAATTAAATTTAATCCTCAAAATTAGAAAATTTTATTAGTAACTAAGGGTTTGAAATTCGAAAATTCCTCTATAGAAAACCCATATCATAAAAAGGGTTAGTAAAACTTCCTCTTAAGAATAGGGAAATGGAAATACAAAGGTCATATAAAAAAACTAGTTCTCATCATAATGAGAACATTGGTGGGAAGTGCAAAAATGGATTTATTAAGAATACCCATTTAAGAGATAACATCATATATTTTTTAAGAGATAAGAGACCATCAATTTATCAAAAATGAATAAATTTTTTATTCCATGATACTTTTTCCTAAATTTGGGGGATCTTTTATTAATAACACAAAGAAATATACTTACTTGAGAAGTATAATTTCATTATTTAAAAAAATTTCACCACAATATCTTTATTTTCTCTAAAATATTATTATTCAAGATGATTTTTTATAACTTAAGCACTAAAATTAACTTATAATGGATCACATGATTCCGTAAAATGATATCAAGATGTTACTCTTGTCTTTAGACATTAATAAAAACAAAAAATGGTTATCTTAAGGTAGATAATTTCCAAAATGAATATACCTTCATATTAATATCAAAATAAAAAGTTCAAATCATTCCATAACTAAATAACCATACATCCCAAATAACATCAACATTCAAGGATTTAATTATGTTCTTACTAAATAATATTTCCGGATAAATCACATGTTATACCTAAGGGTTATATATACCTCAACCTAATGAAACATTTCCTAAAATATAATTAATCACCTAAAAACCATAAAAAATGCAAAAATATTTGATACTAAAATATGTTTCCCAAAATCAACATAATATTTATCTGTGAAATAATTTATATGAAAAAAATTTCATACTAACTAGTACATAATTTAGGTTAGTGGTAGGTGATACACCCTTTATCGTCATTTATATTTGGGTTCAAGCCCTATAGCCCTGACGAATGTGATGAGTTGTCACCCCGCTTGTAGGTTGTCCTTTTTATAGAACCATATTTATATAATTCCTATAAAATTACCAAAATATAATGAAAATCCTTGAATATAAAATTAATCATAAAATCAATATTTAACCAATAAATTCTTCTATAAAAATTATTTTTCCCTAAAAAATCATATATTCTTAATTAACTATAACTACCTAGACATCAAGCACATATCAAAGATTATATTTTCCTAAATCATGTGTTTTTCCATAAAATATCACCTTATCATTAAATCACCTTTCTATGTCATTAATACCATTCAAAATATTCATGCAAATACTAAAAGAAAAACTAATTGAGAACAATTCTTAGAAGTTTCATGATTATTTTAACCATCAAACCATTGATAAAAAAATACTTCAATAACACAATTTTTGAGTTCCAAAACCTACACACTTCAATAATTCCACTTTAATGATTTTCATTGAATAGACCCCTAGGAATTAATAGTTAGAATATGGAATTGACCTAGATAATAACCAAGTTCTCCACATCCATGTAATTGAACTATTAGTGGTACCTTAGGTTTAACTTTATTTCTCTACGTCTTATTAATTAGACTCTTCTTTTTTCCTTCAGAAATTAGCTACTTTATTCCCACCTTTTCCACAAATAAATCATCTTCTAGTTCTTTTAAGTTATTTTCCATAGTTCCTCTCCCCACATTTTTGACATATAGGGAATTGGATAATCATTTCTTTATAATATTTAACACATGAAATTCCATGAGACACCATCCTTCTCTTCTTTTATGTGATTATAAATTGAACTATATTCAAGTTATTAATTATAATTTGATATTTCTCATTTATAATGATCAAAATATTTCTAAATTCCATTCCTATTAGGTTAACAATATCATTATGGAAATAATTACATTTACCATAACTTTTTTTTGTAATTCTTTATCATATTTCCCATTATTAATTAAAAATAAAAAAAGAAAGAGGATGAGAATGAATTAACATATAAAAGGGGAAACCTATAAACCTAAAAGTAATAAATTATAAATTATTGTTATATCATGAAATATAAGTCTATAGGTTTTTATGTAGGGTATCCATGGTAATGTTTCCTATTAGGTGTTATAACTTAATAAATTTTTCAAGTAATTTATATTGGTTTGTAAAGAGTTTGGGGGGAGTTACTTCATGGATGGTTTAGTGAAGATTATTGGTACTTTCAGGAGGATAAGGATTAGGATATACTTCTGATGGATATATTTTGGACCATTTGGAAAGCATGTAACCATGCTCAGTACAACGGTCCACCTTGGTTTACCACTACTCTGATTATGAAAACCAAATATCTAGTTGCAGAATTTGTGGGCATCATGAACCTCCATGGGGATGCTACTTCCATCAGAAGATTTATGGATAGATGCCCCCAACTTTAGGCACCAAATTCTATGTAGTTGGGTAGCTATGTTAGTTGGTCTCCCCCCATTCATGTGATTAAATTTATCGCTGATTTTTCTTAAAGGATGATAACCATTTATGGGGGAGGAGTGGCCTTTGACTCTATGGGATCAGTGCGATATGATTTCAATGCATGTTATTGTCCAAGAAACTCTTTACAAGATGAAGTTAATGCTATGTTGAAAGTACTTGATTTGTTCGATTCATTTTAGATATGGTTGAATATAGTAGAGAATAACTCAAAAATCGTATGGAACTCTATCAATGATCTTTCCTCCACCCCTATTAGATTGTCTATCTGGTTCTAAAATGAAAGGATCTCATATGTAATGAAACATAACTCCTCCATACATGGAATGAAGGTAATCATGTTTCAGAATTCCTACCCATGAATTCCTCCTTAGATAATCCCCTCATGGAATTCTTCACTCTTGGGTCCCTCACCTCAGGTAGTGATGATGTTGTTATGGGTGATGCACTTGGAATTAATTTTTTTAGACCTCCCTAAAATCTTGGTTCTTTCTCTTTATTATCCTACTTATTTTAATCAATTTTTTTTCAAGAAATAAATAAAAATGTTGTTGTTCATATGTAAAACATATCCCCTAGGAGTGTCATACCAGTTGTGAAACAAGGCCCATTTTAATTCCCCAGTTAGTGATTGAGTCAAGTCCAATGCACCCATTTTTAGGGTTATTACCCCTAGGTATAACTGTGTCTGAGCCATATTGACTTATAGTATCCAGTTAGGGTTGTAATTACTTGGAACTCACTTTATCTACACATCACTGAAATTTCATGGTATTTTTATATAGTTATTCTCATCCTTATATTTATCCCTAGGGTTATCACTAAATTATTATAGTACAAATCCCAAAAATAACTAAACCTTGATTTTGATATGAATTATAGTGACCCAATAATTTTTTAAAAATTATCCCATGAATTTTAATATAAACATCCATTAATTACAACCCAATAACCATGAGTCCCAGAGTCTTCAGAAGACAAGGTTCATAATACATCAAAGTGAGACTAAAATAAAACTTATTTATTCTATTCTCCATAATGAGATCCTAAATCCTTTATATATTATAAAAATTAATTGGATAACTTAGGGAATATATAGATAAAATGGGTGAGATAAAAATCCTATTAAGGGAATACAAATTATAAATAAGCATAACTTTTGAGTCAAAATTATAACATTATATCATAAAAGAGAAGTCCCATGAGTAATAAAATGAGACAATAACCTAAAAAACATGGTATCATAAGATAATGGAAACCTTGGAAATGTGAAAAAAATATAAAAACGACATAAATATAGGTCAAGGATAACCAATAAGACAACATAATATGGTTAATAAAGTTCCATAATGGATTAGGTTCACTCCTTAATCCCATACATGATTTCTCATGAGACTAAAACATTACCCAATTCATTAGAGGTATATATAATTCTAGGATAACCCATAAAATTCATATCATGTACATGCATATGTGTTCCACGTAAGAAAAATAAATCATAAGGAATAAACATAAAAATTACCCATGGAGAGAAAATGGGTTGTATAATATTATCTCATATCATAATCAAATGAAATTTCACAATGAAGGCATTTGAGATATGAACAGAAGGCTTATATTTACCCCATAAATGCAAAGTATAATAATCTATGTATATATCTGTGTGAGACATATACACATAATTTATAATGAATCTATAAAATTAAAGGTTGTCTTTTTTGAAGAAAATTACTTTATAAGATTACATGTAATATTTATTGAGGAAAATAAACTTTTCACATTGAACACACTTATTAAATATCTAAAAATTTCCAAAAATATTATATATATTTTAAAAAAGAACATGAAAAAATAAAAAAGTATGCTTCAATGAATTTAGTGGTCATTATTATGGGTAATTCCATACATTCCATATAATTTAAAAAAACATTCCTTTAATACTATTGTAAAAAGGTTAAAAAGTACCTTATTTTAAAAAAGAAAAGAAGGTTCATATTAAACCATATTGTAAAAATTAAAACATGGGTAAAAATTCCTTTAATAAATCATTTTCAGAATATTAAAAATATTCTTGAAAATATTTTTAGAAAATATAGATATAGAATAAAATGGATTTTTGACTGAAGATATATATAAATCCGTTTTTCTTAAAAATATTTTCTCAATAATTTTAAGTAACAATGTTAGGAAAATTGTACTATTACTTGAAAATTCCATGAATAACCATAATATGAGAAAATTAAATGGGTTTATTAGATAGTGATGAAATATTTTCCTTTAATGGGAATTTAAACATAAATTAGCTCGATAAAAATGAGATTACAATAAAAACCCTTACTACTTTGGTATCTGTTGAATTATAAATCCTTTAATGAAGTAATTTAAAATGGAAAATTAAATTATATTAAGATAAATAGATTCATGATATAAAATTAAAAGGTGTATTTTACACACTACACAAAATAAATAAGTGGTGAATATGAAAAATGTCTGATCGATGAAAAAGTGAGATGAGAAACCCCTTACATCGTGTCCAGACTTGTAGGATATATACTTTTTCTCATATATAATAAAAATATATCAACTATTTGTTTTCTAAAGAAACTTTTCTAGGATTAATCCCTCATACTTAAAATATTTACATTATTTATTTAAATTATTTATTTAATTAGTTAATCAGTTATGTCCACGTAGGGTATTTTGAGGACACTCAGTTCATTATTTCAAAATGACATCGGTGTGTTGACAATGGTAAAAGGGGAAATTGTTCCATAATCTCAAGAATAATAAGAATGAAATAATTATAATTTTTATACATAAATTATACCTTTAAAAATAACAATGGATTATGGTTATGAAAAATGAACTATGGTACAATCATGGAGATGGTAGGTCGTATATATGCATGTGCAACCTTTCAATTTTTCAATGATCATAATGGAAATAAGTTAAGAGTTATTTTATATTTAAATAATTATAATAAAATTATAAATATAATATTATTTATTTAATTATACTTATATATACCATCCATGTGATGCTGTAATAAAAAACAAATCACATCACTTCACGAGGCGGTAGTCTTCCATACACACGAATGATGTTATCATTCTTCCATGGATGGGAAGGTAAGAAAGTATATGATATATTAATTTTATAAAAGTATTAATATGTAATGATTATAAAATATAAATATTAAATCCATAATCATAAAAAGTTGTGAAAGGTGATGATGGAAAATTAAATACATCAGTTCATGAGGTGGTAGACCATCATAGACATGAACGATGGTTTTATTTCTCATTTGATGGAAGAGAAGATGGATTTAAGTTATCAAATTAACACAATAACATCTTATTTTATGATATATAACAATTTTAATATATAATAATTATTGATTATGATTTTAAGGAGGTGGAAGAATAAATAAAACAAATATGCTTGGTTTAGAATGATACCTCTTCTTCGGACCACCTCTTTAGGATTATACCTAAAGCCTACCTAGATTGGGTTTATGATCAAACCAAGGAATATAGGAAGTGTAAAGGGAAGTAATTAATGCTTGTGTTTAATGATTTACAGATCCTAAAATCTTTTTAAGTATAAATAAGAGAGGATAGGGTGCACCCTTTTATAATTTGAGGAGAGGACACACTTGGATTTTTTGAAAAGAAAAAGTTATAACCATGTTCTACACATGAAAAAAGGATCTAAAAGGGGAAAATACTGAACCTTATATTTTATTATCTCTAAATATGGCTATAAAATAGTAATTTTCAAGTTTTTAGGTCATTTTAACCCTTATATTTTTATTTTAACCCCCAATAAACCCATTTCAACCTTAACTATAGTAATAAATTTTTACTATTTTTACAATTAGTTATGAAAAAAATAAGTTAACATTATTATGTAATTTTTATATTATAATTCAACATGAAATTGATTAAAATGACTGAAATATGTTTAATAAAAAAATAATTCAACTAAATTTAGTTTAAAACAATTTTAAAAAAATATATAACATTTAAATTGATTTAAATGAGTAGTTTGTTTCCAATAAAAATCAGTATTTTTCATTATTCATTAAAAATAATTAAAAAATTTAGAAAAATCCCAAAAAATCATCATAATATAATTTTGGAATGTTAATTACAAAAATTAACTTCATTTTTTCAAATAAATTTTATAAAAGTGGAAAAAATTAATTTTTTTTCAAAAATAAATAAAAATATTTTTTATAGGAAAAATTATTTTTGAAGCTTATAAAGACTATACCAAGAATTATTAACTTATTTATTAATATATTATATTTATCCTTAAAAATTAATTTTCAAAATTTTGTTATTACTATCAATACTATAAAATTTAATGTCTAGGTTATAATGATTACATTTAAATAATAATATTTTAATAGTATATCCTAGTTTGTTTAAACCCAGTTTTTTGTATTGTATACGATATCAAACATAGTGTTTTCTTAATATCTCAAGATTTTAAAGTGAATGAGTCTTATATGAGGATGTATTTTTAGTTATAGTGTCAGGGTTTAGTAAATTATGAGGGGAGTATCTCTAATTTAGAGATAGAGTATTAATTAGAGGATCTTGAGATATCATTTAGTTTGATCTATGTTAGGACAAAGTACAAGGTTTGACTGATTATTATCTAGATGAGTAGTGCAATGAACCAGTGGTGGATTATATATCTTAGAGATCCAAATAAGGTATATTTTTCAATGGATTATTTTTAGAGGTAGTTTCATTTAGAGTTCTTATCATTAATGATAAGTTTAGAAAAGAAGTAAGAGTTTCCCTCCCTTCAGAAGGGAAGACTGAGAAAGTGAGATATAAAGATTCTATTCAAGGGCCTTCTAAAATTTACCCCTTACCAATTTCTAGATGAGGATACTAGAGTGAGGAACCCTAAGGTATATCTCTATCCCATCATTTTATATGTAGTCTCCCCTTTTATGTTTCCTTTGTATCTGGAGGTGAAGAAAAAGGTTGAGGTTATTAAGAGTATTCATACACATCCAGGATAATTTCAAGAAGTGGCATATCATAGCTTATTTAGGAGTAGATTTGTGGATAAATTATCTTATATATTGGGGTATTTTAGGTTATAACTGGTAGGGAGCATGCCTCAATAGTCATCTTCACACTTCTCTGGAGCTAGTTGTTCCCGTGCATCCATTGGGAGATTTGCGATAGTGTGGTTATTTGTAAAGGTCATAGAAATTGGGGATATTAGTTCCTAACAACTATCAAGGAATATAATTACATAGTAAATAAAATTATTTATCATTCATAGAATCAAATTTATCTAAGTCCATTCCAATATTAAAGAAAACTAGTCTATGTTACTTCGAGAAGAGAACGATCTCATAGAGGTAAACCCCATGTTTTCCTTCCCTTTTGGAAATAGGGTTGATAATATCTATTTAGGTAGTCATTAGTATATTCATAAGGGTAGAGGATTTGGGTGTGAATATTTTCATATAATTTTGATTCCAGTAGAAGGTGGGATAGAGATTGATCGAGGTACCATCTGCTGATCATCTACTCCAGATTTTTCAATATTTTATTTAGGATCTTCAAACTCATTTATTTCACCTTCCTTGGTATGTTATTTGGGACATAAGTTGGATAAATTTTTTAATGGCCTATACTTTACATATATATACTAATTAAACATTTAATAATATTTATTTCATAACATAATAAAAACCACACCAGGATTATATAGTTTTAGTGTCTCCAAAAATTGGGAAACATAAACATCTAGTTCATAAATCATTCACATTGTCTCCCTCTTATTTCTTCATAACTGGAATCATTTTTGACATATCTTACTTAAAAACCATTCTTCATGACCTGGGGAAGACATTATATGATAGGGTGAGCTCAAATTCTCTATAAAGGCAAAAAAGTTAAATATCAATCATATCAAAATCATAAGAAAATAACAATTGAAAATCTTATCCTGCATATAAAAGATCATAATATCATGTCATAAGATAAATCATAAAAGTTCAATGAAATAAAAATAGTCATAAAATAAGACATTAAATTTAATGGAATATACACATAAGAATAGAAAATCATTTTATATTAGTCAAGGCTCATTGCTGAGACCATGATAGTAGCCAAAGTCCATTACTGAACCGAGTTCACTCCTTGTTCTAGCCCTGTATTACTGAACCATATTTATTTTCCATTCTAGTAATGTCTATATAATAAGATATAAATATTTAACTAATTAATTGGAGGTATATATAGGTCCCACCCGTCTCATAATGAAACCATTCTTATGTGTGCCAAAAAAATATAAAAACATTACCCATATCATAACCTAAGAAATAAAATGGGTCTCTTAAACATAATTCTATCATTATTGATATAAAAAAGTGGATTTAATAAATAAAACACAATCAAATAATAGTAATAATAGGGTTAGAAATATGTCCCTATTTAATTAGTGTTATCTTAGATGGAAAATAATTTTGGGAAAACACTTGAAATTAATTCCTGAGGAAAGTATCCTTTCTTCTTAAAAAATGTTTTCCTTCCTCAAAATGCCACACAATTTTAGACTAAATAATTTTATGTGAAAATAATATTGTAATATTTTTGGGAAGCTTCAATTAAATAAGTTATTATTAAAGCATAAAAATCTATTCATGTCTTACAAGTTTAAAAAAACATTCTTCTCGTACTTTTTTTTCTTAAAAGTCAAAAAATAACTCGTACCGAAAACGAAAAAAGAGTCCATTCATACCGGTTAGTATAAATATTTAGGAAACATGGACGTGGATGATAAATATACCCCAGTAAATACTTACTGATAAACAATCTCGTATAAAAATGAGATTTGCAAAGTTTTCCCTTATCTTAGGTCCAATATCCTTTGTATGTATCTGAAACTCTTGTATAATGATTTAAATAATATTATTGAATTATTCCGAAATCATAATTGTTTTTATAATATAATATATGACTATATTATCATTTTTTTTGTTAGTAACATTTCATTGTCACTCATTATTCGGACATTGGCTGCTTTATGTTCTTATGCAAGATTTGTCATATAAGTTCATGTTATAATTCTTAGGTTATAGTTAAATAATTAACAGAATGATATTAGTATAATATATATCATATTTATTTAGTTAATTCATGTATATAATTATGGTTTAATGAATATCATGTAGAATTAATTGCATCACATCGTGGAGACGGTAGGTCGTACGTACGCACAAGTGATGATATCATTACCAAAATTATTGAATGGTATTGAAGTGGATGGTGTATATTATTTAAGAATTAGTATCATATTTTAATAATAATATATACTTATTATTTACATCATTATACCAATCTAATTAAAGTGGAGGTGAAAAACTGATTACACCACAGCATAGAGACAGTAAGCCGTACATACGCACGCATAGTGATTTTGTTTTTAGTAGGATGAATAGAAGGTGAAATATGGTTGTTTCATATTTATAATAACATATCATCATATGATTGATACTTATGTTATTAATTTCTATTGAAACAAATAATGAAGACGAAGTAGAAGAAGAAATAAGTTTGAAAGAATCTGTAGAAGAGATTACCTTTTCCTTGACATGATACCTCTAAATCTCTTCTTATACCACTAGAGTTGGTATTTAAAGATGAGAATAACCTCTATAATAAAAATAGGGAAGTTGAGAAGGAAAAAGTGTAGGGTATGTCCGAGTATGAAGGCCCAAAATGAAGTGAATATGTGAGGGAGGATGTTCCCTTTTATAATTGAGGTGAGGGTCACTTTTGGAAGCTCCATAAATAATAATTTATAATAAAATTAAACCCTACCCAAAAAATATCCAAAATGACCCAATTTCAAATATTATATGAGGTAGGGTTGTAATATCTTCAACCAATAAATTTTGGACAAGTTATGTTGTCAATTTAAACCATATCTTTTAAATTTACACTTAGTTATACTGTTTAATTTTAATTTTGATAATAACATTATAAAAATTTAATCGTTATAAATATTTACTTATATGGTGTTAATTGACCATAAATGGATATTTTATGACATTTTAGATCTTATAATTATAAATTTGTAATTTTTAAATATTTTTATAATTTTTAAATAATTTAATAATATGTTATTTTTATAAAATATCAATAGTGTCCATTTTAAAAAAATTAATTTATTTGACTTTTTAAAAATCCAAATAAAAGATAAATAAGAAAAAAATATTGAATACACTCCTAACATGTCATAGTCACGTAGAAAATTTGTGTATCACGTTAATTAGTTCATATGATATTTTTTTAATATTTTTAAAACCTTTTATTTGATATTTATATTAATAAAATAATTTTTACATCACAATTGTGTCATCATTAATGGTAATTATTTAATCTCTAAAAATTATAAATAAATTTCTATGATGTAGGTAATTATTTTAAATTTCCATAGAATATTTATAGTCTATATCATCTCCTATTTATCCATATATTAAAATTAATATACTTATATAAAATGAGATTGTGACATTTTGTGACATTCATTAGTTTTTATTACATTCATGTCATATTCATAGGTAAGTATAACGACCCATACTTTACATACATGGTTATACATCAAAATTTAAGCATACTTATTACAACATACAACAAAACCATGAAAGGACCGTATAGGTATAGTGTCTTTAGAAACTGGGAAACATAAACAACTGGTTCATAAAGCATCTACATTGCCTCCCATTTATTTCATCATATCTATAGCCCCCTTTTGGCATATCTTACTTAATAACCTTCTTCCTAACCGGGGGAAATAAAACATACAAAAGGGTGAGCTCAAATGCTCAGTAAGGGTAAACAAAAGAAATATCAATCACATCATATTCATAAGAACATAACATTTTGGAAATCTTAACCTGCAAGAGAGAGCATAATTTCATAACATGGGATAAATCATAGTAGTGAAATGAAATCCCAATAATAATAACTTAAAACATGAAACTTTTTGTCATACACACATAATCATAGAGAATAATTTCTTATTAGTCAAGACTCATTTCCAAGACTATCTTAGTGGACAAAGTCCATTTCCGAACCGAGTTCACTCCCCATTTCAGTCCTGTTTCACTGAACCGGTTTAACCTGCCGTTCCAGCCATGTCTATCTCATGAGATATAAAATCTTTACCCAATGAATCGGAGGGAGATATAGGTCCCACCCATCTTATAATGATACCATTCTTATGTGTGCCACAAAATCATAAACCATACATCATAGCATAACCCATGTAATAAAAATGGGATTCTTAAACATTGTGACATCATAAAACAATTCATATAAGATAAAGTAATTCATAAAAATAATTCCATCACAACATAATCAAATCAATTTAATAATAGGGATAGAAACAGTACCCTTTATTATCTTAGATGAAAAATAATTTTGATAAAACACTTGAACTCCATTCTTGAGGAAAATATCCTTTCTACTTCAAAAAAATATTTTCCTTTATTAACATGTCATACAATTCTAAACTAAAAGAAGTTTATTAAAAATAAACTTGAAACATATAAAGTAAGATTCTTGGAAATAATGTTTTAAAAATCCATTCATGTCATATAAGTTAAAAAAAACATTCTTCTCGTACTTTTGTCGGAAAACTCAAAAAGTACCTTGTATGAAAAACAACAAAAGATTCCTTTCATATATTTTAATAAAAACTCACCGAAGGGTAAAATTGGATATAAAAAATTGTAGAAGGATATAAATATTACATATTGAGGAAACATGGATGTGGATGATAAATATTCCCCATTAAATTCTGAAGTATAAACAATCTCGGATAAAAATGAGATTGCGAGATTTTCCCTTACCTTAGGTCTGATTTGCTTCGTAAGTGTCCGAACCTCCTGTATAATGATTTAAATAATGTTATTGAATTATTACAGAATCATACTTATTTTTATGATATCATATATGGTCATATTCTTAGCTTCTTATTAGTAATATTTCATTACTACTTGTTATTCGGGTGTTTATTACTTTTTGTTCTTATGCGCGTTTTGTCGAATAAATTATTATTTTTCTTTTTAGGTTATAGATACCTTATTTACAGAATGTTATTAGTGTAATATATATCATATTAATTCACTCAATTCATTTATATAAACATTATGAAATGAAGATCATGTATAACGAGTCGCATCACATCGTGGAGACGATATTCCGTACGTATGCATGAGCGATGATATCGTTCCCATGATCGTGAAATTGTAATGGAGTGTATATATACTATTTCAGAATCAATATAACTTTACAATAATCATATATAGTTATTATTTACACCATTATAACCATCCAAATAAGGTGGTGGTGGAAAATAGATTACACCACAGCGTGGAGACGGTATTCCGTACGTACGCACGCGTGGTGATTTCATTTTCCGTAGGATGGATAGATGGGGAAATAGGGTTGTTTAATACTTATAATAACATATCAGTATATTATTGATACTTATGTTATTACTTCATAATGAAACAACTAAAGAAGAATAAGTGGAATAAGAAATAAAGATGAAAGAATCGGTAACGGGCATTACCTCTTCTTTGAAGCGCCTCTTTGAGACCTCCTCTTAGGGCACTAAAATTGGTCTTTGAAGAAGACCAGGACCTCTAGAATGTTTCTAGGGAATTGTAGAGGAGATTTTTTCAGGGTTTGGACGAGCTTTAAGGTTCAAAGTGGTGTGAGGAAGAGAGGGAGGAGGTGCCCTTTTATAAGGGAGGAGAGGGGCACCTTTGGAATAACTAAAAATATTATTTTATTATAAAGTCAAATTCGGTTTTTAATAGCTCAAAATTGATATATTTAGAAGCTAAGATGGGTATTGGTCTATATAATCTCATACAATATAATTTAGACAAGTTTAGGTATCAATTTTAAACTTTTCATTTAGATTTAACTTTAAGTTAGATAATTTTACTTTTACCGTGTATTCTTGTTTTCTTACACTATAAGGTTAATAAACTTACTATATCAAGCCAAAAGAACCCCAAGTTGTTTATTAATAATATATATAACCTTATCTAAGTCATTTGGCCGAACCTTAGATTTTTAGGAATAGAATAACAATTAATAATATAGTATTTGTTTTAAAAACTATTTAATGTCAATTTTGATACTATTTGGTAATTGATTTTTGTGAAAATCATAACAGAATG
Organism: Viscum album; assembly: GCA_963277665.1. Lineage (NCBI taxonomy): Eukaryota > Viridiplantae > Streptophyta > Magnoliopsida > Santalales > Viscaceae > Viscum > Viscum album. The sequence continues at coordinate 1,286,547,056 of OY728140.1, forward strand.
ATTAGTTAGAGAAAATTTAATTAAATCAATAATAACATGTCATATTAACATATAAAATTATTATAATTCATAAAAGGTCTCAAATTAAATTTATTTGGGTATTTATAACATCAATTATGTCAATATTTCATTAATAAGATAATTACTGCATCATCATTGTATCATAAATAAATTAAATTATTTTAAGTATAAAAATTACACATAAAATACCATTATGTAGAAAATCTTTTTATATTTCTAATTAATATTTATAGTCTAATTTATCTTATGTATAACCCTATATTGAAAATTCTTTATTTATTAAACTTTGATTTTAACTATTTTAACCCTTCTTTAAATAAATTGATAATAAATGTCCTAATCTAATAAAAGTGGGCCTAAATGATAATATTTTATTCATAATGTTGTTTTTGGTCTAATTAAACTTATCCAATAGAATTTGGACATGTTTTAGGGAAATAATAATATCATTTTTACCCTTAACTACCCTATTTACTTTTAACCGTGGTAAATAAAAGTAAAAAGTTACCTCTCACTAAAAATTATTTTCATCCCATTGAACCAAATTTTACTTACTAACATCAACCGTGTCTCTCGGATTTTTGAAATTCCACTCACAGAAGCGGTAAAATTAAGTTTTATGAAAAAATTCAGTTTTTTAACTACCACTTAGTGGTTTCACTATTCATCAAAAAATGAAAGTTTCCAGAAAAATACCAAAAATTAGGCCTAAGATATATTTGATATTATGAATTCAAAAATGATGTTTATTTTACCAAATTCAAAACATATCATTTACATTAACTAATTTAAAAATTAATTCCCGTCGTCAAAACAAATAGCGTGTTTTTAAGAGATAATAACTATCAAAAGACTGACACTTGTTTATGTCTAGTTTAAATGTAAAATTACATCCAATGAACAACATTGTATTAAATTGTAAAAGTATATTCTAAATATACTTTAAAACCACTCAAATTAATAATTTATCAATATTAATTATTTCTATTAAAAAAGTTGTTTTTAATTAAAATTTAATAATTTTCACTATTCATCAGAATATGAAAGTTATCCGAAAAGTACCAAAATTTCACCTTAAGCTAATTTCGATATTCCGAATCCAAAAATGAAGTCCATTTTGAAAAATAAAATTTACAAAATTTCAAAAAGTGGTTATTACTATTCATAACGGCTAGTTTTAATAATATTTTAATAGCATATCGTTGTTTAGTGAAACTTGGTATTGCGTACGACACAAGCTATCGAGGAAAGTCGCGGTTGCGTGTAAAGAAAGCCAAGCTAGTGTTGTGTGTAGTGAAAGATTCCTTTGATGATTTACATAAAAACAAAATATTTCTCATAAAAGTCTCGAGTGTTACATTCTACCCCCCTTAAAATGAATTTCGCCCTCGAAATTCGTCACTTTGTAACAAAAAGATGAGGATACCTCTCCCTCATCATATCCTCATGCTCCCATGTAGATTCTTCTAATTGGTGGTTCCTCCATAAAACTTTCACCAAGCGAGTGGTCTTGTTCCGTAGGACTTTTTCACTATGATCTAGAATCTCTATTGGTTGTTCTTTATAAGAAATATCTTGCTCCAGTGGTACAACTTCTGAGCTGAGTACATGTGAAGGATCAGGTATGTACTTTCTCAGGAGAGATACATGGAACACATCATGAACTTGAGAGAGATTCGGTGGAAGCGCCAATCGGTAAGCTACCTTTCCAACACGATCCAGTATTTCGAAAGGACCGATATATCTAGGGATCAACTTCCCCTTCTTTCCAAATCTCATGACACTCTTCCAGGGAGATATTCGTAAGAACAATTTATCACCCACTTCAAACTCTAAGTATTTTCTTCAGTTGTCGGCATAACTTTTCTGTCGACTCTGAGCTGCTCTTATGTGTTGTTGAATAGATCATACCTTTTCTGATATCTCATCAAAAAGATCAGGTCCTCATAGCTTTCTTTCCCCAACTTCATCCCAGCAAGTTGGAGTCCTGCATTTCTTTCCATAGATAGCTTCATAAGGAGCCATCTGAATGCTGGAGTGAAAGCTATTATTATAAGAAAATTCCACCAAAGGTAGGTGTTGATCCCAACCACCTTTGAAATCCATAGAGCAAGATCTCAACATATCTTCTAGAGTTTGAATTTTTCTCTCAGACTAACCATCTATCTGAGGATGATAAGCAGTGCTAAAACTCAAATTTGTATCCAGAGTATGCTAAAGACTTCGCCATAACTTCGGGGTAAGTCTCGGATCCTGATCAGATATAATAGAAAGTGGTACTCCATGCAATCTTACCACTTCCTTTACATATATCCTGGAAAGCTGATCCAGATAGAAATCCTCTCTAATAGAAATGAAGTGTGAAGACTTTGTAAGACGATCAACTATGACCCAGATAACATTATTGCCTTTGGATGTTTTAGGAAGTCCTGTGACAAAGTCCATAGTGATGTTTTCCCATTTCCATTCGGGTATGGGTAATGGTTGTAACATCCCCTTAGACTTCTGTCTCTCTACATTAACTTGCTGACAAACCAAGCATCGAGAGACATATTCAACAACATCTCTTTTCATGCCATCCCACCAGAAGTAATCTTTAAAGTCCCTATACATCTTCGTGCTTCCAGGATGAATAGATAATGAAGAACTATGAGCCTCATCCAACAGCTCCTTCTTTAATTCTGGGATGGGAGGAACACAAACCTGATTCTTGAACTTTATTATCCCATCACAATCAAGGTTGAATTCAGAAATATTTCTCACCTTCTTTTGTAACTCTACATCTTCTTTCTGTGCCTCTTTAATCTTCACATGTATAGATGGTTGAACATTCATTTGAGAAAGATACGATTCCCCCCCTTCCATTATAATTCCATGATCCATCCTTTGTAAATCCATAAATATTGGATCTTTTGTGATCCTCATCATGGATAAGCTAGCATGGTCTTGTAGACTTAATGCATATGCCACCTTGTTTGCTTTCCCAGGGTGGTAATGAATTGAGCAGTCGTAATCCTTAATCAGTTCCAACCATCTTTTTTGGCGCATATTCAGCTCCTTTTGTGTGAAAATATACATTAAACTTTTATGATTAGTAAAAATATCACACCTTTCTCCATAAAGATAATACCTCCAAATCTTTAATGCAAAGATTACCGCAGCTAACTCCAAATCACATGTTGGGTAATTTTTCTCATGGATTTTCAACTGTCGTGAGGCATAAGATATCACCATATCATTTTGCATAAGAACATACCCCAGCCCCTTCTTAGATGCATCACTGTAGATCACAAACCTTTCTCCACTACAAGGAAGTGTGAGCACAGGAGCACTAGATAGCCTTCTTTTCAACTCCTTGAAATTCTCTTCACATTCCTCCATCCAAATAAACTTAACTCCTTTCCGAGTCAACCTGGTGAGTGGATTAGATAATCGTGAAAAATATTTCACAAAACGTCGATAATATCCAGCCAAACCAAGAAAACTTCAGATCTCAGTTACTGTTGTTGGTCTTGACCATCTTTCGATAACCTCTGTTTTTGCTGAATCCACAGATATCCCCTCTTTTGAGATTATTTGACCCAAAAATGAAACTTTTTGAAGCCAAAATTCACACTTGGTAAATTTGGTATAAAGCTTCTCCTTTCTCAGGGTCTTCAATATAATTCTCAAGTGATCTTCATGTTCTTCCTTTCTCTTTGAATAGACAAGAATATCATCTATAAAGACTACCACAAATTGATCAAGATAGTCTCGAAAGACTCTATTAATCAGATCCATGAAGATAGCAGGGGCATTAGTAAGACCAAATGGCATCACTATAAATTCATTGTATCCATACCTTGTACGGAAAGATGTCTTTGGTATATCCTCCCTTTTGACCCTTAATTGATGATACCCTAAACGAAATCAATCTTGGAAAAGTATTGAGCTCCGTGTAGTTGGTCAAATAAGTCATCAATGCGTGGTAGAGGATATTTGTTCTTGATAGTGATCTTGTTAAGTTCTCGATAATCAATGCAGAGTCTCATTGATCCATCTTTCTTCTTAACAAATAGAACAGGTGCTCTCCAAGGTGACGCACTAGGGCCTATGAATCCCTTATCAAGATTCTCTTGGAGTTGCTTCTTCAATTCCTGAAACTCAATTGGGGCCATTCTATAAGGTGTCTTTGAAATAGGAAAAGAAACCGGTATGAGTTCTATTGAAAACTCAACTTCACGATTTGGTGGAAGACCTGACAATTACTCCAGAAAGACATCATCAAACTCTCGTACAATGGGCATATTCTTAATTGTGATTTTCTCACCAAGCATTTGAGATAAATAACCTTCATTCAGTGGAATCAAGACCCATAAGATAGAAGAAATTTCCATTGGAAGGTTATGTTCATCCTTGCATCGATAGACGATCATAGATTGATCTGGAATATGAAATGTGACTTCAATTCTTTGGCAATTGATATGATATCCATATAAAGAAAGCCAATCCATGCCAAGAATCACATCAAATTCCACTATAGGAAGGATCACAAGATTTGCAGGAAGCACTTTCCCACAAACTTCAATCGGGGAAGAATTATAATCTTTTTATGCGACTGTTGTGCCATTAGGTGTTGTCACAGCTAACTCAACATCTAATTGTTGAGGTAATACGGTGATACCCTTAGAAAAATCTTCATAAATAAAAGAGTGGGTGGATCCAGAATCAAACAAAACATTTGCTACTTTAGAGTGGATGGTAAGTGTACCTTTCACCACATCGTTATCGTACTCCACATCGCTGATAGAAATTTCTTGTGACTTTCCTTTGTCTTTAGCCTTAAGATTTTGTTGATGTCGATCATCATCAACAACCCTTGGATTAGGGCATTTATTGGCATAATGCCCCATCTCCTTACACTTGAAACATTGAAGTGTAGTAGGTTCATTATATGTGTCCCTTCCTTTGTTTGCATCATTAGACATCTTATTCCCATCATTGCGGCATTCAAATGCCCGATGACCTTCCTTTTCACATTTGAAACATTTACTTGTCCCTTTAAGACAACCCCCTCCATGTTTCTTTCCACACTTTGAGCATAAGGGAAAGCTCATCTTCTTTTCAGTGTGCTCTTTAGATTTTCCTTTGAATTCCATTTTCCTCTTCTTATCAAACCCATATGACTGATGGGTTACTCCAATCTCCATCTCAACTTTGAGAGCACATCGAACGATTTCCTCATAGCTATTGAAGTCCCTTATGGATAAGGCCCTTCGAAGACTTGGTTTTAATCCACTAAAGAATCAATTGATCTTACTCTCAGGTTGGATAATAATACCAGAAGCGTACCTTGCAAGTCTTGAAAAATTTGCTTCATAGGTACCAATAGATTCATCATCCTTTTGCTTCAGTTCAAGAAACTCTTTCTCCATCTTTATTCGGAGAATATGAGGGAAGTACTTATTGAAAAATAAGTTCTTTAACTCGTCCCATTTCATGGACTCAATTTCATACCTTTTCCTCATATTCTTAATAAGATTCCACCATTGATTAGCATCTCCTTCCAAACGATACACTTCTAGGATAACTTTATCATGTTAAGAACATTGAAGAACTGAAAATATCTTTTCGGTAGTACTAATCCATTGTTTAGCAACTAATGGATCAATAGACCCGCTGAAAGAAGGTGGACGCTGCCTCATGAAGGATTCAATAGAATGTTGCTCCTTCCTTTGCTCGTTTGGAAGTACTGCATGATTCATAGCTTGAGAAAGTTGTGTGAGCATGGCTACAAGATTTTGCATTCCATCTCCCATAACGTTTGGTTGCTCAGGGGGACAATCATTGCATTGCCCGTCGCATTCCGCATTAACACGGTTCCTTCGAGTTCCAGCCATTGACTAAAACCAAGAATAATAGTGCGAGGAACACTAATTATAATAGGAAAACCACATAATAAAGAATAAAATTTCACACTTAAGGTCTTATCCTAGGTTATTCATGGCCATTTCTAAAACACTAAGATTGTGTTCTATGCTTAGAATTATCCTTAGGGTTCTTACTAATGCTTTCACATCCTAGTTTCCAATGGTTGGCTATACCTTTCCTCTGATACCAACTATAACGACCCATACTTTACATACATGGTTATACTTCAAAATTGAAGCATACTTATTACAACATATAATAAAACCATGAAAGGACTGCATAGGTATAGAGTCTTTAGAAACTAGGAAACATAAACAACTGGTTCATAAAGCATCTACATTGTCTCCCATTTATTTCATCATATCTATAGCCCCCTTTTGGAATATCTTACTTAATAACCTTCTTCCTGACCTGGGGAAAGAAAACATACAAAAGGGTGAGCTCAAATGCTCAGTAAGGGTACATAAAAGAAATATCAATCACATCATATTCATAAGAACATAACATTTTGGAAATCTTAACCTGCAAAAGAGAGAATAATTTCATAACATGGGATAAATCATAGTAGTGAAATGAAATCCCAATAATCATAACTTAAAACATGAAACTTTGTGGCATACACACATAATCATAGAGAATCATTTCTTATTAGTCAAGACTCATTTCCAAGACTATCTTAGTGGACAAATTCCATTTCTGAACTGAGTTCACTCCTCGTTTCAGTCCTGTTTCACTGAACCGGTTTAACCTGCCGTTCCGGCCATGTCTATCTCATGAGATATAAAATCTTTACCCAATGCATTGGAGGGAGATATAGGTCCCACCCATCTTATAATGATACCATTCTTATGTGTGCCACAAAATCATAAACCATACATCATAGCATAACCCATGTAATAAAAATGGGATTCTTAAAAATCGTGACATCATAAAACAATTCATATAAGACAATGAAATTCATAAAAATAATTCCATCACAACATAATCAAATCAATTTAATAATAGGGATAGAAACTGAGCCCTTTATTATATTAGATGGAAAATAATTTTGATAAAACACTTGAACTCCATTCTTGAGGAAAATATCCTTTCTACTTCAAAAAAACATTTTCCTATCTTAACATGTCATACAATTCTAAACTAAAAAAAGTTGATTAAAAATAAACTTGAAAAATGTAAAGAAAGCTTCTTGGAAATAATGTTTTAAAAATCCATTCATGCTGTATAAGTTTAAAAAAACATTCTATTCGTAATTTTTTCGGAAAACTCAAAAAGTACCTCGTACAAAAAACGACAAAAGATTCCTTTCATATATTTTACTAAAAACTCACCGAAGGGTAAAATTGGATATAAAAAATTTTAGAAGGATATAAATATTACATATTGAGGAAACAAGGATGTGGATGATAAATATTTCCCAGTAAATTCTGAAGTATAAACAATCTTAGATAAAAATGAGATTGTGAGATTTTCCCTAACCTTAGGTCCGATTTGCTTCGTAAGTGTCCGAACCTCCTGTATAATGATTTAAATAATGTTACTGACTTATTCCAGAATCATAATTATTTTTATGATATCATATATGGTCATATTCTTAGATTCTTATTAGTAATATTTCATTACTACTTGTTATTCGGGTGTTTATTACTTTTTGTTCTTATGCGCGTTTTGTCGAATAAATTCTTATTTTTATTTTAAGGTTATAGAAACCTCATTTACAGAATGGTATTAGTGTAATATATATCATATTAATTCACTCAATTCATTTATATAAACATTATGCAATGAAGATCATGTATAACGAGTCGCATCACATCGTGGAGACGATATTCCGTACGTACGCACGAGCGATGATATCATTCCCATGATAGTGAAATTGTAATAGAGTGTATATATACTATTTCAGAATCAATATAAATTTACAATAATAATATATAGTTATTATTTACACCATTATACCCATCCAAATAAGGTGGTGGTGGAAAATAGATTACACCACGACATGGAGACGGTATTCCGTACGTACGCACGTGTGGTGATTTTGTTTTCCGTAGGATGGATAGATGGTGAAATAGGGTTGTTTCATACTTATAATAACATATAAGTATACGAGTGATACTGATATTATTACTTCATAATGAAACAACTAAATAATAAGAAGTGGAAGAAGAAATAAAGATGAAAGAATCGGTAACGGGCATTACCTCTTCTTTGAAGCGCCTCTTTGAGACCTCCTCTTAGGTCACTAAAATTGGTCTTTGAAGAAGACCAGGACCTCTAGGATGTTTCTAGGGAAGTGGAGAGAAGATATTGGCAGGGTTTGGCTGAGCTTAAAGGCTCAAATTGGTGTGAGGAAGAGAGGGAGGAGGTGCCCTTTTATAAGGGAGGAGAGGGGCACCTTTGGAATAACTAAAAATATTATTTTATTATAAAGTCAAATTCGGTTTTTAATATCTAAAAATTGATATATTTTGAAGCTAAGGTGGGGATGGGTCGAAATAATCTCATCCAATATAATTTAGACAAGTTTAGATATCAATTTTAAACTTATCATTTAGATTTAACTTTAAGTTAGATAATTTAACTTTTACATTGTCTTCTTGTTTTCTTACACTATAAGGTTAATAAAATTACTATATCAAGCCAAAAGAACCCCAAGTTGTTTATTATTAATATATATAACCTTATGTAAGTCATTTGGCCGAAACTTGGATTTTTAGGAATAAAATAACAATTAATAATATAGTATTTTTTTTAAAAACTATTTTATGTAAATTTTGACACTATTTGGTAATTGATTTTTTTGAAAATCATAACAGAATGATTAGTTCGAGAAAATTTAATTAAATCAATAATAACATGTCATATTAACATATAAAATTATTGTAATTCATAAAAAGTCTCAAATTACATTTATTTGGGTATTTTTAAAATCAATTATGTCAATATTTCATTAATAAGATAATTACTGCATCATCATTGTATCAAAAATAAATTAAATTATTTTAAGTCTAAAAATTACAAATAAAATACCATTATGTAGGAAATCTTTTTATCTTTCTAATTAATATTTATAGTCGAATTTATATTATGTATAACCCTATATTAAAAATGCGTTAGTTATTATACTTTGATTTTAACTATTTTAACCCTTCTTTAAATAAATTGATAATAAATGTCCTAATCTAATTAAAGTGGGCCTAAATGGTCATATTTTATTCCTAAGGTTGTTTTTGGTCGAATTACACTTATCCAATAGAATTAGGACATGTTTTAGGGTAATAATAATATCATTTTTACCCTTAACTACCCTATTTACTTTTAACCGTGGTAAATAAAAGTAAAAAGTTACTATTCACCAAAATTATTTTCAACTCATTGAACCACATTTTACTTACCGACATCAACTGTGTCTCTCGGATTTTTGAAATTCCACTCACAGAAGCGGTAAAATTAAGTTTTATGAAAAAATTCAGTTTTTTAACTACCACTTAGTGGTTTCACTATTCATCAAAAAAATGAAAGTTTCCAGAAAAATACAAAAAATTAGGCCTAAGTTATATTGGATATTATGAATTAAAAAATGATGTTTATTTTACCAAATTCAAAAAATATCAGTTACATTAACTAATTTAAAAATTAATTCCCGTCGTCAAAACAAATAGCGTGTTTTTAAGAGATAATAACTATCAAAAGATTGACACTTGTTTATGTCTGGTTTAAATGTGAAATTACATCCAATGAACAACATTGTATTAAATTGTAAAAATATATTCTAAATATACTTTAAAACCACTCAAATTAATAATTTATCACTATTAATTATTTTGATTAAAAAAGTTGTTTTTAATTAAAATTTAATAATTTTCACTATTCATCAGAATATGAAAGTTATCCAAAAAGTACCAAAATTTCACCCTAAGCTAATTTCAATATTCCGAATCCAAAAATGAAGTCCATTTTGAAAAATAAAATTTACAAAATTTCAAAAAGTGGTTATTACTATTCATAACGGCTAGTTTTAATAATATTTTAATAACATATCGTTGTTTAGTGAAACTCGGTATTGCGTACGACGCAAGCTATCGAGGAAAGATGCGGTTGCGTGTAAAGTAAGCCAAGCTAGTGTTGTGTGTAGTGAAATATTCTTTTGATGATTTACATAAAAACAAAATATTTCTCATAGAAGTCTCGGGTGTTACAATAAGTGTCCATCAAGTGATTCTATTTTGAAAAGTATATGATAAGGGTATAATTTAGTATTACCATAGTATTTTTACAGTTGTTAAGGTAATTTTATAATATTATGTTTACCTTTAATTATCCGATTTACCTTTAACCATGGTAATAAAAATAATTACCAAAGTCACTATTCATAATGCACAAAAATAAAATTATCCTATTGACATAATTTATACCTGATGATTCAAAATATGGATCCAATTTTTAAAAATTAAAAACACATAATTTTCAGTAATTAATTTAAAATCAATCCCGTTGTCAGATTGAGAGAACCAATTTTTTAAAAGTTAAAACATTGCAAATGATTGAAATGTTTTTACATATGAATTCGATGTAAAATTAATGATAATGATATAAATTATATTGAATTATAAAAATATATTCTATTTATACTTTAAAAAAATTAAATATTATAATTATCCATATAAATTATCTCGATGAAAAAAGTTGTTTTCAGTTAAAATTTAGTGTGTTCTTACTATTCATCTAAACTTGAATGTTATCAGAAAATATCATAAATTCATCCAAAGTAAATTTTTATATCCCTTTTTAAAATAACATGTTTATTTTCTCATATAAAAATTATTAATGTGTCATAATATTAATTTAAACGGGGTTCGCAATTCAAAGGCTTAAGATTACTTTTTTTTTAAAAAGTAGGTTTTTATACAACAAATAGGGTTTATTCCCACCATATGATTAAAATACCCATTAAATGAATAAAAAATATTTTATTAAGTATATAACATATATATCTCATTAATTTCATTACCAATAGTAATTCACTAAAAATACAAATATCTAATTTATATTTTTTCATAAATAATTAATAGCCAAATAATTCATAATGCATTTTCATAAGTTAGTGATAAATATTCCCACTAACCTAATGGCTAGGCTATAACAATAATTTTATACTAAGGATGTCTCTTAGTTCATTTAAACTCATGATTTTGTGCAACACAAGCTACTGAAGAATAAAAATTATTTAAATAATTTTTTTCATAAAAAACATATGGGTGTTACATTTTACCCCCCTTAAACTGAATTTCTCCCTCTAAATTCATCACTTGGAAACAAACAGATGAGGACAAATCTCCCTCATTATATCCTCAAGTTCCTATGTGGCTTCTTAAAATTGGTGGTTCATCTATAAAACTTTAACCAAGTTAGTGGTCTTGTTTCGTTGAAATTTTTCGCTACGATCCAGAATCTATATCGGCTGTTCTTCATAAGAAAGATCTTGCTCTAATCGTACGAATTATGAGCTTAGTACATGTGAAGGATCTGGTATGTACTTTCTCAGGATAGATACATGGAACAAATCATGACCTTGAGAGAGATTCAGTGGAAGTGCCAATCAGTAAGCTAGATTCCCAATAGAATCCATAATTTCAAAAGGATCAATATACCTAGGGCTCAACTTGCCCTTATTTCCAAATCTCATTACTCTCTTCTTGGGAGATATTCGTAGAAACACCTTATCTCACACTTCAAACTATAGGTATTTTCTTCAGTTATTAACATAACTTTTTTGTCGACTCTGAGTTTCTCTTATGTGTTGTTGAATAGATCTGACCTTTTGTTCCATTTGATCAACAAGACTAGGTCCAAATAGATTTCTTTCCCCAACTTCATCCTAGAAAGTTGGATTTCTGAACATATTTTCATAAAGGGGTTCATAAAGAGCCATCTAAATACTAGAGTGAAAGCTATTATTTTAAGAAAATTCTACCAATGGTAGGCGTTGATACCAACCACATTTGAAATTCATAAATCAAGATATCAACATGTCTTCAAGAGTTTGAATTGTTCTCTTAGACTGACTATCTATCTGAGGATGATAAGTAGTGCTGAAAATTAACTTTGTATCTATACTATGATAAATACTTCTATAGAACATCTAGGTAAACCTTATATCCAGATCAGATATAATGGAAAGTGTTACTCCATGAAATCTTAACACATCCTTTACATATATCCTAGAAAGTTGATCAAGAGGGAAATCCTCTCTAATAGAAATGAAGTGTGCCAAATTTGTAAGGCGATCAACAATAACCCAGATAGCATTATTTCCTTTGGATGTTTTGGGAAGTCTGATGACAAAGTCCATAGTGATATTTTACCATTTCTATTATGGTATGGGCAATGATTGTAACATCCCCTTAGAATTCTGTCTCTCACCCTTAACTTAATGACAAACCAAGCATCGAGAGACATATTCATCGACATATCTTTTCATTCCATCCCACCAGAAGTACTCTATTAGGTCCCTATTCATATTTTTTTCTTCCAGGGTGAATAGAGAAAGAAGAACTATGAGCCTCATAAAATATCTCCTTCTTTAATTCTGGTATGGGAGGAATACAAACCCAGTTTATAAACCTTATTATTTCACCACAATCAAAGTTGAATTTAGGAACATTTCTCACCTTCTTTTGTAACTCTACATCTTTCTTCTCCACCTCCTTAATCTTAAATTATATAGATGATTGAACATTAATTTTAGAAAGATAATATTTACCCCCTTTCATTAAAATTTCTAGATCCATACTTTGTAAATCCATAAATATTGGATCTTTCATGATCCTCATCATGGATAAACTAGCATGGTCTTTTCGACTGAAAGAATCTTCCACCTTATTCTCTTTCCCTGGGTGGGAATTTATTGAGAAGCTGTAATCTTTAATAAACTCCAACCATCTTATTTAGTGTATATTCATCTCCTTTTGTGTGAAAATATACATTAAACTATTTTGATCAGTATAAATATCACACATTTCACCATAAAGACAATGCATCCATATCTTTAATTAAAATATTACCACAGCTTACTCCAAATCATGAGTTGGGTAAATTTTTTCATGAATTTTCAACTATCATGAGGAATAAGCTATCACCATATCATTTTTAATGAAAAAACATCCCAACCCCTTCTTGGATGCATCATTTTAGATCACAAACCTTTCTCCACTATAAGGTAGTGTGAGCACAGGTGCAATGGCTAACCTTCTTTTTATCTCTTTAAAATTCTCTTCACATTCCTCCATCCAAAAGAACTTAACTTCTTTCTGAGAAAACTTTATGATTAGATTAGATAATCATGAAAAATCTTTGAGAAATGTCGATACTATACAACCAAACCAAGAAAACTTTGGACCTCAGTTATCATTGTTGGTCTCGACCATCTTTCAATAACCTCTATTTTTTCTAGATCCATAGATATCCACACTATTGAGATTATGTGACCCAAAAATGAAACTTTCTGAATCCAAAATTCACACTTGGAAAATTTGGCATAAAACTTATCCTTTCTTAGGGCCTTTAGTACAATTCTCAAGTGATCTTCATGTTCTTCCATGCTCTTTGAATAGAAAAGAATATCATCTATAAAGACCACCACAAACTGATCAAGATAGTCTCTAAATACTCTATTCATTAGATCCATGAAGATATCAAGGGCCTTAGTAAGACCAAAAGGAATCACTATAAATTCATAGTGTCCATACCTTGTATGGAATTTCATCATTGGTATGTCCCCCATATTGACCCTTAATTGATGATATCCTTGATAAAGATCAATCTTAGAAAATTATTGAGCTATGCGTAGTTTGTTAAATAATTCATCAATGCAGGGAATACGATATTTGTTCTTGATAGTGATATTTTTAAGTTATTGATATTCAATGAAAAGTCTCACTGATCTGTCTTTCTTCTTAACAAACATAACATGTGCTCCCTAAGGTGTCACACTAGGGAATATTAATACCTTATCAAGATTCTATTGGAGTTGCTTCTTCAATTCCTATAAATAAATTAGGGCCATTCTATAAGGTGTCTTTGAAATAAGAATATCACCTGGTATGAGTTCTATTGAAAACTCAACTTCACGATTTAGTGGAAGACCTAGAAATTCCTCTGAATAGACATCATAAAATTCCCATAAAATTGGAGTATTCTTAATTGTGAGTTTATCCCCAACCATTTGAGATAAATAAACTTCATTTATAGAAATCAAGACCCATAATATGGAAGAAATTTATACTAGAAGGTTATATTCATACTTACATCAATAGACGATCATAGATTGATATAGAATATAAAATGTGACTTCCCTTACTTGGTAATTGATATGAGATCTATATAGAGAAAGACAATCCATTCCATGAATCACATCAAATTACACTATAAGAAGGATCATATGATTTGCAGGAATAACTTTCCCACAAATTTAAACTAGAGAAGAATTATTAACTTTTGATGTGACTGTTGTGCCATTTGGAGTTTTCAGAGCTAACTCAACATATAATTGTTAAGGTAATATGGAAATACCCTGAGAAAATTTTTCAGAAATAAAAGACTGAGTGGATCTAGAATCAAATAAAACGTTTTCTACTTTAGAGTGGATGGTTAGTGTACCTTTCACCACTTCATTATCATTATCCACGTCACTGATAGTGATTGCATGACATTTTCCTTTATCTTTGGACTTAAGAGTTTTTTGACGTCAATCATCATCAATAAATCATGGAATAGGTCATTGACTAGAATAATCCCCCATTTCCTTGAACTTGTAACATTGAAGTGTAGAAGGTCCATTCTGTGTAGCCTTTTCTTTGTTCACATCATTAGACATATTTTTCCCATCAATTTGGCATTCAACTTCCCAATAACCTTATTTTCCACACTTAAAAAATTTACTTATCACTTTAAGACAATTACCTCCATGTTTCTTTCCACACTTTGTGCATAAGGGAAAAATCATCTTCTTTCCAGTGTGGTCTTTAGATTTTCCATTGAATTCCATTTTTCTCTTCTTATCAAACCCATATGACTGTTGGGTTAATCCAATATCCATATCAACCTTGAGATCATATCGAACAATTTCCTTGTAGATATTGAAGTCCCGTATGGATAATTCCCTTTGGAGACTTGGTTTTAAGCCACTAAATAATCAATCAATTTTACTCTCAGGTTGGATAATAATTCCAAAAGCATACCTTGCAAGTCTTGTAAAATTTTATTTTTAGGTACCAACATATTCATCATCCTTTTTCTTAAGTTCATGGAATTAATTCTCCATCTTTTTTTAAAGAATGCAAGGAAATTACTAGTTGAAAAATAAGTTCTTGAACTCGTCCCATTCCATGGACTCAATTTCATATCTTTGACTCATATTCTTGATAAGATTCCACCATTGATCAGCTTCACCTTCCAAATGATATACTGCTAAGATGACTTTATCATGTTCAGAACATTGTAGAATTGAAAATATCTATTCAGTGGTACTGATCCATTATTTTTCCACTAATGGATTAAAAGACCCACTGAATGAAGGTGGTTACTACCTCATGAGGGATTCAACAGAATGTTTCTCCCTCATTTGTTACATTGAAAGACCTTAATAATTTATAGCTTGAGAAATTTGTGTGAGCATGGCTATAATATTTTTTCATTCCAACTCCCACAACATTTGGTTTCTCAGTGGGACAATCATTGCATTTCCCATCTCATTCAGCATTAAAACGGTTCCTTCGGGTTCCATCCATTGACTAAAACCAAGAAACATAGTGTGAGAAACACTATTCATAACAGGAAAACCAAATAATCAAGAATAAAATTTCAATTTAGGAATCTTTAGTTTTTATCCTAGGTTATTCACGACCATTTATAAAACACTAGGATCGTATCCTATACTCATACATGTCTTTAGGGTTCTTACAAAGGCTTTCTCATCCTAGTTTCTAAGGGTTAACTATACCTTGTCTTTGATACCAACTATAATGGCCCATAATATACATATAGATATTACTTCAACATTGAAGAATATTTATTACATAATAGAAAAAACCATGACATGGCCATATAGGTTTAGTGTCTCTAGAAACTGGGAAATATAAACAACTAGTTCATAAAAAGTCCACATTGTACCCTGCTTATTTCTTCACAACTAGACTCCTTTTTGATATACATTACTTTAAACCTTTATTCATGACCTGTGGAAAAGAAACATATGAAAGGGTGAGCTAAATTGCTTGCTAAGGGTAAATAAGGGAAATATCAATCATATCAAAATCATAAGAACATAAAATTTGAAAATCTTATCCTGCATATAAAATATCATAACATCATGTCATGAGATAAATCATAACATTGAAATGCATTACCAATAGTCATAAAATAAGACATGAAATTTCATGTCATACACACATAAGCATATAAAATCATTTCATATTAGTCAAGGCTCATTACTAAGACTATCATAGCGGACAAAGTCCATTATTGAACCGAGTTCACTCTTTATTCCAGCCCTTTATTACTGAACCATATTTACATTCCATTCAATTCATGTATATCTCATGAGAATTAAATATTTACCCAATTAATTGGAGGTAGATATAGGTCCCACCCATCTCATAATGAAACCATTCTTATGTACTCCAAAAAAACATAAAAACATTCACCATAGCATAACCCATGAAATAAAACGGGTTTCTTAAACATCATTCCATCATAATTTATATAAAACAAATGGATTTCCTAAATAACACACAATAAAATAATATTAATAATAAAGTTATAAATATGAACCTATTTAAATAGTGTCATCTTAGATAGAAAATAATTTTGAGAAAACACTTGAAATTAATTCCTGAGGGAAATATCCTTTCTTCTTCAAAAATGTTTTCCTTCCACAAAATGAAACACAATTTTAGAAGAAATAATTTTATGTGAGAATAAACTTGTAATATTTCAGGGGATTATTCAAGGAAATAAGGTATTATGAAATCTTAAAAATCCATTCATGCTATACAAGTTAAAAAAAACATTCTTCTCATACTTTTTCGTAAAAGTCAAAAAGTACCTCGTACCGAAAACGACAAAAGATTCCATTCATACCATTTAGTAAAAATTTACCAATGGGTAAAATTTAATTTAAAAAATTATAAAACGATATAAATAATATTTTGAAATACATATTTAGGAAACATGTATGTGGATGATAACTATACTCTAGTAAATACTTACGATTAAAAAATCTCGGATAAAAATGAGATTTGCAATGTTATCCCTTACCTTAGGTCCGATATCCTTCATATGTATCCCAAAATCTTGTATAATGATTTAAATAATGTTATTGACTTACTATAGTATCATAATCATTTTTATGATATCATATATGATTATATTATCATCTATTTGTTAGTAACATGTCATTGTAACTCATTATTTGGATATTGACTGCTTTATTTTCTTATGCAAGATTTGTCAGAGAAGTTCATGTTCCAATTATTAGGTTATAGTTAAATAATTTATATAATGATATTAGTATAATATATATAATATTTATTCATTCAACTACTGTATATAATAATAGTTTAATTAATATAATGTAGAATTAATCATATCACATTGTAGAGACGGTAGACCGTACGTATGCACAAGCGATGATATCATTCCCAAAATTATTTAATGGTATTGAAGTGGATGGTGTATGATATTTTAGAATTTGTATAATGTTATAATAATCATATATATTTATTATTTACATTATTATAACCATCCAATTAAGGTGGTGGGGAAAAATATATTACACCACGGCGTAGAGACGGTAAGCCATACGTACGCACACGCAGTGATTTCATTTTTTATAGGACAGATAGAAGGTGAAATATGGTTATTTAATATTTATAATAACATATCAGTACATTATTGATAATGATATTATTAATTTATAATGAAACAACTAATTAATATAAAGTATAAGAATAAATAATTTTGAAAGAATCAGCATAAGATATTACCTCTTCCTTGACATGTTTCTTCTAAATCTCTTCTTAGATCACTAGATTTGGTCTTTGAAGATGAAAAAAACCACTATAATGAAAATATGTAAGTTAATAAGGAAAAATTATTAGATATGGCCGAGCTTCAAGCCTCACAATTAAGTAAAGAGGTGAGGGAGGAGGTGACCTTTTATAATTGAGGCAAGCCATACTTTTGGAAACTCCATAAATAATAATTTATAATAAAATAAAACCCTACCCAAAAAACCTCATAAATGTAGCAATTTAGAATATGAGATGATATAGGGTTTTAATATCATCAAAAAATAAATTTTGGACAAGTTATTTTTTCAATTTAAAACACATATTTTTAATTGAAACTTGGATATTCTATTTAATTTTATTTGTGGTAATAACACTCTAAATATTTAATGGTTATAAATATTTGATTATATGGTGTTAATTGATAAAAAATGGATATTTTTTGACATTATAGATATTATAATTATCAATTTCAAAATTTTAAAAAAATTCATGTTTTTTAAATAATTTAATAAAATGTTATTTTTATAAAATATCAATAGTGTCAATTTTGACACTATTCATTTATTTGACTTTAAAAAAATCCATACAAAAGATAAATTATAAAAAACATATTCAATACACTCCTAACATGTAATATTCACATATAAAAGTCTTGTATAACATTAATTAGTTCATATGATATTTCTTTTAATATTTTTAAGTTCATTTATTTGATATTTCTCTTTATAAAATAATTTTTATATCACTATTATGTCATCATTAATGCTAATTATGTAATATATAAAAATTATAAAAAATTTATATTATGTAGGAAATTATTTTATATTTCTAGATACTATCTATAGTCGATATTATCTCTATGTTATCCATATAATAAAATTAATATACTTATATAAAATGAAATTGTGACATTTTGTCACATTCATTAGTTTTTATTACATTCATATCATATTAATAGTTAAGTGGCCATAAAGTGGTTACATTTCTAACAATAGATGATAAGGGTAAAATTTAGTCATAAAATAGGATTTTTATAGGTGTTAAGGTAATTTTATAATATTATTGTTACCTTTAATTATCTGATTTACCTTTTACTATGGTAATAAAAATAATTACCAAAATTACTATTCATAATGCCCCAAAATAAAAGTGGACTATTAACATAATTTGGACCTATGAATTCCAAATAAGGAGTTTATTTTTAAAAATTAAATATACCGAATTTGTAGTAATTAATTTAAAATCAATCTTGTTGTCAGAATGAGAGAACTAATTTTTTAAAAGTTAAAACATTGCAAAATATTGAAATGTTTTTACATATGAATTCAATGTAAAATTAATGTTAATGAAATAAATTATATAGAATGATAAAAATATATTCTATTTATACTTTAAAACCATTCAATATTATAATTTAACCATATAAATTATGTCTATGAAAAAAAAATTTCACTTAAAATTTAGTGTGTTTTTACTATTCATCAAAACATGAATGTTATCAGAAAATATCATAAATTCAACCAAAGTAAACTTTTATATCCCACTTTAAAATAACATGTTTAAATTTTCATATAAAAAATATTAATGTGTCAGGATCTTAATTTAAAAGGGTTTCTCTATTCAAAGACGTAAGATTACCTTTTTTTAAAGAAGTAGGTTTTTATACAACAAATAGGGTTTATTGACACCCTATGATTAAAATATACATTGTATG
This sequence comes from Viscum album, assembly GCA_963277665.1. Lineage (NCBI taxonomy): Eukaryota > Viridiplantae > Streptophyta > Magnoliopsida > Santalales > Viscaceae > Viscum > Viscum album. The sequence goes on from OY728140.1 coordinate 1,286,566,775, forward strand.
AATAAAAAATATTTTATTAAGTATATAAAATATATATATCATTAATTTCATTACCGATAGTATCTCACTCAAAAATAAAAATATATAATTTATATTTTTCATAAATAATTGATAGCCAAAGAATTCACAATGCATTTTCATAAGTTAGTTATAATTATTCCTGCTAATCTAATAGCTAGTATATAATGGTAATTTTATACTAAGGAAATTTCACAGTTTTTTTAAACTCACAATTTTTTGAAACACAAGATACTAAAGACTAAAAATTATTTAAAGAAACTTTTTAATAAAAAAACATCCATGTGTTATAGAATTCCAGTGCCTATGGTATCACCTAGTCAAGTTGGAGTTTATTTGAGTCTTCTTGATGTTATCCAAAGTTGTGATATGATGTTGGGGTACCATCAGTCATCTGAATAATTCTTCCTGGTATATATAAAAGCATAATATACCATTCTTGGAATGGAAGGGTTATATTACATGGGTACATTTATTGATTGATTCCCTAGGAGGGTTGTTTTCTTTGATGGGGAAGTCCAAATTGTAGTGTTTTATAGGGAGTGGGATCATCATATGAGACATAGATATTCCTATCCTATATTTTCTTATCTATTAGTACAATTTTTTGATTCAATTTTGGTGTTGGTGGTGTAGTTTCCTTGACTCATCAAGGAGTTTCTATATGTTTTCTTAAAGTGATAGTAAATCTACCCCCTCAATTTAATATTGAGTTTAGGATGGAGTTTCATCCTAGTGCCTTCCCAATTTCAATTGATCCTTACCTCATGGAACCTTTCGAGCTATGGGAGTTAAGGATCTAGATTGAAAACTTAATGCAAAAGGGTTTCATCCAGCCTAGTGTATCACCATGAGCTGCTATGGTGTTATTCACTAAGAAGGAAGACAATGGTATATGGTTGAGTATAAAATACCATAAGTTGAATCAGGTGATTTTCAGGAAATTTTATACCATTTTGATGATAAATGACTGATTTTATTAGTTTAAGGGATCTAGACATTTTTTGAAGATTTATATACAACCTGGATATCATATTATGAGAGTGAAGGTGGGCGATATTCTGAATAATTATTTAAGGTGTTTTCATAGGCACTTTGATTTCTTAATTATACTATTTTGTGACAACTAATGAGCCAATGGTATATATTTATTGGAGTTTTTAATTTTATTTCATTTATTTTGGAGTTTTGAGAGTTGAGGGTAAAATATTTATTTTTGAGATAACAAGGTAAGGAACATGGTTAGTGAATGAAAAGTGAGAACCATGAAAGAGGGGGGTGAGGGATTCTGGTAAAATTTTATATAATTAATATGAAATTTTTATAATCATACATGATTTTACAGATAATTGCACACCCTATTTTGTAAATATGTAGTAATTTACATGGTTGAAGCAGAATTTTCTTAACTATGTTGACAAAATATTTGTTCTACCCATTTTGATTAAAAATGTGAAATTTACACCTTGTCTATTTTGTGAATTTAACTTATCTGCCCCCTATTCATCCCAATCACATTCATAATATCTATCTATATTTGGTGAATTCTTATTCCTTACATCCATGGATATTTTCGTTCGATCTTAGTGTATTTATTCAAGGTATGGTTTTATTTACATTGATTTATCCTACTTTATTCTTTAATTACCTTTTTTTTATCTTTTTTTCCCAAATTTTAAGAACCCTAGTATCCCATGGGGGATGAACATAGGTGGGGGGGGGGGTTAATGAAATTTCATGAATATTTAAGCTTTTGAAGGCCCACTCTTCTAATTTCAAGTTGTTTTGGATAATGTTAATGAGATTCCATCAGGTTTTAGGTAAGAATATCTACCTAATGGGTTATTTTCCATGCAATACCTTTGGTTATTGGTATTATTATGGTTTAATTTGATAAATTATTATTGATATGTTTTTTGAGGGGTTTTTTTAATAAATTAATGTGATTATTGTCTTATATTGGTTATAAAGAGAGTTTTCAATTGGTTTTCTTTAAAAATCAGTTTTATACTTAAAATGTGTTTGATGAAATGTTACGAATGAGATTAATAGTTTCAAAAGTATATCAAATGATATTTAAAAGGGGTTTGTTTTTTAATTTTTACTCTCTTGATTATGGTACCCTTGATTATGTGGTTATGATAATATTTGAATTGTGTTTGATGTTTTATTTTCACATGGGGACTTTGGGTGAGTGGGTAAATCAAACTATAGTAGCCATAGTGTAGATTTTTTATTGTCTAGGGAAAAATTCCTAAATAGACCATATGAACTAACTAGATGGATTATCTACCTATATAGCCTATTTGGACTATATAGATGGTAATAAGTTCATTCATTCCAGCTAGAGTTCTTGTAGTGAGTCCAAGTTTCCTCAAAACCATTTGATTGATCCCATGTTTCATGAAAATATTTTCATAGAGATGTGTTACTATTTATTACCCTTTGATTATTAGATTCTATTCTTTATATTCCATATTTACCTTAGTTTATTCATGATTTCCTTGTTCAAACTTATTTTTAGAGGAAACTAGTGGTTTTAAAAAGGAATGTTCTTAAAGAAAATAATTTAAAATATTGATTTCAAACATGAAAAAATGAGTTTTATGGTAAAATAAATTATATAGATTTCTGTTGGTATACTAATGGTATTTTCTAAATAACTTGCATATGCCTTTGGGTGCATGTTGAGTTAATTTTGTATGATATAGGTAAAGGAAAGAATACCATTCAGTTTGGTGGATCTTCTCAATTATCTTCATCCTTATTTAACTTATTGGTGGTGGTGGTGGTGACCATGGGTCCTGAAGATTTTGGACTTGTGTAGATCATTTTGGTATCCTTGGTGATTTTGGGTTATTTTTTATTATCCATGTCATCCTTGTAGGTTCTAGGCATAGTGGAAGCATTCGATGGGTCATGAACAAATTTTTTTCACGATCGATGATCAATCCAAGATTTACATGATGATAAATTCCTTGATCAAGATAATTGAATCAAAGAAAGTATAAAATAGATAAAACACTAAAACTAGTGTGCATGATCATAACATATTATTTTTAATTAATTTAATCAATTAATGAATTAACTTGTGAGAATTCATTCTTCATTTATAGATCTGATAATATATCTATTTTTACCATCATTACGTTGTAGTAATCAAGATAATATTCTCTTTAGTGGTGATCTATACGTGTTCCGAAAATATTTTAATGCCACCGTAGGAATATTCATGTGCTAGAACCGAAGACCCTATCACTTGCATCATTCACTTTTGATCCCCTTGAGAATTGATTCCAGAGGATTATCTTTGATCTATCTTGAATCAAGAGTGAGAGGTGGAGTAAGATCGTTCTATGTTATTGGGAGCGTTCTTGGACAAGGGAGATCTCTAGGGCTTCGAGAGGATTATATGGATCCGTTGTGCACAACCAAAAAAAATTAATTCTCTCTTTTAAAAATAATATAACTGGGTTTATATACCACTAGGATTAGAAATAAATAATTACACAAGGAACCATTATTATTTATTTAATCCCCATGAAACCCCATGACTCTAATAATAATAATAATAATATTTCTCGACTTGTCCTTAACTTGCGAATTAAATTAAATATTAATTAATCAAATGATGTTTAATATATTTTATTTCTCACCGGACCTAGAAAATAAGTCCACAATTTCTCCACAATAATTATCAGACATTGAATAATGACTACTTATTAATTGAATAAATATCACTGAATTATTAACCAATAAATAAATAAATATTATATTCACTAAGTAGAAAATAAATATTTATTAAATTTTCCGCTCACATAATATTCTCTTAAATAACTAATGGTAGAATATATACAATAAATAAATCAAGAATAATTATTGAAAAATGTGTGGGAATAAAATTTATTCAACTTTTTAAATAATAAATAATAATATATTATTTAACTGATATTATGGATACACTTAGTGTGCGACCCTCTGGGACTCTTTCTCAACGAAATTAGGCAAAGAAACCAAATGTCCAAGGATAACATCTAGGAACTTGTCAAGACACCCATAGAGAAAGAAGTTAATGCCACAATAACATAATAACCCATACAAACTCAACCTATGTAATATAACCCCTTTATCATGATATCCATAATCAAGCTGGTTGCATTCCAATGGAATCAACCTATGTTCTGAATGTATCTTTTCTTGAATTTATAGAAATTGAACTTTCCTATACAACACCATGATCATGGATTTATTTCGGATATATCATTTCCATCAAAGGTCCTAAGATATCAACTTATGTTAAAGATCATAAGGGTAAAATCCTTTCTCACATTATCCATTAATGCAATATTACTCGTGACAAAACCAATGTATCTTACCTCACCACACACATATGTTATCATGATTTTCATCAATACATCAAAGTACATGACTTATAATACTCATTAATAATAATATTAAAGTCTAAGGAATAATATATATGTATTAAGATAGTAACATCCAATGACACATATAAATGTGGATTTCTTACTGGTGAGTCTCATTCTCATAATATACTAAAATGGACATTACCAAGGGTGTACACCATGAGAAGGTGCCTCAATGTCCCATGAGTCTCAAACCTTGATAGCCTATATCATTTGTGTCCCACAAATGATATCATCAGACTATAAACCATATATTTATGAATACTTTAATGGAACTTCTGGGTTCTCATCATAACAGAGAACTGTTATGACCTTTTAGTGTGACAAATACTGTTAGGACATTATCACATACTATGTTATACATAATAACAATAATTATGTCATAAGAAGTTTACTAATATTCAAAACTATTAATACATACAATCATAATGTACATAGAAGCAGGTTCTAGTGAACCAACTCCAACAAACTCCCACTTACACTAGAGCCAACTACTAACAATCTTCAATCTTCTATCTTTCACATGACACTCATGCTTATTTTTTTAAAGGTTAGAGTTGAAGCCTCATTTATTATTAAATCAAAGCAAAGACCTCTTTAACTTGGTAGAGGGAGACCCATTACATAGTCCGAAGGCCCAGTGGGCATTTATCCCATTACATGGCCCGAAAGCCCATTTTGTTGGCCCGAATCCCATTATGTGAATAATACTGCTACAGTACCCGGGCTGCTACAGTACTGCACAGTACCCGCCACTGCTACAGTACTCTGCCACCGCTACAGTGACCTACCGCCGCTACAGTTCATGTCATTGCTACAGTTCCGCCACTGCTACAGTACACTACAGTACTGCTACAGTCCCTGCGCCCAATGGGTTTTGAACCCCCATTTTTCATATAGAATTAAGGGGTGCTTACCACTAATCCAAACCCCAACTACAAACGTGTTTTCGGTTTAAAGGGTATTGAGGCGGCCTTACCCCACCCCCTGTCGCACGTCCCCAGCTAGGCCCAAGGTGCCACATCAAGATCTTGGAAAAATTTCCATATCCAAATGTTTTTTTGGAAGCATAATAAGTTTCTAAATACTCAGACTCCACTATAGAATCTGTGACAACTAGATGCTTTAAACTCTTTTAGCTCATGACTCCTCTGTTGAGACAGAAAACATATCCTGACTGTGATTTAAGATCATTCTGGTCTGTTTGAAAACTAGCATCAATATAAACTCATATGACTAGCTCCTCATCTTCTCCATACACCCAGAACATATCCTTAGTTCATCTCAGATACACGAGGATAACCTTAAGAATAGACCAATGTTGTTCTCATGGATCTTCTTGATATATTACTACCATGATCAATGCATAGACAACATCATGTATAGTACATAACTTAGTATACATGATTGATCCTATCAATGATGCGTATGAGATCTTACACTTTATCTATTTCTCTAATTGTGTATGAGGAAACATTTTCTTAGAAAGATGTATACCATGTGAAACTAGAACCAATCCCCTCTTGGATTGTTCCATACTAAATTTCTTTCATATATAGTCAATGTATATACTTTGACATAGTCCAGGAAACCTCTTTGATCTGTCATTAATGATCTTGATTCCTATAATATAGGCTCTTCACCTAATTACTTCATGGAGAAACACTTGTTTAACCAGTCCTTAATAGACTGTAAGACTAGTATGCCATTTCCAATAAGTAATATGTCCTCAAAATATAATACTAGGATAATGATTTCATTTCCACTAAACCTCTTATAAACACATGGATGACATTCATTCTTAATGAAACCAATTTTTTATAGATTTATAAAATTGAATGTTCCATGACATAGATTCTTGATTCAATCCATAAATAGATATTTGCAACATGAAAATATTTTTAGCATCACTTGGAGTCACAAACCCTTCCGGTTATGTCATATAGAAATCATCCTAAAGGTTCCCATTAAACAAAGTAGTTTCGATATCCATCTTCCAAATTTTATATTTATGGTAAACTACTATATAAAGTAGAATTCTGAGCTCTCTACTACCTCTTTGTTGAAGAGAGTTTCACCATTTTCAACCAATAACGAGTCACCATCTTTGGTGACTAGAAAATCATATCTCTTTAGTTCAATTAATTATCTTGCGATCCTATGTAGTACTTATGTTTCATGAACTACTTCCTCTACAAGGAACTGTGGAATCTATTTCTGTACAAAATCTTGTGTATCTTGGACATCAACTTCATTGAAGTCAATCTTGTTGCCACTGTATATTTTGAATATGTGATACCTCTTAATAAATACTACTTATCTGGCGATAATCACTTTATTGTATGAGGGGTTGTATAGGTAGTATACAATTTTTCCCTTAAGGTACACTATAAAGATACAATTTGTTCCATAGGGTACTATTTTTTTATCGGAGAATTTCTCTACAAATACCTCACAACCCCATATATATGTATGTTATTTTTTTCCTTTAAACCACATAAAACAAAGGGAATTCTATTTTTGACTTTATTAGTTACTAGATATATTTTATATTCCAAAAGTTTCAATTCATATCCCCAAAAAAATAATGGAATATCTGTATAACTCATCACCATACTAACCATGTCTAACAAAGTACGGTTCTTCCTTTCAGTAACACTATTACAATGTGGTGTTTAAGGTGGAGTAATTTGAGATAGAATCCCAAACTCTCATAAAAAGTTGGTAAAATCATGGTTAAGATATTCACCACCTTGATCTAATCTACGATTCTTTATCTTATATCCAAGTTGATTCTCCACTTCATTCTTTAATTCTTTTAATTTCTCAAAGTACTCAAACTTATGCCTCATGAAGTATACATAACCATATATACACAAGTCATCAGTTAAAGTTATGAAGTAATAATATCCACCTATATATTTCACTGGAAATGGTCCACACACATCAGTATGTACCAATCCTAGAAGATCTATGGCCCTTTCAACCTGTCCACCAAATGGTGGTTTGGTTATTTTCATTGTAAATAAGCATGAAATCTTCAAGTGGTTTTAGCTCAAAATAGTATAAATAACCATCTTGAGAGAGATTTTTCAAATTCTTATTGTTTACATGACCAAGATGATGATGGCATAATTGTGTGTTATATGAGTCTTTGAACATGATTTATTATCTATTAGAAATACTTGGTTTTCATAATTTAATACATGAAGCCTATTATTTAAATTAACCATACCATAACATATATTGTATTTATAAAAGAAAAAATTTTTATTTCCAAACTTGAAAATAAAACCATTTTCTTCTAGGAATGATAAATAAATTATGTTCTTGGTAAAATTTGGTACATAATTAAAATCCCTTAAAACCAAAATTATTCCTCTTGAAAATGAAACGTGGTAGTCACTAATGGATAGAGTAGTTATCCTCACACTATTGGAAACTCACAAATCCATGACTCCTCTAGAAATATTTCAAAATATACATTGTTCCTGCATTTGGATACATATGTGAGAACCAAAATTTTTATCTAATACCCAATGTGTAGATATTGAAATATTACACTCGATACTGAATGCACCATTATCTTTCCATTTCTTATGAGTAAAATTCTTCTTCTAGAGGCCTTTCTTTCCACAAGAAAAACATACTACATCCTTTTCCTTTCCCTACCTCTAGATCTTCCTTTTCTTGAAAGGATGGTTTTCAGGATATTTAGACTTGTTATGAGTCTTGGGCCTTTTCACCTTGTTCTTCCCTTTATTATTCACCATGAGGACCATGGAATTTTTGTGCCCCGTGTCCTCATCTACTCGGAGAATCAAAGTATGAAGTTATGAAAGAATCTTCTCATTATTTCTAGTTTTATTATAATTATCAATAAAATTGGATAAGGTATTGGGTAGTGATGAAATTATGAGATCTATTTGCAACTCATCTGGGAATTTAATCCCTAAGATGTAAATGTGTTCAATGTATCCAATAATCTTGACTAAACAAAGCCCAACTGACACTGAATCTCTAAGAATAGTTTTAAAAAGAGTATTGGAGATCTCAAATCTCTCTTTTCTTTCCTTCCCTTGATAGAGATCCCAAAGATGATACATAATGCTATACATATCCATGTCCTCATGTTGCTTTAAAATATCATTGGTCATGTATGATAGCTTGAAACACTGAACATCTGTGGAATCATTAAAATATTTCTCATAGAGAGTCAACTCTTCATCATTAGAATCACTATGAGGAACATCATAAATAGGTTATTACATCATATACAATTTCATTTCATGGTGAAGGATAGAACATAAGTATCATTACCACTCTTGGAAATTTGTGCTGAGGATAAGGTCATCCTTATCAAGTGTGGATCAGAGTGATATGTTTGAAGTCATTTTATTTTTGTTTCTACAAATAAGATGAGCATAATTTTAGTACTTTATCTGATAAAATTTAAACAAACAAATAAATATTATATTTATTAATCTCTCACTATTTTATGAAAACCCAATAGGCCTAACCATTTTCATTGAAATATCATATTTCGTGGACATTCTAGTGTAAAAGATCCATATTACCATTCTCATTACCCAAAATTTGGTTGGTAAAGAAACATGAATTTTTTTAGGTAGGAATTTCAAATGAACACCACATTAAATTACAATTCCTTGATCTATTGAGTGGAGTCCCCAATCCTTAAATCCTTAATTTGGATTTCCTCAACCCTTTCCTCTCAGTTACACCAATTCCTGCTTTGTTAGTCAACCCTTGACATGACCTAAGTTAAGTCAACACAAAACTTCATATTAGAATTCTGTGATAATTGAAATAACCCCAACATTGGTTCATCAAACACTTTAAACTACGATTCAATTTGAACTGAAATAGTGGAAGGCTATACCTAATTAATATATATTATTGAGTAATTTTATCCTTTTATGAATAAATTTTTAGTTAATATATTCATTACATGGTTGTTAACATGAAGTGGAATTAATGAAGTGATTAACCATGTATTAGATAATATTTACACATAAGTAAATTAATATTAGTTATATCTGGAATGCTCGTTATTTCATTAATTCATGTGATTTTGAAAAAACATCCATAATTAAATGACCATGAAACTTCATAGAAATAAAATAATAAAGTGGTATGAGCATGAGATTTTACAAATGGTTAGTTTATCTAGAGGACAATAAGCTGACTATCAACCTAGAGGAAAACACCTTGAACCAATTAAGGTGCACACTGCAACTTTCCACCTATCCACCTATATATATCTCTTACATTTTTTTCTAATCAACTCCAAACTTGAACCACCTACACTATATTAGGATCTCCATCAATTACATATTATTTTAGTCACACACTGGTGAGGGAATGAGTTTAAATAAAAAAATCATGGGATACAAGCCCATACATAATGAGATGAGAGATGACACATATTATAAAAATTTATTTTAATAATAAATTAAATGAAACCAATAAAAAAAGGTCTTTTTATAAGATCATCATCATCCATTGGCATGCAAAAAATTATGAATTTAATAAAATTAACATTCAATAATAATCATTGTTATTTAAGATAAATTTTTCTTGAATTAATTAATTATATTATTTAATTTATAAATTCTTTTATCTTAATTTTCATCCGAATTTACTTGATATTCTCATCCATAATAATTTTAAACAAATTTAAAAAAATTATTTAAAATTAACTATGTCCATCAATATACCTTGGAGTCAGAATGGTGAATAACCATCTGAATCTACCTAATATGTATTATACTCACATATTGTTTTCTCTTGTGACATATAGAATACATGACTTATCATGTACTTCTCGGATGTATACTATCAACATAATGATTACATGGATTAGATATTTTTTATGTCACATGTTATGATTCAATTCATGTAGTGTAAAAATTGTAATACGACTCACACATGATATGTAAATATGAACATTGCACAAAAATTAATTAAACACACACACACACACACAGATATATATATATATATACACACACACATTAGAAACCCATCACATGGCATGTCCTATCAACTTAATGACCACATGAAAGTACATATGGATAATATTTACACATTATAGTAAATTAATTTTAGTTATTCGCAATTTGGTATAAGTACACAGTGTGTACAAGCCAGCTACACAGTGTGTAATTTTATCACTATCTATCTGAGGAACACGCCTAGGGACTCAGTGTGTGACCATGCCATAGAAAATAATGGAGTACACGATGTGTATATGGGTGACATAGTGTGTGGTCTCTAAGTTACATATTCACTGGTCATGTATGCCATGTAAGAAGATACATGGGCCATATATGACTTAAGGACTTCACGAAGTGTTCGTAAATTACACGGTGTGTACTCTGGATGACCCTACACTAGGTTGGATCAGTCAACATATGGTGTATAATTAAATACACCACATGTAATAAATTCACATGGCTTTAATTAATTTTGAATTAATTATTGGTGCATTAAACACTTATACATGACGTGTACCTCTAGGTTACATGACATGTGATCTTGTGTTATCCAGCTAGATTCTTTGGTACCTCTAGATGAGATATTCAATTTTATTTCATTCATAAAATTATTCAAATTGATTATATTTATGATAAATTAAAGAGGAAGTAGAAGATATCATAATTCAAATTAAATAATGATTAAATTTTAATTTAAAACTAAATGAAAAATGCGTAAATTAATCAATGATATTTAAATAATTATAAATAATAATGTGATCTCACTAATACCACTTATAGGTTCTGGGTGCAGCAAAAGCGTGGATGGATCATGAACATCTTTGCTTTTTTTTCATGATTGATGATCAATGAAATATTTACACGATAATAAACATAGTGATCAATAGAATTAAATAAAATAAAACAATCAATGAATAAAATTACAGAAATACAGAGCAGGATCATCATATATTAGTTATAATTAATTTGATTAATTATAGAATTATCTTGTGAGAATTTTTTCTTTTTTGACAGATATGATAAAATATCTATGTTGTACCATCATTGTATTGCATAAATCAAGAGAATATTACCTCTAGTGGTGATCCAAACGTGTTCTACAAATATTCTAATGTTGCTATAGGAATCTATGTGTGCTACCATGACAGATCCTATTGCTTGCACCATTAACCTCTAATCACATAGAGAATCACTTCCAAAGTATTATCTTTGATCTATCTTGACTCGAGAGTGTGAGGTGGATAAAGACCACTCTCCATTATTGGGAGCATTTTTGGAGAAGGGATCTATCTAAGGCTTCGATAGGATTCTCCAGATCCCTTATGCATAACCAAAACTAATGAATTTTCTCTCTTATAAAATAATATAATTGGGTTAATATATCTCTAGAGTTAGAAATTAATAATTTCACAAGTTCCCCTTATTATTTATTTAACCCCTATGGAACCCCATGTATCTAATAATAATAATAATATTATTATTTATCGACATGAACTTAACTTTATAATTAAATTAAATGTTATTTAATCAGATAATAATCAATATATATTATTTCTCACCGAACTTATAAACTCTGCCCATCATTTCTCCACAATATTTATTGGCCTTTCATAATGAATATTTATATAATAAATAAATATCACTTCATTATTTTACAATATATAAATAAATATTATATTCACTAAATAACAAATAAATATATATTAAAAATTCCAATAACATAATATTCTCTTGAATAACAGCTGATAGAATATATGAAATCAAGAAATCAAGAAAACATGAATAATTATTAAACCACATGTGAGAATAATATTTATTCAACTTGTTAAATAATAAATAATAATATATTATTTAACCAATATTCTTGGTAAACATAGTGTGTGACCATATAGGACTCTTTCTCAGTGGCATTAGAAAAACCACCCCAAAGTCCAAGTTTAGTATCTAGAAGCCCACCAAGGAACCCATAGAGAAAGATGATAATGCCTAAATGAAATAATACCACATAGGAATGCTTACAGTGTAATAAAACCTCTTTATCATGATATCTCTAATCAAACAGGTTGTATGTCTGTGCCATCAACCTATGCGATCGATTTATATTTATTTTACTTTTCGAAAATTGAAATTTCTTATAGAAACCATGGGTACTGATTTATTTAGGCTATATAATTTCTATCAAAGGACCTAATATATCAAATTCTATTAAAGAACAAAAGGGAAATATAATTTATCTGATTATTCATTAATGCAATATTACTCATAATGTACCCAACACATCCTACCTTACCAAGAACATATGTCATCATGGGTTTCATCAATACATCAAAGTATGTGACTTATAATACTCATTAATAATAATATTAAAGTCTAAGGATCAATACACATGTATGTTGATAGAAACATCTAATGACACATATAAATGTTGATTTTCTACTAGAGGGAATCATCCTCATAATATTTTACAATAGATATTACCAAGGGTGTACACCATGAGAAGGTTCCTCAAAGTCCCATGAGTCTCGTCCCCTGATAGTATGTATCATTTGTGTCCCACAAATGATATTATCCAACTATAGAACATATATTTAGGAATAATTTCATGGAATCTCCGGGTCTTCATCATAGAGGGGAACTTCTATGACATTTTAATGTGATATATACTCTTAATACATTACCACATATTATGTTATGTAGAAGAAAAATCATGATGTGATGAGAAGTTTATTAATATTAAGAACTATAAATATAGGTAATCATGAAGCACACATAAGTTGGTTCTAGGGAACCAAATCCAACAATGCCTGACTGAATTTTCTATCTATTTATATGGATATTGTTTATCACTTTTTAAACTCTTGGTATGATGGTTCTAAGTTATAGTTTATTCTTGTTACTAATTATACTATGTTTGGTTCTTTATATATATTCTAAAAGTATTTATTTTTTGTTGTGGTTATCCAATTTACTGATTGGTCAAGTAGAATTTATAAGTGTAATATATGTGTTGTTTATTTGGATTCCAAAGGTTAAATTATTCCCAAATTGTTTTATTTTTATACCTTGGTACTTGTCACCAGCCTGTGGTGATCGAGAATTTGATTCAGGCCATTTGGAGAGCTGGGTCAGGCAACACATTGGTTCTAATTGGTTCATTTCCTTAAATAATGGTATTATATCCCTCTTTTTATTAAGGGAGTAATTGTATAATAGAGATAGAACTATCTTATCTTGAAGGGTAGGTGTGGGGGATTTCCTAGATAACTTTTATTCTTGTCAAACCACCAGTTACCATGGGTGGTTATGAGTTTTTTTGTGGAATTGAGATTTATTTTTGAGTTGTTTTGAGTTATTTGATACTTATTACCATTGATTATTGGTTTTGGTAAGAAATTTTGTGTTTTGGGAAATTTCATGATTTAGGGTAATATGGAGAAGAAACTAAGATGCACCTGGTTTAAGGGAATGATTAGGAGAAACTACAACATACCTTTATGACCAGATATGTAGCTCCTTCCAGTGTTATTTTCACCAGTGGGTCACATTTTTCCTAATCATGCGACAAATATATGCATAGTGAGGAAATAAATTTATTTTCAATTTTTTCACCCCTTTGGTGTTTGGTAATTCTATGGTTGATGATTTTAATCATTTAATAGTAATTTAATCATTTTTTGTTAAATTGATGACTTTGTAATTTAAATTCTATATTAAATGTTTTTTGATGTTTTATTTATCATAAATCCAAAAATAGCCCCTCTAAGATAAAGAGAGTGAGTTGCAGAGCATGCACCATAGGCTAACCCTCTCATAGAACTTGATGGAATTGAATTAGTTATATGGACTATGAAATCCTCGGGTCGATAGAGTGGAATGATGATGATAAGGATAATGGACCTTGGTGAAGAGTTTACTAAAAAAATGCACAAGTATTTCATGGTGACAAAGTTCCTCAAGAGCTTTAGGAGTGGATAAAAAATATCGAGTTCATATTCCATTTCCTCATGACCCTAAATACTTATAATGTTGACATCAATACCTATATATTAGAAGGACCAATTCATAAGTGGTGGGGGTCCATAGTGGAAGCCAAGTTGAATGGAGATCTCACTTAGTCTATATTCAAGAATATGTTCAATCAATAGTTCTACCTAGGAACAATGAGGGTAGAGAATGCCTATGATTTTTCGACCTTAGATTAATGGAGTTGTTTGGTAATGAAGCATGAAATCACTTATCCTAGCGTTTTCTTCTTTCTATGATTCTCATCATGAACCAATATCACATGTCTTGACACATAGAAATGAGATTGAAGTATGATATCTGATGGAAAATTTTTATCTTGTTTCTACCAACCTATGTGGAGGTGTCCAATACATTATTTATGGATGATATATATTTGTAATGTTTTATTAGGCTCATTGTTGTCTCTTTTATTGTAGGAAGAATTCAAAGATATTCTTTTGGCCAAAATAGGAAGCATAGGGAGTTTGGTCAACACACTGGTGGGAGAATCCATCATTCATATGATTCTATGAGAGTGTAATATTTAGGTAATAAGGATATGAATTTATTTCTATATAAGAAAGTATGCCACACTAATATAGAGTTTCAGAATACATGAATGATGTGCCACCCATGTGGGTGTCTAGGCTTTTAAGATCCCGTCTTTTTCTAGGTATGTCTCATTAAGTGTTTCATGGGTTCTTAGTGACATGAGAAACTTTAAAAGATGTTAGGATTGTTTAATAGGATAATGGGATGAAAAATAAACTACATAACATTTACACACTGTGTAAATGAATTACACATCATGTACTTGTTCAAGGATTTAATAAAATAAATTTTAGGTGACTGGTTTTTTGGTGTATTCCATTAAAAACATTTACATGACATGTAATCACATCAAACACTAGGTAAATACCTAACCCATTATTTTAAACAAGATGTGTGTCTGAATTATCAATTATTTTCATCTAAAAAAATAATCCTATGACCTTAGGGAGAATCTTAGAGTATTTTGAGAAATTTATTCATCTCCGATTAGTGTAGATTGGTGTTGGATAACTGATCTATTCTATAATTTTTGATTCAACCGTCTTACATCAATTTGGGTTTTCCATTGGTGATATCTCTTCATAAATTTTGAGTTAGGTGGTCTATAATTAAAATCCCAAAGTCTCTATTTCATTTAAGTGTATGTAATTGTATAATTTATATTAGATGTTTAGCGATTCAGTTTTTTATTGAGTTAATTAATTTGGTGAATTAATTAATTGTGGAAAAATAGGAAATTAGGGGTATTGGAATTATAGATTTTGAATAATTAAATTATGAATTAACTATAAGATAACAAGATTGTGAACTGAATAATTAATTGATGAATTAATTATGGGATTATTGGGAGGTTGGATTTTGATTAATTAATTAGGAAATTAATTAAGGGAATTGAGATAATTAATTAATTTTTGAGTTAATTAATGGGGTTGATATGATTAATTAATTGTTGATTTAATTAATGGGATTGATATGATTAATTAATTTATGAGTTAATTAATGGTATTGAGATCATTAATTAATTTCTAAGTTAATTAATGGGATTGAGATGATTAATTAATTGATGAATTAATTAATGGAATGATCTTGAAATGATGAATGGTAAAAATGGAATTCATTTGTGATATTGAAATGAAGAATGGTAACAATGGAATTCATATGATAATTGATATATAGAAATGTAATAATGGAATTATAAGATATGAAATGAGATATAGAATGGTAATAGTGTAATTTTAAGACATGATATCCCTTAGGGATAGTTTAGACTCTGGTATGGGCCGAGGAAGGTATTGAGCATCAGGTGTCTTCAAGAACCTGAGGGTTTATGTAGTTAAATAAAGAATAATTAATAATGTGATAACTATTTACTCATTCATTATGTTTATTTAATTATACAAATGTATAAACTATTATTTATTGGATATTGTTTTAGATGCCATTGGTGGTGGACTACTAAGTTGTACTCACACACAACTCAGCCTTCCTGATTGGTACCCGAATATATTTCATGGTTTCATGAAAGTTTTAGGGAAAGGGACCTATGTTTGATGAATAATTTGGAGAAGAATCACGCATGAGGGAACTAGACGTGCTTCGAAAACCACTTGGGAGTTTTTAGTTTCTTTACTTTTGAGTTTTTATTTTGACCCTGGACATGTATTTTGGCATTTTATATCTACTCTTTAGTTTTGATATGTTATTTTTTGTTTTGGTTATCTTGTTATACTAGTATTGTTATGGCTATAAAATCATTTGGTTATACAATTATTATTATTTATTTATTTTTACTAGTGTATTAATCTAATTAAAAAGAGGGCATAGTCTCCCCATGATCAATAATATACCCTTGCTTATAGTCGGTAGCCTATGGCATATAGGGAATCATTCTTGAGGTAATTTGATTGTATTTCTTCGGGCACCGGCATGTGGCCCTTGGGTTGGGGCATCACAAAGTGGTATCAGAGCCCAATTTTCTTTTCTTTTTTATTTTATTACTTTTTTGGAAAGGTAGAAAGGAGACTAGGAAGATTCGGGCCTTAGTTATGAGCTCATGCATGGGAGTAGCTAACCCATGTATGGAGGATAAACCAAGTACCCAAGGTGTGATTTTTTGTTATTGCTATTTTCTATTATAGTTTAATATTATTTCACCTTGGGTGATGAACTTATTGTGTGATGTGATTATTTTTTCAATGATTGTTGAGTTTTGAATTGTGTCCTAGTAAGGCATGAAGGTTGAGTATACATACATTATTCTAGACACCCAAGATCAGTTTTTATATGAATAATTTTAGGAATGTATGGGAAAATGGGTTATGGGTAAGTTGGTCAAATTGAACTATTTTTCATTTCTGGTGAAATTAAAATGAAAATATGGCTAATATTAAATTAAGTATTGTGAAATGATGCAAGATGAGAATAAATGAGTGTCTAATTAGAAATTTTAATGATGAAAATGAGTTACCCTTTTTGATCCTTAACCTAAATGTATGATGGTTAAGGGTAGTATTATCACCTCGGTTTTGACCATGTGACGGAGTTTGAAAAAGAAGACTTATTGTGCCTTATTGTTTTTCTTCATAAAGTTATTATTGTTAAGAAACCTATCCTAGGGTGAATGTTTGTCCAATAGATTTATGCCAGTTTAGAGGAAAACATGTGGACATAAATAGTAACAATCCTCTAGTGGTAGAATCTGAGGCACTGATAGTTCTAGGTGAGGAAGTTGGAGATATTCTCCTGGAGGACTTTTCTCAGTTTATGCAATTCATGGAAATAGACCCAGGGAGGGTTGTAAAGAGCATGAATGGCTTCACGAGTGAATTCCAGTTTTAGCATCCTCTAACTTTTGCTGGAGAGGGGAACCTGAGGGAGATTAGTTATAAATTGATTATATCAAAACTATAATTGACAACTTAGAGACTCCTTCTGAGAAGAGGGTCAAGATATATGCTTATATACAATGAGGATCAGCGAAGTTCTGGTGGGATGTTTAAGCTATAACTGGACAGACTGATGGTATGTTATAGAAGGACTTCTTGGATAGGTTCTTGGGGAACTTCTATATAGAAATGCTAAGGAAAGGGAGAGTAACTGAGTTCATGAGATTGAATTAGGGGTGTATGTATGTAATAGACTATGTAGGATTCTTTATAGATTTGTATCACTTTGATTTATTATTGGAAGAGGATGAGGCTACTTCTAAAAAATGATTTTAGGAAGGACTTAAGTGTGAAATTAAGTACTAGGTGAACATATTTAGGTTGAAGAAGTTTTTATAAGTGGTGAATCAGGCTCTCATGGGTAAGGGGAACCTAAGGAAGTCATTCATTACATGACTAATGGTTGATTTTGGATGATTAGGGGGTATGTATTATAAGATAAGGAAGAATCATTATGAGAAAGTTATCTAGAGCATTGGAAAACATAGTGGATAAGGGGAAAATTCAGTTACACATGACCTTTCTATAGTGATTTTTTACTAGTGTGGTAGGTCAAGACACTATCGTAGACACTATCCCCAACCACTAGTGGAGTTCCTATCTTACAAAAATATGGGACATCTATAAAAGTTCTGTAGGAACCCATGAAAGATAGGTAATGATGGGGGATCTAAATAGAATCAGAGTGTAGTAATGGAATATTATACACCTTATCAAGATAGAAGTTGGAGTTCTACTATCCATGGTGGTAGAGGCAATGGACATGGGGCTTCTGGGAAAGATCACCCATATCAGAAGGGTGGTGCAGCTTAGGGTAGTTAGACTGCATTAAAGGGAAGAGGGGTGGGACAGTTTCATGCGATGCAACCTACACTTGTGGATAGTGAGGATATACCATCGATGATGAGAGGCACTATTCTAATAGATTCTACATTATCTAGTTCATTATTTGATACTGGTGCCTCTCATTCCTTTATTTCTGCACAACATGTGAATGGTTTGAGCTTGGAAGTGGAGTTTGTGAGTGGGGTGTTGAAGATAGACCCATATCTAGGGGTATAGTCTAGAGACATCTGCTTGTGAAAGGGATGTACTCTAGAGGTTGTAGAGTATCATTTTTTGTGGGATCTCTATATTCTAGAAATTTCGGGATTTGACCTAATTATGGTTATGGACTAGTTAGAAGCATACCAAGCCCACAAATATTATTACCAGAGGAGAGTGACTTTTACATCTCTTAAGGGTGAAAAGTATATTCACTGTGGATAGTGGGATATTCAAGCACCCTAAGTAGGGAAAATTAATCAACAATTAAGAGAGATCACAACCGAGGCTTATAGTTTATTAATGGATGATGGGGGTATAAAACATGATGTATTTCCACCTATGGGGTGCCAGTTTTAGGATGTGTTTCCTGAATATTTTTCAAAACTTTCACTATAAAGAGATTTGGAATTTAATATTGATCTTATGTCAGGGGATGAACTAGTTTCAATTACACCATATAGAATTGAACTGATAGAGCTTCAATAGTTCAAGACTTAACTAGAGGAGTTTGAGGATAATGGGTTTATCCAACCGAGTACGTCACCGTGAGGTTCTCCAGTGTTGTTTTCTAAGAATAATTATGGAAGTTTGTGTTTATGTTTCAACTAATATAAGTTTAAACAAAATGAAATTGAATAACCGGTATCCTCTTCCACGTATCGATGATCTTTTTGACCAGTTGAGAGGAGCTTGTGTTTTCTCAAAGATTGACTTGAGATCAGGGTATCATCAGTTGAGAGTTTGAACTACTAATATAATGAGGTCTATTTTCAGAAGTAGGTATGGACTATATGAGTTCATCGTAATGATGTTTGGGTTGAAGAATGCACCAACATTGTTTATGGACTTGATGAACAAAATCTTCCATCCGTACCTAAATCAGTTTGTGGTAGTATTTTTGGATGACATCTCGGTGTACTCCAAGACTCATGATGATCATGTCAAACATATTGAAATCATCCTAAGTACACTAATATAGCATAAAATATACACAAAACTATATAATCATAATTTTTGGATTGATCAAGTAAACTTATTGGGTCACATCATCTCGTAGGACAGTGTGTCAGTGGACCTAGAGAATGTACTGACAATTGTATCTTGGGAGCAACCAATTTTTTTTTGATATCCATCACTTTCTAGGATTAACTGGATATTATCGGAGGTTCATCCCATTATTTTCCGAATTTACAGTGCCTCTTTTAGACTTAACAAAAAAGGGGATATAGATTTACTAGTCTGGAGTATGTGAGAATTCTTTACAGGAGCTGAAGGAATGCTTGAAATCGACACTGATCATGATCCTACTTGAGCCAGGTGAAGATTATATAATGTATTTTAATTCTTATGGGATTGGGAATAGATTAGTATTAATGTAGGGAGATTGAGTTTTGGAGTACGGGCCTCAACAGTTGAGGCCACATGAACAAAACTACCCTACACACAACCTTGAGTTGGCTACATTGGTTTATTATTTGAAGTGTTGGAAACATTATCTGTTGGTAAAAACGTTTATGGTGTATACTAATCACAATATTTTAAATTAAATATTCTCACATAGATATTTTAATCTTCAATAGCAAAGGTGGGTTGATTATATAAATTAATTTTATTTTGGGCTAGCATATACACTCGAGAATGGAAACAATTTTGTTGATTCTTTGAGTAGGAAATTGCAGACTCAATATTTTTAAAGAGTGTAGTATTGATTGGAATATGATGGATTTACTAGTTGAGATAATGTTGTAGTTCAAGAGTGTTAAGAGCAAAAAACTCTAGTATGAGTTTCAGGAGAGTCTACAATTCTAAGACAGATCATATATAGATAATATGAGGTTCTAAAATTTTTTAACTTGAGGGAAAGCCTTGAAGGTGGGGAGCCACCTTCCAATTTAATAATATATGAGGATGAGATCATATATGTTAGGTATCAGGTAGTTGTGACTATGAGCATGTGGGAGGATCTGATGTGCGAACATCATTCCTCAAAGTGGGCTATACATCCCGTTTTACTAAAATTTATTGTGACGTATGATGATTGTTTTGGTGGTTGGGCATTAAAAAAGAGATATCAGGGTTCAAGACATGATGATACACTTATCCATGGGTAAAGGATGAGAATCAATGACCTAGTAGTTTATTGAATTCATTTTCCATTATGGAATGGAAGTGGTATGATGTGACTATGGATTTTGTGGTGGGTATCCTAATGACACCCTGGAAGAAATATTCTATTTGGGTGATTATGGATCGACTAACAAATATATCACATTTGTCATCGATATGAGAGACTTTCTTAGTGTAGTAGTTGGGAGAACTATATGTCTGAGAGATAATCCATCTACATGGGGTGCCACAGACTATTTTTTAGACCATGATTCACGTTTTACTTTGTGCTTCTGGAAGTAATTACACAAGGTGATTCATAAAAAAGTTTCTTGAGTATGGATTCCCACCCACAGATAGATAGGTAGTCGTAGCATAATATTCAGGTACATGAGGATATTTTGCGATCATGTGTTCATGAATTTGGTGGGTCTTGGGAGAAGAACATATCATTGGTGGAGTTTTCCTATAACAACAGTTATTTGGAAATGATATGAAAGGAACAATATAAGGAACATTATGGTCGGCCATGCATATCACCTCTATACTGGATGGAGGTAGGTGAGTCTGAGATGTTTGGACCAAGTCTCGTGCATGAGGCATTGGATCGGGTTCAGCTAATTTGTAAATGAATGTATACAACTTAAAGTTGACATAAGTTATATGTTGATAGATATTGGTGACACCTATAGTTTATAGAGGGTGATCATGTATTCCTCTGGGTTTCTCCTAGATTTGGTTACCACCGGATACATAGATAGGGAAATTCGGCACCCAGGTTTATAGGACCATCTGGGTTTTTTGAGAGAATTTGGCTGGTGACATACCGATTGGATCTTCTATAGAGATACAGAGATATGCATGATGTTTTCCATATGTCACAACTACAACGGTATAACCCCAACCCTTATCATCTAATCGATGTGGACAATGTTGAGTTTGAGATAGATTATTCCATTGAGTAGAATCCAATATGTGTGTTTTATTTCAGTGAGAAAGCTTTGTGGGGAAAGGCCATGACAATAGTTTGAGTGTTGTTGCAACATGGATGAGTTCAGGATGGAATATGGGAGAGGGAAACAAATATGAGGGATCAGTGGCCCAATCTTTTTGACTCAATATATTTGATATACTTGGGAGTAGATCTTTAGGATGAGATATTATAAGGTGGATAGATTATAATATCCCTTCTTTTTCTAGGAACATATCATTAAATTTTTCATGGGTTCTTGGTGAGATGAGAAACATTAAAAGAGGTTCGAATTATTTAAAAGGAGAATGGTCTGAAAAATATACTACAGAACATTTAAACATCATGTAAAGGGAATACAAATCATGTAATTATTTTAAGATTTAATAAAATAAATTTAAGGAGATTGGGATTTTAGCATATTCCATTAAAAACATTTACACAACTTGTAATCACATTACATGTCATGTAAATGCCTAACCTGCTATTTTAAACTTGACGTGGGACTGAATTATCAATTGTTTTCAACTACGTCTATCCGCCTCCAACCTTAGGGTTAATAATATCCTATTTATAGAAATTTCTTCATCTCTGATCATTACGTATTAGTGTGGGATACCTGATCTCTTATACCATTATTTATTCAATAGTCTTATATCAATTGGGGTTTTTTGTTGGTGATTGTTCTTCATCAATTTTTATGTAGGTGGTCTATAATACAAATCCCAAAGTCTTGATTTTATTCATGTGTATGTAATTATAGAATTTTTATTAGATGTTTAGTAATTGAGTTTTTGATTGAGTTAATTTATTTGGTGAATTAATTAATTGAGGAAAAATATAAGATTTGATTTATTGGAATTGTATAATTTGAATAATTAATTGATGAATTAATTATAGGATAATGAGATTTTGGATTGAACAATTAATTGATGAATTAATTATGGGATTGTTGGGAGGGTAGATTTTGATTAATTAATCAAAAAATGAATTAAGGGAATTGAGATGATTAATTAATTATTGAGTTAATTAGTGAGATTGATAATATTAATTAATTGTTGAGTAAATTAATGGGATTGAGATGATTAATTAATTTTTGAGTTAATTAATGGAATTGAGATGATTAATTATTTATTGAATTAATTAATGGAATGATATTGAAATGATGGATGGTAACAATTGAATTCATATGTGATATTGAAATGATAGATGGTAAACATGGAATATATATGAGAATTGAGATCTATAATGGTGAGGCACACTTGATATCATGTGACTGACTGACTTTAAGAACTAACGTGTGGCACTCAGGCCGGGACTTCATAAAGTGGTATGTGATCCTAGTTTTTTTACTATTTAGGAAAGGTAGATATGAGAATAGGAAGATTCAGGCATTGGTTATGAGCTCATGCGTGGGAGTAGCTAACCTATGTATGGGGGAGAACCCAATTACCCAGGGTGAGATTTGTTTTTATTGCTATTTGTTGTTACAGTTGAATATTATTTCACCTTGGGTGATGAACTTGTTCTGTAACGCCCCGACCCTAGTTACCCAGAGTGGGTGCATTATTGTGTAATATTGGCATGATCATAAAAGATCAAGTCTCAAAAGACCAATTAGTTTAGTAGCCTTGGAAACACTAGATACATTCATAAATGTTACATTACATCATAAAGTGAAAAACTACAATAACATAGTCTCCATTTTCCACACTCAGATCCCCTTCAGACTATCCCTACAGGTCATTCCTAAAATACTTCTTCACATCCTGGAAAAACTAAAACATTGAAAGGGGTGATCTCAGAAGCTCAGTAAGGATAACAATATAGAAGAATCTTTCATAAATAAACATAAAAATTAAAGGCAATGTATAACTAAACAAAAGCCTTTTAAACATGAACTTAAACATAATATGGCAAAAGTAAAATGAAATAATGCCATTTACTAATTCACATGGATATTCTACTGGTCTAATAATGAAATGCAATATCAATAACCACTTTCATAATGATGGAATGCATAATTCCAGACTATCATAACCACATAGCCAAGGCCTCGTGCCAAGACTACAAATAAGATTTTGTCAAGGCCTCGTGCCAAGACACTAGTTTGTCTCATGAGGCCTACCGAGGCATCGAGGAGCTATATCGGGCTCCACCCGTCACTTATTAAGTCCAATGCATTCCTCATATAAACAGGTTTAAACATATCATAAACCATAACATAATCGTATCACATAAAACATGCATAAAGGAAACATAACATTTCCACATTTCAATCACAAAGTATCAATAAAACACATTGATATAATAATAAAATTTTCAAAACCATTTTCAATACCAAAATAAAAGAAAATTAAAACTTTGTAATTATTTTTCATTTAAAAAAAGTTATAGCTTGTAGAGGAAGCCGAAACTCAAATAATGGTCACGGCGGCGAAGAAGTCGTTGTCGTCGCATAAACACGACAAGAAAAACATTCCCTTTTGTCTTTTTGTAAAACTCTTCATATAAAAAGATTCCTTTAGAATAAATGTAAAAGTCAAAAGGGTTTATACACCGTATAAAAGAAATTTGTGTATAAAATAAAATATGCCTCAATGAATGGAGATTCAGATGAAGTCCCATAAAAAGATCATTTTTAAATAAAATATATCTATTATGTGTATTCACTATATTTACACATAATGAAAGTATAAATACAAGATAGGACATAATAATATCATGACATAATTTGAAATTAGGAGATTAACCCAAATAATGGAAATTGGGTTACGAAGTTCCCTTACCTCGTGTCCGACTTGACTCGACCGCTCTTTAACCTCATTAATAATAAACTAGAGTTAATCTCTACCTACTTAAGAACCTTTTTGAAGTCCATTATTCCTTTTATATCACTTATTACCATGTTATTATGTAATTATTTAAGTTAATAACAGTCGTTTTGTCGATCTTAGGTACTTGAGTCAAAAATAAACTTATTATAATTACACTTTGTTCATGTGGTAAAATATCCATAATTATATTCATGATGTAGATATCATACTCATAATATATATCCAGTATATACATTCATTTATAATATTACATAACATTTAGAGGTAAGAAATGAAAGGCACCGTTCATGGAGACGATAAGCCGTACGTACGCACGAATGCTACATTCATTTCTGTTTCGTATTTAATGGAATGAAGTTATAATTATATAAAGGTATAATATAATTCCAGTATAATATAATGTATAATACCATTTACTCCATCCTTTATACATCCCACATATGGCATTAACGATTCAAATCACTTTGAGGGGGTGGTAGTCCGCACTTCCTAAAATGAAATTATCGCGTTTACCCATAATGGAAATCATAAAGTTTTTCCATAAATGAAAAATACAGAAGCTTAAATAAACATATTATATATCATATATAAATATAGTGACATCTTAATGGCCACCTTTGAAGGTGTTATATGAGTGTTGAACAATCATCGTTTCGTGAGGCAGAAATTCGCCATCGACAGAAACAATATGTTCTTTAACCATTAGATGTAGGTTCTTGTAAGTGTAGCTCGAATAATTCTTATAAAAATATCCTAGTATATTGAGGATACTGGTGTTGTTACAAAAGAAATGAATAAAATGAGTTTAGGGGGTTGGAGAAGCAAAATAAAACATAAGAACACAAGAGAAAACACTACCTTTAAAACGGGCAACTCTTTTTGATTTGAGCTCAAAGGCTTCCTTGGGAAGACTTCTTCCCAAAGTGAGGCTTCTAGGAGTAAGATAGGGTAGTTGAGAGAGTATTTGGGCAGAGGTTGGCCGAGATAAAAGGCTTTGAAGGTGTGAGTAAGGTGGTAGTGGTGGGGGCCTTTTATAAGAGGAGAGGAGGGGCACTCTTGGAATGTCCTGAAATGTTACTTTATTATATAATGAGTTTAGGATTTTAAAGGTCCCACACTTATATATTTTGAGTATAAGGTGATAAGGGTTAGAAATATACTCATCCAATAGGTTTTTTACAAGTTTAAGTATTAGATTTTACATTATCTTTTCATTTTATTTAAATCGTTAATTAATGAGGTAATCACTGCATCATCATGGTGTCCTAAAATATTTCATTTATTTAATGTCTAAAAATTATAAAAAAAATATCACGATGTAGGAAATATTGTTTTCTTTATAAAGAATATTTATAGTCAAAAATAGGACTTTTATTACCCCATTTAAAAATTGTTTTAGTAAAATAACTCATGTTTGTGACATTTTTATTTTAACATTAAATAAAAAGTTTTCAATGTCATTTTCCTACCAAAGTGGCTCCATGGGGTCCCCAAGTTGACCTATGGATTTTCTTGGTCGGTCATGACTCATACAATAGGGGTAGGACAAGTGTAAAGGAATTTTCATATTTTTATAATATCAGTTTTACCTTAAATTTCACTAATTACCTTTAATCGCGATTAATTAAACTTAAAAGTTATTATTCACAAAAAATTATTTTAATCCCATTGAACCACATTTTACTTCCTAATGAAAACAATGTACATAGGATTTTTGAAAATCAAATCATAGAAGTGGTAATGTTTCATTTAAACGGAAAATCAGTTTTTAACTACCACTTAGTGGTTTCACTATTCATCAAAAATTGAAGTTTTTTCAGAACAATGCCAAAATTTCCCCCTAATCTATAATTGATATTCCGAATTCCAAAATGATGCTTATTTTAAAAAATTCCAAACATATAAGTTGAATTAATTAATTTTATAATTAATTCCCGCTGTCACAACAAATATCGTGTTTTTAAGAAACAATATATATCAAAAGATTGACAATTGTTTATATCCAATTTCAAAGTGAAATTAATTATAATGACCACCATTGGATAAAATGGTAAAAATATATTATAACTATACTTTAAGACCACTAAATTTTATAATTTATCACTATAAATTATTTTGATTAAAAAAGTTGTTTTTAAGTATTTTTCACTATTCATAAAAAATTGGAAGTTCTCAGAAAATTACAAAAAATTCAACTTAGGATAATTTTGATATTTCGAATCCAAAAATGAAGTCCATTTTGAAATATAATATATAAATATAATTTCAAAAATTGGGTATTAATATTCATAATGGCTATTTTGATTGGTCACGGTGTGTTAGAATCTCGAACTTGCGTACAATGCAAGCTATTGCATTATTGAAATAGAAGAGTATCGTGGAAGCTCGGGGAGTTACATTCTCCCCTCCTTCAATAAATTGCGTCCTCGCAATTTTAAATTTTTCTTTGAAAATAAAAGGTTGAAAATAGAAAATACCTTTGTGGAAAACCCACATCAGAAATAAGGTTAATAAAAATATAACTTTAAAAGAAATAAAGATAAGTACAAAGGTCACCTGAGATAGCCCATACTAGGATTCTATGAAAATATGGATATGGAAGAAAAAAAACCCATCAAGGTCTGATGGAGAGTTGTACAAAACTGGATTAGGAGAAAGTTAACCATAATAAAATCAAAAAATTTTGATTGGTTAAACAGTCATTGAATCCCCAGTTGGAAAAGTTAACCGACAATGTTTTTGTTTTAAGTTACCTTCTATAAGGTTGAGGAATTTATTTAGGAGATTTACTAAGAACGTAAGGTAATATACATACTTGTCATGTAGACTTTCATTCTTTAATAAATTTTTACCACAAACCCATCTTTCACTCTAAAAGGTAATAGAACTCAAATATATTCTATTTATCATAATTGTATAAGGTTAAAAATATTAACACATACCATTTAGATTAGGAAAACTCCTTTGTAATAACCAGGGACTTCCTGTAGGCTAGTGGTAGGTAATAAAGGCCTGTCGCACTATGGTTGTGGGTTCGATTCCTGCAGCTTTGTCCGACGCGACGGTTTATCCCCCGACCTGCAGGTTGTCCTTTTCCTAAAAATATAGTATTATAATATTCCAAAAGTAATCTTCCGAAATGTTTTAACCTTAAAAGATACTATCCAAAGTTCAACTTAATCCATTCCAACATTTATAGTTATCCAAAATACTTCTTTCCAACTCACAATCCAAATTTTATAAGGAAGGTAAACATAATAAAGATCCTTTTTTCCGCGTAACAACATGTAAACACCTTCATCATGTATTCTTTTGAAACACTACAACATCCTGAATTACCATAAATCCTTATTGATTACATTCATGATCCCTTATTTCTAATATAATACAAGATATACTCCTTCTATCAAAAAATTTATACAAATCATTAATCAGTTTCATGGAAGTTAAGAATATCCAATATAATTTATCCAAATCAATCATGTATTATTCCAAAATCACTATCTCGGGATCAGAACCATATTATGGTTTATCTTTCTCTCAACCATATATTTTCCAAAAATTTAACCTACTGTGGAGTCACTTTTCTTGGTTCCACACAATCTCAAGTCCTTGATGAAATAGTACTTCAGTAAAATCCTTATATACTCCATAATTATTATAACCAGTACATCATTGATACAACACTCAAATGACATAATTCTTTAATAACAACATAATAACTCTAATCATTCCTCCTCATCTATGGTAGTACCATAACTTGATTATTATCCAATAACATCATTTGGGGCAAACTCTGATGATTTGGACATTGGTTTGTGTAGTGTCCCCACTCCTTGTAGATAAAGCATTGTACATTTGAAACATTTTTCTTACCCTTGCAGTCATGCACTTGGTGTCCTTTTTCTCTACACTTATAAAAAACTCTCATTCCCTTCAGGCAAGTTCCAAGGTGTTTCTTCCCACAGTTATCACATATTGGAAAATTATTCTCTCCCCTCGTCCCTTTATCCATCATTCTCTCTTCCATCCTTTTCTTCTCTTACTTCGCTGCAAAGCCATAGGACTTAGAGAATTATTTACTTATCTTATTAACACATGATACTATTTATTCATATGTTGAGAACACATGGGAGACTGTTTACCTTCTAAATGTTGGCTTAATACCATGAAATATACGATCCTTCTTACTCTTTGGATCATACGTATTGCTGGAGTTCACATTCCTTCTACTGTGCTCCATTTCTATACAATGGAATAAACTAGGTTAGTTTATGAATTGCAATGAATAATTCCAAACTTGTAAAATACTTAACGTAAATTGAACGGTTTATGGATGTAATCCATAATCATAAAAATGTTTTCTTTGAGGAAGTATATACTCATAAACCTTCATAGTTGTTTGTAAATAAAATTAGAATTATCCTAAACATATCCCCTGGGAGTGTCGTAACCAAGAGTGCAACAATGCCCATTACCGTGCACCGGTTCCCGTTCGAGTCTAGTTCAAAGAAGTGTTTTCGGGTTTTACCCCTAGGTACATCTGTGCCAGAGCCGCCTCTACCTA
This sequence comes from Viscum album, assembly GCA_963277665.1. Taxonomy (NCBI): domain Eukaryota; kingdom Viridiplantae; phylum Streptophyta; class Magnoliopsida; order Santalales; family Viscaceae; genus Viscum; species Viscum album. The sequence continues at coordinate 1,286,596,263 of OY728140.1, forward strand.
CTCGTATCCAGAAAGGGATGTATTGCTCGAAAAACTCACAAAATCTCTATAATACCAAAATTCTAGAAAGTTCTTCTATACTAATCCTCAAATTTTATCTTAGTTCTATGTGCTCTAATCAGAGTTTATTTAAATCTATCTTCCAAGGTTTGTACTAACCTCCCTCTGATACCAACTGTAACGCCCCGACCCTAGTTACCCAGAGTCGGTGCATTATTGCGTAACATTGGCATGATCACAAAAGATCAAGTCTCAAAAGACCGATTAGTTTAGTAGCCTTGGAAACACTAGATACATTCATAAATGTTACATTACATCATAAAGTGAAAAACTACAATAACATAGTCTCCATTTTCCACACTCAGATCCCTTTCAGACTATCCCTGCAGGTCATTCCTAAAATACTTCTTCACATCCTGGAAAAATTAAAACATTGAAAGGGGTGAGCTCAGATGCTCAGTAAGGATAATAATATAGCGGAAGCTTTCATAAATAAATATAAACATTAAAGGCAATGTATAACTAAACAAAAGCCTTTTAAACATGAAATTCAACATAATATGGAAAAAGTAAAATGAAATAATGCCATTTACTTATTCACATGGATATTGTACCTGTAAAGACCCGTGAAATTCAAGGAAATGTTTTTCTTAATTTTCTTTGTGATTTTACATGAACATAGTTTCTGACGGCACTTGATTCTGAGGCCCGGTGTGCCCGGAATTGCTATCCGAAGTTTAGCTCGGGTACGTTCAGTGAACGAACGAGCGGGAATTTCTAACTTTTGAACCGTTGCTCGAAATCAAATTCTGAGGGCACCGATGGAACCGCAACACCATTAATTTCTTAGAAACACCTTTTCCGAAGTTGTGTTTTCACAATAGAGGTTAATAAAAATTGTGGAAGTTAAAATAAAAATTTAACTACAATTTTTATTTTCTTTAAAGTGGATTAAGCTTTGGGTGGAAGTTGGGGAAAACCACCCAACTTCCATTTGTAGGTTATAAAGGTGGTGGGGCCCACACGAACCCCACCCCTTCACTTTCTTAAACCCCCTCAACTCACCATTACGGATGACAACTTATCATGAATTAATTAAGTGTAATTAATTCAAACTCTTGAAATTCAAAAGTTTATGTTATGTTAATAAAATAAGAGATGAACTTATTTTATTGGGGGTTGGAACCTTCTTGTGGTGGAGTCTTTGGGAGAAAAGGGCTATGGACTTGAGGAACTTCTTTGTCTTTGACGCAGAACGCAAAGAACACATCGGTGTCCGATGAAGAACGCCGAGTTCTCGGAAAGCGATTACGCGACGCCGTGTACCGCGACGCCGTCGAAGTCTTCTTCCATGATGTCTCTTCCCGTGACGAATCCTCATTTGACGAACCTCCATTCAAGCTCGCACGAGGTTGGGGTTTATGTGATTTCTTTTTGTGGTTTACTCACGTTCATTATCCACGTATAATTGGACCGCATGCTATCAATTAACGGGAGGAGGTCGGACCGCACAAACACGGCTGACCCCCCTCCCTTTCATTTTTCTTGTTGTTTCAGTACGACGGGAAGTGACGTGGTGTCGTCGCACCACGTGGGAACGAACGAAAAGAATGCACGGTGCCGATGCGCCACGTTTCCTTAAAAAAATATCAACCAAGTCGCGACGCCGTCGCGCCGCGCCAGAGAACCACAAATGCACCGTGGCCGGAGAGGGGCCGCGGCGGAGGGGTGTGGCGCCGTCGCGCCTCACCGGACGAATGAAGGCCATGGCCAGTACCAGGCCGCGACGGAGCGTGGGAAACGACGACCGGAAATGGGCCACCGGCGTCAGAGCAGGACAGGCGGCCAGAAACGGGCCGCCGGCATCGGAGCAGGGAGGGGACCTGCCATCGCCGGTCCCGTGGCGGCAGAAACCGGCTGGCCAGGAGAGAATTCGGGGATTCAAACCCTCGGCAGGCCAGCTAGCAGCCGCCATTAAGGGGGCCCGCAGTTACAAAACACGGGGGGGGGGGGGGGGGGGGGGGGGGCAGTGCCCCCCCGTCCCCGCAAACCGAACGACTCGACCGTTCAGCCAAGCCAGCTGGCACCGCACTCCAGTGCACCGGGCCACCGAGCCGGGACGGGGTGCGCCTAGGCCGGGCCGGGTCGGTCCGGGCCCAAAACCCCGTTTTCAGACCCTTTTTGGTCTTTTGCCCATATATCGGGATACGAACCTTTGATTGACGCGCCGTCAGCGGCGATGCGATCCTTGGATCGAGACGGCCATTTCGGTATATCGCACTCAAGGTTTCAGAATACTTTGGGTTTGGCCAAGTTGGTTCGTACACGAAACTAACCGGGCCCTCGGAGCGGAAATGCTCATAACTTAAGTTCTGGACATCCGATTGACGTGCCGTAAACTTTGATGGATACCTCTAAGTGATACTGATCTTTTGGATTACTCCGCCCAAGGTTTGGGCACAGGTGGAGTACGATCGGGTTGGTTTTTCCTTAAAAACCAATAGGGCCCCTGGGATGAAAAAGGCAATAACTCTCAGACCGGGCGTCCGATTGATGTGCCGTATGCGACATTGAGTTCCTGTTTACGATACGGAACTTTTGGATACATCAACTCTAGACTATGTGTTAGTTGATGTATCAGCCTCTCGGCTCGTGGAGCGGACCCTCCCGAACGAGCTTGCTGTGTGCGGGAACCCTAGAGCTGGTTGCGTTGCGACTGTGATGACGACGATGACTGTACAGAGATCCTCAGTGGATTCGACGGCGATGACTACATCACTCAGCGATCATACATGGATCAGTGCTACCGATCCTGTGTCGGTCCGATCTTGTGTGGGTCAGCGCTCAGCGGTTCTGTGTGAGCCAGCGCCTACAGATCCTGTGTGGGTCCGATCCTGTGTGGGTCTTTGCGGGGGTTAGTTACCTATTGATCCTGTGTGGGTCAGATCCTATGTGGGTCATTGCAGGGGTTAATACCTATTGATCCTTTGTGGGTCCGACGGCTTAGATGAATCAGTGGATATATCTGATCATCTCTATCGTCATACGAAGAAGTATACCTGTGTGAGCTGAATCCTGTTTTGATTTCCTATGTGGATTGTGTTGTGCTATCCTGTGTGGATTTACGTTTTGCTTTCCTGTGTGGACTGGGTTGTACTTGAGCTCGGATGTTGGAGCGTACTGGAATTCATGACTTAGGTATATGTATGGGCATATACCTAAGTAGTTTCGGATGTTACTTTTTGATTGTATCTTTCCTTTGTGGTTTATCCTTTGTGGATTCTGGGAGACCTACGGGGGTCTCGGGGTCCCTACTGAGTAGCTTATACTCACCCTTGCACGGGATATGCCCGCACTACGTTGTGTTGGTTGCAGACGACGGACAACACTGATCGTGGTTGAGGCTTGCGGAGGAGGACGGTACCTGGAGGTGGACCACTGGGCGGGACATACTCGGAGCGGTCTGCTGGACCTGAGGAGCAGTGGAGGCTATCTGTACCCACCCTTCAGGTGGGACTTCCAGTGGATGGCTCGACGCTGCGGCTCTACTTTTCAGTTGTTGTTTTCCCTTTCCAGTTGTACTTTACTTTTAGTTTGGGTTTGTATACTGGCCCACTTAATTTTCCGCACCTACTGTTGTACCCAGTTTTTACTTAGTGTTTACTTCTTCTTGCTTGTTCTGTGGTGTTTTTTTACTTTACAAAGGCAATGACTTCCCTTTTTACCGGGATTTACGCCTTGGTGCTAGTCGCCATCCCCTAGCCTATGGAAGGCGGGCTTGGGGTAGTTACGGCACGGGCCCCAAGGATGGGTCGTGACAAATTGGTATCAGAGGAGTTCGGTTCTACCACAGAACTTGGGACTCTGATCTTTTTCTATGTGAAGCAATAATGTTAAGCGTATTGGGTGTGGTTATCAGTCCAGGGAGTCCAGTGTTGGTGCGGCGGCCGACGTATCCGTACACTAGGACCCTGATTTCTGATTTCCGACGTAATTCACGAAACATTTATTGCATGTGTGTTTCAAGTTTTCATTGTGATTACTTTGTGTCAGCTAACCAGGTATACTGTTCTGACCGTGGTGCACCTGTTTCCTTTTCAGGATGGCCCCACAACGGCAGCCAGCTAGGGTTCCGAGAGTTGAGCGTGACGACAGCCCACCGAGCGACGAGGCCTCGGTGCAGGGCCCTTTGTCATCAGAGGCACCGGCGATAGCTCTACCCTCCAAGCCACCAATGCTTCCAGCCACAACCGCTGACGATGCATGTCACCTTAGTGCACTGTATGAGTTACAGCGCCAGTGACCGCCCAGGTTCTGTGAGGAGATGGACCCCCACGTAGCCGAGGACTGGCTGGAGGTAGTGGTACAGGTTTTCAGGTTAGTGAGGACACTAGCAGACCTCATGGTGATCTTTGCAGCGAGCCTACTGCACGTAGCAGCAGGCAGATGGTGGAGCTTGATGCTCCAGGTGCACGATGGGGCATCTCTTCTCTGGACAGACTTTGAGAGCCTCTTCTGCTCGGAGTTCTTCCCAGCCACCCTCCGTGCGGTGCACATCTAGGAGCTTCTTCAGCTGCGGCATGGCAGTTTGATGGTCGCCCAGTACTCGGAGAGATTTAACGATCTCTCGCGCTACTCGACAAACATGGTAGGAGACCCATTCTTCTGGGCCCAGACCTTTGAGCAGGGATTGAGGCACGAGATCAGGGCATCATTGATCTCCCTCAGCATTCCTACTCAGGAAGGAGTACTGGAGCGAGCCCTTCTGATCGAGAGCTTCCTTGCTGAGCCTACATCAGCAGTGAGACCTACCACAGGGCGGCACGTAGCAGAGTCTTCTGCAGCAGGCAGTCGACGGATGAATCATGGGTCCAGGCAGACCAGACCCTCAGGCAGACGACCTCAGGGCACTAGCTCAGCAGTGCGGGGCACACAACGTAGAGCCAGTCTTTCGAGAGGCAGACATTGCTACTCATGCGGTGGGCAGGGCCACATGGCTCGTTACTGCCCGACCCTCCGTGCCGAGGAGCAGAAGACGGTTGGAGGACCACCCATGCAGAGGCAGAGGGTCGAACGTGGCGGTCCGCAGGGAGTAGGCGGATGAGGTAGAGGAGCTGGCCGAGCAGCAGGTGGTGGGCGACGCTTTGAGGCTCTACCACCACCACCACCAGGAGGTCCACCCCGACCACAAGGATCTGGCGGGCAGAGACAGTCACAGCTCTAGGCAGCGGAGGCCTACGACCACGACATGCCAGAGATGATTCGAGGTACTATCTTTGTCTATTCCACCCTTGATACAGTTCTTATAGACACATGAGTGATTCATTCTTTCATAGCCGCTGCCCTTGTTCGGAGCTCGGAGATTCTAATAGAGCCGTTGGCTCAATCCTTACGGCTAGAGACTCCTACAAGAGCAGACTCGATGATTACGCACTGGTGCCGGCAGTGTTAGCTTACTCTATTAGGTGAGAGCTTCGGCTGGGATCTTCTTGCAGCGTCAACGATGTCATCTTGGTCATGGATTGGTTATCTACAGTCCATGCACATATTGACTGTTTTAGGTGCAAGGTACGATGTGTACGCACCAACGAGAGCAGGTTCACCTTCACCGGTGAGAAGGGAGCCTTTGCAGCATAGGATGGACTCTCACAGAGGAGAGGACATCCCATTACTCATCAGTTGGCTAGCCTCATCCTAGGAGTAGTTGACGTGCGGAGTCCTAGTTTTCCTGCAGTGGTGGATCAATATGCAGACATCTTTCCTGACGATGTTCCAGGACTACCTCCTCGCTGAGAGGTAGACTTTTATATTGACCTGTACCCCGGAACATCCCCGATATCCACCCCAGCATATCGGATGTCCCCCGCTGAGCTTCGAGAGCTACGGGTACAGTTGGAGGACTTACAGGGCAAGTGATTCATCCGACGCAGTGTTTCACCCTAGGCTTCCCCGATTTTGTTCGCCAAGAAGGCGGACGGGAGCTTGCGACTTTGTGTTGACTATCGTCGCCTGAACCAGGTGACAGTGAGGAACAAGTATCCGCTACCAAGGATTGATGACCTCTTCGATCAGCTCAAGGGAGCATGGTGGTTCTCAAAGATAGACCTCAGGTCAGGCTATAATCAGCTCAGAGTTTGGGACAAGGACGTGCAGAAGACGGCCTTCAGGTGTCGGTATTGCCAATATGAGTTCTTGGTTATGCCATTCAGTGTAACCAATGCTCTAGCAGTGTTCATGGCCCTCATGAACAGGATCTTTCAGCCATACCTTGATCGATTTTTCGTGGTCTTCATCGACGACATTTTGATTTACTCGACGACTGAGGTGGAGCACGCCTACCACATGTGGGTTGTACTAGACACACTCTGAGAGCACCAACATTATGGTAAGATCTCTAAGTACCAGTTCTGGATATGTGAGTTCCACTTCTTGGGACACGTCATCTTTGAGGCGGGAGTTGCAGTGGATCCTGCGAAGATCGAGGCAGTTCTAGATTGGGAGCCACCCAAGAGCGTGACATAGGTGCAGAGTTTCTTGGGACTAGCTGGATACTACCAGATATTTGTTCCAGACTTCTCCGGAGTTGCGGCACCACTCTCAGCTTTGACGAAGAAGGGGAAACCCTTTGTGTGGTCAGACAGATGTCAGCAGAGCTTCCAGGAGCTGAGACAGAGATTGACCAGCACACCTATCTTGAGGTTGCCTGAGGAGGGAGTTGGGTATGTAGTCTACTGCTATGCATCAGGGACTGGACTCGGATGTGTCCTGATGTAGAAGCAGGCCGTGATCGCCTATTGATCACGTTAGTTGAGTCCGCATGATCAGAACTATGCTACCCATGACCTGGAGTTAGCAGTAGTGGTCTTCGCTCTGAAGACATGGCAACACTACCTGATGGGAAAGCGCTTTACAGTCTTTTCTAACCATCAGAGTCTCAGATACATCTTCTCTCAGAAGGACCTGAATCTGAGATAGCGGCGATGGATCGAGTTCCTCCAGGACTATGACTTTGAGATAGTCTATACTCCTGGGAAGGGGAACGTGGTAGCCGATGCTCTCAGCAGGAGGACGAGCATTCAAATACTTGAGGAGGCGACAGAGCAGCTAGCCTCTTTACAGATATCCTTCATGGATAGAGATGGAGCAGCCTTCCTTCAGTCTCTCATAGTCACCCCTCTACTACTGTAGCGGGTCAGAGAGGCACAGTGTGGGGACACTGACTGTGAGACGCGGCGTGCACAGATATCCTCAGGTCAGGCACCTGATGGTTTCTCCTTTGGAGCAGAGCACAATGTCCTTTTCAGAGGATGTACCTTGGTACCAGTTGCTTTATGGGAGGAGGTGCTGAGAGAGTTTCACACTTCTCCTTTGGCGGTACATCCTGGAGTGGCGAAGATGTACCAGGATCTCAGACGACAGCACTGGTGGCCGGGCATGAAGAAGGCTGTGGCGGAGTTCGTTTCTCGATGCCTCACCTTCCAGTAGGTGAAGGTAGAGCACCAAGAACCAGCAGGCTTGGTACAACCTTTGGAGGTCCCGGAGTGGAAGTGGGACGGCATATCTATGGACTTCGTGACTGGACTTCCACGCACTTCCAGAGGTCACGACTCCATTTGGGTGATTGTCGACCGACTCACCAAGTCGGCTCACTTCTTACCCATCAGAGAGCAGGGCTCAGTGGAGAGCTTGGGATGACTTTACATTCAGGAGAATGTGCGGCTTCATGGTGTGCCGTCATCTATCGTCTCCGATCGATATGCTCGCTTTACTTACCGACTTTGGAAGGGGTTGCAGGAGGCGTTCGGGATGCAGTTATGTCTGAGCACTGCCTTTCACCCTCAGACGGATGGTCAGACAGAGAGGGCCATTCAGACTCTCGAGGACATGCTCCACGCATGTGTCCTCGACTTTGGTCGCAACTGGGAGGACCACCTACCCTTGGTGGAGTTTGCATACAAAAACAGTTACCACTCCACCATCGGGATGGCACCATTTGAGGCGTTGTACGACCAACCTTGTAGATCTCCTTTGTGCTGGACAGACCTTGGGGAGTCAGCACTTGGGGGACCGGAGGTGGTCCAGGCCATGACAGAGAAGGTCCAGGTCATCCAGGAGCAGATGAGGACAGCTTAGAGATGGAAAAAGTCTTATGTTGATAGGAGGCGGAGGCCACTAGAGTTCGAGGATGGCGACCACGTCTTCTTGCGTGTCTCACCTCGACGTGGTTTACGAAGATTTGGCCGAGGCAGCAAGTTGTCTCCACGCTTCATCGGACCATTCCAGGTCCTTAGTAGGATTGGCGAGTTGGCTTATCGCCTGGATCTACCACCTCAGTTGCACCGGGTGCATGACGTCTTCCACGTATCTTAGATGAGGAGATACGTGCACGACCCGAAACATATCATTGACCATGGGGAGCTAGAAGTTGATGATGGGACGACTTTTACGGAGGTCCTAGTGGAGATCGAGGATCGACAGGAGTGGGTCCTATGTGGACAGTCGATTCCTCTAGTGCGCATCAGATGGCAGCACAGGAATCTCCAAGAGAGCACTTGGGAGCGGGAGGCTCAGATGCGTTCTCAGTACCCACATTTTTTCCCCTAGATTATGATGTATCTTTACAGAGGCATAAAGCCTTGAGGGGGGAGTAATGTAAAGACCCGTAAAATTCAAGGAATTTTTTTTCTTAATTTTCTTTGGGATTTTACATGAACACAGTTTCTGACGGCACTTGATTCCGAGTCCCGGTGTGCTCGGAATTGCTATCCGAAGTTTAGCTCGGGTACGTTCAGTGAACGAACGAGCGGGAATTTCTAACTTTTGAAACGTTGCTCATAATCGAATTCTGAGGGCACTGATGGAACTGCATCGCCGGTAATTGCTTATAAACACCTTTTCTGAAGTTGCGTTTTCATGAGAGAGGTTGATAAAAATTGTGGAAGTTAAAATAAAAATTTAACTACAATTTTTATTTTCTTTAAAGTGGATTAAGCTTTGGGTGGAAGTTGGGGAAAACCACCCAACTTCCATTGGTAGGTTATGAAGGTTGTGGGGCCCACACGAACCCCACCCCTTCACTTTCTTAAACCCCCTCAACTCACCATTATGGATGAAAACTTATCATGAATTAATTAAGTGGAATTAATTCAAACTCTTGAAATTAAAAAGTTTATGTTAGGTTAATAAAATAAGAGATGAACTTATTTTATTTGGGGTTGGAACCTTCTTGTGGTGGAGTCTTTGGGAGAAAAGGGCTAAGGACTTGTGGAAACTTCTTCGTCTTAGACGAAGAACGTGAAGAACACATCGGTCTCCGACGAAGAACGCCGAGTTCTCGGAAACCGATTACGCGACACCATGTACCGCGACACCATCGACGTCTTCTTCCACGACGTCTCTTCCCGTGATGAATCCTCCTTCTAAGAACCTCCATTCAAGCTCACACGAGGTAGGGGTTTATGCGATTTCTTTTCGTGATTTACTCCCGTTCATTATCCACGTATAATTGGACCGCATGCTATCAATTAACGGGAGGAGGCCGAACCGCACAAACACGACCGACCCCCATCCCTTTCATTTTTCTTGTTGTTGCGGTATGACGGGAAGTGACGCGGTGTCGTGGCACCACGTGGGAACGAACGACAAGAATGCACGGTGCCGACGCGCTGCGTTTCCTTAAAAAAATATGAACCAAGTCGCGGCGCCGTCGCGCCGCGCCGGAGAACCGCAAAGGCACCGCGAACGGCTCGGCCGAGCCAGCTGGCGCCGCGCGCCAGTGCGCCGGGCCGACCCGGACCCGGGTCGGGTCGACCTAGTTCGGGCCGACCCATGGGGTCTCAGGCCGGACCCGAAAACCCCGTTTTCGGACCCTTTTTGGTATTTTGCCCATATATCGATCTACGGACCTCCGATTGACACGCCGTCAGCGGCGATGCAATCCTTGAATCGAGACGATCGTTTTGGTATATCGCACTCAAGGTTTAGGAATACTTTGGGTTCGGTCGAGTTGGTTCGTACACGAAACTAACTGGGCGCTCGGAGTGGAAACACTCATAACTTAAGCTCCGGAAGTCTGATTGACGTGCCATCAACTTTGATGGATACCTCTAAGTGAGGCGGATCTTTTGGATTACTCTGCCCGAGGTTTGGGCACAGGTGGAGTACAGTCGGGTTGGTTTTTCCTTAAAAACCAACCGGGCCCCTGGGATGAAAAAGACAATAACTCTCAGACCGGGCGTCCGATTGACGCGCCGTCTGCGACGTTGAGTTCCTGTTGACGATACAGAACTTTTGGATACATAAAATCTAGACTATGTGTCAGTTGATGTATCAGCCTCTCGGATCGTGGAGCGGACCCTCCCGAACGATCTTGCTATGTGCGGGAACCCTAGAGCTGGCTGCGTTGCGACTGTGACGACGCCGACGACTGTACAGAGATCCTCAGTGGATTCGACTGCGATGATTACAACACTCAGCGATCCTACATGGATCAGTGTTGCCGATCCTGTGTGGGTCAGCGCTCAGCGGTTCTGTGTGAGCCAGCACCTACAGATCCTGTGTGGGTCCGATCCTGTGTGGGTCTTTGCGGGGGTTAGTTACCTATCGATCCTCTGTGGGTCAGATCCTATGTGGGTCATTGCGGGGGTTAGTACCTATCGATCCTTTGTGGGTCCGACAGCTTAGATGAATCATTGGATATATATGATCATCTCCATCTTCATACGAAGAAGTATACCTCTGTGAGATGAATCCTGTTTTGATTTCCTATGTGGATTGTGTTGTGCTATCCTGTGTGGATTTACGTTTTGCTTTCCTATGTGGACTGGGTTGTACTTGAGCTCGGATGTTAGAGCGTACTGGAATTCATGACTTAGGTATATGTATGGGCATATACCTAAGCAGTGTCGGATGTTACTTCGTGATTGTATCTTTCCTTTGTGGTTTATCCTTTGTGGATTCTGGGAGACCTACAGGGGTCTCGGGGTCCCTACTGAGTAGCTTATACTCACCCCTGCACCGGATATGCCCGCACTACATTGTGTTGGTTGCAGACGACGGACAACACTGATCGTGGTTGAGGCTTGCGGAGCAGGACAGTACCTGGAGGTGGACCACTGGGCGGGACGTACTCGGATCAGTCGGCTGGACCCGAGGAGCAGTGGAGGCTATTTGTACCCACCCTTCAGGTGGGACTTCTAGTGGACGGATCGACGCTGCGGCTCTACTTTTCAGTTGCCGTTTTCCCTTTCTAGTTGTACTTTACTTTCAGTTTGGGTTTGTATACTGGCCCACTTACTTTTCCGCACCTACTGTTGTACCCAGTTTTTACTTAGTGTTACTTCAGCTTGCTTGCTATGTGGTGTTTTTTTACTTTACAAAGACAATATCTTCCCTTTTTACCATGATTTACACCTTGGTGGTAGTCGCCAGCCCCTGGCCTATGGAAGGTGGGCTTGGGGTAGTCACGGCACGGGCCCTGAGGACGGGTTGTGACACTACTGGTTGAATAATCACATGCAATATCAATAACCACTTTCATAATGATGGAATCCATAATGCCAATCTATCATAACCACGTAGCCAAGGCCTCGTGCCAAGACTACAAATTAGATTTTGTCAAGGCCTCGTGCCAAGACACTAGTTTGTCTCATGAGACCTACCGATGCATCGAGGAGCTATAGCAGGCTCCACCTGTCACTTATTAAGTCCAATGCATTCCACATATGAATAGGTTTAAACATATCATAAACCATAAAATAATCGTATCACATAAAACATGCATAAAGGAAACATAATATTTCCACATTTCAATAACAAGATATCAATAAAACACATTGATATAATAAAAACATTTTCAAAACCATTTTCAATACCAAAATAAAATAAAATTAAAACTTTGTAATTATTTTTCATTTAAAAAAAGTTATGGCTTGTAGAGGAAGCCGAAACTCAAATAATGGTCACGGCGGCAGAGAAGTCGTTGTTGCCGCATAGGTACAACAAGAAAAACATTCCCTTTTGTCTTTTTGTAAAACTCTTCGTATAAAAATATTCCTTTTGAATAAATGTAAAATTCAAAGGGGTTTATACACCGTATAAAAGAAATTTGCGTATAAAACAAAATATGCCTCAATGAATGGAGATTGAGATGAAGTCCCATAAAAGGGTCATTTTTAAATAAATATATCTATTATGTGTATTCACTATATGTTCACATAAATAAAGTATAAATACAAGATAGGACATAATAATATCATGACATAATTTTAAAGTAGGAGATTAACCCAAAGAATGGAAATTGGGTTAAGAAGTTCCCTTACCTCGTGTCCGACTTGACTCGACCACTCTTTAACATCCTGAATAATAAAGTAGAGTTAATCTCTACCTGCTTAAGAACCTTTTTCAAGTTCATTATTCCTTTTATATCACTTATTACCATGTTATTATGTAATTATTTAAGTTAATAACGATCGTTTTGTCGATCTTAGGTACTTGAGTCAAAAATAAACTTCTTATAATTACACTTTTTTCATGTGGTAAAATATCCATAATTATATTCATGATGTAGATATCATACACATCATATATATCCAGTATATACATTCATTTATAATATTACATAACATTTAGAGGTAAGCAATGAAATGCACCGTTCATGGAGACGGTAAGCCGTACGTACGCACGAACGCTACATTCATTTCTATTTAGTATTTAATGGAATGAAGTAATAATTATATAAAGGTATAATATAATTCCAGTATAATATAATGTATAATACCATTTACTCCATCCTTTATACATCCCACATGTGGCATTAATGATTCAAATCACTTTGAGGGGGCGGTAGTCCGCACTTCCTAAAATGAAATTATCGCGTTTACCCATAATGGATATCGTAAAGTTTTTCCATAAATGAAAAATACATAAGCTTAAATAAACATAATATATATCATATATAAACATAGTGACATCTTAATGGCCACCTTTGAAGGTGTTATATGAGTGTTGAACAATCATCGTTTCGTGAGGCAGAAATTCGCCATCCATAGAAACAGTATGTTATTTAACCATTAGATGTAGGTGTGTGTAAGTGTAGCTCGAATCCTTCTTATAACAATATCCTAGTATATTGAGGATACTGGTGTTGTTACAAAAGAAATGAATAAAAAGATTTTAGGGGGTTGGAGAACCAAAATAAAACATAAGAACACAAGAGAAAACACTACCTTTAAAACTGGAAACTCTTTTTGATTTGAGCTCAAAGACTTCCTTGGGAAGACCTCTTCCCAAAGTGAGGCTTATAGGAGTAATAGAGGGAAGTTGAGAGAGTATTTTTGCAGAGGTTTTCTGAGCCAAAAGGCTTTAATGGTGTGAGTAAGGTGGTTGTGGTGGGGGCCTTTTATAAGAGGAGAGGAGGGGCACTCTTGGAATGTCCTGAAATGTTACTTTATTATATAATGTGTTTCGGATCTTAAAGGTCCCACACTTATATTTTTCGAGGATAAGGTGATAAGGGTTTGAAATATACTCATAAAATAGGTTTTTTACAAGTGTAAGTCTTATAGTTTACATTATCTTTTCATTTTATATAAATCGTTAATTAATGAGGTAATCACTGCATCATCATGGTGTCCTATAATATTTAATTTATTTAATGTCTAAAAATTATAAAAAAATATCATGATGTAGGAAATCTTTTTTTATTTCTAACTAATATTTATAGTAAAAAATATGACTTTTATAACCCCATTTAAAAATTGTTTTAGTAAAATAACTCAGGTTTGTGACATTTTTATTTTAACATTAAATAAAAAGTTTTTAATGTCATTTTCCTACCAAAGTGGCTCCATGAGATCCCAAAGTTTACCCATGGATTTTCTTGGTCGGTCATGACTCATCCAATAGGGGTAGGACAAGTGTAAAGGTATTTTCATATTTTTATAATATCATTTTTACCATAAATTTCACTAATTACCTTTAATCGCGATTAATAAAACTTAAAAGTTACTATTCACAAAAAATTATTTTAATCCCATTGAACCACATTTTAATTTATAATGAAAACCATGTATATCAGATTTTTGAAAATCAAATCACAGAAGTGGTAATGTTTCATTTAAACGAAAAAACAGTTTTTTAACTACGACTTAGTGGTTTCGCTATTCATCAAAAATTGAAGTTTTTCAGAACAATGCCAAAATTTCCCCCTATGCTATAATTGATATTCAGAATTCAAAAATGATGTTTATTTTAAAAAATTCCAAACATATAAGTTGAATTAATTAATTTTATAATTAATTCCTGTTGTCACAACAAATAACGTGTTTTTAAGAAACAATATATATCAAAAGATTGACAATTGTTTAGGTCCAATTTTAAGGTGAAATTAATTATAATGACCACCATTGGATAAAATGGTAAAAATATATTATAATTATAATTTAATGCCACTAAATATTATAATTTATCACTATAAATTATTTTTATTAAAAAAGTTGTTTTTAAGTATTTTTCACTATTCATAAAAAATTGGAAGTTCTCGGAAAATTACAAAAAATTCAACTTAGGATAATTTCGATATTAAGAATCAAAAAATGAAGTCCATTTTGAAATATAATATATATATAATTTCAAAAATTGGGTATTACTATTCATAATGGCTATTTTGATTGGTCACAGTGTGTTAGAATCTCGAACTTGCGTACAATGCAAGCTATTGTATTACTGAAATAGAAGCGTATCGTGAAAGATCGCGGTGTTACATTCTCCCCTCCTTCAATAAATTATGTCGCAATTTAAAATTTTTATTTGAAAATAAAAGGTTGAAAATAGAAAATACCTTTGTGGAAAACCCACATCGGAAATAAGGTTAATAAAAATATAACTATAAAAGAAATAAAGATAAGTACAATGGTCACCTGAGATAGCCCATACTAGGATTCTATGAAAATACGGACCTGGAAGAAAAAAAACCCATCAAGGTCTGATGGAGAGTTGTAGAAAACTGGATTAGGAGAAAGTTAACCATAAGAAAATCACAAACATGTGATTGGTTAAACGGTCATTGAATCCCCAGTTGGAAAAGTTAACCGGCAACGTTTTTGTTTTAAGTTACCTTTTATAAAGTTGAGGAATTTATTTAGGAGATTTACTAAGAACGTAAGGGAATATACATACATGTCATGTAGACTTTCATTCTTTAATAAATTTTTACCACAAACCCATCTTTCACTCTACAAGGTAATAGAACTCAAAAATATTCTATTTATCATAATTGTATAAGGTTCCAAATATTAACACATACCATTTAGATTAGGAAAAATTATTTGTAATAACCAGGGACTTCCTGTAGGCTGGTGGTAGGTAATAAAGGCCTGTCGCATTATGGTTGTGGGTTCGATTCCTGCAGCTTCGTCCGACACGACGGGTTATCCCCCGACCTGCAGGTTGTCCTTTTCCTAAAAATATAGTATTATAATATTCCAAAAGTAATCTTCAGAAATGTTTTAACCTTAAATGATACTATCCAAAGTTCAACTTAATCCATTCCAACATTTAAAGTTATCCAAAATACTTCTTTCCAACTCACAGTCCAAATTTTATAAGGAAGGTAAACCTAATGAAGATCCTTTTTTCCGCATAACAACATGTGAACACCTTCATCATGTATTATTTTAAAACACTACAACATCCTGAATTACCATAAATCCTTATTGATTACATTCATGATCCCTTATTTCTAATAGAATACAAGATATACTCCTTCTATCCAAAAATGTATACAAATCATTAATCAGTTTCATGGAAGTTAAGAATATCCAATATAATTTTCCCAAATCAATCATGTATTATTCCAAAATCAATATCTCGGTATCAGAACCATATTATGGTTTATCTTTCTCTCAACCATATAATTTCCAAAAATTTAACCTACTGTGGAGTCAGTTTTCTTGGTTCAACACAATCTCAAGTCCTTGATGAAATAGTACTGGAGTACAATCCTTATATACTCCATAATTATTATAACCAGTACATCATTGATACAACACTGAAATGACATAATTCTTTAATAACAACATAAGAACTCTAATCATTCCTCACCATCTGTGGTAGTATCATAACTTGATTATTATCTAATAACATCATTTGGGGCATACTCTGATGATTTGGAAATTGGTTTGCATAGTGTCCCCACTCTTTGTAGATAAAGCATTGTACATTTGAAACCTTTTTCTTACCTTTCCTGTCATGCACTTGGTGTCCTTTTTCTATACACATATAACAAACTCCCATTCCCTTCAGGCAAGTTCCAAGGTGTTTCTTCCCACAGTTATCACATATTGGAAAATTCTTCTCTCCCCTCGTCCCTTTATCCATCATTCTCTCTTCCATCCTTTTCTTCTCTTGCTTCGCTTCAAATCCATAGGACTTAGAGAATTCTTTACATATCTTATTAACACATGATACTATTTCTTCATATGTTGAGAACACATGGGAGAATATTTCCCTTCTAAATGTTGGCTTAATACCGTGAAAGATACGATCCTTCTTACTCTTTGGATCATACGTATTGCTGGAGTTCACATTCCTTTTACTGGGCTCCATTTCTATACAATGGAATAAACTAGGTTAGTTTATGAATTGCAACGAATAATTCCAAACTTGTAAAATACTTAACGTAAATTGAACGGTTTATGGATGTAATCCATAATCATAAAAATGTTTTATTTGAGGAAGTATATACTCATAAACCTTCATAGTTGTTTGTAAAGAAAATGAGAATTATCCTAAACATATCCCCCGAGAGTGTCGTAACCAAGAGTGCAGCAAGGCCCGTTGTCATGCACCAGTTCCCGTTCGAGTCTAGCTCAAAGCGGTGTTTTCAGGTTTTACCCCTAGGTACATCTGTGCCAGAGCCGCCTCTACCTACTTGTATCCAGACATGGATGTATTTCTCAGAAAACTCACAAAATCTCTATAATACCAAAATTATAGGAAGTTCTTCTATACTAATCCTCAAATTTTATCTTAGGTCTATGTGCTCTAATCAGAGATTATTTAAATATAGCTTACAAGGTTAGTACAAACATCCCTCTGATACCAACTGTAACGCTCCGAACCCAGTTACCCAGAGTCGGTGCATTGTTGCGTAACATTGGCATGATCACAAAAGCTCAAGTCTCAAAAGACAGATTAGTTTAGTAGCCTTGGAAACACTAGATACATTCATAAATGTTACATTACATCATAAAGTGAAAAACTACAATAACATATTCTCCATTTTCCACACTTAGATCCCCTTCAGACTATCCCTGTAGGTCATTCCTAAAATACTTCTTCACATCCTGGAAAAATTAAAACATTGAAAGGGGTGAGCTCAGATGCTCAGTAAGGATTACAATATAGCGGAAGCTTTTATAAATAAACATAAACATTAAAGGCAATGTATAACTAAACAAAAGCCTTTTAAACATGAACTTCAACATAATATGGCAAAAGTAAAATGAAATAATGCCATTTACTTATTCACATGGATATTCTACTGGTCGAATAATCACATTCAATATCAATAACCACTTTCATAATGATGGAATGCATAATGTCAGACTATCATAACCACGTATCCAAGGCCTCGTGCCAAGAATACAAATAAGATTTTTTCAAGGCCTCGTTCCAAGACACTAGTTTGTCTCATGAGACCTACCGATGCATCGAGGAGCTATAGCGGGCTCCACCCGTCACTTATTAAGTCCAATGCATTCCTCATATGAATATGTTTAAACATATCATAAATCATAACATAATCGTATCACATAAAACATGCATAAAGGAAACATAACATTTCCACATTTCAATCACAAGATATCAATAAAACACATTGATATAATAAAAACATTTTCAATACCATTTTCAATACCAAAATAAAAGAAAATTAAAACTTTGTAATTATTTTTCATTTAAAAAAAGTTATTGCTTGTAGAGGAAGCCGAAACTAAAATAATGGTCACGACGGTGGAGAAGCCGTTGTCGCCGCATACGTACGACAAGAAAAAAATTACCTTTTTTCTTTTTGTAAAACTCTTTATATAAAAATATTCCTTTTGAATAAATGTAAAAGTCAAAGGGGTTTATACACCGTATAAAAGAAATTTGTGTATAAAACAAAATATGCCTCAATGAATGGAGATTGAGATGAAGTCCCATAAAAAGATAATTTTTAAATAAAATATATCTATTATGTGTATTCACTATATGTACATATAGAGAAATTATAAATACAAGATAGGACATAATAATATCATGACATAATTTGAAAGTAGGAGATTAACTCAAAGAATGGATATTGGGTTAAGAAGTTCCCTTACCTCGTGTCCGACTTGACTCGACCACTCTTTAACCTCCTGAATAATAAACTAGAGTTAATCTCTACCTTCTTAAGAACCTTTTTCAAGTTCATTATTCCTTTTATATCACTTATTACCAGGTTATTATGTAATTATTTAAGTTAATAACGGTCGTTTTTTCGATCTTAGGTACTTGAGTAAAAAATAAACTTCTTATAATTACTCTTTGTTCATGTGGTAAAATATAAATAATTATATTAATGATGTAGATATCATACACATCATATATATCCAGTATATACATTCATTTATAATATTACATAACATTTAGAGGTAAGAAATGAAA
This sequence comes from Viscum album, assembly GCA_963277665.1. NCBI lineage: Eukaryota > Viridiplantae > Streptophyta > Magnoliopsida > Santalales > Viscaceae > Viscum > Viscum album. The sequence continues at coordinate 1,286,614,953 of OY728140.1, forward strand.
TGCACCGTTCATGGAGACGGTAAGCCGTACGTACGCACGAACGCTACATTCATTTATATTTCATATTTAATGGAATGAAGTAATAATTATATAAAGGTATAATATAATTCCAGTATAATATAATGTATAATACCATTTAATCCATCCTTTATACATCCCACATATGGCATTAACGATTCAAATCACTTTGAGGGGGCGGTAGTCCGCACTTCCTAAAATGAAATTATCGCGTTTAACCATAATGGAAATCGTAAAGTTTTTCCATAAATGAAAAATACAGAAGCTTAAATAAACATATTATATATCATATATAAATATAGTTACATCTTAATGGACACATTTTAAGGTGTTATATGAGTGTTGAACAATCATCGTTTCGTGAGGCAGAAATTCGCCATCCACAGAAACAGTATGTTCTTTAACCATTAGATGTAGGTGTGTGTAAGTGTAGCTAGAATAATTCTTATAAGAATATCCTAGTACATTGAGGATACTGTTTTTGTTATAAAATAAATGAATAAAAAGATTTTAGGGGGGTTGGAGAAGCAAAATAAAACATAAGAACACAAGAGAAAACACTACCTTTAAAATGGGTAACTCTTTTTGGTTTGAGCTCAAAGGCTTACTTGGGAAGACGTCTTCCCAAAGTGAGGCTTCTAGGAGTAAGAGAGGGAAGTTTAGAGAGTATTTGGGCAGAGGTTGGCCAAGCCAAAAGGCTTTGAAGGTGTGAGTAAGGTGGTAGTGGTGGGGGCCTTTTATAAGAGGAGAGGAGGGGCACTCTTGGAATGTCCTGAAATGTTACTTTATTATATAATGAGTTTCGGATTTTAAAGGTCCCACACTTATATATTTCGAGGATAAGGTGATAAGGGTTTGAAATATACTCATCCAATAGGTTTTTGACAAGTGTAAGTCTTAGATTTTACATTATCTTTTCATTTTATTTAAATCGTTAATTAATGAGGTAATCACTGCATCATCATGGTGTTCTAAAATATTTAATTTATTTAATGTATAAAAATTATAATAAAAATATCATGATGTAGTATATCTTTTTATCTTTATAACTAATATTTATAGTAAAAAAAAAGACTTTTATAACCCCATTTAAAAATTGTTTTAGTAAAATAACTCATGTTTGTGACATTTTTATTTTAACATTAAATAAAAAGTTTTTAATGTCATTTTCCGACCAAAGTGGATCCATGGGGTCCCCAAGTTGACCCATGGATTGTCTTGGTCGGTCATGACTCATCCAATAGGGGTAGGACAAGTGTAAAGGTATTTTCATATTTTTATAATATCATTTTTACCTTAAATTTCACTAATTACCTTTAATCACGATTAATTAAACTTAAAAGTTACTATTCACAAAAAATTATTTTAATCCCATTGAACCACATTTTACTTCCTAATGACAACCATGTATATCGGATTTTTGAAAATCAAATGACAGAAGTGGTAATGTTTCATTTAAACGAAAAATCAGTTTTTTAACTACCACTTAGTGGTTTCACTATTCATCAAAAATTGATGTTTTTCAGAACAATGCCAAAATTTCCCCCTAAGATATAATTGATATTACGAATTCAAAAATTATGTCTATTTTACAAAATTACTAACATATAAGTTGCATTAATTAATTTTATAATTAATTCCCGCTGTCACAACAAATAACGTGTTTTTAAGAAACAATATATATCAAAAGATTGACAATTGTTTATGTCCAATTTCAAAGTGAAATTAATTATAATGACCACCATTGAATAAAATGGTAAAAATATATTATAATTATAATTTAAGACCACTAAATAGTATAATTTATCACTATAAATTTTTTTTATTAAAAAAGTTTTTTTAAGTATTTTTCACAATTCATAAAAAATTGGAAGTTCTCAGAAAATTACAAAAAATTCAACTTAGGATAATTTCAATATCCCGAATCCAAAAATGAAGTCCATTTTGAAATATAATATATATATAATTTCAAAAATTGGGTATTACTATTCATAATGGCTATTTTGATTGGTCACGGTGTGTTAGAATCTGGAACTTGCGTATAATGCAAGCTATTATATTATTGAAATAGAAGCGCATCGTGGAAGCTCAGGGTGTTACATGTTCTGTGATGTGATTATTGTTTTAGAGATTATTGATTTTTGACTCATGGAATAGTAAGAAATGAGGGTTGAGTATATATGCATCATTCTAAAAACTCAAGATTACTTTGTTATATGCATAATTTTAGGCATGCATGAGAAAACAGGTTATGGTATGTTTTTGAACTTCAAATATTTCTCCTTTCTTGAGAAATTAAACTAAAAATGTACCGAATATGAAATTGAGAATTATGTAATGATGTAATATAAGAAAAAATGGGTGTTTAATGAGAAAATTGAATGATTAAAATGAGTTACCCTTTGTGAACCCTTACCTATATGTATAATGATTGCGGGTAGTTTTAGCACCTTGTTTTTTTCCATGTGGTAGGGTTTGGAAAAAAAAGACTTATTGTGGCTTATTGTGTTCACCTGTAAATTTGTTAATGTTAAGAAAAGTATCCTAAGGTGTGTGTTTGTCTTGTAGAGTTATTCATGTTGAGAGTATGACATGAGGACATGGCTAGAGATGATCCTCAGTTACTAGAACCTAAGGCACCGATAGTGTCAGGTGAGGAAGTTGGAGAGTAGTTCTGGGAGATCTTTGATCAGTTCATGAAATTCATGGAAAGGAACCTAGAGAAGGCCATGAAGAGTATGTCTGACATGATGAGGGATTTTCCATTTCATAATACTATAATTAATTTTGGAGATGATGGACTTGATGAAGTGTGTTCTATATTGAGTCAATCCAAACTATTCTTGACCACATAGAGACTCATACTAAGAAGAGTGTCAAGCATGATGCTTATATTCTAGGAGGATCAGTAAAGAATAAGTGGGACGTTCAAGCTCTGAATGGATAGTCTGATGGTATGTTATGGAAGGAATTATTGAAGAGATTCTTGGAGAACTTTTATCCAGAAACCCTAAGGAAAGAGAGAATAACTGAGTTCTTGATATTGAATCACTGGTGTGTCTGTAATGGACCATGCATGATGATTTAAAGATTTGTAGTTCTTTTCTCCAGCATTGGTAGTGGATGAGGATACTTCAGAAAACTGATTCCATGAAGGACTTAAGTATGAAATTATGTCCTAGGTGAACATATTCAGGCTGAAGAAGTTTTTATAAGTGGCGAATCAGGCTCTCATAGTTGAGGGGAACCTGAAGGAGGATTCCAGTGCATGAAATATGGTTTCTTCTGGATGATGAAAAGGTATGTATTCTATGAGTAGGAACTATATTTATGATAAATTTATCCATATAAGTGGAAAATAGAGTGGAAAGGGGGAAAATTCAGTTACCCAAGACCTTTTTCTAGTGATTTTCCACTAGCTCAGTTAGCTAGGCCACAATCATAGATATTTTCTATAGCGACCCAAGCATTTTATATAAAACATTTCATGATTTTAAGCATTATTAATCATCAGAGTACAAGCCAAGGATCGTTAAGTCTAGTGTCTTGGAAGACTGGGTACATATAACATAAAACATGGGGCTAAAAAACACTTCTTTATTTAATCTCCATAATGAGCTCCTAACTTTCTTTGAGCCCTTACATCTGCATAGGGTACCCTAGGGAACACATGAACAAAGGGATGAGCTAAAAATTCCCAGTAAGGTAATGAACATAAGGATACATCTCAAGCACATGAGTTAAGAGACATGTCATAATGATATCCAAAACATGAAACTTATGAAATCATTTAATATAAGCATGGGATCATATAAACATGGAATCATATAAATGTGGAAGAATCAAAAATCATATCTTTAGTATGGGTTAAGGATAACCTCCAATCCCGTTTCCCATTTTAGTATGGGTCAAGGCTAACCGCCAATCCCGTTCCCATTTTAGTACTGGTCAAGGATAACCACCAATCCCGTTTCACATCGCATCTCATGAGACTTAACCTTACCCAATGCATTGGAGTGCTATCTGGATGCACCCATCTCAAAATTTTCATAAATATTATTTCCACATAAATATTCTTACCACGTATACAATCATAAATAATCAACCATACACAAACATAAGAGCACCCATGGAAAGAATTGGGTACCACAATCATGACATGAATCATAACCAATGGGCATAACATGATAGTGTCCATGAAAGGAAATAATTAGAAAGTACATGGACATTCATAAGGTATTATAGGTATATAACATGGTAGGTGGTAACAAATAGAAGTGACATCACATAAGAAATGTATTTGAGAGACATTAGCATTAAAACATTTTTGTGTAGTTTTAAGGAAAACACTATAGAGCTTTTAAAATAGTAAAGAACAAATTATTTTATATAAAACCAGAATTGAACCATGAAGGTTTTCTGAATAAAATACTGAATTTACAAAGACATTGGTGTCTTAAAACAGAATATAGAGCGCACTTGAAATTGGGTAAAAGATCAGGAAGTTCCTTTAAAAGGAGTGTGTTTATTGGGAAGTATCGAGGAGAGATTCACTTAAAAGCATGTAAATCCCCAAAAGAGAATGAGATATGGATCGTAGAACATGAGTTTGGAGCATATAAACAGAATGTTTAAGTTAAACATAAAAAGAAAAGACAACTATATTTTGGTAAAAAAAAGATAGAACAACCCGAAGGAATAAAGGAAGTCCGGGTATAATCCATCATGGTTTATTGGCATGGTATTGGGTGTAACTAAGAGGGCTTGATGAGAGAGATAAGGGGTTTCTAATCACTTATAAAAAATTAGGGTGGTATGGGGAATGTGTATAAATGTACCCCATCACTTGGTTTTACACAAAAAGGCATAGCATAGAGAACAATCTTGATTAAGAGTAAAAAGGGGAGGATCCCTTACCTTAAATCCGTTGGTGTTCTCCACTTGTTATTAATGACCTGAATAAAAAAATTAGGCTTATTAATTAATAATTCCAGAACCTCTTATATATGTAATTTATTTATTATGACCCTTTTTTGTTCATTAAAATCCATTTTGATTAGTTATAAGGTTCAATTTCGTTGTTCGAGCTCGTTTGTTTACTTGGCTTTAAAAGACCGGTTCACTTATATTCAATTTTGGATTATATGAAAGATGAAAGTGGTTTTCCAGAATTGAAGTTATATTATTTAGTTCATATCCAGGAGATTAAATGGTTTTAATTTTAATTAGGTTACTTATAGTGATGTTGAATTATTACATATATAACCTTAGTGATAACCGTTTTTGTTATTTGGTGGGTTTGATTACAAAGAATGTGTTTTGATTTATAACATAATTCCATTTGTACCAAAGGATTAAAGAAACAAAAATAGGATATATTACATATATAATAATCTAGTTCAACCATAATACAAATGATTTCATGACCACAATTAAAGATAATAATAGAAATTGATAAATCGTTGTCCTTGAATGTGCTAAATTAGCACATCTCAAACAGTGCTTTCATTTATTTCAAATAAAAGGGTGGGGGAAAGGAGAGAAGATAATGAAATATACCACTATCATGAAGACATTCCAGTGCATGTATGTTACTCGATTTATCATACTATTATGGTGAAGGGAGGTGAGGAAAGAAATAAAAAAGAAAAGAACTTAAAAGATAAGATCAAATTGGGAAGATGAATTTACCTCTTGAGACCTCCTCTTTTGAGAACCTCTTAAGGGCAGAGGTTTTGGTATTTTGAGGAGGATGAGAGCTTTTGGATGTGGGGGAGTACCTTGGGGAGAGATTATGGCAGAATAATGGCAAGGCACAAGGCTTGAGAGGAGTGGACATAAGAGGGAGTGAAGGGGGGTTTTATACTGGAGGAGAGGAGGGATTTCATAATATTATAATCATTAATTTTTTATTTCATCCCAAGACAAGGAATAGTAAGTATTCCATGACCAAAAATAGTTATTTTATCATGTGATCCCGAACCAAGTGGTCTTACATCATCTGAACATCATCGATGACTCAATTAATCAATTATTTAGCATTTATTGTGAATTATCGGATTCTACTATTCATAAAAAAATTCAAGTATTTCAGAAAAATCCCAAAAATTAACCCTAGCCATTTTTCGATGTGCAGAATCCGAAAATTAAGTCTATTTTTCAAAAATAATTTTCTAAATATGATTATTTTAATATTTAATTAAAATATTAATTTATTATCAAAACTAGTTTTAAAACATTCATTAACTCATTCTAAACTATAGGTATATCATACTCCCAACATGAATGCAATTTTTATACCACCAAAGGTGAGGTTACAATTCATTAGGGTATACCACTATTCATAAGGGTATGCTAATATTCATTAGGGTAGTTTACTATTCATAGAAAATTATTTTTGTTTTATTAGACTCCAAAAAACATCTTAGACACAACCGTGTATGTCAGATTTTCAAAATTACAAACACAAAAGTGAAAAACTTAAGTTTAAAGGTCACTTATCACTTAGTAGTTCATTATTATATGATTTTATGGCATATTTTTGAGAAGGGAATTTCCATTAAAAACATTGGGTCATTACATTCTTCCCCCCTTAAGAAATTTCTCCCTTGAAATTTCATTTTACATTCTAGGAAAGAAACAGATGTGGGTACTTTTCCTTCGTTGCTTCCTCCAGTTCCCATGTTGCTTCCTCAAACTTATGGTTCCTCCAAAACACTTTGACAATATTGGTTGTCTTGTTGCGTAGAAACTTATATCTCCGATCTGGAATCTTTACTGGCTGCTCCTTATAGGAGAGACCATCTTCCAACTGCACCACCTCTGAGTTTAGTACATGTGAGGGATCAGGTATGTACTTCCTCAAGAGTGATACGTGGAAAACATCATGAACTCGATCCATATTTGGTGTAAGTGCAAGATGATAGTCCACAACTCCTATTTGGTCATGGATCTCAAAGGGGACAATATACCTTGGGTTTATCTTCCCTTTCTTCCTGTATCACATGACTCTCTTCCATGGAGATATTCGAAGGAAGATTTTATCTCCAACGTCGAACTCCAAGTACCTTCGACGGTTGTCAGCATAGCCCTTTTACCAACTTTGAGCAGATTTGATGTGTTTCTGTATGACTTGAACCTTTTCTGTCATCTCTTGAATAAGATCGGTTCCAAGTAGCTTTCTTTCTCCAACTTCATCCCAACAGGTTAGAGTTCTACATCGCTTTCCATACAGAGCTTCATATGGAGCCATCTGAATACTCGAGTGAAATCTATTGTTGTATGAGAACTAAACCAATAGAAGATGCTTATCCCATCCACCTTTTAATTCTAGAGAGAATGCTCTAAGCATATCTTCAAGTGTTTGAATAGTTCTTTTAGACTGGACATCAGTTTGAGGGTGATAGGCCGTGATGAAATTTAATTCAGTACTCAAAGAATGTTTATGGATCCTCCAGAATTTAGATGTGAACCTTGGATCATGGTCAGAGACAATTGAGATTGGAACATCGTGCAGTCTCACCACTTCCTTTACATATAAATTTACAATTTTTTCAAGTGAGAGATCTTCCTGAATAGTGATGAAATGGGATGTATTGGTGAGTCGATCAACCACAACCCATATCGAATTATTTCCCTTTTAAGTCTTCGGGATACCCGTGACAAAGCCCATATTAACATTTTCCCATTTCCACATGGGTATAGTAAATGTTTTCATTATACCTTTGAACTTTTGTCTCTCATCTTTAACTTTCTGACATACCAAGCACCTTGATATATATTCCACAATCTCCTTCTTCATGTTATCCCACCATAAGTGTTCTCAGAGATCACGGTACATTTTGGTACTCCCCGGATGGATAGAGAAGGTCGATCTATGTGCATCATTCAATAGCTCATTCTCTATCTCTAGATCAGATGGTACACATAATCATGTCCCAAATCTTACAACTTCTTCCTCATCAATTTTCAAATCTAAGGATTTCCCATTTTTAACAGCTTCCACCATTTTCTGAATTTCCACATCCTTTCTTTAAGCATCCTTTATTTTCTCCAAGAGGGATGGTTGAGCAATCATTTGAGAAAGGATTGATTATGTTCCTCACTTAATGATTCTAATTTATATCCTTTGAAAATCTAAGAAGATTGGATCCTTTTTAATTCTCATCATTGATAAAGATGCAAGATCCTTTATACTTAGAGCATCTGCCACATTGTTTGCCTTACTGGGATGGTAGTGGATTGAGCAGTCATAATCCTTGATGAGCTCTATCCATCTTCGCTGGTGCATATTAATCTTTTTCTGTGTGAATATATATTTGAGACTCTTTTGGTCAGTATATATCTCACATTTTCCCCATAGAGATAATGCCGCTAGATTTTCAATCCAAATATTATAGCCTCTAACTCCAGATCATGCGTTGGATAGTTTTGCTCATGGATTTTCAGCAGCCTTGAGGCTTAGGCTATCAATTTACCATTTTTCATTATAAAACAACCTAATCCTTTCTTAGAAGCATCACTATACACCACAAATAGTTCTCCACTTGAATGGAGTGTGAGTACCAGCGCAGTGATAAGCCTCTTTTTCAACTCCTTGAAATAGTCTTCACATTACTATGTCCAGACGAACTTTACTCCCTTCTGTGTTTGCTTGGTCATTGGGTTTGAAAATCATGAAAAGTTCTTTACGAATCGTCGATAATACCCATCTAGACCTAAAAACCAGCGGATCTTTGTTATAGAAGTTGGCCTTGGCCACTCTTTAATTTCCTTCGTCTTGGAAGGGTCCAAATATATCCCTTTCTTGATGATAACATGACCCAAAAATGATACTTCCTTCGTCCAGAACTTACATTTACTATACTTTGCATACAAATTCTCCCTTCTCAAAGTCTTTAACATAGTTTCCAAATGCTCCTCATGTTCCTACTTGACCTTGGAGTATATCAGAATATCATCAATAAAGACCACCAAAAATTTGTCAAGGTAATCTCTAAAGACTCTATTCATTAAATCCATCAATATTGCTGGAGCATTAGTGAGTGAGAAAGGAATCACTATGAACTCATAGTGTCCATAACTCGTTCGAAAGGAGGTCTTGGGAATATCTTCCTTCCTCACCTTTAGTTGGTGATATCCTGACCGAAGGTCCACCTTAGAGAAATAACTGGCCCCACGAAGCTAATTGAACAATTCATCTATCCGTAGAAGGGGATACTTGTTCTTTATAGTGATTTTATTGAGCTCACAATAATCAATGAAGAGACCCATTGATCCATCCTTCTTCTTGAAGAAGAGGACTAGATCACCCCACGGTGAAGCACACGAGCATATAAAACCCTTCTCCATATTCTCCTGTAACTGATTCTTTAGCTCTTCTAGATATATGGTGGCTATTCTGTAAGGTGTCTTCGAGATTGGCAGAGATCTAGGGATAAGTTCAATTGAGAACTCAACCTCTTGGTCAGGATGAAGACCAGGAAAATCTTTGGGGAATACATTATTGTAATCCCTCACGATGGGAATGTCTTCAAGAATGATTCTATCATTTGTCCCAATCATTTGAGCTAGATATGCTTTCTCACAAGGAAGAAATATCCAAACTTGAGACGAATATTCTAAAGGAGACTCATCTTTTTTCTCACAGTTGTAAAGAAACATAGGATGCTGAGGTATGTGAAAAGTGATCTACCTTTCCCAAAAATTGATGTTAGCCTTGTACAAAGATAGCCAATCCATTCCCAAGATAGCGTCGAACTCCACTAAAGGAAGTACGAAAAGATTTGCTGGGTGGTTCAGTCCACAAACATTAACCGGGGCGGAGTTATAAACCATGGATGCAATAATTTCCCCATTCGATGTTCTCACAGATAACTTTTACTCCAAATTTTGAGGTGGTGTTTGAATAGTTCTACCAAAATTTGACGATATGAAAGAATGAGTAGAACCAGAATCAAATAGTACGTTCTCTATTCTTGAATGAATAACCAACATATCTGTCACCACATCATTTTTCGGCTCCACCTCAACAGTAGTGATAGCATAAACCCTTCCTCATTTCCTTGGAGTTTGTTGCTGAATGCCTCCGACAACCCTCAGCTTAGGGAAATTTTTCGCATAATGCCCAAGATCCTTGCAGTTATAACACTGCACTGCAGGCTGAGTGTTGATCTGAACCTTCCTTTATTCTTCAACATTAGTGGGATTTTTGATATCCCTTCAGCATTTCTTGGAAAGATGACCAAACTTTCAACATTCGAAGCAATTCTTGGTTCCCTTGAGACAGTCACCAAGATGCTTCTTCCCACAATTTTTTCAAAGGGGAAAGTGACACCTCTTTCCATCATGGGATTTGTTTGATGAACCACCCATGTTGTTCTCCATTTTTCGCTTCTGGTCACAAGGCCCATGAGACCACTGAGAGTCTCCAATCTCCATTTCAACCTTGAGGGAACAATGTACAATATCCTCATAGTTGTCGAAGTCTCGAATAGCCAACACTTTTTGTAGACTCGGCTTTAGTCCACTAAAGAAGAGATCCACCTTGATTTTGGTGTTCATGAAAAAGCCATAGGTGTACCTTTCAATCCTTGTAAAGTTTGCTTCATATGCCCCGATAGAGTCATCTTCCTTCTGCTTGAGTCCAAGGAACTCTCTTTCTATCTTGATATGGAGGGTTCGAGGAAAATATTTATTGAAAAACATCCTCTTGAATTCATCCCAATCTATGGAATCAATTTCCTCTTGGGACTTTGTATTATTGATCAGTCTCCACCACTGATCAGCTTCCCCATCAAAATGATAGACTGCCAGTACAACTTTCTCTTCTTCCGAGCACTGGAGGACAGAGAAAATATTTTCAATGGAATTAATCCATTGTTCTGCGAGGAGGGGATCAGAAGACCCGCTAAACTTGGGAGGCCTTTTCCGCATGAAGGATTCTATGGAAACTTGCTCTTTCCATGGAGGAGGGGGATGTTCCACCTGATTCAAGTTATTATTCATAACTCGAGCCAGCTGGGCAAGTACTTACATGAAGTTTTATGCACCCGCTTCCGTCACATCAGGCACGTCATTAGGGAAATCATCACATTGCCTATCACATTGGTTATTGGAACATGTTATTCTATTTCCTGCTATTAACTATGAAAAAAAACTTATAATTAGAGGTCTTGAATACTTAGCTATTGAGCATAAAAAAGAAACTTTGAACATTAAAGGATAAAATTATAAAGAAGAAGTACATCCTAACTTGTGATTCATTAGGTTTATATCTAGGTTATCCTCAATATATTTCATAACTTATATTCTTATGGGATTTTTTGTCCCTTAATAATGGTTTGTACTAAGCTCATGAATCTACCGAAGCATATCCCCTGGGAGTGTCGTAACCAAGAGTGCAGCAAGGGCCATTATCGTGCACTAGTTCTTGTTCAAGTCTAGATCAAAGCGGTGTTTTTGGGTTTTACCCCTTGATACATCTGTGCCAGAGCCACCTCTACCTACTCGTATCTAAACAAGGATGTATATTATTGATAAACCACTTACTCTATACTCACCAAAATTTAGGACTGTTTTCTTATACTTAGTCTCATCCTTAAGGTTCTCACTAAGGTGCTCTATTCCTAATCTCCAAAAATAACTAGACCATCCTATGATACCAAATATAGAAATCCGAGCCTTTTATATAAAACATTTCATGATTTTAAGCATTATTAATCATCAGAGTACAAGCCAAGGATAGTTAAGTCTATTGTCTTGGAATACTAGGTATATATAACATAAAACATGGGGATAAAAAAACACTTCTTTATTTAATCTCAATAATGAGCTCCTAACTTTCTTTGAGACCTTACATCTACATAGGGTACCTTGGGGAACACATGAACAAAGGGATGAGCTAAAAATTCCCAGTAAGGGAATGAACATAAGGATATATCTCAAGCACATGAGTTAAGAGGCATGCCATAATGATATCCAAAGCATGAAACTTATGAAATAATTTAATATAAGAATGGGATCATATAAACATGGAATCATATAAAAGTGGCAGAATCATAAAACATATCTTTAGTATGGGTCAAGGATAATCTCCAATCCCGTTTCCCATTTTAGTATGGCTGAAGGCTAACTTCCAATCCCGTTTCCCATTTTAGTACAGGTCAAGGCTAACTGCCAATCCCGTTTCACATTGCATCTCATGAGACTTAACCTTACCCAATGCATTGGATCACTATCTGGGTGCAACCATATCAACATTTTCATGAATATTCTTGCCACATAAATATTCTTACCTCATATAAAATCATACATAATCAACCATACACAAACATAAGGGTACCCATGGAAATAATTGGGTACCACAATTATGACATGAATCATAACCAATGGGCGAAACATGATAGTGTCCATGTAAGGAAATAATTAGAAAATACAAGAACATTAATAAGGTATTATAGGCATATAACATGGTAGGTGGTAACAAATATAAGTGACATCACATAAGAAATGTATTTGAGAGACATTAGCATTAAAACATTTATGTGCAGTTTTAAGGAAAGCACTATAGATCTTTTAAAATAGTAAAGAATACATTATTTTATATAAGAACAGAATTGAACCATGAAGGTTTTCAGAATAAAAATACCGAATTTACAAATACATTGGTGTCTTGAAATAGAATATAGAGTGCACTTGAAATTGGGTAAAAGTACAGGAAGTTCCTTTAAAACGAGTGTGCTTATTGGGAAGTATCGAGGAGAGATTCACTTAAAAGCGTGTAAATACCCAAAAGAGAATGAGATATGGATCGTAGAACATGAGTTTGGAGCATATAAAAATAATTTTTACGTTCTACATAAAAATAACAGACAACTATATTTTGGTAAAAAAAAGATAGAACAACCCGAAGGAATAAAGGAAGTTCGGGTAGAATCCATCATGGTTTATTGGCATGGTATCAGATGTAAATAAGAGGGATTGATGAGAGATATAAGGGGTTTATAATCACTTATAAAACATTAGATAATTATGGGTAATGTGTATAAATTTACCCCATCACTTGGTATTACAAAAAAAGGCATAGCATAGAGAACAATCTTGATTAAAGGTAAAAAGGGAAGGATCCCTTACCTTAAATCTGTTGGTGTTCTTCACTTGTTATTAATGACCTGAATAAACAAATTAGGCTTATTAATTAATAATTAAAGAAACTATTCTATATGTAATTTATTTAATATGACCCTTTTTAGTTCATTAAAATCTTTTTTAATTAGTTACAAGGTTCAATTTTGTTGTTCGAGCTCGTTTGTTTACTTGGCTTTCAAAGATCGGTTTACTTATATTCAAGTTTGGATTATCTGCAAGAAGAAAGTGGTTGTCCAGAATATAAGTTATATTATTTAGTTCATATACAGGAGATTAAATGGTTTTAATTTTAATTAGGTTACTTAGAGTGATTTGGAATTATTACATATATAACCTTAGTGATAACCGTTTTTGTTATTTGGTGGGTTTGATTACAAAGAATGTGTTTTGATTTATAACTTAATTCCATTTGTACCAAAGGATCACAATACCAAAAATAGGATATATTACATATATAATAATCGGGTTAAAACATAACACAAATGGCTTCATGACCATAATTAAAGATAATAATAGAAATTGATAAACTGTTGTCCTTGAATGTCCTAAATTAGCACATCTGAAACGGTGCTTTCATTTATTTCAAAAAAAGGGTGGGGGAAAAGAGAGAAGATAATAAAATATACCACTAGAATGAGGAAATTAAATTACATGTATGTTATTGGATTTATAATTCTATTATGGTGAAGGGAGGCGAGGAAAGAAATAAAAAAGAAAAGAACTTAAAAGAAAAGATGAAATTGGGAAGAGGAATTTACCTCTTGAGACTTCCTCCTTTGAGAACCTCTTAAGGGGAGAGGTTTTGGTGTTTTGAAGAGGATGAGAGATTTTGGACGTGGGGGAGGACCTTGGGGAGATATTTGGGCAGAATAATGGAAATGCACAAGGCTTGAGAGGAGTGGAGAGAAGAGGGAGTGAAGGGGGGTTTTTATAGTGGAGGAGAGGAGGGATTTCATAATATTATAATCATTAATTTATTATTTCTTACCAAGACAAGGAATAATAAGTATTTCATGACCAAGAATAGTGATTTTATCATGTGATCCATAACCAAGTGGGATTACATCCGCAGAACATCATCAATGACTCAATTAATCCATTATTTTTCATTTATTGTGAATTATCAGATTCTACTATTCATAAAAAATTCATGTTTTTCAGAAAAATACAAAAAATTTACCCTAACCATTTTTCAATGTGTAGAATCCAAAAAAGAATTCCATTTTTCAAAAATAATTTTTTAAATATGATTATTTTAATATTTAATTAAAATAATAATTTATAACAAAACCAGTTTGAAAACATTCATTAACTCATTCTAAACTATAGGTATACCGTACTTCCAACATGAATATTTTTTTATACCACCATATATGAGGATACTATTCATTAGGGTATATCACTATTCATAAGGTTATGTTACTATTCATTAGTGTAGGTTACTATTCACATTTTTTTTGTTTTATTAGACTCCAAAAAACATCTTGAACACAACCGTGAATGTCAAATTTTTAAAATTCCAAACACAAAAGTGAAAAACTTATGTTTAAACGTAACTTATCTCTTAGTAGTTAATTATTATGTGATTTTATGGCATATTTATAAGAAGGAAATTTCCATTAAGAATATTGGGTCGTTACATTGTCCTTGACCACCAATGGGGTTCTTATCTTGAGGAAATATGGGACATCTGTAAAAGTTTTGTAGGAACCCATGACAAATGGGAAATGATTAGGCAGATAGATAGAATCAGAGTGTAAAAGGGGGATCTTCTACACCTTATGTAAAAAACATTTGGAGTTCTACTGGCCATGTTGGTAGAGGTAGTGGACATGAATATTTTGGGAAAGAGCACCCATATCAACTGGGTGGCACAACTTAGTGGAGTAATACTACATTACAGGGAAGAGGGTCATGATAGTTGTATGCAATGTAGCCTAAACTTATAGAAAGAAAGGATGGACCATCAATGGTGATAGTTACTATTAAGGTATCTTCTATATTATATAGTTCTTTATTTGATACTAGTGCCTCACAATACTTTATTTCTTCACAACTTGTGAATGTTTTGAGCCGTTTGATAGAGTTTTTGAGTAGGGTGTTCCTGATAGAAACACCTCCGGGGGTATGGTATAAAGACATATGTTTGTGTAAAGTATTTTCTCTCAAGGTTAGAGAGTACCATTTTATTTGGAATCTCTATATTCTAGACATGTTAAGATTTGACCTAATTATGGGTATGGATTTGTTAATAGTAAACTGAGCCCACATATATTTTTACTAGAGGAGAGAGACTTTTACATCTCCTAAGGGTTACTAGTATATTCACCATGGAGAGTGGAATATCTAGGTGGGATAAGAAGGGAAAATTACATTGCAACTAGGAGAGCTCACAACCTAGTTTTCTAGTTTATTACTGGATGATATAGGTGTTAAACAAGATGTTTTTCAACATGTGGTTGACCAGTTTCATGATGTTTTTCTTATAGATTTCTCAGAATAGACACCAGAGGTAGATGGGAAATTTACTATTGATCTCATACTGGGGGTTGAGCCAGTTTCTATTCCACTTTATACAATGACAACGATAGAGTTTCAGGATCTCAAGACATAGGTGGAGGAGTTGGAGGATAAGTGGTTTATCTGACCGAGTATGTATCCTCGGGGTTCTCTCTTGTTTTTTTCTAAGAAGGATGATGAGAGTTTGTGTTTTTGGGTTGACTACCCAAATTTGAAGTGGATTTCATTGAAGAATCAATATCCTCTTCCATGTATCAATAACCTTTTTGACCAGTTAAGAGGAGTACATGTTTTATCAATGATTGACTGGAGATCAAGGTATCACCAGTTGAATGTTAGAAATATTGATATACCGATGAATGCTTTCAGAAGAAGGTATAGCCTATATGAGTTCGTCATAATTCCATTTTGTTTGAAGAACACACTGGTAGTTTTATGACCTTGATGAACGGAATCTTCAATCCGTACCTATATTAGTTTGTGGTATTGTTTTTATATGACATCTGGGTATACTCTAAGACTCATAACGATCATGTACAACATCTTGACATCATTATGAGTGAACTAAGATAGCATCAAAAATATTATAAGCTATATCTATGTCATTTTTGGATTGTTCATGTAAAATTATTTGGTCACATCATCTCAGAGGAAAGTGTATTAGTGGGCCCAGAGAAGGTACATAGAGTTGTATATTGGTAGAATCCAAACAATGTTTTTGATATCTATTTCTTTTTGGAATTATATGGATATTATCAAAGGTTCATCCATGATTTTTCTGGATTTGCAGTGCTGCTTTCGGGCTTGATATAAAGGCAGATAAAGTTTGATTGGTCTGGAGCATGTGATAATACTTTCCATGAGTTGAAGGAACGCTTGACATCAGCACTGATCTTGGTCCTAACTAATCCAGGTGATGAGTATACAATGTATTATGACTCTTCTAGGATAGGGCTTGAAGTAGTGTTGATACATGGAGATTGATTTGTAGAGTATGGGTCTTGGTATTTGAGCCCACATGAACAAATCTACCCTATGCCCAACCTTGTTTGGATGCATTGGTTTATGATTTGAAGTGTTGGAGACATTATTTTTTGGGAGAAAAGTATCTAGTGTATACCGATCAAAACATTTTGAAGTATATCTTTTCCCAGAGAGATTTGAATCTTCAGCAGTGAAGGTGGATTAAGTATACACAGTTTTTTGATTTTGAGCTATCATATATTCATGGGAAAGGAAATTTTGTTGCTAATTATTTGAGCAGGAAAACTCAGAATTAGGATTTTTGAGAGTCTAGTATTGAGTTGAATATGAAGAATTTACTAGATAGGATACACATTTCTATTCAGGAGTGCCAATATAAGATGAATTTGGTAAAAGTTTCAGTTGACTCTACACTTTTGAGACAGATTAGAGACAGGCAATATGAGGATATAAAATATTTGACATTGAGGGAAGGCCTTGAAGGTGGGGAATCACCATATAATTTGAGAATACATGAATATGGGATCATCTATATCAGTAATCATGTAGTTTTTCTTAAAAGTATATGGGAGGAGCTGATATGTGAATTTTGTTACTTGAATTGGGCGGTACATCCTTGTGTGATCAAAATGTACAATGACCTACAACAATAGTTTTGGTGGTTTGTCCTGGAAAATGAGATAGCAGGTTTTGTGATATGATTTTACACATGTCAATAGGTAAAGGATGAGCATCAATAACCCAGTGGTTTATTGAAGTTGTCGAAAATTTCATAATAGAAGCGGGATGATGTGACTATAGATTTTGTAGTGGGTCTCCTGAGGATGCCTGAGAAGAATGTCACTATTTGGGTGATTATGGATCGAATGAAAAAGGCAGAAAATTTATTACCAATATGGGAGACTTTATTAGTGGATTTGTTAAGATAACTATATGTTTAGAAGATATTCTATCTATATGGGGTTCCATAGACTATTGTTTCACTCTGCGATTCACTTTTTACTTCACATTTCTCTAAGTTCATACAAAAGATGCATGGTACGTAGGTTTTTTTGAGTATGTATTTCCACCCCTTGATAGATGGGAAGTATAAGTGCACTATTTAGGTACTTGAGGATATAGTGCAATAAATGGTTCTTTCCTTTGGGGGGTCTTGGGAGAAGCACATATCTTTTTTGGAGTTTTCCTATAACAAAAATTATCAGAAAAAATATTCATGGCACCATATGTGGAACTTTATTATAGGACATGTAGATCACCTCTATAATTGATGAAGGTTGGTGAGTCTGATATCTTGGTACTAAGTCTCATACAATAGAAATTAGAGAAAGTTCAGCTGATTCAGAAATGAATGGATATGGCTTAGAGTATACAGAAGTCATATGTTGATAGACGTCACAACCCCTAGAGTTTATAGAGGGTGATCATGTATTCATACATGTGTCACAGATATTAGGTCACCACGGGATAGAGAGATAGTGTAAGTTGTCACCTAGGCTCATTGGACTATTTGAGGTTGTAGAGATATTTAGACTGGTGGTGTACCGATTGGATCTTCCACAGAGATACAGTTCTATGCATGATATTTTCCATGTGTCATAACTATAATGGTATCGCCCCAACCCTTATCATGTGATTGATGCGGATGATTTTGAGCTTGAGAGAGATGTTTCCTTTAAGGATCATCTGATACGTGTGTTGGATCACAGTGATAAAGTGTTGTGGGAAAATACTATGCTGATAGTTTGAGTATTGTTGAAACATGGATGGGTTCAGGTGGAAACATAGGAGAGAGAAGCAGATATGAGGGCTTAGTGGTCTAATCTTTTTGACTCTGAATCGTAGAGATACTTGGGAGTAAACTCGAGGATGTGCTGTTATAAGGTATAGAGATTTTAAGATCCCATCATTTTCTGAGTACATATCTTTAAGTGTTTTATGGGTTCTCGTTGAGATGAGAAACTTTAAAAGAGGTTCAGATTGTTTAAAAGGAGAGTGACCTGGAAAATAAACTATAGAACATTTACACATCATGTAAAGGGATTACACATCATGTAATTGTTCAAGGTTTAATAAAATAAATTCAAGGCAATGGGTTTTTTCAGTGTATTCCATTAAAAATATTTACATGACATGTAATCACATTACACACCATGTAAATGCCCGACCAGATGTTTTAAACTTGCAGTGTGACTGAATTTTCAATTTTTTCAGCTACATATCCCCACCTCTGACCCTAGGTTGAATCTTAGTAGATTTAGAGAGATTTATTCATCTATGATTATTGTGGATTGGTGCTGAATACCAGATCTCTTCTGTAGTTGTTGATTCGACCATCTTATATCAATTGGGGTTTTCCATTGGTGTGTGTTCTTCATCAATTTTGAGGTAGGTGGTCTATAATCCAAATCCCAAAGTCTTGATTTCATTTATGTGTATGTAATTGTGTAATTGATATTAGATGTTTAAAAATTGAGTTTTTGGTTGATTTAATTTGTAACGCCCCGACCCAAGTTACCCAGAGTCGGTGCATTATTGCGTAACATTGGCATGATCACAAAAGATCAAGTCTCGAAAGACTGATTATTTTAGTAGCCTTGGAAACACTAGATACATTCATAAATGCTACATTACATCATAAAGTGAAAAACTACAATAAAAAAGTCTCCATAGTCCACACTCATATCATCTTCTGACTATCCCTATAGGTCATTCATAAAATACTTCTTCACATCCTGGAAAATATTAAAACATTGAAATGGGTGAGCTCAGATGCTCAGTACGGATAAAAATATAGCGGAAGATTTCATAAGTAAACAAAAACATTTAAGGAAATGTATAAATAAAACAAAAGCCTTTTAGACTTAAATTTCAACATAATATGGAAAAACCAAAATGAGATAATGCCATTTACTTATTCACATGGATATTCTACTGGTCGAATAATCACATGCAATATCAATAACCACTTTCATAATGATGGAATGCATAATGCCAGACTATCATAACCACGTAGCCAAGGCCTCATGCCAAGACCACAAATAAAATTTTGTCAAGGCCTCATGCCAAGACACTAGTTTGTCTCATGAGACCAGCCGATGCATCGAGGAGCTATAGCGGGCTCCACCTGTCACTTGTTAAGTCCAATGCATTCCTCATATGAACAGGTTTAAACACATCATAAACCATAACATAATCGTATCACATAAAACATGCATAAAGGAAACATAACATTTCCATATTTCAATCACAAGATATCAATACAACACATTGATATAATAAATACATTTTCAAAACCATTTTCAAAACCAAAATAAAATAAAATTAAAAATTTGTATTTATTTTTCATTTACAAAACAATTTATGGCTTGTAGAGGAAGCCGAAACTCAAATAATAGTCACGGTGGCAGAGAATTCGTTGTCACCGTATACGTAAGAAAAAATATTCTTTTTGTCGTTTAGTAAAAATGCTTTGTATAAAAAGATTATTTTTGAATAAAATTAAAAGTCAAAGGGGTTTATACACAGTATAAAAGAAAGTTGTGTATAAAATAAAATATGTATCAATAAAAGGAGATTGAGACGAATTCCTTACAAAGATAATTTTTTTTAATAAAATAGACTTATTATGTGTATTAACTATAAGTACACATAAATAAAGTACAAATACAAGATAGGACATAATAATATCATGACATAATTTGAATGTAGGAGATTAACCCAAAGAATGGAAATTGGGTTAAGAAGTTCCCTTACCTCGTGTCCGACTTGACTCGACCGTTCTTTAACCTCCTGAATAATAAACTAGAGTTAATTTATAGTTTTTAAGAACCTTTTAGAAGTTTATTAATCCTTTTATATCACTTATTACCATGTTATGAACATTATGTAATTATTTAAGTTAATAACGGTCATTTTGTTGATCTTTGGTACTTGAGTCAAAAATAAACTTCTTATAATTATAAGTTGTTCATGTGGTGAAATATACATTATATCCAGAATTATGTTCATGATTTAGATATCGTCTATATCATATATATCCAGTATATACATTCATTCATAATATTACGTAACATTTAGAGGTAAGAAATGAAATGCACTGTTCATGGAGACGGTAAGCCGTACGTACAAATGAACACTACTTTCATTTCTATTTCATATTTAATGGAATGAAATTATAATTATATAAAGGTATAATATAATTCCAGTATAATATAATGTATATTACGATTTACTCCATCCTTTATACATCCCACATATGGCATTAATGATTCAAATCACTTTGAGGGGGCGGTAGTCCGCACTTCCTAAAATAAAATTATCGCGTTTACCTATAAAGGAAATCATAAAGGTATGCCATAAATGAAAAATACAGAATCATAAGGAAAACAAAAACATAATATATATCATATATAAAAATAGTGTCATCATAATGTCCACCATGATAGGCGTTAAAAGAAAATTAAACAATCATCGTTTCGTGAGGCAGTAATTCGCCACCCACAGAAACTGTATGTTCTTTAACCATTAGACGAAGGTGTGTGTAAGTGTAAATAAAATACATCTCATAACAAAATCCTAGTATATTTAATATACTGGTGTTTTTACAAAATAAAATAATAAAAAGAGTTTAGGGGGTTGGAGAAGAAAAATAAAACAAAACAACATTAGAGAAGACATTACCTTAAAATCGGGTAACTCTTTTTGATTTGAGCCAAAGGCTTTCTTGGGAAGACTTCTGTCCAATGTGAGGCTTCTAAAAGTAAGGGAGGAAAGTTGGGAGAGTATTTGGGCAGAATTTGGCCGAGCCAAATGGCTTGAAAGTGTGAATAAGGTGGTAGTTGTGGGGGCCTTTTATAAGAGGAGAGGAGGGGTACTCTTGGAAAGTAATGAAATGTTACTTTATTATATAATGCGTTTTAGATTTTAAAGGTCCCAAAATTATATTTTTCAAGGATAAGGTGATAAGGGTTCTAAATATACTCATCCAATAGGTTACATTATCCATCCATTTTATTAAAATCATTAATTAATGAGGCAATCGCTGCATCATAATGGTGTCATTAAAAATTTAATTTATTTAATGTCTAAAAATTATAAAAAAATACCATGATGTAGGAAATATTTTTATCTTTCCAATTAATATTTATGGTCAAAAAGTTTACTTATATAACCCCATGTAATAATTGTTTTAGTAAAACAACTCATGTTTGTGACATTTTTATTTTAACATTAATTAAAAAGTTTATAATGTCATTTTACTACCAAAGTGGCTGCATGGGGTCCCCAAGTTGACCCATGTATTGTCTTGGTCGGAAAAGACTCATCCAATAAGTGTAGGACAAGTGTAAAGGTATTTTTATATTTTTATAATGTCATTTTGACATTAAATTTCACTAATTACCATTAATTGTGATTAATTAACATAAAAGTTACTATTCACCAAAAAATTATTTTAATCCCATTGAACCAAATTTTACTTCCTAATGAAAACCATGTATGTCAGATTTTTGAAAATCAAACCACAGAAGTGGTAATGTTTCATTTAAACAAAAAAATAGTTTTTTAACTACCACTTAGTGGTTTCACTATTCATCAAAAATTGAAGTTTTTCAGAACAATGCCAAAATTTCAACCTAAGCTATAATTGATATTCTAAATTCAAAAATGATGTCTATTTTACAAAATTCCAAACATATAAGTTGAATTAATTAATTTTATAATTAATTCCCGCTGTCACAACAAATAGAGTGTTTTTAAGAAATAATATATATCAAAAGATTGACAATTGTTTTTGTCCAATTTCAAAGTGAAATTAATTCCAATGACCACCATTGGATAAAATGGTAAAAATATATTCTAATTATACTTTAAAACCACTCAATAGTATAACTTATCACTATAAATTATTTTTATTAAAAAAGTTGTTTTTAAGTATTTTTCACTATTCATAAAAAATTGGAATTTCTCAGAAAAATACAAAAACTTCAACATAGGATAATTTTGATATCCCGAATCCAAAAATGAAGTACATTTTGAAATATAAAATATATATAGTTTCAAAAAGTGGGTATTACTATTCATAATGGCTATTTTGATTGGTCACTTTGTGTTAGAATCTCGAACTTGCGTACAATGCAAGCTATTGCATTATTGAAAGAGAAGCGTATCGTGGAAGATCGGGGTGTTATATTCTCCCCTCCTTCAATAAATTGCATCCTCGCAATTTGAAATTTTTTATTGAAAATAAAAGTTTGAAAATAGAAAATACCTGTGTGGAAAACCCACATCGGAAATAGGGTTAAGAAAAATATAACATTAAAAGAAAGAAAGAGAAGTACAAAGGTCACCGAGATAGCCCATACTAGGATTAAATGAAAATATGGATATGGAAGAAAAACAAACCATCAAGTTCTGATGGAGAGTTGTAGAAAACAGTATTAGGAGAAAGTTAATAATAATAAAGTCACAAACTTGTGATTGGTTAAACAATCATTGAATCCCCAGTTGGAAAAGTTAACTGGAAAAGTTTTTGTTTTAAGTTACCTTTCTTAAAGTTGACGAATTTATTTAAGAGATTTACTAAGAATGTAAGGAAATATACAAACTTGTCATGTAGACTTTCATTCTTTAATAAATTTTTACCACAAACCCATATTTTACTCAAAAAGATAATAGAACTCAATAATATTATATTTATCCTAATCGTACAAGGTTCCAAATATTAACAAATACCATTCAGATTAGGAAAACTATTTTGTAATAACCAGGGACTTCCTATAGGCTAGTGGTAGGTAATAAAGGCCTGTCACACTATGGTTGTGGGTTCGATTCCTATAGCTTTGTCCGACGCGACGGGTTATCCCCTAACCTGCAGGTTGTCCTTTTCCAAAAAATATAGTATTATAATATTCCAAAAGTAATCTTCAGAAATGTTTTAACCTAAAACAATACTATTCAAAGTTCAACTTAATTCATTCCAACATTTATAGTTATCCAAAATACTTTTGTCCAACTCACAGTCCAAATTTTATAAGGAAGGTAAACATAATGAAGATCCTTTTTTCCGCGTAACAACATGTGAACACCTTCATCATGTATTCTTTTAAAACACTACAACATCTGGAATTACCATAAATGCTTATTGATTACATTCATGATCCCTTATTCCTTATAGAATACTAGATATACTCCTTCTATTTAAAAATGTTTACAAATAATTAATCTGTTTTAAGAATATCCAATATAATTTATCCAAATCAATCATATATTATTACAAAATTAATATCTCAGTATCAGAACTGTATTATGGTTTATCTTTCTCTCAACCATATATTTTCCAAAAATTTAACCTGCTGTGGAGTCACTTTTCTTGGTTCCACAAAATCTGAAGTCCTTGATGAAATAGTACTGCAGTACAATCCTTATATACTCCATAATTATTATAACCAGTACATCATTAATACAACACTCAAATGACAAAATTCTTTAATGACAACATAAGAACTCTAATCATTCCTCCTCATCTGTGGTAGTATCATAACATCATTTAGGGCATACTCTGATGATTTGGACATTGGTTTGTGTAGTGTCCAAACTTCTTGCAGATGAAGCATTGTACATTTGAAACCTTTTTTCTTACCCTTGCAGTCACGCACTTGGTGTCCTTTTTCTCCACACTTATAACAAACTCCCATTCCCTTCAGGCAAGTTCCAAGGTGTTTCTTCCCACAGTTATCACATATTGTAAAATCCTTCTTTTCCCTCATCCCTTTATCATTCATTCTCTCTTCCATCCTTTTCTTCTCTTTCATCCCTTCAAATCCATAAGACTCAGAGAATTCTTTACTTATCTTATTAACACATGATACTATTTCTTCATATGTTGAGAACACATGGGAGACTATTTCCATTCTAAATGTTGGCTTAATACTGTGAAAGATATGATCCTTCTTACTCTTTGGATCATACGTATTGATGTAGTTCACATTCCTTCTACTGGGTGCCATTTCTATACAATGGCATAAACTAGATTAGTTTATGAATTACAATGAATATTTCCAAACATGTAAAATACTTAATGTAAATTTAATGGTTTATTGATATAATCCACAATCATAAAAAATGTTTTCTTTGAGGAAGTGTATACTCATAAACAATTGATAATGGTTTGTAAAAAAAATGAGAATTATCCTAAGCAAGTCCACAGGGAGTGTCGTAACCAAGAGTGCAGCAATGCCCATTGTCGTGCACCAGTTCCCGTTCGAGTCTAGCTCAAAGCGGTGTTTTCAGGTTTTACCCCTAGGTACATCTGTTCTAGAGCCGCCTCTACCTGCTCGTATCCAGACAGAGATTTATTGTTCGGAAAACTCACAAAATCTCTATAATACCAAAATTCGAGGAAGTTCTTATATATTAATCCTCAAAGTCTATCTTAGGGATATGTGCTCTAATCAGAGTTTATCTAAATCTAGCTTCCAAGGTTAGTACTAAACTGCCTTTGATACCAACTGTAACGCCCCGACCCCAGTTACCCAGAGTCGGTGCATTATTGCGTAACATTGACATGATCACAAAAGATCAAGTCTTGAAAGACCGATTAGTTTAGTATCCTTGGAAACACTAGATACATTCATAAATGTTACATTACATCATAAAGTGAAAAACTACAATAAAAAAGTCTCCATAGTCCACACTCATATCCTCTTTTGACTATCCTTCCAGGTCATTCATAAAATACTTCTTCACATCGTGGAAAATATTAAAACATTGAAAGGGGTGAGCTCAGATGCTCATTAAGGATAAAAATATAGCGAAATCTTTCATAAGTAAACATAAACATTTAAGGCAATGTATAACTAAAAAAAAATCATTTTAAACTTGATTTTCAACACAATATGGAAAAAGTAAAATGATATAATGCCATTTAGTTATTCACATGGATATTCTACTGGTCGAATAATCACATGCAATATCAATATCCACTTTTATAATGATGGAATGCATAATGCCAGACTATCATAACTAGGCAGCCAAGGCCTCGTGCCAAGACCACAAATAAAATTTTGTCAAGGCCTCATTCCAAGACACTAGTTTGTCTCATGAGACCTGCCGATGCATCGAGGAGCTATAGCGGGCTACACCCGTCACTTGTTTAGTCCAATGCATTCCTCATATGAACAGGTTTAAACATATCATAAACCATAACATAATCGTATCACATAAAACATGCATAAAGGAAACATAACATTTCCATATTTAAATCACAAGATATCAATACAACACATTGATATAATAAATACATTTTCAAAACCATTTTCAATACCAGAATAAAATAAAATTAAAACTTTGTATTTATTTTTCATTTAAAAAAAATTTATGGCTTGTAGAGGAAGCCGAAACTCAAATAATAGTCACGGCGGAAGAGAAGTCATTATCACCGTACACGTAAGAAAAAACATTCTTTTTTTCGTTTAGTAAAAACTCTTTGTATAAAAATATTCCTTTTGAATAAAATTAAAAGTCAAAGGGGTTTATACACAGTATAAAAGAAAGTTGTGTATAAAATAAAATATGTCTCAATAAAAGGAGATTGAGACAAAGTCCTTACAAAGATTTTTTTTAATAAAATATGCTTATTATGTGTATTCACTATAAGTACAAATAAATAAAGTACAAATACAAGATAGGACATAATAATATCATGACATAATTTGAATTTAGGAGATTAACCCAAAGAATGGAAATTGGGTTAAGAAGTTCCCTTACCTCGTGTCCGAATTGACTCGACCGTTCTTTAACCTTCTGAATAATAAACTAGAGTTAATTTATAGTTTCTTAAGAACCTTTTCGAAGTTTATTATTCCTTTTATATCACTTATTACCATGTTATGAACATTATGTAATTATTTAAGTTAATAACGGTCATTTTGTCGATCTTTGGTACTTGAGTCAAAAATAAACTTCTTATAATTATAATTTGGTCATGTGGGGAAATATCCATTATATCCAGAATTATGTTCATGATGTAGATATCGTATATATCATATATATCCAGTATATACATTCATTCATAATATTACGTAACATTTAGAGGTAAGAAATGAAATGCACCGTTCATGGAGACCGTAAGCCGTACGTACGAATGAACGCTACTTTCATTTCTATTTCATATTTAATGGAATGAAATTATAATTATATAAAGGTATAATATAATTCCAGTGTAATATAATGTATAATACCATTTACTCCATCCTTTATACATCCCACATATGGCATTAACGATTCAAATCACTTTGAGGGGGCAGTAGTCCGCACTTCCTAAAATAAAATTATCGCGTTTACTCATAATGGAAATCATAAAGGTATGCCATAAATGAAAAATACAGAATCATAAGGAAAACAAAAACATAATATATATCATATATAAAAATATTTTCATCATAATGTCTACCATGATAGGCGTTAAAAGAAAATTGAACAATCATCGTTTCGTGATGCAGTAATTCGCCACCCACAGAAACAGTATGTTCTTTAACCATTAGACGAAGGCGTGTGTAAGTGTAAATAAAATCATTCTCATAAAAAAATCCTAGTATATTTAAGATAATGGTGTTTTTAAAAAATAAATTAATAAAAAGATTTTAGGGGGTTGGAGAAGAAAAATAAAACAAAACAACATTAGAGAAGACATTACCTTAAAATCGGGTAAATCTTTTTGATTTGAGCCAAAGGCTTCCTTGGGAAGACTTCTGCCCAAAGTGAGGCTTCTAGGAGTAAGGGAGGAAAGTTGGGAGAGTATTTGGGCAGAAGTTGGCTGAGCCAAATGGATTGAAAGTGTGAATAAGGTGGTAGTTGTGGGGGCCTTTTATAAGAGGAGGGGAGGGGTACTCTTGGAAAGTAATGAAATGTTACTTTATTATATAATGCGTTTCGGATTTTAAAGGTCCCAAACTTATATTGTTCGAGGATAAGGTGATAAGGGTTCGAAATATACTCATCCAATAGGCTTTGTAAGAGTGTAATTCTTAGATTTTACATTACCCATCGATTTTATTAAAATCGTTAATTAATGAGGCAATCGTTGCATCATAATGGTGTCATTAAAAATTTAATTTATTTAATGTCTAACAATTATAAAAAAACTACCATGATGTAGGAAAGCTTTTTATATTTCCAATTAATATTTATGGTCAAAAAGATAACTTATATAACCCCAGGTAATAATTGTTTTAGTAAAAAAACTCATGTTTGTGACATTTTTATTTTAACATTAAATAAAAAGTTTTTAATGTCATTTTACATCCAAAGTGGCTCCATGGGGTCCCCAAGTTGACCCATGTATTTTATTGGTCGGCCAAGACTCATCCAATAAGTGTAGGACAAGTGTAAAGGTATTTTTATTTTTTTATAATGTCATTTTTACATTAAATTTCACTAATTACCATTAATTGCGATTAATTAACATAAAAGATATTATTCACCAAAAAAATATTTTAATCCCATTGAACCACATTTTACTTTCTAATGAAAACCATGTATGTCGGATTTTTGAAAATCAAATCACATAAGTGGTAATGTTTCATTTAAACAAAAAATTAGTTTTTTAACTACCACTTAGTGGTTTCACTATTCATCAAAAATTGAAGTTTTTCAGAACAATGCCAAAATTTCACCCTAAGATATAATTGATATTACGAATTAAAAAATGATGTCTATTTTACAAAATTACAAACATATAAGTTGCATTAATTAATTTTATAATTAATTCCCGCTGTCACAACAAATAGCGTGTTTTTAAGAAATAATATATATCAAAAGATTGACAATTGTTTTTGTCCAATTTCAAAGTGAAATTAATTCCAATGACCACCATTGGATAAAATGGTAAAAATATATTCTAATTATACTTTAAAACCACTCAATAGTATAACTTATCACTATAAATTATTTTGATTAAAAAAGTTTTTTTAAGTAATTTTCACTATTCATAAAAAATGGGAATTTCTCAGAAAAATACAAAAAACTCAACATAGGATAATTTTGATATCCCAAATCCAAAAATGAAGTAAATTTTGAAATATAAAATATATATAGTTTCAAAAAGTGGTTATTACTATTCATAATGGCTATTTTGATTGGTCGCGGTGTGTTAGAATCTCGAACTTGTGTACAATGCAAGCTATTGCATTATTGAAAGAGGAGCGTATCGTGGAAGCTCGAGGTGTTACATAATTAATTTGGTGAATTAATTAATTGAGTTTAAATGTGAAATTGGGGTTATTGTAATTCTATATTTTGAATAATTAATTGATGAATTAATTATAGGTTAATGATATTGTGATTTGAATAATTAATCGATGAATTAATAATGAGATTATTGGTAGGGTAGATTTTGATTAACTAATGGGAATTTAATTAAGGGAATTGATATGATTAATTAATTGATGAGTTAATGAATGGGATTGATATGATTAATCAATTGTTGAGTTAATCAATGATATTGATACGATTAATTAAATTTTTAGTTAATTAATGGGATTAAGATGATTAATTAATTGTTGAGTTAATTAATGGGATTGGGATGATTAATTAATTGATGAATTAATTAATAGAATGATCTTGAAATGATTAATGGTAACAATGGAATTCATATGTGATATTAAAATAAATAATGGTAAAAATGGAATTCATATGATAATTGAGATATAGAATGGTAAAAAAGTCATTCTGAGATATGACATGAGATATAGAATGGTAATAGTGTAATTTGAAGACATTATACCCCTTAGAGATTTTTTATAATCTAGCATGGGCCAAAGAAGGTATTGAGCTTCAGGTATCATTAGGAACCCAAGGGTTTATGTGGTTAAATAAAAAATAATTTATAATATGATAACTATTTACTTAGGTATTGTGTTTATTTATTTATACAAATACATACACTATTATTGACTGAATATTGTTTTATATTCCCTTGGTGGTGGCCCACTGAGTTGTACTCACACCATAATCAGGCTTATATATTGGTACCCAAATAGAGTTCATGGTTGTAGGATAGGTTAATGAAAAATACCATGTGTTAGATAGATGATTTGGGGATGGAGTGTGCATAAAGGAACCAAAAGTGGTTCAATACCCACTTAGGAGTTATCCGTGTCTTTACTTTTGAGTTTTCATTTTAACACTGGACATGAATTTTGGCATGGAATATCTATTGGTTAGTTTTAGATATTTTATTTCCATTTTGGTTATCTTGTTATACCAGTATTGTTATGGTTATGATATCATTTGGTCATTCAGTTGTTTTTATTTATTTATTTCTGCTGGTGTATTAATCTAATGAAAAAGAGGCTATAGTCTCCCCATGATAGAAAATAGACCATCACTACTAGTTGATAGCATATGGTTTATGGGAATGTTTACTATAGGACATATGACCGACTAGAATGAGGCATCCGTGTGTGGCACCCGAGTTGGGACAACAATAGGTAATATTCAAAACTTTTTAGAGAACCTCCTTAGGGAAGAAGTTTTAGATTGTCATTACCCAGGATCCTTCATGTTCAATTTTATGTTTCTATATATGAGGGAAAATATTCTAAAAAAAAATTGGATTCTTTCCCAAATAATAATATATACCGTGGAATCAAGTTCGATCATCTATTTTAACTTCCGCATGTTTTGGATGATGTGGAAGTTGGTCCATCTATCACGAGGGTATGGTGTTTATTTATTCTTCTATATATTTTTAATTTCTTGATATAAGTGAATCATATTAATTTATATTTTCATATTTGATTTATTATTTGGTATTTTGGTTAGAGGTGGTTCCATTTAGAATGGATCTTTCTAGTGTATTGGGAAAGAGAAATGAGAAGAACTTTAAGTGACTAGAATAATGACTTGTGATTGAACTTTTTTGAGGTTGTGTGTGATTTATTTTTCCTTAAATTAGATTATATTGATCTCATTTATGACTTGGAATGTATGATTGGATTTAAGGAACATAATGATCACTATCATTGTAGAGTTTAGTTCTTATATTTAGTTGGTATTACTCACATCCTCTAGGGGGTGAGACCCTAGATCACAGAGGGAAGGATCATTTGTTCTAGATGTTTGCTTTATATCATTAATTTTGTCCAATTTTATCTTCACGGTTGTTGAATAGTGTTTTATTGGTCAAATTAAAGTGTTGGTAGATACGTATCCCATGGTCTTTTTAGATTATTTTTAAGGATTCTACCCTAGATGTATGTGGAGTTCTCTATTGACTTAATTCTCAAGACAATCCTCATCACTTTTTCATCCTATTAGATGGATCCTGCTAAACTGAAGGATTTTAATTTCCATTTGAAAGATATATAAGACAAGATATTTATTCTAAGGAGTGTTTCATGATGGGAATAACCATTTCTCTTTTACAATATAGAATAAAAAATCCTATGACATTACTTAAACTACCAATAACTCAATAAAGTGGTCGTAAAAAATAAACAAATGTCACCTTATATTGATGATCTCTTTGATCATCTTAAGGGATCCCAATGGTTTTTGAAAATATATTTTAGATTGGGATATCATCAGTTTAGTGTTAAGGAAATATATTTTTTGAATATCACTTATAGGAGTGGGTATTTGAATTATGAGTATTTGGTTATTCCATCATACCTTAGCAATGCTCTTGGGGTTTTCATGGTTTGATTAACTAGATTTTTCATCAGTGTCTTGATTCTATTATGGTGGTGTTTTTGGATGATATCATGGTATACTCTATATCAATGGAGGAGCATGAGAACCATTTAGATATTTTCTTGGGAATATTGAAAGATAACTTCTTATATTACAAGATATCTAAATGTTTGTTTTGGATTAAAAATGTGAGATTATTAGGATATAAGGTATCTTACAATAGTGTCTCGATGGATATTGATAATATCTAAGTATTGATGTCTTGGGTGTAGCCAAAAAATGTGCTTAAAATCATGAGTTTTTAGTTTTGGATAGATATTACATGAATTTAATTGAAGATTTTTATATATTTGATTCTCCATTGAAATATTTTACACAAAAGGTGTGTGGTGTAAAGTTTCGTGTTTTTGAACCTGGTTAAAATACGAAGGTTTTCAAATTTTTTTTTTCAGTTTATTGATGGGATATTTTTTTTAACCAAGCTCAGGAATATTATTCTGAGTGTTTGAACACCTAAAGGTGTCATTTTTGGACTTGTGTAATTACCCTATAATTTTAGCGGGTGTCCCGATGAGTCTCAGGAGCATCCGATCCAGAAAATTCCTCTTTAATGGATATGCACGGACATCACATGGTTTCGGTCTAACCCATGTCATTTATCCTGTTTAATAAATTATTTAATTTAATTAAATAAGTTTATATGAGAGATTGTGATTAATTAAAAGAAAGTTTTAATAATAAAAATAATGAAGTTACTATTATTATTATTGTGGTTGTTTAATTAAATGAATGATAAAGAATTAATTAAATGACAGTTGAAGAAATTAATGTGGATTTGGGGTTTATCGAAGAACCATTTTAATTAAATAAAGAGTTTCAGAATTATTAAAGGACCATTTATTATTAAATGGAGGAATGTTCTAATAATAATAATGTTATTATTATTATTATGGTGTCATAAATTATTTTGATGTTTTGATATTTTAATTGCATGTTATTTATGAGAATTTAATGTAGATTTTGAGCTTCTCAAAGAAACGTTTAATAAAATGAGGAGTTTCATATTTAATGAAGTGTTGTAATTAAATACTGTTTTTAGGTTTATCAAAGGTTTCAAAAATAATAATAATAAGATTATTATTATTTTAGTTTTGTGAATGTAATAATTTTTATTATTATGGAAATTAAATTAGGGGTTATGGGTTGGAGTTTTTATCATATTAATGATATTTTAATAAATTGGGGGTTTGGGTTTTGAATAAATGAAAGTTGGAATAATAATAATAATAATGTTATTATTATTTTGGTGGTTATTTAGTTAAATAAATGTTAAGGTAATTTAATGATACATAGGGAGTTTCATATTTAATTACGAAACGTTTATTTAGAGAATAATAAATAAAGAAACATTTTTAATTAAATGGGGAGTTTTTCACTTATTAGATAAGTTTTTAATGTGTATAATAATAATAATAATAAAATGACTATTATTATTTTAATTATTAAATTTAATTAAATGGATTAATTTAATGGGAAAAATAATAAAAAGGGGAGGTGCGACCTATAGGTGGTTTGACCCCCATGTTTCTCTTCCTCCATGCGTGACGTAGAAGCATCTCCATCCTCCTCCTCCGCACGAACCTCCTCCTCGGGACCTCCATCAGCAGGAAAACCCTGAGCGACCCTCCCTGCAGCAGCGCGAAACCTAGACAGAGCTCCTGCAGTGCGTAACCCCCATGGTGCGACCCCCCTCCTGGCAGTACCCAGCAGCGCACCACCCCCTCTCATGGACCCCACTTTGTGCGTGATGATTCCTCTCAGACTCTTCATGAATCATGTTTTTCTCATCAAGGTGAGTCCATTTGAGTATAACTTGTGATTCACATCGGCCATTTGACTCCTCTATCTTGACTTGTTTTCTCATCTGAAACCCTAAGGTTCGAGTTAAATCTGATCGTTGTGTTCCACTATTTTTAGGATATGCCAATGTTGACTGGGGACCCATTGGTCCATAATTTGGCATCCCCCTCCAAGGGCGAGGCAGATGGTCTCGAATTGTTTTTCCGCCATTGGTTCGGGTAAGCTTCCAAACCCACTGTTTATTTTTTCACCGGTTATATTAAGGCCTGTTAATTTTTTATGAGTCTATGGTACCATGTTATAGGTGCATTGTTCAATAATACTTTGATTCCAGGTACCAGTTTAATACATTGATTTTTTTGATCAATGTAGACAACACACACACACACACAGCTATATATATATGAAGGTGTGCACGCATGAGATTGCAGACCAGTTGTGCACTGGTTTCCGCCAAGTACATTAAAACATTGCGGAGTAAAAACGGTGCCACCCCTATGTAGGGTCCCAAATCCTGAAAATTTATTTAAGAATTATAGATTATCTAAATAAATTGAGAATGTGAGTTTCCTTTATTATGATATGTCAATGCATGAAACTTTTGATGTTATTAAATGATGCCAGCCACATGAGATAACCGAGGACTTGAACATGTGTTGATTTAAAGCATGTTTTGATAATTTGGTTATAGTGATATGATTAAACAATTAAATTATTTGGATGGGAAGAATGGTTAATAGGGTAATTAATTTTATAATTAATTATCAAGTCACGAGTTGGAATAAAATCGCAAATTTTACTAATTATTGAGAATATTGAATATTTGATGTGTTCGGAATATAAATTAGAAACTGGTAATAATTAATAGATAGATTAATTATTACATGTTAAATGGTAAATGGTTAATTAATTGATGATTGGTTAAATAGGTAATATTTAATTAATTAATTGTTGAATTAATTAATTTTCATGCATTAAATTAAGATTTTTAATTGATTGTTTGTTACAACTATTGGAAAAGGGTACCTTTTGATTCATGTTATTTTTACATGCCTTAAGTTGCCTTGGATGGAGTTGTTTAAAAATATGATATGTTGTGTGTGATTATAGCTAAATATCTGGGCTTTGTTTAGTATGTTTTGAGATGATTATAACATGCACGTAAATTGTTATTCCTGGACAAATCACTGTTTGAGTGGACATGTTCAGACTTGTTAGAGAATTTGGATAATTAAATGTTGAGTTAATTATTTAGTTGGATTGCTAAGAATAATTAATTGTTAATTAATTATTTACTATTGAGATTTTGAAAGTTTAATTAATTGTTGACTTATTTGATGGGCGATTTATGTTGTTAATTAGTTGTTGAATTAATTAATGGATTAGATTAATTAATTGAATTAATTAATGGATGGTTTTGGGGTGTTAGACATGGAGTTCTACACAAATGATAAATATATATGTATGATTGATAAATAAGTTTTGAGATAAGGACTGAAGCTCCAAATACTCATAGGGTTCTATACATGGTGTTCTACACCCAGCTTTCATGCAAATATTCTTTTATGGGACATGGAATGATGCTCCAAATACCCATGGGTTGTGAGACAAGGTCTAAAGTTCCAAATAATAACAAAGGTGATAGACATGATGTTCTACACCCATTAATTGACATTGGAATGTGGGTAAAATTGGTCGTACATGAAATTAATTAATGGTTAATGAAAACTTTTGTGACATAATGATTTGTGAATTGAATATGAGAAAGGGTTCAAACTTATTAATGAATTGGGTGAATCACTATTAGTGGACGAACCCAGGAGCGAATCAATATTTTTAGTAGACGAGCTCAGATATAGTATATGAATAATTAAATTGAACATCTTATGACACGTTATCTAAGACAGAGCACAATCTTGGATTCATTCTTTACTTTGATTACTTATATGGTCATTAGAGACA
Organism: Viscum album; assembly: GCA_963277665.1. NCBI lineage: Eukaryota > Viridiplantae > Streptophyta > Magnoliopsida > Santalales > Viscaceae > Viscum > Viscum album. The sequence goes on from OY728140.1 coordinate 1,286,650,140, forward strand.
TATATGGTGAGTGACTTATACGGGGGAATAGGTTGATTACTGATTATGTGTCAAGATGTATAGTTTGTCAACATGTGAAGACTGGAAGAAAACATCCTAGAGGAGTCATGAAACCTCTTCCCATACCTGAGTGGAAATGGGATGATATTACAATAGAATTTTTCATGGGGCTTCCAAAGACTCCTAGAAGGAATGATGCAATACGGGTCATTGTTGATCTTCTTACCAAGTCAGCACATTTTCTTTCTATAAGAGAAGATTTACCACTTTAATGTTTAGCAAGACTATATATTAATGAAGTTGTTAGACTTCATGGAGTACCTCTATCGATTGTTTCTAATCGTGATCCCAATTTTACATCCAGATTATGGAAAAGTCTTCAGAAGGCCTTGGATACTGAACTTCGTTTGAGCACTGCCTACCACCCTCGAACTGATGGAAAATCAGAATGGACTATTAAAACCTTAGAAGACATGTTGAGTTCTTTCTCACTTGACTTTCAAGGTATGTGGGATCATTATTTACCATGGGTAGAATTTTCCTATAACAATAGCATCCATTCATGTATTCAAATGGCACCATACGAAGCGTTATATGGAAAGAGATGTCGCACACCAACTTGTTGGGATGATGTTGGCGAAATAAAAGTCATAGCCCTAGAACTTGTTGAGGAAACAATGGAAAAGGCGAAGGTTATCCAAACCCATATTAAAGCAGCTCAAAGTAGGAAAAAGATCTATGCCGGTAACCGAAAGAAGGATTTGGAATTTCAAGTAGGAGATCATGTTTTCTTGAAGGTATCTCCATGGAAGGGAGTTATACAATTCAGTAATAAGGGTAAATTAAGTCCTAGGTACATCGGACCTTTCAAAATTCTAGAATTAATTGGGGTTGTAGCTTACCATTTGGCAATTCCTCTAAGTCTCTCTAAAGTTCATAATGTGTTCCACGTAACAATGTTGAAAAAATTCATGCCTGAACCAATGCATGTACTCACCTACGAAAAAATAGAACTAGAACCCAACCTATATTATTGCGAAGAGCATATCAGAATTCTTGATACTAGAGAACAAGTGTTGAGAAACCGGGTGACTCATCTAGTAAAAGTTCTTTGGAGAAACCATAAGGTGGAAGAGGAAACTTGGGAACCCGAGGAACTTATGATGAAGAACCACCCAAATCTTTTTATGTATTAATATTATATAAATTTTTAAGATGAAATTATTTGAAGGAGGGGATAATGTAACACCCCAAACTTCTACGGTATGTTTTCATTTGAATAATACAATAGCTTGCGTTGTACGCAACTTGGAGTTTTAACACACCACGACCAATCAAACTAGCTGTTATGAATAGTAATACCCACTTTTTGAATTTTTATAATTTTTTTTTCAAAATGGGCTTCATTTTTGTATTCTTAATATCAAAATTATATTAGGGTGATTTTTTGGTATTTTTTTGAAAACTTTCAATTTTTGATGAATAGTGAAAAACACTGCATTATTGTTTAAAAATGACTTTTTATTTAAATAATTTATTATCTTATTTAAATTTATATTAAGTAAAAATTGATACATAATACCTATTTATGTTCACTATGATTCATTGGAGTCGTTTTATAATATTATTAGTTATATAAAAATTTATTGAACTTTTTACTGTCTTTTACCCACCTTCTAGGCACGTTAGTATGACTGACTGAACTTTTATTTTTTTATTTCAAAGAGAGGAACTTTACATAAAGTATCACAGAGTTAAGAAATGATGAAGGCCCAAGGCATCCCCTAACACAATACTTATACATTCCTGGGGTAGAGAGCCCATTGTAGAGAAGATCAACAAAGGGGCATTGAGACTACTTCCACGAGAAAGAACGTCTGCCGCGAAGTTGGCCTCTCTAGGGATATGTCGGAAAACAAAATCATTAGAAAGCTCTACTCCACATTCATGAACCAAGTAAGTAAAAAAATCCAAGAGACATGGTTGATATCAGTAAGTAAAATTTGGTTCAATAATATAAAAATAATTTTTGATGAATAGTAACTTTTGACTTTTATTTACCACAATTAAAAGTAAATAGGGTAATTAAGGGTAAAAATGATATTATTATTACCCTAACACATGTCCTAATTCTATTGTATAAGTTTATTTCTACCAAAATAAACCTTGGGAATAAAATATGATCCTTTTGGTCCACTTGGATTAGATTAGGACATTTATTATTATTTTATTTAAATAAGAGTTAAAAGTGTTAAATTTAAAGTTTAATAACTAATCTATTTTTAATATAGGGTTATAAATAAGATAAATTAGACAATAAATATTTATTATAAATCTAAAATTTTTTCCTACATAATTGTATTTTATTTATAATTTTTATACATTAAATAATTAAATTTATTTATGACACAATGAGGATGCATTAATTACCTTATTAATGAAAAATTAAAAATATTTACATTATAAATATCCAAATAAATGTAAATTGAGACTTTTTATGAATTAAACTAATTTTATATGTTAATATGACATGTTAGGGTTTCTTAAATGAATTTTTTTCAAGGTAATCATGCTGTTATTACTTTAACAAAAACAAAAAACTAAATAGTGTCAAAATTGACATAAATGAGTTTTTAAAATAAATACCATATTATTAATCGATATAATATTCCTAAAAATATAAGTTTCAGCCAATGGACTTTGATAAAGTTATATATATCTATAATTAACCACTTGGGGTTCTCTTGGCTTTTTATAGTAATATTATTAACCATTTATTATAACAATACAAGAATACATGGTAAAATCTAAACTATTTAACTAAGAGTTAAATCTAAAAGATAAGGTTAATATGGTGACCTAAACCTGTCTAAAAACTATTGGTTGAGATTTTTTTCCCATACCCACCTTATCCTTTAAATAAATCATTTTAGATCCATTATAAACCGATTATTATTGTATAATTAAATAATATTTCAATCTTTTCCTAAAGTGACACTCATCTCTCCTATAAAAGGGTACTTCCCCTTCTCTCAATATCACATCTCCAATGCCATTTGGATCGACCAAAACCTGCCCAAATATCCCCCCAACTACCCTCACTTTGACCTAGTGGACTTAATTTGATCAGAAAGCCAACCTAAGATCCCTTTTGATCAGCTCAAAAGGAAACACCCGAAGAAGAGGTAATAATTTCACTACCTTTTTTCAAAGTTATTTTCTTCTTCCATTTCCTATTTTATTGTTGTTTCCAAACCAAAATAATAACTACAGTACCTTATACATAATGTGATGTTGTTATAAATATGGTACAACCATATTCATTATTCTATCCATCCTATGAATGATATGTCACCATACGTGCGTACGTACGGCTTACCGTCTCCACGTCGTGGTGTAGTTTGTTATTATAACACTTCATTATTTGGATGGGTATAATAATGAGTATAAATGATGTAAATAATAAATATAATATGTTAATGATTCTGTATATATGATATACCATCCAATTACATACGATTTCACCATCAATATAATGATATTTTCACTTGTACGTACGTACGAATTATCGTCTCCATAAACGCGATAAGATTCATGCCCCATCGTAACCATTCAAGAATAATTTTCATTTTATGATTAAAAATAATGTTTAAGAACTTAATATAATTCTATATATGAATCAAATACATCCTATCTATATCAAACATGACTTACGTAACAAAATATATAAAGAAATATGAATCCGTTAACACCCAAAACAATGATACTACTAAAATATTATTAATAAAGCAATATTAGAAGATCATATATGATATCATATTTATGTATGTGGTTCTTACATAATTTAATAACAATTATTTAACTATTACACAAGAGGTAAACGTACCATAAACCAAGGAAAAGTTCAAGGTAAGGGTTAATTCTTCAATATCTTCATTATCCGAGTTTGTTTATACGTGAGTATCTACTGGGACCTCCTTATCATCCACATCCATGTTTCTTAAAAATGCATTTGAAAATATTTTTACTATTTCCTTGACTATGGTTTAATGTCATTTATTCCCTTTTTTTCTTTTTATAATATTTTTATATTGGAATCTTTCCGTCGTTTTCTAAATAAGGTCTTTTACGACCTTTTTGACCAAATTAAGGAAATAATGTTTTTCTAACTTATATGATGGGTGTGGCTACTTTCCACCATTATAAAAACTTCGAAACTTCCCTTACAAAAATATAAAAATATTTCCAAAATAAATTTTTTATTTTATAATAATGTGATTTTAAATGGTTTCAAAATAGAAAGAGGAATTTATTTCAAATAGTTTTAATTTCATCTATGTCAACATCCTTTGATGGATTTTAAACTTGTTTAAAGTTGATTTATTATGATACAAATCTTCCATATTGTATTGAAGGTTTTGTGATATGTTTAACTATGGATGTGTTATTTTTATACCATTCATGGTTTATGGATAAAGTATTTACATTTTTTAGCTAGTTTTAATACAAATGTTTATGTTATGTTTAAACCTTTTCATATGAGGAATGAATTGGACTTAGTAAGTGATGGGTGGAGCTTGCTATAGCTCCTTGATGCATCGGTAGGTCTCATGAGGCAAAATAGTGTCCTGGCATAAGGCCTTGAAAAAATATTATTTGTTGTCTTAGCATGAGGCCTTGAATATGTGGTTATGAAGTCTGGCATTATGCATTCCATCATTATGAAATTGGATATTAATATTAAATGAGATTATTTGAATAGTAGAATATCCACGTGAATAAGTAAATGGAATTATTTGATTTATATTTTCCATATTATGATGAATTTTATGTTTAAAAGGCTTATTTTTTAGTCATTTACACTGACTTAATTGTTTATGATTATTTATGAAAGTTTCCACTATATTGTTATCCTTATTGAGCATCTAACTCACCCATTTCTATGTTTTATTTTTCCCAGGATGCATAGAAGTATATTATGACTGACCTGTTGGGATAGTATAAGGGATATTCATGTGGACAATAAGGACAATGTTGTTGTTGTTTTTCATTTTATAATTTAATGTAAAACATAGGAATGTATCTTGTACTTCCAATGCTACTAAACTGATCGGTCTTTTGGGATTTGATCCCTTATAATCATGCCAATGTTATGTAATAATGCACTGAATCTGGGTAACTGGGGTCGGGGCGTTACATAAATGACCTTGGTAGAATGGTTTTTTAGTAGGGGTTCCCAATGGCTTCTTGTGGATGAGAATTTTTTAAGGTGGGTAGAATGTAACGTCCCGAGTTTTTAAACTGTGTTAAAATACGAAGCTTTTTGAATTTTTTCAATTTATCAATGGTTCGTTTTTATAAACCAAGATCAGAAATTTTATTCTGAGTGTTGGAACACCTAAAGGTGTCATTTTTGGACTTGAATAATTAACCTATAATTTTAGCGGGTGTCCCGATGAGTCTCGAGAGCACTGGATCCGGAAAAGTCCACTTTAGTGGATATGCATGGGTAGCGCACAGTTGCGGTCTAACCTGTGCAGTTTATCCGGTTTAATAATTTTTTTAATTTAATTAAATAATTTTATATGATAGACTGTGATTAATTGAATTTTTTTATTAATAATAATAATGAAGTTATTATTATTAATGTTTTGGTTGTTTAATTAAATGAATGATAAAGAATTAATTAAATAACAGTTGAAGAAATTAATGGGGATTTGGGGTTTATCGAAGAACCATTTTAATTAAATAAATAGTTTCAGAATTATTAAAGGACCATTTATTATTAAATGGTGGAATGTGCTGATAATAATAATTTTATTATTATTATTATGGTATCATAAATTATATTGATGCTTTGAGATTTTAATTGCATGTTAAAGGAGTGTATCATTTATGATAATTTAATGTGGATATTGAGCTTCTCAATAAAACATTTAATAAAATGAGGAGTTTCAGATTTAATGAAGCATTGCAATTAAATAGTGTTGTTGGGTTTATCAAAGGTTTCAAAAACAATAATAATGAGATTATTATTATTTTTGTTTTATGAATTTAATAATTTTTATTATTATGGAAATTAAATTAGGGGTTATGGGTTGGAGTTTTTATCATATTAATGATATTGAAATAAATTGGGGGTTTGGGTTTTAAATAAATGAAATTTGGAATAACAATAATAATGATGTTATTATTATTTTTGTGGTTATTTAGTTAAATAAATGTTAAAAGAATTTAATGATAAAAAGTGTGTTACATATTTAATTATGAAACGTTTATTAAGAGAATAATAAATGAAGAAGCACTTTTAATTAAATGGGGATTTTTTCACTTATTAGAGAAGTATTTAATGTGTATAATAATAATAATAAAATGTGTATTATTATTTTAATTATTACATTCAATTAAATAGATTAATTTAAGGAAAAAAAATAATAAAAAGGGGAGGCGCGACCTGCAGGTAGCATGACCCCCCATGTTTCTCCTCCTCCATGCATGACACATAAGCATCTACGACCTCCTCCTCCACAAGACCCTCCTCCTTGGGAGCTCTAGCAGCATGAAACCCCCAGGAGACCCTCTCTACAGTAGCATGACACCCGGGTAGAGGTCTTGTAGCGCACAACCCCCGTGGCGTGACCTACCTCCAGGTAGTACCCAGAGGCACACCACCCCTCTCTCGGACTCCACTTTGCACGTGATGATTCCTCTCAAAATCTTCACGAATATTGTATGCCTTGTCAATGTGAGTCTGTTTGTGTATAACTCATGATTCACATTGGCCATTTGACTCCTCTCTCTTTCCTTGTTATCTCGGCTGAAACCCTAAGGTTCGGGTTTAATCCGTTCGTTGCGTTCCTCTATTTTTAGGATATGTGAATATTGACTCGGGACCCATTGGTCCATAATCCGGCATCTACCACCAAGGACGAGGTAGATGGTCTCTATTTTTTTTCTTCCATTGGTTCCGGTAAGCTTCCAAACCCGCTTTTTAGTTTTTCACCAGTTATATTAATCCCTGTTAATTTTTTATGAGTCCACGGTACCATGTTAGAGGTGCGTTGTTCATTTCTAATTTGATTCTAGGTAATAGTTTAATATATTGAATTTTTTTTCATCAATTCATACAACACACACATATAAATAAATAAATAAATAATATATATATATATATGAAGGTGTGCGTACATGAGACCGCAGACTAATTGTGGATTGGTTGCCGCTAAGTACAATAAAGCGTTGCAGAATAAAAATGGTTCCATCCCAAGTTAGGGTCCCAAATCCTTAACACTTTATTTAAGAATTATTTCTTATTTAAATAAATTGATAATATGAGTTTTCTTTACTATGATATGTCGATGCAAGACACTTTTGATGTTTTTAAATGATGCCTCCCACATGAGATAAATGAGGACTTGGACATGTGTTGATTTTGAGCATGTTTTGATAATTTGTTTAAAGTAATTTGATTAAATAGTTAAATGATTTGGATAGGAAGAATGGGTAATAGGGTATTTAATTTTAGAATTAATTATCAATTCATGAGTCGGAATAAAATTGTATCTTTTACTAATTATTGAGAATATTGAATATTTGACGTGTTCAGAATATAAATTAGAAACTGGTAATAATTAATAGATGGATTAATTATTACATGTTAAATGGTAAATGGTTAATTAATTGATTATTGGTTAAATAGATAATATTTAATTAATTAATTGTTGAATTAATTAAATTTCATGCATTAAATTATGATTGTGAATTGTTTTTTTATGACTGTTGGCCAAGGGTAACTTTTGATGTGTGTTATTTTTCCATGCCTTAAGTTGTCTTGGATGGAGTTGTTTAAAAATATGATAATCTGTGTGAGATGGTAGCTAAATATCTGGGCTTTTTTTAGCTTTTTTTGAGATGATTATAACATGCACATAAATTGTAACGCCCCGACCCCAGCTACCCAGAGCCGGTGCATTACTTCGTAACATTGGCATGATCACAAAAGATCATGTCTCGAAAGACCGATTAGTTTAGTAGCCTTGGAAATACTAGATACATTCATAAGTTTTACATTACATCATAAAATGAAAAACTACTACAACAACATAATGTCTCCACAGTCCACACTATTATCCCCTCATAATATCCCTACAGGTCATTCATAATTTACTTCTTCACTTCCTGGGAAAAAATAAAACATAGAAAAGGGGTGAGCTCAAATGCCCAGTAAGGATAACAATATAGCGGAAACTTTCATAAATAAGAATAAACATTTAAGGCAATGTATAACTAAAACAAAAGCCTTTTAAACTTGAATATCAACATAATATGGAAAAAGTAAAATGAAATAATGCCATTTACTCATTCACATGGATATTCTACTAATCGAATAATCACATGCAAAATCACTAACCACTTTCATAATGTTGGAATGCATAATGCCAGACTATCATAACCACATAGCCAAGGCCTCGTGCCAAGACTACAAATAAGATTTTGTCAAGGCCTTGTGCCAAGACACTAGTTTGTCTCATGAGACCTACCGATGCATCGAGGAGCTATAGCGGGCTCCACCCGTTACATATTAAGTCCAATGCATTCCCATATGAAAAGGTTTAAACATAACATAAACATTCGTATTAAAACTAGCATACGAAATGTCAATAATTTCACCATAAACTATGAATGGTATAAAATAGCACATCCACAGTCAAACAAATCACAAAAACCATAAATACAATATAGAAGTTTTGTATTATAATAAATCAACTTCAAATAAGCGTAAAATCCATCAAAGGATGTTGACATAGATGAAATAAAAACACTTTTTAGAGAAATATCTCTTTCTATTTTTGAAATAATTTAAGAGCCATATAAAACAAAACATTTTCTTGAAAATATTCTTATAAGCTTGTAAGTAAAGCTTTGAAGATTTTATAACGGCGGAAAATAACCGCACCCGCCGTATAAGTTAAAAAAAACATTCTTTCTTTAATTCTGTCGAAAAGGTTAAAAAGGACCTTGTTTTGAAAACGACGGAAAGATTCCTCTTATAAAAAGTCAAAAAGGGTATAAATGACTTTAACCCATATTCTTGTAAATAATAAAAATGTTTTGAAATACATTTTGAAGAAACATGAATGTGGATGATAACGAGGTCCCAGTAGATAATTATGTATAAACAACCTTGGATAATGAAGAGGTTGTGAAGTAAACCCTTACCTTGTACTTTTCCTTGGTTGGGGTAGGTTAACCTCCTGTATAATGGTGAAATAATTGTTATTAAATTATACTAGAATCATATACATTCATATGATATCATATATGATCTTTTAACATTGCTTTGTTAACAATATCTTAGATTTATCGTTGTTTCGGGTGTTAACTTACTCGTTTTCTTATATGTTTTGTTATGTAAGTCATGTTTTTCATGGATAGGTTGTATATTATTCATATCCAGAATGATATCATGTCCTTAAACATTATTTTTAAATTATAAAATGATAATTATACTTGAATGGATACGACGGAGAATGAATCTCATCGCGTTCGTGGAGACGGTAGTCCGTACGTACGCACGAGTGACAATATCATTATTTTGATATTAAAATAATATATAATTGGATAGTATATCATATATACAGAATCATTATCATGTTATATTTATTATTTACATGAATTACATATCATTATTATACCCATCTAAATAATAATATATTGAATAACAATTACACCACGACGTGGAGACGGTAAGCCGTACGTACGCACGTATGGTGACATGTCATTCAAATGATGGGTAGAATACTGAATATGGTTGTTCCATATTTATAATAACATCACAGTATATAGAAGATACTGGATTTATAATTTTAGAATTTAAATAATAGACAAAGAGAGAGTGGAAGAAGAAAGAAACATGAAAGAGGGTGATGAAAATGTTACCTCTTCTTCGGGTTCTTCCTTTTGATTTGATCAAAAGGACTCCTTAGGATGGATTTCTGACTAAAGTAAAGCTTCTAGGATGAAGGGAGAAATGTTGGGAGAGTATTTGGGCAGAGGTTGGCCGAACCAAAAGGCTTTAAAGTATGAATAAGGTGATAGAGGTGGTGGCCTTTTATAAGAGGAGAGGAGGGGCTCTTTTGGAAAGATTGAAATGTTACATTATTATACCATGATTTTCGGATTCTAAAGGTCCCACACTTATATAATTCCTGGATAAGGTGATAAGGGTTCGAAATCTCTTCATCCAATAGGCTTTGGACAAGTGTATGCCTTGGATTTATCATTATCTTCTCATTTTATTTAAATCGTTAAATAATGAGGTCATCGCCGCATCATAATGATGTCATAAATAATTTAATTTATTTAATGTCTAAAAAATATAAACAAAATACTATGATGTAGTAAATACTTTTATCTTTCTAATGAATATTTATAATCAAAATTTGGACTTGTGTAACCCCACTAAAAAACTTTTTTAGTAAGACAACTCATGTTTGTGTCAATTTACTTTTAACATTAAATAAATATATATTAATGTCATTTTCCAACTAAAGTGGCTCCATGGGGTCCCCAAGTTGACCCATGGGTTGTCTTGGTCGGCCATGACTCATACAATAGGAGTAGGACAAGTGTCATGCTAATCTTATATTATTAAAACATTATTTGTACCTTAAACTACACTAATTACCTCTAATCGCGATTAAGAACTTAAAAGTTACTATTCACCAAAAATTTATTTTAATATCATTGAACCACATTTTACTTCTTAATGACAACCATGTATGTAGGATTTTTGAAAATCAAATCATAGAAGTGGTAATATTTCATTTAAATGAAAAATTAGTTATTTAACTACCACTTAGTGGTTTCACTATTCATCAAAAATTGAAGTTTTTCAGAACAAAGCCAAAATTTCACCCTAAGCTATAATTGATATTCCGAATTCAAAAATGATGTCTATTTTACAAAATTACAAACATATAAGTTGCATTAATTAATTTTATAATTAATTCCCACTGTTACAAAAAATGGCGTGTTTCTAAGAAACAATTTATATCAAGAGATTGGCATTTGTTTATGTCCGATTTCAATGTTAAATTAATTATAATGACCACCATTGGATAAAATGGTAAAAATATATTCTAATTATACTTTAAAACAACTAAATAGTATTATTTTTCACTATAAATTATTTTTATTTAAAAAGTTGTTTTTAAGTATTTTTCACTATTCATAAAAAATTCGAAGTTCTCAGAAAAATACCAAAAATTCAACATAGGATAATTTCGATATTACGAATCCAAAGATGAAGTCTATTTTGATAAATAAAATTTATAAAATTTCAAAAAGTAGGTATTACTATTCACAACGGCTAGTTTAATTAGTTGTGGTGTGTGTTAGAGCTCGAGGTTGCGTACAACACACGCTATTGCATTATTCGAAGGGAAACGTACCGTGGAAGCTTGGGGTGTTACATTCTACCCTCCTTCAAATAATTGCTTCCTCGCAATTTCTAGGGTATAAAAAGACTCGGGTGGTTCTTTATCATAAGTTCCTTAGGTTCCCACGTTGCCTCTTCCATTTTATGATTTCTCCACAAAACCTTTACCAGACGAGTCGTCCGGTTTCTCAACACCTGCTCCCTCACATTAAGAATCCTGACGGGATCTTCACAATATGAAAGATCGGGTTCCAGTTCTAATTCCTCATAGGTTAGTACATGTGTTGGGTCAGGCATGTATTTCCTCAACAGAGATACGTGGAAAACATCGTGAACTTTGGAGAGATTTGGCGGCATCGCCAAACGATAAGCTACAGCCCCAATACGATCTAGAATTTCGAAAGGTCCGATGTACATGGGACTCAACTTACACTTCTTACCAAAACGTATAACTCCCTCCCATGGAGATACCTTTAGGAAAACATGATCTCCCACCTGAAATTCCAAAACCTTTCTTCTGTTATCGGCATAGCTCTTCTGCCTACTTTGAGCTGATTTGATGTGATTTTGGATTACCTTCACCTTTTCCATTGTTTCTTCCACCAGTTCTGGTCCCACAAGTTTTCTTTCACCAACGTCATCCCAACAGGTTGGTGTACGACATCTCTTTCCGTATAACGCTTCATAAGGTGCCATCTGAATGCTTGAATGGAAGCTATTGTTATAGGAAAATTCTACCAGTGGTAAGTATTGATCCCACATACCCTGAAAGTCAAGAGAGCATGATCTCAACATGTCTTCTAAGGTTTGAATAGTCTGTTCTGATTGTCCATCTGTTTGAGGGTGATAGGCAGTGCTCAAAAAAAGTTCAGTATCCAAGGCCTTTTGAAGACTTTTCTAGAATCTTGAAGTAAAACGAGGATCACGATCAGAAACAATCGATAGGGGTACTCCATGAAGTCTTACAACTTCATTAATATATAATCTTGCTAGACGTTCAAGTGGTAGATCCTCCCGTATAGCCAGAAAATGTGCTGACTTAGTAAGACGATCAACAATGACCCATATTGCATCATTCCTTCTAGGAGTTTTTGGTAGTCCCATGACAAAGTCCATCGTAATATTATCCCATTTCCACTCAGGTATGGGAAGAGGTTGCAATACTCCACCAGGATGTTGCCTTCCAGCTTTCACTTGTTGACAAACCATACACCTCGACACAAAATCAGCAATCTCCCTCTTCATATTGTCCCACCAAAAATGTTCCTTCAAATCTCTATACATTTTGGTTCTCCCAGGGTGTATAGAGAAATTGGAACTATGAGCATCATCCAGCAATTCCCTTTTTAGATCAGTTATATCGGGAACACAAAGTCTCTTCCTGAATTTCAAAATTCCATCCTTATACAAAAAGTCCCTCAATCTTCCATCATTCACATCTTTAATCTTCTTCTGAAATTCTTAATCATTGGTCTGAGAACTCTTAATCCTTTCTAGTAATGATGGTTTGTAAACCATTTGAAAAAGCATTGATGTTTCACCTTCCCTATTTATTCCCATGTCCATCTTCACTAGATCCAAGAAAATTGGATCCCTTTCAATTCTCATCACATTCAAAACTCCATGGTCTTTTCTACTCAAAGCATATGCCACCTTGTTTGCCTTCCCCAGGTGGTAATGTATCGTGCAATCATAATCCTTGAGTATTTCAAGCCATCGCCTTTGCCTCATGTTGAGTTCTTTTTGTGTGATAATATACTTCAAACTCTTGTGATCAGTATAAATCTCACATTTTTCACCATAGAGGTAATGTCTCCATATCTTTAAAGCAAAGATCACTGCTGCTAACTCAAGATCATGAGTAGGATAGTTTTGCTCATGAATTTTTAGCTGTCGTGATGCATAGGCAATGACCTTATCATTCTGCATAAGGACACAACCAAGTCCTTTCTTTGATGCATCACTATAAATAACAAACCCATCATTCCCCGATGGTAGAGTCAATACAGGGGCATTGACTAATATTCTCTTTAGTTCTTCAAAACATTCTTCACACTCTTTTGTCCAGACAAATTTAATACCTTTACGTGTGAGCTTTGTCAATGGGTTAGCTAATCTGGAAAAATTCTGGACGAAACGTCGATAATAACCTGCTAAACCAATAAAACTGCGTACCTCAGTTATACTTGTCGGTGCTGGCCATTCTTGGATTGCCTTGTTTTTAGAAGGATCAACGGAAATTCAATCCTTAGAGAAAATATGGCCAAGAAAAGAAATCTCATGAAGCCAGAATTCACACTTGCTAAATTTCCCATATAATTGATGTCTTCTAAGAGTCTTCAGGATAATGCGTAAGTGATTTTCATGATCTTCGTGGATTTTGGAGTATACCAAGATATCATAAATAAATACCACTACAAAGTCCTCAAGATATTCCTTGAAAACTCTATTCATCAGATCCATGAAAACAGAGGGTGCATTAGTCAATCCAAAAGGCATTACTGTAAACTCGTAATGCCCGTACCTTGTTCGAAATGCTGTCTTTGGAACGTCTTCCTTCTTCACACACAACTGATGGTATCCAGACCGAAGGTCAATCTTTGAAAAGTATTGAGCTCCATGCAGTTGGTCAAACAAATCATCAATGCGAGGTAGGGGATACTTGTTCTTTATTGTTATAGCATTGATCTCCCTATAGTCAATGCACAACCTCATAGATCCATCTTTCTTCTTAACAAAAAGAACAGGGGCTCCCCAAGGAGAAACACTAGGGCGAATAAATCCCTTATTACTCAATTCCTCTAGTTGTTTCTTTAGTTCAACTAATTCCACAGTGGTCATTCTATAAGGGGTCTTCGATATGGGCCTTGATCCAGGAATTAAATCAATGGAAAACTCAACTTCTCGTTCTGGAGGATGTCCAGGTAAATCTTCCGGAAAGACATCAACATATTCTCTCACAATAGGTACATCCTCTATTTGAATCTTACTTTCCTCACCCTCAGTAATTTCCTTCTCTTCCTCCCCAATAATTGAATTTAGTTGAGCTACTGGGGGTGGATCTAGATAAGAATTATGTGGTGACGATTCGGCTCTAAAGATAAGGTGTTCCTTATCATCATTATCAAGAATCGTAACCTCTTTCCTCTTACAATAAATTTTTGCATCATGGTCCGAAAGCCAATCCATACCGAGGATTATATCAAATTCAATCATGGGTATGACGATGAGATCAGCAGGTAAAGAACATTTAGGTGCTCTAATGGGAACTAATCGACAAAACTTTGTTGCAATAATACTTCCCTTAGGGGTTTTGACCGACAACTCCCTTGTTAAATCAAATTGGAAATATCTAATTTTATTAGAAAACTGGGAAGATATGAAACAATGCGATGATCCAGAATCAAATAATGCATTTTCTAATCTTGAGGAAACCATTAAATTACCTTCCACCACGTCTTTCGGAGCTTCTACCTCAGTAGTAGTGATAGCATAAGCCTGGCCTTGATCCCTTGACCTTTTCTGAGGTAAGTTCTCCTGACTCTTAGGACATTCATTTGCATAATGCCCCATCTCCCTGCAATTTTAGCACCGAACGTTGGTAGCTTCCTTCTTCCCCTTGCAATCATGAGCTTGGTGGCCTTTTTCACTACACTTGTAACAGACTCCCATTCCCTTCAAGAAAGTACCAGGATGTTTCTTCCCGCATTTACCACAAGATGGATATTCAACCTTTCCCTTCTTCCCTTTATTTCTATTCCCAGATTGATCATCAGGTCTCTTCTTCTCTTGCTTCGCTTTAAAGTCATAAGACTTAGAGAATTCCTTTTCCGTCTTGATAGCGCACGAGACAATACCTTAGTATGAAGAGAAGGTTTGTGATACTAAAGCTCGACGGAGAAATGGTTTCAACCCATCAAAGAAACGATCAGTATTACTTCTTGGGTTACGTATGTAATCTACAGCATACCTTGCTAACCTTGTAAAGTTAGCCTCATACTTTGCGACATTCTCATCCTCCTTCTGCCTCAGACTCAGAAATTGCCTTTCCATATCCGCTCGATGGTCTCGAGGAAAGTATTTTTCTAAGAATAACTCTTTGAACTCCTGCCATTCCATGTTTTTTAATTCATCATCTACCTTTGTGTTTTGAATTAGTGACCACCATTGATCAACATCTCCAGTGAGGCGGTAAACTGCCATGACAACCTTCTCCCTTTCACCACTCCCCAAGGCATGGAATATTTTCTCTAAGGAATTTATCCATTGCTCAGCTACTATAGGATTTGTACTCCCATTGAAGGTTGGTGGTTGTTGCCTCATGAAACGTTCTAGCATTGATCCTCCACGTTGCGGATCAGGGTGCTCCATACGAGTAATGTTATTATTCATAACCTGAGTGAGTTTTCCCAGTATGGTAATAAGTTGATCGGAACCAGTTGCATCACCAGCCCCACTATAATTATCTTGAGCAGGAGGGAAATCCCTACATGGAGTGCGTGCATTGATACGGTTTCCATTTCTTCCACTAGGCGCCATTTCTAAACAATGGCATAAACACGATCAGTTTATGAATCAAAATACATAATCCTATACTTATAAAACACTTAACATAAATTGAACTATTTATGGATATAATCCATAATCAGAAAAATGTTTTCTTTGAGGAAGTATATACTCATAAACCCTTCATAATGATTTGTAGAGAAAATGAGAGTTATCCTAAGCATATCCCCCGGGAGTGTCGTAACCAAGAGTGCAGTAAGGCCCGTTGTCGTGCACCAGTTCCCGTTCGAGTCTAGCTCAAAGCGGTGTTTTCGGGTTTTACCCCTAGGAACATCTGTGCCAGAGCCGCCTCTACCTACTCATATCCAGACAGGGATGTATTGCTCGGAAAACTCACAAAATCTCTACAATACCAAAATTCTAGGAAGTTCTTCTATACTAATCCTCAAAGATCATCTTAGGTCTATGTGCTCTAATCAGAGTTTATCTAAATCTAGCTTCCACGGTTTGTACTAAACTTCCTCTGATACCAACTGTAATGCCCCGACCCCAGCTACCCAGAGCCGATGCATTACTTTGTAACATTGGCATGATCACAAAAGATCAAGTCTCGAAAGACCGATTAGTTTAGTAGCCTTGGAAATACTAGATACATTCATAAGTTTTACATTACATCATAAATGAAAAACTACTACAACAACATAATGTCTCCACAGTCCACACTAATATCCCCTCATAATATCCCTGCAGGTCATTCATAATTTACTTCTTCACTTCCTGGGAAAAAATAAAACATAGAAAAGGGGTGAGCTCAAATGCCCAGTAAAGATAACAATATAGCAGAAACTTTCATAAATAAGAATAAACATTTAAGGCAATGTATAACTAAAACAAAAGACTTTTAAACTTGAATATCAACATAATATGGCAAAAGTAAAATGAAATAATGCCATTTACTCATTCACATGGATATTCTACTAATCGAATAATCACATGCAAAATCACTAACCACTTTCACAATGTTGGAATGCATAATGCCAGACTATCATAACCACATAGCCAAGGCCTCATGCCAAGACTACAAATAAGATTTTGTCAAGGCCTTGTGCCAAGACACTAGTTTGTCTCATGAGACCTACCGATGCCTCGAGGAGCTATAGCGGGCTCCACCCGTCACATATTAAATCCAATGCATTCCCATATGAAAAGGTTTAAACATAACATAAACATTCGTATTAAAACTAGCATACGAAATGTCAATAATTTCACCATAAACTATGAATGGTATAAAATAGCACATCCACAGTCAAACACATCACAAAAACCTTCAATACAATATAGAAGTTTTGTATTATAATAAATCAACTTCAAATAAGCGTAAAATCCATCAAAGGATGTTGACATAGATGAAATCAAAACACTTTTTAGAGAAATATCTCTTTCTATTTTTGAAATAATTTAAGAGCCATATAAAACAAAACATTTTCTTGAAAATATTCTTATAAGCTTGTAAGTAAAGATTTGATGATTTTATAACGGCGGAAAATAACCGCACCCGCCGTATAAGTTAAAAAAACATTCTTTCCTCAATTCTGTCGAAAAGGATAAAAAGGACCTTGTTTTGAAAACGACGGAAAGATTCCTCTTATAAAAAGTTAAAAAGGGTATAAATGACTTTAACCCATATTCTTGTAAATAATAAAAATGTTTTGAAATACATTTTGAAGAAACATGGATGTGGATGATAATGAGGTCCCAGTAGATAATTATGTATAAACAACCTTGGATAATGAAGAGGTTGTGAAGTAAACCCTTACCTTGTACTTTTCCTTGGTTGGGGTAGGTTAACCTCCTGTATAATGGTGAAATAATTGTTATTAAATTATATGAGAATCATATACATTCATATGATATCATATATGATCTTTTAACATTGCTTTGTTAACAATATCTTAGATTTATCATTGTTTCGAGTGTTAACTTACTCGTTTTCTTATATGTTTTGTTACATAAGTCATGTTTTTCATGGATAGGTTGTATCTTATTCATATCCATAATGATATCATATCCTTAAACATTATTTTTAAATTATCAAATGATAATTATACTTGAATGTATACGACGGAGAATGAATCTCATCGCGTTCGTGGAGATGGTAGTCCGTACGTACGCACGAGCGACAATATCATTATTTTGATATTAAAATAATATATAATTGGATAGTATATCATATATACAGAATCATTATCATGTTATATTTATTATTTACATGAATTACATATCATTATTATACCCATCTAAATAATAATATATTGAATAACAATTACACCACGACGTGGAGACGGTAAGCCGTACGTACGCACGTATGGTGACATGTCATTCAAATGATGGGTAGAATACTGATTATGGTTGTTCCATATTTATAATAACATCACAGTATATATAAGATACTGGAGTTATAATTTTAGAATTTAAATAATAGACAAAGAGGGAGTGGAAGAAGAAAGAAACATGAAATAGGGTGATGAAAATGTTACCTCTTCTTCGGGTTCTTCCTTTTGATTTGATCAAAAGGACTCCATAGGATGGATTTCTGACTAAAGTAAAGCTTCTAGGATGAAGGGAGAAATGTTGGGAGAGTATTTGGGCAGAGGTTGGCCGAACCAAAAGTCTTTAAAGTGTGAATAAGGTGATAGAGGTGGGGGCCTTTTATAAGAGTAGAGGAGGGGCTCTTTTGGAAAGATTGAAATGTTACATTATTATACCATGATTTTCGGATTCTAAAGGTCCCACACTTATATAATTCCTGGATAAGGTGATAAGGGTTCGAAATCCTTTCATCCAATAGGCTTTGGACAAGTGTATGCCTTGTAGTTTTCATTATCTTCTCATTTTATTTAAATCGTTAAATAATGAGGTCATCGCCGCATCATAATGATGTCATAAATAATTTAATTTATTTAATGTATAAAAAATATAAAAAAATACTATGATGTAGGAAATCTTTTTAGCTTTATAATGAATATTTATAATAAAAATTTGGACTTGTGTAACCCCACTAAAAAACTATTTTAGTAAGACAACTCATGTTTGTGTCAATTTACTTTTAACATTAAATAAATATATATTAATGTCATTTTCCAACTAAAGTGGCTCCATGGGGTCCCCAAGTTGACCCATGGGTTGTCTTGGTCGGCCATGACTCATCCAATAGGAGTAGGACAAGTTTCATGCTCATCTTATATTATTAAAACATTATTTGTACCTTAAACTACACTAATTACCTCTAATCGCGATTAAGAACTTAAAAGTTACTATTCACCAAAAATTTATTTTAATCTCATTGAACCACATTTTACTTCTTAATGACAACCATGTATGTCGGATTTTTGAAAATCAAATCATAGAAGTGGTAATATTTCATTTAAATGAAAAATCAGTTATTTAACTACCACTTAGTGGTTTCACTATTCATCAAAAATTGAAGTTTTTCAGAACAAAGCCAAAATTTCACCTTAAGCTATAATTGATATTCCGAATTAAAAAATGATGTCTATTTTACAAAATTCCAAACATATAAGTTGCATTAATAAATTTTATAATTAATTCCCACTGTTACAAAAAATGGCGTGTTTCTAAGAAACAATTTATCTCAAGAGATTGGCATTTGTTTATGTCCGATTTCAATGTTAAATTAATTCTAATGACCACCATTGGATAAAATGGTAAAAATATATTCTAATTATACTTTAAAACAACTAAATAGTATTATTTTTCACTATAAATTATTTTGATTTAAAAAGTTTTTTTTAAGTATTTTTCACTATTCATAAAAAATTCGAAGTTCTCAGAAAAATACCAAAAATTCAACATAGGCTAATTTCGATATTACGAATCCAAAGATGAAGTCTATTTTGATAAATAAAATTTATAAAATTTCAAAAAGTAGGTATTACTATGCACAATGGCTAGTTTAATTAGTTGTGGTGTGTGTTAGAGCTCGAGGTTGCGTACAACACACGCTATTGCATTATTCGAAGGGAAACGTTCCGTGGAAGCTTGGGGTGTTACATAAATTGTTAAAGTCCTAGACGAATCAATGTTTTAGTGGACGAGTTCAAACTTGTTAAAGAATTTGGATAATTAAATGTTGAGTTAATTATTTAGTTGGATTGCTAAGAATAATTAATAATTAATTAATTATTTACTATTGAGATATTGAAAGGTTAATTAATTTTTGACTTATTTGATGGGTGATTTATGTTGTTAATTAGTTGTTGACTTAATTAGCGTATTGGATTAATTAATTTATGAATTAATTAATGGATGGTTTTGGGGTGTTAGACATTGTGTTCTACACCAATGATAAATATATATATATTATTGATAAATGGTTTGTGAGACAAGGAATGAAGCTCCAAATACTCACGAGGTGATAGACATGGAGTTCTACACCCAGCTTGTATGAAAATATTTTTTTATGGGACATGGACTAATGCTCCAAATATGCATGGGTTGCGAGATAAGGAATGATGCTCTAAACAATAAAGAGGGTTCTAGACATGATGTTCTACACCCATTAATTGACATTGGATTGTGGGTCCAATTGGCCGTACATGAAATGAATTAATGGTTAATGAAAACTGTTGTGACATAATGATTTGTGAATTGAATATGAGAAAGGGTTCAGACTTATTAATGAATTGGGTGAATCACTTTTAGTGGGTGAATCTAGGAGTGAAAATATATTTATAGTGTATAGGATCGGTTATAGTATATGAAAGATTAAATTTAATATCTTATGACACATTATACAAGACAAAGCACATGATTGGATTCACTCTTTACTTTGATTACTTAGATGGTCTTTAGGGACATCTGTGGTGTGTGACTTATACAGGGGGTGTCGGGATTAGGATGAATCTCAAGAAATTCACAATTTAATGACGTTTGAATAATTTATAAATTAAATTTTTTGTGTAATTATTATTGAGTTTGAATGAAAAATGTATAATGCAGGTTCAAACACCAGCTGAGGGCTGAAGCAATTACTTGGGTATATAGTTACTTTATGCTGCTTACTTTATTTATGAATGCTTCTAAACGGTTTAAATTATTTATTAAATTTCTGGATTTGGGGTAGAAATCGGTGGTCCCGGCCTACTGAGATTTATATCTCACACCCTACTCGGGCCACCATTGCACTGGGGTACCCGATTAGATTCTATTTGGTTGCAGAATTGTGCTATTTTTATTTACTTGGGTGATAGGAGAAGAGGATCGAGAAGAATCTCGGGTTTCTCGAGGAGACCACCCTCGAGGATTTGAGTCATTGTTTATTTATTTTTTTATTAGAATTTAAAGCATGATGTTTTCTTCACTGTTTTCTATTTTTGTATCATTTGCATGTCATGCATGCATCTATTGTATAATTGGAATTGTCCATTTGTTTTGTACAAGATTTATAAAAATATGCTTTCTATTGCTTTATTATTTATTAAAATGCCTACTCTATTTATTTCCATTGTCTATTATTGAACTCTTATATGAGGGTATAGTCTCCCCACTGACTATCCATAGACCCTCTCTGCTAGTCGACAACCTTTGGCATATGGGGAGATGTTCTTGAGGTCATGTGACAACCAGTCCGACCACCAGTTTAGTGGTTATCCGGGTTGGGATGTTACATGCAGTTTGGTTGGGATGAGAAGTTTTAGAGGTCATTTAAGGAGTTAAAAGTGATTTTGACTTTAGCTCAAGTTATGATTCTTCATGAGCTACGTAAGTGGTGTGCTATGTATTTTCATGCTTTAAGATCAGTATTGGTGTGTTTTTTATGCATCTTGATCATGTGGTGTCATATTTCTCTCTCTAGTTATGATATCATATGAATAATTACCCAAATCATGACCTTGAGTTAAAAATAGTAATGAATACCTTGAATACATGGCCCCAAGATCTCTTTGGGGTTCAATTTCCAATATATTCAGATCATGAAATCCTAATGTATATCTTTACCCAGAGATAATTGAATCTTATGAGAAGACATTGGGGGGTGTTTCTCCAATTTTTTGACTTAGATATAGTTTATATCCATAGAAATGGGAATGAAATTGCTGATGCATTGAGAAAGAAACTACCAAACCAAGAAATTAGGGAATCTTAGGATTAATGGAACATAGTGGGTTTGTTTTCTAAAATGTGTTTAGATATGGAATAAAAAGGGAAAAAAAATTTCTTGAGTTGTATAAAATTCATGTATTCCTTGGATGGTAAGATTTAGATCTAATATATAGTGAATCTTTATTCCCAGTATCTTAATAGAGTTTTCAATGGTGGGGAGACCTTATATGTTTGGTTCCAATCTCTCAAGGGCTATCTACTATTTTTGGGGAGGCTTGTGGTTCCCTTAGACTTCAAGATAAATTTGGTGAAAGGTGGAAATAATTCTAATTGGTCCATTCACTGTAGTATTACATAGATATTTTATGATATGAAATCTAGGTATTGGTGATCTGAGAATAGATGATTAGTTTTTGGTTTTTTTGTCTATTTGTATCACCTGTCAGATGATTAAGGATGAGTATCATAATATTTCCTATATATTGAAGACCCTTCCCCTTCCATTATTTATATGGGATGATATTTCCATGAATTTAATTATTGTACTTCCTTAAAATCTAAGAGAAAATAATTCTATTTGTGTGGTGATTTATTCATTTTCTAAAGCAACTCATTTTCTTCCTATTAAAAAGTTAATAAAGCTAAAGGAGTGTGGACATTTTTACATTTGGATTATTATTGAAGCTTCATGGTGTTTCTTTAGCCATTTTTTGATCAATTACCTCACTCCACATAATATTTTTGGATGATTCTTCAGGAATAAATGGTTTCTAAGAGGAAATTGAGCATGACATATGACCCTCAGATGGATGGTCAGACTAAGTTGTCTATCAAGATACTCAAGGATATACATCAGGTATTTTTTATTGATTTTGATGGTTCTTGGGAGAAGAATCTATTTTAGTTTATTTTTATTACAATAATAGTTATTAATAGTTCATCAATATGGACCCCTTTGAGGATATATATGGGTGACCATATCGATCTCATCTCTGTTGAATGAAATTGGGAAATCACTCCTTACTAGTTCTGATCATAATTCCTGAGATGAAATAAAAGGTATAATTGATCCATAAGGGTTTGGGGACAGATTAGAGGTTTCAAAAATATTATACTAATCATATTTATCATTCTTTAGAGTTTTTTATTGGTGATTATGTGTTTCTGAGAGTTTTTACTTGTTGGGACAACTTCAACTATAAGAATATAGTAAATTAACACCTCATTATGCTAGGATGTTTTAGATCATGGGTGATATTGAGAATGTAACATATCGGTTATATTTAACACCTTATATAATGTTTATTTATGATGTGTTCTAGGTCTCCCAACTAAAGAAGTGTTATCCAGAGCTATCCCACATGATTTCGTGTGAGGATTTGGAAGTAGATCCTAACCCCGTAGTTGTTGAGAAGCATGTTCATCACAACCTAAACTTAAATTTCCTTATTGTTTTATTTATATACTAATTTTTAGATTAGTCCTTGATTTTAGTGTCATTTTTCATTGAATATCAATATATTTGAAATTGTAGCGCTGGTCACATAGTTGGTGGATAGTTATTAACAATCATGTGACAATCCATGAAAAATACTACAATTCCTTATTAGTGGGGTTTTTTATAGTTGGTATATGGTTTGAATAACCCTTAGTACAAACCATGTATCTTTTAAGGTGTTTTTAGTGATGGGTAGATGATTGGAAGATGGCTTGGTAAATCATGCATCCAAACTATTCAATATTTCTTGTTCTTAAAGAATTTTAAATTCCTTGACTTACCCTAATTTAACCCCCCTTGAGGTCCCCATTCTTCCAAGTCATGTGAAATAGCTAATGAGGATCCATGGAATGGATCCCTCCTTATATTCTTTCAAATCATGGTTATTTCCTTTGATTCTGGGTGGATATTTCAAGGTTTTTTATAATTTATCCTCTCTTTCCTTATCTATTCTCCTATTATACTAATTTCTTTCTCCTTCTCTTACCAAGGTTCCATAGTGGATGAAATATATATGGGTGGGAGAAATTTTTACTTTTATTTTTGATGTATAGGTCTAATGAAACCATTTCTGAGTCTCTTTATAGTGGTTTTCATCAAAGGTTACATCATTACATTGGTTTGGGGTATGTGGATCCATTCAATACTCTTTAAACATAAGAATCCTTGACTTCATGCTAACTTTCATTGATATATGGTATATATTTCTTAAAAGTTATAAAATTTGAATTTATTTATCCTAGTATAAGTGATTTTTGGAATTTTTAATTGGTATTTTTATGGAACATAGTCTATTTATAGTTGAAATTTATTTTTAGAACTCTCTAGGTGTTTGATAAAATACCTCAATGATTACCTCGATAAATTTCAAGTTTTGAAATGGATAATTTTGAATAAATAACGATTTTTAAAGGTTTTAAATTGTTTGAAACTTAATATTTCTATTTTTCTATCAAGTTAAATAGATTAATTTCAATTGGGTTTGATTGTTACTAATATTTTTCTATGTGGTCTTAGCTACTGAGCATGACATTGGACTTGAGGTTTTTACCTCAGGTGCTTCCCTTGACATCCAAACTCCCATTTTGATTTTCAAAGTTTGAATATTTCATTATGGGTATATTTTGAGTATGTAATTTTTTGGAAGTGTTTTGGGTTGTTAATGACTTTTTAGGTTCCTTATCAGCCTCAAAAGTTAGTTTTATTAAAAAAAAGAGAACAATTTGGAAGGGAGATGATGTTTTTAATGGGGTTTAGGTTTTTTATCAACTATGTTTAATGTTCTTATTATAGAAATTCGGTTTCATTTGGTTTTAAACTAATGATTTTAAAGTATTAAATCATGTTTAGTATTAAGTAAGGGCCTTTTTGTATTAAACTTTGGTTGAATGCTTCAAGTATTATTTAGTAAAACATTAATGAATTTTAATATTTGAGGTTATTAAAGAGGTATTTAGGCTTGGTTGGTACTTTATGAAATTTTTTTAATGTATTCATTATTTATTAATATTTTAGGTTTTTTATGTATGTCACATAGGATGTTTTTAATGAAATTAGGATGGTTTAGTAAGAGATTTTTTTAAAGATAAGGTTAGAGGGGTTCTTCCATAATGTTTAAATTTTTTATGGTTTATTTTATAATTTACATACTCACATCTATTTAGTTGATCAGGTAACTTGATATCTTTAGTATGGAAGGCTAGTATTATATTAGTAGGTATGGTTTACCATAAATAGTATTTTATTACCTTAAAACACTTAAAACATTACAATGACATTTATTGAGATTCCACTTTCTAGGATGACCCTTTTATATAAGAAGTGAGATTACTCTAGTTAGAGATTACACACAATTATTTATTATTGTTCGATCACTACGATAGTATAGGGTTATAGGTTACCATAACATTAGTTTTCAGAGGGTCACTACCATAATGCTTCTTATTTTCAGTTCATGTTTTATTTATATTTTTATTTACTGTTCACCTTTAGTCTACCCATTTTCCCTCAGGGAAACAATTACTACTTGTACTTTGTATTTTATTCTTCCTTATTATGTAGATTCTATTTTAGGTTACTTTAAATTCTTTTATATGTTGGTATGTAAAATTTAGTCATTTTATTCATTTATTGATAAATTTAATTTTTATTGAAAAAAGGTTTTTTCAAAAGTTATTTACCAGTGTTTATATTTTAAAATATATAGTTTTAAAGAGTTTTACCTAAAATGTATTCCATAATTAAAGTTTATTTTTACCCTTAAAATATTCCAACACTTGATTTTTGGTTTGAATGGATAATTTTTTATTTTGAATGAAATGAATTTCAAAGGGGGTTTCATGTGATTTTCATTAAATTTAAAATGAAAATTTTACTTTTATAAATATATTTTCACACTAGCATGAAAGGATTTTACTTTTAAAAATTATTCATGGAGTGTGGGGAGGATACTTATTTGGATTTTTTTTATTAATAATATATAAAAATTTCATGGTTGATGAGTATTCTTGGTGAGATATATCTTTTGGAATATATTATTTTGGTTTTTCATGGAGAAGGCATTAGTGATAAGGTTGGATGGTGAACCTAAGTCATTCAAAGTATCTTAGTTTGATATTTTTGTTTTATTTTGTTTATTGATTCATTTTGGTGTCATCCGATCTGGATGTGGTTTTTTTAGTTGGATATTTTTTAGTTTTTTGTACATGTTTTTTGTATATGTGATATGTATTTTTATTTTGATTATTCGTTCTTTGGGTTTCTATTTAATCTAAAACTGTTCATTTATTTTGCATGAACATCGAACTTAAAAATGAGTCATGCTAGATTTATATTAGATTCATGTTGCATCTTTTTTATTAATATATGATAGAAATAATTCCAAATAGTTATTCTTAAATTCCTAGGAATTAGTTTATAACATATGGTGATCAATAATTCCCTTTGAGACTTGGCACAAGATCAGCTGGGTGACTGGTTGAGTCATACCAGGATGATTTATAAAACTTTTCATATCATGTATTTTTAGAACAAGTTGATGCATCCTAAATTGTTTCCATTGGTTAATGTACTATGGTGTATTAATTGTGATAATCACAATAAATTATATAATAAATCATCCGTGAGGGATAAATGTCCCTGAATTTTCACAAATTTAGAACCTTGAGGGATTTTTAGGGGTAGAAAGTGGAAATATGGGGAAATGGTGACACTCCATGGGTCACAGGTGTGTATTTAATTAGTATTTTTTTTACTTTTATTTCATTTAATTTAGAGTTTTGGCAGTTGGGGATAATAATTTTTATTTTTGAGAAATCAGGCCAAGGTGAGTGGTTAGTGGATGATTAGTACAAACTATGCACCCATCCATGCAAAAGGGGGAGGGGAGGTTAAGGGATTGTAATGTAATTTTTCATGGTTACAACATAATTTTTATAACTATAAAGGATCTTATAGGTAATCATCTATCTTATATTTTAATGGGGGAGTTTCCTATATAGTTATAGTATTGTTTTCCTAATCATGTGTCCAAACTAGGTTGTCTTCCTATTTTTTAAAAAAATATGTAATTTAAAATTTTTCCCTTTAAGAATTTAAATTATCTTCCTCCCATATTCCTCCCAATCAAGAACCTCATGTCTCCCAGGTTTTGGATATTTATTCCTCCTTTCTTATTTAAAGATTTTCCTTTGATATTAGTGGATTTCAAAAAGAAAATTATTATCTTCTAGTTATTTTCTCCTCCATTATTATTAAATTCCATTATTATCCTTTTTCCATGGAGTTTCAGAACCCTAGAAACCAATGGGGGGATCCTAGGGTTTGAGGCTGAGTTTTAATGAAATTTATTAGTGGTTTAGGATATTTAGGATAACCTCTTCCTATTTCTAGTGGTTTTAGATAAAGGTAATGAGATTACATCATTTTTAAGTTAGGCGTATATACCTAATGAGTTCTTTTTCAAAAAAAAAAACATTTGGTTCATGGTATTCAATTAGTTTAATTTGATAAATTTTTATTTATATGATTTTTTTGGGATTTTGTATGAATATTTTATGTGATTCATTTATTTTGTGGATTTTAAAAGGGTTTTCAAATAGTTTTCTTTAAAATTAGTTTTATGCCTAAAATGTGTTTGATAAATTTACCCAAAATAGATTAGTTTAAAAGGGACTACAATTTTTTATCAAATGTTATTTCTTTGTAATAAATATTTTATTGATTTTTCACACCATTAATTATGTGTTTATATTAATATGAGTATTAGACTTGATGGTTTATTTCCACATGGGAGACCTTGGGTGATTTGGTAAACTAGACTAACAAAACCCTAGTGTAGATTGTGCACTGTTATGGGAATATTTCCTAAGTATCCCGCATGAGATAATGAGATGAATTATATTGACCAGTGGGGATAATTATTTATTAATATAGTCCAAGAGAACTAATAAGTTATAAAATGGTTCATTGATTCAGGCTAGAGTTCTTATAGAATTTTCTATTTGTCTTATACCCATATGTTGGAGCCCATGATGCATGTATGGATTTTGAAGGAGATGTGTTATTACTTATTTCCCTTTAATTATTGGATTATATTCTTTATATTCCTCATTTCAATCAATTTATTCATGATTTTATCTTTCCCTGTTATTTTTAGAACATGGTTTACTTAAAAATAAACCAAATGTTTTGAAATATTTTTTTAATGAAATGAATTTCAAATATTACTTTCAAACTTTGAAAAATGGTTTTCATGGTAAAATACATTATGTATATCTATTGTGGTATCATAATTGGATTTTCCTCAAACCCTGTATATGTCTTTGGGAATATATAAACTTGTTTGTTTTGTAGGATACAAGTAAAGGTATGAGTTCCATAAAATTTGGTGGCTCTTCCTGATACTCACCATCCATCCATGGATTAGTTTCAGTGGTGGTGACGATGGGTAATAGGGTGTTTTGGATTGTGTGGAGAATTTTGGGATTCTCAATGATTTTTGGTTATTTTACATCATCCATTTTAACCCTAAATATTTTTTTCATTTTAAAAAGAATTTTTTAAAACTTTTAGTGTCGTTGTTATGCTAGTTATGAGTTATAGTTTACTCTTGCTGCTTCATATAATTTGTCTGGTTCTCTATATATTTTAAAATTATCTCATTATTTTCATGGACATCCAATTTATGGATAGGTTATAAAAGATATTTGGGAGGAATATTCATGTTTTTTATTTAGATTATGAGGGTGAAATAATTTCCAAATGGTTGTATTTTTATACCCTTATGATTTTCTCAATCCCATGGTGATCGTAAATGCACTTTGGGACTTGTGGTGAGCTGAGTCAGGTGATGTTTCATGTTGACCTGGGACAATTCATTACACATTTGGTGTCATGAATTCCCTAAATATTTTCATTATAATAATGAAATCCATGTTCCATGTGTTCTTGAATTAGTATTTCATTGTGTTCATTGATGTAATTCTTATATAATTAATGTTAGAGGAGGAAAATGCTGAGAATATTTGAACAATTTTAAAAGTACTTAAATTCCACTATCTTTGTAAAAAGTTTTCTAACTGAATGTTTTGGATATGGGAGGTACATTTACTCAGGCCGTGGTGTCCCAATAGGGAGTAGCGGTTGATCCATCGACGATTGAGGTAATTGTTTCATGGAAAATACGAAAGAGTGTTATAGAGGTCTATAACAACCTTGGACTTGGAGGCTTTCCTTAGAGGTCAATGTCTGATTTATCTTGTATTATATCCCCATTGATAGTCATGACTAGTAAGGATCATACATTATTATGGATTCATTAATTCCAAGAAGATTTCCATTAGCTAAAGGGGAGGTATATCAGTGATACCATTCTCCAACTAATAGAATATGGAGTGTTGTTTTAGGTTTTCTATGATTCTTACATTATTAGGTTGTATAGTGTCTTGAATTAGAAGAGGGGAATGATTTCATATAGTTCTAATAAGCTACTTCCCCATGAGTGAAACTATTACACCCATGTTCTAGGGTTTGGATTTGTGGTATTTTCTCTAAGCTATGGTAATGTTACCTCATTAGTGAATTATTTTTGGCCTTTAAAAATACTAATATCTTAAGTTATATTCTTATTGAGATCTATAAACATCAGCAGTGATGGATGAAGTTATTATATGACTATGAATTCTAGATATCCTAAACCATAATGAAAGGGAATGTAGTTGCTGATTTTATAAGTAGGAATTCATGAAGAGATACTCTTTGAATGAGGCTAGTAGAAGAGGTCTCTTGTTCCAATTTACATTTCAATATTCCTTGATGCATCAGGTGTAGGAGTCTCAGTGGGTAGACTTAGAGGTAGAGCTAATTTCGGATCATGTATTTCATGGTGTTTCCCCTAAGGTATGGTTGAATGGTGATGAGCAATGAATACTGTTCTAGGTTAGATTTTATTATATTAGAGATGATAGAGGTGGTTTTAATGAGTTTTATATATTACCTTTGGAAGTGAATCCTTATATATCCAAGATGTATCATTCTTTGAAGAGTCAGATTTGTTGGCCTAGGATGAAGTGATTTGTAGTGGAGTTCATATCGTGATGTTTTGTTTTTCTATAGATAAAGGAATATCATCATATTCCATGAGGATTATTGTAGCCACTAGATTTTTACCAATATTTAGTTGGAGGGAATATTGATGGATTTCATGATTAGTTTAGAAAAATCACAAGGAGGGTATGATTCTATTCGAATGATTATGGATTAGATAATGAAGTTGGTGTATTTTCTAACCATCGGGGTGTTGGGTGATCTTGGTTTTTTGGTGAGGAGTTTTGTGGATGAGATAGTGAGTCTTCATGGATTACTAAGGTCTATCAATTACAATTAGGAACATCATTTTACCTCATGAGTCTGAGGAGGTATTTAAAATGATTTTTGTCTCTTTGTAGTGCTTTAAACCTACTTTCTATACTTAAATAGATATACATAGGGAGTTTACTATTTAGAAGTTGGAGGATACACTATGAGATTGTTCTCTAGATTTTAGTGAATCAAGGGTGAAGCGCTAGCCTTTGGTTGTGTTTTATTATAACATAAACTAGTATGTTTCCATTTTCATGGCCTCATTCAAGAAGTTGAATGTATGAACTTGTAGATATATATATATTTTTCGACTGATGTTGGTGCGTTGATGGTCCTTAGACTAGATGTGGTTATGAGCACAATAGATAAGGTCCAAATGATTTAGGATTGAATGAAGGTGACCAGAGATCTTTTGAAATCTTATTTTGATCTGAGGATGAAACCTCTAGAGTTTTAGGTAAGAGATCATGTATTCTTTAAGGTTTCCATCCATCATTTTCGATATATTTTTATCCATGGGAGTAATATTTATCCCTTGATTATTATCCATTTTGAGGTGTTGAGGAACATTGGTGAGTTGGTTTATAATTTAACATCACCCTCTCTATTGGACCAGGTCTACAATGTTTTCCATGTGTTAAATTTTTTTTTAATATCTTCACTATAATGACCCAATATTTCACTGTATATTCCCATTAAATAAATAAAATATTAAATATATTTTTTTCACACTATGTACCCAACTAAAATGAAAGATCAAGATATATTTTTAATGTTAAATATGTCTATTAAAACATAGACGTTAAATTAGATGATATAAATTGAAGTAACCATATAAAAAAATTATCAAATAATGTAATAAGAAATGGAACTAGAAAGAAAAATTCTTCCTTATGAATCCCATTTTTTTTAACTCAAAAGAGAGCTTTTATAGGGGTTTCCCTTCATCATTCCCATGCCGAACTTGAGCAAATACAATTTTAGAAAGACTGTATATTATATAAGATCATGTTCTTGGAGATTTATTTAAGATCCATGCTTTCTAAACCACCACAAAAAACTACAATATGAACTTATAAAATTAATAGATCTTAGGAAGAGGTCCTAAAGGGCTATGTTAGTAGAAATTAGAATTATATGAACATGTAATAAAATATTTATATGTATAGATATATCATATTTTTTTATACTTTATACAAATTCATTTTTGTTAAATTAAATATATGATTAAAAATTTAATTTTTATAAATTGTAATAATATTTATTTTTATTTCATAATAAAAATATATATTATAATCTTATTAATTAGTGATTTATATGAAAAATAATAGGTAATATACAAAATTTTGTGTTCCAATAAAAATAGTTTTCACTATATTTTATATTTTTAAATAAAAATAAAAATTATAAACTTGATGATGAGAATTTTACAATATTTAATTAATTATTGGATTTATCATGGATATATTTTCTTAATATTTTTTTTAAAAGGATAATTTTTTAGGTGAATTTTTCAAAATATAGTTTTTGAAAATAAAATTACTTTTATGACATTATTAATATATATTTAAGAATTTTAAATTCATGAAACCTTTTTATAAGATATAATAATTAATTTATAAGTGAATTTTTAATTTTAAAAATGTTGGTTTTAATTTACAGACCCATATTTGATATTTTAGAACTCATTTTATATTTTATAAAAAAAAATTAATACATTTGAATTTTAAAATTTACTTTCATCACTTTTAAAAACCGAATCAAATAAAATTGATTAAAACTTTTTAATCATTAGGTATAAATTATATAATAAGGACCATTTTATTTTGAGTTATAAATGATAAATTACTAAGGTAAAGACTAGTTCTTGCACTGAGAACCAAATTTCTAAAAATGAGTAATACAAGAGGAAATGGGAAAAACGTGTTAAAATTTTTTTTTTAATTAAATTTTTGAGGTTTTAATCGACCTTATGTGTTATATTATAAATTATCTATCAATTTTGGATTTAATTTCCTACACCATGAATTCCCATTGTTGAAATTTCTTTTGTATTTATAAACATGTAATCCCTTTTCACTTATAAAGGGGAACTCTTATCCATACTTACCCTCACACAAAAAGCCATAATTTTATCACAAAATCTTCCCAAAACCCTCATTAATACTCCGAGACACCATAATGTGCTTTTGGTATTTTTAAACTCTTATCACTGAAATGTTTAATCCCCTTCACAATGTAGGTAATCCAAGAAGAGAGGTATAAGTTCCTAATATCTATTTCTGTTTTCTATTTCTTCATGTGCATTTATTCAAAATAAAATTTCATTGATCCATATGAAAATGATTAAATAAGTATAATTATTATATTATTATATTACTATATTTATGTTACAATCATTAACCACCCTACCCTTTTCCATAAAGAAAAAAGATAACACGAATCACGTATTGTGTAGACTATCACCTCCATGAATAAATGTGATTTGTTTTCCTTCACTTAAAAACATGTAAGGTTTTAGTTTATATTTAATGATTATATGTGATATAAATAAATAATATATATCATTAATATTTTTATTTATGGATAAAATAAAAATTGATGATCGTTTTAAGGTAATCCATCAATATCATTAAATAACCAAAAACTAGTTCAACACTGATTTCAACTTCACAAAAAAGACTAAAAATCCCATGTGATGAAATTATAACATTATTATTCTTTATAGAATATAAAATATATCACCTTTAATTATTTTTAAATGATTATATTTTTGTTTAAAATGAATAACAACACTATTTTTATAAACCTAGTTCAAAACAGTTAAGATTATAATTCCTGATATTGAAAAGAGATTACAAAAATTTAGTATATAAAGAAAATTGTTATTAATGAAGAGTGTAAATAAACATATATTTGAATAATTCTATTAAATAGTTAATTAATATTTTTATCTTTATGATACATGATATTGATGAGATTTTGTGGAAATTAAGGGTAATGTTAAGGGAATTGGAAACTCAAACTTATTCCTTTGAGGTATACACATTCTTCTAAATTTTCTTGCCCCTATGTTCAATGATTTTCCATTCTAAATGATTTTATATATTTATTTATATATAAATGAGGTTTTTATCCAAAACCATTTCAATGAAAGTGTTTCCTTTCTCCGAATTTTAAGAAAACAAAATAAACTTTCTTAAAAGAGACTCATAACTACGACTTTTACAACAATGAATACATAATGTTTAAAAAAAATCCCTTTTTATGATTTAGTTTTCATTATACCCAAATTATCTATCTCTAATAGAGTTATGTTTCATGTTTCAACCTATATTTTATTTTATTATGTGATTATTTTAGGTGATAATTTTTTTGTATCAAAAGATTTAATCTGGGATGTTATTTTATACCATTCAGATGTTTTATTAAACCCATTTTATTTCCATGGGTTATTTATGTATAGTGAATTATTTCCATTTGGATGTTTAATAAGCCCATTCTATTTCAATGGGTTCATTAATATATGTTTAATATTGATTTTATATAGAACACATATGTATCGATGATGATAATGGGGGTTCTATATCTCCCTCCAATTATTTGGTTTAAGATTATATATCATGAGATATCCGGGTGTGAACCAAATTAATTTGTTCATATAGGCATGGGAATGATGTGTTTTATCACATTTTTTGGAATATACATAATTAATTTTTTACATAGGTGTGGGTATAATGAGTTTTCTCATATTTTTTTCCTTTTCTTATAGTTTTTCCACATTTCCATGTTTTTTCTATAAAATTATACCAATTTTTCAAGATTTATTTCATTTTAATAAAATGACATGTTTTTAGGTTTATGCATTATTTTTACGAATTCAAAACTTTTATTACATGTTCTCATGTTATATGATTATTGATATGTGTTTTAAGATAGTTCATATCTTTTATGCTTCTTTAAAAATATATTTATATGATCTTATATTACTCAAATATTTTTTTATGATTATCATATAATGTATTTTGATCTTTTATTATGATATTTATGACTTCACCTTGTTCCACATCATGTTATGATATGTTTTTCACTTACTGAGAATTTGGGATCACCCATTTCTTATATTTCCATTCTCCAAGTTATGAAGGTAACTATATCATGTGAGATGCATATAAAGGGGTATAGAAGAGCATGATTATGAATTTTTTTTCAAGTGGTGAAAATAAGTTATTTATGAAACTAATATTTAAGAAAATAAACCTTTAAGTGCTTTAGTTGCATGTCTATCTACAAGATATTTTATTTAAATCTTGAGATTAATGTGTTATTTATGGAATGATTATCTTGGGTTTCTTTAGTTGGTATCAGAGTAGGTCTTATTTAATTTTGGATATTAATTTTGTTACCTTTAGTATTAGGGTTATAAAGCCTTAGTAAAAACCCTAGAGATGAGTATAAGTATATGATAACAACTTAAAATTTTGGTAAAGTATATATTGTATAGTTCTCCAAGAAATTACCTCCTTTTATAAGTACTTCAAGTGGATCTCGGATTTAGAAAATATGTACCTAGGGGTAAAATCCCCAAAAGGGTGGATTGGGTAATAACTCAGTCATCTCCTCATGCATGATAAAGAGGCCTAACTACACACCTGGTTTGACCCTCGCTAGGGTTATATATTGGTTAATCACTTGATACTTATTAAACACTATAAATAATTAATTTTCTAGTTACATTAAGATATTGGGTTGGTATGTATAAGATGACACAACTTAAATTAACGTAGGCTAACCTAAGATTAATATAGGTTAAACTAAAATAATTATAGGATAACATGCTAATATAAAAGAACAAGACATTTTTCAAATGATTTTATTTTATGATTATGATAATTAGCTTGTATTTTTAATATTTCATAACTCATTCCTCCCCATTTGATTTTAGTAATGGATGAAACTAGAGAGAACCATGGGTTTGAGGGATAATATAAAGATTACCTCAATGAAAAACCCATTAGAGTGGGATATAGACTGAGAAATATGGTAATTATGACAAAAAAACAATCACAAAATATGATTAACCATTTTAGAATAGTTTAAACCCCTAAGCCACAAAATAAGAGAAGTATAGAGACTCATGGAAATTAATGAAATAAATATGACAAAAGAAAGAATATCTAATCACTTATATGTCAAAAATGTGGGAAGAAGCACCAAGGAAAATCTCAAAGAGGTTCAAGGAGATATTTTAAATTTGGTATATCTAGATATATAGCCTAATAATGCTGAAACCATGAGAAATGGACAATGGAAGAGAATAAGGTCTTTATTAATGTTACACCCACTCTTTAATTCATAAAATACAAGGAGTTTGGTAATTATGAAAAACAATTCCCTAACTCTGGACTACAAAGAGAAATAGGCATCTAAGACCTCCTAGAGAAAGGGAACAACTCCACTACTGAAATAATATAATGGAAACAATGGGTAAAATGTAAACAAAACATCAAATTTATATTTATAGGTATTGTAATCTGTTTTATCCAAACTAGTAAGCCTAGGAAATTTTCCAAGAATATTAAATCATCACCCTAGTGATTTTAGAATCCAATAAATCTAATAGTTGTATAAATATTTTATCCCAATTAAATGTTTGTGAAAATATTTTTCACGAAGATATTATTATTCTTCTAATTAATAAATTTCATAACATTTTGATATTGGATTGGTTCTCTCCACATAGAGGAAGAATTATTTGAAAAAATGAGATCATATTTCAAATTATCCTATAAAATTATATGAATGAAAGGGTGATTACGAATACCCTTAAGAAGGAAATTACATAATGTGAGTCTTGATACTGAATAATGAGAGGCTATTGGCTCAAATATTTGAAGAAAAACTCAATATTAGGGTTAATCATGTTCTAAGAAGAAATAAATGTTTCTGAGTTTATAAGGTTGATATATACCAATAAATTACACTACAAGTCTTATTTATATTATATAGAACCTTATATAAATTCTTAGAACTCAATATTTAAAATTTCAAGGATATAATTTATTTATGGGGGGATGAGATTGAAAATAATTTATATTTCACTATATATTCCTATTAAATAAATAATATATTAAATACCACGTTTCAGACAACATACCAAACTAAAATGAAAAATCATTATACATTTTTAACATTAAATATTACCATTAAAATATATCCTTTAAATTAGATGGTATAAATTGAAATAACTATATCAAAAAAACAATAGATAAAGTAAGAATAAATGGAATAAAAAAGTAGAAGTCTTCTTTATAAAGACAATTTTTCTAAACTCAAAAGGGAGGTTGATTTTCTTGGGTTTTACCTTGACAAAGCCCAAGATGAACATGAATGATTATAATTTGATAAAAAAACATATAGAGGATAAGTTCAAGATCATGGTGATTCCTAAAAGATTCATACAAGCTGGACCATTAACTAGAACTGCAATCATAATGTATATGATTCTTAAGTATTACATGGATTTCATATTGGGTTTTTTTATTAGTCATTATAATTATATCAACACGTAATAAAATATTTATATGTATATATTATCACGAATTTTTATACATTTATAAAATTATTTTTTGTTAAATTTACTTTATACTTAAATTTTTTTTGTCATAAATTAGAACAAAGTTTATTTTGATTTAATAATAATAAGATATATTAAAATTATATCAATTAATACTTTATATTAATAATAATACATAATATATGAAAATACATTTTCCTATAAAAAATATTTTTTTCTATATAATCTATGTTTTTAAATAAAAAATAAAAAATATAAATTTTATGATTATAATTTTAAAAAATTAAAATAATTTTTGATTTATCATGAAAATATTTTATTAATATGTTTTTTTTGGGATTTATCTAAAAAGATTAATTTTTAGAAGAATAGTGTAAGATAACTTTTTAAAAAATAAAATGAATTTTATGAAATTTTTAGAATATATGTAATAATTGGAAATTAATAAACCCTTTTTATAATAGAAAATATATTTTATTTAAGTGAATTTTTAATTTAAAAAATGTACATTTTAATTTACAAACACATATTTAAAATTTTGAAACTAATGTTATTTTTTTCAAAAAATTATTTTTAATACATTTAGTATTTTAAAATTAATTTTATCACTATAAAAATTGAATCAAAAAAACGGATTTTAAAATTTAAATCATCAGGCCCAAATTATATAATAAGTATCATTTTATTTTTTGACCCGAAGGATAAATTTCTTAGGTAAAAAATAGTTACTATAGTGAAAATAAAAATTCAAAAAATGAGTCACATAAGAGGTAAAGAGAAAAAATGTTAAAAACATGTTTTTAATTGAGTATTTAAGGTGTTTACATACCTTATATCTTCTTATATAAAACAATTCTCAATTTTTGAGCCACTTTCCTTGATAATGGATTCCCCTTATTGAAAAGTTTTTGGTATTTAAAAAAAATTTCATCCCTTTTTACTTATAAAAGTGGAACTCCTATCCTCACTTTCCCCAAGAAAACTTATAATTTTCATAAAAGACTGTAAAGAAAGATATCTTCTATATTCCTTGAAAATATAAATAAGTGCCATTCCTATAAAAATGCCACCCCTCAAAAGTTTAATCCCCTTCGCAAAATAGATAAATGAATAAGAGCGGTAAAGTTCTGAACCTCTTTTTCTCTTTTTTATTTCTTTAAATGATTTTATTTTTATTCAAATTTAATTTCACAATCATAAAATGAAAAAATTATTATAATTATTATACAGTAATGTTATTATAATGATGGAACAATCATTAAACACCCTCCCATTTTCCATTAAGAAAAAAACGTGAATCATGCATTGTACGGACTACCACCTCCACGAATAAACATGTCCCATTTTCCTTATCTTAAAAACATAGAAATTTTTAGTTTATATTTGATTTTTATATGAGATATATACAATTAATATATATTATTAATATGGTTTTTTCTGGATAAAAAAAATCAATGATCATTATGAGGATGTCCATCGATATTGGTAAATAACCCAAAACTAATCCAACATCGATTTAATCTCTATAAATCATGAATAAAGATCCCATGCGATGAAATTAAAACATTATAAGTATTTATAAAAAATTAATTCTAGTACCTTTAGTGGTTTTAAAATTATGATCATTTGGAGGAAAAGGAACATTGATACCATTTTTACAAACCATGTTCAAAATGAAGTATATTATTAATACCCAATGTTGAAAAGAGATTAAAAAAATTTAACACATGAAGTTAATTATTATCAATGAAGAGTATAAATGAAAATGTATATGAATATGGTTCTAAAATAGTTAATTAATATGTTTATCTTAATTATTCATGAGGTTAAATCACTTCTATTGAAATCAAGTGTAATGGTAAGGGAATTGGAAACCCAAATTTCTTCCTTTTATTATACACTTTCTTCTTGATTTTATTTCCCATATGTTCACAAAATTTTCCATTTTAAATTATTTTATCAATTTATTTATTAGGAAATTTTTTTTGATCCAAATAATTTTCCATGAATGTTTTTATTTTCACATTCATTTTTATAAAAAAATATAAAATAGACTTTCTAATAAGAAACTTAGAAATATTAATTTTACAATGATGAATACACAATGTTTTCAAAAAATCATTTTTTGGATTTTTCTTTTGCTACCTTTAAATGATCTTTCTCAAATAGAGTCATGTAATATGTTTTACCCTATATTTTTTTATTATGTTATTATTTTGGGTTATCATGTCTTTGGTATCAAAATATTTAATTCATGGTGTCATTTTATTCTATTTGGATGTTTCATAAAAGCCATTTTATTTCCATGGGATCTTTATTAAAAGTGCATGGTTTTCATTTTTATTTTTAGGAAACTAAATGTAGAGACTCTAATTTTTTTTGAGACTTTGGAATATTACTAAGAATATTTTCAAAGCCAGGTGCTGAGACAACACGTGATTCCAGGGCCCGGTGAGCCCATAATTAATTTTATAAAAGTATTAAATATATTTTTATTTCTACCACAATTTTTTCCTAAAAAAATTGAATATCTCATAAATGGAGTATTAGATATGAAATATGAGACCACGGTTGAATCCATAATGTGGACTTTACCCTAGGTGTGACCTAAAGATTGTTAGTGTGAGACATTCAGATAGGAAAAACTTTGGTGGGTGTATTGGATAAATAAATAAATTTAATTTATTTAATAAACCTAACCCA
This sequence comes from Viscum album, assembly GCA_963277665.1. NCBI lineage: Eukaryota > Viridiplantae > Streptophyta > Magnoliopsida > Santalales > Viscaceae > Viscum > Viscum album. The sequence continues at coordinate 1,286,689,848 of OY728140.1, forward strand.
AATAAATCAAATATGGATACTCTAATGGAAAATTTTATATGACCATTGAGCTTGGAACTCAGTGTTTATCCTAGGAATAACCTAATGTTGGTCAGCACGGTTTGTTCGGATGAGGTAGTCATTGACAAGTATGTTTAATTAAAAATAAATAAATAATTTATTTTTTTGTTTTATTAAAATACACAGTTAAACACTCTATAAAGACCCTAATATGAATATTTGTTAATGGTTGGATGCATAACCCTTGATTGATTTAAGAGGAGGAGGAGAGCGTCCTTCGTTGGCGGATGGAGACAGAACGACGATCGGTGATCAAATTGAGGTGAGTCGACTAGCGCAACAGATTTTTCTTCATCGCTAGAGAATGTGTTCTTAACCAATGATCAATCCATAATCTAGGTAGGACTCGTTATATGTGGATTTCCTCCCTTATAATTAAATTATTGATCATGATCAATTCCCTATCCTTGATCTGTGTTAATTTGACCATTTTCATTAGCCCGTGTAATTGAAATAAATTATTATTTCAATTTATTTCTTTTATATAATATATTTATCACCTAAGTTTCCCTACTATGAAATATTTGTCCAATAATTCTTGGATCACGATGTTATCACTTTTTATATTAGTACTTCTTCCCCATTGTTCTTTATGTTCTTCATCGTTGGACAATGGGGTCACAATTTGACTTTCCCTGGGGTGGTTTGAGTGTGATCAATCCCTCAAATTCATTGTGGTAGCTCGAATGACATACATATAGAGGTTTTGGGGATGAATTGATAAATGAGTGGGATGGTGTTTGGTGAACAAATCAGTTTGGTAGCGCGTATGTGGGATTTGTGATCAGAGGTGGTTCGATATCAGATCAGTGATCCCCATTTTATCAGTTGGCACATGGTGGTGACCTATGGTATGATGTGATTGATTCTGAGTAGAGGCCTTGCATAGAGTCTCATGGAGGAGGATGCATAGCGTGAATATGATTGGGGCCGAGCTCAGATCTTCGATGAGGTGGTCGGATGTGGTCAACACGATGGGTGTTAATAATAACAATAATAATAATAATAATAATGGTGATGATTTTATAAAAATGAAATGAGGATTTGTTATTATTATAATATTAAATAATAATAATAATAGTGACATTAAATGTGCAGTTGATTAAATTAAATGATTTTAATTTAATAAAGAAAAACAATTTTAATTAAAATAAAGGTTAACTATTTTAATTAAATTATTTTAATTAATATAATTTTCTTTGAAATAAAATTAAATGATTTTATTTATTTTAATTTTATTAAAGGAAAATAAAAGCATTTTAGAAGAGAGAGGATGGGGTGTGACACACATCTAAATATGTTTCATGTGATCCCTTCCCTCATTCCCATATTCTTAATATAATGATGATGATAATAATATTATTATTATAAAAAAAAAGATAAAAAGAGGAGTCCTGAGTGGTGAGGTGCGCATAGCATGATAGGGGTGGGGGTGTTAGGGCGTGTCTCCCTCCACATGGATTTTAGGTTAAAAAAAATTATTATAACAATAATATAAAATATTTGTTATTATTTGTTTTGGTTGTCAAATATTAATTCACTTGTAACATCATAATATGGTGTTTGATTGACATGTTATCAGCAGAAACATGACCCTATAATTGAGACGATGATTTTGAGATTGATGTTGGATACCTTTTTCAGGCTCGTATCTCAGGTCAGCAAAACACCCAATAATAATAAATTATTATTATTGCAGAATTTTGTATCTGACATATTTCCATGATACGGTGTCAGAATGATAAACCATCTATGATGATGTGACCCTGAAATTAGAGAATACATTTCAAGATCAATTTTGGGTATTTAATTTAAACTCATGGCTCAGACCCACAATATTTCATTCGAGCATGATATAGTGAAATGAACCTTTTTTAATGGATGTATGACTGAGGAAAGTGAATAGGCTATCTCAAGATTTTTTTTTCAAGAGGATCACAATAGTTTATTCCATTTGGCTATATGGGGCCATTTGAAGAGTCATATTAGTGAAATTATGTTTTTTCCTCAGACCAATGATAAGCCTCGTGCACTTGTTAATATTTTGGCTGAGACACATTGTGTAGGACCCTTGTACACCTTATAGTGCTTCATGGATAGAAATATCTGTTTTGAAGAGAACATGGCCACACAGTAGAGTGGGACCACATGCAGTGTGTGTTCCTGAAATGTTAGGTACCTCATTTTTATGAAACTTCAAAGGTCCATATCTTCTTATTTTGAGCTAGAACATTAGAATGTGAGTAGCCTATCCTGAGTATTTTTTCATTTAAATCATGATGGTACCATCTATTGTGGATTTCAATATACAATGTGAAATGTTCCGGGCATAAAACCTGATAAGACAATTCTCGATGACGGTCATGATCACATTGGATCATCAAAGTCCTTCCAAGTGGTACACTCCAGTTGAGATGGGTAGTGGGTCCTCAATGTCTTCCAAGGGGTACCCTCTAGTATAGAAATGCAGTGGGTCCTCGATGTCTTCTGAGTGGTACCCTCTAGTTGAGCTGGGTAGCGGGTCCTTGACATATTCTGAGTGGTACCACCTAGTTGAGCTAGGAAGTGGGTCTTCGACACCATCAGAGTGGTACCCCCTATTATACTAGAGATTGGATCCTAAACTTTGAGTTTATGCCCACTCATATGTGTGGTTTAGGGATGAGGTCTTGTTAGGCTTATACGGTTACTTCTGGGAAGATGTGTGGGATGTCGGTAATTACTGATGAACTTTTGGAACTGCTAGATACGCTTCTTCTTCGACTGAACAATGAGATAGAGATCCCCTTACTCTCTTGTTTGGGATTCTTTGACTAGGAATATATATATATATATATATATATATTTATATACACACTCATATTCTATATCCACACCTCAGATTTGGACACTTCTTCCAGGAGAGGTGAAGACGTGTGGGGTATTCCGTGTTCTTTCCATGTTTATCTTCTCATGGTTGGATGAGTCTAATATCCTGCTATAGGTATCAAAGGCTCACTGAATTGTTCATATACTCACCATATTGAGACCTTTGTGTTTAGACAAGGTTACCTTCACTTTCTTTTTGGGTTGAGTTGTACTCTTTTACTATACATTGTGTTATCCACTATCTTTATCTTCTATTATATCTCTTACAGCTCCCCTTTCAACTTTGAAGGAATCATAGTGGGTATGTTTATACTCACCCCTTCATGGGATTTTCCTTCACGTATTAGGTATTATGCAGACGATAGATAGGTCAACCATGACTATAGATGAGCTTAGGGATACTGGGCTCCTAGTCCGCGTACGATGCTCAAAGCTTGGGATTCACGAGTTGGGATCTATTTCAACTGTTTAATTTTCCATTTTTCTATCAGGTTGGACACATTTCTTATTAGACATGTATTTTACCCCTTTACTTTTCAGTATACACTATTGTACTTTTTTAATATCTAGAGGTTCATGCATGTTTGGTTTACTTCATAGAAGTGTTGCATCTTTTATTTTTTCGCTCTGCACTTTTTCTTAGATATGGTTGTGGGTGTGTACAGGTACTTAGGCAAAGGTATCCTCAAGTTAATTATTCCTTTAACACTTGTCACCACCCCCTGACCTATAAAGGATGGATAAGAGTAATTGCAACTCGAGCCTTGCCTTGGGTCAGTTCATGACAGATTGGTATCAGAGAAAGTTATTTCCTTGGGATGTTGTTTGGATGTATCCTCTTAAGATTATTTGGTTGGGATTAGGGTAACATTGTCAAAGTATCTTGAGTATGGATCTCATGATAGGGAATCTAATTATGGTCTATTGGATGACATATCCATTCACCAGGACCTTGACTACCTGATTGTTGACTAAGCATGTAGAGAAATTTGTTGGAGGGATTAATGAAACATGGATCATATAGGATTGAGTCTTTGTCTACCCTTCTTGATTTAGATCCTCATTTTTGTTGATATATATATATATATATAATATCATCTAACCATGGTACTCCTTAATAAATTTTAGGTTTCCTCCTTGATGACAGCCATCTAGGATACAAGCTCTGGTTTATAATGACATTACGATGAGTGATGAGGCCTTAGTTCAGGATCCATCTCACAAACCCTTCCTCCAGGTGGGAAGGTAGTAACACATCCCTCTATCAAGTAGTAGATTGTTCCAGCAAAGAAATATGAGGACACAATCAGGCTTAGAATGATCCATTAGTTCTAGTGTTAAAGACCATTGAGGTTCCACGGTGAGCCAGATCCTCAGGTAACAAAGGATTGTCTATAGTCTATGCTCCATATCTTCAGGCTTGTTCAAACCCTAACATATCATATAGTTACATCGATAGATACCCTCTTCTATTAAGAAGATGGGAATTGGTGGATCCTTGTTACATAGATGCATAATGATTTGACACTCTCATGTCCTAACTTACAGTAGTTGTTCCAGGAGGAGTATTACCCCTCTTTCTTATACTCAATCTAGATTCATGAGCTTCTAGAGTTGCAAAAGGGAAGGATAATAGTGGTTGAGTACACAAAAATGTTCATATACCTTACACGTTACTCCCTTAACATGATCTGAGATGGATAATTCTAAGAACAAAAGTTTTAGCTGGGAATTAATAGAAATATTTAAGCCAACCTTGTTCCCTTATGAATTCCAACCTATCCTGGGGTGATGGATCATTCAATAGTGATAGAGATCTTTCTATCAGAGGGATGCCAGACAATTGGAGAATATAGTGTGCATTGAAAATTTTAGACGTCTGTAGCATCTAGAAGATTCCAGACACTAGGATCTCAGAACTTGAGAATTTTTTATGATTATACTCTGGAATGTGGTTATAGGGACCTTGTATAGTGGATGTTATTTAATTGTTTCAGGCGAGGTCACATGAAAGGAGAATTTCTGACCTAATGTGCTGATCATCATAGGAAGATATATGATGGAACACCATGAAATAGGTAGTTCCAGGATCAAGGATCTCCCAGGCATGGACAATGTGGTCCCTTGGGAGGTAGATTTAGTAGAGGATAAGGAGGAGCTATGAGTTGTGGATGTCACTATGAGATCCTTCCACCAACACCAGATGGTCCACATTAGGATCATAGAGATGGAGGTCGAAGCTGCAGATACCTACAACCTTTGGATGTCTATGATCCGACAATGCATGATATATTTAGTAGTACTCTTTGTTTCACTTCTAATTTCTATACTACTAATTGTTATATACTATATGAGGCACTCTTTTCTTTCCGCTTCTTGCTCGAGGTTTAAACTGAGGTGATGGAGGGTGTCGGTGTAACCCTATGTTCATGTTGTTTAATGTATATTTGAATGAATAAGGAATATGGGTCCTTCCCCCATCGAGACATGCTTTTAAGACATGAGAAAAACCACAAGGGTGATTTAGTGCTGCCCAAAGTGGATAGTATCGAGGTGTGGTGGAAGAGTCCCTCTGACTTGTGTGTTCGTGTCTAGGTGACGTGTTGGTGTTTACAAAAAGAGGGCCTGGTAAGACCTTATTGATCATTTTTTAAGGACTTTGTTTTCAGTTAGTACCCTTGTGAACTCGGAATCACTTTGTATGCATGATGCTCGAGGAGGGCACGGCATAGTTTGACATAGTTTTGGACTCATTAAGAAGAGGGACATTTTCCCCACTAAGACATTTTTTTTATGCGATAAAATATTACGGGAGAGTTAGTTCCACCCAAAGAAGATAGTGATGAGGTGTGGTGAATAATTTCCTAATACTTGTGTGGTCAGGGAGAGGTTGTGCAATGGAGTGTTGGGGAAAGTCCTGGCATTGCCGATGTAGTTTTTCTGCTTGACCCTTTTTTCATTTGATGCCGTTAGTGGGTGTGATGAAGTTTTTGGTTTGGGGTTACTCTCCTTCCAATAAAGGAAAATATGTGTAGGGTATGCATGTAATTTATGTGTCTAGCTTCTCATGGTTGGATGAGTCTACTCACCTTCTTTGTTCATTGATACCCTTGTGTGCTTTGGCATCAACCTTGATGCAGCAGCAAAAATTTATCTGATATGGGTCGAGGCAGCTGAGAACCCATGAACAGAACTACTTGACTAACTAACTAGAGATGGAAATTGTAGTATTAGGCTTTAGTATATGGTGGAACTACCTTTTGAGGGACATTTACTACGAGGTCTTGCAAGACTAGATATCCTTAGAAGTTTTACACTTCTCCTTTGGCTGTACATCACAGTGTAGGGAAGATGTAAAGAAAATCCAGATGCTGACTCAGTATCCCCACCTTTTCCTTAGTTTTTGATTTTAGGGGATGAAATTTTTTGAATAAGGGAATAATGTTTATAATTTGGTTTTTCCATGTAAGAATTTTGAATATTCCTAAGAATGTTTTTGGGGAAAGGTACTTAGACGATGTGTGATTTTGAGACCCAATGAGATCAGAATTAATTTTAAAAAATATTAAATATATTTTTATTACACATGAATATTTTTCTTAAAAAAGTAGAATATATCATAAACAGAGTCTCAGATTAGAAATCTGAGACCACGTTTAAATCCAGAATATGGATTTTACACTAAGAGTGACCTAAAGTTGGTCGATGTGGGATGTTCAGATATCATAGCCATTTGTGGGTGTATTGGAATAATTAATTAATTTATTTAATAATCCTAACACAAATAACATTTAGGTGAAGACTCAGATGGGAAACCATATACCACCATTGATTACATAATGTGGTTTTTATCCTAGGCGCGACCTAATGTTAGTTGACATGAGATGTTCAAATGATGAAATCATTGGTAGATATATTTAATTATAAATAAATAATTTTTTTATTAAAAAACCCAGTTAAACCCTCTATAAATACCCTATTATGAAAAAAGCTCAAAAGTTGGATGCATAACCCTTGTTGGATTTGAGAGGAGGAGGAGAACATCATTCATTGGTGTATAAAGACTGCATGATGACCCGTGATTGGATCAAAGTGAATTGATAAGAAGTGGATGCATAAAATCATTATTCATATCTAGCAGATGCATTCTTCACCAATTATCAATCCATAATCAATGTAGGACTTGTTATATGTGGTTTTTCTGTCTTATAATTAAAATATCGATCATGATCAATTCCCTCTATTTGATCTGCATTAATCTGAGCCTTCTCATGAGCCCATGTAATAAAAATAAATTATTCATTCAATTTATTTATTATATTTTCTAAATTTTCACCTCAATTTCCCAACTATGAAATCATTGTACAAGAATTATTGGAAAACATTGTTTATCTCCTTTGCTATTGGTGCTTTTCCTCCAATCGTTCTTCACGTTCTTCATCGTTGGACCATGGGTTCCTGATTTAACTTTTCATGGGTGGGTTTGAGTGTGATCAAACCCCTGGATTCATTAAGGTGACATGAATTGCATATAGACCGATGGGTTGGGGAAAAATTGATGAACGAGAGGGATGAAGTTTGGTGAATGAATCAGTTTTTTACTGCAGGTGTGAGATTTGTGATCAAAGGTGGTTTATGATCGGATCGGTAATAACAGTTTTCCCGGTTGGCACATGAAGGTGACATGCGATGTGTCAAGGTTGATTTTGAGAGGAGGCCATGCGTAGAGTCTCATGGTGGAGACTACTTATCATGAACATGACGGTGGTCGGGCTCGAATCTCTGATTAGGTGGTCATACTTGGTTAATGTGATGATCAGTAATAATAATAATAATAATAATGGTGATGTGTTGATAAAAATGAAATTATTATTTGTTATTATTATTATATAAAATAATAATAATCATGGCGTCATAAAAGTTTCAGTTGATTAAATTAAATGATTTTAATTTAATAAAGAAAAACCATTTTAATTAAATGATTTTAATTAAAATAAAGAGAAACCATTTTAATTAAATGATTTTAATTAATATCATTTTATTTGAAATAAAATTAAATGAGTTATTTTAATTCTATTAAAGAAAAATAAAAACATTTTGGAAGAGAGATAATGGGGTGCGACACACATCTACACGTGTTACACATGAACCCTTCCCCCCAATCCCATATTCTTAATATGATGATAATAATAATAATATTGTAATTATTATTAAAAAAGATAAAAAGAGGAGTTGTGGGGGGTGAGGTGCTCATAGTTTGAGAGGGGTGGGGGAATTAGGGTGTGTCTCCCCCCACCTTGATTTGAGATTTTTTTAAAAAAATATTATAAACATAATATAAAATATTATTAATATTTATTTTGGTTGTCAAAGTCCAATCCACATGTAGCTTCTTCATTAAGTATTGGATTGATGCGTCATCAGTGAAAACATGACCCTAGAATTGAGATAGTAATTTTATGACCGATGTTGGATACCGTTTTCAGACTCATGGATCAGTTCAGTGAAACACCCAATAATAATAAAATTATTATTTTTACGGAATCTTGTATCCGACATATCTCCCTCATATGGTGTCAGAATGCTAAAACTTATGTGATAATGTGAACCTAAAATTAAGGTAGACGTTTCAAGACCAATTTATGGTATTTAATTCGGACTCGTGTCTCGAGACCACGAGATGCCATTCGAGCGTGATGCGGTGAAATGCACTTTTTTCATCGTGTGTCCGATTGAGACCAGAAAATAGCCTATGTTGAGCATTTTTTATAAGGATCACAACGGTGTGATCAATTTGGACATTCAAGACCATTTGAAGATGTATATTATTGAAATTATGTTTCTACCCTCAGAACGGTGACAAACCTCGTGTGTTCATAAGGATTCTGGTTAAGACACATCGTATAATACCCTTACATGCCTTTTAGTGATGCATGGCTAGCAATCCAGGTTCTAGTGAGGACACATCCAAACAAAATAGTGGGAACAAATATTTTGTGGGTCCCTGATATACTGTGTAATTCTTTTGGAGAAAACTCTGAAGTTCTTTATCTTTATATTTTAACCCGAATTTTGGCATGCAAGTATCCTATCCTGAGTATTTTCCTACATATAATGCGATAGTTCCATCTATTGAGGTTTTTTAGATACGTTGTAAATTTTTGTGAGTAAGACACCTGATAAGGAAATGCCTGATAATGACAATGATCATGCCAAATCATCATAGACCTTCCAAACGACATCCTACAATTGTGTTGGGTAGTGGGTCCTCAATTTCTTCCGAGTGGTACCCTATATTAGAGCCGGGAAGTAGGTCCTCAACGTCTTCCAAGTGGTACCCTCTAGTAGAGATGGGTAGTGGGTCCTCAACGGCTTACGAGTGGTACTCTCTAATTGATCCGTGTAGTGGGTCCTTGATGCCAGCATAGTGGTACCCCCTATTATACTATGGTGTGGGTCCTCAACTTTGAGATTATGCACACTCAACTATACGGTATAGCGATGAGGCACAGTTAGACTTGTACGATTACTTCTAGGCAGACACATGGGATACTGGGTATCATTGATGGACTTTTAGAACTATTGACTACTCTTCTTTTTGTACTGAGCTATGAGATGTAGATATCCTTACTCTCTCGTTACAGATTCTTTGATTGGGAATATATATGAATCCTTCATCTGTATCCACAACTTGGATTTAAACACTCTCCTTCCAGGAGAGGTGAAGACGCACAAGGTCTGACATATTCTTTATATGTTTAGATTATTAGGGTTGGATGATTCTAATCTCCTACTATATGAACTGAAGACTAGATGAGTAGTTAATATACTCACTGTGTCGAGACCCTTGTATTTGGACGAGGTTACCTTCACTCTCTTTTTGGGTTGAGCTGTACTATTTCAATATACCTTGATCTATCTACTCTCTTTCTCTTTTATTGTATCTATTAGTTCTACCCCTTCAGAATTTAGGTTTCCATACTGGGTATGTTTATACTCACCCCTTCATGGGATTTTACTACACTTATAGTGTCTTATACAGATGATGAACATGTCAACTGTTACTATAGAGGAGCTTAGGGATACTGGGTGCTTGGACTATTTACAATGTTCATAACATGGGACTCATAAGCTGGCCTATCTTTCAGATTTTTTACTTTTCCAATTTTCTGTCAGGTTGGGACACATTTCTAGATGGGTCTGTATTTTTCCCCTTTACTTTTCAATTCACACTATCATACTTTTGTACTATCTAGAGGTTCATGCATGCTTGGTTTACTTTACAAAAGTGTTGCATCTTTTATTCTTTACCTATACACTTTTGCATCGATATGGCTATGTGTGTGTGTATAGGTACGTTTTCAAAGGCACCCCTGAGTTAGTTATGCATTTGATTCTTGTCTCCACCCCTGACCTATGGATGAAATCATGGGGTAGTTGAGGCTCAATCCTCAGCTTGGGTCAGGTCACGACACCCATTATTTTTCCATGGGGTCATTAAGATATATTTATGATTGGTTTTAAATGGAACACATATGTGTGGATGATGATTGGTTTGGTACTATATCACTCTCAAATTAATTGGTTTAATATTATATCTCACGAGATAGTGAGGCATGTACATAATGAGTTTGTTCACATAGGAGTGATTATGATGGGATTGCTCAATTTTTTTTGGTGTGAACATAGTGAGTTTTTCTCATAGGTGCGGGAATAATGAGTTTTCTCAAAAAAGTTTTTTTATTCTTATAGGTGTACCAAATGTCCAAGTTGTTTATAAAATTATTATAAAATTTCAAGATGCATTTCAATTATATGAAATTACATGTTTTCCTAACTATGCCTTTTTTAAAGTATTTCACACTTTTATGTGATGCTCACATGTTATATGATTATTGAGACCTGTTTTGAGCTTTTTCATATATTTTATTCTTTTTTAATAATATCTTTATGATCTTATGTTACTCTTACATATTTTATTATTATCATATAATATATTTTGACCCTTTTTTTGATATTTATTTCATCATAATTTCATCCTTCATGTTATGTTATTTTTCCCTTACTAAGCATCCGAGTTCACCCATTTATTATGTTTCCATTCCATAAGCTATGAGTGAGGTCATATAGGGTGATGGAAGATGGCATTGATGCGGGGGGTAGAAAAAATTAAAAATTTTAAGATATGGATTAATTATTTGAATTAATTATCAATGTTAATTAGAAAAGTCAATTAGTAGAAGAAAAACAAAATAAATAAAACTATAAATTTTTATAGTAGTTTAATATAAATTATACCTACTTAATCTTATACCTCTTTATTCTTTAAGATCTTTTAATAAACTGATTTTTAAGGGGAATCATAACCCAATTACAAAAAATGTTTTCTAATGGATATATAAAAAGACACCTGAGTTTTTTATGGGGATTCACAACCCAAATATAACAAAAACTTTAGAAAGTGTGATTCACAATCAAAATGGTCCATAATTTACAATTCTAGAGTCAAAACCCAAAGATACAAAATGATTTTGTATATAAAATCATAAATAGAAAATGAGAGCACATGTGAGGGAAATAAATTTGTGTTACATACATATGAAACTAGGAAGAAATAGATAGATAAACAAGAGAATAACATGTACTATTTATTGAGTATTGGATCATATTCACTCATCAATGAAGTCAAATTCGAAGTAGTTTAGGTAATGTCTTAATGAGATCATCCAACAGAGGAGATAATTATTTCCACAGGATCAAAAACCTTCACATAAATTTATAGTATCACACCACATTTTTTTTCATAGAATCACTTGAAAATATGTAATCTCATGTTGAAGATGTGTTTTAGTAGTTATGTATCTTGAATTCACCTTTGAATTAATGATCAAACTTATTAAAAATGAAAACTACTTAACATAGTTGAGCTAAATGATACACAATTCAAATTCAAATTTAAAAATATAGTTACTGAATTATTAGGGATATAGAAAGAAAGATACTATCATAACCAAATTATATTCTAAGTCTCATCTAATATACTAAACCATGAAGAAAAATTCAAAGAAATTTTAAATTATCATTTCAATAATAAGACAATTCCAAAATAATTGGTCAATGAAAATACCATGATAATCATGCAACAAAATTATTAAAAATTAAAAATTTAAGAACAAAAATAATATATAAATATAGATACGAAGAAATAAAAATATGAATATAATAGTATATAATAATATAATGAATGCTTTAATAAATTTATCAACGTTTAATTTGAATTCAGAAATATTAAAAAAAACAAAAAAATTGAAAATAATAAAATCAAATTTTTTGAGTTCCATGATTAAAGTTCATGCATAAAATAAAGAACAACATTGGCCTTTATATAAATATGTTTAAAAAACTATATAAACAATTCTAATAGGTTCTATACAATTAATATGATTTTATGAAATTATTAAAACAATTTAAACATTTATTGTAAATATAAATAAAATGAAAATACCATGAAAATCATGAAAGTAGAGGAATTGGTTTTTTAAGTATATGTATAGGTAAGTTTTGATGCATTCATACGGGTAAAATAAAACTTTAACATGACACCTAAATTTAAAACATTATTTATATAAGATATTCGAAGGTAGAATGATTTTTTTATACCTTGAAAAAGGCTAACCCAATATCTTTATATCATGCATAAGTGAAAAACATGATTTATATAATCAACATAAGGGTGACCCTGCATAAAGGTAGACTGGATAGCTACATAAGGGTAAACTGTAAAAACCCGAGATTTTATGAGAATTATTCTTTTAAAATGATGCCTTGTGTTGTACACTACACCAAAGGGAGCTTTCCGTACATGCATCCCTGGCTTGTCTTGCATTACACATAATCACGACCTTCCTTGATAGCGTGTGTAGTATGCAATACCAGGTTTTAATAAACAAGGATATATTGTTATAATATTATTATGGACTAGCCGGTATGAATATTATTAACTACATTTTGAATTTTATAACATCATTATTCATCTTATACATTTTATAGAACATGGTATAAGAAGAAAATAAATTTTCCGGGTAAAATAAGTATTTTTCAAAAAATGCAGTTTTGCCGCCTTTTGATGGCGCATCCACTTTAAATCTAGTTTTTAAATGTTTATAAGTTCAATTTGAAAAAATAAAATTCTTATTTGGAATCAGGATATAAAAATTTACTTTGGATAAAATTTTCATATTATTCTGATAACTTTCATATTTTAATGAATAGTAAAAACACGCTATATTTTAATTAAAAACAACTTTTTTCATCGTAATAATTTTTATGGTTAAATTATAATAATTAATGGTTTTTAAGTATAAATAGAATATATTTTTAACATTTAATATAATTTATGTTAATAACATTAATTTTACATTGAATTCATAGGTAAAAACATATCAATCTTTGGCAATATTTTAACTTTTAAAACCCATTTTCTTAACAACGAGATAAATTTTAATTTAACTAATACAACTTATTTTTATTGAATTTTGAAAAATGGATTACATATTTGGATTCATTGGGTCCAAATTATGTTAATATGTTACTTTTATTTTTTTGATATTATGAATAGTAACTACGGTAATTTTAATTTACTTCAGTTAAAGATAAATCGGGTAATTAAGGGTAAACCTAAGATTATAAAATTACCCTAACACATTCCAAAATTCTATTGGATGACTAAAAGTATACCTATATCACCTAAGTGTCATATTAGATTCATTTTATGGACTTTTGACCTTGAAAATAATTTAATTATTATTAAAATCAAACAAAGTGAGAACATGTCACTCTCTTAAATCTTATAAGTATAATAATTTTAATTTAGTGATAAACTTCATGAATATTAGAAAATTAATAGTCTAAATAAATATAATAAAATTATGTACATCATGAGAATTTATTTTGAATTTTTAGGGATTAAATAATTATCATTAATGGTGACACAATAGTGATGTTGAAATTATTTTATTGATTGAAATATCAAATAAATGGTTTTAAAAATATTAAAATAAATATTAAATGAACTATTTAATGTGCTAAAATAATTTTATAGATACATATAACATGTTATAAATCTATTAAAGCTTTTATTTCGAACATATCCTCTATCAGAATTTTATTTAATTCAAATAAATGAATAGTGTCAAAATTGACACTATTGTTATTTTATAAAAATAACATAATATAAAATTGTCTAAAAATAACAAAAATATTTAAAAATTATAAACTAAAATTTATATTGTCTAAAATGTCATAAAGTATTTAATTATGGACAATTAACAACACATAAGTAATTATTTATAAATATTTAAAATTTATAATCTTATTACCACAAATAAAATTAAATAGATTAAATAAGGAAAAATCAAGTTGATAATGTTTAAAATAAATTCACAATATGTCTAAATTTTATTGGTTAATGAAATTACAAACCTATCTCATATAATCTTCAAATATGAGTCATTTTTGGAAGTTCTTAAGTGGGGTTAGGGTTTATTATAAATTAGTATTTTAGAGGTTTCCAAAAGTGCCCCTCTTCTCCTTTATAAAAGGGCACCTCCTCCATCTCCTCCCTTATAAAAGAGAACCTCCTCCCTCTTCTCTTTAAACAACCTTGAGCCTTCAAGCTCAGAAAGACCCTGAACATTTCTCTTCTCCACTTCCCTAGAAACATTATGGAGGTTCTGGTTTCCTCAAAAGACCAACTCTAGTGCCTTAAGAGGAAGCTTAAAAGGGGTGCGTTGAAGAAGAGGTAATCTCTTCTTCCGATTCTTTCAAGTTTCTTTCTTCTTAAACTTATTATTTTTTATTTGTTTCATCATAAATTAATATTATCAGTATCACCCATATATTGATATGTTATTATAAATATGAAACAACCCTATTTCACCTTCTATCCATCCTACGAAAAATGAAATCACGGCGCGTGCGTACGTATGGAATACCGTCTCCACACCGTGGTGTAATCTGTTTTTCCACCACCACCTTACCTGGATGGGTATAATTGTGTAAAGAATAACTATATATAGTTGTTATAACATCATACTGATTCTGATATATTATATCATCCACTCCAATTCAATTCAATAATTATGGGAACGATATTATCGCTCGTGCGTACGTACGAATTACCGTCTCCACGATGAGATGAGATTCATTCTCCATGTTAACCACTCAAGAATGATTATAAACTATATATAATGAATAATAATGAAATTTATGACATGATAAAGATAATTTATTTATGTATATATATATATATATTTCATCTACTTACTTCCATTCAAGTCAATAAGGAAAAGAAAACAGCTTTCATGCATACGTACGACATACCGTCTCCATGAACAGTGTATTTCATTTCATTTATCTATATTATATATATATATATACTGAATATATATCATATATAAATCACGATTTACATTCTAGAAGTAATTAAATTATGACATAAGTAATAATAATATCAAGAACAACAAGTCCAAACATGTACGATAAATAAAATGATTTCACCCAAAATGCTGCTTTAACATGGAATTTACAAAAGAACGTCTAATATAAAGTCATAATAGAACCATATATAATATTATAAAAATGAATATGATTATTTAATAAGTCAATGAATTTTTATAAATCCTTATACAAGGGGTTCAGATTCGTACGAAGCATATCAGACCTCAGGTAATGGATAACTATTCCAATCTCATTCTTATATGAGATTGTTTATTCGTATGTATTTACAGGGGTTATAGTTTTCATCCATTTCCATAAAAAATGTTTTTCATAAAGTTTTTTATATTCTTTCATTTATGTTTAAAGTAATTTTTACCTTTATTTGACTTTTAATTTGTGTTATGGAAGGAATCTTTCTTTTGTTTTCCATATGTGGTGCTTTTTGACTTTTTTGTTAAAAGTATGAGGAGAATATTTTTTTAACTTATACAGAATGAACAAATTTTTACAGTTTCATAATGCCTTATTTTCATGATGTTTAATCTATAATATTTCATGGTTATTTTCAATAAAATTCTTTTCTTTTAAAATTGTATGGCATTTTGTGAAAAGAAAATTATTTTTAAGAATAAAGGATATTTTCCTTAATAGTTCTTTTCAAGTGTTTTATCAAAACCATTTTCCATCTAAGATGACATTATTTCATATGTGAATGTTTTAAGTATAATATCTCTATGATTTACATGGTTTCACTTTTTTTATGATGAAATGATATCCATTTGTTTTATATGGAATATGTTATGATGGGATGATGTTTATGAAACCCATTTTTATTCTTTGGGTTATCATGAATGATTTATGTTTATGTTGTGGCACAAGTAAGAATGATTTCATTATGAGATGTATGAGACTTATATCTCCATCTAATGCATTGGATGAAGATTTATATCTCATGATATAGACATGGCTGGAACGGTAAGTTAATCCGATTCAGTGATACAAGACTAGAATGAGGAGTGAACTCGATTCAGAAAGGGACTTTGTCCACTAAGATGGTCTTGGAAGAAATGCCTTGGCTACTATGGAAATCATATCATGTGCATAATGGTTTTCCCCAATTAAATGTTTTATTCCCATGGTATTTTATCATTATTTATGTTCCATTATGATCTATGCCTTACGTACTGCCATGTTTTATGTCATTGCTCAATATTTTGATGTTTAAATATTATGTTCATGTTTTTAAGTTCAAATGTATATGGTTTGTTTTATTTTCTCCATGCTTAACCTTACTGAGCATTTGATTTCACCCTTTATATGTTTTCTTTTCCCCAGGATATAAAGAAAAGTTTTAGGTAAGAAAACAAAAGTGCATGATCTTTATAGGAGATGTTGAAGATCTTTCACCATGATTAGAAGATTATGTTTTGAGTTTCAAAAGACAATAACTATTACATTACTTGAGTGTTGGTTCTTTTTCTATATTAATTATTCCAAAAAAGTAATGTAATGTCCATTTACGTCATGTTTGGGGTCTCTACATTTGTTATCAGAGGAAAGGTTTTCTTAACCTTTGGAAACTAGGATGCGAAAACTTTAGTGAAATCCTTAGAGATATTTATAAGGTATGTCTAGGGATGTCTCTAACGTTAAGTATAAGTATAGGTTATAGTCCTAGAATTACGGTAATGATATTATAATTAAACCTAAGATGTTAGATATTGAAGGTGCTCCCCCTTTATTATGTTGTTTTCCCTAGCATGATTTTTTCCTCTCACACTATTCTTTTTGGGTTTTAGACGATGGATGGAACATGAAGGAACCGTGTTGATCAATGTAATGGACGATTCAATGATTGTCCTCCTGAACAATCCAACATTATGGGAGGTGGAGTGAAAAATCTTATTGCTATACTTACACAAGCTATGAATCATTCTGGACTTCCAAATGAGTAGAGAAGGGAACAATATTCTATTGAGTCCTTCAGGAGGCAACATCCACCTTCTTTCAGTGGGTCTTCTAATCCACTTGTTGCTGAACAATGGATTGGTACTATTGAAAAGATATTTTCCATACTTCGCTGTTCGGAACATGAAAAATTAATTCTAGCTATTTACCGTTTAGAAGGTTAAGCAGATCAATTGTGGACTCTAATTAAGAATACGAGGCCCCGAGATGAAATTGAATCCATGGAATGGGATGAGTTCAAGAACTTATTTGTCAAGAATTACTTCCCTTGTATTCTTCAAACAAAGATGGAAAAGGATTTCCTTGAGCTTAAGCAAAAGGATGATGAATCTGTTGGTATATACGAAGATAATTTTACAAGGCTTGCAAGGTATGCATCTGGCATTATCATCCAACCTGAAAGTAAAGTTGATTGATTCTTCAGTGGCTTAAAACCAAGTCTTCGAAGGGAATTAGCTATAATATACTTCCATAGATATGAAGAAATTGTGCATTTTGCTATCAAGGTAGAAATGGAAGTTGGTGTTACATATCCATATGATGGTTTTGACAAGAAACGAAATATGGAGTTTAAGGAGAAATCTCAGAATAATGGTGAAAAGAAGATAAATGTTTCTTTATGCTCAAAGTGTGGAAAGAAGCATAGTGGAGATTGTATTAAAGGGACTAAAAATGTTTTAAGTGTGGAAAAGAAGGTCATAGAGTATCTGAGTGTCGAAGTAATGGAAAAAGGGTTGCTAATGATGTGAATAAATAAAATACTGCAGAGAACGCACCACCAACGCTTCAATACTTCAAGTGCAAGGAAATGGGGCATTATAATAATCAATACCCTAATCCTAGGGTTAATGATGATCAACGTGAGCATCCTCTTAAGGAAAAGGATAAAGGGAAGTCACATGCGATCACTTTTTGTGATGTTGAGTATGAAAATGATGTTGTGGAATGATTAAGTGTTTATGTAATGTTATTTCAAAATAGTATCATGGAATCTCATTTATGGTATCATGGAATTTTGGAATATCTATGTATTGGTTTTCAATAATTATATGGTACCGGTAACCATGAAAAGTGATTGAAATATTTTTGGAAAGAAGATAATATGCCCATAATGAAGAGATAAAGAAAAAATGAAATGAGATCATGACTGATATAAGGACAATGTTATATCATGGTTTGAGTATATAGAAATTTTTGGATTTTGGTATGTGGAAAGTGTTAAATTTTTACAGCATTCATGTTTTCACTAAGGTTAAATGGGTATTCAATTTTCAAGAGAATACATTATTAAGGTATTCACATGTTTGTAATTTGACCAATAAGATATATCGTATGATATATAGGGGATAAATGATGGTATTCACATGCTCGGTAGATGGGATTTCTAGTAATTGTTTTCTTTATACTATGAGCTTTGACAGAAGTATTTTGGACAAGCCTAAAGATTGGAATGGATTATGTTGGACATAAGTTAGTATTTTTTAAGGCTATAAATATTTTCTATATTATTGATGGAATGTTATAGTAATGTAGTTTTAAAAAAAGGACAACCCATAGGATGAGTGACAACCTGTCGCATCAGACAAGGCTGTGGGAATCGAACCCACAACCGAAGTGAGACATGCCTTTATTGCCTACCACTAGCCTACATGAAGTCCCTGGTTAGTAGAAACTAGTTTTATTATATTAAGCAGTATGATATATGAAGTCTATGTCCATTTTAGGAACCACATATGATTAATCTCACTATAGATGTACTAATGTATATTTGATAAATTTTGCTAACCTTTTGTTTGAGACAGATGGAATGACTTATCATTCTATCAAATGATCTGCTAACACTTCACGAGTGACAAATTCAACTTCAGTTATTTAATATATGAAGTGGAAATTGTCCAAGGAACGACCAATGGTGAGATTTTACCAAAATCAAGAAATTATTTCTTCTAATTCCAATTTCTTCAACTTTAGGGAAATGATATTGAAAACCAAAAATGTTTTCCTACTGACCTTATATCTGATGAATTAGATGGTACCTTAGATCATCCCAAATTTATGGCTTTTTCATAGCCATGTCCTCTACCACTCTTCTTCAAAAGTTGATGGTTATATTTCTCTTCCATATCCATATTTTCACCTATGTTATCTTATGTGGAAACCCAGTAATGAGTTAATTTGGGTTACCATTATGTTTCTTACTTTACTTTTTAAAATTATGTTTTAGTATTCCTTTTTACGAAGTGGGTTGCTATGAAAGAAACTTTCAAGTAGTAAACCATTTATAACCCCGATGAATTTCGAGGGAAAAATTCATTTTAAGGGGGGTAGAATGTAACAACCCGAAATTTTATGAGAATTTTTATTTTAAAATAATGTATTGTGTTGTATGATACACCAAAGTGAGATTTCACTACACGCATCCCTGACTTGGCTTACATTACACGCAATCGCGACCTTCCTTGATAGCGTGTGTAGTATGCAATACCGTGTTTCACTAAACAACGATATATTATTATAATATTATTATGGACTAGCTATTATGAATAGTATTAACTACATTTTTAATTTTATAACATTATTATTCATCCTACACATTTTCTAGAACATGGTATGAGAACAAAATAAAATTTTCAGGTAAAATAAGTATTTTTAAAAAAATGTAGTTTTGCCGCCTTTTGACGGAGAACCCACTTTAAATCTAGTTTTTGACATGTTTATAACTTAAATTTGACAAAATAAAATTCTTATTTGGAATCAGGATATAAAAATTTACTTTGGATAAAATTTTCATATTATTCTGATAACTTTCATATTTTAATGAATAGTAAAAGCACGCTATATTTTAATTAAAAACAAATTTTTTCATCGTAATAATTTATATGGTTAAATTATAATTATGAATGGTTTTGAAGTATAAATAGAATATATTTTTACCATTTAATATAATTTATGTCATTAACATTAATTTTACATTGAATTCATAGGTAAAAACATTTCAATCTTTGACAATATTTTAACTTTTAAAACCCGTTTTCTTAACAATGGGATAAATTTTAATTTAATTACTGAAAATTCTGTGTTTTTAATTTTGAAAAATGGATTCCATATTTGGATTCAGTGGGTCCAAATTATGTTAATAGGTTACTTTTATTTTTTTGATATTATGAATAGTAACTACGGTAATTTTTATTTACTTCAGTTAAAGATAAATCACGTAATTAAGGGTAAACCTAAGATTATAAAATTACCCTAACACATTCCAAAATTCTATTGTATGACTAAAAGTCCACTTATATCACCTAATGTTCATATTAGAAAAATTTTATGGACATTTGAACTTGAAAATAATTTAATTATTATTAAAACCAAAGAAAGTGACAACATGTCACTCTCTTAAATCTTATAAGTACAATAATTTTAATTTAGTGATAAGATTTATGAAATTTAGAACATGAATAGTCTCCAAAAATCTAATAAAATTATATACATCATGATAATTTATTTAGAATTTTTAGGGATTAAATAATTATCATTAAAGGTGACACAATAATGATGTTGAAATTATTTTATTGATTGAAATATCAAATAAATGGTTTTAAAAATATTAAAATAAATATTACATGAACTATTTAATGTGCTCCACTAATTTTCTAGATACATATAACATGTTATGAATCTATTAATTCTTTTATTTTTAACATATCTTATGTGGGTATTTTATTTAAATTCAAATAAATGAATAGTGTCAAAATTGACACTATTGTTATTTTATAGAAATAACGTAATATAAAATTGTTTAAAAATCACAAAAATATTTAAAAAATAAAAAATGAAATTTATATTGTAGAAAATGTCATAAATTATTTAACTATTGAAAATTCAATACACATAAGTAATTATTTATAACAATTTAAAATTTATAATCTTATTACCACAAATAAAATTAAATAGATTAAATAATGATAAATCAAGTTGATAATGTTTAAAATAAATTCACAATATGTCTAAATTTTATTGGTTGATGAGATTACAACCCTATCCCATCTAATATTATAATTTGAGTCATTTTTGGAAGGTTTTAATTGGGGTTAGGGTTTATTATAAATTAGTATTTTAGAGGTTTCCAAAAGTGCCCCTCTCCTCCCTTATAAAAGGGCACCTCCTCCCTCTCCTCCGTTATAAAAGGGCACCTCCTCCATCTTCTCTTTACACAACCTTATGACTTAAAGCTCAGAAAAACCCTGCGCATTTCTCTTCTCCACTTCCCTAGCAACATTATGGAGGTTCTGGTCTCCTCAAAAGACCAACTCTAGTGCCTTAAGAGGAAGCTTAAAAGGGGTGCGTCGAAGAAGAGGTAATCTCTTCTACCGATTCTTTCAAGTTTCTTTCTTCTTCAGCTTCTTATTATTTATTTGTTTCATCATAAATTAATAACATTAGTATCACTAATATACTGATATGTTATTATAAATATTAAACAACCCTATTTCACCTTCTATCCATCCTACGAAAAACGAAATCATGACGCATGCGTACGTACGAAATACCGTCTCCACGCCGTGGTGTAATCTGTTTTTCCACCACCACCATACTGGGATAGGTATAATGGTGTATAGAATAACTATATATAGTTATTATAACATCATACTAATTCCTATCTATTATATCATCCACTACAATTCAATTCAATAATTATGGGAACAATATCATCACTCGTGCGTACGTACGGATTACCGTCTCCACGATGCGATGAGATTCATTTTCCATGTTAACCACTAAAGAATGATTATAAAGTATATATAATGAATAATAATGAAATATATGACATGATAAAGATAATGGATTTATGTATATATATATATTTCATCTACTTACTTCCATTCAAGTCAATAAGGAAAAGAAAATAGCGTTCATGCATACGTACAGCCTACCGTCTCCATGAACGGTGTATTTCATTTCATTTATCTATCTATTATATATATATACTGAATATATATGATATATAAATAATGATTTACATTATGGAAGTAATTAAATCATGATATAATTAATAATAATATCAAGAACAATAAGTCCAAACACGTACGGTAAATAAAATGATTTTACACAAAACGCTGCTTTAGCATGGAATTTACAAACGAACGGCTAATACAAAGTCATAATTGAACCATATATGATATCATAACAATGAATATGATTCTTTAATAAGTCAATGAAATTATTTAAATCATTATACAAGAGGTTCAGATACGTACGAAGCATATCAGACCTAAGGTAAGGGATAACTATTCCAATCTCGTTCTTATACAAGATTGTTTATTCGTATGTATTTACTGGGGTAATAGTTTTCATCCATGTCGATAAAAAATGTTTTTCATAAAGTGTTTAATATAATTCCATGTATGTTTAAAGTCATTTTTACCCCTCTTTGACTTTTACTTTGTGTTATGGAAGGAATCTTTCTTTTGTTTACCATATTGGGTACTTTTTGACTTTTTCGTTAAAAGTACGAGGAGTATGTTTTTTTATCTTATACGGCATGAACATATTTTTAAGGCTTCATAATGCCTTATTTTCATGAAGTTTACTCTAAAATATTTCATGGTTATTTTCAATAAAATCATTTTCTTTTAAAATTGCGTGGCATTTTGTGAAAAGAAAATGATTTTTAAGAAGAAAGGATATTTTCCTCAATAATTCTTTTCAAGTGTTTTATCAAAACCATTTTCTATCTAAGATGACATTATTTCATATGTTTATGTTTCAAGTATAATATCTCTATGATTTACATGGTTTAACTTTTCTTATAATGAAATATTATCCATTTTGTTTACATGGAATATGTTATGATGGGATGATGTTTATGAAACCCATTTTTATTTTTTGGGTTATCACGAATGATTTATGTTTATGTTGTGGAACAAGTAAGAATGATTTCAATATGAGATGGGTGGGACCTATATCTACCTCCAATTCATTGGGTAAAGATTTATATCTCATGAGATAGACATGGATGGAATGGTAAGTTAATCCGATTCAGTGATACAGGACTGGAATGGGGAGTGAACTCGATTCCAAAAGGGACTTTGTCCACTAAGATGGTCTTGGAAGCAATGCCTTTGCTACTATGAAAATCATATAATGTGCATAATGGTTTTCCACAATTAAATGTTTTATTACCATGCGATTTTATCACGATTTATGTTATTATGATCTATGCCTTGCGTACTGCCATGTTTTATGTCATTGCTCAAGATCTTGATGTTTAAATATTATGTTCATGTTTTTAAGTTCAAATTTATATGGTTTGTTTTATTTTTTCCATGCTTACCCTTACTAAGCATTTGAGCTCACCCTTTATATGTTTTATTTTCCCCAGGATATAAAGAAAAATTTTAGTTAAGAAAACAAAAGTGGATGATCTTTATGGGAGATGTTGAAGATCTTTCACCATGATTAGAAGATTATGTTCCAAGATTCCAAAGACACTAAACTATTACGGTCCTTGAGTGTTGGTTCTTGTTATGTATTAATTATTCCACAAAAGTAATGTAATGTCCATGTACGTCATGTTTGGGGTCTCTACATAAACTAAGAGTTTCATAAGGGTAAATTATATTATTTATATGTTGTGTAAGGGTATATTCTATTTCACATGCACTTTATAAGGGTATATATAACACCACATAAAGTTAAAACAAAAATTATATAGCTCGAATAAGGGTAGAATCGAGTTGCATTAAGGTAATGTAGAATTTATATAGGTTGTATAAAGGTAAGAATAAAGTTATTTAAGGTTAAATAAAACTAACTTAAGGGTAAAAATATATTTTCAAAACTTATATAAAGCCAATGATAAACCTATTAATGATATGTTAGGGTAAATAAAATACTTTGAAAATTATTTTTTCAGAATATTTAAATATAAATAATTATAAAAATAATTAGAATAAATAAAATAAATGATCAATAAAGTTAATAATGATACAATTAAATAAAACTATTAGGAGGCATAAAATATAATTAAAAAAATATTGTTTTGATAAATTATAAAAATATTTAGAGGCATTTGTAATATACAATACATAAAATAATTATACTCCAAAATAAAAAAAATCTACCCCATTTTGAAATATATCAAAAATAAATATTGAAAGGATTTAAATTTAAAATTAAATCACCCCTTAATAAAAGGAAAATAAAATGGTATTTTCAAATAAAATTTCCATCATTCCAAGTTTATATTATATTTTATAAAATCTAGTAAAATCGAACCGTTTCATAAAAATATCAGCAAATTGATTTTTAGTTGGAATATATTTTAAAATAATATCTATTTAATTAAAATAATCTCAAATAAAATGAAATTTCAAGTCAATATACATAGTTTGAGAATGTGGTAAATGATTTTTTGAAATATAAATAGAAAAAAAAATATCAAAATCAATAGGTATTTAAAATAAAAACCAAAATTAGAAAATGTTAGTTTTAATCCATAATGATTGAGAACATAAAGAAGTAAAATAAATATATTCACTCTCAACCATAGATAAATTAATATAATTTTGGTTTCTTTAACTCTAAGAAAAAAAGTTTTACTGATAAAATGACACATTCCTGAAGTACTTTTTCAACCGAGTCTACATCCTCCAAAATCAGAGTTAGAGTAATTAATTAATTCATTTTTTATTGAATAAACTAATACATTATTAAATTTTCCTTAAAAATTTAATAATATTTTGAACAAATTTTATGTGATGTTCTGTCGGATTGGATTGAAATCCATCCCATAAATAAACCGTAAACATTTTATAATGTCTAAAAGTAGCTAAATACAATAAAAATCCAATGATGCCTCTAAATAATACAGAATCAAAATATTTTATAGAACAATTATAATTTAATTTAATAATAATACTTTTATGGATTTTAAATGTTTTATAATAATTAAAACCAAAATTACTAACCAAATATTTGGTATATTTTGATTTATCCTTGAAAATACCATCATTTAATTGATTAATTTGAAGGCATGAAAATAATTTGAGTTCAAAAATAATAATCATATCAAATTTACTAGCTATAAAATTATTAAATTCTTTATAAATCAAATCATTTTATAACCCAAAAACAATATCATCAACATAAATTTGAACAATCAAAATATCATTTGAAATATTTTAATAAACAAAGGTGGATCTATTTTACCTTTATTAAAATAATTTTTCAACAATGAAAATGAAATTATATCATACCAAAATCAAGGTTATTTTTTATGACCATATAAATATTTTGATAATTAAAAAACATGGTTAGTAAAATTTTCAATTTCAAAACAAGGGGGTTGAGAAACATAATCTTCTTCCTAAATAAAACCATTTAAAACACAGTTTTAAAATCATTTGGAAAACAAAATTTAATCCTTGACAAGAAGAAAAATATAATAAAAATATAATAGATTAAATATGATAAATAGAAAGAAAAGATTCATCAGAATCTATATAGTCTTCTTGAAAATTACCTTAAGCAACATACCTAGGTTTATTTACAACAATTTGACCAAATTCATCCATTGTTTTTCTAAAAATAAATTTTGTTCCAATAACATGGTTATCTATAGAGGGTTAAAATAAATTCAAAACATTATTTTTAGAAAATTGGTTGAGTTATTCTTGAATAATAATAATCCAATTATAATCATTCAAATAATCTAATAAATTATTAGGCACACAATCAGAAACAGAAGAATAATTTTCATAGACATTTAAAACATAACTCCTAATATTAATAACAGAATCAAAATTAACAATAATATTATCAATAGGTTGATCTTTATTAACCTTACAATATTCATAAATATAAAGATAAGAAGTAAGATACCCCTCAACAATTATTCCATCAAGAGGTTTTTCATTTCCAAAACTAAAATACCTAAAATCATCTTCTACATTTTCCAAAGTAGATTTCTAAATATCACCAGATTATTAAAAATTCATATACATATATTACTAAGATGTCATGGTATTTTTTTAAACTCTATAAGATTTAATATTATAAGAATAAAAAATAAATACAATTTCAACACTTCTATAATCAAACTTATATAAATTATTTTTTATATTCATGATAAAAACTTTACTACCAAAGATTTTAAAATAACCAACCTTTAGTATTCTACCATTAAAGAAATCATAATGGTGTTTCTTTAATAAAGTTAAAAAATAAACTTGATTCATGTCATATAAAGGGGGTTTAATAGATTTATCCCAATTATACTTAGGAAAACCATATTTATTAAGCATATTTTTGGTATAATTCTTGAGTAATTTTGATTTTCTTTTTTTAAAAACCATTTTCTTGTGATGTTCTGGTTGTAAAAATGTTATGATAATTACCATTATATTTTCAAAAATTATCAAACTCAAAATCTAAAAACTCACCATGTTTATCCCTTCTAATGGAAATAATTAAACAACCATTTATATTTTCAACTAGCTTACAAAAAGTAATAAATCTTACTAAGGTTTCATGATTTTAAATCATGAAATAAACCCATGTAAATTTATAGAAATAATTAAAAATAATAAAAACATATTTCATACCACCCAAACTAGTTTTCTTAAAATAAACAAATAAATAAATATGAAATAATTCAAGAGGTCTATAATTAGAAACAAGATTGATAGATTTAAAATATTCCTTATGTTTCTTATCTTTTAAGTATGAATCACAAACAAAATGTTTTCTTTATATTAACTTGAGTAAATTTAGAATTTATACATGCATGGAAAATTTATGTATCATTAAAAAATTAGCATGTAAAAGACTTTTATGATAGAGAACATCTTATGTTTTAATATCATTAATAAACTTAACATTTTGATTTGATATATCAAAGAAAATAAAAGAATTTTTTTAATACTTTCTATATAAAAAAAAAGAATTACTTTAAATACTATACATTTATCATATTAGATCTTAATATACACACCATCATCAATATTTGTGAGATGATAATTTAATTATGTTAAATCCCTTCAACATATAAAACTTCAGAAATTAAAACAACATTATAAATACTTACTTCACTGAAACCTTTAACCTTTTTCTAGAATCATCTCTAAAAGTTTCAAAACCTCCATCGAGTTTGATAAATGTGAGGAAATTCAATTGGCCACCAATCATGTACTGGTAATATCCACCTCTTATGTACCATGTGTCCTTGAGATTCTTAAGGTAGTTATCCAGAATGTATAAATTATGCATTGATTTTTCTTTGTACCCATGCTATTTTAGATCCAACTGGGTTAGAAATAGAATTATTGGGTACCTAAACATATATAAAATATTTAATGTAAGGTACCCTAAAAGATAAATAATTTTAAATACAAGATCTAGTATATAAAATAGATTTAGGAAATCTAAGTTAACATTAATTAACATAATTATTTTTCTACCAAAACTTCACAAATATAATGGAAGAAACTTTTCTAGTATAAATTTAAATAAAATTATTCATTTATAACATAGGAATATGAAGATTATAACCAAAACCAGATTTATATGTAATTTGTTTCATCATAACCACCATATTTTTATATTTTTACTTTTCTTGGAAAATAGCATAAATTTTTTTTAGGGTGAAAATTTCCATTCTAATATTATTATTCTCCATCTGAAAAAAATAAAAAACATTATAGATCATAAATTTAGAACATGAAGTATAATTAATTATTTATGACATTAGAGAAGAATTCACCTTATTAAATTTATTACTTTCCTTAATAATCTTTTTAAATTATTCTTTAAATTATTTATACAACTCAATAACTATTAAAACATCCTTTTTATGTTTCTCATTTTCCTCACAGAACACTTCAAAGATATAACCATCACTATTTAAATAATAACTTGAATCAGAATAATTAGATACCTACTTTTTATTTTATTTCATCAAACATTGGTTGGATAACTATTTCTCACATTAAAATTTGAAACTTGAATCTTATTATTTAGTATTACTCTATCAATTATGATAATCATGTTTCAATTATTTCTTGTAATTTTAATCACTCCATTATTTCTTCAATATTGGAAATCATGTTTTATATGTCCCATTTTTCTACATTCATATAAGGTTACATATTATCTATATATAATACCCTTATTTTATTTTTTATCAATATTTTGATATTTATTTTCTCACTCGTTGAACTTTTTCTTATTTTTCATCAAATTATAAATTCCTTTTTTTTATTTTTGAAAGTTCTCAATTGTAACTTTCCTATATCTCATATTCAATAGAGTTATGATAAACATTTAAATGCGACTTAAAATAAATACCTTTCTAATTTAAATCATCTTATTTTGTAATATTCTTTAATTTAAGTACACATTGATGAAGTGACCGATGAGTTCATAAAATGTGAATTATTTAAAGTTCTTTATTTCATCGATAAAAATATTCTTTGAAATACATTTATTGGGTAGATATATTAGGAATTTTTAAAAATTTATATGGTTATCCATAGTTTCTCTAAGTTAATTCATTCCATTCATAATTTTTTTGAATCATTGGAACTTTGTATTGACACAATAATCTTCATCCATCTTTAAATCTTAGTACTCCACCCAACGAATTACATGTTTGGTATTAAGAATATTATTTTATCCATGGTGAGTAACTTGTAGAATATTTTAGATCTTAAGATATTTCTTACCTAAAAAACAAATGACTAAACACACTTATATTCATTTCATAATATAAGATATTTACTACTTCGTAATTCAAAACATATTTAGTAGTATCATTTCCTATAAGAGTATATGTGCTATCTTCTGGAAGTTTTTATGTTTTTTTACCATGATCGAACAATGTTACATGATAAACTACTTGAGGTAATCCTCAATTATGAATTTCTAACAACCAAAATTGTTTCCATAAAATTCTGGTGGTTTTTGAGGAATCTATGCATTGTTTGCGCTCATTCTTGAACTCTTATAGATCCTTTTATTTTACTGTGATGTATAAGACAATTTTAACACAATAAAATATAAAAAAAACTCTATAGAATAGGTTCTTAATATCATGTGTTTGATATAATGAAAAGAAATAGTAAAGATAATCTATCCTAAACAATTTCTAACCTCTAATATAAATTGTTAAGGTGGATAGGGTAATGTAAGATAATCAAGAGGTGGGTAAATAAACTAGATTAAAATTTTAAATCCATGGAATAATTTTATAAATTTATTATAAATTATATTTAATAGATTTAATTAGTATTAAATAAAAATAAAAGGAAGAACATAATAAATTTTTATTGTAGCTCTGTTTAAAATGGACTTACTATACTCTTATAGAAATAGCTTGAGGGTATATCCCTATTTTATTAATAAGGAAAGAAAAGAAAAAATACGTTTTAAATTGGGTAGGTAGGGAACCCAATTCAAGACTTTGAGGCCTAGAGGCACATGATCCTATGAAATACATAACCCAAAGGCCCTTACATGGTCTAGAGGACCCAAAAATAGATGTCCTAGAGGCCTAGTGATATGAAAGCCCAATCAAACATGTCCCAAAGGCCGAATGGACAATGTAAAAAAAATATAAATTCCAAATGACCATTAGGTTGTAATCCCATGGAATCCAAACCAAATTTAAGGTAGTCTAAAAGGATGAGGTGGAACCCTGCTAGATACAAACCTAAAAATGCTCCAAATGCATTATTTCATATTGATCTGTTCCACTGCCACTACCACTGATCGATGCCTTGCGGCCTACGCCACAAACAAACCAAAATATTCACCAATAAATAGGAAGAATGATTTCCATATGCCAATACTAAAATCCACCTCATGACCCATTTATTTCACCACCAGATGAACCAGTGATGTTGACCACCATAGCCTATGGAACCACGAGTTGATGCCTTTTGATGGTCCAAATAAAGTATGATGATGCATCCATCACCACCCAAAACCCATAGATTTCCATACAACAAATAGGTATAGATCTTGGAAAAAACTATATCTAAATAAGATAAGTCCCCACACAACACCATAAAAGACCTTGAACCCAAAACCAACATTTATAATGAAGTCAATTTCACTAAATCCAAAGAAATAGCATCGAGACAGTCAATGAAGATGAAGACACTAGAAGACGATGAAGATTCAACCCACAAGGGAAGCTATCAGTGTAGAACATCGAATAGATGTAACTGTGATGATTAAGATGAAATCAAATCCATTAGAGGGGAGTAGAGGAGGGGAGTCAGTGTAAAAACAAGGGGCTCTCCCGAGAGTAGAGATCTCCCAAGAGAACCTTTCAAGATCCTTTTACTAAGTAGGTATATCCTGTAATATTATAACTATATACTCTGTGAGATATATATTGTGCACTAAACTGATTTTTAAGGGTAGTAATATCCCAATTAGAACCTAATTTTTCTAGGGGAATTATTACCAAGACACTTGACTTTTTTTGGAGCCATAACCCAAATATAAAACTGAATTTAAAAAATGGGAGTCACAACCCAAAGGGTGATGAAATTAGAATTTAAGAGTCACAATCCAAAAAAATAAAATGAATTTTTATGTAAAATCATAAATATAAAGTGATATCATGCGTGAGTGATAAGAAGCAGTGTTATAGAAACAAGAAACTAGGTTTAAAGTGATAGATAAACAAGAAAAGAACATGCAATGTTTCTTGAGTATTGTATTAGCTCGACTCATCAAGGTAGTAGATGAAAAATAATTTTAGGTACAATCATTTATAGATCGTTTAGTAGATGATATAATTTTTTTATGTAAGTTCATAATCATGCACAAAAATTCACCGTGTGACACCATGAAACTTTTTTCACAGGATCACATGGAAATATATAATCCGAAATTAAAGAAGTATTGTTTTAGTATTTCTTTATATTGTAGTCGCCTTTGAATAAATTCACTATCTACTTAAAAATAAAAACTTCTTAATACTGCCAAGACAAAGTATAGAAAATTGAAATTGAAATTCAAAGAGATATTTTAAAAATCATTAGAGAGAGAGAATGATATCATTGTTATGCAATTATCATCCATTTTTTTTCCAATATCCCAAAACCATGAAGAATAATTAAAATTATTTTGAAATAATAATTATAATAGTAAAAAACTTCCAAAATAATTGGTCAAAGAAAATCCCATGATAATATCACAACAACATTCTTTAAAAATCAAAATTTAAAATCTTATATCATAAATTTATATAAATATGGAGAAATTTAAAAATTAATAACACCATATAAAAGTATATAAAAGAAGTGTGAACAAATTTATTAACATCTAATATGAATTTTGAAAGATTAAAAAAAACTTAAAATAATAAAATTTATTTTTTTGAGTTCTATGATGAAAGTTCATACATAAAATGAATAAAAAATATTATGTTCATATAAATATGTTTAAACACTATAAAAAACTTATAATAGGTTTTATATAATTAATATGAAATTTTAGAATGATTAAAACAATTTTATCATTTTTTATGAACATGAAACAAATAAAAATACCATGAAAATCATGAAAAATATTAATCATATTTTCAGATTTATGTATAGGTATGGTTTCATGAATGTATAAGGGTAAAATGAATTTTTTGACATACTAAATAATGCTAAAACTTAATTTATGTATGCTGCATAAAGGTAAAAATGATTTTTTATACCTTGAATAATGGTATCTCAATATTTTCCTATTGTGCATAAGGGTAACATAGGTTTTACATAATATAAATAAGGTTAACCCTACATAAAGGTAAAATGAATAGCTATATAAGTGTAAATTGAGAGTTTCATAAATTTAACTCACATTTAGAATATGATGGATAAGGGTAAATCTTATTTCATATTCACTACATAAGGGTATATATAACACCACTTAAAGTTAAAATAAACATTATATAGATTATATAAGGGTTGAATCAAGTTGTGTAAAGGTAAAAAAGAATTTATATAGGTTGTATAAAGGTAAGAATAACGTTACCTAAGTGTAATGAAAACTCATGTAAGGATAAAACCATATTTTTAAAGCATATGTAAAGGTAAAGATAAACTTATTCAAGCTACTCAAGGGTAAATAAAATACATAGAAAACTAATTGTTTACATGATTTAAAAAATAATAATTATATAGAACAACAAGAATAAATAAAATAAAATCTAAGTAAAATTGATAAAAATATAATTAAATAAAGATATTTAGAGGCGTAAAATATAACTAAAAAAATATTATTTTGAAAAATAATAACAATATTGAGAGGAATTTAAAATATGAATGAAATAAAACATAAAAACTACAAAAATAGAAAATATTTCTCAAATCTTACAATTATATCCTATGAGATGTCTAGAAAAGGGTTTGGAGGTGTAAGATTTAAAATAAATGTTTTCAAGTGTTATTAAATGGTTTTTTATATTGTTAATCTTCAAGATACTAAAACTTTAGGCCCTTGGGTTGTGTGACTATTTGTGAGATTTATTATTTAAATCATGATATTAATGTATTATTTTTGGTATCTTTAGATTGGGCCGCTTTATTCATGATAACTTCCATATAATTTATTGGGGATATTTAGATATGGAGGATGATATATCATTTATGAAATAGTCGATTGAGATCCAAGATCACTAGAAGAAGGTGTTTCATAGTCATAATATTTCCCATGTTTTTGTATTGTAGTGGCATGGTGGATTATAGAAATGCATGTGGGAATGTGAGTTGCATACTCCTACTTAGTATCCCAATATTTTTTAAACCATATTTTTCCTTGATGATGATATGTTTTATTTAATGTATATTTTTTTGATAAAAAGTGATTTTTTAGTTTCTTATGCCATATTAGTGGCGTTTTCATTGATTAAGAGGCATCTATTGGGAAGTGTCAGGTTTTGTGGTTTTATTTCCTTCTAGATTTTTTTTGATAATCATGAATAAGAATTGATTAAGAGGTATCTAATATAAGGGTCTAATATTTAATGAACCCTTTACATTGTTATTTAATAGTTTTTGGGGGGATCCATGAATTTATTTTAGTGATATCAAAGGTTTGGTACTGTTTTGATAATATAAAATTTGAGTTTTAAAGTGATTATATGGTTTTAGAAGTAATTTATAAATTCTAGAAGAAAATATAATTTTTTTTGTAATTCTACATATTTTGGAATTTTTGTTGAATTTGGATAAGTAATAAATATTATATATTATAGTGGTTTTGAAAATATATTATAGTGGTTTTGAAAATATATCATCTATGCCTATATTTCAAAGGAAAAAATATTATATATTTGAAGATCTTACACATTGCAAAAATAAAAATTACATATTGGGTTTTTGAAGTAAATATACATAGGTATTGAATTTATTCCAAAGAAAATATAATACATATCATAATTATATTATGATTTGAATATTTTATATAGTATAAAAATTTACATGTCAAGTTTATACCTTTAATATTTTCTTTAAATTTGATAAAATATTATGTATTATAATTTTAAAAAATAAAATATAATAAATATTGAAAATAAAATAGGTATTACATAAAAATATATTATATATTAATAAAATATTTTACACATGGAATTTTTGAAATTTAAATATTATACACATCAAATATATTACTTAATGAGTATTGTAAATATATGAGTTGACCCTTCATTTTTTAGATTCTTTTGATTTTTGGGAAATTCTATGTATGAAACATAAGACATATTCATTTTCACAAATTCTATATTCACTTTATCCTAAATCATATTTTACAATATAAATATAATTTTAAAACATAAAATCCAAAAAAAATCATAATTTTTAAAGCATAATATTATTTCGATCATCTCTACATGATCCATACTATAATTTTAGGAAGATTTAATTATTGAAATGTAGAAATAGTCTATGAATAGTTAAAATTACAAAAAAGGTAGATTTGACCAAGTTTTTATGAAATATTACTTAGTAAGATATCTATAAGATGTTTCTTCTGTTATTTTAAATTTTGGATGTCCTTCTCATTCACGAATTCTTCATTTATTTAAAATAGAAGTGAAGAACCCTACTTTTCAAGTTTCATGAGCACCCTACCATTTGATTGAGTTTTTCGTCACATGTTTTAGGCTTGTGAGTATCTATCTTCCATTTTACTATACATATACAATGAGTTAGTAAAGTTCTCGTCGATGTAGGGGATTTAAAACTCTCTCTTTTTTATTTTGTGTAAATCATTGTATTATCATTCTTATATTCCCTTTTAATTGGTGGTATGAATTAACCTAAAAGAATAAGAAAACTGTAGTTATGAAAATTGAATAAAAGAGAGTATCACATGGGTTTTCTATTATTTTAAGGGAATTTTTTATAATACTTGGTTGAATTCATTATTATGTATTTTAATTACTTCTATAAATCACTTAATAATTTGAGTTTTATTACTGTAATACAAGTTTTTTTTGTTGTGATTGATTTATATAATCCCTACTCATAAGTTATTAATAATTTAAATCTTTTAATGACTGAGTTTTTTAGTATATTTGACAGTTTTGAGGATGCACATACTGAACATTAATAATTTCAATTAAAATAATAAATTAAAATATGATGTTTTCTTGTTGAGTTTCTATAGGTTTACTATGATATTGTGTGTAATTGTTCCGTTTTAATTTAGAATAAAATGTAATTTGGGTGTGGTATGATGCGATTGTTGTTGTAGTGGTGGGGGAAGACTAGATTTAAAAATGGGGTAGATTTTAGGCGATTGTGGTGGTTGTTCGCATGGGATTTTCATAGATGTTGGTGTGGTGGATATTTAATTATATATGATTTTATTTTTTTCATTTTTGGTGGTATATAATGAAATGGAATTAACAATATGTAACTGGAATGTGGGATAAATTTTTTTAATGGTGGGATATTCTAAATCTGTTATTAATTGGAATGATTGGATATTTTTTGGAATAAAATGGGTGTCTATTAATGAG
Organism: Viscum album; assembly: GCA_963277665.1. NCBI lineage: Eukaryota > Viridiplantae > Streptophyta > Magnoliopsida > Santalales > Viscaceae > Viscum > Viscum album. Next base: position 1,286,725,264 of record OY728140.1, read on the forward strand.
TGGGTTGTATTTAAATATTATTATTGAATAATATAATAAATTTAATGTATCTAGTTAATGGTTAATCTAGTTTTGAATGAATAAATTATTAAAAAGTGAATATGTTATTATTGTTGTTGCTTTTTTGTATTGAATGTGGGCTCCAATTGATGTTGTAAATATAAGTGGTTATTTGTGGAGGTGTGGTGATTTTTATGGTTTGTGGTAGCATTGTTTTTGTGGGAAATATATAGGTTGGACCAGTGTGAGCTTGCAATATATAATGTATTTCTTATGATTTCATATGAAAAACTCCCAAGTAAGATAACCTTACCGATTCCCAAATGTTTTGGGTTTCAAGTTTACTCCTTAAAATTTTACGTTGGTGATAGAATAAATGGTTAACTATTAACTCTTACTCACTCACTCTTCTAGATGTGGTATGGTTTTGATTTCCATAAGTTTATATGCATGGGATTTGGTGTTTAGAATTCAAAAGTGAGGATGATTGGATGAGGATGGGATGATGATGTGCTATATAGTGGGCGATCACACATTGTAGGAGGAGGTAATAAGGTTGATGAACTCCATGTTCATGATACCCTACTATGATGGGAAAGTGATGTGTAGTTGAGATATCATTATGTGGTATATGGTTGTGGATGCATGGGTACGTAGTTATGATGTAGATATGGGATATATAGATATATGGAAAGGCTTATGATGATATGAAAAGGATGGAAGTTTTAGGAAATTATTTTTTGGGGTATGAGAGTGATAAAACAACAAAGATGTGGTGCCAGGGTACACTTTTGGATATATTATTTGATAATATTTTATTATACTGGGATATAATGATTGGTGAGTGATCCTTGGTGGGAATGGATTAGTGAACCTGATATAGATGTGTGTTTGTTATTTTATTTACTCAATAAAGAATCATAATATTTGTTTGACACTTTCAAAAGGGGTCCTGACTAGGATCCCACTGAGTTTACTTACATATTCACCCCTATGTATTAAAATTTATAGGATTCCATGAAATATTTAGCGATCAAGCTGGACAGTACAAGCTTGGAGTATGGGGTTTCTTTTGGAGATTATACTTAAGACTTCCATTTTTTATTTCATTTTATATTATATGTTATCCATATAACATGAATTGTTTTATGGGATATTTTGAGTTTTTTATATTATGGATTTAATTGGTGGCCTTTACTTATTTTACTAGGATTTGTGAGGGTAATACCTTCTATTTGTTTGTTTTATGCCATAAATACTAGTCTCTACCTTGTTGACTATTGGAGGTCGGCCTCAAGGTCTATAAAAATCCACACTCTAGACCCATTAGGGGTTTCAAATGGGGTGTGTTGTGATATAGAAGCATCACACATGAGCATAAATGTCAAATCTATCTAAGGTAGTTAGATTACCGGGGGTGAAGTGTGACTTCATTTAGTTTTATTAAAATCAACATTAATGCTTTTATTAAACATAAATTTAGTATATTTTTGGAGGTATTGAGATAATTAAAGTGAAATATTGATAAATTCACAAATGAAACAGTCATAAAATCCTATATTACCTTTGAAATATCGTATATCCTACACATGTTTAGGGAATAGAAGGGTTGAAATGAAATTAATTTTTAATTTTTCAACAAGGAAACCATCCCCAAATATTACATGTCTATGAAATATACCTTATTTTACTTTGAAATGGAGTTTTTCATAATTTAGTACAAGATTCATTTTATCAAGATAATTAATGACATCACATAGATACTCAAACACACATCATAAGAGGAACCATAGATAATTAAATCATCCATGAATGCTTCCATGAAATTATATAGATAATTTGAAAAAAACAATAACCATGCATCTCTAGAAGGAAGATATTGCATTGTAGAAAGCAAATTACATCCTCCTATATGAAAATATTCCAAAGGGGAAAGTGAAGGTTTCTTTTCCTGATTCTCAAGTGAAATATGGATATGAAAATATGAAAAATACCCACCTACAAAATAATTATGGGAAATCATCACCAACCACACTTCTGGTAAATAAATTGTAATGGGAAATTCTCTTTCCTAAAGTACTGGTTTAGTCATCGATAATCTGTATAAACATGCCAATTATTTCAAAATGGCTTGGTACCAATTCTTAATTTTCATTTATAAAAATTTTAAGACTTGTTTTCTTAGGAACTACTTGTACTAGGCTAGCCCATTGGATATAATATACAAGAAAAATGATCATATTAGTCAATAATTTGGTTACCTCCTTTTTAACAATATCTATTATGTTTGGGTCTAGCCATATTTCTACCTACCTATAGTCTCATTATTTAATAATATATGTTCCATGTAAATTAATGTGATAATACCTATAATATCTTCGAGATTCCATCCCAATTCTTGTTTTCACTCCCTTAAAAGGTCAAAATATCACAATTAATGCTATTAAGGGAGTGAATTAATAGTTATTATAGAAAAATTGTTTCCATTCTTAAGATATAGAAAATTTTAATTATGAGGAAGTGGTTTAAGTTCTAATTCTTGGGTATTTTTGTTTTATGGGAGGGAATGAGAAATATAAAGTTTTATGTTCATATATAACTGATTAAAATAAACATATCCAGAAGTGGAATAATATTTTAAAATTTTCTCAGAATCATCAATAGTCATTGAGTCCTAAGTGCATAATAATTCATTAATTAATAAAAATGCATGATATATTCTTGAATATTATATCATTAAAAACAAGAATTATTACCTAAAATTTCTATCGATGAAGCAAATATAGAAATCAAATCAAGTGAATAATTTTTTTAGCGGGATAGGGTTTATAGAAATTAAATTAGCCAATTAATGGGAATGATCTTATGAAGGGGTGTTTCATGGAATCAATATTGTTTAAGTGAACAATTTCATTGCCAAAATCCATAGATAATATACCATTGTGTGTATTAATTATGATTTTTTGGTTATCAAGATGGTTTTGTACAATATAATTGAGGCATGTCCATTCATCATATCATATTCCATATAAAGAATATAAAAATAAGTTGAAAAAATTACAATTTTAACCCTCATAAGATCATCCTCAAGAACATAATTGGTGTGTTTGTTACTCAAATTTTACAATTCAATTACTATTCATTTAGGATTCATCTATCTAAAATATAAATAAGAGAGAATAGAGTGATGAATCACATTTATAGAGGCTCTTAAATCTAGCATGGCATTTGAAAATATACACTATCCTATAGTGTATAGAATCTTAAATGTTCAATGATCCTTACATTTGGTAGGAAGTGATGGATGTATCAACATTGAGACATTCCTCACTAATCCCACCCTTTCATTACCTATAATTCTTCATTGGTGGGTACATATATCCTTTACTAACTTGAAAAATCTTCAAGTTTTCTTCATGATATCAATCAAGTGAATCTTAACCTACAACTTTTTAAATGTTTCAAATATTTCATTATTAAGATCAATTTATTTTGATTTACTTGGTTGGATAGTCCATTGGGGCATGGTAAAATTAATGGTCAGGTTAGATGGCTCATAAAAAAACACACTCTTTCCCTTAGTGGAGATCCTCATTGTGAATTCTTTTTATTCATTTGTTTTTTAGGGATAGTTGAAATTGTGGTTTCTTCAGGTGGTTATTACTCAAATGGAAGGGTAATTTGGATTTTATGGTTTATAAAACACTAATAGATTATGGAAATAACATTTACATTACACCTTGGGCTGATTAGAGGTAGATAAATTAGTTTACATGACCCTTGATTTTTTTCCACCACCGTGTTGAAGTGTTAGAATAATTGAGTTTTTTGGCCTTTCATTACAGAATGGGATTTTATTGTAGTTATATATTATTTTTGAATATTTGTTTCCTTATTTATTCTAGTATAATCTTGATTTTTGGAGTGGGTTGATAGAAATTCCTTTTTGGTGGTTAAGGATTTTTAGGTGGTGTTGGACTATGACTACCATACCTTTGGTAGTTTCATGATTTACGAGGTTAGTTATAATACCACCTTTCCTATTACATTGGTTATTTTTCCATCCAAAGTTGGATGGATAATACAACTCTTTCCTATTGGATTGGATATATGGGTGGCTTGGGAATATTTTCTCACAACTCTTAGAACATTCTCTTAGTTGAGGGAATTAGTCAAAATAGTGGGAGTTAGTGGAATAAATACCAAAATTAAATAGGGTATGATGCTTGTATTAACCTTTATAAGATGAAATTTTTTATATAAGATAACTTGACTCTTCAAACTTCATATCCACATTCTTGTCAAAATAGTAACTTCTTACTTTATCAATTACTCTGATGAGAACATAAGACATTGTGATGAACTATTTTGTTCATTTAACCATGTTTATAATGAGTTTCATCATAATGAAATGAGTCTTTTATAAAATATAACCACCTATATATTCTCTAATCATACTATAAACCATAGAGATTATTCCTTCATAGAAATATTTGATTAGTGAGTGATCACTAATTTTTTATTTATGTAAACTTACTAGAAACCTTTTAAACTGTTTCCATTATTTAATTAGCTATTCCATTTTATATTTTCTTATTCTATAGATTTCATTTATTATTATTTTATATCTAGAAGTTAGGAATTATTTTTCATGAAAAATGAATTTTATGTCACCTAACCTCTAATTGGGGTATTCATATAATACAAAAAGTCTTTTATAGTGTATTCTAAAGAAAATATAAACATTATTAATTTCATAAGTTCATAAACCAATATCATAGTTTTTATTATTAATTATACATTATGTAATACCTTTATATTTTTATACGGGACCTCTCTATTAGGTCTATTAAATATAGGTAATAAATAAATTTAATCAAATTTTAGTTTTAAATTTGGTGTTTCCCTGGTATTGAAGATGTATGTGGATTGATACTCTATATTGGGTGAAATTAATTCCTTTAATGTTAGGTTATTTTTATACATGTTCTATAAAATTATTTCTAGTTGAATTTTAATTTGATAAGAAGAAGGGTTTAGGGGATTTACAATGGGTTGTGTGTCCTCCTTTAAGGGTCAATTACAGTGTCTTAGTGTCTAGGGATTAGAATCCTCTTCAGCTTGGGTTTGAATGGTGTCAAATATCTTGAAGAAGAATTTATTATAAAAAACCTCTACAATGAAGAAAAGATATTGTATCTTGATATAAAAAGTAATTATATTTAAATTAAAAGTAAATATTTATAGAATACATAATTTTTTATAAAAAACACTAACAATAGTAGTGTATCCTGAAAATGATTCTAAAATTTGAATGTGTTATCATTAACTGTCTAATTAATTTGGTTTTAAGTGATGAAATATAGAATATTCATACCCTATGTTCTATCTAATATATTTTTGGGGGTTTTATATTTTATTTATAATTTATTTATAAAATGGAAACAAGAGTGGGGGGGGGGGGTGAAAATAGTTCTAATTAAAACAAAGAAAAAAACTCAGGGATTTTCATAAAATGGAGTCGTTTTCAAGTTATGAATGATAAGTTTATCATTTAATTTTTAGAATATTTAATTGGATATTCATGATTCTAAAAATTATAAATTTCTAATGAAGTTCTTTGGCTAAGGGTAACCACGATATTGATTCTCCTCTTTGATCTTTAGAATGGTAATATAGAACCAACCCTTGAAATAAACATCACTTTTTCAATGTTTGGAAATTAAGAAATGAATTAGGGTTTCCAAATAATACTAATATCTCAAGTAAGTGTGATATAAAAAGGAACCTTATATCGTCTAATCATAATAACATAATATTCCTAAATAAAATTTCAAACCTAGTGGTTATGAAATGAAAATTATTTCATTAAATCAAACCAAAATAGTCCATTTAAAGTAGATACATGTTTATATAAAAATAACATAATTTGTTAACACAAAAATTTCACCAATGTAGTAAATATTTTTTATAAAACATCATCACCATGTGTGTAGGTCCCTAAAAATGACCAACCATAGTTTAGATCACCATTAAGAGGATAATGAGTCTCTTATGTATCTACCCCTTAATCCTCGATCTCCATATGAGGATAAAAATATTAAAAATTTATTGGGATATGTGAAGAAACCTTAGAATCTATAAAATGAAATAGTTTTACAAAATTGGATGAAATTAAAAACTAGATACTAAACATATGTATTTAAAGGCTAAGAGAGTTAGTGTTTTTTGTACACAGATTTCCCCACTAGTAGAATTTTTAGCTTTCGAGTTGGGGTAAATACAAGGACCGCCATTTGGTGGTCAATATTTTTTTTTGAGAAGAAAGAAGGATAATATTAATGATGAAGATCAGGAGCCATACATAACCAGAGCCATGAAGGGAAATTGTCCATCCATAACTGGTTGACATCGAAGGGTCCTGAGGCCACCAGTTGATGAGCCACATTGTTTCCTTCCCTTTTGGTAAAAGAGAAGGCGCAAGAAGAGAAGCCTTGGTGCAGCGAGCGAATTCTCTTGATGATGAAGCCAAAGGGCTAGAGCCCAACGCCATTGTGGTCAATGCCATTGATAACAGAGAGGCAGTCAGACTCAATGATGATATCTTCCCATCCATGTTCCGCAGCGAGCATCATGCCTCGAAGGATGACAGAGGCCTCAACAACTGCAGGTTCATAGAAAGCATGATGGGATTCATATTTTGCTGCAATAATCTGCCCCAGATGATTTCTCTCCAGGAGGCCGAGATCAACGAGCCCATCCTTGGGGAGATAAGTGTCCTCATTAATCTTAAGACTCCCTTCCGGTGGGGGGGGGGGGGGGTGCAATGAGGGGGACATGAGGGGTTAACACCTGGAGGTCACTGTTGATATCAATAGAGACCACCAAATGGGGGTCTCTATATTTTTACACCCCAAACCTAATTTTTCCTCCCCCCTCATTTACCGTCCCTGACCCCACGACCTAATCCCCTCCTTGACCCCACAACCTCCCTGTTCACCCTCCCGGCTACCCTGATACCCCTGATGACCCCCCCTCATTTACCCTCCCCGACCCTGCGATGTAATCCCCTCCCCGACCCCGTGACCTCCCTGTTTACCCTCCCAGTGACCCCGATACCCCCGGTGACCCTGACCCCCTTGCCTCCGTGCTGCACCCCCACGACCCGTAGACACCCTCACGACCTCGACGACCCCCACCCCTTGCCTCTGCGCTGTGCCCCCATGACCTCGGTGACCCCGGTGACCCCACCCATTTTCCTCCACGTTGTGCCCCCCATGACCCCGATGACCTCAGTGACCCATACCCCCTTTCCTCCGTGCTGTGCCCCCCATGACTCTGAGACACCCCGACGACCCGCACCCCCCGCTTCCATGCTGGATAGTCCTGCAGTCGTTCCCCCCGGCCCCACTGCACCCTTCTGGAGAGTTGTATTTTATCCCAATTTTTCAATTATAAGGTTAATAATATACAAAAAATTATCATTTTCTTACTTTATGACTATTTTCATGTCATATTTAATTCATCTGATAAGATATTTTTTTCCGGTCAATATATTGACATGAATTGAAAATATGACATAATAAATTACTATCAAAACAATATTTGTAGCTGTAGACTTTCCAATCCTTTTCATTTTGATCTAATCCTTTTTATCACATCCATTCATTGTTAAAATATTTAGTTCTATTCAATATATGATATATCATCCTAATCTATAAAATATGAAAACATATTTTTTATTTTTATCTTACTCTAAAACTCCTTAGTTTTTTTCACCCCACAATTTTGCACATCCATTATAACATTCCTTCACATACCTAATTATTTATATTTTCTTTAGTTTATATAAAATTTATACTAGAAATAATATACATAAAATGGATTAAGAGTATTTATCTCTACATGACTACATCCACTTCTCTTTTTTTTAAAGAACCTCTTTACAATATAACACTTTTTTTTGTATAACCTATATTTCTCCATAAATAATTAATTTTTTTCTATTATAATGTGTATTTTTTACTTATTTAGTTGCCTTTTGAACCACTCCCATTCTTCATCCAACAGTTCCATCCCTTTTGAGTCCAGTTGTTGAACCCCTATCGTCAAGCTGCTACGTCGTCATGGATTCTCAATCAAGTCACACCCTATTACCAGCGGTCAAGTCCTCTACAGGTAAGTTATTTTTTGACTTCTGCAATCTATTATGCAGGTTATTTATGAAAATTTTATTTCCTATAGAGACCTCTCATAGGTAATATTTTTTTATTCATGACTAAACCTACAAGATAAGTTTTTTTCCTTAAAAATAGCTTTGAACTCATTTGTTTTTAAGTCTTAATGATAAGTGTTTTTTTAGAATTTAAATAAGATATTTCAATTATTTTCGTTCTATTAAATACAGATATGGATAAGAGCTGGATTGATATGCAAGATAGGTTTTTTTGCTAAATATTATGAGGGGATTAAGTGATTTATGTATTTCGGCAACGGATTTCCAAGCGATTTGATTAGTTGTCCAAGCAGAAAATGTGCAAATAGATATCTCTTCAAATGATATAGTGTTAGAGACCATCTATTTTTGAATGGTTTTTTGAAAAACTACAAGACATGGACACGTCATAGAGAAGAGTCCATTTCATGTCATCAATCAGAATATATATATATATGGATGTTGATTCGAGAATAGTTGATCCGATGAACATAATGCTAAATGATATGATGCATCAGTTTCAACCTGAAGACAGTAATGTTGTAAATGGCGACGTTGGATCGAGTAATCCACGTTCTTCTGCAGATGTATAAGTATTGAAATTATTTGAGATTCTTGACAATGACCATACTGAATTATATCATGGGTGCACTAAATTTAGTAAATTTTCATTCATCGTTGAATTGTTACACCTGAAGGCCTTAAACCATAGTTCAGACACCTCATTCGACATATTGTTGGTATTTTTGAAGAAGGTACTCCCTACTGGAGTGAAGATTCCAGATTCATTCTATCAAGCTTGAAAGTTGACTAATGATCTTGGTTTTACATATGATACCATTGATGCGTGCCGCAATAATTTTATGTTGTTTAGAAAATAGAATTCACAATTAAATAATTGTACTATTTTCTATACTTCTAGGTGGAAGGCCAATGAAATTAATCAATGCAGTCATATTATTTCTGGTAGAGTCTTGAATCAAGGGAAACAAGTTGCCACTAATTAGATACGTTATCTTCCACAGAAACTGAGACTGAAGAGATTCTTCATGTCAACTTAAATTTCTAAATTGATGACATGGTATTTAGATAGAAACAAAGAGGTTGATAAATTAATTCACATGGAATATTCTTTGGCATGGAAAGAGTGTGATCAAAGACACCCAAACTTTTCCCAGGATGATTGTAATGTTCGACTGGGTTTGACAACAAATGGTTTTAACCCATTTAGGTCAATGGTTGGTGCAACACATAGTATGTAGCTAGTGGTTTTGGTTCTATACAAAATTTCCCCATGGGTATTTATGAAACAACCATTTTTTTTCTATTGATTTTAATTGATGGACCAAGAGGACCTAGTGATAAAATCAATTTTTATATGAAACCTTTGATTGATGAGCTACACCAATTTTGGACCGATGTTGTAATAAATTTTTGACTTGGAAGCTAATGAAATGTTTAGACTCCAGACCACTTTGTTATGGATAATTAATGATTTCCCAGCATATGCTAACTTATCAAGTTGGAGTAAAAAAGGAGAATTCACTTAACCTTGTTTTAATACGAGTAAGAAATCTATATGGATTAAGCACTGTAGAAAGTGGTCACATCTTGGTCACAAATGCTTTCTTACTCCATTGCACAGTTTCAGAAAAGATCGTGTGTCATTTGATGGGAATAGAGAGTATGACCCATCACCACAAATACTATTTGGGGTTCAAATTTTTGCACAACTAGATCAAGAAAACATCCGTACAATTTACGATTTTCACAATTTATTGGATCCTGCATTGCCTTCTATTCCTGCCATAAATAGACAACGCAGTCATAATTGGAAGAAACAAAGAATTTTTTTGAATTTATTTATTGGAAATATAATATTTTAATACATAATTTGAATGTGATGCACATTGAAAAATATGTATGTGATAATATACTATGCACCATATTAGGCGTCAAGGAGAAATAAAAGGATAGTGCTAATGATCAAAGTGATTTTCAAGAAATGGGATTGAGAAAACCTTTACGTTTACAACTGGGTGAAGGTAATTGGGCATACATTCCTGCTGCATAGTACACAATGAGTAAAAAATAGAAACAAACATTTATATCAATTTTTAAGACCGTTAAGGTGATCTATGGTTATTTCTATAATATTTCCAAGCATGTCAATATAACGAGCATGACATTATAGGGGTTGAAAAGTCATGATAATCGTATTCTGCTTCAATAGTTAATTTCTATAGTAATTCGTGATTGTTTACCTACCTAGGTTACTAAGCTGTTGATTGAAGTTTCTAATTTTTTCAGACATCTCTATTCAACAAATCACCATATGAGAGATTTGAAAAAGAAGTAAGATAAGATTTTACTTGCACTATGTAACCTATATAAACTATTCCTTCCATCTATTTTTGATGTCATAGTTTACTTGACTATGCATTTAACTAGTGAAGTAATTACTGGTAGTCCCATTCAATTAAGGTGGATGTATCCAATATAACGATACTTAAATACATTGATATGGTATGTTTGCAACAAATCTCAACTAGAAGCTTCAATTGAAAAGGGATATTTAATGGATGGGTGTACTAATTTCTGTACTTCATATATTTATGAGGTTGAAACAATGTTAGATAAAACCTCCCAGAATGACTAGGGTCCAATTGGAGAAGGAATAATGTTTGATATGCACAACAGTGAGTGGGTTCAAGCTCATCGATATGTGTTGTTCATCACTCCATCAATTATTCCATTGATATAGTATGTTTCAAAGTTTATGTGACTTCTATTTCTATATTTATTTTATTACTTACCTTTTATTGTATTGTGATTTAGTACACATATCACCGAGTTGAAACATGAAAGGCCCCATGCAACTGACTATCAAATCCAAAAACATCATTTCAACACATTTCATGAGTGGTTCAAGACTCATGTACATATAAATAATTGATTTAATATTTTTATAGTGAAATTAGTTGTATTTTCAAAATCCTTTATCCATTGAACTATTTAAATTTTGTAGGTTCAAAATATATGTGATTTAATTACCCATACTATGAGGGAAAAACTCAACCAACTAGCTGATGACCCATTTATTGCAGCTCGTCGCTATAAGTCTTTGGTTTCTAAGGGATTACGATTTCATATTAGCGATGTTGACATGAATCAAGCCACACAAAATAGTGGCATTAGTTGTTCTTTTTTTGGTGCAGGTTATTATTATGGATTTATGAGGGATATTATTGAGGTTATTTATGGTTGTGGCTTAAAACACATATTGTTATGGTGTGATTGGGTCGATCCGATTTGTGGAACAAAGTTGATAACTTCCAATTTACATCAGTAAACTTTAACAATATGCTGTATAATGATGACTGAATAAGAAATGATCCCTTCATATTGAAATCACAGGTAGAGCAAGTTTACTTTGTCGACATTGATTCTGATTGGAATGTTGTGGTGAAAATGTCTAGAAGAGGGGTGTTTCTGATTGATCAAGAGGAACCTGACATTGTCGCATTTCCTAATCAAACACTTGACAAAACAACAGTAGCTGTATGAGAAGAAGATATACAATGGTCCTGAGAGACAATTTAAGGAGATATTATAGACTTTCATGATTAGTGAAAGTTAAAATTATTTACCCATATTGTTTGTAAAAATATTTTTGAGTTATACATGTATAAAAATTGCTTGATTTAACTATAATTTGTTTTAATATAGGTGTGTCACAGGGTGATCAGAGTGGTTCACCTGATCTTGTCAGTATGTTTGTTTTCATTTTCTAAATTAATTGATTGTAATTTTCTGTGTTTATTTCTTTAAATTTTTCTAAATTTTAATTAAAAATTCAGTTATATTGTAATTGAATTATGAATTTATATTAATTAGGATCTAGTACGTCTTCCAGGAGACATAGAGGTCCTTGTAGAGGGGTTTAATCCTGGAACTATGGAGCCTTATTGGATGTGTTATTTGATGACACATTCCACCCAGTCAGAGAAGGTGCTACCATATTGATTCGTCAGTTTGGGCATATGTTATGAGACCCACATAGATTCCCCCTAACGACTCATGATTAGACTTCATTCCCCCAGGATACAATTGATAGATTATAGAGAGAGGTTCAGGTAAATTCAGTGTTTAATTTGTCAAGATATTGTTATTATTACTGTTGCATCTATTGACTATTTTTATACAGGACAATCTGACATCCTGACTAGATGAGTTTCGGGTTGTATGTATGGCTAAATTCCAAAAATTATGGAAGGAATACAAAGGAAGGGTGAAGAGAGATCACTGGATACCATTTTCAGGTGTGCCATACATTCTACAGCGAGTCCCTCTAGGAATTCTTCTCGTGCAGTGGTAGGATTTGGCTGCGTTTTGGTTTATTGAGTCAAATATGACAAGATTTATTACTTTTAATCTATAAATGAGTAATTTTTCATATGTCTATTAACTGAATACATTGAATGTAGACCGAGTCTGCTCGTCATTCACGTAATCGGGTGATACAGGGCACACCTTCTAGACTTGGAACACGACATCTGTCACATCTCAAACATGATGTAAGTTTAGAATTTACTATTCATTCATATATTAAAAATATTGTAGTATAACATGGTGAATCCCTTTATTATAGTTACACCAACAAGGTGAGCCGATCGATCAGATTTCCATATTGGTGAGGACTCATAGGGCGGGAGATCCCGATGTTGCTGGTGTTATAGTAAGAAAAATATTTACTAATAAATATATTTTTATTTTATAAAAATTATTCATATTTGTTCATTGATTCATTATATGATACAGGCTCAGTTTGATGCTTAGTTAGCAGAGTTTCCAGAGGAGCAATGTCGTAGTACTGTGCGTAGAGATGAGATATTTCAGTGTGTCGTGGGGTGTGACCGTCATGGTTATTCCTTGACTTATGGTGGTGGTGTCCCACGACGTGTAGTTGTTAGGGCAGAGGCAATGGGTGCATGCAGAGATGTAGGGATGCACAAACAAATTGAGATAGATGCTGCTATGCAGGCTAAGAAATAGAAGATGGATGCACAATTTCAATAGTTACGTGCAGAGTATGAGGAGAGATTATCACAGATGTCAGGACGTATCAATGAAGTGATAACGCAATATCCTATTGATGGTACACAGGTGGCATCACAGGTAAACAATAAAACAAACCATACTCATATTGACATCAATTGATATATGTTTAAGATACATAATATTGATATATATTGTAGGCTCCGGATATTGCTGGTGGACATCATAGTGATATTGGTGATCCAGATGAGGATGAACATGCATGAGTTAATTTACATTACCATTTTAATGTCATAAATAAATTAGGAATTAATAATTATTCTCGAACCTTTGGGTTTATTTACACCTATGTGTTTTATTGTTTTAATTCGTGTGATTTAATTCATTCTTTTAAAGTTTACCTGATTGTTATCTATGATATATTACATAACACTTCAATTTATTTACATGACAACAACTGACGATTGATTTGTGAAATGATCGGGTAGACGACACGTCAATCGGGCATGCAGTTTGCACAATACGACTAAATATTTGTTTTTTAAGTGTTTGACGCACTTGAGAAAGATGCTTGGGTTGGTCAAAACTGGACGAATGACCTCGTAATGCCATGAAATATGGAGACAACAATCAGAGAGTGAATTTTGAAATGGTCGGGCATACCACACGTCATTCGGAGGTGTCGTGTGACCGTAGTGACTGAAAATACACTTCTGTTGCCATAAATGACCCAAAAAGGCATCTAACAGTCAAATGAATTTAGAACACCATAAAAATGACTTGAAATCACCGGAAAAATTATAATTATTTTTCATTACATGTACGCGGAGACAACACGTCAATTGGATGTGTGGTTTGTGCGGTACAACTAAATATATGTGTTTTCAGTGTTTGGAGCGCTTGAGAAATGTGCGTGGGGTGGTCAAAAATGGCCGAATGACCACAGAATGCCATGAAATTAGATGACAACAACCGGTGAGTGAATTGTAAAATGTTCGGGTAGAACACTCATCAATCAGAATTGTCGTGTGACCGCGGTGACTGAAAACACACTTTAGGTGCCATAAACGACCAAAAAAGACATCTAACAGTCAAATGCAAACCGAACGACATCAGAATGACTTGAAATAACAGGAATTTTTTTTAATTTTTTTTTCATGACCTGTACGCGGAGACAGAACGTCAATCATACGTGCAGTTTGCATGGTACGACTGAATATTTTTTTTCGGTGTGTGGTGCACTTGACAAAGGTGCATGGGGTGGTCAAAGATGGATGAATGAGCTCAGAATGCCGTGAAATTAGGCGAAAACAACCAAAGAGTAAATTTTCAAAAGTTATAGTAGACGACATGTCAATCGGTGGTGTCGTGTGACCACAATGACCAAAAATGCACTTCTAGTGCCACAAACAACCAAAACAGGTGTTTAACGGTTAAATGCACACCGAACAACATCATAATGGCTTGAAATCATATGATAACATTCTAATTATTATGCGTAATGTGTACGCGAAGACGTTACATCAATCGAACTTTCAGTTTGCACGGTACGACTGAATATGTGTGTTTTCGGTGTTTAACGCGCTTGAAAAAGGTGCGTGGGGTGGTCAAAACAGGCTGAATGACCTCAGAATACCATGAAATCTGAAGAAAAAAAACTGGAGAGTAAATTTTGAAATGGTCGGGTAGACCACACATCATTCAGAGGTGTCGTGTGACCGTGGTGACTAAAAAGGCACTTTTGTTGCCATAAATGACCAAAACAGGAGTTTAACGGTCAAATGCATACCGAACAACATCAGAATGACTTGAAATCACAGAAAAACATTATAATATTTATCCGTGACATGTACGCGGATAGGGAACGTCAATCGGACGTGGAATTTGCGCTGTATGGATAAATATGTGTTTTTTCGGTGTTTGGAGTGCTTGAGAAAGGTGCGTGAGGTGGTCAAAACCGTCCAAACAAACTCGGAATGCCATGATATCAGACGACAACAACCAGTGAGTGAATTGTGAAATGGTTGGATAGAACACATGTCAATCGGCGGTTTCATGTAACCATGGTGACAGAAAACGCACTTTTAGTGCCATAAACGACCAAAACAGGCATCTAACGGTCAAATGCATACCGAGTGACATCAGAATGACTTGAAATCACAGGACAACATTTTAATTATTTTTCATGACGTGTACGCGGAGACGACATGTCAATCAGACGTGCGGTTTTCACGGTATGACTGAATATGTATTTGATTCAGTGTGTAGAGCACTTGAGAAAGGTGTGTGTGGTGGTCAAAATGAGACTAATGACCTCATAATTCCATGAAATCAGACTACAATAATAGATGAGTGAATTTTGAAATTTTCAGACAGAACACATGTCAATCGAAGGTGTCGTGTGACCGCGGTGACCGAAAACGCACTTCGAGTGCCATAAATGACCAAAACAGGCATCTAACGATCAAATGCATACCGAACAACATCAAAATGACTTTAAATCATATGAATTTTTTTTAATTATTTTTCATGACGTGTAAATGAAGACATAACATTAATTGGATGTGCGGTTTGCGCAGTACGTCTGAATATGTGTTTTTTCAGTGTGTGGCGCGCTTGACAAAGGTTCATGGGGTGGTAAAAACCAGCCGTACAAGCTCATAATGACATGAAATCAGGTTAAAACAACTAGAGAGTGAATTTTGAAATGGTCGGGCAGACCACACGTCAATCAGAGGTGTTTTGTGATCACGGTGACCAGAAACGCACTTCCAGTGCCATAAATGACCAAAACAGGTGTTTAACAGTCCAATGCATACCGAATGATATTGGAATGAATTTAAATCACAATAAAACATTATAATTATTATTCTTGATCTGTAAAAAAAGACGTCACATCGATCGGAATTGTGGTTTTCACGGTATAGTTGAATATGTGTGTTTTCGGTGTTTGTCGCGCTTGAAAAAGGAGCATGGGATGGTAAAAACCAGCCGAATGACCCCGGAATGCTATGAAATTAGGAGAAAAATATTGGAGAGTGAATTTTGAAATGGTCGGGAAGACCACATGTCAATCGGAGGTGTCGTGTTACCGCGGTGACTGAGAATGCACTTCCGATGCCATAAACGACCAAAATAGGAATTTAACGGTCAAATGCATACCGAATGACTTTGGAATGACTTGAAATCAAAGGAAAACTTTACAATTATTATTCATGACATGTGCGCAGAGATACCATGTCAATCAGATGTGCGGTTTTCACGGTACAACTGAATATGTGTTTTTTCGTTGTGTGGCGTGCTTGGAAAAGATGTGTGGGGTGGTCAAAACTACCCGAACGACCTCAGAATGCGATGAAATCAGGCGACAACAACTAGTGAGTGAATTGTGAAATGTTCAGGTAGAGGACATGTCAATTGGAGGTGTCGTGTGACCGTAGTGACTGAAAATGCAATTCTGGTGCCATAGACGACCAAAATAGGCATCTAACGGTCAAATGCATACCGAATGACATCGGAATGACTTGAAATCACATGAAAACATTATAATTATTATCCGTAATGTGTACGTAAAGACGGAATGTCAATCAGATGTGTGGTTTGCGTGGTACAGCTGAATATGTGTTTTTAGGTGTTTGGATCGCTTTGCAAAGGTGTGTGGGGTGGTCAAAAGCATCGAACGACCTCAGAATGTCACGAAGTAAGGTGAAAACAACTGGAGAGGGAATTGTAAAATAGTCGGGTAGACCAAAAGTCATTCGGAGGTTTCATGTGATAGAAGTGACCAAAAATGCACTTTTGGTTCCATAAACGACAAAAAGAGGCATTTAACGGTCAAATGAATACTAAATGACATCGAAATGACATGAAATCACAGGAAAACATTCTAATTATTATCCGTGATGTGTACGCAGAGACGCAACATCAATTGGATGTGCGGTTTGTGT
Organism: Viscum album; assembly: GCA_963277665.1. NCBI lineage: Eukaryota > Viridiplantae > Streptophyta > Magnoliopsida > Santalales > Viscaceae > Viscum > Viscum album. The sequence continues at coordinate 1,286,742,484 of OY728140.1, forward strand.
GGTACAGCTAAATATGTGTGTTTTTGGAGTTTGGCACGGTTGAAAAAGGTGCGTGGGGTGGTCAAAACCAGCCGAACGACCTCAGAATGTCTTGAAATTAGAAAAAAACGACCAGAGAGTGAATTTTGAAATGGTCAGGCAGACAACAAGTCAATCAGAGGTGTCGTGTGACCGCGGTGACCGAAAACACAGTTCTGGTGCCATAAACGACCAAAATAGGCGTTTAAAGGTCAAATGCATACCAAACAACATTGGAATGAATTGAAATCATATGAAAACATTATAATTACTTTTCGCGATGTGTACGTGGAGAAGGAATGTCAATCAGATGTGCGGTTTGCACGGTACGACTGAATATGTGTTTTTAGGTGTCTGGAGCGCTTGAGAAAGGTGCGTGGGGTGGTCAAATCCAGGAAAATGACCACAAAATTCCATGAAATCAGGAGAAAACAACCAAAGAGTGAATTTTGAAATGTTTGAGTAGACCACATATCAATTAGAGGTGTCATGTGACTGCGGTGACCGAAAACGCACTTCTGGTGCCATAAACGACCAAAACAGACATTTAACAATCAAATGTATACCGAACAACATCAAAATGTCTTGAAATAACTAAAAAAAATTCTAATTATTATTCTTGATGTTTACGTGGAGATTTCACATTAATTGGACGTGCGGTTAGTGCAGTATGACTGAATATGTGTGTTTTCGGTGTTTGGCGCGCTTGAAAAAGGTGCGTGAGGTGGTCAAAACTGCCAGAATGACCTCGAAATGCCATGAAATCTGGAGAAAACAATCAGAGACTGAATTGTGAAATGGTTGGTCATACCACACGTCAATCATAGGGGTCGTGTGACCGCGAGGACCGAAAATGCACTTCCGGTGCCATAAACGACCAAAACAAGCGTTTAACGGTCAAATGCATACCAAACGACATCAGAATGACTTGAAATCACCGAAAAAAATTATAATTGTTATCCTTGACATGTACGCCGAGAAAGAACAGCAACCGGACATGTTGTTTTCATGGTATGGATGAATATGTTTTTTTTCGGTGTGTGGCATGCTTGAAAAAGGTGCGTGGGGTCGTCAAAACCGTCCGAACAACCTCAGAATGCGATGAAATCAGGAGACAACAACTGACAAGTGAATTGTGAAATGTTTGGGTATATGACACATAAGTTGGAGGTGTCGTGTGACCGCAGTGACCGAAAACGTAATTCTGGTGTCATAAACGACCAAAATAGGTGTCTAACGGTCAAATGCATACCGAACGACATCGAAATGACTTAAAATCACAGGACAACATTAAAATTATTATCCGTGACGTGTACGCATTCACAACATGTCAATAGGATGTGTAGTTTTCGTGATATAGATGAATATGTGTTGTTTAGGTGTTTGGAGTGCTTGACAAAGGTGCGTGGGGTGGTTAAAAGTGACCGAACGACCTCAAAATGCCATGAAATCAAGCGAAAACAACCTGAGAGTGAATTCTGAAATGTTCAGGTAGACCAAAAGTCATTAAAAGGTGTTGTGTGAAGGCGGTGACCAAAAACACACTTCCGGTGCCATAAATGACAAAAAGAGGCGTTTAACGGTCAAATGCATACCGAACGACATTTGAATGACTTGAAATCACAAGACAACATTCTAATTATTATCCGTGATGTGTACACGGAGACTCCACATCAATCAGACCTGTGGTTTGCACGGTACGACTTTATATGTGTGTTTTTGGAGTTTGGCACACTTGAAAAAGGTGCGTGGGGTGGGCAAAACTGGTCGAACGACCTCAAAATGTCATGAAATCAGATGAAAAAAACCGGCGAGTGAATTGTGAAATGGTCGGGCACACAACAAGTCAATCAAACGTGTTGTGTGACCGCGGTGACCGAAAATGCAGTTCCTGTGCCATAAATGACCAAAACAGGGGTTTAATAGTCAGATGCATACCGAACGGCATCGTAATTACTTAAAATCACATTAAAACATTGTAATTATTTTTCGTGATGTGTACACAGAGACGGAACGTCAATAAGATGTGCGGTTTGTGCGGTATGGATGAATATGTGTTTTTGGGTGTCTAGAGCGCTTGAGAAAGGTGCATGGGGTGGTCAAAACCCGCCGAACCATCTCGGAATTCCATGAAATCAGGTGACAAAAATTGGAGAGTGAATTGTAAAATGGTCGGGAAAAAAACACATCATTCATAGGTGTTGTGTGACTGCGGTGACTAAAAATGCACTTCCGGTGCCATAAATGACAAAAACAGGTGTGTAACGGTCAAATGCATACCAAAAGACATTAGAATGACTTGAAATCATAGGACAACGTTCTAATTATTATCTGTGACATGTGTTAGCATAGGAAACATCAATCAGAAGTTTGTTCTAATTAGAACTATAGAATTAACGATGTTACATTTTTAAAAATTTATTCAAAATTATTAATATATTTTCAAATTCAAATACTTTCGATCTATCATAATAAGCTTGAATTTAAATACTTGTTATTTCATTTCAATTATTTGTTTGGATGTTTTTTTGGTATTAAATTTTTTATTAAATTTTGTCATGAAATTATATTCGATGATGGATGTGAAAGTTTCGAAGACGACGAGTTGAAGAGATTTATGTGCATATGAGTTTAGATATTTTGGAAAAGTTTATTTTTTTGTGATTTTGAAATATAGGGTTTTTATTGTATTACTAGAACTTTTTTAAAATAAAAAATAAAAATTCCTATAGTGACCGCTATTTGGCGGTCGCTATAGCCAAATCCGAAATGAGCTATAACATCAGCTATTTGGTGGATGCTTTACGTGCCGCTGATATCACCTATAGTGACCGCCATTTGGAGATCGCTACAGCCCATGTAGGATCATCTACAACGATGGCCATATGGCGGATTCTATTAGCAACAACGATGGGCCTAAAGCATCTGCCATTTGGCGGCCGCTAGGTGGCTGCTAAATACTTTTAGCGACGACTTTTGGTGGTCACTAATGGCCTTTATTCTACTAGTGCACACTACCACTTTTATCTCAGTTTAGGTATGTTAAATGGCCTTATATAGAAATTAAAAAAATAGAAATTATTTTGAATTCCACTTTTCTATATTTTTATAAAATTTGGTGGTTATTGGAGTTATATAAAGGAAAAAACTAGAAAAAAATATTTATATTTAATATTGGCATCGACTAATTTCGGTTTTTTGAACTGAACCCTTAATTTATGCATCTAAATGGACTAATTATGATTATGTTTCATATAAATATTTTAATCCAAAATATTTTTGGATCCAACCACCATATTTCAGTGGAATTAGATTATCATATTTTTTAATGTGAAAATATGTAAGCATGTGTGCTTGATCTTCCATGGAGTTCGGAACATTCCGCTTTAGCTTCATCTTGAGTTATACAAATGGACTCTAATTAAAATTAAAATATCAAAAAAATTAATTTTACATTAACAGAATCATCTAACAGATATTATTTTATTATATTTAATATAAATATCCAATAAACACAACCCAAGGATCCATAGGATCAGTGTCTATGGAAAACAATGACATGAATATAAAATAAAACATATTTATTTTAAACTGTATAATGTGATCCTAAATCAATTTTTTATTATAAAACTTCTTAGGATAACTTGGATAATACGATAAAAAAATGGGTGATCTATAAAGATCAATAATGGAATAAGTATGATTACGAAGAAAAACATATTAGTCAAATGACATAACATGATACCATAAATGAAAAGGTTCATGTATAATAAAATAGAAGTATATAATAAAGAAAATGACATCATAAGATCATGGAATCATAAGAATGTGGAAACATCACAATACATGAAATCATGAGCATAATTCAATGCTCACTATCAAGACATCATCACATGGTGGGAAGAGTCCCATAATGGATTAAGTTTACTCCATAATACCATTTATATAATATCATGTGATATAAAAAGTACCCAATGAAATGGAGTGATATCTGGGTGAATACATCATCAAATGTATATGTATATTTTTCCACAAAATGTAATAAAACATAAGGCATACTCATAAGAAAACCCCATAGAATTTAATATGTTACATAGTATTTCTACAAAGCATAATCAAAGCATATTTCATAATGATTCTAAAGAGAATATGGAATAAAATATTTTGTACTTAGATATTTGAAACAATAATTATGGGTCTAAAGTAGGAGTACATTTTAAATATTCATAAGAGAGTATAGAGAATTGGGTTTAGAAATGAATCTTTAAAACAATATTTTAAGGAATCTGTAAAAGGATTTTAAATAATTTAAGAATATTGAATTTTATTTGAAACCAAAGGTAAAAAAAAGGTTAACCATAAAATTATTCTCATTTTAAGAAATCATTAATGGGTAAATTACTATAAAAAGTGTGTTAAAAAAAGTTTTAAGGGATATAAAAGTTCTCATTAATTTAGTTTGATTTTAAATTAGTTATTAAGAAATGAATATAGGGTATGTATAATTCATCAAATAAATGGAGAATAATATAGTTATATATATAAGAGGAATATATAAATAATTTTGGATAATTATATAACATTAAATATAAATAGAAATTTATGAATATAGGAAAATGGAAAACTAAATGAAAAAGGGATATTCAGAGAGTTCCCTTACCTTAGGTCTGGATTCATTCTACACATTCACATAACATTTTGAATAACAAAATTAGATTTATGAAATAGTTTATTTAGAGTATATTTAATCCATATTTTATTTATTATTAATATTTTATATTAGTTAAAGTCATTTAATGGAGATACCATATCTATAATCACCATCCAATGGTTGTTTGTGTTATGTGTCCAAGGGAGTATTGGTTCTCAATAATTATGAGTGTTAATATGGTTTTTTAAATAACATATAGATGTTATGACATGGAATGAATGCGTTTATAGTAGTTAATAAAATTATTAGTATCCCAAATTATTCATAAATTAGCATGATTTTGAGATTGTATGTTTTATTGTTATAAGGTTAAATCAGTTTGGTGTGTTTTCTTGACCATAATGAATATAGATTGTTTTATATAAATTGAATAGTATTAAACCATTATAAAACAAGTGAAAAATAAAATTTACTTATTAATTCCATTTTAACCACAATAATATAATTTAAACTATCCAATATGGTGGGGGTGGATATGAAATTTATATTTCAAGGGATAGGTGAACCATCTATAATATGAAAAATGATTTAATTTTAGAATATATTTAGGGGAGGGTAGAAAAGGGATATTACACCATAATAATAAAATATTAGTACATTTTGGATAATGATGTTACTATGTTAAGATGGATGGAATTCATATGTGGGAGGTAGAAGAAATAAATAATCAAAAGAGACTTGGTTGAGAATTTTAATTCTTCCTTTGGGATTATCCCCTTGGATACCCCTTAAGAATCCTTGGGATGTAATTTCTATAATACTATAACTATTTAGATATGGGGATGAGGTTTGGGGATAGAAGTGGTAAGATTTTGGGCTAGCTCTAAGGCTTAAAATATATGAGGAGAAGGGTAATATTTTTAAAAGGAGGAAAGGGGAGGAGAATGCATAACTTTGCATTTGATGAGAGAGGTTTTGTTAGAAAATCATTGAAATTTTCATGTATTTTATTTTTTATTTATTTGTTTCATGGTTATATATTTTTAAGGATGAATTATTAAGCGAAATTTTGATCATTGGGGAAAACTATGTTGTCAGACGATTAAAACATGGTAGAGAGTAACAATGTGATAACTATTCAATAGTTTTAAATTTTTTAATAATAGATATTTTCATGGTTGGAAGATGGTTTATGAAACGATGTAGACTAATTTTCAGTTTCCAAGTGAAGTAGTGGTGATTAATATTGTTCACACAAAATTTGGAAAATTATGACCAAAGCATACAGTCCACCCAAAAAACATGAAATTTTGAAATTTTCACTCTACCATTGGCTTAATTAAATCCTATAACCCTCATATTCCAAAAAAACTCAAAATTCAGCTCTCCTATATATATAAATGACTATTAAGTCTCCATATTTTTTCCTTTTTGAGTTCTATTACCCCTAGAATTTAAAGAATCACTTAGGTAAGTGATTTTATTTATTCATCATAGTTCTATACTTCTCTTTTATATATATTCTACTCTCCTACAAATCCATGATGACTTAGTGTTTCCATTTTCTCAAAATTCATGTCTTAGATTTTAATATTTACGTTTCTTCATTCCCTGAAGGGATAATTCAATTTTAAGTGGGTTTCCTCTAATGGTGAGTAGGTTTAGTCGGTTGTGTAAGGTATCAAGTTATAATGGTTGGTGATTTATTGTGGCGCTCTTGTTTTATAAAAAAATAATATTTAAATGTTTTATAAAGGTTTTATAAATTAATTAAGGCTATGTTATGTTATTTATGAATTTTAATCACATATTATATAGTTGTTTTAAAACGTTTTCCTTTGCTTAAAAAAAATTGGTTTTAAGTGGAATTAATTTTTGTTGGTAAATTGTGATTAGTTTTTTTATGTTTATAAAAGGATCTATTTCATGGTATATAACATGGTGAAATAGGAAAAGTACATGAGAACTCTGGTATATTACGGGGAAGAATAAATTATGTATCCCTTTAGATTATGAAACACAAAATAAATATATGCACCTAGATAAATGTCATGGTGCCATGGATGGATGTCACCACACTGCTAGGATAAGGCATGTACTCTTTTTTGGTTGTTTACATGTTGTACCATGGATGGGTGACACCATGCCACTAGGACAAGGAATGATTTCATTAGTAGTTTATGTGAAAGTTTTATTTTGACTGATTATATCACAAGTTGATTCAAAAATATAGGGTGACCATAACCTTAGATGACTTTGGGTCTCCCACGTTACATGTTTATAGAATTATTTATTTAATTGAAATTTTCTTTATTTCCAAATTATTTTTTACATGTTTTTTATTTTAGTTTTAAAATTTTAAAGTTTCCTTTAATATAATTTATTTCAAACTAACATGAATGTGTTTGTATAAAAAGTTTTACTTATGTATCACATGATGGGTTCTTACTAGGATATTTTTTTTCTCACAACATACATACAACCAATGAGAATATGGAACCCTAATTTTAGTAGGGTTAGGTTAAGGCAGGTGATGCATGAAGTAATAAGGTACTCATATTAGTGGAGTTTGGGTTGGTGTTGGAGACATGGTGGATACTTGACCCTCATGTCACACAGAGATGGGAAACCAATTTTTGTTCATTTTTTACTGGTCTTATTGATGTATGTTGTATCTTATACTCGATATCAAGATTGTATCTTTTTATACTTCTATATAAGTGACTCTTTCTTTTGATTTATTATTTTTGGTTGAGGTATATATTATTTCTATGTGGGTTGGGGTTTTAATTTTGTTTCTGAATTTTATTTATACTATCCAAGATTACATATATTTTAGAGCATTACTTTTCAAATAATGGAATGGTCAGGTTGGGTTCATGGAATGAACCCTTTTGATGCATCTCTTAGGATAACCATTCCCAATAGAGTTTTATAATTCCCATTCACTAGTTTCTAGAATTTAGGGATTGAGAACAACCTTCAGGCCATATCTTATACTAGTTAGAGTGTCCTAGTAAGATCATGATAAAATGGTATTAGAGCCAAAATTTGATTTATGTTATTGGGGAGACATGTAGACTAGAGATACAATTATTAGAGAATAAGTGAATGGAAAGAAGGAATTTTCCAAAAACAATTTTATTACTTGAACATGAGTTTACATGGGTTTTAGGGAATGTGATTTTGACTTCTGGTTTGACTTACCCCTCTTCTTGGGCTGGGTTCATGGGCCGTAGACCATTCACATAGACCATGTCCCATGGAAGGGTGAGGTTTGATATTCTTCTATCTTGATCATGTGTTTATATATTTCATAAATTTATATGAATTTTATTTAATATTGATTAATTATTTTATGGTTCCTTTTTTATTTGACTTCATGTAGTATGATTCCCCATCAAATAAAACTTATGAACTATCCTAAAGGAGAATAAAATAAAATTCTTGTGATGAAAAAACTAGTGTAATATAATCTCATAGAGTCTAAGATTTAGTAATTTAGGGATATTAACCAAGTAGTGGACCCCAACCCCACTCAAGCTAAGGAAGTAGGCTCTAGACTAGATAAGTATCTATTATACTAATTCATCTATCTTAAGCCACCATCATTACAAGGAAGCAATGATCCTAAAAAAAATGAGGATTAGTTGGTAAGGATTGAGAGTATTTTGTGTTCCTTTAATCCCAGAGTTACATTAAAGGTAATGTTTTATACCTTTATTCTTAAAGGTTTTTTTAGAAATGGTTAGATTCTATTATTCAAGAAAACATCATGTAAACATTATTTGGAAGAATTTTAATGTGATTTTTAGCTAGTAATTTTATCCAGACATGAAGTCATTGTCTTAGACCTGGGAATTTTTTTCTCATTTTCTAGTTGATGGAACAATTATGAATTAGTTTAATATATTTAACAAGATATTAAATTTTAGACTAGTGATATTTTTGGATGAAATATTGAAGGATTAGAGTTTTGAAATGGGTCTTTTTCCAGACATCCGATCTTAGGTCTTTATATTGAAGCTTACAACTTATTCTAATGTTTTGGATCAATACCTAATGGTAGATGCTGATCAATCATAGATTTTAGGGATGAATAGTATTACACACATATATATATATATATAAGGAGTTGTAGTGGCCTATTTGATAAGAAGAGGAAGTGTGATGAGTTGAGAAGGGTGAGTATAAGTGGTTCTTAGAACCCATCTTATTTTTTTTTCATCTTCAACTTCAAGTGATGGATCTCCCATTTTTTATTAGTTTGGAAGTCCTGGGATTATTATGTTATCATTCCATGCCACCCTAATGAATTTCCACATTTATTGGTATCTATTTTTTTTAAAATATAGCACCTCTCACTGAAGTGGTGAAGGTAATCCAATCCTAAGTAATTTTCTACTCAATAAGATTCTTATAAGGTGAATGGACCTCAATATCAAGGGTTTAGAGGTAGGATTGGATCATATTATAGTCATAATAAGATAATGGAATAACTCTATAGTTTTGGTAGACATTATACTTAGACTGAGACAAGTAATATTTATACAATTGATCCAACTCCTATAGAGTTTGAGTCTAAACCGATGATTGTGAGAGTTACTATATTTATTTCATCATCTACGATGACTGATTTATTTCATACTGGTACTTCTCACTCATTTATTTCTATCCATGTTATGAAATTATTAAAACTTCCATCAAAGATAATGATCATCATTTGAGGACTATATTGGGTACCTTGTATGTTAACCACAACTATGCTAAGATGTCTAAATACATATTTTGGATACAATAAGTCAAATTTTTGAAAGATTTTGTCTATAAATAGAGAATATTAGTTGATACTAAGAGGGTAAAATACGTTATTTCTTTTTAATAAACAAGAAATGTAATTATGATTAAGAGGTTGTTGTACCTAACTAGATGTTATCAATGGGTTGTGAATGATTTATCAAGAATAGCATCTCCCCTAACCAAAATCACCTTAAAAAGGGTGATGTCTGTTTTGAGCTTTGAATTGAAGAAATATTTGGATGAGTTTTGATTGTAGTTAGTATCAGTACATATCATAATCCTCCTATAAGATAGTTAAGGTTATGTGGTGTATTATGATGTATCAGTTGAAGGATTAGGTTGTGTGGATATGAAGGGAAATATGTGGTGGCATATGGATCTAACCTTATTTGACCATGTGAGAGGAACTTCCAAACCCACGACCTCATTCTTTCAGTGGGTATGCATGAATTTTAGTGTTGAAACCATTATCTATTTTTGGATAAGTTTACTATCTATTATGATTATAATAACTTAAGTTATGTATTTCTCATAAGGAACTGAACATAAAAAAAATGTAGTGGGTGGGATTTGTTTAGGAATTTGACTTTGACAATTCCCAAATTCTAGGAAAGGGGAATGTGTTTTCTGAAAATCTTAATTGGAAATATTTTTCTCAAGATTTAAAATTTTACAGTGATGAATTTAATTTTCTTGGATTTCATGGATGGATTCATTTGCTGGTGAAATAAGAGAAGGAATATTTATTCCTTGATAATGTTTAGTTGGAACCATACCTATTAGTTCTCATTCATTAGTAACAACTATGATATGAAGAGTGTTAGTTTATAAAAATTACTTTATATAGTGGGGAGACCACCTATGAATGGTTTGTATCCCTCGATGGTGTTTCTTTTGAAACTGGTATGTGGTCCCTTCATCAATGAGGATGTTTTTGATGCCAGATTTTCATCACTCTCTATGAGTTTTCAAACTTTTATGCACTATGTTATATTATGATTTGATGTTCCAATTATGGTGTCTAGGAAATATATGTGACATTATAAATTTTGTTTCAAGATACTATATGTAATAGTAGGTGAATACCAAGAATAAAAATCTATCCTCACTACTCTGAACTCTTCCTATACCTACCTAAAAGTGGGATGAGATATCCATGAATTTTATCATTAGGTTACCTCAGACCACTAAAGGTATAAATGTTATATAGTTCATGATTTATAGACTAACTAAATCATCCCATGTCATTATAATAATAGAATCTTCAAAGGTGGAATATATAGGGAGGATGTTCATGAAAAAGGTTGTGAGGTTATATTTCATGACATTGACTATCATTTCTGAAGGCCCCAAATCAGTTTGAGATCACAGATAGGGGGAGGGGGTGAATTAATTATCCCTTTATTTTTTGAATTATTCTTAAAAATAGACCCATAAATTTTTTTATATTTCTGATCCACTCAAATATATATATATCAAACACACCACATGTGTAGTAAATATTTGAAGAAATATCAACACATGATAAATACAAGGTTCATCCATAATGTGCGATACTACTCCTTGCCATGTTGGTATTACCCCTATCATGGATTTTTCTCTAACTTTAATAGGAATATAAATTATTAAGAAGTAATTTATTATTCCCCTAGTAATCATTCCTCTAGTTGACCTTGGGTTTACCCCTCAGAGACTAAGTATTCCACAACAGTTGGTTATACACTCCAAGTTTCCTTATTATCCTTTCTTTCATTAAGACTGGTTATAACCCTATCCTCGAGCCTCTTTAGAAACTACTTATAACCCTAGATAAAAGGAATTAATTATTATTATTTGATATATTTAAGAAAGATATTATTCTCTAGATAGTATTCTAACAAAATAATGTTTAATAGCCTTTTCATATAGAGATCTTCTATAGCTCTATTGAAAGACTGTTGGTATTGAATCTTCCTCCTGATATTGAACGAAAAAGATAAAATAAAACCTTAACTATAACCATATATCAAATAATACTTCATTCGATATGATATTTTCAATTCTACTCATCCTGGTGTACTCTTCCAAATGCACCTCTCTCTGAAAATTCTTATGTCTGATGTAACTATTTTAGGTGTACCTCTGTATGATGAACCACAATCAGATTCTACTATGTTTTATGAACCTTAGTTTGATGATAATTCTTCAAAGGGTTCTCTATCCATCCATTACTTATATGTCTGGTGGATCTTTATCCAAAGTTCTTCCATTTTATTCTCCTCTTCTTCACCGAAGTAGAATCCTGGTTGAAAATTTTCATTGTGCTCTCTCAAAAGTTACATAAATTTATACTCTCGTAACATCAACAATAAATATCAAAAAGATCATATAAACATTTATATAGGAATAAATCTTCTAATAAAATGATGAAGAAAAATCTCTAGCTTTTAATTTTTTTACTAAATCCAATTTTCATTTGACTTCCTTCAGAGATACAAAAAATTCAGTGAAAATTATTTATCAAAGTTCCCTCAAATATCATAAAAAACAATATCTGCAAATCTTCCATAGATCAATGATATATTTATGATTATTTAAATAATTACTCTATATCACCACAATCATTAAATTTATAAACATTATGTAAATTTACTCAAATATCTATCTGGTGTACAAACTCCCATGTTTATACATCTATTAGCATCAATATTTCCACCTTCCACAACTTCTAGAATACTTCAATGTTTGATATTTTTAATTTGATCATCTTTGTCTGATAAAATTTACTATTATCCATTTTATGTAATTCATACTTCTTAATACAATGAAATCATAATTCTCTATAAAATGACATCCCATTTCACTTTTTTCTGACGACCCCTCAGAAGTATGTTCAGTCTAACTTCTACAAACGATCATCTGATAGAAATGAACTTCTTTATCTGATGGAACATTAAAGAGTATGTCTTATGGAACTTCATTTGGTAATAATCATCTCTATCCATCTAGTATTATTTATAATTATTTAATAGTATAATATAAAATTCTTCCTCAATATAAAATACTAAACTCTATCTAATCACAACATCAGAGATCAACCTTCATAAAAAAATAACTCTATGAATTTATAACACTTATATTTTCAACACATACATTAATCACTTCCTATATTAAAAATTTCATGGAAGAAACTCTAGATTTATAACATAAATATTGTATAACTATAACTCTATATGACAACATCAATCCTGTTTATCCAATAACATCAGTTTGTATTTTTTTTTTGTAAAAAATAAACTTCTCAAAAAATCAACTAGAATCCTACATATCTTCAAGATGTTTGGTATTTTGAAGATATATAATTCATCATTCAACTTTATAATTTTTCTATAGTCTATGAAAAAACACTTCTCTCAAACTTCTCCAATTAACTTCTTTTACAACCACACATAGGAATATTTAATGAAAATGAAACCAACACACTTTGGGCTAATAATACCTCCCTTTGTGTCTAATTTCAATATCTACACACATCTTCTAAGTCAATATGTGTGATCTATTTATTATGCCCCATATCGGTGTTAATTTTATTTAACACACTTTTTAAAAATTAAATGATAAGGAAAATATAGGGGCCATCTACACCCATCCTATTTCATTTCATAATTCTCAAAAAATTCCTTGAGAGTAGAATAACATCACATAAATCTCTACAAAATCACATTTAATTAGATAACTATAAGACCATGTGGGAGAACCTGATATAAAAATAGGAGTGTATAATCAAGGTGGTCAATTTTATCTAAAAAAATTATTTCATGTAATACTTTCCTCAATCTTATTAAATAATATTTATATAAATGGAAATATGATTAATTTTTTTAAGATAAACTTGTACCTATCTCAATAGACACATAAAAACAATTAAAGTGTATATACACAACTCCACATGCATCAAAACCTACACAATAATCATCTCTCCTCCTTGAAGATCTGTTTTATACAACTAAGGAAAGTGTGATAGTGATAATTCAGTTTCAGGTTTGTTACCCATAAAATGTAGCACAATATCCTTTATCATGGTCATAATATTCCATGATAGATATCTCTTCTTGCCGAAACACCACAACAACACTCATCTAACTCTTCTACTTCTTATCCTTTAATTACCTAAAAGTTATATTAAATAATAATGAATAATATGAAGAAGGAAGAACATCAATGATATTTAGAAGTAACATTTAGAATGGGAGTCTTATCTCAGTATAAAATTCTTCTTCTTCTTATTTTAATTAGAATTGAATGTGCTTTTAACCATATGGTTAAACATCAGATAATTTTAATGGATTTCTTCTTATCTGAAAAATCTACATATGAAGCTATCATATTCATTTCAGTTTTCAAAATATCTTCCTTCCCTTGAGTTTGATACATTATTTTCATGCTTTCTTCTTGAATAAACAAGATAGTTATACAATTTTAGTACCATTACTATCTTATTCACACCTTTCAAATTTCTTTTTAATATTCAAACTAACAATTTAGGATAACTTATCATTTACTTTTTTATCATCTTCTAAATATAATCTCTCCCCTTTCTCTTTAACAACATTTTTTTGTTCCCTCGATATTTCTAGCCTTTGATAGTTGATTTGGACAAATAACTAAGAAATATTTCTTTCGTTGCTAAACTTTATTGTGTTTATGACATGAATTACTTGAAATATTTATATTATTCACCTTATAAACTTTATTTTATTTCTTATATTTCTTTCTTGAGAAGTTTGTTTTTATCTTCATATTATATCCCCCTCCTTGATTAACATATCCTACCTATTAGAGTCATATTATACCATTGTCAATAGGATTTATGCCTAAATATTCCACAATACTAGTAGTGACCTCTGAATCTTGATATTTCAGATTAATAGTATTTATTTTATGAAGTTTTTTATTGTTGTCTCTTAATAATATGTAAGAATATTTTTTCAAGGGGAAACCTTCTGGATGTATTCCACTCTTTATTTATAGAAGATGGTTTCTTATTAATCATTTTGGCCCTATCCAATACAATATTATCTTTTGAAACTTCATTACTATTAAATACATATCTAAATTAAGATTTTTTGGGGATAAAATCAACTTTCTTCTATGGATCCTTCTATCAAACAGCTTGAGAAGATTCACCTTAAACCTCAACTGCATTGGTGAAGTCTTCTATATTACTATTTAACACACTTTTTTACTATAAGAAAAATTTATTGAGTTTTAAATGACTCTTCCTCTTTTTCAACCAATAATTCCTCAATATCTTTTACCAGCTTCTTAAATTCATCTATCTTTAATATATTTTTCTTAATTTTCTCAAGAAGTATTTTTTCTTCCTTTCTAGATTTCTCTTATTTTTCTAGTTTTTCATAATAATCACTCAAATATTTTCTACTCATCCACTTTCAATTTTAATTTTCTAATCTCATTGAGGTGTATGATTTCATTTTTAAAATGTTTATAATTCTCAAAAGTTATCTCCTTATATTCATTATTCTACATTTTCTTCACCTTCTTGATTTGTGTAATTTTCTAAAGAACTAATTCCAAATTTTCTTTTAGAATCCATTCTAACTCTGTTCTATTTTCATTATCATCACCAATTATTGATGATTTATTCCCCATTAATCACGAGTTAAGAAGTTAACCTCTATATAATATTCATTATTGGATGATGAATCATCCTTATATCTTTACTCAAAAAATTCCTATTCTTTCTTGAAAACTTTTTATTATGTTTCATCAACTTCTATTTTTGAGTCTTATAATCTATTTTTTTCTAAATAAGAATAATCGATCTTATTATTAGAAATAATTCCTATAAAATGGTAATTTTAATTACAATTTAATCACTTATGATATTACTTACCTTTTTTTTAAAATTTACATTTTTTATATCTTATATCGTAGAAAAATGATTTTATTGAATTTATCATCATAAACCTCAGTATCTAAATCACATAATAATTTATCTATTTATTTAGGTCTAAAAATACATTTTAGTATAGATTCAAAATATATTTCTTCCTTATATTTATTCTGGAATACTATTTCTTTTTTCCATTTCATATTATAAAATAACATTATGAAGTTCAAAAATTGATAGATCCTATAGATATTCTAGAGAATAAACCTTGGAATTAAACCTATTTGAAATGTTTCTCACCTATTTATTAATAACTATTGAATCTTCCAGCTTCTCACCAAAACCATTGAAAATTTTGAAAATATCATTACCATTGTAATGTACTCATCAATATTTCCATCACCACCCATCTTAATATCTTTAAATTTTCTTATCCAAATTTGTAACTTGGCCTCCTTGGAATTTAGGTTTTCTATATAATTACTCCCTAACTTATATGATATTTATTTTACTAT
Organism: Viscum album; assembly: GCA_963277665.1. Classification (NCBI taxonomy): domain Eukaryota; kingdom Viridiplantae; phylum Streptophyta; class Magnoliopsida; order Santalales; family Viscaceae; genus Viscum; species Viscum album. The sequence goes on from OY728140.1 coordinate 1,286,758,361, forward strand.
CGAAACCTCTATAAGTATTGGGTAAAACTTCTCCGAGAGAAAAATAAAAAATTAATTTTAATATTTTCTATAAACTTCCAAATTTCTTATATTGAAAATATCAATAATAACCTAATTAATTGGTAGAAATATCATTTTAATAGTATATTTAATTTCATGTTCAAGAGATAAAATATAGGGTGTTATCATATTCCTTAAACTTTGATTGTTTTTACCATAAAATATAGGAATACCATAGTTTTTCACAGAATTTATATTCTCTATAATCAATAGATAGTTGGATATTTTAGTGGAAACATTCTCTCTCAAACCACTTGAAGTTCCTAGATCAGTGTAAGATCACTGAGAGGGGGAGAGGGTGAATAAGTGATCCCTTTATATTATGAATTCTTCTAAAAACTCAACCTATAAAACATGGTAGAATTTATATCCCCCCTGTGATATCTCTCAAGAAGACCTTGTATGTAGTAAATATAACGAGAGAGATCAACACAAGATAATTAGAAGGTTCAACCTTAATTTGAGATCCTACTCCTTTCCATGTTGGTTATATTACCAAACATGGATTCTTACTTAATTTAATTAGATTACAAAATAACCAATAAAAATGAGTTATAAACCCCATGAATCATTCCTTTATGTCAAATTGGTTCTACACCATAATGAACAACTCTTCTACCATAGTTGGTGACACCCCCCAATTGTCCTTTTCTCCTCTTGTTTCTTGACTAGTTGTACCCCCATCCTTAAGTATCTTCAGTAACTGGTTATACTCCATAGCTATAATCACTTCCTTCTTATTTTTTGATCCAATATAGATATATCATCCTCTTCTTTAGACAATCTTCCTACATAAGTAATTTGTTTCAACATTTTTTGTGTAAAACTTCTTCAAGATCTTAAAATGCTATCTAAAATGTATGTTGGTATAAGAACATCTTCATGATCTATAATGAACTTGATAAAATCATTACTTATCTACAACTATCCATCCTATAATACTATATTAGGTATTATTTATATGAATCTCCACAATTTAGTGTGATTTTTATGATTCTCCTCCATATGATAAACCTTAGTATGATTCTCCCTAGTCTGATGTAAATCATTATGATGGTCCTTCTTTGTTCAGTAATCTATCCTTTTGTTACTTCTCTGTCCAGTGGATCTCTACCAAGATATCTTCTATCCAATTCTCCTCTTCCTCAACCAAGTAGAATTTTATTTGAAAACTAACATTGTGATATCTCAAAAACTTTAGTAATTTATCTCTTAAGAATAAATAGCAACACTCACAATGGTGTTTCGCCCCTTTATATAGGCACAATTCCTCTGAAAATAATGGAGGAAGTGCATGATAAAACTTTGAATTTTTTGATCAACTCACTTTTTATTTGACTACCTTAATAGATTCTGAACTTTATCATGAACATTATTTATCAAATATTTCTCAAATATCAACATCAATGATATCATCAAATTTTACTTAAATATTGGAATGATTTATTATTGTTGAATGGATAGTTCAACATCATCACAACCATTGATTTTATAATGTTTATGTAATGTTCCTTAAGTATCAATATAGTGTAAAAAATATCATGTTTCTCCATCTGGTAACATGAATATTTCCTCAATTATGATATTATATAATGATCCTATATGTGATATTTTTTATTTTTATCATCTCAGTCTAGTAAAATATGGATTTATTTGTCTGATAGACTTTAGATTTACTAGTATGATGAAATCACAATTCTCTGTTTGATGGTAACAAATTTCTCATATGTATGATGACACCACAGGAGTACGTCCAATCAAAAATCAATAAAATTTATTCCAATTTAAATGGATTTATCTTTTATATGGACATTTAATGATCATGTCCGATGGAACTTACTTTGATGATCAACAACTATATCATTTTGGTTTTCTTCATACTTCACTATCCTTTAGACTGCCGAACTCTTCCTCTTCTATAGTTATTAAAACCCTGTCTGATTATTTTGTGAAAGATCAAAAAATTACTTAATGTCTTCAAAAATTTGATCTTTTCCATGAAAAACTTAATCACTTAATTTCAAGAACTCTTTACATAAAAAAAACCAAATTTTTAAGTTGAAATTCAAAATGATTTACCTGCATCCAATAATAGCAATCCTATCCATCTGATAACATCAATCAAGGAATCTCATGTTTTTATGATATAAAACTTTTCACAAACTCTTCTAGAATCATGAATAAATTCATGATGTTTGGAACCTTAAAAATAAAAAAGAATCATCTAACTGTATAATTTTTATCTAAATTAAGAAAAAAATATTCTTACAAACTTCTAAAATCAACTTTTTCTATAATTTATTTTGATATATTAACACTAAATTGAACCAAAAAACTTTATACAAAAAAATTCATATAGAGATCCCTAATTTATCTCTTAATTTTAGAAGGGATTTAAACTGATGATAGGATATAAATTGAAAAAGAGAACAACCTACCCTTTATATTTTGATGAATACATGGATCAAGTGATCTAGATTCTGGAGTGTATCCTATGTTACCACATATTGAAACTATGAGGTTCTTGGGATATCTATTTTGGACTGATTTTGTTTTCTTATGAGAAAAATTATCATTCATTTATTAGGATTACTCTATTAAAGTCTTCTTATGGTTATCCCTATTTGTCTCCCCTTTTCTTGGATGAGGTTGGTGAGACTTATTTGGTGGGGCCAAACATGGTTCAAGGGACAAAAAAAAGATTCAAACAATTTGGTAGTGGTTATTAATGAATTAGAGCCATCACAAGTTGTTTTCTGATCATCAACATCATCCTTTATAATTTTTAGTTGGATACGAGTATTCTTAATGGTACGACCATGATTAGGACACCATCAACATGGGATGTAGAGAAAAGTTTCTATGTGGCATATAAGAACCATTAATATCACTAAGAGGATCATGTCGGTTAAATATCAAATGTAATTTCCATATCCGTTGATTTTAATTAACAACATTTTCAACCTATCTCAATTAATGAAGTTTAACCCATAGCTATATCATTTTATGAGTTAGGAAGAGACTGAGTTAGAGAATAATGTGACCATGAATGAGAAGCCCATTTGAACTATTGAATCCCATAAGAATGTGCTATGTGGGAAATATATTTGGTTTTAAAAAGTGTAATGGAAACTTGAGAGTGATTTTCATGAAAATAGGGAGCATGAATATTTCATGAGGGAGTAGTGGCCTTACCTGTTTTATGATGATCCGTCTTCAAGCTGACTTTAAAAGGGAAATAAGTGATATGATGGTGATAATTTTCACACACATGGAGTCACATTTATTTATTTTATTTATTAATTATTAATTTTTAGTATTATTTTTTTTCAAGGTTATTCTCATTTGAATGTTTAGATATTTTCAAAAACCATGTTATTGTATGGTTACAAGTAGCCATGGAGAAATCATGCAATAGGTCTGTAGTTTTTGATATTTAGTATTTTAATTATTTGAACATGGTTTACCAAACAATGCATACTTACTATGAAGGTGTATGGTGAAGTATTAGTGATCCAAACAGTTATTCTATAGTTTGGAAAACCATGAGGTCTTCCCATAAACATAAAAATATGTAATTACTTCCCTACCCTTATCCGAGTTATATCCTTTAACCCTCATGTTCCTCCTTAAATAAAATCTCAACTTTCTCCTATATATGAGTCTCTATTATCTATCCACATTGACACCATTTTGAGCGGTATTTCAACACTATACTTCAAGTAATTACTTAGGTATGTGGATTTCTTCATTCCTATTGGTTCTTTATTCCCTTTTTCGATGTATTCTATTCTACCCTAAATCCATGGTGGCCTAGGATTTTCCTTTCTCAAAATTTATGGATTTTATCTTGATTTTAGGGATTTTATTTCCCTTTAGGGATCCTTCCTACCATTTTAAGCAGGATTTCTCTAATGGATAATGGTTTCCATCAGTTACGAAGTATTTATAGTGTTAAAGGTTTTTTGTTTCTTGTGTCACTCTTATTTTATAAAAAACTACGATTAATATGTTTTATAAAGGATTTTTGAATTAAACAAGGATATGTTATTATATTTTTAATTAAAATCACATATTTATTAGTAGTTTTAATGTTTTTAAATTAATTCAAATAATAAAAGTGTTTTGAAAAGGCATGCATTATATTCGATAAATTGATATTACTTTTGTTGGATTGTTGAAAGGACCTCTTTAATGAGATGTAAATTGATTAAATTGGGTAATTCACATAATAATTCAGGTATCTAAGGAGTGGGAGGGACTTGATTAACTATCCCTTTAGATTAGACTAGACTAAATAAACTTGTAGACTTGGATAGAGGTTGTGGTATCGTAGATGGGTGTCACCACACTACTAGGCCAAGGCTTGTGCTCCTTTAGTTGGATCAAGTTCTGTGGATGTGAAATAGCATTACTCTAGGACAAGGAATGTTCTCCTTAGTAGTTTACATGTGAATTATATTTTAACTAATTAGATCACAAGTTTATAAGAGGATCTATACTCCCCATAACCTTATATGACTTAGAGATAATCTAGAATTCATGTTTTTAGAATGCTTTATTTTATGGAATTTTTTTTATTTCAAAAATTATTTTATACAAGTTTTTTCTTCTTGTTTTAAATGTTAAAATATTAGTTTCAAGTAAATTATTTCAAATAAAAATTCTTGCATTTATCTAATAAGGACTTCCCATAAACAATTTGTGGGATTAAACTGGGATAGTGTTTCTAACACCCTACATACACCCAATGGGTATATAAATACCTTATTTTTCTAGTTTCATGTAAAAGAAAGGCACCATATGAAAGGGGTGGGTAATCATTCTAGTGTATCTAGTGTTGGTAGTGGTGAAATGGTGGGGACTTGACCCTCATGTCACGTGGAGATATGTTACAAATGATTGTTCATTTTTGGTTGGTCTTTTTGATATAGATTATATCACCAACTCGACATCCATACAAATTATTATTTTTATTTTATATATGTAACTAATTATATTTTATTTCTATTTTGGGTTGATGGAAATATTGTTTTCATACAGTTTGGAGGTTTAATTTTGTTTTTTATTCAATTTATGTTTTCTATGACTAGTTATATTTTGGATCATGACTAAACAGGTTACGGAAAGGACATTCCATGTTTATAGTGTAGAACCATTTGATGTCTCTATTGTGAAAAATATTCCTAAAGTAGTTACATGACACCGAATAACTAGTTTCTAGATTGTGGGTATCAAGAATTTTGTTCAAGACATGTCACAGACTATATTGGGTTCCCATGTAAAGGGTAACCTGGTTTGGTTAGTGATAATGGTGATATTTATTCTTTAACACCCATATCTTGGTTTTTACATCCCCCTTTAATTGATAAACATTTTTATCAGCCAAAATATTCTTCAAATCCTACCCTAGAGCATGAGTACACTTATTTTTCTCTATTTATATAATATGAATTTCTAAAGGCACTTTTTTCTAGATTCCCATCACTTAAAATTAATTTTCAAAAAAATGAAATTTTTATTTTAAATTTTAATGATATTATTAGTACATATTTAAATAATATATTCTCAATGAGATCACTTTTTCGACATTATTTTTGATTAGGTAGATTTTTTCACCCACTTTAGTGTCAATAATAACTAATGGTTTCTCAAAAACTTCCTTGCTCTTTTTATATAGAATCTTTTTCCTAAAAAATTTCATTCTCATATCACTTATCATAAATCCTATTGGATAATATTTTTGAATCTTCGAAGCTAGTAATACCATGATAAAGTATTTTTTTAATATATCCACATTGGTCATATATACCATAAAATTTGTTCAAATATTCAAAATAGTTCTTCAACTCCATACTTTTTTTATAGAATAACATCCGACAAGACTTTTTTTTCTTGTAAGGATTTTATCCCCACAAAAATGAAACTTCAATATCTTATCATATATTGATATGTAATTATAATATAACAAAAAACATCATTATATTGAAACAAACTTTATAATGAAAAAACTTCCATAAAAGGCCAATATTCTTAATGAACAAAAAATCTATCCAGTAGAATCAATTATCTAAAACTCACCATTTTGAAACATTTTTTGAATTTTGTTTTTTACACTATACCTATTGGATATTCCACACATGTTCTTATTAATTTTACTATTTTATCTCAAACTATTATCTTTATAAATAATAATACATTTTTCTTTAAATATAGACAGTCCATAAGAAACTAGATTATGAATTGTATCCTTTTATGTGCACTTCATCACCCTTTTTGGGTTCCATTATTATTTCGAATATTTTTATAAACATTATGATTTATTTATTTAGATTCATATTGATTGGATTAATATTCATGTGTCACTTCAGCCACAACATGTTTTTGTTTCTTTGATCAATATCTAAATTCATACTTGAAACATAAAATATCATATATGGATTTTTTAATCTATTTTATATATAAAATAACTTCTTATTGATGGGTTAAATATTATTATCTATTGTAATATATTTTTCTTCCAACACTTTAACTTTATTTTTATCTTTAGTGAGTAATCCATTTACTGCATCAACTCTCAAGAGAAACCTTACTTTTTTCTTTACAAATTTATACTTATCTATTTCAATAATCTTTGATATAATCTCCACGATCTTATTCCCTTTATATAAATTAACACTCATGGATATATGATTATTTAATTACTTAATAAACAATAAATTCATTTGATATTCATTGGATTCTTCACCACATCTTAAAGAGACATATTTTTTTCTTTGAGTTATCATAATCGTTTGACTCCTTAACATTCATTGTTGAAATGCATGTTTTTTTATCTACAACACTTGAGGAAAATCCATATAACTATGATTACTTGATAAAATATTAGTATTGGATAAATAATTATTTCTTTTAGTAATTAAACAATCCTTACCCCATATTTTTTATGATAAGTTTCCTCATTTAGAGTTCATGGATTTATTCCAGGATGAATCATGATAGGACTCCACTTTAACATCACTTTTATCCTCTTTTTTATTTTGAAATTTTGAAGATTGATATATAATTGAATCATAGCTGAAAACTTTCAAAGATAAATTTTGAAAAAAATTTAATTCTCCACTTCCAATGCATTTTAAGATGAGTGATATAATCTTGTCAAAATTTATATTAACATCTTTATCCAAATATAAACATTCAACTTCATCTTCTTATGCATCCTTAACTTTATTTATGGGATATTTTTTATTCATGGAATTAAATTACAATTACTTATTATACAAAATATTTTTATTTAGAGTGAATTAATTTCTCATCACATATGTAGCTAAGATGTTGTGAAAGACATCCAAAGGAAATATGTTAAGATCATGATCTTCTAATACTAATACATTGGGATTAAATCTATCCATTAATATAATGAGTTTCTTCTTGACCACCATTTAATCATAAAGAGTATCTCTGAATCCTTTAATTATTTTCATAATCTCATTAACCCATATAATTAATTCATTAACGTATTCTCCATCAATAATGCATTTATCTTTATACGAAAATCGATAAATCTGTATTTTTTTCTTTGACTTTGATGTTTCCTTCATATATATTTTGAATCTGGTCACAAAAATATTTTTATATCTTAATAATAATAATAACATTTATAAACCCATTCTCTAAAAGTGAAGGTAATATGGATTTCCTTTCATACTCATCAATATCTAAATTATTTATAAAATATCAAGTCAAAACTGCTTCTTCCACAATAGGTCTAAAACCATAAATAATAATTTATTTTTTTGAAAAAATACCATTGGTGTATTTTTTGTGTTTTTTTCCTTTTCAAATACGTTGAATACTTCCAAAGTATCTTAAAAGGTGACGGTAAAATATTTAATTATTTTGAAGAATCTTGAAGGAGTTGCAATAGTTCTATCATTAGGACATAACCCATTCCATATAACCCTTGGTCTCACTGTGAAAGTAGTTTTTAAATGAATATAAATGGCTTGGAACTAATTTTAACCAAAATAATAATAATTTATGAAAATTTATTGAATGTAGAAAATGTATGTGAATTATAAGGGTAATTGGTAGAAGAATAACATTGGTGAAATTACATCATTGGTCACGCCATAATCAAGTTATGGCAGAGGAGTTAATTCTAAAGGTTAGAGTTATAGAGGAAGAATTTTTCTTTGAAATAACTCCATGAGTATTTTTCCTAGAGCTATTTGAAGATAAATATATATGTTAGATTATGGGAGTTAGCATTGCGCCATGAATGGTTTTTGGATTAAAACAATGAAAAATCCCCTCAACGTGTATGATTATTTTTGATAGAGGTGAGGGGCATACATAATGTTATTTCCTTTGACAATTAAATGAGAAGAAGTAGTCATGACGTTAATTGTGTGGTCACACCATGAATCAATGTATGATATGTAACATATTATAATATACGACTCAGAACAAGACTAATCCAAGGAGCATAACATCCTACAAATAGGGACTTACAAGAGTTTGGGTTAGAGAAATTCTTGGATGTTTTTGTTGTGAAAAATAATATTTCACTATAAAATTATTGTGGATTAAAATAAATTTGAGTTTAAAATCATTAAAAATGGTGTCATTTGGTGTACTGGAATTTCTAGATTTCCTGAAGAAAAAGCTACAATGTGATGATTTTGGAGTTGAATCTATTAAATATGAATACCTTTCACCAAAATTATCACACAACGGTTATGAAAAAAGAAAATAAGAAGGAGGTATTAAAATTATCAGAAATATATCTTTCATAAAAAATATAATTGATTTTATATAAATACATAAATAAATAATGGAGATTTTAACAAGAAAAGTTCCATGAAAGTGCTGAAAAATAAAGCACATGAGAAATTCCTAGCTAAGTAAAAGAATTTCAAAAGAAGTATATTGAGTTCCTTGAGGACATATCACTAAAATTTATATGATGTTCATAAATTGTATGAAAGTAATAATGATCAATACACTATACCTAGTATAATGTATATATTTTTTGATCATATAATAAAAAATTGTCTACTTAGAGGAGTTGTGAGTTCCTTGAGTGTTTGAGAGCAGTGAGTGAAGCGCCCCAGACCCACACTACCATATATTGTGCTATAAATAATTTTTTTTTACATTTTATTGGATACCATGTGATATTATTCAGGAAAGAATAAGATATATTTCACATATTTTCTATAATTTAAACATTTCAAATAAAAAATTCACAAAAATTGACAACCTAAAGTTTTAGTGTATTTGGAAATTAACTTCGCGATCTTCTTATTTTTAAATAATTATTCAATATTTCCCAAAAATAGTTTTCTCACAAGATACCATTTTAGGAAAATCATATATAATAATATTCTTCATAACCTTGTTAATAGAAATATAAGAAATTGGTACACTCATATACTTAATAAGGGTAAAAAATAGATAACAATCGAAGATCATAAGTGAATAGAAGATAAGAATGTTGGTAGGAAAATATAATCAAGGTACCTGGTCATAAAAAATTGAATCATAACCAATAAAACATTAATCATAATCACGATTCATAGAATAAGGTTTCTTAGGAATAGTATTATTTATGAGTAAACAGGGTGTGGAAACATGAGTCAATAATAAGTGAACATAACATAGGCATGATGTAGAGCATTAGAAAATAACATTATTTTATGAATAGAATATACTGTAAAGTTAAAACCAAGACTTTCATCATGAAATGTACTAGGTTAAAAAACATTACATAATATAGTAGGCTTGGGATAACCACTCATGTACATTTTTGGTCTTGAATTATCCATTAATGTTTCCTTTGGGATTTTTCCCCACTTGTGTACCCTTCCATGTGTGGGATTACCACCTATATACTATTTTGGTATTGGTATCACCACTCATGTATCCACATGGTATTCGGATAACTACCCATGTACCATTTTTTCTTGATACTATAACTAATATACCCTTTTAGGCTTGGGTTAACCATCCATGTACCATTTTTATCTCATGAGATATAAAACATTACCTAATTAATTAGAGGTTTATATCTAACCCAACCATCATATAATGATAAATCATATATATGTGTGTCATAATAACATGAAAACATTCATATTTTAATAATATCTTGATTAAAACATGAGAAATAAATAGGTTTCCTAAATATTTCACTAAACATGATCATAAGAAAAATAGGTTTAATGATGGGAAAATGAGTTAACAAAGAAAGTATTAAAAATGATGATTCTTATTACACTTTTTTCAATATATTTATAGTTTTCATGAAATAATTCCAGAGAAAAAATTAAAAGCAGTTTCCATTTATAAAGAAAGTAAATTCCATTTAAAAACAACTTAATAAAACATATAATTAAAGATAAAAACATCCATAAAACAATATATAAATGTGGTTATGGAGGATAAATATTACCAACCAAAAAATAAGAGCTAAGGTTAGCTTTACTTGAAAGTATCCTTTTAGTTGAATTGTGAACCAATAAGAGATTCATTAGAAATAAGACATGTAAAACCCATAAATAACTTGAGGATAATAAAAAATATATGTTTTTTGGGTGAAATTACATTCATTTACTCCCCTTATAGGAATAAACATATCAAATTTTAATTTTTAATTGAGATAGAAAAATAAACACTTTTGATTTTGGTATCTTTTGAATAAAAAACCCTTATAAGAGAGAACCTGATATAGAATTTTAAATCTAGTTAATTACATAATAAGTATGATAAAAATAAATCCATGGGAATTATTTAAACCACATAATATAAAACAAGTTGTTAGTATCAATCAAATCTCAATGAATTTAAATTGAGATATATTTCCCTTACCATTACTCCTGACATCAAGGAAATGTCATTAAAACTATATAAAGTAAGAAAAACCATATTAATAAATTATTTCAGAATATTATTTGAATTTATTAATTTTTTGTTCTATTTAGTTTTACCCACTCATTACACATATATTAGTCAGTTATTTTTTATTTCCATCCTCAGAAGTTTGTGATTTTTTTATTTCATTCTAATTTTGTAATGAAAATGTAGAAACCAATTCATTGATACCAAGTTTTTAATTAAAATATTACGAAAAAGAGTTGAATAATTTTTATAAAATTATTTAGTAATTATCATGTTAATTTTACTGAAGTTATGAGTATGGGTTGTGAGAATACAATCCACAATGAGCATGCTTTGGGTAATTTACCAATAACAACAAGTTAATTTATAATGACCATTATTTTTTATGAAATCTATACAGAATAATTCATGAAATAAATTACTCATTAATATCATATATCCCTATTATTGATCTCTTGATACTTAATCATGATGAAAATTATGTTGTTGGTATAACATCATTTATGTAGGTGGTTGAACTGACCCAAACAAATACAAGTTATACTAATGAATGAGTAAGAGTATAGAGTCATATAATAGTAATATAATTTTTATACAAGTATAATAACATTAATAAAATATAATTATGATGGATAATGATATTTAGAAATATAGGATAAGATATTTTAATTGAAATATTCTAAAAAACTACGTACTTATATTAATGAATTCTATCCTTCTTGAAACTGGTTCCTTAGGAAATAAGGATATATGAATCCTTCATGAAAATAGAAGGTACCAAATGTTTAAAAATTATTTGGTAGAAGAATATTGTAAAGGTATTTTAGAAATAATTTAATGGTTTTATTTCTTTGGGAGGGGTAGATGAGATGTAATTATTCAGGTGAGTTTTGAGTGGTATTTCTGCAAATATCAATTTCTTATTGTATATAGCTTTCATTTTAAAATTAAATTGTATAAAAAGTGTAAAATATTATAGGTGGGATAAGATTTGGATTATAAATACCTCATATATAAATTTAGGGATAGGATTTTTTGATATTATAAGTCTTTACCACAGAGTTTAACCATATTTTACCTCATTTTACATTTACCGTGGTAAATTAATTTTTACCTCGGTAACTTATTTTAATACGTAAAAATTAAATTGTAAAAAATATGAAATTATGAAGTGATTATTAAATTTTTGGAAATAATTTAATTTAATATAGTTTCTAAATATTAGAAGGTTATCTTTTATATTAAAAAAATAAAATATATAGTGAAAAATATTTTTATAGAAAAATTGTTTTTTAAAATTTATGTGTTCTTAGTCCTATTTAATAACAATTTCCAATCAAATGAGTATTAATTTATTGGTTTATACAGTGAAAAATTTCATGAGAATAATCCTTTAAAAGTGATCAACTTAATTCATTAAGATAAAAATAGACAACCCTTCAAAAATACAAACCTTTGAAAAATATTTACTTTTACCATTAAATGATTTTAATTATATCCCCTGAAAATTAATTATTTATTTAATAAAAATTCAATTTTATCAATACATATAATTATAATATTTATTTAATTTTTATAAATAAATTAATTCATTCCTTAATAGTAATAATAATAATAATAATAATAATAATAATAACAATTAATACATAAAAATATAATTTTATAATAAAATATTCTAATTTAATTGTAATTTTTTTCACTATTTTTCATTTTTAATTATATTATTTTAAATTTTCTATAACAAGTTACACATATTAAATATACCTATTAGTTTTATTCTTACCCAATGACCATATATCAAATAACCATATTTCCAAAAACCATATTTCCAATGATCATATATATACATTTATAACATTCATATTTCATTCTTATATGTAGCCTTAACACAATATAAAAAATAATTAATCATATTTACTTGACTATTAACATGTCCATTATATTAATTATGTTTTTTTCTTCCATAGTTTTAATCAAGGTTATTATCATTATGGATAACCACAAGAATAATGATTTTATGTTCATAATATTTTTATTAACTTTTAGATTTATTCCATTTTTACTTTTCTTAATAATGTTTCATATTGTATTTTTATAATGTATTAATATTTATTTTTCATTATAAATTTATATATCAATAAAATTTATCATGGTTTATTTTAGTTTAGAATCGTATAGGAAATAATCTATTTAACATATTATTTATTTTTAATGAAATTCATAATAAAATCTCAGGTTGTTACATTCTAACCTCCTTAAATAAATTGTGTCCTCAAAATTTTAATTATCTCAAACTGATGAAAATAGTTTTGTGTATATATAATATAGAAAAGACTAAAAATATAATTTCTACTAAGATATATATCATACTATCTTGTGAAACACTGTGAAACGTATCTATTTCCTAACTATTTTAGTAAAATACCTCTCGTAATGGGGTATTAAGAACCATCCAATGGAAGATATTTCAATATATATTTCATAGTCAGCATTACAATGATAGATGATCATATGTTTATTTGGGACATGAAATGTGATTTCTATATTCTGGAATTTTATATGTTCTCTATGAAGAGAGTTCCAATATATGCCTAAAGTCACATCAAATTAAACCAAATGGATATTGAAAAGATTTATAGGAATTAAATTCCCACAAACTTCATTTAGATAATGGTTATATAATTTGAATAAAATAATTACACCAATAGGATTTTTTTCTGATAGTTCAACATCTAATCATTGGGGTTATGATTTTATGCTCTTAGAAAACTTCCCAAATATTAAGGCATAGGTATATCCAGGATCAAACAATTCATTTTAATTTCTATTGTGGATAATTATTATGCCATACACACTAAATTTTCATAACCCTATTCCGTAGTTCTAGTTTCATAGGATTTACTTTTATCCTTTGTCTAAGGAGGTTTCTAATTTCTATTTTCATCACTCAACATTCTATTGGTTCACTGGCTGGTGTAATGTCCATACAGGTTACAATTAAATCATCGGAGTTTGTGTGGAGCATTAGGTTCATAATTATTTTCATTTTTTATACCACTTCAACATTTATGTGCTTTATGGACTTCTCTACGCCACATGAGGCATTTACCTATTACTTTTAGGCAATCCCCCTTTCTTATTCCCACATATTTAACATATATAAAGATGAATGTTATTTTCTCCTTGGGTTTTTATGATTTTATTTTCATCAAAACATAATTTTTCTCTTATTTTTTCCCAAACTATGAGAATAATGGGAGTCTATAATCTAAATTTCTACCGTAATATCACATTAAACAATTTATTTGTACTACCAAAGTCTCTTATAGACAATTCCTTTTAGAGATATAGTTTTATTCCACTAATTAAATGGCCGATTTTTCTTTTACGATCAATGATAAAACATGAATAGTCCCTTTACTTTATTATGAAGTTTTCTTCAAAGGTACTAATGGATTAATCCACATTTTGATTCATCCCATGGGATTCACTCTTTATTTTAGAGTAATGAATTTAGGGAAAATATTTATTAAAAAATACCTCCTTAAACTTTTCATATTTCATGGAATTGATTTAATCCTTTGGACTCATGTTATTTATCAAATTTTACCATTGGTGTAACACCCTAAAATTTAAATATATAATTAACTTTAAATAAATCAACATGTTTTATTTCTTTCTCTATAACACCCTAATATTCCACAATACACTTCTATTTGAATAAAACAATAGCTTTCCTTGTACGCAACTTTGAGTTTCAGCACACCACAACCAATCAAACTAGTCGTTATGAATAGTAATACCATCTTTTTGAAAATTTATAAATTTTATTTTTCAAAATGGAATTCATTTTTTAATTTGGAATTTCAAAATTATCTTATGATGAATTTTTGGTATTTTTATGAAAACATTCAATTTTTGATCAACAGTGAAAAACAACGCGTTATTGTTTAAAAATTACTTTTTATTTAAAAAATTATTTGTTTTATTTAAATTTATTTTTGGTCAAAATAGATAAATAATACCTATATAATTTCAATGTAATTTATGGGGGTCATTTTATAAAAAAATTAGATGTGAAAAATTTTATTGAACATTTTAACATCTTTTACCCACATTCTAGGCATATTTGCAAATTTGTATATAACATAATTTTTACTCTTCAATAAATTGAATTTAAAAAATCCAAGAGACATTGTTGACATAAGTAAGTAAAATATGGTTCAATAGGATGAAAATAATTTTTGGTGAATAGTAACTTTTAAATATTATTTACCACGGTTAAAAGTAAAAAGGGTAATTAATGTAAAAAATGATATTATAATTACCCTAAAACATGTCCTAATTTTATTGGATAAGTGTTTTTAGACCAAAATAAACCTTAGGAATAAAATATTATTCTTTTGATCCACTTGGATTAGATTAGAACATTTATTATTATTTTATTTAAAGAAGAGTTAAAAGTGTTAAATTCAAAATTTCATAATTAAAACATTTTTAATTTAGGCTTATAGATAATATAAATTCGAATATAAATATTAATTAGAAAACAAAAATTATTTCCTAGATAATGGTATTTTATTTATAATTTTTAGACATTAATTAATTAAATTTATTTATGACACAACGATGATGCAATAATTACCTTATTAAGGAAGGATTAAAATAATTGATATTATAAATATAAAAATAAATGTAAATTGAGAATTTTAATGCATTCCACTTATTTTATAGGTTAATATGAAATTTTAGTATTTATTTAATTTATTTTTTTTCGAATTAATCATGTTTTGTTGACTTTCACAAAAACCAAATACAAAATAGTGTCAAAATTGACATAAATGAGTTTTTAAAACAAATACTATATTATTAATTGATATGACATTCCTAAAAATATAATGTTCGACCAAAGGACTTAGATAAGGTAATATATTTCAATAATTAAACTCTTGGGGTTCTCTTGTATTTTTATAGTAAGTTTATTAACCATTTATTATAATAATACAAGAATACATGGTAAAAGTTAAACTATTTAACTAAGAGTTAAATATAAAAGATAAGGTTAATATGGTGACATAAAACTATCTAAAACCTATTTTTTGAGAGGTTTGCTAACCAGACCTACCTTATACTCGAATTAAATCCTTTTGGAGCCATTATAAACTGAATATGATTGTATAATAAATTAATATTTCAAGCTTTCCCTAAAATTACCCCCACCTCTCTTATAAAAGAGTATTTAACGTTCTCTCAAAATCACAACTCCAAAGCCGTTTGTATTGACCAAACCCAGCTCAAATATATTCCCAACTACCCTGTATTCAACCTATAGGCCTTACTTTGTTCATAAATCTGACCTAAGTTTCCCTTTTGATCAAATCAAAAGGAATCACCCGAAGAAGAGGTAATAATTTCCTCACCTCTTTCAAAGTTATTTTCTTCTTCAACTTCCTCTTTCTTTTTTGTTTCCATACCAGAATAATAACTATAGTAACTTATAAATACTATGATGTTATTATGGATATGGCAAAACCATATTCATTATTATATCCATCTTATGAATGACAAATTCACCATACATGCATATGTACGGTTGGCCATCTCCACGTCGTGGTGTAGTTTGTTATTCAACACTTCATTATTTTTATGGGTATAATAATGAGTATAATTGATTTAAATAATAAATATAATATGTTAATGATTCTGTATATATGATATACCATCCAATTACATACGATTTCAACATCAATAGAATGGTATTGTCGCTCATGCGTACATACAGATTACGATATCCATGAACGCGATGAGATTCATTCGCCATAGTAACCCTTCAAGAATAATTTTTATTTTATGATTAAAAATAATTTTTAAGAACTTAATATCATTCTTTATATGAATTAAATACATCCTATCCATAACAAACATGACTTACATAACAAAATATATAAGGGAAAACAAACCAGTTAACACCCAAAACAATGATTCTACTGAAATATTATTAACAAAGAAATATTAGAAGATAATATATGATATCATATTTATGTATGTGGTTATTATATAATTTAATAAAAATTATTTTACTATTATACCAGAGGTTAATGTACCCTAGACTAAGTAAAATTACAAGGTAAGGGTTAATTTTACAATCTCTTAATTTATATGATGTTGTTTATATGTAAGTAACTACTTGGATTTTTTATCATCTACATCCATGTTTCTTAAAAATGTATTTCAAAACATTTTTAATATTTCATAGAATATGTATTAAAATAATTTATACCATTTTTTGACTTTTTATAAAATTTTTTGAAAGGAATATTTCTGTCATTTTCCAAAAAAGGTAATTTATAACCTTTTTGAAAAATTAAGGTATGAATTTTTTTTAACTTATACGACGAGTGCAGCTATTTTCTTCCATTATAACACCTTAAAAGCTTCCCTTATAAGATTATAAGAATATTTTCAAAAAAATGTTTTCTTTTATAATTATCTAAGTTTTAAAAGATTTAAACATAGAAACAGATATTTCTCTCAAATAGATTTGATTTTATCTATGTCAATATCCTTTAATGGATTTTACACTTGTTTGAATTTGATTTATTATGATACAATCATCCATATTGTATTGAAGGTTTTGTGATATGTTTTAATGTGGATGTGTTATTTTTTTTTACCATTCATGGTTTATGGTTAATGTATTAACATTTTGTATGCTAGTTTTAATATGAATGTTTACGTTATGTTTCAACATTTTCATATGGGGAATGCATTGACATAGTAAGTGATGGGTGGAGCCCGCTATAGCTCCTCAATGAATCAGTAGGTCTCATGAGAAAAACTAGTTTATTAGAACAAGGCCTTGAAATAATGTTATTTTTAGTCTTAGCATGAGTCCATGACTATGTGGTTATGATGTCCGACATTATGTATTCCATCATTATGAAATTAGCTATTGATATTACATGTGATTATTTGACTAGTAGAATATCCATGTGAATAATTAAATAGAATTATTTGATTTATCTTTTCCATATTATGCTAAAATTTAATTTTAAAAGTCTTGTGTTTTTGTCTTATACATCTCCTTCAATGTTTATGCTTATTTATGAAAGTATTTTCTATATAGTTATCCCTACTGAGAATCGGACCTCACCCATTTCTTATGTTTTATTTTTCCCAGGATGTAAAGAATTATATTATGATAAACCTATAGGGATAGACTATGGGATATGAGTGTTTTCAATGGAGACAAAATATTTTTTTATATCATAATGTAATGTAAAACATATGTATATATCTAGTACATACAAGGCTATTAAACTAGTCAGTCTTTCGAGACTTGATCTCTTGTGATCATGCCAATGATATCTAATAATGCACCAACTATGGGTAACTAAGGTTAGGGTGTTATAATTGGTATCAAGGGATGTTTAGTAAAAACCATAGAATCTAGATTTAGAAAAACTCAAATTATAGAACATTACCCTAAGATAGATATTGAGGATCAATATAGAAGAAATTCGTAGAATTTTGGTAATGTAGAGATTTGGTGTTTTTTCCAAGAAATACATCCCTGTCTGGATATGAGCAGGTAGAGGTGGATCTGGAACATATGTATCTATGAGTGAAAACTCTGACAAGGAGTTTCAGGCTTGACCCGCGATATCCCAGTACACGATAACGTGCCTTGATGCACTCTTGGTTACGACAGTCCTGGGGGATATTCTTTGGATAATTTACATTTTCTTTACAAACCATTATGATGAATTTATGAGTAAATACTTACTCAAAGAAAACATATTTTAATGATTATGGATTATATGCATAAACTATTCAATTAATGTTATGTATTTTACTAGTTTTGAATTATTTATTGCAATTCATTAACTAATCTAGTGTATGCCATTTTTTAGAAATGGTGACCACTAAAAGGAATGAGAAATCCAACAATACGCTTGATCAAATGAGTAATAAGGATTATATCTTTCATGGTCTTAAGAAAACATTTAGAGAGGAAATATTTTCCCATGTATTCTCATCATGTGAATAAATAGTATTATGTGTTAATAAGATAAGTAATTAATTCTCTGAGTTCTATAGATTAATAGGGAAGCCAGAGAAGAAAAGGATGGTAGAGAGAAATATGGATAAAGGGAAGAAGGGAAAGAATGATTTTCCTATATTTGATAATTGTGGAAAGAATCACCTTTGTAAATTCTTGAAGGGAGTGGGAGTTTGTTATAAGTGTAGAGAAAAAGACACCAATTACATTATTGCAAGGGTAAGAAAATGGTTTGAAATGTACAATGCTTCATCTATAAGGAGTTGGGACACCACATGAATAAATTTCCCAATCATCAGAGTATATTGAAAATGATGCTATTGGATACTAATCAAGTTATGATACTACCGCATATGAAGAGGAATAATTAGTGTTCTTATATTTTCTATTAATGAATTATGTCATTTGAGTGTTGTATCAATGATGTACTGGTTATATTAATTATGTAAATATATAAGGATTATACTAAAATACTTTTTAATGAGGATTTGAGATTATATGGTACTAAGAATAGTGACTCAACAACAAATTAAATTTTTTGGATAATACATGGATGGAGGAAAGATAAACCTTAATATGGTCCTGATACTAAGGTAGTGATTTTGGAATAAGAGATGGTTGATTTGGATAAACTATATTGGATATTATTGACTACTTTGGAACTGATTAATGTTTTGTTTATTCCATCATTGTTGGAGTATTCAATTTTTTTGGATATAAGGAATATGTTTAGTATTATGTAAGGAATAAAGGAGCATGAAAGTAATCAATAAGGTTTTATGGTAATTCAGGGTGTTACCATGTTATAAGAGAATACATGATAAAGGTACTCACATGTTATTATGTGACAAAAAGATATTTTCATTATGTTATGTTGACTTTCCTTATAAATTGATGGACTATGAGTTTGGACACAAGTATTTAGATTAGTATAAAGATTGGAATGGATTAAGTTGGATATTGGATATAATGTTTTAAGGTTAAAACAATTATTAAGATTATTTTGTGATTTTTCTAAAAAGGACAACCCGAAGATCTGGCGATAACCCTTCACATCTTCCATGGTTGCGAGACTTGAACCCGCAACCGAACGGTGAAAAGTTTGCATCACTTACCACTGGCCTACGTGATATCCTGGTTTGTATAATGTAGTTTTTTAAATGATTTTATAGATGAATTATAAATTCAATTTTTTGAAACCCTATACGATTTGGATAAATAGAATATTTTTGAGTTCTATTATCTTTTGGAGTAGAAATTAGTTAAAGGATGGAACTATACTTGTCAAGTATTTTTTTTCTTATTCTATGATGAAATTAACTCTTAAAATTTAGGGAAAGGATCTTAAAACCAAAAATGTTCTATCATAATACTTTATGTTTTGATGAACCAATGATATTTTAAGACATCATAGATTTATGGCTTTGAGGCCCTCAATTTTCTATTTATTGTTCACTTGTTTGTGATTGATGACCTCAATCAATCCCTATAAATATTTATGTTTTCCTTCCAGTTATGTGTCTCAAATTTCCACCAATGTTCTACAATTCAAAATCCTAATTTTGTGGTGAATTTTTCATTTCCATTTCCGCCTTATTAAGACTAAATTTTATTAACCCGATTTCCGATTTGGGTTTTCCACAAAGGTATTTTCTATTTTTAACCTTTTATTTTCAAAGAACAATTTCAAATTGTGAGGAAACAATTTATTGAAGGAGGGGAGAATGTAACACCCCAATATTTCGTAGTAAGTTATGTATTTAATGTAAGTCAATCGCTTATATTGCACGAAACCCCGACTTGGCTTGCGTTATATACAAGAATGAGTTTCTGCGAAACAACACATTAATATTATATTTATTTAAACCGTATATTTATTTATCAATTAAATATTGTGATATGAATAGTAAAAAATAAATTTTTATTGTTATTTATAATGTTTTAACATAAATAAGACATATTTATAATGAAATGTATTTGTTTTGTTAAAATAGTTATATATTTAGAAAAACTACTTTTTTAAAAGAATTACTTTTTGTGTGCTTTTGTGAACAATAATAAAATTTATATTAGACACTCATAAAAATTTAATTCGTTAAAATAGACTTCATTTTTGGATTCGAAATATCAAAATTAGCTTAGGGTGAATTTTTGGTATTTTTCTGAAAACTTTCAATTTTTGATGAATAGTGAAAACTGCTACATAATACGTAAGACTAAAATTTTATTTAAATAATTATTATTATTACTTAAATTTATTTTAAAGTAAAAATAGATATATAATACATATATTAGCCCAATTTAATTCATTGGAGTATTTTTTTAATAAAATTAGATGTATAAAATTTTATTGAACATTTTAATGTATTTTACCCACCTTCTAGGTACATTTGCAAATTTTAATAAAATGTAATTTTATCTCTTCTGTGAATTGAATTTCAAAAATCCGAGAGACAAAGTTGACATTATTAAGTAAAATGTGGTTCAATAGGATGGAAATAAGTTTTGGTGAATAGTAACTTTTGAATTTTATTACCACGGTTAAAAGTAAATAGAGTAATTGAAGGTTAAAATGATATTATAATTACCCTAAGAAATGTCCTAATTCTATTGGATACGTGTTTTTCGACCAAAATAAACCGTAGTAATAAAATATAATCCACTTGGATTAGATTAGGACATTTATTATTATTTTATTTAAAGAATAGTTAAAAGTATTAAATTGAAATTTTTATAACTAAAACATTTTTAATATAGGGTTACACATAAGATAAATTTGACTATAAATATCCATTAGAAATATAAAACTATTTCCCACATAGTGTTATTTTATTTTTAATTTTTAGAAATTAAATAATTAAATTTATTTCTGACACAATCATGATGCAGTTATTAAATTATTAATGAAAGATTAAAATAATGGATATTATAAATATCCAAATAAATGAAAATTGATAATTTGATGAATTAAAATAATTTTATAGGTTAATATGACATGTTAATATCGATTTAATTTATTTTTTAGAAGTAATCAAGTTTTTTTTACTTTCAAAAAAACCAAATGCTAAATAGTGTCAAAATTGACATAAATGAGTTTTTAAAAAAAATACTATATTATTAATTGATATAATATTCCTAAAATTCTACGGTTTGGAAAAAGGACTTATATAAGGTTATATATATTAATAATGAACCACTTGTGGGGTTATATTGGATTTTTATAGTAATTTTATTAACCATTTATTATAATAATATAGTTATACATGGTAAATGTTAAACTATTTAACTAAGAGTTAAATCTAAAAGATAAATTTAATATTGTGACCTAAACCTATCTAAAACCGATTGGTTGGAGGTTTTAGACTTAAAACCACCTTATCCTCGAAATAAATCCTTTTTGAGACATTATAAAGGGAATAATATTGTATAATAAATTATTATTTCAAGCTTTTCCTAAAGTGACCCTCACCTCTCTTATAAAAGGGTACTTCCCCCTCTCTAAAAATCACATCACTAAAGCCATTTGGATCAGCCAAAACCTTCTCAAATATCTTCCCAACTACCCTCAATTAAACATAGAGTCCTTACTTCGATCATAAAGCTGATTTAAGGATCCCTTTTGATCAAATCAAAAGGAAGTACCCGAAGAAGAGGTAATAATTTCATCACCTCTTTCAAAGTTCTTTTCTTCTTCCACATCCTCTTTCATTTTTGTTTCCATAACAAAAAAATAACTCCAGTACCTTCTACATAATGTGATATTATTATAAATATTTTACAACCATATTCATTATTTTATCTATCCTATGAATGCAAAATTCACCATATGTGCGTATGTATGGATTACCGTCTCCATGTCATGGTGTAGTTTGTTATTCAACACTTCATTATTTGGAAGGGTATAATAATGAGTATAATTGATATAAATAATAAAAATAAGATGTTAATGATTCTTTTTATATGATATACCATCCACTTATATACAATTTCACTATCAATAGAATGGTATTGTCCCTCGTGCATACGTACAGATTACCGTCTCCACGAACGTGATGCGATTCATTCCCCATCGTAACCATTCAAGAATAATTTCCCTTTTATGATTAAAAAAGATGTCTAAGAAATTAATATCATTCTGGATATTAATCAAATACATCATATCCGTAAAAAACACGAGTTACATAACAAAACATATAAAGGAAAACAAATCTGTTAACACCCAAAACAACGATACTACTGAAATATTATTAACAAAACAATATTAGAAGATCATATATAATATCCTATTTATGTATATGGTTCTTTTATAATTTAATAACAATGATTTAACAATTATAAATTAGGTTAACATACCCTCTACCAAGGAAAAGTAAAAGGTAAGGGTTAATTTTACAATCTCTTTATTATTCGAGGTTGTTTATATGTGAGTATCTACGAGGTCCTATTTATCCTCCACATCAGTGTTTCTTAAAAATGTACTTAAAAACATTTTTACTATTTACTAGACAATGGGTTAATGTCATTTATAACCTTGTTTTAATTTGTATAAATTTTTTTGAAAGGAATCGTTTCGTTTCTTTCCAAATAAGGTAATTTATGACCTTTTCGAAAAATTAAGGTAAGAATGTTTTTTAACTTATACGGAGGGTGTAGCTATTTTCCGCTGTTATAACACCTTCGAATCATCCCTTAAAATATTATAAGAACATTTTAAAAATAATTGTTTTCTTTTATTTATGTGACTTTTAAACAATTTCAAAATAGAAAGATATATTTCTGTCAAATAGTTTTGATTTCATCTATGTCAACATCCTTTGATGGATTTTAAACTTGTTCAATGTTTATTTATTATGATACAATCTTCCATATTTTATTAAAGGTTTTGTGATATGTTTTACTATGGATGTATTATCTTTATACCATTCATGGTTTATAGTTAAAGTATTAACATTTCTTATGCTAGTTTTAATATGAATGTTTGTGTTATGTTTCAACTTTTTCATATGAGGAGTACATTGGACTTAGTAAGTGATGGGTGGAGCGCGCTATAGCTCATCGATGCATCAGTAGGTATCATG
The DNA here is from genome assembly GCA_963277665.1 of Viscum album. Classification (NCBI taxonomy): domain Eukaryota; kingdom Viridiplantae; phylum Streptophyta; class Magnoliopsida; order Santalales; family Viscaceae; genus Viscum; species Viscum album. Next base: position 1,286,782,463 of record OY728140.1, read on the forward strand.
AGACAAAATAGTGTCTTGGAACGAGGCCTTAACAAAATCTAATTTTTAGTCTTGGCAGGAGTCCTTGACTACTTGGTTATGATGTCTGACATTATACGTTCTATCATTATGAAGTTATCTATTGATTTTCAATATGATTATTCGACTAGTTGAATATCCATGTGAATAATTAAATGGAATTATTTGATTTATATTTTCCATATTATGCTGAAGTTTATGTCTAAAAGGATTTTTTTTGTCTTATACATTACCTTAAATGTTTATTATTATTTATGATAGTTTCTGCTATATTTTTATCCTTAATGGGCATCTGAGCTCACCCCTTTCTTATGTTTTCTTTTCCCCAGGATTTAAGAATTATATTATGATTAACCTACAATAATAGGATAATAGATATGAGTGTGTTCAAAGGGGACACAATGTTATTGTTTTTCCATTTCATAATGTAATGTAAAACATATGTATGTATCTAGTACATCCAAGGCTACTAAACTAATTGGTATTTTGTGACTTGATCTCTTGTGATCCTGCCAATGTTTTTTAATAATGCACTGACTCTATGTAACTAGGGTCGAGGCGTTACATTCTCTATACACAACACCAAACTAAAATGAATCTGTGATATTTTTGGACCCTTAATAACATATCCATAAAAATAGAAGGAATCAATGAGAGTAATTTATTAATGAATTATATATATATATAAGATAAAAGATATTTTTAATATGAATGAAATTAAATTAGTTTACTAACAATGGCTATTAAGATAATTTATTAACAGAAAATTATTTTTATAAAATAATTTCTTATGCGATACACATTTATGTTTTAAGAAATATATGATTAATGGTAAATTATTTTTTATATTAATAATTGGGTAACACCAATTTACTTAGTAAATGATATCAAAAAATAATAACTATAGTTAATCTTTGAAAATGTTATTTTATAATTAAAATAGTTTTTCATTAGATGTATTTATTCAATTATCGAATTTATAAACTTTTGAATTTTAAATATATAAAAATGAAATTAATTCATTAATTCCTTATATCAATATTGGATTGTTATAAATTTTTTTACCTTTTTTTTGAAAACATTTTTGGTCGAAAAATATGGTTTTCTTGAAACTTATAAATTCTATGAATTTATAAATATACAATAATGACCTAAAATCTTATAAAACCTTTTATGTAGTAAAATATGAATTTAAGGAATAAAAATATTCATTTTAAAATATTAATTTAACTTATGAAACCTTGGTAAAATATTTTTAGAACTAATAAAAATGTCAATTTAATAAAACAAATACTTTTGATATTTTCTTTGAATAAAATATTTTTAAGTAATTTCTTGTTTTGGGTTTCATTGAAATCCTCATATCATTTATTTCTTATTATAACTAAATTTATCTCATTAAAAAAATATTAATGATAAATTTATCTTATATACATATATAATGTTAAAAATTTTTCTTCTCTGAAAACTCTTTTACACGATTAAGTGTATTTAATTTAAAATAAAACTTTTAAGCCATTATAAATTTTATCAAATAAAATGATTTCTAAATTTGAAATTATATGTATAAAATTATGTAAAATATTACTATTAATATTTTTCATTAAAATAATTCACTAATATTAGAAATAAATTATTAAGGTAAACATATATTTGGGTAAATGAATTTTTTTAAAAAAAGAATCCCTAAAATAACCAATGTTATCAAAAAAAGGAGTGGATGAGGTGATTTTAAAGAACACATTTATTTTTATATCCTCTTATTTCAATTTTTTACTTTTACGATTGAAAATTAACCTAGAATTATTGAAAATATAAGGGGTACTCCCAAAAGAACCCTTACAATCTGTTATTAAAGGGTAACATCAACACCACTTCAAGGCTTAATTGACTTTATAATTTATTCTTTCAATTATCCCATTTTTCTAATATTATAACATAATTACACATTGAAAATTATTTATTCTACATTAGTAATATTATGGTCTTCATTTTTAAGGAGACTTCTAAAGAAATTTAAGACCCCGATGCATGTATTTTCAACTACTTAGCTTTTCCTCCAAAAAATATCGTCCCTAAATTTATTATTGAATAGATAATATAACTATATTAATATCATTTATATAATTCAATTTTACTATATAAATATTATTATTATTTTTTATCCATATACCTCATCCAATAAGAAAAAGAAAACTGTTGTCTATGCATTATGTGGACTATTGCATACAAAATTCAACATGTTTCGTTTTCCATAATATCCTTAACTGGATAGATCTAAGTATTGGATTAAAGTATAAATATGATATTTATTATATCATTAATTTTTTAAGAACATTTTTAAAAACTATTTATTATATAAACATCAAACGATAATTGTTGATTTAACCATTTAAAATAAGCATACTAAAATAATATATTTTATTTTAATTGTGTAATGTTCTCATATACATTAATTATTACTATAATTTCTCAGAATTATTATATATAAAACTAACAAACACTAAATAATATCAATATACTTCTGGTATAATAATATTAATATTAAACCATCTCATAATCAACCATTAATCATTGCAGGTTCATGTTTGGTCCGGTTTAACCACATACTTGAAAAAAAAATCTTTATGTCACAGATTACTATGAGGAGATATTTATATGAATAATATGATATAAAGGTGTAAATAATGTTTTCTTTGTCCTGATAAGGTCATATCAACATTTAATTCATTAATTAAGAAAATACACTTTGATTGTTAGGAATCACCAAAATAGGATTCTTATTAATTTCATCTTCAAGGATAAATACTAAATAACTAATGAAATGATTTTGGAAAATGATAAATAATTATTAATCACACCTAAAATTATCCTTAGTTACCTATTAATGATGAAATTTTTATGAGAAATTAATACATACATTGATATTTTGAAACTAATACAAACGATCAAAACTACAAACAACCAATGCAGAAAAAAGAATTCATTTAGAGAATGAATATTAGTGAAAATTATAAATGAAAATTAATATTATTAAGGTTATGAATTAATTTATTAATATAGATATGTTTGAGAAATAAATTATTAAATCATGTTCGTTGAATTCAGGACAATATGTAAGGGTTTTTATCTCAAATTCATCTCTTTGACACATGTTTGGTATTATGAACCTAATTTCATTTATGTAGTTTATATGATTTAATTGTGAGATATCATATCCTGAATTATATTTTAATAATGGTATTTTTTTCAATTTCATGTTATATTTTTCAATGGGGTTTTATTAAAGTTTTACTCATGTTGTAAGTGTTTTTCTGGTCTCAATTCTGATTATCTAAGATATGTTACATGTTATGAACCATGTCACCTATGTATAGTGTTATATTAATTTAACAACACATGAATGTTATATAAACTATTTTATTTAAATTATAGTTTTAAAATAATCCAAATGAAGAAATTTTATTCAAATTTATTTTGACTCAAGTGTTACCCTAGTCATAAGAGTTTACGGTAACCCAATAGTTTCTTATTGAGTTATGATTATTCATCAAAACTTATTTCATAATGGTTGTTTAAATTATAATATTTTATTGTATTATGTGGTATTATATCATTTGTAAAATTTTTACCACATAATCCCCTTTTCAAATGTTTCATTCCTCATGGAGTATTCTTCTTGTAAGAGATATTTATAACATCCTAGGTAAAAGGGAACACTCTTTTTAATTTTTAAGAGTTTGTTTTTGGGTTCCTAGGGTTTTGATTGGTTATTGAGAGTTTCTATAAAACTAGGGTTGTTTACTACCTACAAGACCATTTTACATTAAAAATATTGAGAATACAGTGTAAATATGTCACTGATATCACGTTGTGAAATGGATTACAGCCCAAAAATCTTATAATCTATAAAATCTATTTTTTCACACATTAATTTTTTTTTACATTATAATATCTTCTTTTAAACGATAAAATAATTTATTAGGGTAAATGTAACTTGATGTGAGGAATTTTTTAGAGTATATGAGTTATGGGGTATTTACACCTCAAACGATATGTTTACATCGAAAATCCTTATTTCAAGTAGGTTTAAGTGATATTTAATGCCTTACGTTTTGCAATAAGATTGTAAGGACATTATACCAAAAATATAGGGTTTATATATATGTTTTTGAGTGTCCTTGATCCATTTAGGTTCCTCTACTAAATGTTTTATCTCTATAATGGTTTCACTATTTCTATTCAGTAAGCGTGCTTTCTACTTCTTTGTTTCCATTGGTTATGAAAATGATGTTGGCTACATTTTTGGATCATATTTTTATTTTTTTATATCGATCATTTTCATAATTACCTAATGGATTTCCTTTTAGAGGCCTAAATTCACATTTGTAATCTCTATTCTTGATTGTGACCTGTTTTCCTCTGTTTGGGAGGTAGGCATCTCTATATAAAAGGTTAATTATTGAATTTCAATTTTTTCTTTTTAATTCATTTGGGTCATCTAATGAAATTGTTTGATTCTTGATTATATTTTCTTTATTGGAATATATGAATGTTTTTATGTTTATTTATTTAAAAATAATTTTTTGCAGACCAAGTTTTTGAATAAATAATTTAAATGGTTTTTTTATTTTAAAACATATTATCAATATTGGAAGTAGAAAATCCATTATGTGAAAATTAATTATTAAATTTGATATTTTTTTAAATGTATTTGAAAATGTATAGCACATTGGGTGAACTTGGCTGTGTCGAGAAATAGAATTTTCACTCTCTATGTGTGTAATTCCATGAGAAGTTTTATGTCTATTTAGAGTGTGTTATGACAATATAATTTATACTGGTTAGATCTACCTTATGTCTAGATTGGGTATTTGTTTATGTTTAGAATATATTACAATAGGTTAGACCTCAAATGGTATGCTTTTCTAATTATGTTCTTTTATTACATGATGATATATTTCATGTTTTTTTTGCCACATTCTTAATTATGGCGTATATATGGTTTGTTTTTATTATGATTTCATACTATATTGTATGTAATTGAAATATTATTAGATTTAGTAAATATGATATTTTTTATGAAAACCATGGGATTATTTATAAAATGGTTTTCTTTTATCAAAAAGATTTATAAACTGGAGTTATTTTATATCTATAACTAATTCATTCATGATATTAGAAATTTTATATATTATTTTGTGGAATACTATTGATCTTTATACTAATTCCATAGTTTGAAATTGGGTGGTTATAGATGTTGTTTTGTAGGATGCAGGTAAAGGGAATGGAATTGTATATCATTATGTTTTTCTCTTATTTTTATCATATTTATAGAAAGATGGTATCGTAGTGATGAATGGTCAAAATGATACTTTTCTAGAATTTTCTTGTTTTTTCTGCTAATTTATCCAGATTGGATTTACGTTGTATGTATCATGTATATATTTACTTATTCTATTTACCTTGTTGGTTTTCCTTGTTCAGTTTTATATGTTATATGTATATTTTTTAGTTTTACTTCACCGTGTGGTAGACCACCTTAAATGACTTGTATAGTTGACATAGGATGGTTTAATAAACTTTGGTATCAAATGTAATTACCAAATTCAAGTGTTTTGACAGTTCCTAGGTTTGATTTAATGTATTTTTTAGACAAGTGTTAGGATAATTAGAATTCATTTTTTAAGTAAGGGAGGGTGGATTTTAGATTACTTCAGAGTTTGAATTTGAGTTACCATGGGTGGTCAAGGATTTCTCCAAGATTATGACTTGGTATTTGAGTTTGTTTGGATAAAATGTATTTTAGGTTTATTTATATAAGGACACGACCTTAAACCTTAATTAATATTGAATTAAATGAATAATTCACATTGAGGATCTTTTCAGGTTTAGAGTTTTAGATAATTAGGACATAACTATTACATATCACAAGATTAAAAAGTAGAAACTTCTACTAAGTTTCCATAAAATAAAAACTCTTTATAAATAAACATGTCTAGTTCCATGTTTTAGATAGCATGACTTTTCCTTGATCCCATCCTTGACCCTATTCCACAATAAGTCATGTGAAAAACATTTCAAAAAAAAACTTGGGGTGAGCATGAAAAGATCAGTAAGGGATACACAATGAATGAAAACTATTAGTTTTTCAAAACAACAAGTAAACCATGTATACTTTATCAAAGTGATAATTTTCAACTTTATGAAGTAGTAAAAACTATTCACTAAAATAAAAGATCATTACATACCCTTTTGTAAGAAAAATATTTCCATACAACCCATATAAATATCACATAACATATATATGTAACTTGGGACATAAACATACTTAAATGGAATAACCATACGGTGGACTTCCACACATATCACTTAATGGAATAGCCATACGGCCGACTTTCATACCCAATGCATTGGTGGTTATAACGTAACCACCCATCCTGGTATTCACGGCACCACCCGTCATATGGTTTATCACGTAACCACCCATCAAATGTCCAAGTACCATTATAAAATCATAAGACATAAAACAAATATAATGGAAAGAAAACATTTCCACACTTTGATCACAATATATCGCTTAAATATATTGACATAACAAATCCATTATAAAAACCATTTTCAATAGCAAAATACATAAAAGATTATATGGTATTTATTTCATTTAAAAAAACATCACGACTTGTTGAGGAAGCCAAAGACCAAATAATACTCGCGGTGGCAGAAAAGGTCGTTGTCACCGCGTATGTTAAAAGAAACATTCCTTTTTATTGTTTAGTAAAACTCTCCATAGAAAAATATTCCTTTTGTATAAAAGTAAAAGTCAAAGGGTTTTATACACCGTATAAAAGATATTTGTGTATAAAACAAAATATGCCTCAATGAAAGGAGATTGAGACGAAGTCCCTTACCTCAGGTCCGACTTGACTCGATCGTTCTTTAACGTCCTGAATAATAAAATAAAGTTAATTTATACATACTTAAGAACTTTTTTCAAGATTATTATTCCTTTTATATCACTTATCAACATGTTATAAACATTATGTAATCATTTAAGTTAATAATGTTTGTTTTGTTGATATTTGGTTATTAAGTCAAAAGTGGACTTCTTACAATTACATGTTGTTCGTGTGGTCAAAGGTTCATTATATCCAGAATGATATTCATGATTTGGATATCATATATATCATATATATCTAGAATATACATGTATTTATAATATTACATAATCATTTAGAGGTAAGAAATGAAATGCACCGTTCATGGAGACGGTAAGCCGTACGTACGCATGAACGCGACTTTCATTTCTAAGTCATATTAATGGAATTAAAACTAAATGATAGATATGTATATTTTAATTCCAGAATTATATTAATAATTTATATGTAACATACATCTTATATATCCAAAATATATATGTACTTATAATAGTACATTACATTTGGGGATAAGAAATGAAATGCACCGTTCATGGAGACGGTAAGCCGTACGTACGCATGAATGCTACTTTCATTTCTATCTCATACTTTATTGGAAAGAAATAATAATGATATAAAGGTATATTATAATTCCATTATAACATCATAACTTTAAATCCATTCTTTATACGTCCCACATATGGCTTTGACGAATCAAATCACTTTGAGGGGGCGGTAGTCCGCACTTCCTAAAATAAAGATATCGCTTATACCCATAATGGAAGACACAAAGGTATGACATAAATGAAAAATACAGAATCTTAAATAAAACATAAACATATTATATATCATATATAAATATAGTTACATCTTAATGGACACCTTTTAAGGTGTTAGAAGAATATTGAACAATCATCGTTTCGTGAGGTAGAAATTCACCATCCATAGAAACAGTATGTTCTTTAACCATTAGATGTAGGTGTATGTAAGTGTATCTCGAATTCTTCTTATAAAAACATCCTAGTATATTTAATATTCTGTAGTTGTTACAAAATAAATTAATAAAAAGAGTTTAGGGGGTTGGAGAAGCAAAATAAAACAAAAGAACACAAGAGAAAACACTACCTTTAAAACGGGTAACTCTTTTTGATTTGATCTCAAAGGCTTCCTTGGGAAGACTACTGCCCAAAGTGAGGCTTATAGGAGTAATAGAGGGATTTTTAGAGATAAAAAGATCAGATCTTGGCCGAACCAAAGGCTTGAGAGGTGTGGGTATGGAGGTAGAGGTGGGGGCCTTTTATAAGAGGAGAGGAGGGGCACTCTTGGAAGGTTAAGAAAAGATACATTATTATAAAGTGATTTTAGGACAAAAAGGGTCCCAAAATTATATATTTAAAGGATAAGGTGATAAGAATTCTAAATCAACCCATCCAATAGGTTTTTGACATGTGTAGGTCTTACATTTTACATTATCTTTTCATTTTATTTAAATCGTTAAATAACGAGGTAATCGCTGCATCATCATGGTGTCATAAATAATTTAATTTATTCAATGTCTAAAAATTATAAAAAAAATATCATGATGTGGGAAATATTTTTATCTTTCTAATTAATATTTATAGTCCAAAATCTGATTTGTATAACCCCATTTAATTTTTTTTGTAAAACAACTCATGTTTGTGACATTTTTATTTTAACATTAAATAAAAAGTTATTAATGTCATTTTCCTACCAAAGTGGCTCCATGGGGTCCCCAAGTTGACCCATGGATTTTCTTGGTCGGCCATGACACATCCAATAAGGGTAGGACCTGTTTCTAGGTCATTTAATATTATTAAAACATTATTTTTACCTTAAACTACACTAATTACCTCTAATCGCGATTAAAAACTTAAAAGTTACTATTCACCAAAAAATTATTTTAATCCCATTGAACCAAATTTTAGTTCTTAATGACAACCATGTATGTTGGATTTTTAAAATTCAATTCACAGAGGTGGTAAAATTTTATTTAAACGAAAAATCAGTTTTTATAAGTACCACTTAGTGGTTTCACTATTCATCAAAAATTGATGTTTTTAAGAAAAATATCAAAAATTAACCCTAAGATATATTTGATATTCCGAATTAAAAAATTATGTCTATTTTAAAAAATTCAAAACATTTCAGTTTCATTAATTAATTTAATAATTAATTCTCATTGTCAGAGCAAATAACATGTTTTTATGGAACAATAAGTATCAAAAGATTGACACTAGTTTAAGTCCGATTTCAAAGTGAAATTAATTCCAAAGACCACTATTGGATTAAATGGTAAAAATATATTATAATTTCACTTTAAAACCAATTCAAAATATAATCTAATCATATAATAAAATTAGATTAAAAATAGGTTTTGAATTAAAATACAACATTTTTCACTATTCATTAAAAAATGAACTTTATCGGAAAAATACCAAAAATTTACACAAAGTAAATTTTGATATCCCGATTCTAAAGAAGAGTCTTATTTGGTCCAAACTAATGTATAAGAGTGACCAAAACTATTTTTAAAGAGGGTTCACCATCAAAAGGCGATAAATCGACCTTTTAGTGAATATTAGAGTAATTATGCTTAAGATTGAATTCTTTTCGTATTTTTAGCCTTTATCCTTTATTGGATAAATGTAAAAACATTTAACAAACATATATAATAATATTTTAGTTATTTCTATTCATTCCGGCCAATACAACAGCTACGTGTTAACTACCATTTAAAATAATATTATTTTATTATTAGTGTGCAACGTAAGATTTCAAAGAAACTCCTTGTTGCGTATCAGGTACGCTATTGAACATAGAAACCCCTTTAAAGTATAATTAATATTTAATTTGAAAATATTAATAAATATGAAAATGTTTTATTCTTTTTTTATCTGGGATGTTACATCCTTCCCCCATTTTGGGAATTGCGTCCTTGCAATTATATTCACTTATCAAAATTAGTGGGGGTATTTATCCCTCATAGAATTTTCAGATTCCCATGTTGCCTCTTCAACCATATGGGTTTTCCACAAAACCTTTACCTGGTGAATTACCTTATTTCACAACACTTTCTCTCTTCGGTCAAGAATCTAGACTGGTTGTTCTTCATAAGAAAGATTCTCTTCCAACTGACCTACCTCTGTGCTCAAAACATGAGATGGATTTGAAATATACATTCTCAACATCAAAACATGAAAAACATTGTGTACCTGGGATAAAATTGGAGGTAAATCCACTCGGTAAACAAATGATCCAAATTTCTCCAGAATTTCATATGGTCCAATGAACCTTGGACTCAGCTTTTCTTTTATTACCAAATCACATCACACTTTTCCATGGTGAGACTTTGAGAAAAACATGATCACCTACCTCGAAAGATAGATCCTTCCTCCGGTTATCCGCATAACTCTTCTGCCTGCTCTGAGCTGTTCTCATGTGTTTCTCAAATCAACTGAACTTTTTCTGCTATCTCTTCTACCAATTCTGGTCCCATCAACTTCCTTTTACCCACTTCATCCCAGAAAGCTGGAGTTTGACACCGCTTCCCATATAATGCCTCAAATGGTGCCATATGTATACTAGAATGAAAACTGTTATTATAAGAATACTCAACCAAAGAAAGATGTTGGTCCCAACTTCCCTGATAATCCATCGAACAAGCACATAGCATATCCTCCAAAGTCTGAATTGTTCGTTCTGACTGCCCATCTGATTGAGGATGAAAAGCTGTACTAAAATTTAATTCAGTACCCAACGACTTTTGAAGGCCTTTAAAAAAGTTAGAAGTGAACTTGGGATCACGGTCAGATACAATGGAGAGAGGAACTCTATGTAACCTGACTATCTCTTTAAGATACAATCGAGAAAGTTGATCTCGAGAGAATGTATCTTGAATAGGAAGGAAATGAGCAGATTTAGTCAAGCGATCAACAATAACCTAGATTACATTATTAACTTGAGATGACCTCAGAAATCCCACAACAAAGTCCATGGATATATTCTCCCATTTCCACTCTGGTACTATTAAAGGCTGCGGCATCCCGTTCGGTAACTGCCGCTCTACTTTAACCTGCTGAAAAGTCAAACACTTCATAGTAAAACCAGCAATATCCCTATTCATTCCATCCCACCAGTAATACTCTTGCAGATCTTTGTACATCTTAGTACTGCCAGGATGAACTTAAAACATAGAACTATGAGCTTCACATAACAACTCTCTCTTCAACTGTGAATCACAAGGCACACACAATCTCTTCCCAAATCTCAAAACACAATCATTATAAATGATGAATTCAAGAAACTTACCCTTCTGAACCAGCTCTACCTTTTTCTGCAACTCACTGTCTTGCTTCTGTGCTTGCTTAATTCTGCCTGATAGAGAAGATTTCATTGATACCTGAAAAAAAAAGAAGGCCATCCTACACCAACAAATTCTATGCCAAAGTTCATCAAATCAAAAATCAAAGGATATCATTCCAAACTTAGCATGGTTAATGAAGCATTACTTTTTCGACTCAAAGCATCATCCACTTTATTTGCTTTCCCTGGATGGTAATGAATTTTACAATCATAATCCTTGATTAATTCTATCCATATCGTCTATCTAATGTTCAATTCTTTCTGAGTGAATATATACTTTAAACTTTTTTGATCAGTATATATTTCACACTTTAATCTATACAAATGATGCCTCTAAATTTTTAAGGCAAAAACAACATCATCTAATTCCAAGTCATGTGTAGGGTAATTTACCTCATGAGTTTTCAACTGACGTGAAGCATAAGCAATTACCTGATCATTTTGCATAAGGACTCAACCAAGTCCTTTCAATGAAGCATCACTGTAGATAACAAACTCACCATTCCTGGAAGGAAGTGCCAAAACTAGAGCATTCACCAATCTTCTTTTCAACTCCTGAAAACAATCATCACATTATTTTGTCCAGATAAACTTAACACCCTTACGAGTTATCTTAGCCATTGGACTAGATAATCGTGAAAATCTTTCAACAAAACTTCGGTAGTAACCTGCCAAACCAAGAAAACTACGGATCTCAGTTACATTTTTGGGTCTTGGACATTCTTCAACAACTTTTGTTTTAGCAGGATCAACAGTTATTCCATCTTTTGAAACAATGTGACCCAGGAAAGAAATTTTTTGTAACCAAAAATCACACTTGCTGAATTTCCCATACAATTTCTTTTCTTGTAAGGTTTGCAAAATAACCCTTAAATAACTTTCATTCTCCTCTTTACTTTTGTAAAACAACAAAATATCATCAATAATAAAAACCAACATTTTTCACCTAAGTCAACTGAGCCATCACTGCAACAAACTGTTTAGTTCTAATTCTGACCATCTCAGGATACTGTTTTGATAGGTCATTTCCTCTGTATGCCTTCCCAGAAAATCTGTTCTGTTTCCTCTATGAAAAACCATTCTTAACAAACATGTCATAGATGAAGCAACATGGTAATCTTCAAATGCTATATCATATAAATTTGACTATAAAAAAAATATTTTTGGATAATAATTTAATATATTTCTAACTTCTAAAGTTATCTAAACCGACCTCTGATACCAACTATAAGGCCCCGGCCTTAAACCTTAATTAATATTGAATTAAATGAATAATTTACATTGAGGATCTTTTCAGGTTTAGAGTTTTAGATAATTAGGACATAACTATTACATCTCACAAGATTACAAAGTAGAAAATTCTACTAAGTTTCCATAAAATAAAATCTCTTTAAAAAGAAACATGTCTAGTCCCATGTTTTAGATAGCATGACTTTTCCTTGATCCCATCCTTGACCCTATTCCACATTAAGTCCTGTGAAAAACATTTCAAAAAAAAATTGGGGTGAGCATGAAAAGCTCAGTAAGGGATACGCAATGAATGAAAACTGTTAGTTTTTCAAAACAAAAAGTAAACCATGTATACTTTATCAAAGTAATACTTTTCACCTTTATGAAGTAGTAAAAACTCTTCACTAAAATAAAATATCATTACTTAACCTTTTGTAACCAAAATATTATCATAAAACCCATATAAAGGTCACATAACATATATAGGTAACTTGGGACATAAACATACTTAAATAGAATAACCATATGGTCGACTTCCACACATATAACTTAATGGAATAGCCATACGGCCGACTTCCATACCCAATGCATTGGAGGTTATAACGTAACCACCCGTCCTGGTGTTCACGACACCACCCGTCATATGGTTTATCACGTAACCACCCGTCAAATGTCCAAGTACCATTATAAAATCATAAAACATAAAACAAATATAATGGAAAGAAAACATTTCCACACTTTGATCACAATATATCGCTTAAATATATTGACATAAAAAATCCATTATAAAAACCATTTTCAATACCAAAATACATAAAAGATTATATGGTATTTATTTCATTTAAAAAAACATCAAAGCTTATTGAGGAAGACAAAGACCAAATAATACTCGCGGCGGCGGAAAAGGTCGTTGTCACCACGTACGTTAAAAGAAACATTCTTTTTTGTCGTTTAGTAAAACGCTTCGTAGAAAAAGATTCCTTTTGTATAAAATTAAAAGTCAAAGGGGTTTATACATCGTATAAAAGATAGTTGTGCATAAAATGAAATATGCCTCAATGAAAGGAGATTGGGACGAAGTCCCTTACCTCAGGTCCGACTTGACTCGATCGTTCTTTAACGTCGTGAATAATAAACTAAAGTTAATTTATACTTAATTAAGAACATTTTTCAAGCTTATTATTCCTTTTATATCACTTATCGACATGATATAAACATTATGTAATCATTCAAGTTAATAATGTTTGTTTTGTTGATATTTGGTTCTTAAGTCGAAAGTGGACTTCTTACAATTACATGTTGTTCGTGTGGTCAAAAGTTCATTATATCCAGAATGATATTTATGATTTGGATATCCTATATATCACATATATCCAGCATATACATGTATTTAGAATATTACATAATCATTTATAGGTAAGAAATGAAATGCACCGTTCATGGAGACGGTAAGCCGTACGTACGCATGAACGCTACTTTCATTTCTATGTCATATTAATGGAATTAAAACTAAATGATAGATATGTATATTTTAATTACAAAATTATATTAATCATTTAGATGTAACATACATCATATATATCCATAATATATATGTACTTATAATTGTACATTACATTTGGGGATAAGAAATGAAATGCACCGTTCATGGAGACGGTAAGCCGTACGTATGCATGAACGCTACTTTCATTTCTATCTCATATTTTAATGGAAAGAAATAATAATGATATAAAGGTATATTATAATTACATTATAACATCAAAACTTTAAATCCGTCCTTTATGCGTCCCACATATGGCATTAACGAATCAAATCACTTTGAGGGGGCGGTAGTCCGCACTTCCTAAAATGAAGATATCGCGTATACCCATAATGGAAGCCACAAAGGTATGACATAAATGAAAAATACAGAAGATTAAGGAAAACATAAAAATATTATATATCATATATAAATATAGTGACATCTTAATGGCCACCTTTGAAGGTGTTAGAAGAATATTGAACAATCATCGTTTCGTGAGGCAGAAATTCGCCATCCACAGAAACAATATGCTCTTTAACCATCAGATGTAGGTGTATGTAATTGTAGCGAGAATTATTCTTATAACAACATCCTAGTATATTTAAGATACTGTATTTGTTACAAAGTAAATGAATAACAAGAGTTTAGGGGGTTGGAGAAGCAAAATAAAACAAAAGAACACAAGAGAAAACACTACCTTTAAAACGGGTAACTCTTTTTGATTTGAGATCAAAGGCTTCCTTGGGAAGAATTCTGCCCAAAGTGAGGCTTATAAGAGTAATAGAGGGATGTGGAGAGACAAAATTAGCAGATACTGGCAGAACCAAAGGCTTGAGAGGTGTGGGTAAGGAGGTAGAGGTGAGGGCCTTTTATAAGAGGAGAGTAGGGGCACTCTTGGAAACTTAAGAAAAGATAATTTATTATAAAATGATTTTTGGATAAAAAGGGTCCCAAAATTATATATTTAGAGGATAAGGTGATAAGAGTTCTAAATCCACCCATACAATAAGTTTTTGACATGTGTAGGTCTTAGAGTTTACATTATCTTTTCATTTTATTTAAATCGTTAAATAATGAGGTAATCGCTCCATCATCATGGTGTCATAAATAATTTAATTTTTTAATGTATAAAAATTATAGAAAAAAATCATGATGTAGGAAATATTTTTATATTTCTAATGAATATTTATTTTCAAAAATATGATTTTTATATCCCAATTTAAAAAATGTTTTATTAAAACAACTCATTTTTGTGACATTTTTATTTTAACTTTAAATAAAAAGTTATTAATGTCATTTTCCTACCAAAGTGGCTCCATGGGGTCCCCAAGTTGACCCATGGATTGTATTGGTCGGCCATGACACATAAAATAAGTTTAGAACATGTGTATAGGACATTTCATATTATTAAAACATTATTTTTACCTTAAGCTACACTAATTACCTCTAATCGCAGTTAAAAACTTAAAAGTTACTATTCCCTAAAAAATTATTTTAATCCCATTGAACCAAATTTTACTTCCCAATGACAACCATGTATGTAGGATTTTTGAAATTCAAAACACAGAGGTGGTAAAATTTCATTTAAACGAAAAATCAGTTTTTATAAGTACCACTTAGTGGTTTCACTATTCATCAAAAATTGAAGTTTTTCAGAAAAATACCAAAAATTCACCCTAAGCTATATTTGATATTCCGAATTAAAAAATGATTTCTATTTTAAAAAATTCAAAACATATAAGTTTCATTAATGAATTTAATAATTAATTCCCGATGTCAGAGAAAATAGCGTGTTTTTATGAAACAATAAGTATCAAAAGATTGACACTAGTTTAAGTCCGATTTCAAAGTGAAATTAATTTCAACGACCACTATTAGATTAAATGGTAAAAATATATTCTAATTTTACTTTAAAACAAATTCAAAATATAATATAATCATATAATCAAATTAGATTAAAAAGTGGTTTTGAATTAAAATACAACATTTTTCACTATTCATTAAAAAATGATCTTTATCGGAAAAATACCAAAAATTTACACAATGTAAATTTTGATGTCCCGATTCTAAAGAATCATTTTATTTGGTCCAAATGAATGTATAAGATTTACCAAAACTATTTTTAAATAGGGTTCTCCATCAAAAGGCGATAAATCGACCTTTTAGTGAATATTAGAGTAATTATGCTTAAGATTGAATTATTTTCATATTTTAAGCCTTTATTATTTATTGGATAAATGTAAAAACATTTAAAAAACATATATAATCATATTTTAGTTATTTCTATTCATTCCTTCCAATACAACTGCTACGTGTTAACTACCATTTAAAATAATATTATTTTATTACTAGTGTGCAACGTAAGATTTCAAAGAAACTCTTTGTTGCGTATCAGGTACGCTATCGAACATAGCAACCCCTTTAAAGTAAAATTAATATTTAATTCACAAATGTTAATAAATATGAAAATGTTTTATTCTTTATTTACCTGGGATGTTTCAATTTAAATGGACTTTATCCTTCTTAAAGTGTTTTGTTTCATTTGTAAAATCTATAATTTCTTTAACTTCTTGTCATTTAAATGCATTAATATAGACACCTAAAGTTAGAATTATGATTCAGAATCTTTATCCTGATATATTTAGCCATTTAATCATGATTAAAAAATATTTCACCCTTTAAGATATGTTATGAATACGAGAGAGTAAGATTCAAGACAATTTCAACAGGTGAATCCTTTGGTGGACTCTTTGTTAGTGGAAGTTTTAATCTTCACTATTTAGACTTTTAGCTCAATAGGCATCGAGGACCAGGGATGAGGGGTGGAACATGACCCATAATTTTCCAATTATAACCCAACTATATTATATGGTGACAAAGTAACATGGGAATTTGAGGAGTGGTTTGATTAGATTGAAAGGGTCTTTATCTTTACGAAGGATCCAAAGGACTCTAAGGTGGTTTTTTCCACTTATATTATTAAGGGACCAAGAATGAGACAGTGAAACTAAATTGTGAAAGCTAAGTTATATGATGATCTTACATGATATTCCTTCTAGAAAACCTTCAAATAGTATTTTTATCCTATGATACTGTGTGTGGAAATGACCTTAGAGTTTCTATCCATAGATTTGGGGATGTGTTCCATGTTTGAGTATTCCAATCACATCTTTAATTTTGTGCACATAGCACCAGAGTTTGTTACCATTGAATACCTAAAGGATTAGAGGTTTAAGATGGGGTTGAGAGACAATATTTGGTTAATGCTGGTTATCAGGTGCCTACATATATTTGTGGAGGTGGTCGATAAATTTTCTATGGTAGAGGCAGACATAGATGGGAGAACTGGTTTGGGGAGAGATTTAATTGGTGCATGTTTTTGCTGGGGTGTGTCATGTAGCCAAAAAAGAATGCTAAAATATAGCTAGTTTTTTTCAGAACCTATTTCAGGAGCATTATCAGGACAATAATAGACTACTTTTTGTCAGTGTGGAAGGTCGGATCACACCAAGCCTAACTGTATGGAGCTCCAAGACTTTTCATAATTATAGAAAATCTATCCATGGAAAGTGTTTTTGTTGAAGGATTTCCCAGTGAAGTAAGTTTGGATCCACTCTCAGAAAGGGTTCATAGGTTCATTCATATGCTTCTAAGGGTAGTGGATCTTATCCTCAGTCCAAATGGGATGTTCTTATAGGTAAAAAAGATCAAGGAGTATCTAGTAATGGAAATATTTACAAAGTGGAGTATGCACTAGGGGAATCTGAGGTATGGCCAACTACTTTTAGAGGTATGATCTTTATCTCATATTCTATAGTGAAAGCTTTATTTGATATAGGTGATACTCTATATTTTATATAATAAAAGTTTTTTAACATGTTGGTATTTTTTTAGGATCTTATACCATTCATGTTGGATATTTCCATTCCTTTTGAGAAGCGGTCCAAACAAGTTTTAAAATGTACAACTAATTAGGTGATGATAGGAGACATTGATGTGGCATGGGATTTCACATTCCTTGGTATTGATATCGTGGACCTAATAATTGGAATGTATTAGATGATCAATGTTAAGGACCAAATTGACTTTTATCATCATCGATTTTGGTTCTAATCTTCCGATGGAGGCACTCATGACATTCAAGTTGAGTGAGATTCTTGATTGGGAAGGGCGTGGCTCATTGTTCCATATGTTGGGTTAATCACATGTCAATTTTCAGAGATTTTTCTTGATTCTATAAATCATTGTTTGAGTAGTCAACTTATATATATGGTGAGTGAGTATCCTAAGGTATCTTTAGATGTTTTTCTTGGTTTTCTACCATAGAGATAGGTTCAGTTTATATATGACTTGATATCTAGTACAATGCCCATTTTATGCCACCATATTACATGGAACCTGCTAAGTTACATGGACATAAGGTTATATTTAATGAACATGAGGGTAAGGGATTTATTCAAACTTTTATGTCACTTCAGTCTTCTATTATCCTCTTTACTAAGAGGGTATAAGAGAGCCTCATACCTTATATTGATTATCGAAAGCTAAATCAGACGATCATCAAGAAAAAGAATCTATTTCCTAGGATTGTTGATTTATTTTATTAAATCAAAGGGTCTATTTGGTTTTCAAAGATTGGCCTTAGGTTAGGGTACCACCAGTTGATATTATGTGAAAAGGATATGCCTAAGATAGATTTTAGGAGCTAGTATAGGTATTTTGAGTTTCTAGTTATTCTATTTGGTCTCACTAATCCTCCTATGGCATTTATGGTACTGATGAACTATATATTTCATTGGTTCTTATAATTTTTCATAGTTTCATGTATTAATGATATTTTGGTGAACACCAAGTCAAAGGAGGAAGACATGGATCATTTGGATATTATCCTTTAAAAATTGAGAGAATTTTTTGTATGGTATGCTTTCCAATTATGAGTTTTGGATCTATAAAGTGAATTTTCAGGGGAATTTATATTTGAGAGGGGAGACATAGTTGATGTATAAAAGATACAGGTGGTATGTATTAGGAGAATACAAGAAATAAGTTTGATATCTAAATCTTCTTGGGTTCACTGTTATTACAAGAGATTCAATTAGGACTTAACCAAGATTTCATCTTTGATGAAAACTTTAACCTATAATGGTGAAATGTTTGACAAGAATGAAAATTCCTAGAGATAATTTGATGAATTGAAGGTGAGGTTGGATTCATCCCTATTTTGATTCTTTTGGAACAATGTTTGGGTTATTATGTTTTACTTGATTCTTATGGTATAGGTTTAGGGTGTGTATTGATGAAGGGGAAATATGTGTTGGCTTATGGATCTCACAATTTATTCACCTTTTAGAAGAACTACCCAAACCATGATCTTGAGTTGGCTGAGGTTAGGAATGAACTCAAAAATCGGCAGAACTTTATCTTTGGGAAGCAGTTTATAGTGTATTATGATCATAAGAGCATGGAGTATGTTTTCAATCAGAGGGATATGAACTTGTGACAGAGGCTCTAGGTTAAACATCTCCAGACTTTTCATTTTTATCTTTCTTATACTCCCATGAAAGGAAATTTAGTCAATGAATCATTGAGCATGAAATTTCGGGCTTAGGCCTTCATTGAGTTAGTGGAGGAGTGGTATTTGATTATTTTGTTCACTAAGATGATCTTGGGAGTAGAAGAGGCTGGTGGGGAGTGGTATTTATCATCGGTTAAGAATGAATCATCATTTTTTGATTGGGTTCAGCGTGAACAAGTTTCATACATTGATTTCTTACACATTATTAAAAACCATAATGGGTGGGGGGGACCATGGGTGAGTGGACTTGGTCTCTCTGTGGAACTTTGTGTTACTAAAGTAGGTTAGTTGTTCTAATTTCTCTAAGGTAGGAGTTTATGGATAGTGGAAACTATTCTTTAGGTTATTACACCTTGGGACTAACAATATGTATAATGATATGATACATTAGTATTGGTGGATGAGGATGCGGCATTAAATTGTAGTTTTTGTGTTGTGGAACCTTAACTTTCAGAGAATTAAGGTGTAACACGGAAGACCAAGGGGTTTTTTGAAACCATTACCTATTCTTATATGGAAGTGGGATGAGATTTCTGTGGAATTTTTCATTATTTTACTGTAGAATCCTAGTGGGAATGATTCTATTTGGGCTATCATTGATCAATTCATGAAATTAGCACATTTCATCCCTATCAAGGAGATGATGAAGCTTGAGCTACTTGGAAAGTTGTATTTCTATAAGGTGGTTAGACTTCATGTGGTTACCTCTAAAATTGTTTCAGATAGGGACCTATGGTTCACATATGGGATCTGGAAGGTTTCACAAGATTGTGTGGGTTCCCATTAAATATTGAGTACGACATATCATTATCAGATGATTGGAAATATAGAGATAGATATTTGGGTTCTCGAGGATATTATACGACTATGTATACTCAAATTTTTTGGTTCTTGGGAATTAATCTTCATATTGATGAATTTTACAAAAAAATACCTATTAGGACTAAATTAAGAAGAACCATTTTGATGTGTTTTATGGGAATCCATGATGATCTCCCTTGTGTTGGGAAGATTTTTGAGAGAGGTCCTTGGTTGGGTCATGTCTTGTTCAGGAAATGATGGACAAGGTACAATTGATTTGGAAGAGATTTTTCACGAAATAGAGTGATAAGAAATCCTATGTATAATTTTATTATTGGCCATTGGAGTTTGAGGTTTGTGATCAAGTTCAGAGTTTCGCCTCCCATGGGACATTGTCAGTTAGGTATGTAGGGTATGTTGGCATCAAGTTTTTTTGCCTCTTTGATATTGTTGGATGAATTGGAAAGGTAGTGTATTAGTAGGAATTACTGTCTCATTTGACTTAAACTCACAATGTGTTCCATGTTTCCTAGATAAATAAGTATAAACCAAATTCTTCCCATGGGATTTAATGGGAGTATGTTTATCTTGATACCCAAACCACTGTGTTCAAGAAACCATTTCAGATTATGGATCACCAAAAGGGTACTTCATGGTAAAAAAACTCCCTTGGTTTAGGTAGTATGATAGTAAAAGTGGGATAAACATGAGACATAAGAGTAGAAATTACTGATGAGGTAGTACTGGAATTCTATTTTTGCAAGTCCAGGATATTGAGGGCTTTCTGTAAACAAAAATCTTATATAGTGAGGAGAATTGTAACATCTCGAGTAAAAATTTATAATATTTTAAATGTTTAAAAGTGTGTTTTAAGGTTCAATGGGTTTAGATAAATTTTTGTGTGTTTCTATAGAACTAGAGATGATACTTCATATAAGACCATTTTATATTGTAAATGTGGATTTAATGATGTAAATTTGTCACTAGGACCAAGCCATGAAACAATTTATGGAACAAGAATCTAACAAGCCATAAAATATCTTTTAACACCATAAATTACCTTTTTACATCATAAGATCTACCGTTAATCCATCAAATAATCAATCATGGTAAATTTACCTCAAGGCAATTTTTTTTTCTTCATGTATGGGTTATGGAATATTTTCACCATAAATAAAGTCCTTTCACCATAAATTGTTTCACTACTTCTCTCCATAAGAGTTCCACTACACAATTTTATATCTCTTGCATGGTTTCACTACTTCTCCCTAGTAAGAGGCCTTTTGGCTTCATCATTTCCATTAGTCATGGCAGTGATGTCAACTATGTTTTTACATAATATTGTGATTGTTTTTTTTCTATCTATCCTTTTCATTTTCCCCATGTGCACTGTCATTCAGAGGCCAATATTCTGATATCCAATCTCCATTTTAATAGGCTACTAGGTTTCCTCTGTTTTTGAGGTATGTGTCTCTATAAAAATGGTTAAATCATGAATTTCTTTATGTTTATATGAATTAATTTGGGTCATATAATGAAATTGTTTTTTTGTGATTGTGTTGGTTTAACTCGAATAGATACATGTTTTTAAATGGGATTTTTTTTAAAAAGGATTTGTGTACACCAAGTGTATGGTTAAATCCTTTAAATGATGGGTTTAGTTGTTGAAAGGGTTTTCATTTCTTGAAGAAGAAAGGATTTGGTGTGAAAATGATTTATTAAATACGAGCATGGTTTTAAATGGATTTTTACAGACTTATCAAATTAAGAATACTTAGGTGAATCAGTATATATAATTTTCCCTATTTGAGTGTATAATTCAACAAGAGGTTTTTTGTCACTTTAGTTTGTGTTATTTGACTAGAGGATATATTTGTTAGATCCAAATTAGGTTGGGATTGTGCATTTTCTTTTATGTATAGCATGCATACCCATAGGTTATAACCCAAATGGCATGTTTTTTCATTTATGATTTGTTTATCACATTACAGTATATTTCATTTTTATTTTATCACATAATTACTTATAGTATCTCCATGGTTGGGTTTGATAATTCTTTCATACTATATTTTATGTACTTGAGATATTCTTATATTTGTTCAATATGGTATGTTTTTATGAAAACATTAGGATTATTTACAAAATGAAGTTTTTATTAACAATCATTGTAAACACGATTTTTGTAAAGCTAGAGAAAATGTATACTTGATATTAGAACATGCATAGAATAATTGTTGAAATCCTATCAGGCATTGTGCTCACACACTATTTCTTACTTTTGGAAGATGTAAATGTTTTTTTGTAAGCCTCTGGTAAATTAAGGGGCATTATATAGCATTCTAGATTTCTCTTGTTGTTATCATCTTCATAGAAAGATGATGTGGTGGGAGAAAATAGTCATAAGGATAATTTTATTGTTTTTTCTTCTAGTTTATCTTGATTATGTTGTTGTTTTATATCTCATGGATATATATGTTTCTTCCAATTTATACCTTATTGGTTTCCATTTTCAATTTTATATATGAGATATGTTTCTTTTTTTACTTACCTATGTAGAGGATTATCTTGGGAGGCTTGTCTAGTTGACTTGGGGTGGGTCATTATAATATTGATAATTTAATACTCTTTTCATTGATTTATATTGTTTCTTCATGAAATTATTTCTTCCATTCTTGGGTTATCCCACTATAATATTTTATTATATGGTATTTTCAAACCCTATTTCAGAAAATGGGGTTTTAATAAAAATAAATTTTTTGTTACACCTTTTACAATGTGAGATTTGAACAAATGTATTTTAAAAATAATAAAATGAGTTTTTATTTAAACTTTCATATATTTTTCTTCCTCTCCTCATTTCTCCATGATAAAAATTATGTAATTTTAAATCACCATTATTGGACATTATTTTTAAAATCATAGTTTTTCAAAATATTTCATATCATCTTTTTAAAATTTACCTTTGATAGTGGAATGTAAATTCTTATTTTATGTCAATGTTAATTTTTTTTCTAAAAGATACTTTAAATTTTCATTAATAATTCCCTTTTTATTATCAAAAGTATTTACCCTAATAAAATTTATATTCCCTAATTTATTATCTAATATATATATATATATGCGTTATCTGTTGGGGGATTGAACTCATGATATCTAACAATTTGATTCTTGATCCCTCTTTTTGTGACATCGTTTGAAGATTTATTTTTGAAAGGATTATTTTCATATATGTCAATATTCTTCTATGTTTCCATTATTACTTTGGTGTTATATTATTTTTAAAGAATCCAACTTATTTCTATAGATGTACTATCAATAAGTTCTTTTGGTAATTATTTATACACATACTCATTGCTCTATATGGTGTAAATTTCATTTTGTTATTCATAACTCAGATTATATGATGTTCACCTTAAATGAATATTATTCTATTAACATGGGTAAAAGTATTTGAATTCTTTATATTGTTATTCCAATTAGGATGATTATTTTTAAGTTGAATATGTAATATTTAACCATACAACTTCTTTTTTTGGATGTTTTATGGCCTTTTTATCCATTTTGTTGACATTGGGAAAAGTGTTGCATACTGTATATTGTTATTCTAATATGGATGATTGGTGGAAATATTTTTAAGTATTTATTGACAATACACCTTATTTACTGGGATAATTTATGATTATGTTATCCATTTTATTAACATGGGTAAAATTATTTAAATTATTTATGATTATTAACTACTAGGAAATATTGATCACGTATTGATATTAAGTATTCTTGATTACAAGGAAAACTATGTTTTTTTCAGTAAGAGGTTCCTAAGAAAATGATAAGAAAAGTATTATTAAAACTTTTAACAAATTACTTATACCTAATTAGGTGATAGATGGGCCCATAAATATATATCCCATTAATACATTTGTATGTTTCATGATTCAAAATTAGATTGGGTATTTTTGGTATGCCTTCCGGCTTCTGTATGATTTCTTAACAGCTATCTTGATGGAATGTAAGAATTTGGTCATGTGGCCTCGAAAGCTAGTTTTTATGTATGGTATTATTAATTCCATCAGTATGAGATCTTAATTACTGATATCAATGATTTAATTTATTATGGTGGACATAATATTATCTCAGTTTCAAGTTGATTATAGATTTATATTGTTTAGAAATTCCCACCATAACATTTATGTCATGTTAATATTGTGACTACTACACTTATATGTTCCCTTTACTGTGAATTTTATCTCACAACGTCCATAAGTTTCCATTACCCAGGTTATGAAGGAAATTAGTACATGGTACATGATTATAAGGAAAACATGTTTCAAAGAATTTATGGGAGATGTTTAAGAATTATTATGAGTTTAGTAGTATAAGGCCCCAGCCTTAAACATTACTTATTGTTGAATTAAATGAATAATTCACATTGAGGATCTTTTCAGTTTTAGAGTTTTAGATAATTAGATCTTAAATCATGAATTACATTCCACATTTTAACAAAGTGGTTACATAAAATATAGTATTAGTTTTTTCCCATCAACGGAAACATATTTAAAATAAAACATGGATTCTTTCTTGACACTTCCTTGACACTATCATCATATCATGCGCCTTTCCCTTGACCTGTGAAAAACATTTCAAAAACTTGGGATGAGCATAAAAAGCTCAGTAAGGGATATAAAAGTATGAAAAGAAAACATTAGTCCATGTATGAAATCCTACATTACTCATAAAACATAAAAATTTTAACATACCTCATCAAATCATGAATAAATCATAGAAACCATAAGACATAAAGGTAACTTGAGGCATTCATAACATTATAACGTAGGGAGTAACCCTCTTGGTTACGTTTGGAATACCCATCACAGTATATCCCCTAAATCTCTTTGGAGAAACCTTAAAGTTTAACTCCTTCATGTTACCCAAAGCATTGGAGAGCTATATCGGGATCACCTGCCCTTAGTTTATCAAGGAACCACCCGTCTTCATAATAATTCCCAAGAACCATAACATAATAGTATCACATAAAACATGCATAAAGGAAACATAACATTTCCACATTTCAATCACAAGATATCAATACAACACATTGATATAATAAAAACATTATGAAAACTATTTTCAATACCAAAATAAAATAAAAGTAAAACATGGTATTTATTTTTCATTTAAAAAAAGTATCGCTTGTAGAGGAAGACGAAACTCAAATAATAGTCACGGTGGCGGAGAAGTCGTTGTTGCTGCATACGTACGACAAAAACAAAACATTCCCTTTTTTCATTTAGTAAACGCTTCATATAAAAAGATTCCTTTTGAGTAAATGTAAAATTCAAAGGGGTTTATACACCGTATAAAATAAAGTTGTGTATAAAACATAATATGCCTCAATGAAAGGAGATTGAGACGAAGTCCCATACAAAGATGGTATCCCTAGAATATGGATAAATCAATTACATGATTATGTGTGACAAACGAATACACCAAATATAAGTGGATATTAAGTGTAAAACAATCATAGGTTATTCAAACATATTCATAGAATGACATATTCAAGGAGTACAAGTTTATCCCAAAGAATCAAAATTGGGTTAAGAAGTTCCCTTACAAAAATTCGACAACCTAACGATGTCACTTCAAAATTCAGAAAATGAGTTGATGAGAGATAAAAAGGGTATCTCATCACTTGGACATAAAATTTACATCAAATATGATATATAAGAACATATCCCAACATAATAGTATTTGAATTAAAAGACATAACAAAAGAATTCTTTTAAAAAGAGGATGGTGAAAGGTTCCCTTACCGACTTGGGTAACTTTCTAAACGTACACCCCATTGAAGAAGGGTCATACAATGAATATGTAAATACCCATAATTGAAATGATATTACACAAAGAGTATAATAATGGTCATTACATACACAAATCAAAGGAACTAGTGTCAAATTTAGCATAAATCTCATGGGAATAAAAGTGAGATGAAAAATCCCTTACGAAAACTCGACAGCCTAATGGCGCCACTTAAAACTTACAAAAATGGATTGATGAGATAAAATAGGGTCTTTAATCATATTAAAATAAAATTTACAG
This sequence comes from Viscum album, assembly GCA_963277665.1. Lineage (NCBI taxonomy): Eukaryota > Viridiplantae > Streptophyta > Magnoliopsida > Santalales > Viscaceae > Viscum > Viscum album. Next base: position 1,286,809,005 of record OY728140.1, read on the forward strand.
CAAGAGTAATATAAAATAACATCCCCCCAACATAACAATGAGGAGATAAAAAGAAGTGACATAAAGGAGAGTACTTAAAAAGAAAGAGAGAGGTTGGATCTCTTACGAAAATTCAGCAGCCTAACGGCGCCAATCAAATCTTCCAAAATGGATTGATGGGAGAAAATAGGGTCTATCATCATATGAACATAAAAATTATAGTAGGAGTAATATAAAATATCATCCCAATCATAAGAAAGATGAGCTTAAAATTAATGACATAAAAGAGTGTACTTAAAAAGAAAGAGAGGGGTATGATCCCTTACCTCGTGTCCGACATGAATTGATCGTTCTTTAATCTCCTGAAGAATAAAATTTGGTCAATTTATAATTTCTTAATGACCTACTTTAAAGATTATAATTCAGTTAATATCACATATTATAAGGTTATAATAATTGGTTAAGAAAGTGAGTTCATATCAGACGTTTTTGTCGATGTTCTGTACATGAGTAAAAATCAAACTTGTTGGAAAAGAATTTTCCATGTAGTTATAGGTAAATCATATCCAGAATAGTATTGATGTTTTAAATTTCCTATATATCCAGTATATATTCATTTTATACTATTCCATAGCATTTGGAGATAAAAAATTAAAATCACCGTTCATGGAGACGGTAGGCCGTACGTACGCATGAATGCTACTTTCATTTTTTGTCATATTACTGGAATTAAAAAAAAAGAGATATATATATATTATAATTCAATAATTATATCCATAATTTAGATTTAATATATTAGATATATATCCATCATATATATGTACTTATAATAGTACATAACATTTGAAGATAAGAAATGAAATGTACCGTTCAAGGAGACGGTAAGCCGTACGTACGCATGAACGCTACTTTAATTTCTTTTTTTTTGTATTAAATGGAATTAAATAATAATGATATAAAGGTATATTATAATTACAGTATGATATCATATGTAATACCATTAATTCCATCCTTTATACGTCCCACATATGGCATTAATGAATCCAATGACTTTGAGGGGGCGGTAGTCCGCACTTCCCAAAATAAAGATATCGCGTTTACCCATAATGGAAACCATAAATGTATGACATAAATGAAAAATACAGAAGCTTATGGAAAACATAAACATATTATATATCATATATAAATATAGTGACATCTTAATGGCCACCTTTTAAGGTGTTAAAATAATATTGAACAATCATCGTTTCGTGAGGCAGTAATTCGCCATCCGCAGAAACAGTATGTTCTTTAACCATTAGACAGAGGTGTGTGAAAGTGTAGATCGAATAATTCTTATAACAACATCCTAGTATATTTAAGATACTGGTGTTGTTACAAAAAAAAGTAATAAAAATATTTTAGGGGTTTGGAGAAGAAAAAAAACAAAAGAACGCAAGGGAAGACGTTACCTTTAAATCAGGTAACTCTCTTTGATTTGAGCTCAAAGGCTTCCTTGGAAAGGATTCTGCCCAAAGTGAGGCTTCAATGATGAATAGAGGGATTTGGAGAGATGAAATGGGCAGGAATTGGCCGAGACAAAGTTTTGATAGGTGTGTGTAAAGTGGTAGAGGTGGGGGCCTTTTATAAGAGGAGAGGAGGGTCACTCTTGGAAAGTTATAAAATATTACTTTATTATAAAATGATTTTCGGATTTAAAAGGTCCCAAAAGGATATATTTCTAGGATAAGGTGATAAGGTTTCGAAATCCACCCATATAATAGGTTTTTGACAAGTGTAAGACTTAGATTTCACCCTATCTTCTCATTTTATTTGAATCGTTCATTTATGAGGTAATCACTGCATCATCACTGTGTCATAAATAAATTAATTTATTTAATGACTAAAATTTATAAAAAAATATCATGATGTAGGAAATATTTTTATATTTATAATGAATATTTATAGTCAAATATATGACTTATATAACCCCATGTAAAAATTGTTTTAGTAAAACAATACATGTTTGTGACATTTTAATTTAAACTTTAAATAATAAGGTATTTATGTCATTTTCCAACCAAAGTGGCTCCATGATCTCCCCAAGATGACCCATGGATTGTCTTGGTCGGATATGACTCATCCAATGAGGGTAGGACATGTGTCTAGCTCATTTCATATTATTAAAACATTATTTTTACCTTAAACTACACTAATTACAACTAATCGCGATTAAAACATAAAAGTTACTATTCACCAAAAAAATATTTTAATCCCATTGAACCACATTTTAATTCTTAATGAAAAAATGTATTTTAGATTTTTTAAATTTAAAACATAGAAGTGGTAAAATTTCATTTAAACGAAAAATCAGTTTTTTAAGTACCACTTAGTGGTTTCACTATTCATCAAAAATTGAAGTTTTCCAGAAAAATACCAAAAATTCACCCTAACCTATATTTGATATTCCAAATTCAAAAATTATGTCTATTTTAAAAAAATTCAAAACATATAAGTTACATTAATTAATTTAATAATTAATTCCCGTTGTCAGAGCAAATAGTGTGTTTTTATGAAATAATAATTATCAAAAGACTGACACTAGTTTAAGTCCAATTTCAAGATGAAATTAATTCCAACGACCACTATTAGATTAAATGGTAAAAATATATTCTAATTTCACTTTAAAACCAATTAAAAAGATAATATAATCATATAAATAAATTAGATAAAAAAGAGGTGTTGAATTAAAATACAACATTTTTCACTATTCATTAAAAAAATGAACTTTATCGGAAAAATACCAAATATTTACACAAAGTAAATTTTGATGTCCCGATTCTAAAGAAGAATTATATTTTGTCAAATATAACACATAACATTGTCAAAAAGTGGATTTAAAAGAGGTTCGCCATCAAAAGGCGATTAATCGACCTTTTAAAGAATATTAGAATGTTTACGGTTAAAATTGGATTCATTCGCATTTTTAATCCTCTAACATTTATTGTAAAAAGTAAAAATATTTGAAAAACATATATAATCATTTTGTAGTTAGTTATGTTTATTCCCGACATTACAACAGTTAGGCATTAACTACCATTTAAAATAATTTTATTTTATTATTAGAGTGCAACGTAAGATTCCCAAGAAACTCGTTGTTGCATATTGGGTATGCCATCGAGAATAGCGTCCCATTTAAAGTAATATTGATATTTTATTCACAAATATGGATAAATGTGAAAATTTCATATTCTTTATTTACCTGGGGTGTTACATCCTTCCCCCCTTTTGGGAATTTCATCCTCACAATTTTAAAATTGGGCTTGGAAACTTCATTGAAAATCCCACATCGAAACAAGAGTCAGTAAAACAATCACTTTAAAATAAAGAAATAGAAGTACAAAGGTCACCCGAGTTAACCCATACTAGGATTACATGTATGAAAACATGGACATCAAGGAAAAAAACAAAGGGTCATGTTCTGATGGAGAGTGATAGTAAACATGTCTAGGAGAAAGTTAACCATAAGAAAATCATAAAATTGTGATGGGTTAAATGGTATTTGATTCCCCAATAGGAAAAGTTAATAGGAAATATTTTTGTTTTAAGTTACTCTTCATTGAGGAATTTATTTTTTGAGCTTTACTAAATCATAATGAAACATACTCGTCACGTAGACTTTCAACTTTTACTAGATTCCTTAATCAAAATCATATTTTCTCCAAAAGATGAGAATTTAGGAAGACTTGTTCGCATTAAGAGTACTATAATCAACTTCTTGAGAATCACCTAATCCAAAAAAGAGAAATATATATTTCCCATGTCTTTAGAAAAAATCTAAAACCAACATTTTTAGTATGAGATCAGATAATCCACAAAAGTATAATCCTTTATAAAAAGAAAATCTATTCTTAATCTCCAAAAATTTTCCAAAAAAACCCAAAGTTCAACGAAGACCATTCGATAAACAATTGTCCATAAAATTCTTCAAAGTAAACAAAACTAAGATTGAAACCCAAATATTTGAAAAATTTAATCACATAGTCTTCCAAGGTACAAATTAACTTTTATCTCTAAATAACATCAGTTGCTCTTAGATTCTTATATTCAAAAGCAATTAACCTAATCACATATCCTCCATGATAGGTTAATCATTTCCATAGATAACCCAAAATAAGATTAATCTTGATTCCTAAAATCATCTAACTAAAAAGAATTAGTCAAACTAACAAAGGACTTCACGTAGTCCAGTGGTAGGCGATAAATACCAGTCTCACTTTGGTTGTGGGTTCGATTTGCACAGCTTTGTCCGACGCGACGGGTTGTCACACGGTCTGCGTGTTGTCCTTTTTCCAAAACTATATAATTATTAAAACATTCCCCAAAACGAGATAAAATCTTCAAAAATAATCATAACATATTTTAACCTCAATTTTATCTCATGCCTTTAATTTTCCATCATAATATATAATAACCCATAATTACCTAAAAAGTAAGGATCATATAAACCCTAATGGTTACCTTTATAATTATTGCCTGAACTTCCACATCGATTGGTCATCTCGTACATGATGCATTACAGAAAATACCAAGGTACAAGTGGTTGATCCTGACTCCTTGATAGTTGGTTTAGAACAACCACGAGTTTCCTCATTGAATCCCCCATTTCATCCAGTCTCTTAATCAGAGAACCACCACAGTTTCCTTCAAACCTATTGTCACTTTGGTGCCTGCTAGATCCATCCATTCACTAAAAACAGAAATGTCAGTATGAGTATATCAACAAAACCATCATGTACTAATGAGGAAGATAAACACTAAGATATACTAACTCATTCACTTTATCTAAAACTAGGACTCTTTCTGAAATCCTAACCATTATGGTAATGTCACGTATTCCTAGAGAATACCATAACCTCTAAAATTATGTAAACCAACCCTTGATACCAATTATAAGTCCCCGGCCTTAAACATTACTTATTGTTGAATTAAATGAATAATTCACATTGAGGATCATTTCAGGTTTAGATTTTTAGAGAATGAGATCATAAATCATGAATTACATTCCACATTTAAACAAAGTGGTAACATAAAAGATAGTATTCATTTTTTCCCATCAACAGAAACATATTTAAAATAAAACATGGATTATTTCTTGACACTTCCTTGACAATATCATCATATCATGCACCTTTCCCTTGACCTGTGAAAAAAATTTAAAAAACTAGGGATGAGCATAAAAAGCTCAGTAAGGGATATAAAAGTATGAAAAGAAAACATTAGTCCATGTATGAAATCATAATTTACTCATAAAACATAAGCATTTTAACATACCTCATCAAATCATGAATAGATCATAGAAATAATAAGACATAAAGGTAACTTGAGGCATTCATAACATTATTACGTAGGGAGTAACCGTCTTGGTTACGTTTGGAATACCCGTCACAGTATATCCCCTAAATATATTCGGGGAAACCTTAACGTTTAACTCCTTCACGTTACCCAATTCATTGGAGAGCTATATCGGGCTAACCCGCCCTTAGATTATCAAGGAACAACCCGTCTTCATAATAATTCCCAAGAACCATAACATAATCGTATCACATAAAACATGCATAAAGGAAACATAACATTTCCACATATCAATCGCAAGATATCAATACAACACATTGATATAATAAAAACATTATGAAAACCATTTTCAATACCAAAATAAAAGAAATGTAAAACATTGTATTTATTTTTCATTTAAAAAATATGGCTTATAGAGGAAGCCGAAACTCAAATAATGGTCACGGCGGTGGAGAAGTCGTTGTTGCCGCATACGTACGACAAAAACAAAACATTCTCTTTTGTCGTTTAGTAAACGCTTCATATAAAAAGATTCCTTTTGAGTAAACTTAAAAGTCAAAGGGGTTTAAAACTGTATAAAATAAAGTTGTGTGTAAAACATAATATGCCTCAATGAAAAGAGATTGAGATGAAGTCCCATACAAAGATGGTATCCTTGGATTAAGGATAAATCAATTACATAATTATGTGTGACAAACGAATACACAAAATATAAGTGGATATCAAGTGTAAAACAATCAGAGGATATTCACACATATTCATAGAACGACATATTCAAGGAGTACAAGTTTATCCCAAAGAATCAAAATTGGGTTAAGAAGTTCCCTTACAAAAATTCGACAGCCTAACGACGTCACTTCAAAATTCAGAAAATGAGTTGATGTGAGATAAAAAGGGTATCTCATCACTTGGACATAAACTTTACATCAATAAGGATATATAAGAACATATCCCAACATAATAGTATGTGAATTAAAAGACATAACAAAATAAGTCTTTTAAAAAGAAGAGGGTGAAAGGTTCCCTTACCGACTTGGGTAACTTTCAAAACGTACACCCCATTGAAGAAGGGCCGTACAATGAATATGTAAATACCCATAAATGAAATGATATTACACAAAGAGTATAATAATGGGCATTACATACAACACTCAAAGGAACTAGTGGCAAATGTAGCATAAATCTCACGGGAATAAAAGTGAGATGAAAAATCCCTTACGAAAACTCGGCAGCCTAACGGCGCCACTTAAAACTTCCAAAAATGGATTGATTAGATAAAATAGGGTCTCTCATAATATTAAAATAAAATGTACAGAAATAGGAATATAAAATAACATCCCCCAACATAACAAATATGATCTTAAAAGAAGTGACATAAAGGAGAGTACTTAAAAAGAAAGAGAGAGGTTGGATCTCTTACGAAAATTCAGCAGCCTAACGACGCCAATCAAATCTTCCAAAATGGATTGATGAGAGAAAATAGGGTCTCTCATAATATGAACATAAAACGTACAGTACAATTAATATAAAAGAACATCCCAATAATAAGAAATATGAGCTTAAAAGTAATGACATAAAAGAGTGTACTTAAAAAGAAAGAGAGGGGTAGGATCCCTTACCCCATGTCCGACATGACTCGATCGTTATTTAATCTCCTGAATAATAAAATTTGGTCAATTTATAACTTATTAAGTACATACTTTAAAGATTATAATTCAGTTAATATCACATATTATAAGGTTATAATAATTTGTTAATAAAGTGAGTTCATATCAGACGTTTTTGTCGATGTTCGGTACTTGAGTAAAAATCGAACTTGTTGGAAAATAATTTTCCATGTAGTTATAGGCACATCATATCCAGAATAGTATTTATGTTATAAATATCATATATATCCAGTATATATTCATTTTATACTATTCCATAGAATTTGTAGATAAAAAATTAAAAGCACCGTTCATGGAGACGGTAGGCCGTACGTACGCATGAACACTACTTTCATTTTTTGTCATATTAATGGAATTAAAAAAAATGAGAGATATATATATTATAATTCCAGAATGATATCCATAATTTAGATGTAATATATTACATATATACATCCATTATATATATGTACTTATAATAGTACATAACATTTGGAGATAAGAAAAGAAATGTACCGTTCATGGAGACGGTAAGCCGTACGTACGCATGAACACTACTTTCATTTCTTTTTTTTGTATTCAATGGAATTAAATAATAATTATATAAAGGTATATTATAATTCAAGTAGGATATCATATGTAATACCATTAATTCCATCCTTTATACATCCCACATATGGCATTAACGAATCAAATCATTTTGAGGGGGCGGTAGTCCGCACTTCCTAAAATGAAGATATCACGTTTACCCATAATGGAAACCATAAAGGTATTCCATAAATGAAAAATACAGAAGATTAATGAAAACATAAACATATTATATACCATATATAAATATAGTGAAATATTAATGGCCACCTTTGAAGGTGTTAAAATAATATTGAACAATCATCGTTTCGTGAGGCAGTAATTCGCCATCTGCAGAAACAATATGTTCTTTAACCATTAGACAGAGGTGTGTGAATGTGTAGCTCGAATCCTTCTTATAACAACATACTAGTATATTTAATATACTGGTGTTGTTACAAAAAAGTAATAAAAAGAGTTTAGGGGTTTGGAGAAGAAAAACAAAACAAAAGAACACAAGGGAAGACATTACCTTTAAATCGGGTAACACTCTTTGATTTGAGCTCAAAGGATTCCTTGGAAAGGATTCTGACCAAAGTGAGGATTCAATGATGAAGAGAGGGATGTGGATAGATGAAATGGTCAGGGGTTGGCTGAGCCAAAGGCTTGATAGGTGTGTGTAAAGTGGTAGAGGTGGGGGCCTTTTATAAGAGGAGAGGAGGGGCACTCTTGGAAAGTTATAAAATATTACTTTATTATAAAATGATTTTCGGATTTAAAATGTCCCAAAAGGATATATTTCTAGGCTAAGGTGATAAGGTTTTTCAATACACCCATCCAATAGGTTTTTTACAAGTGTATGATTTATATTTCACCCTATCTTCTCCTTTTATTTAAATCGTTTATTTATGAGGTAATCACTGCATCATCACTGTGTCATAAATAAATTAATTTATTTAATGTCTAACAATTATAAAAAAATATCATGATGTAGTAAATCTTTTATTATTTCTAATGAATATTTATAGTCAAAGATATGACTAATATAACCCCATGTAAAAATCTTTTTATTAAAACAACACATGTTTGTGTCATTTTAATTTTAACTTTAAATAAAAAGGTATTTATGTCATTTTCCAACCAAAGTGGCTCCATGGAGTCCTAAAGTTGACTCATGGATTGTATTGGTCGGCCATGACTCATCCAATCAGGGTAAGACATGTTTCTAGGTCATTTCATATTATTAAAACATTATTTTTATCCTAAACTACACTAATTACCACTAATCGCGATTAAAACTTAAAAGTTACTATTCACCAAAAAATATTTTAATCCCATTGAACCACATTTTACTTTTTAATGACAACCACGTATGTCGGATTTTTTAAATTCAAAACATAGAGGTGGTAAAATTTCATTTAAATGAAAAATCAGTTTTTTAAGTACCACTTAGTGGTTTCACTATTCATCAAAAATTGAAGTTTTCCATAAAAATACCAAAAATTCACCCTAAGCTATATTTGATATTCCGAATTCAAAAATTATTTCTATTTTACAAAATAAAAAACATATACGTTACATTAATTAATTTAATAATGAATTTCCGTTGTCCGAGCAAATAGCGTGTTTTTATGAAATAATAAGTATCAAAAGATTGACACTAGTTTAAGTCCAATTGAAAGATGAAATTAATTCCAACGACCACTATTGGATTAAATAGTAAAAATATATTCTAATTTTACTTTAAAACCAATTCAAAAGATAATCTAATCATATAAATAAATTTGATTAAAAATAGGTTTTGAATTAAAATACAATATTTTTCACTATTCATTAAAAAATGAACTTTATCGGAAAAATACAAAAAATTTATACAAAGTAAATTTTGATGTCCTGATTCTAAATAAGAATTTTATTTTTTTCAAGTATAACACATAAAATTTTCAAAAAGAGGATTTAAAAGAGGTTCACCATCAAAAGGCGGTAAATCGACCTTTTAAAGAATATTAGAATGTTTACGCTTAAAATTGGATTCATTCACATCTTTAATCCTATAACATTTATTGTAAAAAGTAAAAATATTTGACAAAAATATATAATCATTTTGTAGTTTGTTCTTTTCATACCCTCCATTACAACAGCTAGGTGTTAACTTCCATTTAAGATAATATTATTTTATTGTTAGAGTGAAACGTAAGATTCCCAAGAAACTCGTTGTTGCATATTGGGTACGCCATCGAGCATAGAATCCCCTTCAAAGTAATATTAATATTTTATTCACAAATATGGATAAATGTGAAAATGTCATATTATTTTTTTACATCGGGTGTTACAAGTAGTTTCTTATTTATAATTAAAAAATTACACTATTTGATAAAGACAACATCTTTATTAGTTAATAATGTTTCTTAATTATATAAATCTCTAAAACTAAAAATATTCTTTTTATGTAAGATATTATATAATCATTATTGATTTTTTAATTATAGATTGTTATATATAGGCTTTTACCGCTAGTATCAATGAAATTATATAAAGTAACATTCTATATGTATTGAAAATAGGAGTGTGGGTCTGAGGCGTTAATGTTAGAAACAAAGGAACATATTAAAAAACTTTATAGGTTAGTTTTTTTAGTATTAACTAATGGTTGAAAATTTATGGTGGATAAAAGTTTAAATTTTATAAATAATCCTTGGAAATAGTATATTATTTTATGCTAAGGTAATAATTAACAGTTTTTTGTGTATTAGGATAATAAAACATAAGTGAAACCACGAGAACATCTATATGTAGTAGTTAATATCCAGATGTTTTTTAAATTATAGATTTTATGGTTTTCCTAGAAGTGCATCCCTTTTTAGATACTAAAAAGTGAACTTGACTATGGAATAGATGAACCTAGGGATAATCTTACAGAAAAGGGTTAGTTGGCCATTAACAAAAACATAAATATGATGCATAATGAGTGGGACTAAGATTACACTCCTAGAGAGACACTCCCAAGATATATTATTTGATTAATCAAATTCTCTTTACAATCAATTATGAATAATCTAATATTTATGTTAACTAATTTGGTTAGAGAACCTAATAGAAAAATGGCTATAGATAACCAATCATTAAACAAAAAGAGTCACAAGTTCATCCAAATGAATCATATATTTAAAAAATGGTGTCATAAGGGAAGAACTATTCAGATTGGTGTTTTCACATATCTATATTTTGGATATCATCATAACATTTTTGGTTTTAGTATTTGGTTAAAACATGATCAAAAAAATGAATATGAAAAATTATGTACCTGGAAACAACTATATCTTATTACCAGATAAGGGAGCATACTAATATAGTTGAGAACATAATTATGAACCTATTTCTTTGAAATAATTTACCCAGCAAGCTCTATCAGAAGAGAACCCATGACTATTTATACATTTAGTTTTTTTCACTAGTGAGTGATATTTATTAATGATATTCTAGTATATTCTAAACATTATTAGATTTTTTAGAAACACCTAATGAATTTTCTCTAATAATATTATTTTTATTTAATGTATTGGAAAAATGCATTAAATGGTTTCAATATCCATGAAATGTGATTTTATGATAACATTAAATTTTTCTGATAACTATTGGAGAATACATGATTGGGGGATGGATAAATTTTGACTTAATTTATGCTTGATGTTGAGATAATAAAGCATTGATTTATTTTAAGTGAAGAAAGTTCAACAGTAATTGGTTACCTTGGGATTGATAATTGAATAATGATATTTTTATAGAAGTACAAATCATTTTTGTGATTATGATATATAGTGACTCATGTGTGACATTATGATATAGTGGTTAATACCATTTGATTATTAAATATGAAATTATTTTTCTAAGGAATAAATAATCTCATTATTGTTTAATGTATTAGAGATTCAAATAGGTTTTTGGAGTTCTATGTTATTGAGAGTATATGATTAGGGTATATATGGGTATATGATTATAAGAATGATTAATCTTTATTGAGGAATGGTAATTTGTATTTTGATAGGATTTTATTTCAATGATTATTGGGTATATAATATTTTAAGAAAGATATTGGTAATTTGGGATGTTTATTTTAAATAATAGGATAATACGTATGAGGGAAAATAACTCAAAGTAACTTAGCCTGAACCAATAATGATATATGTTAAACTAAGACATATGGGTAAATTATATAATTGTGTCTATGGTGGTAATATGACTCACAATTATAAGGGAATGAAAGAAATATATAATAATCTTTTGGTTCAATTGAAAGAGAGTTGGGCATTATGCTTCTCAATGTACCAATCCAAGGGTCAATAACGGATAGAGTCACCAAAAACCACATGAACAAGTAAAATACTATGAAACTAATACTAATGAGTTATATAGTGAATTTTCCCTCTCAGGTTTCTAGTATCCTATGTCATGTAACGTTTCACCAACTTCTGGATATTGAGTTATAAAAACCGCTAGTGGTATGATTATCTATCTTTATAAAGATATTATAATTATTTTTCATATATATAAATCTCATTCAAAATCTTAAATAATCCCATGACCATATTATGGGGTATAGTTAGTCATGAGTTTCCTATAAAATTACTCTAATCATATGCATCAAATTGTGAGGATGTAATTTTTTACTTGGGGATAACATAGAAACATGAAATTTTAATATATAACTACCTATAAATAAGTCAACATGTTCAATAGATTACTCCACACACAACACTAAATGAAAACAAAATTATGATATGTTTAGATCATTAAAAACCTATCCATTGAATTAGTAGGAATTAGTTGGAGTAACAGACTTATGAAGTATTTGTATAGATAAAATAAATTATACTTTTAATATGAACTAAATTCAATTAGTTTACATAAAATTTTTAATAAGATCATTTTTTTGAAAATTAGTTTTATTAAAAATGGTCTCTTAGATGATACACATTCCTATTTTAGGAAAAATATGATTTGTAATAAATTATTTTTGATATCAATAATCGGTTAAAACTAATTTATTTTTTAAATTAAATGAAATAATAATAATATTTAATATTTGAAAATATAATTTTCCAAATAAAACAAGTTTTCATTATATGATTTTATTCATTTTTAATATAAATTTTGGAATTTGAAGTTAATAAAATTAACTTCCCTTATGAATTCCTTGTAAAAAATTGAATTAGTATGAAATATTGATCATTTTCTAAATATGTTGTTTATAGTCGAAAAATACAGTTTTCATGAAACTTTTAATTTGTTTGAATTTATCATTATATAAGAATGAACTATAAGATTAGAAAAATTTTATGTGGTCAAATATGAATTAATAGAATAAAAATATGCATTTTAAAATATTATTTTAACTTATAAATACTCTTTCCTACATTATTATTACTAATTAAAATGGAAATTTAATAAAAAACTACATTTTCTATTTTCTATGAATCAAGTATTTTCAAAGGATATTCAGTTTTGTATTTATTTTAAACCCTCATATCCATTATTTTTTAATAGTAAATTTATTTATATCATTAAAATCATCATCAATGATAATTTTATATTATATATAAATTTAATTATTAAATACTTTATTTCCCTAAAAACCATTTTTACACGATTATGTGTATTTATGTTAAATTTAACTTGTCACACCTTTTGAAAATTTACTATATTTTTTTTCTAAATTTGAAATTAGAAGTATCAAATTAGGTAAAAAATTTCAATCTCAATAATTATCAATAAAATCAATTACTAATGTGAGTAATTAATTACTAAGGAAAAGTAAATTAGTGTAAAAGACCAAAAGTAGAAAAAATACCATAAAACACTCAAATTTCTCTAAAAAAATTATTATTTCTGGTGATTTTGGACCTAAAAACATTTTCCTCTCCTATTTTTTAAATTTTTGGCCTTTTACACATGATTAGTAACCTTAAATTGTTGAAAGTGTAAGATTTTCTCACAAAACTATCCTTCCCTTTAATTAAAAGGGTAGAATCATCACCACTTCTAGGTGATACAAGGACATCGGGTTAAAGTGGTGTATTATATACCCATCATGAATTTTTCATGGGATACTTATATCATTATTTTAGGAATGAAGTTTTATTTGAATCTAAATTATTATCTATGGTTTATACCATTAAGTTTTATATTCTTCTTCAATGAAAGCTCAACTAGATTAAATCTAATTAAAAAATGGATATGAAAGAACTAAATGATTTATATATAAATTTTCCATAGAGGCTAGTTATATCTTGGATTTATTTCCCTAAAAACACTAATCAAATTTGCTTGAATTTTACACATGCTTACATGGAGGATAATCATATAGCTTTTATACTGTCAAAAAGTGTTATAGTGGAGGCAGGTTTAATGTGGTATTTTTTATTCATGATTTCTTATCTTCATTTTTATGCATATTCATGTGGTGAAATTAAGAAAAAACTTTTTCAAGCCCCATTTTAATTCCACTTATCTTACTTTTTATAATAATTTTTTAGGTCTAGGCTCTCTCAACTCCTGAACCTTTTTGGTAACTATAAAATTTATCAATGAAACAATTAAATTTAGATCCTCATATAACCTTATTCCACATTAAAAATATTTTATCCACCACTAGTTTCCATAATGACTTTATTTCCAAGGTGATATCTATGATAAATTCTAGTCCCTAACATGAGTATTATCAACTGGATAAATTTTTATCCATAATTATCTTCTTTATAATTTGTTATAGACACAATAATATAATTATATTAGTATAATTTATATACTATAATGTTACTATATTATGATTATTATCATTTTTTATTCATATACGACATCTATTAAGAAAAATGAAACCGTTGTTCATGCCTTGGGTGAACTACTGCCTCTACAATGCAACATGTTTTATTTTCCATCACCTCCTTACAAATATAGCTATAAGTATGGTATTAAAGGATAACAATTATTTTTTATTATATAATAGAGTTTCTATTATGACATATTTGATAACCTATTAATGTTTCTAATAATAAAATATAATTATTAATCCAATCACTTAAAATAAGCATACTAAGTGGATAATCTTTCATTCAAATTTTGGAATCATATCCTATTCATTACTTATTCTTATAATTCCTAATAATTATAAATATCATAATAATAAAATACAAATAAGGTCATTATGCATCTGGTATAATGATATTACAACTATAACATCTCATAATGATATATTAATCATGGAAGGTTAATGTTTGGGTTGGTTTTACCACCTAATTGAATAATATAGTTCATTTATGCTATATATAACCATGATAAGTTATTTACTAGTAAAATATGATATGAATAGGTTAATAATGTTCTTTTTTAATGTTATATCAAAATTTCATCTATCAATTTAGAAGACACCCTTCAATTATTAGGAATCACCGAAACAAACTTCTTATCAATTCCATATTTAAGGATAAATAATAAAATACACAGGAATAGATTTTTGAAAATATTAAATAATTATAAATAATCCATATATAAACCTTAAAAACTTTTTAATGAAACTTTTTTGTTGAAAAAATGAATGTGAACACCAATATTATGAAGCTAGTACAAACGAGAAAAAATATAAAAACCCGATGTCGAAAATTGGAAAACTTATTAATATTGATATATTTTTTTACAAAGGAGGTTAAAGTATGTTTGTGGAATTCATGACAAGAGGTAATGGTCTTCGATTCAAATTCTTCTATTTTTAACATGTTTGGTATTATGCACTAACTTTTATCTATGCAGTTATATGATACCTAATTGAGATATCATATCATGAATTATATTTTAATCTTGGTATTTTAATTTTAATTAAAAGTTATATTTTCAAGTGTTTTTTATTAAAGTGTTACTCAAGATATAAGTGTTTTCTTGGTCTCAATTATGATTCTTTGAGACATATAACATGTTATACACCATGTTTTATTTTTGGTGTTATATTTATTTACTATCCAATGAATTTTCTGTAATATTCTCCTAGTAATTCATTTTATGAAGTAATAAAAATAATTTTATCTTATTCAAATGTATTTTGACTCAAGTGTGACCACAGTAGTAAGAGATTATGGAAAACCATTATTTGTTTACTGAGTTATGATCATTTATTATAAATTATTTCATATAAGTTGGGTACATTTAGACCATTTGTTATATTATGTGTTATTATATCATTATTTACAATTTTAAAACATAAAACCCTTTTTTAATGTTTCGTTACTCCTATATTATGTTGCTCGTAAGGGATAGTAACAACTCAGGTATCCTTTCATTGAGTTGTATTATTTCATCATGAACTTATTTCTTCCATTATAGGTTTATCCCACCATAATATTTTATTATATTATATTTTATAATCCTATTTTATAAAATTCTATTTTAATGAAATTAAATTTTTTGTTACTCTTCTTAAAACGTGAGTTTTGAACAAAGGTAATTTTGAAAATAATAAAAAGGGGGTTTTCCTTTTAGTTTCATAAGTTTTTTCTCCCTATCATCATCTATACAAGGTAAACATTATTTACTTTAAATGATACTTTATAGGATATTATTATTAAAAGTAAATGTTTTTAAAATAATTCACGTTAACTTTTCAAAAGTTACATTTTATAGTGATATGAAAATTTTTATTTTACTTTAATATTATTTTTTTAAATATCTTTTAAATTCTCATTTATAATACAATTTTTATTTTAAAATTTATTTACCATTTTAGGGTTTATTTTTCATGATTTATCCTCTATTATATATTTGTTCACTTGGGTTATTGAACTCATATTAACAAACAATTTGATTCTTGATCCTTTATTTTGTGATACCATTCAAGGCTTTATTTTTTGAAAGGATAATTTTTGTCTTTGTTAACATCTTTTTATGTTTCCTTTGTTATATTGGGGTTATGTTATTTTGAAACCATCCACATTTTTTCCTTATATTTCTTATTATCTATTTATTCTATTATTAACTTATCTATTTGCTCATTTCTCTTTATGGTGTGAACATCCCATTTTTTTCAAAAATCAGATAGATGATGTTTACTAAGAATGAATTTTATTCTATTAACATAAGGAAATGTATTGGCATTCCATCTATAGTTATTATTATACAAATGATTATTGTAAAGTTGAATATGTATTTTTCAACCTTCCACCTTATTTATATGGATAGTTTATGATATTTTTATCCATTTTATTGACATGAGGAAAAGTGTTGATGTACCATATATTTTTATTATAATACAGATAATTGTTAGCAAGTTGACTATGTATTTTGTATCATCAACCTTATTTACTATGATGGTTTATGACCATGTTATAAATTTTATTTACATGTAGAAAATTATTTAAATGATTTATGATTATTAAATGCTAATATAAGTTGATCATGTATTGATATTATATATTCTTAATTAAGCATATAACCATGTTTTTATTCCATAAGATGTTACTTGTGGAATTTTAATAAAGTTAATTTTGACTCTTATGGTGAATGAATTATACTTAACTAGGTGATGGGTGGGCTCCAAAATTAAATAGAACCTTGATGTATCAATAGTTCTAATGATACAAAACAAGTTTATGTATTTGGTGTATGCCTTCCAAATTAAAAATGATGCCTCAAATATTGTCTTAATATAAATATGTTTCTTGGAACAAGGCATTGATAGTAATTTTTTGATGTCAAACTTTATACGTTACATTAGTATGAGATCATTAATATTGAAATCCAATTTATTTTTTTATTTTCATTGATATAACATACTCTCAGTTTCAAGTTGATTTTGTATTCATGTTGCTTAAATATTCCCAACATAATATTTATTCCATGTTTATGCCATAATTTCTTACGTTATATGTTTTCATTACTATGTATTTATTATCACCACATTCATAAGTTTCTATTCCCAAAATTATGATGAAAAGTATTACACAAGACACATTTTAAAGGAAAAAATGTGCGGTAGAATATATGGGAGATGTTGAAGTGTTATCATGTATTAAGTAGTTTTTTATATAAAAAATAAAAATATTCTATTAGTTGTGAAAGAAATGGGATTTATTAGCTTATGACGTGTCCTAATCCTATAAATATATATTCCTACAAATATACTTTAGATATAAGAAATTTATATAATGAATATTAATTTTATAAATATGGATGGTTATAAGCATTATTTAATAAAAAGTATCAAAGAAAGTTTGTAAAGTATGTATATATTAGCACCAAATCCGATTGTGTGGGTCTGGGGAATCACAATTGGTCTTATTCACCTACTAAATGATAAAAAACCAAAATTATATTTTCTTTCTCTAATAATTAAAGAATATAAAATATCATTTCTTTTATGATAATCAATTTCTCAGAAATTAACGGATCAAAAGATCTGTAAAAGGTTGGAGGTTGTTGATTCCTAAAAGAATCAATAACAACTTGCTCATTATTTACTGTGTTTTTGAGCTTAACATAGTTTAGGTTATTATTCATAACGTAACATAAAATTTCTATAATCTTTTGAAGTATTTATCCTATCCCATTTGGTTTCTCGTTGAATTTTTCACTGCATTATCTACCAAAATCATTGTTAAATTGGCCCCCTCTAGTTCTATCCACTGATTAAAACTGAAAGGGTTAGTGTGAGTATCAATAAACGATAAAAAGAGTAAGCAGTTATGCAATAAGGTAAATCAACATTAATATGTACTAAATTATAACACCTTTATTTCAACCTATGATTTTTTTGGTCCATTATATATCAATTTTAGTTCATCATTGGATGTTTTAAGTTATATACTATTATTTTACATAAACTAATCACCTAATATAAGTAAACCCCTATTTAACACTAACTGAATCACCCAAACCCACACTCTCATATCTGGTGTTAGAAATAAAAACTGTATGCATATTCTTTAACACCAAGTGAGATGAACCAAGAATGACACACATATAATTTATATCATTTCCTTATCTTAAATATTTCTTATAAAAAAATCACATAATCCTAGAACCAAAAGGTTTAGAGTCTTTTCATATTAGCATCATGATATTTTTATTTTACAATAATACATCAACATTTCCCACAAATAGTCTACTCGCATGATACCATTTTGAAACATAATACATAATAATCATCTTATTAACTTGAGGAATAAAAAAAATAAAGGGGTGATGTAAAATATGATGTATGGTTAAACATTAGAGATAATAATCAAAGGTCATAATTGAGAATAATATGATATTAGTTGTTTGAGAACATAATCAATGCACATGTTAATAGCATGAGAGAATAATACCCAATTAAACATATATCATAATCATGAGTTATGATATAAGGTATTTTAGCATAAAAAAATACATGAATAGAAGGGGTTTATAAATGTGAGTTAATAATATTTTAACATGAAATATAAATGATGCATAATATAGGAATATGGCATGAATATAAGAATATAACATGTATCAAGGTTAACCAGAATGACTTTCATCTCATAATGGACTATGATAAACACCTAAATATAATATATTAGTCTTGGGATTACCACATTTGTACCTTTTTGTAATTGGGTTAACCACTCATTTACCCTTTTGTTATTGGGATCACCACCCATTTACCTTTTTGGTATATGGATCACCACAATTTTACCCTTTTAGGATTGAGTTCACCACCCTAGTATCATTTTGGGTTTGGGATAACCACCCATGTGGCCTTTTGAGTTCATGAGATATTAAGAATTACTTAATGTATTTAAGGGATATATTAGTTCTACCCATAATATAATGATAATCCATATATATGTGTGCCAAAAGAATAAGAAAACATTCACAACTCAATCATCTCTCAATTAACTTGTGTGAAAGAAAGTCCTTTCAATAATATTTACATAAAAAATGTTCCTAATCCTTCCATAGATATGATTTGAATGGTAACATTAGATTATATCCCTATTGAATTATAATATATTTTAAATTATGTTGACATAGATGAAAACAATTATATAAGAGAATTAGGGTTTTTGAGAAAAATATGAATAAATATATTAACATTTTTATAAAATTTAATTAAAAAGAATTTTTTTTAAAAAAATAAGGATAATGAGAATTACTTTTCAAAAGTCATGAAAACATGAATAAGATTCTTCATTATTAAAAATGAATATCATAGTATGAAATGCGTTCTTGTGGAAAGAATTAAAAGGAATATTATTTTCACACTTTTGTAAAGAGATTCATAGTTAGTGAAAAAAAACTTACAAAAAACATTACAAAATGATTAATTTCGTACATAAAGTCAAATAGAATGAAAAATAACTTAACCAATCATATAATTAAATATAATAAAATCCAAAAATAGGAGATAAAGATAAGGATGATAATGATTGTCTACTAAAAAAAGATATAAGGTCAAATCCTCTTAGAAAAATACATTCTATCAAATTATGAACTAATGGGAGATAAAATGGTAAGAATAAATTCAAAACCCAAAAATATTTAGATGATAAGAAAATTTTAGGGGTTTTATAGAGAAATAACATAATATTACTCCTAATGAATTTTTAAACAAAAAAAAAACAATGATTTCAAAGTGATTCTGGAAAATAAACAGTTAGGAATTTTATAACATTTAAATCAATGAATATTGAATGATAAAACCTAAGATAAATTTTTGAATATCTTTAATATCATGATAATTATGATAAAAAATACTTGAATAGTATATGAACCATACAAAATAAAATAAGTGGTTAATATGAAGAATATCACAATAAAGGAAAATTGTTATGAGAAAACCTTAACTTTACTCCCAAAATCTATAAAAGTGATTTAACTTAATTGAAAATAAAAATAACTATCATAAAAAATATATTTAATAACCTAATTAATATTTACCAAGAATTGAGTGCTTATTTATAAATATATTTTATTTATCATATATATATTATTTTAAAAATGTTGTTATTCCTATTCATACCACTAAATTTAATTTTTAGGTTATAACAGTGATATCTAAATAATTATATTAATATTATAATGATGTTCATTAAAACTCAGTGTTGCATGTCACATATGCTATCAAACATAGTTTTCTTTTTTTTTTAAAACACAATGTGTTAAATTATTTATCCTATAAATAATTGCACTCTGAAAATTTGTATTAAAAATATTCATAAAAACATGTGAGGGTAATTCTATTTTATTCATTCATCCTGTTCCTAGGTTGCCTATTTGTGTATATACATTCACCATAGAACTTTGACCAGGTGATTCATCTTGTTGAATAGAACTTTATATATATAGTACAAGATTTTCAAAAGATTCTACTAATAGTAAAGTTCATTTTTCAGATGTGCTACCTGTTGATTCAATGCGTGTGAGAGATCTGGTATGTACTTCCCCAATATGGATACATGGAATACATAATACACTTGAGGAAGGGTTCTTGGGAGGGCTAGATGATAATCCAAAACTCCGATGAAATCAGGAATATAAAATGGGATGATGTTCCTAGGGATTAGCTTTCCCTTCTTCCTATATATCATGACTATATTCCATGGAGATATGTGGAGAAATAATTTATCTCTGACCTCAGACTCTAGGTTTCATCGATGATTTTTGTCATAGCTCTTCTATCAACTCTGAGAAGTCCTACTATGATGCTGAATTGTATTGAAATTTTCTACCATTTCCTTAACCATTTAATGTACCAATTACTTTCATTCATCAAATTCAATACATATATTCCCATTAATGTATTCATAAGGATCCATTTGGATTCTTGAGTGAAAGATATTATTGTATGAGAACTCAACCAAAGTAATTCATTGATCCCATCCTCCTTTGATGTCCATAGAACATGATATCAACATCTATTCAAGTGATTGAATAATATTCATAGATTTTCCATTAGTTTGGTGGTGATAAAATGTACTTAAGTTCAACTTATTATGTATACTATGTTAGAGGCTCTCCTAGAATATAGAGGTAAATCTTGGATCTCAATCATATCGATTGTAGTTTTCCATATAGCCTCAACACCTCTCTAATGTATATGTTTTCATGTTGATCAAGTGATAAATCCTATATTATTACAATGATGTAAAAAATATTTGTATAATGATCCACCACCACCCATATTCCATTGTTTCCTCTTTATGTATATGGAATAGTAATGAAATAGTCCAGGGTTATTTTTTTCATTCCAATATAGATATGGGCAATCGTTGCATCTTCCCCTTAAAATCATTCCTTTCATCCTTCACTTTCTAACATAAGAAACAATTTTATGTGTATTTTATGATATCTTTATTTATATTATCCGACTAATATTTATCTTAGATATCTCAATACATCTTTGTGATCTTTGTGTGGATAAAGAATGTAGAGCTATGTGCTTCATTAAAATACTCATTTATCTCATAATATGATGGTAAAAATAGTCATTAATCAAATTTTTAACACTTTATTCATCAATTTTATACTCTAAGGATTTACCTTTTCTTATGACTCCCAGTTGTTTTTGAATTTCTACATTATCTCTTTGAGTATCCTTTAACTTCTCTAGAAGGGATGGTTAAAAAAATATTCGAGGAAGGAATGATGATCTTACTTCCTTCAGGATGCCCATGTCCATTATTTTGAAGTGTAATAATATTGGATCATTCTTAATTCTCATCATTGATAATGTTTCTAGATCCACTTTACTTAAGTAATCATCCATTTTTTCTTTCCCAAGATGGTAATTTATTGAGTATTCATAGTCCTTGATCAGCTCTAACCATATTCACCAGTGCATATTAATATCATTCTATTTGAATATATATTTGTGGCTCTTATGTTTTATATATATATTTCAAAAATCTCCCCATATAGGTAATATGACCATATTTTTAGTGCAAATATCTATGAATCCAACTCTAGATCATGCGTGGGATAGTTCTTCTCACGAGCATTCAACTACCTTGAGTTATATAGTATCACATTATCGTTATTCATCATACACAGCCTAATCAATTCTTTAAAAAATTGGTGTATACTAAAAAAAGTTCCCCATATGAGTGAATCATGCAGATTGGTGCAACGATAATCCTCTTTTTCAAATACTTAAAAATTTATTTGTATTTACTGGTTCAAAAAAACTTTACTCTCTTCCATGTTATCTTGGTTAGTGGGTTTTAAAACCATGAGATGTTTCTCACAAATCATCTATAATTCCAATATAGTTTAGGGAAATTTTGGATCCCCATTATCAATGATAGTATAGGAAATTCCTCAATTTCTTTTGCCTTATAAGGGTCAACAGATATCCCTTTGTGGGTGATAATATTTCCCATGAATGATACTTCTTTCATCCATAACTAACACTTACTATACTTTACATATAAATTCTACTTTGTAAAATTCTTTTTCATAGAATTAAAATTCTTCTCACAATCATCCTTAATTTAGGAGTAAATTAGAATATCATCTACAAATATAACAACAAATTTTTCCAGGTAATCTATAAAGACACTATTCATTAAGTCCATAAATATTTCTAGTAAATTTATGAGTCTGAAAAGAAACATTATAAAATCATAATGCCTATACCATATTATAAAGGTATTTTTGGAAATATATTCCTACTTAACCTTTAATTGGTGATATCTAAACCAATGGTCCACCTTAGAGAAATAGTGGGATCCTTGTAGCTGATAAAACAAGTCACCAATCCAGGGAAGATGGTACTATTTATTTATCATGATCTTGTTAGGTTCATGATAATCAATAAAATGGTGTATTAACCCTTCCTTCTTCTTGAAGAAGATGAATGATTCACCACATAGTAAAGCACTTGGGTGTATAATCCCTTTATCCAAATTCTATAGTAGTTTATTCTTTAGATCCCCATGTTTAACAATGACCATTATTTATGAATTCATGGATATTAAAAATGATCTAGGTACAAGATAAATTGAAAATCTACCTATCATCTAGAATAAAGAACATTAAATTCTTCATGGAATTCATTTTTATAACCCCTCATAATGGGAATGTCTTCAAGCATGATATTTTCTTTAGACAAAATCATTTGAACAAGATACATTTTCTTAGATGGAAAATATATCCATGATTCATATAATGATACCAAATAAGATTCTTCCTCCTCCTCTCACATGTATAAAATTAGAGGGAAATTATTACTACAAAGTATGATTTCCTTCTCTCAAAATATTATGTTGGATCTATAAAAGTAAATCCAATACATACCTAGAATTGAATAAAATTATGCTAAATAAAGAATCACAAGGTTTTTGGGTGATGTTCAACCAGAAAATAGGGATAGGGGATGAGTTATATTCATGAGATCCAATAATTACACATTTTATTTCATCATTAATAACTCAACTTTCATGTTTTAGGTAGTTATTTAGTAGTTATAATAAAAATGAATGATATGAAAGAATTCATTGAACTGAAATAAAAAATTACATTTTCTATTCTTGAATAAATAACTAGTGTACCTGTGACCACTTCATTATCATTATTTCCCTATTTAGTTATGATGACATAATCTCACAATTTCTCTCTAGGCCTTAGAGGTCATTTTCATCAGTTGTCAATGATAAACCTTGGATCAGTGAATTGGTTTCCATAGTTTCCTTGTTACATTAAGTTGAAACATTGGACAACAAGCTTATGGTTTGATGGATAATTCCATTCTTTTATTAGATCGGTGGGCTTCCCTTATTAGTAATCACTAGCCAGGAACCCTTCATTCCCATACCAAAATCACTTCATTTACCCCTTTAGGATGTTTTTAGGATTCCACTTACAAAATTTTTTACAAGTGGTATGTTGGAATTTATTTACACTATTATATTTATTGATTGTACTTATATAATTAAACTTTATTTACTCCTTCTAATCCCCCTGATAACCTTGAGATTCATTGATATCCATTTCAACTTTGAGGGAAAATCATATGATATCCTTGTATCTTCCATAGTTTATAATTTCCAAAAAATTTCACAAACTTGGATTAATCCCACCATAGAAGTGATCAACATTATATTTAGGGGATATGATAAATCTTTAGGCATATTGGGAGTGTGTTGGGAATTATTATTAATATTCCCTGATGGATTCTTTATCATTTTATTAGAGGCTAAGGAAATCCCTCTCCATTTTAAGTAAGAGTGTGAGGGAAATATTTTTCAATTTTTTTCCATAATTCCTTCCACTCCATTTCTTTGATTTCTTCCTCAGGTTTCATATTTTTAATCAATTTCCACCATTGTTTGGATTATCTCTCCATATGATGAACAATTAGAATAGACCTCTATTTCTCAGAGATATTTTCAATGGATTTAATCTATTATTCCATGATTAAAGGATCATAATTTCTACTTAATGTTGGATGCATTTTTCACATAATGTTCTCAATTCCAAACTTCTCTTTCTTAGGGGGATTTAAGTGTTCCTCATTATTAAAGATTCATTTCAATATATGAGTGAGATGAGAAAGTATTTTCATGAATTTCCCCACTCACGCTACCATCGATTTTGGAATCTCACTTAGGAATTCATCACATTTCCCTACACATTTTTTGTTGACTTGATTTATCCTATTTCCATCTATTAACTGGAAAAAGGGGGAAATTAGGGATGAATATTTTTAAACTATTTATTATATACATGAGAAACCATTTCCATTAATGGAATAACTCAAAAATTACATATATTCCTTAACCTATGAATTTATAGGTTTCAATATAAGTTATTTATGATATATTTCTTAATACAAAATTTTATAGTCATTTTTATTCCCATCATAGTGGTTTATAATGTACTTAAGAATTCAGCAAAGAATATTCACTGGGAGTGTCAAACTAGGTGTGAAAAGGGATCATTTTTGTGCATTAGTAGACAATTTAGTCCCAATAAATATTCTATTTTTCGGTTTATTACCCCTATGTGATATTTTTCTAGATCCATATCTACTTTTAGTATCAAGACATGGATTTTTTTCATGGAAACCATATAATCTATATTTTACCATAATTTTGGGATGTTTTCATATATTTAGTGTTATCCATAAGTATTTCACTAGAATTGTCTAATCTTTAACCCCAAAAAGTAATAGACCATGATCTAATGTAAACTATAGAAACCCATTCCTTTACACATATTATTATATGTTTTTAGATTGAATATCCATTAATACAGTAACAATATTTAAAGTGAATAATGTCTTTTGAATACTAGATTTATAATAAATGAAAAGGAAACTAAAACATGTAATCCTTATTTTAAGGTTCATAATGATTCCCTTAACCCATTTGAGATACTAAAAATAAATAGGATAAACTATCGAATACATAAAACAAAGGGTTGATCTAAAAAGGATAGTAAGGCAATAAATATGATAAGGAAACATAACATGTGAGTCCAAGGTATAGCATGATATCATAATAGAGAAGGTACATGAGTATTCAAATGATAGAATAACATAATGAACATGATATCATAAGGTAATGGAAATATAATAAATGTGGAAGAAACATAAAATATCACATAAAAATAAATCAAGGGTAAACTTCAAGATAACATTACATGGTGGGAAGAGTCCCATAATTGATTTGGTTCACTCCCTAATCCTAGATATGATTTCCCATGAGACTAAAAAATTACCTAATTCATTAGAGGGTTATATAATTCGAGGAACCCCTATCACATTCATATCATTTACATTAAAATATTTTCTAAATAAAGAAATCAGTCATAAAGAATAAACATAATAATTATCCAAGTAAAAAATGGGTTTCATAATCTTGTCTCATATCATAATAAAAAGAGATTTCTTAAAGAAAAAATTTAAGAAATGATCATAAGGTATGTATTAACCCATAAAATAAAGGGAGAGTGTTGTAGGTATACTGGTAAGATATATATATATATATAAATATAAACCATTATATATCATTGAAGAGTGAGTTAAAGTTTGTTAGAGAGAGTGGTTATAACCTGAAGAAAATGGTGGTTTAGAGAGACCCCTTACCTCAAGCCTGATTCGTTATGTACATTATTTATCTCCCTCAATAAGTAATTTTTTTTATTTATTAACTTTATTAATGAAAAATTTCATGTTTATTACTCCTATTTTATTTATTATAATGTTTTATTCAATTACTTAATCATTTTGGTTCCAGTGGGTCATTTTGACGATGTTCAACTCATATATCCAATATCAATTTGAAAAGTTGACTAAGGTCAAAGATATTTTTCTTTAATTGTATAAATAAAAAAATAATTACATAATTATCATTTTTATACATCAATTATACCATTAAAACTAATCATTAAGGATGGTTATTAAAAATTAACAATGTTTCAATCATGGAGATGGTAGGATGTATGTACACATGAGTAACCTATCAATTTTTCAATGATTATAATGAAAAGAAGGTAAGTGTTATTTTAACTTTATAGAATAACAATTATCTCATAAATATAATATAATTTCTATAAATACAATTACATATACCCTTCATGCGATGTGGTAATAAAAAAATGAATCACATCACTTCACGAGGCTGTTGTCCACCGTATACATGAATAACGTTATCATTTTTCAATGGATTGTAAGGTAAGAATATATATTATATATTAATTTAAAAATATTAATAGTAGTTCATTAATATTATATTAAAAAAATTAAATCCAACATCATGGACATTTGTGAGAGTAAATGATGAAAAATGAATTACATCGACTAGCAGGGTGGTAGTCCATCGTATATATGAGCGATGGTTTCTTTTCCCATTAGATGAAATTAGAGATGGATTTATGTTATGAAATTTATATAATAAAATATTATTATATGTTATATACGGATGATTTTGTATCATCATGATTTAGTAATATTTCAAGGATGTGTAATAAGAAATAAAACAAATATGGTCCATTACGAACGAAAACTCTTATTGAGACCACCTCTTAGGAATATACCTAAAGCCTCTATAGATTATATTTTTTTATCAACCCAAGGACTCTAGTAAGTTTATAAGGAATTAAATAATGTATTTTAGTAGGGAATTTATGAAGTAAAATTAATTTTAATTGTAATATGTAGAGGAAAGTGGGTTCCCTTTTATAAGTGGGGGAGAACACACACTTCTATAGTTTGAAAAGAAAAGGTTTTACCCACGTTTTAAAGGTGTCACAAGGCACCAATGTGACGTCCCAAATTTTATCAAAGGTATAAAACATTAATTTTGGTTTAAATTTTATATAATGACCCAATGTTTAAAGCCTAATCATGTTATGGAGGGACAAGGTGTGTCTGGGGCCTATTTGGATCCCGGATCCCCTAAATGGTTAGTAAAGTCGAGGACGTATGGTTAGGGAAAACTGTGAAGCCTAGACCAACAGATATCCATAAATCATGTGACTGTAGATAGTGGAATCTTGGGGGCCTCACAGTTTTCTTTAGCTATGCAACCCAAAGAGGATGGCTATGAGACCCATTTGTAGTTTTTAAACAGTGGGGTTTGAATGGTTTGTGCATGGTTAGATAAAACATGCTCCTAACCATGCCGTATTACCATTCAAAGAAGTGAATGATGCACAATTTGTGTAGGGTTTGGAAAACCATGCGGCCAAATCAAGAAAAATGTTAAATGTGGGTGAAATTTATTTTTTACCCTTTTTTAATGTTCTAAACTCTTTTTATTTTCTTTATCTCATCCTCTATCAGTTCCTTCCCCTTCTTCTTCTTGATGTACGAAGACATCTCCTCATTCTTTCTAGGTTTTAATACAACTCCTCCAAAAAGACTCTAATTCATTCGCTTTCAGATCCGATTAGAATCTAAAGGTAAGATATTTAGTCATATCTAATCTATTTCATGTTATTTATCCCATATATTGTGCTATATGGGTGTAATATCATTTACCCCATTTCAGGGGATTTTGAAAGTTTCATAATTATCTTCCAACCTAACTCAAATAGAAGGATGAGATTGGACAAGGGATTCTCTATGAGGCTAAGGTAGGTGGTCTATGATATTTCCCTTAATATTGTTTTGTTCTATAAATTGAGTTGTCGTATCGAGAGATGGACCATTTTAGATCTGCCATTAATTTTTCAAATTAAATTATATTGAATGCCTTACATAGCCTTTAGATACCTGAGCTAGCATGAATCAACCCTTTGGGTTGATCACCTTGTGTTGTGACATTAAATTGGATTTACTCTATCATAGAGGCCCAATTTGCGCATTTTCTAAAATATACTCATGCCTTTGTGGTGTATCATTACATAATAAATGCCTTGAAATTTTTTTCTAGTTGAATTCAAGCTTGAACAATGAGTTGGGCCCCATACATCATGCCTTCGTGAGAGAGTAAAATCAAATGAATTGGATAAGTTCTAGATTCCACATTACATATTACTTTAATGGAAGTTCCTAATGGAATTCCTTGACTAATAATCCTAATGTGATCTAATTAATAAAATCAAATGGAATGGGTAATCTTTCTAGACTTGTTATAAATTTATGAAATGTTTACCGTCTTTACCATAGTGATGAGGGTTAAAAAAGGGGATCTGACTTAAGGAACCCTTGGACGGACTCTCATGACTTCTTGTTTAAATAATAAATTCTTTGTAAACATGCTAGGGGTGATATCAACTATGCCCAAGATGGTCGCACCATGCATTATCTATTCTTAGCTCCAGAGGATTCACACTAATTCCCTATGCGAGACCCATTTGGATGGTCTCAATGGCACAATTGTATGTACCATTACATGAGAGAGACTTGGGCCCCTACATACGATAGTAGTTATTGACTCCTAGGCCTGTTAGTCTTTGACAGTTCTCACCCATGTGAGGAGTGATACATCGGAATTACATCCTTGGGTCACCTTGGATGTACTCCATGGAATTGGAATTTTACCAAGCTCTAGAGAAATACTTGGCCATTAATAATGAATTTTCATGTACAATCATTGGGTGTCTCGACATATTTTTGATGGGACTGATAAAAATTATTTCAAAAGTGAATTAATGTTTTAAAATTATAATTGAGCAATTACTTTAGAAAATTTATGGATGTGTCCTCAAATCCCAATCATAGGCGCAGGGCAGTCTAGCTTATGAAAATTCACCCTTCTCACTTTACCAATTTAGGATCTCTCGATTCAGACACACTAATTTAGGCTAAAGTAGGTAAATTGAACAATTCTCTAAGAGGAACCCAATTCAATTCATTTTATTTTATTTACTGGAATTTAAGTTAAAATATAAAGTCACACCATTTAATTTACAATGCATGTTATGGATTTTCCTAGACACTATGGGTGGTAGACTACTGAGATTGTATCTCACACCCTCCTCGAGAACCTTTGGTACCCGCGTAGTCTTTATGGTTATAAGTATTGGATAAGGGAAGAATCCAACTTCCAATTCTTGATTGAATTGGTTTTCTAGGATAGAGTTTGAGAGTAGAGGGCCGATTATATAGTCGTCTTACAGATCATAGAAGTTTTTAGACTTTTTTTTTATGTTTTTTAGAAAGTTGTATATTATTTTACCTGTAACACCCCAAGATTTTATAGTGTGTTATTTCTTCAAAATAATTCAATAACATTCATTACACGCAATACCAATTTCAATTACACCATGAATTACCAAACAAGCCATTCAAAAGAGGTTATGAATAGTATTAGATAAATTTTAAAGTTTATGTAATCCTTATAATTTTAGAATCCATATTATGAGTTTCTTAGATATAATGCAAGAACAAATTCATTTTCAGTATTGCACTTTTATCAACTTTTAATAGTGAACCATTTTTAAATACCACATTTTAACCTTTTTGACTAAATGGGGACATCAAAAATTTAAAATGAAACATCCCAAGCTTCTACGGTACGCTTCTCTTTGAATAATGTGATAGCGTGTGTTGTACGCAACACCGAGTTCTAACAACCATTTAAACTAGCCGTTATGAATAGTAATAACTACTTTTTGAAATTATATATATTTTATATTTTAAAATGGACTTCATTTTTGGATTCAGAATATCGAATTTATCCTAAGGTGAAATTTTGGTACTTTTCGGATAACTTTCATATTTTGATGAATAGTGAAAATTACTAAATTTTAATTAAAAACAACTTTTTTAATCAAAATAATTAATATTGATAAATTATGAATTTTAGTAGTTTTAAAGTATATTTAGAATATATTTTTACCATTTAATATAATGTTGGTCATTGGACATAATTTTACAATTAAACCGAACATAAACAAGTGTCAATCTTTTGATAGTTATTATCTCTTAAAAACATGCTTTTTGTTTTGACAGCGGGAATTAATTATAAATTAATTTCTGCCACTTCTGTGTTTTGAATTTAGAAAAATTTATTCCATATTTGGAATCAGGATGTCCAAATTGTGTAAATAGGTAAGTTTTATTTTTTGATATTTTGAATAATTATTGTGGTAAATATTTTATTTACCATGGTTAAGGGTAAATCTGGTAAATAAGGGTTAAAAAATAATATTATAATAATAATAAATTACCCTAAAACGTGTCCTATCCTTATTGGTTGCTACATGTTCGACCATAGGAATCTTTGTGTCGATTTGGGGACCCCATGGTTCCACTTGTAGGTGATAGGGACACTTTATTTTAATTAAGTTAAAATGAATACAAAAATGACACAAGCATATATCTTTTTAAAAACAAATTATTACATAAGGTTATATATGTTGGATTTTAGATTATAAATATTAATTAGAAAGATAAACATATTTCCCACATAATGATATTTTATTTATAATTTTTAGATATTAAATAATTTATTTTATTTATGACACAATGATGATGCAGTAATTACTAAAATAGTAAAAAATTAAAATAATTGATTTTATAAATACCCAAATAATTATAATATGAAACTTTTAATGAATTAAACTAATTTTATAGGATAATATGATATATTAGTATTGATTTAATTGACTTTGTTAGAAGTAATAAATCTTTTATGAGTTTCACAAAAATCAACTATTGAATAGTGTCAAAATTGACATAAAAGAGTTCTTAAAACAAATATTATATTATTAATTGATATTAAATTCCTAAAAATCTAAGGTTCGGCCAAGAGACTTATATCATGATAGGTTCATCATTAATGGACCACTTGGGGGTCTCTTTTATGTATATAGTAAGTTTATTAACCATATTATATAAAAATACAAAGAGACATTGTAAAAGTGAAACTAATTAACTTAGAGTTAATACTTAAAGATAAGGTTAATATAAGTACCCAAACCTGTATAAATTCTATTTGATGAGTTGTTTTCGACCCATACCCACCTTAACCTTTTAATAGTCAACTTTGGATCCATTAGAAACCGAATATGAATTTATTATAAATTAATATTTCTAGCTTTTCCAAAGGTGCCCCTCACCCCTCTTATAAAAGGGCACTCCTCCTTCTCATTTCTTCACACCTTCCAAGCCTTTTGGTTCGTACAAAATCTGCCCAAATACTCTCCCAACTTCCATAACTACAATCTAGAGGCCTTAGTTTGATCAGAAAGCCAACCTAAGGATCCCTTTTGATCACATCAAAAGGAAGAACCCGAAGAAGAGGTAATGTTTTCACCACCCCTTTTCAAGTACCTTTCTTCTTCCACTTATTCTTCCTTTGTTGTTACCATTCTAAAATAATAACTCCAGTATCATATATATACTGTGATGTTATTATAAATATGGTACAACCATATTCAGTATTCTATCCTCCCTTTGAATAACATGTCACCATACGTGCGTACGTACGGCTTACCGTCTCCACGTCGTGGTGTAATTGTTATTCAATATATTATTATTTGGATGGGTATAATAATGATGTGTAACTCATGTAAATAATAAATATAACATGTTAATGATTCTGTATATATGATATACCATCCATTTATATATTATTTTAATATCAAAAGAATGATATTGTTGCTCGTGCGTACGTACGAACTACCGTCTCCACGAATGCGATGAGATTCATTCTCCATCGTATCCATTCAAGTATAATTATCATTTGATGATTTAAAAATGATGTTTAAGGACTTGATATCATTCTGGATATGAATAATATACAACCTATCCTTTACAAACATGTCTTACGTAACAAAACATACAAAAGAAAACAAGTAAGTTCACACCCGAAACAACGATAATACTAAGATATTATTATCAAATCAATATTAAAAGATCATATATGATATCATAAGAATGTATATGATTCTTGTATAATTTAATAGCAATTATTTCACCATTATACATGAGGTTAACCTACCCCAACCAAGGAAAAGTACAAGGTAAGGGATTTTCTTATCTCACTTTCAATTCCGTGAGATTTCCATTGTTCGCCACTAAATTATTGAAAGTGGTGTATTGTGTACTGCCATTTGATATATACTATCATGATTCTCTTTATATTCATTTTATTCTGGAAATAATTTGGTGGTTATTAACTTTTGTCCATACGACTCAGTTGATTAACGTGGTAAGGGGTTTTCATCTCACTCCTTATTCCCGTGAGATTCATGCCATATTGCCACCATCACCTTTTGTGTGGTGTATGTACTGCCCATAATTATATTCTTTGTGCAATACACTCTAATTTATGTGTATTTACATATTCATTGTATGATACCTCTTTCATGGGTTGTATGGTTCATAAGTTACCAAATTGGTAAGGGTTTATTTCACAATCTCTTCATTATCCGAGGTTGTTTATACATAATAATCCACTGGGATTTCTTTATCATCCACGTCCATGTTTCTTCAAAATGTATTCCATAACATTTTTACTATTTAAAAGAATATGGGTTAAAGCCATTTATACCCTTGTTTGACTTTTTATAAGAGGTTTATAAGGGAATCTTTCTGTCATTTTCTAAACAAGGTGCTTTTTAACCTTTATGATAGAATTAAGATAAGAATGTTTTTTTAACTTATACGGAGGGTGCGGTTATTTTCGGTCTTTATAAAATCTTCAAAGCTTCCCTTACAATCTTATAAGATTATTTTCAATGTAAAGGTTTTATTTTATAATTATGTGACTTTTAAATGATTTCAAAAAAAGAGATATTTCTCTCAAAAATATGAAAATCCAGTGCAAATGTATACGTATTTAACGCAAGCTTAAAAAAGTTTTCAGAAAACCTGACTCTCGAGTGTGTTAGATAGGAAGGGATTGGAAGTGGACCCATCATGGCCTATAATTAGTCGAGAAGTCTCAGAATTAGTTATTTTGTTTTCAAAAGCTTGCATAATGAGTTCAGAAAAACACTGGAGTATTTTTTAGCAATTTTAAACGTAAGTATTTTATAAAAAAATTTCATCAGTAGGTCTCATGGGACAAACTAGTGTCTTGGCACAAGGCCTTGGCAAAATCTTATTTGAAGTCTTGGCACGAGGCCTTGGCTATGTGGTTATGATAGTCTGGCATTATGCATTCCATCATTATGAAAGTGGTTATCGGTTTTACATGTGATTATTCGATTAGTAGAATATCCATATGAATAAGTAAATGGCATTATTTCATTTTATTTATGCCATACTCTGTTGAAAGTTCAAGTTTGAAAGGCTTTTGTTTTATTTATACATTGCCTTAAATGTTTATTCTTATTTATGAAAGTTTCCGCTATATTGTTATCCTTACTGGGCATTTGAGCTCACCCCTTTTCTATGGTTTATTTTTCCCAGGAAGTGAAGAAGTAAATTATAAATGACCTGCAGAGATATTATATGGGGATATGAGTGTGGATTATGGAGACATTATTTTGTTGTAGTAGTTTTTCATTTTATGATGTAATGTAAAACTTATGAATATATCTAGTGTTTCCAAGGCTACTAAACCAATCGGTCTTTCGAGATTTGATCTTTCTTGTGATCATGCCAATGTTTTGTAATATTGCACCGACTCTGGGTAACTAGGGTTGGGGCGTTACAGTTGGTATCAGAGGAAGTTTAGTACAAACCTTGGAAGCTAGATTTAGATAAACTCTGATTAGAGCACGTAGACCTAAGATGAACTTTGAGGATTAGTATAGAAGAACTTCCTAGAATTTTGGTATTGTAGAGATTTTGTGAGTTTTCCGAGCAATACATCCCTGTCTGGATACGAGCAGGTAGAGGTGGCTCTGGCACAGATGTACCTAGGGGTAAAACCCGAAAACACCGCTTTGAGCTAGACTCGAACGGGAACTGGTGCACGACAACGGGCCTTGCTGCACTCTTGGTTACGACACTCCCGGGGGATATGCTTAGGATAATTCTCATTTTCTTTACAAACCATTATGAAGGGTTTATGAGTATATACATCCTCAAAAGAGACATTTTTATGATTATGGATTATATCCATAAATAGTTCAATTTATGTTAAGTGTTTTATAAGTATGAGATTATGTATTTTGATTCATAAACTGATATAGTTTATGCCATTGTTTAGAAATGGCGCCCAGTAGAAGGAATGAGAACTCCAGAAATGCACATGATTCAAAGAGAAGGAAGGATCCTATCTTTCATGGTCTTAAGCTAGAATTTATAAGAGAAATAGTCTCCCATGTATTATCATCATATGAAGAAATAATATCATGTGTTGATAAGATAAGTAAAGAGTTTACCGAGTCCTATGGCTTTGAAGGGAAGCAAGAGAAGAAAAGGATGGAAGAGAGAAAGATGGATAAAGGGAAGAGGGAAAAGAATAATTTTCCCATATGTGGTAAATGTGGAAAGAAACACCCTGGAACTTTTCCTGAAAGGAATGGGAGTTTGTTATAAGTGTGGAGGAAAAGGGCACAAAGTACGTGACTGCAAGGGTAAGAAAATGGTTTCAAATGTACAATGCTTCATTTGCAAGGAGTTTGGACACTACGCGAACCTATGTCCCAGTCATCAGACTATGCCGCAAATGATGTTATTGGATAATAATCGAGTTATGATACTACCACAGATGAAGAGGAATGATTAGAGTTCTTATGTTGATTATGTCAATTGAGTGTTGTATCAACAATGTACTTGTTATAATAATTATGGAGTATATAAGGATTGTACTGCAGTACTATTTCATTAAGGACTTGAGGTTGTGTGGAACAAAGAAAAGTGACTCAATAGCAGGATAAATTTTTGGAAAATATATGGTTGAGAGAATGATAAACCATAATATAGTTCTGATACTGAGGTAGTGATTTTGGAATAATACATGATTGTTTTGGATAAATTATATTGGATATTCTTGACTACCTTGAAACTGATTAATGATTTGTATATTCCATCATTTTTTTGGTTTAAAACATTTTTGGATGGATGAAGTATAACCAGCATTCTATATGGAATAAGGGAGCATGAATGTAATCAATAAGGAATATGGTAATTCAGGATGTTTCAGTGTATTAAAAGAATACAAGATGAAGGTATTAATATGCTATTACGGGGTAAAAAGGATCTATATTATGTTTACCTTCCTTATAAATGTTGTACTGTGAGTTTGGACAAAAGTATTTTGGATAGTTCTAGTTCGGATTATTTTGGATTCCCATAAAAGGACAACCCGGAGGTCGGGCGGCAACCCGTCGCGTCCGGCAAGGCTGCGAGACTTGAACCCACAGCCGAAGGGCGATAAGGGTGTATCACCTACCACTGGCCCATGAGATGTCCTGGATTAAATAATTTAGTTTTTATTAAAAGATCTTGTAGATGAATTATAAATTCGATTATTTTGGAACCCTATACGAATAGTGTAAATAGAATTTTTTTACGTTCTATTATCTTTTAGAGTGAAAGATGAGTTTGTGGTAGAAATTTATTAATGGATAAAACTCTAATTATAAAGTAAGTATATCTCCTTATGATCTTATCCAATCTCATAAATAAATTCCACAACATTAAGAAAAGGAACTTAGAACAAAAATGTTGTCCTAGATGGTACCTTAAATCATCACTAATTTATGGCTTTGGGATTGTTGGCCTTTTCATAGCCATGTTCTCTACCACTCTCCATCAGATAATTTATGGTTAGATTTCTCCTCCATATCCATATTTTCCTACATGGAACCCTAGTATGTGTTATTTTCGGTAATCTTCATACTTTCCACTCTTTATTTTAAATAGAGGCCTCATTAATTCATTTTTCAATGTGGGATTTCAACTAAGATATTTTGAAACGTCAAAAATGTGTTATCCCAATACCCTATATTTTGTTGAACCGATGGTACTTCAAATCATCATAGATTGATGAGTTTAAGGACCTCAATTTTATACTTGTTTGTGATTGATGACCTCAATCAATACCTATAAATATTTACATTTTCCTCCAATTATATGTCTCTAATTGCCACCAATGTTCTCCTAATCGAGATCATAATTTGGTGGTGACCCTTTCATTTCTCTTTTCCTCATATTAAGACTAAATTTTAGTAACCCAATTTCCGATGTGGGTTTTCCCACAAAGATATTTTATATTTTCAACCTTTTATTTTCGAAGAACAATTTCAAATTGCGAGGACGCAATTTATTGAAGGAGGAGAGAATGTAACACCCCAAGATTTTATGGTGTGTTATTTCTTCAAAATAATTCAATAACGTTCATTACACGCAACACCAATTTCAATTACACCATGACTTACCAAACAAGCCATTCAAAAGAGGTTATGAATAGTATTAGATAAATTTTAAAGTTTATGTAATCCTTATAATTTTGGAATCCATATTATGAGTTTCTTAGATATAAT
The DNA here is from genome assembly GCA_963277665.1 of Viscum album. Taxonomy (NCBI): domain Eukaryota; kingdom Viridiplantae; phylum Streptophyta; class Magnoliopsida; order Santalales; family Viscaceae; genus Viscum; species Viscum album. Next base: position 1,286,846,369 of record OY728140.1, read on the forward strand.
GAAAGAACAAATTCATTTTCAGTATTGCACTTTTATCAACTTTTAATAGTGAACCATTTTTAAATACTACATTTTAAACTTTTTGACTAAATGGGGACATCAAAAATTTAAAATTAAACACCCCAAGCTTCTACGGTACGCTTCTCTTTGAATAATGTGATAGCGTGTGTTGTACACAACACCGAGTTCTAACAACCAATTAAACTAGCCGTTATGAATAGTAATAACTACTTTTTGAAATTATATATATTTTATATTTTAAAATGGACTTCATTTTTGGATTCGGAATATCGAATTTATCCTAAGGTGAAATTTTGGTACTTTTCGGATAACTTTCATATTTTGATGAATAGTGAAAATTACTAAATTTTAATTAAAAACAACTTTTTTAATCAAAATAATTAATATTGATAAATTATGAATTTTAGTAGTTTTAAAGTATATTTAGAATATATTTTTACCATTTAATATAATGTTGGTCATTGGACATAATTTTACAATTAAACCGAACATAAACAAGTTTCAATATTTTGATAGTTATTATCTCTTAAAAACACGCTTTTTGTTTTCACAGCGGGAATTAATTTTAAATTAATTTCTTCCACTTCTATGTTTTGAATTTAGAAAAATGGATTCCATATTTGGAATCAGGATGTCCAAATTGTGTAAATAGGTAACTTTTATTTTTAGATATTTTGAATAATTATTGTGGTAAATATTTTATTTACCATGGTTAAGGGTAAATCTGGTAAATAAGGGTTAAAAAATAATATTATAATAATACTAAATTACCATAAAACGTGTCCTAGCCTTATTGGTTGATACATGTTAGACCATAGGCATCTTTAGGGCGATTTGGGGACCCCATGGTGCCACTTGTAGGTGATAGGGACACTTTATTTTAATTAAGTTAAAATGAATACAAAAATGACACAAGCATATATCTTTTTGAAAAACAATTATTACATAAGGTTATATATGTTGGATTTTAGATTATAAATATTCATTAGAAAGATAAAACGATTTACTACATAATGATATTTTATTTATAATTTTTAGACATTAAATAATTTATTTTATTTATGACACAATGATGATGAAGTAATTACTAAAATAGTGAAAAATTAAAATAATTGATATTATAAATACCCAAATAATTAAAATATGAAACTTTTAGTGAATTAAACTAATTTTATAGGATAATATGATATATGAGGATTTATTTAATTGACTTTTTTAGAAGTAATCAATCTGTTATGAGTTTCACAAAAATCAACTATTGAATAGTGTCAAAATTGACAAAAAAGAGTTCTTAAAACAAATATTATATTATTAATTGATATTAAATTCATAAAAATCTAAGGATCGGCCAAGAGACTTATATCATGATAGGTTCATCATTAATGGACCACTTGGGGGTCGCTTGGATGTATATAGTAAGTTTATTAACCATATTATATAAAAATACAAAGATACATTGTAAAAGTGAAACTAATTAACTTAGAGTTAATACTTAAAGATAAGGTTAATATAAGTACCCAAACCTGTCTAAATTCTATTGGATGAGTTGTTTTCGACCCATCCCAACCTTAAACTTTTAATAGTCAACTTTGGAGCCATTAGAAACCTAATATGAATTTATTATAAATTAATATTTCTAGCTTTTCCAAAGGTGCCCCTCACCCCTCTTATAAAAGGGAACTCCTCCTTATCATTTCTTCACACCTTCCAAGCCTTTTGGTTCGGCCAAACTCTGCCCAAATACTCTCCCAACTTCCCTCACTACAAACTAGAGGCCTTAGTTTGATCAGAAAGCCAACCTAAGGATCCCTTTTGATCACATCAAAAGGAAGAACCCGAAGAAGAGGTAATGTTTTCACCACCCCTTTTCAAGTTCCTTTCTTCCTCCACTTCTTCTTCCTTTGTTGTTACCATTCTAAAATAATAACTCCTGTATCATATATAAAGTGTGATGTTATTATAAATATGGTACAACCATATTCAGTATTCTATCCTCCCTTTGAATAACATGTCACCATAGGTGCGTACGTACGGCTTACCGTCTCCACGTCGTGGTGTAATTGTTATTCAATATATTATTATTTGGATGGGTATAATAATGATGTGTAACTCATGTAAATAATAAATATAACATGTTAATGATTCTGTATATATGATATACCATCCATTTATATATTATTTTAATATCAAAAGAGTGATATTGTCGCTCGTGCGTACGTACGGATTACCGTCTCCACGAATGCGATGAGATTCATTCTCCATCGTATCCATTCAAGTATAATTATCATTTGATGATTTAAAAATGATGTTTAAGGACTTGATATCATTCTGGATATGAATAATATACAACCTATCCTTTACAAACATGTCTTACATAACAAAACATACAAAAGAAAACAAGTAAGTTCACACCCGAAACAACGATAATACTAAGATATTATTATCAAATCAATATTAAAAGATCATATATGATATCATAATAATGTATATGATTCTTGTATAATTTAATAACAATTATTTCACCATTATAAAGGAGGTTAACCTACCCCAACCAAGGAAAAGTACAAGGTAATGGATTTTCTTATCTCACTTTCAATTCCGTGAGATTTCCATTGTTCGCCACTAAATTATTGAAAGTGGTGTATTGTGTACTGCCATTTGATATATACTATCACGATTCTATTTATATTCATTTTATTCTGGAAATAATTTGGTGGTTATTAACTTTTGTCCATACGACTTAGTTGATTAACGTGGTAAGGGGTTTTCATCACACTCCTTATTCCCGTGAGATTCATGCCATATTGCCACCATCACCTTTTGTGTGGTGTATGTACTGCCCATAATTATATTCTTTGTGTAATACACTCTAATTTATGTGTATTTACATATTAATTGTATGATACCTCTTTCATGGGTTGTATGGTTCATAAGTTACCAAATTGGTAAGGGTTTATTTCGCAATCTCTTCATTATCCGAGGTTGTTTATACATAATAATCCACTGGGATTTCTTTATCATCAACGTCCATGTTTCTTCAAAATGTATTCCATAACATTTTTACTATTTAAAAGAATATGGGTTAAAGTCATTTATACCCTTGTTTGACTTTTTATAAGAGGTTTATAAGGGAATCTTTCTGTCATTTTCCAAACAAGGTTCTTTTTAACCTTTACGATAGAATTAAGATAAGAATGTTTATTTTAACTTATACGGCGGGTGCGGTTATTTTCTGCCGTTATAAAATATTCAAAACTTCCCTTACAATCTTATAAGATAATTTTCAATGTAAAGGTTTTAATTTATAATTATGTGACTTTTAAATGATTTCAAAAAAAGAGATATTTCTCTAAAAAATATGAAAATCCAGTGCAAATGTATACGTATTTAACACAAGCTTAAAAAAGTTTTCAGAAAACCTGACTCTCGAGTGTGTTAGATAGGAAGGGATTGGAAGTGGACCCATCATGGCCTATAATTAGTCGAGCAGTCTCAGAATTAGTTATTTTGTTTTCAAAAGCTTGCATAATGATTTCAGAAAAACAATGGAGTATTTTTTAGCAATTTTAAACGTAAGTATTTTATAAAAAATTGCATCAGTAGGTCTCATGGGACAAACTAGTGTCTTGGCACAAGGCCTTGGCAAAATCTTTTTTGTAGTCTTGGCACGAGGCCTTGGCTATGTGGTTATGATAGTCTAGCATTATGCATTCCATCATTATGAAAGTGGTTATTGGTTTTGCATGTGATTATTCGATTAGAAGAATATCCATGTGAATAAGTAAATGGAATTATTTCATTTTATTTATGCCATACTATGTTGAAAGTTCAAGTTTGAAAGGCTTTTGTTTTATTTATACATTGCCTTAAATGTTTATTCTTATTTATGAAAGTTTCCGCTATATTGTTATCCTTACTGGGCATTTGAGCTCACCCCTTTTCTATGTTTTATTTTTCCTAGGAAGTGAAGAAGTAAATTATGAATGACCTGCAGGGATATTATGTGGGGATATGAGTGTGTATTATGGAGACATTATGTTGTTGTAGTAGTTTTTCATTTTATGATGTAATGTAAAACTTATGAATATATCTAGTGTTTCCAAGGCTACTAAACCAATCGGTCTTTCGAGATTTGATCTTTCTTGTGATCATGCCAATGTTATGTAATAATGCACCGACTCTGGGTAACTAGGGTTGGGGAGTCACATTACCCCTCCCCATTTTGTATCCATTTTTGTATAGAACATGACATACCAACATCATATTGTACTATCTGTTTATTTAGATTTAGATTATTTTGTTTTTAGCATGAATGTTTAATTATTACGATTTCCACTGTTATCAAATGTTGTTTCCAATGTTCCATATTATATACATTTATATATATATATTATTGTGCTACACTCTGATCAATTAATGAATAGTCTCCCCACGAAATTACCCAAGTCCCTCATTGATAGTTAGTAGCCTCTCGCAATTGGGGAGGTGTTCTTGAGGTCTTGTGGACCACTGTATTCAGGAGAATTTATGGGGCACATAGGGTGAGATACTACAAAGTGGTATGAGATATTCTTTTTCCTTTTGGTATCACTTTTTGGGTTGGAAAAGAGACTAGGATAATGAAATTTTGTTCAGGATCCTACGCCTGGGAGTAGCTACCCCATGTACAGGGGAAACCCAAATTACATGGGATGGGTAAAAGTTGTTTTTCTTATGATTTTTATGGTTTCTCATGATTTAATTGTTTGGTGACACACTTATTTTTTTCTGTTGTTAATGTTGATTTTATTTTAATGGGGTTTTTATACCTATCCTAATGATATGAGGTTATATTAAAGAATGATTCATACTAGGAACCATAGGACTTAAATTACCATATGCTATTCCATGACATATTTATTTTCTATGATCATTTCCTATTTTTCATGTTATTTATATATGTTACTAGTTACTTATGCCTTATTGTGTGCTAGGATTCTCAGTGACAGAATAATTGGTTTAATTGACCAATAATTCAACATTAGTTGGTTTGATTCGTGAGTGCCAACAACAGATCAACTGATCAAACCAAAACCATGTCCTGTTACACTCGTTGTCTGGAGTAGAAGTTAGGATACAATAATTTTCATTATAATTTCAATTTATAAAGAGTATGGGCCCTTATGAATTGAAATTATTGATGTAATTAACTGGATCATGAATATAATAATCAATTAAATGATAATGAATCTAAATGAATTAAAACGAATCTATTATTAAAAGGAAATGGAACCCCTTGTGTATGTAGCATGATACCTTAGACTAAATCGACCTAAGTAGTGGGTTGTATGATATGCCTCCATTGATCCTTCTTTTTATCCTTCTTCTCACCAAAAGATGACTCCAAGAATAGAAAGAGGTGTGTGTTTCATTAGTAAGCAAGATTTTTACCTATCCACTCTTTAGGATTTTTCCTATCTATTATAAATCTTTTCTGAGGTTTATGCTGGACATTTATAGAGCTATTACACCACAATGAACTCATGTTGTCATCTTGGAAAGTGGTGATGAGAAAAATCTTGAGGTGGTTGGAAATGAGCCGCCTGTGATACCTTCAGTATTTCCACTTGAGGCACCTCCTCTGAAACCTACACTATTTGTTGATGCCCAATTTCATGATATCTTCCTTTGGTTTATGAAAACTGTTCCAGGTGCTCCTCAACCTACCCCTTCTATAATAGATATGAGTAAGGAATTTTAGTAGTATCATTCTCCCACCATCTTAATGGATGATATACCTCAAGCTAATGAGCCTTGGTTAGAGTCTATGGTGCTAATCGTTTGAGAATATTAAGATGCCTCCAGAGAATAGGGTCAAGATCTCAACATATGTACTATGTGAATCCACCAAGAAATGGTGGGACATTATGGCTCAGGATTCATGATATCATGGTATTATTTGGGTGGGCTTCTAGACAACCTTTTTTGAATATTTCTTCCCTTAGACTCTGATAATTGATAGTGTTCAAGAATTCATGAACCTTGGTAGGGTGACATGTTAGTATTGAGATATTCAACTTAATTCACTAAATTGTAGTGTTTTTCATCGACCCTAACCGATGATGAGATGAATACCATGAGAAACATTGATGATAGGCTTGATTATGTAATCTGATCATAGGTGAAATTATTTAAGATAACCACCATTTCAAATATTGTGAACCAGACACAAATCACTAAGAAAATGTTGAGGGAATCTGGAAATGTGAGGCAGGGAAGTTCAACTTCTTGGTAGAGTAGTGGGTTATCCAGCGGTAAGAAGTATCACATTAAGGGTACACGTAGGGGCAGTACCATCCAGATGGTACGCACTAAAAACCTCATGGTGTGTCACTAGTATGGAAGGCCAAGCCACAAAAATCCTTAGTGCATGATTAACCTAATTGAGTGATGAGCTTGTGGAAGGATGGGTCAACTATAATTTATCACCAGTCTTTTTCATTAGTTCTTAGAGAAATATGTTCTGTACCTATACCAACCATATGTGTAGGGTAAGTTACACCTCAACAGATAGGAAGCTAGTTTTCTATATGCCGTTCTGGATGAGCAGGTGGTTGTGGATGAGAAAGTCAGGCGTTAAAGTTCCATCATCTATAGATTGGACCTTCTTAGGCTACCCAGGTAGAATCTCAGGGATTTCTTTTAGGGAATATCTATGTAGTGAAGATTTTGGAAGAGGAACAGAGTCCAGGGACATCTACCTTTATATGTACTATTCTATTTGCCTCTACTTTAATATTTTCCTTATTATATATAGTTTAATCTCACTCTTTTCTATCGACTGAGACCTTGGGAAGTCTAGGCTCAGTGATAGAATTATCCAGTGGTGTTATTACACTTGAGACACCTTCTGGAGTTCGAGCATAGTTTATAAACTATTTTAAGGAGTTCACCCTTTATATAGGTGGGTAATGCTTTCTGTGGAGTTTCCCTGTCCTTGAGATGAATGTATTTGATGTCATTCTCAATATGAATTGTTTAATTACTTATATATAGACTAGTTTTATTTTTATCACCACCAATTTTCATTGACATCACCCAAGGGACAGACGTATATTCCTAAGGTACCATGGGAGCTCCAAGGCAGTTGAGCTAGACACAAGCATACTGGGCTAAGAGGAGTAACAACCTAGTTGGCTAGTAACTTCATGAGCGATAGAATGAAGCACATTGTTTTCCCAACAGTTATGGATCATTTAAAGGACACCTTCACTGAATATTTCTCTATCTTACCACTTGAGAGGGATATTGAGTTAACTATTGAGCTTGTTCTAGGTGCAGAACCAATGTCAATTAATCCTGATAGGATGTCACCCATAGAGCTCCAGGAACTAAAGAGGTAGATTGATGATTTTGAAGCTAGGGGTTTTATCTTACCCAACACATTACCAAGGGGTTCACCTATCCTTTTCACAAAAAATGTGGATTATACCCATTGATTATGCATGTATTACCAATGACTCAAATGGATTACAGTGAAGAATATGTATCCACTTCCTCATATAGATGACCTCTTTGACAAGATCCAAGTAGAAAATATTTTCTATAAGATCATTTTTTGGTCATGATATCATCATGTTCGGGTGAGGCCATAAAAAATACCACATATAGTGTTCTGGAGAAGGTACAATCTATAGAAGTATCTAATTACTCCATTCAGTCTAATGAACGCGTAAAAAATCTTCCTGGCTTTGATGAATTAGGGTTTCCACCCATATCTTGATTCCTTTTTGGTATGATTCATATATTAAATCTTAGTGTATTCAATCAACATACATGACCATGAAAATCCTCTTGATATCTTGTTGGATACACTGAGAGAGAACTAAATTTACGAAAATATCAATAAATGCCACTTTTGGATCAACAAGGTTCACTTCTTAGGTTATATCATTTTGAAGGAAAGTGTAGTAGTTGATCTAGAGAAAGTGAGAATGGTGGTTTCCTAGGAGAATACGGAGAATATGTTTGATATACATAGATTCTTAGGGATGTATGGTTATTAGAAGTAGTTCATCTACGACTTCTCATGCCTAGAAGTGTTGTTAATGTGCTTGACCAAGAAGGGTGAGAAGTTCAACTGAACTGAATCTTGTAAGATATATTTTTATAAGTTAAAGGGAAGAATTACATTATCTCTAATTCTAATTCTTCCTAAGTTAGGAAGAATCTATACTATTTACTGTGATTCTTTAATAATCATCCTGGGTGAAGTGGTGATGTAAGGTGATCAGGTTGTAGCATATAAGTCCTGCTAGTTGAGGCGTCACAAGAAGAATTACCCAAATTCATGACCTCGATCTAGTATCCACTATTCATTCTCTATGATGTTGGATCACTACTTATTGGGAGAGTAATTAATTTTTTACATATATCATAATAGTATCAAATACATCTCCACATAGCGAGACTTGAATTCGAGGTAGCGCAGGTGGGTTGAATACCTACAGTCGTTCAACTTTGAGCTGGCTTACACACCCAGAAAGGGAAATTTTGTAGCTGATAAATTGATCTAGAAGAATCAGAAACAAGTTGTCAAGGAGGGAAATAGGGAGTGGGGGATAATGGATTTATTTTATGAGTTACATCAATAGGTTTAGAAATAACATTGGAATATAGTTCTAGTAGCTCAAAAAGTGACACAATCCCTTATGGAGTGGGTCTGGATGAAGAAATTGTTCAATTCAAAGGGACTCGTGTTGAGGGATAGTGTCAAAAGAGAGAACCCTCTTCAGGGTTATGTTGTTAATGATAGAGATACCTTGTTCTTCTATGGGCGTGTGTGGGTGCCTTCAGATATGCGAGAAGAGATGATGAAGTAATAAAATTCCTCTATTTGGGTAGTTAATCATAGCCTTAACAATATGTGAAGAGACATGCAACATAAATATTGGGGTTCAGGTATAAAGAGACAAATTATAGGCTTCAACACTCAATGCTACTCCTATCAACAGGTGAAGACATAGCACCAGTATCCTGCTAAAATTCTAAAACCTCTATCCATTCTAGAGTGGAGATGGAATGAAATGACCTTGGATTTCAGGACAGGTTTTCTAAGATATCCTCAAGGAAAAGGTTAAGTATGGGTGATATTAGATAGGTTGAACAAGGCCTCACAGTTCCCACCTATTCATAATACTTTATATGTTGATATACTATGAATTATTATCATCCGAGAGATAACTAAAATCCACGGTGTTTCCCATTCTATCATTCCATTCCAAGGTGACCACTTCAATTCACAGTTCTATAAAGGGTTTCAGAAGGCACTAGGCTCACACGTGATCTTGAGTACTACATATAACCCTTATACCTATGGGATGTCTGAGCGGATGATTAGAGTGTTAGAGAATATTCTATGGGCCTGTACCCTTGATTTTGGAGGCTCTTAGGAAAATAAAACTTCTCTGGTTGAGTTTTACTAAAAAAAAAGTTTCAATGCAATGATCCAGATGGCTCCGTATGAGGCCCTCCATGAATGATTATCTTGTTCACCTCTATGATGGATATAGGTAGGTGAGGTAACTCTATTGGTTCCTCACCTTGTTTAGGAGGCTTGAGAGAAATTATAGCTGATTCAGAAGGGTATGAATATATCTCAATCAATACAGAAGTCATACACCAATAATTTTTTCAATCCTCAGGTGTTCGTGGTAGGACATCAGGTCTTTCTGTGTGTATCTTCTATATTTGGTCGCAAACAAATCTAGAGATTGGGAAAGTTATCGACTCGGTATGTCAGACCTTTAAAGATAGTGGAATGAGTAGGGATGGTATCCTACTAGTTTCAATTACCTTAAAGGTACCATTAAATTCATGAAGTTTTCCATGAATCTCATCTTTGAAGCTATCATTTGACCCATGTCATTAATTTGACCCTGAGGATATCAAGATGAAGGAAGATTCATCATTCGAGGACCATCCAATACGTATCATTGATCAAAGCATGAAGGTTCTTTGAGGCAGGTCAGATCCTCTGGTCTAGGTTATATTGTAGAAAAGTCATGTACAGAATGATACATGGGAGTGGGAAGCCTATGTACATGTTCAGTAGCAAGAAATCTTCTCAGATGATGTTCTGCTACCCTCAGAAGGGAATATCAAGGAAAAGTTGTCTTAATGATGGGAGGTTGTAATGTATCAAATTTTCACAAAGGTATGAATTGTTAATTTTTGGTTTAAATTATTTATAATGACCCTATGTATGAATCATAATCAAGTTATGGGAGGCTCAGGTTCATCCAAGGCCCATTTAGATCACGGAGCCCCTAAATGGGGAGAAAAGTCTGGGCCACACAGTTAAGGAAAACCGTGCAACCCAACCCGCATAGTTTCCATAAATTGTGTGGCTATAGACAGTGGGAACCTGGGCACCACATGGTTTTTTTGTAACCGTGTGACAGAAGGCACATGGTTCTATGTCCTATCTGTAGTTTTTGGACATTGGGTTTTTCATGGTTTGAACATGGTTTGGAAAACCGTGCGGTTAAATTGTCTGCAGTGTTAAATATGGGTGGAATTATCTTTTTACCATTTTTTATGTTTTAAACCCCTTTTCCTTCATTTCTCTCCTCATCCAACGCTTCCATATCCTTTTTCTTCACTTAAAAATCCTCCTCCTCCTTCTTCCTAAGTTTTGATACAACTCCTCTAAACAGACTCTGATTTTTTCTCCATTAGATCCAACATGAAGCGAGAGGTATGATATATAATCCTCTCTAATATATTTTAAGTTATTCATCCCATATGTTTCACTATTTGGGTGCATACACATTTTTCTAATTTTCAATACTTTTGACAGTTTCATCGTTTTCTTCCAACCTAGCTCAAATCCAAGGTCGATAGAGGATGAGGGAAGTTATTTAAGACTAAGGTGGGTGGTCTAGGCTAGTTCCATTTATTATATTTCATTATATATATAGTTTCATTATTCCGTGATTCTTACCCTTAAATATTCACCCCTAATTTAAAAAATTAAATTAAATTTAATTCCTTACATAGCCTTTGGCAACCCGAGTTAGCAGTGAATCAACCCTTTGGGTTGACCTCCTTATGTTGTTCCTTCCAATAGGATTTCATCGATATTAGAGGCCCAATTGGACCTTGTTGTAAATTATCCTAAATTATTTTTAGTGTATCATTCCATAATAAATTCCTTGAACCTTTTCTTTAGTTGAATTCAAGGATGAACTATGAGTTAGACCATATACACAATGCCTTAATGATAGGGTAAAATCAAATGAACTGCCTAAGTGCTTGATTCCTTATTCCATATGACTTGAATGGATGTTCCTAATTAAATTCCTTGACTAATAAGACTAATATTATCAAATTAATATAATTAAATGAAATGGTAACTCTTGATAGTCTTGTTATAAATGTATGAATTGTTTACTACCATTACCTCAGTGCTTAGGGTGAAACAAGGGGTTCCCAATTATGGGACCATTCGATGGACTCTCATGCCTTCTTGTTTAAATTATGAATGCTTTTTAAACATACATGGGATGAAGACATCTATTTATGATATGTGATCACTATGCATTATCTATTCTTACCTCCAGATGAGTGACACCAGTTCCCCATGGTAGACCCCCCTTGGATGGTCTCGATGGCATGATTGGTTATACCATGACATGAGAGAGACTTAGGCCCCTATGTGTGATAATAGGTATGTAATTAGAGTTCAGTTATTGTTTTATAGTTATCACACAACTCGTGAGTGATACATGAGACTTCATCCTTGGGTGACCTTGGGTGGACTCTTCATCATTGGACTTTTACCGAGCCCTCTAGTGATATTGGGCCATTAATATTGAATTTCCAAGGACATTCTCTAGGTGTATCAACATATTTTTGAAAGGGTTGATTGAAAATGATTTCAAAATTGAAAAAATGTTTCCAAATGATAATTTAGAAGTTATTTTATTAAATTCAGGGAGATTTCCTCTAAATCCAATGACAAGCTTAGGGACAATCCAACCTATGAAATTTCTCCCTATTCATTTTAACATTTTAGGATCTCTCGGTTTAGACACAAAATAATTGGAAAAAGTAGTTAAATTGGATGGTCATCCTAGAGTAACCCAATTCAATTCATTTTATTTAATTTACTAGTATCACACTTAAATTGAAAAGGAACACTTTTGAATTTATAATTCATGTTATGAATTGGCCTAGACACTGTGGGTGCTGGCCTAATGAGATTGTATCTCACATCCTTTTTAGGAACCATTGGTGCCCTATTATACTTTATAGATGCAGGTATAGAAAAAGGTAAGTATCTAGCTTCAAATTCATGATTGACATACTTTACTAGGATGGATTTTGGGAGTAGAGGACCGAGCCTTTGCTCGAGATGCTGGTTATAGAATTATTTGGCATTTTAAATTTTCTAATTTTTTCTGTGATCTTGAAGATTCCACTAATGAGATATCTTATTCTATTTTCACATATTAAAAAATAGGTTAATTTAATCCCACATGATTGGTAACCCAACTAGTAAACAAATAAACATTTTTTTCCCGCAGAAGTATTGAAGGATGTGCTTGTGGGAGTGGAAGGACTAATTTTTCCAATAGTTTGTTGGAATCAACATGGAAGATGATATGGAATAAAGATATTTACCCATCATATTGGGAATACCATTACTAAAAATGGATAACATAATCATCAATGTACATGAAGGAACACTTTCGATGGAGCTTGCAAATATGAAGGTGAAATTTAGCATCCTTGACTCCAAAAAGGAAAATTCATGTACCCATTAATGCTTTTCAATCACTCATGCATAATGAATTGATAACATTGAATACTAATGTATGATTAGATAATTTATACCCTTAGTATATCACCTTTATAATAAAAACACTATAAAAAGTGTAAATACCCCAAAATATAGGAGTTTTTTTTGTAAATTTCAAAAAGAAATATCTTTTGATTTCTTTGATTATTTATTATGGTAAATGAATATGATTCCGTTTACTGAGGAGATTATAGTATTGTAAGTGGGAAATTTGAATTCAATATCATCTATAGGAAGACCCCCAAATCTGGATTTAAATCCACCACCATGTGATTTAGAATATTTTTATCTTATGGAAGGATAAAAATTTCCATTAATCATATATAATAATCTATCCTATAACAAAGAGAAAACTTTAATTGACCATTATAAAAGAAACATCCAAGTTGTAGGGTGGATCCTATGAGGAATCCCTATAATTATTCCAGCGTTATTTTCCTAAATAATATTTTTAGTGGGGGACTTTCAACCTATTAAAAAGCCCCGAAGAATTCTAAACCCCACCTTTGTGGAGGTAGTAAATAAATAGAGAATTTACTATAAGTTGACATCATTTACCAAATTTATGACTCACAATTGGTGAATCCCATCCATGTAGTTCCTAATAAAACTGGTTTGATAATTAAAACAACTATGAATAATGAATTAATCCCCATGAGATATCAAAATAGTTAGAGAGCATGAATTTACTATATAAAGATTAATGCAATCATTAGAAAATTACACTTCTATATCCCTTTCATTGACCAAATTCTTAAAATGTTAGTAATAAAGACACATTATTGTTTCTTGGATTGAAGTTATTTTTATTTCCATGTACTGCTTTCCCCATAAGACTAAGATAAGAAACAATTCACCTATCCTTTTGGGGCCTTTTCTTATAAGTGGTTGAATTTTGCGATATAAAATACCCCCAGTACATTTTATAGATTTTTGGAAAGCCTATTATCATATAATTTTGTAGAATTCTTGGATGTCTTTCTTGATGATGTCTCTATTTTTGGAAATTACTTGAATCCATTATTGGGAAATTACGAAAAAATATTAAGAACGTTCATTGGGAAAAAATTTATTAACATTGATAAGTTTTATTTAATGGTTGAAAATGGATAGTTATAGTTCATATAATTTTACAAAATTCATTAAAGTAGATAAGTCAAAAGATAAAGTGATCAATTATTTTCTATATCCCACTTTTTTAAAACATAATAGATCATTCTTGGGCTATGTGTGATTTTATATAATGTTCATCCAGGACTTTATTAATATCTATCTTCCTATTTCATAATTTATTTTAAAAGAAGCATAATTTGAATTTATAGATAACTATAAAAGGAATTCGATGTGATGAAGTAGAAACTGATCACCCCAACAATTACGCAACCCCCAAACTGGGAGCACCCATTTGAACTACTTTGTGATTTATCAAAAAAAGGTATTGGACAAATCCTTTCCCAAATAATTGAAAGATTAACACAATTCAAAAAATATTCCTCAATAAAATTTTATGAAACTTAACTAAATTACTCAACTATTGAAAAATAGTTCCTTGCAGTTTTATATACATCGGACAAATTTAGAACTTCTTTATATGGAACTAAAGTTGTTATATTATATGATCATGAAATACTTAGGTACTTAATTAAGATAATTGATTACAACCCAATTATGGTAAGATGGAAAATAATATTGAAAGAGTTCAAAATAGATATAAAGGAAAAGAAGGGCTCCAAAAACCAGGTGGTAGACCACTTTAGTAGAATTTGAAACATTGATGAAACCAAAAATTCATAATAGAACCCACTTAATGATCACATACATGGAAATAAATCTACATCATGTAAGGATAAGTTCCTTGGTAGGATGATATAATAAATTAATTTTCCACATCCTTGGTCCCATATCACCTTAAATCTCATAAAAAACATAAACTAAAGGATGAAGCTTAATACCAAATTTGGGAGTTTCTATTTAAGTGGGAAAACTATAATGATACAGTCATAAAGAGGTTCTTAATAGAAAGTTAAATAGAAATTTTAATTTAATTTTTTCATAAACTATATTGTTGAGGCCACTATTGGTCCCAAAAGAATTTCCATAAGTCTTGCAATCTATAATTTGTTAACCAAAATTGTTTAAAGATGCTCATAAATACTATAAAAAATGTGATAAGTGCCAATATACTATAAATATTTTGAAAAAAAAAGTAGATTAAAAAACCATCATTTTTTATTAAATCATTGAATTATGGTGTTTTGATATCATGGGACACTTTACCATGTCTTTTGGAAATTGTTACATTTTACTTGTTGTTGACTATGTCTCGAAACTTGTGTCAGCTAAGGCCACTAAGATAATGATTCCAAATTTTTATTTGATTTTTTCAGGTCTAAATTCTTTTGTATTTTTTGAGAGACAAGTTATATCATCAGTGATTAAGGGGATAAATTTTAAAATATAAATATATAGGCTATGATTAATATGTATGGGATGTATCAAAAGACATCTACAACCCACCATCCTTAGATAAATAGACAAGATAAAGTTTCTAAATGGGAGATTGAATGTGTAATAGAGAAAATGGTTGAAACTAAATGGAAGGATTGTAACTTAAGTCTTGAAGTCACCTTATGGGCATACCATATATCTTATAAGACACCCAAAAGCATTATCCCGCACTGGTTCATTTAAGAAAAATGTTTTTTTCTACCAGTAGAGTTGGACAACCAAGTATATCGGGAAATAAAAATGTTGAATTTATATTTTGTGAGTGATAGGAAAGATGGTGAAATTCAATTTCAAGATCATGAGGAAATTAGATGAAAATCATATAAAAAATATATAATTTAAAAATAGAGAACTAGAGTAGAACATGAAAAACTGATTTAGAAAAAGACATTTCAACCAAGAGATCAAGTTATGTATATAATTATAGATTGAAGTTAATGTTAATACATATTAATTATATCTATGAAGGTCCTTTTATCTTTAATAATTTCTATCGATTTGTTTCTATTTAGGTCAAGAAATATGAACAAGGAAACCCAGTCACTTTCAATGTCAAAAGGATGAAAATGTTCCATGGGAATCAACTTCTAGAACTAGTGGTGGATTTAAAAATTATCCAACCCATATAATTATTTCTTCCCACAAGTTTAGGTCCAGAAAATGAAATTAACCAAAGGAATATCCAAGAAGAAACCCACGCTTTAATGTTTTCAGAAATTAGGAACTTAGGATAAAATCACCTCTTCCCTTCACCCTTTTGATATTTAATCAAATGGTTATTACACTAGTATGAGTTTTTTATAGGACCACCGTGAAGGAAGTCAACAAGAATCATTGAAAATAATAAGGATATATAATAGTTAAGATACATAAGAATAGTTAGTTTATTCTTATATTTATATTATTTAATCTCACTGTAAATCTTCTGGAAAAACTATTTCATTGTAAAAAACATAAATTTGATGCACACATTAGAAT
This sequence comes from Viscum album, assembly GCA_963277665.1. Lineage (NCBI taxonomy): Eukaryota > Viridiplantae > Streptophyta > Magnoliopsida > Santalales > Viscaceae > Viscum > Viscum album. Next base: position 1,286,862,720 of record OY728140.1, read on the forward strand.
TCTTTCTTTATTTGACTAATCTAGTAGGAATGAGTTTCTTATAAGCCCTATGATTCTCTATTTTATATTTTAATGATAATGAGATTGAATGATTAATATAGTTAATTTTATTATTATTGTTAATCATAGATATTAAAATGATAATTCATAATTTGAAGGAATTGGTTGATTCATATAAATGAATTTCCCTACTATTTTTTAAATATTTGAAATTTTTAAATTCATGCGAATTGATTTATTATTATTATTCATACCAGGATTTATTTTCCTGAATAATATGTTCCATTATAGAGATGATTTATAGACAATATAATTTCTATTAAATCATGGGAAAATTTCTTGAGTTTTCATGGGGTATGCCACCTTCTAAAACATGAATTGAAACTTGTCAAAGTTTTGACAATGGAAAACCAAATTCAAAATGATTTAAGAATTTTTATTGATAATCAATTTTCATTTATACCTTCATGTACATTAATACTTGATTATCCCATACATACCATGAATGACCTTGTTAGGGATGGATCATATTTCATTCCATTTTTATCCATTACAACCCTCTTATTATTTTAATTGTTTTTAAGTTGATGTGTGGGGGTGAGGTAATTCATGGTGGAGGGTTTCAATATACTTTAATGTAGTAGTATAGGGGTTTTATTTGTGGGTATTTAGAAAGGTTTAATGATTTAGTCATTGTCCATTATTTATTTTACCTTATTAAAAAATGAAGAAAATATAAGAATGGGTTTTGACTTGGAAGAATAGAAAATCACCAATACTAAACTGATGATTTTTATCAAATTTAGTTAGGTTATGGATGTATGGTTTATTCCAATAATTAATTTTGGAAAATGAAAAAAATAAATAAGATAAGATAAAATGAAAAAAAAATTTAAAAAATAAAAATATTAAAAGCTGGAAAAAAATTCATAAAGGTGAAATTTATTCATTATTCTTTCATATTTCATGTCCTAACATTGAGACTGGGAATTGAGAGTTGGCACTTTTAAGGGGATAATTCCGGTGAGCTTTAAATTGTTTATATCATTAATTTTTACTATAGAATTTAACCTCCTACTTTAGGACTTATCTTTAATGTCAATTATTACCAACAGTAAGCCCCATAATCCTAATAACCTTGATTGAAAGGCCTTATTGAATTCATGTGCCTTTTTTCTTTACAAATTAGGGAATAAAGTTTCTTTTAAAGATTATGGATAAATAGAATGTACTCATGATATGAGTGTAAATCTACATGAATTTTTAGTATGACTGATGAATAAAAAGATTCAAATGGAAAGGTAGATCATGACTTGGAATGTATAATAATAATAAATTAAGAAACATGAATGGATGAAAGGATAAGTTCCCCCATTTTCAAAATGTCTAAAGTAAAATAATGTATAGAATGTTTCATTAAAAAGTGGTAAATTGAATTAATGTATTATCTAGAACATGAAATTTTGGTTTACAATTAATAATCAATTTTTTTATTTATTTTGGATTTAAATATTGGAAATATTGGTTCCATATTGAATTAAATGTTTATATTTTATGCATGAGGACAATGGTAGTATAAGTGTGGGGGTATTTAATGGACTCATATTTTCATTATTTTTTAAACAAATTTTAATAATTCTAAATTTATTTTAATGAGTCATGCCATAAAATTGAATGTTTTATTAAAACATGGGTAATTTTATTTAAATAAATAAAATTTATCAAAATGAATAAAAATGTGTATTTTAAATATCTATATTTATTTATGAGTTTTTGTTGAAATTTACTTGTGTTTTAATGTTTTTTAGGTGTTAAAATAATATTCCCTCCAAGACAGACCTCAATTAGAGGAGATCAAAAACACTTATCCACCAATAAAGGGATGTCTAGATAGGGAATCCTACTAGGAGATCCCTCATGGGTGAAAAAAGAGAGATGACTTCATGGGGGGGAGCCCATTCATTGGTGGGATAAAGACTACACGGACTGTGTAGCACAACATGACCCATTAGTGTGTGTGAAGGTGTATTGAGAGACCATAACTGGTGCAGGCTTCTGATATCAGGATGGAATGAATTTCATTATAATAATGTTCCACAACTAGTCACTTTTCTGATGTGGGATGGGTGAAGGTGTGGTACTATTCAAATTAACCAAAATAATGCCATCATGCCTTAGATCATCTCAATAGCTCTTGGATATTTTGATGCCACTGCTCTCCATTATTTATTTCCCATTCAACATCACTGGCCACCACAAAAAAATTGAAGAATTACCATAGATGACACATGATAATCTTGAGTATGAGTTTGTATTCTTGACTGAGGACCTGATACACTATAAACCACCTTATGGACCTTGGAAAATGTTTTCTAAACCATCTAAGTATATAGATTCACATGTGTGAAGTAGCATGACCCATCCAACCACTATGAAGGCCGGATGGATCGATTGATGATTTCTTCACCACTACTACACCTTTTGATCACCATGGTTTATACCATGTTGATCCAAAGGTCCCAGGATTAAGTGACACACTATGTTGATGCTAGAAAAAACCAAAAAATTCATTTTCTTAAATGACATATGAAAGGAATTTGGATATTTTATTCCACATAATAATCATCTATGTGAATCCATACAAAAATATGGAAATTTATGGGAAGATTAAGTGGGAGGTGCTACCAATAATAAACGAAGTGGGAACTACCATTACTGATGAGTGATAGTAGTTGGTAGTATAAAACAGAGTAAACAATTTATGTGATATAACTTTGAAAAATATAAGTACAATCGATGAACTGTAGATATGCTATTGTGGATGAGCAGTGAATGTGGATGAAGCTACTATGGAACAACAATGGTAGTACAAGAAGACTAAAAAATTTATGTTCTACCATTATTTAAATGGTATATTTTGAACTACCATAGTTATTATGTCATGGTTGATAATGGAATGGTAGCACATGAAATGATGTTGTGAGGTCGGTATGGTAGATATTCGACCATGGTAAGTGCAGAATTCCAATGATAGATAACAAAAATGTGAGGGATGAACTAGTGAGCCATGTGAAACCAATGGCATGGAAGAACAATAAAAAATCACTGGCCTACATAGTGGATGATCTATAAGAATTGTTTTCAATGTAAAATGATCCAAAAATAAAATAATAGATTCTATAGCCATACAGATGCCATGAAACATTTAGAGAAGCTATCGTACTACTAACATTCTACCGTCATGGGTGATACCATGATGATCTACCATTGAAGAATGGTAGATAACACTACCTTTAATTTGATACCATCAGATCATGGTGGTAGGTACTAAATGGTAGCACATGAAGTGCTACCATTGTGAACAGTAACAATAGGTGCTTCTACCATCATTGTGGAAGACAAGTTAACAATGAAATTTGTAAATGACTGATAATTCAATAGATTTAATATGAAAACTATTTTAAGATACATATCTATAATTTAAACCAATAAAAAGGATGCTTTAATGAGATATATACAAGGTATTCCTCTATCTATAAATACAAGGATTTCTATCACTGAAAAGGGATCAAGGGATTAGAGATAGGGAGAAAACCACTAATGGCGCTCACTCTATTTTCTACACTTTTTTTATATTTTTATTGTGCCTTATACCACTTATAAATCTATTATTTCCACTTTCAGAGAGGGGTATAAGCCTTTAGTGTTTGAGTGAAGGGAGGTTACCTAAATTTTCAATTCGGATGTCTAGTTAAATTTATTCGATTACATTGATTTGTTTTCTTCATTTAGATAGTTTTCAAATCTAAATTCCTCATTTTTAAAATTAATATGATTGTTTTTGTATTTAATTATAAATTTTTACTATTTCCAATATTAAAGAAATATTTTCACCCTCTTCATTGTTTTTGATGACACCGATTGGTAAATTTAGAGTCAAGTAGGGAAGTTTTTAGTGATTACTAAACATGTGAGAAAGTAACATCAGATTTATTTGGATGATTGGGAATAACAGTACTACATTTGGTATTTACAATTAAATTAATATACATATCATTATTAATTGAACACATTGGAATGCGAATTATCAACGAAAGTAATTTTTCAGGATTATTCTCATTATCATCAAACTTGATCAAGGGTGAAAAGGGGGAAATGTTTTTTATCTTTTAATTTAATCAATTGAAAAAATAGACCAATTTCAAATGGATTACGGTATAAATATAAATAGGGAATACAACCTAAAACCATAATCACTTTTCTATCTTATTTTTATTCTCAAAACATATGTATCTCTAATTGATTGTCCTAGTAATTTATTATATACTTTTGAATTATGATAACAATTTTAAATAACTTATCCATGGAGAAAACATTGGTTTACTACTAATACTACATTTGTTAGGGAAATTACAAATTCTTTCTTCACACCCCATGATAATTTTTTTGTAAAAAAACCTCCAACATAAGTTTTTGATGTGGACATTTCCCAAATAAAGGAAGGGGATAGATGCAAATATGTTCAAAAAAGATGATAATGAAAATTTGATAACTAGATGTTGTGGAAGACGACCAAACATACTCATTCCATCCTTAGGGAATAAATTAATAAACCAGTTGTTCCCCTAGTTACCTTTTCACTTTCCCATGACACACCTTTGAGACCATCCTTTGGAGAATAGTGTAATTAGTAGAATCTGAACACGGTGAATGAATGGGAGTTTCAACTCACTCAAAAACTGATCCATACATTTATGAAATTATTTCCCCTATCTTTGGAACATGAGAACCACCCTTCCAAATAAAACCATCATCATATGAAAATTCAAAATTTATATCGATCAATTTCATTCATATACAAGACCCATTCTATAATGAAGAACTAGAATGTTAGCCTAAACACCATGACCAAAATTTGTGATGAAGAGTGGTATGCTGAAAATGCTGAGTATGTAGGGGAGATTCAATCATAGAAAAGCAAAAATAAATCCACAGAAAAACTAAAGCAATATATGTGGTCAAAAAACAAGGGAAAGAGATTCAACAAGACGAGTAAGAGAATGGATACATTCCTTAATCATCCAATAGTCATCTAAATCTAGCTGTTTTAGAATATTGGTTGGAAGATGTAAAACTAACTAACTAGACTATATGTTTTGGAAAACCATCTCAACTTAATCTAACAATGATTAACATTCCATTGAATTTTCTTTAGATATAAGGATCATCAATATCGAATTCTTTGATCCCAAATCCACATGAAAAAGAATAATACAATGTTAAGAAGTGATACCACCTAGTAAATTTTTTGAAAGAGATCAAGGAATCACTTGTCAAGGCCCTTCAGATCCCTCATGAGTTCAATAATAAAGTTTCTACGACAAAGGTGTATCATGAAAAGAGTACCTTTGTAGAGTTTCCAAAAACTATCACAATTATAGAGTAGAATTAGGATGTCGTCGTCTATGGAAATTTCAGATACCTGTATATCTTTGTAAAGACTGAAAATGTCAGCATTCAATAATACTTGATTATAAAAAAATCTAGGATCAAACTTATTTCAGTCTTGAAAATTCAATTCTTGGTTTATGGTGATAATGAATTATCTCCTTAATTTTTAACATTTAAGGGCACACAAAAAGTGAGAAAAATCCCCTCCTGAGAATAAAAATCAAATCCCAAATAGAAGATATCCAACTATAAGTTCATAATAATACATCACGAGACATATTTTAATGTTCTATTAGGAATACATATTCTTCAAAAACATGAAATGGTACAATCATCATACCATAAATGACTAATGTAACTTATCGACAGAAAGGATGAATCATTATATGGATATGAGCCCCAATTAATATTTTATATACATGTATGTTGAGGTAGGTTTATAAAATAGAGAAGGAAATTAGTTGATGATAGAAGGTGATGAATGAGTTACTTCTCCCATTGGTTTGGGAACATTCAATATAAACCCATGTAACTTTCTTAGAGATTATTATGTATTTCTTGTCAATCAGATAGAGGAAAAATCCTAGATCTATAGGTCTTTCATAGTTCAAAGGCTATAGTAGCCTTTTTTTACATAGTAAAATCTATGTCAATTGAGATGATCCATTTAGAAGAAATTCTGGTTAAACCTAGGGTGAATGAAACTATATGTAATGAATCCATTGTCAAACAGACTCCTATTTGTCTTAAAACCCTAGGGAGATCTATGGATGTAAGATCCCAGATTTATGGTGAGGTATGTAACTGTTAAAATTCTATTTGAAATGACCTAATTATTGTTAATGATTGTTTTTGGGTGTAAGAGGGGGTTAAATGGTGTTTTGGGGGTTTAAGACATGAAATAAATGGAAAATTTTCATCCAGTGCATGTTTCATAGTTTTCACATGTTTATGAGTAACTATGTTCCCAAACCAATCCATCTAGGAGGAGGGGTGCATGGTTAAATAAAACATTAAAGGAAGAAGACCAAATGATATGGTCTTATAGAGTTCTATTTTTCATTATTGGCACATGATTTGTCAAACCATGTGGGATCCCTAGGAAACTGTGTGACCAAGCCCCTCTTGGACAGAGGATGGCGCACATTAGGCACATGGTTTGGAAAATTGTGCAGCCAAACAGTGTGACTCATTAAAGGTGTGATTTTACCCTTTTTCCACCATCAATAATTAATGAGTCCTCACCTTATTTTCATCATCATTTCACATCCATCATCCCTAGCGATGAACCTAAATGCCCAAATCTTCACAGGGTCAATTTCATTTGTTTCTAAGACATTTGGAGTGCCATTGGGTGAAAATCTAAGTTTTGGGTAAGCCTAGTACTTATCTTTGCTCCTTTTTTCAAATTAGTGATTATACATTTTTTATTCTTCATCGAAATCCCTAAAACCTATTTTTCTAGCGGATCATAGGTTGGGAATTTGAAGGGTGGTCAGATCAGACTCAAACTCTAGGGTGGGCATGCAATTATATTTGTAATCAAGGAAGGTGGTGTACAAGTTATATCCCATAGTCTTGATGTTTGGTTAATGTGTATGTGGTTGTGATTTGGGTGGGTTCTTAATGTGAATTTTATAGTTAGTAAGATTTGGGAAATTGGTGGGCTAAGGGATGGATTGAAACCCTCACGGTCCCCGTGGGATGCGTTGAGATTTATTGAACCCATTATAGGGCCACCCATAGGGTGTTCTATTACCTAAACATGGAAAATGGGAACTTTGAGTATATAATTTATTTGTAATGAGGTAGAGACTTTGATAATTGTGTTGAAATGTTGGTTTGGTTTATGAAATAGAACAAGGGTAGATGTGTCGAGTTGTTTACATGGAATGAGGGTTTGTTTAGAACATTGTGAATGGGATAAATGAATTACAGTGATAGTATTAAATGACTTATGGGATGTAACGAAAACAGGTAAGTGAGTTAGGGACTATAAATGGGAATGAGTAAATGAGATAAAGAATAATGATGCTTTATGTATTTAATGAACTATGAATTTTGAATGTTGTGAGTATTATTTGACCATGGGTTGTGATATGGTATATGAGGATTTATTCAAATAAGCATGTTCACATGGATTGGTTGTGTGGGTGTTAGATTTGATGATATATTCCCACATGATGGGTTAGACTAAGGCTCTAATCCCCACCCCCTATAATGCATGAGATAGGGAGTGGACTGAGGCTTTTTGAGTTTCATATGATGAAACTACATAGAATGAGGCTCTAAGGTAAGTGTGATGTATTATTGGGAATTGTTTTCCCCTAGCGAGATACGGAATTTAATATATCCCCTTATGCATCGAAAATGAATTGCATTGGCCGAAGCAATGTTGATAAAAATAGCCAACCGATGGGATAAATGATGAAAATAAATTAAGTGAACATATTGATTAATGAAACCAAATTTAAACCGTTATTTATCTTGTTTTTATTCTTTAATTACAGACACTATTAGTCTAGACTAAATATTTTTTAGACATAGTTGGTGGTGGACTACGGAGTTGTACTCACACCCTGCTCAGGCCACCGTTGGGTAGCCGAGCATAGTTCATTCCTGCAGGTCAAGACAAGGTAAAGGGGCCTATGATAGATGGTTGGTTTAGGTGTGGGGTGTGCATGGATTAAGGATCCAAACTTAGAGTCAAGAACCATTTTTGTATTATTTAGTTTGTATTAATTCTTTTGGTTTTCTTTACACTTAACACTTCATTGAAATTTCATTGCATGATTTATTTTGGTTGTGGGATTGTATCTATTTTTTAGTAAATTTTGGTAATGCATTTTTATTTGTAATCGATTATTGATTCCTTTATTTCATCTTATATATTGTATATTACTCTGAAAATGAGAATATATTCTCTTCATGTGATATTTTAGACCCTTTATACCAGTCAGAAGCCTCTAGAATATGGGGATACATGCCTGAGGTTATGTAGTGAGTCGACTCGAGGAACTTTTTTGGTGTTTAACAGGTTGGGGAAATTACAAAGTGGTATTAGAGTGGTTATTTTTAATTTACTTACCATCTGGGAATGGTAGATAGGATATCAGGATGTGTCAAGGTCTTGGTGATGAAATTTTTCTTGGGAGTAGCTGACCCATGTATGGGGGAAAACCCAAGTTCCCAGGGATGGATCGTTATTCTTGATGTGTGTTGTTATAGTTGAATTATATTTTACCGTTCAGGGATGTACTTGTTTTTTATGTGACTATTTTATAATATTATTCTCATGGCTAAAATGACATGGGGTTTCACATTCATGATTTATTTTAGTCACATAAGGATATAGGTGGAATGAATCATGGTTGGCCCATATAGGGAAGATGTGTGAGATATGAGAGATAAAATGCATTTCTTTTTATTTGATAAATTAAAATAAGTTGTGATTAATAAAGATAATGAAAAATTTTAAATTTAAGTAATTTGAAGTAATGTTTAAATAAGGTATCTTAATAAAAAGTTCTAAATGTGTTAAAATTTGCCTGTGGTAATTTGTGGAAAGGGTAAGGTTCCTAAGTGATAAATATTTATGTAGTAATGGTAAAATTGTTTAAAAGTGGTGTTTAATGAAACACATGTTACTATGTTAGTTGGTTTACCCCATGATGACCATGAACTATGGTAGGGATGGTTAAGGGTAGTGAAAAAGGTGTGATGATATCCCTTGGGACAATGTATACATAATGGGTTATTATGGCTAGTATAGAGACCTCTATTGTGAAACTATGGATTATTTGTGTTATGTTCCCTAAGGTGTGTGTCTAGCATTATAGTAAGATTACAGCACGACATTGTGTGCCAATCAGGTGAAAACTGGATATCAATAAGAATTATCCTCTAGAATTGAGGAAAGAGACCCCAGTGGTACATGTTAATAGATGAGGGAAGTAGTTCCCTGATAACTTTTCTCATTTTATTCAGATGATGGAATGAGACCCAAATTGGGTTGTACCAAGTATGTTTTATCTAACTAGAGAGGTCTAGTTGCATCAACCTTCCATGTTTGTTAGAGATGGTGGACCTATAGTGGTGTAGTTATGGATAGAGTCCATCTAGATTGTTTTGGATCACTTAGAGACTCATCATGAGAAGAGTATCAAGTTGGAAGCTTATATATTGCGGCGATCAGTGGAGAGTTGGTGGGATATTCTACCTCAGACACAATAGAATAATTGTATAATATAGAAGTAATTCCAGGATATGTTTCAGTAACACTTATATCTAGAGACCTTGTTACAAGGGAAGGCTTTGAATTTTATGATGATGACTCAGGGAACCATGCCAGTGATTGTTTCTTCTAGCTACTTCATAGACTTTCAATGCTTTGTCCCAACGTTGGAAGGGGACAAGGCCACTATGGAATAATGTTTCTAGGAAGGTATTAGACATTAAATCATGTAACAAGTGAATATATTTCATTTGAAAAGGTTTTATGTTTTGGTGTATCGGGACCTTATTTCAGAATGAATCTTAAAGAATAATTTTGGTGGTGGGTATGTAGTTCCAGTTGGACAATCGAGTGGTGGGAATTCCAAGGGTAACAAGTGTCAATTTGAGAATCTACACTAGGGAAGTGGTGTGTAAGGTAATAACAGGAGAGGAAAAGACTCTTAGGGTGGTGACCATTTGTTATTATATTATTGTAGTAGGATAGAACACATTTATGGTTATTTCCCCCAACCACTAGTAGAATATCATATGTGCCGCAAAATGAAACATGTGCATTGGTTCGGTAGGAAACCTTGATCGATGGGAACTAGTGGAGGATTGAGGTCAATGTAGAGTACATGTAGGGGGTTGGTTACCCTATATCAGGATGGAAGTTAGAGATATACTAGATGTATATGTTTTGTTAATAGATGAGGTTCACCCAGAGAAGAGCGTCCATAACAGCAGAGTAGTGCAACACCCGGAACACAGATCAGAGCTGTGACACCTTGAGTTATTGGGAACTTTTTTTCTGAATAAATTATTTCTCATTGATTTATTTCATTTCAATACACCATACATTCCTTTGACATGACACTGACATGGATTGCACTGTACACAACCTTGATTTGGAATATGTTACACAGAACATCGAGTTTCCCCGAAACCGCAATTGATTATTATAATTATTTATATAAGATGGTTATATCTATAAGGACCCAACCTTATTAAATTTCATAATCTTGATTTTAGTCAAGAAATAACTTCCTTTTATATTGAGGATATTTTCAATTTTATAGATTTAGAGAATTAGGACATAACACATTCATAAAATTGCATATTATTACAGAGTGGATACCATAAAAATAGTATTCATTTCTTAAAAAATATAAAACTTTTCAAATGAAACATGATTTATTAGGAAATTATTCAGAACATTAACTTGGTTTAATTATTTGTATTACTCATCCTTATAACCTTTTAAAATAATTTAAAAACTTGGGATGAGAACAAAATATTAGTAAGGGATATAAAAATAAGGAAAGAACACATTAGTCCATGAACACTTGTAATGTATGAAATCATTTTCAAAAGACATGCTTGTCACCCATATATACTTACTTTGTGAAAGATGATATTTACAAAAGATCCACACAAAATAATAATAACATAAATTGAATCATAGTGATATCTGGGTTCGTTAATACCATAATCTTGTAACCCTCTTGATTACCTTATAATTTGTAACCCTCATAGCTACCTTACAATTTGTGTAACCATCACAGTGACACATGGAGTAACCATACGACTGACCTCCAACTTACACATACCTAATGAATTTAATAGATATAAAGGTCCCAAACTTTATCATAAACAATTCCCAAGAACCATAACACAATCATACCACATGAATAATTGTATAAAAACATTGCTTTTGAATTTTGTAAAACAGAATTTTAAAAGTGGATTTTTAAAGAAAAACCCCTTACATAAATCATTTAATTGAAGAGAAAATTATTAGAGTGGATGGAATATGTATATAAACAATAAATTCGCATAATTAAACATAATATAAATAGAACCCATCACACACAACAATTCTAATACCACATAAATAACGAAGTATTAGGTTAACCCAAAGAATAGAAATCAGGTTAAGAATTCTCTTACCTCGGGGTTGTCTTACTTACAAATTGTTTATAACTCTTACATAATAGTTAAAAGAGTTTTATTAATATATTAAAGAATCATATCTATCTTTATAATACCTTATATGATCATTTAATTACATCATTTCACCCTTTAATTGTTAGTATTTTGTTCCTTGCACTGTTTTTGGGTGAGTTCTTTACATGATTTCCATGATCGGTTCATGATGGATTGTTCTTGTCAATTGGAAGTGAAACACCAGAATTGGAATGGGATGGTATTTAAATTTTTCTAGTACCATATATTATAATATTTAACATTTTCAATTCTTACATGAGGATGATTCATAAGTTAAAACATTAATGATGTGCATTTAGATCTTTTTAGTGGTTCTTCGATAATAATGACCTCATTTTGTTTTATAAAATTAAAACCAAGTGTAAAAAAAGAATTCCAGAACCATGGATGGGACATAATACATATATGATAACCTGTATCAACCATAAAAATGGTTTCATGACCATCCTTGAAGAAATTAGATCAAATTGTAATCACATCGTCCATGATGTCGGTATTTCGACACATCACAGACAATGATTTTAATTTCTTGAATAAGTGGGGGAGTAAAAGAATATTGATAATGAATTTTATATGAAAGTGAGAAAATCTAGGATATAAAATATTCTATAGCTTTCATGCCTCTTGGATAAGAGGAGGTGGTAAAAGAAGAAGAAAGACAGTCAATATAAAATAAAAATTGAGAAATCTCGCACAAAAATTTGACAACCTGACGTCATTTAAAATTGCATAAAATATTTTGATGAGATAAAGGGGGTATCTCATAAATCTTACATAATATGGTATATAATGCAGATATGGAATGAAATATCCCAACATAATCCAAAGGGAATGAAAAATAATAACATAAACTGAAAGAAAAGAAAGAAAATAAAATAGGATGTTTACCTCTTGATCTCTTCTCCTTGAGATCCTTCTTAAGGCCTTTGGTTTTTGACTTTTGTTGAGACCAGTAGCTCTAGGACGTGTGGAATAGCCTTGGGAAGAGTATTAGGCAAAACCCAGGTAAGGATCAAGGCTTGAGAGGTGTGGGAGGAATATGGGACTAAGGGTGGTATTTATAGTAGAGGAGAGGGGGTATTTTTCATTATTTTAATCATTATTATAACATTTTTGCTCGAGACTATGAATAATATTAATTCATGTGACCCAAAATAGTAATAATGTCATGTGAGTTCGAACAATGTGGACTTAAATCACTTATGATGTCATAAATAATGTATTTAACTATTAATTTGAATATATGATATTTTACCGTATTTCACTATTCATCAAAAATTCAAAAAATTTAGAAAAATTCCCAAACTTCACCCTTACCATTTCTCGATGTGTAGAATTCAAAAATACACTCCATTTTTTGAAAACAGTTTTTGTAATATTATTCATTTAATTTTTAAATAAAATCATACTTATTTCAAAAATTAATAATTTAAAAACTGTAACTTCTTTTATATCATGTTAAAAATTAACCAATATGTCATTATCTTAAAGCCTTAAGAAAATAAAATAATAACACAATTTACTATTCATTAGGGTCGTATTAATATTCATAAGGGTATGTTACTATTCATCAAAAAACAAGTTGGTTCCATCATACTCCAAATAACTTACTGAACACAATTGTAGATGACTATTTTTATAAATTCAAAACATAGAAGCTACGAAATTATGTTTAAAGGATAGTTATAAATATCTACTCAAAAAAAACTTTCATACATGTCAATTTATTTTTGCAAAACCATGGGGTGTTACATTATCCCCACCTTCTCGAAATTGCGTCCTAGTAATTTTATTTACTTGTTAAACAACTGAGGGTATTTTTCCCTCATAGAAATTTTATATTCCCATGTTGCTTCTTATACCATGTGGTTTCTCCAAAAAACTTTTACCTAGTGGATTAACTTATTCCACAATACCTTTTCCCTTCAATCAAAAATCTGAACTGGTTTCTCTTCATAAGAAAGGTTCTATTCTAGCTGAATAGGTTCTCGGCTCAATACATGTGATGAATCTTGCACATACTTCCTCAACATGAAAACTTGAAAAACATTATGTACCTGAGATAAACTCAGAAGAAAAGCTACTCAGTATGAAACTGGTCCAAATTTTTCCAAGATTTTAAAAGGACAGATAAATCACAGATTTAGCTTTCCTTTCTTACCAAAACACATCACACTTTTCCAAGGAGAGATTTTAAGGAAATCATGGTCACCTACCTCGAAAGAGAAGTCTTTCTTTCTGTTATCTGCATAACTTTTCTACCTTCTCTGAGATATCCTCATGTGCGTATTGATCATATTCACTTTCTCATCAACTTCCTCTACTAATTATGTCCCCATCATCTTTATTTCACAGACTTCATCCCAAAACACTGGAGTCCGACACCGCTTCACATACAGTGCCTCGAAAGGTTCCATCTGTATACTGGAATGAAAACTATTATTATAAGAAAACTCATCTAAAGAAAGATGTCCATCCCAAATTCCTTAGTAGTCCATTTAATATGCTCGAAGCATATCCTCCAAAGTCTGAATCATTCATTTTGACTGCCCATCTGATTGAGGATGAAAAGCTGTACTGAAATTTAACTCTATGCCCTATGACTTATGAAGTCCCTTCCCAAAGTTATAAGTGAACCTAAGATCCCGGTCAGATACAATGGAAAGAGGAACACCATGTAACCTGATAATATATTTGAGGTACATTAGAGAAAGATGATCTGAAGACATTGTATCTCATATAGAAAGAAAATGAGTAGATTTTTCAGCCGATCAACCCAAATTTCATTGTTACCTTGAGATTTCTTAGGTATTCCCACCACAAATTCCATGGATACATTCTCCCACTTCCAATCTGGCACTAGAAAAGCCTGAAGCACCCCCTTTGGTAACTTCCACCCTTCTTTAACCTATTGAAATGTCGAACATTTCATGTTAAAATCAGAAATATCTCTTTTCATTCCATCCAACTAGTAATACCATCGAAGGTCTCTGTACATATTAGTACTACCAGGAAGAACTGAAAATGGAGAACTATGAGTTTCACAAAACAAATCCTTCTTTCACTTAGAAACAAAAGGCACACAAAACCTTTTTCCAAATCATTAAACATAATATTTATCAAGGTTAAATTCTGGTAACTTACCCATTTTAACCAATTATACCTTTTTCTATGGCTCATGGTTTTCCTTATGTGATTGCTTAATTCTGTCCGATAATTATGACTGCACTGAAAAATGAGACAAAACAATGGTATTCCCCGCACCAACAACTTCTAAGCCAAAATTCATCAAATCATTAATCAAGGGATCATGTTCCAAACGTAACTTAGTTAATGATGCACAATGTTTTCATCTCAAGGAATCTGCCACTTTGTTTTCTTTTCCTAGATGGTAATTGATCATACAATCATAATCCTTTATCTATTCTAGCCATCTTCTCTGCCTCATGTTTAATTCCATCTGAGTGAATATATACTTCATACTTTTATGGTCAGTATATATTTGACATTTGGCTCCTTATAAACGATGAATCCAAATTTTCAAAGTAAAAAACCACATCTTCCAATTCCAAATCATGTGTGGGATAATTTAACTCATTAGTTTTAAGTTATATTGAAGCATAAGCAATTACCTAATGATTCTATATCAAAAAAAACCAAGTCCCTTCAAATAAGCATCACTGTAGATGGAAAAATCACCATTTCAGGAAGGTAATTCCAAAACTAGATTATTCACCAATCTCTTCTTTAGTTCATGAAAACAAACATCACATTCTTCTGTTCAGATAAATTTCAACCCTTTTGTGTTAAAAAAGTTATCAGGCTAGATAACCATGCAAATTTCTCAACAAAACGTTAGTAATAACCTGCTAATCCAAGAAAACTACAAATTTAGTAACATTGTTAGGTCTTGGCCATTCATCAACCACTCTTGTTTTTGCAGGATCAACTGTTATGCCATACTTATTTACAATGTACCGAAGAAAATAAAACTTTTTCATCCAAAAATCACACTTCCTAAATTTTCCATACATTCTATTTTCCTTTACAGTATTTAATACAACCCTTATATGTTTTTCAGGCTCCTCTTTTTTTAGAAAATACTAGAATGTAATCAATAAAAACAACCACAAACTTATCCAAGAACTCATGAAATATTCTATTCATAAGATTCAAAAATACAACAGGTTTATTAGTTAACCCAAACGACATAACAAAAATTTCATAATGCCCATATCTAGTATGAAAGGATGTTTTTGGGATGTCATCCTCCTTCACCTTTAGCAGATGGTATCTGGATCTCAATTTAATCTTGGAAAATTACTGACCTTCATGGATCTAATCAAATAAGTCATCGATTTGATGAAAAGGATACTTGTTTTTAACAGTGATGTTTTTCAAAGCTCTATAATCAATGAAAAGTATCTTGGAACCATCTTTTTTTTAAAAAACAAAACAAGAGCTCCCCATGGTGAAGTTATAGGATGAATGAAGCTTTTATCAATTAAATTTTGAAAATTATTTTTCAATTCAAGAAGTTCTATTTGAGCCATACAATATGGGGGTTTTGAAATTGGCATAGAATCAGGAACTAAGTCAATTTTGAATTCAACTTCTTGATTAGGCGTGACACCATGTAACTCATCAGGAAAAACATCAAGGTATTCATTTACCACTGGCACATTAGTTTCCTTGACTTCAACAATATGAACAAGATAAGTTTCATTTACATATTTCAACATTTTCTCAGCTTCTGGATATGTTATCAATTGTATGGGTTTATTCTTGTATACAAACTAAAAATCCTTCTAAAAACAACTTCTTTGGCTCTATAGTAAATCTTAGAATGATAAACAGAAAGCTAATCCATTCCCAGAATAAAATATAACTCAACTAAGGGTAAAACAAATTTTTTTGAAGGTAAAGTCTTTCCACATACCAAAATAGAATGATTCTTATAATTACTATTTTCTATAACATTTCCCCCTGGTGTTTTAAAAACAAGTTCCGGTCTCATTTGTTGAGGTGATATTTCCAATTTACCAGAAAATTTATCAGAAATAAAGGAATGTGTAGACCCCATATCAAACAAATCTTTATAAAAATATGAGTGAACAAAAAAAGTACCAGATACAACTTTATTGGATGGATCGACATCTACTGACGTAGTCACAAAAGATATCACTACACCTTTCTACTTATAGTCTTGCTTCTTTGCATCATTTGGATCTCTCTTTGGGATTTCATTGGTATAGTGACCCATGTCACCACATATAATACAATTAATAGGTTTATTACCTGGATTAGTCTTAGGATCATTTTCATTACAATCTTGGGCCATATGTACAAACATACCTCATTTAAAACACTTTCCAGTTTTTCTAATACATTCCCCAGTGCGTTTCTTACCACACTTTTCACAAACTGAAAACTGGATTTTCATACCATCAGATTTCTTTGGTTGATTCTTACCCATCGATTTCCATCTGGACATCTTCTTCTCCTTGTTTCCAAATTGAACGTGATCATCAGAAAACTCCATCTCTACCCTATGAGCACATCAGACAAGTTTCTCAAACTTTTGAAGTCATGGGAGGTCAATTCCCTAGGATACCTTGGATTCAATCATGAGTAAAAGTGGTTGATTTTTCTATCAAGATCCAGAATAAGATTTGGATCATACCTCACCAGTCGGGTGATGTTCGCTTCATATACGACCACTGAATCTTCCTCCTTCTGTTTCAATTCAAGGAATTTATTCTCCATCCTAAGCAGCACCACCTTAGGAAAATATTTTTCAAGGAAAATAATTTTAAATTCATCCCATTCCAGGGCATCAAAATATTTTCTATCCCTGATATTCCTTACCATTGACCACCACTGATCATATTAATCTTCAAAACGATAAAGGGAAAGTCTTACGTTTTGATTGTCTGAACATCCCATAACAATGAATATATTTTCAAGGGATTTAATTCATCCTTCAACTTCCACTGGGTTAGAAGATCCATTGAAAGAAAGAGGGTGTTGTCTCATAAAATGTTCCACTATTTTCATGTTCCATTGTGGTACCTCTAGTTTTTCTCTTGAATGGATGCCACCGCCCTTTATTGCCAGCGTTAACTGATCCATTACTGTCAAAAACTGCTTGGTTCCAATACTTATCATTTTGGGCTGCAGATTCTAAAGGATGTCTTTCTTTCAGTGCCTATCCTCTTCAGGTTCCCTGTTTTTTCAATAGACAACCATTTTAAAAAAACACACTTTTGACCTCACATATATTTATAATCTCAATTATGTTTCCATATGCATTGATAATCCCAAATTATGTTTATTCTTTAAACATTACATTATTTTAGTTAATGTTTATGTACATTAAACCTCAAAATATATGTACTTTCAAATTTTTCCAAATGATAAATCTCTTGTAAAATATTTAAGTCATTCGGTTAATTAAATGTCTATATGCTTCACTGTATTCTAACTTAACTCATTCTGTGAATAGAACGAATAAACATACACTTAGTCAATGGTACAGAACAAATCTACCAGTATGTATAAGTCTACCGGTATGTAATTCTACCGGTACACCGAAAGGTTACCATTAGAGTAAGTCTACTGGTATGTATAAGTCCACCGGTATGCAATTCTACAATTATAGAAAGGTCACCGGTATACAGAGAGCCACCGTTACACCAGATTTACCATTAGAGTAAGTCTACAGGTATGTATAAGTCTCCCATTATGAAGTCCACCGGTATAGGGAAGTCACCTCTACTCAAGTCTATCGATACAAGGAGTTACCAGTACAAGAAAAAAGTGGTACCGATATGAGCTCACTGATACATAGGGACCTGCCGCTACATAAAGTGATCGGTACATGGAGCTACCATTACAGAGACAAACAACTACCAATACAAGTCGACCGCTACAAGTATTATTCTGCTTAAACCTTTATGATTTATTTAAATTATATTAATGGTTATATTTGGTTAATTTAATGAAACTGCTATTAATTAATGATGGTTTCTGGGATGTCAGGGAACCGTACCTCATACCTGCCATAATGTAATCATTCCCTTTTCTAGATCTACAGGAATATAAGGAATATTGAGCTGCAGTGAGGATAATATACACAATAGAGAGGAGACATCCATACACCCACTTACTTGAAGAACACTGGAAATACACGAGGCCATTCATACAAGAAGAGAAGACAAGATGAATCTTAGTCAAGGAGCAGAGAAATACAATGATCTCTTCATACATTCAAGCTGATCAAACTGAACATTAAAATCAAGGAAGTAGATGACACTCTATTTTCAAGACAAAAACCAGAGAAGGACTCAGAATCATTTCTATTCAATCAAAAGGAGTCCAGAGCTACACTGCAAATCACTAGTGAATTATAAAATCATATATACTCTCTCTTAGTGATTCTTTTGCTTACTTTTTGAGTAGTGTGTGCACTCTGTATATTCCATACACACACTGTCTCCTCTGCTAAACTGGAGGATTTCTAAATCCTCACACAAAACATATATAACCCTCTTGTATCCCACTGTGGATAGTGGTAGAGGTCAAGTAGGACATGGACAACCTGTGTGCTTTTGTTTTCGTTTTCCCACGAAGAACTGTGGTAGAGGTCAGAGGACCTGGACAGTCTGAGCACTGTTGTAAAACCCAGATCTAGGGTGTGGATCAAGTTTATATAAACTGTTTGAGAGGACTAACTCTCATATTGAGACTGATCCTCTTGTTTTAAAACTAGTTTTCTTGTTTATTTGGTTTTAAACTATATCTTATTTTCTGATGCTAAGTACTTTAAATAAAAATCTATTTTAAAGTAACTCTTATAGTTAAACTAGCAAGTGTTTGTAATTTTTGTAAAGCATTAGGTTTGTTTCTAAAGCTAATCTAATCTTCAGATTAGATTAGCTAAGAACTAATCAATCTCTTGAGAACCTAATTGACCCTTTACTGTTTTAAAAATTCACTATAGTTTAGCTTGTTATTTAAATAGGGGATTTTGAATAGAAATATTTTTAATAGAAATTTTTAATTGGAACTCAATTCACCCCCCCTCTTGAGTATCCACTCCAACAAACATGTGGTATCAGAGGATTTGTTTATTTAATAAAGGATTTCCAAATAATCTATTCTTCAACTATGATTTTAGTTGTATCTTAAAGATCTAGAATTTCTGTTAGTTCTAAATTTTATCCCTTTAAATATATTTTATAAAATCTAATTATAGATAATAGTTTAGAAGGTGATGCTACCAACATACCACCTTTATTTAATGGAGTTAATTATGCCCAATGGAAACTGAAAATGAAAATTCATTTAGAAAGTATGGGTTTTGATATCTAAACTGCTATAGAGACTCGGTATAAGATTCCAGAAACTGAAAGAAATATTTGGGATGAACCTACTAAAACAGCTTACAATAATAATTGTAAAGTAATGAATGATCTGTATTGTGCTTTAGGAGGTGAATAATTTAATCGAATATCTTCTTGTGAAACTGCTTATGAAATTTGGGATACCTTGGGTGTTTCTCAAGAGGGAACAACCAATGTTAAATAAATGAGACTGAACACATACACTATTAAGTATGATAATTTTAAAATGAAGCCAGATGAACCTATTTCTTACATGTATCTCAGGTTCAAGGAAATAGTTAATACAATGAGCTCACTTGGAAAATATGTTCCTACAAAAGAGAAAATCATGAGGATACTAAGATGTCTACCAGACAGATGGAGAGGTGTATCAATTTCAATTAGAGAATCTTGTGATATTCGTTCTTTACCTGTTAAGGGTCTGATTGGTAAGTTAATGATGTATGAAGAAAAATTGAAAGTAAACAAGTAAGAAGATGATGAACCAAGAAAGAAATCTGTATCATTCAAGACTTCTGCTTCAAAAAAGAAGGACAAAGGGAAAAATCAAAGTGAAAGTGATAGTTCAAGTAGTGAAGAGAGTGCATCTGACAGTGATGTAGAGATGGCTCAAATATCCTGGAGATTCAAGAAATTCTATAAGAAGAAGAAATTATTCAGAAAATCAAACAACAAAGGAAAATATGACAACAAAGGTCATTGGAAGAAGGATTGGAAAAAGTCTGATAGGGGTGATGAAATTGTCTGCTATGAATTCAAAAGGAAAGGACATGTAAAAGAAAATTATCCAAAGTTAGAATTCAAGAATAAATATGACTACAAAAACACTAAGTACAAGAAATCTATAAAAGCAACTTGGAGTGCTTTAGAAGACAGTTCAAGTGATTCTGATTCTACTGAGGATGAAAAATCTCAAAAATATAATATGTGTTTCATGACAAACACATCTAAGGTAACATTAGATACATTTGATTTAAATTCATATTATTCTAGAGTTGATTTTGATTATGAATCTGAAAATATGTCTAGTGAATAATTATTTGAATATTGTGATATGGTAGAAGAAACCTATAAGGAATTTAAATAAATTTATAAGACCTTGAAGAAACACCATGCTTTGACAAGCTCTGTTAAATCTATAGTTGACATAGAAAAGAAAAAGAATGCTCAATTACTTAATGAAAATACTGAACCAAAATTGTCTAATGAGCAATTAAGGAAGGACTTATAGAAATTAACAAATGGAAAAGATACAATTACACAAATGTTAGTTAAACAAGTGGCACCAAAATATACCACTAGAATAGGATATCAGCCTGGACAGAGACAAATTACTAAAAATAGATTTATTCCTAAATCTGGATAGAATGTTGTTAGTTATAGTTCTAGAAATTCATATTCCTCAACTATCTAGTCACATAGGTATAGATCAAAAAAAGTTTATCATTAAAAATATTTTGAATCTATTGATTGTATGCGACCCATTATTGAAATCTAGGTACGTAATGTTTTTCTTGTTAACCTGTCTAGACCCATGAAAATCTGGGTACCAAAATCATTTTCTGTTTAAACCTGTTTTGTAGGATACTTGCTTGAAGGGTTCCTATAAGAAGACATGGTACTTGGAAAGTGGATATTCAAGCCATATGACAAGGTAATTTTTCATGTTTTAAGATATTAGTGAAGGTTGATGGAGGAAATGTCACCTTTGGTGATAATTCAAATGGAAAAATCATCGGCTTAGGCTAGATTAGTAACACTGGTTCAGTTTTAATTTCCAAAGTTTTATTTGTTGACGGATTAAAATACAACCTGTTAAGCATTTCTCAGCTGTGTGATGATGGTTTCACTGATAAATTTAAAAATTATTATTGTAATGTTTTTAGTTTTAAAAATATTTTAGTATTTTCTGGTTTGACAAATGAAAATATTTATGTAGCTGATTTTAATTCTCTAGATAAAGAAAACATTACATGCTTAAATGTTTATCATAAAGAGTCTTGGATATGGAATAGAATATTAGGACACTGCAATGTTCACTCCCTTAGAATACTATCTAGGAAGTACTTAGTTAGAGACCTACCCATACTTGAATTCCTAACTGACAATGTTTGTAATCCCTGTCAAAAGGGAAAGAAACATAAAGTTTCTTTTAAATTAAAGAAAGAAGTTTCAACTTCTCAACCTCTAGAGTTGGTTCACAGGGATTTATTTAGATGTTGTAGAGTTTCTAGTTTAAATGGGAAGCACTATGTCTATTTCCTAGTAGATGAATTTTCTAGATACACTTGGGTATACTTTCTTGCTCACAAAAGTGATGCTTGTTTTTATTTTATGAAATATTCCAAGTCTATTGAGAACCTTAGTGGACTTAAGATTAAGTCCATGAGAAGT
Source organism: Viscum album (assembly GCA_963277665.1). Lineage (NCBI taxonomy): Eukaryota > Viridiplantae > Streptophyta > Magnoliopsida > Santalales > Viscaceae > Viscum > Viscum album. The sequence goes on from OY728140.1 coordinate 1,286,885,192, forward strand.
GATCATTGTATTGAGTTTGAAAATCATGAGTTTGAATCTTACTTCTCACACAATGGCTATAATCACAACTTTTATTCCCTTAAGAGACCTCAATAGAATGGTGTAGTTGAAAGAAGGAATAGAACCCTTCAATTAATTAAAAGAACTATGCTCAATGAATATGATCTACCTATTTATTTTTGGGCTAAAGCTGTGAATAAATCTTGTTATATTAAAATAGAGTATTGATTAGACCTGTTCTTAAGAAGACCCCTTATGAAACGTGGAATAATAGGAACCCTAATGTTAGTTACTTCAGAGTTTTTGGTTGCAAAGTCTTTATTCTCAATACTAAGGATAATATTGACAAGTTTTCTTCTAAAAGTGATGAGGTAATCTTTCTAGGATACCCTATAACTAGTAAATCTTATAGAGTCTTCAATTAAATAACCAAATTTTTGGAAGAGTCTGTTCACATAAAATTTGATGAAACTGATCCACATGAACCTAAGTCTTCTCTTGAAAATATTGAAGAAGATATGTCTATTCTGTATCTTAATGATAAAATCAATGAACCTGTATTGAAGACAACCAATTCTGAAAATATTCCACAATCTTTATCTGGTGAACCCGAACATAGGTAAGAACATGAAATTTCAAGTCCTACCTTTACTAGATCATCTAGGATTCTAAAGAATCATCCTTTAGATGCTGTTGTTGGTAATATTGATAGAGGGACACAGACTAGAGCTTCTCTAAGAAATTAGGTTGAACATAAAGTATTTATTTCACAGTTAGAACCTAAAAATATCAATGATGTAATCAATGATGAATTTTGGGTAATGGATATGCAAGAAGAATTAAATCAATTTGAAAGAAACAAAGTCTGGGAACTAATTGACAGACCTAAAGACACTTTGACCATAAGCACTAAATGGGTTTTTAGAAATAAAGTTCATGAATCAAGAAATATCATTAGAAACAAAGCAATGCTAGTTGAACAATGGTATAGTCAAGAGGAAGGAATAGATTATGAGGAATCCTTTGCACTTGTAGCTAGATTAGAAGCTATTAGGAATCTACTCCCCTATGCTACTCATATGAATTTCAAGTTATATCAAATGGATGTTAAAAGTGCTTTTCTAAATGGTTTTACAATTGAAGATGTTTTTGTTGAACAACCACCTGGATTTACTAATCCCCATTTTCCAAATCAATTTTTTAAACTATCTAAAGATTTATATGGTTTGAAATAAGCTCCACGAGCTTGGTATGATAGACTTAGAAATTTTCTTATTTCAAAAGGTTTTTCTAAAGGGATTACCGATCCAACTCTTTTTAATAAAATAATTTTTAATGATTTTTAATAGTACAAATCTATGCTGATGATATTATTTTTGGATCATCTAAAAATTATTTATGCACTGATTTTTCAAAGAGTATGCAAAATGAATTTGAAATGAGCTTAATGGAAGAACCCAAATATTTTAATGGATTTAAAGTTTATTAAAATAAAGATGGTATTATTTTAAATCAAATTATGTATACAAAATATCTTTTAAAACTTTTTGGTTTAGATAGTATTAAAGAAATTGATACACCTATATGTACTATTTGTTAGTTGGATGCGGATGAAACTAGAAAACCAGTGGATCAAACCAACTATAGAGGTATGATAGGGAGTCTGATTTACCTTACTTCTAGTCGACCAGATATTATGTTTAGTGTATATATGTGTGCAAGATTTAAATCTAATCATAAAGAAACCCATTTTATTGCAGTTAAAATAATTATCAAATATCTTAAACATACTGAAAATTTAGGTTTGTTTTATCCAAAAGGACAATCTTTTGATTTGATATGTTATTCAGATGCTGATTTTGATTGTTGTAAGTTGGATAGAAAAATAACTTCTAGAACATTTAATTTATTGGGAAAATCCTTAGTATCTTGGTGTATTAAGAAATAGAATTCCGTGGCATTGTCTACTACTAAAGCAGAGTATATAGCTGCTGGTAGTTGCTGTGCACAAATTCTGTGGATAAAACACACTTTGTTGGACTATGGATATGATTTTAAACATGTTTCGATAAATTGTGATAACAATAGTGCAATTAACATATCAAAGAACCCTATATCTCACTCTAGGACCAAACATATTGATGTAAGGAACCACTTTTTGAGAGATCATTACCAAAAAGGTGATATTACTCTTGAATTTATAGGTACTGAACATCAATTAGATGACATATTCACCAAGCCTTTAAGTTTGGATAGGTTAAGTTACATTAGACATGAGTTAGGAATGATAGACTTTGTACGTTAGACAACCTCACTGTTAGGAATACCTCACCGTTAGACAACCTCATCATTAGGAATACCTCACCATTAGACAACCTCACCCTTAGGAATACCTCACCCTTAGACAACCTCACGGTTAGGTATACCTCACCGTTTGACAACCTCACCGATAGGAATACATCACCATTAGATGACCTCGCTGATAGGAATACCTCACCATTAGACAACCTCACCGATATGAATACCTCACCGTTACCATTATCACCGGTAGGGCATACCATTAAAATTCTCACCGATATGACATATCGTGTTGTTTTATTTTTATTGTTAAGACGAAGCGTTTTAGTGTTTTATTTTTCGATTCCTAAATGATATAAAATCAAGTATAAACCTTAATTAATCCACCACGAACTCTACCCATTCGGATTATCAACATCTTGTAAACCCGAACCTTCAAACTTCTCGTGAACCCTAAGTCTATGGTTGTGGAAATGGATCATGTGAAGAGACTGATACACAGTGAATGAGATGCGCCAAGTTATAAGCTGCAAAAAGTCGATTGAGGAACCTGTGGAAGTGGCACTGTTAAGGAAGGAAGAGATCCCGTGAACCCGCATCTGACCAAGAGGGAGATTGTGATTGAATGAGGGATCTACACTGAATTGTTGTTATCTAGGAAATCGTTAATCCTAAAGATATTCGAGGAGCAGGGCTGTCTTGAGTGTTTTGCGAATAACAATGGACTGTACTTCTCAGTTTTGGTGAATGAATTTTATGCGCATGTTGGTTTTGATACGTCAGAAAAGGATAATAGGATTATTTTCTTTGTGAATGGTAATGTGATAGCTTTCTCATCTAGTGAATGGGCTGAAAACCATAGAGTACCTCATGAAGGAGAGTATGGCTTTTCTTCTATGTCCATACCTCCAGCCAGTGATCATCTTTGATATGAAGCTGCACTACATGAGCTTACTAGAAATGGAACTCCAAGGAAAGTGATTGCAGCAGAGATGGAAGGTGAGAACATATTTTTTTAAAGTTTATCCAACATGTGATTAATCCCAGGAGAGGGGATTTTTCCACCATGAAGTTTAAATACAAATATCTGATGTATCTTTTGAGGCATGGAGTGAAGGTCAACCTATGAAGACTGTTGATGATTCAAATAGAGGAAAGGATCAGACCAAAATCCAAGACCAATGCTTTGTTTTTTGAAAAGTTGATATCTTTCATGATAAAGGAAAAGAAAGTGGCTGAGTCTCAGGATGTGACAGTGGTGGTGAAGGATAATTTTTTCATTACTCGAATAGTATGCATGTTTATGAAAGTGAACTGGAATCCATTGAAGAAGCATTGGGTGAATGATGAAGAAAAGGTATATGACAAATACAGTCATGTGGACCATCCTTATAGGCCAAAGGATGAGAGGGATCCAGGTCTAAGACCTGACGAGGCCATCCCATCCTATAGTGATTCCAAATAAGATGAGACCTCTGTTAAAGTTGGAAGGTATCCAGAGTTGCCTCCAAGCCCTATTGCTGAAGTTGTATCATCTGGAAAGGAAGCAGTCTTGAAAGAGAGAAATATAGAAGTTCCTATTGATGAATAAGACCTTACTGCTCTAGAGAATGAGGAAGTAGAAGAATCTGAAACTGAAGCATCTTCTTCTACTTTCTTGAGTCTCAGTCTACTGATTGGGAACTCCTTAATGACTACTGAGGATGTTGTTGCAGTAGATAGACCTGTACCTATCCATAGGAAGCCTCCTACTGTTAGAGAAATATAAATAGTAGTGGAGAATTCTTTTGAGGAAGACCTACCTACTTAGGGTGATATTGATGCACATTTATAGGAGCATGCACAGATTGAGGGGGAGCATCCTATGAGACTTGGTACTGTTTCAGTAGCTGATGGGATTGAGGACTGGGTAGAAGACCCATGTTTTGTAGTGCTTACCTTAGATTACCCTGAATCTGAGAATGAGACACCTATCAGTAGAAATCATGTTGATTATAATATCCTCTCTAAGACCTTACATGATGATCTTGTGAGAAAAGCTGACATAGAGGAGTTAAAGTCTGACCTAAAGATCGGTTTTTTGGAAGAGATAAGAATAATGGAAACCTCGTTGATATCATCCATTCAATCTATTATGAATGACTCTGTGTCTAGTCTTGTATCTGAAAGAGAACCTGTAGTTGTACCTCAAAATATGGTTACTAAGGCCGATCTTGTATCTTTATGGGATGAGTTATAAGAGACTTGGACTGCATCTGTTCCAGACTTAAAGAGATATCTTGTTGAAGATCTGAGAAAAATATAAAAATCTTTTTAACTCTCTCTAGGATAGGTTGTGTCAACCTCTGTGGAAGAGATGGTGAATGAAGTCAAGACCTTCTAGAATCAAATTTCATGCTTGGTAGAGAATGATGAATCTCTAACGAAATCATTTTCCTCTTTAGAGTCTTATATGAGCTCTAAATCTCAGGAAGACAAAGACTTGGCTTTTTTGAAGAGTGTAGTTGGCCAGATGTTATCAGTCTTTAAGGGATTCATTACTTCCATGAAACAACATGTCAGTACCCAGGACTCTCTTGTGATAAATATTATGAGTGGGCTAACTAAAAGTTTCAAGGAAATTGTGGATTTTTCTCTTGGTTCTCTTGCTTCCAGACCTTCAGTAGAGTTGGATAAAATTCTAGATTTGATGAAAGAGGAGCTTGGTTCAACATCAACAAGTGGCTCTGTGGACTCATCTTCCCTATCCCAAGTGGTGTCTACTACTAGGGATGTAGGGAAAATTGTTCAGAATTTTATGAGAGAGGTCACTGCTTCTCAAAAAGAGGTAAAGGATAAAGTCGATTCTTATTTTCAGAAAGTGTATACCAAGCATCAATTGACCAACCATTTCAAACTTCTTTTGGAAAATCTGAAATTACCTCTTATAAATCAAGCCTTTAGAGAATAGGTAAGAAAGCTCATAGAGATGACTCCAACATTGGATAAGTTTTTAGAAAACAAGGATGACCTTTTATCTTCTATTGAGAGGGGAGGAGTAATTATCATGGAATTCAGGAATTTGTTGTTTCCTTTCTTACATGTTGATGCTCAATCTGTAATAGTGCCTCCTGCTCTTCCTACATCTTCTTCTGGATCTTCAACTTCAGCTTAATCTTTCCAAATGACCCTAGATCAGGCTATTCGATGTTTAACACCTATGATTTCATAGAGACATATTCTTTACAGATCTGATCATGTATCTGTTGCTGCTCCACCTGTAATCCTTACAAGAGTTCCACAGTCTTCTTCTCAACCATCTGAGCCTAAGTCAACATCAGATCATAAAGGAACATCTAATGTGGATATTCAAGAAGTGGATTGAGTAGGTTTAGCCATGTTTGATAGGAATCTTATATATTTTTTATAATGGTTTTGTATCTTGTACTTTTGATTCATTACTATATATCTCTTTTTGGAATATATTTCTCAATGTTTTAATTTTCCTGTATACCTCATTTATTTCTATTTTCACTGTTCCACATTTTCTCTGTTACATTCTTTTCACCCTTCTTTTTTCTAATCAAAAAGGGGGAGAAATCCTTGTCTCATAGAGGGAAGAGAAATTAAAAAAGTGAGAGATATCATTAATAAGGAGGAAAAATCATTGAAATTATTTTATCTCTGATATATTTGATTACCTCTGATATAATTGCATTTAATACTATTTTTCTTCTGATACATTTAAAATCTCACATTTGAAAATGTCATTACTCACACTAAGAAATAAAATCCATTGTATTTTACTCTGATACACTACTGATTATTTTGGAATTATGATATCATAAGATGTGATTATCAAAAAGGGGGAGATTGTTGACCTCACCTATTTTGATAATCTCAATTATGTTTCCATATGCTTTGATAATCCCAAATGATGTTTACTCTTTAAACATTGAATTATTTTAGTTAATGTTTATGTACTTTAAACCTAAAAATATAAATAATTTCCAATATATCCAAATGATAAATATCTTGTGATATATTTAATTCGTTCGATTAATTAAATGTCTATATGCTTCACTGTATTCTAACTTAACTCATTCTATGAATAGGATGAATAAACAGACACTTAGTCACTGGTACAGAACAGAGCTACTGGTATGTATAAGTCTACCGGTACACCGAAAGGTTACCGTTGGAGTAAGTCTACCAGTATGTATAAGTCTACTGGTATGCAAGTATACCGTAACAGAAAGGTCACTGGTACATAGAGAGCTACCGTTACACTAGATCCACCGTTAGAGTAAGTCTACCAGTATGTATAAGTCTACCGTTATGAATTCCACCGGTATAAAGAAGTCACCGCTACTCAATTATACATATACAAGGAACTACCAGTAAAAGATCAAAGTGCTACCGATAGGAGCTCACCACTACATAATGCGACTAGTACAAGGAGCTACCATTATAGAGACCAACAACTACCGATAAAAGTGGACCGTTATAAGCATTCTGCTACTTGAACTTTTATGATTTATTTAAATTATACTAACAGTCATATTTGGTTAATTTAATGAAACTGCTATTAATTAATGATGGTTGTTGGGATGTCAGGGAACCGTACCTCGTACCTACCATAAAGTAATCATTCCCTTTGCTAGATCTGAAGGAATATAAGGATGATCGAGCTATAATGAGGATTGTATACACAATATAGTGGAGAAATCCATACACCCACTTACTTGAAGAACACTAGAAATACATGCGGTCATTCATACAAGAAGAGAACCCAAGCTGAATCTTAGTCAAGGAGTGAATAACTACAATGCTCTCTTCATACATTCAAGCTGATCAAACTGAACCTGAAAATCAAGGAAGAATACGACACACTGTGTTCAAGACAAAAACCAGAGAAGGACTCAGAAGCATTTCTGTTCAATAAAAATGAGTCCAGAGCTACACTTCAAAAAACTAGAGCATTCTAAACTCATATCTACTATCTCTTAGTGATTCTTTTTATTACTTTTTGAGAAGTGCGTTCACTCTATATATTCCACACACACACTAACTCCTGTGCTAAACTAGAGGATTTATATATCCTCACCCAAAACTTATATAACTCCGTTGTATCCCATAGTGGATAGTGGTAGAGGTCAAGTACGAACTGGACAGCCTGTGTGCTATGGTTTTTGTTTTCCCACAAAGAACTGTGGTAGAGGTCAGAGGACCTGGACAGTTTGAACACTATTGTAAAACCCAGATCCAGGGTGTGGATTAAGTTTATATAAACTGTTTGAGAGGACTAAGTCTCAGATTGAGACTGAACCTCTTATTTTAAAACTACTATTCTTGTTTATTTGGTTTAAAACTATATGTTATTTTCCACTACTAAGTACTTTAAATAAAAATCTATTTTAAAGTAACATTGATAGTTAAACTAGCAAGTGTTTGTAATTTTTGTAATGAATTTTGTTAGTTTCGAAAGCTAATCTAATCTTTAGATTATATTAACTAAGAACTAATCAATCTCTTGAGAACATAACTGACCCTTTACTATTTTACAAATTCACTACAGTTTAGATTGTTATCTAAATTGGGGGATTTTGAATAGAAATATTTTCAACAGAAATTTTTAATTGGAACTCAATTCACCCCCCTCTTGAGTATCCACTCTGACCAACACATATCTTGGACGAAGCAACATGGTAATCTTTAAATGCAATAAATTTTTAAATTAATCATAGAGTAAAATAATTTATGGTATTCCTTTAACATAATCCTAACCCCTAAAGTTATCTAAACCATCCTTTGATACCAACTATAAGGACCCGACCTTATTACATAACATAATCTTGATTTTAGTCAAGAAATTAATTCCTTTTACATTGAGGATATTTTCATGTTTAGAAATTTAGAGAATTGAGACATAACACATTCATAAAATTACACATTATTATAGAGTTGATACCATAAAAACAGTATTCATTTTTTTCAAAATGTAAAACTTTTCAAATGAAACATGATTTTTTTGAAAATTATTCAACCACTTAACTTGGCTTCATTATTTGTATTACTCATCCTTATAACCTATGAAAATCATTTAAAAACTTGGGATGAGCACAAAATCTCAGTAAGGGATATAAAAAGAAGGAAAGAATACATTATTCCATGAACACTTGTAACGTATGAAATTATTTTCAAAAGACATACTTGTCACCCATATATGCTTAATTTGTGAAACATGAGATGTCAAGAACCGGATCTGGTCACCACCATTAACGACACCAAACTCGGCCCATGGAAAGGCCTGAAGGGCATTCCATATCCCCACGGGCTGGAACAAGTGCCCAGCTATCAAAAAAATCTGGTTTGGGAATGATTTAATCGAGTATGAAAGCATAAAACACAAAAAAACAATCAATAATTTGATTATGAAATTTCCATGCTAAACAATTCTTAACAAAACCAGATCTGAATAAATTTGTTTAAAGACACTACAAGTGGTCCAAATACAAATAATCAAAACAGAATCACATCCCCAAGGACTCCACACGGTAAGGGGGTCATCACCTGCAAGCCTTCTCCACCACTCCGCCCCAACGATGGGGACTAACACCCTGAACCGCTATAAACCTTAGCCTTCCCTTTACCTGAGTCAAGCATAAGAAGGTATACTTACACCCAAGTGGTGTAAGTAGGGTGTGATCCTAAGCCCAATAGGATACCACCCAATGATTCCAAATAGAATGAAATACAATGTGAAAAAACAAACAACTTTAATACGCAAAGAAAAGCAGTGATAAAATCTAAGAAATGAAACTTTCAATTGATAACAGTTTTCAAGCTAAATTTTTCAAAATGTTCACAAATTTAAATAGACATGTGAGATACTGTAATGTACTTCCAAAAAAACCCCACAAAAGGGTAAATACCATAAATCCAATGAGCACCAAAACCAGGAACACCCCTAGGCAACTAGATAGTCTCGGGCCCTATGAACCTCGTACCTCGGTGTAAAGTATCCAAGTCACAATCCTTTCCCGTGCATGATCCACTAGTAGGGAACATACCCATAACCTATTGGTCCGTAAATATCATCCACATAGTTTATTTAGAGTTTTTGTTATCCATTTTCTCAGTGAAACAGGGACACAACCCATCCGGTCCACTAGTCGTACTAGTACATATCCGCCCACCCAAGTACCCGAGATTACCCTTTTTGTGCTCAAACAATTTCAGCAAACAAAACACATCCTTTTGAATATAAAATATCACTACTGGTCATAAAAAACAGTACAGTAGCTACACACAATTTATACCATTTAAAACACACAATAAAATATTTTGATTTTCAATAAAAGAACCTCTCAAAATATCACATTGTTTTGCACCCAAAGCTCTTCAAAATATCCACATTACACAATATGTGAAAACTTGTATGTCCTAATAACACAATTTCAGTTCAATAACCTTTAATGAAACCAACAATTCAGTTATGGGGCAGCCCAATGTGAACCAAGAAGTTATATCTTTTAAAAACCATTATTTTCACACAAACATGGCACTTAAATCCCATTTGCTTCCCAAACACCATTTAAAAAAACTTTTGCAGAAACAAACAAAAAGAATAAACATTAAAATCCTGATTTTCAGTCCTAATACAGTTCAATAAAATTAACTAAGTAATTATAGGTCAGCCCAAAATGAACCAATAAAAGATTTTTATGAAAAATCCCCAATTTCACCAAAAATTGGAACTTAAAATTTATTGAAATTATAAATGAAACTAAAACCAATTTTTGCAGAATCATTAAAATGAAATAAAAATTAAAATACCATGAACACAACAAGATAATTCACAAAAATTTTATGCACAATGGAATCACCTACCAAAGTATCAAAAACCCTTGAATCTCCGTGCGAAAATCAAATCACACCCCCGCCGCACCAAGAGAGACCTAGATCAAACCTAAAACTAAAATAATTGGCCACAAAAGCCCAAAGTTAAACTCTAGGTTCGAAAACCTAGTTTCTGGACATTAGGAAACTCAATGATAAGTGACAAAACCCTAAGTGAAATGAATGAAACCCAATGTATGTTGAAAGAGGAAAGAAAATGACTCATTTACTTGAAGTATCTTGAAGTGATCCCTCCAAAACACTTGTAGATGAAATTTAAAATAGCCAAAATTCAGGGTTAGTTCAAAAAAGTTTTTTTAGATCATTTAGGAACTGGAATGGAGGAAAAATATTGAAAATAGAGAGAGTTATGAAATAAATACATTACCTCTTCAAATATGAATGATTTGAGGAATCCTATGACGTTCGGCACAAAAACGCGATTAACCAGAGCTCAAAAAAGGGGGGAGAGATTTCAGATGCCCAGATGGGTTCATTGGGCTTGGGTGAGACTTAGAATCATTCAAAAATCCCAAAAATTGAATAAGTTATAACATAAAAAAAATTCATTTTTAAAACAGGAATTGGGCTTTCGGGCAGGCCCAACCCCTTAGATAAAAACCCAAATAAACCTTAGATAAGGATTTATAAAGGCTACTAATTGACTTGGCGGTGTTAATAGGTTAGGGGATGCCAAGTAGGAATTTTAATGGATGAAAAATGTGGAAAAATGAAAATGTTATAAAAGAAACAAAATTTATTTTTCAATCTTGAATTGGGCTCACGGTTTGGCCCAATTCATGAAAACTCATATATTCCTCCATAAAACCTAGGGAAACCCCAAAAACAAAGAAAGAATGTAAATTTAATAAAAAAATACCTTTAAAATATGTCATGTATGTGACAATTCTCCCCACCATGAAGGACTTTCCGCCCCGGAAATTCAACATGAAGCTTGGTTGGAAAACAAGAATGGGTACTCTTCCTCGACCCATGACTTTGGCTCCCATGTCTCATGTGTATCATTCCCATGCTTCCACAGAACCCGGACTAATGGAATAGACTTACCTCGAAATATATTCTCTTGCGAGTCCACTATTTTCACCTACCTCTTAACAATTGACAAGTTAGGCTCTATCTCCAGTTCTTCCCAACTCAACACATGGGATGGATCCGGGTTGTATTTCTTCAACTGAGAGATGTGGAAGATGTCATGGATGGACGTAAACTAATAAGTTAAGTCCAACCTATATGACACCTTTCCAATACACTCGGTGATCTGAAAGGGCCCGACATATGGTGGCATTAGCTTACCTTGCTTCCCCAATCGACGATGGCCCAGACAAGGGGCCACTTTTAAGAATACTCTGTCACCCACAAAAAAATCTAGGTCTCGATGCCTCTAGTCAGCATAAGATTTATAACGAATCTGAGCTGTCAATAAGCGCTGCCCTATCAACATGACCTTCTCAAAAGTCTCCTTCATAAGGCTCGGCCCCAATAGTGAAGTCTCTCCAACCTCATCCCAACATAGGGGGGACCGACATGGTCGGCCATAGTGCGCCTCAAAAGGGGCCATTCGAATCGAGGATTGGTAACTATTATTATAAGAAAACTCAAACAATCCCAAATGGCTATCCAAAGAACCTCCAATGTCTAGGACACATGCACGAAGCATGTCCTCCAAAATCTGATTCGCCCGCTCTGTCTGACCATCTGTCTGATGGTGGTATGCTGTGCTCATCTTAATCTGAGACCCCAAGGCCTTGTGAAGGCCTTACCAAAATCGAGAAGTGAAGTAGGGGTATCTATCCAAGACAACAGCTGATGGTAAACCATGTAGTCTCAACACTTCCTGAAGATACAGATGGCCCAACTCATCCACTTTAGTTGTATATTTTATCGGAATGAAGTGGGCTGATTTGGTCAGACGATCATTCACCACCCAAATGGAATTCTTACCCCGAGGTGTATGAGGTAAGCCAACAATGAAGTCCATGAAGACCTCGTCCCACTTCCAGGTAGGAATGGGTAGTGGTTGGAGCAAACCAGAAGGCCTTTGTGGCTCTGCTTTCACCTGCTGACATGTGTATCATCTCGAAACAAAGTCTTCTATGTCCCATCTCATACCAGGCCACCAAAACTACCGACAGACATCATAATACATCTTAGTGGTACCCGGATGGACAGCCCACTGAGACTGGTGGCTATCCTGCATCACCACCTTCCGCAGAGATGTTAGCACTGCTGAACGGACCGTGAATCACAAGATTCCCTCGGGAGACGACGACCAATCAGATGATTTCTCCCCACCATGAAGAAACTGCTTCAACCGTTGAAAAAGATCGTCACGGGGTTGTTCCTGCTGAATCAACTCCAATATAGAAGGAGTCACCTGGATGCTCGCCAAGAATACCCCTCCACTATTTTCCTTGGTCTCCACATGCATCTGTGAAAAGATCCCCATCAATGTCCACTCATCACTAGACTTCCTCAAAGCCTGCACTGGAACTCTTCTGCTCAAAGATTCGGCCACCAAATTACCCTTTCCTGGGGTATAGACAATGTCAAAGTCGAACCCCTGCATGTACTCGATCCAGCAATGCTAACTCAAGTTGAGGTCCTTCTTCGAGAAGATATAGGCTAAGATTTTGTGATCAGAGTAGACCACAAACTTCTCCCAAAAGACGTAGTGATGCCAAGTCTTCAAAGCATGCATCACCGCTGCCAACTCCAAGTCATGGGTAGGGTAGTTCTTTTCGTGTGGTTGGAGTTGGCGAGAACCATAAGCCACCACGTGATCATCCTGCATAAGCACGCACCCAATACCCATACCTGAAGAATCACAATAAACCACATACCCCTTCCCAGACTCAGGAAAAATCAGCCTGGGGGCGGTAGTCAACCGCCTCTTCAGCTCCTCGAATGATGCCTAACATTCTGGACCCCATAAAAACTTCACCCTTTCCGGGTGAGCGCAGTCATCGGTGATGCAAGCCGAGAGAAATCCCTAACGAATCGCCTGTAATAACCATCCAGGCCAGGAAACTTCTGATCTCGAACACATTCTTCTACTGCTCCCATGAGATAACCACACTAATCTTCTTAGGGTCCACTGAACCCCCCTGCTCAGATATCACATGCTAGAGAAATATCACTTCCTTGATCCAAAAAGTGCACTTTGACAACTTTTCATAGGGGAGGTGATCTCATAATGTACCCAAAACGATCCTCAAGTGATGTTCATGTTCCTCCTTAGATCTAGAGTATACCAGAATTTCATCCACGAACACCACAACAAAGGAATCAAGATACTGATGGACCACCCTATTCATAAGTTCCATAAAGACCGCTGGAGCATTGGTCAATCCGAATGGCATGAACAAATACTCAAAGTGGCCATACATGCTTCAGAAGGCTGTCTTTGGGATATCTGACTCCTTCACCCGGAGTTGATGATACCCTGAATGCAGGTCTATCTTTGATAACCACTTTCCCCCCTTCAACTGATCAAAAAAATCATCTATTCCGGGAAAAGGGTGTTTGTTTTTAATTGTTACCTTATTCAGATTCTGGTAGTCAATGCACAACCGAAGGGATCCATAAACCTTTTTTGTGAACAACACAGGAGCGGCCCAAGGAGAGATGCTCGGGTGAATGAATAATTTGGATTCTAAATCGTCCAGATGTATCTTTAATTCCATAAACTCAGTGGAGGCCGTGCGATAAGAGGGAAGAGATATCGGCTGTGTTCCCGGTGCCAGATCAATCGAAAACTCCACATCCCACTCCAGGGGGAAACCTAAAAAATAATCCGGGAATACCTCTGGAAACTCATTCTCTACATGAGGCAGTACACCTTCTGGGGAAATACCATTCTCTAGCATAAGCTAATATAATTGGAAGATAACACTTCCCAACTCTGGGAGTGGAGACCCTGCACGACCTGACCGATGATCCCATTCTCCACGAAAAGCCTAACGACTCCTATCAGGTGTCATGAAACTCACACGTCATCTGTAGCAATATATGTGTTCCTGGAAGTGTACTAGCCAATACATGCCAACTATTATGTCAAATAGTTCTATATCTAGAACTAGGAGGTCCCACTCCATCTTAACCCCTGACACAGAAAGTGCACACGAGGGGCACCTGAGGCCCTGCTCCTTCATCTTTCCCAGCGGTGTCACCAACTCCATCGCGAAAGATATCAACTCAGTTAGCAAATTCAGAATGTCCACAAAATGGACAGAAATGAATGAAACAGAGGAACCATTATAAAAAAGAGTAGTAGCTATAGAATATGTGATCAGAACGGTAACTCGAACTGTCGACGGTCCTGCCTCTGATCCTGCTGGTGCCTGATCCACTACATGGAGATGTCCAATATCTGCCTGAGGATGACCACTAGTCTGTGGCTATGCCCTAAACTCGCTCTGCCTAGAAGATGACCCAACCCTACCACCACGACCGCCAAATCGAGATCCCCCAGTCCTCGACGGCTCGGACTGTTCTGACACTCCTCCTGAAGACACTAACCCTGACCCACTTTGGAGTGGATGTGCCACACCGTAGAAGCACTGAAAATGCCCCATACATACACACTGGTAACAAGGATTCGGAGGAAGTGGACATTCTGGTCGGATATGTCCGGGCATTCCGCATTGGTGCCACATGACCGATCTCGCATCACAAGCCGCAGAAGAAAGCTGCCTGGAAGAGTGGCCTGAACTGCCCCTCCTTTCTTCACATGATCCTCCTGCTTCCTTTTTTTCTCTGAGGAGCTACCATTTCCCACTGCTGATACTGAACCATAGAAACCAGCCCTGCCTTTCCTATCAATCTCCACCATGCATTCCCGATCAATGACCTCAGCATAGGTCCTCAGCCTAAACATGAACACCTGGGAGTATATCTCTGGTCGCAAGCCTTTCTCAAACCTCTGGGCCTTCACTTTCTCATTAGACACAATTTCTGGAGAATACCTATATCATCCCGTCTTTTATAACATAAACTTTCATTTCATTACACAGAACTGATGATCATTAAGGTTTAATGTCTTGGAAACCAGGAACATAAAACATGAAAACATAAAAAATTATTCTTAAACACTTGAAAGGCTTCTCCTCATGTTCATCGTAGGTTCATTACTGCATCTCATAACCTGGGGACATGCATCAAAAGAAAGGGTGAGCAGAAGGCCCAGTAAGGGAAACAAGAGAAACATTTTACATGTGAACTTGAGATACTTCAATAAGGTAATGAAAAGAAATTTAAGGAATGAGAAAGAAATCATGAGATATATCATAATAAAAATAACATTTCTCGTAACTTGAAGATGTGGCTACAACATTTAATAATGACAATCATTTCTTTTCACCAAGGTCCATCTCCAAGGTGTCATTAAAAAAAATTACCAAGGTTATTAACCAAGGTATCAGTCTAAAAAGTCATCTCTAGAGATTAAGACTTTACCCAATGCATTGAAGCGCTATCTGGGCGCAACCTTGACATGTATTTATTATCATGTGAGCCACATATATCATCATCAATCATTTCATAAACAGACCATATGGCATAAAATAAATGGGTTTCATTTCATAATCACAACGTTTTAAAAACTGCTTTAAAGACATGATATTTATGTCACTTTAAACCCACAGAAAGGGGAAGCAGGTTTCATGTATGTAAATCCCAGAATTTAAAATAGAAAATTTCGATATATATGTGAATACCCCTATAGAAATAAGAGCTTTGAGTATTCACTTAATAATATAAAATAATTTTCAGAAAAAGAGAGAGACATTTTGAGACGAAAATTCTGCAGCATAACAGCTACATTATAGGGTTTTAGAAAACGTTGAAAAGAGAGGGGACATGGGTCACCCACTCATAAATGATCTATAAAAATAGTATAGGGACAGAATATGAAGGATATATGAACATGGTAATGAAATTTTAAGGACATAACATTTGAAATGAAAAATATGGAAGGAAGACAAAAATTAGATTTCTCTTATGAAAATCCCACAGCCTAACGACGTCACTTAAACATCAACCAAAAATTAATTGACAAGATCAAATATGGTATCTCATCATATGAAAATAATAGTTCAGTATTATAGATATAGATATCATACCCCAACATAATAGAAAGGAACTTGAAAGACTTTTCATGAAAGTAGATCTTGAAAACGAGAAGGGTGAAAGAATCCCTTAAAAATTCGGCAGCCTAATGACGCCACTTAAAACTTCAAAATACTGAATTGAAGTGATAAAATAGGGTCTCTCATCATATGAACATAATAGTTCAGTATGATAGATATAGAGATCATAACCCAACATAATAAAAAGGAACTTGAAAGAGTTGACATGAAAATAGATCTTGAAAACGATAAGGATAAAAGAATCCCTTAAAAATTCGGCAGCCTAACGACGCCACTTAAAACTTCATAATACTAAATTGAATAGATCAAATAGGATCTCTCATCATCTGAAAATAAGAGTTCAGTATTATAGATAAATAGATAATACACCAAAATAATGAAAAGGAATTTGAAAGACTTGACATGAAAGTAGAACTTTGAAAAATAAGAAAGGTGAACGAATCCCTTAAAAATTCAGCAGCCTAACGGCACCGCTTAAACATTCTTAAAACGAATTGATGAGAGAAAGAGGGGGACTCTCATAAAATGAACATAAAAATTACATTATAAATGAATATAAAATAACATCATCCAACATAATAACATGGAGCATAAAACAAATGACATAATAGAGATGACTTGAAAAGAAAGATAGGGGTCAGATCCCTTACCTTAAAACGTAAGTCTTAAAACTCAAAGGATGGGACCTTGAGGGCTTGGGCGCACCTTGGGATGACTCCTTGTGAGGTAATGAGACCATATCTTCGTTGGGGGAGAGTTGGGAGTCTAATGGATGAGAGTATGGCTTGCTATTTAGAGGGAAAGTGAGGGGACAAGGCATTAATGGCCAAGGGACACCTCATAAGTGGGTTTCTCAAAACCATGTGCTCTCCCATGATATTATCCATGGAGTTAGGCCACATGGGCCCCCCATACAATTATTCATTACCTTTGGTCTAACATCCCTTAAAATATCTCATGTAATCATCATGACACAGTTATGATGTCATTAAACATAACGAAACCCTAAAACTGTATTTTTACTATTCACTGAAAATTCAACTTTCTTAGAAAAATCCCTAAATTTCACCTTAACCAAATATCAATGCTCTGATTTTAAAAATGAACTCCATTTTATGAGAATAATTTTCTAAATATTTTTAATTTAATTTTTAAATAAATACACTATTCACCGAAAATTCATTTTATTCAGAAAAATCCCCAAAAATTACCTTAACATAATATCGATGCTCTGAGTTCAAAAATGAAATCCATTTTGTAAAAATAATTTTCTATTTATTTTTAATTTAATTTTTAATTAAAAAAACACTTTTCACCCAAAAAAACTAATACTTGAATAATAATTTATAAAACCGTTATTTAACCATTTTATTGAATCACATTACTTAATCAAGGTTCCTAGATTATATTAATACTTTCTTTAAGTGAGATTACTAATCCATTTGGATACATTACTAATCCTAAGCATAAAATCACTATTCATAATTTACTATTCATCAAAAATTAAGTTGATCTTATTAGACTCTAAATTTCGTACGGAACATAATTGTAGAAGGCCATTTTTTGAAAATAATTACACATTTTTAATTATTTAAGGTTTACATAAACTTTTTTAAAAAAAATATCCTTTCTATAAAATTCACCAAAAATATGCATACTATATTTATCTGGTCATTTGAAAATTATTAAACTTCATCATAAGAAGAAATCCCAAATTTTATTTAAAACAAAGGATTACAAAAGTCAGTTATGGTCTCCTTACATATCCCCTTATCACACCAGCATAGGACCTAAGTGTAAGGTGTGCTAAGATGAGAGAATCCGAGGGAGGGTCGACCAACATCACACGAGTGGTAATTTCTATCATTTTGAACTTCTCGTAAAGGCGATTCCGTTCTAGCTTCACACGATGAAGTTCGGCTTGGGTTTGGTCCAGAGCAAAGCCCAGTGGTGCTACCTCCTTCCCAAGTTCTGTTAGATGGGCTTCGATCGGTCCAAGACTACTGGGTGAAGCCATCCAATCTTCTTTCTATATTAACTAAACAAGATCACTTGTATTTAGAGAAATTAATCGAAACATTTTGTTCACAGCGGTCATATTGACCAATGGTCATATAACAGTCAAAACCCAATGGTCTCATTTTAATTATACTCATGTTATCAAATGAAACATTTTTGTTGTGTATAAAAATAAAATAAAATAACACACAAAATTAGGAAACAAGATTTATTTAAAATTTCGGGTCATTACAATCTTCCCCCTTAAGAAATTGCGTCCTCCCAATTTTTAAAATTGGGTTTTGAAATTTCATTGAAAGTACCACATCTGAAAAAGAGTCAGTAACACTATTAATTTAAAAGAACGAAAAGTAAGTACAAAGGCCACCTGAGTTTACCCATACTAGGATTCCATGTAAGAAAACATGGACATGGAGGAGACAACAAAGGGTCAATTTCTGAGGGAGAGTGATAGAAAAAATGATTAGGAGAAAGTTAACCATAAGAAAATCCCAAAATTATGATGTGTGTAAACGGTCTTTGATTACCTAGTAAGAAACGTAAACCAACAACGTTTTCGTTTTACATTCCTTTTAATGATTTTGAGGAATTCATTTACTACATAGAACAAAAACATAAGAAAATATACCTACCTTCATGTAGAGTTTCATCCTTTAATAAGTCTCTACCAAAACTAATCTTTTCTCCAAACGATGAGAATTCAAAAACACTTGGTCTCATCAAAATCACAAGAATCATTTTCTAGAGAGTCACATAATCCAAAAAAGATTAACTATCTATTTTTTCTATCTTTAAACATTATCACAAAAACAGAAAGGGTAAGATAAAAAAACTCTTCAAAAAGAAAGAATCCCATAAGAATGGAAACTACTTTTAAATCATCAATGTTCTATGGTACTACCCAAAGTTCATCATTGATCATTCCATAAATAACGGTCCTTAAAATCCCTCAAAATAAACCAAACTAAGATTGAAACCCAAATACAAGAATGATTTGATAACATAGTCTTCCAAAATAATCTTCATTGTTCATATCCAAACAACATCAACCACTCCTAACATATTATAACAAAATTATCTAACCTAAACATATTTTACCCAAGATAGGTTAATCATTTCCATAAGTGACCTAAATTACTATAAGTCCACCTTAAATTCATCGATTCTTAAAAATATAAGCCAACCTTACTCCTCAATGAAAATACTGTAGTAATCTATTTACCTCAATCATATAGGGTCCCCAAAATAGTGAACGTCTTCCAAAATAATAATCATCTTTTAAATCCCCTAATCATCTCTGTCATATTAATACGGAAATCATTGCATTTCCAATCACAATGGTTGTTGGGACATGTTCTTCCATTTCCCACCATTAACTAAGAAGATAAAGTATAATTAGGGTCTTAAATACTTATCCAATAATCATGAAAAGGAACTTAAATCATATAAGGATAACTTGTAGAAGAAAATTATACCCTAACTTGTGATCCCCTAGGTTCCCATATAGGTTATCCATGATCATATATTCTTATGTGAATCTTTATTTGATTTTATCTTTGTTCTTTTAATAATGGTTCATACTAAGACTATGAATTTACCAAAGCATATCCCCTGGGAGTGTCGTAACCAAGAGTACAGCAAGGCCCATTGACGTGTACCAGTTCCCATTCGAGTCTAGCTCAAAGTGGTGTTTTCGGGTTTTACCCCTATATACATCTATGCCAGAGCCACCTCTACCTGCTCGTATCCAGACAGAGATGTATTTTCTTGGCAACCCATTACTCAATACTCAACAAAATACCAGGAAGATTTCCTATATATAAACTTTTCTATAGGATTCTTCCTAAAGTTTTCATATCCTAATTTCCACAAATAACTAAACCATCATTTGATACCAACTATAACATCCCGTCTTTTATAACATAAACTTTCATTTCATTACATGGAACAAAGGATCTTTAAGGTTTAGTGTCTTGGAAACCAGGAACTTAAAACATCAAAACATAAAACATTATTCTTAAAAACTTGAAAGGCTTATCCTCATGTTCATCCTAGGTTAATTAATGCATCTCATAACCTGGGGACATACATCAAAAGAAAGGGTGAGCAGAAGGCCCAGTAAGAGAAAACAAGAGAAACATTTTACATGTGAACTTGAGATACTTCAATAAGGTCATGAAAAGAACATTAAGGCATGAGAAAGAAATCATGAGATATATCATAATAAAAATAACATTTTTCATAACTTGAAGATGTGGCTACAACATTTAATATTGAAAATAATTTTGTTTCACCAAGGTCCATACCCAAGGTGTCATTAAAAAAAATTACCAAGGTTATTCACCAAGGTATCAGTATAAAAAGTCATCTCTAGAGATTAAGTCTTTACCCAATGCATTGGAGCGCTATATGGGCGCACCCTTGACATGTCTTTATTATCATGTGAGCCACATATATGATCATCAATCATTTCATAAACAACCCATATGGCATAAAAGAAATGGGTTTCATTTCATAATCACAACTTTTTAAAAACTGCTTTAAAGACATGATCTTTATGTCACTTTAAACCCACGGAAAGGGAAAGCAGGTTTCATGTATGTAAATCCCAGAATTTAAAATAGAACATTTTGATATATATGTGAATACGCCTATATAAACAATATCTTTGAGTATTCACTTAATAACATAAAATAATTTTGAGAAAAAGAGAGAGACATTTTGAGACGAAAATTCTGCAGCATAACGGCTACGTTACAGGGTTTTGGAAAACGTTGAAAAGAGAGGGGACATGGGTCACCCACTCATAAATGATCTATAAAAATAGTATAGGGACAGAATATTAAGGATATATGAACATGGTAATGAAATTTTAAGGACATACCATTTGAAATGAAGAATATGGAAGGAATACAAAAATTAGATTTCTCTTATGAAAATCCCACAGCCTAACGACGTCACTTAAACTTCAACCAAAAATGAATTGACAAGATAAAATATGGTCTCTCATTATATGAACATAAGATTTCAGTATGATATATATAGAGATCATACCCCAACATAATAAAGAGTAACTTGAAAGACTTTTCATGAAAGTAGATCTTGAAAACGAGAAGGGTGAAAGAATCCCTTAAACATTCGGCAGCCTAACGGCGCAACGTAAAACTTCAAAATACTGAATTGAAGAGATCAAATAGGGTCTGTCATCATATGAATATAAGAGTTAATTATGATATATATAGAGATAATACCCCAACATAATAAAAAGGAACTTGAAAGACTTGACATGAAAATAGATCTTGAAAATGAGAAGGGTGAAAGAATCCCTTAAAAATTCGGCAGCCTAACGGCGCCACTTAAAACATCAAAATACTGAATTGAAGAGATAAAATAGGGTCTCTAATAATATGAACATAATAGTTCAGTATGATAGATAAAGAGATCATACCCCAACATAAAAAAAATGAACTTGAAAGACTTGACATGAAAGTAGAACTTTGAAAAATGAGAATGGTGAACGAATCCCTTAAAAATTCGGCAGCCTAACGACGCCACTTAAACATTCTTAAAAAGAATTGATGAGAGAAATAAGGGGTCTCTCATCATATGAACATAAAAATTAAATTATAATGAATATAAAATAACATCCTCCAACATAAGAACATGGAGAATAAAACAAATGACATAAAAGAGATCACTTGAAAAGAAAGAGAGGGGTCAGATACCTTACCTTAAAACGTAACTCTTAAAACTCAATGGTTGGGATCTTGAGGGATTTGGGGAACCTTGGGAGGACTCCATGAGAGGTAATGAGACCAGAGATTCGTTGGGGGAGATTCGGGAGTCGAATGGATGAGAGGATGACTTGGTATTTATAGGGAAAGTGAGGGGACAATGCATTAATGGCCAAGGGACACCTCATAAGTGGGTTTCTCAAAACCATGTGATCTCCCATGATATTATACATGGAGTTAGGCCACATGGGCCCCCATACAATAATTCATCTCCTTTGGTCGACCATCCCTTAAAATATTCCATGGAATCATCACGACACAGTTATGATGTCATTAAACAAACCAAAACCCTAAAACTGTATTTTTACTATTCACTGAAAATTCTACTTTCTCAGAAAAATCCCAAAATTTCACCTTTACCAAATATCAATGCTCTGATTTCAAAAATTACCTCCATTTTATAAAAATAATTTTCTAAATATTTTTAATTTAATTTTTAAATAAATACACTATTCACTGAAAATTCATTTTTTTCAGAAAAATCCCCAAAAATTACCTTAACATAATATCGAATCTCTGAGTTCAAAAATGAAATCCATTTTGTAAAAATAATTTTCTAAATATTTTTAATTTAATTTTTAATTAAAAAAACAATATTCACCCGAAAAAACTAATACTTGTATAATAATTTATGAAACTGTTATTTAACCATTTTATTGAATCACATTACTTAATCAAGGTGCCTAGATTATATTAATAATTTCTTTAAGTGAGATTACTAATCCATTTGGTTACATTACTAATCCTATGCATAAAATCACTATTCATAATTTACTATTCATCAAAAATTATGTTGATCTTATTAGACTCTAAATTTCGTACTGAACATAAGTGTAGAAGAACATTTTTTGAAAATCATTACACATTTTTAATTATTTAAGGTTTATATAAACATTTTTTTTAAAAAAATATCCTTTCTCTAAAATTCACCAAAAGTATGCATACTATATTTATCTGGTCATTTGAAAATTCATAAACATCATCATAAGAAGAAATCCCAAATTTTATTTAAAACAAAGGATTACACAAGGCAGTTATGGTCTCCTTACATATCCCTTTATCACACCAGCATAGGACCTAAGTGTAAGGTGTTCTAAGGTGAGAGAATCTGAGGGAGGCTCGACCGACATCACACGAGTAGTAATTTCTATCAGTTTGAACTTCTCGCAAAGGCGATTCCGTTCTAGCTTCACAGGATGAAGATCGGCTTGGGTTTGGTCCAGAGCAAAGCCCAGTGGTGCTACCTCCTTCCCAAGTTCTGTTAGATGGGCTTCGATCGGTCCAAGACTACTGGGTGAAGCCATCCAATCTTTTTTTATATTAATTAAACAAGATCACTTGTATTTAGATAAATTAATTGAAACATTTAGTTCACAGCGGTCATATTGACCAATGGTCATATAATAGTCAAAACCCAATGGTCTCATTTTAATTATACTCATGTTATCAAATGAAATATTTTTGTTGTGTATAAAAATAAAATAAAATAACACAAAAAATTAGAAAACAAGATTTATTCAAAATTTCGGGTCGTTACAATACCAAACCAACTCAGCAAAACAGTTGGCATACTCTATCAAAGATAGATTCTCCCGAACAAGTTCCATGAACTCTCTAGACCTAGAATAAGCTAATACCTTAGGGCAGTACTGTTCATTGAAGACAGCCTTGAAATCTCCCCAGTGCATCTGCTCATTCTTCCCAGCCTGAAGCACTGACTCCCACCACTTACGGCTGGGACCCTCCAATATAAAGGAGGCACACTTCACCCTGAGCTCCTCAGGGGTTTCCAGGAACTCAAACATACGCTCGATCATCTCGAGCCAGTCTTCTGCTTCCTGGGGTTCTGAGATGACTCAGAAGATAGAAGGCTTGTTTTTCAGAAACTATTGTGCTTTATCTTTTCTAGGTCCTGTCTCTTCTGCCCTAACATGAATAGGAGTAGGAGCTGGTCCCTGTCCCAAAGCATGGATAGCCAGAACCACAGCCTCCACAAGCCTCTGATAAATCGGTGAGGGAGAACTCTCTCCAGCTTCCTCCTGTGGGCGCGTGGGACCTTTGCGGGGAGGCATGTTGCTACAAAATTAAACAGTCACAAAACAATAGTAAATACCACAATTATGAAAATTGTAATCAAATACATCGAATATAAATAAACTAAACACATTCCAGTAATAAAATAAACAACTAATCCACATCCTCCTGATGTCCACATGTGGTCTGCATCCCACATGTCTCACCTGGAAGTGAAGTCAATACATAAATTCCAATATCCTCTGGTGACTCAAGGTCTTCCATGAGAGGTGCGGGCCAAGCACCCTACTCACAACCAAAACCCCGAGCCCCGATAGTCCTAGCTTCTATCTATCCTGACCCATCCCAAAATAGGAATATAACCCAAAAAATTTAACCTCCTATGATACCATTTTGTCACGAACCGGATCTGGTTTCCACCATTAACGGCACCAAACCCGGCTCATGGTAAGGCTAGAAGGGCGTTCCCTATCCCCACGGGCTGGCACAAGTGCCTGGGTATCAAAAAAATCTGGTTTGGGAACGTTTTACCTGAGTATGAAATCATAAAACATAAAAAAACAATCAATAATTAGAATCTGAAATTTCCATGCTAAACAATTCTTAACATAACCATATCTGATTAAATTTGTTTAAAGACACTACTAGTGGTCCAAATACAAATAATTACAATAGAAATACATCTCCAAGGACTCCACACGATAAGGGGGACATCACCCGCAAGCCTTCTCCACCACTCCGCCCCAGCGATGGGTACTAACACCCTGAATCGCCATCACCCTTAGTCTTCCCTTTACCCGAGTCAAGAATAAGAAGGTAAATTTAAAACCAAGGGGTTTAATTAGGGTGTGAGCCTAGGCCCAATAGGATACCACCCAAAGATTCCAAACAGAATGCAATACAATGTGAAAAAGCAAGCTGTTTTAATACGCAAAGAAAAGTAGTGGTAAAATATAAGAAATGCAACTTTCAATTGATAATAGTTTTCAAGCTAAAATTTTCAAAAATGTTCACACATTTAAATAGACATGTGAGCTACTGTAAATTACTAACAAAAAAAACCCCATGACAAGGGTAAATACCACAATTCCAATGAGCACCAAAACCGGGAACACCCCTTGGCAACTAGATAGTCTCGGGCCCTATGTACCTCGTACCTCGATGTAAAGTATCCAAGTCACAATCCTTTCCCGTGCACAATACAATAGTAGGGAACATACCCATAACCTAGTGGTCCCTAAATATCATCCACATAGTTTAGTTAGAGTTGTCTTTATCCATTTTCTCAGTGAAATAGGGACACAACCCATCCAGTCCACTAGCCGTACTAGTACATATCTGCCCACCTATGTACCCGGGATTCCCCTTTTTGTGCTCAAAAAATTTCATCAAACAACACACATCCTTTTGCATATAAAATATCACTACTGGTCACAAACAAATAGTTCATAAGCTACACACATTTTATACCATTTAAAACACACAATAAAATATTTTGATTTTCAATAAAACAACCTCTCAAAATATCACATTGTTTTGCACCCAAAGCTCTTTAAAATATCAACATTGCACACTATGTGAACAATTGGAAGTCCTCAAAACAAAATTGCAGTTCAATAACATTTAATTAAACCAAAAATTAAGTTATGGGGAAGCCCAATGTGAACCAATAAGTTATATATTTTAAAAACCGTCATTTTCACACAAACATGGCACTTAAATCCCATTTGTTCCCAAACACCATTTAAACAAACTTTCGCAGAAACAACCAAAAAGAATAAACATTCAAAAAATTATTTTTATTCCTAATACAGTTCAATAAAATTAAATAAGTAATTATAGGTCAGCCCAAAATGAGCCAATAAAAGATTTGTACGAAAAACCCCCAATTTCACCAAAAATTAAAACTTAAAATTCATTTGCATTATAAATGAAACTAAAACCAATTTTTACAGAAACATTCAAATGAAATAAACATTAAAATAAAATGAACACAGAAAGATAATTCACAAAAATTTCATGCACAATGGAATTGTCTACCAAAGTAACAAAAACCCTTGAATCTCTGTGCCAAAATCAAATCGCACCCCCGCCGCACCAAGAGAGACCTAGATCAAACCTAAAACAACAAGAATTTGCCACAAAATCCCAAAGTTAAACCCTAGGTTTGAAAACATAGTTTCTGGACATTAGTAAACTCAATGATATGCAATGAAACCCAAATAACAATGAATGAAACCGAAAGTAATTTGAAAGAGGAAAGAAAATGACTCATTTACTTGAGGTATCTTGAATCATTCACTCCAAAACACCAGTAGATTAAATTTAAAACATCCAAAATTCAAGTTTAGTTCGAAAAAGATTTATTAGATCATTTAGGAACTGGAATGGAGGAAAAATATAGATAATTGGGAGAGTTATGAAAGAAATACCTTACCTCTTCAAATCTGGATGATTTGAGGAAGCCTATGATGTTTGGTACCAAAACGCGATTAACCAGAGCTCAAAAGAGGGGGGAGAGAGTTCACACGCGTCTCTGGGTTCATTGGTCTTGGGTGAGACTTGAAATCACCGAAACATCACAAATATTGAATATTTTATAACATAAACAAAATGAATTTTTAAAACAGGAATTGGGCTTTCGGGTAGGCACAATCTCTTAGATAAAAACCCAAATAAACCTTGGATATGGATTTCTAAAGGCTTCAAATTGACTTGGTGGTGTTAATATGTTAGGGGACGACAAGTAGGAATTTGAATGGATGAAAAATGTTTAAAAATGAAAATTTTATAAAAGAAACAAAATTTATTTTTCAATCTTGAATTGGGCTCACGGTTTGGCCCAATTCACGAAAACTCATCTATTCCCCCATAAAACTCAGGGAAACCCCCAAAAAAAATCAAGGATGTAAATTTATTGAAAAAAATACCTTTAAAATATTTCATTTATGTGACATGAGATTTACACAAGATCTACACAAAACATAATAACATAAACATAATCATAAAGGTATCTTGGGGCATTACTTTTATAATCTTATAACCGTCTCAACTACCATAAAATTTTCTACTCTCACGCATACCATACAATTTTTGTAACCATCACAGTTACACTTGGAGTAACCATACGACTGACCTAAAAATTACACATACCCAATGAATTATAGGGAGATATAGGTCCCACCCTTCATCATAAATGATTCCCAAAAACCAGAACACAATCATACAATATGAATAATTGCATACATACATTTCTTTTGAATTTTGTAAAACAGAATTTTAAAAGAGGATTTTTAAAGGAGAAATACCTTAGATAATTCATATAATTGAAGTGATAATTATTAGAGTGGATGAAATATGTATATACACTATAAATATGCATAATAGAACATAATATAAACATAACTCATCACACACAACAATTCTATTACCACATAATTAACGAAGTAGAAGGTTAACCCAAAGAATGGAAATCGGGTTATGAATTCCCTTACCTCAAGTTTGTCTTATTCCAACTCATTTAAACATCCTGTATAATAGTTAAAAGAGTGTTATTAATATATTAAATAATCATATCCATCTTTATAATACTTTATATGATCATTTCATTACATCATTTTACCCTATAATTGTTAGTATTTTTTTCTTTGCATAGTTTTTGGGTAAGTTCTTTACATGATTTCCTTGATCGGTTCATGATGGATTGTTCATGTCAATTGGAAGTGAAAATATAGAATTGGAATGGATGGGTAGTTACATATTTACAATACCATAATTTATACTATTTATCATTTTGAATTCTAACATGAGGATGATTCATAAGTAAAAATATTAATGATGTTCGTTTAGATCATTTTTCTGGCTCTTTGATAATAATGACCTCATTTTGTTTCAAAAAATATAATACATGTGTAAAAAATAATTACAGAACCATGGATGAGACGTAATATATATATTATAAATTTTCTCAACAATAAAATGGTTTAATGACCATCCCTGACGAAATTAATGTAAATTGAAATCACATCGTCCACGATGTCGGTAATTCGACACATCACATACAATGTTTTTTATTCCTTGAATAAGTGGTATAGGAGAAAAAGATTGATGATGAATTTTTCACGAACATTAGAAAATAAAAAATAAAAAATATTCTAGATCTTTCATGACTCTTGGATAAGAGGAGGTGAGGAATGAAGAACAATAATACACAAAATAAAAGAAAAATGGAGAAATATCCCATGAAAATTCGACAGCCTAACGACGTCACATAAAATTTCATAAAATAGTTTGATGAGAGAAAGAGGGTATCTCATAAATCATACATAATATGGTAAGTAAGAGGCATATGTAATAAAATATCCCTACATAAGCCAAATGGAATGAAAATTAATAACATAAAATGAAAGAAAAAAAGAAAATAAAAGAGGATGTTTACCTCTTGATCTCTTCTCCTTGAGATCCTTCTTAAGGCCTTTGATTTTGGCCTTTTGGTGAGACTAGTAGATCTAGGACGTGGGGAAAATAATTGGGAGGAGTATTTGGAATAACGTAGGTATGGTTAAAGGCTTGAGAGGTGTGGGAGGAAGAGGGGAATGAGGATGGTATTTATAGTGGAGGAGAGGGGGTATTTTTCATTATTTTAATCATTATTATAATATGTTTTCCCAAGACATTGAATAATATTAATTCATGTGACCCAAAATAGTAATAATAGAAAGTGAGTTCGAACTATGTTGGATTACTTCACTTATTTTGTCCTAAATAGTGTATCTAACTAATAATTTGAATATAAGGTATTTTATCATATTTCAATATTCATAAAAAATTCAAGAATTTCAGAAAAATCCCAAAAATTCACCTTTAGCATTCCTCAATGTGTAGAATTTAAAAATGAACTCAATTTTTTAGAAATAATTTCAAATAATATTAATTTAATTTTTAAATATAATCATACTGAATTCATAAATTAATAATTTAAAAACTACAACTACTTTCATATCACACTGAAAAATTAACCAATATTTCATTATCTTAAAGGCTTAAGAAAATAAAATAATAACACAATTTAATTTTCATTATGGTCATATTACTATTCCTAAGGGTATGTTACTATTCATCAAAAAACAAGCTGGTTCCATCAGACTCCAAATTACTTACTGAACATAATTGTAGATGACTATTTTTCAAAATTAAAAACATAAAAGCTACAAAATTATGTTTAAAGTATAGTTATAAATATCTAATAAAAACAATCTTTCATGCATTTTAATTTATATTTGCAAAACCATGGGGTGTTACAATAACATAGTTATTAAACATTGTAATATGAATAGTAATAATAACATTTAAAATATTATTTATATTGGTGTTATATAAATAAAACATTTGGATAATGAAAAACATATTTATTTTGTAAAGTATTTATATAGTCAAAAATACTATTTTATCAAATGAACTAGTTTTCATCTCCCTCTATATAAAAAACATATTTTAGACACTATTATTAATTTAATTTGATAAAATAAAGATCATTTTTGAATTTGGAATGTCAAAATTAACTTTGGGTGAATTTGTAGTATTTTTCTGAGAAGTATCAATTTTTGATGAATAGTGAAAATACTATATTTTAGTTAAAAACTATATTTTTAATTTAAATAATTATTATACATTAAATTGATTTTTAATGTAATAATATATATTTTATACATATATTAATACAATTTCTGTCATTAGAAAAAAATTTATATTGAAATTATATATAAAAACTTATTGAACTTTTGAATGTTCTTTTTACCTTCCTTCTCACCACGTTTTGGGGATTACTGTTGAACTCAATTTTCTTTCTTCTGTGAATTGAATTCTTAAAAACATACATACATGGTTGTAATAAGTATGATATTTATATTCTAATATGATCAACTTAATTTTTTTTGGAAATTATACATAGTGACTTTAATAAATTTTTATTTACTGCGGTTAAGGGTAAACCAAATAATTGAAGGTAAAAATGATATTATAATATTATAACATCACCCTAACAATTTTAATGATTTCATTGGATTAGTGGTTTTCCACCAAAATCATTCTATGGATGAAATTATAACCTTTTTAAGCCACTTGGGTAAGAATATGAAATTTATTCTATTTTAGTTTAAGATAAGTTAAAAATGTCAAACTCATATTTTTAATAATGATATCATTTTTAATATAGGGTTATACATAATATAAATTTAATTTTAAATAGTAATTTTAAATCTAATAAATTTATCTCTATCATGGTAGTTTGTTTTTATTTTTTATAGAAGAAATAGTTTAATTTAATGCTTTCACAATGATGATGCAGCTATTATTAAATTAAAAGAAATATCAAATAAATGATATTAAAAATATTAAAATAAATATAATGAAAAATAAATAATGAAATAATTTTTATAGAAATATTTTATATGTTAGTGATATATAAGAAGTGTTGGTTCGATGTTATCATTTTATTAAGATATTTGTAAAAAGGAAAATACTGAATAGTATCAAAATTGACATAAATGATACCTTAAAATAAATAATATTTTATTAAATGATATAAATTTTATAAAAATCTAAAATTTATCCAAATAATTGTAATAATGTTTAACAAGTCATCAATGATCTAGTTTAGGTTCGTTTGAAATTTTATAGTAACTATATGAAACCTAATGTGTAAAAAACCAAGTTATCACAAAAAAAATTAAAGGGGTAAATTAAGGGTTAAAACCAAAACATAAAGTTAATATTATGACATAAAATTGTATATAAATCACTGTGTGAGAGGATTTCGACCCATAAACATCTTATCTTCAATATAAATTACTTTGGATAAATTTTATATCAAATATCAATTTGTATTAATTTAATATTTTGAGAGTTTCCAAGAGTGACTCTCCCCTCTCTTATAAAAGGAACCTCCTCCCACACTTACTCACACAACCTTAAGCCTTATAGATCAACCAAAACCTACCCATTTCTCCAAGAAATACTCTTATCTTTGTTTTTGAGTTTTTTTATTCTCAAAATACCAACTCTAGTGTCCCTAAGAGATGATCTAGAGGGAGATTACCAAAGAAGAGGTAATCACCTTTACCATATCTATTAAGAGTATTTTTATTCTAATTTCTATTAATTTATTGTTTACATTATAAAATAATAAGTATAGTATAATCTATATTTTTATACATTATTAATATTTTGGAAAAATCATATTCCACCTTTTATCCATCCTATAAAAAATGAAATCACCACGCGTGCGTATGTATGTCTTACCGTCTCCACACCTTGGAGTAATTAGTTTTTTCATCACCACTTTATTTTGATTGGTATAATGATCAAAATAATGAATATATATTATAATTGTAACATGAACTTGATTCCAGAACAAAATATATACCAACCACTCCCATACCATTTCACAATTAAGTGAATGATATCATCGTTCGTGCATATGTATGACCTACCGTCTCCACTACATGATGCGATTAATTATCCATGATCTCCAATAAAGAATGATAATATAAATGTATATAGTGAATAAATATGTTATAAAGTATCTTAATATTATTTTTTATATGAAGGAACTATATCTTATCCATATAAACTGGGACTTATACATAAAAACATGTATATGAAAAGGAAGAAGTTGACACCTGAAATAAGAGTAATAATGAAATATTGGAATAAGATAATAAAATTATTTACTCTATTGTATAGGTGTTTTAGATACGTATGAAGGAAATCATACTTAAGTTAATGGTTAATTTCACAATCTCATTATTTTCCAGGATTATTTACACAGATATATTTACTGGGGTATATTTATCATCTATGTCCATGTTTCTTTAAATTGTTTTCTAGAATTTTTTTTAAAATTCATCTACAGATTGTTTAAAGTTATTTTTAACCATGTATGAATATTTAATAAACATTTTTCAAGGAATATTTTTTTAATTATGCAATTTTTACCTTTTCTGGAAAAAGCATGAGAATTTTTTTAACTTATACATCATGAAACGTTTTTACCCTTGCATTATGCCATATTTCCTTGAAGATTACCTTATAAGATTAAAAGTTTATTTTCCAAGAAAATGTTTTCTTTTAAAATTGAGTGACATTTCATGTAAAGAAGGTTTTTTCAAAGGATGATGAGTTATATCATAATTATTTTCCATCTAAGATAACAATTTTTTATGTTACTTATGTTTTAATGGGGATATGATTTAATGTTTCAATTATTATTATTTTTATGAATGGTTATGTTTATGATGGAATGGAATTCATGAAACGCATTTCTTTTCTGAGGGTTATGTTATGATTACATGATTATTATGAAACTAATTTCATTCCAGGGATTCTAATATGATAAACGATTTGTGTTCTGGTGGAACACATATGCATGATTTAATTATGAGATGGGTGGGACATATATCTCCCTCCAATGCATTGAGTAAATATTATATCTCATGAGATATAAATAAATGACTTTTTTTACTAATATGGTCATGAGAGTGAACCATGACTACAAATATGGTATAGGAAGTGATCCCATACTACCAAGATGGACTTGGAAACAATGCCTTGACTGCCATAGAAATCATTATTATATTTTATGTCACAAAAAAGTTCCATGTTTTATTACTATAATATTATTTCATGTATCATGTTTTTTATTTTCTTATGATTCATGTCTTATGAACTTCCAATCTTTATACCTTGATTCAGGTTTGTGATCTTTGATATATAGGGTATGATCTTATATTGTCATGATCCTGTTCTCATACCCTTATGATCCAGATTGTGTTTACATATCTCCCTTCTTTACCATTACTGAGCATTTGATATAACGCCTTTTTATTTTTTTACTTTCACCCAGGTTATGAATATATGTATTATTTTTGACGTGTCCAAGAAGGGTTCTTCTCAAGAAGAACCTAGTGGGAGATAATGTTGCTCAATTATGTAGTAGTTTTTATGTTTCTATGTTTCCAAAGGCCCTAGAATAATACAGTATTTGGGTGTTTGTTTGTGTAATATATTAATAATTCCACAAAGGTAATGTAATGATAATTTATGAAAAGTGAGGGTCAATATAGTTTGTGTGAGAGAAAAATATTTGTTAACCATTGGAACTAGGATGAGAAAACCATAGTGAGAGAAAGGTAATGTTAATGTTTGAAAAGTGAGGGTCAATATAGTTGGTATTATAGAAAAAGTTTAGTTAACCTTTGGAAACAAGGTTGAGAAAACCTTAGTGGGATCCCTAAAGATATGTATAAGGATAAGCCTAAGGAAACGAAAAATTATAGGAAACTATCCTAT
Organism: Viscum album; assembly: GCA_963277665.1. Taxonomy (NCBI): domain Eukaryota; kingdom Viridiplantae; phylum Streptophyta; class Magnoliopsida; order Santalales; family Viscaceae; genus Viscum; species Viscum album. The sequence continues at coordinate 1,286,918,733 of OY728140.1, forward strand.
AATTTTAGTAAAGGATAGAGTGGGTGGTTTCATATAAATACATCCCTATCTGAATACTAAATGTGGATAAGGCTCTAGCACAAATGTAACTTGGTGTAACAAATCTGATAAGGTGCATCGGGTCTGACTCGATCATAACCTGGTACACAATAATGGGCCTTCCTGAACACTTGGTTTAACACTCCCAGGGGATATGATTTGGGAAATCACTAACTCTTTATGAACCATTATGAAGGATTTAAATATATTTAAATACCCTGACGGGTAAAAGATCACTGAGAGGGGAGGGGAGAATCAGTGATCTCATGATCAAAATTTCCTTTTTATTAATTGTTCCCCTTTTGTTTTGAATTAAACCTATATAAAAAGTTAAATCTTATATCTACACTTCAAATGATGCTTCAACATAAAAGCATAGAATACAGGGATTTACAATGTTAAGTACAAAGACCTACTCCTTTCCATGTTGGTTATTCTCCCCAACATGAATTCTTCACTATACCAAAAGATGATTACAAATGGAAATTGGTTAAATCCCAAAATTAAAAGCTGGTTAAACCCCCCAACTTCTCTACACCTTCTTCTTCTTCTTATAGAAACTGGTTATGCTCCCCAGCTTCAACTTCTTCTTCAAATGGCTTTTTTCACAGTTCATGTAACTTCAAAAAACTCTGATAGAATATGTCAGCCTTGCTCAACTATTATAATCACAAGTAATGGCTAGTTTCCTCAGTGAAACAAATGATCATGATCAGTGTTCCTTCTTCCGATTTAAGTCTAGGCCTCACTTATACTTGTGAAAGTAGTGAAAACATATTCTTCAAGATAATGAAAAAGTGAGATTGACTTTGCTCAATTTATTTACCTTGTTCCTTTTTCACATGGACATACACAAATTCATATATTTTAGTTTATTTTTCATGAAACCCAAATTATCTTAGACTATGCTTCTTTTCTTCCCTATTTTTGAATATTCCTTTAAGAGCACAACAAGAAAATGGTTTCTCATTTATGTGGTTCTCTACCACCTCTTAAACGCACAAAAACCCAAATGGGTGTATCCTTGATGTGCATGTGAATTTTTCTTCAAGCGATAGTGCATTTGTATACTTTTCTTTGAGTATGATCAAAATACATGAAGCAATGAGGCTTTTTGGTTTTGGGTGTGTTGTGCAAATGAGGGAGGTGAAATGCACTGTCCCTGTGGGGCTTCGCAAACAAAATCTTCATGAGAAGACTCAAGGGTGAAAAGAACTTGGTGAGTGCCTGTGGAATCCTTCTCCATTGCATAAGATTATAACGAGGGGGCCCTTATTTCTTTACACAAGAAAGATATGAGCGGTACACTCCTTCATGAACAGTGGTTGCGTGAAACTTCTCTACTCAGAGTGCTCTGTTCTTTTGTGAACAAGATCTCTCTTTAGTTGTTAAAATAAATAAAATCTCAGTCGAGGGATCTATTTTTATAGGCGAGAATCACCATGTTTTTACACGTCCAAATCCCTCGTGATATGTTGTGGGTTAAAATATTTGAATTCTAGAGATATACAACATTTTTAAATATTCAAACGTGGGATAATTGTTACACAAAGTCTCTTGGTTTTTTTCTATTCAATGTGGGTCCTTCTTTATTGGGGATTATATTCCTCACATGCATTCTTTTTTGAATGTATGCAAATAACTTTCTTCACGAACATAGAATGGAATAGCCTCAGAAGCCTTGCGTTGTCTCGGCCAAGATGTGTTTCTTAGAGTTTATGCTTGCATGTGAATGTTAATGCATGCATGGGTTTCTTTTTCTTCAGACCATCTCGATGAGCTTGGAATGAGATCAAACGGTGGCCGAAGTTATGAGATTGGTGCTCAGGATCATCACTAGTTCGCGGGTGCATCGGGGGTGGACGGAGGTTGAAGATAATTTGGTGAAGTAGATCAAATGACCAAATTTCAATTGGTGAGACATGATATTGGATGAGAGGACCCGATTAGATTTCTTACCATGGATTATATGTGCGGCTGAGAGCATACGCGAGATTAGTTTAATGACATAGATCGCTTCTACATTTTAAAAATGTTGTCCCACATCAATTCACGCTGCGATTTTCATGTTATTTAAATAATAATCTGTGGAAATCCTGGCTCAGAATTCCCCTTCCCCCTCTCCTGATGCCACCCCACACAAATGTTCTGCGGGCGTGCTCTAAGCGCCCACTCTGCCTCCTCCGGGCACACTCCTAGCACCCACCATGGACTCACTGCAAGAGTTCACCCCCATCCGCGCACCTACAGGAATATACACTACCCACACTCCTACCTCATGTGGGGTATCCTTGAGGGATTCCCTCAGGAATGGTAGACCCTTGAGTCCTGCATGTTCCTGAGGTCGAGGCCCTTAGCTGGCCTCCATTGCTGGCCATATTTTTTTTCCGATGTCTCATAAAAAAATGTTAAACCTAAATTCAGATGCATTGAAACCTTCAACTATGAAATCCCCTTCTACATTACCTATTATTTGTTATTATTTTTTTTCAAAACATCATCATTCTTATTTAAGGTTTGGATCATGAATTCCAAACCTCTTAATTAATCTCCTTTGACTCAATCAAGGATGATGTGTGGGTTCTACTTCACATCATGTATTTAAATCATTATGCATGGTACTCTTGTTGGGAGTGATGAGTTATCCTTTAAACATATGTCTTGGAACTTTAGGATAGATCAACAATCATCTGAGTTAGGATACAATATTTATTAATTCAATCATTAAATCATTAGGCGCACATTGACATGTTATTGAAAAAAAATGTAGTCACTAGGCTCAATGACCTCCTAATTTGTATTATGTTTTCAATATCTTCGAGGCACACTCTGGTAGAGTAACTATGTGTGCTATGTTTTTTATCCCCGTTATTGGAAAACAAATGCAAAGGGATGATTTAACATGGTTCACTTAGCAAAGAGCTTGTAGTTAATCAAATCTATGTCTATGTGAAATAACCCAGTGTAGAAAACAATAGAGATATAACCAAGGTTTTCAATTCTATATATAGACAACCATATATGTGAAATCATGCTTAGAATGTATCAACTCATATCCAAGGGGATGAAAATAGGAAGATTCATCATTGAACTACAAAAAACCTACACAAATTTCAACATACAATTTTCCAACTCAAGGGATGAATTCATCTCCTACAATTCCCTAAAAATTAGTACAAAAGCATATATATTGATATAAGGAATAATAAGGGACCATTTTCTTGTTTTTCATGTGAGAGGAGAAGGTAGAACATGATATTTAAGCCTTAGCTCAACAAACCTCTCTACTGGAATTTATTTGGTGAAAATATCTACAACCTGATCATTAATAGAAATGTATTCTAGCTTGATATCTCCACTAACCACCTTTATGTTGATAAAATGATATTTTATATCGATATTCTTGGATCATGAATATTGTATAGGATTATTAGAGAATATAATGGCACTTTTATTAACACATAGATTCTTTAATGGTCTCTTAGTTTCAACTCTCAAATCTGCTAGTTGCACTTGCATCAAAATCATCTGTGTACATAAATGTGTATATTCCACATACTTTGCCTCAGCTGTGCACAAAGTTACAGAATTCTATTTCTTACTATACCAACTAACACATCCTACTCCCAGATTAATGGTTCCACTGGATGTAGATCTCCTGTCAGTATATTCACCAGCCCAATCAGCATCTGTAAATCCCAACAACTTCATGTTCATATTGTGTTTGTATAAAATCCCATAGTCACAGTTCCTTTCACATATCTCAAATTCTTTTAGCTGCTGATAAGTGAAACTCTTCTTGGTTCACTTTAAAATTTGGCACATAGGGTCACTGCATAAGTTATGTTTGGCCTTGATGCTGTGAGATAAAGTAGGATTCCAATGATTCTTCGGAAATATTTTTGTTCCACACTATTTCCATTTTCATCCTTACATTATTTTGTTCCAACTGAAATGGGTGTTGAAACAACTTTTTCATTTTCCATTCCGAACTTTTTCACCAATTCCCTGGAATAATTCTCCTATGATATAAATATGGAATTTTGTTTTTTTTCAACTTGAAATCCCATAAATTATGTCATTTGACCAAGCATGTACATTTCAAAGGTTCTCTTCATCTTCTAATCAAATTCATCACATAGACCTTCCTTGTCTCCAACAAAGATGATGTCATCCACATATATAATGACTATGAGAGTACCAGTGGACATTTCTATGACACAAAGATTACTATCAACTATAACATTGATAGAATTCATAACCCTTAGACAACCATCCATTTTGGAGTACTAGGCTCTAGGGGCCTGTTTTAAAGCATACAAAGCTTTTCTCAACCTACATACCATGCTACCATCTTTTTCCAGAATAAAACCATCTAGTTGTTTGATATATACCTCTTCTTTAAGATCTCCATTTAGAAATGTAGATTTCACATCCATTTGATAAACCTTATAATGGTTGTGTGATGCAACTGCTAAGAACATTATAATGGTTTTCTGTCTTTCTACTGGTGCAAAAAGATTCTTCAAAGTCAAATCCTTCAATTTGTGAATATCCCTTGCATACAAGTCTGGCCTTGTTTATTGAAACACCCATTTTCACATTTATCTTATTTATGAAAACCCACTTGGTTCCAATAACATTTTTATTCATCATTCTCGAAAAAATATCCCAAGTCAAATTATTTTCAATATGATCAAGCTCCTCATAAAAATCTCATATCCATTCCTCATGCTCAATTTCCTCATCCACTGTATGAGGTTCAACTTGATTAATGAGTACAATTTGATCTTCAATCCCCAATTTTTTTTTCTTATTTTCAATGGACATTGTAGATTACTAATGAAATTTTCTATCTCAACATGTTTCTTTAAATTTTTATACCAATTTCTTTTATTTGCATCAGCTTCTTCTTCATCACTGGTAGGTTCAGAATTGATGTCAAAATTGTTTTTTTTCTAGCTTCTTCATCATTCTTTTGTTCTATATTCAGGTCATTTTATTCCAAATCTTCTGAATCACGTTTATCATCAATATTGGATTTCATATTGTTTTCAATAATTATGACATCATTGTAATCAACCAACTTTTCCATTATTTTATTCCAACATCTGTATCCATTACTATCAGGTAGGTATCCCATGAAGATCCCTTCTTCTGAATTTTCTTCAAATTTTCCCAGATTAATGGTCTTAATCTTTATGATGCATGGAATTTCATAAAATATGATGAATTTAACAATTAGTTTTATATTGTACCACATTTCATAAGCTACAATTTTTGTTTCTGTTCTTAAAAGACATCTGTTCTGTATATGTATGGCAGTACATACATATTCTCTCCAGAAAAACTTCGAGATGCTATGTTCAGCCAACATTGTCCTCCCCATTTAAACTATGCTTCTGTTCTTTATTTATGCTACCCCATTCTGATGTGGAGTATATGGTGTGCTTCATTGACGCTTGATTCTATGATTAAATATATAGCTTCAAAAGCATCACAAGTATACTCTCTACCATTATTTTATCTCACCTTTTTGATGAGGAGACCCAGCTCCTTCTCAGCTTGCCTTCTAAAATTTTTGAACATTGTGGTTGCCTCTGACTTATGTTTAATAAACTTGACATTAGTCATTCAAGTGTAATCATCATTGATGATTTTTAAATATAGATCACCACTTATAGGCTTTTTTCTCATTGGCCCTCATATGTCTGTATGAATTAGTTCAAGAGGCATAGTAGATATGATATCTACTCCATTGTGTAAACTTTGGGTCAATTTTCCCTTCTCACATGATTAAAAAATATCATCTCTTTCTCTCTTAAAATTGGGAAGATGTTGCACAATGTTATACATCAAGATTTTACAAATACTCATTTAACCAAGATGGTTATTTATTCAATGCCCAAGGTTGTTTTCATCCTTGGAACTCAAGTAATAAAAACTAATGGACTCACCAATTTGAAATTTGTTACCTGTGGTCCTTCTTTCTTGGGTGATAATTTTTCCATCATTTGAGAACATGATGATACATGAATCCCTTTTGAACAAAACATCATGTCCATCATCATACAATTTGCTTACACTAAGAAAATAATGATTTATCCCTTCGAAAAAATAACACTTCATTGGATTTCATATTTTTTTCTTCAATCATTGATTTCCCAAATCCCTTGATTTTCAGAGAATAATCATTTCCAAAGATCATAGCTCCTCCCTAATGAAATTCTATGTTTCTTAGAATTTTTGTATAACCAATCTTGGGTGATGATCATACACTATCTAGAATCCATGACTTGGTTTTACAACTAGATTTAAAAGAAACTTCAGTGAAGCATGAGTTTTCTTTATTTAATTTTTGAATTCCTTTTCCTTTCATAACTTTGAGGGTTTATTCAGGAAGAACAGTCATGCACTTTTCATCACTGTGAACTTGATGATCACATCTTCAACAAGCTTCTTCCAAGCAGTTAAATTTTTTCTAAGTTAGCAGATCTGATGATTTCTTCATTGCCCTTTGGTTTTCAGAATATCCCCCCTTGATTCAAATCTCAATTTTTATAGAGACATGTTATACCAGAATAAATATTATTTGTTCCCAAACACTCCACAAAACTAGTAGTATCTTCTAAACCTTGATCTTCCCCACTGATAGGAGTCTTTTCTTGAAGATTGTTGTTGTTTTCTTTCCAAAACCTGAGTAAATATTCCAGGAAGATTTCTTTCTTCCTTTAACTTAGAAGAAGAATTTTCACAAGCCTTTGTTCTCCAAACTTGTCTCAGATTTTTGAGCATGCATTGTTATAAATAACAGATGTATTTGGAGATTTCATTAGGGATCCATTGAACTATTTATTTTCACTAGTGTGTGACGATTCTGTCCTGACCTCAACAACCTTGTTGAAATATTTTTTGATTTTCTTGAACTTATTCTGTGATTCAAGTATAACGACCCATACTTTACATACATTGTTAATACTTCAAAATTGAAGCATACTTATTACAACATATAACAAAACCACGAAAGGACCGTATAGGTATAATGTCTTTAGAAACTGGGAAACATAAACAACTGGTTCATAAAGCATCTACACTGTCTCCCATTTATTTCATCATATCTATAGTCCCTTTTGGAATATCTTACTTAATAACCTTCTTCTTGACCTGGGGAAAGAAAACATACAAAAGGGTGAGCTAAAATAGTCAGTAAGGTTAAACAAAAGAAATATCAATCACATCATATACATAAGCACATAGTTTTTGGAAATCTTAACCTGCAAAAGAGATCATAATTTCTTAACATGGGATAAATCATGGCAGTGAAATTTAATCACAATAATCATAACTTAAAACATGAAACTTTGTGTCAAACACACATAATCATAGAGAATCATTTCTTATTAGTCAAGGCTCATGGCCAAGACTATCTTAGTGGACAAAGTCTCTTTCTAAACCGAGTTCACTCCTCGTTTCAGTCCTGTTTCACTGAACCGGTATAACCTACCGTTCCAGCCATGTCTATCTCATGAGATATAAAATCTGTACCCAATGCATTGGAGGGAGATATAGGTCCCACCCTTCTCATAATGACACCATTATTATGTGTTCCACAAAATCGTAAATCATACATCATTGCATAACCCATGTAATAAAAATGGGAATCTTAAACATCATGACATCATAAAACAATTTATATAATATAAAGGAATTCATAAAAATATTTCCATCACAACATAATCAAATCCATGTAATAATAGGGATAGAAACAAAACCCTTTATTATCATAGATGTAAAATAATTTTGATAAAACACTTGAACTCCATTCTTGAGGAAAATATCCTTTATACTTCAATTTTTTTTCCTTTCTTAACATGGATTACAATTTTAAACTAAAATAAGTTTATTAAAAATAAACTTGAAAACTTATAAAGGAAGCTTCATGGAAATAATGTTTTAAAAATCCATTCATTCCGTATAAGTTAAAAAAACATTCTTCTCGTACTTTTGTCGGAAAAGTAAAAAAAGTACCTCGTACGAAAAACGACAAAAGATTCCTTTCATATCTTTTACTAAAAACTCACCGAATGGTAAAATATGATTTAAAAAATTGTAGGTGAATGGAAATAATATTACATATTGAGGAAACATGGATGTGGATGATAAAATACACCCCAGTAAATACTAAAGTATAAACAATCTCGGATAAAAATGAGATTGTGATATTTCCCTTACCTTAGGTCAGTTTTGCTTCGTAAGTGTCCGAACCTCCTATATAATGATTTAAATAATGTTATTGACTTATTCCAGAGTCATACATATTTTTATTATATCATATATGGTCATATTATTAGCTTCTTAGTAGTAATATTTCATTGCTACTTGTTATTCGGGTGTTTATAACTTTTTGTTCTTATGCGTGTTTTGTCGAATAAATTATTATTCTTATATTTAGGTTATAGATACCTCATTTACATAATGGTATTAGTGTAATATATATCATATTAATTCATTCAATTCATTTATATAATCATTATGAAATGAAGATCATGTAGAACGAGTCGCATCACATCGTGGAGACGGTATTCCGTACGTACGCACAAGTGATGATATCATTCCTATGATCGTGGAATTGTATTGGAGTGTATGTATACTATTTCAGAATCAGTATCACTTTATAATAGTCATATATAGTCATTATTTACACCATTATACCCATCCAAGTAAGGTAGTGGTGGAAAATAGATTACACCACGGCGTGGAGACGATATTCTGTACGTACGCACGCGCGGTGATTTCTTTTTCCATAGGATGTATAGATGATGAAATAGGGTTGTTTCATACTTATAAATACATATCAGTATATGAGTGATACTGATGTTATTACTTCATAATAAAACAACTAAAGAACAAGAAGTGGAAGAATAAATAAAGATGAAAGAATCGGTAACAGACATTACCTCTTCTTTGAAGTGCTTCTTTGAGACATTCTTTTAGGGCACTAAAATTGGTCTTTGAAGAAGACCAGGACCTCTAGGATGTCTCTAGGGAAGTGGAGAGGAGGAATTTTCAGGGGTTGTCCGAGCTTGAAGGATCAATGTGGTGTGAGAAAGAGGGGGAGGAGGTGTCCTTTTATAAGGGAGGGGAGGGGCACCTTTGGAATAACTAAAACTATTATTTTATTATAAAGTCAAATTCGGTTTTAAATAGATCCAAATTGATATATTTAGAAGCTAAGGTGGGGATGGGTCGAAATACTCTCATCCTATAGAATTTAGACAAGTTTAGGTTCCTATTTTAACCTTATCATTTAGATTTAACATTATGTTAAATAATTTTACTTTTACCGTGTCTTCTTGTGTTCTTATACTATAAGGTTAATAAACATACTATAAGAAGCCAAACGAACCCCAAGTTTTTTATTATTAATATATATAACCTTATATAAGTCATTTGGCCGAACCTTAGATTTTTAGGAATAAAATAACAATTACTAATATAATATTTGTTTTAAAAACTATTTTATGTCAATTTTGACACTATTTAGTAATTGATTTTTGTGAAAATCATAAAAGAATTATTAGTTCGAACCAAGTTAATTAAATCAATAATAACATGTCATATTAACCTAGAAAATTAGTGTAATTCATAAAAAGTCTCAAATTACATTTATTTTTGTGTTTATAACATCAATTATGTCAATATTTCTTAAATAAGATAATTACTGCATCATCATTGTGTCATAAATAAATTAAATTATATAATGTCTAAAAATTACAAATAAAATATAATTATGTAGGAAATCTTTTTATATTTCTAATGAATATTTATAGTCTAATTTATCTTTTGTATAACCTTATATTAAAAATTATTTACTTATTAAACTTTGATTTTATCTATTTTAACCCTTCTTTAAATAAATTAATAATAAATGTCCTAATCTAATCCAAGTGGGCCTAAATGGTCATATTTTATTCCTAAGTTTGTGTTTGGTCGAATTACACTTATCCAATAGAATTAGGACATGTGTTAGGGTAATAATAATATCATCTTTACCCTTAATTACACTATTTACTTTTAACTGTGGTAAAAAAAAGTAAAAAGTTACTATTCACCAAAAATTATTTTCATCTCATTGAACCACATTTTAGTCCTCGATATTAACCGTGTCTCTCAGATTTTCGAAATTCCACTCACAGAAGTGGTAAAATTAAGTTTTATGAAAAATTCAGTTTTTTAACTACCACTTAGTGGTTTCACTATTCATCAAAAATTGAAAGTTTTCAGAAAAATACCAAAATTTCACCATAGGGTAATTTCGATATTCTGAATCCAAAAATGAAGTCCATTTTGAAAAATAAAATTTATAAAATTTCAAAAAGTGGTTATTACTATTAATAACGGCTAGTATTAATAATATTTTAATAGCATATCGTTGTTTAGTGAAACTCGGTATTGCGTACGACGCAAGCTATCGAGGAAGGCCGCGATTTCGTGTAAAGAAATACAAGAAAGTGTTGTGTAGAAAAAGATTCCTTTGATGATTTATATAACATAAAAGTCCCGGGTGTTACATTTTACCCCCCTTAAAATGAATTTCGCCTTCAAAATTCGTCATTTTGTAACAAACAGATGAGGATACCTCTCCCTCATCATATCCTCAAGCTCCCATGTAGCTTCTTCTAATTGGTGGTTCCTCCATAAAACTTTCACCAATCGAGTGGTCTTGTTTCGTAGGAATTGTTTGCTACGATCCAGAGTCTCTATCAGTTGTTCTTCATAAGAAAGATCTTGCTCCAGCGGTACAACTTCTGAGCTGAGTACATGTGAAGGATCAGGCATGTACTTTCTCAGGAGAGATACATGGAACACATCGTGAACTTGAGAGAGATTCGGTGGAAGCGCCAATTGGTAAGCTACCTTCCCAACACGATCCAGTATTTTGAAAGGACCGATATATCTAGGGATCAACTTCCCCTTCTTTCCAAATCTCATAACCCTCTTCTAGGGAGATATTAGTAAGAACACTTTATCACCAACTTCAAACTCTAGGTCTTTTCTTCGGTTGTCGGCATAACTTTTCTGTCGACTCTGAGCTGCTCGTATGTGTTGTTGAATAGATCTGACCTTTTCTGCCATTTCATCAACGAGATCAGGTCCTAATAGCTTTCTTTCCCCAAATTCATCCTAGTAAGTTGGAGTCCTGCATTTCTTTCCATAGAGAGCTTCATAAGGAGCCATCTGAATACTGGAGTGAAAGCTATTATTATAATAAAATTCCACCAAAGGTAGGTGTTGATCCCAACCACCTTTGAAATCCATAGAGCAAGATCTCAACATATCTTCTAGGGTTTGAATTGTTCTCTCAAACTGACTGTCTGTCTGAGGTTGATAAACAGTGCTGAAACTCAACTCTGTATCCAGAGTATGCTGAAGACTTCGCCAGAACTTTGAGGTAAATCTCGGATCCCGATCGGATATAATAGAAAGTGGTACTCCATGCAATCTTACCACTTCCTTTACATATATCCTGGCAAGCTGATCCAGAGAGAAATCCTCTCTAATAGTAATGAAATGTGCAGACTTGGTACGATGATCAACTATGACCCAGATAGCATTATTGCCTTTGGATGTTTTAGGAAGTCCTGTGACAAAGTCCATAGTGATGTTTTCCCATTTCTATTAGGGTATGGGTAATGGTTGTAACATCCCCTTAGACTTTTGTCTCTCAGCCTTAACTTGTTGACAAACCAAGCATCGAGAGACATATTCAGCAACATCTCTTTTCATGCCATCCCACTAGAAGTACTCTTTCAGGTCCCTATACATCTTCATGATTCCAGGATGAATAGAGAATGAAGAACTATGAGCCTCATCCAGCAGCTCCTTCTTTAATTCCGGGATGGGAGGAACACAAACCCGATTCCTGAACTTTATTATCCCATCACAATCAAGGTTGAATTCAGGAACATTTCTCACCTTCTTTTGTAACTCGACATATTCTTTCTGTGCCTCTTTAATCTTCACATGTATAGATGGTTGAACATTAATTTGAGAAAGATATGATTTTTTCCCTTCCATTATAATTCCAAGATCCATCCTTTGTAAATCTATAAATATTGGATCTTTTGTGATCCTCATCATGGATAAACTAGCATGGTCTTGTCGACTTAATGCATCTGCCACCTTGTTTGCTTTCCCAGGGTGGTAATGGATTGAGCAGTCGTAATCCTTAATCAAATCCAACCATCTTCTTTGACGCATATTCAGTTCCTTTTGTGTGAAAATATACTTTAAACTTTTATGATCAGTATAAATGTCACACCTTTCTCCATAAAGATTATGCCTCCAAATCTTTAATGAAAAGATTACCGTAGCTAACTCCAAATCATGTGTTGGGTAATTTTGCTCATGGATTTTCAACTATCGTGAGGCATAAGCTATCACCATATCATTTTTCATAAGAACACACCCCAATCCCTTCTTGGATGCATCACTATAGATCACAAACCTTTCTCCACTACAAGGCAGTGTGAGCACAGGTGCACTGGATAACCTTCTGTTAAACTCCTTGAAATTCTCTTCACATTCCTCCGTCCAGACAAACGTAACTCCTTGGTGAGTGGATTAGATAATCGTGAAAAATATTTCACAAAACGTCGATAATATCCAGTCAAACCAAGAAAACTTTGGATCTCAGTTACTGTTGTTGGTCTCGACCATCTTTCGATAACCTCTGTTTTTGCTGGATCCACATATATCCCCTCTTTTGAGATTATGTGACCTAAAAATTCAACTTTTTGAAGCCAAAATTCACACTTGGTAAATTTGGCATAAAGCTTCTCCTTTCTCAGGGTCTTCAATATAATTCTCAAGTGATCTTCATGTTCTTCCTTGCTCTTTGAATAGACAAGAATATCGTCTATAAAGACTACCACAAATTGATCAAGATAGTCTCTAAAGATTCTATTCATTAGATCCATGAAGATAGCAGGGGCATTAGTAAGACCAAATGGAATCACTGTAAATTTATAGTGTCCATACCTTATATGGAAATCCGTCTTTGGTATATCCTCCCTTTTGACCCTTAATTGATGATACCCTGAACGAAGATCAATCTTGGAAAAGTATTGAGCTCCGCGTAGTTGGTCAAATAACTCATCAATGCGTGGGAGAGGATATCTGTTCTTGATAGTGATCTTGTTAAGTTCTCGATAATCAATGCAGAGTCTCATTGATCCATCTTTCTTCTTAACAAATAGAACAGGTGCTCCCCAAGGTGATGCACTAGGGCATATGAATCCCTTATTAAGATTCTCTTGGAGTTGCTTCTTCAATTCCTGCAACTCAATTGGGGCCATTCTATAAGGTGTATTTGAAATAGGAAAAACACCCGGTACGAGTTCTATTGAGAACTCAACTTCACGATTTGGTGGAAGTCCCGGTAATTCCTCCGGAAATACATCATAAAACTCCCGTACAATGGGAATATTCTTAATCATGAGTTTCTCACCAAACATTTTAGATAAATAACCTTCATTCAGTGGAATCAAGACCCATAAGGTAGAAGGAATTTCCACTGGAAGGTTATGTTCATCCTTGCATCGATAGATGATCATAGATTGATCTGGAATATGAAATGTGACTTCCCTTATTTGGCAATTGATATGAGCTCCATGTAGAGAATGCCAATCCATACCAAGAATCACATAAAATTCCACTATAGGGAGGATCACAAGATTTGCAGGAAGCACTTTCCCACAAACTTCAATCGAAGAAGAATTATAAACTTTGGATGCGACTGTTGTGCCATTAGGTGTTGTAACAGCTAACTCAACATCTAATTGTTGAGGTAATATGATGATACCCTTAGAAAATTCTTCAGAAATAAAAGAGTGGGTGGACCCAGAATCAAATAAAACATTTTCTACTTTAGAGTGGATTGTAAGTGTACCTTTCACCACATCGTTATCATACTCCACATCGCTGATAGAAATTGCATGTGACTTTCCATTGTCTTTAGCCTTAAGAGTTTGTTGACGTCGACCATCATCATCAACCCTTGGATTAGGGCATTTATTGTCATAATGTCCCATCTCTTTGCACATGAAACATTGAAGTGTAGTAGGTTCATTCTGTGTATCCGTTCCTTTGTTTGCATCATTAGACATCTTCTTCCCATCATCGCGGCATTCAAATGCCCAATGACCATACTTTCCACATTTGAGACATTTACTTGTCCCTTTAAGACAACTCCTTCCATATTTATTTCCACACTTTGAGCATAAGGGAAATCTCATCTTCTTTTTAGTGTTCCCTTTAGACTTTCCTTTGAATTCCATTTTCCTCTTCTTATCAAACCCATATGACTGATGGGTTACTCCAATCTCCATCTCAACTTTGAGAGCACATCGAATGATTTCCTCGTAGCTATTGAAGTCCCTTATGGCTAACGCCCTTAGAAGACTTGGTTTTAAGCCACTAAATAATCAATCGATCTTACTCTTAGGTTGGATAATAATACCTGAAGCGTACCTTGCAAGTCTTGTAAAATTTTCTTCATAGGTACCAACAGATTCATCATCCTTTTGCTTCAGTTCAAGAAACTTTTTCTCCATCTTTTTTTGGAGAATACGAGGTAAGTACTTATTGAAAAATAAGTTCTTGAACTCGTCCCATTCCATGGACTCAATTTCATCCCTTTGCCTCGTATTCTTATTAATATTACACCACTGATCAGCATCTCCTTCCAAACGATAAACTGCTAGGATGACTTTATCATGTTCAAAACATTGAAGAACTGAAAATATCTTTTCAGTAGTACTAATCCATTGTTCAGCAACTAATGGATCAGTAGACCCACTGAAAGAAGGTGGACGCTGCCTCATAAAGGATTCAACAGAATGTTGCTCCTTCGTTTGCTCGTTTGGAAGTCTTGCATGATTCATATCTTGAGAAAGTTGTGTGAGCATGGCTACAAGATTTTTCATTCCAGCTCCCATAACATTTGGTTCCTCAGGGGGACAATCATTGCATTTCCCGTCGCATTCCGCATTAACACGATTCCTTCGGGTTCCAGCCACTGACTAAAACTAAGAAGAATAGTTTGAGCAACACTAATTATAATAGGAAAACCACATAATCAAGAATAAAATTTCACACTTAAGGTCTTATCCTAGGTTATTCATGGCCATTTCTAAAACACTAAGATTGTGTTCTATGCTTAGACTTATCCTTAGGGTTCTTACTAAGGCTTTCACATCCTAGTTTCCAAAGGTTGACTATACCTTTCCTCTGATACCAACTATAACGACCCATACATTACATACATTGTTAATACTTCAAAATTGAAGCATACTTATTACAACATATAAAAAAACCACGAAAGGACCGTATAGGTATAGTGTCTTTAGAAAGTGGGAAACATAAACAACTGGTTCATAAAGCGTCTACACTGTCTCCCATTTATTTCATCATATCTATAGTCCCTTTTGGTATATCTTACTTAATAACCTTATTCCTGACCTGGGGAAAGAAAACATACAAAAGGGTGAGCTCAAATGCTCAGTAAGGGTAAACAAAAGAAACATCAATCACATCATATACATAAGCACATAACTTTTGGAAATCTTAACCTGCAAAAGAGATCGTAATTTCATAACATGGGATAAATCATGGCAGTGAAATGTAATCACAATAATCATAACTTAAAACATGAAACTTTGTGGCATACACACATAATCATAGAGAATCATTTCTTATTAGTCAAGGCTCATGGACAAGACTATCTTAGTGGACAAAGTCCCTTACTGAACCGAGTTCACTCCTCGTTTCAGTCCTGTTTCACTGAACCGGTATAACTTACCGTTCCAGCCATGTCTATCTCATGAGATATAAAATCTTTACCCAATGCATTTGAGGGAGATATAGGTCCCACCCATCTCAAAATGAAACCATTCTTATGTGTGCCACAATATCGTAAATCATACATCATTTCATAACCCATGTAAGAAAAATGGGAATCTTAAACATCATGACATCATAAAACAATTCATATAAGATAAATGAATTCATAAAAATATTTCCATCAAAACATAATAAAATCCATGTAATAATAGGGATAGAAACATAACCCTTTATTATCTTAGATGGAAAATAATTTTGATAAAACACTTGAACTCCATTCTTGAGGAAAATATCCTTTCTACTTCAAAAACATTTTACTTTCTTAACATGTATTACAATTTTAAACTAAAAGAAGTTTATTAAAAATAAACTTGAAAACTTGTAAAGGATGATTCTTGGAAATAATGTTCTAAAAATCCATTCATGCCGTATAAGATAAAAAAAACATTCTTCTCGTACTTTTGTCGGAAAAGTCAAAAAAGTACCTCGTACGGAAAACGACAAAAGATTCCTTTCATATCTTTTACTAAAAACTCACTGAAGGGTAAAATAGGATTTAAATAATTATAGGTGAATGGAAATAATATTACATATTTAGGAAACATGGATGTGGATGATAAAATACACCCCAGTAAATACTAAAGTATAAACAATCTCGGATAAAAATGAGATTGTGATATTTCCCTTACCTTAGGTCCGTTTTTCTTCGTAAGTGTCCGAACCTCCTGTATAATGATTTAAATAATGTTATGGACTTATTCCAGAATCATACATATTTTTTTGATATCATATATGGTCATATTCTTAGCTTCTTAGTAGTAATATTTCATTGCTACTTGTTATTCAGGTGTTTTTAACTTTTTGTTCTTATGTGTGTTTTGTCGAATAAATTGTTATTCTTATCATTACGTTATAGATACCACATTTCCAGAATGGTATTAGTGTAATATATATCATATTAATTCATTCAATTCATTTATATAATCATTATGAAATGAAGATCATGTAGAACGAGTCGCATCACATCGTGGAGACGGTATTCCGTACATACGCACGAGTGATGATATCATTCCTATGATCGTGGAATTGTATTAGAGTGTATGTATACTATTTCAGAATCATCATCACTTTATAATATTCATATATAGTCATTATTTACACCATTACACCCATCCAAGTAAGGTGGTGGTGGAAAATAGATTACACCACGGCGTAGAGACGGTATTCCGTACGTACGCACACGCGGTGATTTCTTTTTACATAGGATGGATAGATGGTGAAATAGGGTTGTTTCATACTTATAATAACATATCAGTATATGAGTGATACTTATGTTATTACATCATAATTAAAAAACTAATGAAGAAGAAGTGGAAGAAGAAATAAAGATGAAAGAATCGGTAACAGACATTACCTCTTCTTTGAAGTGCTTCTTTGAGACCTTCTTTTAGGGCACTAAAATTGGTCTTTGAAGAAGACCAGGACCTCTAGGATGTCTCTAGGGAAGTGGATAGGAGGAAGTTTCTGGGGTTGGCCGAGCTTGAAGGCTCAAAGTGGTGTGATCAAGAGGGGGAGGAGGTGTCCTTTTATAAGGGAGGAGAGGTGCACCTTTGGAATAACTAAAACTATTATTTTATTATAAAGTCAAATTCGGTTTTAAATAGCTCCAAATTGATAAATTTAGAAGCTAAGGTGGGGATGGGTCGAACTCCTCTCATCCAATCGAATTTATACAAGTTTAGGTTCCTATTTTAACCTTATCATTTAGATTTAACATTAAGTTAAATAATTTTACTTTTACCGTGTCTTCTTGTGTTCTTATTCTATAAGGTTAATAAACTTACTATAAGAAGCCAAAAGAACCCCAAGCTGTTTATTATTAATATATATAACCTTATCTAAGTCATTTGGCCGAACCATATATTTTTAGGAATACAATAACAATTACTAATATAATATTTGTTTTAAAAACTATTTTATGTCAATTTTGACACTATTTAGTAATTGATTTTTGTGAAAATCATAAATAAATAATTAGTTCAAACCAAGTTAATTAATTAAATACTAACATGTCATATTAACCTATAAAATTAGTTTAATTCATAAAAAGGCTCAAATTACATTTATTTTGGTGTTTATAACATCAATTATGTCAATATTTCATTAATAAGATAATTACTGCATCATCATTTTGTCATAAATAAATTAAATTATTTAATGTCTAAAAATTAGAAATAAAATATCATTATGTAGGAACTCTTTTTATCTTTCTAATGAATATTTATAGTCGAATTTATCTTATGTATAACCTTATATTAAAAATTATTTACTTATTAAAATTTGATTTTAACTATTTTAACCCTTCTTTAAATAAATTAATAATAAATGTCCTAATCTAATCCAAGTGGGCCTAATTGGTCATATTTCATTCCTAAATTTTTTTTGGTCGAATTACACTTATCCAATAGAATTAGTACATGTGTTAGGGTAATAATAATATCAGCTTTAACCTTAATTACCCTATTTACTTTTAACCGTGGTAAAAAAACTAAAAAGTTACTATTCACCAAAAATTATTTTCATCTCATTAAACCAAATTTTAGTCCTTGATATTAACAGTGTCTCTCGGATTTTCAAAATTCCACTAACATAAGCGGTAAAATTAAGTTTTATGAAAAATTCAGTTTTTTTTAACTACCACTTAGTGGTTTCACTATTCATCAAAAATTGAAAGTTTTCAGAAAAATACCAAAATTTCACCATAGGGTAATTTCGATATTCTGAATCCAAAAATGAAGTCCATTTTGAAAAATAAAATTTATAAAATTTCAAAAAGTGGTTATTACTATTAATAACGGCTAGTATTAATAATATTTTAATAGCATATCGTTGTTTAGTGAAACTCGGTATTGCGTACGACGCAAGCTATCGAGGAAGGCCGCGATTTCGTGTAAAGAAATACAAGAAAGTGTTGTGTAGAAAAAGATTCCTTTTATGATTTATATAACATAAAAGTCTCGGGTGTTACATCAAGCCACTTAGACTAAGTCATGGATTTCTTTTCTTCTTTGAGGTGAAGTTTCTCCTCAAGGTATTTTACCATCTTTTACATTTCAGCTACCTTCAGTTTTTTTCTTTTGATTTCCTCAATGTAAAATGTTTATTTCTTTGTACACTCTTTATTTTCTCTAATATTATTTTCCATTTCATTTAGTAACAACCTCTTATATTTCTTGAGATTTCTATTTTTCTCAAGACAAGATTCTAATTCATTTTTCAAAATGTTTTCAAGATCAATCTTTTCTCTTTCATCATCTTCACTGCTAGATGTGTCAAACACATTTTCTACATGATCCATGAAATTGGTTTCATCTCTTGGTTGGATGTCTAATGTGGAGTCTACATCTTCTTATTTTTCTCACATAGCTTCTTATTCCACCTAGAAGAAAATTTCTTTCTTGTACCAAATTTTATTGAGTCTTTTTAGATTATACCCCATTTATTCTTTTTTGGTTTTTCTTATTCTGTCTCAGGTGAAACAAATATTTTCTTAGGACAATTGACATCTTAGTGTCCAATGTTATTGCAGTTTTAACACATTGGTGGTAGTTTTCCTTTTCCCGTAAATATTTCTTTACTAAATCTTTTTGATATAAGAGAAATGATTTTGTTATATTCTTCATCGTTATCTTCATCATCAGATTCACTTGTTTCTAAAGATTCATTATCTATGATTTTGAGTTTTCTCATGGCCTCAAAAGACATATAATCTTGGATATTCTTTTTAAAGGCTGGGATTTTTTTGATCATCTCTATCTTCTAGATCTGAATCATTGGGATCAAACCTATCAGAAAATTTTTTCATTAGTTTTTTGATAAAATATGAATCATGGAAATTCTCTCTAAAGCCCTGAATATTACTCACAATCACATCAAATCTTGTGAAATAATAATCATTTTTTCCTCTTCACCCATCTTGATATCTTTAAATTTTCTCCTCCAAATTTTAAATTTGGCTTCTTTGAATTTCATGTTGCCTTCATAGCCACATTCCAATTTGTCCAAAATTTATTTAGCATTTTTATGTCCCATAACTTTTGTGTATGATTTTTATGAAAGAGACATTAAGATGGAATTTTGAGCTTTTCCATCAACTTCCATATTTATTTTCTCAATGAAAGTCATAGAATATTCATCATTAATAAGAGGGAATCAAAATTTAGCTGTAGATCTAACTTCAAGGAAAAGGGATAAAAGATTGGGTAGCATCCTATTCTTCTAACTGTGATAATTCATGACATCGAAAGTATGTACACCCCTACGATTAAAAGAATTTAGATTTTCCAGCTTATCAATGTAGTAGATCCTAACAGAGGGAACCCCCCTTTGATACCAATTGAAATACCATGAAGGGTGCAAGATCACTGAGATGAGAGGAGTGAATGAGTGATATGCTGACGAAATTTTTCTTTTTTAGGAATTGTTCCCCTTTAATTTTAAATTCATCTTCTGTGGATGGTTAAGGCCTAGATCTATACTTCAAATGATGCTGAAACATAAAAACATAGAACATAGGGATTTATAAGGTTAGGTATGAAGACCAACTCCTTACCGTGTTGGTTATTCTCCCCCAAAAAAAATCTTCACTATACCAGAAGATGGTAATAAATGGTAACTGGTTAAACCACCCAATTAAAAGCTGGTTAAACCTCCCAACTTCTTTGCACCTTCTTCTTCTTCCAGAAATTGGTTATGCTCCCCAACATCAAATTATTCGTCAAATATATTGTTTTATAGTTCATGTAACTTTAACAACCTCCGATAGAATCTATTTTCCTTGCTCAACTATTCTGATAACATATTATAATCAGTTTCCTTAGTGAAATAATGCTCAGGATCAGTGTTCTTTCTTGTGATTAAAGTCCATGCCTCACTTAGACTGGTGCATGTGGTGCAACACATCTTCTTCAAGATAATGGAAAATTGAGATTTAATTTTCTCAATTTATCCACCTTGTTCTTTTTTCACATGGACATGCATAAATTCATATATTTTAGTTTATGTTTCATGCAACCCGAATTCTCTTAGACTTTTCTTCCTTTCTTCACTATTTTTTAATATTCCCTCAAGATCACAATAAGAAAAGGGTTTATCATTTAGGAGGTTGTATACTACCTCTTAAGTGAACAAACACCCAAATGGGTGCATCCTTAATATGAACATGAATTCATCTTCAAGCAACAATGTAGGTGTAAAATTTTCTTTGAGGATTCTCAGAATACATGAACAATGGAGGATTCACGGTTTTGGGTGTGTTGCACAAAAGAGGGAGGGGAAGTGCACTGTCCCTATGGTGCTTCACATACAAAATCTTCACAACACAACTCAAGAGATCGAATAACTTATTGAGTTCCCATGGAAGCCTTATCCTTTGCATAGGGTTACCATGAGGGGACCTTCTTTGTTCACACAAGAAAGAGTTGTACGATACACTCGTTCACGAATAGTGGTTGCATGAAACTTCTCTCTTCACAACGTTTGGTTCTTTCGGGAATAAGAGATCTCTTTAATTTCTCAACCCAAAAAAACCTCATTCAAGGGATCTGTATTTATAGGCAAGAATCACCATGTTGTTGGGTGTTTAAATCCCTCGTGATATGTCGTGGGATCAAATATTTGAATGCTGAAGATATATGGAATTTTTAAATCTTCAAACATGGGATAATTGTTACATGGGGTCTCTCAATTTGTTTCCATTAAATGTGAGTCCTTCTTGCTTGGTGACTATATTCCTCACGTGAATTCATTTTCGAACACATGATAATCACTTTCTTCCTGAACATCGAATGGAACAGCCTCAGTAGCCTTTCATTGTCTCAGACAAGACATGTTTATTCGAGTTGATGGTTTCATGAAAATGTTAATGAATGCATGTGTTTATTTTTATTCAGATGATCTAGATGATCTTGGAATGATCTCAAATGGTTGACAGAGCGATGAGATCAGTGGCCGGGATCATCACTGGTTTGTGGGTGCATCGAGGGTGGATGGAGGTTGAAGATAAATCAATGAAGGGGATAGAACAACCATGGTTCAAACGGTGAGAGGCGGGATGAGATGAGAAGTACCAATTATATCGCTTATCGTAGATTAGATGTGTGGCTGGGAGTGTACGTGGGATTAGATGAACAGTGATTATTACTTCCGTATTTTTAAAATGATGTCCCACATCGAATGGCGTCACCGTTTTCGTCTTCTTTAAATAACAAGCCTTGACAATCCCAGCTCAGAATTCTCCTTCCCCCTCTCCCGATATCGCCCCGCACCGATGTTCTATGAGGGCTTTCTTAGCACCCACTCTGCCTCCTCCAGGCATGCTCCTAGATCCCACCATGCATTCGACTCATGGGTTCACCATTATGAATGCACCTACGGGCTTATACATGGAACATAATCTTACCTCATGCGGGACTGGCCTTGAGGGCTTCCCTCAGGCACGATTGACCCTCAGGTCCCACATTTTCCTGAGGTCGAGCTCCTTAGCTGGCTTCCATGGTTGGACATATTTTTTTTCCAATGTCACATAAAAAATGTTTAATATAAATTAAGATGTATGAAAACATTAAACTATCAATTCCCCTTCTTCATTACCTCTTATTGCTTATTTTTTCTTTAAAACATCATCATTCTTCCTTAAGGTTTGGATCATGAATTGCAAAACCTCTTAATTAAGATTCTTTGACTCAATCAAGGATGACGTGTGGTTTCTACTTCACCACATGCATTAAAATCATAATGCATGGTGATATTGTTATGATTGATGTGTTATAATTTAAACACGTGTCTTGTATATTTGGTCCTGTTGAAAAATTGTCTGAGTCAGGATCCAATCTTTATTACTTCAATCATTCAGTCATTACGCACACATTGACATGTTAATGACAACTAATGAAATCACTGGGATCAACATATATATTTTATCTATGAATAAACAAGTATGAACAAAAGGTTTCAAAGATTAAGGAAGGTTTCATAACATAGATATCATATAAGTAACTTATCATGATTAAGTGGTTCCTAATTATGATAAATATTTCTTACTATATGCTTTTGGTTTTAGTAAATGGATAGAACCTGAAGTAACCGTGTTAATGGTGATTGTGAAGGATAATGCAGAAAATTCCCCCTGAAGAAACTGAATTTTATGGGATCTAGAGTGAAAAATATTATTGCTATACTCACACAACTTTCTGAAGTTTTGAATTATAGTGGACTTCCAAATGAGAAAAGGAGTGAACATAATTCTATTGAGTCTTTCATGAGGAAACATCCACCTTCTTCAGTTGGTCTTTTGATCCATGTTTTGTTGAACAATGGAACAATACTATTGAAAAGATATTGTATGTTCCCTAGTGTTTAGAGCATGAGAAATTTTTTCTAGTTGTTTACCAATTAGAATGTGTAGTGGACCAACAATGGAATCAAATTAAGAATACAAGGAAGCAAGATGAAATTGAATCCATGGACTGGGATGAGTTCAATAACTTATCTTTCAATAGGTAATTTCCTTGTATTATTCGTACCAATATAGAGAATGAATTCCTTGAGTTGTAGCAATGGGATGATGAATCTATTGGTATGTATGAGGCTTATTTCATAATACTTGCAATGTACACTTCCAGAATTATCATCCAACTCGAAAGTAAAGTCAATAAGTTTTTCAGTGTCTTAAATCCAAGTATCAGAAGGGAGTTAAACATAAGAGAATTTATTAGCTACAAAAAGATTGTGTGTAGTGAAATCAAGGTTTAAATGGAGGTTAGAATCACATACCAATCTCATTATTTTGACAAAAAGTGGAAGATGAAGTTTAAAGAAAAATATAAAAACCATGAAGAGAAAAATATGAGATTTCATTTATTCTCTAAGTGTGGGAAGAAGAATGGAGGGAATTTTATTAAGGGGTATAATAAATTTTTTATTTGAGGAATGTAAGGTCATCAGGATTTTGATTTCTGAAGTGATTGCCGCAAGTTTGATAATAGTGTGAATGGATAGAAAGCGGTATAGAATAAATCTCCCACACTTCAGTGTTACAAGTGTATAGAGAATGAGAATTATGCTAACCAGTGCCCAAACCCAAGGGATGGTGATGATGATCAACATCAAAATCCTCTTAAACAAAGGGAAATGGGGAAATATCTTGTGATCACTATTTCTAATGAGGGATGTGATAATGAAATGGTGAAAGATACACTTTCCATACACTCTATCACTAATAACGTATTATTTTATTCTGGATATACCCACTCTTTCATATCTAATGAATTTTCTAAGGGTGTGAAGATTCAACCCAAATGATTATATATGGAATTAGAATTGAAAACAACTTATGGTATGATGATTGAATCTCAAGTTTATGATTCATCTCTAGTTGATGTTTGTGGGAATTTGTTTCCTGAAAATAAATTCATTTTTTCTCTCGTTGAATTTGAGGTCATCTTAGGCCTAGATTGGATTTCTCTGTATGAATCCCACATCAATTGACAAGGAATGGAAGTTACATATAATATTTCAAACTAACCTATGACCATATATCAACGTGACAATAAGTATTAACTTCTTATGGAGATTAAATCCAATTTATGGGTATTAATTCCCATTCAGAAGGTATTTTTATCTCAAATGGTTGGGGAGAAAATCAAATTCGATGATATGCCTATTGTTAATGAATTTTTGGATGTCTTTCTAGAATATTTTCCTAGTATTAAAACAAAACATTAATTTAAGTTCTCTATAGAACTCATACCTAGTTCTACATCAATTTTAATGACTCCATATATAATGACACCAACTGAGTTATAGAAATTGAAGTAGAAACTCCAAGAAAATATTAATAAGGGATTTATTCGGCCATGTGTGTCACATTGTGGTGAATCAATTATTTTTGTTAAGAAGAAAGATGGATCAATGTGACATTGCATTGATTATCGAGAGTCGAACAATATCATAGTCAAGAAAATGTATCCTCTTCCCCATATTTATGACTTATTTGATCAACTGTGTAGATCTCAATACATTTTCAAGAATGAAATACATTCTAGATATCATCAATTAACGGTCAAGAATGAGGATATACACAAAACAACATTTCATATTAGGTATGGACACTATGAGTATATTGTGATGACTTTCAGTCTTACTAATTCCCCTATTATCTTTATTGAATTGATGAATAAACTCTTTATAGATTACCTCTATCAGTTTTTGGTAGTCTTTATAGATGATATTATTATATATTAAAAGTGAAAGATAGATAATTAATACAATTTGTTAATGGTTCTAAAGACCCCAAGAAAGGAGAAACTATATGATAAATTTTCAAAGTGTGAATTTTGGATTCAAAAGGTTTCATTTTTAGGTCACATATTCTTATGATAAGGTATAACAATAGATCCATAAATGAAAGAGGATATTGAATACTAGCTTAGACCAACCATGATGGATGAGATCCATAGATTTCTTAGTTTTGATGGATATTATCGATGGTTTTTGGATAGTTTTTCATGACTATCTAATACTATGACCATGTTATCTTAGAAGGTTGCCAAGTAGTTCTGGATAGATGAATTTGAGGAGTATTTCTAGGAATTGAGGAGAAGTTTAGTCAGCACACCAGTTCTCACATTACCTAATAGTGTTGAAGGGTTTATAATCTATAGTGATGCATTCAATGAAGTATTGGGATGTGTTCTTATGCATAACAACAAGGTTATCACTTATGCATTGTTTCAATTGAGGATTCATGATAAAAATTACCCAACTCATGATTTGGAGTTAGATATGTCATTTTTTTCATTAAAGATATATAGGAATTATCTTTATGGTAAAATGTTTGATATATAAACCAATCATAAAAGTTTGAAATATGTATTCACATAGAAGGAATTGAACATGTGCCAGAGAATATGGTTATAACTAATAAAGGGTTATGAATTCTCAATTCATTACCACCCTAGGAAAGAAAACAAGGTTTTCGATGCTTTGAGTTGAAGGGATTATGATGTCTTTTCCATGAAGAGGATCACAAAAGATAAAATATTTATAGATTTTAAATGTATGGACGTAGAAATACTGAAGGTATGAAATAAACCTTATCTTGATCAATTGAATCTTTAACCCTCAATCCTTGTGATGATTAAAGAGGCATAAAAGGAAGATATGGAGTTAAAAAAGAAGGTCTAAAATGTTCCTAAGTTTATCCTTGATTAGGATGGAATGATAGGGTTTAGGAACCATGCATATATTCCTTCCATACCAGATTTGAAGAGGGATCTGTTAGAGGAAGTTCATAGATCTTCATTCTTTGTTCATCCCGAAATTATGTTAGTGTATAGAGAGTTAAAAGAATACTCTAATGGTATGTAATGAAGAGATATATTTTATATTTTTTTTATCTCGGGGCTTTGTATGCTAGTAGGTTAAGGATGAAAGATAAAAATATAAGGGGTTGTTGCATAAATTTACCATACCAGAATGGAAATGGGAGAACATCACCATGGATTTTTTTTGGACTTCCCAAAACATCTAAAGGGTTTAATTCTACATGGGTGGTAGTCGATCTCTTTACTAAGTCAGCACACTTCATTACTATTAGAGAAGATTTATCTTGGGATCAAATTTCCAGAATACACATTATGGAAGTGGTAAAGTTGCATTGAGTTCAATATTATATTATATCTATTTAGGACCCTAGGTTTACCTTAGAATTCTGGTAAAGTATTCAGCAAGAAATTGATACACAGTTTAGTTTCATCACTACTTATCATCCACAAATGAATGGATTGTCTGAAAGAAATATTCAAACACTAGATGATATGTTGAGATCCCGTTCTCTAGATTTCAAAGGTGGATGGGATAAAAAACATCATCTAGTAGATTATTCTTAAAATAATATATTTCACCCAAAAATCTAGATGGATATTTATGAAACACACTTTGGGAAGAAATATAGTGATTCAAAATGATGGGATGAAGTTGGAGAAATAAAGCTATTGGGACTTGATATTGCTGAAGAGATGGATAAGAAGTTTAGAACCATTCAATAGTATATCAAGGAAGCATAAAGTCAGTAGAAAAGTTATACTGGTGACCAATGGCATGAACTAGAATATGAAGTTGGTGAGATGGATTTTCTATGAATTTATCTATGGAATAATGTTATAAGATTTGGGAATAAAGGGAAACTAATCCTTAGATATATCGGTCCATTGAAATTCCTAATCTTATTGGGATAATATCCTATCACTTCAAAATTCCTTAAAATATCTCTTAAGTCCATGATGTGTTCCATGTATATCTCCTGGGTAAGTACATACATAATCCTTTACATGTATTGAACTCAAAAGTCAAACTATTAGAGTATGATCTCTATTATGAAGAATAACCAGTTGAAATTATGGACCATACAAAGAATGTACTATGAAACAAGACCACTCACCTGGTCAATGTTTGGTGGAGAAATAACCATTTAGAAGAATCTATGAGGGAACTTGAGGATATAATGAGGTAGAATTATCCTCATTTGTTTGTATCAGAATGATGAATTTTGAGGGAGAAAATTATTTTAAGGGGGATACAATGTAACAACCTAAGTTCTTATGAACTTTTTTTCTGAATAAATTAATTCTCATTAATGTCTTTCATCTCACTAAATAAAAAATTCCTTTCAAATTGAACTTAGTTTTCTTGCAATACATGTAACATTGACTTGGAATACGTTACATGCAACATCGAGTTTCCCCAAAACCGAATTTTATTTTTATAATTGTATAAATAATATGGTTATAAACTTTTCATTAAAAATTGTAATATTAATATTAATAACTAATTTTAAAATTTTATTTATACTGTATTTATATAAATAAAACAGTGTAATAATGAAAAATATTATTTTTTAGGTAAAGTCTTTATATGTTTAAAAATACTATTTTCTCAAAAGAACTATATTTTATATCCTTCTATGAAAAATAATAAATTTAATTTTAGAAAAAATTCGAAATTTAATTTGGTAAAATAAACCACATTTTTTAATTTTGAATGTCAAATTAAATTAGGGTAAATATTTAGTATTTTTTTATAATGTTTCATTTTTTGATGAATAGTGTAAAATGCTACATTATAGCTAAACAATAACTTTTTTATTTAAATAATTATTATACATTAAATTTATTTTTAAAGTCAAAATAGATAAATTATACATATATTAATACAATTGAAGTCATTGGAATATTTTTTATATTGAAATTAGATATCAAAATTTATTAAACTTCTAAACATTCTTTTTACCTTCCTTCTTGCCACATCTATTGGATTAATGTTAACCTTAATTTTTCTACTTCTATGAATTGCATTTCAAAAAACAGACATACATGTTTATGATAATTATGATATTTAGAGTCTAATATGATCAACTTTTTTTTGGATATTATGAATCGTAACTTTAGAAATTATTTATTTACCATGGTTAAGGGTGATGATGGAAATTAAAGGTGAAAATAATATTATTATATTCTAAAATTACCCTAACACGTGTCCTTATTTCATTGGATGAGTGTGTATAAACCACAATCAGACTTATGTAGAATTATAACCTTTTTTAAGGCACTTGGGTAAGAAAATAGAATTTATTATATTTTATTTAACGATATGTTAAAAATGTCGTAATAATATTTTTAATAACGCTATCATTTTTAATATTGGGTTATATAGAAGGTATATTCAATAATAAATATTCATTTTAAATATAATAATTTTATCTTAATCATGGTAATTAATTTTTAATTTTAGATAAGAAATAATTTAATTTAAGCCTTTCACAATGATTTTACAGTAGTTGTTTAATGAATGGAAATATCAAATAAATGATATTAAAAATATTAAAATAAATATAATGTGAAATAATTAATGATATCCATGAATTTAATATAAAAATTTTATATGTTACAGATATATTAGAAGTGTTTGTTTGAAGTTATTATGTTTTTTGGATATCTTTAAAAAGACAAATATTGAATAGTATAAAAATTGACATAGATGATATTTTAAAATAGATTATACATTATTAAATAATATAAATTTCATTAAAAAAATAATTAGGTAAACTAACTAGAATAAGGTGATAAATGTATTCAATGACCAATTTGAGGTTTTTTTGGAATTTTATAGTGACTATATTAACCCTAAAGAGTAAAAAGACAAGTTGTCATGGTAAAAGTTAAAGGGTTTAACTAAGGGTTAAAGCCAAAAGTTAAGGATAATATTATGCTCTAAAAATGTCTAAAAATAATTTTTTTATAGTATTTATACCCATAATAATCTTATATTCTAAATAAATCACTTTGTATCTATTCAAAAGCTAAAATAAATTTATATTAATATAATAATTTGGGAGTTTCCAAGAGTTCCCCTCCCATCTATTATAAAATGGCACCTCCTCCCTCACTTCTCAGACCACAATGAGCCTTATATGTCGAAAAAACCTGGAAACTTTATCCAAAAAAAATTCTTATCTATGTTCATGATGTGTTGGTATTCTCACAAGACTAACTACAGTTTCCCTAAGAGAAGATCTAGAGGGATCTCGCTTAAGAAGATGTAATCTACATTACTATATATCTCAAGAGTATTTATTTCTATACTTCTTATTCATGTGTTGTTTACATTATAAATTAATACATCCAGTATCAACTGTATTGTTAGATGTTATTATGATAATGTAACAACTATATTCCACCTTTTATCCATCCTATGGAAAATGAAATCACTACACATGCATACATACAACTACTATCTCCACACCATGGTGTAATATATTTTTTCATCACCACTTTATTTGGATGAGTATAATGATGGAAATAATGTATATATATTATAATTATAACATTATATTGATTCTGTAATAAGATATATTCCTTCCAATCTCATACTATTTAATAATTAAGGGACTGATATCGTCGTTCGTGCATACGTATGGATTACCGTCTCCACAATACGATGTGATTCATTATCCATGATCAACAATAATGAATGATTATAAAAATGTTTATAATGATTAAATATGTTATATATTACCTTAATATTATTTTATAAATTATTGAATATATCCTATCCACATAATCTGGGACTTATTCAGAAAAACATGAATAAAAAAGGATGCTGCTAATACCTGAAAGAAGAGTAATAATGAAATATTATTAAAAAATGTGTTATAATAATATAATATGTGATATAATATTAAATTTTTTCTTGAATAATTTAATAACATTATTTATTCCATTATATATGAGTTTTAGATATATACGATGGAAATCACACCTAAGGTATGAGTTAATCTCACAATTTCAATATTTTCTAAGATTATTTATACATAAGTATTTACTTGGGTATATTTTTCATCCACTTCCATGTTTCATAAAATTAATTTCCAAAATATTTTAACTATTATTATGCAATATTTTTATATCATTTTTACTCATGTATGTATTTTTATTAATTTTTTTGAAAATAATTTTTTTTTATTGTTTTCTTAACAAGGCGCTTCTTGAAAATTCTATAAAAAGTATGAGAAGAATGTTTTATGAACTTATAAAGCACGGATGATTTTTAATCTCTTATTACACCTTATTTATGTGAAGATTCCCTTAAACGTTTAAAAGGTTATTTTCAAAGGAATTTTTTTATTTTAAAATTCAATGGAATTTCAGGTAAAGAAAATGATTTCATAGAAGAAAGGTTAATTCACCCAAGAATTGTTCTCAATAGTTCTCTCAAAATTATTTTCCATATAAGATAAATTTTTTTGATGTTACTTATGTTTTATTGGGGATATAATTCAATGTTTCCATTCTTATTATTTTTATGAATTGTTAGTTTTTTAGGGAATGGTATTAATGAAACCATTTTATTTTCCATCAGTTATGTTATGATTGCATAATATTTATGGAACCCATTTTATTCCATGGGTTCTGATTTGATAAATGATTTATATTCTATTATAACACATGTGTATGATTTTATTATGAGATGGGTGGGACCAATATCTACCTCCAATGAATTGGGTAAATATTTATATCTCATGAGATAGACATAATGGACTTTTTATACTAAGATGGACACGGGAGTGAATCATGAATACCATGATGGTATGGGAAGCCAACCCATAATACCAAGATGTCCTTAGAGGCGATGCCTTGAATAACGTGTAAATCATTAATATATGCTTATGTGACTGTCATTGTTCAATGTTTTATTCCATTTATGTGATTTCTTGGATCGTGTTATTTATTTACTTATGATTCATGTCTTATGAACTACCAATATTTATTCTAGGATTCCTATTTATAAACTTTGATATGTAGGGTTTAATCTTCTATTTTCATGATCATGTTCTGGAACCCTTATGCTCAAGATTATTTTTATATATCTCCCTTGTTTACCCTTATTGAGAGTCTAAAATCCCCCTTTTTTTCTTTCACCCAGGTTATGAAGATATGTATTATGTTTGATGTTTTTAAGAAGGAATATAGTCAAGAAGAACCTAGTGGGAGATAATGTAGTTCAATTATATACCATTTTTTATGTTTCCATATTTCTAGAGGAATTAGACTAATATAGTCTTTGGGATTTTTTTTGTGTAATGTATTAATTATTCAACTAATGTAATGTAATGGTAATGTATGAAAAGTGAAGATCGCCATAGGAGTCCAAGGTAGAGGTCTAGGTCAAGTTTACACAGTTCAACCAGAACTGATAGGTGGCGAGGATGGACCATTGATAGTATGAGGTATGATTTTTCCAGCTTCCACATTTTCTAGTGATTTATTTGATATAGGTGCTTAACATTATTTTATATCTACATAGTTTTCAATTTTTTTGGGACTAGTAGTGGATCATGTGTGTGAGATAATATCAATTGATACACTATTAGAGGTGAAATTAGAAAATATCTAACAGTGTAAGGAGTGTGATCTTGTGGTTGGTGGGAACTATTTTCAATGGAACTTGTTTGTGATATAAATTTAGTATTTTGATATGATATTGGTGATGGATTAACTGGTGTTGTATTGGGACCATATTAGATTTTTCCACCATACGGTAACTTTTATGTCCCCAGAGGGTAATACTTATGTTCAGTGTGGGGAATGGGATATCCAAGCCAGTCATAAAAGGCTATTTTTGTAGTATTTGGGAGAAATCAAAACTCATGTTTCTTATCTTATACTTGAAAATTGGGGAGTAGAGTGTCTTATATTTCCTCATATGGTGGAATAGTTTATATACGTGTTTCTTGATGAATTATTGGGGATACCACCTGAGAGGGATGTTGAGTTTATAATATAGTTTCTATTGGGGGAAGAACCAGTTTTTATTCCTCCATGCATAATGAAATTGAAAGAACACCCAAAAAATAAAACTCAGTTGGAGGAACTATTGGAAATGGGGTTTATTCATCCAAGTACATCATCATGGGGATATACAGTGTTGGTTTCCCAGAAGGTTGATGGGTCCTTGCAGTTGTGTGTCAATTATAGGAAAATGAATCGAATGAAAATTAAGAAAAGATACACTATTTATAAAATCAATGATATTTTTTACCATCTATGAGGTGATTCACTGTTTTAGAAGATTGATTTTAGTTTAGGGTATCACCAGATAAGGGTGATAACTTCTGATGTACCATATATTTCTTTTAGGATAAGTTCCGGGTTATATGGGTTTGTTGTGATTCCATTCAATTTGAACAATATGTGGGTACAATTTATGAATATAAGGATAAAAAATATTTCACCCATACCTAGATCAATTTTTAGCTGTCTTTGTGGATGAAATATTGGTGTACTCCAAGATTCATGGCTATCATTAAAAACATCTTGAAATCGTCTTGAGTACAATAATTGAGCATATACTATGCGCCAATATATCCATGTTTCACTTCTGGATCAAAAAGGTAATTTTTTTTGGGGAACAATATCTCTTAGGACGGTGTGTCGGTGGAACCAGAGAAATTAAATTCTATTGTATCTTGGGAACAACCTAATAATTCTTTTGATGTCCTACATTTTCTAGGTTTAGGAGGTTATTATAAACGGTTTATCAAGGATTTCTCCCACTTAGTAGCATCTCTTTTGTGCCTGACCATGAATGGAATCATTTAAGAGTGGTTTGAATATTATGATATTTATTTTCATTATTTATTTATCAGTTTGAAAATGACCCCAATTTTGTTCCTACCTGAGCTGGGTAATGGGTATACATTTTTTTGTGATGAATTCATTATAGGAATTGGGGAGGTGTTGATGCATAATGATTGAGTTGTTACATATGGTAAATGGAAGTTTAGGATTTATTAATGAAATTACCTAACACATGATCTTGATTTGGACATGGTGGTTTATTCCTTAAAGTGTTTGCAATATTACTTTTTGGGGTAGGTATTTACCATGTATACCGATTATAAAATCTTTAAATATATTTTCTCTTAGTTTGACATGAATCTTTGATGGCGGAGATTGGTTGAATACATTACTTCCTTTTACATTGATATGGTTTACACACCAGGAAATAGAAATCATGTTGCAAATGCCTTTAGTAAAAAGAATCAAAATCAGGTAATTTATGAATCTAGTTATTAATGGATAATGATGGAATTGTTTTCTATGATGGATATGGAAGAGAAATATGGGAAATGAAAGATAACACTTGCATCCTTGGTAGTTGATCCCACACTTCGGTATCAGATTAAGGAAAAAAAGTATGAGGATCTGGAGTGTTCGGATTTGAGGGGAATTTTTGAAGGTGGGGACCCACCTTCTGACTGTACAGTTGGTGTTGATGCAATTAGTTATGTTTATAGATGTGTTTATATGCCTTCATGTATATGAAAAGAGTTGAAGTGTGTGTTTAATTCCTTGAATTTGGAGGTGCATCTAGGTTTACCAAAATGTATCATGATCTTCTTATAGATTTTTGGTGGCTAGGGATAAAGAAGTAGTTTATAGGTTTCATGACATGATGACAAACCTTTCATAATTTAAAGGCAAGGAATTAGATTCCAAGTGATTTTTTATATTAATTACCCATTTTGGAATGGAAATGGGATGATGTGATGATGAATTTTGTTGTGGGTATTACGAGTAATACATGAAAGAATGATGTGATCTAGTTAGTTGTGGAATAGTTGACCAAGTTCACACATTTCTAACTAATTTTTGAGACTTTCACCATTCATCAGTTATTTGAGTTGTTAGTTTGGGGGATAGTATAGTTAGATGGGGTTCCATGAATTATAGTTTCATATCATGATATTAATTTTAATCCATGATTATGGTAGGGGTTATAGAATATTCTTGATACCTAGATGTTTTGGAGTACATATTTTTACCTACAGAAGGATGGGCAATCAAATAATACTATTCAATTGTTAGAGGACATGTTGCGGGAATGTGTCCTTGATTTTGGAGGATTTTGGGAGAAAACATGGTTATTTTTGAGTTCACCTATAACCATAGTTTCAAGGTGAAAATTCAGATAACACAATAATTGGATCATTATGGTAGAATGTGTAGATCACCAATATGTTTGATAGAGGAAGGGGAATCAGATTTGTTGGGATCGAGTCTCATGTAGGAGACATCAGAGAAATTTAAAATGATCAATAAATAGATAGGTATGACTCAAAGAATAAAAATTTCATATAAGGATTAGTGTCACTGAACTCTTGAGTTTATGGTTGGTGATTGTGTGTTTCTTCAGGTGTCACCATGACTCGGTCACCATCAGATTCTGAAACAGGGTAAGTTTGCACCCCGGTTTGTGGTGTTGTTTGAGATTATAGAGAGGATCAGATCAATGACATACTGATTAGATCATCCATATACATATATTTTTATTATCGATGTTTCTCATGTGTTACAAATTATAGAGTATCACACCTACCCATATCATGTGATTGATGTGAATGATGTTGAGCATGAGGATGAGGCATTTTTTGAGGATCATCTGATTTTTATTTTGGATTATAGTGGGAATGTCTTATGGGGAAATATTATTCCTTTAGTTTAGTTGTTAGGGAATCATGGTAATGTTTAGGAAGAAACATGAGAGATAGAGAGATGGATATGCATGCCCTGTGTTCTGATCTTTTTAACTCAGAAGCTCAATGATTCTTAGGAAGTGTGACTCGACGATAAGCCTCTATAAGGCAAGGAGGTTGTATGATCCCAAACTTCTAGTGAGGTACTTCATTGTTTAAATATTGGTTTAAATACCCTAATTATGGTTAATTTTTTTACTATGTGCATGAGGGTCTTTTGGGGTGTTTTCGGGGGTTTGGGACATGAAAGAAAGGGAAAATGGCCATCTAGTGCATGTTGCATGGTTGGCGCATTGTTAGGAGTAATCCTGCATCCAAACCATGCTAGCTAGGAGGAGTGGTGAAAGATTACATAAAACAAGCAAGGGGTATTTCCAAACCATGCTAGCTAGGAGGAGTGGTGTTAGATTACATAAAACATGAAAGGGGTATTTCCAAACCATTTGGTCTTCGATAGATCCATTGGAAATTGTTGGTGCATGGTTTGTTAAACCGTGTGAGATCCCCAGACAACCATACAAACTGGACCATCTTGGAAAGAGGCTAGCACACAGTTTGCACATGGTATGGAAAACTGTGATGAAAAACCATGTTCTTAATTAAAAGTGGAATTTTAACCTTTTCTCCCTTTAGGATTTATAAGATCTCACATGATTTTCTATATCATTTCACCACCAGTAACCCCAGTAACGAATATAAATTCCCAAATCATCCAAAGGGATGATATCCTTCATTTCTATACCATTTTAAGTGTTTTTGGGTGTATATTGAAGCTATGGGTAAGTATAACGCTTCTCCTTGCTCCTTTTTCTAGATTAGGTCATGCAGATTTGTTCTTTTTCTTTTCAAACTGTAAAAACCACTGTTTTCTATGGATATTCGGTTAGGACTTCTATGGGTGTCTAGATCCAACTCAAAGGCTAGGGTTGGTCGTGCGATTTTCTTTGGAATCGAGGTAGGTGGTCTATAAGTTATATCCCATAGTCTTGATGTCTAGTTTTTGTGCATGTGGTTGTGATTTGGATGTTTTCTTTTTGTTCATTTTATTATTATTATGATTTGGAAAATTTTTTGGCTAAGGGATGGATTGATACCCTCACGGCCCCGTGGGATGCATTGAGATTGATTGAAGCCATTATAGGGCCACCCATGGGGTATTACATTACCCAAACATGGAAAATGGTAATTTTAAGAATATAATTGATTTTTAATGATATAAAAACCTTGATAAATGTGTTGACATGTTTTTTTGGGTTATGAAATGGAACAAGGGTAGATGTGCCAAATTGTTAACATGTAAAAAGGGGTTTTTTTGGAAAATTGTGAATTGGTTAAATGAATTTAGGTAAAGGTGTTAAATAAGTTATGGGTTGTAATGGAAACATGTAAGTGATATAAGTAATATAAAAGGGAATGAGTAAAAATATATATGGAATAATGGTCATTTATATTTTTAATGAACTATGAATTGTTAATATTGTGAGTATTATTTGACTATGGTTTGTGGTATATGAGAATATATTAAAAGAAGAATGTTCACTTGAATTGGTTGTGGTGATTTATTTAACTTGAGGATCTATTCCCACAATCCAGGTTACATTAAGTCATAAAACCCCAACCTCTTTAATGCACGAGTTATGGAGAGGACTAAGACTCTATGCCCATAACAGTGGCCTATGATAAAACTACCTAGACTGAGGGTCTAAGGTAAGTGTTATGTATTATTGTGAAATGTTTTCCCCTTTTTATATAGGGAATTTAATATATCACCTTATTCACAGAAATTTGATGACATTGGATGATGTGAAATTGATAAAAATGCCTAACCCATGAAATAAATGATGAAAATGAAGTAAGTGAACTTGTTGACAAAAGACACCCAGTTTAACCCACTATTTATCCTGTGGTTATTCAGTAATTGCAAACACTATCGTTCTAGGATAGATATTTTGAAGATACCATTGGTGGTGGCCTATTGATTTGTTCTCACACTTTTCTTGGGAGGCCAATGGGTACACGATAAGTCTTCATTATTGTACGTTAGGAAAAGGGGAAAGGCCCTATTCTTGATGGTTGATTTGGGAATGGGATATGAATGGATGAGGGATCCATACTTGGAGTCAGAACCCCTTTTAGGTATTATTAAGTTTGTATAATTTTTTGGGGAATTCATTACAATTTATACTTTTTTGACAATTCATTGTATGTTTACTTTTGGTTGTGGGCTTATATCCAGTTTTGCGAAATGTTGGTAATGCATGTTCATTGTTTTTTGATTGTTTCTTACTTTATTTCATGTTATCTATGATATATTACTCTAAAAATGAGGGTATATTCTCCCCACATGATCCATTAGATCCTCCATTCTCTTCAGAAACCTCTAGCATTAGAGGTGGCACACCTAAGGTCTTATGGAAACTTGACTTAGGGAACCCGTTTAGTGGCCTTTGAGTTTGGGATTTCACAATGAATAATCATTAGGATCTTAAAGTTTAACCAAAGGTACATTTTTAGGATCCCATTATGCCTCCTCATTATCAAAAAGAGATAAAAATACCCCCATGTATTATTTTAGATCCTAAGGTTCCAATTCATTCCACACTTATAATAATGCTGAGGTGGAATAAGAAGAATAAGATGACCAATAAGATACCCCTCCAAAATTTCAACAAGGACTCTCAATCATGATCGATGATATCCAGAAAAAAAATCTGGGGGTATAAGAGGACCCACAATTTATATTAATCAATGTCTTCATGTCCTCTGATGAGAAATAAATGTATATCCCAATCTATAAGTAGAACCATTTTGTGTTCACATGCAAATATATTTGGATTCCTAGCTTAGATTTTGATGTGGCCACCCTCATCTCAGCCTTCTAGATCATCATCATGGTTTCTATTATGCATGTTAGAGGATTCATAAGTACCATTCCACTAAATTTGAAGCTGATGTTGATAAGAATATTAATAAAAATGTCACCTAGAAAGTCCATAATCAAAATTGGATCAGAAAAATCTCCCATAATTGTAATAGAAACATGTAGATTATGACATGCATTAATCTAAGGGATCTCAAATAGCTCTATTTGAATTATGAATTAATAGAGCTGATCACACAAATCTTAATCGATTCAACCATAAATTTTATGTGCTTTTTTAAATGGTTTGATACTTAGGGGGAATTAGATCAAAATGGCCCTTAAGTATAAGGAATCAACTAATTTTTGAGAAACCCATGATATTTTATACTATCAAGTCATGAACTTTAGTTTGAACAATGATGAAGCTACCTACCAACATTCTATGAATTTCATCATCAATCCATTTATAAGAAGGATAAATGAATTATATGTTAAGGATCTGGTGGCCAAAACCCGACAACACTTTGAGCATGTTTTTTCCATCAAAAGAGTTTCAATAAATTGCAAGAACAAACATTGAATATAAAACCCATGAAGTGTGCCTTTGTGGTAAAATCAAATAAAATTCACCATTTTTAGAGTTTTCTACTATGGCATTGATGTTTACCATGATAAGAAAAACATGATATTTGAAATAACACCACCTTGAAATCTCCAAGAGTTGATATGGATTCAAGGATGCCTTTATTACATTAGGTGTTTCACAGATAATCTGGTTGAAAAATTACCCTTCATAAAAATTCATAAAGAATGCATTCTCTTACTAATGGGAAAAAGACTATCAAGAAGCCTTTGAAAACCACAAGAGATATCTGTTTCACCTATTGTTCTTGATTCCACTAGTATAGGGGAGGCCAATCATTCTATATGTGCATACCATGGAAGGTTTGGTTAGTGATATTCTCACATAGAAAAATGAAACAATAATGGAAAATGGTCACTATTATCTTATCTTAATAGTTCTACATATTGAGACTAGATATTATAACATTAAGAATAATTGCATTACACTGATATTTTATAGTAAAAAATATTTGTCACTACTTGCATCACCAAAATGTCATCCTAGTCTCATATAATGATCCACTCAAGTACATCCCAAAACATAAAATTTTGACTAGGAATCTGGCTCAATAGACAGTTTTCTTACAAAGTTTCCACTTTTAATTTATGTCATAGAAGGTAATCAGTGGGAAGGTGATAATATATTTTATTATAGCACACCCTACCTAGAAAGTCATAGAGGTGAATATCATACTACTAAATTAAAGGGTTTTAACTATCCATGAAACTCTCCATACATAGAATATGTACTTTACTGGAAGCTCTAAGAGCTCAATTAGGAAAAGAATAGAAAACTAAAAACTCAATAGAGCGGGTATATGGATTGTCTTTATTTCCCCAACCAAGGAAGATCTTCCATATCCTTTCTTTTCATTTGATTATTTCACTAGAAATGAGGTAGAGTAATAGATCACATTATAAGCTTGTATTTATCTATGTAAATCAATGTATCTAGTTTGAATACAAAAGGTCACTCAGAGATTTTACATAAAAAGATTACCAATTAATATTATATTAATAAGGAATATTATCCCATTCCTTTAGTATATAAGGGGACTGATGGAATAATTCCACTTATAGATAACAATAAATCATACCCCCGGCTCATTGAATGACCATATTTATGTTCTAGGTAATGTTGCAAAAAACCTAGTCAATCCTAACCCATATGGGATATTTTTTCACACCGTACACCAATAAGTTGTGTCCATACTAAATATCAGTAACATGGAGGAGATCAATGAAATCAATACTACCCTAGTAGAATACAATAAAATATCATTATCAGTTTATACCACTACTATACATATTCCACCATAATAGATGATCTCTAAATCATGGTATTTCTATTGGATCATGGAAATAGGGAACAAATCTACTGCTGAGAAATAAAAATCATCCTCTATAATGATAATAATGAATATAATATCCTCTAAAAATTAGAATTTTGTAGGTTACTCCTCAAATTAATTAAAGGAGGAGAAACCATAACTATAATAAAAGAAATTAATATTCTCTTATGTGGTTCTCATCATCCAAGGACCGATCTCTCTCATAAAATTATGAGACATTTCTATTTCCTTATAGTAATGAAAAATGTTTGGGTAGAATTAACCAAGAAGTGTTATGCTTTTCAAACATGTTCTCAATTCATCCATCAACCAAGAGTTATTTAATAGTACCAATTAATCATGATTGTTATTTATATAGTAAATTATGTCATGGGGACATATCCCCTTGCTTCAATTAAGCAGTGTAAGTACTACCAACTATAACAAAATTCTTCTCCAAATGGGTTAAGTTTTTTCCCATCAAGGAAGTTAGAAAAAATAATATCATATATACAGTGAATTAAAATATTGTCACTAGACTTGTTGACCATAAAATAATAATGAAGGACCCCAAAACCAATTTTCACACCTTTGAGTTGAAGATACTGTATCAAGAGTACAACTTAATTTTCAACCATTTGTATTGCTATTATGTAGTGGAAAATGGAAAGATTAAGGAAATTAATAAGATATTTTCAAATATACTCTTGAAGATAGTGAAAAAAAGAATGAAATACTATAAATAAAAGATTCTACATTACATGTG
This sequence comes from Viscum album, assembly GCA_963277665.1. Classification (NCBI taxonomy): domain Eukaryota; kingdom Viridiplantae; phylum Streptophyta; class Magnoliopsida; order Santalales; family Viscaceae; genus Viscum; species Viscum album. The sequence continues at coordinate 1,286,959,412 of OY728140.1, forward strand.
TGGTAACCTCACCAAAACTCACACAACCAAACATGTGACCAAATAATCACTTTTCTACAGGTCATAAGTGGTGATACCCATAAAATTTTATATTTACTCACTCCAAATTTCTATCTATGGATAACTATTAAAAGATAAAAAGTCCCATAAGCATCATTATGAGTTATATTATCTTGATGATATGAGTTTTCCCAAACTCCATAACCTAGATTTCGATTGGAATCAAATTGTATAATACTTTAAATCTCACATTCACTTGGTCCTATAGGTAAATAAGGTATTTGTTCTGAAAACCCCAATGATATAGGGGAATAATAATCTAAATATTAATCCAAAATAAGAGGTTCCTTATATCATACACAAGGTCTATTTAATTGGATTTTAATCCTTATATACAATGGATAGGGAGAATATCACACCCCCACCAATGCATGTTTTTTTGAGGAATACTTTTCATGACTGTACTTTAGTCCATGTCACATGAGCTAAACCAATATGACCCAACTTCCTAACTATATGAATTTAAACTGCATAGTCTTGATGTATGTTACATTAACTTAATCATCACAAAACAAAATTATAACTACAAGATTCTAAAAAGCATATACATGTTCCATGAGCCCATAAACTGCATGAAACCTAGGTCGTCATCATTTCACCCTAAAGTTAATAGTATAACTTTCCTACTGCATGAAATTAAACTATGTGGTAAACATTCTCACTACATGACCTAAAAATGCAGCAAACATTGCTCCATGAATTAAAAACTAAACTTAATAGACCCATAAGTCCATCCCACATGAATCTGAACATCTTAGAGTGGACCACTTTTTACAACCACATTCCATAATATAGGATTCTTATCCATGTAATAATTATTGGTGTATGGTCTGTTTCTTTCAACATCTTGCACAAAACAATCCTCCTTACCCTTTATATGAGAATGATCTTTTCAAGTAAAGTGTATTTAAGAACTATGTATAGATTGATTAATATTACTTCAGGATATTTAGTGACACCAGGATATCCTATCATGGGCCCTACCAAAAATTTCATTAATAAATAATTCCCCATTTATTTGAGCCCGGTTAATATAAAGGTAGAACAACATAAGATCTCTATATGGATTGATTCCTATCTTCAAATCATACATAGTGACACCATGATCTCCCATTCAAGGATAAACCAATTATTCTAATCAATCACCCACTTCATCCAAGTGTTTCGACCATATTATTTCCAATGGATTTCCCTCCATGGGTTAATAACTGAGATTAATACCTATAATTTAGCACATGATCAGGATGTATGTAAACCCCCACATATAAGGGTATTTTTATATGACCTTAAACTATGTGTTAAATTATTCCTTATCACATGAAATTAAACTTGATGACATTTGGGTCAATAATAAAGAACCTTAAACTATTTAGAGTGGCCTAGATTACCTGACCTAATTATCATACATAAGAAATAAATATGTTCAATAACTTTAGCAGTAAATAGACCCCTATGTACAATTCTATAGTAAATTGAAAATTCCTCCATCATATATATGATTCTGATCTATGTTTGATCTTCCATTAGAGGTTCATACATGAATCTAAATTGAGAAAGAGTTCCCCATACATGAGTTATTATCCCCTATAGATGTTTCCCTTCCTTCATAATTCTATAACTATGGTTTCATTTTGACACCTGGGTGTCATTGTGAATCTAATATATGATAAAAAAGAATAAAAATTCCTTTGTCCTATTGTTTGAGTCCTCTCCACTCACATTAGGTCTTTTAAAATAAACTCTTAAACTAGGAACATATAATAACAATGTGTGGTATGATTTATACTCTAGTATGATATGTTGTGATTCCTAGATCTCCTATCTTGGGAACAACGACAATTTTCAGCAATGAAAATTGCACCCCACCATAGTGTGTGTCACTGAACTAATGTGAAGCAATTTTTTATTCCCCAAAAAATGATTCTATTATTGGTAGATAAATCTTCACCGACAATTGTGTATGGGTCAATAAAAATGATCCATCATATAAACATGATTTATTTATATAGATAATATGAGTATAGGTTCATCCTTGTAATTTATTACTGAATGTTTTCCCTCTAATATATAAATAAGATCTATGTACAATAATTTATTATGGAATACTTTTTCCCTGAACCCAAAATATTTTTTTATTCATTTTATAATACCTTGATCAACATAAGGGTTGTTTCTATATCCCTATGATATTTAATTATTATGGTAGTGTTAGATATCATTGGTCACATAGACTATTATATTAAAAAATACTATCCCTATGAAATTTTTCGATCAACATAGGGACTATTTTATAAGAACTACATATTGCTTGATTCCTCTCCTCATAGGATATGTAGTGATGCCTGGGATTTTGGTACCCTAGACCAAGCCATAGTTTCATCATTAGAAAAACCATTTCGATATCAGACCCACTCCATATATTATTGATCTATTTTGGTGTGTGTACCCAAAATGTGGAAAATTACCCTATCTTATGTTTGATCTAGATTTATGTAGGAGCCTTCAATATAAAATTCCTTAAAAATGGGCCTATCCCAAAAAATAACCATTTTTTCTATATTTGATCCAAATATAAGTGATTAACGTCACCATATAAGAACTAATTATGTATTTTTTTCTTCATAGGATATGAAGTGATTTCTAAATATCTAATAATAGGCCCAAGCATGAAATTATATATATATATATATATAACATGTGTGTTTTGGGCCTCATCGACAATATCTATCCTTCATTATGACAGTAAACTACAGAGAGATCCATTTTTCTTCTCCTTAATATGATTGAAAACTATATTGGGATGACATAAGAACATATGAATGATTATTATTTTTTTAGAATATATTATGACATCTGGGATCAACTAACCTTGACCCAAAAAAAAAGGATTTCCTCAATACTAATCTTTTTCTATTTGATAGAATGCTCACATGACCCTACTATGGGGACCAATTGAGATATGAACCCCACTGGGGGTGCTGAATTAGTGTTACTTCTTTCTAGATCCAATTTTAACATTAAAATATTAATCCCATTCAATTACCTATATCACTATTAAATGATTAGTTCTCTTTTTCTCTCTTTTATTCATCCTTATTTTTTAAAAACATAAACAAACATACAAAATAGGAGAAAAAAATATATAGGGTTTACCTATCAGTGAGAGAAGGCTAGTCCTTGGTGTGAACTGGATTACTCTGTGACCACAAAAACCACTATATTATCTAGTGACCTTTACAATTTTTTCTCATGATAGTGTATAATTCATACCACACACATTTATTTTTCTATATCCCATACTTAGTTATATACTATAACATTATAGTGATTTATAGGGGTATCAAATTGATATTTTGACACTAATTTTGGATTAATTCTTATTGTATATGTGCTAATTTTGTATTGTTGTTCCTCCCCTACATAGTACCAAGTCAATTCTTCCTATTTTAAACACAAAAATGAACACAAAAAATTCTTCTTCACTTCATGTTCACACCACGTTTTCACTATATATAATATTCTTTCAATTTCCCAATGAACGTATTGGTCTATAGAACACCTTATTCTTCTATAAACATTGTAACAATCTAAGCCAAATATTATTATTTTTCATCTTATTCATATAATTGTTCAATTTTTTATCTTCTTCTTATAATTTAGTAAAAAATTAAATTGCACTGGATCTTCTCTAGATTTAACAAACAAAATTTATTCAAAATAAAATCAATGAAGGGGCTCTCTTCTTCATAGAACAATGAAATTATTTTTTAAAAGAAATAATAGTATCAAACTTGTAAGAATATTTTCATCATAGACTTATTATAATATATATGACAATAAAAATATAGCATTACTTACTTCTTCTCTATTATCTTAATTCTAGAATTTAAAAAACCATGTAAATAATTTGAATTCAAATCATTATATTTATATAAAATTTAAAACCCACGTAATAGAAAATATAAATTTTTTAATAACATATATTATACTCCATTTCCATAACCTAATGTGAATTTATATAAACATATAGAATTATCCCAGACTCTTTATCCTCCTTTGAACAGATATTTCTTCCTCATTTTAAATCTTGAAATATTCTTCACAATTAGATCATCGTGTATGAATAAATACATCCATGGTATAGTGATGGGAAAGTGAAAAGACAAATATTATAATTATTCCTCATAAATACCATCAAACTAGAATCTAGAATATGCATTAATATATGCATTATAAATCATGTCTTCATGGATCCCCTATTCATGACATCAAATTATTTGGGTGAATTCTTCTTATCATGAAACAACACCATTTCATCTATCTTTACATACACATGTAGTATTTATCTTAACTTTTACCTTGAATGAATGTATAGAATATATTTCTATATTTTCATGAGTTAATTGTCTTCATCCTTAATTATTCAAATATCCTAACCCATTCATGAAAAATATGCTCTTGATATATTTATAATTAAAAAATGAATCACTTGACCCCATATGAATCAAATATTATAAGGTCAAAATTACTTTGTGAATTCCTTCTTTATTCTACATTTTAATACTTGAATCATAAAAATAATAATCATGATATTCGATACACATAATATTGATAACATAGAATAATCAGATTCAAATCAACTCTTCTCTATCGCATTGTATTTTATCATACTCTTACTTATTAGGTTTACCCCTATGTAGGCAGTATAAATTTATTAATACACTTATATAGATCCTAGATAACCATTCCCCATGTCAGTAGAATTATCAATGAACCTTATTAACTAATAAACTATTTGTCTATATTTACATATACATTTTTAACAGGTTGAAAAAACCAAACACACTAGACTATACATCTAAACCACCTTTACATATACTTCATGTTGCCTTTTAGAAGAACGTTCTTTGAAAAAATGACCCATACACCACTATTTTTAATTATGTTGAACATATATTACTCCCCATATCTTTATACTTCTCTATTTTAAAGAATAAAAACAATTATTATCATGATATATTCATCATTGAAGATTACTTCACTTAGAATCAACTAAATTGAGCATCATATCAGTATCTTCATTCATATCATAAAATGATAATTACTTCATGTTGTATTCACTCTATGATTTGATGTTTTAGGCAATATATCTTTAAGTCAATCCACCTATCATGAATGTTTTTGTCACTCAACCCATCATGTGTTCCCATGAAATCTTAATTTAGTTTTTCCACACTACATCATGTGGTTTCTTACTCAATAAAGATTCATATACATTCAAAACATATAGTAGATACTATTAATTCTTGACCTACCATAAGATATGTGGTTGGTCTTCCCATAATGTGGTTTACCTTCCCAGTATATAGTCAATCAAACTACCATGAATTCCACAAAAACATTTCATTGTCTCTTTCTACATCATTATACAGTTTATCATGCTTGTGTTCATGTGGTAACTTGAATATAATATGATTTATAATAGATGGAAATGTGTGTAAATAATGATGATAAACAATAAACCCTATGTCAAATGTTAAATAAAACATGAGAGAATTGATAAAATAAGGTTTATTGATCAGATTAGATGACCCTTATTCTATTTGTATCATTTTAAGTGGAGTTATAGTATTGTACCTCATAAGTTTTACCACACCGATATTTATTCTAAAAAACACTTATTAATATTAAAATCCATTACATTACTTAGTATTGGGGACCAAAAAAATCCCTAAATTCACCCTCAACCTCCCATGCCTCCCACACAAGGATAAACTCTATAGGTGCCTATATGACATCCCAAATTAACAATTAATGAAATGCCCACAATCTTTCCTCTCTTTGTAGTTGCTTCTTGGATAACTCCACATATGTGAGCTCTAAAGGCTTCCCCTATCGATTCCTAGATGGTTCTCGTGGTGAACTATATAGATGTTGGGAATTTCTTTAATAACACAGAAATAAAATATTTCCATCATAAAATATTAATTCCAAACACAAGATACAACATCTATCCTCATATTATTCTTATTTTAACATTACCTTAAAACTTATCCTTTAGTATAGATATATAAAAATATTCATTATAAATGTAATTTTTCATGAAAATCCAAAACATAAAATGATATTTTTTTCATGAATAATAAATATTTATCTAAATCTTCCAATGGAATGAACTCTATTTTTATATAAATAATTATAAAAAACATCACAAAAACATCTTCCAAGAAAAAAATACAAGGGGAATTTTTATCTTCATCCACAAAATTGTATTCTGTAAAAAACTCCAACCACATTATCTTCACATAATATTAATATATATTAGAAAAAGAATTAAAATAAACACCATGTGAGGTTGATATTCTACCCTTTTTAGTAAGTTATAATTTCCTCTTAAATGATATGTTAATATAATAAATTACTTTTGACACCCTTTTACATTAATTATTTAATTCATTTTCAATACCCCATTTTAAAAATAAATACAAATTAATATGGGGTGTGGTATCACCACATTCTTAAGAAACAATCTATAAACCATTCCACACTAATACTACTTGTGATAAGCATGGAATTACGATTAAGAGGGTTTTATCTAGATAATAATGTTTTCCCTTATAAAATAAAATGATAAAAAATGAAATGGGAACTCAAATAATTATTTAAGGTATGTTCAACTAGGTTTTGGCTCCAAAAAGTGAGAAATACTAATTGAGATAAACAATCTACTAAAATATATCAACCTATGATTTATGAATTCAATTGAATTCATATATTAACACATTAAAACATATCATGATTCAACATAATTGAAAATTTATTCAAACTAAATTCTTATGTTATTGATTAAAATAAATTTATCCCCCTTTATCAATGATATGAGAATTAAAAATAATATCATTTTCAATGAATCTTATTTCAATAAATTTTACAGAATATTCATATTTACATTAAATGGATAAATCTTATATCTTCTTCATCATTGAAACTTATCTCTCGAGACCTTTAGGTGGTTATAATATATTGAAAACTTCTATATTTAATTACTCAATAATGATATTTTCTTTATAATTTCAAGAATACCAATATAGTGATCTTTTTAGGATGATATCTTCTTCAATATATATTGTCAGGTGTTGATAGCCTATTTAAAATAACATATTCTCCCCATGAGAATATATTTCATCTTAATTACCTATATTTTAGTACAAATAAGACACCCAAATCATATGGAAATAAAGAGGATTTTTTTATTCCTCAATGTTAAAAACACGGTTAAGATGATTTTCTCAATGAAGTTGTTCCACAATTCATGTTACCACATCTAGTCTTCATATATGATTTGGTTTTTAAAAACACGGTACTCATAAAAACTTAAATATTGTTATGAGATATGATTTATATACTTATATGTGCCAATTATCTAATATAAATTCTTTTATTGACATCACCATATACTGAAAATGTTGTTAAGCAACCTTTTATGGTGTTTCCAACCTTATTGAATCTCACACATATAATATATTTATATAAAGTGTTTACTTGTGTTAGAAACATATAATGTAATTCAGGTTCTCCATATTAACCATATTATTCACCTTTGGAACGATATTTTTTGGTTCCTCTTACAACTTTCTTTCTATATCCAAATCAACTATCCAAATGCTGAAAATGTGTTTCAGTAAATTAGTAACCTTCTTCAAGTTTTAACATGGAAAATCATAAGTTGTTTTATTCTCACATATTCTTTTAGATATTTTTATCTTATTTAACTTATTATGTATATTATCTGAGGATAAACCATTTTAATTTTCTTAATCTTATTGGGAGTAAATTGTTTTGCAGATCCCTTTAATAACTTTTCCGTAAGTTTAATTCCTTTTTTCTTTATATTTTTTGGTATACTTTTTGAATTTTATTTTGATACATTTAGATATGAACATGAATCACTACTCTGACAAAAAATAATACAAACATAAAAAATTCCTTCAATAATTATAAATCTATTTTAATTAAACACGGTTTTCTTATTCTATAAATATTTTATATTCAAAGACATGCTCCAGCTTTAAATGGGCTTCTAGTGAACTTCACCATTTAATGAATTGTATAAGAATACCAATGAATAGATCCTAAATCTATTACAACAAAAACATTCCTTAAAAACCTTGAACTTATATTAAAACATTCTCATTGTACAAATTTTATATCACGATACATTTGGGAATTCTGTACCACTTTTTGTTCTCTTCTTGGGGAACCAACACTTAGATTATTTATTTTATCCATTAAAGTCATGATGGTTGGATACTATTAATTTCTCATTATCTGTACATTTATATATATTTTTAACCTAAACTTTACATGTAAATATCTTTATAAAAACTATAAAAATTATGAATGGGTAATAAATATTTCTTCAAGGCCTCTTGAGCTAAACCAAATAATTATTTTTTTGGTATTATTGCCTAAAATTATAGGCCTTTTGGATGAAGAATAACCTATTTAATGACATTTAAAATAAAAAATTTCTCCTTTAAATATGACAACTCAATATGTTTCATTTCTTTATTGACTATTTTTACTTCGGATTCAAAACACTTTATATTGACGGTGTTATTAAAATATTAAATTAAAATAACATCCACTTCACCATCCTTATTCATCCTTAAAAATTAAAATTTATTCATCTTTTCCCTTTCTTTACCAAATTCATCGAGTTCGTTGATAATTTTTCATTTAGGTTATAATTTTTTATTAGTGATATCAATGCAACATCGTTTATTTTACTCGGTTTCATGGATCTTTATCTCAAATAATTTTTTGGCCTTATCCTTCTCTCAGATGTGTTACTCCACTATTTTTAAATTATTTTTTGTTTTTCTTAAACCTTCTTATACACATATTCTATGATAGTAACTTTTTTGACAGTTTCATGTATGTTAGATCTCATTCTATTAAATAAAACTCCAAGTAATACTCATTGCCTTCAATCTTAGTGATCTCATTATGATATATTTCCAAAATCAAACAAATTAAAAGCTTCAATTTATTTTTTAAAATAATGAAACATGTTTTTTAAATTTTTCAAAAGGTATATATTATTAATTAGTAAGTTAATGATCAATCCCAAAGATTATTTCCTCACCTTTATTGTAGTTTTTGAAAAACATTTCCATACATCAAGTTCACCGGAATGCCATGATCCTTAGAAAGATGTTATGTTTTTTTCTCATTGGTGGTATTTTGAACCACATGTTTTTCTCCATCAAGGGAAGATATATCTTGTTTAGTGTTATGGATTGAAGGAAATTACTCTTTTGTTAAGAGGGAAATATATATCATATTATTCTTCTCCCTATTTTTACTTTTCATCATGGTTTTGGTAGAATCTAGAATATGATCTAAAAATAATAATTCTTAAATTAAAATGAACTTTATTATGAACTTGGAAAGTGCCTTTAGATATTTGATAGAGAACAAAATTCAAATATAGAGAATATAATTAGTGGATAATTGGCCTCTGAATCTAATTAAGAGGATCAATTGGGATATTAAGAACATTAATATGGGGATGTTTAGGGGGGGGGGGTTACTCAATGTTATTTCATTTAATATAAAATATCAACTTTAAACTTTTTATCCGCATTATTTTATCTCTATAACTATTAGTTGGGTATTCTCTTTTTCATTATTCTTTTCTTTATTATTTCTTGTATAGAAATCAAAAACAAAGAGATATAGGATAAAATGTTATACAAGGTTCAACTCTCAATGAGAAAAGGCTAGTACTTAGTTTAAACTAAATTCATTCAAGATCACACAACCTACTATATTCACAAATTAAGATTTATAATATTTTCTATTGAGAATTTTGAATTTGAATCACACATATTTTCACGGATCCCCGATTCACTAAATGAAACTATTCCCACAAATTATTTGTGTCTTCTATATTTTTATTATGGTTTGTAACTACATACACATACTGTAATTATATCATCCTTTACTTCAAATGATTTAATAGAATATATATATATGTATATTTTAATGAATGAATTGGATTATTACTTAATTATTAAAATATCTTACCTAAATCACAAAAAAAACTAATCATTATATATGTTTTATTAAAGATAGCGTCACCTGAAACCATATGAATTAAATAATTCATAGTGAAAAGATAACTTTAAATTCCTTATTTCTTCTACATTTTACAAATTGAAACACGATGAGAATAATCATGTTACTTGACACATTAAATATTGTAAAAAAATAATTATCGGATTCAAATATAATCCTATTCATTTATTTTTATTTTCATATAAACTTATGTTGATGGTTTACCCTTACGTAGGTAGTAATATTTTCATATTACTATTACGTAGATCTTGGATAACCATTCAATAGGACAGTGGAATTATTTTTTACCCTTTTATAGTGATAAAAATCAATTTTACCTTTATATATACATCCAAATATGGATACATGATTCTTACACAATTGAATATAATTCTAAATAAACCCTTTATTCATATTAGGATACCAATTCAAAGCATGTTATTTAACAATTTAACACATTAAAAAATATTTCAAATCCATACAAACATATCTTCCCCCTTATATATTTCTCCTTATTCATTTTCAAGCATCATGATAAATATTATAATGATATATTAATCACTAATGATCACTTCACTTTGAATTAAAAAAAATCCATATATCATATTTATCTTTATTCATATCATATAGTGAAAATTTCATGTCACTATTTTCTCTCTATGATTTCATCCTCCATGAGGTTTCTCATTCAGTTGATCACCCTACTAGAAAGTATATGATCACTCAACTTACCAGGCATGCCCAAAAACTCTTTATGTAGCTATTCTACATATAACCACTTTATAATGGTAGCTTCACATATGGTGAAAGATATATGGAAAATACTCTATATTCATAAACTAAAATGTAGTTGGTATTCCAATAGTGTAGTTGATTTTACCAATATCTGGTTGATTGTCTTAATGTGAAGTCTCTTATCACTTATAATTATTTCTTTCATCATCTTTGTGGGGGGATCATGACTCTTTCATGCAGGCACTTGAACATGATGTGGTCAATCAAATATGGATGTGTGTTTGATCTTACTAATATGCAGGAAAACATACAAAAAAGGTTAAAAAAGATTTGTGTCCCCTGATCAAATGGTGTTTCATGACCATATTAGACGACCCTCATTCCGTACATATCATTTTATATGGGGGAACAATGTCGCTCCTTAGTGGTTTTCCCACATTGAAGTTTCTTCCAAAAAGTAGCTTCATAATATTAAAAATGTAACAACCCATACAACTATAAATGTAATTCCATTTCTAAATAAGTAAATTCCTTCTTAAGAAATAAAATTTTGGAAGACACATGCTCTACTCTTATTATTTTAAACTGTTATATGTTATATCTTATCATATTTAATAGACTATTAAGAATCATAATATTTAATAGTATAGTCATTATAGAATAATCGTATGACTAATATACATATACATATACATATACATATATGTTTATGATAAATCCATTTTATAGATACAGAGGAAGCAATGACCTTGATAAGTTGGACTATACCATATAATGCCTTTTTATTGATAAATTGCGGGAATATAACATCACTAGTATATACTATTGACAATGAAAAAATGAGATACAACAACTAATTCACTAGAGAACCTGTTTTTAGGGGAACATGAATATCATAGAGATCATATCCCAAAATATGTTCGCCAAACCACCCTAATATAATTTCACTATCGCACACCTTATCCTTTGGGAATTTGATGAAGTAATAAATAACAACGTATCTATCCCTAAAAGAATTTTTTTAATATTTATTTTGTTAATAAAATAATAATAATTATATATTTTTTATTAGTTTATAATGATTAAAAAACAAGTTTGATAGAAAATAGTTTATTATATAATGAAGAATTTTTTTATTTTTTTGTGTAACATATATTTTTGAAACACTATTTTGTATGAATCAATATTTTCTATAAATAATTAATATTTAATTAAATATAATTATTAAATAATAATTATTTAACCTAAATGTAAATGTTATTTTATTATGTCAATTGTAATGTTTTATAAGGGTCATATAAACATTATTGAAAAGAAAATAATTTTTCAAAAAATGAGGATTTTTAATAAAAAGTGTGAATTCTAATTTTTATAGATTAATTTTTATAAAATAAATATTATTTTTGAAATTAGAATCTCAAAATTATCCAACAATAAATTTTTCATTTTTTTGAGATAGTTAATATTTTTTGTAAAAATTATATACAGTTTCATTATAAGGCATGTACTATGACATCATTAAATACCAAACATGATGTAATAAGTAAAATAAACAGTATCCATGAGAAAAGTAATGTTTCCCATTTAATATAATGTGTTTTTGATTTTATTTTTTTAATTTTAGAAACATATATTGAATCCTCTAAAACCGATATTATATTTTAAGCTTCAAAAATAAATTCGTTATAAATATTACTCACTTCCACATCACCAAGAGTATTATTATAAGGATTTATATTATTAGATATATAATATAATTAAATCCTCACCTATTTGATATAAAACATGGGAAAAATCGTAGGAAGGTTTTTTTCTTATTTTTTCCTAGAGTCCAAAACTGGTGGTTAGAAATTAATAAACAACGCCCCTCTCTTTTGCTAAAAAAATCCACCGACCTCCAATTAATCATCACTCAAAACACTTGTACCATGAATTTATTCATATTTTCCCTCTCTTATCATTCCCATGTTGTCTCGAATATCTTAATAAGATTATCCCATTATTTTAGATACACCCTCTTAAGGTAAGGGATCCTCATGATCTCATCATTATTCAAGAACCATCTTTATATTTTTCTATTTCATCTCCAATTTTTCATATTATAATATTTTTATACAAACAAAATATTTCATTACATATGATTTAAAATTGATGATAGAACCTTTTCACTCTCATTAAACCCTTTTATGAACCTTTATGAACTCCTATTATACTACTATAATTATCAATGCATTTTCCATGCCATTAATTTGTAGAGTGAATGCCCATATCCATTTCTACTCAAGGGTATTCAACTAGATGTAAATATACATAATTTATTATGAAAATACATATATGAAACCCACACCCCATAATAATGGTTTTAATGAGATGACATATGAACCTATTTTGAATGATCAGTGTAGCATACTTAGGCATGCACATGGAATGAATATGATGGGTGGGGTTGGGATTAGATATCCATCCAATGCATTGGGAATTTTTTTATCTAATTATATTCCATGTGTATTTCATGTGAGGTTGTCCCAATAACACTAACTTATGATTCCTCAGTAGTTATCCTTGACCAATGTTCATGATGTCACGTTTTATTTGTTTCCATATTCTTGTGTTTCCTTCATGTTATCATCGTATATCAAGATTCCATGTTCATGTTTTTTTTATTATAATCCATTTTATGTCTATTTGATATACTTATTGACTCAAATATATTACCAAAATCACGTTCTTATTTTATTATTCCCTTATTGGGATTTATTCTTATCCTTTTCATATATACATCCCTATGTTAGCATATACAATTTTATAAGAGAAATGAATTTATAAGGGCATGTTATAGAGTTTTAGTTTATGTATTTTTATTTATGTTTCAATTTGTTTTGATATGTACCTATTTTCACAAATAAACTATGCCTCACAATATTCTTGGGTTATATTAAATGTGTTTTTATGTAATAAATCATGAAATAAATTTTATTATAGACAAAGGTTTTCATAAAAATTCATTTCATTGAAAAAAATTCAAGACCATAAGGGTGCTTGATTTTTCCTTCAAACACTTGTATCACCCCACACGTGAGAGGATAAACTCTACACATTCCTATAGTCATACCCATGTGTTTAATGCCTCAACTATTTTCAATATATTTCTCTCTTCATAACTACTTCATAGATGTCTCCACCTATGAGAGAAGGATGGGTTTCCCCTTTATAAGCCTATATAGTTCGGGAGTTGAACTAGCTAGATATTATAAACATTTTTTTTCCAACAATTATAAAAAATATTTCCTTTGTAAAATATTAATTCCACACACCCAATACAAATTTTAGCCTCATATTTTTCTTCTTTTCATTCCACCATCAAACTTCTCAATCATTATAAAGATATAAAAATATTAATTATAAATTTAATTCCTCATGAAACCCTAAATATTCAAATAAAAATTTTACTTCAATAATAAACATTTCCAAGAGTATCAACATGGAGATAAAAGATGGGTCATATATTGGTGATATAGAGGTAGCTGGGAATATGGACCTTGATAATTTTTAGGGGATGATGGGAGGACTGAGGATCTCCAATGATTTCATTAGACATTGTCATATAGGGCATGAGAGAATCATGAATTGAATCTATATAATGGTGGAGGAGAAGGAAAATGAGGAAATATAAGTCATCCCCCAAGAGAAGTAAATTCATGAAGCAACATTCCATAGAAACTCGATAGCTCATGTGGAATAGATGGGTTTCTTTGTTCTTCTTTCATGGTTGATTGGGAAATCATTAAAGAGTAGGTCAAGGATATAATATGTGATATTTTCAAAGGTGGGGTGATTCTGTGGGATGTGTTCTCATCTAGAGTGTATCTTTTTCTAAAGGTTTAACAAACCACTTTTATCAATTAGTATCATTTAATCTATTTATGCAAGTATGTCTATAATATTCTTGTAAACCACATTAATAGATGACTCTATAAGGTTATTGTGAGATTATTCTATGAGTATCAACATAGATTCATCCAATGTAGGAGTATCTAAGGAGTGATAGAGATATAAAAGGAAATGTTAGAAGATTCTAATAAGAATATTCTTTGTTCAAATATTATAATTCATGTTGATATAGACAAGGCATATGACTATATTGAGAGGGGATTAATGATCTGATTCATGTGAACGATTGGGTTCAAAGAATGTATTTATGGCATATTTTCTAGGTGATAATCTTTCCCATAACTATACATATTAATCATGGGTACATGATTTTTTTTCAAGATGGTATGTGGATTATTGAAAATGAGATCCATTATCACCAGGCCTATTTATCCTTGATCAGGAATCACTCTCAATGAATCCTAAATGTGGTTTAGAGGAGAGGACCATTCTACATTATTGAAATAGGTATGAGGATAATATTATATCTCATCTAATATGCAATGATGATATTATTATTTTCCATAATTTTTGGATTAGTTAAATTAACGAGATAAATAAAATCATGGAGGACTATGTAATTCAAAGTTGCTAAAGGGTCAATCAGGAAAAGGGAAAAATTTTCCTTCCCAAATAATTCTCAAATCAGATTATCAGAAGTATACAAAACAAACTTAACATCAATCAACACCATTTTCCAATGGAATATATCGGTCCCTGCATTTCAGATGGTATATCTAATAAGGTTATATTTTAAGTAATCATAAATAGAATCACTGGGTTCATTTAAAATTAGAAAAACTGAATTAATTTTTTTGGTGGACGTATTACCATGGTGAATAGCCTACTTACACCAATTCCAATGCATGCCTTTCAGTCCATCAAGGATATAAAATGTCCCATTGAGTAGATTGAAAAAACCACAATAAACATCATATGGGATGAGAAATAGATTGTAATATTTCACTAGGAATCCTCTAAGAGGATAGAGAGGTCAATTATGGAAGGCGACATTATTCTATATACCATTATTGAGGTCATGAAGGCCATGTAGGCTAAACTATCAAGGTAGATTCTTGATGGAAATAAGTTATGGGAGAGATTTATAAGAAATAGATATAGTGATGATTGGAGGGAGTGGGATGATGGAAATGGGAGACAATAAGGTATTGCATAATGCATGATTGAACATATAGAAACACTACATTAGAATAAAATATGGGTAGTAGAGCGAGGAGAGATATGATACTGTAAAGAGAAGCGGGATGGTAAACCCCTCTTCTTTATAGGTTGTCTAGTATCAAATAATATGTTTTCAGAATAAATTATGTTTCAAAAATTCTCAATGAAATTCATAAAGAATAACAAAGGATCACATATTACAATATCTTCATGATTAAAGAGCTTGAAAGATGTGTTATTTATGAATCAATATCCAAGAAGTTCAATAGAAGGGTCTTATATGAAATGGTTCATGAATTTAATGGGATAGATGAGTGGGCGCAAAGGATATGGTAGAAATATATACAATCAATGATGAGTTTTTTATGTGGTGATTGGGAAACCACTTATTTCTTATGAATGAGAATGTGGGTGAATTTGGAAAGGGATTGATGATCCCACAAGGGGTAGAGCGTTGTGCTAGGGTTATCTCCTTGCCGCTGCTTTCTTAGGATCATCTTTTCGCGGCGGCCACCCCTATGCTCGGTGGATCTGGTGGCTTCCTCATCCAGTGGCCTCGTTCGGTCGGCTTCACCGTTCTCCATCCCCGCCTATGACTAAGGATCCAAATCCAACATCCTGAGGTCTTCATTTTGCTTTTGGTGAGTGAAAGTGGTTTTATGCTGTGGTCTTCGACTCCGAGCAGGTGGAGGTGAAGGGATTTGGGCTTCGGGAATCATCACGGAGTCAGAGCTTCTGTTTTCTTCTTCTTCTTCGTATTTTCGGTCTTCTGGATCTTCAGTTTCTGCGTGTGTTGATTCCCTTTGATTTGGTTAAACTTTGTTTATGACTTTATCTGTTTTGGATGGAAGGAAAGACTGTTGTTGATTTTTTCTATTGTATTGGTGAATCTTTGGAATCTGCAGTTACTTGCGGTATGGTTTTCCTGATGAAGGAAGTTTCTTTCCTTATTGGGGATGATTTGGTGCTGGTGACTCTAGAGATGGGGGATCTGAGTTGGGCAGTCCTTCGGTCAGTGGATGATGCAGCCTCGATTAATGAGGAACATATGTGGTTGTTTTAGGATCAGGTTGCGCGGTATGTTTGCGTTATGTGGTTCGTGGTCTCTCAACCTTGATTGTGTTAGTGATGAAGTGTTAAACTGGTGAGGCAGTTGAAATTGTTGTGTGGTGGTGTTAATGCTATTTTGTGGTTTTGTAATAGTGAATTCATGGTGTTGTGAAATGGTGATGTGAAAGTGGTGAAGTCATGTAATGGGTACCAACAACCCTTAAACCGACCTTTAGAAAATGGAAAAAAATGATTTGCTGGAGAATGTGTAGAAGAAGGGGGTCAGAATGGAATCCCATTACTAGTTCTTTGTTTCTCCAAGACTTGAAGATGATTGGAATTTATTTTTTATATGGGACTAGGTGGTATACATTTTTTGTCTACATAGGTAAGGCATGAGATTGTCTATACATGGGAATTTGATGGATATATTTCATGCATATATTTTATAGTGTTTTATTATATTGATTTATGTATTTTAATGATTATTCTTTCCAATTTTGGATCAACTTAACTTGTTTTATATTTATAGTAGCATACAATGATTCTTGGAAAATGAAAAAAGCGGTGAATTTTGGAGCTTCCAGACACTTTTTACTATGAGAGTAGTTAAATCGCATGACATCAGATTGTTGAGGATGATAATTGAGTACTTTAGAGGCATAAAACAGAAGAACTAAGTGAAAACGAGGCTTCCATAATATAAAAATGGAATTACACATTAAGTAATCATTATAGTACAGGCGCCACTACATGTGGTGAAAACCAGGAAATTTAGTGGAGTTAAATTAATCATCATGAAAATTTACACATGGTGTAAATTAGTTACAAATGGTTTAAATTTCATGCATGAGATTATAGTACTCAGATTTACCAAATCTTCAATTTTTGACCAAATATTCAACATGGGACCCACACAGACCATTCCTTCATAGAATTCAATAACCCTAGAGACCATATAGATAATACAAATGGAGAGGCCATGAATCTACTCAATTCATTCATTATGAAAGCCTCCATTGCTAGGATCAAGGACTGGTACTACAATGATGCATAAAATTGTTTGTTTTATTTTCCTAACCCATAGTGACTAGCTTGAGGGGGTAGAACTTGTGAAAACCAATTTTAATGATGGGGGATTGATGGTAATAAGTTATTTTTTTAATTCATTTGGGTTTTATACCACAAGCCTAATTTATAAATTCTCTTCTTTGTTCCATCATTCATAAACATTGCATGATTAGTGAGAGAGTGATATTTTCAATGAATTTACTAGATAATGATTGAAACCATGACCATTGGGTGGATTTTTTATATTTTTAAATATGGCTTTGAGTTACCAATTCAATTAATACCTAAACTAACAAGACCATTGTGAAAAGTTAACATTGATGATTTTGAGGCTGTGTACCACGACCATTTGATTCAACTACATTGGTTTGGACACCTGTGATTACTTTCCCATTATTCTATACCCCAATCAATCAATAAGCAAGATCTATAATTGCTGAGCATGTATTTTTATTCTATTAAAATCCAATAAATTTAGCATATATTATTTCAATAAATTACTTTCAGTTTCTTTCATAAAATATTTTATTTTTATTTTACTAAATTAATATTTTCTCCAACCCTATCTATAAAAGTTTGGTCTTGAAATTGGAATTCATATAATACCATATAGTTTAGTGGTTTGTTTATTTTTTGTTATAAATTTTTAAATTTTGATACCCTATGGTAATTAACAACACCCATGATGATTTAAAATTTTGGCGCCATTATCGAGGATAGAAGTAGAGAATTTATTGATTTAATAATTTAGACAAATTCTTTTATCATCTTATCTATTTTCTAATTTTGGTCTATAATTTTAATTTATTTCATTTTATTAGTTTTTACCACACTGGTTGTTTGTTGGTTATGATGGAAGGGAAACAAAATAGGATGAATACTAAGGAGAAGTTCTCTTTCCTGATGGATGATATGGCACAACTACTCAACAAGTTTAAAATAGTGAATATTCAATCCAATGAGTGCCCACAACTGTACCCGTGTTTTATATACACCACATCCCATAGCATGAATCCATAATTCTATGAGTAAAATCATAATAAAATATGTATGTACAAAAAAGTGGATATAAGAACCACTTCTGATTCATATATTTATCCTAACCACGGTGACCTTGATTCCTTAGGTTTAAAAGACAAAGAAGAGGGTGACCTTTCTATAAAACTAGAGTGGGAAAAAAACACTTTATCAAAAATAGGAAAGGGTAATAAGAAGAAAATATTGAATAGAGAGAGACCTTAGCTTCCGAGATACTACAAATATTCTTTGAAAAAACTAGGACTGAAATCGAAGGAAAATGAAGAATAAGAAGAAGAAGAAGAAAAGGAGGAGATGAAGGGTTCTAAAATTATAAAAAAATCAAAAAATTAAGTGATCCCCAAGAAGAGGAATAAGAAATAGATACAACCTACACTGACTACATAGAGGATAAAAAAGAAGTATAAACAAAAGAAGAAATTGGGAAGATGGATGCAGAACCTAAAGCGATCATCAAAGAATTCCAACTCACTCAAACAACCATTGAAAAAAATGAATTTTACGAAGTCTAGATTGATTTTGAGATCTTGTTGGAAATACTCATATTGTTTAGACTCTAGTCACCTCCTCTAAATTCAATTCCAATTCCATTGAGGGGAATTCAAGATGATCTAAGAGGATGTCAAAGCCCTAATTGGCTGAACATGAGACAATTTTCTCTATTCCACACTCTAATCGGTTAAACTAGATATGGTCAAGCTAAAAAACCATTAAAAAAGAGTATATTTTAAGTGGAAACCTGAATTTTATAATTTTATATGAATTTAGATTTATTTCTTAGGATATAATTTTAAATTATGATTTAATTTCAATTACTATTATATTTTTAATCATATTTAGTGTCCCTATACTTTAATGTTTTTCTATTAATTCTATGAAAATCAAAGCCACAAGCAGAATGTGGCATGTGGAAGAATGAATTATATGTTGGAGGACCATTTCACATCATGAAAATATTTATGTCTAGATGTAAAAATACACATTGTTTGATTATTTACATGTCATGAATCTAGTGTAGGTATTACCTGCGTAGCTGACTTCGAATAATACCTTTGAAGGGGAGTAAAAATTTCAATTAGAAAAATTTCTATTATATCCCCCACATTTAAAATATTTTAGACCATTAATTGGAAATTTCATTCCCACACTTGATTCTTTATCAACTAAACTGAGCTAGGAGCAATGAAACTGCTTATAAAACATTACTATTCCATGAAATTTAAATTTTGTTTACAATACATGTGAATGAGAAATGTGGAAAAATAATTATTAGATATAATCATGTGTATTAAAATTTTAAAAATCTTGATTTTGAGGAGCATTTTAATCATTACAAATGAAATGTTTCTATGATTTGTCCATGTTTTTAATTTTTTATATTTACATTAATTGATTTAATTTCTCATATGCATTGCCATGAGTAATTGGACCAACCATTCATCTCATTCATGAGACATCCACTGAGATAATATATTAAATTCGTACTTTTTTATATTTCTTGATAATTTTGAGATGTTTTATTCTATAATATTCTTTACATATTATCAAATTTATGACTACAAAAATTTGCCTTTATAATTATTGAGGAATTATTTTTTATTAGCCCTTATCCTAAGACCCACATTGTATTAACCAATTTTAAGCCAATATAATCCATGAACAGCCTTGTTAGGTAATGATTCATGTTACATGACTATCTTATACAATACAACCTTCCTCCAAATGTTTTTCATGATAATTAAAAGAATAAGTGTGGGGAAGGATATTATAGTGTGTATCAGTATATACTTCATTGGGAATATTTTACTATTTTATTTTTCATTATGATATGGGGAGAGACCATGAAATATTTAATTGTATTTTATTATTCACTTCTCTTGCTAAATTGTTTTTAAGAAAAATAAGATAAAAAAGAAAATGGGTTATGTTTTGGGAGGATAAAAAATCATCATTTTCCAGACTGATGATTTTTTGATCATATGTGGTTTGGTGGTGGATGTGAGATTTTACATTAGCATAGATTTCTAAAGAGAATGTATTTATATAAAAATAATATATAAATATACAATATAGTTTGATTAATTCATTATGATTATATGTATCATGATCCGACTTCTGAGAATTTTTGGGGGATGATGAGACTTTCTTTGAGCCTTTTTTGATATCATGCATTACAATTTAGAGTAAAACCTCCCTTTTGAGATTTATTTGTTTAAATAATTTACCTACCTACCCTAAATCCTCAACGTCCTTTGAAACATAATAATGAAACCCTCATCATTAATTGTGATCTATGTCTTTATATGGTAGAGATGTTAGTTTCCATGAAAGCCTATGGAAAGTTACCTGTTCTGGAGGTATGTGCACCGCTCTATTAACTTTTACCCTAATAATGAGTAGAAAAATTATTGTGAGGTAAATTATAAGTGGAATACATACTGATAATGAATTGAAAAATGATAATGGATGACTAGAAAGGATTGGTTGTTTTAAAGGAGAAAAGTAATATACTTAATAGATTTGTTTCTTTGAAAAATTGTGCATTAATGAATTTTTGTATGTGACACTTGAACATTTAATTTTGTATTTGATAAATTTATTATGTTGGAATTGAATTTGAGTCATGTAAATGTGAATTTCATTTTTTGTATTTTGAGATTATAGACTTGAGGATATGTATGAATTTAAGTGTGGGGGTATTTTAAGACTGTATTTCATGCATATATTTTATGGTGTTTTATTATATCGATTTCTGTATTTAATTGATTATTATTTCCAAATTGTGAGTGATTGACCTTGTTTTATGCTTTATGGAAGGATATAATGATTATTGGAAAAGTAATTTAAGAAAGTTAAATTATAGAACTTCAAGACAATTCAAATGGTGATCAATGTGAAGCGGCGCAACACCAGATTGTTGAGGATGATCATAATGAACTTCCAGAGGATAAAACTAAAGAATCAGGGAAAATGATGCTTCCTGAGTAGAAAAATGGAATTAAATGTCGTTTAGCCATTACACAATGTTTACTCATTCATGTGGTGAAAAGGACATGTTGTGAAGTGAAATTATGCGTCATAAAAATTTACACAAGGAGTAACTTAGTTTTACATGGTATAAATTTCATGAACATGATTTTAACACCCTAATTTAGTAAATTTTTAATTTTGACCAAATATTCTACATGGGACCCACTTAGACCACTACATAATGGAATTAATTAATACTAGAGCCCATTTGGAGCATATAAATGGAGAGGTCAAGGCTCTACTCAATTCATTCATTCGGATATCCTCCACCACCAAGATCAATGACTGTCACTGCCGTGATGCATCAAATAGGATTTTTATTTTATTACCTCCTCATGACTAGAATTAGGAGGTAGAACATGTGTAAAGAAATTGTAATGAAATGGGATTGATTATAAAAAGTAACTTTTATGCAATTCATTTGGGTCTTCTACTGTAAACCTAATTTCTGAACTCCCTTATTCATTCTAATCTTTATGACAATTGCGTGATCAGTGAGGGAGTGATATTTTTAACAAATTGAATAGAAAATGATTCACACCATTACCATTGGGTGTATTGTTTTATAAGTTTAAATACGATTCCACGTTATTAATTTACTGAATACCCCAATTAACATGACGATTGTGAAAGGGGAACATCAATGATTTTGGGGTTTTCTAACGTGATTATTGTATTCAACTAATAATGTTCTAAAACCTGTTATTCATTTCCCATTATTCTTTAACCTAACCAATAATGAACCCATATTTAAAATTTTTGATCATTTTTTTTCAATTTTATTAAAATCCAAGCAATTAATCACCTCTTATTTCAATCAATTAGTTTATTTTTCTTTCATAATATAGATTAGTTTTATTTTATTAAATTAATATTTTCTCCAACCCTATCTCTTTGGGTTCATCCTCGTACATTGAATTCCTAAACTACCCTGTAGTTTAGTGGTTTTTTGTTTCATGTTATAAATATATAAATTTGGTAACCATTTAGGAATTAGAGACACCCATAGGGAAATCAGAATTCAATGGTAGAGTTTATCAAATCATTATTTCATGGAGAAGAATATAAGGGGAAAATATTAATGAATATAACATCATGTTTTCAGTGACATGATGTGTTATCCATGAATCCATAATTATGGAGAGGGAAGTAAAATTTTGTTCACTTATATTTCTCTAGATTCAAATGAAATCCTTGGTTTCTAAAAATGGATCTCTCTTTGCTATTGGGGACCTTAGTTTTTAGTGAAATTTCATCCCAATATTCTAAATACTGAAAGAAGATAAAGGAACAAAAAAGGGATATAGGATAACTGGAAAATACCAATAATTGTATTCAAACTAAATATTAATGGTTCATTATTCAACAGAGTTATGAGAGGAGGAAGCATTGTTCCTAATAATAGAGGTTCAACCATTTTCTGTTTAAGTACTTTTTATGGTCTAGAAAACATGATGGGGGATAAGGCAAGGGTTATGGTTAGAAGTATCACTATGTGATGACACTTCTACATCAGAATTATGGAGGATGAATTAGATTCCATTATACTGATTTGGATAATTCATGGGAAGATCAACCCTTATTGGGAGTTTTCTTATTTAACCTGAAAGTGAGGGATGATCACTGATGAGGGGATCGAGGTGGGTCACAAATGGAGGGAATAAAACATTGAAAAATATGATCTACCAATAAAATATGACCCAAGAGAAATTACTATTATTTATTATCATACTGTCTCCCTACCAATTGATTGTGAGCTCATTATGAGGGGATACTCCCTCGATCTCCCCCACCTTCACACCCAATGACTTGTTCTCTGCTTCTAATTAACAATAAGAAGATAACTTTCAGCCAGTCAATAAAAACATTTATCATATAAAAATATGATACAAAGCATTATAAAAACATATTCTAGGGAAAAAATACTTGGGATTATATTTTACTCTTCAACAACCTAGGATTATTCATAAGAATTCCATGCACTTATTTGTCACATCATATTTATAATTCATAATTAAAAATAAAAACTCTATAATGTGGGATCAATATCTACATCCTATAACCAATAATGGTGAAAATTTATCCCACACATCAATCACTGTATTTGGGTATGCCCATATCTTGGAAAAAATACATTAATTGTGGAACATCTCATCCCTACTATACGAAAATAAATTGCATGGTATAATCCACACTATAAGAATTTAAAACTACCTAAAAATTTCAATTTATTAATACTATAAATTACAGAGTTTTTTTCATTTTCCACTAGATCAAAATTGAATAAATTTGAGTCCAGTTTTTATGACTATAAACTCTTTATAGTGGGATATCATTAGTGTATGGTTCCATTTTATTGAACTCCACCATGACTGAATGCCTCTTACCCTACATGAGAGAAATATTTGTATAGAAATATTAGTGCATATTTTAATTTATTTTTAGTTGATTCCAAGGGAAATTTTACCTCCTTTTATACCAATCACATGATGTTAAACTAAAAGACATAAGGTCTAATCATGAAGAACATTAAACCACTGAGAGATGAATACACAATTTTTTTTATTTTTTAAATATGGTCAAAATCCATGTAAATATTCTTCGTGAATTAATATAAATTTTATTAGTATACAAAATGGAAAGAAATAAAACTCCACCAGCATTCAAGAACTACATATGGCATGATTCATTTTTTGGGATGCATAGTGATAAATGATTCTTCTACCCGAGTAACATCCATGAATTTTATTCATTCGCATCCTGTCTTCCCTTTTTGAAAGTGAAATCTAAGTATCATTTTATTTTCTTCTACAAGATTAAAATACCCCTCATATGTTCCTTATCCTAAACTCCAATGTGTTTCTTATGATCTCTTTGTTATCTATCATTTCTCAAATCGAACATTACTTACACGAGCCTTAAGTTACTTGTATGAAATGTTCAGGTCAACACAATTGGGATGTGACAAATCCAAAGGTATAGAATCTAGGTCTTATTCATGGGATGATAAACCACATGAAATAGGTTCCTTGTTACATGACCCATAAAAACATTCACGGTGGACTATTTATGAGACCATTTCCCTTATATAAAAGTCATATCCATGATAGATCCACATAACCCATTATTATGTATTCAGACAAATTGATTTGATCTATGATGAAACCATGGAACTTCCCCATATTTTTACCATTGATTAAAATAAACCCCCATGTATATGAGCCAAACCTATAAAGGGGTATAGCCTTTTAGAACTACATGTGGCTTGATTTATATCATTTTTGGATATGAAATTACACCTTCAATTCCTAAAAAGGGTATACCTATAAAAATAATAATACCCAACCATTTTTTTGGTGGAAACCCTCCCCTTATTATCATTTGATATTTTACATACATTTATTATGTGAATCATATACATACAATACCAAAGACATGTCTAATATGTATAAAATTAAACATTATATTACTCTATCCTTGTAACATGACATTAAACTATAAGAAATTTTCCAATTCTCATTACATAAAAATTACTAGAAAACATTCATCCCTCACCTTGATAAATTGTATGGTCATCATCCTCATTTGAGAGGATATTTTCCATTTGGATTCAGTATCTAGTGTTTTCTTTCTTTAAGAAATAAATGTATCATGATTCATACTATTGTAGGGAATATAATATTTCTTGAATCCTAAATCCTAGGACAGGAAATTCTATTGACAAAGAATACCCCTTTCACCTTATTGTTCTGGTATCCCTATACACATCACACTTTCTCAATGAACCCCTATTAAGGTGGAACACAACTCTTTCTTATTACACATATGTTAAATATATTCAGAAGAGGTCATATAATAACGAAATGTGTCTTGATTCATAATATTTAATGATACAACAGGACACATGGATCCCCTATCCTATTCCCAAAAAAGTTATGTAAATGAAAAATGTATTTCCTCTATCCTAAATATGAAATAAGTAAATATAGGAATTGTTCGTCCATATTTAAGATGGATAAATATCTAATATGTGGGTGAATTAATGATTTAAAATTATTTTAATTAATCATTATATTATATTTTATAAAAAATAGTTCATTAGAAAAGAAAAAGAAAAGGAACACATGATATTTTTTTGTGATTCAAATCTAAATGATCATAATCCACTCTTTACCCCCCTCAAGAAGTGAGAGTGATGACACCAAATATAACTAATATAATGGAGTCTTATAATGATTTTTTTGACCTAGAGTCCTAACTCAATTAAAAATCATTATCATGTTGAAGGACACAACCCAATACTTCATAAACTTTTAGCCCTTCCCCTAGAGGCACAACCCAAAATATTGACTTTTGTTTGGGAGTCACAATCCATAATCCTAACTTTTAATGTGTGATAAAAATATGTAAAATAATTCAAAATGATGAATAACAATAGTATGTATAACCTTAAAAATAAATGTATAATTCTAGTAACTTATTTTCGAAGAAGCAATTAAATCTCCTACAAGGATTGAATTATTTTTAGTTCTACATGGTGTAGTAGTTGATCTCCATAAAAATTTATCTCTTATATAGTTCAAGAATATCCCCAACCTTTATTCTTTACTAGTTCTATCAACTCCAAAATATATGGAGTTTAATTTTGAAAAATAACTTTAAAATCTGAATACCATTACTACTTTTATTTTCTTGAAGAATGAATCATGCATGCAGCTTTAACAAACTACTTCATAGTTTTCTAAGATTGCTTCTAATATGTTATTCCACATGTATATCATTTGAAAATGGAAAAAATTATTTATGAAATCTCTCCTCAAAATTCTATAAAATAAAACAACTACACAGTGAAAAATGTTATGAAAATTAATTCAGTAGTATATAACAAGCAATAAATTTCCTTGAAACATTTCCTGATAATAAACAAGGACAACTCCTTCTATACCCCCAATATGAATTTAAATATTTCATGTTATAGAATTTCAAAATGAATATCCATGCAGGCATAATCCCATGAGAATCCAATTAAATTATTTATAAAATCAGTTAAAACATGTTTCCATGACTTTAATTTAATTATTATGTATTTATATATCTAATAAAACACTCATTATATTAATAATAAACTTTCAACAAATAGAAAAACGAAATATTAAGTAAAATAGATTATTTTTTGAGGTTCATGTAGAAATTTAAAAATCCATGTAGTTAAATTTCGTATAGGGTATTTAAATTGGTGAATCATGTAGGATAATCATGTTGGAAAATCACAAAGAAGAATCATATAGGAATTTTAGAAATGTGAATTGATGTAGTTTATTTACATAAGAAAATCCAGATAATTTTTTTTCACTATGTAGCCAATATTCTATTAGGCAATATTTATCACATAACAGAATATCCACATATCGATTTCTCATGTAATAAAATTACTCACATATCCAAAAACATATGTATCGAAATTCTAAATGTTGTAGAAAACATGAAATAGACAATTTAAGACATAAAAATTTCCATTAAAATAACCAAATTGTATTTATCTTGAACTGTATTATATATAGATAATTTTATTATATTTCTATAGAATCAATAATAACCTTAATTGGAATTCAAGATCTCATGCTATCTTCAATAATAACCATAAATCTAGAAAACTTTATATTACAGATGGATAAAATGCAGTGATTTTTAACCTAATTTAAGATTTTATAAATAAAGATTTATAATTTTATATCTTCTAATGAAATGATTCAATCTTTTTTACCTTTATAACAAAATAATAATTAATTAATATATAGTTCTTGAGGCCATGTTATGGTCAAAATACAGAAGGTACCTAAATCAAGATAACTAACTATATAGTGAATAGTAAATTGACTACATGGGATAATTGGCTACATGAATAGGCAACATGGAATAATTAGATAAAATAATTGGATATATAGGAATAGTAAAAAACATCTAAAAATAATATTTAAAGGTCTGATATGACTTATTTATTCTAGGAACACTATATGAAATTGAAGAAAATGCTATGACCAATCAAAATATAAAATTTTAATATATTTTAAACAATGTAATATTATTATATAAAAAATGTAAGCATACATTATTCTAAACACAATAAAAAGTATCAAGAAAATAAAAGGAAATAAAAAAGATATATATTTGTAATTTTCAAAATATAATAAGTTTTAAAAAGCCCCTAAAAATTCTCTGGCTTTTGGATTATTAAAAAATCCAGTATAATTTCAAAACTTATATATCATTTTGAAATTATCAAAAAGTGAAATATTTAATAGATAAATTATCCTTTATTTGAAATAATGTAATATATTTATCTATTTATTTAACACAATTTATATGATAAGAATAAACTAAACATTAAGAAATTTTTATTAAACATGTATATTTTAATACACATGTAAAGGAGAAACTTTAATGCATGAATAAATTTTAAAACATTTTTGTGAAAAATAATTAGAAACCCTTCAGAAATAATATTTTATAAAAAATAACTTTTTTTGAAATTGATTTAAAATCATCTAGTACATAATAAATTTCATAAGACAATAATATAATCAAAAAATATGTACACATATTATTTAATAGTAATATGAAGAAAAATCCACATTCCAGAAAACTCCCCAAAAAACCCTTTTATATAAATATATATTTAAATTTCCATCATATAAATTTCGAACATGATAATATAAAGAATATTAAAATACATGGGATTAATAAAGATACAAATAAGTTCATTTTTTATAGATATATATTATAGACATATATTTTAATTTTTGAACATTATATCTATGAAAGTGACATTTAGCATTAATGTTCTTAGTTCTAGAGTGTTTTACATGATTTTTATAAATTGATATAGCACAATCATTATCACATAAAATAGAAATCTTAAAAAAATTAAACCAAAATTAGAGGGTCTAGTTAATCCATAAAAATTGACCACAACATGATACAACAATAATATGTTCATATCCAGCAGTAGAAGGAGTAACAAATTTTTTTCCTAGAAGAACCAAAAACTAAATATTTACCATGTAAATGAAATATACTTAATTTGTTCTTCCCATCTATCTTTCACAAATTAATATTATAATATAAATATATTATAAAATAAAAATTATTTATTATATGGTAAAATAATCCAAATACTTTTTCACATATTTAATATGAATTTCTATAGGGTCACATTGATATCTAGCACAAATAAAAACAAAAAACATTAAATATGGCCTAAAATCGGTGAAATATAATAAACCTCAAATCATTACTCAATAAGTTTTAACATAAAAATATTATCTAGATTTATCAAAATCTAATTTTAAAGGAGTAATTATTATATTATTTTCTATATTTTATGTTTCTAAACTAAAACTTTTAACTAATTATCTAGAATACATTGACTTAGAAAAATAGCATCATGTTTGAAAAATTTTCGAACCAAGGAAGATTTTCATTTCTGCTATTATAACCATATAAAATTAAGAATTCAGAAATTTCAGAAATTAATTAAAATTTTTTTTATTTTATGATCCAAATATAATATCATAGACATATATTTATACAATCAAAATATCATTACCAATTTTATTACTAAACAATGTTTGATCAACTATTCCCTTCTCAAATTGGGGTTTCAAAATAAAACTAGATATCATTTTTTACTAAGCTCAAGGAGCTTGTTCTAAACCATATAAATCCATAAATAACTTAAAAAAAGATTATGAATATTTTTATTTTTAAAACTATGGGTTTTTTAACTTATACATCTTCAAAAATACAACCCTTCCAGAAAGATATTTTGATATCCATTTGAAATAATTTAAAACCAGAACAAAATCATAAGATAATAATATCCTAATTTTTAATATACAAGATACAGGTGAAAAATATTCACCAAAAATAATTCCTTCATATTGAAAATATCCCTGACTAACTAATCTTGTTTTATTATTGACTAAATTTCCTGATTTTTCATGTTTATTTATAAAACTCTACATTGTTACAACAAATATGAGAATCACTAGGTGGAAAAACTAAAGCCCATATATTATTCTTACTAAAATGATATAATTTATCTTTCATAGACAATATTCAATTAGAATAATATTACTTTAAATGCCCTGATATTTTTAAGAGAATTTTTTTTGATGTCTTGTGTTGTACACTACACCATGATAAGATTGCGCTACATGAAACACTGACTTAGTTTGTGGTATATAAAACAGTATTCCTTGTTTTTGTTACAATAATTTTCATTTTATTTTGATATAATTCATTTCATGTAAGAGTGAGTATAAGTGAACAACTAAATATTATAACATAGTCATTATAATAGAAAGTATGAATAATGTTGACTTTCTTCTGAAAAACTATTCAAATAAGAATAAGTGAGTCTATAAAATAATTAAATCACTCTTGATGGAATTTATTAATGAATATTATTTATAATATATTCAGAATATTGATTAAAATTTATCTTACATGTTTTCTAGACATGATATAAAAAAATTCATTTTTTGGAAAAAAAGTATTTCTTAAAAAATATAGTTTTGTCTCCTTTTGATGGTGCACCAATTTTAAAATTTTTGTCACTTTTTTATATTCAATTTGAAAAAATAAACTATATATTTTAATTAAAAATATATAAATTTATTGTGGTTGAATTTTTGGTATTTTTCTGATAAATTTCTTTTTTTCTTATGAATAGTGAAAATACTGATTTTTATTGATTTTTTTATTTTAAAGTCTTCACATAGTATAATTATGTTTTGGTTTGGTTTTAAATTTTAATTTTTTTAATTTTTATCCAGTTATGTTTTTCGAAAATAATTTTATACATGAATTTATTATAAAAACATTTTCCATTTAGAAAGGGGAATTTTTGAAAAATAAATTATTTTTTGTGGCATTTTACCAGTTTTATTTTAACATTAATTATGAAACTTATGTGTTATGAATTTAAAAAAATGGATGTAAAATTTTGATTCAGGAGGTCTAAATTTGTTATGTAGGTCCCTTTTAGTTTGGACCAATACGAATAGTAACCATGGAAAATTTTGTTACCATGGTAAATGGTAAATTAGGTTATTTAGGTTAAAAATAAAATTATAATGGCTATAATGTGAACAAAAAAAAAATGAAAAAAACATTATTTTATGAATTTAATTCGATAATTAACACATAATTATCGAAATTATATAATTTAATTGACACATTTCCCTGAAAAGTAATTAAATAATATTTAAATCATGCAAAGACAAAACTGTCATTTTCTTTGTATTTAATATCTATTATGTGTCCACATATGGAAACATATATGGTATCAACGAATTTAAGGGTTAATGTTTAACTTAATAAACATATTTCCATAATATAAATTTATTTTTTATGTTTTGGGTGAATTATGGAGATATTATTGTATTTAAAATATTTTATTTAATCAAAATTTAAAGATGTCACATTCACGTTTTTAATAATATATCATTTTTAAAATAAGGTTATAGAGAATCTATATTCTACTATAAAAAATCATTTGAAATATAATTTTTTTTATTTGTCAATGTAATTGAATTATAATTTTAAGGAAATAAATAATAACCTTATAGAGAATCTATATCGAGTTCCTTTAAGAGGAGATCTAGAGGGAGCTCGTCGAAGAAGAGGTTATCTCCTCCACTGATTCTTTCAAATTATTTCTTATTCTACTTTCTCTTAATGAGTTGTTTCTATTATAAGTTAATTAATATAGTATCACTTGTATACTAATATTCTATTTAGATTATGAAATAACCATATTCCACCTTCTGTCCATCCTATGAAAAAAATCACTATACATGTGTACGTTTGGCTTACCGTCTCCACACCATAGTGTAATATGTTTTTCAGCACCACTTGACATGGATGGGTATAATTATTGAAATAATAACTATATATTACTATTATAACAGGTTATTTATTCTTTGACAATATATATACCATCTACATTGATACCGTTTCATTATTAAAGGAATGATATCATCGCTCGTGAGTACGCACGACCTACCGTCTCCACCATGCGATGTGATTCATTATACATGATATCAATTAAATAATGATTATATAAATGTATAGAATATATAAATATGATATGTATTATGTTAATATCATTTAGTAATGATATAAATATGACCAAATATTAATAACAAGAACTTATTTGGAAAAAAATACATAAGAAAATGAAGCAGTTTATACCTGAATAAGGAGTGATAATGAAATATTATTACCAAACAGATTATAATATGATTATATATGATATCATAAAAATGACTATGATTTTTTAATAAGTCAATAAAAGCATTTAAATCATTATATTGGAGGTTCATATACATAAAAATAATAGCATACCTAAGATGAGGGATAATTTCGTAATCTCATTATAATCTAATATTGTTTATACATATGTATTCACTGGGGTATATTTTCCATCCTCATCCAAGTTTCCTAAGTATGTAATATTATTTATATTATTCTAAAATTTTTGGATGTAAATTTTATCCACTGGTGAATTTTTAATAAAAATTATGAAATGAAACTTTTTTTGTTATTCGATACGTGGTACTTTTTGACTTTTCCTACAAAAGTATGGGGAGAATGTTTTTTAACTTATATGAAAAGAATTGATTTTTGTGTTTTTATAATGCCTTATTTCCATGAAGATTCCTTTATACTATTTCAAGTTTATTTTAAAATAATTTTTTTTATTTTAATATTTTAGGTATTTTTAGAAAAGAAAATGTTTTTGAAGAAGAAAGAATATTTTCTTTAATAATTAAAATCAAGTGTTTTACCAAAATTATTTTCCGTCTATGACGACATTATTTAAATAGGGTTATGTTTATCTCCCTATTATTACTATGGTATGATTTTGTTTATGGTGGAATTCTATTTTTGAAATCTTTTTTATATATTTATTATGAAAGAATGATGTTTATGAAACCCATTTTATTCCTTTGGTTATGTTATGATGAATGATTTATGTTTTTTGGAACATGTAAGAATGATTTCATTATGAGATGGGTTGGACCTATATCTACCTCCAATTCATTGGGTAAATTTTTATATATAATGATATTGACATTACTATAATAGAAATCTAATCTGGTTTTGTAATACAGGTATGAAATTATAAGTTAATCTGGTTAAGTAATTCAAGGCTGGAACGAGAAGTGAACACGTTCAATAATGAACTTTTTCTACTATGATAGTCTTGGAAATAAAACTTGGATAATATGGAAATTATTTTTTATCCTTATGTGATTCCCACAATTCCATGTTTTATGACAATTCTATTTAATCATGATTCATGTTCCTTTAGGATTTATGTCTTATGGACTGCCAAGATTGATTTTATGACTCTAGATTTTGATAATCAGAATTTACGTTCATGTTTTTACATTCTTATGTTTATTTTTTTTATGTTCTACAATTTTACCCTTACTGAGTGTTTTTTCTCACCCATTTTTATGTAAAAATTTCCCCATGATATAAATAAAAGTTTTAGGTAGGAAAACTAAAGGGGAAGGTCTTTATGGGAGATGTTGAAGATCTTTCACTAAGTTAGAAGAATGTGTTCCATGTTTCCAAAAACAATAAAATAATATAATATTTGGGATTCTATTTTTTCAATGTATGATGTTTTTATTAAAAGCGATGCAATTTCCATGTACGTAAATCTTGGTTCCTTAGATAAATCCTCATCAATAATCATTGTTATAAAATTAGAAATAAAATCATGATAAGAACAAACATTCATAACAAATTTTCTTGTTTGAAATTTTGATTCAACATTACTAATAACATTTTCCATGGGATGATCTTTTTAATTCACCCATGATCAGTCATTAATAGGTTTATATTGAGTAGAAATTTTCTCCCCCTCAATATGTAAATCATAAACATTGGGAACTTCCTCTTAAAAAATTAAAGCCTCTAAATTCTTCCACAAGTTGTTCAACTAAAAATATAAGAATCACAAGGTGGAACAACTAAAGTCCACAAATTATTGCTATTAAAAGAAAATAATTCATGTTTCATATCCAATATTCAATTAGAATCATCTAAATCATCATCAATATTATTTGGAACAAAATGAAAAATAAAATCATGATAAGAACAATCATTCATAAAAAAATTTCTAGTTTGAAATTTTGAATCAAAATTACCAATCAAATTATCTATGGGATAATCATTATGATTATTCCATGATTTCTCATGAATAGGTTCAGATTGAGTGGAAATATTCTCCTCCTAAATATGTGAATATTTATCACCATAGTTCATTTATTATATACTCTATATTGATTATTTTTATTTGAATATTGAAAGAAAATATATCGACCATATTTTTAATCAAACTTATATAAATTGTCATCAGTATTAAGAAAAAAACATTACAACCAAAGCCTATAAAATAAAAAAATTAGTGTTTGTTCCCTTACAAGGTTCATATAAGGTCTATTTGAACAATGTTCATAAAATGATTCTTTTAGAAACATAATATGAAGTATTCATAGCTTTATCCCAAAAATATTTTTTTAAATTATACATATTTATCATGGTCTTAGAAATATCATATAGTGTTTTATTTTTCCTATCTAATATACCATTTTGTTGCGGTGTTCGAGGTGCTGATAAATTGTGAAAATACTAATTTTCTTATAAAACTAGATAAATTATAGATTTTTAAATTCGCCACTATGATCAACTCTAATTTATTTAATTAATTGAAATTTCAAATTTTGAGCCAATTTAAAAAATATAATAATCTTAGATGAAGTTTCATTTTAAAGAGAAATATAGTAAACCCATGTGTCTATTATAAAATCATCTATAATAGCAAAACAATATATTTTACCCCCTAAACTTGAACTTTTAATAGGGCCATGTAAATATAAATAAATGAGATCAAGATGCCTTATATATATTAATTCTTTATTTGACTTGAAACTAATTTCATGTTGTTTACCATTCAAGAATGTGTCATATACAAGCTGAAATCCCTTTTTAGTTATGGTAACTGCAGAATAGTTTGGTTCTTGTATAGCTTATGTAACAACATGAAATTTTTATGTCCAAACCTCATATTCCACAAAATCTTTAAATATTGTACAATATTTAATTTTTTTAAATTTATATAATTTAATTATACAAAATAAATTTAATAATTTTTATCCTATTGGTTTTTATAAAATAATAAATATTTATCCTTTAAAACAAAAAAATTATCATTTTGTATTTTGAAAAATCTAAAATCATTAAATAGAAGATAATTTATTGTGAAATTGTGTTTCTAACCCTCACCAAATAGGTCTTTAGAAATAATAATAGAATTAGAAATCTAAAAATCATTATAAACTTTTACCTTTCCTTTTTAATTACTCTTAAGGTCACATTACCTCTATCATATTGATCAAATGATATAAAATTTTAAATATCTCTTGTCATGTGTATCGAGAATACTCATTCCATTTACCAACCATTTTTTATTCTCCTATGAAAAAGTTCCTACCAAAATAGATTTAATAAATTTTTGGAACCCATGAAAATTTGTCTTTGCTATGATTAAAATATTCTTTTTTGTTAACACAAAGTGATTTCAAACATTTTTTTATATAAAATAAAGAATATAATAACATATAAGTCAAACCTTAGTATTCCCAAGAGTTTTTGGAAATATCAAGGAACACTCCTTACCATGATGAAATGTCATACGACATCCAAAACCATTTGAAGCATATATTATTCCACTAGAGATTTTAACAAATAAATTCTTATAAATTTTAGGAAAAGTTTTATCATAACCAAGGCCAGTTCTCATTTTTTTCATTTTATTAAAAATTATCATTTTATAAATATTTTCACTGCCTTAGAAAAAGACGGTTAGACTAGACTTTAATCTTTAAACTTTAAACTTCATTTTAAATCTTTTTATTCTCTTTATGAATAAAAAAATCATTATTTCAAATTCATTTGACATATAAATAAATTCACCCTTTTCCATAAGTTATAATTTTCTACAAGATAATAATTTAGATTTTCTTTTTTATTTTACATATATTAATGAGAAACATTATTTTTCAACCTAGATATATTTCTTTAGATTTTTATCCTCCTTAAAAATATCATTATTTTGTGTCTTATGGTTCCTATATAATAAAGTAACTTATTCAAAATTATGTTAAATTTTATCATCTTCTTCAAGAAATTCTTTAAATATGGGGGTTTCAGATTTATATTTTAAAGATTAATAATATGTAGAGTCACTTACTTGATTTGAATAAGCAATTAATCACTAGTTTCCATAATCCTTTTTAGAAACAGATTCTTCATGAGTAATTAAATATTTAGAACAACTCCATTGGATATCCATTTCTCAATTTTCATTCTTATATTTACTGCATTTATTTTTTTTCCTTCTTTAGTCTTAGGAAGTTAGGGTTGATGTGTCCCTTTTTCCTACAATCATAACAAATTACACTTTGAGAATCATTATAAATGAAATTAACTTTATTTTTCTCATTGTAATAAACCTTATGATATTACTTCTAGGATATCATTATCTAACCATTCTTCCTTACATATATTCTTTTGAAACATAGTTGGTATCATTCCTATCACAACTATGTAATTAAAAATCAGAAAACTATGTAGTAAAATTTGATTTTAATGCGATTCCCTTTCTTTAGAATTATATTGTTCAGTTAGGTTTTTCAATTATAACTCATATGGTAATAGTTTACAAATAATATCATCAAGAGGGTATTCCTTGAAATTCAAACATTCATTTATAACTACCTTTTTATTATTCCTGTAACTTCCAAACATTTTAAGAAATTTATTATTTAAAATTCAATTATATTCTTAAATAATTTTTATTACATGAAATGAATTTATTATATTTAGTTTTATGGTACAAAATTTTTTTATTTAATATCATACAACTTAATTTTATTTGATAACTTGTGTTACACACAAGGATGAGTCTTACTAGATTCTAATATACTATTAATATTATTTATTTTACAAAATAGTTATTACCTAGCCATTGAAATTATGGGATTTAATATGATTAAATAAATTATCAAATCCTAGTTTACAAATGTTTATAAACTTATTTCATTGGTTACCAACTAATTAGAAATGAAAATAAAGAACAATTGAATAAAATGGATGTGTTTTTATGGAAAATTATTTTTATGACCAAAATGGTGTTTTATGATAATAAATTATATTAACAATCTTTAGTGATATATGGAAATTAAATTTATATTTTATACATTTAATAATTTTTTTTAAAATCATCCAATAATTTTTATAGGCTTAAGATAAAAATAAATCCAATTTTATGTAATAGAAGATGTATATTTTTAAAATAGAGTTTTACTGCCTTTTAATGGAAGAATTGTTCTAAAACTAAAATTTGGCACTGTTATATTTTTTTTGAAAAAATAAAATTTCATTTTATAAATTAGAATATAAAAACTTACATCGGGTTCACTTATTTATATTTTTTATGATAATTTTCATATTTTTATAAATAGTGAATGACAACAAATTTTAATTGAAAACCACTTTTCAATATAAATAATTTATTGTGTGAAATTAAAATTTTAATTTTCTTAAATTGTAATTAGTTAAATTTTATATTCATTAAACCAATTTCGGTCATTTGAACCAATTTCACATTGAAATTTGATATAAAAATATTTCAATCTTTAGAAATTTCTTCTTGAAAAACACGTTGTCTAATCCCATCTACAGGATTGATTTTATATTAATTTATGCTACTTCTGTACATTGAATTTCAAATAATATATTACATATTTTTAATGTAAATAATTTTTACTTTCTAATAATAAAAACTCAGTTTTTGACCAAAAATATTAATGAAATCAATTAAAATTATTTACAGTGATTAATGTAAAAAATGTATTAACTTAGTGGTTAAACTTCAATATTAAGTCGCCAAATGTCCAAAAAAAATGTAAAATATCTATTTTATAGACATTATTTGACCATATCCCTGATTTTTTTGAAATTGGTTTATTATTGGGGGAACATGATGTAAGGGAGACCTTCTAATAGAGTTTTCCTTTTTATATTTATAAGAATTCCACTCACTCTCCACTATAAGAAGACACTCACCGGCCCGAGTTCTTTAAACCTATCAATCCATTTGGATCATAAAATTCCAAAACAAATAAGATCCCAAAATTCCTACCCTTATCCTATAAAACTAAATGTTTTCATAAATAAAACCATGGAATTCCTTTGGTGAAAACCAAAAAGGAGTTATCGAAACAAGAGGGAACATTCTTCAATGTTCATTTTTGTTTTATTTATTTCTCAAACCACATAAATTATTATTGTTTAATAATTATATAATAAAAAATATAAAAAATATACTGATATTTTTTATTTTAAGAGTTCTACCTACACATTAACAAGCTTCTATAAAATGGGATACACAATCATCGTTTGTGTGTGTGGTGGAATACCGCCTTACGAACCGATGTATTTTGTTCTTCATTTACCACCTATCATGGTTGGGAAAAATGATTTAATTAGTTTTTTATATGATTCATATTATATTTATAAATATATTATTCTTTTGTAATTTTTATATAACACATACCTTAATGCTTTCCATTTTTGGGAATATGATAGCATCGTTCATGGATGTATGGACAACCTCCTCCTCAAGGCGATGTGATTCATTCACTCTTTAGATGGAATTTATTAACGACGATTTTGATAAAAATATATAATATAACTTAAATATTCATGATATTAATGACACAATTATATATCTTTACATATAACTTATCATTTTTCTTCTTTCCATTTCATATAATGAAAAAGTGATAGCATTGTTAGTGGATGCGTGTACTACCACCTATTCAATTTGATAAGATTACTCCTTTTTTCATCACCACATTAGAAGAATGATATATATAATTATATATAATTAAATAAAATTGTATTTATTATATAGTGGAAATTCTTGAAAGTTAAACTTTAATTACCTTCTTTCCATAATGTTCATTGAAAAATGGGAACATTACTCATGTGTACCTATAACCTACCGTCTCCCTGATCGTAATGTTGGTTAATTTTTCATAACCATATTTCATGTGTTATTTTAAAAGTATAATATATGTAGAAATTTGATAATTATTTCATGGTTATTATTTTTGATATTTTTAAATAATTACCTCATAGACAATTATCGGCCTATCAAAGTCAGTTTAGAAACAAAAGATGAATATGGTAAAAACATCCAACTTAAACATTATTCATTATGAAATTATATATATATAGTTATAAGTTAAATAAAAGTAATTATAAAATTGTAAATGTTTTTTAATAAAGTAAATAATTAACATAATTTTATTATTTAGGAAGATAAATGATAAGCATGAATAATCAAACTCAAGGTAAAGGATTTCATAACTCAATTTGCACTCATTGGGTTATAACTTTTTGTCATTGGTTATGTAATGTCAATAATATGTTTGAAAATTACCAATGATTGTTTTATACTATATTTAAACTTTTATTGTGTGGATTTATATTTTTTACACATAATTATATCATTTATTTATTCTCACTCTCATGATATGATCTTTCTAAGGACTTTTCATCTCACTTCTTACATCAGTGAGATAATAGTGATAATTAAAAAATACTTATTTTTGAAGTGTATCTACTACACCTTTTAATATATTATAGAATTAATTATTTTATATTAATGGTATTTAAAATTTTCATTTTAGGATTATTACCTTTGGGCTTTTCGATTCATATGTTACCATTGTTGTAAGGGGTTTCATCTCAATTTACATTTATTTGATACATAATTGTTATTATGAACCAAGTTACTTTTATATTATGTATATATATATATTTTTTTAAAGGTGAAGCTTTAGTCAAAGACCAAAGAAAAAATTTATTGAAACAAAAGAGAGATTACATGAAGCGAAAAGACGGGATTTTTCAAGGATCTCATGATTAAAAATTTACTCAAGTGGTAAGATATTTCTTAACTTAATTTCCATTCATTAGGTTAAACTTCTATGTCATTAGTTATATTATGACAAGAATATGTGTGAAATGATATCTGATTGTTTATAATGTATTTAAAATTATATTGTGTGGAATTAAATTTTCTCACATAATAATTTTACTTTATTATTTTCACTCAAATGATACGATCATTGTAATTGGTTTTCTCATCTTCCTTTTATTTCTCAAGGATATATTACATATTTACCACTCATTTTTTTGGTTTGGTATATATACCACCCATGAATTTATTTGATGATTACTAATATTAAATTTAGTAGTTTTTACATATCTTTTTTATGATCAACCTTTAATGGGGTTTACAATTTCAAAGTTACCAAAGCGGTAGTGGAATTTTGTCAGAATTGTTCTTCTTTGAGATATTTGTTATATTATACACCTATCTTATTTTATGTGGTTTTGTACATAACCTTTGAAATGATATACCATGAATCTACTTATTCTCATGATTTTTTCATTTTAATTTAATTTTATTCCATCATGAGTCTTATGATTCAATTATTTTAAGGTGGTATGAGACAATTTGGAATGTTTAAATGTTATTTTCCTCATGAATGTTTTAATTATATTTTAATCTTATTTCCATTCACCAATGTCAAAAAACCAATTTTTACATATCTTACACCAGAGATATTTTGTATTGATATCATCCTCATTCTATTATAGATGGATTAATATTGTTTTATAGAGATTGTTAAAAAAAGTTGTTTATTTTACACCGGTTAACCATACTTCAATGATATTATTATGGAATCTATTTCTTTTCCATGTGTTAATCATGTTTAAATGAAAATTTTTGTAACCCATTTTCCATGGGTTAATCATGTTTGAAATATATTTTTATAAAACCCATTTTTCCATAGATTTATCAGTTTATAAATTATTAATGATTGTTTCTATTAGTTTTAAGATGAAACTGTTGTATTATTGATATGGAACATAAGAATTATATGAAATAGGTGACCCCAATACAACTTATATGAAGGTATGATCCCCCTTATATCTCACAGGTGAGTTGGATATAACTTATACAATGGCTTGAGCCCCATTATAGCTCACAAAAAATGGGTGAGCCCGATATAGCTTATATGAAGGTTGATCCCCCTTATAGATCTCAAATGAATTGGGTAATTATAATATTGTAAGTCATTCATATGTTTATTCTAATTAAAAGGGGTTTGAAAGGGATTTTAAATTGTTTTGAAATGGTTTTATGAAATTGACGCTCCAAGATACCAAAAAATATTTTTAATTTCTTGTTATGATTTTTATAATATTTCTAATGATTGAGAATGATATCACATGGAATTTAGTTATTGGTTTTTATGAAACTTTCCTTTTACATTTTTTCATATTGATGATCCATGTATTAATGGGTATCATTTCTTTTATTAACCACTATTGAAATTTTATTATGTCATTATACCCATATGAATTATTATGCTCATTGATGACATTCAACTATTAATGCATAAGTTAACCCATAATGGTCATTTGAGCTCATCCGCATTACGTTTCCTTTTTCTCTAGGTTTTAATGATTTTTGATTAAAAAGTTATATCTAAATGTATTTTAATATAGATACAGATGATGTATTATTGTGAAAAAGAAAATCTATGTTAAGATAGAGAAATTCTCATTTAAAGTCATGTGAATATAATTATATAATAGTTTTTCCTATTTATATAAAAATATAATCTTAAAAGGACATATATAATGTAATTGAAAAATGTTTTAATTTTAATTTTTTAAGGTTTAGATAATAAAAATTTAGGCCCCAATTATCAGAATCAAATATAGAAATCCAATGTTATGGATTTCATCATAGTATCTATGAGTGTGGGT
The DNA here is from genome assembly GCA_963277665.1 of Viscum album. NCBI lineage: Eukaryota > Viridiplantae > Streptophyta > Magnoliopsida > Santalales > Viscaceae > Viscum > Viscum album. The sequence goes on from OY728140.1 coordinate 1,287,001,625, forward strand.
TCTGGGTTGTTATAGTTTGTATAAAATATTGGTTTAAATAAATTTGAAGATTATGATTTTTTTCATGTGAGTTTTCATTAGATTTATGGATACAATCAATGTTCTATAAGTGTATTGATGATCATCATTTAAAAGTATTAAAAACCCCAATGTGGTTTTCAGTGATGAGATATTAACGTGATTTTTGGAGATGTTTTTTTGGGATGCGGTATTTTTAACCCCTATGATAAAAAATATGGGTTTTAAGGAGGAATTAGTTTTCATATTGAGGGAAAAAAGGAAAAATAGTTTGATTGGTGAAAATACATAGCATTTGGAAAGGAAGTGGGGATTGAACCCATGAATAAAGGATGATAAGGGTTTCATGCACTACCAATGGCCTACACAATGTCTTGGCTAGCATGGTTTTTTGGTTAATATTTTGTTTATTAAAAAATATCTTGGAATTTATTTGAGGAATAATGGTAGATTTATCTTGGATGAATATATGATCAAATACTTATAATTTTTGGGTTTTGAACTTAGACAAGAAATGCTTGATGAATTTTAAGGATTTTATTTATAGAATGATTTAGTTTGAAATTTGAGTATTTTTATTGAATTTTGAATATTAGTGTATCATTTTATGGTTTACTCATATTGGGAATTATCTTACCATTTGATAACCATTTTGGTTTTGGATAATATTTAATGATAGGTGAAATAGAATGACAACCCCTTTTACGGTAATGGGGTCTTCAAATGTTGATTTTAGTAATTCAAGAATTAAATATTCATATTTAATACTCAATATTTGGATAAAAATATGAAATTTTTGTCGAAATTGATCAAATGATGAAAATTTACTCACCAAGTATGTATATTTCCTTTTTATTTATCTCTTGGTCAAGATTGTAAGAGAATTATTTAATTCTGGGAAAATGATATTGAATAACATTATTATCCTAGTACCTTTAATTATAATGAACATATGGTCATTTTTGTCATCAAATAATTATTTTTTATGGGTCTTCAATTTACATTTATCATTCACTTATTTATGATCAATGAACTCAATCACTATCTATAATTATTTAAAATCTCCCTCTATTCTCACCAATGTTCCACCTCTATGGAATCCTAGTTAGGAATAATTTCTGGTAAACTTTATCTCTCCCACATTCCCCATTTGAGAGGATATTTTATAAACCATTTTTTCAATGTGAGTTTTAATAAGGTAATTCTAAATATGGTAATACATAGATAACAAAGATGAATTTTGAGGGTGAAATTCTTTTTAAGGGGGTAATATGTAATATCCTGAGATTTAGAGAAGTATATTATTTAAAATTAATTTATATTATTTTATAGAATATATTACATCAAATTTATATTTTATCAGTCATTTTATGCAGCACCAATATTTTACTTAATTTCACTTAACATTGAGTTTGTTTAATGAAAATGGTTTACACGCAAGATCGAGTCTTACCGGACAACAATATACTATTAATACTATTAATTTAACATAATAATTATCACCTAGCCATTTAAATGAAGATATTGAATATTATTAACTAAATTATGTAATAATATTTTAAAATTTTTAAAAGATGAATTCATTAGTTACCAATTAATTATGAATGAATATAAACACTAATTGAATATAAAGGATGGGTTTTTTTGGTAAATATTTTTATTAAAAGAATGAAGTTATATTTTAATAAATTAAATTAATCACTATTATTTAAATATGTTAATGAAATTTATATGTTATATGTTTCATAATTTTTTTAAATTTATTTAATAAGCTTTATAGGATTACGATAAGAATAAATCCAATTTTAAGCATAATTAATTGTATATTTTTAAAAGGCATTTTTACATCCTTTTAATTGAATATTTGATTTAAAAATAAATTATGAAACTTTAATTATTTTTATTTGAGAAAATAAACTTCATTTTTTAAATAGTAATATCAAAATTTACTTCGGGTTAATTTTTGGTATTTTTTTGAGAACTTTAATATTTTGATGAATAATGAATGACATCGAATTTTAGATGAAAACTACTTTTTTTGTATAAATAATTTATAGTTTCAAATTATAATTTTAATTATTTATAAAGTATAATTATATAAATATTATATCTTTTAAAAAAATTTATTCATTGAGAATAATTTTACATTGAAATTGGATATAAAATCATTTCAATCTTTTGAACTTTTCTCCTAAAAATCCCGTTTTCTCATCCCATCTATAGGATTAATTTTGAATTAATTTTTTACACTTCTATGGTTTGAATTTTTAAATTTATAATAATTATTTTTAATCATAATAATTACCAATTTCTATTAATTAAAACTTATTTTTTGACAAAAAATAATAGTGAAATCAATTAAAATTAACTACATCGATTAAGATAAAAATGTGTTTACGTAGTGTTAACCTTTAATATTATGTGGCCAAATGATCTAGGAAAATGTCCAAAAGACATTTTATGAAAATTATAATACATTATAACTAATTTTATTTAATTTTTTCACTATATAGGTAACATTATGTAAGGGATACCACTAAATAATGTTTACCTTTTTTATGTTTACTAGAATAGAACTCCCCCTCAACTATAAAAAGGTACTCACCCTTCCCACTTATTCACACATAGAAAGTCATTTGGATCAAAAAAACATGAAACAATAATCTCCAAAAATCAATAATTTAATCATATAATCCTAACTTTGGTAATAAATCAATCCATGGAATCCCTTTGGTGAAACCCAAATGGAGTTACCTAAAAAAGAGGTAACATTATTCAACGATCACTTTTGTTTTATTTATTTCTAAAATTACATTATTTTTTATTACATGATTATATAAAAACAAAAGTATCCTAAATATACTTATATGTAGTTATGTTAATGTTTTACTTACACCTTCACACACATCAATGAAATGGTATTTGAAATCATCATTCATGTGTACGACGGACTACTGCCTTGCGAACCGATGTCATTCGTTCATCCATTACCACATTTAGAGGTTGGTAAGAATGATGTAATCACTATTTTTATATGATATATATAAATATAATATTTATAATTTTATTATTATTATTATGTAATTGTTATATAAAACATTCATTCATGATTTCCATTTTTTAGAATATGATTCCATTGTTTGTGGACGTGTGGAATACCACCTCCTGAAAAGCAATATGATTCATTATGTATTTACATGAAATGTATTAAGGATGAATTTAATAACAATATATGATATAAATTAAATAGTTATGATAATATTTAAATAATTTTCTATCTGTAATTATAACACATCATTTTTGTTGTTTTCATTTAACACACTGAAAATGTGATAACGTCATTCGTGGATGTGTGGACTGCCTCCTCCTTAAAGTGATGTGATTTTTACATTTTCATAACAACATAAATAGAATGATATATGTTAGTATATATAATTAAATAAAATATTAGTTATTATATAATGGTAATTATTTAAAGATAAACTTCAATATCCTTTTTTCCATTATGTTTATTGATAAATGGGAACGTTACTCATGTGTTTGTACGACCTGTCATATCCAAGATCGTAAATTTGCCTCATTTTTCATATCCGTATTTGATATATGATTTCAAAAGTATAATTTATGTATATTTTTTGTAATTATTTCATGTTTATTATTCAATAAATTTTTAAAGAATGACCTCATTGACCATAGTCGACCTATCAAAGTCAGTTTTGACACATAAGGTGAATATGGTCAAACAATTCAACTTAAAAATTATTAAATATTTAATTTTTTATATCATGTTTATAATTCAAATAAAAGTAGTAATGAACTTAAATAGTGTAATCAAGAAATTAAATTATTAACATATGTTTATTATTCACGAAGATTGAGGACAAGCATGATAAATCAAACTCAAGGCAAGGGATTTCTTAACTCAATTTCCATTAATTAGGTTAAAATTCTATGTCACTATTTATGTTATATAAAGAATATGTTTGAAAATAAAATTATATTATTTTATAATTTATTTATAATGTTATTATATGTATTTATATTTTTTACACATAATTATTTAATTGATTCATTTTCACTCCAATGATTTGATCTTTCTAATGGATTTTCATCTCACTTTTTTCACCTATGAGATAACCATATTTAAAAATTAAATATTTTATTTGGTGTATATTCTTACCCTATTGATATATTATATCAAGAATTATATTATCTTCATAGTATTAGAATGTTTAATTTTCTGATTATTACTTTTATGGATTTCGATTCTCATGTTTCCACAGTTGCAATGGGTTTCATCTCAATTAACATTCCATTAAGAATTTATTATTGTTATGCACCGAGTTACTTTTATATAGTGTATATATTTCCATATGAATTTATATATAATGAGTTTCATTTATTTAATTATATTCAATGTTTCAATTGATGTTGTTCTTTCAAGGATCTCATGATTCAAAAGTTACTCAAGTAGTAAATGATTTTTTAACTCAATTTCCATTCATTAGGTTAAACTTCTATGTCATTGGTTATGTTATTCCAAGAATACGTATAAAATGATATTTGATTTCTTTAAAATTTATTTTTCATATTTACTGTCTGGATTTAGAATTTTCACACAATTACTTTATTGATTTATTTTCACGCTAATGATATAATATTTTAAGGGTTTTTTCTCGTCTCAATTTTATTTCTGTGAGATATATTCTGTATCCACATTTTTTGTTTCTGTGTTGTCTCTATAATTTAACGAAATGTATTTGATAAATATTATCCTTAAATATATGGTGTTTTTATATATACTTTTCATGATCTCTCTTTCATGGGCTTCACAATTTCAAATTTACCAAAACTGTAATGGATTTTTGCCCCAATTTTCCTTCTTTGAGACGTTTGTTATATTATACACCTATATTCTTATATGAGGTATGTACACTTCTCCATGAACATGATATATCATTAATATCCTTTTTATCATGATATTATAACTTTCATTTAATGTTATTACTTCATGGTGCTTATGAATCAAATATTTAAGATGATATGGGGAACTACGGATTGTTTAAATGTTATTTTCCCCATGAATGATTTTAAGGTTATCGTAATGGTGTTTAAATTCATCAACATAAAAAACCCTTGTTGTCACCTATCCTACACTACTGATATATTTATTGACACCATAATCATTATTTTATGGATTTATTAATATTGTTTCAAAGAGATTTTTAAGGAAGCCATATCTTTTCCAATAGAGAACCATGTTTCGAAGAGATTACTATGGAAGCCATTTATTTTCCATGGGTTAATCATGTTTGAATGACATTATTTGGGAAACCATTTCTTTACCATGGGCTAATCATTTTCTAAATTGATTTTTATGGAACCCTTTACTTTTCTATGGGTTTATTAGGTTATAAATGAATAATGATTGTTTCTCTGTGTTTTAGGATAAAAGTGTTATATTCTTGATATGGTACTTGAGAATTATACAGGACAGATGAGCCTAATATAGCTTAAATTAAAGATCTACCCCCACTATAGATCATATATGAGAATGATATAACTTATATGAAGGTTTGATCCCCATTATAGATCACAGAAATGGGTGACCCCAGTATAGCTTATATGAAGGTTAATCCCCATTATAGATATACGATGCATTGGGTAATGTTAATATTGGATGTTGGAAATATGGTTACTCCAATTAAAATAGTATTTAAAAGAGTTTTTAAAGGTTTTTATGAAATTTATGATCAATGTTTCCAAAAAGGAGTTTTAATTACTTATTATGAGTTTATAATGTTTATAATGGGAAAGATTGATATCACACAGATTTTAATTATTGATTCAGTTAAATATTTCCACTACCTTGTTTATATATATGGCGACCAATGTATTGATGGGTATGATTTCTTTTATGAATATCTTATTTAATTTTAGTATTTTATCATACCCTTATGCACTTTTATGGACATTGATGAAATTAAATTGTAAATGCTTATATTTTCCATTACCAAGAATCTAGGCTCACCCTTTTTATATTTACTTTTCCACAAGTTTTAAAGAATGATGTTGAAAATGTTATGTCTAGAAGGAATTCCATATAGATGATTATGATGTATTAATGTGAAAAATAAAATATTGGTTAAGTGAGAGAAATGATTATTTAAATTCATGTGAATTGTTCATGTAAGAGTTTTTTCAAATTTTTAAAAACTCAAAAACTCAAATATTTTATACAATGTAAGTGTTCCAAATTTTACTTTTGATTTGTAAAGGTTTAGATGAAAAATTTGGGTCAAAATTATCTACATCAAAGCCCGTAATGTAATGTTATATATTTTCTCATAGGAACCAAGACTATGGGTTCTAGGATATTATAATGAAACTTCTTAGGAAGTTCTTTAAGAAAAAATTCAATAAGAACAAGATTATACTGATTCTCTCATCAATAACTCATGCCATTTACAATTATAGTAAATATATGAATAATTTTGTTCACAATTTCATATTCTCTCATTTTAAATTCTTTATATTTAACTCTTAACATACCCAACTTAGTTCTAATATGTTTATCAGAACCAAGATGTGTAAATTAAAAAATATCCCAGATGTCATGTGTTGTTTTACATGATGAAACTTGACTATAAAAATTCATATTTTATTTTATAATATTATATATTCATCACCTTGTAATTAATTACATACTTTATAACATCATTTACAACTGAATTTTTAGGTTCATCTTTAGGCATCTTGTATAGTTTTTCAATGAGAATCTAATGATCAATTATTAGTTTCTTCCAGAAGGAATCCATTCAGGATTTACAATATCCTTAATCAGTACCATACAAAAGAGGTGATTTTTTATTTTTCGATTAAAAATTATAACTTGTTCCTTTCAAATTAAACAATATATTTTACACTTGATGGTTAAGTCAAAAAATGATCAGGAAAAATAAATAATATATACAAATTAATGCAGGGTTCAATCTATGATATCAATTGTTGGTCTAGAGGAAAGATGAAAAAATTTCCAATAAGGGGGTTGAATTATCCTTTTAAAATTATTTTAATGAAACATTAAATCATAGTTAATAAAAATTAGTACAACATAAAATAAAATGAAAATGAAAACATGATATTTTTATAGTGGTTTGGATCTAAATGATCCAAATCCACTCTTTAAACTTATCATGAACTAAGTGTGATGAAACCTACTATAATCAATACAATGGAATTTTAGAATTAACTTTTCCCAAATGGAGTCATACCCTTATTACAAATAATTCTTCACATGGATTCTTAAACCTAATAGTTCTTTCATTTTTAACCCATGGAGGGAAAACTAGAACAATTTTCCTTTTCCCCTAAAGGTACGACCCAAAACCATGACTTTTATTTTTGATTAACAAACCAAAATCTTAACTTTTAATGTATATTAAAACCCTTTAAAATCATGAAAATTTAATAATAATATGAGTATTTATAACCAAATAAACAGATGTACAGTTCTAGTTACAAATTTTCAAGATAATATTGAAATATACTAAAGAAAATGTTTAAATTATGTTTAGATTAATTGAGTGCAGTAGTTGAGCTCAAGAAAAATACAGGTCTTTTATAGTTTAATAATATCTTAAAACTCAGAGTTTATCTTTTCACAAATTCATTAAAATATGATGATTGTTATAAATTTTATTTTCTAAATGAAATAATAATGCATGAATCTTTAACAAAATACTTCAAATTTTTACACGCTTTTCTCCTAGATGTTATTATATTTGTATATCATTTATTAATGAAAAATATTTATGAAATATCACATTATTATTCTAAAAAATTAAACAACCACATAATGGAACACAATAGAACTATTAATTCAATAGTAAATAATAATAATTAATATACTTGGAATGTTTCCTGATAATAAATGAGGAAAACTATTTATATACCATCCAATATGAATTTTAAAATTTCATGTTATATAATTTCTACATGAATATCCATCCATGCTTAATCACATGATAATATCATTAAAATACTCATAAAAATGTAAAACATGTATTCATGGATTCTATGATATTAATAAGTATTTATAGAACAATGAAAATGCTTATTATATCAATACTAATCTTGCAGGAAATTGAAAAATGAAATATTATACCAAACATAGTATTTTTATATGTTTCTATAGAAACAAAAAGAACCAAATAATAGAATTTAATATAGGGTATTTATTTAGCTAAATCATGTAGGTGAATAATTTAGGTGAATCATGTAGGTTTATCACGTAGGTGAATCATGTAGGTGAGTCTGACAGGTATTTTTGGAATGTGAATGGAGGTAGCTAATTTACATACGAAAATTCACATGACCATTTATCAATATATATCTAATATTAACATGGGATATATATTTCAAGTATCATTATATCCACATATCCATTTCTCATGAATTAAAATCACTCACATATACAAAAATTACATATCCAAAATTTTAAATCTATAGAAAACATGACATAAACAATTTATGACTTAAAAAAGTCCTTCAAAATGGTAGAGTCATCTATTTTTCCAATTTAATTATATTTATATAATTCAATAGTATTTATATATAATAAATAATAACCTTTATTTTAAATATATATCTAACATTATAATCAAAATATATAAGAAAATTAGCTCTGGAAAACTGTAGATTTCATAAAGAAAACCTATAGTGACTTCTAACCCAATTTGAGACATGATGAAGACTAATTTAGAATATTTTGTCTTCTAATTAAGTGTAATTTTTGTTTCATTACAAATAATTAATAATCACAAAATTTGGATTTCTATATCCTATGTTATGGTAAAAATAGAAAATTTACCCGATTTTGGAAAATCTACTATGTTGTGAAAAGTAAATTGACTATGTGGGAGAATTGTCTATGTGAATCCACTACGTGGCATAATTGGCTTTTTTGTGAATATTAAAAAACACATAAATATAAAATTTAAAGGTATTATATAACTTATTTTTCCTAGTAACACCATATGAATCTTTTAAAACATGTTATGACCAATTAAAATATGATATTTTTTGATATTTTAAGAAAATAAATATTATTATATAATCAATTTTAATAATACTGTACTTAAAAAATAACATAACATATCGAGTCTCTAAAAGGAAATAAAAATATATATATTCACAATTAAAAAAACATTATATGGTTCAAGGATCCACTCAACATGAATATTTACTATAACAATCCTCATTTATGGGTCTATGTTTGAGGTTCTCTAATTCTTGAACAATGAGTGAATTGATTACCGTTGTTATGGGATATATAGTGAAACCTAGATCTACTCTCTTAGGTCTATATGTGAATTATATTTGAAACTCAACCTATATCAAAAATAAGATAATTCCATATCACATTATGTTCAAATCTAGGATACCCATGTCTATGTCGTATGATGTTACACCACATAATACTTGAACCCTTATCGAATGATGAAAAACTTCATGGAATTAGAGTCTATGTCACATGAAATTAATTTTAATGATATTTTATCTATCTTATAAGACCATACAATTATTTTAGTGGTTTATTTAAGTGACCCAATTTTCCTATATGAGAGTTACATCCATGTAAGGGTACCTGAAAGAGGGTTGTTCTCCAATCCAACATTAAAATAAATTTCATTTCTCAATATTATATCCTAATTCTTAGATCTTACCTTACAAAATAATAAATATGCATGGATTTATTCATATATCTATAAGATATATGTCAATTCACGAATCATTTATATGTGTATCAGTTGAAATATTGAAACAAACCCCTACTTCAACCTAGTGTTTTTGACTTCAATAATTATGAGTATCCCTCCACTTATTCAACACTCAGACAAAGAAAAATTAATTTTTTTGTGGTCCAGATCATTGAGTCCTTTTTGTATGATGTCAAAATGAATTACACCTAAACCCATGTCGTGTGATGTTAAAATTCATAACACCTAAGTTCGTATCACATTACATTAAACTACTTTATATATGTTTGAGCCTACATGACTTTATAATACAGATGGTAATTCATGAAAAACTATTTTTAAGTGCATCATGTGTTTCAATTATAAATAATTATATTATTCTATATTAATAAATGAATAAAATTATATATATATATTTATATTAAATCTAACTATATGAATTTATATTCATATAATTATAATTACTAGTAATTGAGTTAATGGAAGATCATCATAACCTTAAAATATTAATTTCATGAAAACCCATTTTCATCCCATTTTTTAGTTATTTTTTAAATTAATTTCCACCATTTATTGGATTTTAATTTGATTAAATAGTTTCCAAATTTTTAACATCCATTTACAAATTTAGTAAATTGGGCATTTTTATTTTTGGTCATTATGAATAGTAATCATGGTAAAAATTGGTTACCGTAGTTAAAGTTAAAACAATTTTAATGGGGTCAATCTCAAAGGAAAATGGTTAATATGGCCTTAAAAATTATATAAATCCTATTGTATAGAGGTATTTAGACCCTAAAATATCTAAAATTATAAATAGGGTCAAGTTTTATCCACTTTTCCATGAAATTGACTTAATAATATTTTAAAACACTAAAAAATTATAAGTGTGTCACTCTCCTTATTTATAAAAGTGCAACACTATCCCTCACTTATTCACACATCTTAAGCCATTTGTATTAGAAATTTTTTTCCATATTCACTCCAAAAAATCCTTTGAAACTTATATAGATTATGTTATTCTATAAAGAACAACCCTACAGTCCGTAAAAAGATATCAAAAAGATTTTTTTAAAAGAATAGGTAACCATATTAACAGAAAACTTTTTTCTTATTATTTTGAAACCATAAAATATAAAATATAAATTAAAATATAATAAAAAATTTATCCAAGATATAATAATATCTAATTCTTTTTATGGAATAATATTTTGCAATCTCCTTATCCCTGGGAAGAAAAATAATTTCACATGTGTACGGTGGACTTCTATCTCATGAACCGATGTGATTTCTTTCCCATCACCGCCTCACATAGTTGGTTATAACGATGGAAATAAGGAATATATTTGATATTTATAAAATAATAATGATTATATAAAGGCAATATATCATATAATTCATTACCCTTCTAGTCATTAAGAATTGATTAAGTCTTTCTTGTGTACACAAGTACTACCTCAACCACAAAGCGATGCGATTCATTTTTTATGTCTTATTTTTCATAATTATTCTAAATATGTATATAATTTATATGTATTATATTTAAAACATGATTAAAATTTTGGATAATATATAACAATTATCAACACACAAGTACCATAATAGCCGAATCAGAAGATACATAAAAAAATAGTTAAACCCAAAACAATGGTGATAATGAAAGTTTGATTACAAAGAGGTGATAAGATGTAATAAGTGAATAATATATGATATTATAGTTATTTAAATGGTTCTTTTATATATTTCTTAAAAATATAAATTTATTATACAAAAGTTTAAATAATTCTAAACTATGTGGAAGCGCAAGGCTATGGATTTCCTCTCAATTTCCACTTCCTTGAGACATATTTGGTATTGAGAAACTATTTTATTTTATATGGGTTATATATAAACCCTTTTAAGTGTATAAAATTATTCTATATTTATTTATGGTAATTAATATTTCAATTCACATTTACACTTTCATGTGGTTGTAATTTAAAAGTTACTAAAGATGAAGGAATCTATTTTAGAATAATTTTTTTAGGAGTACTTATATGAAGTAATAAAATAATATATACTTTATAAAATACATATATTTTATTAACCTCTCTATATTTAAAGAGTTTAGATATTCTATTCCAACATTTTATCTCTTTTAATTTGAAAAAAAATTAAAAAAAAATTAAATGAAAACATTATTTCATTATCTTTTGATCATGTATATTTTTATTCTATGTCCATATTTTTTAAAATTATTGTACAGAAGTCTATTTTATTTAGTCAATTTATATATTAAATATGTTTTATATTTCCTTTGAATTTTATAAGGATTTAAATTAATCTTTATAATTTTTTCTAAAATGTTATTTTTTGATTTTTTTACAAAATTTGAAAAGGACGGTTTCTTTTTAATATATTTGATGTTAATAGATATTCACACCTCTATAAATATTTTATAACATTTATATTATTTTATAGGTTTTAAATGGGTATATCAAAGAAATTATTTAATGAAAATTATTTTAAAATCATCACTTACATTTTCTTATATTCTATAAAAGAAATTAATTTATTATAAAACTTATATTTATAATAAATCAGTAGTTATATTTTATAAATTTAGAGATCATTAAAATTATATTAAAACATTCACTTTGTTTTGGTAATAATTAATAGATAATTATATTTCTATTCCATATCTATACATTATATATCATGTATATAATAATTTCCTAAAACATATACCATTCCTATATATGGTGTTTTGTAATTAAAATAATATGATTGACTAGAGAAATATTGATATCTGGTATTCTTTACTCAATACATATATTTGTTGATAAAGAATATTATTTTTTAATTCAATTTTTCATTTAATATATGGAAAATTAATTTGAAAAGAATTTATGGGTGGATCCTTATTATAGATATCTCCATGATGAATCATTTGGTCTTATGAGACAAACTAGTTAGATAGACTTATTAAATGGGTTCTGTTGTGTACCTACCCAAAATTGAAATATATTGTTAGAATGCATTGATCAAGACATCTGGCATTTTTAATTTTCTTCACTGAGAATTTATTTATTATTATCCATGATATTAGTATAATGACATTATACATTAATGCATTTCAAGCTAAATTTATTGATAAAATTGAATGTTTTTTCAATCATTTACATTTACAAATTGATTATAACTTATCTACTCAGGATAGTTTCCAATGATATCTACAATTTTATTAAAACATTACTGATAATTTTATCTCACCCTTATTTTGAATTACTTTCCCAATGATATGAAGAAGGAATCCATGACTTAGTTTCAAAGATGAAAAATATTTACTTTTACTATGTTTTATATTATTTTTCAATTTAAAATAGAATCATATATTTATCTGGATCTTCATGACTACTATACTGATTGATACATGGTGATGTGTTCTATTGTATTTTAGGATAATTTAATGAATTAGACACCACATATTAGTTACTGGTTTTGGGGTATTTATAGTTTATATTATTGCTTATTTAGTAGAAACCTTGAGAAATATATTTAGTAAAACATTGATTAGAGAACCCTACCATATGATAGAAATTGATTATAATATTAAGTATAGAATTATATCAGAATGTTTTTTTACATTTGGAATTGTGTGTCATTACTAAAAAATACATCCCTTTCTGAATAAAAAAGTGTATTTATTTTTAGCATAGATTTATCTTGGGGAAATAAACCCAAAAAGAGTTGGTCGATTATATATCAACCATCATTCTAGTACATGATTAATGGGCCCTTACCATGCACCTAGTTTGACGCTATTAGGGGATATGTTTGGGTTAATTTATATTTTTCTTCAAACCAATATGAATGATTTGAAAATATTTTTATTATTTGAGGATATTGAAAAATAAACCCAGTTTGGGATTTTAATATTATCCATGAATTAATTTTTAATTTATATAAAGTGTTTAACCAATTATATATTTTGATTTAAATTTCATAATATTTTAAGAAAATTTTGTTCATGATATTGTTTATAAATGGTTCCATAAAGAAATAATATTATCAATAGTCATGAAAAATATGGACATTTCAATAATGAGAAAAGAAAATAGTAATGGTGTTGTAGTTGGGAATATCCCAACTATATTTGAATATATAACCTGAAATATGAATAATAACCTCACACATATGGAATTAAATGATGTTCCATGACATGATACACCTATATTGGACCATTTCATGTTATATAATCCTTTTTATTTTAGTGTAACTAATAATCTAGTTATAGATGAGCTATATATTAAGTCCCCTAAAATGATATTTGTGGAATTAGGATGCAATAAAAGGGAAAAGGTTATATTGAAAATATATTTTATTAAAGGTTATTCCAATCAATGATATCCATTCATATAGAATACATGAGATAAATAACTAATAAATCATTTGGAATGAAGAGCATTTAAAGTAACATTCTAAATTAAATATTTAGCTTATGAGAAAAAAGTAAAATGAAGAGAAAGATTCTCAATTTTTAAAAAAAGGAAGTGGAAAGTGTTTTAGATTATGAATCCACCTTTACAAGACTATCATGTTTTCCAATAGATTACTTATGTAATATTGATGTAAAATTGACCAATTCTATGAATAGTTAAAGAAAAGAGTTTTAAGAACCCCAGTTTCTCAATTATTTTCATCATATGATGAAATAATATTATGTGCCATAAAAAATGAGAATGATGTTTCTAGATTATATATCTTAAAGGGAAATCTAGATAAGAAGGGGTCAACAGAATAAAATAAAAAATGGAATTAATCAATGAATTAGAAGGCAACAAATCAATTTTGATCAGGTGAAAATTATATAAAGAGTGTTCCTATAAAATGTTTTAAGGAAATGGGAGTTTGTTATAAGTTTGACGATAAGGGTCATCTGGATAATGAATTATAGGGAAAGAAAGAAACTACTTTTATCTAGTACATCAATTATATAAAATTTTAAATTTCTTTAATCAATGTCCCATTCATCAAGGGAACTTACCGGGAAAGAGTATGAGGGGAGATGACAATTTATATGGGATCTCTACAACAGAGTTTGAAGTTCATAATGATTTGGTTAGAATTACTTTAATAATAACCTCAAATCTAGATAAATATTTATCTGATTCTATATCTTAATAGACATATATATCTTTTATGTTTGATATGAAAATTAGATATTTCCTTATCACCTTAAAAAGGGAGTTGTTAGTCAATACTCTGAGTATAAATATCACTTCATCAAGGATGTGTCTTTCAATTACCCTTATGATACATCTATGTATGAAAATTTTAGACTTAATTATTACTACTATAGTTGAATTTGATATAATAATTGGTTTGGAATAGATTTCAAAATATAATGCAAAAATTTATTTCTAATAGAAGAAAACTATGATTTGTGTTAAAGATAGAAAATTAGTTGTCTTTAGAGGGAAGATTGCATCATTTGGGTAACGTAAATATCCACTTTTAAAAGTTTTTATAAATGATATTCTTGGGGAAGAAAAGAAAAAACAATCTTGAAATGAGATTGGAATTCTTTAAATTTTAGGAAGTATCTATTATATAGGAATTCATTTATGTATTTCCCATGACATAACCTTGAAAACCACTAGATCAAGAATAATAGTTTTATATTTATTTAATCCCTGATAGAAGACCTATATTAAAGAATCCCTATAGAATTTACATTGTGTAATTAGTAGAGATAAAGAATAAAATATATGAATTATGTGATAATTTATTCATACACCCAAGAATTTCACCTTGAAAATCCCCTATTTTTTCCTTAAGAAGAATGATAAAGCTATAGGGATGTGCATTAATTATAGGGGAATAAATGTAGTTCATAAAATGAAAAGGTATTTTATGACTCACATTGATTACTTATTAATTAAAATTCAAGTAGATAAATATTTTCAAATGATTGAAATTTATTCTTGGTATCATTAATTTTGAGTAATAAAGAAGATATTCAAAATAAATAATTTTTTTATGAGTTATATACATTATACGTTTAACATAATTACTTTTTTATTTAATAATTAACCATTTTATTATTATGGATACGATGAATAAATTATTCATGGAATACATTGATAATTTTTTACGGTTTTTATAAATGATATCTCGGTGTACATTAAATGCTACGAGGACCTTGAGAAAAACTTGTGAATCATTCATGATAATGTTAGTGAAAACCTTTATATGGGAAATTTATAATTTTTAATTTATAGATCTAAAAAAGATCCTTTTCTTGTCACTATTGTCCCCAATGGTGAAATATTATTTTTTCCTATGAAGATAAAGGTAATCAGATCATTTTACACACCAATGAACATAACTATGGTATGTAGTTTCATTGGTTTTATAGGTTATTATCAGCAATTGTTTTTAAGAAAAATCATAGTTTGATTACTCATTGACCAAGATTACATGGAAAGTAGTAATGTTGATGTAAAACATTAATATAAATAATGTTTTGAATAATTTAATATGTCATTTTTCAATCAATGATACTGGATCAACCATTAGGATATGATGTATTTGTGTTCTATAGTGTTTCATCGAAGAAGGGACATGGATGTTTCCCTGTAAAGGATGATAAATTTATATAATTTGAGTCAAGGTATTTAAAGAATCATGAAAAGAACTATCCAATCAACAATCTTGAGTCAGTAGCTATACTATTAACATTAAAGATATGCAGTGATTATCTCTGTAGAAAAATATGTGAGATATAAACATATTATAAGAGTCTAAAATGAATCTTTTCATAAAAAGAGTACAATATAAAGATAATTGTGATGGCTCAAGATACTCAAGGATTATGATTTTATCAATAAAATACCTCCCAAGAATGAAAATAATGTTCTAGAGGCATTTTGTATGAACAATCATGGAGTCCCAACCAAAATGATGATTGATATGAATCTTATGATCATGGATTTAGTAATAATGGTTTCATAAATTATTAAGGATGGGAAAACATCACCACTTTTTATATGATTTAAAAAATATATTTGTTGGAAAAGATAAAAAATTCTCATCCTAGTGATAGGAATTTATAATATAACATCAATACAAAGAATGGTGGGAAATTGGGAATCTTCATTTATTAAGATGGTGTTATGAAATTTCGAAAGAGACTACATGTTCCATCTATACCTAATCTAAAATGTGAATTATTATATGAAACTCATAGATCAAATTTATATATACACCATGGTAGAACCAGTATAAATAGTGTTTTGAAGTAATATTTTTGGTGGTTTAATATGATGTGGGAAATTTTATTTATGTGTCAAGATTCTTTGGTTTTCAATAGGTGATGGATAAAAGACAACATCCTTTAAGAGTTATAAAACCCATACCTATTCCAATGTGAAAATGGGATGGAAATAATATGTAATTTTTTACTATATTTACATAGAATACCGTGAAGAATGTGTCTATATGGGTTTCCGTTGATTAATTTACCAAATCCACACATTTCCTCACTATAAGAGAAGACATACCTCACGAGCACCTAACACAGATCTATATTAATGATTTTTTAATATTTAATTGTGTACCAATTTTAATTGTGTATAATCATGATTCATGATTTTAATTTAAATTATAGAAATTCCTTTTTAAGTCTCTTGATACAAAACATCATTTTAGCACTGATAATCATCCTCTAATGGATAGACTGACTCAAAGGATTATACAAATTTTAGAAGACGTGTTGATGCCACAATCACAAACATTTGAAGGTATATGGGATCAATATTTAACTTTTTTGGATATTTCAAATATCAATATCATCTATTAACGTATTTAAATGGTTCCATATTAAGAATTATATGGAAAGAGATTCAAAACTATAACTGTTTCCAATAAAGTTAGAGAACAGAATCTTGTTGACCTAGAACATGTTGAGGAAAAATGATGAATGTAAATACTATTGAGACCCTTATTAAATCATCTCAAAGTATAATAAGGTGATATGATGGTAATATATGGAATGTTGTTTAACTTCATGTAGAAGAATATATTCTCTTGAAATTATCTCCATAGGAGGGTGTTATAATTTTTGGTAAGAAGGAAAAACAAAACTCATGGTTCATGAGACCTTTTGAAATTATGGAATAAATCTGAGATGTGGATTATCATTTTTTAATGACACCAAGACTCTATAAAGTACACCATTTAATTCTTATATAATTATTAAAGAATTATATTCCAAACCTAATGAATGTGATCATCTCTTAAGAAATATAATTAGAAGTATATTTATCTTACTCACAAGAGCCAGTCCAGAATAATGACACTGGAGAACAAGTTCAATAGAGTCAGAAAACTATAAGAGTAAAATTATAATATATAAATCATAAAATATATAAATTAACATGGTAACCTGAGGATATTATGATGAAGATCCACCCACATTTTTTTAGAATGTAATATCTATCAAAATTTCAATGAGGAAAATTTTTAAGTAGGTAATAATGTATCACCAACATTAAATTATAGTAAGTGAACATTTTATTTAATGAATTGGTATTAAAATACATATTTTAATATTATATGAAATAGAAATTATAATTTTATAGGAAGAATATTTATTTTGAACCTAATATGTCAAAATAATCCTAGAATGTGTTGTTTTGAAATTTACCCATAGAAATAATATTTTTTGTAAAATTGAAAGAGTAGTATTTAAATATATATAATTTTATTTATAATAGTTACTTCTAATATTTATTATTAAGATTTTATTTATTGAAACTTTTTATAAATAATTATAATATCATTTGAAGGTAAAAGAGATATTTTTCAGAAAACTATTATTTATGAGAATAATTTTATTTAATTTTATTTAATTAAAATAATATCTAATAAATAATAATTAAAATTAAATTTATATATTATATAAATAACTATATGAGTTTAAATTCATATAATGATTATTTATTGTTATATATATAGTGTATGATCATTTCATGCTTAAAAAAACTATTCTCATGAAAAACAATATTTCATCACATTTTGAAGGTTTATTTTAAAATTATTATATTTCTATTATATGAGTGGAACATGAAAATATGGTTTCAATATTTCAAATTATAATTTCAATTTTTTTTAAATAGTTCATTTTCAATTTATTTTCATTATTAATAGTAAAAACTTTAAAAAGTCGTTAACACGGTTAGGATTAAAATTAGTTTACCCGGGGTTAATCTTAAAAGATAAGGGTTAAAATGGCCTTAAAACTTGTTAAAATACTATTATATGAATATATTTAGACCCTATATTAGCTTAACTTCTACATTGAATCATTTTGAGGGCATTATTCCAAAAATGTGACATAGTAATAATTTTAAACATTGAAAAACTACGCATGTTCCACTATGTTGCCTTATAAATGGGTTCATTCTACACTAAATTATTAACATTTTTAAGCCATTTTGGTTAGAAAAACTTTCAATAATATATCTTGTTCATCATTTTACATCATCTATAGGTTGTCTTATTCCCAAAGTAAAAATCTGGGGTAATTAAGTGAAGATCTAAAGGTGTTCTTTCAATGAAGAGGTAATCATCTTTACCAAACACTTTAAATTTTATTATTCTCATACCACCTTAAATTATATTCTAAAAATTAATATTTAATATTAAATTTATACACCATATAATTAAATTTGACTATATTATGTAATAACACTTATCGATCTCCTTCTCTATCATAAAGGAAACCAAACCATCACTCGTGTGTATAAAAAAATACAGCCTGACAAAATGATGTAATTTTTTTCCATCACTGCCTCACATGGACAGTAATAATGAAGAAACTAATGAATATATAATATATTTAAGATATAATAATAAGTATTTAAATTTGTTAAATCATCTACTCTAATACCATTCAACCCATCAAGTAATGATAGTGTTGCTTGTGCATACATGTGGACTACAACCTCCACGAAGAGACGTGATTAATTTTTCATATACGCTTTTAAAAAAATATTATAAATATTTATATAATGATTATGAATGTTTTTTATATAATGATTAATATTATAGAGATTATATAACCATTATTTATAAAAAATAATCATAATTTTTGAATCGATACCTGAATAAACAGTGAGGCATTTAACACCAGAATCGATAGTAATAAGAAATAATTGATAGAAAACAAGTGGTAAAATGTTATAAGTGGATCATATATGATATTATAGATATGTATATGGTTTTTTATTTAATTATAATAAGTATAATGTTTTTACAAATGAGGTTAACGAACATTCAACTATGTGGAAGCATGAAGTAAGAGATTCCATCTCAATTTCCACTCCATTGATACATATTTGGTATTATAAACCTATTTTACTTTATATAGTGTATATAATTCAACATTTATGTGTATAAAATTAATTTTTAATTTATAATGGTATTTAAATTTTAAATTAAATTTTATTCTTTCATGGGTTACAATTTAAGTGTTACTAAAGAGGTAATAATTTATTTTTCAATCCCACCTTATTTGGGATTGCTTTCATATTCATTAAAAAATATTAAGATTTATCCTTTATAAAATCCATATATTTTATTATACTCAAGATATTTAACAACATTCTATGATTTAGTCCAACTTTTCCTCTCTTTTAAATTTTAATGGAGTAAATAATTTTTTAAAAGAAAATATAATCTTATTTCCCTTTTGATTTAGTATGTGTTTCTAATATGTCCATATTTTTTTAGAATTAATTTTCAAAAGACATTTTTATTTTATAAAATGTTTTATTATAAAAAATTTATGTTATACTTCACTTTTAAAAGGATTTAAAAAATATTTATAATGTATTCAAAAAGGATAATTTTAACTCTATTCAAAAAAATTTAAAAGGAATGATTATTTCTAAAGTATATGGGGTCAATGCAATTTCTCTCAGCGATAACCATTTTATTTTGTTTAGGTTCTTCAAAAAGCTTTTAAAAGTTTTACAAAAAAATCCTTTATGTAAACTTATTTTAAATACGTCAAAACCATTTTATTCTATTCTTCAATAGAAATAGTTTTATTACAAACCCTATATTTTTGAGTAATCGATAAGTGTATTTTATAAAAATTTTGGTCATTAAATTTATCTTAAAACATTAAATTATGTATTATCATCATTAATAATTAATTAAATCTCACTTCTATATCCATATTATTTGTATCGTTGATATTTTTATTTCTTAAACCATTTACCATTTCAAAAAACAACATTTTTCTATGAAAATTATTTGTTTTAATATGGAAATTTTGAATTCCCATATTATTTACACAATGTAGTTATTTGTTGTAAGAAATATTGTCCATTAATTAAATTAATCATTCAATATATGAGGCATGCATTAGACATGATATTATTGATGGGGCTTAGTTATAGATTATCCCTTAGTCTCGTGATGCAAAATAGTTGGATAACCATATTAAATATATTTTTTGTATACCTACCCATACATGAAAATATAATTTCATAAGGCCTTGATCAGGATGTCTGATATTATGTATTTCATTTATCAATAATTTTTTTTATTATCTATTAGTTTATTATGTTGAAATTTTCCATATATTCATTTCAAGACCTTTTTAGAGATTAAATGGTATGGGTTTTCAGTTATTTACCATGAAGTATTGATTATTCAATATTTACTACAGATAGCTTTAGTTGTATGAAATAATTACTGAGCATTTAAGATTACCCTCATTTTTTCCTTTCCATAGGATATAATGATAGAATTTATGATTGATTTTCTAGGATGCTGAATATTTTCTTTTACTATTTTATATATTTTATTTATAATATAAAATAGGAATCGTATTTGTATATATTTTTTCAACACTAATAAACTGAGAAATCCTTGGTGATGTAATCCATTATATTTTATGCCAATGTAATAAGGTAGACACTGACTTTGGATACTAGAGTAAATATTGTTATAATCCTTTTGACATACATTCCCGACTTTATCATCAATGATTTAAGCTTCTTGAGTTATAATTGACCTAATTCATAAAATATCCATTCAAGGAGATTTAATAGCAATAATATTACAACTTTTTCTCATTATAACCATTGTCATGTTAAGGACATTACATCTCATTCTTGAACCTTTTATTAGACATCATCACTTATCCTTAAAAATAATGACATAATGGTTCGAGATTCATGACCATAAACTAAATTTCCCATTATGGTATATCCTATCCATAACATTGGGACTTTTATATATGTTTGGTTCTCATGTAAACCATGATAGATAGACTATCCTACATGTGTGTCCAAGTTAATTATACCGTAATATAAAGGACCTAAAGTCTAAAAATTATGGATTGAAACTATGTAAAACATCCCTTGAGGATATCAAAATTAGTGACTTTTGGAGCCCCATATGCATAGGAATTTATCCTCTTGTTTTTCTAGAAAGAACACAATATCTTAAGGTTAAATCTATCTATCCATAAAACACCAACTACATTTGTGTAACTATAATGTCCTAAAAATTCCAGAGGAAAGATACATTGAAATCAATAGGCCGAAAAATTATAAGGTCATTCCTTAGAAACGTCAATCACACACTCTCTAAATATGTATCTCACATGATTTGGGAAGAATTGTGAAGCCAAAATTTAAAAGTAAAAATACATTTTAGGATGAAAACACACAAAGGGAATCCTATGAAAAATCCAATTCTATATCCTCTAAGTCTCCCAAATATAACAATTAAAAAACGAAGGAAAATATAATAAAATATTCAATGTTGGTGTGGTTTATAATATAATGATAATATAAATCAAGTTGTGCTCTCTCAGCCCCATGAACTAGGATCAATTTTAGGCATCCTCCAGGTTACAGAACCCTCTTAAATATTACAATCATCCTTCCAAATTTTTCCATTGCGACCCTCCTGAAATCGAGTTGAACTACGTCATCAAAATAGACAAAATAGAGTATACAATGATGGTATTTCTTACTTTATCTACCTATGAGCCATGGTTAGGTAAAAATAATCCATATTAAACCACTCTAGTGCATATTTATTCAATTTATACCTATATATATTTATAACCATTCCTTATAGGAAATCATACAAATAGAATAACTTCAGTGCGTGGTGATGTAATTTCTACCTATATTTATTCTTGAACCATACCTCTAAGAAAACTACACTAACTCATGTGTTTATAAAATTATAAGTGGACTTTTTCATTCTAGTTTAGTGGTTGTGGGGTTCCACGTTATCTGGATATTAAAATTTTAATGCCATCAAATCTAACATGGGACATAAAAAAATTTATGTAGCAGTAAAATACATTTGAAAAATTATTGAGGAATTAATATATTTCATCCATTAATCATAAAAACCAGTTAAGAACATCCACAACCTAGAAACTTTATATGGACGTTATTAGAGGGGGCGCGAATGTCACAAGATAAATTTGAAATAATCCTAAATACTATCAATTCATTGATGAATCTGATTAATATAGTCTCTAAGTTCATCCAACATGATAGATTCTTCTTCTCCTAATAGAATTGGAATTTCAGCTATTGTATTGTCATGTTCCATTTAATTATCTACATCCTCCGCTTGATATTGGTGTTCCTCAATTTTATTTTCCATTGTTTCAATATTTTATTAAATGTAAGTTAATTGTTGGAGAATCTGGTCTGTTGAAACTCATCCTTACATAAGGTGATTCTACTGAATCACTATTATAGCCACAAACTGTAATGTTTTTTGGATTACAATAGCTTTGAGGCTCATATCAAATACTGATGTATCAATTTTGGGAATCCCCAATGATAATTATTTTTCAGGATCTCAAGTATGAATATTTTTCTTCACTTCATCATGAATGTCTTGGTAATCTTAGATATCATTCCCGAGAGTTTTGAACATGCAATTAAATTTAGGATGATTCATTGGTATTTCAACCAAAGTAATATGATAAATGAGCATTTGGATGGTCTTACATAGGAACAAATGTGTGATTAGATGAGAATCAAGGATCACCTGGTTAGACTCAACATCAATATCTAGAGTTGGAATGTCCTCTATAACTAGATAATCCTGATAGGATATGGCATCATAGTTAAATGAAATATGAAACACTAGTTATTCATGCTCTCCCACCATAATAATTTTTTCCTGACAATTGGTGGTTGGATTCAGGGATCTCTTCAACTGATAAGGAAGTTCACTAATTAAAACATGATAGAATCATTATTTAAAGGAGATGAAAATACATAAGGATTGAGAAGTTTGGATCATCCCCTTTTCATATGGTTATTTCATCATCATCATCTTCTTCTAACAATGATTCACTAAAAGTTTTCATAGGGTTTTCTTCAAGGAAGATTTAATTCCCTAATGAATCCACCAATCCAAATTTAATTCCTTATATCTAGGATTGATAAATGTTTCCAAACATGGATGAAAAATTAATGATTAATATCATGATATAAATCTATGTTTCCAATTTTAAGGGAGTATACCTTCATTTAGAAGCATTCCCTAGTTGGTAACTGTGTTCCAAATAAGACAACCAAAACATAAATCCCCAATACAGCTTCTATAGTCATTGAAGGTTTAGGTGAAATTGAAAACGAGTCCCATTTTTTTGAAATATATATAGCCTATCTATCTTCATGAGAAAATATCCCACATGCACCATCTCCACAAGGTTCCTTATTGAAGGATTATGGCCTATGTCTACTTTGGGAATAAGCACCTCCTTGAGAAGAATTCTCAAAGTGTTTTATGTTATTCTCAAATCCATGAGACTACCTGAGATGGATTATACAATTAAAATTAATAGAAAATAATTGAATTGTCTATATGGGATATTTAATTTGATTTCCTTTGGGAAATGATAGTCACTATACTAGTAGAAGAACATCTAAAGATGTGTTTTGAAGCCTGTGATGTTTTTGTGATTTTGTAAAAATTACCAGACTCTATATGGATAAATAGTTATCATGGAGAAATATAAAATGACTTGAGAAATGAGTGAACAAATATAATCACTCATATAACCTAAAATAATATCGGTCTTCTATTCATGTGCCTACTTATATGTTCTAGCACTCTTTGTGGATAGCTCCAAAAGAAGGATCACCAACATTAGCACTGAAATCATTGTAACATTAGAGACAATTTCCTCAATCATTTTGCATACATTTACAGATCATTCTACCCCATTGTGGAAATTATTTCATCCTAAAAACCCATCAACATGACTTTAATAGGGAACTCTAGATAAGGGATATATAATCATTCCTATTTGGTATCTAGAATGATTAATGAATCCCTCTAATGAATAGAGGGATGGATCACAATGAATGTGAAGTAAATGATATGTCTTAACTCTTCTTATTATATCTAGATCCTTTAATATTATTTATTCAGTCCCTCTTGGGGCCTCTTAACCATAATAAATCACATTACTTAGTGATCTCTACCTTTTATTTGAATGGATGATGAAAAAATGGTCTGAAATATGGTTGTTTAATTCATTAGGATGGTTTACCTAAGATATATTATTATGAGAAAATATAAACCCAATTTATATGATGTTCCAATTTATTATAAAGATAATCCCATACCACCTAGAAGAAATAAATAATATATATAAATTCCATTATCTCCAAACCACTAGATAGGTTTCATCACCAAAAATAGATAGCTGGAGAGTCGACATTTTCTTTGGAGTACCCTGATTATCAAGGGGGGAGAAAATGTATGTCTCTCCCACTTCATTGGCTATTATTGTCCCACTTATTTGGAATAAAAATACAATAGGTCTTCCTTTGAACATATTATCCTCTATACATCTTCACTAATGTAGTCCACTCTACCATTTCTAGCCTCTATGCTATCGTCCTCTCAGTGACTATCAACCACTTCAATAGTTGCCTCTCAGTGGATATCGACCTCTCCCCTGTAGGACTCTCTACTACTACCGTCTATTCATATAGTCCCTTAGTATAGGATATTTTTCATCCTTTGGGTTATAGATTTTTCTTAGATATCTTACCTTCGGGATAATATCTTATATAATATTATGAATAATATATCACAAGCCTAACATCAACCTCATTATATTGTTGGATAACTCGAACACTCATCTCCTCCCATGTGAGAGTTCAAAACATTGAGGGAGATAACATGAAATTTATTTATTATTTACAATTCTATAGAGGACTATGTTATATATTATAAACAAAATTAATTTTTGACTAAATATATAAGTATTATATCCTTTAAAGATTATTTCCCCTTATATTTTTTTTAGTTAGAACACCATCACATAGAGATATCAAGTATTCACTTACTTCATGGGTGTCGTTGGAGTTTTATGTAATAGTATTGAAAAAAAATGGTATGGTGTGAAGGAAAAATTATCATGAAATTTCATAATGGAATTAATATCTTATCCCATAAGCTCAAAAGGCCTGAACCCACCCCAATAAAAAATATAGAGTCATAATCATGTGTTTTGGATCACATTGTTGGTAAGGAATTTATATTATCTTATATGTGTTTCAATCCAACCACAAATAACATGTATTAGTTGTATAATCAAAAAATGAGAAATCCCCAAATGAATTTTTGAAATAAGGTTGTTTGAAATAGCCAATATTATAACCACCAAATTAACTAATCTTCCTATGTCCAATAAGGATACCATCCAGAAATTCCTTACCAATTCTCCTTCCTTTGAAACCATTACTATAAGAAGGTATCTACTGATGTATATCATAAGAAACGATTACATATGGATGGGTTAGTCAACAGCCAAGGTAAATTCATAGCCATAGGTGGTGTTATTCACTTCCTCAATCTTTGACCAGTATAAACCTAGAATTTTTCCAGAGTCACAAGATATGAAGAACCATGGAAATTTTCATTAGGATCATTCAAAGTAAGATTGATGAAATTTATAGGCTAGTAACTAAACAGGGAATCAATATTTGGGTGAGTTTTCTCTTCTAAGATGTACTTTACCATCATTAGTTGAAATTATTCCAATAGAGGAGTCTTTTTTGAGTTATCTCATGTCAAAGTAGGAGGGATAAATTATTCAAACAAGTCACCTAAAATGGAGCTCCACCAATTATTTATATTTCCCCGATGCTAACCCCAAACTCTCCATTCATCATGTTTAATGTGTTCCATCTAAATTTCAATGGTTAAATAATTCCATAATGAGGAGAATATTGTGATCGTATAATGATTGTAAGATCCAAACCACCTCGTAAAACCCAATAACTCAAATCTCTTTGTGAAGAGTTTTCAACAACTTAATGATTGATGCATGGTTTTTTGTGTCTTAATATGATTTAAAACATTATCCTTATAGATCTAGTTAATTAAACCCCAAATTATATCCTTCATGTTCTTTAGCCAATATCAAATGAATTATTATAGACATATTCCCCCAAGGAACCATTTTATGTGGGATGATTCAACTAATTGGAAAGTTATTAAGTCATGATGTTTTAATGGGTGCATTATCTAGTAGTACAAACCAATATATGGGTATACTATTTGAATCAATATAATCTTGTAGGGACAAAACCATCATATCATATAGAAGGGCATGGTGCGGGAGAACCAGTTAATGCTATGAGATATATACACCATTATTCATCATATAAATCATCTAATTGACTCCATGTAAAACTTATTATGGAGTCATTTTCTCCAAAATAGTAAGGATCATGTTTATTTTATAGAATACAAGAATGTTCCAAATCCATAATAGAGTCATATTAAAATTGAAAACCCTCATAGGGTTAACCCATGATCCATTTGTTAGACAATGTGGACTACATAATTAACCACATGGCCCCTGAGGTTAATGATAAAGGGTCTTAAAAAGAATTGACCTGTGAGGTTTTCCATAAGAACCATGAGGTCTCCAAGGGAGTGACAATGTTGAATACATGATAGAGACTTCATAGAGGTGCTTTCCAAGTTCATGTAGAAGGTCTTATGCTCATGAGCTGATCTATTTTCTATAGAGAATTTAGAAGTCAGATTTTTTGAATTGTAAAAAGTGAAAGGGGGGCCAACCTATAATGACCCAAAAGTTATATAGAGAAATTTTCCTTCTGAATATATATATATATATATATATCATTTTAGGAAATATAAATAAAAAATTACTGAAATTTTATCATTAATTCAAAACATTATATGGATATAATATGAACACAAGGATAATATCCATACCGTTTCAATAGAATACTAACTTATGTTATATTAGTAATAATAAATTCATTTCATGATTTAAAATATAGAATTTTCTTCTAAAAATTTATTTAATTTATTTTTAGGGATATATATTGAAAATTAATTTATCTCACACATATAAATTGAATCTAATAAAATGAAATTCATTTTCAGACTCATTGTGTAAAAATTATCTTAGGATGAATTTATGGGATTTTTCTAAAATAATTGTTTTTAAATGAAGAATGAAAACACAATTTCAAAATTATCATAACATTTATGACTTGATCAAATGTTATGTATTAATTAAAAATTCTTAATTTTTTTCATGAATAAAAATATATTTATGGAGTAAAATAACGTATTTTATAATAATGTTTTGAAATTACAAAATATTATTTAATGTTTTGGAAATTAAGTAATATTTTAGTCTAATAATTTTTTAGTATTTTTAATAAGTTTAAAATAGGACAAATTTGATTTTGAGTTTATTTCAAAATAACATAACACATATTTTTTAAATAGTGAATAAATTAATTTCATTTAAATCAACAACAATATTAATCTCATCTTAATCTCAACATTTTGCTTATTTTTTTTTTCTAATTTTATTTTAATGTAATATACAATAATTAATTAAAAATTATATGTTATTAGTTGTATTAATTTAATGAAAATACTCATTCCATATTTTAAATTAGTATATCCGAGTCATTTAATAAGTACCATTTCATTTATAGGTATTAAAAATAAATTACTTAGGTCAAAATTTGTTACAATATTACAAACTAAAAATGGTAAAAGTAAAAAATATATGAGTAAAATATTTAAAAAAATTATAAAGACATGTTTGAAAATGAATTGATGAGGCCTGGTCAACATTACTAGTTCTCCAACTCTAATATTTTCCTTTATTGTATATACAAAACCAATTAAAACTGAAATTACATATTATATTATTAAAAAAACATCATTTTTCTCACTTATATATACCACCCCATTTATACACATATTATAAAGAATTATATAAACTGAATATCTACCCAATTCCCTTCTTTAATCTCTTCCCATTTAATATAATCCTTGGTTTTCCAAAAGACTATGCCATGGTGCCTTAAGGTGTTACCAAAGGGAGAACATTCAAAGGGAGTGGTGATGTTCTCATCTGATATCTCTTAATTAATTTCTTATTCCACCCCTAAAATATATTATATCAGGGAATGTATGATAAAATTAGAATTATTAATATTCCTTAATTTTATTATACTAATTAAATTTCCATTTTATAAATTCCTCCAAAACCTTCATAAAAGGAGGACATCATCATGTGTACGTGCAGACAACCACCTCAATGAACAACATATTCTATTATTCCATAACCACCTAACATTGATGAAAAAAATAAATTTAAGTTATAAAATATATATTTATGACACTATTATATATTTTTTAATTATAATATTCTATATTTTTTATATGATATTACCAAAAACCGATCTTAGTAAATTTAACCACCATAAATTAACATATCAAAGAACCTATCTTAATTTGAGTTTTATTTATGGAAAAAAACTGAAAACCTATAATTTTTTTTCTAATTAAATAATAAAATACTTAATAATATCTAATTTTGGATATTATAAAGCTATTTTACAACACATGTGAGTATGTTCAATATATTAAGAATATATTAGAGAAGTTGATAGAACCACCTCAGGTATCCGCCATAAGAAAAACTTATTTACTAAATAAAAAATATATAATAAAAAATATACCTTATAAAATGGAATATAGATAAAAAATTTTCTTAAGAAAGTATTTAATAATCATAATTTTATTATTCATGATGGTCTATGCGCACACAAAATGAATCTTGAGCAGAGGCAAGGGATCTTCTGAACTACATCTGTTATTTTTGGGTTACACAATCTCTTTTTTTTTCTATCCATTTCCTTTTATGTTATTCTCATTTATTTAATCCATATTATATATATATGTTCCTAAAATATATACCTATTTACTATACCTTTAGTTATTATGGATAATACATGTTTTAACTTCACTTCCAAATTATCTAAATTATGTAAACCCGATTTAAGGGAACATCCCTATTTCTTATTTAATTAAAAGTATAAAAAATATAAAATTTATTTTACTTTTAATAGTTTATGACTTTTATTTTATTTACGTAAAAACCCTATTTATTCAAATATGAGTTAAAGGAAAATAATAACCACTTTCATTCATTAAAATTTTCTTTAACCATTTCACAAAGCGTCACCTATGTGGTTCATTTTTATTCATGATTTACCAATCATTCTCTTGAATATTTCTACATTAGAACTCCATGTTAAATAAATTTCATTCCTTATTCAAACATAATCATCTAAAATGATTTTTTACTCATATTTGGAATACTTATGATATGGATATCAGTTATTCTTTGAAATAGTATTATGAAACCCATTTTTCTCTTAAGAGTTTTATCATGATTATACATTATGTATGGTTTATTATACTCATGTGGAAATATATTGATATACATATTATGTTATGATTAGTGTTAAAATAGATAAAAATCACTATAATGTATTTATTTCTTTCCATGAGATACCATATATTATTCATTGTTAGTTTTCCTAGTACACTATGTTATGTTGTGTTAGTAGTGAGCCTAGAATTAGACTTACGATGTAATATTTCATATTTTTATCACATATAAATGATTTTATGAAATTAATATATCATTATATTATTATATTTTTCCATTAATATAATATTTCTCATTTTGATATCATGTTATGCCTACTAACTTATATATGTTGCCTCACCACTTTCTATACATTGATTATTCCCTTACCAGGATATTAAGAACACTTTTCCTTTTACATATTTCTCTATATAATCACATAAAATTTTAAATTATATATGAGGATTTGGAGACTTATATGGTGTTTTAAATAATTATTATATAGTTTATTTTAAAAAATGATATATTTATGGTTTAAATTTGACAAAGACACTAGAACTTTATATCCTTGGATAAAGTTTTTTTGGAAAACTATTTCAAAAATAAAAAAATAAATTATGTTTAAGAATTGGGTTTACATATTTGGTATGAGAGAAATTTTTAGTTATTTTTGGATATTATTATAAGAAAAAATCTATAAAAATTATAGTGTTAAGTCTAATAATAGGATAACATTATGTTCTTTTTGGTAAAGTTATATTTTTTAGCTTTCCATAAATAAAATTCCAATCTAGAAATTGGAACGTAGATGAGGTTTTGACATAGATTCACCTTGGGTTAATTAACCTAAATAAGTATTATTTTGTGTCAACTCAAACTTTACATGGAACTTGATGAGTGGGAATAAGGCTATACACTTTTCCAGACACTCTCAGGGAAAATTATTTAGTTAATCCGCATGTTCATTACAAACTATTATAAAGGATTTCAATATAATGTTTTGTTGGATAACATAATAGGAAATATAATGCGGATAATAAATATTGAAACCTCAAAATTATTATAATGGGGTAAATATTTCAATTATAGTTTATTCCTTCTATGATTACAGTTTTACTATTATATACTTATTAGTTATAATAGTTCAATCCATAAATTTTCATTTCTCTTAGAAAATTTATGTAAATAATAAGAACTGTGACAATAAAAAATGCAATGGGAAATGTGATTATTGACTACATGAAATTCCAAATATGATTTGATAGGGGTTAATAAATTCAGGGTAGCACTAGAATGGAAAATCCAAGTTATTAATAAAAAAATATTTTTGTGGAATGATCCCCTTCTTTGTGATTGATTCCTTTATAAAATAAATACCTTTAAATTTTAGTGTACTTTGTAATCCTATAGTCATTTAAAAATGGATTAAATCTTTTGATAATATATTATTTTTCTATCAACTCTCTTTGAAAGATAAGGTCACACTAGTTGTTTATCATCGTGAAGGAGAAGCTGATCATTAGTAGACACCGATCAAGAATATGATGATAAATAAAGGCATATAAGACATGAAGTCATGTTCATTTAAAAGGATATTTATCAGAAACGTTTTTCTACACACGCTATTATAAAATGTAGATGAAGTTCCTTATACTCAA
This sequence comes from Viscum album, assembly GCA_963277665.1. Taxonomy (NCBI): domain Eukaryota; kingdom Viridiplantae; phylum Streptophyta; class Magnoliopsida; order Santalales; family Viscaceae; genus Viscum; species Viscum album. Next base: position 1,287,033,838 of record OY728140.1, read on the forward strand.
GGAAAAAGGGAACAAATATAGCAGGTCCTATGAGGTGAACTTCACAAGGATTTATAGGTATTCCTATGGTTTTTCATTACCACTGAATGTAAAATAAGATGATTATTTATAATTCTAAATATGAGTCTCTAAAAACTATGTAAATTTTGGGCACTAACATTTGAATAAAAATTTCCCAATTTTTCAATTATGTCGAGATAATGGTTAGTGATTATCAATGGTCAAGGGAACTAGATATTATAAGATAGGAATTTATTTTTTTGGTGGGATTATGAAATAAATCTCATAGTGGCATTAATATTTAATATACCATATTTCAAATAACGTGGGAAGAATAATCCTGAAAAGTATCTCAAGGGGACCAATAAATATTACCAGTATGGAATGGAGGGATATCAATAGAATAAATATAAAGGAAAGATAAATAATCCGACCAATAGGAAAAAGGAAAGGATTATCCTAATCAATCCTCAATCTATGGTATAATGTTTCAAAACAAAGTAACATAGACACTATAGAAACCAATGAAATCAGATAGATTTTTTTGAATATAAAAAATGATTAAAACTTAAATGGATTAAAGGGAAATTGAATTATTATTCCATTACAAATTCTAAGGTGGATCAAGATAATTACATGGTGATTTCTATTGTAGTTATTTATTCAAGAGTAGTGAACAAAATATTTGATTATGGTTCTAAGTACTAAATAATATCATTCATTTTTAGTAAAACTATTCAAGAAAAAACAGAAAACGTGGAGGTCAAATTATCACTGAAAACAATAAATGGGAAATATTGTTGTATCTAAATTATATAAGAATTTCGTATTGAAACTTTATGGGATGAATTTATTAGATGAAATATTATACCTATATTATTGGAATTTGATTCTATACTAGGAATTGACTAGTTTTATCATTATAAAGCTCACATAATATACCTATAGAAGAGAATCTATTTCTATATCATCATTTGTTCTAGATATTTTGCAAGTCTAAATAGTAAGATGAATATCATATGGAATATTCATTATAATAATTTATATTTTTTCCTTATAAGAATGAATATATTTATCAAATGATTGAAATAATTGAGAGGAATACTCTTGAAAACATTCCCATTGTTAGGGGATATACTGATAAATTCTTTGAAGAGTTTCATGCTCTTCCTCCGAAGCAAGAGGTTGAGTTCTCAATTGAGAATATTCTAGGATCCCTACTATAGTGACCTATGATTAACATACATGTATATTAAATCATTGTAGATGAATATAAAACACATTACACAAATACATGCCTAAGGATCATAATACTTTAGTGTCTTTCGAAACTCGGAACCCATTATTCTTGTTTGGTTAAAGATCTTAAACATCTCTCATAATGATCAACCCATTTAGTAATCCTACAAAAAACCTTTATTCATAAAATAATCAACAGAATCATAAGAAAGGGTGATATAAAATGATCAGTAAGTGAAAACATACATATATGTAATCACAATCATTATAATAAGGGTATAAGAACATGATTATATCATTAGATGATCATACCCTCCATATTAAAGATCATAATATAGAGTCATAGAAAATATATTGGCAGTTCATAATAAATTAATCATAATTTAATTGAGATAATAAAACCTGAAATCATAACATAATAATAAGACTTGTAATTAAGGAAGACATATAAAATGATTTCCATAGTAGTAAAGGCTTACTTACAAGGCCATCTTAGTGGAGAAAACACATTACTGAACTCGGTTCACTTTGAGTTATCTCTTTTTATTTCTAAACCAAATTAATTTCCCATTCTATAAATGTATTACTAAACCAGGTTCACTTCCCGTTCTATCCACATATTGTAGAATCAGGTTTAGTTCCCATTCCATCCCTGTATTACTGAATCGAGGGAACTCCTCATTACAGTCCTGTCATAATGAACTGATTTAACTACTTATTCTAGCCCTGTAATACTAAATTAAGTTCAGTAATAGTTTCATCCATGTCATATTGAATTGAGTTCACTCCTCATTCCATCTGTCTCATACTGAACCGAGTTCAGTACTCGTTTCACCCCTATCATAGTCATGATATATTAATATTTACCAAATTAATTGGAGGTAGATATATGTACCACCAATCACATAATAAAAACATACATATGTTTTCCACAAGATAATAAAACTTTCATCATATACTCACCGTTAAAAGGATATGAGTCTCATAAACATCATATCATAACCCATGAAATGAGATAGATATTATAAAAACATTATCCTATCATAACATGTGAAAAAAATATAGGGTTAAAAATAATTTCATCATAGAATAACCCATGTAAGGAAGTGGGTTTGATAAAAATTTACCATGGAATAACCTATGGAAGAGGAACATGTTTTATAAATATATTACTCATGAAAGAGATACATGTTTCATAAACAACACGCCATAAAAAACTAAACCATTCAATGAAAAAATATGAATAAAATAATTGGATAATTTCCATATAAATACATGAGTGGAGCCATCATATTTTATATTTTATGGAAAATAATTTTGAAATATCATTTCAACATATTTCTAGGGTAAAATATCCTTTCTTCTTTGAAAAACAATTTTTAAAACATAATTTTATTGAAAATTTTTATATTTGAAAATAGATTTGTAAACTTATCAGTGAATATTTAAAAACAATAAAAAATTTAAAATCCTTATTCTTTAAAAATTATATTAAAACATACTATTCAAAAAAAATAAAAAACAATTTCAAAAACATGTTTTTTTTAATAAAATAGATTTCTGACCTAAAAGAGAAATGAGATCATATTTTCATAAAAACATTTTCATATTTACCTTAAGTACCAAATAGTGGGAAAATTATACTAATACATGAATATTTATTTAATAACCATAGGATAAGAAAAATCAGGATTTTTTTATGAATTACAGATCATAATATTTCATCAATGGAAACATAATCAAAAACAATATTGATAAATGATGAGATTATTGTAATAAGTCGTTTCCACTTTTTTAACTTTGAATCATAATAATATGGAAATAAAAAATTTAATTAATATTAAAAATATCATGAAAATAAGTATATTCATGATATAATATGTCAATGTACATTACATATAGCCTATATAAAAATATAGGTGCATAAAATCACATGTTTCTCATGGAATTCAAATTGAGAAGAAAAATTACTTTACCGATTTGGTAACATTTTGTCTATAAAACCCATGAAATAAAGATCATAAAATATATTTTTAAATACCCAAAAATTTAGGTATAATAATTTTATAATATATTCATGGAAAATATATACACCACAAGAAAATTAATTAGTGGTTAATAAGGCATAATTCTCATAGAAATAAAAGTTATACCAGAAAACCCTTACCTAAAGCATTGACTTCCTTAATACACATTCAAACCTTTCTTATAATAAATATAATTTTATTATAAATATAACAAAGAGAAAATTATTTTATCTAATAAAACATAATATTTGGTTTAGAATTTATATTACCTATTTATTAAAAACTCCATATTCATGTTATGTTTTGGGCAATATCTACTTCCTTTTTCGTATATGATTTCACTTATTATTCTTGATCCTATTAATTATATCATTATTTAATTATTCCCATAACGTTAAAAAGTATATTTATATCATATATATTAATTATAAATTTATTTATAATAATCTATAAAATTTAGAAATATGTAATGGAATACACCTTTCATAGAGACGGTAGGCCGTACATACGCATGAACATTGTTTCTGTTTTATTGTCGTATTGAAGGAAAAAAGTAAAATTTATATATATATATATATATTATAATTATAGTAGAATTATTATTTCATATATATCATATATGTTCAATAAAAACATCCTTAATACATTCCATATAATATGTGAATGAATCACATTATTTTGAGGAGGCGGTAGTCTACACATCGACAAATGAAGATATCATATTTACAAAAAATGGAAAGCATGAAGGTATATACTATATAATAATTAGAGAAGAATAAATCCATAATAAATATCATATTTATAATATAAAAATATATTTATTATCATAATAATTTCACATGAGAGGTGGTAAATGAAAAACGAACAACATCGTTTCGTGAGGTCATAGTCCTCTACACTCACGAACGATAAGTTCACTACCCATTAAATGGAAGTGTGTGTAAGTGTAGGTATAAAACATAGAATGAAAACATCTAAGTATATTTTTCAAACTGATTTTATAATATAATCATGTACTAATCACAGTTTAGGGGGTGGATAATGAAAATAAAACAAAGGATCTTGGGGAAGGATGTGACCTCTTCCTTTGGAAACTCCTCCTGGTTTACGCCAAAGGGGTTACATGGATGGATTTATTCCAAAAGGGTGGGTTCTAAGATGAATTGAGAGATTTTGGGATCTTATTTTAGCCATGTTTGGGAGATCCATAGTGATTTAGAGGTGCTAATAAGTTGGAGTGGTGAGTTACTTATAATAGTGGAGGAGTAGTGGCATTGATGCAAATTTTTGAATAGGGAATTTCACCCATGTATTCTCCCTGAAAATAGATCCCATAATAGTCAAAATTAGACCCAAATAATAATATGTTCTAAATATAAAAATATTATTTCTTTTAGAAATGTTTTAGGGTAATTTTCATTGTTATGTTTATGGCTTACTGCATTATTAAGCTAATTATTGTCTTAATCCCTCTAATAAATTTTAATCGCCTTCACTAATATTTTTTCATAAAAAATATGTTCACATTATTTGAAAGAATAAATTATTATGATTCTAAATATTAAATCAATATTTCAAAATTCTAATCATATAAGTCGTCATAACTAATTTCTTAGACGGGATGACAATGGAGGTTTTTAAAGCGAAAAGGTCCAAAATTTTAAAATGTTTTAATATCATATTTCATTGTGAAATTGGATATAATGACCTAAATTTGATTAAGTGATGTATAATTTATCTAATTCTACATTAAAACTAAATTATAAAACTTAATTTAACTATACAAATAAATTTTATAAAAAAGTTGTTTGGAATTAAAATTGAGTGATTTTACTATTCATAAAAAATGAAACTTATCCGAAAAATACCAAAAAAACGCCCAAATTAAATTTTGATATTCATATTCCAAAAATTAAGTTTATTTTTTCAAATAAAAATTATCAAACTATCAAAAATCATAATTAAAATGGGTTCTCCATTAAAAGACGATAAAATTGCCTTTTAGAAAAATACATCTTTTTATTCAAAAATTGATTTTTTTCTTATATTATAACTTTAAAATATATTGGTTGTGTACGAAAAATATTTTTTGAATATATAATATATAAAATTTATGTAAAATAATAATAAAATGTTAATTGTTTAATTTATTGTGATAAAAATGTGTTTGTACATAGAAAAAAAATTCTTATAAAAGTAATATATTTATTTTGAAATAGTAATTTCATTAACATAAACTATTAGATAACCAAATGATTCATTTTATATACATATGTAAGACCTATTTTCATAATTTAGTTAATATTATTTGTAACTTCCATTCTAACTACTTGGTGGTAGCAATTATAATATATTAATAATCATATTAACATTATATACTAGTTAGGTAATAACTCAACCTTGCATGTAACACAATCTATTGAAGGGACTCAATAGTTTGTTTAATAAATGAAAAAAATAGTATTGTGTGTACTGAAAGATAATTTATGTGTTGCATGTAGTGCAATATTATCTTGTTGTTTTGTATAACACAATCCAAACATAGTTCTTTAAAAAAACTATATCCAGGGGTGCGTGAAATGAAAAATACTAAAAAGATTAAATTAATCCAATAATATATATTTGAAAAAATCTCAGGGTGTTACATTATACCCCCTTAAAATCCATTTTCCCTCTAAATTCATCTGGGATATTAAGTGTTTACTACATGAAGGTTCAATTCTTATAAACCCATATCAAAAAATGAAAACTAAAACATTCTTTAAAAAGAAACACCTGGAAACATAATAGTTTCACAATGTAACACATAACTAGGTTTCCACATAAGATAGCATTGGTGGGAAGTGAAAACATGTATGTGTATGAAAAGAGTAAATAATCATTGATATTTATAAAGATCAATTTTTATAAAAAAGTGGGTGATCTAGTGAACGTTAACAATCAGAAAACCATAAACTAAAGAAGCATGAAATTGGTCATCGATATAATAAGAGATCATGATAATAAGAGTTTTTTTTACATCAGGCCCCTTTTATTAAAGGCGAATTATTTTTTTATAAGAATTTATACATACATGATTTCATTCCCTTTAATTAGAATAATATTACCCTTTGGTAATTTCTTGAACAATTTCCACTTCACATCTTACTCTAAAAAAGGATGGTGAATTTGTCACCGCTAATGTACTAACATATCATGAGGTAGAATTAAAAGTCATTAATTATGTCATTCATTGTATAATAGAAATTATTTATCATAGGTTATACAATATTCATAAATCATAATACGAAGAGTTAATACTTTAGTATCTAAAACCAAATCCAGAGATTAACATAAACCACTCCATAAAGGGTTAACCATTTAAACCATCTGAAACAAGGAAGTGAAAAACATTAGAAATAAGTTCACTAAATCATATTAACATATATACCCCATATATAAAAAGTTATCACTCGGTTTTCAAATTTCGAAAATATGAATACAATCATCATACATTCTATTGAAACATGTTAATGACCTGAATTTCCACAAAAATCTTTTTTGGAAAACATGCATGCTTCCTTATTCTAAATACTAATGGACATATTACTTAAATACAAGAAGTTGTATTCTTTATCCATTTTAATATATATCATTTTTTAAAGAAAATAATTATGAGTTACAAGGTCATAAATGCAATCCAATTTACATTAACCTTATCATTATCACTTTATCCATATAAAATATCATTTATCATCCTTAGGAACAAGTTAGGGTTTACATTTCCTTAATCCAAATATCACCTTTCTAGTAAATCACTTTTTTATGTCATCATCACTATTTAAAATATTCTTCCAAATCCATAATGAAAAAATTATACTTAAAATAATTATATATATTATGATTCATATACTATAATCTTTTAATTACAAAACTTATACACTTCAATCATCCAACTTTTTTCTTAAACTAATACTTAATGTTTATTATCCAATTCCTTAATACCCCTTTCCAAGAATATCAAATATGAATCATGTCTTAAGGTTACTAAACCAAAATTTAATCTTTCTTCTTATGTTTAACATAAAAAGTAATGTTAAAACATCTCATACCTTTCACACATTATTTGGGGACTCTTTATATTCAACAGTATAACCAATACCTTTGGACCTTCTTGATTCTCTTTATGAGACTTCCACTTAAGAAATCGATTTTTATAATTCCCATACATTCCAAATCTAAAAAATTCAATATTAATTGATTTACTTATATTTCATTCCATTAGATAAAACCATAAATCATAACTCGATAAATAGTTATCGTAATGGAAAAACACATAATAATGAAACATTACATATAGGATGTCTAAATCATGATGCCTAAATGTTAAATGATGACACCTTAAATTAATCCTATGTTATATGTATTCATATTTTATTTAAATCATTAATGATGGCTTGTAAAGCATTTGTGAATTTTTGAAGCATATCCCTCAAGATTGTCAATCTAGGTGTGCAACAATGCCCGTTTTCCTTCCCCAGTTCCCAATCGAGTCTATCTCAATGCCGTATTTTCAGGTTACCCCTATATACATCTGTTCTAGATCCGTATAACTTGTAGTATCCAGACAAGGATGTATTACTTGGAAACCAATATATATCCTTTATAAAAAATCTAGGATATTTTCTTATACTTTAACTCATCCTTAGAATTATTCTTAGAGACATACCCATACATATCCTAATAAATATTCCATGGGATGCCTCTAATTTTTTCTCATAATAGTATTCAAAGGATGACTAAACCTTTCCTTTGATAACAATTATAGAGGCCAATTCTTAACATACATGGATATTAAATCATTTTAGATGAATATTCAAAACATTATAAAAATAAATTCCCAAGAACTATAATAGTTTAGTTTCTTTGGAAACATGGAGCCCATTATTCTAGTTTGGTGAATGATCTTCAACATATCTCATAAATATCTTCCTCTTTATTAATCCTACATAAATTATTTCTTTATAACCCTAGGAAAGGATACAAAAGAAATGGGTGAGATAAAATGATGAATAAGGGTAAAAAATGACATGTATATGAAAAAAATTAGAATAAGGGTACAGGAATATGATCATATCATTATAACGTCATACCCTTTATATCAAAGACCATAATAAATAGTAATGGCATAAAAATATGTTGGTCAGAAGACCTAAATCATAATGTAATTGATAGAATAATCCATGAAAGCATAATATAGGAATAATCCATGGAATTTTGGCAGACATATAAAATGATTTCCATAACAGTCAATGATTAAATCCAAGACTATATTAGTGGAAAAAGTCCATTACTATATCGGGTTCACATTGTGTTCAAGCCCTATGTTACAGAACATGTTTCACTTCCATTTCCATCCTTGTATTACTGAATTGGGTTCACATACCATTCCATACTTGTATCATTGAACCATGTTAACTTCCTATTCCAACATTGTTTTATTTAAATGAGTTCACTCCTCCTTCTAGCCTTATCATAATTAATCGAATTCACTCCTTGATCCATCACTTTCACAATGAACCAATTTTCTCCTTGTCTGAGCCCTATTATACTGAACTGAGTTCACTTCTCATTCTAGCCCCGTCATACTCATGAGATGTAAATCTTTAACCAATGCATTGGAGAATGATATAGGTCCCACCCATCATATAATAAAATCAGAAATATATTCTCCACAAGATAATGAAACATTCATAATATCATTACCCATAAAAAGATATTTGTTTTACAAACAACATATCATAGCCCATGAAAGAAAATTGATATTATAAACACTTAATATTATTATAATGTGTAGAAAATATATAGGATTTAAAATTATTTCATCATATAAATACACATGAAGATAAGTGGGATTCATAATAATTTTATCAAGTTATAACCTGTCGATGAAAAATGGGGTTCATAAATATATAACATTTCAAAGAGATACGAGTTTCATAAACCTCATGCCATCAAAACATAAATGATTAAAAGAAATAATATAAATGGATCCTTAGTATAATTTCCCCATAAAGGCATGATTAATGAAAATGGATGTCATATTCGATGGAAAATAATTTTGAAATATCATTTAAAAAACAATACACGATGAAAATATCCATTTTCTTTTGGAAAACTCTATAAAATCATAAAACATTTTTGAAAACCATTTTATTTTAAAATATATTTGAAAACATATAAAGGATGATTTGAAAGCCATAATGTATTTTTTAAATCTGTTTTACTTTAAAATTTGATTAAAATAACATTGAAAAATATTTTTTGAAAACATTTTTTTGAATAAAATAGATTTGTGACAAAAAAAGAGAAATGAGATCAAAATTTAAAGAAAAACATTTCTTAATTATCTTAAGAAAAAAAGAGTGGAAAAATGATGCCAATACATAAATATATCATGACTAAACATAGTATAATAAAATTAATTATTTTTCATGAAATATATATTATAATATTATATCAATTGAAGCATAAATATAAATAATCTTGATAAATGATGAGAATATAGAAATAAGCCATTACAACTTCGGTAACTTTGAATCATAATACAATGGAAAGAATAGAGTTACATGAATATTAAAATATAATGAAAATAGGGTGATTCATGATATAAAATGTCAAAGGGAAATATATGAAACCCATAGAAAAAATATAGGTTTAAAACATGGCATGTATCTTAAAGAGGGAAAATTGAGACAAAAATTTCTTTACTGATTTGGTAACTTTTGAACCATCAACCCCATTAAAGAAAGAACATGAAATAGATATTTTGATACCAATGAATTTAATTATAATTAACATATAATACCTTCATGGTTATTATACACACCACACAAAATAAATGAGGGGTGAATAAGGCATAGGTCACACAGAAATAGATGTGAGACGAGAAAACCATTACCTTAAGCCTTGACTTTCCTTGTACACATTCAAAAATCATGTATAACGAATATATGTTTAGTATAAATCTAAAACAGAAATATTTTATTATATATATAATACCATATATTATTTGTTTGTGACTTTATATTACCCATTTGTTTATAACTCCATGTTAATGTTACATTTTGGGTAATATCCGATTTATTTTTCGAATAATATTTTCATTGTTATTTTTGATAATATTACTAAGATCCAAATTTAATTATTTTAGTAATGTAAAAGATGATATAAATATCATATATACTAATCATATATGTATTTATAATAATATATAAAATATATAAATATGAAATGAAATACACTGTTTATGGAGACGGAAGGCTGTACGTACGCATGAACGTTGTTTCCATTTTGGTATCATATTGGAGGAAAGAAGGTAAAAGATATATATATATATATAATTATGGTTGAATTATTTTTTGATATCATCATTTAATTTCACTAAACCCATCCTTAATATTTTCTATGTAAAGTGTAAACGAATCACATCTCTTTGAGGAGGAGGTAGTCCACATGTCCACAAACGATGTTATTATGTTTACAAAAAATCAAAAGCATAAAGATATTTATTATATAATAATTAAATAATAATAAATATAGAATAAATAGAATATATATTATATAAAAATATAGTGTTCATCATAGTTAAAACCCATGATAGGTGGTAAAAGATAAAATTAATAGATTCGTTTCACGAGGCGGTAGTCCGCCAAACACAAAATGACAAGTTCATTACCAATTAGATGGATTTTGTAGGATAAAAATAATTATGTAGATTCTCAATTTACAAGAGGGGGGTCAATGAATTATATGTTTAAAAAATATATTTTTTTACACTCAAGGAAAACTATGTTTAACAATTTTAAACAAGGTAAATTCACAAAACCTCTTTTAGTTATACTAAACCAACTTTATAGGATTTGGAAATTTGGGTCTAGAAAGAAATCATTCTAGGTTCCTGAAATATGGTTCCAAAAATGAAAATTAAAGAATGTTTACAAGGAAAATATTTTACCTTAATGCATATAGAATCATACTTATTAGAAAATAATAAAGTACAAGAAAGTATAAGAAAATTATACTTTATTCCTTTATCAAAATACATCAGAAATGAACTTGAAACAAAAAAAGTAAGAATTATGAAATATTTTAACCCAAAGAGAAGGGTATTCAAAAACCTTGGATAAAGGTACCTTGATTTATACGTTCAAGAAAGTCTATTATACCCACACCAGGGTAATCCCTCAATATAAATATTAGAATCTGTCTTGCTATATCCGCAATCCCTCAATCTTTATGGTAGTCGGCACCTATTTTTGCCTATCCACAGAAGTCCTAGAACTTTAAGGTAGTCCGTACATTTGTCTTCATATCCTAGAAAGTCCTCAATTGATCACAACAATAATTATAGTCACCTAATTAATCTAAACAAGATATTTATTACATACAAGGAATGCACGTCTCTCTCTATAAATCAATTCAGTAGCATGTAATCTCTAGAGTGATCAACTTGTATTGAGCTCATTCAAATGAGCTCTTATTTATAGGCCCTTTTACAACAGTCGGATCCCTCCTCCAATGGTTAGATTTTTACTTGAATCTTGGAGGGACCTGTACACGTGTCACTCAAACAACGGATAGATTGAAAAAAATTGTACAACATTTTTTCATAATACATGTAAGGAAAATGAATCTGTTTAAAGAAATTTATTTTTTCAGAGCCTAATCAAAATAATTTTTGAAGTCTAACCAAATAAACATTTGAAGACTATAAATCATGGATATTCAGATTCTGTTTTTTAGGGATTTGAAACCTAAATTATGAGGAATTTGATCTCAGAATTCTGAGGAATTCGGAGTTTGAATTCTAAGGAATTCGGAGTGTGAATTCTAAAGAATAAGGATTTTAAATTCTGAGGAATTCAGAGTACAAATTTTGAGGAATTCAGAGTCTGAATTATAATGTATTCTATGTCCTAAAGGAATTCAGAGTCATTATTCTGAGAATTCAGATCCTGAAAAAAGAATACTCTATAACCAAGAATTTATTGCATTCCGAGGTTTTAGAAGTGAAACTGAATTTTAAACTTTGGAATAAAATGAGTTAAATTTAGAGAGACTATAAAATTAACAATGAGTAAGGATAATGATTTTTTAGAGAATGAAAATTCTCTTCATTAAGATAATTATCATAGAGAATATAATTTTCCATAAGATAGAGTGTATGTGATTTTCAAAACATAGAGTAATGGAAAAGTCAAAAGGAAGCCTTATTGACTCAACAGATTTGTGTGTAATCGTAGGTAGAAACCTTTTAATAAAAACATAATAGTATGTTATAGATAATTTTTTTATTATATAATCTTGTAATAAGAATATTTTATGGGGTGGTTAATGAAAATAAAACAAAGGATCTTGAGGAAGGACGTTTCTTATTCTTTAGGTAACTCTTGGTTTCCACCAAATGGATTCCTTGGATAGAGTTATAAAGAATGAGAAACTTATAGGATTAGTTTAGAGTTGTTGGGGGTATTTTTATAATATTCTAGGAAATCAAAATCCCTGGATAGATATGAATAAGTGGTAGTGGCGAGATCTTTTTTATAGTGGAGGAGGAGTCGTATTCATGTAAATTTTGGAAAAGGGGATTCTAGCCATGTTTTTCCATGTCATGTTGATCCAATAATGGTAAAAATCAGATAAAATGTAGTATAGGGTATAAATATGAATAACCAATGGATATTTGAAAAATGAAAAGGTCATATTGGTCCTTATGTTTAAGGCATAGTCCTTTATTAAGCTATTTTTTCATTTAATCAATGTAATTATTTTTAATATCTTTCACTAATATTTTTCGTAAAAACATAATTTGACATTATTATAAAATATAAATTATTCTAATTAAAAATATTTAATACATTTTTTCAAATTAAAATCATATAATTGATATAAATTAATTTAAAACTAACCCCGCAGACAGGACAACAATGTGGGGTTTTAAAGCAAAAAGGTCTAATCCTTTGAAATGTTTTTATCCAATTTTATCATGTAATTGGTTCTAATGAAATAAATTGGATTACATGGTGTATTATTTATCTAATTATACTTTGATACAAAAATTAAAAAATTATTAACTATATAAATAAATTACATGAAAAACAATTTTGAATTAATATTCATTGTTTTTCAATATTCATTAAAAAATTAAACATCTCAGTAAAATCCCAAAAATTCACACAATGAAAATTTTGATATTCCAATTTCCAAAATGAATTCTATTTTTTCTAATAAAAATTATAGAAATTTTTAAAAATAATATTTAAAATTGGTTCTCCAATAAAATGTGGTAAAATGAAATTTTAGAAAAAATATATATTTTGCTCGTAAAGTTGGATTTATTCTTATCTTATACATATGAAATCTATTGGATGAATATAAAAAATATTTATTGAATGTATAATATATAAATTTTATTGAAAACATTAATCCAAACTATTTTGTTTTATTTATTGAGATAAAATTGTCTTTTTTATATATAAAAATAGTTTTCTTAGAAAAGAAATTTATTTATTTTCAAATATGTATTTCATTCATTCATTCTAATCAATAAACAAAGTATTCATTTTATATAAATATTTAAATAATATTTTAACAATTTATTTAATCTTATTAGTAACTTTTTTTCTAATGTATAAGTCATATTATAATAATATTTCAATAATCATATTAATAATATAATATTGTTTGGTAAAACTTATCCTTGTGTGCAATGCAAGCTGTTGAAGGGACTCAATATTGTGTGTAATACAAGAAATACATAGTTTTTCATCTTCTAAAATGTAATCAATGTTTTTCATATATTGAAATATTAACTTGGTATTGCAAAAAAATGCAAGCCAAATGTAGTGCATAAAAAACTATATTTAGTGTTGTGTGAAATGCGAAAAATAAAAAATATTAAAATAATTCAAAAAAATATATTTCACAAGATCTCCTGGTGTTACACCTACTAATATCTAGATTTTGTATAAAATGACCTCCACTTAAATAGAAGTTATGGAAAATTAATTAGAATAGAATCTAGAAAATGGTTTGATATAATTGAGTACTCTAACAAGGGGTTCACCAGACCTCTTTTTCAAGAAGAATGGATTGAAATTTCTCTGTATCAATTATTTTGTACTCAATAAGAGAAAGATAAAGAATAATTATCCCCTTCCATGGATTTATGACCTATTCAATAAGATACATTGGGCCTATTACTTCTCTAAAGTGAATCTTTAGTTGAGATATCATCAATTAAAGGTGAATGAGGAGGAGGTTCCCAAGAATGTTGTTCATACATGTTATATGCACATTGAGTAAATAGACATGCCATTCTGACCCATGAATTCTCCAAAAATTTTAATGGACCAAGTGAATATGGACTTTTGAGATTACATTTATAGATTTATGAAAGTCTTTATAGATGATACTATTATATACTCCAAAGGAAAGGAGGAACACTATGATCATTTAAATATGATTATAATTACATTGAAGAAGGATTAGTTTTATGAAATGTATAAAAACAGTGAGTTTTGGATGGAGAATGTTGCATTTATGGGGAATGTTATCATGAGTAAATTGGTATCTATGTATCCTTAAATAATTAAGGTGATTAATGATTGACCCAAAACAGCATCAGTAACAAAGTTCATTGGTTTCCTTAGATTCTTTGAGTATTATCAGCAATTTGGGAGAAACGTTTCCTGATTTTTAAACCCATCGACCATTTTGACATGGAGGGAGTAATGTTTTCCTAGATATATTAATGCGAAGAGAGCTTCATATAGATGAAAAAGTGGTTAATCACTATAATTTTAATCAGATTACTCACATGTGTGGAAGGATTTATGATTTACAATGACGATTCAATGAAGGGTGTGAGAAATATACTCATTAATAATGATAATGTGGTAGTATATTCCTCAGGATAGTTAAGTGTGTATGAACATAATTTTACAATTCATAACATGGAGTTGGTTTTTTTATTATTCATATTTAATATTTGGGGGAATTATCTTTATGGATACAAGTGTGGTACATATATAGGCTACAAGAACCAAAAGTATAGATTTACATAGAAGGAGAAAAACATGTACCAATGAAGATGGTTAGAGCTCATCAAGAATTATGATGGATCAATCCATTACCATCATGATAAGGTGAAGAAAGTCCAAAATTCATTGTGTAGGAATGATTATGAAACCTTATCTCTGGTAAGGATTGATAATGATCAAATCTTATTAGACGTGAAATGAATAGACATGTGATTCATAATAGAAAGAACATCATCATATCTCACTCAAATAATTTTGTATCCATAGATTACAAAAAATTAAGAAATATCAAAGGAATGATGTGGAGATACAAATAATGTTGGTTATTATTGGAAAATAAAAATACTCAGAGTGTATGGTTGAGTAATAAAGAATTTTCATATTTTTAAAATGACAATTCATTCTATTAGAGTCAAAGGTAAAAGCAGGGTATGTTGAATAATGCTCATAGATCATCATTCTCTATACATCTAGGGATTATGATGATGTGTAAAGATATATGAGAACCCTATTTGTGGGACAATATGAAAAAGGATATTTTGAACTATACATCAACACACATAGTATGTTAGTAGGTGTTGTCAGAGAAGAAAAATTACAAAAGTATTATAAAACCATTAAACATACGAACATGTGAATGGGATGAAATCACTATGGGTTATTTCATGGTTCATCCAATGATATCAAAAGTTAATACATCAAATGGGATATAGTGGACCATACTTTAAATACTACCCACATTATTTTCATTCAATAGGTTTTCTCAATGAATTAACTTAAAGAAATATACATTAGAAAAGTGTTGAGGCTACATGGAACATCACGACTTATTAAATCTAATCAATATCAGAGTTTGACATCAAAGTTATGGAAAAAATTTCAATATGAATTAAACATATAGTTGGACTTTATCATTCCATATCACCCAAAAACTGATGGTTAATCTGAATGAACTATTTAAACACTTCAGGATATGTTGGGAGCTTATTAAATTATTTCAAGGGATACTAAGAATAAAATCTTCCTTTTGTAAAGTTCTTATACAATAATAATTTCAACTTGAGAATTAAAATGACCCAAAATTAATCATAATAAATGAAAAAATAAGTAAATACCACATATTGGGATGAGGATGGTGAATTTAAGCTATGATCACAAGAACTAATTGATGAGATTATAGATAATTTATTGGAAATTCAACAATATATGAGAATAACACATAGTCAATAGAATAGTTTTGTTGATAACCACTGTGGAGACCTAGATATTGAGATTGGAGATAATATTTTCCTCTATATATCTCAATGGAAGGGATTGGCGATGTTTGGGAAGAAATGGATGCTTTTTCCTAGTTAAATTACCCCATTTGATACTCTTGATCACATTGCAGCTATGTCATATCAATTAGTACTCCCCACAATGTAGATGAAAGTACGTGATGTGTTTCCCACATCTCTCTTATGGAAGTTCATACAAGGTTTATCAAACACATTGAATATAGAAGTGAAACTATTCAATGAATCATTTCTATTAATAAGAGTAGTCAATGATTATCATAGACTGTAGAGACAATATTATGTGTAAAAATATGACTAATCTTCTTAATATACTTTGGAAAATCTATAAGTATGAAGTGGAATCATGGGAAACTGAAGATAAAATGGAAGAAAATTGCTCTCATTTTTTAGACCTTTTTTATGAAATTAATTTTTGAGGAAAAGTTTCTTAAGTGGGAGGAATATGAAATTCAAGATATTATATATAGAAAATTCCATACTTAATATATATGTGATTCATATTTGGTAATATGGATCCTAAAAAAATGAATTTTTTAACTAATTTGGAACATTATATGACCATGAAATATCCATTTGGGTGATATAACAACTATTACAATATCAAACTATCTTATAAGATAAAAATAATAATAAATTCAATTCATTATTTAAAATATTTTTTTTATAAAAAGGATTTTATTTCATTTTATGCACATATAAATAAAATTATTTTTACTCACTCATAAAAAATAAATTGAATAATTTTAAATTCATTTCTGAAATTATTATATAAAAATATCCTTAGATTATTTTTTAGGTTTCTTAAAAAATAATTGATATTTAATTGAATAGCGAAAAATACCATTTCAAAAATACTGAAGGATCAATTGAATGTTCAAAAAATAAGCATGAATTAAAAATTAGCTAAATAATTTTCCTAAAGAACATCGCATTTATGGATTAAAATAATGTATTTTAAAACATTATATTGAATTAATAAAATGTATGTATAACTTTTTTGTAATTAAATAATATTGTTCTATAATAGAAATTATTTATTTACACTTTTAGTAATGTTTAAATAACGATAAATTAGTTTGAAATTAATTTAATGTCATATAACCCTTATTTTGTGAATAATAGACAAATTAGTGTCATGGTAATCAATAACATTCCTAATATTATCCTAAACTGAATTTTATTCTTAAAAACATATTTTTATAAAAAAAGTTAATGTGATATAAAATTAATAAATTAATATTACACTCTATTAAAATTAAAAACTAAATAAAATATATTTTAAATTTTAAATTAGTAGGTAAAAATTATGTAATATTATCCTTTTTATTTTCGTCCATAAAATCAAATTACATAAGTAATAATTAGTTACTAAGGTAAAACCGAAAATGGACAAAGTGAAAAATATTAGAGAAAAAGTATTTAAAAGTTATTGAGAACATGTGTTAAAATATATAGTTGATATATTCTCTACTAAACCCATTAACCCAGTCTATTATTTTTCATTATTTTATCCACTTGGCCCTTGGGTGTTTACATTTTCTTTTATATTAATAAAAAATACCATTCATCTCACTTATAAATATCACCCATCACCACCCAATTTATTAAACAATTAAAATAAAATATTTTTTTATCGTAGTCTGTCCCCATATCTATCCCTAGATCCTATAATACCAAGTCTTTCCAAAAGTCCAATCCAAGGTGCCTTAAGGTGTTCCACTAGGGGAAACATCCAAAAGGATAGGTAATGTTCTCAACCGAGAAATCACAATTCATTTATTATTCTACACCATAAAATGAATTCTATATATGAATATATGATTTCATTATTAATTTTAATATGATGAAATGATATTATGATAATGGTGTATCAATTTTTTACCTTCCTTGAAAACCATTCATAAAATGAAGGCATCATCCTACGTATGTGTAGACTATTACCTCCTTGAGTGGCGTGTTTTATTTTTCCATCACTAACTAACATGGATGAATTTATAGATATATTTAAGTAATAAAAATGAAATATATTACACTATTAATATTATTTAATGAGAACATTGGACATTATATAAGTTATATAATCAATAAAAGATCATATTAAATTTAAATTCTTCAAAATGACATAGTAAGACACCTTTCTAAATTTGAGCTTATTATGGGGAATCCTATGAAATTGTATAATTTTAAATATATTTTTACAAAAAAATACATAAATATGTTCATTTATATATACTATTAATCTATTTTCCAACACATTTTATCATGGTTAAAATATTGAGGGCTTATTAGGGAAATTCACAAAGTCACATCAAGTAACCGCCATATGTGAAAAACATTTAATAAATAAATAACATATAATAATAAATATAACATATAAAATGAATTAATGATGGAAAATATTCATATATGAGAATTGAATAAAAATAATTTTATTATTTATCTACATAGGAACATACATAGAATGAATTAAGACTTAATGTTTGTTATATTTTGAACCACCTACATTTAATTTGGGTTATACACTCACATTTTTCTCTCTTTTACTGTATATGTATTCTCATGTATTTATTCTATACTATATATTTATATCCATTACATATATAAATAGGTTAATAAAAATTTATTTTTTAGGGTTAATACTTGTTACATGTTTCCATCATAATTCAATACATTATGTGAACCAAATTTAAGGGAAATTTCATATTTCTTTTTTCCTGTTATGTACCTCACCTATATATTTTTTTAACCATGAATATTTCAGGAAATACATATTTATTCTATATAAAACTCTCTTAGTTCATTTTTGGTTGAAATTAAAATCATAATATTTTTCCATCTTAAAAATATCCATTACCTATTTTATAAATCATTCACTAAGTGGTATGTTTTTATTCACTATTTTCTAATAATTACCAGGAATTATTATAGATTAAAACTACATGATCAAGAAATTACCGTGTTTATGAAAATTTATAGATAAAAATTATTTAATTCATTCTTCCATTATGAATCCTTATGATATATCATTCTGTTATTCTTTGAGATGGGATTATGAAACCCATTTTCTTCTCACAAGTTTTATCATGCTTGTGATTTATGTTTTTTATGATTCTATTGTGGAAAAATATGTATTTACATATTATGATGTGGTTGGTGTTCATGAAATTATATATCCCTCCAATTAATTTGTTGATGTTTTCATCTCATTAGATCCCATGTATAGTGCATGGGTAGTTCACCTAGCACACTATGCTATATTGTATTGCAGTGATCCTTAGCATATGTTTTTGATGTCATGTTTTATGTTATTTTCACATATTAATTATTCCATGAACTTATGATATCATTAATTTAGGAATTTATTCTATTCTTATGATTATTTTCTTTTTTATTTCATTTTATCCCTCCAAACATATATTT
The DNA here is from genome assembly GCA_963277665.1 of Viscum album. Taxonomy (NCBI): domain Eukaryota; kingdom Viridiplantae; phylum Streptophyta; class Magnoliopsida; order Santalales; family Viscaceae; genus Viscum; species Viscum album. The sequence goes on from OY728140.1 coordinate 1,287,053,905, forward strand.
TGGGTCCTACTATCATACTTTACTCTAATTTTTCCCTTAATAAGATTTCAAGATCACCATTTCAATTATGAATTTTATAGTGGTATTCCCTGAAATTTTATAATATCTATGGTATTTTAGAGTGGTATATAGTGAATTAAATTAATTGTATATATTTTATGTTTAATGATATTTTGTTGATGTGTCTGCTCTCTAAAAGATACTTGACCTGTAGATCTTTTTTTTGAATTTATTGTAAAACTATGTAAACAATTATGAAATAAAATGATTTTAAATATTGGGATCAAATATAATAAAATTATATATAGAGGTCCACTAGTTGGTGCACAACATTAGACTACACAAGATTTTATAATTCAATTTAATTGGATCATTATAATTCTTAAAGAACCCAATTGTTTGGGTCGAATATGTTGTGGGAGATAAATTAAATAAAATAATTGAAGAATAAATTAATAAAGGTATATATATATATGAGATTCCATGGAATACAATGGGACTCTAAATCCTCCATGAGTTTTATTATGTGGTTTGAAAAAACATGAGGTTCCGACCACTATAAAAGGATTTGTGAGGCTATATTTCCAACTACATGGTCTAAACATGTCGTGTCATGGCATATTTTTATGTTTATCAAAGTGGTCCACTTCCAAGAAAAATTTCCAACCATAAACAATCATAATTTTTTTTGAATATTCTCACCGTGGTCCTATTGCATGCTATGCGGTTTTATTACATGGCATCATGGAGTCATTTTCCAAAGAGTAGTGAGGTCTATTTTATATTCTCTATTAGAAACATGGAATCTCTGTCATATCCAATTATTTCATGAAATCATCGACTTAGGAATTTTTTAAATACCATAATCCTCTTTAAAAAAATACACATTTTAAGACACATGAGGAGGAATGAAAAAGATTTTATACATAGAGAGCCAAGAAATTTCTAAATCATTAAATAATTTTCCAACATAGCCATGAATATGTAATAAAATTGGAACCTCCTGGGAACCAAAAATAATATATAGGTAACACAATGAGGCCTTTACAAAGAAGTAAACCCCACTAGGTTACTGTAAAACGTCAAGATGACCTCATGTAAGTGTGACTAACATCATGGAGGCTGAGAATTTGTATACCATTCCCTCAGAGGCTGACCAAAGGTCAAGCCCACTAAATCCCACCTCATGGGGGAGAGTCCAACCCCATATAGGTTGACCTTATGGAGGAAGAGCATGAAGAGGTCGACGATGTATAGGGTGACTAAGTGAAAGCCAGTCAGTGTGGTCACCCTTATAGGGTGACTACACAAGGATAATATGACCTTGTTTAAGTAAGGAAAACCTTATAGAGGACAAACATACCCCAAAGAAGATGGTCTATGAGTTCATCCTCACATGTCCTTATCCAAAATATCTTATTATTTTTTCAAGGTTCCTCCCATGTAGTTAGCCTAAATTACTCCAAATTTCCTCATCAAGATATTAAAATTTGAATTACCTTTATAGATTGTCTGACCAACATCAAAACACAAAAATGACTATCTTAAAGTCTCATAAAATTCCACCTAATAAATATAATTAGATAATCATTATCAATGTGAACCCTTTCATCATGCATTCCTTGATAAAAGGTATCATCATTTACCCCATACCACTAGGTCCCATAGTAGATTTTAAATCATGAATTCTCTCGATAATAAGGTCCCAAATCTTAGTGTAAAGGATATGAACTCTCTCGAATCCATTATGTATTTCTTCTCAATTCAATGAGAGAAATTTAATATGAGATTAATTGGGTGTTTCTAATTACACAAACAAATCTATTTGAAAACTCACTGAAATAATTTATAAGGTAGATAATTAAACTTGTTTATTCATGAGTGTTTATATATTTAATAATTTTTTCAAAATATTATAGTTACATAGAGAATATTACATCTTATTTTATGATGAATGAAAATTTACAATAATAATACATATAGTCATACAAAAACTTTTATTGGAAAATTTCAGAAAATAGTGAGGTAATTATCACACCATGATGAAAAAAACCAATAGTGAACTCAAAAATACATAGTAATAAATGTAGAATAATTGTTTAATAGTATAAATTATGGTAAAATATTCATTCTGTTTTTATATGGTGGAGTGATGATAATCTTTTCAGTAAATAAGAATCATGACATAAGATACGAGGATTATGCAATGAATTATCATGGAATTATGAGGTGGTTTAATATTAATAACTATTCATAGATGGCCATTCCATAATATAAATATATAATAAATAGTGGTGAAATTTCTGGATTATGAATATGAAACTACACCCAAAAAATAGTCCCTAATTAGTTGGAATTTAAATTATTATTACATAAATAATACTATTAATATATAATGTAATTTTAATGGAAATATTTGAAAATAATTATTGCATAATAATCATAGTTCAAATTTTAAATTCAACTATATTGTCAAGAAGATTCAATAATAGAGTCATTTCACACTAAAACAGAAGATGTTGCATCGGGGTTTGTGAAATAGAACATCCCTGACCTGATAAATACTATATCTAGTGCCCTGAGTTGAGTCGTCACATGAATGTTGGCGTACCACCGTATATTAAAGTGGCTACCAACAATCATTGTAGGTATATAGAGATACATGATAGAGAATATACCCTATTATTAGAGTAATATCATTATATAAATAACATCATCTAATAAAATAACTAATCTGAACCATAAATCGAAAACATTCTAGAAAAATCCAATACGTAACCTAGTGGCACATGCTATAACAATATGATGAATACACTACATATTAGCTTGTCATACAAATAAAATGTCCATTAAAAAAACCATTAAATATCATAAATAATGTCTTAAGTCCCATACTGGTCCTGAAATCACATTCTCCAACCCAATAACCCATGCCTAAACCAATCACTAGGTTCTTTTCCTAAACTTATTATATAAAAAATTAGCTTCTCCTAAGGTATCCAAGTGCCATGGCAGACCAAGAAAGGTGTGAGTAAAACTCTGTAGGCCACCACTAATTTTGTCTAAAGAAATAACCATCTTGAAAATGATTATATTTAGGTAAGAAAGTGTAGCAAATAAAAATACAAAAAAATAAAACCTATTTTAAATTTAACTATTACCCATTTAACCAACTTTAATCAAGAAACATGTTTCACATTAAAACAAATACTAATTAACCATTTTATACATCATGTTCTCTATATTCAACCAACAACCTAAAACATATCCATTCACACCATGATCTTAACCCATAACATAAGAAGTTAGACACATTAAACAACCACGGCATTCAACAATCATAATTTATCAACATACCCTAGAGCCTCATTCTGATAATCAATCCATGCCCATGTTTTTGGGAAGAATAGAGCCTCATGCAGACATCCCAAACCAAACTATGTCAATTTATTAGGAAGCATAGAGCCTCATTCTAATATCATATCTATACATTACATAAAACATAACATGGATCCTTAGTCTAGGTATTCCCATCAAATGAAACTATTAGGGGAATATATCCTCATTCCAACTCCCTAACCCATGCATTATAGGTGTAGGTTTTAAAGCCTCAGTCCAAGTCTACCCATGGGTATAAAACATTAATTCTATACCCCAATAGCACCAAGACATGTTCACATGGCTCTTTAACCATTTCACTTTTACCATTAATGAACCATATCATATTTCACATTTTCAAAATAAACCAAACACCCCTTATTCAATGTTAACATCAAAACACCATATCAATCGATTAATTTAATAAACTATGTTAAAATACTAATATAACTATCTTGAATTCCACTACATCAACCCAACAAACCATTTAAAATAATAAAATCCCAATGGACTATTGTATTCAATTTATGGAATGATATACAAATATAAAACACTCATTTAAAATAATCTTGAAAACACCTTTAAATTTGAAGGTCTTACTCTTCGAATAAAAAGTAAAACATACCCCACGGCTTGTATTTCCATTTCAAATTTTTTGAATGAATATTAAATTATTTTCAAAAAAAGATAGACAAACCCTCATTTCAATCATCATATGAAATATCTTAATTAAAACCAGCTTTTTGAATCACATTGAGGTCAACACATCCTTTAAAAGTTTTACTTATGTCCAAACGTCATTTTCTTCTAATAAATCTATAACTAGGTTAAACCCCGAAAACACACAATTTAAACAATTTATAAACCGTACATGGTTTGTTCAAAATACAACTTATAATCATTTCCCATTAAACCATTTACAATACCGACATTACCAATCACACTTTTTCAACCCATTCTTTATCATAATTCAATTATCTAAATGTTTACCAAGTTTATCACCACTTAAAAGAGTTTGAAGAACCACATGGGTATAACTAGAATTGTTCTAAAATCACCGATGGATTCAATTAGGTTTGTGAAGGGTTTCACACCTAAATCTATGGCAAAAAATCATTTTTACTTATAAAGACGTTAAAACACAGTGACGAAATACATTAGAACAACTAAATACACATATAATACATCAATGAAATGGGAAAGATCTGTGAGACCACCTACCTCATGTCCAGTAATAAATGATTTCTTAACCTCCTACCTTTATTTGAGCTGAAAAACCTCTTAAATCCCCAACTTAGAATCTACTAGAGGATAAATTCACACAAAAAAAAAATCTTAAAATGGACTAGAAATGAAGTAGATCAACCCTTGTGATGTTTAGAAGGAAGCCATCATAAACATTTGGATGTTATAGTAGAAACAAGGATGAAAACTATGTGAGGTTTCATAAATACCAAGGGGAAAGAGGTAAAATAAGACATATTTAATGGGGTGTATGGTTTTCCCACACGTTTGGCCAAACCATGCACTAATAGTGAACCACCATCGATCAAAGAGGGTCTAGGTCGCACGATTACCTGGATAGATCCTACGGCTGTACAAATTGTGCGATGACTGTACGTGATGGATCTTTACAAGACCGCATAATTTTCTTTTTTCCTATATCATAGTTTCTACAAACTTTTCTCCCCTCCTCTAGGAATACATGGTTTGGGTGCATATTTCCTACTAACTATTAACAAAGCATGAAACATGAATTGGATGTCTCTATTCCCCCTTAGTTTATGTTTCATACCATTGAAACACTCTTGTGCATCGTAATACACCCAGTAAACCTTTATTTAACCATAAAAAAGAGATTTAAGCCAAAACATAAACAAAATGTACCTCCAAGAAGCCCCAAATCTTACACGAAAAAATTCCATACCCTAAATATTTAATTTCAATTCAAAATGAGGTAGGTAAGGATCAAGATATAGGTGATTGACTTGAATGAGTTGGATTAATTTTATCACACTTAAAAACACATCACATATTCCCTTATTATAGAATACGAAGAAAATATAGACAAATCTCAACTATTGATTGATTTTTTTGATATTTTAATGTCTATATAAAATATACTATGAAATAAGTGGGAGTCAAAGAAAAAACCATTCCTATATTTATTTTTTAAAGAGTGAAAAATGGGTGAGGGGGGATGAATAGAGAGAAGAACTCTTTTAAAAGAGTTAGTTACTCTGAGGAATATGGCCAATGATTTATGTAATCTCATTAAACTATTTGGATCACTAAAGAATACAAATTAGAAAAATAGATAACTCCTCTACAATAACTATTCTAATATTGAGAAATTATTTCCTAATCTAGTGATCATTCAGAGTATACATATTCAATGATATTAACATAGTATTGATCATTCCATGGTTTAGATAATGAAGGGTGTATGGTGTACATCAACGGTGCACCAAATATAGATTTATATGATTCATTAGGCATTAGTTTCAAATATTAATCTTGGATATTCCTTTATATTTATATAGTAAGGAAGGCTTCCTTGAAGTAGTGTGTAGAGAAAGATGAAGTGGGAGCAGACCTTGGGTGACCAATGATTTACTTTAAAAACTCATTCAAGGTTATTACACCTATGTTTAATATGACCAAAACATAAACATTATATCCACCAAACCTTGAAAAATATTGTATTATTTTAATAAAACACATTTTTATGTATGTTCCTTATATATACAAGTATGATTTAACCAAGTAATATCATTATGTTCTTCTATGATTTAATTTATATATATATTAATATATATGTTTGATATTTTTTTGAGTGAAATAATGGGATAAATATATTAAAATGAGTACCTCTTTAAAATAAATTAAAATATGATGAATATTCAGGGTTAATTTTTTTTTTATTTTGAAAGATTTTTAATTTATAAGTATCCTGATCAATCCCCCCTCAATGGGAACCTTGGAAATATAATCATAAATTAGTGTTCCGAACAAGTGGTATATATTCTAAAGGTTCTTTATTTGTTTACAATCTATAAAATTTAAGTCTTGATTTGTTTAACATAATTATTTAGTTGTGAATCATACTATTGTTTATCAATAAAACATTTAATCATGGAATATAGAGATTTTTTTTATCAAGAATATTACAGTGATGATGTAGTGAAGTATATATATCATGATGCTAATTTCACAAAGCATAATAAAATTATTCATGATGAAAATTCAAAAGGGGTCTATATTTATTCTATAACTAATAAAGTATTTTAGGAAACCCATCAGTGTAATACAAAATTTAAAATAATGGAAAATGCAAATAATAGTTGGAGATAATATTTTGAATAAAATGTTGTTGTGACTCTCTCTGTAATGATTCACTGAAAATAGAGTGATAATAACTTATTGAAGGGATATTTTTTGAAACCTTCCCTATATATAAAGTAATGAAAATGAAAAATAATAATGATAAGGCCCTTGAAAATAATGAAACAACTATTTTGGTAGATCTGATTTATTTCAATGATAAATTTTAAACTAATTATATTATAGATGTTTCTTGAAAATTGAAAAATACATATTAATTTACAACATTTGAAAGTAATGTGATCTCATTAAAGAAGTAGATACAACATGATTTTTTCAAACCATAGAATGTTATTATAGAACTCAATGAGATATTCAATCCTTACATGTATTGGTGTACAATTTAGAGATCAATCATGAATTATAAAATGATTTTATAGTATAATTGGATTTGAAAAAAATAGGTTAAAGTAGGAGGATTCAAATTTAAAATAATAAAATTTTTGGATGTGTACATGAATGATGGAGAAAATAATTTACTTAAAGGTATTGCATAAGATTTTAAAGATAAAATTTCAATTGAAAATGATATCAAAGCTAGAGTGATCACTCTCAAAAAATAACTCAAAATGTTTTTAAACAAAGTAATGAATATTATTCTAGATTAGAGGACATGAATACTCAATTATAAGATAGGGATGTGGAAATCTAATAGAATGATATAGTGATGAAATAATCAAAAGTAAATATAGATATTACTCACATTTACGACTCAAAAAGTTTATATGACACATATGGAAATATAGAATCAGTTTATATAAAGGTGATTCATGCAAAATTTGTTGAAAACTATAATAAATGGAAGGTGAAATTGATGTGTTACTATTTCAGAATTATTAAACACATTGTGTATATGAATTTTTAAGGTGTAAATAATAATAATAGAATAATATCTGATGTAAAATCTGAACCAAAAAATAAATAAATGATATATGATTTTATGAAGATATATTTTGTATATGCTGGCTATGGACAAATGGAATTGATATGTATTATTAAAATTGATAAATTTATTGATATGGAATCCAAAATTCCTTTATTAAGAGAGGTTAACATTACACAATAATATAAATCCATTTCTCTAAAAAGTCATAGTGTTATATGAATGAAAATATAAAAATTAATGGAGCTTCCATGATACATGATGAGAAAACATTTTGCTGAAACCATAATGAAGAGAATAAAAAAAGTATATATGTAAAAGAATAATTATTCCTTTTTTAAAAGAAAAAAGAAGGATTTTATAATGAATATATATCTGGGGATAAATAAATTATGAATGGGTTTGGTGCTTATTTAAAAAGATAAAGAACATAACATACCTATGCGATTTCCTAAATTACACTAAGAACAATGAGATAAAGACTTCTAGAATAACATACTCATGGATAAGTAAGAATAAAAAATGATATAGTGAAGATTTATCCAAAAAAGAAACATGAAATAATAGTATTTGTCTCACAATGGATATTGTTTCTCAGATAATGGATATAAAGAACTGAAATAAAACTAATCGGGGTGAATTCTTTACAAGTATTTTACATAATGAATAACCATAATGAATTATTTTATGTAACCTAGAATAAAAGGGTAGTTTCATCATAAAGAAGAAAATTTATCAACTCAATGATGACTGAAAAATACCCCTCTAACTATTTATTTAATTTGCATAACTATTATTTGACTGACATTGGTGTAAGGGAAAGATATGGTCCAAGGGGTGAATGCATTACAAGATATCGTGAGTTTTGTCTGTCTTTCTTAATTAGATGAGGATGAAAATGATGTATTTAAAATATATAGTCATACTAAGGACCTATCTATAATTTAAAAATGTGTCAAAGAAAATTAATTGGTATTAGGCCAATATTAAGAAAAATTAAAAGTTGTATCAAGGATAATTTTGAATTAATGTGATGTCATTCTCATTTCAGAAATATAAAGTGGTATCAAGAAAAATATGGATTGTAAAAATTACTATTAGAAATATGTCAAGTAGTTTTATAATATATATAAATAGGTGGGAAACTAAATATTAATGGAAAAGAATCTTTATCTATTGTATATTTCTTGATTTTAGAAAATAAGTATCATACATATTTTCAAGATACATGAAGATAGTTAAATGATACTGCTATAGTGACCATCATTGTTTTAAAGTTTATTAAACAGAAGTAATTTAGGTGGAATTATAGTTGTTAATGTAAATTCTATTGGAATTATTCGAAAAAATAAATAATCCCTATGAATATGAGGAAATTATTTTATCAAGTAGTATCAAGTACTTCCTTACGAAGTTAAACATGAAGTATGAATCACACTCTTTTTCTTATAATCTTTATTTTTTGATGATCATATAAAAATCTGATCAAGATCATATGAAGTTTTTTGTAGATAATAATACTCAGTTTTTATGAATTTATATAAGTATGTGATTTCAATTGAAAAAAATGATGTTATTGACATATAATATTGTTTACTAAAATTATTTTTTACATAGTAGGATTTTATTATTTATTGATAACTCTTTTAAAAGTCATAATTTTATTATATTGTAATATTTTGGAAGTTAGAATATATTGTGATTAATATTTTCTTATTAAAAAAATATAGATTCATTTAATGAAGATGTGTTAGATCTAATGGTAACATGACAATTGTTCTCAAACATAGAGATACAATGTGGTAATAAAGTGTTTACTATGGGGAGGGGAAGCTATAAAGAAATTATTGATGTTTTTATGATTGGTGAAATTTAACACCCCAAAATTTTACGAGATAGATTATTTTTATTTCCATGATGTATTTTTGTGTATTCTACACTAAGATTAGCTTGTGCTATATGAAACAACGTATTAGCTTTCGTTACACACAATATTGTTCCTAGCTTGTGTTACACACAATTTCATGTTCTTTTGATAACATTAATTTCATGTAAAAGTAAATATAGATTTTATTCAATGTATAAAATAAATATATTTGGATTATGTTATATGAAACACTAGAGTAATATTTCACTACACACAACACTGACTTGGCTTGCATTAGACGCAATAGTGACATTCCTCAATAGCTTGTGTTGTATGTAATACCATGTTTCGCTAAACAATAATATATTATTAAAATATAATTATATAATGGGATATAAACTAGAAGTTATGAATATTATTAACCAATTATAAATTTTATATAACATTTAAATTAATCTTATATATTTTCTAAAACGTGATATAAGAACAAATTCATTTTTTCGGATAAAGATTTTTTTTTAAAAAAATGCAGTTTTGCCGCCTTTGGTGGTGCACCCATTTTAAATATATATTTTCAAACTTTTATATATAATATTTGAAAAACTAAACTACCTCTTTGTAAAAAGAATTTTTTTACTCTTCTTGAATTTTTTGTATTTTTATGATAAAATTCATATTTTAAGGAATAGTGAAAATAATGCATTTTAATTAAATACTGCCTTTTCACCTAATTTATTTATATAGTTATATTGTGTTTTTAAATGAATTTAAAGTGTAATTGGATTATATTTTTATTATTTAATCCAATTTTGGTTATTTTAAGTAATTTCATATTTAAATTGGACATTAACAGATGACAATCTTTGGATAAGTTTTTTAATTCTTAAAAATCCACCTTTTCGTTTTTGACATCAAGAATTAATTTTAAATTAATTTTGGCCAATTATGTGTTTTGAAATATGAAAAAATGTATTCCATATTTATAATCAGTGGATCCTAATTATTTTTATAGGTTCCTTTAATATTTTTGAATATTATGAATAGAAATTATGATAATTTTTATTTAACGCGGTAAAAGGTAAATTAGTGTAACAAATAATATGACAAGGAGAATAAAATTATCTCAAAACCTACCAAAATTAGTTTTTATGAATAAAATTATACCCTTTACATATTAGGTTGGAAAAATAATCATTTAAGGGCCACTTGACAATGATAATGACATAGATATTAATAAAACCAACGAAAGTGACAAAATGTAAAACTCACATTTGTTATATTTATAATAATTTTTTATTTGGATTACTAGGTTATATCTTTAAAAATAAATATTACATGGAAAGATAAAATAATTACCTACATTTTCATAATTTATTTATAATTTTTTCGGATAATAATAATTATTTTAATGTCTTATACTTTGATGATGTAAAAATAAATTAATTGGTGAGAAATCCATCAAACTATTTTTATTAAAATATTAATAATCATAAAAAGTCCGAAACACATGAAAAAATAATTTTTTTCTAGTATATATCGACAATAAGCATCCATGTTCTGAGAAAGTGACCATTTGTAGCTTTATAGATGGAATTATGACATTTACTTACTTTTATTTAAAGTGATGTTAAAGTTTTCACATTCATATTTTAATAAGTACAACAGTTTTAATGTTGGATTTTACAAAAGTTAAATTTGAATACATATATTCTTATTAAATATAGTAAATTTATGTTCATAATAATATTTTATTTAAAAAATTATTCTAAAATATGTATCATAAATGATTACACAATATTGATTTAGTGATTATTTTAATAATGGATATATCAAATAAATGTTATTAAAAATATTAAAATAAATAAAATTTCATCTAATTAATTTTTAAAATGAATTTCATATATGATCTTGACCCATTAGGGATATAATAAAATATTTGGTTCTATTATAACAAATTAAGTTGTTATTTATATAAATCCATGAAATGAATCGTGTCAAAATTGACATAATTGATATTTTGTTAAAATAATGTTTTATAAAATTATTTAAATACCATAATAAAAATTTCAAAAATATAGAATAATTATGATATAGTATAAAATGTTATAAATGATTAATTTATGGTATAATTAAAATCAAATAAGTAAATATTTCACCATTTTAATATTGAAACATCTTTTATCTTAATTAAAATTAATGATAATTACTAACCGTCAATTAAAATGATAATGATTAAATTTACATAAAAACATGTCCAAATTTTATTGTTTGATGATATTTCAATATTATAATATCTTATGTTTAAATATATATCATATTTAGGTATTTTAATATATTTTATAATTATTATAAAATAATATTTTTGAGGTTTCCAAAAGTGCCCCACCTCAATTATAAAAGGGCACTTCCTCCCTCAACACTTCACTTCATTTTGAGCCTTCTAGATCATCCATATTCTAACAATTTCCCTTATAATCTTCCCTATAAACATTATAGAGGTCTTTGTATTTTTCAAATACAAGATCTAGTGCTCTAAGAGGTTATTTAGAGGTGGCACGCCGAAGAAGAGGTTATATCATTTACAGATTATTTCAAACTTATTTATTATTTCACTTCCACCATATGAATTATTTTATTATAAAAAAATAAAAACAGTATTAATTATATACTAATATGTTATTATGATTATGAAACAAAAATATTACACCTTTTATCCATTGTATAAAAAATTAAATCACCACACGTGTGTACGTATGACTTACCGTCTCCACGTTGTGGTGTAATCTGTTTTTCACCACCACCTTACATAGATGGGTGTAATTATGGAATTAATATATATATATATATAATTAATATAAAATTACATTTATTCTGAGATAATACACACCATAATATTCAATACCATTCAACAATTATGAGAATGATATCGTCATGCGTGCGTACCTAAGACTTACCGTCTCCACGGTGCGATGTGATTTGTTCTAGACAATATTCATAATTACATGATTATATAATTGAATTGATTTAATATATATGATATATATATATTATAATAATACCATTATATAATTTATATAACTATAACCTAAAAATAGGAATTAGAAATTATCTGACAAAACATGCATAAGAATATAAAGCATTTAATACCCAAATAACGAGTAACAATGAAATGTTTCTAACAAAAGGATGAAACTATGAACATAATTGTCATTATAAGAACAATTATTATTTTAGAATAAATTAGTAACATTATTTAAATCATTATACAGGAGGTTAAGATATATACTAAGCTTATCATACCTAATGTAAGGGATAATTCTTCATCTCATTATTATCGAATATTGTTTATTTGTATGTATTTATTAGGGTATATTTATCACTCACGTCCAAGTTTCCTAAATATAATATATTGTTTTTATTCTGATACTATTGTGTAAAGTCCATTTTACCCATTTTTTTAAATTTTTATTAAATTGTATGGAAGGAATCTTTCTTTCGTCTTCCAAACGAGATACATTCTAACTTTTCCAGCAAATGTATGAGAAGAAATTTTTTAACTTATACTCCATGAATGGATTTTTACGGTTTCATAATGATTTATTTCCATGAATATTCCACTACACTATTTCAAGATTATTTTCAAATAAATTATTTTATTTTAAAATTTCATGGAATTTTGGGGAAATAAAATGTTTTTGAAGAACAAAGGATATTTTCTTCAATAATTAAGTTCAAGTGTTTTATAAAAATTATTTTCCATATAAGATGATTATCATTCAATATGGTTATTTTTATTTCCAAATTATTAACTTGATTTTTGTCTGTTAATGATGGAATGATATTTTATTATGGAATGATGTTGAAAAAACCCATTTTATTTTTTGGATTATGCTATGATGAATGATTTCTGTTTTTCTAAAACACACATGAAAGATTTGATTATCAGATAGGTGGGACCTATATATCCATCCAATGCATTAGGTAAATATTTATATCTCATGAGATATTCATGAATGGAATGAAAAGTAATTCCAGTTCAATAATACAAGTCTAGAACGACAAGTAAATTTGGTTTAGTAATATAGGGAATGAATTCCAAGTAAATTTTGTTCAGTAATACATGGTCGGAATGGAAAGTAAACCCGACTCATTAATGGAAATTTTCCCCTATGATGTTCTTGGACGAAATTCCTTGGTTATTATGGAAATAAAATTATGTGATTATTTTTTCCACAATCCCATGTTTTATTCCAATGATATTTTATCATGGTTAATGTTCATTTATGATCTATTCCTTATATACTACCTAGATTTATTTCATGACTCATGATTTCAATATTTATGTTTTATTTTCATATTTTTTCATTCTTATGTTTATGGTTTGTTTTATGTTCTCCATGTTTACCCTTAATGAGCTTTTGAGTTCACCCTTTTTATTTTTTCTTTTTCCAGGATATAAAAAAAGGTTTTAGGTTGGAAAACAAAAGGGAGAGATATTTATGGGAGATATTGAAGATATTTCATCAAGATAGAAGATTATGTTCCAAGTTTTCAAAGACACTAAAATAATACAGTCATTGGGAATTTTTGGTGTCAGGTAATAAGTATTCAATAAAATTAATTTAAAATCCACGTATGACAAGACTGGGTCTATATATTTGGTATTAGATCAAAGGTTAAGTCATCCTTTGGAAACTAGGATGTGAAAACTTAAGTTAGATCCCTAGAGATATTAATAAGTTATGTCTAGGGATGTCCTTAAAGGTAAGTCTACCTATAGGTTACATTCCTAGAATACTAGTAACAATTATGAGTGACTTATGATTAAAGCTGAGATGTTAGATATTCAATGTACCCCCTTGATTATGTTGTTTTCCTAGTATGATTATTTCCTATCACACTATTTTTTGGGGTTTAGATGATAGCTTGAACCCGAAGGAACCAAGTTAATGATCAATGAACTGGGAAATTCAATGATTTTCCTCCTGAAAAACCTAATTTTATAGGAGATAGAATAAAAAATATTATTTCTATACTTACACAAGCTATGAATCATTCTGGACTTCCAAATGAGAATAGAAGGGAACACCATTCTATTAAGTCTTTCATGAGGCAATACACACCTTTTTTAGTGGTTCTTTTGATCTAGTTGTTGCAGAAAAATAGATCAATACCATTGAAAAGATATTTTGCATCCTTCACTTTTCTGAATAGAAAAAATTCTTTTTCGCTATTTATTATTCAGAAGGTGAAGCAGACCAGTGGTGGAAACTAATTAAGAATACAAGAAAAAAATATTAAATTGAATCCATGGAATGAGAGGAGTTGAAGAACTTATTTGTTCATAAGTAATTCCATCGTATTCTTATATCAATAATGTAAAATGAGTTCCTTGATCTTATGAAAAAGGATGATGAATATATTTTCACAAACGTGGTGAATTTTACAAGACTTTCGAGGTATGATTCTAGCTTTATCATCCTACCTGAAACTATAGTTGATCGATTCTTCAGTGGTGTAATACAAAGTCTTCGAAGCGAATTATATATAAGAGACTTTAGTAGCTATGAAGATATTGTGAGTTGTGCTATCAAGGTAGAAGTGGAAGCTATTGTAACATATCCATCTCATGGTTATGAAAATAAAACAAATATAGAGTTCAGTGGAAAATCTCAAAACAATGGTGGAAAGAAGATGAATGTTTCATTATGCTCAAAGTGTGGAAAGAATCCTGGTGGAGATTGTCATAAAGGCGATAGAAAATGTTTCATCTATGGAAAAAAAGTTTATTGAGAATTTGATTGTTGATGAAATGAGAATAATTTTGTTAATGAGGTTAGTAGAGAATGAACTACTAAGAACACACCACTAACACTTCAATGCTACAATTGGAAGGAAATGGAGAATTATTATAACCAATTGCCTAATACAAGGGTTAATTATGATGAACATTAGAAACCTCTTAAGGAATAAGAAAAAGATAAGTCACATGCAATCATTATTGTTGAGGTTGAGAATGGTAATGAAGTGGTGGAATTATTATTTTTTATGTAATGGGATTCTAAAATAGTGTTATGGAACTCATTTACAGTATTATGGAATACTAGAATATCTATTTATTAGTCTATTGTGGTTTTCTATTATTATATGGTACCGATAACCATGAAAAGTGATTGAGATATTTTTGGAAAGAACATGATATATGCATAATGAATGGATAAAAAGATAATGAAATTTTTGATAATATTAATGATCTCATGACAGATATAAGGAAAAAGTGATTTCATGGTTTGAGTATGTAGAATTTTTGGTATTTTTGGTGTGTATAAAGAGTTAATTTTGATAGAATTCATGTTTTCACTAAGGTTCTATGGTAATTCATGTTATTATCATGTTTGAAGAGATTACATGATTATGATATTCACATGTTTGGAATGTGAAAACCATGAAATTCCAAATGAGATATTTGAGAAACATATTAAGTTGATTTAGTTCACCTATTTATAATGTTTTATATTTTTAGTCTTTCGAAGGATTGTAATGCTATCCATTTAGGGATAGTATAAGTTATATTCTGGTAGAATTTTGTCAGATTAATGTATTATCTCACTATAGGTGGACTTATAATAAAATATCTCGATTTTTTTATCGTAGTCTCTCCCCATATCTATCCCAAGATCCTATAATACTCGGTTTTTCCAAAAGTCCAATCCAAGGTTCCTTAAGGTGTTCCACTAGGGGAAACATCCAAAAGGGGAGGTAATGTTCTCAACCGAGAAATCACCATTCATTTATTATTCTACACCATAAAATGAATTCTATACATGAATATATGATTGCATTATTAATTTTAATATGATGAAATTATATTATGATAATGGTGTATCAATTTTTTACCTTCCTTGAAAACCATTCATAAAATGAAGGCATCATCCGGCGTATGTGTAGACTACTACCTCCTTGAGTGGTGTGTTTTAGTTTTCCATCACTAACTAACATGGATGAATTTATAGATATATTTAAGTTATAAAAATGAAATATATTACACTATTAATATTATTTAATGAGAACATTGGACATTATATAAGTTATATTATCCGTAAAAGATCATAGTAAAATTAAATTCTTTAAAATGACATAGCAAGACACCTTTCTAAATTTGAGCTTATTATGGGGAATCCTATGAAATTGTATAATTTTATTTATATTTTTACAATAAAATACATAAATATCTCCATTTATATATACTATTAATCTATTTTTAAACACATTTTGTCATGGTTAAAATATTGAGTTCTTATTAGGGAAATTCACAAAGTCACATCAAGTAACCACCATATGTGAAAAACATTTAATAATTAAATAACATATAATAATAAATATAAAATAGAAAATAAATTAATTATGGAAAATATTCATATGCGAGTATTGAATAAAAATAATTTTATTATTTATCTACATAGGAACATACATAGAATGAATTAAGACCTAATGTTGGTGATCTTTTAAACCACCTACATTAAATTTGGGTTATACACTCACATTTTTCTCTATTTTACTGTATAAGTATTCTCATGTATTTATTCTATACTATATATATATATATATATCCCTTACATATATAAATAGGTTAAAAAATTTATTTTTTAGGGTTAATACTTGTTACATGTTTCTATCATAATTCAATACATTATTTGAACAAAATTTAAGGGAAATTTCATATTTCGTTTTTCCTGTTATGTACCTCATCTATAAATTTTTTTAACCATGAATATTTCAGGAAATATATATTTATTATATATAAAACTCTCTTAGTTCATTTTTTATTGAAATTAAAATCATAAGATTTTTCCATCTTAAAAATATACTTTACCTATTTTATAAATCATCCACTAAGTGGTATGTTTTTACTCACTATTTTCTAATAATTATCATAAATAATTATAGATTAAAACGATATGATCAAGAAATTACCGTGTTTATGAAATTTTAAAGATAAAAATTATTTAATTCATTCTTCCATTATGAATCCTTAAGATATATCATTATGTTATTCATTGAGATGGGATTATGAAACCCATTTTCTTCTCACAAGTTTTATCATGCTTGTGATTTATGTTTTTTATGATTCTATTGTGGAAAAATATGTATTTACATATTATGATGTGGTTGGTGTTCATGAAATTATATATCCCTCCAATTAATTTGTTAATGTTTTCATCTCATTAGATCCCATGTATAGTGCATGGGTAGTTTACCTAGCACACCATGTTATATTGTATTGCAGTGATCCTTAGCATATGTTTATGATGTCATGTTTTATGTTATTTTAAAATATTAATTATTCCATGAACTTATGATATCATTAATTGAGGCATTGATTCTATTCTTATGATTATTTTCTTTTTTATATCATTTTATCCCTCCGAACATATATTTTTGGTCCTACTATCCTACTTTACTCTAATTATTCCCTTAAAAAGATTTCGAGATCACAATTTCATTTATGAATTTTATCGTGGTATTAAATGAAATTTTATAATATCTATGGTATTTTAGAGTGGTATATAGTGCATTAAATTAATTTTATATATTTTATGTTTAATGATATTTTGTTGATGTGTCTTCCCTATAAAAGATACTTGACCTGTAGATCCTTTTTTTGAATTTATTGTAAAACTCTGTAAAAAATTATGAAATAAAATGATTTTAAAGCTTGAGATGAAATATAATACAATTATATATAGAGGTTCACTACTTAGTGCACAAAATTAGACTACACAGGATTTTATAATTCAAATTAATTGGATCATTATCATTCTTAAGGAACCCAATTGTTTGGGAGGAATATGTTATGGGATATAAATTAAATAAAATAATTGAGTAATAAATTAATAAAGGTATATATATATATATATATATGAGATTCCATGGAATACAATGGGACTCTAAATCGAACATGAGTTTTTTATGTGGTTTGAAAAAACATGAGGTTCCGACCACTGTAAAAGGATTTGTGAGGCTATATTCCCAACTACATGGTCTGAACACGTCATGTCATGGAATATTTTTATGTTTATCAAAGTGGACCACTTCCAAGAAAAATTTCCAAACATAAACTATCATAATTTATTTTGAATATTTTCACCATGGTCCTATCGCCTGCTATGTGGTTTTATTACATGGAATCATGGAGTCATTTCCAAAGAGTAGTGAGGTCTATTTTATATTCTCTATTAGAAACATGGAATCTCCGCCATATCCAATTATTTCATGAAATCATCAACTTAGAAATTTTTTAAATACCATAATCCTCTTAAAAAAATACACATTTTAAGACACATAAGGATGAATGAGAAAGATTTTAGACATGGAGAGCCAAGAAATTTCTAAATCATTAAATAATTTTCCAACATAGTCATGAATATGTTATCAAATTGGAACCTCATGGGAACCAAAAATAATATAAAGGTAATACAATAAGGCCTTTACAAAGAAGTAAACCCCACTAGGTTACTGTAATACGTCAAGATGACCTCATGTACGTGTGACTAACCTCATGGAGGCTGAGCATTTATATACCATTCCCTCAGAGGCTGACCAAAGGTCAAGCCCACCAAATCCAACCTCATGGGGGAGAGTCCAACCCCATATAGGTTGACCTTATGGAGGAAGACCATGAAGAGGTACACGATGTATAGGGTGACTAAGTGAAAGCCAATAAGTGTGGTCACCCTTATAAGGTGACTACACAAGGATAATATGACCTTGTGTAAGTAAGCAAAACCTTATAGAAGACAAACATACCACAAAGAAGATGGTCTATGAGTTCAACCTCACATGTCCTTCTCCAAATTCTCTCATTATTTTTTCAAGGTTCCTCCCATGTAGTTAGCCTAAATTCTTCCAAATTCCCACATCAAGATATTAAAATTTTAATTACCTTTATAGACTTGTCTGACCAACGTCAAAACACTAAAATGACTATCTTAAAGGCTCATAAAATTCCACCTAATGAATATAATTAGATAATCATTATCAATGTGAAACCTTTAAATCATGCATTCCCTTGATAAAAGGTATCATCATTTACCCCATACCACTAGGTCCCATAGTAGATTTTAAATCATGAATTCTCTCGATAATAAGGTCCCAAATCTCGGTGTAAGAGACATGAAATCTCTCGAGTCCATTATGTATTTCTTCTCAATTCAATGAGAGAAATTTAATATGTTATTAATTGGGTGTTTCTAATTACACAAACAAATCTATTTGAAAACTCACTGAAATAATTTATAAGGTAGATAATTGAACTTGTTTATTTAGGAGTGTTTATATATTTAATAATTTTTTCAAAATATTATAGTTACATAGAGAATATTACATCTTATTTTATGATGAATGAAAATTTACAATCATAATACATATAGTCATACTAAAACTTTTATTGGAAAATTTCAGAAAATAGCGAGGTAATTATCACACCATGATGAAAAAAAACCCATAGTGAACTCAAAAATACATAATAATAAATGTAGAAGAATTGTTTAATAGTAGAAATTATGGTCAAATATTCATTCCGTTTTTAGATGGTGGAGTGATGATAATCTCTTCAGTAAATAAGAATCATGACATAAGATACGAGGATTATGCAATGAATTATAATGACATTATGAGGTGGTTTAAAATTAATATCTATTCATAGATGGCCATTCCATAATATAAAGATATAAGAAATATTGTTGAAATTTCGGGATTATGGATATGATAATGCACCCAAAAAATAGTCCCTAATTAGTTGGAATTTTAATTATTAGTACATAAATAATACTATTAATATATAATGTAATATTAATGGAAATATTTGAAAATAATTACTCCATAATAATCATAGTTCAAATTTTAAATTCAACCATGTTTTCTAGAAGATTAGATAATAGAGTCATTTCACACTAAAACAGAAGATGTTGCATCGTTGTTTGTGAAATGGAAGATCCCCGACCTGATAAATACTATATCTAGTGCCCTGAGTTGAGTCATCTCATGAATGTACGCGTACCACCGTATATTAAAGTGGCTACCAACTAACATTGTAGGTATATAGAGATACATGAGGGAGAATATACCCTATTATTAGAGTAATATCATAACCTAAATAACATCATCTAAAAAAATAAGTAATCTAAACCATAAATGGAAAACATTTTAGAAAAATCCAATAAGTAACCTAGTGGTGCATGCTATAACAATATGATGAATACACTACATATTAGGTTGTCATAAAAATAAAATGTCCATTAAAAAAAACATAAAATATCCTAAATAATGTCTTAAGTCCCAAACCGGTCCTGAAATCACATCCTCCAACCCAATTACCCATGCCTAAACTAATCACTAGGTTCTTTTCCTAAACTTATTATATAAAAAAGTAGCTTCTCTTCAGGTACCCAAGTTCCATGGGAGCACGAGAAAGGTGTGAGTAAAACTCTGTCGGCCACCACCAATTTTGTCTAAAGCAATAACCATCTTGTAAATGATTATATTTAGGTAAGAAAGTGTAGTAAATAAAAATAGAAACAAATGAAACCTGTTTTAAATTTAACTATTACACATTTAACCAACTTTAATCAAGAAAAATGTTTCACATTAAAACAAATACTAATTAACCATTTTATACATCATGTTCTCTTTGTTCAACCAACAACGTAAAACATATCTGATGACACCAGGTTCTTAACCCATAACATAAGGGGTTAGACACATTAAAGAAAAACGAAATTCAACAATCATAATTTATCAACATACCCTAGATCCTCATTCAGATAATCAAGCCATGTCCATGTTGTGGGAAGCATAGAGCCTCATGCATACATCCCAAACCAAACTATGTCAATTTATTAGGAAGCATAGAGCCTCATTCTAATATCATATCTATACATTACATAAAACATAACATGGATCCTTAGTCTAGGTATTCCCATCAAATGAAACTATTAGGGGAATATATCCTCATTCCAACTCCCTAACCCGTGCATTATAGGTGTAGGTTTTAAAGCCTCAGTACAAGTCTACCCATGGGTATAAAACATTAATTCTATACCCCAATACCACCGAGACATGTGCACATGGTTCTTTAACCATTTCACTTTTACCATTAATGAACCATATCATATTTCACATCTTCAAAATAAACCAAACACCCCTTATTCAATGTTAACATCAAAACACCATATCAATCAATTAATTTAATAAACTATGTTAAAATACTAATAAAACTCTCTTGTATTCCATTATATCAACCCAACAAACCATTTAAAATAATAAAGTCCCAATGGACCATTGTATTCAATTTATGGAATGAGATACAAATATAAAACACTCATTTAAAATAATCTTGAAAACACCCTTAAATTTGAAGGTCTTACTCTTCGAATAAAAAGTAAAACATACCCCACGACTTGTATTTCCATTTCCATCTTTCTGAATGAATATTAAATTATTTTCACAAAAAGATAGAAAAACCCTCAATTCAATCATCATTTGAAATATCTTAATTAAAAACATCTTTTTGAATCACATTGAGGTCAATACCTCCTTTAAAAGTTTTACTTATGTCCAAACATCATTTTCTTCTAATAAATCTATAACTA
This sequence comes from Viscum album, assembly GCA_963277665.1. Lineage (NCBI taxonomy): Eukaryota > Viridiplantae > Streptophyta > Magnoliopsida > Santalales > Viscaceae > Viscum > Viscum album. The sequence continues at coordinate 1,287,076,067 of OY728140.1, forward strand.
GGTCAAACCCCCAAAACACACAATTTAAACAATTTATAAACCTTACATGGTTTGTTCAAAATCCAACTTATAATCATTTCCCATTAACCCATTTACAATACCGACATTCCCAATTGCACTTTTTCAACCCATTCTTTATCATAATTCAATTATCTAAATGTTTACCAAGTTTCTCACCACTTAAAAGAGTTTGACGAACCCCATGGGTATAACTTGAATTGGTCTCAAATCACCGATGGATTCAATTAGGTTTGTGAAGGGTTTCACACCTAAATCTATGGCCCAAAATCATTTTTACTTATAAAAACATAAAAACGCAGTGACGAAAAACATTTGAACAACTAAATACACATATAATACATTAATGAAATTGGATAGATCTGTGAGACCACCTACCTCATGTCCATTAATAAATGATTTCTTAACCTCCTACCTTTATTTGAGCTCAAAAACCTCTTAAATCCCCAGATTATAATCTAATAGAGGATAAATTAACACAAAACAATTCTCCAAATGGACTATAAATGAAGTAGATCAACCCTTGGGATGTTTATAAGGAAACCATCATCAACCTTTGGATGTTGTAGTAGAAACAAGGAATAAAACTATTTGAGGTTTCATAAATACCAAGGGGAAAGAGGTAAAATAACCCATATTTAATGGGGTGTATGGTTTTCCCACACGGTTGGCCAAACCATGCACTAATAGTGAACCACCATCGATCCAAGAGGGTCTAAGTCACATGATTCCATGGATAGATCATACGGTTGTACAAATTGTGAGATGAATATACGTGATGGATCTTTCTAAGACCCCATAGTTTTCTTTTTTCCTATATCATAGTTTCTACAAAATTTTATCTCCTCCTCTAGGAATACATGGTTTGGGTTCATATTTCCTACTAACTATTAATAAAGCATGAAACATGAATTGGACGTCTCTATTCCCCCTTAGTTTATGTTTCATACCATTGAAACACTCTTGAGCATCATAATACACCCAGTAAACCTTTATTTAACCATAAAAAAGATATTTAAGTTAAAACATAAACAAAATGTACCTCCAAAAAGCCCCAAATCTTAAACGAAAAAATTTCATACCCTAAATATTTAATTTCAATTCAAAATGAGGAAGTTAAGGATCATGATATAGGTGATTTACTTGACTGAGTTGGGTTAATTTCATCACACTTAAAAACGCATCACACATGCCCTTATTATAGAATATGAAGCAAAATATAGGCAAATCTCAACTATTGATAGATTTTTTTGATATTTTAGTGTCTATATAAAATATACTATGAAAGAAATGGGAGTCAAAGAAATAACCATTCCTATATTTATTTTTTGAAGAGTGAAAAATGGGTAAGGGGGGATGAATGGAGAGAATAACTCTTTTAAAAGAGTTAGTTACTCTGAGGAATATGGCCAATGATTTATGTAATCTCATTAATATACTTGGATCACCAAATAATAAAAAGTAAAAAAATAGATAACTCCTCAACTATAACTATTATAATCTTGAGAAATTATTTCTTAATCTATTGATCATTCAAAGTATACATATTCAATGATATTATCATGGTATTGATCATTCCATGGTTTAGATAAAGAAGGGTGTATGGTGTACATCAACGGTGCACCAAATATAGATTTATATGATTCATTAGGCATTAGTTTCAAATATTAATCTTGGAGATTCCTTTATGTGTATAAAATAAGGAAGGAGTCCTTAAAGTACTGTGTAGAGAAAGATGATGTGGGAGCAGACTTGGGTGATCAATGATTTACTTTAAAAATTATTTCAAGGTTATTACACCTATGTTTAATATGACCAAAACATAAACATTATATCCACAAAACATTGAAAAATTGTTTATTATTTTAATAAAACACATTTTTATGTATGGTCCTTATATATACAAGAATGATTGAACCAAGTAATATCATTATGTTCTTCTATGATTTAATTTATATTTATTAATATATTTGTTTGATATTTTTTTGAGTGAAATAATGGGATAAATAGATTCAAATGAATTCCTATTTAAAATAAATTAAAATATGATGACTATTCAGGGTTAATTTTTTTTTATTTTGAAATATTTTTAATTTATAAGTATCCTGATCCATCCCCCATCATTGGGAACCTTGGATATCTAATCATAAATTAGTGGTCTGAACAAGTGGTATATATTCTAAAGGTTCTTTATTTGTTTACAATCTATAAAATTTAAGTGCTGATTTATTTAGCATAATTATTTGGTTGTGAATCATACTATTTTTATCAATAAAACATTTTATCATGGAATATAGAGATTTTTTTCTATCTAGAATATTACAGTGATGATGTAGTGAAGTATATATATCATGATGCTAATTTCACAAAGCATAATAAAATTATTCATGATGAAAATACAAAAGGTTCTGTATTTATTCTATAAATAATAAGGTATTTTAAGAAACCCATCAGTGTAATATAAAATTTAAAATAAAGGAAAATGTAAATAATAGTTGGAGATAATATTTTGAACAAAATTTTATTATGACTCTCTCTATAATGACTGACTGAAAATAGAGTGATAATAACTTATTGAAGGGATTTTTTTGAAACCTTACCTATATAGAAAGTAATGAAAATGAAAAATAATAATGATAAGGCCCTTGAAAATAATGAAACAACTATTTAGGTACATGTGATTGATTTCAATGATAAATTTTAAACTAATTATATTATGGATGTTTCTTGAAAATTGAAAAATACATATTAATTTACAACATTTGAAAGTAATGTGATCTCATTGAAGAAGTAGAGACAACATAATTTTTTCAAACCATAGAATGTTATTATAGAACTCAATGAGAGATTCAATCCTTACATGTATAGGTGTATAATTTAGAGATCAATCATGAAGTTTAAAATGATTTCATAGTAGAATTGGATTTGAAAAGAAGAGGTTAAAGTAAGAGGATTCAAATTTAAAAGAATACATTTCGTGGATGGGTACATGAATGAAGGAGAAAAATAATTTACTTAGATATGTGCATAAAATTTTAAAGATAAAATTTCAATGGAAAATGATAAAAAAGCTAGAGTGATCACATTCAAAACATAACTCAAAAAGTTTCTAAACAAAGTAATGAATATTGTTCTAGATCAGAGGAGATGACTACTCAATTATAGGATAGGGATTTGGAAATCCAATAGAATGATATAGGGATGAAATAATCATAAGTAAATATAGATATTACTCACATTTAAGACTCAAAAAGTTTATATGATGAATATGGAAATATAGAATCAGTTTATATAAAGGTGATTCATGCTAATTTTTTTGAAAACTATAATCAATGGAAGGTTCAATTGATGTGTTACTATTTCAGAATTATTAAACACATTGTGTATATGCATTTTTAAGGTGTAAATAAAAATAATAGAGTAATATCTATTGTAAAATCTGAACCAATAAAAATATAAATGATATATGATTTTATGAAGATATATTTTGTATATGCTGGCTATGGACAAATGGAATTGAAATGTATCATTAAAATTGATAAATTTATTGATATGGAATCCAAAATTCCGTTATTATGAGAGGTTAACGTTACACAATAAGATAAATCCATTTCTCTAAAAAAATCATTGTGTTATATGAATGAAAATATAAAAATTAATGGAGCTTCCATGATACAAGATGGGAAAACATTGTGACGAAACCATCATGAAGGGAATAAAAAAAATATATATGTAAAAGAATAATTATTCCTTTTTTAAATGAAAAAAGAAGGATTTTATAATGAATATATATCTGGGGATAAATAAATTATGATTGGTTTTTATGCTTATTTAAAAAGATAAAGAACATAACATACCTATGCAATTTCCTAAATTACACTAAGAGCAATGAGAGAAAGACTGCTTGAATAATATACCCATGGATAAGGAAGCATAAAAAATGATATAGTGAAGATTTATCTATAAAAGAAACATGAAATAATAGTATTTGTCTTACAATGGAAATAGTTTCTCAGATAAAGGATATATAGAACTGAAATGAAACAAATCGGGGTGAATTTTTCACAAGTATTTTACATAATGAATAACCATAAATAATTATTTTATGTAACCTAGAATAAAATGGTAGTTTCATCATGAATAAGAAAATTTATCAACATAATTATGATTGAAAAATACCCCTCTACCCATTTATTGAATTTTCATAACTATTATTTGAGTGACATTGGTGTAAGGGAAAGATACGGTCCAAGGGGTGAATGTATTACAAGACATCGTGAGTTTTGTCTGTCTTTCTTAATTAGACGAGGATGAAAATGACGTATTTGAAATATATAGTCATACTAAGGACGTATCTATAATTTTAAAAGGTTTCAACGTAAATTAATTGGTATTATGACAATTTTAAGAAAAAACTAAAAGTGGTATCAAGGATCATTTTGAATTAATGTGATGTCATGCTCATTTCAGAAATATAAAGTGGTATCAAGAAAAATATGGATTGTAAAAATTACTATTATAAATATATCAAGTATTTTCATAATATATATAAATAGGCGGGAAACTAAATATTAATGGAAAAAAATCTTTATGCAATGTAGATTTCTTGATTTAAAAAAATAAGTATCATGCATATTTTCAAGATAGATAAAGATAGTTAAATGATACTACTATAGTGACCATCATTGTTATAAAGTTTTTTAAACTGAATTAATTTAGGTGAAATTATAGTTGTTAATGTATTCTATTGGAATTATTTGAAAAAATTGAGAATCCCTATGAATATGAGGAAATTATTTTATCAAGTAGTATCAAGTACTTCCTTGTGAAGTTAAACATGAAATATGAATCACACTCTTTTTATTATAATCTTTTTTTAATGATCATATAAAAATTTGATCGAGATCATATGGAGTTTTTTGTAGATAATAATACTCAGTTTTTATGAATTTATAGAAGTATGTGAGTTCAATTGAATGAAATGATGTTATTGACATATAATATTGTTTACTAAAATGATTTTTTTAAATAGAAGGATTAGATTATTTGTTGATAACTCTTTCAAAAGTGATAATTTTATTATATTGTAATATTTTGGAAGTTAGAATATATTGTGATTAATATTAGATTATTAAAAAAATCTAGATTCATTTAAAGAATATGTGTTAGATCCAATGGTAATATGACAATTGTTCTCAAACATAGAGATACGATGTGGTAATAAAGTGTTTACTAGGGGGAGGGGAAGCTATAATGAAATTATTGATGTTTTTATGATTGGTGAAATTTAACACCCCAAGATTTTATGAGATAGACTATTTTTATTTCCATGATTTATTTTTTTTGTATGCTACACTAAGATTAGCTTGCGCTATATGAAACAACATATTAGCTTTCGTTACACACAATATTGTTCCTGGCTTGTGTTACACACAATTTCATGTTCTTTTGATAACATTAATTTCATGTAAAAGTAAAAATAGATTTTATTCAATTTATAAAATAAATATGTTTGGATTATGTTATTAAAAACAATAGAGTAATATTTCACTACACACAACACTGACTTGGCTTGCGTTAGACGCAATAGTGACCTTCCTCAATAGCTAGTGTTGTATGTAATACCAAGTTTCACTAAACAATGATATATTATTAAAATATAATTATATAATGGGATATAAACTAGAAGTTATGAATATTATTAACATATTTTAATTTTCATATAACATTTAAATTCGTTTTATATATTTTCTAGAACATGATATAAGAACAAATTCATTTTTTCAGATAAAGAATTTTTTTTATGAAAAATGCAGTTTTTCCACCTTTGGTGGTGCACCCATTTTTAATCTATATTTTAAAACTTTTATATATTACATTTGAAAAACTAAACTACCTCTCTTTAAAAGAATTTTTGTTTACTTTTCTTGATTTTTTTGTATTTTTATGAAAAAATTCATATTTTAAGGAATAGTGAAAATAATGCATCTTAATTAAATACCACCTTTTCACTTAATTTATTTATATAGTTATATTATCTCTTTAAATGAATTTAAAGTGTAATTGGATTATATTTTTATCATTTAATCCAATTATGGTTATTTTAAGTAATTTCATATTTAAATTGGACATAAACACATGACAATATTTGGATAAGTTTTTTACTTCTAAAAAATAAACCTTTTCATTTTTGGAATTAAGAAATAATTTTAAATTAATTTCATCAAATTTTGTGTTTTAAAATATGAAAAATGTATTCCATATTTTGAATCAGTGGATTCAAATTATTTTAATAGGTTTCTTTAATATTTTTGGATTTTATGAATAGTAAATATGATAATTTTTATTTAATGCGGTTAAAGGTAAATTAGTGTAACAAATAAAATGATAAGGAGAGTAAAATGATCTCAAAACCTACCAAAATTAGTTTTTATGAATACAATTATACCCTTTACATAATAGGTTGGAAAAATAATCATTTAAGGGCCACTTGACAATGATAATGACATAAGTATTAATAAAACCAACGAAAGTGACAAAATGTCGAACTCACATTTCTTATATTTATAATAATTTTTGTATTAGGATTACCAGGTTATATCTTTAAACATAAATATTCCATGGAAAGATAAAATTATTACCAACATTTTCGTAATTTATTTTTAATTTTTTGATAATAATAATTACATTAATGTCTTATACTTTGATGATGTAAAAATTAATTAATTGGTGAGAAATCCATAAAACTATTTTTATTAAAATATTAATAATAATAAAAGTCCTAAACACATTAACAAATAATTTTTTTTCTAGTATATATCAATAATAATCATTCATGTGCTGAGAAAGTGACTATTTGCAGCTTTATAGATGTAATTATGAAATTTACTTTTTTTATTTAAAGTGATGTTAATGTTTTCACATTCATATTTTAATAAGTACAAGAATTTTAATGTTCGATTTTACAAAAGTTAAATTTGAATAAATATATTCTTATTAAATATATTAAATTTATGTTCATAATAATATTTTATATAAAAAAATTATTCTAAAATATGTATCTTAAATGATTACACAATATTGATGTAGTGATTATTTTAATAATGGAGATATCAAATAAATGTTATTAAAAATATTAAAATAAATAAAATTTCATCTAATTAATTTTTCAAATGAATTTCATATATGATCTTGAAAAATTAAGGATATAATAAAATATTTGGTTCTAGTATAAAAAATTATCTTGTTATTTATAGAAATCCGTTAAATGAATCATGTGAAAATTGACATAATTGAAATTTTGTTAAAATAATGTTTTATAAAATTATTTAAAAATCATAATAAATATTTAAAAAAAATAGAATAATTATGATATGGTATAAAATGTTATAAATGATTAATTTATGGTATAATTAAAATAAAATAAGTAAATATTTCACCATTTTAATATTGAAACATCTTTTATCTTAATTAAAATTAAAGATAATTACTAAACGTCAATTAAAATGATAATGTTTAAATTTACATAAAAACAGGTCTAAATTTTATTGTTTGATGATATTTCAATATTATAATATCATATATTTAAATATATATCATTTTTAGGTATTTAAATGGATTTTCGAATTATTATAAAATAATATTTTTGAGGTTTCCAAAAGTGCCCCACCTTAATTATAAAAGGGAACTTCCTCCCTCAACACTTCACTTAATTTTGAGCCTTCTAGATTGACCATATTCTATAAATTCCCTTTAAAATCTTCCCTAGAAACATTATAGAGGTCTTTGTATTCTTCAAATACCAACTCTAGTGCTCTAAGAGGTTATTTAGAGGTGGCACGCCAAAGAAGAGGTTATATCATTTACCGATTATTTCAAAATTATTTCTTACTTCACTTCCACCTCATGAAGTATTTTATTATAAAAAAATAACTCCAGTATTACTTATATACTAATTTTTTATTATGACTATGAAACAACAATATTCTACCTTTTATCCATTGTATAAAAACTGAAATCACCACACGTGTGTACGTATGACTTACAGTCTCCACGTTGTGGTGTAATCTATTCTTCACAACCACCTTACAAAGATGGGTGTAATGATGGAATTAATATATATATATATATATTATATAAGATTACATTTATTCTGAGATAATACACACCATCAAATTCAATACCATTCAACAATTATGAGAATGATATCGTCACACGTTCGTACCTAAGACTTACTGTCTCCACGGTGCGATGTGATTTGTTCTAGATAATCTTCATAATTGCATGATTATATAATTGAATTGAATTAATATATATGATATATATATATATGTATATATTATACTAATACCATTATGTAATTTATATAACTATAACCTAGAAAGAGGAATGAGAAATTATCTGACAAAACATGCATAAGAATAAAAAGCATTTAATACCCAAATAACGAGTAACAATGAAATGTTTCTAAAATAAGGATGAAACTATGAGCATAAATGTCATCATAAGAACGATTATTATTTTAGAATAAATTAGTAACATTATTTAAATCATTATACAGGAGGTTCAGATATATACTAATCTTATCATACCTAATGTAAGGGAAAATTCTTCATCTCATTATAATCTGAGATTGATTATTTGTAAGTATTTATTAGGGTATATTTATCACTCACATACATGTTTCCTAAATATAAAATATTGTTTGTATTCTAATACTATTGTGTAAATTCCATTTTACCCATTTTTCTTAATTTTTATTAAATGGTATGGAAGGAATCTTTCTTTAGTCTTCCATACGAGATAATTTCTGACTTTCCCAGCAAATCTATGAGAAGAATGTTTTTAACTTATGCTCCATGAATGGATTTTTACGGTTTCATGATGAATTATTTCGATAAATATTCCTCTACACTATTTCAAGATTATTTTCAACTAAATTCATTTATTTTAAAATTTCCTGGAGTTTTGAGAAAAGAAAATGTTTTTGAAGAACAAAGTATATTTTCCTCAATAATTAAGTTCAAGTGTTTTATAAAAATTATTTTCCATCTAAGATGATTATCTTTAAATGGGGTTGTGTTTATATCCATATTATTACCATGATTTTGGTCTGTTAATGATGGAATGATATTTTATTATGGAATGATGTTTAAAAAAACCCATTTTATTTTTTTGGGTTATTCTATGATGAATTATTTCTGTTTTTCTAAAACATGCATGAATGATTTCATTATTAAATAGGTGGGACCTATATATCCACCCAATTCATTGGGTCAATATTTATATATCATTAGATATTCATGAATGGAATGAAAAGTAATTCCAGTTCAATAATACAGGGCTAGAACGACAAGTAAATTTGGTTTAGTAATACCAGGAAAGAACGCCAAGTAAATTTTGTTCAGTAATACGTGGTCGGAATGGAAAGTAAACCCGATTCAGTAATGTACATTTTCTACTATGATGTTATTGAACGAAATTAATTGGTTTCTATGGAAATAAAATTATGTGATTATTTTATCCTCAATCCCATGTTTTATGCCAATGATATTTTATCATGGTTAATGTTCGTTTATGATCTATTCCTTATTTACTACCAAGATTTATTTCATGACTCATGATTTCAATATTTAAGTTTTATTTTCATGTTTTTTAATTTTTTGTTTATGGTTTGTTTTATGTTCTCCATGTTTACCCTTAATGAGCTTTTGAGTTTACCCTTTTTATTTTTTCTTTTCCCCAGAATATAAAAAAGGTTTTAGGTTGGAAAACAAAAGGGTGTGATATTTATGGGAGATATTGAAGATATTTCATCAAGATAGAAGATTATGTTCCTAGTTTTCAAAGACACTAAAATAATATATCCTTTGGGAATTTTTTGGTGTCAGGTAATTAGTATTCCATAAAATTAATTTACACTCCATGTATGACAAGTGTGGGTATATATATTTGGTATTAGAGCAAAGTGTAAGTCATCCTTTGGAAACTAGGATGTGAAAACTTAAGTGAGATCCCTAGCGATATTTATAAGTTATGTCTAGGGATGTCTTTAAGGGTAAGTATACTTATAGGTTACATTCCTAGAATACTGGTAACAATCATGAGTGACTTATGATTAAAGCTGAGATGTTAGATATGTAAAGTAACCCCTTGATTATGTTGTTTTCCTAGTATGATTTTTTCCTCTCACAATATTTTTTTTGGGTTTTAGATGATGGCTTAAACCCAAAGGAACCAAGTTAATGAGAAATGAACATGGAAATTCAATGATTTTTATCCTGAAAAACCTAATGTTATAGGAGATAGAATGAAAAATATTATTTTTATACTGACACAAGCTATGAATCATTCTAGACTTCTAAATGAGAAGAGAAGGGAACACCATTATATTAAGTCTTTCATGAGAAAATACCCACCTTTTTAGTGGTTCTTTTGATCTAGTTGTTGTGGAAAAATAGATCAGTACCATTATAATGATATTATTCATCCATCACTGTTCAGAATAGAAAAAAGTCTTTTTAGTTGTTTATCATTTAGAAGGTGAAGCAGACCAGTGGTGGAAACTAATTAAGAATACAAGACAAAAAGATTAAATTGAATCCATGGAATGGGAGGAGTTCAAGAACTTATTTTTTCATAAGTAATTACATCATATTATTAGATCAAGGATGTAAAATTAGTTCCTTGATCTTAAGAAAAAGGATGATGAATCTATTTTCACAAACGTGGTGAATTTTACAAGACTTTCAAGGTATGATTATAGCTTTATCAACCAACCTAAAACTATAGTTGATCGATTCTTCAGTGGCGTAATACCAAGTCTTTGAAGCGAACTAGATATAAGAGACTTTAGTAGCTATGAAGATATTGTGAGTTGCGCTATCAAGGTATAAGTGGAAGCTAGTGTAACATATCCATCTCATGGTTTTGAAAAGAAAACAAATACAGAGTTCAGTAGAAAATCTAAAAACAATGGTGAAAAGAAGAAGAATGTTTCATTATGCTCAAAGTGTGGAAAGAAACATGGGGGAGATTGTCTTAAATGGGATAGAAAATGTTTCATCTGTGGAAAAGATGTTCATTGAGAATTTGAGTTCCGATGAAATGACAAAAAGTTTGTTAATTATGTGACTAGAGAAAGAACTACTAAGAACACACCACTAACACTTCAATGCTACAAGTGGAAGGAAATGGAGCATTATTAAAACCAATTCCCTAATACAAGGGTTAATGATGATCAACATTAGCAACCTCTTAAGGAATAAGAAAAAGGTAAGTCACATGAAATCATTATTTTTGAGGTTGAGTATGGTAATGAAGTGGTGGAATTATTTTTTTAATGTAATGGGATTCCAAAATAGTGTTATAGAATCTCATTTATAGTATTATGGAATACTAGAATATCTATTTATTGGTCTATTGTGGTTTTCCATTATTATATGGTACCGGTAACCATGAAAAGTGATTTTAATATTTTTGGAAAGAACATGATATATGCATAATGAAAGGATAAGAAGATAATGATATTTTTGATAATATTAATGATCTCATGACTGATATAAGGACAAAGTAGTTTCATGGTTTGAGTATATAGAATTTTTGGCATTTTTGGTGTGTAGAAAGAGTTAATTTTTATAGAATTCTTGTTTTAACTAAGGTTCTATGGTAATTCATGTTATTATCATGTTTGAAGAGATTACATGATTAAGATATTCACATGTCTGGAATGTGAAAACCATGAAATTCCAAATGAGATATTTGAGACAAATATTAAGTTGATTTAGTTCACCTATTTATAATGTTTTATATTTTTAGTCCTTCGAAGGATTGTAATGTTATCCATTTAGGGATTTTATAAGTTATATTCTGGTAGAATTTTGTCAGATTAATGTATTATCTCACTATAGGTGGACTTATGCATATTTGATAACTTGTTCTAAAATTTTTGTTGAGATAGATGGAATGACTTATCATTCTATCTCATGATCTGTTAACACTTCAAGAATGAAGAAGTCAACTTCATTTCATTAAATAAGAGATGAAGTTGAAATTGTTTAGGGAACAAAGAATAGTGAGATTGTACTAAAATCAACTAAGTATTTCCCGTCCTGAAAACAAATTCATCAACTTTAGGAAAAAGGATAATGAAAAAAAATGTTTTCCTAGTAACTTGTTATCCGATGAATCAGATGGTCCCTTAAATCTTTATAGAATTATTTCTTTCAAGTAGTTAACTTTCCCCAAAACTTATTCTCTATCACTATCCATTTAGAATTCATAGTTAGATTTCTCTTTCATATCCATGCTTTCACTTACCACCTTTGTTCTAATATCTAGAAACCTAGTGATGAGTTACTTTGGGTAACCGTTTTGTTTCAAACATTTATTTTTAAAATGACTTTTATTATTCCTTTTTACGATGTGGGTTTTCATGAAGGGAACTTTCAATTAGTAAACCGTTTATAACCACAACGAATTTCGAGGGAGAAATTTAATTTAAGGGGGTAGAATGTAAGACACAGAGATTTTATGAGATATATTCTTTTAATTTCTTTAATTTATTCTATTGTACGCTACAATAAGATTATCTTGTGCTATATGCAATATTGTATTAGCTTTTAGTATACGCAACACTATTCTTGGCTTCTATTACACACAATTTCAAGTTATTTTGATAGAATTCATTTCACGCAACACTGAGTATAGGTTTTGTTCAATGTATAAAATAAGTATGTTTGGATTATGTTTTACACAACACCAAAGGAAGATTTAACTACACGCAATACTGACTTGTCTTGCGTTACATGCAAGAGAGAGCTTCCTCGATAGCTTGCGTTGTGCGCAATACCGAGTTTCACTAAACACCAATATATTATTGAAATATTATTATTTAATGAGACATAAACTAGAAATTATGAAGAGCATTAAGTACATTTTTAATTTTATATAACATTAAAATTCATATTATATATTTTCTAGAACATGATATAGGAACAAATACAATTTTTCAGATAAAAGAAGTATTAAAAAAATAGTTTTGTCGCCTTTGATGGCGTACCCATTTTAAATCTAGTTTTTAACACTTATATATATTATATTTGAAAAAATAAACATCATATTAGGAAGAAAAACATAAAAATATACTTTTTTTTGAATTTTTGGTATTTATCTGATAAAATTATTATTTTAATGAATAGTGAAAATACTGTATTCTAATTCAAAACTTTATTTTCATCTAACTTATTTATATAGTTATATTATATTTTTAATTATTTTTAAAGTTTTATTGGACTAGTTTTTTATCATTTAAACCAATTTTGGTTATATTAATTAATTTCACATTTAAATTGGACTTACACAAAAGACAATCTCATGATAAGTGTTTATATCTTAAAACCCCATTTTTAATTTTTTGGCAACAATAATTAATTTTTAATTAATTTCTAACAATTATGTGTTTTGAATGATGAAAAATGGATTCCATATTTTGAATAATTGGGTCCAAATTATGTTAATATGTTAATTTTATTTTTTTTATATTATAAATAGTAACAATAGTACTTTGTATTTAACGCGGTTAAAGGTAAATCAGATAAATTAGTGTAAAAAATATTACGATAAGGAGAATAAAATGATCCTGAAACCTACCAAAAACTGCTTGGATGAATTAAATTATACCCTTTATATCTTAGGTTTGAAACGTAGTAATTTAAGGTCCACGTGAAAAAGAAAATGACATAAATATTAATAAAACCAATGAAAGTGAAAAAATATCAAACTCGCATTTCTTATAAGTATAATAATTTTAATATATGGATAACCAAGTGATATATTTGAAAATAAAGAATCCACGAAAATATAAAATAATTATCTACATCATGGTAATTTATTTTTAATTTTTACGATATTAATAGTTACTTTAAAGTCTTATACTTGGATGATTTATGAAATTAATTAATTGATGAGAAATCCATAATTTTTTTATTAAAACACAAATAACCATAAAAGGTCCAAAAACATGAAAAAATAATATTGGTCTAGTATATATAGACCATAATCATATAAGTTCCAATAAAGTGACCATATAGAGTTTTATAGAAGAGGTTATGACATTTATTTAATTTTATTTAAAGTGATATTAAAGTTTTCACATTCATACATTAATAAGTATAACATTTTTTATGTTGGATTTTACAAAAGATAAATTTGACTAAATATATACTTATGAAATCTAGTAAATATATGTTCATCATAGTATATTATTTCAAATTTTTATTCTACAAATAAGTATGTTAAATAATTACAAAATATTGATGCAGTAATTATTTTAATAATGGAGATATCAAATAAATGTAATTAAAAATATTAAAATAAATATAATTTTAGATAATTAATTTGGAAAATAAATTTTATATATTACCATGACCCATTATTGATACAATAAAATATTTTTTTAGGATAAAATCTTATCGTGATATTTCAAAAAATTCATTAAATGAATAGTGTCAAAATTTACCCAATAGATATTCTGTTAAAATTCTGATTTATAAAATTATTTGAAAATCATAATTTTTTTTTAAAAATGTAATAATTATGATATGGTCCAAAATGTTCTAAATTAGTCATTTATGGTATAATTAAAATCAAATAAGTAAATATTGTACAAATTTAATATTGAAACATCTATTATTTTAATTAAAATTAAATAGAATAACAAATTGTCAATTAACATGATAATGTTTAAATTGACATAAAAACATGTCTAAATTTTATTTAATGGTGATATATAAATAGTATCATATCTTATATTCTACTATATCTCATTTTGGAGGTATTTTAATGATTTTAAAATTATTATAAATTAATATATTTGAGGTTTCCAAAAGTGCTCCACACCACAATTATAAATGGAAACTTCCTCCCTCAATTATTCACTTAATTTTGACCCCTCAAGCTCAACCATACCCATAAAATTACCCTTATAAACTTCCATAGAAAAATTATATATGTCTTATTCTTATTTTAATACAAACTCTAGATCTCTATTAGGAGATTAAGAGGAGGTACATCGTTGAAGATGTAATATCATATACCAATTCTTCCAAACTTCATTCTTCTTCTAAATCCACCACATGAATTGTTTCATTATAAAGTAATAACTTCAGTAGTATGTATATACTAAGAGGTTATTATTGTTATGAAACAACAATATTCCACTATCTACGCATCCTATGAAAATGAAATCACCACATGTGCGTACGTATGACTTACCATCTCCACGCCGTGGTGTAATGAATTTTCACAACCAACTTACACAGATGGGTATAATGATTGAATTAATGAATATATACATGATTAATATAAAATTATACTGTTTATAAGATACTATATACCCTAAAATTCAATACCATTCAATAATTATGGGAATGATATCGTCGCTTGTGCGCACGTACGGTTTAACGTCTCCATGGTGTGATGTGTTTAGTTCAAGACAATCTTCATTAACAAATGATTATATAAATGAATTTAATGAATAAATTTGGTATATATTATACTAATAAAATAATTTAAATGACATATCTATAACCTAAAAAGAGTAATAATAACTTGTCTAACAAAACATACATAAGAACATAAGGCAGTTAACAACCGAATAATGGGTAAAATGAAATATTACTAACAAATGGATGAAAATATGAAAATAAATGTTATCAAAACAATGTTTATGATTTTGAATAAATTAGTAACATTATTTAAATAATTATACAAGAGGTTTGGATACATATGAATCTTATCGGACCCAAGGTAAAGGATAATTTTTCAATCTCAGTATTATCTGAGATTGTTTATTTGTAAGTACTTCATGGGGTGTATTTATCATTCATGTCCATGTTTCCTAAATATATAATATTATTTCAATTATTATAATATTTTTTAAAATCAACTTTACACATTGGTTAATTTTTATTAAATGTTAAGTATAGAATCTTTCTTTTGTTTTCCATACGTGGTACTGTTTGACTTTTCTAAAAAGTGTATGAGAAGAATGTTTTTTAACTTATACTACATGAATGAATTTTTATGGTTTCATGATGCCTTATTTCCATGAATTTTTTTATACACTATTTAATTTATATTTTGAATTAAATTATTTTATTTTAAAATTTCATGACATTTTTAGAAAATAATTTTTTTTTGATGTTGAAAGGATATTTTCCTCAAGAATTAAGTTCATGTGTTTTATGAAAATTATTTTCTATATAAGTTGATTCTCTAAAAATAAGGTTATTTTTCTATATCTATTATTACCATGTTTTGATTGTGTTAATGATGGAATGATATTTTATGATGGAATAATGTTGAAAAAACCAATTTTATTTCTTGGGTTATGCTATGATGAATGATTTATGCTTTTCTAGAACATGTAAGAATTAATTAATTATGAGATGGGTGGGAACTATATCTACCTAAAATTAATTGGGTAAAGATTAATATCACATGAGATAGAAATTAATTTAATGACAAGTAAATGCAGTTCAATAATACAGGGTTGAAATGTAAAGTAAATATGGATCAGTAATACAGGGTTGGAAGGGAAAGTAAATATGGTTCAGTAATACATGGATGGAAAGACAAGTAAACCCGGTTCAGTAATGGAATTTTTCCATTATGATGGTATTTGAAAAAAAATTATTTGGCTACTATGGAAATAATATTTTATGCTTATTTTTTTCCACAATTCCATGTTTTATGCCAGTGCTATTTTATCATAGTTAATGTTCTCTTATAATCTATTCCTTATATATTACAATGATTTATTTCATGACTCGTGTTTTTGATATTTAAACATTATGTTCATGTTTTTACATTATTATGTTTATGTTTTTATTTATGTTCTCCATGTTTACCTTTACTGAGTATTTGAGACCACCCTTTTTATGTATTCTTTTCACTAGGATATATATAAAGGATTTAGGTAAGAAAAAAAGGATAAGATATTTATGGGAGATATTAAAGATATTTCGGCATGCTAGAATATTATGTTACAAGATTAAAAATACTATAAACTAAAATGGTATTTGGGTGTCTTTTGGTTTCATGTATTTAGTATTCCACAAAATTAATGTAATGTCCATATACGTTATGTGTGGGTCTCTTTATAAACTATGTGGATATATCATTTTTGTAGGTGATTGAAAGAAAAAAATGTTTATAGTAAGTAGTGTTAGAGTCTCCCTATAAAAAATATATAAAATATTTCTTTTCATAAGGAAAAATCTATTATCATAAATATATAGTCAATATATCAATTTTTTTTAATTTACCAAGGGGGGATAAAGGTCCATAAATCTATATACTGAAGAGAGAAATATAATTCCACAAATTGTTAAATTTATTACATAGGAGTCAAAACTTCCACTTGCTTGTTGGAGTCTTATATTAAAAGTCAAAGGTGGAGAGAAATATGAATAATTCTTAAATTTTTATGAATTATTAATAGTAAAGATACATGGTATCATGGAATAATTATCAAAAAATGTAAAGGGGTATAATTTTACAACCAAGTAGTTGTGTGTTGGATTTTTTCATAGTCAATGTTGATAATAAATGGTGTTAATTAATGGTGCGATGTTTGAAGGAATCCTTTAGGTTTTATAATATACTTATTGAAAATATGTATCATAATTTACGTTAGATTTATTTTTAATTTAGAATCAATAAAAAAATTAAGGAATATTAAAAATTAGATGATGGTTTTAGGATTGGATGATCATAAAATATAGAGAATTATATAAACCTGGATATATTGATAAAAATTGGAAGAAATAGTGATATATAAATAACTTTTATTATGGTTATGATACATGTAAATCATACATGGTGATGGGAGCATCACATTGACATATATTGTCATTAAATATCTGCATAGTGATACTTGTATGAATGAGAGAATAAGATTGTAACTCACTACATTGACTATATGGATTATTTGGTAAGAAAAAGGTTGAAAATATATTTGTATGGAAATACTATGTAAGGTTAGAGAAGAGATAAAGACATCAGGAGGAGTGGAGAGGAAAAATCTATCTTGGATAACTAAGTTAGCTAATTTAACTCATTGATATTAATATATTTAGGAATTGATAAATGTTTAATTAAATTTTTATTTGTTTAGAGAATTATAGATCTATTTTTTATATGAAAATAGCACAATGAAATACTTTGAGTCATAACCAAATTTGTGTTTGTAAATTATTGAAAATTGTGAAGTAATTATTATTCCATTATGAAAGATACCAAATCTATAATCACATTTATATAATAATTAATAGTCTTATAGTGTTCAACACTATAAATTAAAACCTAATATTCAATTCATCAACAAAAGGTTTAATGGAGATATATTTTTGACTAAATAAAAATCATACTACAAGATATAATGATTACACTATGAATTATTGTGTGTTGATGATGGTGTTTAGAACTACATGTCTTGTTAATATGGAAACACCACAATATATATTCATTAGAAAACGTGGTATGATATATAGCTTATAGATAATATATTATTCCATAAAATGATGATTTAATTAGTTATTGTGTAAAACATTACACCAAACATACACTATAATTTCATAATGTCATTTTTGTAGATATATTTTGAGATATTGAATCCATAATATTTAGATTTTAATTTCCAAATACAACCATGATATTTATAGGACCTTTAAAGAAATAAAAATTAAATCTAAATGGATTCCATCAGGTCATGGTTTATAAAAAATTCATATATTGATGATTCAATTAAAATTCAATAATATGTAGATATAAATTGAGATATGGGTGACATAATATTTTTAATGTCATAAATTTGATCACATTTAAATTTGTGTGGAACATGGAATGATTAAAAAATATGGATAGAACATGGATTAATGTCAACCATTATGACTCGAGATTGATATAATAATTGTTTATATTTAATGTACTATAGAATAATAGAGGTACAAAGATAAAATCATTAATATATTTGGTTTTAAATGATAGAATATATATATATATATATATCTAAGTGTGGTGGAAACTTGTTTATATATATAGTTCATGTGAGAAATAAAGATCATGATTTATCGAATCTTATTGATATATCTGGATGAATAAAAAGATGAAGAATATAAAATATAGTTATTTTTTTTGAAAATTTTCTAATATGGAGAAATTATTTTTTATTGTAGTGTTTATATGGAGTGAAATTGTTCAAGTCTATTAAAAAGAGTTGATCATACCTAGATTTTTATTAAAGATTCTATATGGTGGAAATCAGTCATACATCAAATATGGAGTTATATGATTTAGTGGATGTAAATTTCTTACACTGATAAGGGAAATACCTTTCTATCAATAAACTAAGGAAGAATTCCATGAAGTAGAGTGGTGAGGTGGAACAATAAGAAGTTTCTCCTATGTGATTAGTGATAAATATATAATCATTCATGTATGGGAAGGGTGTGTTAACATGGAAAGACCACTTAAAAAATATTATATCAACCAAAAAATGTGTATGAGTGGTTATTTGTGAAATAGAATATCACTCCATGTTTGATACTTAAATGTATCCTAGTACGTGTGAACCTCAAAAAATACTCAGGGTATATTGTGATTTAAATATTATTATGTTTTTTATATTTAGTAAATGTATAATAAATGGTGGTATTGATTGAAATGAGTTCCAAAAACATATGAGAAAGATCTTATGACAAGTTAGGGTTAAGAATTTAGGGTTATAAAGAGTTGGAATTAATACAAACCCTAATTAACCACCCATATTAGAGAGCCTTGGGACATATATTATAACACGATTCTTCCAAAATTACATCAATAGAATCCCACAGAAATCAAATAAATATTAGTTGACTGAGAATTAGGTAAAAGTGATTTAGATAAAAAAACACAATAGTTATAGCAGAAACAAAATAATTTTATTTGAGTTAAAATAATGTAACACACATAAAATTTTTATTACAGAATAAAAAATTACCTATTTATTAAAATGAATAATATGTAGAGTTAATATTTGAAATAATGTTTGAAGCTACTATTTACTCCTTGAGGACATAATATATTCTTCGAATTGAAGTGTTTCCCATGAGATTCTCATCTAGTTCAACAAAACTCTCAACCCATTACCAAATTTTCATCCTAGTTTAATTTGACTCATCCATTATTCATTTACTTATATCTATATTAATATACATCTCCTCACCCATCCTTCATAAGTTTGAGTTGACTACTTCCACATGGATTAGAATATACAACCAGTTCTTCTATTTTGATATTAATGATCAATGGATTTTCCTTCCAATTTGTGAAATTAATTCAATTACATGGCCCATAATCTTTACTTATACTGATATATTTAGGATCATCCTATTTGTGGCTTTATTGTTAAATACTTTATCAAAATTTTAATTATATTTTGTAAACAGATACCCCAATCTTATCAGTTATTGTCTATTGGACACATAGATCACTGTTTTATCTATGACTGAGATCTCATCCATTTTTGTCAAGGATTCACCGCATAGTTTCCAACCATCTAGAGTTTCCATTGATGCTTTTGAAATAGTATATAAAGGTAGTGGTATATGTTTATTATGTTTACTCTATGAATATTCCAATGAAATGGTTGATCGATGCCTTTGTTGTGATAATAGATGGTGATATGAGGTATTATTGACTATATTGAAATATTAGGTAGTATTATGGGTCATGTAGATAGTGACTTAGATTGAATTATAATATTCCTTTCATCCCGAACACAGATAATCACAAAATATCCTATATTATCATTTTATAATTATTTTGATCCATAATATAGGCAATATTACGGGGTTGTCATTGTCAATTTTTGGGATTCATGAAATGTTATGGGCCATAGATTTATTGATTTATGTCACAAGAAACGTTTTTCACATTCCTCTATGATGAAATGAAATTATTATAGGGAAAATTTAATGATTATCTATTAGATTTCGAAGTATATAATAAAATGTAATTTTTATTGTGATCATTTTATTATTTTATTTAAAAAATGTTGTATCATGACCCATGATTCCTACATGACAATATATCTGACATGCATTCTTCTTTAATAACCCACAGTTTATTATCTATTCATTTAGCTATATATTCACCTCTAACAAATATAAACTTAATTAATATGTTATAAAGGTTAAAAAAAGGTTAGAAATATTCACATTTAAAATGAAAAACTTAGATACATTAAAAATCATGCATGGTTAAATATTAATTAAAGATGAATATATTTATAAAGGATTATAACATAATTATTTAAAAAAATTATTCATGTGAAAAAAATAATTATTCGTGTGTGAAAATATATGTTCAATAATAAATAATGAATTATATTTAATAAAAACTTAAATTTATTATTGTACTATATATTTCCTAAAATGAAAATATAAAACCATAGAAAGATGTAATTTTAACAAATTATTATTTATTTTTGAATTAAATAAAAAAATTCAAAACTATATATTATGTGAAATATTATCAAAAAATATGAGAAAAATAGTTTGATAGAGAATTTCATATCACAAATAAGAAAATATATGGGATCCTGAATTCAATAGGGCTAACTTGAGATTCATTTTAATGTCTAATTTAATGGTGTTCCTTTAATATCAATTCATCATCTAAAAGAATTAATCTAATTCTGAACTAATGTACTGTGATTTTATCACCAGTTTACAATTAATACTACTAATAACAATCAAAAAAATTAAAATAAATGTTGAATCATTTATATAATCAATAAATTTATTAGATAATTCACTATTAAGAAGGTAGATTTTATTCCATTACTCGACAATAAAAAGGATTTGATAGAGCATTTTCCTATCAATATAGTTCTTATATACATACCATGATTACATAACTGTTATGAATAATATCACAACCCTTCCCCCAAGGCCTGTGCCGTGACTACCCAAAGCCCACCTCAGGAAGTCCAGGGGCAGGTGACTAGCACTGAAGGCATCAAACAACAAGTTGGTGGCATTTTCCTAAGTACCAAAACACACACACTCACACCCAACCAAATCCCAACACAGAAAAAATGGGAAACAAGTACCACTATACAAATATGAGTGAACGTTCAACTTAATGTAATTGGGCCAGAATACAAACCCAACAAGGAACTGAAAATAACAAGTACAGAAATGAAACTCAGATGGCCATCTACAGTAAACCCCACCCGGTCACAAAAGTAGTGAAGCTACTGGATACTTAAGTAGTTTTTCCTATCCACCTGGTCTAACTGGGACCTGCCTGGTTCTAGGCCACCATGTCCACCATCGAATCATCCATCCATCTCGTCTCTCTAAGAACCCATGTTGAATATTCAGTCATCTGCATGAGACACAACACATGTGGGTGAATCCCATATAGGGGTGAGTAACAAAGTACTTAGTAGGGACCCAAAAAAAACCACAAAAAAATTCCTCAATGTAAAGCACGAAACAATAGACAAATCACACTAGGTATATTCTAGGGTAGTAATAGTAGCATTGTCAGTAAAAAATGTCAAACTCCTCGGTTGCTGGAGAACTCCTCCTCTATCGAGTATAGTGGGTCTTCCAGGTCACACAAATCATCTTCCTACTAACCTTGGACTGATGTGGTACTCATCCCTGATCAGTACCATGGGTATAATGGGTCACATAGAGCTGCTCCCCACTCTGGGCCTGTCGGGTCACACAAATATACTTCCCACTTTGGCCGAATTGAGGTACTCTTTTTGTCGAGTACTATGGGTCTTCTGGGTCACATAGAGCAGCTCCCCACCATGGGATTTATGGGTCACACAAAGCCACATTCCACTAGGCTGTCATTGAGCCGTCTTCAGGTCTTATCCAACCGTAGGGTTCCGTACATAGCACACTTCAGATAACCACTATTCAAGACATTTTTTACATCTATACATCCATGGATGTCACAAAAATGTATGCCAAAATATCTAACACCTTGAGAGGGTCCAAACTCCACAAATGAACCATCAATTGGACACACAGTTTGTATGATATGGGTGTTTTAGTAACCAAGGGTTTGGTTGCGACGTGGCCCGGTCTGACTCGGTCGGACCGACTCGACCAACCCGGATCGGGGGTTCCACATACCCCGTTTTATTTAGACGGACTCAACCAGACCTAGTATGGGTTGAGGTCGGTCTGGTTCAGCCAGGCCAGTGGGACAGGCCCAATATGACATGCGGGACCTGGCCCGATTGAGCCGAGGGTCCAGCCTGCGTGGTTGCCCGACAAACCAGTCTAGTCCAGCCCAGCCTGAAACGGCACGGGTCTGACCTTCTGACGTGGGTTCGGCCCATTGGGCATGTTTTCGGACTGCCGGTGCGTGTCCGACCCGATGGGGGCGCAACCCGTTGGGGGGCGTGACCCTTTGGTCTGATGACTGACCGTGTTACTGGTCTATGAGGTGTGCTTGGGATGCAACAGACCACTGCATCCCCCCCTATCCGAGAACGACCCGTATGGAGCAGGCCACTCCTTCAAGCGCCTGCAGCCGGTGATGACTGGCCCCCTCCACGTCACCCGCACACATAGTCTGTAGGTTTACCCCGGTCAACGTGGAGCTATGCTGGCACAGCGGGTCTCCAGAGCTGCAGCTTGATCGGAAACAGTTTCTTACACACCGTTGTGCCGCTCCACCTGGCCTCTGACATAGCCAGCGGCCTACTCCTTTAGTCCGGCACACCGTTGGCGCATTCCACTGCCGCCGCCGTGTGCTGCCACTCCCAACACCAATGCGCTGACAGATCCTTCGGCAAACCACTGGATGCACTCTGGTGGTCCGTTATTCAGTCCGCCTGCACCCACGGCCTCTGAGTAGCATCCTCTTTACTACGAAGCCTTAAAATCCACCTTTACGTCACTTCAGACTAACCGTTCACCAGGTGCACACAAACAAATGGGTCCAACCCTTTTTTCGTGTCGGACCACACCCTCCACGTTAGAAGGTTTAATGATGGGGGATGTTTGGGGAATCTCTATTCAATCGTTACATGCCAAGATTTGAACCCCAAAAATAAATCCCCAAGAATGAAACACTCTCACTCATAAATACACGAATCACAGGTCAACCTCTTCATGGGTTGAATCATGTTCATCGTTTCTAGAAAAGGATGGGGAAGAATAACAATTCAAATACCCCTACCTCTTTGATGTTTTTTGTCTCATGTTCATCCTCGAGGGGTTAAGATGTCGGCATCACTTCTCGGCTCCAATATATGAAAGGCGTCAAGAAGAAGATGTAGTTACACCAATGTGCTTCATTCTTCACTAGGGTGGAAGTCCATCAGAGGTTTTCCAGAGGATCCTCTAGATTTTTAATCCATATTTTCCCCAGCATGTCGAACTATAAATATGAGCACATTGCAGCGTTCCCATTCTGATGCGACGTCGAATCGTTACACTGTTTTATTTAGAATCAGTGTCATTGTTACACATCATTAAACCATGGTTATGCAATGATTTTTATGAGCCATTTATTAGCCTCATTATTGCACATTTTCATCACTCTATTGCCTCCCCGCAGCATCACCTTCATCCACTCAAAAGTGATAAAGTAAATAAAATAACTCTATTAAATTATTTTATTATTTTTCTCAAAAAAGTCCAAAAAATAACATTTCAATTCGGCCCTAAACGTTAAAAGATAAGTCATTTCTAGGGGAATCTCGGTGTTTTCAATTCAATGGTTCCCTACGATTTCTAATCTGAGTGATGGTTCAAAAGATAGAAAGTCTCACTCACACTTTTATATAACGTACATTAAAAAAAGTTCAAAATCCCGTTCCAAGCTCTCTGGACCTTGGAATCATGTGACGTAAAATTCATGATCTAGAAATAATTCCATATAAATAAAAAAATTACTTGGAAATTATGAGATTTTACATTCTCCCCACCTTAGGGATTTATATTCTTGACAGCCAAAACATCAACTAAACAAAAGGATAGGGGTACTGAGTACAAATCTGGGCCTCCTACTCCAATGTTCTCTCTTGGATATTCCCATTCTACCATCAAATGTGCAGTATAGGAATCGACCGTCTGCGTAGGACCTGCACCTGTTGATCCTCTATCTCTTCTTGGAACTCTACAAACAACACCCCATCTTCAATGTCCAGCTCTCCCCAGTCGATGACGTGTGGTGGATCATGAACATACATCATTAGTTGCGACACATGGAAAGCATCATGCAACTGGAGTATATATGGTAGAAGAGCTAGGTGGTATGACACCTCACCACCTAGGATCAGGATTTGAAAAGAACTGATGAGTGTTAGAGATAGCATACTATTCTGACCAAATCTCCGCAATCCTCTTTGGGGTGAGACCCGATGGAACACATGATCTCCCTCCTCAAACTCCAAGGGTCATTGTATCGTGTCGTCATAATACTTATGCCTACTATATGCAGTCCTCATCCACTCCTGGATGATCTAATCCTTCTTGTTGGTAGCTTGTACCAACTCTAGACCCATGAGTTCCAACTCTCCTTTGTCTGTCCAGCATATGGGTGATTTTCAAGGCCGCCTGTACAAGGCCTAAAATGGTTCCATGCCAATGGTAGAGTAATCATTATTATTTTATGAATAATCCATGAATGGAAGGTGGTCCTCCCAACTACGACCAAAGTCAAGGATGCAAGTATGATGCATGTCCTCCAATGTTTGTATGGTATACTATGTCTGACCATCCCACTAGGGATGTAAAGCTGTGCTCAGAAGTAGCTGTGTCCCGAATGCCTCCAGTAATCCTTTCCATAACCAAGATTAAAAGTGGGTATTGCAATATGAGACGACCGTTGAAGTCACCCCTTGCCGCCACACTATCTTCTATACATAGAGGCATCCCAAGACCTCTACCGTTCCCTACTCCCAGATGGGTAGGAAGTGAGATGACTTGGTCAGTTGATCAATGATCACCGAAATAGAGTCATGACCTGTAGACGTATGTGGTAACCCCATCACAAAGTCCATTGAGATACCATCCCATTTCCACACCGGTACTTCGAGTGGCTATGTCAGGCCTACTATAACCTGGTGCTCGACCTTCACTTTTTGACAAGTCAGGCATCGTGAAACAAACTCATCCACTAATTTCTTCATCCTTGACCACTGGGACTGACGCCAGATGTCCTGGTACATCTTTACCACTCTATAATGTACCGCTATAGGGGAAGTATGGAACTCCGTCAACTACTCCTCCCACAACTCCATAGGTACTATCGTGAACCCTATAAAAAAGATGGCGTGCTCCTCTCTTATTGAAAATTCATCAGGAGCCTGTCTTGAGGGTATCTGAGCATGTCGGGCCTCTGAGTAAACATCTCATAGCTGTGCCTCCTGGACTTGTTATACAAGTGGGGGAGTAACAAGCATCAACTAGAGGTAAACAACTTCACTATCCTCCATGAAAGATATCTGCATCATGACTAACTGCTCTATCGCCTCACTCAACAGCTTAAACCTGGTCCTCCTACTAAGCATGTCTTCCACCACATTCCCCTTTCATGGAGTATAGACTATCTCAAAATCATATTCTTGTAGTAATTCTATCCATTGCTACTGTCTCAGGTTTAGGTTCTTCTGGTAGGAGATATACCTAAGACTTTTGTGGTCAGAGTAAATGGTGAACCACTCACCCATCAAGTAGGGTTTCCATGTCTTCAAGGAAAAGACCACAGATAATAACTCTAGGTCATGGGTCACATAGTTCTACTCATACTGCATCAACTACCATGAGCCGTAGACAATCACTGCTTACTCCTGCATAAGGACAAAACCTAGTTTGGTGCCTGATTTGTCGCAATAAACTACATACCACAAACCATCTTCATGTAGTCTCAAGATGGGGGCACTAGTCAGTCTTCAGCTCAGCTCCTAGAAACTCTACGATAATTTCTCTATCCACATGAATGGATATCCCTTCTATGTCAAAAATGAAAAGGGTTTTTCTACTATAGAGAACACAGGCATGAACCTCCGATAGTAACCAACCACCCCAAGATGCTCCGCTCCTTAGTCACGCTCCTAGGCAGTTCCCAAGAAAGCACTACCTCTATCTTCTCTAGATCTACTACAACTACATCCTTTGAGATGACGTGTCCTAGAAAGAAGACCTCCCATATCTAGAGCTAACACTTCAAGTGCTTACCATAATGTTAGTTCTCTGGGATTGTATCCAGGACTATCCGTAGGTGTGTAGCATGTTCCTCCTTCGACGGTGAATACACCAAGATATCATCGATGAAGGCCATGAAGAGCCAGTCAAGGTAGGGATGTGAGATCCTATTCATGGGGCCGATGTACACTACTTGGGAATTTTCATGATGAAATGCATCACAAGGAACACATAGTATCCAAAATAGAATGTGAAGTCCGTTTTCGGTACATCCTCATCCCATACCCGAAGATGGTGGTAGCCTGATCTAAGGTCTATCTTTGAGAACCACTTCACCCCATTCAGTTGGTCGAAGATGTCATCAGTTCTTGGTATTGGGTACTTGTTATTCACAGTCACATGGTTCAGGAACTAGAAGTCCATGCACAACCTCAAACACCCATTTTCCTTCTTGAAAAAAAACAATGGGGTTTCCCATGGTGAAACACTGGGTCTTACAGACCCTTTATCCTACAAGTCCTCTAGTAGTACCCTCATCTCGCTATGCACTTTGGGAGCCATTCTATATGTCGATGTAGATATCGTGGACGTTTCGGGGTACAGATCTATATAGACGTCTACCTATCTTCGAGAAGGTAGTCTTGGAACCTTGTCAGGAAAAACATCCTTGTACTCGTCCACCACTAAAAGAAAATGTGGACTCGTCTCCTCCACTGTACCAAGGGTGAGGCTATCCAACTAGTGAGTGATCGACTTCACCCTCTTATGAGAGAGTCCATCCCATGCTACAAGGGTTTCCTTTTCGCCGGTGAAGGAAAACCTAGTCCCATCTGTGTGGAAACACTGCACAGTAAGCCTAAAATAGTTGATCTAAGCATGGACTATGGATAAATATTCCATTCCCAATATGAAATCATAAGGCCTCAATGTTGCTACTAAGAGATCCCATCCGAATCTCTCACCTCCTAGAGTAAGCTCACATTGCCGGTAACAGTGTGTAATCATCGAAGCATCTCCCGTAAGAGTCTTTAGTAGTAAGGATTGATCCAACAAATCCACTGGAATATCCGAGCTCTAAGCAAGAGCTTTTGAAAGGAAGGAGTGTCTAGAAAATGTGTCTATAAATACTATATTTAGGTTGGATAAGACATAGATCATATATAGAATCATCTCTGGAGCATCGTGGTCGTAAGCCTATACTTTATGGAGCTGAGCTCGCCCATGTCCCCTTGCTCCCCGAGGTCGGGGTTGACCACCCGGAGGAGGTTCTGGTTACATCTCAAACAATTTCCCACAGCCTACCACTTGACCATATCACCTACTACGTCAGCCTCCCTATGGACCTCCTTGCTCGAACCACTGCCACTACCTCAATGGCCCCTCTTTCATCTTTCGGTCATCTGTAGGGCTAGTCTGACAGTCACGTTCCATGTTTCCGTACCTACTGCAGGCGTAGCATGACCTAGATCTCTGCCGAATCCCTCCAGACTGGGAGCCCTACACCATCAACCTAATGTCCTGGGGTCATCCTCTGAAAGACCTAGCCCGCTTGGGCCCACACATCTGCTATATGATTCCTGCCGATTACTCTTCTGCCTAGGGTCTGTTGGCGGCTCTTGCTATTGGTGCATACTCCTGCAAGAAGATCTCCTATAGAAGGGATCTCTCAAGCAATATGGCTTGGGTAGGGATGCTGACATACAACTCTGATGCCCCGATCTCCTTCCTGAGTCCTTCTCGAAGGTTCGAGCCCTGAAGAAAGGTTATTGCCCCATGTCTGTAGAGTAGAAGGAAAGCTCTGTGAACCTCGCTGAGTACTCAGCCACTATCATGCTACCCTTATGTAGGTGAAGCAGCTCCTGAATTCCCATAGAGCACGCCATCGTGGGAAAAAACTCTTCTTGGAAAAGCCTCTCGATGTCGACCCAAGTGAGGGTCGCCTAATCATGATTATGGATGGTCAAGCTTCACCATCTCCCTACCGAGCCCTGAATAAGGATCACTACCATGATCGTCATCTAGTCAGGTGGTGTCCTCACTAAGTAGAAGACTCAAGTCACAACCTCCAGCTAGTCCTCATCAACTTGAGGATCCGTCTCTCCCCGGAACCTGGGAGGTATTTGTCTCTGAAACTCAAGTGGGGCACTGAGCCTATGAATGCCCTCTACTGGAACCGGCAGTAGTAGATGCTTTCCATCGAGTTGTGGTAGCACTGGTGCATGACTCAGTGGGGCCATCTCTAGAACTATCCCCTGAGCAGATGCCTCGTCACTAGGCAGGCTATCCTCATGACCTCATATCGGGATCTTGTCTGGTCATCCATGTAGAGGCATCTTGAGATAGATAAAGATGTACCACGGTTAGAAGGTTTTACATAGTAATCTGCATCTTATTAAAAAATAAGTAGACACTTATGAAACCAATGTTTTCACATATTGTGTAGAAAACAATATTCATGTTTATACTGTATGGATATATCCGCCGCCACACCAACACCAGACTCCCCGAATGTAAAATTTGAACATGAAACAATTAAAATAATTTCCCCAAAAAAACATCAGACTCTGGGTCATTGAGGGGGAACCCACCGCCCTATGATACCACCTTTTCATGACCCCTCCCCTGGTGCCCATGCCATGACTACCCCAAGCCCACCACCCGAAGGGAAGAGGCTGGAAACTAGCATAGAAGGTGTTAACTTGCTAGTGGGAGGCAATTTCCTAGTTACCTATACGCACATGCACACACCCAACCACATCCCAACACACTAAAAAGGGGAAACAAGTACCATTAAACAAAGATGGGTGTAATTACAGTTGAATGTAAGTGGGCCAGAAAAAAAAACCAACAAGGAACTGAAACAAAATGTACAAAAAGGAAACTCCGATGGAAATCAGTAGTAAACCCCACCTGATCATCAGAGTAGTGAAGCTACTAGAAGCCGAATTACCATGTCATGTCTACCCGGCCCTATTGGGCCCTAACTGGTCCTAGGCCACCAAGTCCACCATTGAATCATCCATCACTCGATTCTCCCTGAGCACCCCTATCAAAACGATGGATTTCTGCACCAGAAACAACACGTGTGGGTGAAGACGGTTCCGTAGTGAGTAACACAGTACTTAGTAAGGACCCCCAAACAAAAAAGGAATACCACACACCAATTCCTCAATGTAAAGAAAAAAACACATGACAAATCACACAAGGTATATTCTAGGGTAGTAATGGTTGCATCTTCAGTCATAAACATCGAACTTCTCAGTCGTTGGAAAACTCCCCCTCTATCGAGTACAGTGGGACTACCAGGTTACCCAGAGCCTCTTCCCACTTACAATGTACTTCTATGGTACTCATCCATAATTAGTATCATGGGTATGTTGGGTCATACAGAGTTGCTCACCACAGTGGTTTGGCTGGTTAAAAAGATCCGCTTCACACCTTGGAGGAACTAAGGAACTCATCCTATCGAGTACCCTGGGTATACTGGGTCACATAGAGCCGGTCCCCATTGTGGGTCTACCGGGTCACACCGAGTTGCTTCCCACTGGTTCATCTTTGAGCAGTCTACATGTCTCAGCCAACCATAGGGTTCCATATGTTGTGCACATGGGAGAACCGCTCCTCAATCCATTTTTCACATCTCAAATTCCAAAAAATTCCCTACGAAGCATTCCAAAAGTTTTTCCTCATCAAGAGGGTCACAACACCACAAAGGGCCGTCAATCAGATGTGTGGTTTTTAAGATAAGAGTGTTTTAGTAACCATGAGACCGATTGCGACAGGGCCTAGACCAACCCAGTCAGACCGACCTGACCAACCCAGCCCGGGGGTTCTATATACCCCAGTTCAATTAGAAAGACTCAACATGACCAAATATTGGTCGAGGTCGGAATGGTTCATTCTGGCCAGAGGGCCAGCCCCAATAGGGCTTGATGGACCCAACATGATTTGGCTGGGGGTCCAACCTGCTGGGTCACTCGATGACCCGATCTTTCCGGCCTGACCAAAAGGGGTGTGGTTTTGACCAGCCGGGGTGGGTCCGGCCCGCCGAGCATGGGTCTAGTCCAGCAGCACGGGGTCTTGCCCGCTGGGCGAGGGTCCATCCCATTGGGTGAGGGTCCGCCCGCTAGGGACGGGTCCGGAAAGCTGGGCGTGTGTCTGACCCGATGGGGGTGTGGCCCGCCGGGGGGGGGGGGGGGGTGTGACCCGCTTGTCCAAAGATCAGCCGCGTTAGCAGCTATTGGGGTGTGCATGGGACGTGGAGGACAGCTGTGTGCCTCCCTATCTGAGCGAGGCCTGTAAGGAGCGGGCTGCTCCTTCATGCTCCCACAGTCAGTGATGACCGACTACCCCCCACGTCACCTGCAGACTCTATCCACGGGTTGACCCTAGTCAACACGGCGCCATGCTGGCACCACGAAGCTCCAGCGCCATATCCTGATCGGCGCGACTTCTGCTGCACCGACACACCACTCCACCTATCTGTCGGCATGATCGATGACCTACTCCTACTGTCTGGCACACAGATGACATGTGCCGCTAACGCCACTGTGTGCTACAGCTACTGGCACCGGTGCACCAACCGATCTTTCAGAGGACCACCAGACGCGCACTAGTGGTCCGTTCTTCGTGTTGACTTCACCCACGGCCTCTGAGAAACATCCTCTTTACCGTGAAGCCTTCAAATCTGCCTTGTCGTCTCTTTAGACAAACCATTCACAAGGTGCACATAAACAAAGGGGTTAGAGCCTTTGTTCATGTCGGCCTACACCCTCTGCTTTGGAAGGTTTAAAGATGGGAAGGTTTGGGGAGTCTCAATTCAATCGTTACCTCACAATATTTGAACCCCGAAAATAAATCCCCTAGAATGAAACACCCTCCTTCATATACACAAGAATCACAGGTCAACATGTACGTGGGATGACCTATTTACATCATTTCTAGAAAATGATGAGGAAGAACTACAATTCACAAAACACTACCTCTTTGAAGTTCATTGCTGAAAATTATTCCTTGAGGGGTTAAGATGTTGGCATTGCTTCTCGGCTTCGATCATCGAACAGAGTGATGTAGAAGATGTAGTTCTACCGATGTTCTTTTTTCTTTGCTCGGGTGGAAGTCTGTCAAAAGTTTTCTAGAGAATCTTCCATATTTTTAATCCATATTTTTTCCTAATGCATCAAACTATAAACATGAGCACATCACAACATTCCCATTATGATGAGACCTCACGTCATTAAACTATTTTATTTAAGAAACAATGTTGCTGTTACGCATCATTAAAGCATCGTTACCCTCTGAGTTTTATGACCCATTTATGAGCCTTATTGTTTCACATCGTTGCTCCCATGTCACTTCCCCAAAACGTCTCCATCCTCCACTCAAAAATGAGATAGAAAATAAAATAATTCTGTTAAATTATATTATTATTTTTCAAAAAAAATCTGAAAAATAACTTTTCTGGTCGGCCCTTGTCAGCAAAGTAAAGTCATTTCTAAGAGAATCACAGCCTTCTGAATTCAATGGTGGCCTTAGATTTTTGATCTGAATAATGGTTCAAAATATAAAAACTCCTTCTTGCACATTTACTAAATTTACCTTAAAAAAGATCAAAATTATGTTTCAGGCTCTCAGTACCTCAGAATCACGTTTCGTCGAATTTCGTGATCTCAAAATAATTGAATATAAATAAAAATTATTTAGACGAAAATTGAAAGACATTACAATGACTCATTAGGTAATTTTATTGGTACCCTTTCTAAACAAATATAATATGAAATCATCATCCATGTAGAACATTAGTAATTTATATCCTATTTTGT
The DNA here is from genome assembly GCA_963277665.1 of Viscum album. NCBI lineage: Eukaryota > Viridiplantae > Streptophyta > Magnoliopsida > Santalales > Viscaceae > Viscum > Viscum album. Next base: position 1,287,109,134 of record OY728140.1, read on the forward strand.
TAACAATGAGGAATAAAATGTGAAAGAGATTGACACCACCTTTCCCTAAGAAAAATATTTTCTCACCCATATTGATAAAATGATCAATTTTGTGTACATAAATTTATAGTATCTCAAAAATATATTCCATAAATAAGAGTGATATAAAAGGGACTAAATCCACTAATGAGTGGTAAAATTCATTCTTTATGATGGTTTAAATTCCACTAGAATGATCTTATAGTGTGGATTTGATGGGGGTCCCATAAAACTCATTAAATAAGGATAAAACCTTAATGTTATGAAATAATCCCATACATTACCATATAGTTACCATCAAATAATAACTAATAACTCTTGTCAGATATGAAGTATTGGTTTATTTAGGCCCTCCATAATGAATGAATGTGTAAAATTCAGAAATAAGTGACATACATGTTAGATTCACACTAAATTTATTGATGAAACAACCAAATTTATAAATTATAAAAATAAATCATTTAAAATTTCTATTTGGTGAATGAATATTTTATGTTAATTAATCCAATGGTGGTTGGAAAGTGTAAGTCCATTCATACATGCATTGAAATCCTTTTAAAATGGACTGAAGTTGTTCCCTCAAAATAGGTTAAGGAAAAATACCTGAGATCATTACTGAAATAAGATATTAGCAGTAGATCTGGATTCTATGTTACTATCCTCATGTATAATTCCAAAAACAAGTGTGAATCTGATTTCAAGGATCTCTATTCAAAATATAGAATTACAACCAACAACTCTTATTATTAGCATGTTGTTACCAATAGATAGATAGATGTATGTAATAAGAAACTATTGAATATCCTGTAGAAAATGATGAAAAAACAAGAATACATGGAATAATAATATATTTAAAGTGTTTTGGGCCTATATAACTATTACACACACCCCTACCTAAGAAATTTTGAACTTCATGGTGTATGGTACTAAAGTAGTGGTGTCAATAAAAGTTCAACTCCTTTCACAATGAAGAATTATCTATATCTATGAAAAAGAAGATAAATGGCTGAAAGGTTTATTAAATTAATTTTATTACATTTATGGATAGATATTTCAGGCCTTTTATAACTTTTATTTTTAACAATATTGGGTGGTGAAAGAATTCAATAAAAAAGTTCACCTTCGATCATTTTCTTGGAGAATTTGTGTTGGAGATAAAAATATCGATGATACCATGGATGAATATTTGAAAATTGTATCCCAAATGGGAAGCTAATTACATTTTATATTAATTCTAAGGTAATGAATCCAACTCCTTGATCACCCCAAAGGTAGAAAACATTATTCCTCCCACAAACCTAAGGTTACAATAGAAATACTTTGTATGATTTCTTCTGATAGAGTTTTAATGGTATTTACCACATTACCTTGAACTTTATAACACTTGACCCTTACTACATAACCCTAAAATTTAGGCTATATAGTCTTTGTCACATGACTCTATATTTCATGAGTATGATTCCTTTTGACAAGAAATTAAATTACACAACAAACCATCTTTAACACATGATGTTAAACAACATGGAGAGATAATTGTGTAAAAACCCTAATCTAAACGGTACATTTTTTATTATGAAACAATTTCAAATTTAAATCCCCATTTTTGATATATATGGGCCTCATCTAGGTAAATATCCTTGAAAATACTAGTTATGAGGTAAATATATTGAATTGATTTTACTTTCAGGAGTCTATATTTAAAGACCCAAAAATATATGGTGACCGTTACTTCTCCTGTGACCTTAAATTTCATGAGATGTCATAGACTCTATAAGATATATAAACTTAATTATACCCTATTCTCTTTTTTATGATAAAAATATTAATAGAGACACAAAATGTTCCCAATCACAGCCTATTCTCCTATGATGCTTTATAATTCTACTTATGGATCATCAATTCCAATTTTTCTATGATAGAGTATGTTCACTCAACCCATAACCATATTTTGTTTCTTAATAAAATTATTTTGGGATTCATTCACCATAATTATTGAATTATTAGTTTAGAAAGAACAATATATGGATTGATTTGTATTTTTGGAAGATATGTATTGATGTAAGTATCCTTTATCCAAGGCCCAACAATAATTCCCGCTTTAACTCTACTCCCATTTCCACTATAATTCTTGAAATACATGTTTGATCACATCATACAATATATTTTTACCCAATTTTCATCATTTAGTCCATGTTATTTCATGGGATTTTAAATTCAAATTTGGATCACTCCATTGATCTTACACTTGGAAATAATATCACTAGAATAATGAGTGGATTTATTCCCATACCTACATGATACATATTTATCCATGAATCATTAATACTATTATTATAAAAAAAATACACTTTTCTTAAAATTCTCTACTCTAACCTTGTATTTTTGGATTTTGGGACATCCCCCTTGGTTCATGAATTATTTTATAAATACACTTGGTCACTGTCATCATTTTTTGGTTGAATGCCCTTCCAATTGAGATTGCACCATATCACATGAGTATAAACAAAATTTCAAAAGTATAAATAGTATAAACATAAACTAAAAGTGATTATTTAGTCTGAGAAAAATGCCCTTAAACTATAAGATTTTTTCACTTTATTTGAAACTTGGGTTTCTTGTATATACATTCTGTTTATCTTTCACATAATTTTCACATCAACCGATATATGTAAGTGACCCCATCTTGGTGGGAGCTCCACTATAATAAATTAAATGTATCAGTTATAATCTTTGACATACGAAATTAAAATTCATGCTCTTTTTAGTTAATGTTCTCATAAAATATACATTAGCCACAATATTTCAATTGATTCAAAATGATGAAAAATTAAGAGAATCGAAATGGTCTATGTTTTATAAACATAAACATGAATAACTATTTGGTCCAAATTGAATGGTGCTAAACCAAAAAAGGAAATATTCAATGGTTTTATGTTTAAAACCAAAAAATGATTACCTATGTAAGAGTTAATCAATCAATTAAAATGATCAATGTATTGAGTACACAAAAAAAATTTATAGGGGAATAAAAAAATAGAAATCTTATGGGGATCAATATTTGGACCCATTAAAAGTTGATCTCTACCTTGTAGGTCTATGGGTCATGGGAAAAATTGGATGATAATATTTTCCATATTAAATCACTATAACGAATTCCTAAATTTAACACCCCATGATTTCAATATGTATTTCTAAAATAAATAATTTTATTTAAAATAGATTAAATTAAATGAAACAAATAACTAAGATGATTCGTGACATATTATAATAAAAATTTATTAAATATAAAGATGATAATCAACAATGAAAATTAAAATGAGGTTTTTGGACAAATGAAATTTAGGGATTTGAAAATAAAAAGAAAATGTGATATAATTAAAATCATTAAATTATAAAATGGGATATTTATAAATGTTATTTTCAAATTTTATGTATTTTAATAATTTCTTCACAGTTAAAATATTTTAATATATTCAAAAATAAATTAACACTCAGTTAATTATAAATTGATATGAAATAAGATTAAGAAAACTTAATGTTTAGAAAGATCATTTTTCTATAAAAGATGTTTATCTTTAAATTTAATATTTTCATTTAAAATATAAATTCAAAATGTCTATAATTATAATTTTTTTAAATAAAAATTTATTTAAATCCACATGTCAAAATTAACTTTGTGCGAATGTTTTTGGATTTTTTTGAAACTGTTGATTTTAGTTGAATAGTGAAAATAACCTTTTTAAAAATACTTCGCTTTTATGACATAATTATAGATTAAGAAAGGATTTAGAGTTATTTAAACCTTTTTAATTGAATAAATATATATTTCATAAGTAAAATAATAAATTTAAAAATATAAATTTGAATTTAGAAATCTATTATTGAATGTTTAAAAACGAATTAATGTTTTATTCTGAGAAAAGAATATTTTTTATTTCATTATTAATTAAGAAATAAAAAAGTAACCATTTATTTTTAATTGGTTTTAATTTAAAAAAATATACCTTTTTTATTTATAAACCATTTAATTTCGTTATAAACAATTTGAGACATGATTTTCATATAAATCAATTTTTATGCTTAGAATGAGATTAAAAAAAGTATATTTTCATTATTTGTTCATAATAATATTAAAATTTATTTATAAAACATATAATTATTTATTATTATAAAATGGATTCCATAATTTTATTATAATTTTTAAAATATTTTGTACATCGTATTTCATTTTCAGTCATAATGAATAGTTCCCATGGTAAAATATTTTCCAACACGATAAGGGTTAAAATGGATAATGTGGTGGATTAAACTAGTATATCAGATTAAAAATATCATTAAAATTTATCTAAATTTGATTTTTTTTATTTTATTTATACCTTTAAATAATCTAATTTTCTATATTTTTCCATTTTATTACCCCTTTCCTATAAAAATAACCGTATATTATTTTGAAGTTTCCCTTACATATAAAAGGTCACCTCCTCCCCTCACTTATATACACTCCTAATTCTCAAATATCATGACAATTACCTGTCAAAATAACATCCCAATACCATCATAAATTAACTATATGTTTTAGTCTCCAAAAAAGACCCTTCTAAAAATTGATAAGGTGTTTCTCAACGGAATTTATCCAATGAAGAGGTATATGTTATTATCGATATTTTTGATGTTAACTCCTCTCAAACCACCATCAAATATTCCATACCCATATTATAATAATTAAATTAGTATATTTTATGTAAATAAATGTTTTTATATCAATATAAATACCATTTTCTATATCCTTTCCATCAAATGTAAAATGAAAATTCCACTCATTCGTACATGAGGACTATCTCCTGCAAGAAGCGATATATTTTATTTTTTTATCACACACTCTCATGGACAGTAATATAGATATATTTAAAAAATATAAACGATATTTATAAATTAATTGTGATTCTTGATATATAAATTATTTAATAACTTCCTTAATTTATAACCATATAAAAAATGAAATCATCACCCATATGTATGTGTGGACTACCGCCTCCACGAAGCAATGTAATTAATTTTTCATTACCTCCATGATAAAATAGTTATAAAAGAGTATTTAATGTATAAATAAGATATAAATTACATGATTATAATTCTAAAAGTGATTAATACATGACCATAGTGTAATGACTATAACTTCTAAATTAAAACATGCCTGAGAAATAGAATAGTGAACACCTAATTAATTAATTTTAATAAATAATTATGTTCAAATGGGTCTGAGGAAGTTATGAAAAAATATTATAAATAAATATAAATATTGATATTGATATTATATATAATTATAATAAAAATAAATTTATTATACATGAGATCATAATGAATCCAACTTATAGGGAGTCCAAGGAAAGGGTTTCATATCTCAAACTTCTTTCTAAATCCATTTTTTGAATTCTGAATGCGTCTCCATTCCATTAATTATAGATAACCTATTTTTAAAATTATTCCAATATATAATAATTAATTATGGAAATTAATTTTATAATTCAATTTTTCAATTTCATTATGTTTTGATTCATGTGTTATAAGATCCATAATTATTCATTGTAAAGCCCAAATATTTTACAATATATATGTTAAAACAACTTGATAAAAAAATACATAAATATTAACTCATTTTAGAATAGTATTCACAATATTTTAAAATAAAATATTCCAGAGGACCATAAAGGATTACTGCCTTCAGATACTATAAATACAATTGTTTTATTTCTGAACGATCTTAAATATTTCTTATAATTAAATTCCCCCATATTATTCTCCAAATACATTACCTACATAGAGAAATTCATCATAACATGGTGAAATAAAATATTATAAAGGGTGATCTCGAATGAAAAACAAGGGTAAACATGGTAGATATCGATAAACATAGTATAAGATGATCATAAGGGTATGATAATATAAGAGCCCAGATTTAAATATTACACAATATTTATTTTTAATTGATGAACTCATTCTATTTCATTTGAGATTATTTTGAGGTTTGAGGTTATATATAATTACACTATAACTCATACAAAACTAAACCATGTAAAAAGAAGTGGAAACTTTTGATTAGTTTTCATTTTTTCCTTTATATAAAGAATTTAAATAAATCATGATTTTTTTCATGAAAAATATTCACAAATTACATCTTTACTTATTCCTTTCAATTAATCATCATTAATCCTAGTGAAAAATATTAAAATATGGAATGAGCACAAAAATCACCGTAAGGATAATAAAAAATAAAAAGTCATTATTCCAGTGAAAAACATGAAAACTCATATAATGTTTAGCTTTATCTTAAAATATATTTTAGAATATCAAATAAATAATTTTATCATGAAAAAAACCCAGACATTTTTCTCAAAAAATTCCTTTAAATCCCATAATAATAAATTAATTACACTTTTTGGTATCATCGAGCATCACAATCATAACATGTTTTAAACCAATTTCAGAATTAGCTAGAGGAAAACTAAATCCATAGGAGAGAGCCTTTGGTAACCCCCTCTTTATTTCTTATTAAGACATTGAACATTACCCAACACATTAGAGAGCTATATAGGCACATCCATGGTTTTATCTATAACATGATCACCTCAAACTATCTGGAACGCCCCATCATATTGGTTGTAATGGGATCACCCTATACTATATGGGAACACAAATTTCTCATGTATAATGATCATATACCATATCAAAAATAAAGAAATTTTAGGCTTAAACTTTTATATCATAAGAAATTCAAAAAACTATTTTATAATCATAAAAAATAACATCTAGATATCAAAATACCACATTTTTCTAAATACACATTTGCAACACCAAAATATCCCTTTATTCTGATAAACCATTTTCAATTAAAAAATATCCTTAAAATGAAAATGAGTTATTTATTTAAATAACATATAAAATAATTCGAAGGAATCTATAAATAAAATAATGGTCACAATGGCGGAAAAATTCATTATCCTCGTGTATGTTAAAAATAAAACATTTCTTTTTTCATTTGATAAAACGTTTTTTTTATAAAACATGTAAAAAGATTCATTTTTTAAAACCATTAAAAAAGTAATAGAAAAAAAATCATTTTATAAATCTTTTTTATATCAATATAAAAACATTCATAAATTCATTTAAAAAAACATGGACATAGAAGAGAACGATTTGGATGGAAAAATGTTAAATGTTGATTTTTTAAACGAAAGTTACGTCGTCACTTGAGACACACATGAATCGTAATACCCATGAAATAATAAAATTAAAATAATTAAATAGAATTATAATAGATTAATAAATGACATAAAATGTAAAAGGGGATTTATATACACTTTCTAATAGAATAATTTTGTATAAAATCAAAATATTCCTCAATAAAAGGAAATTGGGATGAAGCGCCTTAAATTGAGTCTTAATAGTCAAATGTGTCTTTATCATCATAAATAATAATCTTATGTTAAATATTTAAATCCTTGAGAAATTTTTACTTTTATTATTAATTTTTTTCACTTACGAACAAGTTATATAAAATTACATAATCAATTAAGTTTACATCATATGTTTGGACCATATTTGTATTATGTGTCAAAAATGACTTTGATAGGTTGAATATGGTCAAAGTGGTCATTATTTAAACATTAGAGGGGTAGTTTGAGGGAACTATTATAAAATATTAAAAAAAAAGGGTGACAGTGAACTGGATTTTCCCATGATTTGGGGCAATCATTTTTCACTTTTTGAATTCTCCCACAACAACAGTTTTCACTCAAGTATTGAAATAGCTATATATATAGAAATTTATGGGAAACTGAACATAAATTTGATATATTGAGATAAATTTGGGGATTGAGTTTTTTGGGAATATACATTATAAAAGAAAACATGGATAATATACTTGTAATCCGAAGACATATCATGTCTTATTGGAGTATTCAAAATAGTTTTGCTGACAATCAAAGGATGAACATAGAATTTCATGTTAGGAACTAATTATTTCTAAAAGTATCACTATGGAAAGGATTCATGAGTTTGTGGAGGAGTGAAAAGGTGAGTTACAGGTACATTGGACAATTTTATATTTTATGGCATGTAAGATATATTTCATATTGGCTGACACTACCAATAAATATTCCAAATGTCCACAACATCTTCCACATGTCCCTATTAAAAAATTATATGTAATACCTAATGAATATAATTGAAATTAATGGGGTGAAATTCAAACCTAGAATTTTATATAAATAATAAACAAATAAATCCATAGAAAATGGGAATAAGTATTGAGGAATAATCCAATCCTACTATAAATGTCCACAATATCTTCCTCATATCCCTACTACAAACAATATGTTAGACCCAATGCATATACTTGGAATTAATGGTGTGAAATAAGAACTGATACTTTTATATAAATATGAATCAATACATATTACTATTGATTAGGAATAAGTAGTTAAAAACATGTAAACCCTACTCGTGAAGGTTCTATAGATAAATCAAAAGTTTGAGGTAGTGACATGGGATCCGAAAGAAGTGATGAGGTAAAGATATGCACATTTATTTTAAAGTATGAATAAAATGTTAGGGAAATTTTTTTTTATGGTCGGGGGAATTTAATTCCACGTAATTTTACCACATATATATCTTTACTCTAAATAAATATAATGTGTTTTTTAAATTTATATGAACACATCACCTGAAAAAGACAAACCACACCACATTTTATTATAATTAATATAACCATTTAAAATTAGATGTAAGAAGTTTAGGTGTATAGGGTAATTGTACTAAAAATATACATAAAAATTAAAATAATTGAAAATTATTAATAAATTAAATTGGTATAGCTTAAGGACTAATAAAACATTTTCTATGTTTGATATATATTTTGTATTTTTTTACTTTTTATATTTTCTAAATTTTATTACATTATGATTTAATAATTATTATAATGAAAATATTTAATAATACATAAAATAAAATTTGTTAACATCCATCAAATTGTTTTCACTATGCAACTAATAAATTTATTTTATACTTGGATGGTTTATTTTTCATAAAAATATTTTATGCACGTATATATTAATTTTTTTTAATAACATAATTTTTATAAAATAATTTAACTTGATCAATTTGAAATGATGAAAATAAAATGATGTGTAAAATTATATTTGAATAAATTAACACCCACTGAAAAAATATAAAATAATTTTATGAACACTTAATGGTTAAAACATAATTTTCTATAAAAATGATTTTTCAAGACATTAAATGTTTTAATTTAAAGACTAAATTTCTCATATTTAGATATTTATTTAGGTTAAATATATCCCCTATTAAAATTCATCATGTTTAAATTTTATAGGATGGGTCAACATATATTTTATTTGGAAAAATAATTACCATTATTTATATTTAATCAAGATTAATAATTGTTATAATGGGTAATCTTTTATGACCCGATTTTTCTGAAATAAAAATTCATTAAAGATATGCTAAAATATGATTGTTATGATGATATTTTATTCCCACATGTCTCACCAAAATTTTCACAAATAATTCACCTAACTCACAAAACCCAACTAACCCCCATGTGATACTATTCGTACCCCTCACCTAACTTTAGTTTCCCTGAAATATCCCATGTTTTCCACTTATAATAAGAGATCACTCACACCAATTATCTCATACCTCTCCACTATAATGGAATTTATTATAAATTTCATTTCCATATCTATATTTTAATCACTCAAAATGAGTTCCTAAGATTTTAAGGAATCCTCACAACCTATGAGAAGCTATTTTGAATGGTAAGGGTTCTCCACCACAACATTTTGATTCAAGTACATATTTTTTGATAATCTATTTGATTTTAAATTGTTTATGATTTCATATGATCGTAATTAGCCCCGTAGTATCTTAATGATTTAAAAATAATTATAAACTACCTTTCAGTATCATTAAACCCATACTATAAAACTTTTTTGTTTAATCCTTATGTCACTAAAATAAAACTTAAATTTTCTATTCCATACATTAATATTTATTATACCCAACCCTATTTCTTTAAAGGTTATTTTCCTATATATGACCACCCTTTTTTGGGTATTCCATGTATAATACCCATATTCATTAATAATTGAATTAAAATGATGAAATATATTCTTATGTTATATAATCATGTGGCACCCAAAATGATTATAATTTAATGGGCGATACCTGACAACACTCCAAAGAATTGGGTAAATAATTAATCTATAAAGATGACATGTTCATCATACATTGGTAATATGAATTGGTAATTATTTATGATATCATGGAAATATTATTTATGATACCTTAGTGATGAACATTGATGATAATTTTTTTTATTAATGTATAATGTTTATATAGTATCAACAGTTCCATGTTATGCCTAATGTATATATGAATATGTTATTCCAAATATTATTATAATCATGTTAGAATTATTTTCCTTATATTTATGTACATATATTATGCCTCATATTTTACCCATGATGTTTATTTATTATTTGTTTTCATTTTTGTGCCTTAATATGATTTACGATCACCCTTTCCGTTTCAAAATAGTCCACATGAAATCCTATTTGTGAGGTGATATTGGATAAAATAATAAGGAAGTCTATCAGAAGAGTTAAATTTTGTTTTTCAATTTTTATGAGAACAATGTATATATTTTATTATGTATCTATATATAAAGATATTAACCTCAAAAGGTGATGAGAAAATGATCATAGTAATAATTTTTGGTAGTATTTTTTGGGAAACTATGTATGAAATTGTTGATCATTATATTTATAAAAAAATCACTTTTATGAGGGATATTTATGTTTGAATTTCTTTTGGATGAAGTTTGTATGATCATACTCTAAAAAACCCCATCTATTTTCTTCTCCTATGGTTTCTTTTGGAGTTTAAAATAATATATTACACTTTTCATCCTTTTTTTATATGAAACCAACGAAAGATTTTTTATAAGAAAAATAGAATTATGTTTTCTTTTTTGGTCAATAATTGTAATATTCAATGTTTATATTGTTTATTTTGTTTAAACAATTTTTATTTATAAATAAAAAATATTTCAAAATTTGAATTTCTATATACATTGAATTTATTTTCAAATGTTCAAAATAATTTTTTCATAACATTTTGTTTGTAAGTATTAGTTTTCTTTATTTTCAAAAGGGTGAAGAGAATATATTTTTAACATTTTCTACAAGAATGGTTTTTCCCACATTCTTGAAAATTCCTCCTTATTTATCTTTTTTTTAATGATTTTATGTTTTTAAAAGTAATATCTACTCCCATTATTCTGGGAATTTTTAATTTTTAATTTTAAAACAATAGGTTTTTATATGCTTAAAAGTTTTTAAATGGATTTCACATTACAAATGGATTTTTTTATCTTCTACTCCACATTTCATACATAATAAAATATTATTTTCTAGATTTCATTAATGAATTTATTTTATAAATATTTTTAAAATATTTTTCTAGATTAATATGAAATGTGTTTTGAAAGTGACATTTAAGATCATTTTTTCAACTTAGTTATAAATGGTTTAAAATAATTTATTTTTAAAAGATTCATTTAAATTTATCTATATTACCCAAAAGATAGGTATTTAATAAAATTCCTTTATTTATGATTAATTTATGGGAATATACATATCCATGTTCTTTAATATCATGGATATATTTATCCATCCAACATTAAGAGACTTTTTATTGAAAAAAGAGGCAAAATCCCAAAAAAATGTAACGGGGGGTCTAAAATAATGGATCCATAGAGAATCGAGTCAAACTAGGTTAACACAATAATGGGGAAATGATGTAGGGAAAGTGAAAATATTATATGGGTTACTAGTAGTGGCCTCAGAAGCTAGAAAGTCAGACACTATATTTTTTTTCCATCTATGTTTGATTAATATCAATATATTCAGTAAAGAGACAAATGTAACTATGAACCAGATAGGTGATAGCCCAAGGTATTGAGATAGTCCACAAGATGGAACCATGTAAGAGAGAATAATCAATTTCAACCCTGTATAGTGTAATTCCGTGGGAGAAACATAATTCAGGACCCTTGATCATGGTAGAGGATTAAAAAAACGAGTGAGTTCCCCTGGGCAAATAAAGTTGTTAATGCTAAGATGACCACACTGAATGGATTACAAATAACTCCCCCTTGTGTCATGTTTCTGTTGATACATTAACCATCAACATTAATTTTGAGAACATGAATATGAGGGTTCTAATGAACCCATTTGACTTGCGATTCCTGCTTGTGAACAATCTGATTATAACCTTTTTGCTCCATGATGATTTATAAAAAATAGGAAAACTCCAAATTTTTATGTAAATGGATAATTTATACTTCTAAATCATGGATATATTTATCTATTCAGTATTATCATAGATTTATAACCATTACTCAATATGTTTTTATCACCTTATTTTACATAAATCATATTGGGGGTATTTTCGAAGAAAGATTACTAAGACTAATTAAACATTTTCCATTAAAATATGTGTTAGTTTTATATAATTGATTATTGAATAATAAATAAGTCATATTATGTGATGCTAAACATTGAGTTTTTTATTATCTCAATACGGATGATTATTTATTATTAATGATATTTAAATATTTATTTTACATTTATCCATTTATTATATATTACAAATTCATTGGACTTATATAGTGATGAGTGGGGCTGGAAATTATATTGCCCCTCGATGTATCAATAGGTATAACGAGACAAATAATAATTAGTATTTCTTAATATATATTATCACATATATTTATGATGAGATACATTTGATATTAGATCATGATGTTTAGTCAGGAGGCCTTCATAGAAAGATCATGACGTCTTAGCTTGAGAATTAAAATTGCTATCATAATTCATTCCATCATTATGATATCAGTTACATTATCTATATTATTTTTTACATTATTATCCTTGGATATAATTCATGTTTGATTTTTTGATTATATGATATTTTTTTATTATCATTCAATGATATATATTATTAATGACATATGTATTCATGATAGCTTCTACTATATTATTTCCATCAATGAACATTGGTTTTAACACATTCTTATGTTTCCATTTCCCCATGTTATGTATAATAGTAAACAATATAATATATCTAAAAGGGAAATATTTTAGGGGTTTTTTTTTCGGATTTGATGAAGAGTTTTTATGGAATAATAAAATAAGGTTATAGATGAGAAAATGCCTATTGGGTGAGATAGAAATGGTCATTTAAGAAATGTTATTCAAAATTACTTAAAACATTGATCTAAAAGGGTATTGGGTATATAATTGAGTCAATAATTTATTTGAATTTTTAATTATAGATGGTTAACATTTTGTAAAAATTAATCAATATTAAATTTTTAAGGAAAATAGTATGTTTTTATCAAGAGATAAAGGTGTATGCACTGCTGAAAAAATGGATTATGGAGATGGGTCATTTGCGACAGGGTCCCTTGGAAAATGACCTGATGTGGAAAAGGGTGTAACAAATATTACCTTTTGTGACCATCCATCACAAAAAAGATATTATTTTTGAGGGTTTGTGGCATCGTCATAGAAAAGATTCGGTGATTTTTTTAAAAAAATTATTGTGATGGGCCGACCTCCTATTGTAAATGGTTTTCCCATTTTTTAGCATTCTGTGATGGTCCATCACAAATACTACAAAAAATAGAAAATAAATACACCATTTTGCGATGGGCCCGTCACAAATAGTTGAAAAATTAAAAATTAAAAATAAAATAGAATAATATTTATAATAATATAATATTAAAATAAATGATATCAAAATTTTAATATTAGTATGATAAAATTATTTATAATAATATAATAATAATAATAATATTTGTGAACTAAAATTAATTATAATATAGTTAAATAATATAATAATAATATTATTAACATTAATAAAATAATATTAATATTAATATTAGTAATATAACACAAACATGAGAATTATCAAAAGTATAAAAATATATTAATTAATAAAATACTAAATATAATAAAAAATTTAAATAAATAATAAAAACTGTAATATTTGAGACAATATAAAAATCATTCTATTTTAAAAATTAAATAGTTAATATTAAAAAAAAATTACATTCAAATGTTTCATTATATAATAAAAGTACACCACTGAGGGGGAGAGTCCTCTGGAGGAGTTGGAGGAGATGGTAGATGGAACTCTATCCCTAAACTGTCAGTAAGACATCGCATGTACTCCATCTGATCCTGCTTCTACCGATGCCTCCATTGAGGCATTTGACCCTGCATCTCGAGCTGTTGTTGTTGCTGCTGTCATAGGAAGTCATCCTATTGCTTCTCCAGCCACTGACACATATGCTCATGCTCTCTATGCATAGTATCTATAAGCTCACTCTAATCTTGCTACCACTCCGGATACTATGCAAGAGATTACGATGACTCTCTGTGATCTCCTCTTGAGCTGGATTCCAAAATTGAAGAGGTTCCATAAAAACTGCCATGGGTCAATCGAGAGTTGATACCAAAAACTCGACCTTTCTCGAAGGCATACTATGTCACCTACATCCATGCTACCTCATCAAATCGAGGGGGGGGGGGTGACTGATCTAACAATCGGTCTCAGCCTGACTCTCAACAAGTGTCTCAAATTTTGCAGCCTCAAATGACTCTTTCAATTGTAATTAAAAATTATAATAGTTAAAATATTATTTGTAGTAAAATTTAAATATCAAAAAGATATTCTACAGACCATATTCTGACACTGGAGAAGACCTATAATCTCTTCAATGGTTGGATCACTGAAAATTCTTCTATAAACGTCGTTCTCCGTAATATAGGGTTTTTAAACTACCTATATGATTATAAAAAAACCATTTACATATAATGTTATATACAATATTTTAAAAAAATGTATTTACCATATACTCCCAATATGTACTGAATGTATGACTACTAGCTCGAAGTGTCCCCTCCTATCTCCCCTGATTTTTCTGACTTACTGATGATCTACTTTGAATTTGCCTACTAAACCAGTGTGTACATATTCAATTCCAAACCTGAGATGAAATATAATCAGGTCAGTTGACGTGAAATGTCTCATCAAACTCTATCACTCCTTCTTTCTACATTTCATTCCTTTTCAAATTGTGCAAAAACTGAGTGCAATGCGAATGTATAACTCTCTACCATGTCTTCCAGATATCATCATGCATTCTATCATCAATTAGATACCATAAACCCAAAAAAATAATTTATTATATCAAGTTATTAATTAAATTAAATTTCAAATAAAAATTATTTATTTACACACCAGCTGATGCTTTAACATGTGGTGTTGTACATCAATGGGAATCGGATCCCCTAACACCAATGTAGCAGAAACATAATTTCACAATATAGCGCTTCTTTATCTGATAGATATATGCGTAAAGTTGTGAAAAAAAGAACAATTAACCAAACAATTATAATATAAATAAATTAATAAAAACTAACTAAAATACATAGGTAAACATACCTCTGTGTTCATGGATTGAATCCTAGACGTGGACGTCACTCAGGGATAGGGTCGATAATCCTTAGTAGGATAAGACCATGCCCCCTCCGAGTTCCCCCAGAATTTACAAAAATCTCAGGGTCGAATGATCTGACCTCCTACTCTCCAAAGGTATATCTTCTTTCTGTAACAAACAATACAGATCCTTATCCATCTAAAACGCGAAATAATTATTGTTAGAAAATAGATGAAAAAAATATTACATATATATATATATATTATATGACAATAACCATCATTTAATGGTGTCAATGTCCATATTCATCCTCATTTTTGTAGTTATCAATGTCAATGTCTTAATCTTCCTCCTTAACATCATAAATTTCCATACTTTTTTTCAGTTTCATCATCTATTATTATTTCAAATTCAGTTGTAACATCATTAACATCATCATCACTATCCTCCATTAATTGTGGGGCGTTGTGAATGATATTTCTGTCTCTTCATGTAAAAGACATATTCTAAACAGTATCTTGAAAATTTTCAATTTCTTTCAATATAGCAGAACTACATTCAATTTCAGTAAAGTGATTATCTCAAGATTAATTTTTATTATGCTCCAGTAATCTCCCAAATCCCTTGATGTAGAATAGTAATTTGCACAATAAATTTGATGTACCTGATGAGCCAATAAAAATTGTTCATTTACTACAGAAATAATTTTATATTTAATATCAATGATCCCATGGATTAGATAAACATGCAATCCTCTCTATGTATCCAACCATTGATGTTTAAACATCATTATGTAATTTTTTTCCTCGATAACATAGTTCAATAATTTCTTCCAGTATGCCGTAAAATCCAACTTCAGTTTCTCTATGACGAGACCCTCAATAGAAAACACCGCTATTCATTGTTTTTTTAGATTTTCCATATGCACATGTATGAAATAGAAAACCGTTCAACATATATGAATTATAATATATAACCATTTTGGAATGTGGGTTACTCAATATAGACAGTCAATGATCAATTTTATCAGAATGTTGGGACACCTGAAAAGTTTTAAAACAATTATCACTATAACAAGTATTAAATTTGTTTTTATGTAAAATAAAAAATAATTTATTATACCAGTTTTTGAAACAATTAGAAATTTTTTTGATGATGTTATTCAAGAGAATATGTTATAATTTTTGGAAATTGTTTCTTGATATAATTATCATATAACCTATAAATAATAAAATATTAATGTACTATTATAAAAATTATAGATTATGTGATAGGAGTACTCGTAGTAAAAATGGTGTCATTTCTTCACAGTTGAGAACAATATTTCTATGATCTCTATGATGTTCGTCATCTAAAATCCATCATTCATGAACTCCATTAAAGCCATGTTCTGGTTGATAGAAAATTGATAATTGATTTCTCATATCATCGGCAACATTTCCCTTGTTACAGCTCATGAGGTTATGTCATGAGGGTTATATAGATTCAATGTAATGAGAGTAGAAAAAGGAAACATACTCTTTCATATAAACAACTACCATTGAGCCTTCAATTGATGCTTTGTCACATATTTTTTTCAATTTCTTCATACATCTATCAAATTGAAACATCCTTCTAAATTTTACCTGACCTCCAGATTTTGATTATTGTGGTAAATGTAATATCAAATGTTCTATTGATTCAAACTAACCTGGAGAGAATTTTTTTCCAGTTTACATAATGTTATGACATCTTCTTGATGTTTACTTACAAAATTTCAGTCTATTGTTGATGAAAAAATATCTCAAAAAATATGATATGTCTATTAGCTTATCCTAAATCATAGGATTTGGGAAGCCTCTTAATATAATTGGTAGAAGTCATTCCATTAAAATAAGACAGTCCTAAATTTTCAATCCGGTAATATGACTATTTCTGACACATCTTCCCATATTATAAGCATAACTATCTAGAAGTCTCAAATATGCTATCCACTGAAAAATAATAAATGAATCTATTTGGAAAGTGTTTAAGATGCTTTTTTCTTCATTAACATAGGTGATATGACATTTTCAAACTGTTCAAGTTATGGTCGCTTGCAAATTTGGGAAAGATCTAATAATGCCTTTACATTAACTTTGGTCTTACCTGGGGTATCCGAAACTATATGAAATAAATTATGAAAATAATTATTCTCAATATACATCAAATGAAACATGTGACAGACCCAAAAATCAGACCAATATAAAAATTCCCAAACAATGCTCTATTTTATCCAATTGTACACTTTTACAAACCCATCAATTTTTTATTGGTTTATTATTGTGCCAAATGTGATGGGAGGAAATTAAGAGACAAATTATTTAAACTCTATACCTATGATAATTCTTGTAGGCCGATCTTTTTCAACTTTTCCTTTTCTGAAATGATATTTTTTTCTTCGAAAATGATGATTTGTTGGAAGAAATCTGTTATGACGGCCGAAGAAGCAATGTTTTTTCCATTGACAAGCATAAACAATTTACTATCTCTTAGACAGTATAGACATGATTTTGGACAATGTGTACTCTATCTAGGTAACATTATATATGTTGGGAAGTCACTAATTGTCCACATCAATGATGCTTTTAGTAGGATTTTTTGTTTCACATCAACATCATATATATTGACAAAATTAATTCAAATAGAATTTAACTCATCAATAAGTGGTTTCTAATAAACATCTATATTTTTTTCAGATGAACGGGAATTAATAAGGTCAAAATAATATATGGAACCTTCATCAACATCCATGAAGTTAAATTATACGGAGTTATAAATACATACCAACATGAATACTATCTACCCTAAGAATCAAATGGATATAAACTGTCAGTTGAAACACCTAATGACACGTTTCAAGATTCTAGAGAAAAAGACAGATGAATTTTGTCAAAATGTATCTCTGAATCATCATTAGAGATATGATTTAAGATTTTACTGGTTGAAATGTTGGTTTTGTTCCATGACATAAATGATGCTATGTTTTGAGACATAAATAAATGCTGCAATCCAGGTTTGAGTGGGAAATATCTCAATTTTTTAATAGGAATAAATCCAGACTTCCCTGGTCTAGATTCATTATAC
This sequence comes from Viscum album, assembly GCA_963277665.1. NCBI lineage: Eukaryota > Viridiplantae > Streptophyta > Magnoliopsida > Santalales > Viscaceae > Viscum > Viscum album. Next base: position 1,287,127,846 of record OY728140.1, read on the forward strand.
CATGATTGTCCAGATGTAGGACACCTATCCAATTGGCCTTTTTCACAATAATATATGATTCAGTCATTTGAACATGCAATAATCTTCTGATAACCAAGACCTAGATTACGAACAATCCTCTTACCCTCATAGAAATTTTCATACAACGCATTTCATTATATAACTATTGTTTAAAAAAAATAGAATATCTAATCAAAACAACTATTTTACATTACATTATCTGATTTAATAGAAATAAATTTTCGAACTACTTCAAACATTCTTATCTTGCAACCAGGATATAAGACATCCTCAGTGGACTACAAAAACTCATATAAATGAGATGGTTCCAACTCTACTGTTAAATCAATATCATCCTGAGTTTTAGTGTGTTGAAAAGATCAACCTACCACATAATGTACTAAATTTTGAAACTATACTAGATCTAGAACCATATTATTAGTATCTTCTCTAAAACTATGCTCACCATGTCGATACCGAAAAACAGAATCTGGTTGAAAACCAAAATGTAATAAATGATCGCCAATATTGTCAAATGTGTCATACGTCATCAATGAACATTTATTACAAGGACACTTAATCGTCCATTCTAAAAAAAATTGTTGTGATGATGCAAATGATATGAAATTTTGAACACCATCTATATATACAAGATTTAAAATAGAATAATTTCGATTCTAGTGCTAATTTATCCAAGAACGATCATTTAATAATGACTATTATTGACTTCCTTGTTCCATATTTTTCTAAAAAATATGAAATAATTTTTTATTTTGTATAATTATATATAAAATAATTAGTATCCAAAAAACATAAGACAAATAAATTCTATTTTCATTCATTATATAATAATTTCTATTATTTTATAATTATTTTAACTGTTTTTTAATCTTTTATACTAATCTACACTCATTTATAATTTTTTTTACTAATTACCACTAATTTTTATTAATTACAGGTATTTTATAATAATTATTGTCAAATTCTTGTGACATAATTTCCAACGGATTGGAGGTAGCTCTTTTTCCCGATGTCTCATCCCCTTGAAACTTTCTATGACTAAAATCACGATGGAAACTATGCTTCGACGTATGAATATCAATTTTCGTATGCATGGGGATGGAGAGCATGGAGGCCTTGCGAACTTTCTCTCTATGATTGTGCATATGAAAATTAATATCCATACATCGGAGGACACTTTTCATAGTGATTTCAGTCGGAGAAGTTCCAAGGAGATGATTCCTCAGGAAAAGAGCCTCTTTTGTTTGATGACTCACCTCCTTACAACTTTCTCTAACTTAAATCACTATGAAAAATCTACTCTGATGTACATCAGAGAATATTTTTCATACCGATTTTAGTTTGAGAAAGTTGTAAGGAGTTGGGGCGTCAATTTAAAGGAATGCTCCCAATCCACTAGAAATTGTGCCAGTTTATCAATGTACTCTAATTTATTCTAATTTATTACTAATTAATCAAAATTACTACTAATTAATTTAACTTTTTGAAATTGTTACTAATTCTTACTAATTAATACTAATTTATCATAATTGTTACTAATTGTTGCTAATTAATACTAATTATTACAAATTAATCCTAATTATTACTAATTACTCCTAATTATTACAAATTAATCCAAATTATTACTAATTCATTTTAATTATTATTAATTATTCCTAATTATTACTAATTAATCCTAATTATTACTAATTAAACCTAATTATTTCTAATTAATCCTAATTGTAAATAATTAATCCTAATTATTTCTAATTATTAGTAATTAATCCTAATTTTTACTAGATAATCCTAATTATTATTAACTAATCCTAATTATTATTAATTATTGCTAATTAATCCTAATTATGACTAATTATGACTAATTGTTACTAATTATTAATTTTTTTACTCGTTATTACTAATTATTACAATTTATTACTAATTATTGATAATTACTACTAATTAATCCTAATTATTTATAATTAATCTCCATTATTACAAATTAATCATAATTATTGATAATTATTACTAATTATTACAATTTTTTCAAATTTTAATAAATTATTACTAATAATTACAAATTATTACAAATTATTAATAATTAATACTATCTATTACAAATTATTACTAATTTTTACAAATTATTACTAATTAATACAAATTATTACAAATCATATCTAATTATTTCTAATTATGTAAATTTATTACTAATTATTACAATTTATTAATAATCAATTCCATTTGTTACTAACTATTAAAATTCATTACTAATTATTACAAATTATTACAAATTATTATCATTTATTTCTAATTATTACTAATTATTACAATTTGTTACCAATTATTAAAATTTATTACTAATTATTAGAATTTATTAATAATTATTACCATTTATTACTATTTATTACAATTTATTAATAATTATTCCCTTTATTACTAATTATTACAATTTATTGATAATTATTAATAATTATTTCTAATTATTACAAATTACAATAGTTTATTACAAATTATTATAATTTATTATTAATTATTATAATTTATTAATATCTATTAATAATTATTACCAATTATTTCAAATTATTACTAATTATTAATAATTATTACTAGTTATATCAATTTATTATTAATTAATTCAATTTATTACAAATTATTACTAATTATTAATAATTATTATAATTTATTACTAATTATTACAATTTATTACTAATTATTACAATTTATTACCAATTTTTACAATTTATTACAATTTATTTCTAAATATTTTAATTTATTACTATTTATTTCCAGTTATTACTAATTATTACAATTTATAACTGATAATTACAGATTATTACTAATTATTACAAATTATTACAAATTATTTCAAATTATTACTAATTATTATTAATTATTTCCAATTATTGCAAAATATAACTAACTATTACAAATTATCAAAAAATATTTTTATTTGATACCAATTATTAATATTTATTACTAATTACTACCATTTATTTCTTATTATTAACAATTTTTACCAATTATTACTAATTATTTTATTTTATTACTAATTATTACCAATTATTACTGATTATTAATAATTATTTCAATTTGTTACAAATTATTCCAATTTATTACTAATTAGTACAATTTATTACTAATTATTACTAATTATGAGAAATTATTATTAATTATTGATAATTATTACTAATTAATCCTAATTATTTCTAATTAATCCTAATTTTACTAATTAATCCTAATTATAGACAAATATTTCTAATTATTACTAAATATTTCTAATTGTTAAGAACTATTTCTAATCATAACAAATTATTACTAATTGTTACAATTTTTTACCAATTATTTAGAACTAATACTTAGACATAATTCTTCATAAAAAATAATATTGAAAAACAAATATCTAATTTTAATTTAATTTAATTGCATCTAACTAACAAAAATTATAAATAATTTAGAATAAAGTAAATTAACTAAACAATAAAAAATAGATAAATACCTTGAAACTGAAGATTTCAGAGTATAAAAGCTGCAGATTATGCTCTAATTTAAATGTTTATACAATGCAAAATTTTAGAAGAAAATTTTTCAGAAAAGATATAAGGAGAAGTGGAGAAGGAAGTAGAATGAGAGGAAAATCAGATGGGGTATATATTGGTTAAATTATTTGCAATGAGCTTATTTGTGATTGGTCCCGTCGCAAATTCCCACTGCTTGTATTAATTAATGTCAGTCTAAAAAATTATTTGCAATGGGTCCCGTCGCTGATGGGTACCTTTCAACATATTATTTGCGATAAGAAAAGTATCCCATCACAAATACTAAAACACATCGTTGGATTATTGTAACGAGAATAGGGAATCCGTCACAAATGCCATGCCCGCGGTTTGTTGCCCATTTCATGCTAAAACTTTTTTGATGGGTCCTTACCCACCCATCGTAAATGCTTATTATTTGCATTGGGATAATGGGTCAATAAAAAGTAACCCATTCTGACGGTTTATTTGCAGCGGGGCCCTGACCCGTGACAAATAACGCACAACAAATGGCCATTTTTCTCATAGTGATGGGTTCATGGTTATTGTAGTTGGTAAAAAATATAGGTCTATTGAACTTTATAGATTATGTTGTTATCGATTCATAATAATTTAAGTGTTATGAGACCATCCTGGATTAATAATGTTATGGTTGATTAAAAGTTTAAATTCATCGATACCATTTTCTATTTTTACGTAATGGTAGATTGAGATGATTAATTATATTTTGGGAGATGATTGAGTTATAGAAAACCATGTGTGTTGTTATGTGATCTAATAAATAGTTAATATTAAATGATTATTAATTTTATGTTTTCTAGGGAGTAGGCTGATAAAAAATTAATGAAAATCCTAAGGATAAGTCTATGAATATTATAGAATTTGAAACCTTTTGTAATGTAAAGAGTATTTTGTTTTATTATAATAAAACCCTTGTCTGGATACAATCATGTAGATTAAAAATTTGGTATGGTGGTATGTGTAGGTAAGAATCTTGAACGAGGTTGGTTGGATATTATCTTGATCTTCACTCGGGGCACAACAAATGGGCCTAAATAGACACCTGATTTAAAACTACCAGAGGATATACATTGGTTAATTCCCATAGTCTCTATAAATCATTATGAAGGATATGTATATTTTATTATGTATTTGATAGTTGTTAAAAGGGATTTTGGGTTAATTTATATTGTTAATATAAGTTGATAAGTATAGATAAACATAATGATTAAAGAGTTATTTGAAAACCATGTGTATAATGTAAGTTTTGGAAAATAATTTTATATTTTAGAAAAGATATGATTAGGGAATTTAATTTTTTGGTATGTGAATTTATGAGCGATTATTATTGTTTATAGATAAATGTTTAGTTTACTTTGGTTGAATATATAATCAAATCTATTTTTTTTAATTTCAAATATTTGAAATCATATTTTTCTGGTGTTTTAGAATGATTTAAATAGAACAGTTGGTGTACTTTTTGAGGGTTTGAGGTTTATATACAACTTTTTAGATGAGGATTTAATCAAATTGAATAATATCTATTCATATTCTAATAATTAAGGTTTTAGTAAATTGTTATATGTTGTGGAAATAAATTATCATTATTTTATGGAATTTATAATCCATTATAACTCAATTTTAGAGCTTGAGGAAAACATAATTTGTCCTCGTTTTTTTATTATTTAGAACATGAAAAGAAGGAGGGGTAAAAAAATTCTCAAAAAACAATAAATGGATTGAATTATGCTTATGGAATGAAAATGAATCAGGTAAGAATATTTTTCACATTCTCTATCTTGATGGTAAAATAATTCCTAATTTAAATCATGAAAATTATAAATCTATCAAATCTTATGTGGTAGATATTTCTCTTCTATCAATTTATGCTTTTGGAAACTTTTTTAAAAGTATGAGTCCTAAAATTATATATACAACTTTTTACTAATATTTAATTAATAAATAATAATTTTTTTATAGTGACTTGGGAATTGATTTTTTTTTGTTAAATTTGATATCTTATTTTATTACTATGTCATGGTAAACTTAATATGACATGAAAAAATTAAAATAGTTTGTGAGTTTTTTTTAATTATGGGGGATATAATGTAACACCCCAATATTTCAATATGAAATTTACCATTAAATAATAATATGTTCAATACACCAATGACCCTGTTTCTTATGGGTACAAGCTCCTTCTTGGCATAAAAAACACCAAGGCTCAAAACAATGACAGGGGTGGATTTCCATGTTATATTATTAGTTATTATAGAAAAACAAAAGTCACCCAATTTGGGCCTTCAAGACATATAATTGGGCCTCTAGGACACTAGGACATCATGACACCATTGGACTTCAAGTTATAGGGCCCTCTGGTCACCCCATAGTAGCATGTTATGTAGAGTGACTAGAAGGCCAGAGAAGTGTATCATGTAGGCAATGTAGCTTAGCTTCTGAAAGCATTTTTTGGCGGGCATCACGATGGGGATATATTTGCGTTGGAACCTAACAAATAACAATATAATTACATATTATATTGGGGTTCATATCCATGAAATTGAAAAGGAAATTAAAGTGTGATGGTTCATGTTACAGCGGGACACACATTGTGTGAATAGTGATACCTAGACAGGTGAAGAAACACATCTTGGTAGGCACTATGTCATGGAGTTAACTATGCATTACTTGGTGGGAAGTAATAAAGAGTTATGGGTGTTCTGGAACATATCTTCTAGACCTCTACCCAGACATGGGTTAATTATTGGTTCTATTATATGTCCTCAAGGTGGGGAATTATAATGCAATGGCTGATGGTAGGGGTTGTCATAGTTAGAATACTATGATAATGATGGAATGTTTTGCTTCTCAGATTATCTCTTCGAAGTCACATAGAATTCAAGAAATCAAATTGTAACGGGCCGTCAATCCAATAGGCCTTTATGGCTTCTCATGGTCACCTTTAAACCTTTTTCTAAAATATAGATTCTCTCATTAATAAACAGGGGGTGTTCCCCCTACCAATTAAAATAAATAATAATATGTTCAATATATTTATGTTAAATTTATAAATAAAATGAGTCATGAAATATTAAAATATAAAATTAGTATGTAGATATATAGTAAAAAATTATGGTACTTAAAATGTATCATTATTTTTAACTCATGAAATTTAATGATTAAAAATGAATAATTAACATGATATGATTAAAATCATTCAACATTAATAGGGTTGGTCTTCATTGAATTTTTTTGAAGTGTTTTTTTTAAATTAATAAGTATAAATAATTGAAAATATATCAATGTATTAACTAATATTGTTACACTCAAATAATTATAAATTTATATGGAATAAGATTAAGATCACTAGAAGTTTTAAAAGGCCATTTTTCTATAAAGGATGTTTTTCTTTATATTTAATATTATTTTTTAAAATTAAATTCCCAAGTTTTATAATTTTAGTTTAATGAAATTTGAATCATTAAATAACTTATTATGTAAAATTATATTGGGGTGAATTTTTGGGTATCTTCTGAAATGGATGATTTTTAGTTGAATAGTAAAAAAATTCTATTTTTACAAATAATTCCACTTTTATGACATCATTATTGTATAATAATAACATGTTTATTTTTAAAAAATTACATACAAAATAATTATTTATGAAGTATATTAAACCATTTAAAATAATATTTTAAAATTAGAAACCTTTTATTGACATTTTAAAAGCTAAATAAAATATTATTCTAATAAAAGAACAATTTTTTAATCCATTTCATAAATTTAGTAATTAAAATGTAATATTCAATTATAAATTGGTTTTATGGTCACCCAACTATCCGTTATCCACTTATAATCTAATTTATTTCATGAAAATAAATTATATACAATATTTTGGTATAAATTAATTTTTATGATTATAAAATCATTTTACATAAAAATATTTAAGTGAATTTTATATAATTATATGAAAATTGATTTCTCAAAAATATTGGAATTAAATATTGTAAAATAGATTCAATATTTTGAAATAGAAAATTAAAATTACAAAATAATTCCACTTTCATTTTTTTCATAATGTAAATTTACCATGGTAAAAAGTTTGTTACCATGATAGGGGTTAAGGAGGGGGTAAAACTCAAAGAAATTATTTCAAATACTACTAAAAAATGTGAAATTTTGATTGTTTTAGTGGATGTAAAACATTCCATATACTATAATATAAACATTGACCATTGTGTTTCAGTTCCCAACCAAAATGAAATTATATTATTTTAAAGTTATATATACTTAGAAGGGTGTCACTCACATTAATAATAATATGTAGGCTTCTCTCTTCAATTATATAAAGACCCATAGATCCCTTATCTCAAACATTATCTTCCAAAATACCTTCCCAACACCATTATACATGACATAAATGTTCTATTTTTTAAATTCAACTATCTTAGAAGATGTAATGTGTTTTTCAAATGATATTTTCCAAGGCATATGTATATGTTCTTATCAAAAAATTTCATGTTCCATTCTTTCAAAAATATCTTAAAATATTCTATAACCATTTTAAAATAATTAAATGAATATAATTACTATACATAATTTTTCTGTTAATGGTAAAACAAATTTCGGTCTCCTTCCCATCCAATAGAAAATGAAAATGTTGCTAATGCATATGTGTGGACTACCACATCCATGATGCGATAGATTTGATATTTCATCACTGAAAATCATGGATGATTATATATTCTATCATGATATATTAATAAATTCCTTAATTTATATTCATATATGGAAAAGTGAAACAATCAGGCATGTCCTTGTGTTGATAAACACCTCAAGCAAGTGATGCAATTCATTTTTCGTGACGTCCTTAAATGGGTGGTTATAAAAATTTAATTACTGTATAAATATAAAATATAAGAAATTATTGGAATTAAATAAGTGATTAAACCCTAAACATGGCTCATGTATTGAAATCACTTAATCAAAACATGTATGAGAAATAGAATAGTGAATACCAAAATAATTTATTTTAACAATGAATTATGAGTAGATGGGTGAAGAGACTCCAAATCATTTTTTTCATTTTTAAGATAAACCACTTTATGGGTTTGTGGGAACCTTACAAATATCGAATACCAAATCCAAAACCACCTTCATAAAACTGGCTACACATATTACAGAAGTCAAAGATCCACTTTCAAAATTTAAATTATTAAAATTCAAATTCAAAAAAACATAATCGGGAAAAGAAGTCCTCTTAGGAAACACCCACCCCGCGAGCCTCCCAAGAAACCCTAATTCTGCATCACTGAATCCAACGTCATCATGTCTCACACCAAACCATCATGAAACCATCACACCAGCACATCATCTTAGCACCAGAAGAAGAACGCCTGCCGGAACCTGCTCATTGTCGTCAATGGAGCCGCACAATCATGCACACAAAAAACAGAAACAAATGAAATCCCAACACACAAATACCAAGAAGTTTCCACCATATTTTGAATTTCCAAAGCACTCCATCCATCAAAACCGAACAAGGAAGACCAACTGAAAAATTAAAGACGATTAGAAAAAACCACCACCAAACATTACTGAAGTCGTGATACTGGTTTCCATAACTGAACAAGGTTGTCATCGAGGTCTTGCGCTAGGAATGTCGACGACCACCACCACACATCCCAAAACCCCATCGTTAACACCGCTCCTAATCCACTTAGGAAAGGCGTAGTGGATCTTTGGATCAGAATAGGGAAAGACTGGCCGACGACGAGGTAGTGAACCATGAGCCAACAGAGTAGGGGTAAACTGAATCAGGAAGTTTCTGAAAACCAAAAACCTTTATTCCTCAAATCCCAAAACCTCAAAATCACCACCGCTTTAGCTCTGATTTGGATGGCCACAGGGGAACGAGAGATCAGAGCAGACTATGAGCGGTCAGATGCTTTGACAGCAAACCACCTTTGATGGGGCCTCCAAACTACACCGGAATGAAGATGAGGAGAACAAAACCATAACCTGAGAGGACGAAGAGGGCGTCTCCGAAGACCAAACAAGAAGTAAAAAAAAACAGGTGCGGATGAAAGATAAATATAATTATAAATATTACATAGATGAATAATAAATATGTATTCATTATACAGGAGGTTATTTTGTGTCTGAACATAAAAGAATCCAAGCTAAGGGTTGCTCATCTCAGTCATCATTTTTGTGACATGATTTGAATTATAAACTTATCTCTATTATATAGTGTATATTCATAAAATTTGAAATAATATATCACAATAAAATATTTAATACTGGTAATTAATCACACATTTCAATTTCAATCTTTAAATAGGGTTTTATTCAAGGGTTATTAGATTTTAAGGGTTTATTTAATAATCACACATTTATCAGGATTTTTTATGATTCATTTTGCATTGAGGGAATGTTATATGATCACACTATCTTAAAAACAATTTATTTTAAAACAGTATGATTATTTATAGTGTTTAAAATTTATAATTACATTTTACTCCTTTTTTTACCCAAAACAATCAAAAAAACATTTGTAATAAAATATAACTTTATTTCATTATATTTTGTTGAGAGTGTATCACTTCCATGTCCATATTATTTTTTAGGGTGAAGAATGATTCTTTATATACTTTAATTATATCCAAAGGAAAATTTATATAAACATTTAAATACTATTAAAAATCTTAAAATAAATAATCTTTATATTTTCCAAATAATTTATCATTGAAGTTATTTACTAAAGAGAGAAACTAACTATTTTTAATGTTTTTTTCATGAATGTCTTTTCCCACCGTCATGAAAATCCAAAATTATTTAACTTAATTTAAATGATTTTATTATTATATAATGTAATATATATTCCAATTATTCTTTGATATTTTTTATATTAAAATAAATGATGATTATTTTTTAAATTTTTTGAAAGGGATTTCATATATCTATTAAATATTTTTATATTCTACTCCATATTTTCTTACTTAATAATAGTTTATTTCCAAGATTCCATTATTTTAAAATATTTTAAGAAATGATTTTTTAATATTTTTCTGACATATTAGGAATATATTTTTTATTGTGACTTTTAATTTTTTAATCAAAAATGATATAAAATCATCAAAATAAATTATTTTCAAATGTTTTTCATCCATTTTACTATATATTACTCCAATGACATGCATTTAAGAAGAATTAATGGTATTTTTCATATCTGTTTTTTATTATCATTGATATATTTATCATGTTAATATTTTCTTAGATGTATACCCATTACTCTATATGTTGAAAACTACTTATTTTAAGTAAATCAGTTAGGGCATGATTACCAAGAATTAAAATATATTTCATAACAAGAGAATAAATTGAATAATTATATATTTTTTAGTTCTATACAAATGATTATTGACTGCTAAGGCAATTTGATTATGTACTAGAAAACATTGATAAATTTTTTACCACAATATGAATGATTATTGATTATTAAAGAATGTTGATTATGTATTGTACTGTTAATCATTTTAATATTATGATCAATGAATTGGACTTATTTAGTAAGGATTCAGTCCTAGAAGTATATATCCCATATATTCATTTTTTAGTATCAATATTCAAACAAGAATGGATATCACTTAGTGCAATCTTGAACACATATTTATGACAAGAGGCCTATGATGTAAAAACATGATGACTTGGTATGATGCCTCGATGGAATGATCATGATGTATTGGCTGAAGAACTAAGTCTTCCAACATTATGTGTTTAAAATTTTTGAAACTAGTTTGTGTTGTCCATGTGTTTTTTATATTTTTATGCTTTGATATATTTCTTGATTAAATTGTTTATTATATGTAATATTTATTTATTATTCACCCTTCCTTATTGATTATTCCTTAAATATTCAAGATAGCTTCCTTTTTATGATTTCCCTTATGAAGAATATGATCTCAACCATTATTATGGTTATATTTCCACTGGTTATTAAGAATATTAATACATAATACACATCTTGAAGAGTATATTCTGTATAAAATTTCTTAGGTTAATTTTAAGAATTATTATGGAATAATAATGTTTTTATATAATGTAAAAAATATCCACAAGGTGTGAAACTTATGAGTTATTTAATGTATTATTCTACCCAATTATTTAAATCTATAATCCTAAAATGGTCCTGGGAATGTACATGACCCAATCATCTAATTGATGTTTTAAGAATGCATTATTAAAAATCCGGTCACTTCTGTCAGTATCAATGCTTGTATACAAGGAGTATGTTTTTAGCTCCCGATCTGGGTTTATGGGTATGTGTTCATTACACAAACAACATGGTTGTATAACATGGGGTACCAAAATAAATCTTGAAAATACTATTGTAGTGTCACATATCGTAACATTTTAGTGTATTGGGATTACACTAGGTTATATATAATTAATAGTAGAGATCATGTGTCATATTTAAATTTAATCATTAAAGTGGATAGTATATAATGCTTTTTTAAGTGTTTGTATTATTTTTAGTGGTAGTATTTTTTTAAAGGATTAAAATATGGATTGTATTTTTGAACTAAAATGTCACTGATTACACAGTATTATCTCACCAGGTTCCCAATAAGTTGATGTAGAAGAGTATGTACATTTTGGACCACCTAGTACTCAATAGAAATATATTAGATACTGAATATCTTTAAATTATGTTTTAAAATTTTAGAAAAATAAAAAAATTTACAAAATTAAAATGGTTGTGGCCTTATTTTACATAGCTTTTACATATCTATTATGGTAAATTAAGTGTGGTTTTAGTTTAAAATTTAGCTATAAATGAGAAATAATTGAATCTAGAAAAACATATGATGATTTTTTGGTTATTTGTTATTTTAATAAAATTTATTCATTTTTTCTATCAATTGTTTAAAATTAATGGTGTTTGTATCTTGCATCTGTGATCTATTGTGTGTTTAATTTAGAGTTTCAATGGAATTTAATCCAGAAATCACTACATTTTTTAGACACCATGGTGAAAGTATAGAAAAGGGTCATAATGACCACATGAAAAAGAGAATGATCATAAAAATTTCATTTTCTTAGGTTTATAAAAACGAGAATATCTTAGAATGATCGTACATACAAAGAGATCATCCTTAAGGCCAAGGTGAGTGACCAATAGGACAAAAAGAGTGACCCTGGGTAGTATTGGAATGATTATTAGTGCACATGTCTAAGAAAATGAGATCTTTAAATGGAAAAGTAGATAATATTAATTTAATTAAGCTTACCTATGTAGAGAGAATGTAGTAAAAATGGATCATCCAAGTCTATTAAAAACAATTTCAATAGGATGAAAAGGAATTTGATGTAAAAAAACACCAACACCACTTTTCATGGTCAATCATCTAGTTCAAAAAACCCTTTATTCTAACCCATAACATTTAGAAACTAAACATAGTCCTCATTATGGGATTATAGGTAAAGAACATTGAAACCATCATCCCCAACCATATAGTTCTGGAAATTTTTACTACTGGAATAGATTGTGTGGGGTTCTCTAGTGCTAATGAGAATACACATGGTGATATGACCATTGAAATGAGTCTCCACATTTAAAGAAGAATAAAAATCCTACTTACAATGATGATTCTAGACCTAACATCTGAACTGAGCAAATATGATGATTATTACTATGAAATCCTAAGGATATAAATGTCAAAATCTTAATAAATATGATTCAAAAATAATATACATTGGAACCATATTTTCAATCTTATTATCGAGCCACCCATAATCATAATTTCCGTGCACGAAATATTTTGGTAGCTCAGATGGGATAGTTTTATAATATAGCTCGAGGACCATGAGTATGATGCCTGATATAATATGACCCACTCTAGATGAAATTTGTCACTATCTTATAGGGACAAAAACACTTGATGACTTGAATTCGGTAGTAAGATGAATTCTGAGCTGCTAAGACCTTCATATGTGTCAAATTAGTTATGCGAGTGCATCAGGTACATGGAACCAATCACATACATGAGTAAATTGGCTACATGGAATAAATCTCATAGATCAGTGAATTGAATACGTGGTTCTATTCAACTACAAGATGATTTTGTTATGTGAGATCATTTGTCTACATGGTGATTCAACTAAATAATACCATTCATCTACTTGGTGATTCTGCTACATGAGACCATTCAGTATCATGGTTCTTTGGTTATATCCTAAAATATTCTACATATTCCGAATGGATACGTACTGTGAATCAGAATTGTGGATAAATTTTATACATCAATAAAATTAGATAATCTAATTTTTTAGTAATAGGTTGGGTAAGTTGTCTAGAGGGAACTTTGACTTTTCAAACTCACATGTGGTGGTCTTCCATTAAATTTTTACAGTTTAAAAATTTCATGACTGTAGTCGGGATATCGAGTGATTTCTCAATGAAATCATTACTTCCCAATAGAAATTTTTTTATAGTAGTAGGTTTGTTATGTAGTGGGTAATAAAAGGTTTAGATTTTTTATATAAATGTTAGTGAAGGAAAAAAATAATATGGGGAACAACATGTGGAGGGACATATGATTCAATGGACCACTGACTATTGTACACCGGTAATTGTAGAAGCATATTTACATCCCCTACAAGGGGTCTAGTTTACTATTTATTCACTTAGTTTTTAATATAACTAAATATTTTTTTATATATTGAATACCTATATCTTAATTGTTTAATAAACCCATATTGGGGAATGATATTGAACTAATAATAATATTTTCTTCACACATGTATCAAATGTTACTGGGATCTTCCCATTTACCACGGATTAGGTAATTTATGACCATTAATTTCCAAAACTCAGTTAGAACAATTTTATCTTTATTGGTCTCTATAAAATTTTTATTTGTAAGTATATCTGAGAATAAGGAAGTCGATGTAAGGGTAGGTCATCTGGTTTCCTCTTTGAGTTGGTTTATAGAGGCTACCAGTTGAGAATTCACAAAATCCATGCACCTGTAGGTTCTCCATTTGAGAGACTCATCCATCAAATTTTATCCACACTGAGTAGAACTTGTCCTTCAATGACGAATGGATGATGAATGAAATTCATTATTAAAATTAGAATAATCCAACCAGCCAATTTAATTCCCCTATTCTTTTCATGGACTTCCACCTACATTCCTATGATATCCATTCTTTACACCCATACCATTAATTTTGTGTTTCCACACTTTTCTCCATCAAATTAATCTCTATCATTTCACTCATCAATCACTCTTGTTTCTTTTTCTTAATTCATATTTATTCTCACATACATTTGTTCTCACTTCACATAACTTTTATGTATGTCCTTCCATGGGAATTAACCCATGCTCACTAATACACTAGTTTAAAATTGGGTTTATAAATATTTAATTCATCCTAAATCTAGTGACAACCAAACTTCTATCAAAATTTTGTTTTCATTTGAAGGGAAGGTCATGTGGGACCAATTAAAAATCTTAAAAAAATTCAAAAAAAACAATCGAATAAAAAATATTTCATTATATAACAACCTTAAGGAATTTATTCTTGAAATCAAAAAACATATGACTGACTAAAAAATGAATAAGAAAAGAGAAATGGTAAATTTTTAGGAAGTTACAAACAATCAAAAAATCAAAGAGGTCAACAATGCTATAAATTTCAATCCTCTATAGCCTAGAAACGAGCTCATGGATAGAGTGATGCTTTGAGAGTTTCTGGCACCTATAGTGTCAAAAAATCCATCATACATATGGAAATCCCATATTCCTAGAAACTACAAGATTAAAAAATCCCGCCTATTAATGTTACCATATATCCATGGATTACCTAATAGAGACTCATTGGACTTCATTAGGGACTTCAAGGGACTAGTATAGAAACTTCAACCTAGTGTACTGGGTGAGGAAGAATTAATATTGATATATTTTGATTTTTCTTGAAAGGAAATGTAAATGATTGGTTGCAACAAATTAAGGTATAATTTTTTCAAACATGGGTCCAACTGCACAAAGTGATGATTATGAAATTTTTTCCAAGAAAAATGATTAATGAAATTAGGGATAAGTTCATAGGTTTTATACACAATGAAGGAGAATTATTCCATGAAACATAGGTAATATTTAAATATATTCTTATGCCTTTCCCCAATCGCCAATTCAAACAAAAAATTCTCACGGGCACATTCTACCACATTCTTACACTATACCTCCAAATAATTGTTGAAAAGTCCTTAAAGGTAAACTTTTATGATAAGAGATCTAATGAGTTCTTGCAGATTTTAAGATATTTGGAAAAAAATTAAAAACACAAGTTCTCTATAAAGGGAACCATTATTTGAAAAGACACCACACCCAGCCCCTAGGCCAAAGAACAATATTATGGTTTTTACAATAAAAATAGTCAACACACTCTTTCGGAATAATGTCACCAATATGGAATTTAGAACATTAATAGTATTTATATCCAAACATTCACTTTTATAATGGAGTTTATAAAATTGGTACTTTGCAGGATATATCCAATGAATTCATCCTCGAGATTTACCACTCTCAAACACCTATAACCAAGGCTATCAAAACCACACCAACCCTTCATTGAGGGAGTAGAGAGCACTGAGACCTGCTATCCCCCCTGATTCCAAACAAAATAGGTTGTAATTTCAACCCCAATAAAGGTTTGATAATTTTATATCACTAGATGAATATAGAAGTGTTTTTTCATAATTGATACGTAGGTTTTATGAAAAAAAGAAAAAAATGATTTCTACAAGGCTAAAAAATAAGTTCGGCTAAAAAATCTTGACTTACAAGTGAGACAGTCAGTCAGAAACAAAGGAGGTAGAGATAATGGAAAAATTCCTAGAACCCCAATGACAAATCCTATGGATAATTAAATGATAGTCACAACATGGGGTGGTCACATTTCTCAACATAATGTTATGAAAGAACAAAAATATTTCCCCAATCATATTCTAGATAAAACTAAAAACGAAAACATAGAAGTAAATGAATATATAAATCAATACAACCCCAATAAAAATCATCCATGGAAAATTTAACCTACTGAAAAATAAAAATATAATGACCTAAATATCTAGTAAAATAATGGATAGAAAAATATTGAAGAAAAAGCTAAGGGGATACCTAAATGTGTGGTGAAATTTCCCCTACCATTACTTTTCTAAAGATAACAAATAAAATGAATCTGGATTATGAATTATTCAAATTTATTAATTTTTTAATGAAATTGAACATTTCTATTCCCTTCCCCAATGATTTAATTCAAATACCTTATCATACTAAATCCAGTAAGAATATTTATTTGAAAAAAAATCCCTTGAATAATTTTCAACTTATAATGATATAGAGGATTGTAGGGACATATTGAAATATAAGATACCCCTCAAACTGAAAGTCCACAGGAGCTTTGTAATTTCACAAAAATTTGGAAATAGGGATTACATGATCAATTATATTTGAAACATTGGATAATAAATTAACCTGAATCCATTTTCATTGTTCCAAAATTTTATATTTGGAGTTCCCCAACCCAAAATTATTTGGTTATAACATGCAGATAAATCTATTACTCACCTCATTGGAAGGGTTGATGAATTGTTAGTAGGAGTAGGAAATACCTCTTTTTCTTATAGACTTTCTCATTTTGGTTATGTAATCTACTTGTGAGGTACCAATCATTCTTGGTCAGGCCATTTTTGATATTTGAGGGGATTAAATTATTGAATCAAAAGGAAAGATAATTTTTAACCTCGGTGAAAAAATAGAGGAATTCAATGTTTTCAAAAAAAATTAAATAACATATGAAATACCAATGATATCTAACAGATGAAATGTTTAAATTTATAGAATTTATTAATGATGTGGAAGATGGGTTTTAATGATGCTTGAGGAAATTAATGGAACACCCAAGTCACTTGTATAGACTTTTATGGGGATTATTTTAACCCAGGACAAGGAACCTCTAGATAAGTTCGAAGGGGAATTCCAGAATCACCACGATGAATTTTCTATAGAACATATATTAAACCCAATTAAGATATTTGAATTTGAAAAATATATTTTTGATAACAAAATCCATGAAGTTTAATCATTCTACTCTGCATTAATAAATAGGAAATATGCGGGTGTTAGAAATTTGATACCCAAGTGTCTCCCCTTAATCCAATAACCCAAAATCTAAAATTCAAACCATGCCAAATCATTTGAAATATTTATTTTTTAGGATAATTATCAACCATACTAGTAATTATTTCATTTAATTTAGAGGAATGTCAAGTGGATAACCTTCTTGGTATTTTAAGGAAGCTTATGTCAGTTATTTGTTGTTCTATTGATGATATAAAAGGTAAACGTAAATCATTATATATATATAACTCTTATGGAATTAGATAATAAACCGTGTATGGAATCTCAAATATGGAATACCCCAAATATGAATGATGTTGTTAGGGAATACGTGACTAATTTTATTAATAATGGAAACATATTTTCCATTTCTGATATCCCATGGGTTATTCATGTTTAGATAGTCCTTAAGAAGCATGGAATGAATTAGATATCCAATGAAAAGAATGAGAAGTTTCTAACCCAAATAGTGAATAAATAAAGTTCCTGTAAAGACAAGGAAAAACATAACTATTTAACAAATAATATATTTTTATAATGAAATTTCATGACCATATACATGAAATGGATGGATCATTTTTTTGTGTTTTTTTGATTTTTTTCTGATTATAATCACATTCCCATTTCCCCATAATACTGAAAAAAACATGTTCACCTATAAATTTGGGACAATTTCTATAGAAAAATTCCATTTGGTATGTTTCATTCTTATTAAACATTCCAAAGGTGTTTGATATAAATATTCTTTCATATGGTTGAATGATTTATTGATGTATTCTTTGATGATTCTTCCATAGTTGGTTATAATTTTACTATTGTTTTCATAATATTGAAACCATATACAAAATGTGTACGGATACAAACCTTATCTTGAATTGGGAGAAATTATAATTCATAATAATTGATGGAATTTTTTGAGGTCATAATGTTTCAAACATGGTATTTGATGTAGAAAATTCGAAAATCAAGGTATTCCATAAACTACCCCCACCTAAAAAAACCACAATAATTTTAAACATTTTAGGTCTCACTAGATGTTACAAATGGTTCATCAAGTATTTTTATAAAATGACTAAGCCAATATGTTCTATTATTGTTAAGGAAACAATACTTTTGTTTGACATGGGATATTTGGAATCCATTAATTTTATTAAGAAAATCTTATTACATCACGCATTATTACTACCATAAATTGAGAACATCCTTTTTAGATTATGTTAGATTCTAGTGATATTGCAGTATGATATTTTTTAAGTCAAAGGAAGGATGGTAGGTTTTATGTGGCACAATATGCTAGAAATCTTATTGATGAGGGTCAAATAAGATACACCTCAATGGAGAAGAAACTTTTAGGGGTGGTTTTTTCATTTGAAAAGTTTAGGAAATATTTTTTAGAATGAATAGTCATTATTAATAAAGATAAATCTTCTATTAAGTATATTTTTTCCAAAAAAATAAAACTAGATTATGACTAATGGGATATAATCTTTTATTACAAGAATTTTACTATCATAAATAATAGTCATAGGGATGAGAATGTTGTGTTTGGTCACCATTATAGGATTCATAGTACTCATCATGAATATCTAAGGTATATTAACTCTTCCTTTATAGATGGAAATTTTGATACTATATTTTTAGGGAATATTTAGTGGTTTAATGACTTTTTTAACATTCTTGTTGCTGTAAATAAGAAAAATTACATTTATGAGATCATAATGAAGTATTTTATTTATGATCTGACGCATTGTTTTGTATGATCTATTATTAGTTAAGTGATGTTCTGATGTAATTTTGAAGAGGTGTGTGTTGGAGGATAAAATACACCCATTTCATGTGATCTCTTGATCATCACCATGGGGTGGGAACCATGGAGGGGAGTGAAATGTTTAATAAAATTCATAGTATATATTCTATTGGCCAACACTATTAATGGATACTAGGAGTTTAGTCATTAGCAATGAAAAGTTCCAAATTCTGTGTAATACTACTATAAATAAAGAACTAAAAAAAAATAATATTGAAGTTTGAGGTTTTCAAGTCGTTGGGAATGGATTCCTTGGTTCCTTTTCCATCCTTATATGGAAATGAATTTATTCCTGCAGAAAAAGACTCTTTGTCTATATTGGTGGAGGTATCCACTCTTCTAAACAATCATTCTTATAGTGTGGTTAAATTTATCAAGAAAAACATTTTTTTAGGATTATATTTCCCAAAACATTCGTAATAGACAATGATACCCATTTCATGAATTATAAGATCAATAATTTAATTGAGAAATATGGGTGTTATCATAGAATAGGTACAACATACCACCCATAATCTATTGGGAAGGAAAAATTATTTAACAGATAACTAAAACAGATTTTGGAAAAGTAATTTTTTGAATAATGAATGAATTTGTAATAAAAATTGGATGAAGCTCTATGGTCTTACATAACTACTTATTAGACCACCATATGGATGTCCCATTATATAATGTTTTTTAAAGTCTTATCGTTTTCTTGTATAGCTATAACAAAATCCTTTTATAATAATTATGAATTTTAACTTTGAAATTAATTTCACTAGAAAAATAATATTTCTAGAATTATGTTAATTTGATTATATAAGAAGATATTCCTATGAAAATTATAGTATTTCTAAATAAACTAAAAATATCCTATCATGATTATATAATCCAAAATAGCCACACTTTAGTCGGCTAGTAAGTTCTTCTGTTAAATTATAGGATTAGGTTGCTTCCTAGAAAACTAAGATCCCACTGGTTTGGCCTATTCATAATTTTGAGAGTGTTAATTTATGGATTTATTGAGTTTGTTGGAAAAGATAAAATTCTATTTTTGTCAATGGAAAATTTTGAAAACATTACTTTAAGTGGATATTGAAGGGTTTTGTTATCGTCATCCTCTTTGGAAGATGGAAAATTTTTTATGTCTAACTTAATACTCAAAACATAGTGCTTCATGGGTGTCAAACCACAGTTCATTACTTTTTGTTTTTGTTGAATTATATTAATTTTTTTATTTTCATGTATTTCTTATTCTCATCAAATCTCAGTTTTCTTCCTATAGGATTTTACTGTACTCATCATAAATCTCCACATGGTGGTTCCATTACACTACACAAACTAAATATTGACAATATTCTACACCAGGGGTGTTTTTAATTTCAATTCTTATTATCCATTTCATTTAATTTCTTTTTTAACTCTCTGTGGGAGAAGTCCCCTTGATATTGTTTTTAAAAACAAATGTTAGTCTACTTATATGAGTGGGTGAATATCATTATTATGAAGAGAGTTTAAAAAATCCTATTGATTAGAACATAAAATCTATCTTTACCCCTAAACAAACTTTGATAACATAATGTTCATTAGGATTATTTTTAAGATAAATTGAAAATTCCCTTTTCTATTTATAAAAAATGTTATTCTTGACCATTAAAAAAATAAAATAACCGATGAAATTTACTAGAAGTATAGAAAATAAAATATTTGGAAATTTACTGAACCCCTTAAAATTTATATGAATTACTTAATTGTACATATATTTTAAATGAATAATTTCTCTCATCTTTGGATTCAACATTTGGAAAAAAATTGAGTTTTAATTATGGGGTAGTGATATTTTCTTTGTGTATTAGTTTTACTTCAATTATCCAACAAACAATTAACCCCATTTTTTAAAAAAAAATTCCTTCAATTTTGTTACTTTAATTTCAGTTTTTTTTATAAATAAATGTTTTGAGTATATATTAGTTAGGAAAACTAGAAACCAATGTGTTATCTCTTGTGGATAATGTCATGAAATTCTTGAGTGATTTCAATATCTTTGATGTTGTGATGATTGAGTGATTACCGAGTGATATTCTCTACATTATTTATGGAGATAATATTTTGAAAACCTGGATAATTATCCTTGGTAAATTAGACTCTTTTGGAACTAGAACTATGGATGAGGAAGGTTGAGATTTCACTTGATCTTAGCTACCCATCCTTGGTGACATGGAACATCTTAGGGAGACCACCCATTAGGGACTAATATATATAATTTGAAAATAGAGTAAAATGGAAATCCGAGATCTAACATTGAGTGTCTAAGATATGGGAACATGGTGTGTTTATAAAAATAAATAAATAAACAATAAGTTCTTTCATTGTAATATGGAAACTTTTAAGGATGGAAAAATTCAAAAATGTTTTTATGTAAACAAATCATCTCATGATAGTGAGTGGAATATTAAACCCAATTGAATATGGGGTCAATTGGTTGATAAGAACATATTTAATTTGACTCAATAACATGAAAATTTGATTTTTTTTGTGAAAAAACAAGGATACAGTAAATGATTTTGGTCCACCTAGAATAGATTTTATTTCACTTTTGTCTCTCTGATCTGTACTCTTAGTATTGAAATTTTAATTTTTATTGTAGGGAAGTGTGAATAATTCACATTAGAGGCCTAAATTTTATAACAATAGATGATTTTATGATATTATTTGATTTAGGAATTCAAAATTGAACCTTATCAGGATGACCACCATTTTTTCTTGGGAGTCCTTGTTAATAAATGATTGAAATAGTGGAATTTCCTAGGAGTGGAAGTGACTATGTATAGAGGAGTTTGATGTAGCCTTATTTTATCAATATTTTCCAAATATATTTTATTGAAATCTATGATTATTATTGTACAACCAATATTTAAATGGTAAATAATTGAATATAGATAAAATTTGGATGAATTTGTTGCATGTTGGATATTGTAATGAAAACACAATTTTTTTGGGGATCAATTGATTAAAATTAATAGGGTTAGTATATTAAATATGTGAACTTTTTAGAGTTTAATTAATACTTTTAGTGATATTAAATTCATAAATCACTAATTTTTTAGCTTCCATGGTGAAGGTATATAAAAGGGTCTTAATGAATGTGGGAAAAATAGGGAATGACCATGTGACTGACATTTTCCTAGGATTATTCAAGTGATGGTATCTTAGAATAACTATAAATATAGTCAAATAGGCCTCAAGACTATGTATAATTATTGAAATGAAAATATGAGAAACTATAAGAGGTATTGGAACTACCATTAGTGACCAAGGGAAAGTGAATTATATCTTGATAAGGAAATCTAACAAAGATAAATTCCATTAACCTTTCCCATTTCGAGTGATTTCAGAAATAAAAACAGACCATTCAAGTCTATTTGGAAAATATTCAAGAGGAAAAAGGTTGGTGATGTAAAAAAACACATACACCCCTATACATGTCCAATAATATAGATCAAACACACCTTGGTGATACTCATAAACATTTAGAAAATAAATTTCGTCATTAAGATTAGACTGCAGTTCAAGATCACCAACAGTTTCATGATCCACCAATCCAGTCCTAGAAATGATTATAGGTGGAATCGATTACAGGGGATTCAACTTCTCTGAATAGAATAATCATGGAAGTTCCTCATTTTAAATGGGACTAATTACTAGAATAAAGTCAAAATCTATGCTTATAAAGATTATTTAAACCCCAAAATCTTAACCGATCGAAGATGATTCCACCTGCTGAGAAAAACAATGGGAATACAACTCAAATTATGAAATAATATACTTCTGAAGAATATGCATCATCAAACACTACTAAATATTGATTTCATACCACCCATGATCACAATTGATGAGGCTGAATTTTTTTTGTAGAATGTAAGACATAGTTTTGTAGGATAGTTCAAGGAGTATGATAATCAAGTTAGAGTTAGGAAGACTCACTCGAGAAGGAATATTACCCAGTAATGTAGTTCCTTTGAAACTCGATGTTTTGATTTTACTTGAAGGATGATGTATGAGATGATGACTCCTTTAGAAGGTCAAATTGTTTACATTAGAAAATTGGACTTGTGGAATAAGTCATCCACATGAGTGAATCAACTACATGAAAAAACCTAGATCATTAAATCGACTATGTGGTTCCATTAAAATATGTGGTGATTCATTTAAGTGAGATGACTCAACTATATGGTAATTAGGCTATGTTAGAAAATTCAACTATGTAGTGATTGGCTACATTAAACTATTTGTCTATGCGAGATAGGATACATGATGTAAATATGTTATGTTTATTTTTTTGGGGGAGTTTTGGTACATAGTTGAGAGGGTAGTCCAACTATTCAAACTCACACATGGAATCCATATAAGAAATTATTCCATGTAGAAAATTTTGTGATATAAATAGAGGTATAGAGTGGGTGACCAAAGAACTCATTACTGTTAGAAATTAGGTTTTTCAAAGTTATGGTTTCTCAGGGAGTGGGTATGAAAGTACTTTATTTTTTCAATACAAATGGATGGATAAAAAGGATAAAATAGAGAGGTTGATGCACGTATCACTCACTATTGTTTATTTTTACCAGATCTTGTTTGTTCTCACTTTCACTTGGTCTTTCTTAACAAACCTAATATTAATGTTCATCCATATGGTTCAACTAATAATAACTACTATACTAGTTTAAATTAAGGTTTAAAAAAATTTAATTAGTCATGAATATAGTGAAAAACTGAGTTCTGGGAAAAAACATGAACCATAACCCACCTCGTTCATTTTGCGTAAACTAGTGGGAGAAATGTATAAATGGAGAATCTTCCTTCTCATCCTATAATTCTTCTAAATTTTCCAATTCCTGGATGTTAATAATCCCATTAATTCGAATAGGATCCTGAAAATTTTAAAAACTAAATAAATTAGTTATTATTGATGGGTCAAATTTTAGTAGTATATATTATGTGGTATTTTTCATTTCCCTTGGTTTATAATAATTTTAATGAAAGGTGTGAAAGAAATCTAGGGTAGGTAGTTTACTGTGACATAAAAGTTAAATTATTTTGATTACTGTGTTTTGATTATTTTTAATTGGGTTTCTCTGGATCTAGACTACTGTTCTAGTTGTAAACACAGAATCAAATATTTTTTATTTATAAATATCTATTTTTATTGATTTCATAGTTGGGCTCAGAATCCGAAATGGGTGTTCAGACCTCAATTAATATTGTTAAACCATTTAATGGTTTACTGTAATATATATTTTTAACATTATATTAGTGGTATTGAGATATCATTGAGTAAAAGGTATGATTATGTAATAAATTTGAAAGTAAATTGTGTATATTGGAAAATAAACTTTCATATTTTATAGAGTATTTAATAGAATTGATCCATGTGCTGTTATTCACCATAAATTGTGATCTAGTGTGATTTATAAATATATTTTTATGGATAATTAATTGTTGATTGATATGGTTAGATATTGAAATGCTAGATTAGTATAGTTAATGACTTAATACATCAGATTAAGTTCTTTATGGAGGGTGGCCCACATTGTTCTATCTTAGACATGATCCTTAAGTATACTTCAGTAATGAAATCTTGGGACATGAAATATCTTAGTAGTTTAGGTAAATGGTTAAATTATGTTATATAAATAAACCAATATTGATATCATTAAATTTATGAAAAGGTAATTTACTAAATTACCTAAAATAAGGAAGACCTTAGTGAACCTTGAGTGATGATATATCTAATGAGGGAAAACCATTTTCTGGTGGCAGACCTCAATATTATGGGAATAATGATATAAATTAGGGGAAACATAACTATTAATGTGCATTTCCTTAAAATATAACCGTTTTAAAAAACTTCCATGATTTTATAAAAAAAGTAATTTATAATGGTGTTGGTTTTCTAATTTATGTATAACATTTTTTACATACCATCATGTAATTATTGATTTTAGTTGAGAATGTAAAATATCATTACTTTTCATATATAATTGTCAAATTTAATTGCTATTTACATTGATGAGATAAACTATATTATACTTTTATCTCTTATTATTCTAACCACATTAAGGGTTTTCCTATTCCATAGCATTGAGTATTAATATTGGATAACATGACATGATATGCCCTGTTTGATGTATTGAATTTTTTTGGGATAGGTATAGATAAAAATATTACATCAATGTTATTTATAAACCATTCACCGATTTTTTATTATAAGTAAATATAATAACATGTTATTATGTTGGTGTAATAGAAATTATATGATGTTTCGTAGAGAAATTCTTGTATATTTGTGATATATACGTGTGAATATTTTTAGACGGCGTTAATAGGTCTGTGACACTTGGAATATAGTTAGTAATTATACCCCAAATATCCATTATAATATATATAGATATAGGTAGTTAAATTATAGTCCCTTCCATTATATACATATACACATCCATATAATTTTGATAATGACTATGAAATGACCAAGATTCTATTTATATATGGGATTCTCTAGGATGGGATAGGAAATTTTCCACCCATATTTTATATAATATATTATTCTAGAGGGATTGGATGTTATATGGTGGATATGATATACCATGGGTGACAAGTACCTAAATAGTGAAAGTACCAATTTATATAACGACTTCACTATTATGGATTCCAAACATTGATCAAAGGTTTTGTGGGTTCTCATAATGATTGGTGACCATGTTTCAAACTTTACTCATGATGTATTTTTTATTGTTCTACTTCTTGTATGTAGTTATTCACTGTTACATTATTTTGGTTTCATGATTTTTTGAATATTTTACCTTTTTTATGCTGATAAATCATACCATGTCATGGTATAAATATAGTTTAATATATAAATTATTATTTTTGGTATCATTGGAATTTGTCTACTATGTTATATTACATATAAATATCAGTGAATATACAATTTAGAATGTTTCATTTTAGGTATGAATATGTACTCTTATTAGTAAATTTTCAATCTAGTTTAAGGACTATCTAATAGATAGAATTTGTTTTTTTATTGGATCTAGGAAATTATTCATTAAGGATTAGATTTTCAGGTTGATTGTTTTTATTTTTCCACGATTCATTAGTGTTATTTATACTATACTATGTTATTGTATTGTGCCTATATCCCATCATTATAATTTTATGAATTTATAATTGAGATGTATTTATTTTCATACAAACAATAATAAGTATATATTTCATAGAATTAATAGGAATATCTGGAATTTAGTTTACACCATTTGGTGTAAATAATTTCAAAATATATTTGGAAAAACCCGACCTATGTATGGGTCTTGTTGATTATTTAATATAATTCAAAACCACTCCATTTTAATACTATTGGAAGGAAAATAAATCCCCTGTGATAATATAAGACCTAATGTGCAAGTTAACCACATTTAAATATTGAAGAACACTCATGGAGTCCATAACTACATGTTTTAAATATTGTTCAGTATTCGGGTTCAGTCATTACAAGACACTAAGAGAATTCTATGATCTCTATAGGATAATGACTAGTTCTATGAGAGCAGATTTGTTATTGGTATTATTTATCATAAACTGGTGAGTTGTCAAATATAGGTGGGTTTTTTTTCTATTCATATGGAATAAGAATTAGTGTTTCTTTCAAGGGTCACTTGGTGTGCAAGAGGTTGATGTATAAAAATCCTAACATCATTACAAATCATGTAAATCAATGGTAGATGAAATCATATTTATCAAAATCTAAGCTATGTGGTAATATTTTAATTCACGTATTTACACTAGATTTGATTTCATGTTGTTTTATAACTTGATGTTGAGTTTTATACTCAAAAGGTCCCATGGGAAATGTAAGTACTTGGGGTAATTTTTAAAAGGTAATAATTTATATTTGGTTTATATTTTTAAAATTTAATCCATTAGAATTACTTTTTTATATCTATTTTTATAAGGGATTCAAAGGACGATTCTATCTATATTTCTCCAAAGGGATGCGGGTCTTGGAGTGATAAAAAAATAGGTAGATGAGTAATTATTTATTTAAATAATCTATGTTCCCTATTTTTATAGGAGTTATTTTAGTCATACACTAGGAGGTGAAATATGTAACAGTTGATTTAGAACTATAATTTGATAGTGGATGTTCATCTTGGAAGAAATACAACCCTCTCTCTTATATGAACATTTTTTTAAGTAATAGTATTTTCATGAAGGTATTATAATCTCTTATAACATATATAGCATGGTAAATTAGTAAAAAAGAATTTTACATATTATGAAATATCATTCAAATTATTTATAGAATTTAATGGAAACAAGCTAATTTTTATTATTATCTGAGAAGGGGTTTTATGGTATACATTATGTAAGCAATGTAATGGTCAGTTTTAATACTACTAAAAATCCCTTAAGAAGGATTTATCTATATTTGAAAATTATTCATAAACTATTGATGTCATAAAGAGAAATTCTATATGATTTACCAACAATTTAGGTATTATAATGTTTTTAATTTAGTGATTTTATTCCATAACACTCTTTCCACAAGTAATAGGGAATATTTATGAAACTTTTTTCATGAAGAATAAAAGTATTATTTGAGTAGTAGGGTTTTATGGACTGTCCTTATTTGAGTACCTTAGTGTTGAGTAGTCTGTATTATTGTATAATGGTAGTATATATTACTATGAACCATTTGATTTATCAAGTGGCTCAGAGAGTGTGTTAATTGGGTTATTTCAGTCCTAATTTGTTATTTATAGTGTTTAAGAAGTGATGAATGTTGAATTCATGAAATATATTTATACACATGTGATGATCATAATTATTTTTAATTCTTGACAATGTGTCAATAATTGATTAATCAGTTGAAGTTAATATATATTAGTAAATAAGAAAATTTTGTATGTCTGTTGGTTTCATTTAAAATATTTATTGACGATTAAAGTTATTAATTCAAAAACCACAGTGTATTAAGTTTTGAATTACTTTTTGAATATCAATGGTTGATTAATGAAGAATGGATATGTTTTTGGGTACTTCCAAAGAATATTTTAAAAATATATCATCATATTTTGAAAAGAAATATTTTATGTAATTAAAATATTTGAAAAATATATATCCGTGTATTTTCAAATGTCACATGCTACATTTTTGGATGAAGTAAATTTGATGTGTGATGATTGTTGAACCGATCATATTTCTCAAAGAAAAGTGCAGTTGGTGTATGATTAAAAAAATTCTAGAACAATGATTATGATTGAAATTCCATACACAGATGATCTTTAAAGACTTATATGCATATTTTTATGAATATAAGGGGAATTAATTTTGATTTACATAAAAAATATATTAATATTTTTCATGAATAATATCTAATGAATAATACCATGTATATTTTTACTAATAATTTATTTTGCGTAGGATTTTTTAAAACAAATTGGGAAATCCTTAGATATGAAAGACCCCCTCAACTACACATGTGGGACTAGGGTATCGATCACGTGGGAGAGGGTTAATCTGACCAGATGAGGGTGAAATATGTGATTGGGAATGCATAGATCTCACTGGGATAACATATGTGTGTGAATGGAATGTACATAAAACAAATAAGAAAATTTCTGGGGAACCTTGCAAGAGTGTGTTGAGACTTTTATAGGGAGAGTTTATGAATGTGTATCTTGGTTATAACCTTGGTTCCAACAAGAGTTGATGGTGAAGCAGAGTGTATTATTAAACAGTAACAGATTGAGTGTTAGAGACTAAAAGTACTAATAATCCCTAAAAAACCTACAGAAAAAACAGTGGTTTCATGATCAAACTAACCTCTGTCATCTAATCAAATATTTCCCCATATTCACTCTTGTAATAATCCTAGATCGACTACATGATGTATTTCATGACCGTGATACGCTCCATACCTGATGACCAGATGACTATAAAACTAATCTCAAATGAATGAATATCAAGATAATGAGGCCATGAACATTCATGCATGATTGATTATCATTGCATGAAAATATTAATATAAAATATAGCGACTCTACTGAGATGAATCTGGAAGTTTAAGTTCAATACTCATGCATCCTAGAGCATGAGGGTGTTAAAAAATAAACACGTGATCTCTTTTGAAAGAATGTGAGGTGTTTCTCCATATAATGAACCACTTCTCACTTTAGATGAGATGTTATATTCTTCCGAAAAATATAATTCATGTGAAGTATAAAATAATGGAAGCTTCAATGATATTAAATTCATCCTTGACTCATTAAATTTATTAGATGTGTCATGAAACTTGGAGTTTATGTTATTGAATAATAGTGGTTATCATCTCTCAATAAATTTTGAGGCAAGTCTGAGGGTTTTAGTTTCTTACATTCATGTTTTCTATTAGAGCATAAATTTTTAGTAAACATAAAAGTATAAATTTTAACTCAATTTAATTAAAGAAAATTTTTCCCCACAACTATATTTGGAATTCATAAAGTAACCAAGATATTATGTACAAACCCTTTATTATGTGAATGATCTTTAGATACCAAAAATAAATCATGTTTTTATGAAGAAACAGAAATTTTATTTTCAATTTTTTCAATGAATTGAACTACTCTCTTATAATTATGTAAAGAATAATAGTGAAAATAGGCATACTCTATTATAAGAAGAAGAGAAATACCTTTTTGTGTCTATTTAATGACACAATTTATTATAAATGAAATGTATTTTTTAAATGAATAAATTCACTGTTAAGTAATGATGTTATAGATAACACATGCAATATATTGGTTATTTTTAATGTTTAAAAGATAATTATTAATCATAACCATAGATAATATAGAAATTGTACAATGAATGTAAGGATTAGTATATTAAGGGTTATGATAATGTCCAATTAATACAAACATATGATGAAATGGTTTTAAATAGTATAACCATTCCTTGTAAAGCCCATTTACTGGAGCATTTGAGAGATATGGAATGACTGGGAATTTACCTTGACAAAGACCTAGATGAGATTCAAAAACTAAAGTATGATAGAAACCATTTATTGGATAATAAAAATATTATTATGATTATGGCCCAAACCATGTTTTCCAAATCACCCCATGAATGTGCCACCATCACACACCTTACCCTTATGACACACTATAGTGTAATAAGGGTTAATGTATTCAAACCATATCAATATGAATGTGTATATATTTCTATTTTAGTAAAATAACGAATATAATTATCGAATTTTTATTACTTTATCAATGATTATATAATGTATTTTATAAAAAATAGAGTTTGACATGAAGAAAAAAATTGTATTTTGGGGGAATATATAGTTTTAAATAAGACACACTTTGGATAAATTCACGATTTTTTGTAATAAATAATATTTTAATAAAATATTAGATAATAATTATTTAAATTTAAATAATAATATAATTTAATTAAGTCCAATTTATTTTTTTGTAAGTGTATGAAAGTGCTTAATATGATAAAAACTAGTAATTTTGCATAATATGAGATTTTTGAATTAAATGTGTAAATTATCATATACAGAGAATTATTTTGATAAAATAAATACTATTTTGGATATTTTTATGTGAATATTATAAAATGGTGAATTGTTCATAACTTTGTCAGATAATCAAATTTTTGGGTAAAAAATTAATATGGTATTAAGATACATTCTATAATATGACATCATAATGGCCTATAAGTGATTTAAAAATTACCATAAAAGGAATCCACAAACAAATATTCAGTTATCATTTAAATTAATTAATATTTGAATTTATATTATTAATTTTACAAACACATAATGAGTCCTCTAAATCCCCTATTATATTTTATGGTTTTAAAATCAATTCTTTAAAAAAATGGCTCACTTACACATCTTTAAGCGTAATATTTTATGTTCATAGACATAAAAAATAATTAAAACCAATCATCGTTGGAAGAAAGCATGGAAAAAATAAATATGAAGGATCGTGGTTTTGATAATTTTATTATATAGGTTCCAAAACATATGTTTATAAATAAATAAAGAATTAACCACCCTTTTTCTATAAAATCCCATTGACCCTGCCATTAGTCATCACTCAAAAAACTTGGTTAATGAAGGTACTCTACCTTTCTCTATCAATATCCATCCCATGGCATTCCAAATATCTTAATAAGATCCTCCCATACTTTTAGAAACACCCTCTAATGGTGAGTGATCCTCTCCTTCTTCTATTTATTCTAGAACCTTCGATTTATTATGTTATTTGATTTCCAATTTTTCTTTTTGGGATAAATTTTTAGACATCAGTCATACCTCAATTATGATTTATAAGTTATGAGATTCCCATTTTATCCCACTGAACCCTAACTTGAATCTTTATGTGCCACAATTATACTAGCAATATTACCCTACGAGTTTTCCATACCATAAATTCTTATAGTGAATACCTATCCCCATTTCCACTCAAGGGTATTCAATTAGATGTACCTAAACATCAATGAAAGGGTACTACCATGTACTGTTCCCACACTTCTCAATTAGGGGATTAAAAATGTTAAAATACATCCTTATGTTGTATGATCTATGCAGAATACTTTTTCATATATATGATGTGAATGTGACAGGTGATCATAGAATTATATAGCCCCTAATGAATTTGGTAATGTTTTTACCTGATGAAACACAATTTATGGTTCTTGGGAGGTTATCCTGATACAACATTTTTATGATTCTGTTGCAGTTATCCTTCACCTATGTTTATGATGTCATGATTTATATTTTTTCCACATTACTATGTTTCCTTGATGTTATCATTTAATATCATGCTTATATGATCATATTTATGATCCTCACACCTTTTATTTCACATTTATATGCCTATTGACAAACATGTATTAATTTCATCATGTTCTTGTTTGATTATTCCCTTTTTGAGCTATATAGATCACCCATTTCTTATGTACGTCACTAGTTTATCTCATTACATTTTATAATGTCAATGGAATATAATAACATGTTATGGTGTTTTTAAATAATTTCATTGAATTTTTGTTTCGTTTTATTATTTTATGTATATATTTACACAAAAAATAGTAGTAAAAATGATCTTTTTTGATGGTATCAAGTGTATATTTAAATAAAAAATCATGAATTAAGTTGTATTAAAGATATGTTCATTAATAGTTGTTATTATATAGAAGTTTAGTTAATTTTGGGGATTAGGAATAAAACACCTTATTAAAGCATTATTAATAATACTATACATAGGAAAACATTCCTAAATTTTGTGAAAGTACTAAGTAACTAGTTTTTAGGATAATGTATCCCTGTATGGAGACTATAAGTGGATGTGGCTCTGGAAAAGTTGTACCTATAGTTAATAACTCCAAATTTGAGCATTAGTCTTGGCATGATCGTCATCTTATGCATGAAAAAGATACATTGATGCACACCTCGTTTGACACTCATGGGGGTATGCTTTGGTATATTTTTTGTAGCGACCCAAACATTCTTTAATGGAAATTCCTCTAGACCTAATTAAATGTATTATTATGGTTATATAAAATGTGATATTCATTTTTTTATGTTTCTGGATTTTAAAATACCATTATGAATTCAAATAGTAGCTAATATAGTCATTGAACAGTGATCACATGATTTGTATAAATATAGGGCTTTAAAAAATCCAATTTACTCAGACAAAGGAAGTGATGGCCAAATCTAGTAGACTTTCCTCCTACAAATCCCATTTTTTGGAGCTCATAAAGGAGGTGGAATCATTAGGCTTCACTCTTGACCAAGCCCAAGCCGAGCTTGAACACGTTAAGCTTGAGCAGAACAGACTACAAGAGAAGTGGAAGTTAATAGAGATTACCACCCGAGAGATGTTATCCGAGCCACCCCAAGAGTCTATAACAATCACACACCTTATTCTTTGGTATTATGCGAGTGTTATAATGGTTTATTTAACAATACCGTAACACTATGATTATGTGAATAATTTTTTATATAACAACGAATATATATTCATTTTATTATTTTTACTTTGGGTATAGTTTTTATTTAATATTCAACCAATAAATCAATTTAGATGAATTAAAATATGTATTAATTAACTAATATTTTAATAAAATATCATTATTATTATTATCAAACTAATTTTTATTAAATATAAATTATTGTTTAATTTTATCAATGCAATTGTTATTTTTTTAAGGTTTGAAAGTGGTTTTTGTCAAAACCTGTGAATTTTCGATAAATGTCTGTTTTTATTTTAAAATTAAAAATTCATATATTTAGAAAATTATTTAAATAAACATGTTAATATTTTTTGGAATCAGGATGTCATAATTATCCAACGGTTATGTTTTCACAATTTTCTGAGATAGTCGAATTTTTGGGTAAAAATTAAATACTATTTAAATATATAATGTGTTTTATGACATAATAATGACCCAATCATGATGTAATAAAATAATATAAACATTATGATCTGAAAATATATGTTTTTTGGATTATAATAATGTGATTTTATATATGGTTGATTTATTTTAAGAAGTTTTAGTGGGCCATCCAAGACTTATAAAACATTTTGTCTTTTTTAATTGTTTCCCCGGAGAGTGTGACTCACCTCCACATAAACAACCCAATTATTTAAATACGTTCTGCAATTGGCCTTATAAAATATTTTTTTCCACTCCCCTTTGGAAAAAGACATGGGAAAAAACAATGGTCTAGTATTTTGTTTTGATTAGTTTAATGTGAGGTGTCCCAAAGCTAAATAATAAATAATTCCCTCTTATTTCTTATATAAACCCACCCAAGCTCCAACTTCCCCTTCACTCAAAGCCTTTGGAGTACAACCAAAACCTTCCCTCGTACCTCTAGAATCCTCCCAAGTTTCTCTAATCTCCCAAGAAGCCTCTCTCAAGGCTCTCCCAAGCTTTTGGGATCACACTTCCAAGTAAGGGATTTCTTCCATTCTCATTTGGTCCAATTTTATTTATGTTTTTATGCACTTTTGTTTTAAATTAAAATTTTTGGGGTATGATATATCACCTCCCCCATAATTAAATATTTATTTTTGAATTATGGGAGACCCCTTTATCTCTAATTAATGCCTTTCATGTACACCCATTACCATGCCGAAATTCTGTGAGGGATTTCTCTCTCCTCTTTTACATCCAAGTAATTATTTTGAATTATGCATCTAAATTACATTACATTTGTTCGGAAAAGTATATTTATGACTCCCATACTTTTAATTTCATGTATATATGATGAGACACTATTTTACCTCTCATCAACCATTTTCATGAATCCTTATGTCACACCGTTATGCTGATGAAATTGCACCTCATTTTTTCAAGCCAAGATTATTGTGTAGTGAATACCATACCCATGTCACTATCAAGGGTATTCACATTTATAAACATAAACATATTGAATGGTAATTTCAGGTATTTATTCCACATTACTTAATCATGTAATAACTTATGATGTTGATTGATTCAATGTTATATGATCCATGTGGCTCACTTATGCCTGAAATGAAATGTTAATGAAGGGTTCACCCTAATAGTGCTCCAATGAATTTGGTAATGTATAGTATCATGATAAGTCATGTGCAATGAGTGTTGAATCATTATAATTCAAGTTCAATGAGGGTTTACTTGTGATACATGTGAAATGAGGTTTTATTCATGTTCCATGTGCTATGAGCCTTGGCTCAAGCTAATTACATGTTAAGTGTTGTTACCAAATTTACATGTTATGATTATCATGCTTTATCATGCCTTTAGGTTCATGATTATCTTGTTCTCCATTGATATTAATATTTTTTAACATGTATTTTATTCCTCAGGTTATTCCTTGCTTATTCCACTACTCGACATTATAGATTATTCTTTTCTTATGCATGTCCTCACGTTATCCCATGCAATGGTAAGTATGAGGGAATGTAGAGGTCTTGTAAAAGAAGTTTTCAATAAAGATATTTTATTTCATTTTTAAGTTGTTATTTAATGATCATAATACCAAAACGAACTAGACCTCTCGATCTTATATGTTGTATCAAGTGATGTTTATGTAATAAATCATGTTTATGTTTGTAATAAAAGCATGGTTATTATAGTTGGTATCATAGAATAAGTTTAGATATTTTTGGGATTTGGATTAGAAAAACAGTGTGAAGCCTTAGAGACAAGACAAAGAATAATAAAAACATCCATATGTTTTGTTGAGTATTTCATATGTTGTTTATCAAGAAAATACATCCATGTCAGGATACAAGTGGGTAGAGGCGGCTCTAGCACTGATGTATCGTAGAGGTAAAACCCAAAAACACCGCTTTGAGCTAGACTTGAATGGGAATTGGTGCATAACAATGGGCCTTGCTTCAATCTTGTTTAAAAAACTCCCGGGGGATATGCATTTGTAAAATAAGTAGCATAATATGAACCATTATTAAGGGAATAAAAAATTCCTCTAAAAATATAGGTTAGAAATTAGATCAGGGATAACATAGATTGAATTCTATAGATTCATAAGATAATGAAATAAAAGATATTGATAAGTCATATATTTTTGGATAACTCATTATGTGTTACCCCTAACCTTCCTTTTATTATATACAATGGCCTGTAATAGGAAAAATCAGGCTGACAATTGATGTGAATACCAATGTGATGACAGTTCGAATGATATTCCCAATCTGATGGGAGTAGGATTCGTGACCTTTGTCATGATACTCTCCTAGTTAACTCAATATTTGAATAGAAACATTGTTCAATAGGAACATTAAACCCCCCCTAAGAAAGAAAAAGTCACTATTGAGAGCTTCATGAGACAAAGACCTCTTACATTTAATGGATTGTCTGATCTCGCAATCACCAAACAATGGATCAACATCATTGAAAAGATCTTCTTCATCCTACAATGTCTTGAGTAGGAGATGGTTATTCTGGATTCTTATCGTATGGAGGGTGAAGCTGATAAATGGTGGACATCGATCAAAATTACAATGACTGAGGAGGAGATCAAGGTGTTGGAATGGAAGGATTTCTGGAATATGTTTTTTGGATAAATATTTTACGCGCATCCTCTGAATTATGATGGAAAGGGACTTCCTTTCCTTTAAGAAAAAAAGATGATGAATCTGTCAGATTGTATAAGGAAAACTGCACAAGGATTGCATGATATGCTTGCATCTCTATTCTTACCCATGAATGCAATGTTGACCGCTTCTTTCATGGGCTAAAACATAGGCTGTGGAAATCCATGACGAACTGTGACTTCGATAGCTATGAACAAATTGTATGATGTACCCTCAATATTTAAATGGAGATCGAAGAAACTCAGGGGTATCATAGGGATAAGAAGTGTAAGGTGAACTTCAATTCTAGCGGTCCGATTGACAAATCCAACGATGCAAAGAACTAGGGAATCTTGTGTAGACACCCAAACATGACGTACATGGACATTACATCACTTTTGAAGAAAACTAAATACAAAACAAAAACAAACTCCCAAAGACAATATTAGTTTAGTGTCTTTGGAAACTCGGAACATAATCTTCTAATCCTGGTGAAATATCTTCAACATCTCCCATAAATATCTTCCCCTTTTGTTTTCTTAAATAAAACATTTCATTATATCCAGGGGAAAGGAAAACATAACAAGGGTGAGCTGAAATTCTCAGTAAGGGTAAACATGGAGAACTTAAAAATAATCCATAAACATTTCAACGTAAAAACATAAATATAAAACATCAAAATCTCGAGCAATGACATAAATCATGGAAGTACACAAGGCATAGATCATTACGAAACATTAATCATGATAAAATAGCATGGTAATAAAACATGGAATTGTGGAAAACCATTAAGCACATGAAATGATTTCCATAGTAGCCAAGGAATTCCTTCCAAGACCATCATAATGGAAAATGTCCATTACTAAATTGGGTTTACTTGTTGTTTCAACCCTATATTACTGAACCAAATTCACTTTCCATTCTAGCCTTGTCTATATCATGAGATATAAATCTTTACCCAATGCATTTGAGGGAGATATAGGTCCCACCCATCTCATAATGAAATTATTCTTTCATGTTCCATAAAATAAACATAAATCCTTCAGCATAACCCAATGGATAGAATGGGTTTCATATACATCATCCCATCATAACATAATCTATATAAAACAATTGAAATAATTTCATCATAAACAAAATAAAACCATGTAAATAATTGGGACATTATACATGAAACATATCCATGTTTAATAATGTCATCTTATATGGAAAATAGTTTTGATAAATCACTTGAAATGAATTCTTGAGGAAAATGTCATTTCTTGTTCAAAATCATTTTATTTTCTTAAAATTATGTGAAATTTGAAAAGAAAATAATTTCATTGAATACAATCATTAAATCCTGTAGAGTAATCTCCATGTAAATAAGGAGTTATGAAACCATATAAATCCGTTCATGCCGTATAAGTTAAAAAACACAGTCTTCTCATTCTTTTGCCAGAAAAGTCAAAAAGTATCTCGTACTGAAAATGAAAAAAATATTATTTTCATATATTTTACTAAAAATAGACAATAAGTAACATTTTATTTAAACAATTGTAGGAGGATAGACTTAATATTACACATTTATGAATCATTGATGTTGACGATAAATATGTCATTGTAAATTCTGAAGTATAAACAATCACGGATAAAAAAAATGAGATTGTGAGATTTTCCCTTACCTTATGTCCAATTTCATTAGTATGTGTCCGAAACTCTGGTATAGTGGGTTTAAAAATATTATTAACTTGAAACAGAACCATAATAATATTTATGATATCATATATGATTCACTAATGACTTTATATTACCCATTCTTTTGTCAATTCCATGTTAAAGCAGCGTTTTGGGTAAAATCGTTTCATTTATCGTACGTGTTTTGACTTGTTGTTCTTCATATTATTACTCATAGCATGATTTCATTACTTCAAAAATGTAAAACATGATTTATATATCATATATATTGAGTATATATATATAATATATAGATAAATGAAATGAAATACACCGTTCATGGAGAGGGTAGGCCGTACGTACGCATCAACGCTGTTTTCCTTTCCTTATTGACTGAAATGGAAGTAAGTAGATAACATACATGTATATATAAATAAATAAATTAGCATTAATTTTTTGTATATTTCATTATTATTCAATATATATACTGTATAATCATTCTTCAATGGTTAACATGGAGAATGAATCTCATCACGTCGTGGAGACGGTAATCCGTACGTACGCATGAGCGATGATATCATTCCCATAATTTTTGAATGGAATTTTAGTGGATGATATAATATCAAAGAATTACTATGATGTTACAATAATCATATATAGTTATTATTTATACCATTATACCCATCCATGTAAGGTGGTGTTGAAAAAATAGATTACACCACAACGTGGAGACGGTAAGCTGTACGTACGCACGTGAGGTGATTTCGTTTTTCGTAGGATGGTTAGAAGGTGAAATAGGGTTGTTTCATATTTATAATAACATATAATTTTATTATTGATACTAATTTTATTACTTTATAAAGAAAAAAATTAATACGAATAATTATAAGATGAAATAAATTTGAAATAATCGGTAAAGGATATTACCTCTTCTTCGACGCTCCTCTTCTAAACCCTCTCTTAGGGCATTAATGTTGGTCTATGAAGAATACCAAGACCTGTAGTATGTTTATAGGAAAGGGGAGAAGAAAAATAGAAAGGGTTTGGACGAGCATTAAGGCTCAAAATCTTGTTAAGAGGAGAGGGAGGAGGTGCCCTTTTAAGGGAGGAGAGGGGCACTTTTGTAATCCTCAAAAATATTAATTTATAATAAATTCAAAACCCACATAAAAACCTCAAAAAATGACTCAATTATAAGGTGAGATGAGATAGGGATTTAATTTCATCAAAAAATAAATTTTAGACATGTTGGTAATTTATTTTAAACCTTATCAACTTGATTTATCCTTATTTAATCTATTTAATTTTATTTGTGGTAATAATATTCTAAATTTTTCATTGGTATAAATAATTACTTATGTGTTGTGAATTTTCAATAATTAGATACTTTATGACATTTTAAACCATTTAAATTTAAATTTTTAAATTTTAAATATTTTAGTGATTTTTAAACAATTTAATAATATGGTACTTTTATAAAATAATAATAGTTTAAATTTTGACACTATCCATTTATTTGAATTTAAATAAAATCCAGACAGAGGATATATTATAACCACAATATTTAATAGATTAATAACATGTCATATTGTTTGATAAAATTCGTGGATCACATTAAATAGCTCATATAATATTTATTTGAATATTTTTCAAACCATTTATTTGATATTTCAATCAATAAAATAATTTCTACATCACTATTGTGTCATCATTAATGATAATTATTTAATCCCTAAAAATTATAAATAAATTTATATGATTTATATAATTTTATTTATTTTGGGATACTATTTATTTTCGATGTTTTATAAAGTTTATTATCAAATTAAAATTATTACACTTATAATATTTAAGAGAGTGACATGTTGTCACTTTCTTTGGTTTCAATAATAATTACATCATTTTCATGGTCAAAAGTCCATTAAATGAATCTATTCAGACCCTTAGGTTAGATGGGTCGACTTTTATACATCCAATATAATTAAGGTAGGTGTTCGGGTAATTTTATAATATCATTTTTACCCTTTATTTTCCTGATTTACCTTTTAACTGTGGTAAATAAAATTTACCGTAGTTACTATTCATAATGCCCAAAAATTAAAAGTAGCCTATTAAAATAATTTAGAACTACTGATCTAAAATATGGAATCCATTTCTCTAAATTCAAGACAAAGAAGATGCAATAATTAATTTAAAATAAATCCCATTTTTGAAAAAATAGGTTTTTATTTAAAACATTGCAAAAGATTTAAATGTTTTTATATATGAATTCAATGTAAAATTAATGAAAATTACATACATTATATTAAATGGTAAAAATATATTCTCTTTGTACTTCAAAACCATTCAATATTATAATTTTACCATATATATTATCTTGATGAAAAAAATTTGTTTTAAATTAACATTTAGCATATTTTTACTATTCATCAAAATATGGCCGTTTTCAGAAAAACATCAAAACATTATCCAACATTAATTTTTATATCTTGATTCCCAAGAAGAAGTTTATTTTGTAAAATTGAACTCATAAACATGTTAAAAATTAGATTTAAAATGGGTGATCCATCAAAAGGTAACAAAACTGCATTTTTTTTTTGAAAAACACTAATTTTACCCAAAAATTTTATTTTGATCTCATACCATGATCTAGAAAATTTGTAGGATGAATGATAATGTTATAAAATTCAAATTTTAGTTAATACTATTCATAACGTCTTGTTCATGATAATATTATAATAATATCACGTTTAGTGAAACTCGGTATTGCATACAACACACGCTATCGAGGAAGGTCGCTCTTGTAACGCCCCGACCCCAGCTACCCAGAGTCGGTGCATTACTTCGTAACATTGGCATGATCACAAAAGATCAAGTCTCAAAAGACCGATTAGTTTAGTAGCCTTGGAAACACTAGATACATTCATAAGTCTTTCATTACATCAAAATTAAACAAACTACAATAACATGGTCTTCATAGCCCACACTCATATCTTCACTGACTATTCTTGCAAGTCAGTCATAATACACTTCTTCACATCCTGGAAAATTTTTAAACATTGAAAGGGGTGAGCTCAGATGCTCAGTAAGGATAACAATATTGCGGAAGCTTTCATAAATAAACATTAACATTTAAGGCAATGTATAACTAAAACAAAAGCCTTATTGAACATGAACTTTAGCATAATATGGCAAAAGTAAACTGAAATAATTCCATTTACTTACTCACATGGATATTCTACTAGTCGAATAATCACATGAAATATCAATAACCACTTCCATAATGAGGGAATGTATAATGCCGGACATTCTGAAACATTTTGTCAAGGCCTCGGCCAAGACATCTAAAATGATTAAGGCCTCGGCCAAAACCATAAATCAAATTGGGAAAGGGCCTCGGCCAATTCCACGTCTAGTTGTCTCATGAGACCTACCGATGCATCGAGGAGCTATATCGGGCTCCACCCGTCACATATTAAGTCCAATACATTCCTCATATGAATAGGTTTAAACATATCATAAACCATAACATAATCATATCACATAAAACATGCATAAAGGAAACATAAAATTTCCACATTTCAATCACAAGATATAAATACAACACATTGATATAATAAAAATGCTTTCAAAACCATTTTCAATACCAAAATAAAAGAAAGTTAAAACTTTGTATTTATTTTTCATTAAAAAAATGATAGCTTGTAGAGGAAGCCGAAACTCAAATAATGGTCACGGCGGCGGAGAAGTCGTTGTCGCCGCAGAAGTACGGAAAGAAAAACATTCCCTTTTGTCGTTTAGCAAAACGCTTCGTATAAAAAATATTCCTTTCGAATAAATGTAAAAGTCAAAGGGGTTTATACACCGTATAAAAGAAAGTTGTGTATAAAACGAAATATGACCCAATGAATGGAGATTGAGACGAAGTCCCTTAAAAAGATCATTTTTAAATAAAATATATCTATTATGTGTATTCACTATATGTACACATAAAGAAAGTATAAATACAATATACGACATAATAATATCATGGCATAATTTGAAAGTAGGAGATTAACCCAAAGAATGGAAGTTGGGTTAAGAAATTCCCTTACCTCGTGTCTGACTTGACTCAACCGTTCTTTAACCTCCTGAATAATAAACTAGAGTTAATATATACCTTATTAAGAACCATTTTCAACTTCATTATCCTTATTATATCACTTATTACAATGATATGAACATTATGTAATTATTTAAGTTAATAATGTTCATTTTGTCGGTATTTGGTTCTTAAGTCAAAAATAGGCTTCTTACACTTACATGTTGTTAATTTGGTCAAAGGTTAATTATATCCAGAATGGTATTCATGATGTAGATATCATATATGTCATATATATCCAGTACATACATTCATTTATAATATTACATCACATTTAGAGGTAAGAAATGAAATGCACCGTTCATGGAGACGGTAAGCCGTACGTACGCATGAACGCTACTTCCATTTCTATTTCATATTTTCTGGAATGGAATCATAATGATATGAGAGTATATTATAATTCCAGTATAATAACATATATAATATCATTAACTTTATCCTTCACACATCCCACATATGGTATTAACGAATCAAATCACTTTCAGGGGGCGGTAGTCCGCGCTTCCTAAAATGAAGATATCGTGTTTTACCCATAATGGAAACCATAAAGGTATGCCCAAAATGAAAAAAACAGAAGCTTAAGGAAAACATAAACATATTATATATCATATATAAAAATAGTGACATCATAATGGCCACCTTTGAAGGTGTTAAATGAGTGTTGAACAATCATCGTTTCGGGAGGCAGAATTTCGCCATCCACGGAAACCTTATGTTCTTTAACCATTTGATGTAGTTGTGTGGAAGTGTAGCTCAAACAAATCTTATAACAACATCCTAGTATATTTAAGATACTGGTGTTGTTACAAAAGAAGTAAATAAAAAGAGTTTAGGGGGTTGGAGAAGCAAAATAAAACAAAAGAACATGAGAGAATGAATTACCTTAAAAAGTGTAACTCCTTTTGAGTTGAGCCTAAAGGCTTCCTTTGAAAGGATTCTGCCCAAAGGGAATCCTCTAGGATGAGGAGAGGGATGTGGAGAGAGCAAATGGGCAGGGGTTGGCCGAGCCAATGGCTTGAAGAGTGTGTGAAATGAGGTAGAGGTGGGGGCCTTTTATAAGAGGAGAGGAGGGGCACTTTTGGAAAGTAAAGGAACATTACATTATTTGAAAATGTGTTTCGGTTTTAAAAGGTACCACATTGATAGAATTCGTGGATAAGGTGATAAGGCATCGAAATCCACTCATCCAATTGGTTTTGTCCATGTGTAGTTCATAGATTTTATATTATCTTTCCATTTTATTTAAATCGTCAAATAAT
Source organism: Viscum album (assembly GCA_963277665.1). Classification (NCBI taxonomy): domain Eukaryota; kingdom Viridiplantae; phylum Streptophyta; class Magnoliopsida; order Santalales; family Viscaceae; genus Viscum; species Viscum album. Next base: position 1,287,171,554 of record OY728140.1, read on the forward strand.
GATGTCATCGCTGCATCATTATTATGTCATAAATAATTAAATTTATTTAATGTCTAAAAATTATAAAAAAAATACTATGATATAGGAAATCTTTTTATCTTTCCAATGACTACTTATAATCAAAATTTGGACTTGTGTAACCCTATTTAAAAATTGTTTTAGTAAAACACTTTATGTTAGTGTCATTTTCACTTTAACATTAAATAAAAAGGTAATTTATGTTATTTCCCAACAAAAGTGGATCCATGGGGTCCCCAAGTTAGGCCATGGCTTGTCTTGGTCGGCCATGACACAACCAATGAGGTTGGGACATGTGTCTAGGTCATTTAATATTATTAAAGTATTATTTATACCTTAAACTACCCTAATTACCACTAATCGCGATTAAGAACTTAATAAGTTACTATTCACCGAAAAATTATTTTTATCCCATTGAACCACATTTTACTTCTTAATGACAACCATGTATGTCGGATTTTTGAAAATCAAATCACAGAAGTGGTAATATTTCATTTAAACGAAAAATCAGTTATTTAACAACCACTTAGTGGTTTCACTATTCATCAAAAATTGAAGTTTTTCAGAATAAGGCCAAAATTTCACCCTAAGCTATAATTGATATTCCGAATTGAAAAATTATGTCTATTTTACAAAATTCCAAACATATTAGTTGCATTAATTAATTTTATAATTAATTCCCGCTGTCACAACAAATAGCGTGTTTTTAAGAAACAATTTATATCAAAAGATTGGCAATTGTTTATGTCCAATTTCAATGTTAAATTAATTCTAATGACCACCATTGGATAAAATGGTAAAAATATATTCTAATTATACTTTAAAACCATCAAATATTATAATTTATCACTATAAATTATTTTGATTAAAAAAGTTGTTTTAAGTATTTTTCACTATTTATAAAATTTTAGAAGTTCTCAGAAAAATACCAAAAATTCAACATAGGCTAATTTCGATATTACGAATACAAAAATGAAGTCCATTTTGACATATAAAATTTATAATATTTCAAAAAGAAGGTATTACTATTCATAACGGCTACTTTGATTAGTCGCGGTGTTTTAGAACTCGAAGTTGCGTACAATGCAAGCTATTGTATTACTGAATGAGAAGCGTATCGTGGAAGCTCGGGGTGTTACATTCTCCCCTCCTTCAATAAATTGCGTCCTCGCAATTTGAAATTTTTCTTGGAAAATACAAGGTTGAAAAGAGAAAATACCTTTGAGGAAAACCCACATCGAAAATAAGGTTAATAAATATATAACATTAAAAGAAAGCAGGATAAGTACAAAGGTCACCCGATATAGCCCATTATAGGATTCTATGAAAATATGGATATGGAGGAGAAACAAACCATCAAGGTCTGGTGGGGAGTTATAGAAAACAGGATTAGGAGAAAGTTTAACCACAAGAAAATCACAAACTTGTGATTGGTTAAACGGTCATTGAATCCCTAGTTGGAAAAGTTAACCGACAACATTTTTGTTTTAAGTTACCTTTTATAATGTTGAGGATTTTATTTAGGAGATTTACTAAGAACGTAAGGGAATATACATACTTGTTATGTATACTTTCATTCATTAATGAATTTTTACCACAAACCCATCTTTTACTCCAAATGGTAACAGAACTCAAAAATATTCTATTTATCCTAATTGTATAAGGTACCAAAGGTTAACACATACCATTTAGATTAGTAAAATTATTTTGTAATAACCAGGGACTTCCTGTAGGCTAGTGGTAGGAAATAAAGGCCTGTCGCACTTTGATTGTGGGTTCGATTCCTACAGCTTTGTCTGACGCGACGGTTTATGCCCCACCCTGCAGGTTGTCCTTTTCCTAAAACTATAGTATTATAATACTCCAAAAATAATCTTCATAAATTTTTTTAACCTTAAACCATACTATCCAAAAATCAACTTAATCCACTCCAACCTTTATAGTTATCCAAAATACCTCTGTCCAGACTTTCTCTAAAAGGTCTCTTAATTCCAAAATCAATTTATCAGATTCCCCAAACAAAGAAATGTTTCTCTTATTGTCACATACCAAAAATATGATTACCTTAATCATATTAAAACCTTACTGAAATCAAAAAGTAATGCATTACAATCCATATATATATATTACATTATTCTTATAACCAGAATATAATCCTTGATTCCAAAAGCACCAATACATTAGTTATTCTGCTTCAACTGTAGTAATAGCATAAGATTGTCCTTGATCCCTTGTCCTTTTCTGAGGTAAGTTTCCTTGACGCTTAGGACATTCATTTGCATAATGACCCATTTCTCTACAATTGTAGCATTCAACTTTGACAGCCTCTTTCTTTCCCTTGCAATCACGTGCCTGGTGACCTTTTTCTCCACATTTATAACAGACTCCCATTCCTTTTAGGCAAGTACCAGGGTGATTCTTCCCACAATTATCACATAATGGAAAATCCTTCTTTCCCTTTTTCCCTTTATCTGTCTCTTGTTCCACCGTTCTCTTCTTCTCTTGCTTTACTTTGTTGTCATAAGACTTAGAGAATTCCTTTTCTGTCTTGATAGCACATGAGACTATATCTTCGTATGTTGAGAAAGATTGTGACACTAGAGCTCGACGGAGAAATGGTTTTAACCCATCAAAGAAACGATCAATCTTACTTCTTGGGTTACGTATATAATCTGCAGCATGCCTCGCTAACCTTGTAAAGTTAGCCTCATACTTTGCGACATTATCATCCTCCTTCTGCCTCAGACTCAGAAATTGCCTTTCCATATCTGCTCGATGGTCACGAGGAAAGTATTTTTCTAAGAAAAGATCTTTGAACTCCCTCCATTCCATATTCGATACGTCATCATCTTCCTTTGTGTTTTGAATCAGCGACCACCACTGATCGGCATCTCCAGTGAGGCGGTAAACTGCCATGACAACCTTCTCCCTTTCACTACTCCCCAAGGCATGGAATATTTTCTCTAAGGAATTTATCCATTGCTCAGCTAATATAGGATTTGTACTCCCATTGAAGGTTGGTGGTTGTTGCCTCATGAAACGGTCTAGCATTGATCCTCCACGTTGCGGATCAGGGTGCTCCATACGAGTAAGGTTGTTATTCATAACCTGCGTGAGTTGTCCCAGTATGGTAATAAGTTGATCAGCACCAGTTGTATCTTCAGGTCCACAATAATTATCTTGAGCAGGAGGGCAATCCCTACACGGAGTTCGTGCATTGATACAGTTTCCATTCCTTCTACTAGGCGCCATTTCTAAACAATGGCATAAACTAGATTAGTTTATGAATCAAAATACATAATTCCATACTTGTAAAATACTTAACATAAATTGAACTATTTATGGATATAATCCATAATCATAAAAAGGTTTTATTTGAGGAAGTATATACTCATAACCGTTCATAGTGGTTTGTAAAGAAAATGAGAATTATCCTAAGCGTATCCCCCGGGAGTGTCGTAACCAAGAGTGCAGCAAGGCCCGTTGTCGTGCACCAGTTCCCGTTCGAGTCTAGCTCAAAGCGGTGTTTTCGGGTTTTACCCCTAGGTACATCTGTGCCAGAGCCGCCTCTACCTGCTCGTATCCAGACAGGGATGTATTGCTCGGAAAACTCATATCATCTCTATAATACCAAAATTCTAGGAAGTTCTTCTATATTAATCCTCGAAGCCTATCTTTGGGCTATGCGTTCTAATCAGAGTTTATCTACATCTAGCTTCCAAGGTTAGTACTAAACTGCCTCTGATACCAACTGTAACGCCCCGACCCCAGCTACCCAGAGTCGGTGCATTACTTCGTAACATTGGCATGATCACAAAAGATCAAGTCTCAAAAGACCGATTAGTTTAGTAGCCTTGGAAACACTAGATACATTCATAAGTCTTTCATTACATCAAAATTAAAAAAACTACAATAACATGGTCTTCATAGCCCACACTCATATCTTCACTGACTATTCTTGCAAGTCAGTCATAATACACTTCTTCACATCCTGGAAAATTTTTAAACATTGAAAGGGGTGAGCTCAGATGCTCAGTAAGGATAACAATATTGCGGAAGCTTTCATAAATAAACATTAACATTTAAGGCAATGTATAACTAAAACAAAAGCCTTATTGAACATGAACTTTAGCATAATATGGCAAAAGTAAACTGAAATAATGCCATTTACTTACTCACATGGATATTCTACTAGTCGAATAATCACATGAAATATCAATAACCACTTCCATAATGAGGGAATGTATAATGCCGGACATTCTGAAACATTTTGTCAAGGCCTCGACCAAGACATCTAAAATGATTAAGGCCTCGGCCAAAACCATAAATCAAATTGGGAAAGGGCCTCGGCCAATTCCACGTCTAGTTGTCTCATGAGACCTACCGATGCATCGAGGAGCTATATCGGGCTCCACCCGTCACATATTAAGTCCAATACATTCCTCATATGAATAGGTTTAAACATATCATAAACCATAACATAATCATATCACATAAAACATGCATAAAGGAAACATAAAATTTCCACATTTCAATCACAAGATATAAATACAACACATTGATATAATAAAAATGCTTTCAAAACCATTTTCAATACCAAAATAAAAGAAAGTTAAAACTTTGTATTTATTTTTCATTAAAAAAATGATAGCTTGTAGAGGAAGCCGAAACTCAAATAATGGTCACGGCGGCGGAGAAGTCGTTGTCGCCGCAGAAGTACGGAAAGAAAAACATTCCCTTTTGTCGTTTAGCAAAACGCTTCGTATAAAAAATATTCCTTTCGAATAAATGTAAAAGTCAAAGGGGTTTATACACCGTATAAAAGAAAGTTGTGTATAAAACGAAATATGACCCAATGAATGGAGATTGAGACGAAGTCCCTTAAAAAGATCATTTTTAAATAAAATATATCTATTATGTGTATTCACTATATGTACACATAAAGAAAGTATAAATACAATATACGACATAATAATATCATGGCATAATTTGAAAGTAGGAGATTAACCCAAAGAATGGAAGTTGGGTTAAGAAATTCCCTTACCTCGTGTCTGACTTGACTCAACCGTTCTTTAACCTCCTGAATAATAAACTAGAGTTAATATATACCTTATTAAGAACCATTTTCAACTTCATTATCCTTATTATATCACTTATTACAATGATATGAACATTATGTAATTATTTAAGTTAATAATGTTCATTTTGTCGGTATTTGGTTCTTAAGTCAAAAATAGGCTTCTTACACTTACATGTTGTTAATTTGGTCAAAGGTTAATTATATCCAGAATGGTATTCATGATGTAGATATCATATATGTCATATATATCCAGTACATACATTCATTTATAATATTACATCACATTTAGAGGTAAGAAATGAAATGCACCGTTCATGGAGACGGTAAGCCGTACGTACGCATGAACGCTACTTCCATTTCTATTTCATATTTTCTGGAATGGAATCATAATGATATGAGAGTATATTATAATTCCAGTATAATAACATATATAATATCATTAACTTTATCCTTCACACATCCCACATATGGTATTAACGAATCAAATCACTTTCAGGGGGCGGTAGTCCGCGCTTCCTAAAATGAAGATATCGTGTTTTACCCATAATGGAAACCATAAAGGTATGCCCAAAATGAAAAAAACAGAAGCTTAAGGAAAACATAAACATATTATATATCATATATAAAAATAGTGACATCATAATGGCCACCTTTGAAGGTGTTAAATGAGTGTTGAACAATCATCGTTTCGGGAGGCAGAATTTCGCCATCCACGGAAACCTTATGTTCTTTAACCATTTGATGTAGTTGTGTGGAAGTGTAGCTCAAACAAATCTTATAACAACATCCTAGTATATTTAAGATACTGGTGTTGTTACAAAAGAAGTAAATAAAAAGAGTTTAGGGGGTTGGAGAAGCAAAATAAAACAAAAGAACATGAGAGAATGAATTACCTTAAAAAGTGTAACTCCTTTTGAGTTGAGCCTAAAGGCTTCCTTTGAAAGGATTCTGCCCAAAGGGAATCCTCTAGGATGAGGAGAGGGATGTGGAGAGAGCAAATGGGCAGGGGTTGGCCGAGCCAATGGCTTGAAGAGTGTGTGAAATGAGGTAGAGGTGGGGGCCTTTTATAAGAGGAGAGGAGGGGCACTTTTGGAAAGTAAAGGAACATTACATTATTTGAAAATGTGTTTCGGTTTTAAAAGGTACCACATTGATAGAATTCGTGGATAAGGTGATAAGGCATCGAAATCCACTCATCCAATTGGTTTTGTCCATGTGTAGTTCATAGATTTTATATTATCTTTCCATTTTATTTAAATCGTCAAATAATGATGTCATCGCTGCATCATTATTATGTCATAAATAATTAAATTTATTTAATGTCTAAAAATTATAAAAAAAATACTATGATATAGGAAATCTTTTTATCTTTCCAATGACTACTTATAATCAAAATTTGGACTTGTGTAACCCTACTTAAAAATTGTTTTAGTAAAACACTTTATGTTAGTGTCATTTTCACTTTAACATTAAATAAAAAGGTAATTTATGTTATTTCCCAACAAAAGTGGATCCATGGGGTCCCCAAGTTAGGCCATGGCTTGTCTTGGTCGGCCATGACACAACCAATGAGGTTGGGACATGTGTCTAGGTCATTTAATATTATTAAAGTATTATTTATACCTTAAACTACCCTAATTACCACTAATCGCGATTAAGAACTTAATAAGTTACTATTCACCGAAAAATTATTTTTATCCCATTGAACCACATTTTACTTCTTAATGACAACCATGTATGTCGGATTTTTGAAAATCAAATCACAGAAGTGGTAATATTTCATTTAAACGAAAAATCAGTTATTTAACAACCACTTAGTGGTTTCACTATTCATCAAAAATTGAAGTTTTTCAGAATAAGGCCAAAATTTCACCCTAAGCTATAATTGATATTCCGAATTGAAAAATGATGTCTATTTTACAAAATTCCAAACATATTAGTTGCATTAATTAATTTTATAATTAATTCCCGCTGTCACAACAAATAGCGTGTTTTTAAGAAACAATTTATATCAAAAGATTGGCAATTGTTTATGTCCAATTTCAATGTTAAATTAATTCTAATGACCACCATTGGATAAAATGGTAAAAATATATTCTAATTATACTTTAAAACCATCAAATATTATAATTTATCACTATAAATTATTTTGATTAAAAAAGTTGTTTTAAGTATTTTTCACTATTTATAAAATTTTAGAAGTTCTCAGAAAAATACCAAAAATTCAACATAGGCTAATTTCGATATTACGAATACAAAAATGAAGTCCATTTTGACATATAAAATTTATAATATTTCAAAAAGAAGGTATTACTATTCATAACGGCTACTTTGATTAGTCGCGGTGTTTTAGAACTCGAAGTTGCGTACAATGCAAGCTATTGTATTACTGAATGAGAAGCGTATCGTGGAAGCTCGGGGTGTTACAGCTCTAACGTGTAATGCAATCCAATTCAGTGTTGTGTTTAGGGAATTATTCCTTTGGTGTTGCGTATAACATACACAAAATATAGTTTAGTTATACATTGATCAAAATCTATTCTAGGTGTAGAGTAAAATGAATTTAATTCGAAAGAACTTGAAATTGTGTGCTTCACAAGCCAAGAATAGTGTTGCTTATACAACAAGCTAATAAGGTGATGCCTATAGAACAAGATAATCTTAGTGAAGTGTACACAAAAAGACATCGAATAAATTAAAAATAATACTTCTCATAAAATCTTGGGGTGCTACATTCTACCCCCCTTAAAATGAATTTCTCCCTCGAAATTCATCAGGGTTATAAATGGTTTTATACTTTTAAGTTTCTTTCATAGAAACCCACATTGTAAAAAGGAATACTAAAACGTAATTTTAAAAGGGAAAGTTAGAAACATATTGTTCTCCCAATGCAACTTAGTACTGGGTTTCCACATAAGAGAATATATGTGAAAATATGGATATGGAGGAGAAATCTGACAATCATGTTCTGATGAAGAGTGGTAGAAAACACAGCTATGAAAAATACATCAATCAAAAAGCAATAAATGTGTGATGATCTAAGGTACCATCTAATTCATCAGACATGAAAGTAGTATGACAAAAGTTTTGGTTTTGATGAACATTTCCCTAAAGTTGTTGAATTTTTTACATAAGGTGAAATACTTACTTGATTTTAGTGTAATATCATCGTTAGTCATTCCATTAAATATTTACACTTCATCACTTATTTGAAGAAATGAAGTTGGATTTGTCATTGTTTAAGTATTAGCAGATCATGTAATAGAATGATAGGTCATTCTATTTGTCTCAAACATAAGGTTAGAAAAAGTTATTAAATTTATATAAGTCCATCTATGGTGAGATTAATCGTATACAGTTCCAAAAATGGACTTATACTTAATCTATCATATCAGTTAATAAAATAAACCTTGTTTCTACTAACCAAGGAATTCCTGTATGCCAATGGTAGGAGATAAAGGCCTGTCGCACTTAGGTTGTGGGTTCGATTCCTACAACCTTGTCCGACGCGATGGGTTTTCGTCCATCCTGCAGGTTTTCCTTTTTCTAAAACTATACTATTATAACATTCTAGAAAAAAGTTTTAGCCTTAAATAATACTCTCTTATGTCCAACTTAATCTATTCTAACCTTTAGTCTTATCGAAAATGCTTTTGTCCATTCTCATTGTATAAAGAAAATGATTACTAGAAATTTCATCTACTGATCATGTGAATACCATCATTTACCCCCCATATATCATACAGTATATATTTTTAGTCACATTCCAAACATGTGAATACCTTAATCATGTATTCTCTTGAAACATGAATTACAATAGAACAGTAGTGAAAAAATGAATGCTTTCAAAATTTAGCTCTTTCCACATCCTAAAATCCTAAAATTTCTATATACTCAAACCATGATGTCACTTTGTCCTTATATCAGTCATGAGCACGTTAATACTATCAACCATATTATTTTCTCTTTATTCATTAATTATGTGCATATAATATAATTTCCAAAAATATTTTAATCACTTTTCATGGTTACTGGTACTATACAATTATTTAAAACCAATATATAGATATTAAAATATTTAATGGTACTATAAATGAGATTCCACAACACTATTTTAGAATCTCGTTACATAAACACTTAATCATTCCACCACATCGTTGTCATATTCCACATAACCAATAGTGATCGAATGTGACTTCCCTTTTTCCTTTTCCTTAAGAGGTTTCTCACGTCGATCATCATTAACCATTGGATTAGAGAAGTGATTAGCATAATGCCTCATTTCATTGCACTTGTAGCATTGAAGTGTTAGTGGTATGTTCTCTATAGTCTTTTCTCTATTCACGTCATTAGAAACCCTTTTTCCATTACTTCGGCACTCACCTACTCGATGAACTTCTTTTCCACACTTAAAACATTATCTAGTACCTTTTATACAATCTCCACCATGCTTCTTTCCACACTTTGAAATTAAGGAAACATTCATATTCTTTTCACCATTGTTCTGAGATTTTTATTTGAACTCCATCTTTTGTTTCTTGTCAAAACCATGAGATGGATAAGTAACACCAACTTCTAGTTCTACCTTGATAGCACAATGCACAATTTATTCATTGCTACTGAAGTCTCTTATAGTTAATTCCCTTCAAAGACTTGGTTTTAATCCACTGAAGAATTGATCAACTTTACTTTCCAGTTGGATGATAAAGCCAGATTCATACCTTGCAAGTCTTGTAAAATTAGCTTCGTATATACCAACAAATTCATCATACTATTCATTAAGCTAAAGGAACTTCTTTTTTCATTTTTGTTTGAAGAATATGAGGGAAGTACTTATTGAAAAACATGTTCTTGAACTCATCCCATTCCATGGATTCAATTTCATCTTAGGGAACTGTATTCTTAATTAGAGTCCACCAATGGTCTGCTTGACCTTCTAAATGGTAAATAGCCATTGTGACTTTTTATTGTTCTGAACAGAAACGTATGGAAAATATCTTTTCAATGGTACTGATCCATTGTTCAGCAATGAGTGGATCAGAATACCCACTGAAAGAAGGTGGAAGTTTCCTCATGAAGGACTCAATAGAATATTGTTCCCTTATCTGCTTATTTGGAAGTCTAGAATGATTCATAGCTTGTGTAAGTATAGCAATAAGATTTTTTAATCCATCTCCAATAAAATAGGTTTGTTCAGGAGGAAAATCATTACATTTTCAATTACATTGATCAACACGGTTCCTTCGGGTTCCATCCATCATCTAAAACCGAAAAAGAATAGCGTGAGAGGAAAAAATCATGCTAGGATAACAACATAATAAAGGGGGAATATCAAACATCTTAGTTTTAATTCTAATATTGTTACCATAATTCTAGTACTATAACCTATACTTATACTTAACCTTATGGACATCCTTAGACACACCATAGAAATATATCTAGGCATCTCAGTAAAGTTTTCGCATATCAGTTTCAATGGGATAACTAAACCTTCTCTCAATACGAACTATAGAGACCCAAACATGATGTACATGGACATTACATTACTTTTGAAGAAAAATAAATACATAACAAAAAAAACTCCGAAATACAGTATTAGTTTATTGTCTTTGGAAACTCAGAACATAACCTTCTAATCATGGTGGAAGATCTTCAACATCTCCCATAAATATCTTCCCATTTTGTTTTCTTACCTAAAACCTTTATTTATATCCTGGGGAAATGAAAAAAAGATAAGGGTGATATCAAATGCTCATTAAGGGTAAATATGAAGAACTTAAGAACAATCCATAAACATTTGAATGCAAAAACATGAACATAAATCATAAAAATCTTGAGCAATGGAATAAACATTTGTAGTACCTAAGGCATAGATCATAAAGGAACATTAATCATGATAAAATTGCATTGTAATAAAAATGGAATTTTGAAAAAACCATTAAGAACCTGATATGATTTCCCTAGTAGCCAAGGCATTGCTGTAAGACCATCATATTGGACAAAGTGCATTACTAAACTACGTTTACATTCCATTCCAGACCTGTATTACTGAACTAGATTCACTTGTCATTCCAGCCATGTCTATCTCATAAGATATAAATTGTTACCCAATGTACTGGAAGAAGATATAGATCCCAACCATCTCATAATGAAATCATTCTTCCGTGTGCTACAAAATAAACATAAATCATTCAGCATAACCTAATGAATAAAATGGGTTTCATATACGTTATCCCATCATAACATAATCCATATAAAATAATGGATATAATTTCATCATAAACAAAATAAAACCACATAATTAATTGGGACATTATAAATGAAACATATCTAGGTTCAAGAATGTCATCTTATATAGAAAATAGTTTTGATAAAACAATTGAAATGAATTCTTTAGGAAAATATCCTTTCTTCTTCAAAATCATTTTGTTTTCTTAAAATGATTTGAAATTTTAAAAGAAATGAATTCTGTTGAAAATAATCATTGAATCTTGTACAGTAATATTAATGGAAAGAAAGAGTTATGAAACCATAAAAATCCGTTCATGCTGTATAATTTAAAAAAACATTCGTCTAGTACTTTGGCCGGAAAAGTCAAAACGTATCTCATTCTGAAAATGAAAAAAGCTTCCTTTCATATCATTTAATAAAATTTCTCCAATAAGTAAAATTGGATTTAAAAAATTTTAGTAGGATATATTTAATATTAAATATTAAGGAAACATGGATGTGGATGATAAATATGCCCTAGAAAATTTGGAAGTATAAAAAATATCGGGTAAAAAAAATGAGATTGCGAGATTTTCCCTTACCTTATGTCCAATTTCTTCAGTATGTGTCCGAAACACCTATATAGTGGGTTTAAACATATTATAAACTTGTAATAGAACCATAATAATATTTATGATATCATATATGATTCACTTACAACATTATATGACCCGTTCTTTTGTCAATTCCATGTTAAAGCAACGTTTTGGGTAAAATCATTTCATTTATCATACGGGTTTGGACTTGTTGTTCTTGATATTATTACATATATCATTATTTAATTACTTCCAGAATGTAAAGAATGATTTATATATCATATATATTTATTATATATATATAATATAGATAAATTAAATGAAATACACCATTCATGGAGATGGTAGGCCGTACGTATGCATGAACGTTGTTTTCCTTTCCTTATTGACTTGAATGGAAGTAAGTAGATGACATAAATGTATATAAACATAAATCTAGTATCATTATTAAGTCATATATTTCATTATTAATCATTATATATACTTTATAATCATTCTTGAATGGTTAACATGGAGAATGAATCTAATAGCATCGTGGAGACGGTAATCCGTACGTACGCACGAGCGATGATATCATTACCATAATTATTGAATGGAATTGGAGTGGATGATATAATATCTCAGAATTAGTATCATGTTATAATAATTATATATAGTTATTATTTCCACCATTAGACCAATCCATTTAAGGTGGTGTTGGAAAAACAGATTACACAACGACACGGATACGGTAAGTCCTATGTACACATGCACGGTGATTTTGTTTTTCGTAGGATGGTTAGAAGGTGAAATAGGGTTTCTTAATATTTATAATGAAATATAAATATATGAGTGATAATGATGTTATTACATTATAATTAAAAAAATAAATAATAGGAAGTAGATGAAGAAATAAATATTGAAAGAATCGGTAAAGGATATTACCTCTTCTTCGACGCACCTCTTATAAACCTCCTATTAGGGCACTAAATTTAGACATTGAAGAATACCGGGACCTATAGTATGTTTCTAGGGGAGTGTATAAGATAAATGTAATGGTTTTTCTGAGCTTGAAGGGTAAAAATGTTGTGAATAGGAGAGGGAGGTGGTTCCCTTTTATAAGGGAGGAGAGGGGCACTTTTGGAAACCTTGAAAATATTAATTAATAATAAATTCAAATCGCACATAAAAACCACCACCAATGACTCAATTAGAAACTTATATGAGATAGGGTTTTAATCTCAATAACCAATAAAAATTAGACATGTTGGGAATTTATTTTAAACCTTATCAACTTGATTTATCCTTATTAAATCTATTTAATTTTATTTGTGGTAATAATATTTTAAATTTTAAATTGTTATAGATAATTACTTATGTGTTGTGAATTTTCCATAATTGGATACTTTATGACATTTTAGACCATATAAATTTAAAATTATAATTTTTTTAATATTTTTGTGAATTTTAATCAATTTAATAATATGTTATTTTTATAAAATAACAATAGTGTCAATCTTGACACTATTCATTTATTTGAATTTACATAAAATTTACACGGAGGATATATTCGAAAAAAAATATAATTAATAGATCAATAACATGGCATAGTTATCTATAAAATTCGTGGAGCACATTAAATAGTTCATATAATATTTATTTTAATATTTTTAAATACATTTATTTGATATTTCAATCAAAAAAATAATTTCTACATCACTATTGTGTCATCAGTGATGATAATTATTTAATCCCTAAAAATTCTAAATAAATTCACATGATGTAGATACTTTTATGGGATTTCTTGGATACTATTTATTTTCGATATTTTATGAATTTTATCACCAAATTAAAATTATTACACTTATAAGATATAAGAGAGTGACATGTTGTGACTTTCTTTGGTTTTAATAATAATTACATAATTTCCATGGTCAAAAGTCCATGAAATGAATCTATTCCGACCCTTAGGTGATATTTGTGGACTTTTATTAATCCAATAGATTTTTTCCAAGTGTTAGGGTAATTTTATAATATTATTGTTACCCTTAATTGCCTGATTTACCTTTAACTACAGTAAATAAAATTTACAGTAGTCACTATTCATAATGCCCAAAAATAAAAAACATCATATTAGAATAATTTGTAAAAACTGATTCCAAATATGAAATCCATTTTTCTAAATTCAAGACACATGAGATGCATTAATTAATTTAAAACTAATCTCGTTGTTGAAAAAAACGTGTTTTTATTTAAAACATTGAAAAATATTGAAATGTTTTTACCTATGAATTCAATGTAAAATTAATGATAATGAAATACATTATATTAAATTGTAAAAATATATTATATTTATACTTTAAAACCATTCAATATTATAATTTAACCATATAAATTATCTTGATGGAAAAATTTGTTTTTAATTAAAATTTGCGTATTTTTACTATTCATCAAAATATGAACTTTGTCAGAAAAATATCAAATCATTATCGAACAAAAATTTTTATATCCCGATTCACAAGAATAATATTTTTTGTAAAATTGAACTTCTAATCTTGTTAAAAATTAGATTTAAAATGGGTGCTCCATCAAAAGGTGGTAAGACTGCATTTTTTGAAAAATACATATTTTACCCGAAAATATTATTTTTTTCTCATACCATGATCTAGAAAATGTGTAAGATGAATGATATTGTTATAAAATTAAAAATGTAGTTAATACTATTCATAACGGTTAGTTCATGATAATATTATAATAATATATTTTTTAGTGAAACTCGGTATTGTGTACAACACACGTTATCGAGGAAGGTCGATCTTGCGTATAATGCCAGCCAAGTCAGGGTTGTGTGTAGGGAATTTATCCTTTGGTCTTTCATATAATATACTCAAAATATATTTCAGTTATATATTGATGAAAATCAATACCTGGTGTTGTGTAAAATGAACTTTATTTGAAAGAACTAGAAATTGTGTGCATCACAAACCAAGAATAGTATTGCGTATACTACAAGGTAATACTGTGTTGCGTATAACACAAGCTAATCTTGGTGAAGTGTACAACAAAAGGAATTAAAGAAATTGAAAAGAATACTTCTCATAAAATCTCAGGGCGTTAAATCTTGAAAATCAGTTCCCTAAGCCAAGGGTTTTCAGAGGCAATTAAGAACCTCCAAGGAAACAAGGGTGAGATTTTTCCATCACTACTGCCGAAGTGAACCCTGAGAACAAAGTGGTGATAGGTACACAAGTTATTAATTCACTAATTGTGAACATAATTTTTGATTCAGGTTCTATGGATTCTTTTATATCCCAAAATTTTAGTAGAACAATCCCAACACCACCACAAAACATGGAAGTAAAGATGTTAGTGAGTTCAACAAATGGGGAAATCATTGCATCCAAGGAATATAAATCCCCCCTGTCATAATCTATGGATTAAATTTCCCAGCGAACCTTGTAATACACCCTCTGGTGGAATTTGATGCAATTATTTGCATGGATTGGATTTACTTATATAGAGCCAACATAAATTGTTGTGAGAGGGAAATCACTCTCCATGTAAAGAATCGACCCCTGATTCTATACAATTTCAAGGAAAAAGAAAAATCTTATTTAGATCCATCATCACAAGAATTGATATTACTAACCTATGAGCAAACTTATCTGGCTCAGATGATTGAGTCTAAGGAGGAAAACATCCTTGAATACATTCCTATTCTGAGGGAATTAACTAAAGTGTTTCCCAAGGAATTGCATGGTCTTCCTCCTAGAAGTGACGTTGAATTATCAATTGATCTTATACCTGAGGCGTTCCCAATATCCAAGACTCCATATAGAATGGTTTTTGTGGAGCATGAGGAGATAAAGAAACAACTACAGGAGAATCTGTATAAAGGGGTTATACACCCATGTGCTTCACCATGGGGTACACTAGTCCTCTTCATCAAGAATAAGGATGGAACAATGTGCCTTTGCATCGATTAATGCGAGCTTAACAAAATCATGATAAAGAAAAAGTATCCTCTCCCATGAATTGATGAGTTGTTCGATCAGTTGCATGGAGAAAAATACTTTTCCAGGGTAGATTTTCTGTCAGGATATTATCAAGTAAATGTGAAGAAGGAAGATATTCCCATGACTACTTTTCGTAAAAGATACAGGCACTATGAATTCATAGTAATTCCTTTTGGACTCACTAATGCTCCAAAAATCTTCATTGACTTGATCAATAGAGTATTTAGAGACTACCACAACAAATTTGTTGTAGAATTTATAGATGATAATCTTATATACTCCAGAAACAAGGAGGATCATGAAGAGAATCTAAGAACTATACTAGATACCTTGCGAAAGAAGAAGCTCTATGCAAAGTACACCAAGTGTGATATCTAATTGGAGGTGGTCTCATTGTTGTGCCATATCATCACAAGCAATGGGATATCTATGGATACCTATAAGATAGCTGCAATATATGGGGGGTTGAGGCCATTATCTGTAACAGATATCCGTATATTCTTTGGGTTAGCTAGATATTATCAACGATTTGTGAGAAATGTCTCACCATTGTCCAACCCTCATACCAAGATAACTCGGAAGGATGAAAAGTTTTCTTGTAGTGATGAATGTGAAGAAAGATTCTTGGAGTTGAAAAGGAGGCTTATCAATGAACCTATTCTCACATAACCCATAAGTGAGGAAATTTTTGTGGTATTTAGTAATGCTTTGAAGAAGGGAATGGGCTGTGTATTGATGAAAAATTACAATGTCATTGTCTATGCTTCAAGGAAATTGAAAGTCCATGAATAGAATTATCCATCACATGATTTGGAGTTGGCTACGGTGATCTTTGCTTTAAAAAATTGGCGTCATTATCTCTTTGGGGGAAGTGTGAAATATATACAGACCAAAAAATCCGCAAGTATATATTCACACAGAAAAAGCTGAACATGCGCCAACAAATATGGTTAGAGCTGATCAAAGAGTATGACTGCTCAATCCATTACCACCCTGGGAAATCGAACAAGGTGGAAGATTCTCCAAGTAGAAAGGACCCATAGATTATATCACTGATGAGAATTTAAAGGGCTCCCATCGTATTAAATATGATAAAGATGGACATGGGAATCAGGAAGAAGGGAACATCATCAATCATTTCACAAATTATTGCTCAACCATCTCTTTTAGAAAAGTTGAAAGGATGATAAAAAGGATGATGTGGGAATTTAGAAGAAAGTGGAAGCTATCAGAAAAGGGAAATCCTTGGAGTTCAATGTCAATGAAGATGGAATTGTGAGATTTGGGAAAAGACTATGTGTTACATCAATTCTAGAGATGAAGAATGAACTTTTAGATGATGCACATAGTTTAAATTTCTCTATTCACCCAGGAAACACAAAGATGTATCATGATCTCAGAAATCATTATTGGTGGGATAATATGAAGAAGGTGATCATTGAGTATACATCAAAGTGACTGGTGTGTCTGCCAGTGAAGGCAGAGAGGCAGAAGTATAAGGGGATGGTGCCACAATTGCCCATACTATCATATAAATGGGAAAACATCACCATGTACTTTGTCACTTAACATTCGAAGTCAACCAAAAGAAACACTGCTATCTTGGTTGTTGTGGATCTTCATACAAATTCTGCACACTTCATTGTAATTTGGGAGGATTTATCATTGGATCAATTAGCACAGATATACATCCGGGAAGTGGTGAGGCTTCATGGAGTACCATTATCTATTATATCAAATCAAGATCCAAGATTCACCATGATGTTTTAGAAGAGTCTTCTACAAGCTCTGGATACTGAACTGAACTTCATTATGACCTATCATCCTCAAACTGATGGCCAATCTGAGCGAACTATTCAAACACTAGATGATATGTTACGACCATGTTCAATGGAATTTAAAGGAGATTGGAATCAAAATCTTCCTCTGGTTGAATTATCCTATAATAAAAGTTTCTACTCAAGAATTAGAATGGAACCATATGAAGCCATGTATGGGAAGAGGTACAGAACGCCGACATGTTGGGATGAAGTTGGTGAATGTAAGCTGCTGGGACCAGAAATGGTCGATGAAATGGTGGAGATGGTGAAAACCATTCAGAAGCATATCAAGGCATCCTAGAGTTGACGGAAGTGTTATTATGATAACTGTCAATTAGAACAATTATTTAAAGTTGGAGACATGGTATTTCTACACATATCTCCATGGAAGAAGGTCATGAGGTTTTGAAAGAATTGGAAGTTATGTCCTAGGTACATCGGCCCCTTATAAATTATTTATCGTGTTGGGGCTATGTCCTATCGACTAGCACTTCCACCTACAGTGGCCAATGTACATGAAGTCTTTAATGTATCCCTCTTAAGTAAGTACCTACTTAAACCTTAACATGTACTCTCTTCAGAGGTAGTACAATTATAGGATGACCTTTCATAAGAGGAGTAACTAGTGAAGATATTAAATCGTAGAGAAAAAGTTCTACAAAATAAGACAATACCCCTTGTCAAGGTGTTGTGCAAGGGAATCATAGGAAGTGAGAATGAAAAGTTACCCACATCTGTTTTAGAGCGATAAAAGAGAATTTCGAGGGAGGAATTTCTTAAGGGGAAAGATTGTAATGACCCAAAATTTCATTAATGTAAATTCTTCTTAACCAAATTAAATGTCTTATTATGGTTATATAAAAAATGAACTTCATTGGTTTTATGTTTTCGGATTTTAAAATAATGTAATGAATTGTGTCCATTGCTAATATAGTCGTTGAATAGTGATAACATGATTAGTATAAATATAGGGATTTAACAAATACAATTTACTCAGATAAAGGAAGTGATGGCCCTCATCTAGTATATTTCCCCCGAACAAAGCCCATTTGTCAGAGCATAGAAAAGGGGTGGCATCATTGGGAATCGCTCTTGACCAAGCCCATGCTGAGCTTGAACATGTTATGCTTGAGCAGAACCGACTACGAGAGAAGTGGATGTTAACAGAGATTACCACCCAAACGATGTTATCCGAGCCACCCCCAGTGTCTGTCACAATCACACACATTACTCTTAGGTCTTATGCAGGTGTTATAAGGGGTTATGTAACAAGACCTTAGCACTATTATTATGTGCATTATTTTTTATATAATAATTAATAAACATTCAATTTATTATTTTGAATTTGTAAATAGTTTTTGTAGTTAATATTAAACCAAGAAATATATTTTGTGGAATTAATAGATTTTTGAATTAAATAATAATATTATTATTATTTTCAAATTAATTTTTATTATATATTAATTATCTTATAATTTTGTGAATGTAATGGTAATTTTTATTATGGTTTGAAAGCCGTTTTTGGTCAAGACTCGTGAATTTTCAATAAATGTCATTTTTTATTTTAAAGGTAAAAATTCAAATATTTAGAACATTATTTATATAAAATAAATATTATTTTTGGAATAAGCACATCAAAATTATCTAATGGTGAATTTTTCATAACTTTCTTAGATAGTCTAATTTTTGGGTAAAAATTAAATACCGTTTAAATATATAAAGTGTTTTATGACATAATAATGACCCAATATTGATTTAATAAAATAATATAAACATTATGATCGTCCATTATATTTTTAACGTTAAAATAATGTTATTTTATATTTTTTTGATTTATTTCACACAGCTTTAGTGGACCCTCCAAGACTTATAAAACATTTTGTCTTTTTAAAATGTTTTCCTTGAAAGTTTGACTCACCTCCACCTAAGAAACCCAATTGTTTTAATAATTTAGTCTATATTACATATAAAATATTATTTTACTCTCACCTTTGGGAAAAACGATGGGCAAAAACCATGGGCTGGTTTGTGGTTTTGATTAGTTTAATTTGAGGTGTCCCGAACCTAAATAATAATGAATTCCCTCTCCTTCCCTATATAAACCCAACCAAGATCCCAATTAATATTCACTAAAATCCTTTGGAGTTAGACCAACCCCACCCTACTATCTCTAGAATCCTCCCACGTTTCCACAAGCAACCAAGAACCCTCTCTCAAGCCTCTCCTATGCTTTTGGGGTCACACTTCCAAGTAAGGTATTTCTTCCTTTCCCATTTTGTCCAATTTTCTTTAAGTTGTTTTTCCCTTTTGTTTTCAATTAAAAATGTTGGGGTGTAACGTCCCAGATCTGGGTGATACTCTATGCGTTCCCCGAATCCGGTTGGTCACATGACCTCAAGCTCATTTCCCCAAATGCCAGAGGTTACCGACTAGCAGCGAGGGCCTATGTCTGATATTGGGGAAACTATGGCCTCATTTGTCAAAGTTTTACGCAACGGAATTAGATAAAACATACAATAACAGTGGAAGAAATAAACCATACACATTTAAAATAAACAACTGTAATAAAATATAACCAATAGTCATATAGATAATGAGGCAACATGTCTCACATTCTAAGAAAATAGCCAGAACATGTTACACAACAATAAAATACAGTACAATACAGAGTAAAACAAATACAAACAAAACAGAGTAGATAGAACGCAACAACATATCAAGCATAAGCTCGGTCCCATGCTCTCCTACCCCTTTTCTACAATCATGTACCTATATAGGGACCCTTTCCCTAGTCAACACCTTTATAAACGTAATCTGTTTGGGCCGAAGACATGACCCAAACAAGGTGTGAGAAATAAATCCCAGTAGGCACCCACCAAAGGCCCGTGCCCAACTGTTTGAAAATATGCAACAAAAGTGTGCAATAGTAAAAATGCAATAAACTAAGAAGTACTCAAAAGTAACCAACTTTACCAGTTATATTTCCATTTTAATATTCATTTTATCCATTTAATATAAGACATCACAAGGGTGAATGTTCTAAGTAGAGAGTCAGTGTCACCGGACCTCTAAACTCTTACCCTCAGGTAATCAGAAAAAAACCCTCACGTAACAGTCCTCAGACATAACAGATATTGCCCACAGGCGTACTAAGTGTCTCCCTCAGGCACAGAGTCAATCGCCCAAAGGCATAACGAATATTTCCCTCAGGCCAAAATAACCACTGCCCTCAGGCTATGTAAAACACTGCCCTAAGGTTAAACAAGTAATCAGGCCATGACCAACATGTAAAACCGAAATTCACATAAAATTCCTCTCAAGTCAATTCAATAAATATTATTACAATGGTATACCCTCGGGTATCCTGGCCAAACTACTAAACAGAGGAACACACCCCTAAGGTGGTCCTGGATCCAAGCAGCAATCCCAAAAATCAGTTTTTTATCACATTTAATTACTTATACAATTCTAGGTATTCAAAAAGCCAAGGGCTCAACCACACAACAGCCCAACATCGGTTCGTAGCATGACGGTACACAAAAACCCACAAAGTTGGAATTTAAACACCAAGCCACCTACCTCAAATGCTGCGGATCGGTATACATGAACGGAGATCCTTGAATCATCCAAGAACGAAATAGATATGAGGTGAAACAAAACCAGTTCAAACATAAATAACTTTTCATCGAGAAAGAATTGGTAAGAACGACTTAAGGAGAAGGAGAGGCTTATCGGTACGGTTCCAACGAGATCGAAGGAGGCAGAATCAGATTCCCGACATGCGATCTGGAGCTCCATGAAGGTTTTTACCTCTCTCCCAACTCCTCCTCCAATTCAAAGCCTTCCCTGTGAACAAGGAAGGCTATTTCCCATTTTAAGAGAAAAAACAAACTACAAGGCATGTACTATTGACTATAATGGTCTGTAATTTTCTCATTTAACTGTTCCTATGGCGGCTACCATTCCCACCACCGCACTGTTCATCCGTCGACCTGCGTGCACGACGTGTATTCCTGATCACACGGCGTGTACTTTCGCCCGACTGGCGGCTGCTTCCACTGCCTTACTATTTTCCTTTCGACAGACTACACGACGTGTAGGTACCCACTACATGACGTGTAGTCTGTTTTTACTCCCTTCATTGCCAGCATGGATACACACCCTGTGTAATCATCCCACACGACCAAAGTACACTGCATGTGGAAAAGTACATGTCGTGTATTCACAAAATTTAGGATTTTCCCCTCTTTCCTTATTTTCTCAAAAACACATAAGGAAAAGAGAAAAGAAGAAACCTGTGCCTCAAGAATAAGAACCGGGTTCTTACAAACTTCCCCCCTTAAAGCAATTCGTCCCTAAATTTCCCTTCCAAGGGTGGTGAAGATAAAGCTGTGAACATATCAGGCTACTGAGCACGTATATCAGTCTCCCACTCCCAGGTTTCATCCTACAATCATCCATGATGCCATAGCACCCATATGAGAGGAACTAACCGGCCTCGGAGAACGTTCATGCCCCTATCCACGAAAGGAATCATATGATCCTCAAAGGAAAAATCTACCTGAAGCTCAACCTCCTCGAGATGAAAAATGGGAGATGGGTCTGAATGATAGTGGCTCAACTGAGATACATGGAAGACATTGTGGATGGCCCGATACCACTGTGGTAATTACAACCTATAGGCAACCAGCTCGACTCTCTCCTGAATATCAAATGTCCCCACATACCTTGGTGAAAGTTTATGCTATCTCCTGATCCGTCTGTGTCCCAACCTCGGTGAAACACGCAGGAAAACCAAATCCCCGACCATGAACTACAAGTGTCTTCTGTGGCAATCAACATAATATTTCTGATGAGACTGTGCGGTAGCCATCCACTTCTAAATCAACATGACCTACTCAAAAGTCTCCGACACGAGACATAGTCCCAGTAAAGTGGCCTCACCCGCCTCTAACCAGCACAAGGGTGATTGGCATGGCCTACCATATAATGCCTCGTAAGGTGCCATCTCAACAGTTGCCTGAAAACTGTTATTATTGTAAAACTCAACCAGGGGTATGTGATTCTCCCAAGAGACCCCAAAGTCTAGGATACATGCACGCAACATGTCCTCAAGAACCAGTATCGTATACTCTGACTGGCCATCGGTATGAGCGTGGTAAGATGTGCTCAGAAGCACCTGTGTACCCAGTGCCCTCTAAAAACAATGCCAGAAATGAGACATAAAGCAGACATCTCTATATGAAATGATAGAATGAGAACCCCATAAAGACGTACGACCTCTTGAATATACATCTTCGCATTATTGTCAACACTGAAGGTCTCCTTGATCAGAAAAAAGTGAGCTACCTTCGTGAGTCTGTCCACAATAACCCACATGACATCATTGACTTGAGGTGACCTCGACAACCCAGTCACGATGTCCATCGCAACATCATACCATTTCCAATCTGGGATGGGTAACTACTGTAATAGTCCGACTTGCCTTTGATGCCCCACCTTCACCTTCTTACAGGTGGAATATCTCGTAACAAAACCAGCTATATCCCTCCTCATACCCAGCCACAAGTACTGATGTCTCACGTTACGGTACATTTTGGTAACTATGGGATGAACTACCCAAGATGAAGCATTATACTCCTGCATCAGCTCCTTGCGTATATCCCTAGGAACCCATACTCGACCATGGAAATGCAGCACCTCATCATCTCATATCGTCCAACCAGGAGGTGGGTCCTCAATTTCCACTAACTCTAGTAGAACTAGGCCATCTAAATCAGATAGCTGTCTCATCCTCACTCGATCCAAGAGGGTAGAAGTCACAGATAAGGATGAAATATAGGTTTTCCCATTACTATCGTGCACCTCCAAATGCATCTCAGATATCAAATCCATAAGCTACCACTCACCACTGGCCTCATGAAATGCCTGTATCTGAGTCCTTTTTCTCAGTGCATCTGCTACCGCATTACCTTTACTAGGTGTATATGCAAGCTCAAAATTGATGGACTGATGGTATTCGACCCAACTTCACTGCCTCAGATTCAAGTCACGCAGAGTAAATATATACTTGAGACTTTTTTGGTCGCTGAAAACAACAAAATGCTATCCGAAGAGATAATGTGTCCAAAAATGCAATGCATGAACAACTGCAGCCAAATCGAGATCATGCATCAGGTAATTCCTCTCATGTGGCCTTAACTACAGAGAACCATATGCAACAAATCGATCGCCCTGCATCAACACAGCTCCTAGTCCAATACCTGATGAATCACAGTAAACTGTATAGCTCTTCCCTTGCTCTGAAAGTATCAGGACTGGTGCTGATTTCAACCTTCCATTCAGGTCCTGAAAGGCTACCTCACAAGCTTCTGACCAAACAAACTTCACACCTTTCTTAGTCAAACCCATCAATGGCGCTGCTAAGTTGGAGAAGTCCTATATGAAGCGTCTGTAGTAACTAGAATGCACTAAGAAACTTCGTATCTCAAACACATTTTTAGGATGCTCCTAGGAAACTAATTCTCTCACCTTTTCTAGGTCTACTGCAAATCCTGCCTCTGTGATGATATGAAATAGGAAGTGAATCTGGTCCATCCAAAAGTGTCACTTTGAGAGCTTATCATATAGATTATACTCTCTCAGTCTACTCATCACGATCTCAAGATGGGTGGCATGGTCGTGTCGAGTGTGAGATTACACCATGATGTTTTCCATGAATACTACCATGAAAGAATCCAAATAAGTATGGAACACACGATTCATCAGATCCGTGAAAACTACTGGCACGTTCGTGAGTCCAAAAGGCATAACCAAGTACTTGTACAAACCGTATCTGCTCCAAAAGGCTGTAAGTGGTATGCCCGATGGTCTCATGTACAACTGATGATATCCTGATCTCAATTCAATCATAGAGAACACTCATGCTCCATGAAGTTGATCAAAAATATCATCAATCCCCGGAAAGGGATATCGGTTCTTGACCGTCAACTGGGTCAGCTTCCAATAATCCACACAGTGTCTGAAGGTACTGTCCGCCTTTTTCCCAAAAAGGACTGGAGAAACCCAAGGAGAAGTACTGGTTCTAATAAAGGCCTTAGACTGTAACTCCTCTAACTACCTCTTGAGCTCCTGTAACTCAGGTGTAGCCATCCTATAAGGAGTAATGGACAACAGTGATACCCCTGTAACAAGCTCAATAAGGAAATCCACCTCACGCTCGAGAGGTAGACCCGAAAAGCCATCTGGGAAGACATCCCTAAAATGATCAACCACTGGAGGGAAATCCTTCGGACAAGTCCCCTGATCATCCAGATATAAACTCGTAATCTGGTCTGTGACAGCACCTTGCCCACGATGCTCTGGTCCAGCTTGACTCACCTGAACATCCCATTCACCTTTTTATAGAAACTCTCCTCCCTCAGGCGACGTTAAACTCACACTACAACGATAGAAATCCTCAAAGGCTCGAAAGGGAACAAACCAATCTATCCTGAGAATGACATCATAGATCATCATCTCTAAGACATAGAGGTCCCATAGAAAGTGACACCCATTAACCTCTAGGGGGAAATCCCTGTAGTGACATACACTAGCCGTTCTAGTCCCCAACGGAGTGTCTAGCATCATAACAACAAAAGAAGAAGAAATACAGAGCCCAAGGCTCTCCACAATGGGCACATATATCAAACTATGTGTAGAACCCATATCGAAAAGTACAGAAGAAAATACAGAAGCTACTAGAATAGTAACTATGACAGTAGGAGGTCTGTGATCCTAATCTAGTTTGGTCTGCTACATTTCATATATCTGCCCAGTGTCGTGGCCCTGTGACACAACCTGGATACCCTGAGCTATCCCGACCTACTGCCTCTGAGATCCTGGTGTCTGGATACCATGACCATGACCACCACCTCTGCCTGTACGCCCTCACGTATCCCAGTTTCCCAACTATTAAGAAGATGCTGGTCCTACTCCTGCTCGCGTAGTCTGCACAGAACCCCTCTCACTAGCCACAGGTGGAAACTCCCTGCAAAAGTGCTACAAATGACCCATCTTGCCGCAATATCAGCACTCCACTGGGTCACGTGGACACTGTGGTCTCTTGTGCCCCTCTTTACCACACTAGAAGCACATTAATTGACCACCCGAAGCATTCTTCTGGAAGGTACTTCCACCATGAGAAAAATCCATCTATCTCTTCCTCTTACCGGAAGAAATAGTACCAGAAACTGGTGCCGAACTTCCATGGCCTTCACCACTAGCTTCCAGATGTTTCCACTCTTTAATCAACACCTGGTTCACAATAGTATGTACTGAAGTCAACTTGAAAAGATTCACTAGTGCTCGGATGTCATATCAAAGACCATCCTCAAAGCGTCTGGCACTCAACGTCTCATCACCCACCAAAACGGGTGCAAAACACTGAAGCATGGTAAAGTGAGTATAATAATCCATCACCGTCATAGAGGCTGCTGCAGATTCATGAACTCTCAAGCTCTATCTGCCCTCAGGGTCTCTAAGAAGAAGAAATCATAGAAATATGTCTAAAAATCTTCTCACACCATGTCTCTGTGATGCTCTGTCTGAGAGGTAATATCCGACCACCTCTTGGGGGAATCATGCAACATATACATCATGATCTAGACCCTCTGCCCTGGAGGTGTCTGAAGGTGCTTAAAAATAGTCTTCCTAGACCCTATCCAAGACTTCCCAGCTTGTGGTCTGCCATCCCCTAAAAATGTGGGCGGGTGGTGCTGCTGGAAGATACGAGTCTTCTCACCCATAGATGTGGTAGCTGGAAGTGCTCCCTAAAAGTTCTGCAGGAACCGCATAAATCCTTCATGGAACTGGGTATCCGCGCCTATTTCCAGTATAACGGCTGGAGCCACATATTGCTGTGCTGGAGGATCCATTGGTAGACCATGGACCACCATCTCTAGAGTATAATCGTCACCGCTCTCTTGGTGAACAACGTGTGGTTGTCTCGGCGGCATGACTCTACAAGGTCAAACACACACCTTAGATAAATATTATAAAGGAATAAAAATGAAGGGACCAAAGAGGGAACATGAGGAAGAAGGATTTTCATGATTTGAAAAACAAGACTACACGGCGCGTATAATCACTAAACAGTGTGTACCTGACTTTTCTTCCCCTGCCCAGGTCCTTATACATGGATAAGACACATGGCTCTTGTTGAAAAAAACTACACGGTGTGTTTATTAGCTGCACAACGTGTATGGTGTAATTTTCCAACTACCTGTGTTGTTCGTGACACGACCGACTACTCGACTTGATACTACACAACGTGTTACACCCGCACACGGCGTGTACACCACTCTATCTTCCCAGCAACACAGCTAGGTCCACAGGGTCTGTCCTTGTTCAAGACTACATGGTGTTTCCCATAGGTACACGACATGATCAAAAAAAGGTAACACCAACCCATGTTTTTAGTTACACGGCCGGGTCCCCATGCCATACTACACGACATGTTCCACAGTGGACACATCATGTATGTCTTAAGGTCTCCTCCATCTGTGTTTTTAGTTACACGACAGACTCTGGGTCAACACTACATAGTGTGTATATCTGATACACAACATGTTTTTTCCAAGAATTACCTTCCCCGGGTCCCCGCCGACACGGTCTATGACACGGAAATGGACTACACGGCGTGTACTGAGGGTACACAGCATGTACTCAAAAATTTCTCTTTTCTTCCCGAACAGAATATCATACGGCATGTGTTTGAGGAACTACAAGGCGTGTATCCTGGGTTTTCTAGATAGTAAGCCTATAAAACTACTCCGGAACCCAAAAAATGCTGAAAAACAGCACCTAAGTGCCAAATTCCAATCCGTGAGGGACCATATTCCCCACGAATCAAAGTTTATCATCTTATATGTGTTATAACAAGGTAAATAGTCAATGGTCCACCAAATTCCGGTCATTGAGGGCCCATACTCCTCAAAAACAAAAGTTTTCCGTCTATTCTATCAATAGAATCACAAGAAAATATTCTATCACACAACAGGTATTTATCAAAGTAGCTATCACAACATCATGCTTTTCTATCACAACAACCATCACAACAACATGAAAGTTCTAATGCACCAACATGACATGGAACTATTCATGGAATGTGATTTCTAGCATGTGCCTAAATGATGCATGAGATGGCATACCCTCATCTCCTTGGGTTGCAAATAAACAGAACCCATGGATAAAAAATAAATAGCACAATCACAAGTGCGTCACCCAGTGGTGAAATTAAATCAACTGTAAAATTTGAAAAATCAGAAAAACTTCAATTATCGAGGTAGACTGGATTTTCCCTGTACATGTGTTAGCTACTCCCGAGCACAGCTTATTACCAACTACCATTTCCATTCTACCCCTAACTAAGGCTCCAAATAGTATGTCCAAGAAATGAACCCCTCTAATACCACTTTGTAACGTCTTTGATCCGGGTGCCACTCCACGGGGGCCCCAAAACTGGTTCGTCACATGACATCAAGCACATTTCCACAAATGCCAGAGGCTACCGACTGTCAGCGAGGGCCAATGTATGATAGTGGGGAAATTATGCCCTCTTTTTTCAAAGTGTAGAATATCGGAATACTAGATAAAACATACAACAACATCGGAAGTAATAAACCATACACATTTAAAATAAACAAATGCAATAAAAGATAAACAACAGTTATATAGATAATGATGGAACATGTCTCAAGTTCTAAGAAAACATCCAGAACTTGTTATAAAACAATACAATACAATACAATACAATGTACATCAATGAAAAACAAAATATAGTAGACAGAACACAACAGCATCGCAAGCCTAAGCTCGGTCCCATGCTATCCTACTCCTCTGCTACAATAATGTACCTATATAGAGACCCTTTCCCCTATCAAAACCTGCAGAAATTTAATCTATTTGGGCCGAAGACATGACCCAAACAGGGTGTGAGAGATAAATTCTAGTAGGCACCCACTAAAGGGTCGTTCCCAACTGTGTGAAAATATGAAACAATAATGTGCAATAGTAAAAATGCAACAAACTAAGATGTACTCAAAAGTAACCAACATTACCAGTTATATTTCCATTTTAATATTCATTTTATCCATTTAATATAAGGCATCACCTCAATAAATGTTCTATGTAGAGAGTCAGTGTCACCAGACCTATAAACTCTTACCCTCAGGTAATCAGAGAAAAACCCTCAGGTAAATGTCCTCAGTCATAACAGAAATTTCCCACATGCGTACGAAGTGTCTCCCACAAGCACATAGTCTATCACCCACAGGCATAATGAATATTTCCCTCAGGCCAAAATAACCACAGCCCTTAGGCTAAGTAAAATACTTCCCTCAGGCTAAACAAGTAACAGGGCCATGCCCAACATGTAAACAAGAAATTCACATACAATTCCTCTCAAGGAAATTCAACCAACATTATTAAAATGGCATACCATCGGGTATCCTGGCCAAACGACTAAATAGAGGAACACACCACCGAGGTGGTCCTGGATCCAAGAAGCGATCCCAAACAAAAGTTTATTGTCACATTTAATTACCTATACAATTCTAGGTATTCAAAATATCCAAGGGCTCAGCCACATGACACCCCAACATGGGTTTGTAGCACGACGGTACACAAAAACGCACAACAGTTGGAAATTAAACACCAAGCCACCAACCTCAAATGACCCTGATCAGTATACGCGAATGACGATCCTTGAATATTCCAAGAATGACGTAGATCTGAGGTGAAATAAAACCCGTTCAAAAGTAAATAACATTCCCCAAGGAATGAATTTTAAAGAACTCCTTAAGGAGAATGAGAGGGTTACCCGTACGGTTCCAACGAGATTGACGGAGGCAGAATCAGATTCCTATCATGCGATCTGGATCTCCTCGAAGGTTCGACCCTCTCTCCTGAAACCTCCTCTAGTTCTAAGCCTTCATTGTGAACAGGGGAGGCTACAACCCATTTTAATCCAAAAAAAAAAAACAAACTACATGGCATGTACTATTGACTACACGGCGTGTACTATTGACTAGACAACATGTACTTTTCTCATTTAACTATTCCTCTAGAGGCTACCCTTCCCACCGACACACTGTTCATCCATTGACATGTATACACGGAATGTATTCCTGATTACACATCTTGTACTGTCACCCGGCTGGCGACTGCTTCCACCACCTTACAATTTTCCTTCCGACTGACTACATGACGTGTAAGTACCCACTACAAGGCGTGTAGTTGGTTTTTACACCCTTCATCACCAGCATGGCTACACACCCTGGGTACTCATCCTACATGGCCAAAGTACACGGCATGTGGAAAAGTACATGGTGTGTAGTCACAAAATTTATGATTTTCCCCACTTTCCTTATTTTCTCAAAAAAAACTTAAGGAATAGAGAAAAGAAGAAACTCGTACCTCAAGAATAAGAACCAGGTTCTTACATGGGGTAGGATTTCTCTCCTCTCCCATACTACCCTCTTTATATTTAGATGATGGGATACCCCTTTCTCTCTCATTAATTCCTCCCAAGTACATCTGTTTTTTATCCAAAATACCATGAGGGATTTCTCTCTCCTCTTTTACATCCAAGTAAATCATTTGTATTAAGCATATAAATCAAATTATGTTTGTTCGAACATGTATCTATATGGCCCATTACTATCCATTTCATGTACATATGACGAGACACCATTTTCCCTCTCATTAACCATTTTCATGAATCCTTATTTCACGCCGTTATGTTACCAAAATTACACCGCATTTTTCCAAGCCAAGATCATTGCGTAGTGAATACCATACCCATGTCTCTATCAAGGGTATTAACCATCATGAACATATACATATTGAATAGTACTTTCAGATATTTATTCCACATTACATAGTCATGGAATAATTTATGATGTTGATTGATTCCATGTTATGTGATCCATGTGGCACACTTATGCATGAAATGAAATGTTTAAGAAGGGTGCTCTCTAACATCGCTTCAATGCATTGGGTAAAGTATAGTATCATGATATGTCATGTGCAATGAGTGTTGACTCATTATTATTCAAGCGCAATAAGGGATTACTCATGATTCATGTTGAATGAGGGTTTACTAATGCTCTATGTGCACTGAGCCTTGGCTCATGATAATCCCATGTTATGTGTTGTTTCCACATTTCCATGTTATGATTATAACGATTTATCATGAATTCATGTTCTGGTTTCTCTTGTGCTCCATTGATATTCTTATTGTCCAACATCTATTGTATTCCTTAGGTTATTCCATGTTTATTCCTTTATTGGGATTTAGAGCTCACCCTTTTTTTATGTATTCCCTCAGGTTATCCCATGAAATGCTTATTATGAGGGAATTTAGTGGTCATGTATTGGAATATTTCAATACAGATGTTGTATTTTAATTTTTAAGATGTTATTTAATGATCCTAATCCCCATAGAAACTAGACCTCTTGATCTTCTATGTTTTATCAAGTGAATTTTATATAATAAATTATGTTTAAGTTTGTAATAAAACCAGGGGTGTTATATTTATAATCTTTACACCAACCATTATGATGTGAAACAATTATCCTAAAATGTTATGTTAGTAAATAGATCTTGGATAACATAAAATTAAACATATAATTTCATAGGTTAAGAAGTATATGTCATTTAAATTATCCCTTTAATGTTCATGGTTTTTTATTTATGTGTTTAATAGTTTAAAAAATATCATCCATAACATCCCCTATATTTTAGTTAATAACTTGGATTATGGGGAACTAATTCAAAAAAATGAGATGGAAAATGTAATGGCTACCCAAATGTGATGGTCAACCCAATGGGAGAATGAGACTGAAACATCATGAAAATAATTTCTCAATTAAATAATGTTAAGAAAAGAAACATGAATAAGGGGGAAAACTATATGTCCCTAAGAAAGAGAAAATTTTAATAGGGACACCTATGAAAGAAAGGCCTATGAATTTTAGAGGATATAATGATATATAAATCATGGAAAAATTGACCAAATTTATTGTAATGATCTTATCCATCCTTTAATTATATAAGAGAGAGAAGTCCATGCTCAATATTTGTCATATAGAGAGAGAATATGATTATTAGTGTAAATTGATCAAATATATGAAGAACAAGGTGGATATGAATGTAATAGATTGTAAATAATTATTGGAAGATGTTTTTTGTTATATTTTTTACTCACACTCTCTGACTGAAAATGGATATGGGCATACTTAGCCACAAGAAAAGGGAGATGAATCCATCAAGGGTGTATAATGAGAACATCACAAGACATGCATGATCTGTCTCTATCTTTTTCATCTCTGCCAAGAGTAAATTTGACCACTTATTTAGTGGGATAATGTTGATTCTACAAAAAAATTGGCGATTCAAGACATTCACATCTTTGAACAAATTATCTAATGTTCCCTCAAAGTCGAAATAGATATAGGAGAATCATAATAGTATCTAGAGTCTTGAGATAGGGAGAAGAGTATGGATTTTAATTATAGTGGCATGATGTAAAAATATAATGGGGTTAAGAAAGCCCAACATACCACTTTTCAAAAGTAAGGGAAGAGGAATCCCATGATTTTCTGAAGCGGACAAGGAAATGATATATATGTGGGAAGAAATGACACCTCGATAGATAATAGTGTCAGGAATAACCAACTAATGTGATTGAAGAGAGTAATTCTTCAATAAACCACAATCCCATTTCCCATTGTTTCAACTAGAAGGAATTTGTACACTATTTGAATAAATTATCTAATCTAAGGGTTGTTGAAAAAAACTGACAACAACAACCTCTAATTCTAAGAGATCAAGGGAGATCTTATTCCATCACAAATTCTGAGATGGATCCCCAAAAAAATGTAGTGACACATATAATAATTATTCATTCAATAATATTTAACTTACTATTTTATTCCAGTTATAAATTTTTTTCATATCACACATGTTTAGTAGAATAGTTCAATTACTACATCAAAACATTGAAGTGGAGATATATGTGAAAATGAAAAATAAGGAAATTATTGTATCCAATTGTATAACTTCTCCCCCATCCACATAGTTGGGATAAAATTCCAAGTGATATCTGTTATACTCCACCTAGAGTAATTCTATTCAATTTTGGGTATCGAATAGATTTACTTATATAGAGACAACCTAAATTTCTAAGAGAAGGAAATCACCCCCCATATCCAAAATAAACCTTAGATTCTATAAAAGTGTAATGAGGAGGGTGAATCATATTTGGTATCATAATATCATGAATGGATATTACATTACTATGATAAATTAAATCTTTCTTAAATTATTTATAATAAGGAAATGATCATCCTTGATGAGATGACCATTATAAGTGAATATGTTGATATTTTTCTTGATGAATTTATTGGTCTTCCTCCAAGTCATGAGGCTCAGTTCTTAATCATTTCCATGAAAAAATAATTTTTAATATTCATGAATACATATATAATGTCCACTATTGAACTCTATGAGATAAATAAGAAACTACAAGAGAATCTAGATAAAGGGTTACTATAACCAAGTTCTTCAAAGTGGGGGGAGATGGTTCCTTTCTTTAAGAATAAGGATTTGTTAATGATCCTCTGCATTGATTATCAAGAGATAAAAAAGACCTTGATAGTGAAAAAGTATCATCTTTTATAGATTTATGACATGTTTGATCAGCTATATAGAGACAAAAAAATTCCCATGTTTGGCCTTCAATCCAGATATTATCAAATAATGGTGAAGAAGGAGCATACCCCCAAGAATTCTTTTCATAAAAGGTATGAGAAAAATGTGTTCATTGTGATTCCATTTGAACTCACTAATACATTATAAATCTTCATGTAAATTATGAATAAGTTATTTTCATATAACCACATCATGATAGTTGTAGCTATTATAGAAGACATTACTATCTACTCACAAAGTAAGGAGGAAGATGAGGGGTATTTCAATGTTCTATTGAAGTCTCTATGAAATGAAAAGTTAAATGAAAAGTATATTTAATGTGATTTCTAGATGGAGATTTTAAAATTCCCAGGACACTTTATCACTAGAAAAATGATATCTATCCTCCAATAAAAATAGATGCAGTTGAAGGATTTCCCAAAACCATATTTGTTATAGAGATATGTTTTTTCATCAATTTGATTATTATTATCATCAATTTGTAAGAAACATATCATTGTTTTCAATTCCACTAACTATTTTAAATTAAAAGTGGGTGAAAGTTGTTAGGAATGATGAATGAAAGGAAATATTTTAAGAGAGGCCACGTTTTTCACTTGTATTCAGATTACTAACCAAAAATAAATGTTTTATGATCAGTTGTAATATATATATACGATCTTGGGTTTTTTAGTCATGAAATATGAAAAAATATGATGGCTTATACCTCACACTAATTAAATATCATTGATAAAAACTACCCAAAACATTATCAAGAATCAGATTTGGTGACATTTGCATTGAAAATTGGGTGAAATTCTATAAAAGTGTAAAATTATTACCTATATATGTATTGTAAAACCATAATGTATATATAAACTCAAAATGATCTGGTTATGTGCCAATGTGTGGTTAATGATATCAAGGATTTTGATTTTTTATTCCATTTCCATCCTAAGAAAGAAAATGATGTGGTAAGTTGTCTTAGTAGAACAGATCATTTATCCCCATCCATGATGAGAATTTAAAGCCATATAATCTTTTTGGACTTATAGAGGACATACATGGGAACAATAAAATGATATTAATCCAACTATTCTCAAATAACTTCACAATCGTATATTCTTGATAGGATCAAGGAGGCCTAGAAAGATGATGAGGTTAAATAGAAAAAGATAAGAAATATTCTGAAGTTCAAAATTTCAAATGATGGACATATCAGTTTTTGAATATTAATATTTTACCCATGAAAACCAGAGTAGAATAGGGAATTTATGGATGGTTTTTATATCTCAATATTCTCAATTAATAAATGAATCCATAAGATGTATAAATATCCCCTGAAAATCATCAAGTGGAATAACTTGAAAAAGGGGATTGAATAATTTGTATCTCAATGATTGGTATACCAAAAATAAAAGGATTAATAATAACAGTGTTAGGGTATGATTAAACTATTACCCATAATAATGTTGAAATGGGAAAAATAACCATTGATCTAGTCACAAGACTCCTCAGAATATCTAAAGGAAATAATTCCATCTTGGTGATAGTTTATCACCTTATAAATTCAGCACATCTCATTACTATAATGCAATATTTTTCCCTCAAAAACCTCACCAAAATATACATAAGCGAATTGGTAAGACTGGATGGACTTCCACTCTCCATTGTATTTGATTGAGATATGTGTTTTACCTTGAGGTTATGAAGAATGTTTCCCTATGAACCGACTATAGAGATGAGATTCAATACAGATAATCACCATTTGAAGGATTGTCAATTTAAGAGAACTATTAAAACTCTAGAGGATATACTAAGATCATTTTTAAAGGATTTACAAGGATGTTCAGACAAAAACTTTACCCTAGTAGAGTGATCAATTCACAAAATACTCCATTATAGAATTTAAATGTCACCATATGAGGCTCTATATAGAAATAGGTGTTGGATTCCATGATGCGTTGATGAAGTTGGAGAGCATAAGATGATGTGACCTAATTATCTATAAGAGATGATTGGGAAGGTTTAAACCAGTGCGCATCAAATTAAATCTATATAAATTCACTTGAAAATATATGATTAAAATATTCAACATGATCTATAGATTATGGTCAAAGATAAATTGTCCCTACATATATCATCATGGAAGAAATTCATGGTGTTTTGTAAGAACATAAAGCATATTCCAAAATACATCAACCACGTTAATATCCATGATTTAATTAGACCTATGGACTATTGACTAGTACTCCCACCAAACATATATAATTTTCATGATTTTTTCTATTTTCTGACATGAGTAAGTATATACCTGAACTTTGACACGTATTGAATCAATAGGTGGTACAATTGGATAATGATATTTCTTTTTAGGTTTAGTTTGTGGAGATAACTTATCGTAGAAAAAATGTTATATGAAACAAGAGAACCTTCATGATAAATTTGTTATTGTGTAATAAGAATATTGGGTGAGAAACTTGGGAAGCAGAAGAGATGATAAAATAGATATACCCTCATATATTATAGTGTAAGAAATATAATTTAGATGGTGATTTTTCAGAAGGGGTGAGTACATAATGAACTGAATTTTTTTCATTGAAATTCCCCTTTTAAATGAATAAATTCCTTAATGAAGTTATAGAAAACACATCAAATAATTTGGTTATTTTAGACAATTAAAAGTTTTATCCTTTCAATTTTAAATGATCATTTATAACTATAAACATTTATAATATATACGTTTTTAGTGACTATTAATATTAGTAAATTAATGGTTGTAATAATTTCTGACTCATATAGACGGAAGAACCAATGGCCTCAACTAGTTTAACCACACCTTATTAAGCCCATTTATCAAATATTATGAGGGATATTGAATCACTGTGAATTTATTTGACCAATCCAAATATTATATTTGACAATTAAGGAAAAAGTGAAACCATTTACAAGATATGTTCATGATTATTGAGGTCACGGACCAAGCCATGTTTACCGAACCAACCCCAGAAATTATAATCATTTCACACCTTAACCATAAAGAAAATGTTGGTGTAATAAGGGGTGATACATTTGGAAACTAGTAGTATTAATTTTTATTTTTTTAATTTTAAGAAAATATTTATTATATTTATCACTTTTTTATTACATTATCAATGAGTATATAATTAGTTTGATAAAAATTAGAAGCTGAAACGAATAAATAAAAATTTCATTTTTTTGGAAATATATAGTTTTAACTAATAAACTCTTTTAATAAATTGATTAATATTTAAAATAAATAATATTTTCAAAAAATTAGATAATAAATATTTAAATATAGAAAATAATATACTATAATAAATTGGAATGTAACTTTTATAATGGATAGAATGTGGTTAATATCATAAAAACTATTATTTTCAAATAAATATTTTTTAATATAATATTAAAAATTCTTATGTCAATAGAATTATTTTTCATAAAATAAATAATATTTTTTAAAACATCATTTCAAAAATAAATAATGTTGAAATTTTCATAGTTTTAGAGATAGTACAATTTTAGGGAAAAAAATAAATACAATATAAATATACTATCTATATTATGAATTCATAATGGCCCAAAAGTGATGTAATAAATTACATAAAAGGAATCCCAAAATGAAAATATATTAACAATTTAAAATAATTTATTTTTTGAGTTATGTTATTAATTTTATGAACCCTTATTGAATAATAAAAAACTAATATTATATTTTATGTTTTTATAATAATTATTATTTATAAACATGACTGACTTCAACATTACAAAGGTAATTATTTAAATGTGTTAGGTTAATAGACTTATTCTGTTTTGAAAAGAACTATTCTTTGGAATGAACCAATGGAAAAAACTATGGTATGGTCGGCATTTTTTATTACATTATTAAATAGATTCCAAAACTAATGTTTAGAAATTTATAAAAAATTACCCACTCTTTTGTTATTAAATCCTACCAAGCCTCTCATTCCCCTTCTCTCAAAACCATTGGATAATTAAGCAACATATTTATTTACATCTCTATATAACTCTAACGGGGATCCTATGATATTAAGATTCTCACAACAATCTTTCACAAGTGCCCTCTAAAGGTAAGGGATTGTCTCCCTCAGATCCCTATCAAAGAAAATTCTCTATATTATGCATTTTGATTTCAAATTGTTCACTTTGGAATATTTTTTTACACATCCCTATTGTTTCCATTATTATTTCCCTGTGATGATATATCCATTTTACTCTCAGTAAACCATTCCTTTAATATTTATATAGACCATTATGATTTAGAAATTGTACTATTATTTTTTCAGGAAAAAATTTTGTATAGTGAATACCCATACCAAATTCCACTCAAGGGAATTCACCTATTTGTACATACTCTTCATTTATTTTTGAACATCGATGAATGTAAACCAAAATCCTTAATCCGGGGACTCAAAGTGATGAAATAAATCCATATTTTTATGATCTTTGTGGCACACTTATATATGGACATGATGTGAATGTGATGGGTGGGATCATAATTATATGTCCCTCTAATGTATTGGGTAATGTTTTTATCTTCGGATATACCATGTATAATGAATGAGAGGTTATGATAATCACACAATTTTATGATTAATTAGATGTTATCCATGACTTATATTTTGGATTTCATGTTTTTTATATTTATACAATATTTTTATATTTCCACAGTGATATCATATTATATAATGCTTGAAAGATCATATTTGTGATTATCATCCCTTTTATGTCACCTTGATATACCTATAAACAAATATTTATTACATTCATCATGTTATGATTTTTTTTATTTACTCACTAGGATTTATAGCTCACTACCTACCTACATACATCACCAGGTTATCTCGTGCAGGTTTAGGAGATCCATGGAATATAAGCGCAATCTTGGGAGTTTTTAAATAATGTCCCTGCATTATTGTTTAATTTTATTGTACTTATTTTTCTAATTTCATAATAACCAGGCCTTATGATATTTTGTGATTGTATTATTTGTATATTTATATAATAAAAATGAATTAATATGTACTAAATATATATGATGTAACAGACTACCACACAAAAGAAGATTATACAGTAGTATTTTTTGAGAATATGTGCTTATAAATCATGTAAATAAATAGGTATATCAATAAATAATGTTGAATGAATATTCCATATAGGTTATTAATTTTTTATTAATCATAAAAAAACAATTTTGGATTTAATTAACATAGTTTATTCAACAATATATAATCAGTTCATTTGGACAAAGCATTTACAGAAGTAGAGAAGACAACATGAAGAGATGTAATGATTGAACATGAGATAGATCTTGTGAAGTAGAAAAGAATAATTTAAATAATAAAATGGTCATGTGTAACAATTTACTCAAATATCATGAACCATTAATTACATCATGCATGAATTATGTTCATTTGAATAAATTTAATTGTGGAAGATAAGTACTTGATTTGAAATATTATAAAACAAGTTTCAATCAGTTTGTGCATAATAATTATTCTATAAACATAATTTTAAAATTGAAGTGTTATTTTGTTTCATAAAAATTTATCACATCAATAATAATAGAAACAAAGTGATATAATTACAAATATTTATATTTTGTATCAAGGATTTCTAATATTACTAGTCTATTGAATATTGAAATTATTATGACTGAATAAAAAATAATAAGAAGCATCCTATTTTATTTCATTATATCTCATACATCCCATTGATTTATGTTTTTTATGAAACCCTTTTTATTTATATAATTAGAGGATACTGATCAAAATAAATGATTTCTATTAAAAAAATACCTATTATGCATTACTGATCACTTTATATGGACATGTCGATATCCAATAATCTTATGCTTTATATTTTAAGCTTACATTTCACCTAGACAATCTAGTAGAAAGGGTTCAATTCTATACCTTTACATGTTACATTCATGATAATAAAATAAAATCTATGTGTGATTGGGATAATAACAACTGTATACCTAGAAAATATTAATCCACATTGGTGGAGAACCTCAATAATAAATCTCGGTCTTCCATGTAATTTTTATTCTTGTAATCATGATTTCTAATTATTCATGAAGAACACAATATAATCATTCATTAAATAAGTTATATAGGTATAAAAAGGTGTTTTTTAAGTGATACAGAGTAATATCACACTAATTAACCCCCTCAGAGTGTGTTAATCCCAAAGTGATCCTAATAATTTGTATTACGAGGACAAGTCACACCTATCATTGGATTCATGGATTTGAAGATTATTGAGGAAATTATTTATCTTCGCCATTCAGAATAGAG
The DNA here is from genome assembly GCA_963277665.1 of Viscum album. Classification (NCBI taxonomy): domain Eukaryota; kingdom Viridiplantae; phylum Streptophyta; class Magnoliopsida; order Santalales; family Viscaceae; genus Viscum; species Viscum album. Next base: position 1,287,211,350 of record OY728140.1, read on the forward strand.
TGAAATATAGGATTATTTGTATATATAGAAGATCAAAACTCATTCTCAGCCAATCCGTTGAAGAATAGAAATAATAAATAATTGATAAAGATGAAGAAAACACCCCACTTGTGAAAAAAGGATGATGAATTTTTTTCGTAATTCATTTTCTAAGAAAAATAATTTATGCATGGGGGTTAATGATCATGTATTTATTATACTAAAATTAATATTGGAAACATTTATATCTTAGATGCTGATGAAGAGGTACTAGATATGTATTCCCAAAATTTTGCATCAAATTTTTTAAGAATAATAATTGAAGATAACTCATTAGGAAATAATGATTAAACATATTTTAGAAATACCAAGAAAGAAAAGATAACTTACCATGAAGAGTAATCTAATAAGAGATAAAGTTCATTGAAACAATGGGTGATGACATGTGTATATCTCAGGAGACAATATATTCAAAAAAGTGAAAAAATCAAGGATATTGAAGAATCATGTTCTAGTGTTAGGATGTATTTGTTTGATACAATCCATAATAATTATACAACCATTGAGAGTCTTTAATAGATGTTCTATTCATTATAAAAAAATAACTTCATTGATGTCAAGAATTCTCAAAGAAAATATGATAAGGGAACATGACACATTCTTATAAAAGAAAAATAAAATACATGTTAATGAAATTGAATATATAAATAAATAATTTAAAGGTAAATTAAAGTTTATAGGGGATGAGAAATTCATCTAAAATATTAAATAATTTGATATGGATTCCAGATTAATGAATTCCACATATACTCGAGCTATTTCTTCATAAAAATATGAAATAAGAGTGGACACAATAAGAGCTACTTCCACAAAAACTTATAAAGAGGATTTTTATCCTAACGTAACTTTACCTGTATATAATAACATGGTGAAAAAAATTCAATGTTCAATCTCAATTAGTTTCAATGAATAAGGTTCAATCTATATATTATAATAATGTTTGTTATAATTCTATTTTTGTGTGTAGGGTTGGATAAAATTCAAAACCTTTTAAAAAGTGGATAAAGAAAGGTGAATAATTGATTACCAATATATGTATATTAAATAAACATAATATTAGAAATAAATATTCCCTTAAATAATATTATATGAATAATGAAAATTAATAGAAATAAAAATCATTTTGATTTCCCATGAAGCATCGTTAATTCCCTATGGGGATAACCAAAATTAAAAAAATATTAAACATAGAAAAGTGTGATTAAATAAAAGAGATGGACTAAAAAGAAAGTCATGGCTAAACCCTTGAGGTAGAGAAATTATTTTATTATATTTTTAAAATAAAAATATAAATTGATTTTAATGAAGGGGTAGGATGAAATTTTTATTTTGAAATTGTTTTAAAATATGTAGGATTGAAATAATGAATGAGGTTTCAGTTTTTTAAATATTTCAATTAAGGTTTTATGGTGATTTTTAGTTTTAGGGTTTGAGTGAAAATGTATTTATAAATTAAAATTATTGTTTATGGATGGTGTTGGAGTCAGGATAATAAATAATTTATGGTCAGAGTATCCCCCCTTAGTATAAAAATACAATATTTTCCATTGTTGGATAATTTATTGTTTAAAAGAATTAATATTATCCCAATTCCATATTTAAACCTAATACCCCAAGATTACCCAATGATCATGGTATATTATAATTAAACTAGTTTTTCAATTAAATATTTGACCTTCTTGATGTTTTCACAATTTTCTTGAGAAAATAAAATTAAAGAGTTTTGAACATTAGATTAATTAATTATAGAGACCCAATGTGAATAAGATAAACAAAATACAATCCAAAATAACCTTAAACTTTTGGATACATTTACCTAGCACAAGGTGGGAAATATCCCCTCATTTTAATAATATTGGATTTAGAGGGAATGAATAAGGAAATATACATGAATGAATGTGGAGAAAAGAATGGTGGGGGAACCATCATGACATTGGTACACACCCCAAGATTTGGTCTCTGGATAAATCATTAGTAGTAGCCGCTTGAGACTCTATTTATAGATCATCATGGGTTCTAAAGAAGGATTTATTTTTACCTAAATCAAGAGTTAAATGTGTACAAAAAAGGTTTCATATGTCAATTTTAGTGTTACATGTCTCTCTAGATTATAATTGACACCCTCTATTGAAAATTCCATTGAAATGGATTAGATATGGGAATTTCGAGGATGTTTATGGTGTCTAAGTTAGATATAAATTATAAACATCATGATCCACATATTCAATATTTGAAATACACTTCCTGAATCACTTATTCCATAAAATGGAATTTATGACACATGTTACTCTCACACAACCTTATGTAAGGATTCTAAACAAGATATAAAACTATATTCTCTATTCATTTCCTTGATGGAATTTCATCGTAAACTTGAATTCCTATTATGAATATTAATTTTTCTAGATTCTTCTATATAATTATAGATTTAATTTTATATAACCACACTACAACACTCCATGTCACATCAAAAAGTGTCTTTAGCCTACTAAATTCATATATATTTTGTTACATCCTACAAAAAATCACAAAAAAATCAAATAGCTCAAAAATTGGAATGAATATAAATTAAATTTATGAGATACATGCCTAAAAATATCATGAAATACATGCACGAAATATTTTTATCAAATCCCACAACATGTGAATTCATACGTTTCCTCAAGGATGGAAAGTTGATATACTAAAATAGATGAAAACCTTATTATGATGTAAATTAAATAACAATGAAATTAGTTGTTAAAATAGAAAATTTAAAACATTGATTATTAAATTTTACAATTAAAAAACCTCTCATTTTTGAAAGAAAAAAAATCAACAATATATTTTTAATTTCTTATTTTGAAACATCCATACAGTTTTATTCAACAATTAATTTTTTTCAATATATTATTAATATACATTCAATTATTAATTTTCCTAATATTTACTTTTTCCACTCATCTTCCTGGTAAGAATTTTAAGTGAAATTAATCTCATTCCTCAAAACAATTAACTTTCTATAGTATTATAATGTATCTTTCACCTCCACCATATAAAAAATAAAGATTAACGTTAATCATGAGGAATTTATATAAAGGTTTAAATTTATATATAGCTTATGGTGAGGTGGGTAATGGTGTGAAAATAAATCATAAAAAATAATATTTAATATAATGAAAATTTCATAATATATAAAAGAAATATCAATTAAAATATCCCTTTATAGATATCATCTCCCTCTTCTCCCCAAAATTCTCAGTGTGGGATCATGATTTAGGTAAGAATAATGAATGAATCATCCTCTCTTGTTATTTTATTATCTTTTTTATTTTTATTTTCATAATGTTTTTATTATATAGAATCAAACATTCATCACTTATCCATGTACAATAAAGATCATCATATTGGAAATGGTGAATTTTGAATCTCTAAAGAGACAACACAATTTTTTTATTTTTTAGTAGTATTAGTGAAAAATAAAGAATAAAGAATTATTCATAAACAGTAACCAAATTACATAAAACCCACAATAAAATCTCTATGTTTTAGTGATCTCCAAAAATAATGGATATCTTACCCTTGGCACATACTTTATAAAATATCATGCAATATAACTTGATTAGATTATGAATTTATTAAATCGAATTTCAATATGGCTCATTTCTAAAAAAGGTAATTAATTTCCTACATGGGCTTGAAAAGGATTAATGTAAGATGGTTAAAAGGGAAAATGTCTAAAAAAATGATGCCTCAGTCATATTGAATGTCACTATTTTCAATTATAGCTTTTATAAGATGACAATAATGTTTGAGAAGAGAACATGATTGCGTCTATCATAAAATATATGATATATGGAGGGAAAAATTTCAGGGTCAAATGATGTAATTTTACTGTGATGAATTATTGGTAAAAACACTCATGGAAATTTATATTAATAATTAAATAAATTAAAAAAATATTATAAATTCAATGTAGGATAAATCTAAACAACGCCATTTACAAAAACTGGTATTATCCTCTAAATCATGATTTTCTAAATCCAAAATTACATGTTTATCTATACTAATGTTTTCCAATATTATTTCCATTTAAATTAATTCGAAAATAAATTTAAAACATGGAATGAAATTATTCTATATATTCTATGTCTCCTTGTTAAATTGATTAAAGAAAAAAATCATGGAATACATTATATTAGTAGTTCAAAATCAGAAAAAAATGGCAAGAATATATTTGAAAAATATATAATTGAAAAACTCCCCCTTTAATTGATTATTTTATTTTTTATGTATAGGTTCTTCCTGCATGAGATTCACAATGTGTATCATGTCATTTGATTATTATCATGCTTCCTATTAGTGTCTTGATGGTCTTGAAAAATGAAAACACACAAGGGAATGTTAATGACATTTTCAATGAAATTTTTAATATTTGTGTGATAGTGTATGCACTTAAAAATTAATAAAGAAAATATCTAAAAACTCAAGTTACCTCCTAGATGATATTTTCTTAACATCATTATCCTGACCTTACCTATTTCAGCTTCATCTCACATGATAATTTATTGAAAATATTTTAACAGGCTAGGGTCTATAAATAACCTCATATGTCACATCTCTATGTAGGTTAGTCCTTGTCCATCCCATTTAAACAACATAAATCTTATATCTCATGAAAAAACTACCATTTCCCTCTTGGATGATTATAAGCCTAGAGATACTAGACCATGTCCATCTTGAAAAAGACTAGGGGTTGGTGAACAATTCCTTATAGGAATATAACCACCATATAGGACTTATCATTTGGTACCTGTATTCACACACACAGACCCATCTCTATGAAATAGAGTAGATATAATAATATGATTTCTAAAAAAATCCATTCATACATCTATCCCATAATTAGGTTATGAAAAGTGTTATAAAAGCATGAAAGTGATACATGTTAGCCCACCAGAATATAATAAAAGAATCCAAATATCTTAGTTTGAGGGGATTGTCATATATGAAATAATTGGTACCCACCTGATTCTATTTAGCTCATTATTCTCCTCCTACTCTAGGTCCTCCAAGAATAACATCAAAAGCCATGTCATCTGCATATCACTTGACATCCATGGTAGATCCCAAGTCAGTGTGAGTATACCAATACATAGTAGGAACCCCAAAAACACAAAATAAATGGGACTAACTAGAATGAAACAATATAGTAGACCTATAGTTATAGGGTATATAAACCCCAGAGAGAGGGAACATGAATCTCCATCTCTACATCTCGACTATACATGACTAGTTAGCTCATCAAATCCTCATATTTCAGTTATTATATAATATATAACCGCAAGGACTCCCGAAATAACCTATATATCGATATAACTGAATCCATGTATTAGGTTATAAACTATACAGCCCACGATATGATTCCACTCGAGTATCAAAGGTATAACTCATCTACTAGAACTCACTACACAAGCCTTGAAGTCCCTAATGGAACTCATATGAGATATATCACTCATCAGGTATCACTATATTTATGGGATATACCAATCGTTCTTGATTTCATTCATCTGATAGAATATGAAAATCAGGTCTCACCATGGATAATGTTCAGTTGGAACCTATGATATTGAAATAATTATATATGGTATCTCACTCATCTCGAATGGGGGATTCCAAGAAGACTAATAGATCCCATAATATCTCAACTCACAGAGAGGGTATAACTAACTAGACCCTTGGTTGACACCAAAAACTCAATATATAATTTAGAGATCATAATTCATATATTTTGGATCAGACCTAGGACTAATAGGGGATGCCACAAACCCTATCTAGAACTACCCGCCTGTTAGGCGATCATAAAAATGATGATATCATGAAACCAACTGGATCAACCCTCTTTGTAGTGAATCAACAATCCTATTTAATGTAAATGAATAAGCCATAAATATAACATAGGAAATTAAAAGAGATTATATAGGATCCCACCTCAGTCTCACGAAGCGATAACACAAACTCTAAAAAAAATAATCATATAAAGATGGTCACAATCCTATACTGAGGATGCAATGAAACAACGTACACTCAAGGTTATCGACCAAGGGAACAAAACCAATGGAGACTGGATAAGAATCAATGAATGAATCACACCACTGATATCACATCACATCATATCTGTAATGGTAAACCAAGTCCACCATCACATACTACACAAAAAATTATTTAGGATTGGATACTCGTGATCCCTCATCCGAGTCATGAAGATGGAGATTCATAAGGGAGAAGTCTTTGAGGGGAGTACACACCATGTACCCACATTACACATTGTGTCTCTTGAGTCCATACACTATCCATTCCCCCACACAGTACTTGGTGTGTATAAGGGACATGGATGACATTTACATCCACTTACATAGTATGTAACCTCACATGACTAGAAGGAGTTTTTATCTCCCACACATGTCATAGCATTCCATGTCTCCCTTTACAACATGTACCTCTTATCCCAGATGAAGACCATGTCCTTGTCCATGCACATGTAAAGGATCATTTTCTCATGTACCATGACCCATTACCATTACCTATTAATGTATTCTTGACTATGTACACTTGGTGTCTCGCCATGTACTTCCACATGTCAATGCCTCTTTACATAGAACGCTTTCCTATGTCCCCAACCACACGGCCCAACATCACTGCATGGTGTGTACCCCGAATACATGGTGTGTAGTTCCCAAAATATAATCTTCTAAAAAAATAAAGAACAAACATGTTCTTCTACACTACAAAGCATGTGATTGGGATTTTGGAAGGTGAATTCCCTATGTGCCTCCTAAGACCCCTGATTTTCACCCAAAACCCACAGGTCTAACCCTAGAGGATCCCTAACAGCCATAATAGTTATCTAAATGCATGAAAAATTGAATTCACATGTATTGGGATGTAAATATCATAATAAACCAACATCATGGTGAAATAATGAAGCTATAGGTCATGATCTACACCCCAAATTCGTGAATCATGATAGGGGAACAATCATCATTATAAACAAAGATCAATAGTTCCTCCTCTCTTACTCAGTTTATATTTCATGGAATAGAGGGAAAAAACCTATCCCTTAGACATGTGTGAATGCACTAGGGTTATTAGGTTTATTAATTAAATGCCATTTTATTAAAAATCCTATATCATTTATGTAACACCCTGAGATTTTGTGAACTGGTTTTTTTGAATTAATTTATTCTTGTTGATATTTTTCATTTCACGCAACATTTAAAATAGTTTTTTATATGAAAAAATTATGTATGTATTTAATTATATGAAACAACAAGTTATTTTAATCTATATGTAACATAATTTTTAATTTTCTCTACATGAAACATAGGAATTAATATACCTTACACTCAAGATTGACCTTCCTCAGTGGTTTGCATAACACTCAAGACATAGTGATACCAAACAATAATATATTATTAAAAATATTATATAATATAATAAGATACAACTGGATATTAAGTTGATGGTTATGAAAAGGATTAACTAACTTATAATAACACATGGCTAAATTCAGTAGTTACAAATGAATTTGAAATTAATATAAGAACCAATTGAATATAAAGGGAATGTTTATATAGAAAACTATTTTTTATGATCACAAAGCTATTTTATCTTAATAAATTAAATTATTTACAATAGGAAAGTGATATTAATATTTATATATATATATATTGTTCAATAGATTATTTTTTATATTCATCCAATAGATTTAATAAACATAAGATAGGAACAAACCCAATTTCACACATAGAAACCTATATTTTTATTAAGGCACTTTTAATTCCTTTTAATGAGGAACCTGTTTTAAATACAATTTTTCGAAATTTTATAAATATTATATTTAAAAATAAATTAAATATTAATAAAACCATAAAAAATATCATAGGGTGAATTTTTGGAATTTTTCTATGAAGTTTCATTTTTTAATGAAGAGTTATAAAATATGGAATTTTAGTTCAAAACTAATTATTCATCTAATTTATTTGTATTATTAAATTAAATTTTAAAATAATTTTAAATTTTAAATAGATTTTTTTTATAAATTAAACAAATTTTGGTCATGGGACTCAATTTCACTTTTAAATTGAATATAAACTAATAGAAAACATTTTGAGGTTTGTTTCATAAATACCTATAGAGTCGTCCCGACATCCAGATTAAATTTAAATTAATTTCTAAAACTTCTTTAATTGGAATTTTGAAAAATGGATGCCATGTCATAAATAAGAATAATTTATAATGTCTAATATGATTAACTTAGTTTTTGAGAAAAATATATCAGCGAATGTAATTAAAATTAATTACAACGATTAAGGTAAAATAAAGTTTAACAAGGAAATAAACCATAACCTGAATGTCCCAAATGACCTATACACTTGTTGAAGAGATATTTCATGGAAATATTTTGACCCTATAATTCCTTATCTCGAATGTTTTATATTGTGGGAGCCACTTTCCATAGAAAATTCGTGGTTGGAATTCGCCTTCCAAAAATCTACAAGATTGCCACTCCTCCATGACAATAATAGGATTCCTATCCTCCCACTTGTTCACACCTATCAAGAAACATTAGATCAAAAAATATCTACCCAAATAGATCATAAAAATTCCTACCATAATCCTAGAATCATCCCATTGTGATGAAATCAATCCAAATAATCCATTTAGTTCAAACCAAATGGAGTCACCTAAATATGAGGTAACATTCATCCTCAATTTGTTTCATGATATTTCATATCTCTACCCCTAAAATATTCTTATTACATTATTTTATAACAAAAAAATAATCCTTAATATACAATTATTTTTTGATGAAAATATTTCAACCTAAAAATTTACACACTTCCATCTAATGGGAAACAAACACGTTGTTTACGTGTATGGAGAACTACCGGCTCACGAAACAATGATTGTTCATTTTTCCTTTAATAACTCTCATGGAGGAAATTTTGAGGGAAAATATATTTATATATGATATATATTATATTTATTATTTATTTATGCATCTGTAATTCTTTTAAAGCACATGTGTTTATAATTTTTTTGGGTGTAAATACGATAATTTCGTTTGAGGAAGTGCAGACTACCACCCCTCAAAGTGATGTGATTATTTCACACACATAATGGAATGTATTAAGTATTTATTTAGTGAAACTATATGATATATATTACATAATAATACTATTTGTATTATATTAAATACCTATATACATATATTGCATTCTCTTTCTTTCAATACAGTAATAAAATTGAAACAATGTTCATGCGTACGTACGACCTACCATCTCTATGAACGGTGTATTCCATTTCATACATCAATATTATATATATAATTATAAAATGGATATAATGACTATAAATTATATTAATATCATGGTTAATATTCTTGAAATCATTATATAAGTGTAAGGACTAAGGACATAACAAATTGAGACAAATGTGAAAAACAAAGAGAATATTACCTGAAGCGTAACCTTAACATGAAATTGTTAACAAGAATGTAATATAAAATCATAATAAAACCATATATAGTATTGGATATAAGAATATAATTCTGTGATATATTTATAATAAACATATATTTATTATACATGTGGTTTGAATGAGCATAATGAGAGTCAACACACCAGGTAAGACAATGTCATCTCACTTTTTATGTCTATGAGTATATGCTTTATTCACTACCAATTCCTTTTGTGTGGTGTGTATACTGAAAGTGGATGAATTAAATGATTATTATAATTAAATTTATGAATATTTAAATATATAGTTTATGATATTTATTTCATCAGGTTTATGTTTCAAATGATTCCAAATTGATAAAGCAAATTTATCTCAATTTTCATTCTTTAAGACACATACCATGTTATTCAACTGTACTTTTATATGAGTTTTATATACGTAATTTTAAATTTTAATTTTTAAATATAATTATTTTCATGATATTTTAGGATTTATTTACTTTCATTCTCTTATATTGAGTATAAATTAACGTTACCAAGTGGTAAGAATCCATTGAGATAATTTCATCGTTTATTGAGATTGTTTAGGATTATGTTTCCAAGGATGATATATTACGATACATATCTAAATATAATTCAAAAAATTTATCCTCCAATGTATATTCATGATATATTCATCAATTGGTACTTTTTTCCACTCTTTTATACATACAATGATTAAGAATGTGTTTTTAGGAAAGTAATACTTTACCTCTCTCTTCAGATAGAAATCTATTTTCCTTCACAATACTATTTTCTAAAATGGTTTCCTAAAATAAACTAATATTATCGTATGATATTTAAAATACATTTTTACCCATGTTTTAACTTTTCAAACAAAACATTTCTTAAAATTTAATTTTCTTTTCATTTTTTGGTCGAGTAACTTTTCTAATATTTTACTTTGCAAAAGGAATGTTTGACATGTATAGATTTTCACACCATCATGAACATCTTTTACATGATGCATAATTTAAAAGATTAAAAAAAATTTAAATAAAATTTATTTCTAATATTCTATAAATTATTTATTTTAACTTTCTTTTCAATGAAAATGTGTTTCAGAAAAGTTTTATTGTTTGAAATAATTTTCATATATTCTTTAATAAGTTTTCAATGTATTTTCGAGGAATTGGTTTTCAAAAAATTTAAAGGCTTATTTATAGGTTTTCAATATATTCTTGATTAAATGGTTTTAAAAACTATTTCATGATTTATTTATATGTTATCAAAGTGTTTTCAAAAAAAAAAGTTTTTAAAAAGTTTTGTATATTATTTTGTACGATTTATAAGAAAAAGGATTTTCAAAATGATTTCAAGCATTATTTATATTTTTTCAATTTCTTTTCAAAGAAGATTGTTTCTAATGTTTTGATGTTTTACAAATATTTTCAAAAGAACAAATGATATTTTACTCAAGAATTGTTTTCAAAATATCTTTCCAAATTATTTTCTATCTAAAATACATACATTGATGTTACTAATTCCATTATATGTAATGATTGAATTTTTCTATTCATATTCATTCTTTAATGATTTATGTTTTGATAGAATGATTCTTATAACACCCATTTCTCTTCCACATGTTATATTCTTTTCAAACATTCTTTCTTTCATGGGTAATTATAGTATGAAATGAGTGTGAAACCAATATATTTTCCATATATTATGATATGGTTAAATGATTATGATACCCATTTCATTTTATAGGTTATGATATTATCTTTTTTTTATGGGACATGATATTATGAATGTTTTATTATCTTGTGGTACACATATGTGTGAGTTTAATTATGTGATAGGTGGGACATATATCCCCTCCAATTCACTGGGAAATGATGGTTGACTCATGGGTATAAATGTTATTCATAAAACTTATTACATGTTCAAAATTTTATGCATGTACATGGTTTCATGTACATATGTTTTTATGTGAAAATGATTACATGTTCACAATGTTATGAGTAAACATTATTATGTGTTCATAATGTTATACATGAACCTGATTACATGTTTATAATGTATTACATGAACCTAGTTATATGTCCATAAGTTTATCTTTGAACCTCATATATGTTCACAATGTTATCAATGAACCTTATTACATGTCCATAATGTTATTTGTGATCTCAATTACATGTTCACAATGTTATTAATATACTTGGATGTATGTCCATAAGTTTATGTGTGAACTTGATTACATTTTCACAATTTTTTGCATTTACCCGATTTCATGTACCCAACATTATTCGTGGACCTGGTTGCAAGTCCATAAGTTTATGCAAGGGCCTAACTTCATGTCCTTAACATAATGAGTGGACCTTTTTCTACTTATAAATGTTCACAAAGTTATATACAAGTGTGTATTCCATAATTCCATTTCTAATTTATATTTTATGATTTCGTGTCTTATGATGTTGATTATATTATGATTCATGTCTTATGAACTGTTAATATTTATTCCATTATTCATGTTATGATCTTCAATATGCAGGATATGATCATTTAATGATAAAATAATGTTTTAATTCCCTCATGTTCATGTTATTCCTATACATTTCCTTTTTTAAAATTATTGAACATTTTATCTCTCCCATTTCTTATGTTTCCCTTCCCTATGTTATGAAGAATTGATTCTATGTATAATTAATAAGGGGAAAGATTTGTGGTGGAAATGTTGAAGATATTTCTATGATTTAAATGATTTTTAACTAAAATTTCCCTAAGGACATCTATTTTATTTATTTTTTAGATAATACCCATTTTAAGGGCTGAAGGGTGACCCTTACATGACCCATAACCCCAAGCCACGAGGCCCATACATGACTCAATACATGACCTTAAAGGCCTAAGAGCTAACACACCTAAAACAACCCCTCCCCAACATCTGCATCTTGAAAGTGCCTTACTCCCCACCTCACATGGCTGATCAGCTATAATTTCCCTTTACAGAGATGCATGGCGCCTAATCCCAATGGTTGATTCCATACCCTCTATTTCTTCAAATCCGGTAAGCTCTTCTCTAGTGGTTGTTATTATTCATTGAATCCTCATATGGGCCTACCCTTTTGTGGTCTACCTAGGTTACTTAATGGTGTTTTCTGTGGCCTAAGAGCCCTATATCCTGAAGGCCATTAGTGACCAAAAGGCCCTATAGCCTAAAGGCACTACGACTCGATGGCCCTATGACCAGTAGGCCCACACTGGTGACCCAAATGCCCAAATCTTATGAATATTGTGAGATACACAGTACCAAATAGTACCTCATACAACACTACTATAGTAACCTGAAAATTCACCCCCACCATGATTTGATCAAGGGTCTCTTAGATACTTGGTAGGAGTCCCTACCACTCGGGTACATGCTCATTGGTAGTTAGAAGATTTTTTGGTTCCATGGTTCCAATGGAATTGAACTAGTACAATCTTTAGGTGTCTGTTTGAATTATGTTTTAAGTATTCCACAAAATTCATGTAATGTATCTGTATTTCAAGATTGATTCCTTATAGTTGGTATCATAAAAAAGGATTAGTTAACCATTTTAAAATATAAAGGGAAAACTTTAGTTATATTTATATGTATATTTCTACGGATATGTCTAGGTATGTCTCTAAGGATAAGTATAGGGATGCATTGATGTTTTGGAAAGCTTCATAAAATTTTGGAAAAGGATAGAGTGAGTGGTTTTAGAGAAATAAATCCATGTTTGGATACTACAGGTGGATGTGGATATAGCCCATATGTACCTAGGAGTGAAAAATACGAAAAGGTTCATCAAGCCACAATCAGTGTAACCTGGTACATGACAACAACCCTTACTGCACACCTAGTTTGACAGTCCCAGAGGATATGATTTGGGAATTCACAAACTCTTCATGAACCATCATGATGGATAAAAATATAAATTTTCTATTAATAACCTAGGATAGTCCAATTGTTTCATATGTTAAAGAAGGTTTCATAATTTGGACATCCTATAAGTGATTTTCATGATTAGGTGTTTTTTCATCTATTATATGTGTTTCTCACCAGGTACTCTTTGGTCTCAGTCAATGAAGAGAACTAGAAGGAACATTGTTAACATTGAATGTCTGAAATATGGAAATTATGGGAATTGTGAAAAATTATTTCCCAAGTTACAATCTCATAAAGATAATCAAGAAGGTGGTTTGAGTATTGGTTATACATATAAATATAAAGATACTGAAAATAAAAACTGAAAGGTATGTGATGTTATTCCAGTATTTTTTACATTAAAAATTAGAATCATGATTAGATTGTGGTTCAGGATACTTAAGAAATGATTCATATTTCATATTATAGGAAAGAGGAATTAAAGAATAAGTTAATGAATCTTCAGTAATGGTTTATGGATAAAATTTTATGAATGATGTATTTATGTTTTTATATTATGTTATATGAATAAAGAAATATATAATTATTTTATTTATAATTTTTCCTTAAGGATTGAAATGGTTATGTTGAAGGGTGATGAAACCTTAGAGAACTGATATTTTGATTTAGGGAAGTTAACCCTTAATATGATCATGATATTAGAAAATTTATGTTTATCGTGGATAAAGAGAAGATTTATTTGGATAAATTAAATTGGACAACACTAATTACCCTAGATTTGATTATTAATTCAATAGAATAGTGGTCTATTTCACCACAGATGTTGTTTATAATTTCTTGGATTAAAAGAATGTATCTAGTAATCATTGGAATAGGGAATCATGCATGTTTTCCAAATATATTTATGTTAATTTATTTTTTTACCATGTTTTAAGGGAATATAAGATGATGGTATTCAATTGTTTTGAATGTGAAAACCAAGAGTTATATTGTGTGGTATCAATGTTAAGATGATTTTTTAATATTCTTCATAATGTTTTTGAATTTTATATTTTACAAGGGTTATAAGGTTAATAATTTATGTAATGATTACCTTAAACATTGAATTATATTTATGAGATTAATATAATATCTCACCATATGAGGATTTATACATGTAGGCTAACCTGTGCTAGCAATTTTGCTGAGATTTTATGTTGGGTAATATGGAAAGAATTATCATTATATTTATGGATATCATGATATATTTGTTCTTTAGGAATGAAAAATTCACCATCATTCCATAGAGTAAGAGATCAAGAAGGAATTTATGAAGAAAAAAAATAAAATCATGAGATTTATATATGAAAAGGAAAACAATAATGTAAGTATATTTATTTATGTTCCTAGATTGTAATATAATTTGTTGAATATAAGAAAAGGATATTGAAAAATATTTATCCAAGCACTTTTATTTCTTCTAAATAAGATAGTCCCTTAAATCAATGATGATTTTTGGTTTTTTGATCAACCACTAACTCTAATAAATATTCTATATCACTCTCCATCAGAACATTATAGTTAGATTTTAATTCCATGTCTATTTTTTTCACATCCCACCAATGTTATCCAATGTGAAAACCTAGTTATATGTTACTTTGGGTAACCATTATATTTCATCATATAAATTTTTAATTTATGTTTTAGTATTCATTTTTTCAATGTGTGTTTATATGTAAAGAAATTTAATGTATTAATCCTTTAATAACCTAGATGAATTTATAAGGACAAATTTATTTTAAGGGGGATTGAATGTAACACCCTGAGATTTTGTGAAATATTTTTTTTTAAATTAATTTAATATTTTCGATATTTTTCAGTTCATGGAACCTTAAAAATAGTTTTTTATATAAAATAACTATGTTTGGAATGAATTATATGAAAAAATAGTTATTATGCTCTATAAACAACATAATTTTTAACATTCTCTATACAGAACATAGACGTTTGCATACATTTAGAGCAATATGGACTTCCCTCGACAGCTTCCGTAACACGTAAGATTGTGTGATAACAAAAATAACATATTATTAAAAATGTTATTTAATATAATAAGAAATAACATAGAAATTATGTTTAAATTCATGAATAAGATTAACTAACTTGTAAAAATACATGTTTGAATTCATTACTTACAAATGAATTACAAATGTATATAATAACTAATTGAATATAAATGGAATGCTTTTATAGAAAACTATTTTTTTGCTTATAATGATATTTTATCATAATAAATTTATTTAATTACAATTATTAGGAGATATTAATGTAATATATATATATATATATATATATTATATTCAATAAAATATTTTTTATATTCAAACAATATATATAAAAAACATAACATAAGGACAAATCCAATTTCTCACATAAAAACCTATAATTTTATTAAGGCACTCTTACCACCTTTTAAGAGAGGACCAATATTAAATTCAATTTTTGTAACTTTTATAAAAAATATAGGTCAAAATAAACTTCATATTTAAATTAATAATCTAGAAATTAACTTGGGGTGAATTTTTGGTATTTTTATACGAAGTTTCAATTTTTATTGAATAGTTAAAAATAGTGAATTTTAGTTCAAATTTTTTTCCATCTATTTTTTTTGTTTAAATTACATTTAAAAATGGTTTTAAATTTTAAATAGATAAATTTTTCAACAATTAATCCAATTTAGGTCATTTTAATCAATTTCATTTTGAAATTTACAATAAAAACATAGAAAACCTTTATTTGTTTTTAATTTAAAAACATGTTCTCTTGTCCCGTTAATTGGATTAAATATAAATTAATTTCTTCCAATTTTGGGATTCGAATTTAGAAAAATGGATTCTATTTTATTATTATTATTAATAATTTATAATTAATAATAAGGTCATATTAGTTTTTGACCAAAAATATTAATGAATGTAATTAAAATTAGTAACAATGATTACGGTAAAATTGAGATTAACATGGGATTAAACCTTCAACTTAAAGGACCAATTGACCTATAAATTTAACAAGATCAATTGTAAGGATATATTTTTACCATTAAATAACTATTATTTAATGTTTTAAATTATGGTAGTCACTTTCCATGGAAAAAATTATAGTGGAATTCCTTTTCCCAAAATTCTCAAGAGTATCACTCCTACACTATAAAAGGCCTCCTCTCCTTCCACTTCCTCACACATCTCAAGCCGATTTAGTAAGAACATGATATAAAAATATTTATATTTAACCCGCCTCCCATAATCCAAGAATCCTCTCCTTGGGATGAAATAAATCCAACGAATCCCTTTTTTGAAAACCAAAAGGAGTTACCCGAATAAGAAGTTACATTCTTACTGAAGTTCTTTTATGTTATTTCCATTATCCACCCCCATTTAAAATTATTATTCCATGATTGTATAAAAAAATATTGTATTCAATATACATGGATTTTGTAATACTAAGGGTTATATCTAAAAAAACACACACTTCTATCTAATAGGTAACCGACACGATGTTTACTTGTACAGAGAACAACCTTACAAAACGATGATTGTTCATTTTTCCTCTACCACCTCTCATGGTGGAAATTATGATAGAAAATATGATTATATATGAAATATATTATATTTATCATTTATTAAATATTATTTAATAATTTTATAAATAATATCTTTATACTTTCCATTTGGTGTAAATACAACAATTTTGTTTAAGGATGTGTGGACTAACTCCCCCTCAAAGTGATGTGATTCATTAACACAATACATGGAAGGTAGTAAGGATGTGTTTAATGAATTTATTTTATATATATGAATTCATAATAATAAGTTAATGTTATTATATACATATATGCATATATTTAATTTTCCTTCTTTCTTTCAATACGATAATAAATCGGAAACAATGTTGATGCGTACATACAACCTACCATCTCCATGAATGATGTATTCCATTTCATACTTATGTATTATTTATATTATTATAAAACACATAAAATTAATATAAAGGATATTAATATCATGATTTAAATTATGTAATTAATAATATAATTATTATAACTAAATATATAACAAATTATGACAAATGTGAAAAACAATTTGAATATTACCCGAATCGTAACCTTAAAATGAAATTACTAACAAGAGGGTTGTATAAATTCATAATAAAACCATATATAGTATTATATATAAGAATATTGTTTTATTATAGATATAAAATAATATTATATTTAATTTACTATAGGTTTGAATGAGTGCTATGAGAGTGAAGACACAAGGTCAAAGAATCTCATCACACTTTTTATTTTCACGAGATACATGATTTATTCACCACCTATTAATTTTTTTGGAGTGTATAATGAAAATGGATGAATTATATGATTCATATAAATATATTTATGGGTATTTACATATCCATTTTATCATATATATTTCATTTGTTTTATATTTCAAAAGACACCAAATTTGTGATGGTATTTTGTCTCAATTTTCCTAATTTGAGACACCTCCCATGTTATTCACCAATACTTTTCTATCAGGTGTATATAATAACTTTTACATGTTAATTCATGAATAACTATGTTTTCATTATATTTTAATATTTATTTAATTTCATTTTCATAAATTGGGAGTATAAATAAAAGTTACTAAGTTGTAAGAGTAGATTGAGACGACCTCATTATTCATCAAGATTGTTTATGATTATGATTGCATTGATGAAATATTATGTTCCATATCTGAATATAATTCATGAATTTTTTTAATACTCTATGTATTCATTATAAATTAATGTATAGGTACCATTTTCCACTCTTTCATACATACAGTTATTAATAATGTGTTTTTAGGAATTTCAGACATTACAGCTCTCTTCGGCCGGAAATCTGTGTTCCTTAAAAACAATGTTTTCTAAAACGATTTACAAAAATAATATAATAATACCATATTATCTTTAAAATAAAATATTAACCATGTTTTACCTTTTTAAAGAACGTATTTCTTAAAAAGGAATCCTCTTTTCATTTTCCTGTCGAGGAAATTTTCTAAACATTTCATTCGGTTAAAGGAATGTTCAACATGTAGAGATTTACCCTTTGTCATGACCATCATTCCCTTTAAACACACTTTACAATAACAAAAAAGTAATTTTTTTAAAATAAATTTTTTTCCTAATACTCTACAAATTCTCTGTTTTAATGTTCTTATAAATGAAATTTTTTTGAGATTTTTTTAAATGATTTTAAAATATTAATTTATTTTTTTTCAAAGTATTTTCAATGAAAATGGTTTCAATTTTTTTGAAGTATTCACTATATGTTTTTTATTTATTTTCAAAGAAATGGTTCACAAAACGTTTTCATGCTTTTTTTATAAGTTTTCAAATTGTTTTAAATGAAAAAGGTTTTTATAATTTTTGATGAATATTTTATATGTTTTAATGGAAAATGGATTTTCAAAATGATTCCAAGCCATATTTTATAGTTTCTAGTGAATTTTCAATGAAAATAATTTTCTAAAGGTTTTATGTTTTGTAAACCCTTTTCAAATAATGAAGAATATTATCCTCAAGAAATGTTCTCAAAATAAAACTCCATGTTATTTTTCATCTATGATGACATCTATTTATGTCACTCATTACCTTACAGGAAGTTATCCAAAGGTTCTATTCATACTATTTATTGAATAGTTTAAGTTTTGATAGAATGATTCTGTTGACACATGTTTCTCTTACACGGGTCATATGATTTTCAAACATGCAATATTCCACGGGTTATTCTTTGATGAAATGAATATGAAACTGATATATTTTACATAGTGTATGATATGAATAATATTTCATGACCCCCATTTAATTTCATTGGTTATGATATGATCTGTTTTTATGGGTCATTATATTATTCATGTTTAATTATCTTGTAGAACTAGTACGTGTGTGTTTAATCATGTGATAGGTGAGACCTATGTCTCCCTCCAATGCATTGGGTATGTATGGATTAATCGTGAATATAAATGTTATGAATGAACCTGGTTATAGGTTGACAATATTAGGAATGTACTTGTTTTCATGTCCAAAATTTCATTCATGCACCAGATTATATGTTCACAATGTTATAGGTGAACCTTATTTTGTGTTCATAATGTTATGCATTAACCTGATTACATGATCATAATGTTATTCATGGACCTGATTTCATGTCCATATGTTTATACGCGAACCTGATTTGATGTTTTTAATGTTATGCGTGAACCTTATTCTCTGTTCATAATATTATGCATGAACCTCTTTACACATTCTCAATGTTATGCATGGACCTAGTTTTATTTACATAAGTTTATTTGTGGAATTGATTACATTTTGAAAATGTTATTATTGAACCTGAATGCATGTACACAACATTATTCATGGACCTAGCTTCATTTCCAAGAGTTTATGTGAGGGCATGACTTCATTCCCTTAAAATAATGAGTGTATCAGTTTCTTCTTATACATGTTCATGATATTTTATGATGATGTGTATGCTGAAATTCAATTTCCTATTCATATGTCATTCTTTCATGGATTATGTTCTTAATTATCTTGTGATTCATGTCTTATGAACTACTAATCCTTATTCCATGCTTCATGTTATAATCTTTGATATAATGGATATGATCTTCTATTGATAAAATCATGTTATCATTCCATTATGTTCATTTAATTCTTGCATATTTCTTTTAATTACCCTTATTAAGCATTTCATCTCACCCATTTCTCATGTTTCCATTCCCTGAGATATAAATAATGGATTTTAAGATGGATTACAATGGGGATGATCTTTGGTGGAATCATTTATGATATTTCACCGAGTTAGATGAATTTTTCAATCAATGTTTACAAAGGAACTAAACATATAAGTTATTAGGGAGTCTATTTGTGTTATGTTTTAACTATTTCGCCAAATTTATGTAATTTATATGTAGGTCATGACTAGTTCATTATAATCTATTATCCCACTAACAATCACCAGCATCTAGGCGCTCAATGTAGAAAAAAATTATATTAGGCCTATGATAAAACCCACATTATGAACTCAACCATGGTCTCAAACTAATGACCAAAGATTGTATTTAGGTGTAATTTGAAATTTTTAGAAAAACCATGCACACATGATATTTTTTTTTATATTAATATTATCACCTTGTCAAGGTTCTCGAGGCCCTAAAATTATACAATGACTCGAGGGATAGATTAAAAAATGTTCCTAAAAATATTCTGGTGTCTAATACAAAAATACCATAGTTACTAAATGCTATGCACCTTCAATGATTCTTGTCATGAAATGTGAAATACAACACACATGGGAGAATAAATGAGTTCCCATCTATGTCCCTCACACTACCATGCTCAACTAAGGGTTCCCATGCTATTTATAAACACACAAATAGGGGTAAAATGGTCCAAAAATGGTTCTTTAATGATAAAAAAACACCACTGAGTACATCAAAAGGAAAAATATACACCCAACTACCAACTCACCCAAGATGAAATACAACATTGATTAATAAACATGTCTCCTCAATATCAACTTGTTGAAAATTCCGTGAACCCATTCTAACTATGATTATTGGGTTATACAGTATGCCCCATCACTATCCCAATGTAGAAAATTGATAAAGCATCTACATAATCTCTCTCCCACCTACTCCGACCAGTGCCACAATGAGCTATAGAGCATCAAACATGGTGTCGATCCAACATAGAAAAATTATTGATGGGGTAAAAACACTGATCTCAACCACTAATTTTATGCAAATTCCTCCTCCACACATAGGCATCCTAATCACTACAGTAAGATTTTCCCTTAGATGGTTTAGAGGTAGGAAAACATAGTGAACCAACCTACAATCACTAAGATAATATCGAAAATTAATTTTAACTGTGGAAACCCCAATAAGAAAACCACAGTAATAAAAAAAATTTCCCTATAGTCTCGGAAACTCGGTCTCCACCTACAAATAGGTGAGAGACTGGTAGATAACTCACGAATAAGTCACCTCATCCTTGGACACCAAAACGTTTTCAAAAGGTTTGTGGTATAAAGATCCCTATAAGAGGTATAATATTAAGCTAAAAAACTCATTAAAACCTCATCATGAATCATGATTGGTGTCATCATCATTTCTCAAAAGGTCAATGTACACCACAACATCAAAAAATCCATCAAGAATATGTCTAGTGTAAATTCTATCATTCAAGACCCCACACAATTAATCTCCTAGATGTGCCTCCCTACATTGGTTACAAGGTAGATTGGTAAAAACCAATGCCTTGATAAAGGTCATGTAATCCAAACCCACATGGATCATCTGAAAATTGGAAAACTAATCCTGACCTCACTTCTTATTATTGGACAGAAAACTTCGCTATGAGCATCCATTTCTCGGGCCACACACTATTTTTGGTTCTCAAGCTAGCATGAACTAAACCTCTATAAACTACACTATAACTCCCTTTTATGTCAAAAAATATCACAAGAAGTGGACATTTTAATTTCTGAACACACTCCTTGAGATATTCCCATGAAATTGGAACTCTCAGAGCATTTCTATAACAATTCTCAACTTTCTCACGTGAAACTATGACACCGAGGATATGAGGGTACTAATGAAGTCTACCATGAACTAATACAAATAGGGTTGAATGATATTATTCTCATGTATCTCATCCATGTCCAAGGAGAAAAACATAGGGATACACAACTGACCACACTAGGTCTTCCCATGCCCTAATTATAATGACCTCCAACGACACCTCTATTGATGGAAGTCTGTGAGATCCATCCAACATGTAGAAATAAATATCTAGGTAGTCATTGGGGTCTAGTATATGTTAGATTCTAACATCTTATGGGATGTAATCACAACACATACTACAGAAGACATCATTACAACAAAACAGGGAAAGGGAAGCACCATCTTTTATCAATGCTAAGTAGAATGTGTTGATAAAAGGGTGGGCTTTTAAAAACACTAGATAAAAGCACAGATAAATGTACCATTTATCAACGCTATTATTAGCACTGATAAATGTTTTCAGTGAAAAATATTATAATTTTATATACAATTATTTGATTTATATTAAAAATTAATGTTTAGTTGTATATATTAAATAAAAAATGCATCTTTATAATTAATATATATTTTAATAATTCAAATATATATATAATGTCTTAATTGAAAAAATAATTTCGAAGATTACAATTAAATATATATATATATATATAATTAAATAATAATAAGATTATAATAAATTAAATTAAATAAGAAATATATTTATTAGATTTATTAGATTTATTAGATTTATTAGATTTATTAAATTTATTAAATTTATTAGGTTTATTAAAGATTTATTAGATTTATATTTATTATATGAATTAGATTAATTTATTAGATTTATTGGATTTATTAATTTTATTTATTATATTTTTTATATTTAATATAATTAATATATTTATTTTATTTATAAATATATAGTAATTTATAATAAATATATTTTTACTTTAAATTATTGAATGAATTTAGTCAATGAATATATTGATCATGTCTATATGTTATGAATCATACATGAAGGTTCATTTATACATTACATCATGTTGTCCATTGATGTGGTATATTTATTAATTCATAATTTTACCCATATGAACTATATCTGTTCAAAAAATGTACTTATAAAATTGCATTTAATATATTTAAATAATAAATATATTTTATTATATTTTTAATGATATATATAAATACTTTTTAAATGCATTTGTAATTATAATTATAACTATAAATATATATAAATAATTATAAAAAAATTTATATAATTTTATAATTTTATTAATATATATATATATTAACAATTATATAGAAATATTTATAAATATATAATATTTATAGTTATGATTATAACTATATATATATGTAAATAATTATCAATTTACAATAATAATATTTATAATACAACTTATAATGTTACAAATACATTATTAAATAGATATATTTATAAATATATAAAAATATTTATAAATAAATACAAATAGATTTATATCTATTTAAATAACTATTAATTTATAAAAAATATATTTATAATTTCCTATATAATATGTCATATATAATTAAATAAACATGTATTTATAAATATATTTATAAATATTTATACAAATATTGATAAATAAATACAAATGTTATTTATAATTATAAATAAATACATATATATTTATATAATTTAAAAATTATAATAAATATATTAATTATATTTATTAAAAAAATTCTAAATATTAGATATATAATTTTTCAAAAATTTTATAATTAAATAAATATATTAATAAATATGTCATATAAATATTTATAAAATGAGAAGAAATATAGTTATATATATCTAAAATATTTTAAATTTATATAATTAATAAATTTATTTTATATATTTATAGGATTATAAATATAATAAGTATATTGCTTATAATTTTATAATAACTTAAATTATAATTTTATAAGTATAAATAAATATTGATTTATTTATAGTTAAAATTATTTATAAATTAATATATATATATCCTATATATCATTGTAAATAAATATATAATAATTTAAATAAATTATTAAAATTATACCTTTATCTGCGCTAAAAAGCGCTGATAAAAGATGTCTTTATCATCACAAACAAATCATGGATAAAGGTATGTTTTATTAGCGTTTTTTATTTTAGCACTAATAAAACAGACCATTATCAGTGCTTTTAACTAGTGTTGATTAAGGTTATAGCTAGTTTTATAAAATAACTCTAATAGGCTCCTCCTCCCTCACACCTTTTCATGCCTTTACGAAAGCTGACTACTGCGCTGTCGTGACCCCTCCATCTCTGCTACCTCCTCCTCCATCATTGCTTCCTCCTCCTCCTCCTCCTCAACCGCCAAATCATCCTCCTCATTACACGACCCCCTTGTCCACCTAACCTACTCCGGCATACCCTCCTCATCCGAGGACCGTCCCAACAGCCTCCTCTTCAGTGCACAGATTCCCCCCGATGAGTCTCTATTATTATTTCCCTAGTTTCTATTGGGTGCATAGGGTTTGGATGAACCATTATGGGTAGGTTTTAGGTGTGATTCCTTTCCTTTGGTTTTTAGGGTGCGCAGAGTGTCTGCGATGTCGTGTTCTCCCTTCTATTGATGCTTTGTCTTATTTGCACACATATGAGGTAGGTGAATCCATGTTTTACTTTCTGATTAAGTCCATTTTATTCATGAATGTTTTTATTTAAATAATTTACTTTCTTTACATATTTTCAACTCACTTGGTTAATCTGTGATAGTATTTTCAACTTAGTTTGTTTTGTTAATTTTTTTTTGAAGTATCCCCTGGTTTTGTTTATGTGTGCTTATGGAAATTTTGTTTGAGGGATGTCAAATATTGTTTTTATAATGGTTTCAACATGGAACGAACATTTTTATAACTCTTGAATAGTTTATTATGGTGTTTTCTAGTTTGTGTAATTTTGTTGATCTATTTATAAATTTTTTAATAAACTATTAGGTTTTTTTTATAAAATTATTTATAAATTGATTGGCCCCTTTATGAAATTGTTTATAAATTATTTTATTTTTTATAGAACTTCTAGTAATCTATTGGGTTGATTATAAAATTATTTATTCTCTATTTGTTTAGAAAATAAAATTTGTTCGTAAACTGGTTAGCTTATTATAATGTTTTTTATAAACTGGTTAAATTGTTTATATAATTGTTTATAACTTTTTTATCAATTTTTGATAAAATTTTGGGTTTTTTATAAAGGTGCAATAATTTTATTGTTTTGATGGATTTTTTATGGAAATTATTTGGTGTGTGTTTGGAAAGGATAAGGGACCTTTTAGAAATTTTGAAAAGTTTGGGTGTCTGTGTGTTTGAAACTCAAGGGATCATTTGGAACTTTCATATGATTTGTGTGTTTTAACTTGGCTTAAAAAGGCACTTGGGATGTTTTTTGAAAATCCTTGTTGTAAAGATACATTTTTCCTTGTTTATATAAATGTGGTATTTTCTGTTTTGGAAATGGTTTCAGTGTGTGTTTGATTTTTCAAGAGGCATTTGGGGTGGGGGCTGCCATGTTTAAAATTTTTTCTTGGTTTTGTTTGCTTTATGGTTGTGTGTTTTTTATATTGTGTCTCAAAGAATCTATCTCATTGTGGCTATTCATTTTACCTCACAATAACCTTGTTATGAAATGATTTTCACTAAAATTTTAATCGATTGATGGCGAGTATACTTTTTTCACATTGACTCATCAATGATGTGCTCTCATTAGATGTATCCCTTTATAGTAAACCATGTAAACTAACTGTTTTCATTATATTTACTCATTTTTGTTTGTTTTATTGAGAGAACCATTAAGAGTTAAGGATTTAATGAGTTCCACCAAATGAGGTAAAAGTATCCTATAAAAGGGGTTAAATCATCAAGATAGTACTTCTAAATATGAAACACCTAGATTCACCTATCATGTCAGGGTGATCATTTTCAACATGGTCTGAACATACAAGAATTATATATGTATGAGTAAAATCATCCACCTTTTCATTAACATCAAGAAAGAAATCATATTCTTCATACCATGAATCACTTAAACTTGATAGAACTGTTTTACTTTGAAACATCCCTCAACCCCATAGAGCATCCAACTCATCCAAGAGTATTTTAATAGAAATAATACCAAAAAAATATTACAAATACCCATGATTTAGTTTTATTATGAAACTATTAATATGATGTATCAATTATGAATGCAATATATATACTACACAATAGGATAAAAAGTCATTTTTAGAGAACACTAATTCTCAATGTAAAATCAATTTCATATTAACATTATCTCTATTGAGACCAACTTGAAAATATACTTTGTCAAGTCATATAATGAGATACAAATACAAAAATAAACATCCCAAGATTCACCAATATATGTACAATATATCTATAAACTCTAACGTCCTTCATACACACCCCATAAATGAATCCACATATATCATGTTGAGCCTCAAAACAAACTCACCCCAAATGAAACATAAAGCAGATATCTAGTTTAGAATAGATGAAATACAATCTCCAAAATATATACCCATATCTAAGTCACATTACATACCGAAAAACCAACATAGTTAAATAAATTATATATATAGAACCCCCTTATGGATAGATTCATTACATTCCAAACCTCTAGTTTTAGTCTATGATGCACATCCATGGATGGTTGATGCACCTCTTCTGATTGAATCACATGATGGAATAACACAACCGACATAAATATAATTACTTAAACCGAACTCATTCTAATGAAAAATATAAAATTAATATTTAAACACACTTCGACATCATCATTTCCATAAACATATCCACATCATTCATCCCCCCCAAAGCTTAACATTTTAATATTCCACATCACTTGTAACTATATAATGAATAAAACCAAACCTATTAAGATTCAATGAGGTTTGTAAGATATTTCTAATATAATTTTCTATAGGTTTTGAATTCATCATGTAATTTTTAATCACCATTAGTTTCTTATGTCTACTTCAAAAACTAGGTTCAACAAACATTTATACCATACAAATTAGGAAGTCCTTTCCAATGACTACTCTAATATCAAATCTATAAAAGATTTATCAGATATGATACTATTAGGACCCACCCCAATAGTATTCATAATTTGGGATAATGATTCATCAGTTATTTGTGACATGTATGAAGTAGTCTCATATAAAACCAACGCATTATGCGACCCGTATGATTCGAAATGCATGTTTTCATATTGAAATGACATTTCAGTAAAAAACAAAATTGACATACTAAAAATTGATCAAACAAATCCATATTGTTTTGATACATTAGGAAAATGATCCACAAGTAATTTTTTGTTTTTTAGGAATCCACCACACCTCAATTCAACACATAATGTGACTAGTATGACTCAAAATGTTTCTTTTTATTTAAAATTTACATTAATTTTAGAAAAAAACACAAGTGACATTCTAAAAACCGAGCAAATGCATTCAGATTGTTTTGATACTATAGGAAAATGATCCATCAATAATTTGTGACATTTAGGAAACAGACGCATATCAATCCAATGCACAGTGTGGATGGTATGGATAAAAGTGTCTATTATGAGTTTAAAATTTATATTTTAGCTAAAAACGTGTCACTTAATGATAACCAAGAGAAACTTCTCTAATTGTCTACATATTTAGGAAAATGATTCATATGTTCTTTATGACATATATGAAACAGTATCATATCAAACCAATGCATGATGTGACTAGTATGACTCAAAATGTGTGTTTCTAGTTTGAAATGATATATTAGTAAAACAAACACAACTCACATACTAAAAATAGATAAAAAAATTCGGATTGTTTTTATGGTTTAGGAAAATGATTTATAAAGGATTTCTGACATGTAAAAATCCACTCCACCTCAATTCAACACACAATGGAACTAGTATGGATCAATGTGTCTATTTTTATTTAAAATTGAAATTCATTTTAGAAAAAATCACAAGTGACATAAAACAAATTGAGCAAACACAATCAGATTGTTTTGAATCTTTAGGATAATGATCCATCAGTCATTTGTGACATGTACGAATAAAATTCACCTCAATATAATGAACGATGTGACATGATATATATCCAGATGTGTCATTTAAATTTGATATTAATATTAATAAAAGAACATGTGACATAATAAAAACCAAGGAAACCCATTAATATTGTTTTAATATTTTAAAACAAAGATCTATGTCTCATTTCTGACATGTTGGAATCAACCCCACCTCAATATGATGCACTGTGTGACCGGTATAACTTCAAATGTTTCATTTTTTGAAAAAAAATGACATTTTGTTAATTTATTCTTTCTTATTAATGTTTAATTTATTTCATTACTGTATTAGTAATATGATATTTGTTTTGTTATAAAGGTAAAAAAAATTCCTGAGTTCAGATGCTTTGTTCGACAACTAATACCATAGATGTAAATTTTTGAGAGGGGATCATAGATGCCAAAGAATGAACTAAAAATGTTTTTACGTATTGGTTGCATAATTTTAATTTTAACCATATAAAACATTGTTTTTAATGTATATAGTAGTGTATGTTTTTGTATTCCTGATGTATAGTAAATGTATATAGCATTTTTTGCGAAACTCTTGTGTGAACATTTCATTCATCTATGATTTTTTCGTGTGCATGTGCTATTCTATTAAGGTGTGAAGATGTTGGGTGTGTTTTTAAATAAATATAACATCATAGGAAACTAGGCCTTTATCAGTGCTATTTTTAGAACTCATAAAGGTGTTCCTTTATCCTCACTAAAAAAGAACTAATGAAGGGGGTCTTTTATCAGCATTTTTATCATGGATAATAGTCACCCTTTATCAGATGTTTTTGAGCGCTTTTAAATGGGACCCCCCTTATCTTCACTGTGATTAACAGTGCATTTCTAGCACTGTTAAAAGAAATTTTTAGCACTTTTAAAATACTTATTTGTAGTAGTGAATCTTCATAATCCACCATGATTGAAGGTATTTTAAATAACATAGAATCAACTAGTCCAAGGATCATACTACCCAAGTAATAAAAATTTGGTTTTATCTACCCACATAAGAGCTAATCATATGGTACATAGGATCAAAAATCATCACAAAAGGAGAAATATACCCGGCAAGCCAAAAACACTATCAAAATAACTTATGGAAAGAATCAAAGACTGGATTGTAGGAAACCAATCCACACTAAAGTAATATCATTAGGTATATCTCAACACTACATAATGGTTCTATGTAGGTAACTCTATCTTCCAGATTTGAGTCACACTACCAACAAGAGTACATGACCTCTGATCCTCCCTAACTGGGCCAATAAGCAAAAAATTCATGTAAAACGATCCTATGGTATCTCTATGCCTCAAACAGTGGATCTTATCAGGAAGAAGTCTCCCATGTCTCGGTGATAACTATAGATTTGAATGTGATTCCACATGTTGTACCTAGAACCATACTAAATATTACTGAACAAAATCTACCTCTTCCAGATTCTCATCAATTACCTTTCCCACCTTTTCTATAAGGCCTAAGGTAATTATAGAATAATACATTTTCACATCTATTAATATTTATTAATAAGAAATAAATTTTACATTAAAGGGAACTCTTTGTCTAATAGAGTACTTGACACACAATAATGCGTTTCATCGAAATCTTACGTTGCACACAACGTTACGTTATACTATAAAATAATACAATAATATTATTATTATTTTAAATGGGGTTTTACACCTAGCAGTTGTATTGGATGGAATGAACATAACTAAATAAAATATGATTACACATGTTTTTGAAATGTTTTTAAATTTATCCAATAAATTTTAGAGGCTTAAAATGAGAATGAATATGTTTTTAATCATAAATCATTGTAATATTTTTAAAAGGTCATTTTATCGGCTTATGATAGAGAACCCCCTTTAAATACAGTTTTTGTCACTTTTATATTTCTTATTTTAAAAAATAAACTTCTTCATTATATGTGGGACATATACATTTACTTTTGTTGAAATTTTAGTATTTATCTGATAAAATCCATATTTTAATGAATAGTGAAAAAAATCATTTTAATTTAAAAATTACTTTTCATATAATATATTTGTATTTTTATATTATCCATTTACTTGGTTTTGAATTGCAATTGGATTATTCTTTTATCATTTATTCCAATATTGGTCATTTTAAGTAATTTCATATTAAAATTGGATATAAATATATATCAATGTTTTTAAAGTTTTTACTTCTTCAAAACCCGTTTCTGGATTTTGACAATAGGAATTAGTTTAAAATTAATGTTTACCAATTATGTGTTTCAAATTTGGAAAAATGTATTCTATATTTGGAATCATAATTTCCAAATTGTGAAAATATGTACCTTTTATTTTTGTACATTATGAATAGTAACTTCTGTAATTATTTTTATTTACCATGGTTAAAGAGAAATTCAGGTAAATAATGGTAAAAATAATATTATAATAAAAAAAACTACCAAACATGAGTCCTAATAATATTGGATGAGATATGTACAACCTTAGGAATACTTGTTTCGATTTTATGACCCTATGGATCCACTTGGGTGTAAAAATGACCTTTTATAATATTTATTTTAAAGAAAATGGAAATATAACATAAGCATGTATCTACTAACTAAAAAAATTAATTTAGTCTATATAAATGGTCTTAGACTATAAATAGTAATTAGAAAGATAAAATATTTTATATATCATGGTATTTAATTTATAATATTATACAATAAATAAATAAATTTATTTATGACACAATGATGATGCAGTGATTACCGTATTAATGAATGATTCAAATAAATGATATTATAAATTTTAAAATATATCTACTTTGAACATTTCTACGCCATACATGAATTTTTTTGATGAAAATGACATGTAAGGGATGCGTTAATGAATTTCGTTCAAAGGAATTATGTTTTTAAGACATCAAAAAATTCAATTACTAAATAGTGTCAAAATTGAAATAATTGAGTTATAAAAACAAATACAATTTTATTAAATGATATAATAGTCATAAAAATATATTATTGGGAAACCTGAATTATATAATGTAAAATATTCCATTAATTATCCACTTTTGGTTTGATTATAATTTTAATGTGCCTATAGTGACCACATATTATGAAAATACAAGAATACATTGTAAGAGTTAATTTATTTAACTAAGGGATAATACCAAAAGATAAGGTCAAATTGGTGACCTAAACTTGTATAAAACCTATTGGATGAGAGGAGTTAAGACCATAATCATCCTACCCCAAAACTATATTACATTAGAACAATTATAATTCAAAATTCTATTTATAATAAAACAATTTTTCAAGACTTTCTTGAAGTGCCCTTCCTCCCTCTCGTAAAAGTCCACCACCTCTACCCACTTACTCACACCTCTCGATCCCCTTGGGTAGACCAAATTGTTCTCAAATAAGATCCCAAAATCCCTAAATTCATCCTAGAATACTTGGGAAAAATAAAATTCAAGGAAGGCTTTTGGCTCATATCAAAAGGAGTTACCAGATTTATAGGTAAGGTCTTCTCTCAATCCCCTTTCATTTATTTTCTTTCTTAAACCCATAACCTCTCACTATTCAATTATTTTATAACAAATACAGTATTCTAAATATACTAGGACAGTTTTATACTACAGTTTCAAACTAGACTTACACACACCTCCATCTAATGGATATAGAACATACTATTTCTGTGTATGACGAACTACCGGCTCAAAAAATGATGATTACTCAATTTTCTCCTACCACCTCTCATGGTGGAAATTATGATGGAACTGTATTTATATATGAAATATATAATATTTATTTGGTCTCTATGTTTATGTAATTTTTATTCACAACATACTTTTTTCCTTTCCATAATGTGTAAATATTATAATTTCATTTTAGGTTGTGTGGACTACCTCCCTTCAAAGTTATATGACTCGTTCATGCTTTAAATGGATCATATAAATGATAGTTTTATTAAACCTATGAGACATAAAAGTCATAAATATAATAACTGAGTTATAACTTAAATTTATATAGTTTTATTATTATATGACAAATAAATAAAGGTAATATTCATGCATACGTACGACCTACCATCTCCATGAACAATACATTTCATTTATTATCTCCAAATATTATGGATAAAATAAATACATATATACTGGATATATATGAAATTTTAATCATGAATAATATTCTATATGTGATGGAATTTTAACCACTTGGGCAATTTACATCAAAACATGTTCATTTTCGACTAAAATACCGAACATAGAAAAAATGTCGGATATAAACTCAAATAATTAACTAATTGATATAACATGTTAATAAGTGAAATAAAATAAATAATAAACTTTTAAAAGATAATAAATAATGAATAAATTAACCAAAGTTTATTATTCAAGAAATTAAAGAATGAACAAGACAAGTCAGACTCAAGGTAAGGGACTTCATCTCAATCTCCTTTCATTGATGCATATTTTGATGTTATGCACCACCTTATTTTATTATGTATATAATAAACCCCTTTGAATTTAAATTTCCTTAAAAGGGAATCTTTTTTCTATGAATTATTTTACTAAATTAAAAAAGGAACATTTTTAACATATGTGGAGATAATGACTCCTCTGCCACCTTAACCGTTATTTGATATTTTTCTTCCTCTATAAGCCTTAATGTTTTTAAAAGGAAAATAAATCCCTTATTTCCTTTTTGGTGTTTTGGTATAGAGAATTGGTTCTTAAATTAAATCCATATTTTTATATTGAAATGTTTTTCATATGGGATTATAAGAAGCTTTCAAAAAAGGGGTTTTGTGATGAACCTCTTTTATTACTAAAATGGTGCATGAGCGTTATATAAAATAGGTGATCCCAACATAGCTTATATGAAGGGGTGATCCCCATTATATCTCATAGGTAATCAGAACACAACTTATACATATTTTTGAGCCCCATTATAGCTCATGGGTGAGCCCAATATAACTTATACGAAGGGTGATCCCCATTATAGATCATTAATTTTGAAGTCAACCAAATGGTAATTTCAATAGGAAGATGTTTGAAAGTGTTTTATGTACATGATTCTCAAAGTAACCTAAAAGAGTTTTAATTTTTTTCTATTGGTTTTATTGTTTTTCATTGAAAAAAAAATAATGACTATTATTCATGTGAAAATGTTTTGTTTCGTCAGCTCAAAGAAAAATGAATGGGTTTTCGGGTTTTAACTAGACTGATGGTTTTCTTTATTTTTATGCCCCTTATTGAATGTTTTGTGCTCAAAACATTTTTTTAAATGGTTTCACAGGATTTATGTGATAATGGAGTCAATAATGGATTCAAGTTGAAGTTATGATGATTAAACTTGAAATTAAAACATGTTTCCCTTTAAAAAAAATTTGTTATGGAGGAAATTGATACTGTTGGAAGTGTCCACTATTTATTTATATGTTTTTGTTATGTAATAGTTATTTTATAATTCTCTAAAGATCTATACTTGAAATGATCCTCAATGTGAATTCTTGACTTAACTCATGATTATATAATGTTTAAGGGTGAGGCCTTATATTTTCACCAAAAATAGGGAATGCTCCAATAACCCAACATACCAATCTTCCAAGAGCACAAACGCCCTATATCTTCATAGATAATCCTTAAGAAATAAGTGGAATGAAAAAAGTATCTCACACAGGTTTCTATCAGTACTAATATAGAAGTAAAAATAATATATATCCTAACTCTAGTAGTCACTAGATTTTCAGGGTCATAATCCACTGTGGATATTAGCTTTCTATACCCCATTCTCCCCTCCCTGATCTTGGAATGGACCATCTGGTGGTGGTAACAACAACAAGTCGATTCGTCTGCCACCTCCTACTGATCTACACACTCCCTTGAAAACTACATCGTCATGCATAAAAACTTTATCATACTATAATATCAACTGAGATAGCCCATCTACTATATCACACTTGGTTTCATGGAACATCAGAAAATACCACATTATATATCACTTCCCATCACATGTGAAACACCAGCTATCTCATAGATGACTAAAGAAATATTGAGATGCCTATCTAAAATATCTTATATACTAGGATTGTCTCTTGAATAATATCTCATTCCCAAATCCTAGCACTTTTCATAAAAAACTAGCTACAGAGTTCTCATATATGGTGTGCCCAATGCCAACAGTCGATATATTATTGGCTAGACATATCTCCACTACAAAGGCCTAATTGTGTACCCTAGTAATAGTGGGAATTTTTATAGATATCATTGAATCCTTGATATATCAGTGTAATTCATTCTTGAAGAACCATTCTTAGAAAAATGGATCCCAAAAAATATGTAGAGAGTATCTCAAGAGGTTAGGGAACCTCATAGAATACTTAGCCATGGTAAAATTTTGATGTTGATATTTTAGAAGTTCCTGGATATGCACCGATCACAACTTGGATGGATAAAAATATTTCTCAACGATATAATAAAAATATATCCATGTGAGCATCAACTTTTAATGTGTTTTTTCCACCAGACATCACCATTAACCTATAGATCCATAAAATATTCTCACTACTAGTAATTCCATCAAATTTTGGTTGTGTAATCCCAACGTAGTAAATTTACATGACTCCATCAATTCATTCATCATCTTCAAGGGGGTTCTATCTCACCCATAAACCCCGGAGATGTCTCTCACTCTCAAACACATTGAGTTATGTTAACCTTGTCACATCTTCATATTGTACTTTAAGTGAATACAATATATCAAAGGGTGGTGGAATAACTAGAAAACCACTTAGGGGAACCACCTCTTGTGTAGACCCCTCTATTAATGCCTCATCAATGGTGGATAATCATCACGATTCTTCAGTGGAATATTGTATTTCTTTCCTCATGTCAGAATACTAATATAATAAACCTATTCCATGATAAAAGAGTATATAACTATAGATGTTGTTATAGAAACCTCAGCCCATTATAATATAATGCATGTACCAATGTTTCCATTTACCAGTGCTTACATGTGCTGAGTCAACACATAGGTTGTTAGAGTCATTGTGTGTCACACACGGTTTTTTTCTGTCTCTGTATTGATCCGGCCCATTAGAAATCCCGATCCTTTTCATGGGTATTTGATGAGATGAATCTTGAGTTTTTAAGTTTCATATATGTCTAACCACCATAATTTGGGATCCCCATTGCTTGTTTAGGAGTTTTTGAAGAAAGGGTGGTTACATCTAGATTTGGGCCAACCGTGAGCCCATTCCCAGTTTTAAAAACTGAATTTGTTTCTTTTATAACGCTTTTGTTTTTCATCATTTTTCACCCAATAAACTTTTCCATTGTCCTATACTGATATATTAAAATTTATTTATCCTTTTGGACCCATTAGAAATTCGTAATCCGGGTGAATTTGGGTTACTTATTTAGGTATTGGGACAACCCATGGGCCCATTTCCTGTTTTTTAAAAAATAATTTGTTTCATTTATATCTATTTCATGGTTTAATATTTTTCGGTGATTACACCTCCCACCAGAAGCCAATATCCCTATCCTCACCCCCAATATCGTTTGTTCCTCTTTCGATCTCATATGGGTCGCTTAAGAGGGCGAAAATTCTCAGGATACCTCAAATCGTCAGATTTGACAAGGTAAACTGTATCATTCATAAATTAATAAATTAGTACTCTTTTGGCCACCAATTTTCTTTCAGTAGTTCTTACCGATCTTAGGAGTATCTCCAAGAATTTTCAAGCCATTCACTTCCCTCTAGGGTTTCATATATAATGGAAGACGAAGCGTTTTCTAGGGTGAAAGGTGAGATTCATTCTCCTTTCTCCTTCCTCTTCCCCCTCCATTCATTATTTATTTTATTTATATTGTACCCAAGTATTTATAGACCTAGGGTTTTGTTATACAATTTATTTTGATGGGTTTTATGTTTGTTTAGGTCTGGTATTTATAGTTTTAGGGTTTATAAACCCGCGGCGGGTGATTTCGGGTGTGCGTTTCAATTACGCCAAAGATTTGAGGTAGGATATCCCTTGCACATGCTTTTATCATAGAAGTTTCATAATTTTAATATTATCCTATACTTATATAAATTTATATTATTGTTTCAAATCCTTTTAATAATTTTCTTGGTGTGAAAAGTCGTTTTTTAATCACTGTTATGTGAAAGGTAGTGTTTTTTATCATGAAAGTAATCAACAAGTGTTTGTTTAAATGATCCACTATATTTGAAAATATTTTGTGAGGTTTATAATCTGGTTTATGGTATTTTTAACATGTTACAATATCTTTAATGAAAATATGAAATTCAATTGGTGTTTTATTCCTTTTCATGTACATAAAATAAATTGTTTTGTTTAAAAAGGGCATGACATGTGTTCGGTAAATTGCCCGGTTGGCTTTTATGTGTGATGTGTGATTTAAAAGTTATTTGGTTGGATTTATAAAGGAATTGGAAGAATTATAAATGGTATTTTTGGGTACTTATATTGATTTCCAATTTGGATTTGTTTTTACAAACAAGTGGGTTTTGATTTACAACATATTTTGGCCGGAGTTGCCAAAAAAATGGACCGTTTCACATCATTACGAAAATGGTTGTGTTTTGAATATGTAACCTGAGTATTATAAGAGATTTATGGATGAGGTTTTCTGCCGTAAATGATGTTTATACAGATCCTTAATAAAATTAAATTGCATACCTTCATCAAAGGTTAGTTTTGAGAAAATGTTTAAAGGCCCGTTTGGCATTTCCTAGAAACGAAGGAGTGTTTTACTTGTATATAACAAGTTGTGAAATTGGGATTGTTTTATGGTCCATTAAATGATTTTATTAAATGTTTATTGGGCTCCCAAATATTATTTGGTTTGGTTATGATGTGTGTTTATAATTTAAAGAATGTTTTTGAAAGAGTTTTATGTGCAAATCCTCAATACACTTCATGAAATTGTTTTACCAAAATATTTAGCGGTTTGTTGATTAGTGTAAGAACTGTGAAGAATGATTATGGGATGTTTGTGTTTTTATGGTTTTGGAATGAAATGTGGATGTGAAGTTTTTATTTGATAATATGTGTAACTTGATTGAGCACTAAAGGGAATCCCGGGTATCTAGGTGGGCGGACGTGTACTAGTATGCCAGTGATTCTGTGGGGGATGGCCCCTGTTTCACGTAGCATGTTTGACTATGAAAACACTAACTAAACTATGATGATGATGATGATTGGAGACTACTAGGTTATGGGTATGTTCCCTACTAGTGGCTCGTGCACGAGAATAGATATTTATTATGGTTACTTTCACCGAGATACGAGGTACCTGGGGCTCACAACTAACTAGTGCCTAGGGGTATTCCCATGACTAGTGCTCATTGGCTATTTTGTACTCACCAACGGCATACGGTGTGTTTGGTTGGTAAATTCAGTACTATGTGTTATTTATTTGAATGTTAAAATTCTTTAAAGCAGCGCTCTTGAAAACTATTTTCATTTTGAAGTTTCACCTCTTTGAAAATAATTGTTACTTGCATTTTTGTTTATTAAACATGTATGTTTTTGTCTGATAATTATTATAGCATGGAACCTCATTTGAAAACCATACTTTCAAATCTTGAATTTAAAACTATAAATTTATGTTTATTTTATTTTAAACTAATGTGCATTGGGAATAGAATACCGGGCTAACCTACTGAGTTTTAATACTCACGCCTATAGTCTTCTTATTTTTTAGCCCTTGTGCAGGTTTCATCTTTAGTTCGATCACCTTGGGAGACATTTATCATTGTGTTGGAGAGTGACCAGAAGTGTCACATGGAGTTATTTTTTCATTGGGATTGTTCAGTTGAGTTTTTGGTTTTGTTCTAATTTTATTTTATTGTACAAATAATATTTAGTTCAATTTTTATATAAATTCATTTTGGGCTGTCCGTTTATTTCCGCTGTTTGTTTTATTGTTTATATATGGGAGAAATCGTTCCCTTATGTACTCTATTGATGCCCTTGGTGCTTGTCACCATCCCGGGAGGATCGGGAATGCCTCTCAGGACTTGTCGCGGGTTGGCCTGGGTGACCGGTTCAGGGTCGACTCAGACTGGTTCGTGACAAAATGGTATTAGAGGATGTTGGCTCTTAGCGGACCTTTCTTTTTAGAGTGCCCTTGTTATTTTGGGGATGTCAAGGTAGATGGAGTAGGATTGTTGGGACTTGAGGGGTAAGTGCATGAAGAGTGTCACGAACTCTTTCTTGTTCTAATCCTCAGGTTTCCAAGGGAGTCCAGTTTTATTAGTGTCCTTTGTTTTGGTTGATTTTTTTTGGTGTTGGGATATGACAAGGGGAGTCTGACTAATGGCCTCCATGAGCTCACAGGGCCTGGCAAGCCATGTGGAGCTGGGGAATGATCGTAATAAGTCTCTCTGTGTTGGTGTTGTGTTTGGCATATGGCCGCCAACCATATGGTCAAGTCACCCACTGACACTAGTTCTCTTTTTTTGGGTCTCTTGAACCTTTCTTGAATTCTGAATTTTTGTTTTTAAAATCCTTGTGTGAGAATTGTGGAAATGGGTTTTAATGTAAGGATTAGATTTTGAAAAGTGAAAAAAGGGGGTTTAAATAATTAAATATAATAATGGTTTTGGAAGGTTGTGTTTTTGTGAAAAAAATTGGGGGAAACAGAAATTATTTAAAGGGATTGGATTATCTATAATCTAAACTTGTGGTTTGTTGAAATAAAATGTTTTGAAATTGTGAATCATTTTAAAGTGATTATGGATCTTTTTTTAATGGGGTATTTTTGGATGTTAAAAAGTTTTTTAATTGGATAAATTAGTTTTGGCAATTGGTTTTGATCGGTTGGTGTTTTACTACAAAGGGTATTGGTCTCAATGGACCTCGGATTAAGAAAATATACCGTGCTGAATTTTTTTTAAAAAAATGGGAAGGGGTTGTTTGGAGTGGCTTGGTTATTTAAAAAGTTTTTAAAAATTAAAAGGGGTAGGTTTTTAAGAAAATGGTTCTTAATTAATTGTGGTTTTTTTTGTGAAATATGAAAATGTTTTTTGACTTGGTGGTTGGTGTTCCTTTTGAAGGAATTTTTTTTTGAATTATGATGTTTAATTTTAGCCTTTGGTGTTTTCATGGGTGCTCACATGCATGGTTTTATTTATATTTGGAAGTATGGCCTATATGGTATGGTGGTTGGGTGCCTTGGGTGGCATGGAAATGTGCATGTGGGTGAGACTTGATGAAACACCATTGGTGAATGTTGAAACCCACCAAGTTAGTTTGTTTTTCAAAAGTGTTTTGAGTTGAAAAATGTTGTCCTTTTTTTATAAACCAATGGTTATGTGGCCCGTTTTTTTCCTATGCTGTAGAAGAGTTGTTTATTCAGTACGCTCCCTTGTGATCTAAAATTCATACTCTTGTTGTATCTTGAGATGATATCTTGTTGGTGTCTTGGTTTTGGAGAAATTTTCATTGGGTTTCTAAAGATGTGTTTGATGTTGTGATGTGGCCAGGGATAGTTCTCCGTTGGAAATATTTCCTGCTGATCAACCTAAGGATTCATTTCAAATGTTAAATCCACCTCTTTTGATGATGCCTCAACTTGTTTGTTGGAATAGAGAGCTGTTTGTGATCTATTAAAAGTGCTTCTAGGTCATGATAATTCTTTTGGACAGAGCAGTTGTGTTCGGTGATGTTGATGTGTTTCGTCGTATTCCTTGTCCATTATGCCCCTCATTTGGAGTGATAAGGAATTTTGTTATGTATCTATGAGTTCCTATTTAGATGAATGTTTTTTTTTGGTGATCAAGTGTGGTTTTTTTTGAGTGGTGTGATACTTATCACCTGACTGCGGTGCAGCAAATGCTTCAACAATCAGGGCTCCAACCATAGGCCTCGGAGTGAAGCTTTTCACGCATTCAGGAAATCAACAGAGGTGTGGAGTTCTAGATTAAGATCCTTACTCCTCTGTTTTGGTATGTTAGTTACTATGTCAATGTTTTGGTTCCTCATTTCTATGAATTTCCCTTTGTCGCAACAAGCGTGGTGGACTTATCCCTCACACAGTGTCTATGGTTATTCCTTCATGGATGTGAGTTTTCAATCAATGTCCCTGTGTGGACCGCCTGTAAAAATCAGGTGTACTCTTGGTGTTACCTATTC
The DNA here is from genome assembly GCA_963277665.1 of Viscum album. Lineage (NCBI taxonomy): Eukaryota > Viridiplantae > Streptophyta > Magnoliopsida > Santalales > Viscaceae > Viscum > Viscum album. Next base: position 1,287,251,624 of record OY728140.1, read on the forward strand.
ATAGGTGGAGAGTTTTGGGTAGTTTATTTGTTTCTTTTGTGGTTTTAGTGGCCAAATTATTGGGTCCCCTTCCCTCCCATCCCCAAGTGACGGGGGTCCAGAATTGTGCTGAATGTGTCGACCAAGTTATTTTCCCCTCCATTCGGGAGTGGGTGGTTTATATGTTCATGTTGTAACCCTATTAACTTGGTATAGTAGGTTTTTGTAGGAGGGTTTTATTGGGGTTGCGTGGGTGAGTCCCAACTCAAGCTTATGTTCAATTCTTGTCTATTCATTGCTAGTTGGTTTTTAATGGTGGGGAGACCCACCATGGGTCTCCTGGATTTTCATCCTAAGAACATTTATAGTGCTAGTTGATTCTTAATGGTGGGGATTACATTCTGGAATCCTTAGGTGTTGTTTTTTTTCAGCCGAAAAGTGTTATGGCTTTCCGGGGGCGGAAAGCTTTAATGGTGGGGAGATTTGTCACACACGGTTTTTTTTTCTGTCTCTGTATTGATCCGGCCCATTAGAAATCCCGATCCTTTTCATGGGTATTTGATGAGATGAATATTGAGTTTTGAAGTTTCATATATGTCTAACCACCATAATTTGGGATCCCCATTGCTTGTTTAGGAGTTTTTGAAGAAAGGGTGGTTACTTCATGATTTGGGCCAACCGTGAGCCCATTCCCAGTTTTAAAAACTGAATTTGTTTCTTTTATAACTCTTTCGTTTTTCAACCTTTTTCACCCAATCAACTTCCCACTTGTCCTATACTGATATATTAAAATTTATTTATCTTTTTGGACCCATTAGAAATTTGTAAGCCGGTTGAATTTGGGTTACTTATTTAGGTATTGGGCCAGCCCATGGGCCCATTCCCTATTTAAAAAAAATAATTTGTTTCATTTATATCTTTGTCATTGTTTAATATTTTGCGGTGATTCCACATCCCACCAGAATCCAATATCCCTATCCTCACCCCCAATATCGTTTTTTCCTCTTTGGAGCTCATATGGGTCACGTAAGAGGGCGACAATTCTCAAGATACATCAAATCGTCCAGATTTGACAAGGTAAATTGAATCATTCATAAATTAATCAATTATTACTCTTTTGGACAAAAATTTTCTTTCACTGGTTCCTCCAGATATTAGGAGTCTCTCCATGAATTTTCAAGCCATTCCCTTCCCTCTAGGGTTGCAGATCTAATGGATGACGAAGAGTTTTCTAGGGTGAAAGGTGAGATTCCTTCTCCTTTCTCCTTCCTCTTCCCCCTCCTTTCATTATTTCTTTGATTTATATAGTAACCTAGTATTGATAGACCTATGGATTTGTTATACAATGTTTTTTGATGGGTTTTATGTTTGTTTAGGTCTGGTATTTATAGTTTTAGGGTTTATAAACCCGCGACCGGTGATTTCGGGTGTGCATTTCAATTACGCCAAAGATTTGAGGTAGGATATCCCTTGCACATGCTTTTATCATATAAGTTTCATCATTTTAATATTATCCTATACTGATATAAATGTATATTATTGTTTTAAATCCTTTTTATAATTTTCTTGGTGTGCAAAGTCGTTGTTTAATCACTGTTATGTGAAAGATAGTGTTGTTTTGTCATGAAAGTAATCAGCAAGTGTTTGTTTAAATGTTCCATTATCTTTGAAAATATTTTGTGAGGTTTATAATCTGGTTTATGGTATTTTTAACATGTTACAGTATCTTTAATAAAAATATGACATTCAATTGGTGTTTTATTCCTTTTCATGTACATAAAATAAATTGTTTTGTTTAAAAAGGGCATGACATGTGTTCGGTAAATTGCCCGGTTGGCTTTTATGTGTGATGTGTGATTTAAAAGTTATTTGGTTGGATTTATAATGTAATTGGAAGAATTATAAATGGTATTTTTGGGTACTTATATTGATTTCCAATTTGGATTTGTTTTTACAAACATGTGGGTTTTGATTTACAACATATTTTGGCCGGAGTTGCCAAAAAAATGGACCGTATCACATCTTTACAAAAATGGTTGTGTTTTGAAAATGTAACCTGAGTATTATAAGAGATTTATGAATGAGGTTTGCTGCCTTAAATGATGTTTATACATATCCTTAATAAATTTAAAATTCATACCTTCATCAAAGGTTAGTTTTGAGAAAATGTTTGAAGGCCCGTTTGGCATTTCCTAGAAACGAATGAGTGTTTTACTTGTATATAACAAGTTGTGAAATTGAGATTATTTTATGGTCCATTAAATGATTTTATTAAATGTTTATTGGGCTGAAAAATATGATTTGGTTCGGTTATGATGTGTTTTTATAATTTAAAGAATTTTTTTGAAAGAGTTTTATGTGCAAAGCCTCAATACACTTCATGAAATTGTTTTACCAAAATATTTAGCAGTTTGTTGATTAGTATAAAAAATGTGAAGACTGATTATGGGATGTTTGTGTTTTTATGGTTTTGTAATTAAATGTGGATGTTAAATGTGTATTTGATAATATGTGTAACTTTATTGAGCACTAAAGGGAATCCCAGGTATCTAGGTGGGCGGACGTGTACTAGTATGCTAGTGATTCTGTGGGGGTTGGCCCCTATTTCACGTAACAAGTTTGACGATGACAACACTAACTAAACTATGATGATGATGATGATTGGGGACCACTAGGTTATGGGTATGTTCCCTACTAGTGGCTCGTGCACGAGAACAGATATTTATTATGGTTACTTTCACCGAGATACGAGGTACCTGGGGCTCACAACTAACTAGTGCCTAGGGGTATTCCCATGACTAGTGCTCATTGGCTATTTTGTACTCACAGTCGGCATACGGTGTGTTTGGTTGGTAAATTCAGTACTATGTGTTATTTATTTTAATGTTAAAATTCTTTAAAGTATCCCTCTTGAAAACTATTTTCATTTTGAAGTTTCACCTCATTGAAAATAATTATTACTTGTATTTTTGTTTATTAAACATGTATGTTTTTGTCTGATAATTATTATAGCATGGAACCTCATTTGAAAACCATACTATCAAATATTAAATTTAAAACTATAAATTGATGTTTCTTTTATTTTAAATTAATGTGCATTGGGAATAGAATACCGGGCTAACCTACTGAGTTTTAATACTCACGCCTATAGTCTTCTTCTTTTTTTATCCCTTGTGCAGGTTTCATCTTTAGTTCGATCACCTTGGGCGAATTTTATCATTGTGTTGGAGAGTGACCAGAAGTGTCACATGGAGTTATTTTTTCATCGGGATTGTTCAGTTGAGTTGTTGGTTTTGTTTTAATTTTAGTTTTTTGTACAAATAATATTTAGTTCAATTTTTATATAAATTCATTTTGGGCTGTCTGTTTATTTCCGCTGTTTGTTTGATTGGTTATATATGGGAGAAATCGTTCCCTTGTGTACTCTATTTATTCCCTTGGTGCTTGTCACCATCTCGGGAGGATCAGGAACGCCTCTCGGGACTTGTCGCGGGCTGGCCTGGGTGACCGGTTCAGGGTCGACTCAGGCTGGTTCGTGACATTGTGACTAGGTAGATCAGATGTCACACTAACCCTGGTGTCCCAAAACTATAATAAAAACTCAAAACAATTTAACATTGTTACCATAAATCCCATACTAAGTTCACAACCTGATAATCTCAACACTCCATCCCCAAAGTGGAAATTTCTATAATGGCTCTTTGTCATAAACTAACCCACCAGGGTCTGCATGACTAGCTATAAGATAAGTGTGACTACCCTAATCCTACCTATAATAGGTTAGTGGATATTGACCATTTCTATGTAGGAATATAACACATATGGAAGGCCATAACCTATGGTATCTCTCTAAGTGCCCACAAATTAATGTCTACGAAACAACACAGAGAAAATAGAAAAAATTATACAAAAAATCATGTATAAATTCATACCACTATCAGTGTATGATAACACCACTAAAATAATGAAAAGGAAAGATAAAATCCCACAAAAATGAGAAATTAATCCAACCTTAACAGTGGTAGGTGACAACTATCAAAGAAACCACCAATGTACACCTCAGTCTATGTATCTCACTATGCTCCTCCTACTCTGGGTCCTCCAAGGACTCTCTAAAAATTCCTTTTTCTATGACATGTCAAGTTAGGGAAGATACCATGATGGGGTGATAATAAAATTACCAAATATGTTCAAAAAATACATAAAATGAAAGGGATCATTTAAAAATCAATATCCCACTCGACCCATAGCTAGATGGTATAGAGATCCAATGAGGGAGAATGTGAATGTACATCTCAAAATATTTGATATACATGACTAGTCATCTCATTTAGACCTAGTATGTAAATAAAGATATGATTCATAACAAAAAAACTTCTAGAATTACCTAGACATGCACATCATAGATTCCATGTCACGTGGTCTGAACCATGTAGCATGATATAAGATTCTACTTGAGGATAAAAGGTATCACTGATTCGGGAGAAATCATTCTATGAAACCATCCATCTTTGGTGAAAATAATTTAATATATCTAAATAATAGTGTATCATTACGATTATGGGATTTCCCCTCCATCCTAGAATGAAATCATTTGAGAGAACCCAGTCAACAGTTTTCACCATAGAAGATGTCGCACTGGAACCTAGCAGATCTCGATAATTAGATGGGAGATCCCACCCCAGTCTCATAGGGGAATCTGTAAACCCTAATGGAATCCAGAATATCCCAACCCATACATTGGGTATCACTCATAGGATCACTGAGGGACACAATAATCACTATCTGTAAATTTGTAGATCCTAATGCTTAGATAGGGGTCAAATACAAGATTGTTATGAGATCCCACAAACCCCCTCTTAAAATTCCCACCATGTCGGGGATCATATGAATGATGATAAAAAAACACTACTAGATGAACCATATATTTTGGGGATCAATGCACATGTATGATGGTCATGATGATACCAAAAACCTTTGTATGGAAGACAAAGAGATGATAGAGGATCCCAACCCAGTATCATCAAGCGATACCACAAACTATATTGGAACAAACCACATAGGTAGGATCACAATCCTATGTTGAGGATGTGATGCAACAATTTACTGTCAAGGGGATGTACCAAGGGGACTCTCCTAACTGATATTGGAAACGTATCACTGAAATACACGCCACACTGGAATTAAACAGTGTCACATATCTAATTCCTAAACTAGGGCCACCGTCATGTAGTAAATGGAAAATACCTATTATAGGATACTCACTGGCCACTATTCATGTCCATAAGAAGGATATGTAAACATGATAATTCTCTTAGGGAAGTACACAATGTGTACCAATAATACACGATGTGTCTCTCAAGGCTAACCCCTAAACATTGGCCTCATGGTTCTTGGATTTTATAAGGGACAAACTAAAGGTGTACATCCAGTTAAATATTGTGTAACCTATCTTGATCACCTGAGAATGTTCTCACCTACATATGGATTATATTTTCATGTCTCACTATATAACATATACCCTTGGTAAATGGTATGTACCTCATAGCCTAGTCCAATCCCAGGTCTATGGGTGTTCCTGTGCACATGATCCCATTCCCACATAAGACAACCCATGCCCATGTACCATGAAATTCCCCCGAACCAATGTACACCCAAGGTCTGGTAATTTACTTCCACATGGCCAAGTCACCACACATGGCATGCCTTCCCAAGTCCTTATCCACACGGTCGAGAATCACTACACTACATGCACCCCTGTATATAGTTTGTAGTTCCAAAAACGTCATCTTCCTGGAATGGGAATAACACACAATGTGTTCTCATGTAGTACACTCCATGAGATTGGGATTTCCAAATATGAAATCCCAACAAGCATCCCCAATCCAACTATTTTCACCCAAAACCCACAAATTCACCCCTAGGGGATCTCTAAAATTGGTAATAGGGATTTTAATCCATAAAAAATGTATATATGGGGATTGATTCTTAAAAATTGTAAATATACATACCTTATTGTGAAAACGCAAAGCATCTATTCTAGATCTATTCCTTGAAGCTATTGCACCATGATCTGGGACTCATCATCATGAAAAATAGAATTCAAGTATTCCTCTTTCGTCCCTTGATAATACATCTTGAAAGGGAGGAAAAATTCATATCCCTATGTCATAAATTAAAAAAAGGGTGGGGGTATTATGGTAATTAATTAAATTTCATCTCATCAATTATACTCCATTATTTAATACCCTATCATCGGTCTCCAACAAACGGATACCCTATATAGTCAAACATTATGTCACACCTAGGGTAAAAATTGGATTCTAAACTGAACCACAATCTCATATTTCCGATACGAGACCCCATTTTTGTGTTATTACTTATATCTATTGAAACAATGGGTTTGAAATATAAAATAGTTAATATTTTTTATATCACCTTTTTAAGGATAATCGGGCCCCATAATTCTGCACCAGCTTAGCAAATGGATTCAAAAATATTCATAATTATTTTTAAAAGTAGTATACAGAAAAAACAGATTATCTACATCCAAACAGTAGAACCTTATCAATTTCAAATTTTCCATTCCACCTGTGTTTCATTATTATAGCAGAATTATATAGATGTCCATGTACAAACTATAGATGTTTCCATTTTCAAACATGATTAGATCATAAACTCCACAAATGTTAGTGATCTAGAGATATATTATCCAATTTTTATTTTTAGTAATTTTAATTTTAATTTCTTCTTGTACAATATAAGACACCACATATATATCTCAATGTTCAAAAGCAATATCATATTTTTGTATTCTTCCTCTCCCACCTCATTTTCTTATCTCACAACACAATTCTTCATTTCATAGTGGATACTTAAACATACATTCTTACTATAAAATCTCAGTCATAGTTATCCTATTTTTATATCTATTAGAATTAACAATGGAAAATAATACCCTCAAAAAAATAAGGGTTGTCCATTTTTTTCTTATCCAACACTAATAATTCGATAAGGAAGTATAATTTAATGACTTTAATAAAAATATCTTAAATCATTCCATAAGGGAATTTAACTTATGATTCTTATAATTTATGTAAAAGTCTCATAGGCTTCAATATTTTTAATCATGAGCTTCTGAAGCTTGTTTTTTACATAATATTAATAACTTCCGAAAAATCACATAACACTAGTAAAAATTTGGTAAAACCAATGTAAATATGGATTTAGAAACTACCCATGTCTTATTGCTTCATTTGTAGGTCTTTTGAAACTACCAATAATAAATCTAATTTAAATGGTATAGTTCCAATAACCTCCACATTTTACTTTTTGGTCAATCTCTCTTTGATGATTTTTTCATAAGTTGACAAAGTAGAGAGTCCCTAAACAAAGGTGGTGTAAATATATAAATTTTTAAAATTTTCTATAAATTTACCATTTCATGGATCAAAATTTCCTTATTCTATTTTCTCTATAAAAGGCAGCCTTGGACTATTATATAGTGGTTCTTGTATAGATTCCTTTTTTTTCAACTGCCTGGTCCTTATCAATTTCTAGCTCTTTTACTATTTTTTGATTTTTTTTCTTATCATCTAAATATTTCTTAAGAATATTCTTCAATGACATTTCCGTTTTTCATTGTAATGAATTTAAAATATATCCATGCATAAACTTTAGGGAATCCTAGAATTACTCATTTTGTCCTCTCTCTAAGCCACTCAATGTTCTAGAAAACATGAAACTCAAGATTTCATAATGAGTCCTTTTGAGTCATTGAGTATTCCTTTATATATTTGATTAGAACCTCAATCATGGTTATAAATGTCAAAAATGTTCCACCCAAGGTATGGAATTGACTTTTTAGTGTGTGACCATGGTGTTGACGATGAAATACTTGTTGTATTGGATGAAATCATTATCTTTCAATCTATGGTTGTAGTGGTTTTGGCCACCAACCCAAAAATTTATTTCCATGATTATGATCATCATAATTTACTTGTCCTATATATCCACCTTTGGGTTCTTTCTATCCCATTATTGGGTCAATATTTTTGCTTAGGGATTCTATTTCCACCACCACCAAGATATTATTGTTGATCAAGTGTAATTATCTACTCTTTTTACCTTCATTCTTCTATTGGAAGCAATTTCTTACTATTTAATCTAGTATGTTTTGTCTTTCCTTTGAAGTTTTCTTTATAGACAACCACTGGATGAAACATCTATTATTGAACTATTTTTTATACAATTCCTTTTTAAAATGTTTGGATTAAAAGGAGCATTTAAATACCATGGAGTGTGAATTTTCTAATTGAGTCCTTGAAACATTCCCATGTAGTGTAAAGAGATTCAACCTCAGGTAGACTAATGTTCTAATTATTTTCCTAAATTTCCATTGATTTTGATGTAGAAAAGAAGTACGTAAGAAAATGTATAGTTAACTCATCCCATTATATGATGGAATGTGTTGGAAACCTCAATATCTATCCCTATGCTTGATATAATAATAAAAATCAAAATAGTTGAAGACTTACCACATGACCTGAGACATTATGGAATTGTAATGTGTCACAAAGATTGAAGAAACTTCCCAAGTGTGCATTCATATCTTGAGGAGGTATTATGATAATTTTAGGATGTTTGAGATCATTTGTATTATTACAGGTTTTCTCTTGAAATGGTTTTCTATAATAATATGAACCAATATTATTAGTTGTAATGATATATTGGATATCCTACCGTAGTCTTAGAGATATTAAATCTTTATTTATCTTTAAATAATCTTGAAAACTTTTCTTACCACTACACTTGACATGGTCTCTTATTCATTATTCTTTGTAGGGAAATTAAGATTCAGGATAAAACATGAGAATTTTCTTTTATTTTGGTTGAGTGTAGTGGGTTTGTAGAAAAAAATTCAAATCTAAAACTCACAATAGGAAAAAATAGTGTAAAATATAGAAAATAAAATAAATAAATAATTTAAAAAATAGAAAACAAAACTGAAAAAGACTCTAACAATTGAATATGTTTTGATTGTTGGTAGTGAACTATTGATTATTTATGGGGATAATGAATATAATGAATTTATAAAACTCATAAATGTGTGAGAAATTTATTAAGAATTAGTACGTAGCTATTCATGGTAGAACCCATGAGATATCATAATAATTTTAATAGGTTTTTAAAAGAAAACAATTTAACTAGTTTCAAGAAAATAGAAAGAATTATATTGGGGTTTAAATTATTTTATAAAGTGACATATAGAATAAGTAAAGAAGATTTGGGTTATAAAAATTTTTTATATAAAGAGTGATAGGGTTTTGTAGTTTTAGTGTTTCATTGAAATATGATTTAGAAATTAATTTGTTTAATAATGGTTGATGTTAGAGTCAGGATGAGGAGTATCCAATGGTTAGGTACCCCACTTTAGTAAACAATTAAATTTTTTTATTGGTCAGTTAATTTTGGGTTTTAATGCCCAATGTTTATCCAGATACCCTATTTTAACCTAATTATTCATGATTAGCTAATAGACATGGTATAGTATAAAGACACTAGTTACACAATTAAAACATTGACCTTCTAGATGTTTTCCCAATGGAAATGGGAAAATAAAAAGTAATATATTGGACAATTAGATTTGAAATTATGGGAACTCAACATGAATAAGTTATATAAAATAACATCCAAAAGAACATTACCCCTTTAACTACATAACATTTGAATAATGTGGGAATAAATCCAAATTCTGATAATGATTGACTAATAGTGAATGAAGAAAAAAAATTAAAACATGAATGATATAGGAGATAAGAATAGTGGAGGACCCTGCACATCATAGTTACTCACCCAATTATTTGGTCTCTAGATATACCCTCTAAAGAATCAGATTGAGACACTATTTATAGATCTTCATGGGTGATCATTTTGGAATTAATACATCATAAATATAGACATTAATGATTCAAAAATGTTTCTTGGGTCTATTCGGCAGTTTTAAGTTAATCCGAGTCAAAGATAAATTCTTCTTTTAAAAATTTCATTAGAGATGCTTAGATCTAAAAATGTTTGGGATTTTTAGCGGAAAAACATTTATATTCACGCCGTACAATTCATGGTCCATGTCTTGTTTCATGAAAATCTTCTTCCCAACTCTATTAATCTATAAAATTGTTTTTATGATGTAAGTTCCTCTCTTTAGGCCTTATTTATGACTTTGAAAGAAGTAGTAAAACTATATTTTCTTGCCTTTTACACTATAGAATTATGTCATAAATTCGACTTGAAATCTTTGATATAATGTTTTCTAGTTTTTATATTTTTTTATTGCTCAATTCAAGCATCAATTTTTCGGTATCATGATGTGGAACTACATGTTGCATAACGAAGTGTATTTGGAATTCAGAATTCAACTCTTTTGGTGTATTTCAAAAACTTTTGTTACATCATTCCAAAAATCAAAAAACAAGTTAATGAACTAAAAAATTAGAAATAATATCAATTAAATTACAAGTATCATTGTAGAAAAAATACCAAAAAAATATATGAATTAAATATACATATCATAAATCAATTAGACCATTAAATTACTCAAAATAAAAGATAAATATTTTTTAGCTATTGTTGTTTCTTTGATAGATTCAAGAACAAGAAACATTGTTGATGGTATAATATGATAAAATCTAAAAATAGAAATATGACTATATTAGTGGGGATGATTTTATTATTGAAGGAACATCCAAAAAATGAAAATAATAATCTAATTGATATAAATAGATTTGTAAGTTTTAAGAACCTATATGATATTTGTAATGGAATTACTCATAGGGAAGAGGTGTGAAATTATAAATCATTCAAACATTATACTGAAATAATTACTAATTAATGACTACAGATGTTGATGAATGGTTATATGTATACAATGATAATGTTATAAGAATACCATGTTTCACTAATTACTCAAAAAACGATAAATCAGAAGAAAGGAAAGGATATTATGGGTGATAATCAAAAGAATAGTATTGTTCAAATAAAACCCAATAAGATAAATAAGAGAGGTAAAAAGGTGATTATATTTTTTACTATGAAATGTGGGGACACATGATGAATTTTTTCAAGAAATCCATTCATATTTATATAAAGAAAATAAAGATTGAGGGACATAGAAAAGAGGTCCGAGAGATAATTAAAAGAGATGAAGTGGTAAGGATCACAACAGATCATCCATGTTGAATAATCTAAACATTTGTGCATATATAATATGATATATTGTCTAATTTTCAATCTAATTTGGAAAGAGAAATAAAATTTGAAGAATTATAGAAAAAAGTAGAAGGTAATGGAAAACATGAGACTCCACATGATGAAATTAAATTTCACGAGTGGTTATCAAATAAAAGGTAGAAAAAGAATCTAAGATGTTCTATGTTCAACGATAAAAAGGATATAGCACCTCTATATTTTAAAATATGAAAATTTTACTCGATAGCGTACACGACACAGAATAATGAGCTAAAACGAACCAAAAAATATAATTATTTAAAGATGACCTTTATAAACCACCTGATATGTTGACAGTTAAGAATATAATTAAGCATATTATAATATAAACAAATATATATATATAAAGGACTTAATAGGAAATATTTTTATGATTCTAAAAAATTATTACTTAATTTTTAGTAAAGTTATTTCAAGTTACCAAAATACATTTTATTCAAAAATGAATTTTTTCTTTTGGTCATAAAATATTATAATTAATTTCAAGAATATTGTTAAATTTTATTTTATAAAAATAATATAATTTTTTAAAAAATCATATCAATATTATCACTGAGGGAAATTTTTAGGAATTTTCTTGAAATATTTATTTTCTATTGAATAGTGAAAAATACTGATTTTATATGAAAAATATATTTTTTCAAGCCTTTACAGTTTCTTTTATTTGTTTTTAAACTAAAATAAAATTTCTTATATTATGAATAATCCAATTAATTTCATTGTAATCAATTTCATGATTACTAATTGTATAAAAACATTTTTTTACAAAAAAGGCATTTGTTAGAAAACTAATTTTCATCATGTTTTGTGTGTTTATTTGAAAATTAATTTCATACAAATATTGAAAATGAATATGATAAAATGGATTCCATATTTGGAATTAGGAGGTCCAAAATTTAAAATATATCCCTATTATATTTTGTAAAGAAGAATAGTATCCTTGGTAAAATTACCACCAATGTAAAGGGTAAATCATGAAAATATAGGTTAAAACTAAGTGATAAGGTCAAAATATAACATAATTATTATCATATGATAGGAATTCAACCATTTCTACTATATTATTGAAATTTATTTGATTGAAGAAATATTTTACATGACAATGGCCAATATAATATTTAAATCAAAGAAAAATAAAAACATTCACTCACATAGTTTTAATTTTCTCTTATGTGTACACATATATAAAAAAAGTGGTGAAATAGTATGGATTTATTTTTATAGTATGATTAAATTACTTTAATTAAAATAATTTATTTATAATTTTTTGGTATTAAATATTTACCTTAAATTATCAGATAAAGATGAAACAATATTTATTCAATTAATCAATAAATAAAATTAGTTATATTAAAATAATAAAATATTCATAATATTAGTATTTTATTGGGTTCCAAGAATGTTTTAGATGAATATGAAAAATTAGGGATGTATAAATAGATTGTCTTAAAATTTATACTTTTTATTATGTATTTTAGGTGAAATGTAATACCCTGACCTTTCTGGAGATGTCTAATTCTTGATTTTAGTTAGTATTTTACAATTGTTCTGTTATAAATTGATTGTGTTTTGTTTTAGGGTTGTGATAATTTTGGAAGAAAGAGGGGTAGGGCATGGTTTTCCCCAAACGTGCACCCACCCCCAGCATGTCATGAAAAGCCTGGTTAATGAATTTTTATAGTTAACACATAGTTTTTAATTTAATTCACACTCTTACTAGTAACCATGTGTCTCCATGAAGAGACACACAGTTACAGAGAAATTTTTGGAAAACCAAATGCCCCAGCCCTAAAAAGCATGTGTGTGGTTTTTAATCCCATGAAAATTTTAATTAAAATTCTAAAGACCCCTGTTTTCCACCCTAATTCCCCCCGCTCGACCAAATACATCCTCATATATTTTTGTAGGTCTGAGAGAGGGTTACTAGGATCTAATAACTCCATTCATGATAAAACAAAGATCATAATACAAGATCTACACCTCTACCAGTAAAGAACTACCTCTCGTGTGGTTTCCTACTCCCATATATCTTTCGGTTGATGAAGAATGTTTTCCCAATGGGAATGGGTTTAGACTAAGATTTTCATAGACCTAAATACATTTGATCTTGGATCCATATTTTTGTCTTATATCCTTATCTTTGTCATGAAATTGAACATTCCACTACAATTTGGAGAGTTTTCATTTAAAAAATGCTTGCCAACGATCTTGGGTTAGGTGGTATAAATTGAAAATCCCACAGTGTTGACTATAATTGTGTGAATGTAATTATATAATAGAAATTTTATATTTAATTATATTAATTGATTGGTTAATTAATTAATAAAAAAAATGTAACCATGACATTGATGAGATATTGTGATTTTGAAATTGGTCAAATAATGGGATTGGCTAACTTGTTAATTTATTGTATATGGAATTGATTGATATTGGGAAATATGGAATATTTTGAATAACTATATGGATTTAAAGGGTTGTATGATTAAATTTTGAAAAATGGTTTAATAGTGAATTTTAAATATTACTCTATGTGAATATAGTGAATAACCATTTCTAATTTGATAATTTAAATGTGAATCCTTGTTTATAATGTTTGATAATAAGGATAATGATGATTAGCCTTAATGAATTTGAAATTGTAATATATGTAATATTTTGATATATGTTATGTTGTGAAAAATGTGGTATTGTGATATATGTGATCTACGTGTGTGGTAAATTGAATTAAGCCTCAAAATCCAATATGTGATTGACTGATATTTATGTGTGGGACATGGAATGATGCTTCCAAATCACATATTTGATAACAACAAGGTGTGAGATAGGGGATGATTATTCAAAATCCCATGGGTCTCATGATATGGAAATCTAGGCAAAAAATGATTACATTTGGACTATAGTTCCAAGTAGGCATGATATTAAATTGAAATGATTTGGTAAATGAAAACCATCGAGTTATGTGATATATGATATCCCGTGGAGATAGTTTATACTTTGGAATGGCTTGAAGAAGGTATTGATGGTTCATATGGAATCTTGACCCATATATATTAATGTTTTTAATTAAAGGATAATTTAATTGGAAATATGCTTATTTTATCACTTGTACTTTATTCTTTATACAGCTACATGCATTGTTTTGACTAGACATTATTTTAGAAAATACTGGTGGTGGACTACTTAGTCATACTCACACCCTACTCTAGCTTCCTTATTGGAACACGAATAGACTACATGTTTGTAGAAAAGGATAAGGGAAATATCCCAATGTTAGATGACTGATTTAGGATGGAACAAGGATAACAGAACCATACATTAAGTTGAGAAATGTTTGGGAGTTTTTATTATGTCTCTATTTTAGGGTTTTCATATTAAAACATAACACGTATATGACATTTCATATCTATGATTTTAGTTTTGGATATTTTATTCCTACTTGGACATCCTGTGGTACTGGTATTATTCTTGTTATGGTTATTATCATTTGGTTATTGGTTATTTATTTCCACTATTGTGCTGCTTTGATAAAGAGGGTATAACATCCCCATGTTATATATTTAACCCTCACTGCTAGTGAGAAATCTATAGTGTATAGAGAGGCGAGCTTAAGGTCACATAACCTACCTGCTCGAGCTATTGATATGGGTCTCCTAGGTTTTTAAATTACATCAGACTAAATGGAAGGGATCGAAATTGACATTATTAGAATTTATCTAAATAATATTTTATTAAATTATTTTAAGATAATAACAACAATAAAATATGGAAAGGGGATATAATATTTTCAATAAATTAATCCCTTGTTATGAGAAAATGGTTAACATATATATAAAATTATAACTCTTTAGGAGATAAAGATATGTTATCACGATTATTGTTAAAATAGGTTAACTAAGGGGTTAAAGAAAAAATAATGTTTAAAACACGATATAATGATATATTTTTTTGATGGAATTTAATCCACATTCTATATGAGATTTTAATACATTTCTATTTATAGTAATTATATATAAACAATGACTTTATTATAATGTAATCTGTTATGAAATTCAAACAGTTCCCCTCACCTCAATTATAAAAGGAAACCTTTTCCCCTCACATATTTATATATTTTGAGCCGTTAATATTGACCATAACCATCCAAATTCCTTATTATATTCCTTATATTCATTAGAGAGGTTTTGGAATTCCCAAAAATACCAACCATAAGATTTTTAATTGATTATCTAATAGTGTTCTTTCAAATAAGAGGTAATCATCGTAACCAATCACATTATTTTTTACATCTTATTTTACCTCATGTAAATATATTTTATTTTTCATAAAATAATAAAAATAAGTATACTAACAATTTTATAAGTTTAATTTTTTATAAAACCACATTTATTCACTAATTTTTCTATTAAATGAGATGTGAAAATATCGCTCGTGCGTACATATAACTTACGATCTCCACATAGAAATACTATTCATACTCCACCACCATATTTAATTGATGGTTATTTTTATGGGTCTCATATTTGTATATGATTATTATTAAATTATTATACTTCTATAATTGTAATTTCACATATACATTATAATCTTCAAATCTATAGGTAAATGATAACATCGCTCATGCGTACATGTGGACTACCACCTCCACAAAGCGATGAAATGTTTTTGTTTTATATTTCAATTGGATGGTAATAAGGTTAGATTTAATGAATACATATAATTTATATAAAATAATAATTATTATATAATGGTTACTTACTTTTTACCCTTCATTCGTTACATCCTCCAAGAACAAAAAATTGGGTTCATGCTTACGTACGGGCTTCCATCTCCATCAATAGTGTAATTTATTTTTCATTAAAAAAAATTTATGGATGAATATAAATATGTATGTAATGGATTTAAATTATATTGATGTCATGATTAAAATTATTCATATGAATAAATCATGATCAATGTACATAGACTCAAACTACCTAACCAAAACATATATGAAAAACGAAGTAGTTTTTTCTTGAAATAATAGTGAAAATGTTTATATGAAAATATTATTTTTTTTATCACTTTGGTCAAAGATATTTTTCTTCCATATCTGTATTTTCTAGAAATACATTCAAGAATGTTTTCAAAATTCTCCAATTGATTTATTAAATAAATATTTAACCTTTTTTTAATTTTTAGCAATTTTTTTGAACGGTGTCTTCTTTTCATTTCTAAATGAGGTACTTTTTGAACTTTTTACGATAGTGAGGATGGATTGTTTTTAGAACCCAATCTACATGTATGGAATTACTTATTATCAACAAATCTCATTGATATGAATAATACATTAATATTTTCTATGATTCATTTCAAATAAAATGTTTTTCCAAATATTATTTAATTTTTTAAATTTTTAAATGTGATTTTCAAAGTTAAAAGGATATTTTTTTCATTAACGGTTTAGTGGAATTTTTAGGATATTTCTATATAAAAATGAAAATTATCCACATTATATATATTATCTATTGGGAATATTTATTAATGATATAATGATAATTATTTTCTAATATGGATAATGATCAGTTTAACTAGGGATGTACTTTTTGATATTATTCCAAATATTACTATGGATGGTTAGTGATTATACTTATTAATTGGGGAAAATTTAACAATTTCTTATAACAGTTCTTAAATACAAAGGATTATGCTTCATATATTTCAAATAATTCATATGAGTAACGAAATGGTCTTAGTAAATGATGGGTGGGGCCTGATATAGTCCCCTCAAAACATTGTCTAGTCTCACAAGACAATCTTTATTAAGTATTTTGAGGAGGCCTTACCCATCTATGTAAGACATCTCAGAACATGGCATTGATTATAATTAATCGACCCATGATAGACCAAAAAGTGATGTCTCCTATCAATTACATTGGCATGATTATAACGAATCAAATCTTGAAGGACTGAAGAGTTTATTAGTCATTGTAATCTAGATATATAAATGAGTCTTATATTATAAATGAATACACTATTTACGACATATTTTTTTTCTTTATAAATAAATAAATTCAAAAATAACTATATTCCATCTATAATATCCTTTCATATCCTTCTTACTCCTTGGATTTCGAGGGAATAGAATCATAATAAGGGTGAGTTCAAATTCTCAGTTAGTGTAATGTATAGAAGAAGAAATAATGAATCAATGAGGACAATAGAAATGTCATGGTAAATGAATAAAATCATATACAATATAATCAATAAACATAGAAGGAAGTGCATATAACATATAAAAAGGTAATAACTAAATACAAATCCAATTCAAATAACTAGGTAAGGTAAAATGAATATGGAAAGGTAAAAAATATAACACATTCCATTTAATCAATGAAAAAAATGAATTTTATAAATAGATATGTTTACATATAATGTCATAGATAAATAGTAACTGAAACTGAATGAGAGATATTTTTGATTATTAGATTCCATGTTTCCTAGTTACATGGTAACTTAACCATAAATAAAGTTCACAATATGATTTAAAACATATCGAGTAAAGAATAATCTTTGGTAGAAAACCAAATGACACTCCTATTAGACTACTGATGCACCTAGGGGATATCTATAACCGGGTCTCACCCATGTCATA
Source organism: Viscum album (assembly GCA_963277665.1). Taxonomy (NCBI): domain Eukaryota; kingdom Viridiplantae; phylum Streptophyta; class Magnoliopsida; order Santalales; family Viscaceae; genus Viscum; species Viscum album. Next base: position 1,287,269,520 of record OY728140.1, read on the forward strand.
CCTATCCAAAACAATCCTCATATTGAATAATCAAAAGAAATAATATGGATTTACAAATAAATATATAGAATAAAGAATAAAATATTATCAATATTTCCCCAACTAGTAAAATATCTTTCAAAGTAGAAAACATTGTAACATGGTATATGGTTTAGGAAATATTGAAGTCTATCATAGATGATATGGATAATTAGGATAAATTCAGTGATCATAGGAGATTTAATATTTCAAGTGGATTTAAAAAATGAACCAAGGATGTGAATATAAATACTATCCTTAACCAAATAAATCAAAAACCATCTAGAGGAATGATAAATATGGTATCAATACCACATATCCTAAGTAGAGTAAAATGAAGTGTCATTCTCATCGATGAATGTAAATATTATAAAATGATATTTTAAAACTATTCTTGAGTATAATATCCTTTTTTGGAAACCCATTGGAAAACCCATTTATTTGGAAATAAATTTTAAAAATCTTTTTTTTCTTAAAAATATTCTTTTAAACTTGGAAAGTAATCTTTTATTGAATTACAATGGGTAAATCTATACACACCATATAAGGAAAAAAGAACATTCCATTTCAACGGTAAAAATGTATTAAAAATGCCTTGTTCAGATTGTGATTAGATGATTCCATTTAAAATATTGGTATATGGAAAAAAGGGATAATAATATATTTACCACATCCTTTTAAAATTATTTTTTAAAAAATTTAATAAAACATTGGTTTTATAATAGAACAAGTTGTCTGACTAATGAGGGAAATAAATTAGGGTTTTATGAAATAGATTTTCTAAAAAATATTGAGTACCAAAGAGTGGAAAAATGGTAATAAAACTTGAAAAAGGTTATGAATAACCATATGATAAAAAAATGAATGGTTTTATTGAAAAATGGATATATAATTTCCTCACATTTAATTACCATTGAAAGATCTTTAATTTTTTTTTGAGAAAAGTAGTGCTTAAACATTCAAACGTGTCCCATACCACTTTGAAAAAGTTTGAATCATAACCCTCATGAAATAATAACATTAAATGATTGTTTAAAATGCCATTAATATAAAACGATTGATGATATAATATAATAAAAGGTTTATTAGATACAACACACAAAATATTTATGTAGTGAACATGGAATTTATCTCATAGATGTAAAACATTATATATGAATCCCTTACCTTGAGTTTCATTTCATGTGAACGTCCTTTAACTTCATTTATAATAAAATTATTATAATTAAGTACTTGATTTATTACCTTTTACATTTTTATCATTACCTTAATTTCACTTATTACCATGTTTTATACATCTACTTAATCAATTAAGTTTACGTCGAGTGTTTTGACTAAATTCAATTTATGAGTCAATGACATATTTTGAGGACAAATATAGTCAACGTGTTCATTATATAACATATCCATAATAATAATCTTGTCATAATTACTATATTTCTACTTAAATTATACGTATAAAAACAATCATTAAATATTGTTATGAAAAATTAATCAACATTGTTATCATGGAGATGGTAGGTTGTACGTACGCTGAGTAAGGTTCACATTTTTCAATGATTGTTATGGAAATAAGGGAAGTAGAAAAATATATTTCTATAATGATAATTATATCACAAATACCATATTATTTATTCATTTATAATTACATTTAGAATTATATTTATGTAAATAGAATCACATCATCTTGAAAATGTGGTAGTCCATACGTCCACAAATGACGTTATCACTTTTTAAGTGTGTGAAATGGTAATAAAGAAAATGATATATATTAAATTTATCGAAAGGTAATTTTTAAATTAATATCATGTATAATATTTTATGTCACATATTTTTAATTAAATTTATCATTTATATTTTCCATGTATTGTGTGAATGAATCACATCGCTTTGAGGTGGCAGTAGTCCACACTTCAACAAATGATGTTATCATATTTTTAAAAAATAGAATGTATAAGGGAACATGATATAAAATAAATAAATAAGAATAAATTCATAATAAATATAATATATAACATATATAAATATATTTTCAATCCTAATGTACACCATGAAAGGTGGTAATAGAGAAATGAACAATCATTATTTTGTGATGAAGTAGTTATCCATACACAGAAACCGTATGTTTGTTTTCCAATTTGATTAAATTTGATGATAGTGTAGGTATAACCATTATAAAAAAATATCCTAGTATATTTAGGATACCTATTCTTTCATAAAATCATGTAATAATATAATTTTAGGGGTTTGATGAGTAAAATAAAGAAAAGATATCATTGGAAAATGTTATTTTAAAATGGGATAACTCCTTTTGGTTTATACCAAAGGGATTCCATGGATGAATTTCTCACCAATGGTAGGATTCAAGTTATATGGGATTTTTGTTGATAGTATAATTGGGAGAATATTATTTGAACTTAAGTGGTTTCATAGGTGTGAGGAATTGGTAGAAATATTATCATTTTATAGTGGGGGAGGAGTGGCACTCTTGTAAAATTTTGAAAAAGGGATTCTTCCCACATTTTCATTTTTAAAAGGGATACAATAATGGAACAAATTAGAGAAAAGGGAGTATAATTTCTATATATTCACATAAAATACCTCTTGTAAAAATTTTTAGGTTGGATTGATCCCTATGGTGAATTTTTAGTCCCTTATTAATTTTACTTTAACCTTAATCCTTGTAATCACTTTTAATTACATTCACTAATATTTTTTTTTGTAAAAAAACTATTATTCCTTTTTATACATTAAAAATTCATATAATTAAATTTATGGAATAAATTTTCTAAATTAAAATCATATAAGTGTCATAAATTAATTTCAATTTAATCCCATAGATAACAAAACAATGGGGGGTTTTTATTGAAAAAATGTATAAATGTTTTAAATGTATTTATAGTCAATTTCAAAGTTAAATTGATTTAAATGATCTTAGTTTGATTAATTGATAAAAATATTATCTAATTAAACTTTAAAACCATTTTTAAATTTTATATTACCATATAAATAAATTTTATGAAAAAGTAGTTTTCAATAAAAATTCTATATTTTTCTCTATTCATTAAAAAATGAAATGTTTCAGAAAAATTTAAACAATTATCCCTAAAATAATAATTTCCTTTCCATTTAAAAGATGATTTTTATTTTGGCATATTCAATCAAATAATGTTTCAAAATTCATATTTAGAATTGGCTCCCCATTAAAATGTTGTAATATTTCCTTTATAAAAATAAAGGGTTTTATATGTAAAATATACTTTATTCTTATCATATCTATATAAAACCTAATGGATGAATATAAATATAATTTATTTAATATAATATGTATATATTTATATATAATTAAAATAAATAACTAATTTTTATTAATTAATTTTATTAATATAAAAATCCTTTAGAAGAATAAAAATAAATATATTTCTTTTTATATCCAATTGGTTCTTATTTTCATTTCTCATTAACTGGTAACCCAAGAATTCATTATATATTTAGATAAACCATATATTTTCATAAGTTATTTAATACGATTCATAATTTATAGTTTATATCTTATTATATTAAATAATAGTATTTTAATAGTTTATAATTGTTCAGTAAAGCTCAGTTTTGCATGTAAGGAATGAAAATGAAGAAGGTCCCTCTTATGTGTAGTGAATGATAACTGGGTGTTTTAGGCATTGAAATAAATATAATAGATTTTAAAAAGGAAATATATTATAAAGTATCTAGATATTATATTACCTTATGCGCTTGTTGTCACGTGTCACACACGTCGTTGAATACAAGGTTCTTACATTAGAATTTCAGTGTGTTACATTCTCCCCACCTAAATTAAATTGCATCCTTGAAATTTAAACTCAATATTAGTGATTTATTATTTGATATTTCCTATGTTAAAATCCTATAACATGATAAGGATTCATAAAACATCCTCTAGAAAAGAGAGAATGAGAATTACAAGGGTCACATGGTATAATATATAACTAGGTCTCTAAGTAGGAGAATATTAGTGGCCAGTAGAGACAAGTTCATGGAGGAAAAGAATATATATTTTTATAGAGGGATTGAGTCCATAAATAGAAAATACACGAATGATCAATTGAATGTTTAGGGACAAAAATCTATAATTCTATGAGGATTTAGAAGGCCATGAGCTCAACAAAAATTAAGGCATTAGAATAATATTTTTGTTTGAAGATACTTTTACTAATGACGGGGAATTATTTTATTGCCTATGTATACTTACTTGATATAATACTATAAATATAATTTCAAAATTTGGTTGGGATTCAATCAATTTTCCAATTCATTCAAAAATTAATACTGATACATGAAGCACAAAAATACATTTCTAAAGGATCTTAAAGCCCATAAAAGAGTCAATAGTCTAACTATTTGTCTTTAAATATCTTCTAAACATAATATGGATAATAGATAAATCTCTAATCCAAAAAATGTATACAATTTCTCCATAAATAATATTTGTTCTTCAAATTTTTTAACTAAAAACATTGAAAAAATAACAAAGTAATTGTGTGGCTCAGCGGTTGGCATGACACCCTTATTTTCCTTCAATCATAGGTTCAAGACCCATAACCATACGGGATTTTATTGGTTTTCACCTATCCAACAGGTTTTCTTTTGTAATTCCAAATTAGTATTATTTAAAAAACATATATAATGGACATATTTCAAATATCGTCAATCACTAAATATCCTTTTAACTATGGTTGTCAATACAACATTTAAACCTAAATGCTTCATCTATATATTTAAATATATATCCTTACTTATTCTAGATTTTATCCCCTATAAGAGGGAATTGAATCAGGTATTGTCCAGGTTCCCCATGCTTACAACAAAGAATAATAAAGGATTTTTGAGGATAAGCTTCATTTCCATCAATCATACTATTCAATTTTCTTTGAAAATAATTTTCATTATGTCCATATTTCCTATAAATAATGAAATTCCTTATTATATTAAGAATATTTTATGGTTGTCTTCTTCCACACTTATCAAATTTTAGAAATCGAGCCTTATTTTCTTTGTGGTCTCCAACACTCGAGCTCTTAGTAACCTCTATCCTTATCTAATTTGGTGTGTTCAGGAGTTAGTAATGCTATATATTTTTTATCATATTTTTAGAAAACCATTTTGGAATAAAGGAAATATATCTCAATCCTATAGACACCTCATTTGGTTTCTCCTTTTCAACACCTTGGCATTCATGTTCAATACTGACTTGAATATCTCATGTTACAACCACTAAACAAAACTACAAATAATAAAATGAGAAATAATAGTCATAATTAGAAACATGTATTATTATATATAAGATATATAATTCATGGAACCTAGTTTTTAAATGTAAAACACCATATGTTTATCTATGATTATTCATTTTTATTATCTATTCAAATACTTCATAATGTTTTGTAAAGAAAGTGTGGATTATCCTAAGTATATCCCTCGGGTGTGTCAAACTATGTGTATAGTACGGCCCATTATTGGGTATGATGTTTTTTTGATTCAGGCTTAGAACCCATTGTCAGGGTTATTACTCCTAGGTACATAAGTGATAAAACCACATCCACTTGTAGTATCAAGACAGGGATGTATTGCTAGAAAGACACGTATAATCAATAATTTACCCAAATTCTAGGTTTTTATTCTACAACTATCCTTGAAATCTACCTCAGGGTTACACTCTCTAATAAATGTTTTCCTAAATTTATTTCCCAAGGTTTCTACTGAACTTCCTCTAATACCTTGTGTTGTGACCCAAACCCAAATTGCAAGAGCTGGTGTTTGCTATGAATTACATTGGCATGATTACAAGGAATCAAGTCCCAAAGGACCAAAGAGTTTATTAGTCTTGGTAAACCAAATAAATGAATTAGTCATGTATTACAAATTAGTACACCATTTACAACCTATTTTTTATCTTCTTTCTAAATAAATAACTTCATAGATTACTTTATTACATCTACTGTATACTTTCATATCTTTATTACTTCTTGGATTCCTAGGGAAATGAAACAAAATAAGGGTGATCTGAAAGGATCAATAAGTAAATTGAATAAATTAAGTAATAATGAAACAATAATAATAGTTATGAAAAAGTAAGTAACTAAACTCAAATTATAGATAATAAATAAACTAAGATGGACGTTCATAAATAATATTGTACGATGATAACTAAAAAAATATTCCATTCAAATAAATGGAAAAGAAAAAATAAATATGGAAAGTTTGGAAACTAAAACACATTACATTTAATAAATTAAATTAAATGAAATTTATCCATAGATATTTTGATGCATAATATCATGGATGAATAATCACAAAAACTAAATGAGGGAAACACATGATTATTGGATGCCATGTTTCATATGTATATGGAACCATTATCTAAAAGTCCTATCATAAGACAGTTTACAACATATCAGGTAAAAACCCATCCTAGGTGGCTAACCAAATGACATTTCCCATGATACTACCAACAAATCAAGGTGATAGATATAACTAGGCCAACCTATGTCATACTAGTCCAAACAATTCCTCATATTAAATAATAAAAATAAACAATATTCTGTATCAAATAACTATATTGAATAATGAATAAATAATTATCAAAATTTCCCTCAATAATAAAATAAATTTCAATGTATACACCTTATGTAAAATTTTATATTGTTTAGGTAATAGTAATATTCCGGATAAATGATATAGATAATTTGGGGAAATCAATGATCATAAGAGATTTAATATTTCAATTGGTTTTAAAAAATGAATCATTGATGTGAATATAAATACTATACTTGACCCAATAAAAAAAATCATCAATAAGAAGGATTAGTATGGTATCAATACATCATACCCTAAGTGTTGTAAAATAAATTTCTTTTGTTAATATTGAATGAACATATTATTAAAAGAACGTTTAAACTGATTTTTGAGGAAAATATATTTTTTTGGAAAACCTTTTGGAAAAAAATTTATTTTAAAATAAAAGTTTAAAAACATTTTTTTTTAAAATTAACCATTTAATCATGAAAATTAATATTTGAAGGAATGAAGGTAGGTAAATCCCTGCATGTTGTACAAGGTAAAAAAACAATCCATTTTTATGGTAAAAATGAAAGAAAAATTTCTTGTTCGGAAAGAGACAATAAGATTCCAGTGAATATTTTGATAAAATAAAAAATGGGTGAAAGTGTATTTAAAAATACATTTTATAAAATATTTTAAAAAAACATTAATGAAACATGGTATTTAGATTAAAATAGGTTCTCCTAATAAAGAGTGAAATAAATTTAGGTTTTCTAAAAATCATTTTCTAAAACATTTTGAGTACCAAAGAGTGACAAAAGGGTACTAATACATGAAAAAGGTAATAAATTAGTAGATGAGAGAACAATTAATGGTTTTATTGAATAATGGTTATATAATTTCCTCTAATTTAAATACCATATAAATATCATGAATGTTATTGATGAGGAATATAATCTTTAAACATTCCAAATTGTCCCATTCCAATTTGAAAAATTCTACATCATAATCCTCATGAATAAATAACACTAAATGAATGTTTAAAATAAAAATATGTTAATTTTATTAATTATATAATATAACATAAGGGGCATCATACACACCGCACAAAATATGTATGTGGTGAACATGATATTCATCTCACCGATGTTAAAAAGTTAGATGAGAATCCCTTACATTTAGTTTCCTTTTGGGTTATCTTTCTTTAGCTTCATATATAATGAACATATGTTTATTATCTAAATTATTCATCAACTTTTTCATGTTTATAAGAAATTTAATTTCACTTTAGTACCAATTTTTATACAACTACTTAATAAATTAAGTTTACTTCTGGTGTTTTGACCAAATTTGATTTATGTGTCAAAAAAACTTTTGCAAGTCAACTATGGTCAAAGGGGTCATTATATAACACATATTGAACAATAATAATTAAATAATATTCTTATTTAAACATAAACTATTATTTTTAAAATAGTCATGAAATATGGTTATGAAAAAAGAACCAATAATACAATCATGGAGATGGTAGGTCGTACGTATGTTGTGTTTCATTCTCATTTTCAACTATATTTATGGAAAGAAGGTATTTAGAATAAATATTTTCTATAATGATAAATATATCATAAATAACATATTATTTTATTATATAGACTTATATTTTTAATTTTCATGATGTAAAATTAATCACAATATGTGGAGGAGGTGGTAGTCCCCATGTCCTCAAACGACATTATAACTTTTTATGTGTGTTAGAGGGTTATAAAGAAATTGATATATATTAAATATAAATAAAGGTAATTGTTTCATGAATCTAACATATTGGTTTTTTATTTCACATATGTTCAATTAAATCCATCCATTATACAATCCTTATGTAGTGTAAAGGAATCACATTGCTTTGTGGAGGATGTAATCCAAATTTCCACAAACTATGTTATCATATTTCTAAAAAATGTAAACTATAAGAGTACATGTTACAAAAGAAATAAATAAGAATAAATAACTATTAAAAATAATATATAAAATATATAAAAATAGTTTCCATCCTAATGGACACCATGAGAGGCGTCAATGAAAAAATGAACAATCACCATTTCCTGAAGCATTAGTTCGTCGTACAAAGAAACAATATGTTAATTACACATTAGATGGAAGTGTGTGTAAGTATAGTATTAACCATTATCATAAAAAATCCTAATATATTTTGGATAATGGTTTTTACTTACATGCATGTAATAATAAGACTATAGGGTGAGGGGAAGTAATTGAATGAAAAGAGATCATTGGAAAATGTAACCTTAAAATCGGGTAACTCCTTTTGGTTTATACCAATGGGATTCCGTGGAAGTATTTATATCAAAATTAAGGATTAAAGGAATAGGGGGGTTATTTTAGGAATCTATTTTGGGATATCATGGCCTATATTATGTGTTTTGATAGGTATTAGGAATGGGGAGAGGTGGTGGCCATTTATAGTGGAGGATGAGTGTCACCCTTGTAATATTTTGATAATGGAATTATACCCACATTTTTCATATTGAATGTGGATCCAGTAATGGACCCAATTTGAGACAATAAATTATATGGTCAATATAATCCCATACTATAGCTCTTGGAAAAGTTTGTAGGTTGTTTTTTAACTTATAATTGATGTTTAGTCCCTTATTAAGCTTAATATATCCATAATCGTTGTAATTAATTTTAATTACATTCACTAATAGTTTTGGTAAAAAAATATTTGTTATTATTAAAAAATATAAATTATAATTATTCCAAATAAAGAATCCATTTTTCCATATTAAAATAATATAAATGTCGTAAATTAATTTAAATTTAATTCAACATACATGAAAATAAGGAGGGGTTTTAAAGTAAAAACTTCTGAATGTTTTCTATGTTTTTAGAGACAATATCTAGTAATATTAATTAAAATTACCTAAATTGGTATAATTTATAGTAATATTATCCAATTAAACTTTAAAAACAATTTAAAATAATATTTAACCTAATAATTAAATTATATGAAAATGTAGTTTTGGATTAAAATTCAATATGTTTCACTGTTAATTAAAAATTGAAAGGTTTCGTAAAAATATAAAAAATTAATCCAAACCCAATAATTATGTTTATATTTAAAATATTAATATTATTTTTCTGCATTTATTCAATTAAATATTCAAAAAATTTATTTAAAATGGGTTCCCCATTAAAAGGTGTAAAATAACCTTTTTAATAATATAGGTTTTTATATGTAAAATTGGGTTTATTCTTATCTTATGCATATCAAACCTAATGGATGAATATAAAAAGTATTTCATTGAATATATAAAATATAAATTTCATTTAAATAATTAGATAGTTGCAATTAATTTTTTATTAAGATAAAACTCCTTTTGAAGCAGAAAAATAAATATTTTTCTTTTTATATCCAATTGGTTCTTATTTTAATCTCTCATTAATTGGTAACCCATGAATTAAATTTATAATTATATAAAAAATAAATTTTCAAAATTTAGTTAATAATATTTATAATGGATAGGTTATATCATATTTTATTAAATAATGACATTTTAATAACTTATTGTTGTTTTGTAAAACTCAGTCTTAGGTGTAATGCGAGGCATTGAAGAATGTCTCTCTTGCATGTAATGAACACATAGTCAGTGTTGTATACATCAAAATATATAGAATACATTTATATATTAAATATATTATAAAGTATATAGATATTATATTCCCTTATTTTCTTGTTGTTGTGTGGTGTAGACGCTATAGAATGCAAGGTTCTTACCTTAGAATTTATGGGTGTTACATTGATGGTATGCCTATGATGTATTTAATTATTAATTCCCTCATTATGAGATTATTTATTTATATCCATGTGATTATTTTACTAGTTATGATATATATGGATAATTTTACATTTCATGTGGTTATTTATATTAAATTATTTGGTCATAACTTATTTCTATAATATTTTTCTTGATGCTCATAGGATTAATTAAATGGAACATATTTTCTAAAATTTTCCTTTATATATTGATTATTCTGTACTTATACCGGTTAAATTATAATATATCAATTCCATTTTGATTATATGAGGTCACCCATTTATTATCTATCATTTCCATAGGATGTTAGGAAGCGTATTATAATTATAATATAGGGATATACAACAAGGAATAATAATGGTCTCAATGAAATTAATATATTTTATTTTATGTTTTAAATTGTAATGTGAAATTCATGTATGCATCCATTTTTACAAGAATATTTAAAAATTTGTTATCTTGAGATGATATCACTTATATCTACTTCCAATGTTATAAAGTGACCACATTCTGTAGGCTCTTAGGGTCAAGGTTTTTATAGTTTGTATTAGTAAACTTTTATTTTAATCCTTGGGAAAAATATTTAAGAAAACATAGATCTGGGAATTTAAACCTACATATGTTTTTATAATATTTCCAATGAATCCAATCTTATGATATTGAAATTAATTAAACATAAATGATTAATATAAGTAAATTGTTTCTATAGTTTTGAACTTTTACATTATTTTTCATAATGTTATAATTAAATATGTTATATTCCATTATATATAATTAGAACATAGTAGATGGAATTGAAACCGTATCAATTGAAAAAAAATTATTTTGGGTCTTCTATACTGGGAAATATAATGAATCTGGAGTTAGATCTATATTTGTAAATGTACAAATTGCTTCTATATTGGGGAAGATGACTCAGGTTTTGACATATAAGCATTCTTTTATAGAGAAACCTACATATCAAAAAAATTGTGTGAAAAATTTATACTTAATAATTAATAAAAAACTGAAATCATCAAATGGGACTAAAAGTTAATTTTTATCTGATCAAGGGATAAATTCTTTAGAGAATATATTTCTCATAATAAGAAGTAAGGAAAGGGATAAGGCTGATATGGATGTTTATCATCTACCAGAGGATGAAAATTAATGAAGATCATTGATGAGAAATAAAAAGGATGAGGAGGAAACAAAATTCATGGAATCAGAGGATTTTTATGAACTTTTATTATACAAATATATTCCTCACAATCCACGACAAGATTTGGAGAGACAAATCATAATTTTAAGATAAAATAAGGAGGAAATTTTGACTAAATATGAAGCCAAAAATACATAGTTAAAAATGAGTACCATGGAATATATATTTAATATAAATAGTAACATTGATAAATTATTTTTTGGGATTATTTTAACACTCCATGATTTTAAAATTAATATTATTTCTGATAGAGTATATGGCACATAACACCGAACCCAAATGAACTGTGATATACTATTTAAACATGAATGTTATAACATTACCATTAAAATTTGTGGTATAAATGGGAATAACCAATTTTTTAATTTTTTTTATAAATATTTTATTTGAATAAAATATATTTTTAAATACGGAATCAATTTTTAATAAAGTCTTAACATGAAAAAATATTTTTTTCATTAAAACTGTTTTTATTTATTTGTGTGAGTAAATAATATAATTAACTTAATCCAAATTTATAAACTATATTTTAAAACATGAACATAATTTTTTACATAATTCTATAAAAATTGACTTAGGGTGAAAATTCGGGATTTTTCTGAAAAGAGAAATATTCATGAAAAGAGAATGTTTTTAGTGAATAGTGAAAAATATAACATTTTGAAATACTATAGTTTATTTTCAACATATTAGGTAATTTATATTCAGATTATGATATGAATCTTCTTTAAAAGTATCATAAATATTATTTCTAATTTTTATATAAAATTTACATTATATTTTCATTATAGGAGATTTTGGTAAAAGCTTATATTTGTGTGTAAAATTGAATTTATTTGAAAACTAATTTTAAGTAATTAATTAATGGAAAAAAATAATGAAATTTTTTAAATTATATATATATATATATATTAGAAATTAAATTTATATAATTATGATAAAATACATATAGTTAATGTAATTTCATCTTATTCCTAAAAAAGTTTTCTTGAAAAAACGTTTTTCAACATATTTTTCATGTTCATTTTTTAATTAAAATTTTCCAATTTCGTGAATTGAATTTGAGAAATTGGTGTCCAGATTTTGAATATTAAATTTCAATGTTAGGTTATAATTTCAACATAATTAATTTTAAAAATAAATTGTAAAAAATAGAAAAATAATAATTAATACTATTAAGGTTAAACAAGGTTTTGGTCTTTACATGCGCTTTTGTTAAAATTAATTTTCCACAAAAATAGTATTTTTATATTAAAATTTTTATTTAATATTAAAAATATGTGTTTCCATAATATCTAATAAGATATTTTAGTCTTAAATGATAAATTATCTTTGTAATGAAAAAAAAATTATTTTCGTTGTGAAAACCGAAATTGTTAAAGTAAACTTAGAGGATAAAGGAATACCATTTTTAAAACATGTTTATTTTTTTGTTTTATAAGTGTGTATCAACATAAATTAAAAAAATAAATTTTTTATCTCTTTTGGAAGCACTTTTGGTTATATTTACATACCATTGTTTAATAGTTTTGGGTATTTTCAAATAATTACACTACTTCTCAATTATAAAAGGGTACCCTTTCATATAATTTTCACACATCTAAATAAATTTTTGATTATCAAACCCTACAAAAATATCTCCCCAAAATCAATTTAAACATTATATAGGTTTTTTTCCTTTATTAAGGACAATCCTAATGTTCTTAATATGATATCCAAAGGAGGTTCCTCTTAAAAAATGTATTTTTTCACTAATCACATTGTTTTACTTCTTCTTTTATCACCTCAAATTATGTATTAATAATTACAATATAATAAACAAATATACCCTATAATTATATGTAATTATTCTTTTTGTAATAATATTTATCCATCTGCTTCACTATCAAATGGAAACTAAATCCATCACTCATGTGTATGACAGACTACAACATCACGAACTGCTGTAATTTTTTTCCATCACTAACTCACATCGGATTTCAGAATGATGGAAATAATTAATATATTTGATAATTATGTAATTATTTTATATTTTGAAAAATAATATATCATCCACTTGCTTACCCTTTCTACCATTATTTGAATGAAATCATTTCTCATGCATCTGTATGGCCGACCAATTTCACAAAGTGATGTGATTCATTTTCCATGTAAAATATTCAAGAATTAATCTAAAAAGGCCTATAATGAATAAATTATATTTTTATAAAATTATTATAATTCTTTATATGTTATATCATTATCATATTCACACAAAATTGAACTTCTACAATAAATTATGCATGATAAAATGAAGTCGTTATGAACCCAAACAATGGTAATAATAAAATATTTTTAACAAAGAGGTGGTAAGGTATTATAAATGGAAAATATATGGTAATTTAAATATGAATATGGGTCTTTTATAAATTAATAACATGTTTAAAACCATTATGTATGATGCTACATCACATTCAACTAATGGGAAACATGTGGTAAGAGATTTCGTCTCAATCTCAATTCACTAAGGCATACTGTAGTGTTATACCCCAAATTTATATTATATGTTTTTTATACTACCAATTGTTTTTATATTATATCAGGAATAATTCACAATTCATGGTATTTTATGTTAAAATAAAAACTAAATTATCCAATGGAATTTTACTTTTATGTTACTAAGTGGTAATGAATTTCATCACTCAATTTCTTTTCATTGTGTTATATTACTACTCCAATGTATTTGATTTTCTAAAATTATTTATGTATTGTTTTATTATTTTTTATTATTTATCACTAATTTTATTATGTATATTAACATTTTATACACATTATTAATATATGGATTAACACTCACTTCAATGGTACGCCCATTGTAAAAGGTTTCATATAAATTTACACTCCCTTGAGACAAATTTGGTATTATGAATCGATTTATTTTTATGAGGTGTATCTACTGATATATTGATATTATGTTATTAAAATACTAATATTAAAGGTTTTAATTATTCTTTTGATATTATTTATTTTATGGGGGTTATGATTTAAAAATAACCAAAACTGTTAGAGTTTATACTCCAATATCTTTTTAATTAAGTTTTTTATGATTAAATTTATAGTAAAGGAAATAATATAATAATTGTATGTTAAAACCCTTGAATTTAATTACCCTTTGGGTATTCATGATATATTTTGGGAAATAGTACCATTATAATCTCCTTTGTAGTAAAATTATTAATACTTGTTTAGTAAAATCCAACTGTATTTATCTTTTTGGTTGATAATGATTTTTATTCTATATCATTATTTTCATTAAAATGATATAAAAAATATATTTTATATTATATAATAATGAATTAAATATGTATTTACCCATTTTTTACCTCTTAAAAAAATTGGTTAAAAAGAATCTTCTTATTTCTTCTGAACAAGGTGGTTTTTGACTTTTTGAAAAAAAAAATGTGAAAGGAATATTTATTTTAATGTAGTTAGCAAGTATTAAATTTACCAATATAAGGACTATAAATTTCATTGAAACATAATTGAAATTTTCTCAAGGTTATTTTCAAATAACATATATTTCATAATATGTTTGTAATTTATTATTTTTAAATTTTATTTTTAAATTAATGAATATTTTCCTTAATATTTTTTAAATTATCTTGTTTTGGTAATTCTATTCATCAACAATTTTTTTTTCCCTTTCATTAGAGATATATTGTAATGATACAAATCTTATTCAGTCACTAGATATTATAGGATCATTTTTACTATGGAATTTATTTATATTCACATTCATGGTTAATTTCATGGTTATTAACATTCTCTTGAAATATTAACTTTCTTACCATAAAATTTCATCTGAAATTACATATATTTTAAATATAAATGATATTTGAATCGTCAATATTATTAATTCATAACCATATACCATTTTTAAATATTTGTTTACTCTGGAAGGTATTTGATTAATTGTGGAAATATTGATAAATACTTATTCTTTAATCAATATAAATATTTGTAGATAAGGTGTATTTTTTATGAATAAATAAATAATTTTATATATGAGGAATTATTTAGAAGTTTAGTGATTGTTGGTTCTGATAAATATATTTCCACATGATGAATTGGTAGGTATCATGAGAAAAATATATAATATAGAATTAAATGTGACTTTACTTATAGTTTTAAACTATCATTGCGAAAGGTATTGAAAATATAGATTTCATGATGTATAATATCATGAAATCTAATACTAAGAATTTCCTTCAATGAGAATTCAATTATTATTATCAATAATATTGTTTCATTCATATTATCCATGGAGGTTTTTTGTGATAAAGTAGTTGATTAAATGACTTGTGTGTTCATTTATTTTTCCCCATATTTATCCTGAATTATCTAATCATGATAGTCGTATTTTGGATTATAAGTAATTTGTGTTAAGTTATTATTATTAAATATCCATTATACCTTATTGATTTATTATAGCTTCTACTATAAATAAGCCTTACTATGAATTTTATCTTACCCTTATTTTCCCTTACCTAGGATGAGAAGAAGTAATATTTGAATGATTTAAGTGATGTATATTATCTAATTTTACAATGTTTTATTTTATATTTTCATATGTAATAAATGAAGGAAATATTTATTTGGTTAAAAATGAATTTTAAAATATTTTTCCTTGTGGGATGTGATTTATTATATCTTACAACAATGTAATAAATTAACCACAAACTCTGGTATATTGGGGATAGGGTATTTACAGTTTTTATCAAATAATTTTTAGTGGAAATTATGGGAAATAGATTTATGAAAACATGTATTATGGGACATAACCCTATGAAAAAAACTGAGGATAAGTATGAAATAACATACTAATGTTTTGGTAATATTGATATTATTTATTTTTCCTAGAAATGCATTCTTACTTAGATACTACATGTGGATGCATCTTTATCATAGTTGTATCTTAAGGTAATAACTTGAAAATGGTAACATTGATCTTCAACTTGATCATCATCTATTGAACAACAACAGGCCTCACTTCACACCTAGGATGACACTCCCGGGGGATACGAATGAGTCAATTCCCATTTTCCATGTGATCTGTCATGATAAGTTTAGGAACAAAACCTATATAAACCTATGACTTTCTATAGTCACATGGTATAAACATAAAGTATATTGAAATGGTATGTATATAGTGAATCATATGTCTAAAAGAACTGATATTTATTTTGAGTCATGATTTGATGGGAGTTTACTAGGAATATGGATATTTTGGGAGACATTTCTATGATTACAACCCATTATTTTAATACATGTTTTAGTGAAAATTTTATTTGAGGAATTAATCTTTAAGGAAATAAGTTTAATTGTGTTGAAAAAAATTAGGGCTAATATGATCATTGATGTTAAAATAACAAAATCTAATTAAGATTAATTGTTTTCATGAGAAAAAACAAGTTTTAAAAAAGACCTTAGAGGTTAAAAAGTAATTTGATAATTAATTCTATTCTCGATTATGGTAATCATATTTTTACAAATTTTAATTGGTTTCCATTAATATTGTTTTTAAAAAATTTGGACCCACATGTCAAGTGAAATCCCATTACATATTTCATGGACACAGGGCAAGATCCCACATGTAAAGGATGATAATGGTGGAGTTCCTTCCACTAGTCTATGTGATGTCACATTTAATATGAAATTATTTTTAATTAAATAATTTGATGGATAAAATCATATATAATTTATTATTTTGAACTTGGCATGTTATTATTTATATTTCACTGTTTAATGTGTTATATTTCATAACATGTGATCAGCATTTGGGGTAAAAATTGAAAAATTGAAAAAATGACTTTTCATGCTTTTATGGATCTTATAATCCATTAGTAGTTAGATTTATTTATCTATGAATAATTATGTAAACTAGGACTTTTATTTCAGGGATATGTAAATGAAGTGAAAATCGATTGATGTATAAGTAAAGGATGAAAGATTTATTTTGGAATAAAAATATATCAAATATGTATATTTTCTAATGTTATTGCTGTGCATCTGATTATTCCCTATCGACCATTCAAGGTTCTGGTTGTCTGCTAATGTGTATAGCAGAACTCAGGTCGAATCCTCAGCGATGAAACTTTATATTTTCGTCTGTTTTTAATTGATTGTATTTTGATTGGGGGTTTCGTTATAGAGAATATGAAATAATTTATGAATGATGTTTGATTTAAATATTTGATAAAGATTTAGGTGAGTTCATTATTAAGGAGTTAAGATTGTGAAATCATTGAGCTACACATTATATTGCATTAAATTAACACCCACTTCATAAGATGACGTTGAATGGAATTCCTAAGTGTTAAGGCTTTAATTTAAGCCAAAACATAACTAAGGGATCTAATATCAATCAGTACATTTTTATGGTAGTGTATTTATGGTTCCTATAATCCATATAAACCACACTTTAAACAAAACTAGTCATTAATCCATGATATGTTATGTCCAAAATTCCCAATGTTAATTTGAAGAATATTCATTGATAAAATACTCTCAATTACATAACAAACATAAATTTTGACTCACCCCAATGAGAGATTTACTCATATATTAAGATGATTAGTAATATGTTTTATTATTTTTATAGTTATAAACTAATAATTGAAGAAAAATAAATAGATATGAAAGGAGTTGTTCTCTGAACAAACACAGAAAAACTGTGAAGGGAATTAAATAAAGAATTTAGATTGAATGAGAAATCAAAATAAGGGAAGGGGATTCAACTGTATTTAAACTATTTTATGAACATTAATATTATTTAATATATTGTAGATGAGAATAATAGATGAAGAATAAGAAACATGCATTTAAATTCTTTTGAAATGAAAACAGATTTACACGATTACAAATAAGAAGAACACAAAAGAACATTAAAATGAAGAGAGGGGGAAGGGTATATCAAGTGAAAAAATGAGTATGGAAGTTCCTCCCCTTAAATTTTCAAGGCTTTGGTCGTGCCAATTTATGATACTCTCATATGAAATTCTAACCTTTTGCATGGAGAAGAGGAGGAAGTATTCATACCCCGAGGAAGTTGACTATTTGCATTCCAAAACAACCCCTCCCTTGCATCGCCAATTAGATATTTCAGACAGGATAATATGGAAAGAGTTTCTCCTTAAAATTTGTAGAGAATACAGTTTTCAGTCGACTCTCAGAATTTGGAGGCATTTTTACTTGTAGAGCCAATGTTATGGCAGTTTTCCTAAACAATTCTAAATTGTCCATTTCTAACCACGCTACTTCGATGGCCGAACTCTGAATAGATTTTGGTATTGGAATATTACTTCAAATCTAAATTATTTATTCAACAAATTAGGTCATCAATATCTCATATGTGAAACTAAAAAATAGCATCTCGAATATATCTATATTTCAGTAGAAAATTTAATTTTGGTGTGCAGATTTCAATTCCTAGACAGAATGGTGGGATGGACTTCATAGAGTAATTTGGGCCCCTTGTTATTAGAGTTCGGACCTGAAATTTTCATCAATGACTCCTAGAATTGTACCTAAAACGTTGGAGGGTAATAAATAAATTTTTAATTCCTCATTAAGCCCAGTATTTCAATCTTCATAGTTGGTCCAATTTCATCACAAATTTTTTGGGCCATATTTTGAGGTCCTTATGACCCTTCAAATAGAATAATTGTCCCAAGATACCTCCTGATTAACTATTTTATATTGAACTATGAAGACTAAAAAACAATAATAATGAAATTTGGAGATGTAGGGTCATATTTATAATTAAAATAGTAAACTAACTCAATTAGAATACTTCTAATAATGATCAAAAATTATATTTAATATTAAAACATGAGTATCTCACACTAATTATGCACTTTTACATGAAATTTACTAAAGGGATTAAACAAAACATTATGAAAATATTAATAACATAAAATCCCTCACACATTGTTTGTTAATGTCCACATGTGAAAAAAATTTAAAAACATAACAAAAAAATTCTCACTCCCCAATAAATATTAAAATTTTCTTTTTCCAATCCGGGAAGGTTTTGATCATTTCACTTTTCTATATTGAATTCCACCACAAACTATTAGAGAAACAATGTTCAAAAAACTAATCATTTTTCATGCTCAATTTTAGAAATGGAAAATGTATTCACTCAAAACTCACACCTCTCAAGATGAAAAAATTCATATATGGAGGTTCACTATTTAACAAACCAGAAGTGAAAATAATAGATTTTGAAAGAGCTTTCAACTTCCATTACCTATCCTAAAGTTCCCAAGAATCAAGTGGTCTTTTGAAGGGGTTTTTCTGTGGCTATGGGATGGTCGGAAATCAGTATTCAAAAGAGTAGAAAGAGGGGTAAAATACCAACATGGAAAATGAAATGCACAATATTTTTGAAATAAAACCTGGAAAGAAATTGAAACACATATTTACAAAGGAACAATTGTGGGAATCAAGGTACAAAAGAGGAATAAAATTGATAGTGAATGTGAATATGGAAAATTTACAAATAATAAAACATCTCCTAATGCCATAATTTTTTTTTTAATTTTTTATTAATTTTTCATTTTTTGAAAGTGGAACGTGAAAGAGATCTCACACTCATCTCCAAACCCACGATTTATCTCCTCACAACACCGATTTTAATGTTTATAACAATATAAATTGTTTAAGAAGAGTTATTTTTGACCTTCCCAAGACACAACCCATTTTTTTGTTCTTTTTTTCAATATTTTGAACAGTTTTCAATAAAATTTACAAAATTACATAAATAAATTTCCATTACCCAAAACTCAATGAATGACAACCTATCCTCTACAATAAAATGGATTCTTTCCCTAAAAAATATGAAAACACGTTTAAAATCAATATAAGGGCACTAAAAGATGAAATACATTCCCCCACACTTAAATTTTAAAAAATTATGAAATATATTTCTGTGTATATGTTTGGTGGGATAAGGTATTGGGATTGTAATGTAGCTATCAAAGAGAATGTTTTCAAAGGTTTAAGAGGGATTTCAAAAGATGGATTAAGGTGAGGGTAATGAGAGGATATTTGGTTGTTGTGATTCTCCTGAGGTTCAGAAAATGCCTCTATCATTTTAATGTACACTAAAGTAGGAAATCCAACTCAAAGGACCAATAACTCAAGACTCACAAATGGGGGTAAAAACACACATTTTGAAAAGATGGATATATGTGTCCTTGGAATGAAAGCTAATTTTCTTCCTCGCAGTTGGGGAAATTTATTTTCCAAATAAAAAATTGAGCATTCAAATTTATTTGGTTTTGACACAATGTTCATTATCCAAGTATATGATAAAAACATCAAAATATTGAGATGAAACCATGTCTTATGACTCCCCAAAATGGTTTGAAAATTTTTCAAAAGTTCAAGGTGAGTAATTAAAAATCCTAGTTTTCCATATACTTTAGGTGATTTTTATTATTGTTTTCTAGTTTTTTAGGTTTTTTTAGTTTTTTTATTAAGACACATCCACAGAAAATAGAATGAGTAAATAAAAACTGTGATGAGGAAAGAGGTAAAAAAATAAAAGATAGGGGAAGAAGAAGAAATAGTTAGAGAGAGGAAAAGATATGGAGAGTGTAAAGGGAAATAGGTTCCCTTTGGTTTAAATTTAGTGGGTCATAATCCCCATCTAGTTGTGGGTCTAATGTAGAAGTTATGGATTCAGTGGAAGTCGACGTTATTCTAGGATTGCACATCCTCTCATGATGATGCATTAACCGGTTTACATTAATTGTGAATGACCTTTTTGAAGATGGGGCTTGGACTTTCACTGCACCAATGGGTAGACATGAGAAAAAAATAAAAGGACCTTCCCAATTAGAATTTTTCTTACAAAGGTAAAGTAAAAATCGATAATTGTAGAGCATTAAATTTTCACCTTCATGAAATACCATTCGTAGGATGTGTTTGTCATGGAGTGCCTTGGTTTTTTCATGGTAGAGATTAGATTTCTCATAAGATGTAAGTCAAAGCTCCTACATTTTAGCCAATTGCAACAATCATTCTTTACCAGATATTTCAAAATTAAAATTACAAGTTTTCACAGCCCAAAATGAATTATGTTGGATTTCAAATGGAAAATGACATGCTTTACCAAAAACTATCCTAAAAGGAGACATCCCAATGGGTATTTTAAAGGCACTTTAATAAGCCCAAAGTGCATCACAAAGCCTTTCAGGCCAGTATTTCTTGGTGGGTTTTACTATTCTCTCAAGTACACTTTTCACTTATCTATTAGAAAGTCAAACCATGACATTTATTTTGTTGTGATATGCAGTTGATGTTTTTTGTACAAAACCATTTTTTTGAAATGATATTCCATGGTTCTATTACAAAGATGGGTTCTTAAGTCAATGATCAAGGAATGGGGAGTTCCAAATCAGTTGATTATTTCATATTTTAGGAACTCACTAACAGTATTTGAATCATCCTTTCTAGTGGGTTTGGCCCTACCACCTAGAAACATAATCCAATGCAAGAAGAATGTATGAAAATCCATTAGAAGGGGGAATGGTTCCCTGAAATCGATTCCCCAAACATCAAAGATCTCAAATAAAATTAAAGTATTTTGAGGAATTTAATTTCTCTTTGAAATTGTGCCAAACTTTTGGAATCTAGGACATGATTGACAGAACTCATGTGAGTCCTTGAAGAGTGAAGTCTAAAAGAATCCAGAGTCTACAACATTTAGGGAGGTCTTTTGTGGTCTAAAAGTGTCCACCTCTATAAATTGAGTGAAAAAATTCTAAGATGGAAGAATGTTCTCTTAATTAACAAATCTTCTAATTACCATGTTAGCCCCAATTTTCCAATGTTTATTATCTTCCCAAAAATTATATATTGAATTAATTTTGAACTTAATTGTGCGTCATTTTGAAAAAAATTTATGGAAAACACCAGAAACCTTGTAATTTACATTTACGGAATACCATGGTAAATTTAGAGTGAGAGATGAAAGATTCTCAGTGGGGAATTTAGGATTAATGATTTCTGAATGATAAGAATTAGAAATTCTACTGAGGTGGTTGACCACAGGGTTTTCTTTTACTAGTCTATCATTGATTTCAAAGTTAAACGCTTCGAGCATTAGGATCTATATTATTATACATAGTTTCGAATCACTTTTCATGAGTCAGAACTTTATAGTAGAATGGTCTATCATGATGATGATTTTGGAACATTAGAAATAGGGTCGGAATTTATCTAAGGAATAAAGCAGTGCTAAAAGATCCTTTTCAGTGATAGTGTAGTGATATTGATTTTCATCCAATTTTTTGAGGAATAATAGATGACATGAAGAAACATTTCCCTTTGACCAAGAACAGCCCCAACGACTCTATCAGAAGCATCAAACATCAACTCAAAGGGTAAGGACCAATCTGGGGGTTGGATTATCAGGGAAGATGTAAGAGCAGTTTTGAGTTCAACGAAGGCTATTTTGCAAACCTCATCTAAATGGAAAGCGACATCATTTTGGGGAAACCGATTGATTGGGAGGGAAATCCTACAGAAGTTATGGATGAATCACTGATAAAAACCGGAAAGACCAAGGATTGAATAGATGTATCGAACATAAGTGGCTTCAGGAAGTTATTTGATTACTTCAATTTTTGCAGGATCAACTTCAATACCCTCTTTTGAAACTATGTTCCCTAGAAAAATCCCATTTTCAACCATGAAGTGAATTTTTTTTAAGTTTAACACAATGTTACAATTGAAACACTTTTGAAGGACTAGAGAGAGTGAATTCAGACAAGATTCAAATGAATCACCATAAATGATAACGTCATCCATGAATACTTCCATTCATTTTTCAATGAATTTAAAAAATATACTCATCATACACCTCTGAAGTGTCACAGGAGTATTGAAAAGGCCATATGGTATTCTCCAATAATCATATTTTCCAAATGGGAAAGTAAAAGTAGTTTTTTCTTGGTCCTAAGGTGAAATTGGGATTTGATAATTTCCGGTGTATCCATCAAGAAATCAATATTGTGAATTTTTATCTAAACATTATAGAATTATATCCAGGAATGGAAGAGGGTAGTGATATTTTCTATTTTTTACATTTAAGTTACTATAGTCGATGCACACATGCCACTTGTTCTCCACTCATGTTGTGACTACCTCCCCATATTCATTTGGGATAATAGTTATCCTCCCCTTCTTATGTATAAAATTAATCAGACTAACCCATTCACTATCATAAATGGGGCAGATAATACCATACAGATGAGTCTTGGTGATATCATCCCTAAATACCTGATGTATGAGTGGATTGAGTCTTCTTTGTGGTTATCTAATTGGATTGGATGATTCATCAAGATGGATGTGATGCATGAAAAGGGTAGGGTTGATTTCTGGTATGTCATCTAGGGTCCAAAAGAAGGCATTTTTTGTTTTACTCTAACAAGTGAACAAGTTTGGACTCCTCAGTTTTAGAAAGTGAAGAAGAGATAAAGACAGGATATGAGTGATCTTGGAAATGGAATGCCTATTTCAGGAGCTCAAGAAGAAATTTTGAATCTGTATCATTTCTCATTTGTGGGTAAGACAACTCAGGAATGGGGGAAGGGATTTCAGTTGCTTCAGATTCATTTTCATTAATACTGTCCTAGGTGGATCATTAGAAATAATATTTGATTTAGGATTCAAGAGAGTTTTCTAGATCCTCTAGATTTTTAGAGTCTATAAGTGATATGTCTACATAATCTTCACCATTTATAACATGGTTAATCATGGTGCATATTTCATCAGATCAGATCTCATTAAAACATAATGAACATGATGGAATGGGGTTCAATTGACTCTCAGAAGTGTCCTCAGAAGTATGGATTGAGATACAGAGTGATCCTTATATGGGTATTTTATGTCTTTGAGAAAATTTGAACATGACCAGGTGGTCACTGAATTCCATGGATAATATTCCTGAATGGACATCCATCTTGGCTATCACTATCATTAGGAATGGTCTTCCTAGAATTAAGGGAGATAGAGAAGATTTTTTCTCACTTTCCATGTCAAGGACATAGAAATCAATTGGAAAGATAAGTTAATTAACCCAGAATAGGACATCCTCTATTATTCCCTCAGGACAGGTTGTGCTTCGATTGGATAACTGAATGACAACACATGTTGGGTTCAAGGGACCTATACCAATGTTGTAGAATATGGATTTAAGTATGATTTTTTGAGGCCCTGAAGTCTATGAGTGCATCAACAAATCTTTAACATCTTATTTTGTATAGAACTATAAAGGTACCAGGATCATTGCACTTAATGGGTATAGACTCTTAGGTTGAAAAAATTTCAAAGGTCTGAAGCTGCCTCTTATGGGTACACAACTCTCTATGAAACATGGCATACATAGGAATTTTTTTAATGGAATCTAAGAGGGGTATGTTGACTTTAACACATCGAATCATGTCGTGCATTTTAGGATTATGTTCAAAGGACGTCCTTGGCTTAGAAACCGCTTGAGGAAAAGTAATTGGATTCCTAAGTGGAATGGAAGGAGTTGAGGGAATGGATTCAAATTACTTTTGAAAGATTCATTTTCTTTTCATTTTATGGGTCAAAATTGAAAGGTGAGTTGAATGACTTATCTTGAGGTATATAAAATATCTTTCCCAATCTATGTGAAATTTCACTTACATTACCCTTGGGGTTGGGTAATGGTTGAGTTGGGAGTTGCGAAGAATTTGATTGTTGTTGCTGGATTAGGTGGGATAAATGTTGACCAATTTGGGTATCAATTTTTTAAGGATGTAATGAGTGAAGGAGGAAAGATCTTCCACTACACTTTCGCATGGTTTCTTGGAAGAATATGCCTATCTCAGATTGGGATTCCCTTGATTTTGGTTCTTAGGAAAGCGATTGTTGGGGATGGGAATTGGGAAGGCTCATTAGGATAGTGGAATCTAGGAGGAGAAAGATAAGGATTGATCCTTTGAGGTTGAGGAACAAAACAGTAAGGTTGTTGGAAGTTAACAACACCTTGTCCAAATTATAATTGGTTTATGTTTTTGAGTGGGAATGAAGGGGAAAGAGAAGTGGTATTACGATATCTTCCACTAGGGTTATAGGTAGAATAGAATGGGTCGGAGTGGGGTTGGTTGATGTTTCTAACAAACCGACCAAATTGTTGAGTGTTGTGGTTCCACTGAGCTTATACTACACCGAGCTCCATTAGTCAAGATGAATTAGATGGATCCTCTTGAATTTGTGAATATGTGTCTATTGGCTGAGACGAGGAGCTGAAGATTCCACAATTCTTGATAGGTCCTGGGAATAGAGATTGTGGAGAAGATGAGGTTTGGTTATTGGTTGCCACATCTAGTTGTCTCACAAGACCTGTAAGTTCACTCATCCACTTAGTCAGCTTTTTTGGCTCTATTGATTAACTATCTTGGGCTTTTTTTTGACTTGATAATGTTCTCGAGTATGGAATTTTTATGTGTTTGCAGCCATATTTCTTATGAGATCTCTTAAAACTATGGGAGTTTTATCAACAATAGAACCACCACATGCATTATCAATGAGAGTTATCTCAATACCCAATAACCCCTCATAGATGTATTGGATCAAGAGTTTTCTAGAGATTTAGGGTTGTGGGTAGGTTTAAATATGATTTTTTATCCTCTCCAATTATTCATGGAGTGATTCATTTGGTAATTGTCAAATACCACTTATTTCCTTTTGGATAGAAGCAGTACAGGGAGTTAGAAATAATTTTTCTAAGAAAATAATCTTCATGTCATTCCATGTGGTTATGGAACTAGGAGGGAGGTAGTAAATCCATGACTTAGCATTGTCATATAGGGAGAAAGGAAATTCTCGGAGTTTGATTTGTTCCTCAGAAACCCTTTGAGGCTTCCTGGAATAGCACACCACTTCAAACTCTTTATGGTGGAGATATGGATCCTCACCGGCTAGCCCGTGAGGTAAAATATAAATGAAATCCAATTTGGATTCGAATTTAGACTCTATGTTTGGATATTTAATACAAAGGGTTTGGTAATTAATTTCAGGGGTAGCATGTTCTTTGTGTGTTTTTCCCTAGGATTGGCCATATCTAATTCAATTGGTTGGACATGAATTAGTTCTTTAATGATTTTATTATCCCTAATATTCATACTAATTTGGCGAAGAGTTCTCTCAATTTCAGTTTCAAACAAATCTGAGGGATTGTTTGGGATGCTATAGGGCATTCAAAGAGATTTTAGAAGAATGAGGTAGACGGGGTTTTCTTTGTTTTATTTTTTCATTTATGATTTTTATGGGAAGATGGGTTTTTCTTTGTATTTTTATTCAATTTTTTTATTTATATGTTTTTTACAATAAATAGAAAATAATGACTAATTAATTGCACCATCCCTAGAAATGGTGCCATTTGATGTGTAGCTGAATTTCACATATCAACTGTTCAAGGTTATGGGGATTTCATAATGTGTATTGAAAAGAACCCGGTAGGCCTAAAGCCTAACCAAACTCATACAAGCCCGATCCCAGCCCTCGGGCAGATAGTAGACCCACAACCCACAGGCAGATAACAGCCCCCCACTTCAGAATGGACCCAATAACATGTGGTAGGAACTATCACCTGCCTGGTGAGGATTTAATACGCCTCCCTCCCAACTTGAACCGGCGACCATAGGCTTAATAGAAAACCGAGAGAGTTAACGAGTACTACTAAGACAATGACCTAGTGGTACTCGTTAACACTCCTAGTTGGATATTAAGCATGTGGTCACTGGTTCGAGTTGCGAGGGAGGCCGAATTAAATCCTCACCAGGAAGGGGACAATTATTTCTATGTGTTATCTAGTCCATTCTGAGGTGGGGTCCTGTTATCTTCCCATGGGGTGGGGGTCTTCTATCTTCCAGAGTGATGTGATAGGGCGTGGACACGTTTGGTTGGGCTTTAGGCCTACTGGGTTCGTTACTATCTGGGCCGGTCTAAGGTGGGGTCATGTTATCTGCCCATGGGGTGGGGGTCTGCTATCTTCCAGAGGGCTGGGCTGGGGAGTGGCCGAGTTTGGTTGGGCTTTAGGCTTTCCAGGTTCGTTACATAAAAATATTTTTATGTAATGAACCCAGAAGGCCTAATGCCCAACCAATCTCAGCCATGCTCGAGCCCAACCCTATGGCAGACAGCAGACCCCCACCCCACGGGCAGATAACAGGCCCCCACCTCAGACTGGCCCAGATAACACATGGAAGGAACTATCTCCCACCTGGAGAGAATTTAATATGCCTCCCTCGCAACTCGAATTGGCTACCACATGCTTAATAGCCAACCAGAAGTGTTAATGAGTACCACTAAGGGGGCCTGTTATCTGCTCGCTGGGTGGGGGTCTGCTATCTACCAAAAGGCTGGGCTCGGGTGTGGCAGAGTTTGGTTGGGCTTTAGGCCCACCAGGTTAGTTTCATAAAAAGGTTCCTTTTTATGTAACGAACCCGATCGGCTAAAAGCCCAACCAATCTCGGCCACACCCAAGCCCAGCCCTATGGTAGATAGAAGACCCCCACCCCACGGGTAGATAACAAGACCCCACCTCAAACTGGACCAGATAACACGTGGTAGGAACTTTCCTCTGCCTTGCGAGGATTTAATATGCCTCCCTTGTAACTCGAACCAGCGGCCACATGCTTATTAGCCTACTGGGAGGGTTAATGAGTACCACTAAGCCAATGGCCTAAATCCCAACCAAACTCAGCAACGATCGAGACCAACCCTCTTGGAGATAGTAGACCCCCACACTAGGGGTCGGGGACATTTCGTTCCACATGTGGTTGCCGGATGGCTATTAAGCCTATGGTCACCATTTCGTGTTGCGAGGGAGGAATATTAAATCCTCTCCAAGCAGGGGACAACTCGTACCACGTGTTATCTGGGCCAGTCTAAGGTGGGGCCCTATTATCTTCCCAGGGGTGGGGGTCTGCAATCTGCAGGAGGGCTCGGCTAGGGCGTGAATATGTTTGGTTGGTCTTTAGGCCTGCCGGGTTCATTACAAAAAAGGTTTCTTTTATGTAACGAACCTGGTGGGCCTAAAGCCCAACCAAACTCGTCCATGCCCGAGCCCAAACCTCTGGCAGATAGTAGACCCCCACCCCATGGGAAGATAAGAGGACCCCACCTCAGAATGGCCCAGATAACATGTGGCCAGAATTTTCCCCTTCTTGGAGAGGATTAAATACGCCTCCCTTGGAACTCGAACCAGTGAGAACAAGCTTAATAGCCAACCGAGAGCTTTAACGAGTACCACTTGGGGACAATTCCTACCACGTGTTATATGGGGCAGTCTAATGTGGAGGCATATTATTTGCCTATGCGGTGGGGGTCTGCTACCTACCAGAGAGCTGGGCTCAGGCATGGCTGAGTTTGGTTGGGCTTTAGGCCCACCGAGTTCGTTACATGTTTATAACCACTTGGGTCGAATCCTCAATGATGATAGTTTATATATTTGATTGTTTTTAATTGATTGTATTTTTATTAGGGGGTTTGTTTGAAATAATTTTGAAATAATTTATGGATGATGTTTGATTTAACAATTTTATAGAGAATTATGTGAGTTCATTATTATGGAGTTATTCTTGTGATATCCTTGATATTCTTTTTATATTTCATTAAATTAACACCCACTTCACAAGATGACATTGACCAGAATTCCTATGTGTTAAGGATTTAATACAATACATAACTTAATTTAGGGTTCTAATATCAATCCGTTCAAGTTGATGGTAGTTAATTTATCGTTCCAATATTACATGGAAACCAGACATTAAACAAAACAACTCATTAATCAATGACATTTTAAGTACAATAAACACATTGTTAATTTGAAGAATATTCATCAAGAAAATACTCTCAATCACTTAAAAACCCTAAATTTTGGCTAACCCCAATGAGATATTTACTAATCCATTAAGAGTATCATTAATATAGTTTATTATGTTTATGATTATGAATTAAATACTAAAGAAAAATAAAGGGACAAGAAAAGATTTATGCACCGAACACACACACACAAATAGAGAATGGAATTAAATACAGACATTAGATTGAACGAGAAATAAAATGAAGGGAAACAGATTCAACTGTATTTTAATTATTTTAAGAAAAATATTACTATTTAATATATGGTGTTTGAGAATAGTATATGAATAAGAAGAAATATTCATTAAGATTCTATTGTAATGGAAGTAGACTTCCACGATTACAAATAAGAAGAACAATAAAGAACATGAAAACGAAGAAAGGAGGAAGGGAATCTCAAGTGAAAAGCTGTGTATGGAAGGCTCTAGAAAGAATTTTTAAAGGCATTTTTCATTCCAATGTATTCTTATCTCTTATGAAATACTAGCCTTTTTCAAGTTGAGGCGGGAGTATTTATAGCGCAAGGAAGTGGACTGTTTGCATTCCCAAACTACCCCTCCACTTACATCGCCAATTTGATATTTCAGACAGCTGAATCTAGTGACATTTTCTCCTTGAAAGTTGTAGATAATAAGGTTTTATGATTAATATCAAAATTTTAATTTATTTTTATTTATGTATCAAATTTTATTGCAGTTTTCATAAAAAATATTAAAAATTCTATTTCTATCCATGCTTTTTCGATGAACGAAATGTGAATGGATTTTTGAATATAAATATGCCTTCAAATCAGAATTTTTTCTTCAAAAAAGTTGGCATCCTCTATCAAATCCTTCACACTAAAAAATATCATCTCTAATTTATTTGTATTTCAGGTGAAAATAAATTTTGGTCTGATGATTTCATTTCCCTAACAGAATGGTGGGTAGGACATGATATAATAATTTGGGCCCTTTTATATTGAAGTTGGGACCTGAAATTTTTATCCTTGACTCCTTGCATTGTCCCCCAAACATTTTTGGATAATAAAATAATTTGGAATTATAGAATGAGGCCATTAATTCAATATTCATAGATGGTCCAATTTCATCACAAATTTTACGGGCCTTATTGTGTGGTCCATATGGCCCGTGTAATATAAAAATTGGCCCAACATCCCTTATAAAGAACTATTTTATACTTAATTAAAAAGCCTAAAAAATAGGGACCATGCTATTTGGACGATTCAGATGAGAGTTATAATTAAAATAGTAAACTAACTCAATTTTACTACTTCAAATAATGGTAAAAAATGATATTTAATATTAAAAGATGAGTATCACACACCAATTATGAACTTTTACATGAAATTTACTTAATCATGTATAAAAAAGTTATAAAAATATTAATAACATCAGTTATTTATCATGATAGTAAATTAATCCCTCAAAATTTGGAATAGGATTTTGAAATAAAAATGTTATACATTCACCTTCACTTTCATTGAATCAATGGTCTTTCCATCCAATATAGACTCATGGATTTGTGGTCATTATCTTTCTATAGAAAATTATCTTACATTCTATCAATGACATATATAAATATTCATAATTATTTAAACTTTTATTCTGTGTTTATATTTTCACATCCCATAACTATTCTACAACTTGTAAATCTAGTCACGTGTTATTCCATATGACTATCATATTCCACCTTTCCTCTATTATGAGGAAGTTATACTAACAATTTTTTTGATGTGGGATTTTAAAAATGTATTTTAATATAGAAAACAAATTATTTCTTATAGAAAGTTCAATTTATGAGGATGAAATTAATTTAAGGTGGGTACAATGTTACAACTCGTGTTTTTAAAATGAATACTATGTTCGATAGTGTATACGACATGAAACATCAAGCCTAAATGAACTATGAGATAATATTTGAATTGGACCACTATGACAATACTATTAAAATTTGTGGTATGAATATGAATAAACACCTTTATAAAATTATCTATAAATATTTTAGATAATTAAAATATATTGGAAAATAATGTCTTAATTATTAGTAAGGTTTTTACATCCTTTAAAAAAAATTGTTGCCAATTTTTTTCATTGTGTAATAAAATAATATAGTTAATTTATTACAATTATAGAAATTTTATAATAAAAAATGAATTTATTTTTTGAAATAAATTTTTTAACAATAAAAGTAGTGAATTTTTTATTTTTCATAAATGTGTGGGTTTTTATTGAATTGTTACTAGTATAACTTTTGTAGATATATCATTTATATTCAATAAATTATGTAATTTAAAAGTCACATTATGAATTGAATTTAATTTCCAGGTTAATTAAGTATTATTTAGTTATATTTAATCTAAATTGTTATATTCAAATCATCTTTAAACTAGATGTTGTTATGTGTTTATTTTTTGGCTTGAAAACACCCTTTTTCGAAAATTGTGTTTAAGTGTATAAAATCCATATATTTTAATTATCCGAAAATAATAACTATATAGGATATATATAATTGAAATTTTAAGATTTTATATCTAAATATGTGAATTTTTGTCCATATAAATACGATCAACAGATATATACATAATGTAAAACAATCTTTTTCTTGAAAATATGTTTCTTGAAAACTATTTTGACACATTTTTCATTTTAAATCAAATTATTAAAAATAAATGAATTAAAATTGAAAAAAATATTAAATATTTGTAATCATAAAAATTAATATCATTTAATAATGACATCTATTTTTTTTAATTAATAATAAAATTAGTAAAAATTAATTACTACTATTAAGGTTAAACTAGTGTTTTGCGTGTTACATACGATTATGTTAAAACAAATTTTCCAAACACATAGAATTTTCATATGATAAATTTTATTATATATTAATAATATTTTGGTTAAAAATATATAATGACGATATTTTTTTTGTCTTGAAGTATATATCACCTAGGTAGAATAAATAATAAATTATGATGGCGAAAACTAAAATGGTAAAAGTATGTAAACAGAGAGGATAAATAAATAAATATATAAAACATGTTTATTTTTATATGTTTTAGGTCAATATTGACACTAAATTACATTAAATACATTAATTATTATTTGTATTTACTTGAGGTTAGGGTTACTTTCTATTATTGAATAGTTTTTAATATTTTAAAAAATAACACTCTTCGTCTTTTATTAAACGGAACCCTTTACGAATATTTTTTCATATCTATAAAGAAATTTGGATTGACCATACCCTATATAAATATCTCTCCAAAATACTTATCCACATTCAATGGATTGTGGTTTTCCCAAATTTACAATCCTAGGGTCACTAATAAGATAATGAAAGGAGGTTTTTCTAAGAAAAGATAATAATCTTCATTAAGCTCCTTCTTTTATTTGTTCATTTATCTCCTTTAATAACGAGTTACAAATTCCTATATAATAACACAACTATATAACATGTAATGGGATTTTATTATGTTTATGGAATAAAATTAACCCATCTCCATCTCTATTAAATGGTAAATAAATATATCGCTTGTGTGTAAGGTGAAATACCACCTAATGAACCATGTATTTTGATTTCCATCACCGAATCACATAGATAGTCATAATTATGGAATTTGTTTTAAATAATATACAAATTAGATGATATTAATTCAATAAAATTAATATATCATCCATTTACTTACCCTTTCACCCATTAAGGGAATGATATCATCACTTGTGCGTACGTACAACATACTGTCTCCCTGAAGTTGTCTGATTCATTTTCCATTTAAATACTTCAATATTTTTAATGAAAATATATGTATGAATAAATTATATATTTCTATCTTTGATATAATTTTAGAGATTATGGATATATATCCTTTCTACAAGAACACCAACTTATACGAAAAATCATACGTGAGAAAACGAAGCAGTTTACACCATAAACATTGGTAATAATGAAATATTATTAAAGAACATGTGATAAGTTGTTATAATAGGGTCATATATGATAATACAGACATTAATATGGGACTTTTATAATAGAATAACTTGTTTAAAACCATTAAACATGAGTTTAAAGCATGTTTATCTATAGGTAAACACGAGGTAAGGGATTTTGTCACAATTTACGTTTAATAAGGAATATAGTAATGTTATGATCTAATTTTCATTTATATGTTGCATAATCTACCCATTTTTATAATATATCATGAATAATTCATATTCTAGTGTATATTAAGTTTCAATTCATTTTACTTCATCCAAGTTAACTTGAATAGAATATTACCATGTGGATGGAAATTTTTTATTTCAATTTCGATTCATTTGGTTATATTAATTATCCATTTTCTTTGATATTTTTAGATTATTCTTGGAATTTATTTTTAATATTTAATGTTTAATTTATAATAGTCTAATGTGTATTTATATTTGGTACACATATTAATTCCATTAATGCATCCTCACTTCAACGATATGATCATTGTAATATATTTCATCTTTATTTCCACCTTATTGAGATATATTTGTTATTATACACTATGATGTTTATCTACATCCCCATTTATCTGTTTTATCTTGAATATCTTTATATTCATGGTATTTAATTTTTATTTTATGTTATATATTTCATGTTCATTTTATTTAAAAGTTATTAAATTAGTAAGGGTTTATGATTAAATCACAATATCATTGAGATTTGTTATGATTGAATATCCATTGAAGTAAATTATTTGGTTATTTCATTACAAAAAAAGTTAAAATTATTTTTCTATGTCTTTTCATAAAATTTTCAGGTAATGATACAATTTTTCCCTCCTCGAAACCTCAAATGACCGAGAAAATTTTTTATAGGAAAATAAAACATTATTTATATTTTTGGTCAAAAATTATTTTTACTTTTTTTTCATATTATCATTTAAATGTATATAATGATTAGATTTAATTTTTTTATAATGGTCTATTTATTTTTTTTACACATTTTAAACATTTTACAATTTTTTAAAGAAATCTTCCTGTTTATTTTTTGACCAAGATTCATTTTAACTTTACATAAAAAATTTGAATGGAATATTTATTTTAATGTAATCAGCATGTATGGAATTCCAAAAATTCATGACCAATAATTTATTTGAATCCTATAAAATTTGTTTAAAATAACCATTTAAATTAATTTTTTTCAATAATAACATATATGTTTTTATTTTTTAAAATTTATTTACAAAATAATAAATTTATTTTACTCATGAATTTTTTAATGATATTTTAATGGTGTTTCTATTAATCACCAATAATATCCCTTTATTTTATTTGTACTATATTGTTGATATGTTGTAATGATACCATACTTATTTTTTATACGGATGATATATGATCTATTTTACTCTGGAAAGTATTGACATTAACTTTCATTATTAATTTTGCGGTTGTCAAACTTCTGTTGAAAAATCACTTTAATCTAATAAATTTTCAATGGAAATTAAATATCCCTTTAATACCCGCAATATTTTGATCATTAATATAATTATTTCCCAAACAATATAAAATTTTTACACAAGGTGGTTACATTAAAAGTTATATGATTGACAGGGAAAATGTTGATAAATATGTATTATTTACTCAATGTAGAGATATGTGATAAGGTATATTGTATATGAATTAAATAAATCATTATATATATGAGGAATGATTTGGACATCTAGTTAAAAGTGGGACCCTGAATTATATATCCCCTTGATGCATTGAAAGTTCTCATTAGAGAATTCAGTAATCTATATTTAAATGTTTATTAACCCATATATTTAAACTATCTTGGATAATGGCCTTAATAGTATATATATTATGATGTTTGAGATTCGAACATTCAATATTAATCATTTCCTTCAACGAAAATTCTATTATTATGATCCATGAGATTATTGCATTGATATTAAACATGGATTAATTTTGCGCTAAATTTATTGTTTAAATGCTATGTGTAGTCATTTATTTAACTATCCATATTGATTATGACACACCTAATCATGATTGTAATCTTATTGATTAAATGACATGTGTTTTGAGATATTTACCTTTCTATATTTATTATTCTTGATTGAGCCAAGATAACATCCACTATTGGTAACCCGTACTAATAATTTTATATTACTTTTATTGTTTCTCATTCCTTGGATGTAAATAAGTAAACTTTGAATGAGTTCAAGGTTACAAATTGTTTACTTTTCCTATGTAGTAATTTATGTTTTATAATGTAATGATATACTCATGCATGTATCATCTTTACCATGACTGCATAACTATTTGTTACTTTGGGATGAAATAACATAAATATAGACCAAATATATTTTACTCACCCCAAGTGTGGGATAAAAGGGTCGGCGTCTTCCCAATAGATCTAATCCTTCAATGGGTGCCAATATCACAAACATTTTCATTATATATGGATATAGTATCATGTGATATAAAATTAAAGAATTAATTCTCCTTGTATTACACATTCTAAAGAAAGGAATATAAGAAAAGGGCAGAAAATAAAAAATATATAAGGGGAAGAAGAGAATGACAGATTTTACAACATGTGACTATTGGGGAAGGAAACACCCTAGTACATTCATGAAGGGAATGTGATATTTCTTCAACTGTAGAGAAAAGGATATCAGGTTATTGAATTATAAAGTATGAAGGAAAATATTGTTAAACAATGATTCAATTATAAGGAGACAGGGTAATACAAAATTTAATTCCCTAAGCGTCATGGGAATATACCATAGAAGAAGCTAAATAGATCAAGGTCAAGATTATGATACTGATATTCCCTAAGTGGAATGATTAAACTTATTATTCATTTGGATATAATAATTATATTGTAGAAATATTCTATCAATGATATTATGGTTACATGAATCATGAAATGTGTGAGAATTTTAACAATATAGGGTTTTTATGTATTTGAAATCAAATAATGAATTTCATTGGTAACTATTGAAATTTATTTAGTGGTAATGAGATATTTTAGAGAAAAAATTAGTAAAAGATGACCATCAAAATATTTTTGAAGTTGAGTTAATAATTTTTAGTTGGGATAATATTTTTGATTATGAAAATTCAAAGTGATATTATGAAAATGTAATTTATAATGGAGTTTACAAAATTTTTTGATTTTAAAAATATACATGATAATAATTGATTACTTAAGTTATTATGGTAGAGTTAATTTTGGGAAGCATATATGTGTTAATTTGGGAATTATGGTAATTACCATGTTTGAAGAGAATAGGTGATTTCATTGTTCATATATTTGGTTTGTGACATTCAAGATATAATTTATGGATTAATATTAAGTTGATTTTTAGCATATATTTTGGAAGGATCATAAATTAATCAACTTATAGAATAGATAAAGTTGAACATTTTCTGTTTTAGAGATTGACAATATATTGGATGACTTGTGATAAAAATTTTATTGATGTAAACTATATGGATATTGAACTAATGACATTGAATTCATAAAGTATTTTTTCGATTCATTAATAGGTAATTCTAGTTCTTTAGTAATAACCAATTCTTCGAGAATATTCATTAATTGGATTAAGAGATAAATTGGAAGAATATATACGTGAAAAAATATTATGTAATTTCACTTAAAATTGGAAATAAATCAAGTAAATATATTTTCATGAGTAATTTTTCAAGATTGTAAAAGAATCCCTCGATCTTAAAAAAGGAATTCTAAAATAAAAATGTTATATGTTTATAATAATATTGGATGATGTAATTCTCTATTCACCCACATTGATTTATGGTTTTTTGTTTATTAAATTTCTCCTCAGAGTGTTCTCTATCACTCTCTATCTGTCATTGGGTGTTAGTTTTATTTTTTATGTCCATATTTTAAATTCCCACTATTTTTTCGTACTTGAAAACATTTTTATGTGTTATTCTAGATGACCATTATACTTTTTTTCTCTCCCATAAAGAGAATGTTTTATTAACTCTTTCACGTTATGGGTTTTCCATACTGGAATTTTAATATGTGAAAAATTGTATACTGAATGAATTTTTAATCTTTTAGGATAAATTTTTTAATGTGGGATAGAATGTTACACTTCGATAAAAAAAATAGGTTCGATTGAGTACACAACACACAACACAGATCCTAAACAAACCACAAAATATTATTATTTATATATGACTACTATAACCTAGCCATCTATTTGAAGGGTATGAATAGAATTAAAAAAATTATGAAATATTTAAAAAGGAAAAAACTGATAAAAATTCATTGAAAAATTATTAGGAAATAAGTAATCAATTCTTTTTAATGTTTGTTTATACTTCAGAATTTTGTTTTAATAAAAAATGTGTTATATTTATTTTTATAAGAAAATATATTAATTAATTTATAGAAACTATATAATTTTTATTTTATTAAAATAATATCATTTTTTAAATAGAATATCAAAACTATTTTATGGAGAAATTTTTAGGCTTTTCTAGAAGGATTGATTTTCTATTAAATAGGGAAAATTAATTTTTTTTGAAAAAAAATTAATTAACAATAATGTACACATAAAAATTTAATTCATATTATTTACAAAATATATATTAATTATACTAGTTATGATCTAATTATGTTTATATGAATCAACTACATGATTTAATTTCATATAAAAACATTTTATTCATAAAAACTAATTTTTCAAAAAAAACTATTTTCATCACATTTTCCATGATTCATTTAAAATTAATTTAGTCCACTTATTGAAACAGAATTTATAAAATTAATTAAATATTATTAATTATGAGGTCCATATTTGGTAAATAATTCAATATTTTTTTATATGAATTATAACCTTGGTAAAACTTATCACTTTTTTAAACGATGAATCAACATAATCTAGGATTAAAAGGATTAATAATGTCATAGAATTTCATCTTAATTCTTATTGGATGAAGTTAATTAGACCATTATCACCTTTGGATCAAAATTTATTTACTTAATGTAGACTTTATCATGAAAATGATCAATAAAATATTTGAAAACTAAAAAATACAAAACGTCACTCTATTAAAAATATCTATTTATTGTTTAAATTGGGAAAAATAGTGGTGAATGGATGTAAATTTATATTTTGAGAATAATAAATTTATTTTAATGATGATGATATATTTCTAATTTTTATGTATTAAAAATTTCCATAAATGATCACACAATATCGAAATAATATTTATTCAATTAGTGGAAAAATAAAATAGTTGAAGTTAGAAATATTAAAAGAGATATAATTTGAGTGGTTTATAATGTGTGATAAATTTTTTATATTTTTATGAAATTTAGTGATGTTGAAATATATTATAATAAAATTAAGACATTGTCTTTATGTCTTTTATGTGAATTCATATTACTAGTGTAAAAATTTACATTAATAATAATTTAACAAAATAATATTTTATTAGAATAATTAAAAAATATTAAAATAATTAAATAAGAAAAATTGGTAATATATGTTTGATAAATTAATACATTTTCCATTTATGTGTCAATATTTATCTTTTATTTAAAATTATAACTCTTTTAGATTGAGAAGTATATTACTTCAGTTACTATTAATGTATGTTTAATGAGTAGTTAAACCAATTGATAATGTTTAATACACCACATAAAACTATAAATTTTTTATTTTTTGATGTTATATAAACACTATAAAATCTTATGTTTGAATCCTTGGTGTTTTGAAAACAATTTATTAGGAGAATAACTCTTTTATAATTTAATCTTTTAATAAATTTCAAATGTGTCCCTTCAATTATAAAATAGTTCCACCTCTCTTCACCAATTCCCACATTTAGAACCATCTAGGTTTATGATACACTAAAAAATACCATATAAAATTTCATATACACTTTATATATTTTATGTTCTTCCTAAAAGACTAACCATAAGATCCTTAAGAAGATATCTAATGGAGTTCTTTTAATGAAGAGGTAACTACATTAACAGATCACATTCTTATTTAATTCATATTTTAACCCATATAAATCTATGTAATTTATCCTAAAATAGTAAATTGAGTATTATAAATATAAATAAATGTTATTATTATTCTTAGATCACCATTATCCACAATTTTTCCATCCAATACAATTTGAAATTATCGCTCATGCATACACATGGCTTCCCTACCCCATGTAGTAATATAAATCATTTTTCCAGCACCATATTTCATAGATAGTTATTATCATGGGTTCAGATTTTATATATGATTCTTGTTATATAATTTTTCTTCTATAATTATAACATCAAATCTACCTTCTCACATTTTAATCTATTTGATTATTATAATGTCCTCATGCGTATGTTTTGACAACCACCTCCACAATGCAATGTGAATTACTTTTTCATTTCTATTTCACATAGATTTTAATAATTATATATTTAGTGAATATATATAATATATATGGTAATATAACTATTATGTAATTCTGAATTATTATTTACTGTTCTTTTGTTCCATCTATTGAAAAATGAAAACTATATTCATGTGTTAATATGATATATCGTATCCATGAACTGTGTAATTATTTCTTTTATATATAATTTTTATGGATGAATCTAAATATTTATTTAATGAATATATATTATGTTTATTTCATTATTTTTATTTTTTATATAAATAAACCATGATCAAAGTATCAGGATATAAACTACTGCATAAAAAAACATGAAAAATGAAGTAGTTATAATATGGAATGGTGATTTAATAAATAATTGTTTATAAATAGGTGATAAAATGATATAAGTAAATAATATATTGTATGATTATTATTATTATTGGTCTGAAATATATATATCTTATATAGGTGGTTCAGATACATACGATGGAAATCCTACATGAGGTAAGAGTTTATTTCATAATCTCATCATTATTTGGGATTATTTATATTTAAGTATCCATTATAGGAATAGTTTGATATATCTATTGTAAAAATAATATATTTATTACACATTTTTAATGATAAAATTGTCAATCATTATTACCATATTCAATTATTTTATAATTAAAGAATTGAGTAATATTTTAAAGAAAATTCGACATAATTTTTCTCTTCAATAATTTATTTCCTTTAATGTCAATATTTTGTAAAGAAAATCAAGATTGTTTTAAACCTTCCCAAAATGATTTAATAACGAAATTTGTACATATGTTTAATTTTTTACAAAAGTTTTTTATATGAATCTTTTAGTTTTTTATAAATGAGGTACATTTCTACCTTTTTATGACATTGTTAAGGAATTTTTTTAACTTATAAATAATATATAGAATTACCTAATTTCATGACTACTCATTGATTTTTAGTTTGATTTATAATTTTACATGATTCTTTTAAATGAAAATGTTTTCCACAATTTCTTGGGATGTTTTTGTTTCTGAAAATTTTTTCTTAATTTGAGAACGGTATTTTCTAAAATATTCTTATGACAATTTTTGTATTACAATAACTTAAAAACCCTCAATTTAATCATTTTACATTGAGAATATGTTGTAATTATACCCCCTTATTATTTCCCTAGATGGATTATGAATAATTTTATCAGGGATATAATATTTCATACTATTATCTATATTACTCTAGATGGTTTATGATTATTTTTATTGATTTGGGAAATTATAAACAATTTATTGATAGTTTTATAATACAATTTTTTACATTTATTTTGTTTCAATCCATTAAAATTTAGAATGAATTATATTTTTTAAGTGATGGGAGCAGACCACAATAGTCCCTCCCTTCATCAGTAGGTCTCAGGAGAAAAAATGTCAAGGGTATTTGACCGACGCCTTAACCATTTATGTAAGATTCCTTGTAAGAAGTCCTTGATGGTATGTTTATGATATCTAACATTATGAATTCAATCATTATAAGTTTAGTTTTTAATATTCATGTTATTTTTTGATTATTTATGTTATCCATGGGTTTGTTTCAAGTTAATGAGAATATTTATAGGGAATTATTTGATCATTATCTACTCCTTCCATATTATTCTTCATAATAATGTTATTAATTAAATTGAATTTTGTTTTATATATTTACTATTATATATTGATTATTAACTACTTATTCAGGATATATTCTTCTATGTACATATCCTTTCTGAGCATGTGAGCTCAACCCTATATTATGTTACTTTTCCCCTGGATGGAAAGAAGTGTTTTATGACTGATATATAGAGTTACGATAACGATAAAAATCATGTTATTAAAGAAAATACAATGTTAAGATTTTATTTCAATTGTAATGTGAGATTCAAGTATATTTTAAAATTTTCAAGACTACAAAACAATTTTCTCCTCTAGTATGTGATCTCTTTTATCTTTTCCCAATGTAATAAATTCATAACCAACTCTAGGCTACTAGGGTTGATATTTTTTCAATGTATGGAAATATATTTAACTTTGTCTTGTTTATAACACAATCCTAATAAGACATACTAAAGAGGAATCTTAAGTCCCAAAATAGTGAAGGTTCCTTTATGGAAAATATTAACATCAAAAGACAAAACAATGTTTATACTGATAAAATTAATGATTTCTTGATACATAAGAGTTCTAGGAAATATAAAAATGTTATCATTATGTGTTCCATATCTAATGGAGTGAAAAATAAAGGAGTTCCATGATTAAGAAACAACTCACAACCTTGTATATTTTCTAAAACTAAAAGGAGATCCACCTTTTTCCCATACACTTTGTAATAATTCATTACTTGTAGGGAATCAAATGTGATTATTATGCACATGGTGGATATTGGTTGAAGAAATTATATAACTACATCTACAAGATGGAATATTCATTCATATATTTATGGAATTCACCATCCTAGTTTTATATATCAAATAATATCAAAAAGAATATTGACTCAAAAATATCAAAGATCAATCTTGATGATGATTTTCAATGTATCATAAATGATTAAAAAAGTTAAAATCACCGTATTCAATTATATAACAACATTTGGTATTTAGATTAATTGGAATTCATAAGAAAAAATGATGAGAAGATCCATATTGATGAACTAAACGTGGATATCAACCCTTAAGAGGGATATCTAAAGAAGTTAACCGATCATTAAATTTCATTCAAAACACATATATGTAGATGTTACATGTTTATGAAATCATTGATGAGGTGTGTTTGAAAAATATTCTATCCATTTTCAGAAAAATAGGACTGAAGTCCAACCGGATGGGGGAGAACATAAATTAATAAATAAAATGAACAAGATAATCATTAAGAAGTTTTAGGATGGATTTCATAAAAATTTAGAACATATTATAATTTAATTTATTTAATATGTGTGTTGAGATGGCTGAAAGAATATTAGGTTTCATGTATCTTGATAATTTTTATTTCTAAGGGTAATTATATAATTTTTTCTATCCTTGTATAAATTGGTATCAACTAATTACTATTAATTGGGAAACAACTAAAAAATATCTGAGGAAATAAACATGTTTTGGTATATCAGTTGGTATCATATTTTAAATTTATATTGACCACATTGATTATTAAATTAGAACCTCTTATTTTCTATACAAGTATGGATACAATAGACTTATAATAGAATAATTGATGGACATATTACATAATAAATAAATTACATGACCATATGTTTGGTATTTTTTATGTTTTATCATTGTGGTGAGAGAGAAAAAAATAGAAACAAATTAAGGACTTTCAATTTTCTATTTTTATTATAAATACTATAGATGGAGTGATTAATGATCTTACTTTGTTGTATTTTTTTGTCAATATGTCACTTGGTGATGAATCACTTCCTATGTTATTGTATTAGTTATAAATAAAACCTTGGAAGTTCATTTTTGTTCCAAAGAATGTTTATTCTGGATTTAAGTAATTATCCTAAGAAACTATGTGAAGTAAGTTGATAATTACTTTGTGAATATTAAAGTGGGATTGTATAATCTTGGATGTTTTTTGGCACCTCTAAGAATATTTTTAAGAGATATATCTATATTTTGAAATGAAATATTTGATGTAATAATATTTTATGATAAACATCCATATATTAAATATTAATGGTGACATGATACATTTTTTAATAACGTGGATTTGATGTGCTATAATTGGTGAACGAATTAGAATTATCCTGTACAAGTGAAACTGGTGTGTAGAGAAAAAATATTGTCTATAATAATGAATATGATTGAAGTTCCATCAACTGATAACATTTCAATACATATATAGGTTTTTTAATGAAGTGTAATTGAATATATTTTGAAGCCAAAATGAAATATTTATTTTTAATAAAGACTGTATGATGAATAATTACATACATAGTTCTTACTAAGTGTTTATTATGAGTGGACTTTG
This sequence comes from Viscum album, assembly GCA_963277665.1. NCBI lineage: Eukaryota > Viridiplantae > Streptophyta > Magnoliopsida > Santalales > Viscaceae > Viscum > Viscum album. The sequence goes on from OY728140.1 coordinate 1,287,313,459, forward strand.
TCCAAAAATTAGCATTCCCATGGATAATTAATGACCCTTAACTAGAAATATATATCCTAGGGGTGATCCACATGCTAATGGGTAAATGTAGGTATCCTTAAGTGATGGATATGAGAGTGAATTCATAACTCCCATAGGGAGAGAATTGGTTTGCGCATTGACTGCACATAGGAGGATGCTCAGGGGACCATGAAAGGGCATGAAATGACCTACATAGGGAGAGTGTGATAATCTGCATCCATGTGCTTTCCCTGGTTCCAGATAATCCTAACAATGAATAAGAGAGTAATATTTAGAATTTTAGGATAGTGATAGACTAACATAGGACACAACAATATACGATGAATTTAATATATTAAAAAACATATTGACAAAATAATATATATCTAAACAAATTAATAATGGCTATTCATTCAAATAGTGTTCTATCATCAAGATCATGGAAACCCTAACATGACCGTGTAAGGTATTTCCATCACAATATTTCTTTAATATCCATAATTCATACAACACTCAATATGAGATTGAATGAATGAATCTCAAGATGAAAATACCATGAATGTTCCTGAATGCAACGATTCTTAAGAATTAAAACATCAGTCTAAAAGAAGGTTATTCAACAAAGATTAGACATAAAATTAATTTTAAATATTCATAAATTTGAAATAATGGGGGAGACATAAATTAAGAATGGGATATTTATTTCATTAATATGATGTGTTTCCTCATACAGATATCCAAATTTCTCATACGAATAATGTCAAATGTTTTTTTGTAATGTAAGTTTCATGATGATTAAAACATATAATGATTTGGTGATATTAAAATTATTCCTGACTCAACAATTTTATGACATGTAACATGAATATCAGAGTTTTAGATTGTGAATAAAGGATGTAATCATATATCTATAAATACCAAGGAAAAGATGAGGTTTTGAGTTTCTTCTATTGGTGTATTATGAGAGCAATTTTTATCAGTAGAAAAGGAGTATCTTCATGCCTCTATTTCCATGAAAGAAAGAGTTTCCAACAAAAATTACATGAAATTCATCAACAAACCATGACCCCTTATATATACCGTATATTATATGAAGGATCTTTAGATATAGAAAATAAATCAGAATTTTGGGAATACATAGAACCAAAAGATTCATTAATTCATGAAGACTAGAACTGTTAACTTACAATTACATAAAGTATAAGAAAACATTATCATCCATTTACTATATTACACAATGAAAAATAATCTCGTGTGAGCATTTGGTGACATACATGAATATTATACACTAGTTTGTTTGAGAATATTTGCTCATCCATTGTATTGAGAAATAAGAATATCAATAATTCATGATTACATGTTAAATCAAAATGGTTATTCATTTTTGATTAAATTATATATGAGCCATGTGTCCATGACATAACATAGTATATAAAAATGACATAATTAGGTAAGTTTTAGAAATCATTATTTATTTATATAAGACAATAATAAGAGAGACACAAAAAACCCGTGAGACATAACATGAGAAGAACATAAAATAAAGGGAATAATAAAATGGTTGTGTGTAAGAGTTTATTCAAATATAACTCATAATGCATTGAATCATTCATCCAAGAACTAAATTTTAATAAATTTAATTGATTATTTGATGTGATTTAGTTGATAATTCAGAAGAATGTAATAATGAATTTGTATATGGTCATTCTTATTTAAAATTATTAACAAATTCATAATGTGATTTCATATCCTAAATATTTAGTACACTAAGAGGAATATATGAGAATCGAATCAATTATAATTGTTGACATTTTTTTTGAGGACCATTTGGATTTCCAATCCAATTCATATTGAAATTATTTTCACTAAATAAGATGAATTAGAAAAATCCTATTTGAATTTTATTTATCTGAGAAATCATATTGATTACTATATTAGAGGTAGATCCTATGTTTATTATAATTTGAAGAAGATGATCAGAATTAATATTTACAGTTAATGAAGAGTTTTTACAAATTAATGATCTCTCTAAAAGAGACTTCTCGATATCCAATGATATTATACTTCAATGATTATTCTTTCTTATAATTGGTTAGTTCAAGGAGAATAGGTTTAAGTCCATACTGTTTCCTGTGATTTTCATGATTATAAAAGGAAGGTAATATTTGATTGGGATAATAAGCACCACACCCCATGTATTTATTCATCATCATTAGTGTATAACCCTATTAAAAATCATGATGTTCATTTTAGTTTTTTTTTGAGTGAATGCTTTATAATTATATGTGAAGAAGATAAGAGAATACTTTATTGAATTAGTGAGAATGTAATAAAAAGTGATAAAAATTTAAAGGGATACAGTTTCATCCCATATAAACTCATTCCTCATCCTATTTTTGTCATTAAATAGTGATCCTATTAGAAGGGGAGGAAGTAAAAATATTATTATAGGGAGTACACCATAGATTTTTATGAAATGAAATTAATTGGAAATGAAGTATAGTAAAAATTCTAGGGGATGAACTGTGAGAAGAAGTGTTATTAGTGGTTGTGTTTTTGTATCATATTTATGGTGGATCTGTATCACATGATATTCATCGGTGTATAATTAGACAGTTTGGATGGTATGTTAAAATATGGTTAGTGTAATATCTAATTCAGTAATGTCACACATATGTGATTGTTATTCTATATTTTTTAATGAAGTCATCATTTTTGGTAATAGAATGGTGTAAAAATCAAGAAACGAGTTGGTTTTCAGATTGGGTTAAACAAATATGGATTGTTTACATAGTTTATAAGTGTCTAACATAGATTTGGTGAGTTTTAGTTGAGATTATATAATGAAGTTGAATAGTATTATTTTCAAATTGGTGATTAGAAATTATGAGTATAAAACAATTAATTCATCATTGTTAAAAAAACAAAATTTGTATAATCATATCATTCTCATTATCTAATGATGGAATTAATTGTTATTAGGAATATTATTTATGATATTTTTGAAGGGTATCATAGCCAAAATTAATAAAATTTTGAGAATGTGGTAATTATTGGGATCCAATATATGATTTAACTACGTTTTATGAGTCTATGAATATGATGTGATATTTAATTCTAATGAATGAGTTAAAAATTATGATTTCCAAAAGTACATTAGGATGATTATAAATCCACTAGTGTTGAGATTTTTTTAATCTTGTCCTAAAATTTTAGAGGAACTAGATTAAACCACTATCTAACTAATCTAAAGATTGATTATATTTTTTGAGAATCATATATGAAATTTGATATTGGAGGATGAAATTGTTTGTTTTTAATTTGTGTTTGAGTGTTTTATTAGAGTCTTATAGGAACATGTTTTAGATGGGTGTAACATGAATGTGGGTTTTTTATACAAAACCATACGATACATGGTAGTAGGCTACCATGTGTGGTGAGGTGGTAAGGGATGTCCTTGAAAAACCACCAGGTACATTTTTGGTCTCATAATGGGTACTCTATAGTCTAATATTAGTTTTTTAACAATTTTCAATGAATGGAAATTAAATTTTTAACTTTGAAAGAAAAACCAACCCTCCTCACACATTTTAATTGAACATGGGAAGGGAGCCTAGAGTGTTAAAATCCCCTTCTTCCTCTCCCCTACCACTTTCATCTCCTATAATTATTGGATGTACAATGATCCTTTTTGTTAATGAGATCCTATAGATATTTAAAAATGAATCAACCATTTATTATCTATGGGTATCTTTCTCACAGTCTATGGTTGGTGGTCATTTACACTTTCCTTACATTATAATCATTTTCAAGAATGGAATGTTTTAAAGCTATTATAGGTGGATGTGTGTTATCTAGAACATAGTTAGTGTTATTTTGGTCAAATTATAAGTTTTCCCTTGTTTCATAAAGACCTATATTTCTGTTATGTGAGTAGAATACCCATCATTCATCATTTTATATCTATAAATATCATATTTTATGGCTTCCATAGGTGTAATTATAACCCTTAGTGGGTTTTCGACATTAATATAGGCATTCAGTTATCTGATGTAGCCATGTACAATATTATTCTTATTTCCATTAATGGTTTTGAGATATCATGGAGTAAAATGTACGAATACATTAGTTTTTTTAATTTAATGTTTATATATTAGTGATTTTTCTGGTTATTTTTTACTAAATTTTATGGGAACAGTTTTATGAATCATTATTTAGTCCTATGTGGGATCAAGTGTGAGTTTTTTATCTCATTGTATAGCCTCTGAAAGGGTGGGTAATAAGGATGGATATTGAAATAATAGATTAATATAGATAATGTCATAATCATTTAGATTATGTGCATTTGGGAGACTGGTATAATATTAATTTGGTGAGGTATAATCCTTAAATATACATTAGTAATGTCTTCTTGGGAGTTTACCAATAGTTTTGATTTTTTAAAAATGGTAAATGGAATAATATTATAACACCACTGTTTTTATGATGAATTATTTGATAATGTGTTTCATTGAATTTTGAAAATGAGGTATTGACCTCGTGAAGCTTGAGTATTGAATTTTTTAGTGACGGAAAACATTTCCCTTATAATGGATCATTGTGTTATGAGAATAAAAATATTATATAGACAGAACATATATTGTAATAGATTAATATTTAAAAACTCATTATTTAAAATAATTTCCTTATAATTGTTCTAATGGAAATAATTATAGAGTTGATTTTAATATTTATACATAAATTTGTTTTTCATTATTCATTATTATTATTTATTTTAGATGAACATGTTATAAATAATTACCTATCATGTACAATGATTATGAATAAATGTAGATTTTTATTAATGGAATGAAATGTATTATATATGTTTCATTTATAATTGTAAATATTTTAAGGATTCTTTCATATTCCATACCATTGAGTAATCCTATTGTAGAGCATGAAATATTTTTCATTGTTAAACGCGTTGATAAGTTTTAGAACTATATATAGATACTCCCATTATATTGGCCTTGTTTTATATGCTTTGGTAGATAATTATTATGAGAAACTAATTTAATGTGACATTATATAGTTTCATTACACAGTAGATAGTGTTTCAAATATAACTTCTTTATATACATGTGATGTATAATTGTGGGTATTTTTCAGAATTTTTTGTCGGTCCTTAATACATAGATATTAGTTATCATGGGAACCTATGATTGTCCATTTTTATTTCTAGGAATGTAGTTTGTTTATGTGGTATTCCATACAATTTGTTATGTTTTTTGTTCATGTAATGTCATACAATATGTTTATATATGGAATTTATTTGGATGAATGATGATATACCCCGACTATCTATTCTATAATAGGTTAGTCCTATTAGACAAGATGCTCCTTGGTGAATTTGATATTTCTTTGGTAGATGAGATATTACATAATGTACAAGATATACAATGTTGGATAACTACCATTTATTTAATGTTTCCTATTTGAATATGATTCTAACCATTATTGATTTCAAGCATAGATAAATTATGGGAGTGTAGATTCCCATTGTAGTAACATGGGATTTACCCCTATTGAGACGTATGTTATTTTTGAGTTCTAGATTTTCATATATTTTAATGGGGAAATATGGTAAAATAACACTAATAGACAACCTTGTAATTTCATGGATGGTTATTTTGATTACCTCATAAGCATAGATGTTGATATATCCTAAAATAAATTTTAAATAAAAATTTCAAGATCATAGTTAGGTAAAATATAATTTTTTAACAAGTTTATGTATGAATATGAACCCAGGTTTCTTTCCATGGATCAAATATTTTAGGGCCTTTTCTTAAAGGGTTGGGTTTTATGTTAAAAATGCTATTAAATACATTATATGATTTATCTATATGGGGAAAATCTTCCATTGATAAAAATCCTAGACCAAGAGTCGATATTTTCTTAAAGTGAGGAGGGATTGGTATTATATTAGGATTTGGTTCACATGGGGAAGATTAATTGACCCTGTGATATCATTGATGAACATATTGTGAAGAGTGGACATTGAATTATATTAGGTAGTACTTCATTAAATTTAATTTAGTCATTTTATGTGTTAATTAATTAATGAAATATTTATTTCATATTATTATTATTATTTTGAATATTATGGATTTATATCCTTTATAATCATTGAAACCACCTCATGTTATTTTTTATTCTTCTTTAAAGAAGAACATGTTGGTGTACATGGTTCTGGTTGATTGGATTTTTACCAACCATTGACCATTAACTACAACTCACCCTAATTACTATCCATTTCCCCCTTTTTTGTGTGATAATTGGTCATCATAGACTTCACAATGGTTGTGAAATCAAATGTAATTGATAAGACGATGAATTGAATAGAATATAGGCATGTTGGCTATAGGGAATATGTGGTTGTGGCATAAAGTGGTGGATATATTTTGAAGGCATAGTGGATGTCATAAATTTTTGAGATAAACATGATATATGGTTTGTAAGGGGTTCTACATAGAATATTGGTAATATTTTCACAACACCTAAGAAGAGGTATTGATGCATTTATTTTTTAGAATTACCAAAATGGTGCGTGGATACATAGGATTGTTTGATGGCCAGTAGTGGAAGCATAGATAAAAATAGTGTTGGTAGAGATCACTAGGCCCCATAGTTTCTAGATTTGAGAGTTCTGACTACACAATGTCTATATCTAGAAACAAAAATCATATATCATTTACCCTATATGGTTCTAGGGTTTCAATAATGTTTAAAAATAACATGAGTTTTACCTTTGGAATAATTTCTATGTCCACCTATAATTACATGACCTATGATAAACTAGAGTACACGTTCAACCTTGTCCTTGAACAAAAAATTCATAAAATTACGGGGTAAATGACATGTATTATTAAGAGAAGAAAAAATATGGAGTGGTAGACTAATATCCAAGCCACCATATTTATAATATCTGGTGTGTATATGTAGTGTACACCATTTATGAGTTATAAAATACAATCTAGGCATAATTACATATTTGAATTCTCTATTAGGAACCACACTATATGTGACCATTGAGATATGAAAAATAGTATATGGATACATGGAAAGGTAAAACGATGGTATACACTAAGTTATTCCAAGGTCCCAGACCTAATGTATCATTTTAGACAAGCTATGTATATCAACCCCTACACTATATAGTTGATGATAGTACCAGACTTGATAATTTTGTTAAGTCACACACCATTTCACCTAAATTAAACACTGTACAGTGTATTACCAATGTGGTTATTCATTATTTCATTCTAGGGACATATATTTTTGCACAAAAGAAATAAATTTTGAGAATCTGTTCATATATATAATGAAATATTGATCCTTATATTCACTAAACTCCACTTGTAAAATGTTTCAACTAGTTGTAGGATATCGTATTCTTAGGGTGGAGGGTGGAGTTAGTGTGAGATAGAGAAAATATAAATGGTGTTTGTTACTCCCATAGTGATTTGTATATAGAATTAATTGTTTCCCACAAATTACTTAAGTTCAATAGTCCTCTATAAATGTAATAGTACCAAGGAACATATTATTCACATTATTTTTTGGATTTAGGCACTCCTCTCTAAATAAAATGAGTAGGCACATCATATTTTTTCATGGTATTAGTAATACCTTTTTCCAAAAAGGTGTGATTCCCAGCCACAAAAATGATAGAGTTGGTAAGACCCTCAAAGCCATGGCAGGGGTCCTCTATCAATGATGATGTGTACTGCCTAATTTGATACACATTTCTCGATGAGGCACAAGTCCACAATTAGGATCTCTAGTCCATTAATTGACATGAATATATGGTGAGGCATGAATATCTTAGTATATATTCTAAAAGTAATGTGGGTTTTCACATGGATAGGAACTTACAGAAAGTTGTTTTAGTACAACCTTAATAAACAAATCTTCTTGGATATAGTTTTGGTACCCCATTATAAATCTAGAATAGTGAGTTTGCAGTTTTCGGTGATATGGTTGATATTATCTAGACTAAAAAACATACCTCAGTGAGGAGTGGGTTCCCACATATTTTTTAAATTCTATTTTTACATGGATGAATCGTTAAAATGGAAATGTACTTATAACTCTATATATAATCCCAGTTATCTTTGAGGTGCATCCTATAGATAAGATGTTAACATAAAAATTTATTATCACTTTGGTATTCCATGAATCCCTAGATTCTCATGTGAAATGATCCATCTAAATGTAAGTTGATATGAGAGGGACTTCCCTATATTCTTGGGCCTTATAGTTATTGAGAATTTATAGATTCATCACTTTCATTTTTTACTATCTTGTTCAATATATTGATATAAATTGTTACATTTTCATTTATTTTTTGTCTCAACAGGTCCATATAAGTACTTCTATACTCACCCCGACATAGTATTTACACCGTCACATGTTGCGTTTGTGAATGTAATTCATACTTAAAAGATTCACTTGGTGGGTTGGAAGTTATAATTACTTTTTGTAAGTAGAACTAAGTGGATCTTTGTGGTTCATTATTTGATAAATGATCAGTGTAGTTAGAGATCAATCTAGGAGCCCTTTTAGAGATACAAATACTTCCCATACCATATTCCAAAACTTTGATAGATATAATGTTATTAGAGTGTTTTGAAATGTGGTAAAATACTCATCAATATATTTATTATGTATTCATAGGATGTATTCAAATTTTTCATGTTATTACTTCTTGTGGCTATAATTTTTTATTTTGAAAATGCATTTTGTTCCATTGTTTTATATTCTAAGGCCTTAAATTTGTGTTTATGAATCCAAGATTCTAATTTCATGCCCCAAACCTATTAATGGAGGGATTAAAGTGTCATGCATTTTTTATTGTAAGTCGAGAAAGATCTTCGTTGGTCAGGTAGGGTCAAAGTGGAATAAGTGGAACTATGTTCTAGTGATGGTGTTTGGAGTTAGAATTTTTGTATGTATTGGTTTAATATACATGGAAATGGTTTTATGGTGTTATTAGTTAATTTCATAGGCCATAAATCATAGTTTTATAGTGGTGTAAAACATATTAATTTCTCTAGACATTAAAAATCATTTGATTGACATCGAACACAAAGGTACTTGTTAATTGGTTCAATTAAGATGGTAAATTCATTTTATAATGTTCAGATTTGATCTTAGTTATGTTTACTATATCATATCGTCTATATAATCTTTTATCTAAGTTAGATCATCCTATGGAATGATGGATTCCACCAAAATATAGACGACATGTATTTAAAAGAAAGGATGTGATAAGTATTTGATAATATTTCAGACCCTCATAAATTATAAAATTAATGAAGAGTCATGGTTTCAGTGTCTTCATTTGGAGATATTCTACACCTTGTTAATAGATGAATATTATGTAAACTTCATGATTTGTAAATAAATCCTTGTAGAAAGGTTGGTAGTTCCCACTAAATCCTTCAGACTACCTATATACCATACACACTATATGTGATCAAAAGTTTAGGATCCCTAAAATCCGAGACAAAAATAATACTTATATGAAAGATGATTTCTAAGAGCTGTTAACACTCACAATTAATCTTTTTTTGATACCCATTACCGAGATGATGAATCTTTAATTGAGTTATCTACATTGTACAATGAGTCATGAGATCATGTTTCTTCGTTTAAACTCAAGTCAAGACATCTGTTTCATGGTTGAGGCCTGAGTATAATTAAAAAACATTAATAAATTATATAATATTTTTTTAACTCAATAATTCACTTTCATACATTTCAATATTCTTTAAGGTTTATAATTTTATTTAATTATGCAATTCATACTACAAAACAAAACATTACATTACATTGTGGAATCTTCTAATTAGTATCCTTTTTCCCACAATATAAAACTTTTAAAATGAAACTTGTATTCTTTTTCACGAATAATTTTCATTACTTCTAACATGAGTTATACTTTTTTCTTATTTATCATAAAATAATATGAAAAAAATTTAAAAATGTGTGATGAATAAAAAATTCAATCTAATAGACACTAAAGTAATTAATTCATTTTCCTAGTGAAAACCATTAAAAACCCAATTTTTTTTACTTTATGACAATATTATTTAAAAATATGAAATAAATAATATCTACACGAAAAAACACAGTTTTATTATAAAATAAAAATTTTCACACCAATAGAATAAAAATGGAAAAATTTTATAAAAGTTAGAGCATTATATTAAATATTATTATTATAAATAATAGTACCCCAAATAAATAAATAGGTTAATCCTCTTCCAGAAAATCCATCATTTTTTCCTTCAATGATAAGGAAATTACCTAAGGAATTAGAGAGAAATATCACACCCACCCACCATATATGTGTTATCAGAATCACCCATCATATAAGCTGTATCGAGATCACAGGTCATATAGGATGTTTTAGGATAAACTGTTATATAAGCAATATTAGGTTCACCCATCATCATCTAAAATTATCAACTACCATATATTGAATACAACATTTTATTCCTATAACTTTTCAACACATGCACTTGAAAAAATCTTTGGAACCCATATGAAAAACACTTTTAGATATCAAAATAACCTGTCCTTTTAAAAACCAACATTCAAAATAAAAATACCCGTAATAAAGGGATGAGTAGGTTTTCTTTAAAGAAAAATTAATATTGTGGAGGAATAAAAACATAAAATAAAAATTTTAGTGGTGGTAAAATCCATTGATTCTATATACATTGAGTTCAATAATTCAATTTTTTATTTTATAATTAATGTCAAAATGTTACTTAAAAAATACATTAAATGAAATATTTTGAAAAAAATTAAAAAATACTAAAGAGATATAAAATTTAAATTATAATTAATTTATAACCATAAAAATAAACCCATAACATAATATGAATAATATGCACATTGATGAAAAGAAATTATAATTAATTTTTAAAACATGCTAAATGATGTTTCTAGTGAAAGTGTCACTTACCTCAATTCTGACTCATCACATACATTATTTATCATCCTAAATAATAAAATTTGGTAAATTATTTACATTTTAAATAATAATAATTTTTCTTCCATTATTATTATTTTCCATTTTATTTCATTTATTACAATTTTTATTTAGCTATATAATTTATTAAGTTTACATCAGATGTTTTGGGGATGTTCGGTTTATAATCCCAAAATAACTTTAGTAGGTTGAATCCAGTAAAAAGAAAAATTGCTACACAATATAGAAAATGATAATAATGATTTAATAATAATTTTTAAATGTAATTATTCTAAAACAATGCAAGATATTCATGTTGGAGAAACAAATAACATCACTTCATTGTGGGTGTAATCCACACGTATTTCTAAATGATGATATCAATTTACAAAGGATTGAATGGTTAGAAAAAAAAAGATATAATATCTTTATATAATGATAAAAATGTTTTAAATTATATATATATATCCATGAGATCAATCATTTTAAATATTAATGAGTGTTAGTGATGGAAAACAAAACACAGCTTTTTGTGGAGGTGGTAGTCTACACTTATACAGAACAGATGGTTTCATTTCCCCAATGATAGAAAACGATATGAAAAACGGTGACTACATAATAATAGAAAAATTTTAGTATATTTAGTATAATAATATTATTATTCTTCATAGTAAAAGAATTTTTTAGGGAGTTGGAATAAAAATAAACTTGAAATATGTCACTTATTATTTATAAATTATCTTAGGACAACCTCTTTTTCATAGACCGTAAGCCTTATAATATTAGTCTATTGGTGACAATAATAACTATTGGAAGTGATAATTCAATTTCGGTTGATAATTATGTAGGTTTTGGCCAAAATGGTATTCTCAAAAGTTGCGGGGATGAGAGGAGAGGTGTTTCCATTTTATAAGGGAGGTGGGGGGCACTCCTACACTTTATTATAGGAATAAATTAATATAAATTATTTTTTATGAAAAAATGAAAAAATTATTATATTTATAATATATGATGAGGATGAGTTTAAATAATCTAATCCAATAATTTTTTGGAAAATCTTCGCTGAAGTTTTAACCCATATCTCTCTATTTCAACCCCTGTTAAACCTTTTAATGATTACAATGGAATTTGTTTTTTTATTATAGGAATAAATAATGTTCATATAAAAGGAATGGTGTCTAAAAATAGACCACGATTGATATTCAAATCCAAATATCATTCACCGGGATAATTTTCAATATTTTTTATGAATTTTAATCAATCAAATAAAATAATTTTTATTAGAAAATATAAATAATCAAATTATTATAACTATTCATTTAATTGGAATTTAATGACTTAAATATTAAAAAATCCCTCCAAACATTCTTAATATGTAATATTGATCTAAAAAATTTATAGTAAATTATTAAGCATCAAAATAATATTTCTTTTAGTGCTTTTTAAATTTTTTTCTTGATTTTCTACTGCTGGCACAAGCAATATGTCAATGTTGTATAATATTTATGGTAATAATTTCATCACAAAAAGGTAAAAATAAATTAACATTATAAAAAATTAAGTATATATAAAATAACCAATTAAAACAATATGTAATCTCATTTTATCTCCACGAACAAAATTTAGATATTTTTTAACATTAAGGGTGACATTTTGTTTTTATTAATTATATAAAAATATATTATAGTCATTATCGATGCAATGAGGAATGAAATTGAAATTATATGATCATTTGATGATCATGATCCAAATTAAAATATCTGATAAAATAAAGAAATATTTTAAGGATATTTTTTCAACCTTAACACTTTATTTTAAACCTTATTTACTCGATTTACCCTTAGTAAGGAGAAAGATATTTACTATCATCATTATTAACTGTTAAAATGATTATGGGATCCTACATAAAACATTTTAATCTAAAAATTCAAAATATAGAATCAATATTTCATTATTTAATTTATATATGTGTCAGAAGAATATTTATGAATAAAACATAAAATACAATGAAATATAGTTTTTAGTCAGACATGTTTTTAATCCAAAAAAATTAAATTATAAAAAAAATATTGTATAAAAATGATTAATATGCAATTAATTAAATAATCTATAATTAATGGAGGCTTATTTTTGACAAATAAAAAATGAAACCCCTTAATTACTATATTTAATGAAATCAAATTATAGTTTTCTTAAAAAGTTGGTATTTTTTACTATTCACTACAGATAAATATTTTCAGAAAAATAAAATAATTTCAACCTTAGATATATTTGATGTGATCATTTATAAAATGATGTTTATTTTTTAAAAGATAAACTTATATTATTTAGAAATTACAATTTTAAATAAAACAATATAATATATGAAATTTAATTTAATAATAAAAAAAATCCATTTTATAGAAAATTTAGTAAGTATTTTTAAAATAAATATATATATATATATATATAATAATTAATTAATATTAATAATTCAGGCAAATTATAATTAACCCTACCTAGGTTGTTACATTATTCCCCCTTTTTGAAATTAAATCCTTTCAATTTTATACAATACTTGTGCATGTATGGATATATTTTACTCATAGCATTTTATTATTCCCATGACACCTCCTAAACTATATATTTTTCCAAAAATCCTTAACTTGAGAAATTACCTTATTCCATAACACATTACCATTATAAAGAATAATCTATGTTGGATGTTCCTTACAAGAATGGTTTTTTATTGAACTACTTTAGGGATCAAAACATGACATGCATCTCACACATATTTTCATAACAATATAGAATAAAATATTCCATGACCAGAGATAAAGTTATAGGAAAGGCCCCTTAAGAAAAAATATTTCTATATTTATCTAGGATATAATATGGTGCAGTGGTCCACATACATAGATTCCCATTTTTGACCAATATTTATAACACTTTTCCATAGAGATACTTTAAGAGAAACATGACGACATTCTTTAAGGAATGATCATTCCTCTGGTCATCATCATAACTTTTCTTACTTATATCTACATTCCTCATATGTTGTTGAATCAAATTCACTTTACTCAACCATTTCTTTTACCAGCATTTGTCCCAACTACTTAATTTTTCTTACTATATCCAATCCTATTAGAGTCAAACACCGTATTCCATTTAATTCCTCAAAAGGTTCCATGTTTATAGAGGAGTGAAAAATATTTTTATTTGTTAATTGAAGTAATGAAAATTGGTGATCCATACTTACCTGGTGATCTACTGAACAATTATGAAGAATATATTACAAGTTATAAATAATTATTTTATAATGTTCATCAGATTGGGGATTAAAATATTTAATGAAATTTAATTTACTACCCAACTGTTTTGAAACCACATTCCAAAAATTAACAGTAAACCAAGGATCATAGCAAGATAAAATAGATACCGGAAGTCCATGTAGCCTAATTTTTTCATTATGTTATATTTGTGGAACATGATCCAATGAAATAATATATCTCATTGAATGAAAATGTAACGATTAATTAGTCAATTGAAAATTATCCGAACTTTGTTATTACCTTGAGATGTATTTAACAATACCACAAGGATACCCATGGATATATTTTTAAATTTTTTCTCTAGCTCATGAAAAGGATAAAGCATGGCTGTTTATAATTTTCATTCTGATTTATCATATTGATATGTAAATTTTTTTCTGTAAAAATTGCAATATATTTCTTCATTCCATCCCACCAATATTACTCCATAAGGACTGTAAATATTTTAGTATTGTCTGGATGTAAAGAACATGGAGTAATATAATATTTTACAAATAACTATTTTTTTTATATTTGATATATCTAGCACAGACAACCTTTCGAAAAATATGAAAATGCATTCCCTGTGAATAATAACTTTAGGTAACATAACTTTCTTTACTAGTCCACCATTTCCCTGAAAATCATTTTATTAATTCGTAGATTGGATAATTTTGTTTGATGATATCAACTTCCCTAAAACCTATATCAAAGTATTGTAATTTATTATATACACAATTTATTGGTTACCATTCATTAAGTCACTTTCCAAATAATCATCTTCCAAATGAATAATTGTTAACGACTCATTATCATTTAAACATAAATAAGAAACAATTTTTTTCTTTTCTAGTATAGAATTGAATAATTCAATCATTATATTTAATTAGTTCCAGCTATCTTATATGCATCATGTTCAAATCTTTCTGATTAAACATATACATCAAATATTTACTGATCAACATATATTTCAATATTTACTCCATAAAAATTATGACAATAAATTTGTAAGGATAAATTCAAAGAAACTAGTTTTAGATCATGTATTGGATAATTTAACAAAAGAGGTTTTAGTTAACGTGAAGAATAGTCAATTAACATACCATAATGAATTAGAACACGACCAAGACACTTCAATAAACCATCAATGTAAATTAAAATTTTAACATTTCTATATTAAAGAGAAAAACATTAGCATTCATCAATATTCTTTTCAATTAAAGGAATAAATCAACACATTCTTTCACCCAAATAATGCTAACCAGTTTTTTAGTTTACATATCCAGCACTCTAGATTACTAATTAAATTATTTGAGAAACCAATCACATTAACATTTAAATCCAAGAAAAAGATGATTTAATATTAAATTTTTGGGTCTTGTCCAATCACAAATAATATTAGTTTAATAGTGTCAAATGTTATTCTATATTTCAAAACAATATTTTCCTGAAATTAATCTTTTTCAACAAAAATTCACACTTATATTGTTTCATATATAGATTATTTTATTTTAACATTTTCAAGACAATCAATAATATTTTTTCATGATCCTCATGAAATTTAAAAAATAACAATGTATCATCAATAAACAAAACAATAAAAATATGTAAATTTTCATTGTAAACTCTGTTCATAAGATCTAAAAGTACAATTGGTTCATTATACAACCTAAAGGGAATAACTAGAAAGTAATAATATCTAGGGGTTGCTAGAAAATATTTCTTCCAAATATCATCCTATTTCACTATTAACTGTTGGTTCCCCAACATGAGATAAAACAAGCGTTTCCCAGGTTGATGTTGTTGGAAGAATGAAGCCATTATCAAAAAATTTATGCAACTTCTCTTTCAATTTCAAATTTTTTACTTGATCCGTTTAATATGGTTGTTTTTAAATTGTTTTAGAATTAGGAAGTAATTAAATACTAAAAATTTACTTCCAAATAATAATAACAATATAAATATCACAATGAAATTTATCAACATATTCATCCACTACTAGCATATCACTAATTTTAATATTTTACATCATTTCAACAATATGTGACAAGAAACATTCACTTCTCACTTGAATCAATTTCTTATATTCACGATATGTTATAAAATGTATGAAATAATTTAATATAAATTTTTAGACCTATAATATATCATAGAATGATAAACTGAAAATCAATCCATACACAAAGTAATATATAACCCTACAATAAGTAGTTCAATAATATTTTTAAGAAATACCATCAAAATGATAATTATAGGAATATTAATACAAATTTTTTCTTCTATCACACGTCCCCAAGAGTTATAACCAGTGATATACATTCTTTTCATGAGGTGAAATTCTCATTTTACATCAAAATTTATCATTAAAAATGTGTCGATCGAATTTCAGATATGGAACCAACATAATTTAAATAAACAAGTAACATACTAGTCACCACATCATTAGATATAAAATAATTAACCCTAGTAGTTAGAAAATGATTTTTTGACACCATTTTCCTTTATATCATGATGATTTATTCCATGATAAATTAAATATTGAAAATTTTTAACATAATTTACCCTACTGATTACAGTTAAAACATTAAACCATTTTTTGGCTTCCTATGTTCCCATTCAAAGATTTTTCAAGAAAATTTTCATTATTTTCATTAGCACTGTGACCAAACATACCACACTGAAACACTTTTCAAATTCTATAAAACATTACCTGAAGGTTTTTAATCCAAAATTGGAAAATTTTGGGGAAGATTAATAGTTTAATTAGTTCAACAATTCTCAATTTATTGGCACTATCATCCCTTATTACAATTTTCATCTTTAGAAAAATAAGTTACTACACACTTCATCTCAAATTTTTAAGTAAAATGATAAATTTTATTATAATTGTTTAACTATAATGATAAGAATTATAGTATTAATATTCATTTTAATATAGAGTAAACTCAATTAATTTTACTATCAAGGTCACGATTTAAATTTGGACCATTCCTAGCCAATATTATAGTATTTTCATCGATTTCTAAATATTCTAACAACTAGAATTCTAATAATTTATTTTATTAACAGTTGAAAAATTTTAGGAAATTATTTATATAGTAAAATAGTATTAAATATATCATATTCCCTATAATCATGAATAACTCTCTCTATCACATTATTAAACAATGACCACCATCAATAAACATCACCTTAAAAACGATAAATCAAAATATTTAAGTTTTCATGTTATTAATATCCCACAAATTAGAATATGTTTTATGGATAAATGTTTCATCCATTAGCTTCCACTAGATATAAAATCCACCAAAATTTACAGGGTGTTGGTTCATGAAATAAAAACTATAGATGTGTTCCTCTATGGTAAATCTAGTTTCTTTCTAACATAGATTCTACAAATATTTATTTCCAATTTTAATTGAGCCATCTCTACAAAAAAATTTCTCAGTTTTAACTCCAACTATTCCAAGAAGCTGGGTTGGAAGTATATTGTCCACATAATACATTTTTACTTCATCTTCCCTATTACCACTGTAAAAATCCATTCTGTAAAGAGATGAATTTGATGATGCCACATGGAAGTATTCAAATTATATATCATTTTAAATTCACCATAACTTAAAATCTATAAAGGTTATTTTATCAACATTATCCATCTCTCTAAATCTATTGATTGAATCATTTTGATTCAAACAATAAAGACCAATTAATAAAACATTAATTAATACATAATTTTTACTCAAGAATTAACTTTCATAAAATTTTAGGATCTTTAAGGTTTAGAGAACTTGAATATTAGGTTTTAACAATTACATATCAAACCCATATATTAAAATGTTTTCAACTTTATTATGTTTCCATTTTACAAAAAATATAATACTCCTAAAAAGAAACATGGTTTCCTTTCATGACTAATATATATAAATTTAATCATGAATTGTTATTTGTTCTTGCACATCCCTAAACCCTTTGAAAAACATTTAAAAACATGGGATGATAATAAAAATATATACAAGGGGAATAAAATTTAAAAAAATGTTATTCAATTGAAAAAAATAAAACCAATATTTTTTTTACCTTAATCACAATATTCCTTGAGGGTATGAAATAAATATCATACACATGAAAACACACACGTTTTTCACAAATAAAACCTTGTATAACCACAAAAGGGAAATATAAATCCTTTCCTGAGACGTAGGGCATTAAATTTATAACCGATGTTAGATCAAACTAGTTCCCAGTTAATTCCATATGAGAAACATCCCCAGTTAATAATCTCATTCCCCCTTTGAAGCGGAGGATAGTAACCCCATTCATTAGTGAGATATATTTTGATCACCCAATGTATAAGTTCTATAGGGTACAATCATCTTATAGTCTATATCAGGATAAACCATAGGGTGATTCTTATCAGTCTAACACATCATCGTATATAATTTTAATGAATAAAAAAACACTTTTACATTTTGATCAAAAAAACAAGGAAAAACTATTTTTAATCCATAGGAAAAATACATTTGGATATTTATGTACCCTTTCCATTAAGTACCCATTTTCAAAATTATAATTACTAGAATAGAGGGAAGAATAATTTTTCATTGATGGAAAAATGGTATCATATAAACGATTTAGAAAAATTAAATAATGGTTGTAGCGGTTGAAAAATTTATTAATGTTGTATATGTTTAAATTGAACATTCATTTTTTCCCATTGGTAATGAAAGTCAACACATTCCATATAAAATACATAAAAATATTCTTCTAAGAAAATTAATAAGAATATAAAAACATATATTAAATTCCCTTAATAACCCATTTATATATATATAAATATATCCATAATATAATTTTAATAATGTGTACATGTATTTATTTGATTTATAAATTAAATATTAAAAACATTTTAAATGATGTATACAGTTAATGTGTCCCCTACGTTGAATCTGACACCTCACATATGTCGTTTGTCATCCTATATAAAAAAATTAAATTATTTTAATGCTTAAGAACATTTTCCATGTTTATTACATTATCTTTATGACTTTTATTTAATTATTTATAATGTTATATTTTATTTCATAATTTGTAAAGTTTACATTTGTTGTTTTGTGGATGTTCAGTTTTTAATACAAAAAAAAAATCTAGTTAAACATTGTAAAATAGGTAATTGATCCATAATATCTAAAATGATAACAATAAAATAATTACAGTTTTTAAAAACTACATTTTATAACCATCCATTAAAGGCATATTAAGGAAATTAATCACATTTCAAAATGGGGGTGGTAATCCACACACATGCACATATGATGTAATTTTTAACCAACTAATGAAAGGGTATGAAAATAAATGATATATTTTCTCTAAAATGTTATACATAATTTGATGAAAATCATATATAAAAATTAAAAACATTATTTTAAATAGTTATGGGTGGTGGTGATGGAAAATAATACACTTCACTTAATAGAGGTGGTAGTCCAAATATACAAGAGAAAGATTTTTCATTTACCATAGGAAAGAAAAATTCTATGAAGAGGAGTTATTAATTAATGATAATAACAATTTATTTCATTTATTATTATTATTCTTTTATTCTAGAATGGATTAATAAGATTTCAGGGAGGTGAGAGGAGAAGTAACCATAACATAGGTCGGTTAGGACATATATAGTCTCCTTAGAAAACCTCTAGGATTACATTGTGAGACTTCTAGGTTTTGTCTTTTTGTGAGACTAGGAGATATGGGTTTTCAGGAGTGGATTTCTGGAGATAATTTTCTAGGTAATGGGTGAAATTTTACGAAAAAATGTGTGGGGAATAAAGTAGAAGACTTTACTTTATATGTGTTAGTAGATGGGCACTCATGGAATTACTTAAATTATTGAATTAATTTTCGTGAAAAATAAAATGAAATTGATGGATTTATAATATAATGTTAGTACGAGTAAAAATAATCTCATCAAATAAAATTTGGTTATGTTTATATGAATTTTTCATCCATATCTCTTTTTTAAACGCCTATTAACCCTATTAATGATTATCAATAAATCAATGTTTTTTACCATATAGGTGTCAAGAAATTGAATATAAATTGATAAGAGAAGAATAAATATACCATTGTTTTTATTATCAACCGTATCTCATTCAAGAAGATGAATATAATATTTTTTTTAATTAAAAAAAAATAAAAAAAATTTATTATAAAATATCATTAATTCCATTTGTATAACTATTTATTTAATTTGAAAGTAGAGGCATAAAGATATTAATATAATTATCATATAAAAATTTCACACATATTTTATATTTTATATTGATCTCTAAAAATAATGAGACATTATACCTCTGCTAAACAATATTTATTTTAGAATTTATAAAATCAATTAATTGATTTTTCTTCTACATACAGAAAAATTATGTCAGTGTTGTATAAAAATTTAAATTAAATATTTGATACTTAAAATTTAAAATAAAATAACATAATTTAAAAATAATTTTTATTCAAAAAAAAATTATTTCTAAACATGGCCTCTTTTTATCCAAATGATAAAAATTAGAAATTTTTAAAAAATAATTTCATTTTGTTTTTATTCATTATTTAATAATATATTATGGTAATTACTTAAGAATGGTGGAAATAAATTGAAAACAGTTTTATAGAATAATTATAATGGATAAAACACACATTTAAAATAAATTACATATATGTTTTAGGGAGATTTTAAGGCCTTATCAAAATAATTTTAAAAATAATTACTAGATTTACCATTATCAACATGAGAAATAAATATTACGATTTATATTATTAATGGAAAATTCAAAAGAAATAAATTTAACAAATTTGGATATCTGGATTCTAAATATGTTATCTAGTTTTCAAAATTCAATTTCATTAAGTGGAAGAAAATAATTTATGATTGAAATTAATAACAAAACAATAACATCCCATTACCTTCTTACTGATAATTCATGTAAATTTTTATCTTGAACATTCGTTTTGATTCATTTCAGGAGTTTTTTGGGTGGAATTTGGAAACTATTAGAGCTCTAATGAGTAGTGAATTTTTTCCACATGATTAGGGAAGGCCATATAGTTTGGCCCAAGAAATCATTTCTTATACATAAAGACACAAGAAGGGGAACACAGTTTATCCAAACCATGCTACCTCTCCCAAGAACTACGAGTTTTCAAATAGTGGGGTTTATTATACTTGGTGGATAGTTAATGTAACTATGTGGGATAACCCTACTCTCCAATCATAATTCCATGGATGGAGAACCATTAGGGAACATAATAATTACTAATAGTGAAATATCTCTAGTAAACTATGGACAAGGGTTTTTAATCCCCATTTTTTAAATCCCATGGCATACAGTTTAACAACTAATCAACCTTAATCAATTTACTTTGTATTTAAGGATCTCTATAAGTGGGTTTGGCACTTTAATACCATTCTTTTGTAAGATTAAATAATGGTGGGTCAAATTT
Source organism: Viscum album (assembly GCA_963277665.1). NCBI lineage: Eukaryota > Viridiplantae > Streptophyta > Magnoliopsida > Santalales > Viscaceae > Viscum > Viscum album. Next base: position 1,287,335,269 of record OY728140.1, read on the forward strand.
GATCTCTATTGAGAAAATAGATCTTATCTTTTGTGGATTATTTTGATCACATATTCTCTCTTCCTTGTTGTTTTGTAAATCATCATGTTATTGATGGATCTAAATGGAAATTTGATTAATCTTTATTGTAAATTGTGTTTTTTGATCCCCTTCACCTTATTATTCATTATTAATCTTGTTGATGGTGATATCATTGACCATGTGATTAATGTAAGGTGGTTTCAAAAGACATTTCCATTCAATTAAAACCTATATTGATTGATTAAATTCAAATGAAAAGTAAAAACTACTAAAAATGATAACACCCTCAACAAGATTACCGATGATACCACTTGAGCCACAACTCCCCAATCCAAAAAACCTGAAAAGTGAATACTAATAAAAATGGAAATGCATGAATACACTAAAATCCCAACCAACAGAGTATGACAGGAAAGTAAGTACAGTAAGTGTAAAACCCTGGCCCAAAAGTACAAGCTCACCAAAAGAAAGTCTGTAAAAAATTCCAACTTGTAAAGAAAGGTACTGGGACTACAATCTATAGTCGTAGGAACACACCTCGGCCTGTCTGATCTCACTAAGCACCGCCCGATCCTGGTCCACCTAGAATCCGGTCAAAGGCTCAGTCGTCTACACAAGACACGACACGTGCGGGAAAAAACCGGGCATGGGTGAGTATAACAATACCTAGTAGGACACCTTGAAACCACAATGGAAATACAACAAGGGAAAATACCAAAAAAGAAAGACACAGTCAGATCCACACAGTATATGTCTACAGAACATCTAACAAGATTATCTAGATATACTCATACAAGATCAAATATTGCGATACCACCACTAGGATCCAGCTCAAAAATTCCACTAAGCACGTAACAAGGAGAACACACTCCTAGGTCTGAAGAGAGAGATACAAAGTTATCATTCTAGGAGAACACACTCCACATGTACTTGAGAACATAATGCTCAGATGTCGATCACAACTAATAGCCATGGGGTAATTCAAACAACTCAGTCTGAACTAATCCTCTAAGTAGAGGATCGGTGCCCAGTTAAAGTTGGTCACATCGATACCAAGAACTCTACCTAGGGTACCAGGAAGGAATAGAGTATCCTTCTCCAAGTCTTACAGAGGGGATTCCAAAAACACTATTCCGGAAGTCCTGCTGAAGGGATCAAACTCTTGTTTTTAGGAAATGATACTACAAACCTTCAAGAGAAAGACTAAGGGGAAGAACCCTAAGGAAACTAGTCCAAGTCACATAAGGCAACTGGCTCAAGCCATGTAAAACTGGTTACACAACATGTAGTATGGTTACACGCTGTTTTCCTTGACCCCAGTTACTGCCCATGCAATGGCCCGTGTCATCCGTCCAAGCTGGAAAAAACTCAATTACATGGCATGTAGAAGGATCACACAACATATTCCTTGACTCCGGGTATTACCCGTGTAAACGACCCATGTCTGGAAAGCATATACACATCATGTAAGTCAAAGCACCCACCATGTCCTGTCAACTGGGAAACACCTGTGTACCCTGGCCGTATGCCTGTACATGGTGTCCATCCCTGTTTCCTGCCTGTGTACCAGTACACAGGGTATCCCATGTATCTGGTCGGGTCTAGCTAGGGATGGGTTTACACGACGTGTCCTTGGCCGTGTACCCAAGCCGTGTCCCTGTACTCCTGGAGTACATGCCAGGTGACCCCCAATGAACACATTCCATGTAGCCCATACTACAAGTCATGTAGTTGGGAAATTTCTAGACCTGCGTCTTCCTCCTCACGCCTCGTCGATCTTTCAGATCTCGATTCCGCCGTCCGTTTGCCGCGAAACTCAAGGTAGTGGTTCTTTTCATCATCCTAACACCAAATCCGGGTGTTTCAAAAATTCAATCGGATTGACGAACAACATATGATCTTTCGATGGAAAACGACCAAAAATTCATATCTCTCGATCCACTCCGAATCGTCTGCCAAAATCATCGTTGCAACTCCGGACCATCCTCCCAAGGTTGGATCTAAAATCTTGGATCAATGCACCAAAACCGAATGTGCAATGATCGACTACCTCCATGAATGCAAAGAATGCACATGAAGAACTCATAGAAAATTTTGAAGAAAAACACAACAATAGAGAGGGATGAACCTCGGTCGATGTTCATGTTGATCTTGGATAATCACCGATAGAGGCTAGAACGAAACCAAATTTACTCCAAAAATCAAATCCCCAAAATCCCCGAAAAATCCAATCCCACAATTACAATCAATCCATGGGCTAATCTATTCGTCGATTAGTCCGTATTCATCATAGGAATCAAAAACGAGGAAGGAAACCAAAACCGAACATCCTACCTAGATTCACAGCGTTCGTTGGCGAAGATCTGGTCACCGCGTCGTCGTCGCTGGCGAAATTTGTCAAGAACATCGTCACTGCATTGGGAGGTTTTCTCCAGAGCCTCCAGAGATTTCAGGGTTATGATGTCTATAACCCTGGACCCCTACTCAAATATCTATTTATAAAGATAAGAGTTATTTTCCACAACAAGATTTAATAAAAAATTTTAATAAAAAATTTTAATAAAATATTTTATTATGGTTATGACTAAAACCTAGATTTCACCACTAGTCTGCTCCATTCAATGTTAGGTCTCTTATAGGGTAAACCCACTGCTCTGGATGCAATGGTGCCCTCAGAATTCCGATCCAAGAAACCATTCAAGAGTTATTCCTCTTTCTCAGGAAAAACCCACACACACATAATTCAATTATTTAATTAAATTAAAAAAATGTTTCCCGTCTCACCGGGCCTCAGAACTGCATGTCGTCTTGAAGAATGGTCTCAAAATAATTCCCACATAATATTAAAATAAATATGGAAAAATATGAGACATTACATAGTACAATCCATGAACTTCAATGGAAATAAACTCATTGGGTGGATTTGATAAAACAGATGGATTTATTTGAAAATTGATATGAATAAATATGTGGATGTTGATATTTGAGAAGATAAATTATATAGATATATTTTTTAAACGGAATGAACTTCTTAAATACCATGATTTGGTGTTAAAAAGTATAAGGTCAATTTGAAAATTTATTCATATAAATTGGTTTACATATAATTTATTTTTCATTCATTTTTGATATATTTTTCATGAATTAGTTAGAAATAATGGTTTTTTTGAAAATATTTAAATGTTTATATTTTCCTTACACTACATAAATTGATTCTAAAATAATTTTATTGATAAGTAATTTTTTATGGATCACTTAGAGGGACCCTATTGTGCTATTTATCTCACACCATACCTTTTAATGTGATATTTTGTAGACTATCTTATGTCTTGTCTAAGGAAATGGAAATAACCACTTGGAGGTGGTGCTTGGCATTAATATTTTCTACCTAGAGTCATGAATGTTACCTATGGATATTTTATCTACTCATTACATGGGATGTTAGAAATTTTCTCTTGTTAAATGTTGAGTAATTTTATAAAATATTATTTTGTGTTTTTACCTTTTAAAGTCAGGTAAATTTTTCTTTTTGGAGTTTTGATCTAGAAAAATTTTATATTTATGATCCGTTATTTTATGGAAAACATTCTTCTCTCTTTGAGAATGTTCTGGGAGATCTATAGATGTAATGATCCTTCAATCACCTTGGGTTCTTGGGAAATCATCTCAAGGAATATTTTGAAACTATTCTTATCTTTTCCATACCTTTTATGAGTTTAATGAAATATCAATGTTATATTCTATTTTAGGAAATGGATATTCCTATATCATTGAATTATATATCCTTGATCTTTGATAACTTTTATATGTATATAGTATTTTCTATTGATGTTTTTTAGATTCATGTCTGCATGAAGATGTCAGAATATTCCATTGGAGGAAGCTTCTGATAAACAATAGTTAGAAAATAATCCAATGGAATTGAATCTTATTGATATAGTAGTGTGTTATTTTTATGATCTGGGAGAGTCAACAACACCCATTCTCTTTTAGGCTCCAATTATGGAAATGTAAATACATCAATATCAAAATAATTCTTAAGAGTTTCTTCACCATACTCCACCTTCATTCTAATTCTCAAATGACCGTGAAGTGGTTGGGTATTATTTGAATAAGATCAACCTTCATTTCAAGTTCTTAGGAATTCTCTATTCCATTTAGGCAATATATACCATGATAAAGTTATAAGGAACTCTTAGGATGTTGTTGAATTTTATGGAGACAATAAATAATAAAAAATGGATTAGATTGGAAGTAATTCAAAGATATTTTCATTTATAAGTTCTATCAATATTCAGTGCTCTTTTCAAAGATCATGGAGTTCCTTAATCTTGAGTATGGTGACTATAATTTTATGTTGTAAGAAAAATATTTTGATGAGATCATATAGTTTGATCTTGAGGTTTTAACTAATGATAAACATTAACATAAAATATTTGAGATGGGTCATTAGGCTGAAAAAAATATTAATTCGTCATGTTGAAGATCACTTCTTATGATAATTTACTAGATAGAGTTTCGATGGATATGTTTGATCTGGCTGGAGAGTCAAGGTTAATTAGAGTTCCCTTTTATCTGAGTGGTAGTTCAATGAGTTTCTATAAGGTATAGAAAAGTATAATGATCATTGTAGTGGATCTAGCCACTAATAATCTTCCAGACTTCCTTATGGGCATGTAATAGGCACTATGACATTCTTCAAGTGTGTCATGGTAGGGAATTTGAAGCAGATTTCCACTGAGGTACCCATGATCAACATTTCATGTGGTTGTTGAATCCACCTTCCCAGGTACTTTGATTTATTATCTTCTCCACAAACTGGCATAGCTCATTAGTGCACAAAAATAATATGAGGTAATTAAATGACTCATGATCAAAGGGGTTCCCTCAACATGCATGTGGACCAAAGTTTCTTTATAGAGTGAAAGAGTCTATGGAGTTAAAATATGCTGGTTCAGTGACCGTAAGAGGTAACATCACTATATCTTCATCGTTAGTGACATATTTATTTGATATCAGATAATATCACTCATTTATATTGACTCTAGTTGCGAAATTTCATAATATTATTATAGAACATTTATCTTATGTGATCGATATTACTATTCCCCTCAGAACGAAGATATATATGGGTCATTGGTATCCTTCTGGTGTTTTCTCTTTACCAGAGATTGAGCATACCAATAATATTCTCTTTCTCAACATGAAACCTCTTGAAATAATTCTCATGGAGTTTTGGGGGAATTCTAATAATGAAAAAATTGAATTTTATCCTCTATAGGTTTCCTTTAGTACACCCGCTATTGTGTGCAATGTCTTTTTGGGATAATGTGACCTGAGGTCGAGTACTAGAAAACTATATTTTTTGGATATAGTCAGGGTAATATTGGTGTTTTATTTTTACAAGTAGAATTAATTTTTTAGTAATGATATACCTCTATTCATTGTTGGGTTCCCTAATTTCTTCCATATAATTTCTCTAGTAGTCCACCGGTAAGAGAGGTATTGTTCACCATTGATTTAGTACATAGTAGTCAACTAGTATCTATTCTTTCTTAGTAGATAGAACATATAGAGTTAAGAGTTAAAGACTCGGTTGGATTAATTGTTAAATAAAGGATTTATATGACTGAGTATTTCACCTTGGTCAGAACCTATTATCTTGGAAACGAAATTGGATTTAACACTTCCCCTATGTATTGATTACAGAAAACAAAATCAAGTTATGGTGAATAAAAGGTATATTTTAACAAGCATTGATGATATGTATGAAAAAATTAATGGGGAAAAGTAGTTATCAATAATTATCCTTGAGTCTAGTTACCTTTAGTTTTGAATTAAATAATTTTACATACAAAATAAAGGATTCTAGATAAGGTATGGTCGTTTTTATTATCAACTTATTTCATTTTTCATGAACAATTATCATGTGATATCTATGGATTTGATGAGTTGAATATTCCATGGGATCCCTGACTCATTCATGGTTGTATTTGAGGATGATATTTCATTTTACTCTAAATCTAAGGAGGATCATGTGTTTCATCAAATAGAAGTAATAAAAATATTCAGAGATCAAATAATTTATAAAATTATTTAATAATGTTAATGCTTTATATTTTATGTGATTTTGATGGTACATGTGGTCTCAAAACATAGAATTTTAGTCGATACATAGAATTTATAGGATGCTTTAAAATGGGAGAAACCACATAATTTTTTCTAGGTATATATCTTCTTGTGATTGGAGGTGTATTAAGATAGGTTTGTTAAAGATATCTTGAATCTAGATTGTCTAATTACCACCCTCACATGGATGGGAGATAAGTTATTATGGAATGAAAAATCACAGAGTTATTTTGATGATTTATAAAAACGTTTGAATTTTATTAATGTGTTGGAAATTACAAAGGTTGGACATGGATATTGGGTATTTTAAAAAATAACATATTTGGGTTTGGGTTGCGTTCTTATGAATGGTGATCATGTGGTAGCCTTGGGCTTCATAAAATATAAGCCACATGAAAAAAATTACCCAATAAATGATCTCAAAATTGTAATTGTGATGCATGATATTAAGATTTGGAGATAATTACTTTTATGAGAACTGTTTACCCTATATTATGACCATAAATTATTGAGTTATATCTTCTCTCCAAAACAATCTTTCCTCTAGTAGAAGATTTTTGTGGAGTACCTACCATCTTTTGATTTTGACATTTCCTATAACCCATGGACGGGGAACGTCATTGCTGACAATTTTATTAGTAAACATATAAACAGGATATGAAAGAATCATTAGAATAGTTCAACATGATTTCACTTTTTTCTTAGTTTCATTTCGAATTCAAGGAGGAGGAGGCTATTTTTTCCTTAGAAAGTGTCCTGTTAACCTCCAATATTTTTTGATATGATTAATCAGGAGAATTATTTTGATAATAAATTATATAGAATTGTGGACTCTATTTATAGTAGGAAGCCCACCAGAAAGTAGAAATAGTGTTATGAGGGAAACCATTATTTTCAGAATCGTTTTCTTGTACTTTTTTCCGCAAGGAAGGCCATAATGGGGGATTTCCATAAATTTGGTGCACCCTGAAATCATGAATATGTTTCATATTATACAGTGATAATTTCGGTAGATACATATGAGATGAGACATCACTAATATTGTTTCACATTGTTATACTTGTTAATAGGTCAAAGTTGAGTTCTAGAGACTGTCATGTTTAATTTAGGCTCTTATAGTGCTAATATGGACGTGGGATGAGAACACTATGAATATTGTGGTTGGGGTACTATGTCTCCCTTGGGGAAATAATTATATATGGTTTATGATTTTTATGATGTTTAAACCTTCTAACCTTATACCCATTAAGGATACAACCAATGTTGAGGTCTTGAGACATCTCTATAATCTAGATATTTTCATTTTTCTCAGGGTTCCTTCTACAATCGTATTTGATAGGTATTTCCATTTTACTTATCTCTTTTGGATATCCCTCTAAGAGGGACTAGGATATTCGGTTAATTAGATCATGACATATCATCATAAGATGGATAATTATAAAAATAAAGCTATATTGATCCTTGAGGATATATTATGATCCCACATTCATGAATTTATTGGATCTTGGGATATTATTTTGATAATGGGAGAGTTTTCCTATAATAACATTCACCAGTCTATAATTTGGATGTGTCCTTTTATGGATTTGTGTATAATTCCTTGTAAATATTCACTTATTTAGTCCGATATTTGAGAAACTTCCTTGGATATACTGAGTATTGTCACTGATATATTGAGAATGATGCAATTGATTTTTCCAATAATGGTTATGACATATAGATGGTATAATTTATATGATAATAATCATTGAATAACATTAGATTTTTCATTTTTTGACCTTGTGTTCAAGTGTTTTTCTTCTCTTTTGGTTAACTTATGTCTTGGGAAAAAGGAAAATCATTCACCAAGGATTGTGGATCCCGTAAATATTATTGAGAAGATTCGAAAAGTGGATTCCTGTTTAGAAATTATACCATATTTCACTTCAATCCACAATGTGTTTCATTTTTCACAACATGGAAAGTATCTTTTTGACCCTTATCATTATTTTGAGCTGGGAAGATCATGATGTTGAACCTGATTTATTCATGACTGAGAATTTAGTCAGTATTTTTGATTTTGAGATAATGAAATTTTATGGGAGGATGATAACTTGGGCCATCTATTATGGTAGCATGGTTCAAATCATTATGACTCTCGAGAGTGCGAGGCACTAATGAGAGGGTTGCAGCCTCTTTTCATTGAAATAGAATTTTCTTAAAAGGATTTCTAGAGGTATAATATGTTTATGGTGGGGTATGATGTAACATCCCATTACGTTATTAAATGTACTTCTTGTCATTTGTTTTTTCTATAGATTAGCTGGGGTTCATTTCTCATTGTTTTAAGAGGAATTTTAAATTTATTGAAGCTTTAAGGGGGTTCTCTTGGTTTCCACATAGTTAGGGAAAACCGTGCAATTTGGACCAGGAAAAATTTCACCCATGTTGGAGCCACTGGAAGGGGGAACAAAATATTCCAAACCATACAACCTCTCTTTCAAAATGTGCAACTTAAAACATTGAGGATTAGTATAGTTGGTACATTGTTAATGTATCTCTGATTCCAAACCATGTGTCCCATATTAAATCCCAATGAATGAACATGTTTACGGTGCAATATTACTATTAATCATGGGATCTCTCCATCAAACCATGCATGTGGGTTTTTAATCCCAAAAATGTTTATTAAAGTCCCAACACCCCATTATTTAACCCCTAATCATACCTAATCAATCTTGATCAATTTTCTAAGTATTAGAGGCTCTTAATAATTATTTTTGGCTCCTCAAACCCCATATCTTGGCATATTAAAGAACAATTGATCTCATTTGAAATTCTTCAGTTAAATAGATATTATATCATGTGGATTATTCCAATATTCTCTTCTATCTTCACTAGAGTTTAATAGATAGTCATTATTTTTATGGATCTAAAAATTATTTCGATGGATCTTGATTATAGGTTGTGATTATTAATCAGTTTCACCACATTCATTATTGGAAATCGCACTGCAGGTGTTATCTTTGACTGTGTGATTAATGGTATTTGGTTCCATAGAATTATCCATTCAATTGAAACCCCATTTATCATGATTGAGTTGAAATTAGTTTTTAATTTATTTAAAAAATCATATTTGAAATCATTTATGTTTTTTATTATTGGAATAAAATTGATTAAAACCTAAAATTTCAGTGGAATTGAAATATTGAGTTTATTTGAGAAGAATGATGGCTTTAAAATTTATTTTAGGAAACATGATGGATGTTCATCCTTGATAAAATGGATTATATTGAAAAATAATTTTAAAAGGAATAAAATATACAAATATTATGTTTTTAAATGAACAAGGGATTGTTTAAAAATGATTTATATAATTTTTTTTCTAAAATATTTATATAAGACTATTTTGATATATTTATCATCAATTAATTTATATTAATGTTTTTTGAAAATATATAATTGATTTATCATTCCTTACTATATTTAAATTGAGCGAATAGTCATTTTATCTACATGTTATCATTTATGTAACACATGGTGAGACCCTACTGGGTTGTTTAGCTCACACCCAACCGTTGAATTTGGGAATTTTTAGATTATCTTATAACAGGTCCCAGGAAAATTTTAGAACCACTTGAAGGTTGTATTTATTCTTGATATTTGGTACCCAAAGTAATATAGGTTATTGGTATATATGTTATAAATTTATTTCAAGGGATATAAGATATTTTATCTTGATAAACATTAAGTATAATTATGATTCACTATTTTGGATTTTTTTACATATTTTATTTTGGTACATTGTCTTTTTTAGATTATTGACCATGTCGACATGTGTCTTTATCTTCTATAGTATTTTAGAAGAAATTGTTCCATCTATTATATTTTATGATGCTAGGTGCTAGCCGCCAACCCATGGGGATTGGTAACATCCCTCAGGATATGTCCTAGATGGACTGGGTATTAGGGTACCAAGGTATATAGGCTGCTTCGTGATAGAAATAAAAGAATGGATTTTAATGAAATGTGTTTCACGCCGGAAAAATAACTTATACCAAAAGCAGGTATAATTATTATTCTTATATAATTAATTAGAATAATTATAATTAAAGGGTAATTATATTAATTTGAGTTAAAATTGATATTTTAAATTACATTATTTAATTATATGAAATTTCAGTTGTACAAAAAAATATGTACTTTTCAATATTCACGGAAAATTTTATATTTTTAGAAAAATATTGAAATTTAAAACTAATTTATTTTTAAAATTATTATTTCAAAATTGAAGTCAATTTTGGTAAATTAAAAATTAAAAATATATAAATTAACCTTTCAAATATAGACATATAACATAAAAATTTAATTTAATAGGAATAAGGATGTTTACTTTTTGATTGAACAATTTCATAATATTAATATAATTAATATAACCATATAAATTGAAATTAGTGAATATTAATAAGGAATGAAATTGAATATTACCTCTACATGGGTTGTTACATTTATGTCATGCTTAGAAATGAATTTATGCAGATATCCTGAGGATATTTTGAATTGAAATCATTATAGTCTCTTTATAAGGTAGAATTACCATGTCTAAGTATGAATCTTGGATCAATAAAGAGAAAAGGTACTTGTTGGAAATGATTCATAGAAAATTTTAGGATCATGGTGGTTTAAGGAAAGCATTTTGATAAAATATTCGTGTTAGGATTGTGCTCTAGTTAAACTCCACCTATTTAAGAGTCCTCAAGAGATTGTTGGTATATTGAGAACTCATGGTACATAAAATCCATGGATTTATGAGTATATTAACATTGATCATGATGATATTCATAGGAGTGGATAGGGAAAAACTTGATGTTGATATCAGAATTGATATTTGATACTCTTCTATCATATGAAACATGGCCTACATGTAGTCAGTTTCATTGATAAGTTGGTGTTACATGAGAAGTTGGAGAAGGAAGTCACTATAATCCATTCCCACCATCACCAATATCAATTTGTTCCAGCCATGTGAGATTTTTTTACTTATAAATTTGTATGTTCATAAATTAAATGAATGGATATGTTTGGGTGAAATATGATATATTTTGGGGTATGATTCATGTCCTCTCTACATAGACCCTTGTACTAGTTTATACATTAGATAGAAATTTTCTCTATTCTATTTTTCATGGATTTATTTTTTCTAAGGAATATTCAAGATATAAAATAAGTATATAGATAATTTATACTGATAATGGTCATATCTCACTCAAACCATTTATTGATGTTAGTTTATCCTTTTTGGTTTAGGAGGATTTTTGTTTTATTTCTTTGTTACCGATATGATATTAGTGGTATCATATTTGGTTTGGATTCAATACCCCATTATTGTAATCTCGATGTGATATAAGTTTAAAAAGATAAGGTGAGTTCCATCATCATTTAGAAGTGGGACCCCGAAGAATAATAATTTGTGATAACCCTCTACTATTTGTATCTGACTATCAAGTAGGTGGTGAGAAACGATTGATGTTCCATTAATGTAATTGAAGACTAACTTTTTATAATTTTAACATATTATGTGAATTCATAATGGAGGGTGTAAAATAGTTTCGCTAGATAAACAATCTATGTATTCATTGGTTTTCATTCCAAATATGGAATTTGGGTGTAATTGAGTGGATTCATGGATGCTCATGTTAGGTTTATTAGAATCCTTAATCAAACCATTTTCTATTTATGGTTTATGGAGATGAATATTGGGGATTTATGGATTTTATTATACTTAAAATGAGAGTATCATATGCGTAGTAAACTCTTCGAGTGTATGTTATGGATGTATGGAGTATTTTATACTAGGTATATTATTTTTATACTTGGAGAATGATATTTCCTTCGTGAAGGTTGAGGTTGTAGTTGATGCTAGGATCAAATTCACACAATGGTGGATTGGAGGATGATTCCCTTAGTTGAGAATTCCATTTCAATTTGATTAATGATGTAATAAAATGGATAGCCATAAAAAATATTATTGTTTATGGGAGACAGAGATATTTTATACAGTCTATCGAAAGTGGTTTCCCTATACCCCTTGTTTGTATGAGAGATTCCCATAATGGTGAAGTATATTTAGAGGTCTCTAAGGACAATATTTTCTCAATTTATAGACCACGATGTTATTTCAAAATGTAGGATAACATCATCCACAACCCTAGATGAATCATGGATTTCCTTTTTTATGTGTATTGAATATTTTGATTGACATTGTAACACCCCACTGTTTTAGGAATCGTATTCATTCCCTAAACAAAATTTTTATAATTCTAAAATATTCAGTAACTTAATGGAATTGAAATTTATTTTGAAACAATACCTACAATAAATATAACTAACAAAAAAATTTCATTCATAAGTGGAACATTAAAAAATTAATATAAAAAAGTTATTGAATATCAATTATTATTACCCACCATGGTCAAATACATCTATTAAAAGTGTATGAATCAATATGGGACAATCCATAAGAAAAAATGAAATATTTTTTTTAAGAAATCCATTAAATCATCTTCAACCTAGAGTATCATCAATATGAAAACAAAACCTACAATGAGGATTATTTCCATGAATGGAGAAAGAATTAGGACAATTCTATAATATGAGATAAGAACTATGATTTGTGAAGTACATGTGGAATGAACAAATGATTTAGTTATTCCTTATATATTGGAATGAAAAATATTCATTTAAAATATTTGCATTGATCATTTATTCAACAAGTATACTGATGTAGTGTAATATTAAGTGGTAACTTTAAAAGTATATAACTCATAATTAAATGAAATATGATATTAAAAAGTTATAACTAAATATATTATTATTTTATGTATAAATATTAATATTATAAATAAAATATTATATGATGTATATATAAAAGTTAATAAAATATTTAAATATCAATGGAGTTGTAAAATTAAATTTTTAAATTTAAATAATTAAATTAAATTGTATTTATTGAAGAATATTTAGTAAAAAAAACATTTTCTTCAAAGAATATTATTTTTATGTATTTTATATTTTATCATAGTTTATTAAATTGAAGACTAATAATTTTTTTTAAATTTTAATTAAAATGGTAACATTATTTAAATTAGATGTTTAAATTAATAACACTTAATGTTTAAAAATGAAAATTTTCAATTAAATTAGTTTTTTATAATATGTTTTATTTTCATTTAAAAAATAAATTTATAATTTCATAATCTAAGTTTGATAAAATTGTCATGTTTTTTTGGATTTATAATTTTAACATTATATTAGGACAAATTTTTTATATTTTCAAAAAAATGTATTTAGGTCAATAATGTAACATACCAATATTGTAACATTTATGGATTTATTAGTATAAAATCTTGACTTATAAATTTATGAAACGTTTTGACAGAAAAAATTTTTATTTTATAATTGAAATAATTTTTATTATAGATTAAAAACATATATCTGACATTTTAAAAACAATTAACATCTTTCTCAAAAAAATTTCTATATATATTATGAATTTAATAGATATAATTAATTATTAATAAAATTTGAAATAGAATATGATTAAATGATTCATATATATTTAATCATCATGATATAATTAAGGAATTCTATCAACTTTTTTATCAATAAAATTATGTTTTTAAGGTAAACATTAGTTATCGTACTAAAGAAATTATTTATCAATGAATAAAACAATTATCTATATTAAATTTTTTTAAATCAAATGATTCTATTTTAAATTATAAATAAAATATGATGTTCATATATATATAAATATAAATTTACAAGAAATTATTTTTTAATTAATGTTAAATAATATTAATAATACTTAACAACTAAAGCATCATTTTGTATTAAAACATTTTCTATACACATTATATTTTTTCATTTTAAATATAATATTCTCATATTTAGAAACAAAATTAGGTCAAATGGATCCAAATTTAGGATTTATAACATCAAAATTTGGTTTTAGGGGTCATTTTTTATATTTTTAGTAATAAAATAATAATCGTGGTTTATTTTGAAATAATATTAATAATCGTAAATTGTGTAAATAATATATCTCAAATTTATAATAAATAAAATGATACTCACACCTTAAAAAAAGATTTTATATGTAAGAAATTTATACCAACATTTCATATATAAATTTGTTCTATATAACTCACCAAACTCACTTAACCTACAGAGCACCCATGTGATTCCTTTTTTTTGAAAAGCCTATATTTATCATTCCAAAAAAATTACATATTTTTCTTTAAGAAAAGGAGATCCAACCCAACCATTATGTCATCTATATACACCCAAAGGCATTTATAAAGAATTTAAATTCGATCTCCATATCTAAAGCACTCCAAATGTGTTGTTAATGTTCTAGGGAGTTCTCCAAATCATTAGGAAGCTACTGATTAAACTAAAGGTTCTCCACCACCTCCATTTGATTTGAGTACCTTTTTATAAGATCATATAATTTGTATTTTATTATTCATACATGGGGATGTAATAAATAATTTTATGTAAAAATTAATCTTTATTGATGAGAAATTTTCCTTCTCTATTATTTGAAACATTTGATAATTTCTTATATATATACTTCCTGTTTCCAAAACTACACATTGATTACCTCTCTTTTCTATTCAATTCAAGAACTTCCAATATTATAATAATTATAATTTCTATGTGATTATGCTTCCACTTGTTCATAATCAATAATTTATAATCAAAATGATTTCTTATTATGAAAATACAATCTTTCTTGATCATTTAACCCATTCCCTAATAATTTTGTATTCCCATCATTCTGATAAAACCATTCATTGATTCTTAAACTTTATTTTCGGAATACCCATAACTAATATAATTAATGGGTATACATTTTAATTATATCTATAAAATTATATGGATATGAAAAATAATACTAAAATATGTGAGCATGTGAGTAATGTTTTTATATTGTAGGTAAGAGTGTGGTCAACTAAGTGAAAAATCACAGTGAGGGTTTCATTGTACAGTTTTCAACTCCATGGGACATTTTTAATATTTTCCACCATAATTTCATTTATATAGTGCATTAAATACCCAATTACTTTCCTAAATTTTAATATAGTCTATTTTATGTGATTTTAATTTCCATTTTATGTTATTTCTGTCAAACACCTTTAACTAATTACTAACCAATTCTGTAAGAGTTTTATTGACTCAATTTTTGATACATTATGTTATAGTATTTCTATAATGAATATACATTTCATATTTTATTTTATCCTAAAATTCCCATATATTATATCATATTTACCTTTTTTGGGTGAAATTATTTATCCTCTTGATATTCTACTTCTTTGATAAAATATTTTCTTAAATAAAAGTTTAATGATGGTAATAAGAACTCTCATTCCAACTAATGGATCTTTTCTTAGATATCTATATTTTCCTCTATTCCTATTATATCCTATATTTTTTTAAATATAATAATAAATATTTTCTATGGTTTTTAATAATTTTTTAACCCTATCAAAAAGTTAAATTTGATACTCGATTTTCTGTGTGGGTTTAAAAAAATGGTATTTTTAATATTTAGAAAATGGTATTTAATCCTTTCAAAATAAAATGTTTTTATCTTCCAATAAATATTTTTTCCAGTATCAATTATTTTTTTAGTATATTTAATCTTGAATCTTTATAATAAAGTTTTAATAAGTCTAATATTTCTTATGATAATTTTTTGAGTGTAATATTCACTTCACCTTTCATAAAAATTGTTTAAATGGTTTTGTGTTAACATTTCTATATTCATTTAATTTTACCCTCCAATGTATATCTTTCATAAAGGGATATTTTAATCCAGAATATATGTTATTATGATATTGGTTATTAAAGAAAATGATATTTTTATATACTATGATTCCAAAATTACATGTTTTGGGATGTTTTAAAGATTTTTAAGAAACCCATAATTTTTCTTGGGTTCTCTATTATATGATGATTCTTTTAATTTTATATGGAACACATATGTATAGATGATGACATATAGTGTCTTATATCTCCATTAAATTCATTTTTTAACATTTCATATCACATGATATGGTGAAATGTTGCATGAATTAGATAAACTAAGATTTTTTCACAAGATTGTTGTGGTGATGAGATAAATTATTCTTTTTTCACAAGTTTGTTTAAGAATGAGATGTGGGAATATTTGTTCACAGTTTTTTTGTGAATCTGAAACCAAAAACATTGTCCATTTGATTTTCAATACTCATGGTTGTACCACATTAACATGTTTTTATTATGTTATGCTACCTTTTTAAGATGAAAAATATTTCCATGAAATGCGTCATCTTCATGATTAAACCTAATTTTTAATGTATTCTATACTTTTATGTCAAGATCATATGTTTTTGTAATATTGAAATGTATTTTGAGCAACATAATAACTTTTATGCTTCCTTACTGATCTTTTATGGATATTATTTTTCCATAACATGTTTTATGATTCTTATCTATAGTCTAATGGTATTTTTATGAAATATTTATCCTCTTATTCATGTTCTCCTTCATTATTTTGAATCAATATATAATTATATGTTATTATGTACTGGGCATTTGAGCTCACCCCAATATTATATTTCTTATCCACAATTTATGAAGATGATTATATAATATATGTTCTGTAATTTCTTGGATCTAGGTTCCACTCAACGGGTGCCCCGAACTCGTTTTGTCACATGACCTCAAGCGCATTTCCCCAAACGCCAGAGGCTTCCAACTAGCAGCGAGGGCCCAGGTCTGATAGTGGGGAAACTATGGCCTCATTTGTCAAAGTGTATCAAAACAGAATAAAATATACAGACAAACATCAATGGAAGTAATAAAACATACACATATAAAATGAACAATTGCATTAAAAGAAAACCACAAGTTATATAGATAATGACGCAACATGTCTCAAGTTCTAAGAAAACAGACCGAACATGTCACACAGCAATACGGTAAAATACAATACAGAGTACAGAGTCCAGAAAAGCAAAACAAAACAGCCTACAACATCGTGAGCCTAAGCACGGTCCCATGCTCCCCTACTCCTCACCAATAATAATGTACCTGTATAGGGACCCTTACCATTATCCATACCTGTATCAACGTAATCTGTTTAGGACGAAGACATGACCCAAACATGGTGTGCGAAATAAATCATAGTAGGAACCCAACAAAGGCTCGTGCCCAACTGTGTCAATATATGCTACAACAGTGTGCAGTAGTAAATGCAATAACTAAGAAATATTCAAAAGTCACTAACTTCACAAGTTATATTGCCATTCTTAATATTGATTTAATAATTCAATATAAGTAGATCACCATAGTGAATTTTCTATGTAAATAGTAAATGTCCTTAGGCACGCAAACTCTTACCCTCAGGTAATCAGAAATCGTAACCCGCAGGTAATTTCCCACAAGCATAACAGATATTTCTCTTAGCTTTACAAAGTGTTTCCCTCAGGCACATAGTCTATCGCCCATAGGCTCAAAAGATGTTGCCCTCAGGCTAAAATAACCACGTCCCCCAGGATAAAGAAAACACTTTCCTTAGGATAAACAAGAAACCAGGCCATGACCAACATATAAACAAGAAATTCACATAAAATTACTCTCAAGGAAAATCAATAATCATTTATACAAAGGCATACCCTTGGGTATGCTGGCCAAACGGATAAACAGAGGAACGCACCCCCTGGGTGGTCCTGGATCCATGCAGTGATCCCAAAAAGCAGTTTATTATCATATTTAATTACCTATACAATTCTTGTTATTAAAAAAATCCAAGGCCTCAGCCACACGACACCCCAAAATGGGTTCGTTGGGAAAAGGTACACACAAACGCGCAAAAGTTTGAATTTAAACACCAAGACATCTACCTCGATCTCCCCAGATTGGTATACGTGAACGACGCTGCTCAAATAGTCCAAGAATGATGTAGATAAGAGGTAAAAGAAAACCCATTGAAATGTAAATAACTTCCCCTCAGGAAAGAATTGGTAAGAAAGGCTCAAGGAGATGGAAGAACTCACACGCGCGGTTCTATGGAGATAGACAGTGCGAAAAATGGGTTCTCGTTGTGCGGTCGGGATGTCTTCCAAGCTCCGGTCGTCCCTCCCAAGCTCTCCTCTGGTTATAAGCCTTCTCTATGAATAGAGGAGGCTACTGCCCATTTTAAGAGAAAAAATAGACTACACGGCATGTACTATTGAGTACGCGGTATGTACTTTCCATTTTAACTATTCCTATGGCATATTCATTCCACCGTAGCATTTTTCATCAGTCGAGAAGAGTACACGACATGTAATACCGATTACACTGCGTGTAATGTCGCTTAGTAGGCTGCTGCTTCCACCGCCTAACTATTCACATGCCGACTGACAACACGTTGTGTAAATACAAACTACACGGCATGTAGTCGATGTTTATATCTTTCATCATCCACAGGGATACACAACCTATGTACTCATCCCACACAGCCAAATTACAGAACGTGTGGAAAATTACATGGAGTGTACCTACAAAAAGTGTGACTTTTCCCCCGTATTCCTTATTTATCAAAAACACTTCAGGAAAAGTGAAAATATGAAACCCGTACCTAAAAACAGAGAATAGGGTTCTTACAAACTTCCCCACTTATATTTTTTTCCCCGAATTTCCCTTCGACGGGTGGTGAATATAATGCTCAGAAAAAATCTAGCCACTGAGCACATACGTCGGTCTCCCGCTCCCATGTTTTGTCCTGCACTCGGCCATGCTGCCATAACACCCGTACGAGAGGAACTGACCGGCCTTGGAGAACCTTCGTGCTCTTATCCATGATACAAATCAGATAATACTCAAAGGATGCATCATCCTAAAGCTCAACCTCATCTGGATGAAAGACGTGAGATGAGTCTAAATGATAGCGGCATAAGTGAGATACATGGAATACGTTGTGCATGGCCCATTACCTTTGTGGTTTCTTCAACCGATACGCAACCGGCCCGACTCTCTCTATAATATCAAATGACACCACATACCTCGGTCAAAGATTAACTTGTCTCTTGATCCGCCTGTGTCCCAACCTCGGTGAAACACACCAGAAAACCTGATCCCCGACCATGAAATCCAAGGGTCGTCTACAGCGATGAACATAAGATTTCTAACAAGACTGTGCGGTAGCCATCTGCATTTGAATCAACTGGAATTCCTCAGATGTCTCCTGCACGAGCTGTGGTCCAAATACAGCTGCCTCACCTGCCTCCATCCAGCACAAAGGTGATTATCATGGCCTACCTTATAAATCATCGTAAGGTTCCATCTCAATAGTTTCCTGAAAACTATTATTATAGGATAACTCGACTAGGGGTATATGCTTCTCTCAAGATCCCCCAAAGTCTAGGATGCATGCACACACCATGTCCTCTAGCACCTGTATAGTACGCTCAGATTGGCCATCGGTCTGAGGGTGGTAAGCTATGCTTAGAAGCACCCGTGTACCCAGTTCCCTCTGAAAAATCTTCCAAAAAAGAGACGTAGAACGGGCGTCCCTATCTGAAATTATATAACGAGGGTCCCCATGAAGACGTATGACCTCTCAGATATTCAAATTCCCAAGATTGTCAAATATGAAGGTCTCATTGATTGGAAAATGGTGGGCTACCTTTGTGAGTCTGTCCACAACAACCAACATAGCATCATTGCCTCGAGGAGACCTCGGAAAACCAGTCACGAAGTCCATCTTGACATCATCCCATTTCCACTCTGGAATGGGTAACTACTATAACAGTCTAGCTGGCCTCTAATGCTCCTCCTTCACCTGCTGATAGGTGGAACATCTCATAACAAAACAAGCTATCTCCCTCTTCATACAAGGACAACAATACTGACGCATCAAGTCACGATACATTTTGGTAACTCTGGGATGAACTACCCAAGCTGAAGCATGAGACTCCTGCATCAGCTCCTCGCGTATATCCCCTGGAACACATACAAATCCATGGAAATGCAGTACCTCATCAACGCCTATCATACAACCAGTATGAGGGTCCGCACTTGCCACCGACTCTCATAGAACTAGGCCTTCTGAATCAGATATCTGTCTCGTCCTCACTGTCTCCAGGAGAGTATAATTCACGGCTAAAGATGAAAGATAGGTTTTATTCTAACTATCGTGCACCTCCAAATGCATCTCAGAGAAAAAATCCATAAGCTTCCATTCACCACTGGCCTCATGAACTGCCTGTATCTGAGTATTCCTGCTCAGTGCATCATCAACATCATTTCCCTTACTAGGTGTATAGGCAAGCTCAAAAATCAAATGACTGAAGGTATTCGACCCACCTTTGCTGCCTCAGATTCAATTCATTCTGAGTAAAGATATACTTGAGACTTTTTTGGTCAGTGAAAACCAAAAAATGCTCTCCCAATAGATAATTTATCCAACAGTGTAACGCATGAACAACTGCAGCCAACTCGAGTTCATGCGTCGGGTAATTCCTCTCATGTGGCCTCAACCGCCGAGACCCGTACACAACTACTCGATCACCCTGCATCAACACAACTCCAAGCCTAATACCTGATGCATCACAGTAAATTTTATATCTCTTTCCCTACTATGGAAGTATCAAGATTGTTGCTGATGTAAACCTTCCCATCAGCTCCTGAAAGGTTGTTTTGCGTGCTTCTGACCAAACGAACTTCACACCCATCTTAGTCAAACCCATCTACGACGCTACTAAGTGGGAGAAGTCCTATATAAAAGGCCTTTAGTAACCAGCCAACCCCAAGATACTCCACACCTCAAACACATTCTTAGGATACTCCCAGGAATCTACTGCTCTCGCCTTCTCTGGGTCTATTGCAACTCCTACCTCTGAGATGATATGGCCTAGGAAGTTAATCTGGTCTATCCAAAAGTGGAACTTTGAGAGTGTAGAAAATAGTAGAGGCTCTCTCAGTGTACTCAGCACGATATCAAGATGGGTGGCATGGTCTTGTCGAGTGTGAGAGTGCACTAATATATCATCCACGAATACTACCACAAATAAATCCAGATAAGGATGGAAAACTCCATTCATCAGATCCATGAAAACTGATGGCACGTTCATGAGTCTGAACGTCATAACCAAGTACTAATATAGACCATATATGATCTCAAAGGCTGTAGTGGTATGTTTGATGGTCTCACGCATAGCTAATGATATCTTGATCTCATGTCAATCTTTGAGAACAATAATGTTCCCCAAAGTTGACCAAAAATACCATCAATCCTTGGTAAGGGATATCGGTTTTTTACCATCATTTAGTTCAACTTCTGATAATCCACACAGAGTCTGAGGGTACCATCTTCCTTCTTCGCAAAGAGGACTGGAGAACCCCAATGAGAAGTACTGGTTCGGAAGAAACCCTTTGCCTGTAACTCCTCTTACTACCTCTTGATCTCCTGCAACTCTGGTGTCTCCATCCTATAAGGAGGAATGGACACCGGTGCTACTCCTGACACAAGCTCAATAGAGAAATCCATCTCACACTTTAGAGGTAGACCTGAAAATTCATCCAGGAAGGCATCCCTGAAATGATCAACCACTGTAGGGAAATCCTTCTAACAAGTCCCATGATCATCCAGATATAATCTCACTATATGGGCTGTCACACCACCTCGTCCACGATTCTCTGGTACATGTCGACTCGCCTGAACATAACATTCCCCTTTTCATAGAAACTCTCCACCCTCTGGTGACGTGAAACTCACCCTGCGATGATAGCAATCTAAAATGCCTTGAAAGGGAACCAACCAGTCCGTCCCGAGAATGACATAATAGCTCGTCAACTCTAAGAAATAGAGGTCCCATAGAAAGTGACACCCACCAACATCATGGGGACACTCCCTGCACTGACGC
This sequence comes from Viscum album, assembly GCA_963277665.1. Lineage (NCBI taxonomy): Eukaryota > Viridiplantae > Streptophyta > Magnoliopsida > Santalales > Viscaceae > Viscum > Viscum album. The sequence continues at coordinate 1,287,357,357 of OY728140.1, forward strand.
ACACCAGCCGTTCTAGTTACCAACAGAGTTTCTAGCATCATAACAGAAGAAGAAGAAGAAGAGACACTGAGCCCAAGGATCTCCCCAGACGGCACAGATATAAAGTTATGTGTAGCACCCATATTGAAAAGTACATAAGGTAAGACAGAAGCTACTAGAATAGTACCTCTAACAGTAGAAGGTCCAAGATCATGCACCTGCTGAGTCTGTTGCACTATATATGCCTACCCAGTGGCCCAACCCTACGACACAGCCTGGATACCCTGAGTTGTCCCACCCTGCTGCCTCTGAGATCCTGGTGTCTGGCTACCACGGCCACGACCGCCATCTCTGCATGTACGCCCTGACATATTCCAATTTTCTTGACTTGTAAGAAGCTACTGGTCCTACTCCCGCTTGTAGAGTCTGCACAGAAACCCACTCACTAGCCACTGGTGGAAACACCCTGCAAAAGCGCTATAGATGGCCCATCTTGCCGCAAGCTCGGCACTCCACTGGGTCTCGTTGACACTACAGTCTCTTGTTCCCTTCTTTAACACACTGGTAACACATGACTTGACCTCATGAAACATTCATATGGCTGGTACTACCACCGTGAGAAAAATACATCTGTCTCTTCCACTTACTGAAAGAAATAGTACCATAAACTGGTGTCGAACCTCCCTAGACCACACCACAAGATTCCTGAAGGTTTCTCTCTATAATCATCTCTTGGTTCACAATAGCATGTACTGTAGGAAAACTGAAAACATTCACCAGTTCTCGGATGTCATATCGAAGACCATCCTCATAGCGTCAGGCCTTCAACATCTCATCACCCACCAGAACGGGTGGAAAATGATGAAACTCGGTGAAATGAGAAGAATAATTTATCACTGGTATAGCGCCCTACTCAAGGTTCTGGAAATGTCGAGCTTTATCTTCCCTCAGCGTCTCTGGGAAGGAAAAGTCATAAAAGGCTATCTAGAAATCTTCCCATTCCATGTCTTTGTGATTCTATGTCTGAGTGGTAACATCCCACCACCTCTTGGCGGAATCACGTAGCATATAAGTCACGAGCTTGAGCCTCCCCCCTGGAGGCATCTCAAGGTGCTTGAAAATAGTCTGCATATAATCCATCTAAGACACCACAGCCTATGGTCCGTTATCCCATGAAAACGTAGGCAGATGCTACTGCTGGAAGATACGAGTCAACTCAGCCATAGATGTGACAGCCGGTGGTGCTCCTGGAAAAGGTCATCATGAATAGCATAAATCCTTCATGGAATTGAACCTCCATGCATGTGTCTGGTATAACGGCTGGCACCACATCTGGATCTGCTAGAGGATCCACTGGTAGCCCATGGCCTACTATCATTAGAGTATAATTGTTGCTGTTGTCTTTGTGATCAATGTGTGGTAATCTCGGAAGCATGAATCTACAAGGTCAAAACCATGCCTTAGGTTTGAGTTTATCAAGGACTGAATAATGAGGGGGCCAAAAGGGAAAAGGAAGAAGAAGTCATTTCATGATTTGAAAAACAAAACTAAATGGTGTGTCTATTGACTACACAACGTGTACCTGACTTTTCTTCCCCTCCCCCGGTCCTTCTACATGGATAAGCCTCATGAATCCCGTTGAACAAGACTACATGGCGTGTATGGTTTAATTTTACAACTTCCCATGTTGTTCGTGACACGACCGACTACTTGGCTACAACTACACGGCGTGTTACACCCGCACATGTCGTGTACTTCACACCATTTCCTAGCCACATGGCTATGTACACATGGTCACCCACCGGTAAGGACTACACGACGTGTACTAGAGGAGGTAACACTAACCTGTGTTTTTTATTTACAAGGACGGGTCCCCAGGTCAGACTACATGGTGTGTTCCAAAGTGGACACGACGTGTATGTCTTAAGGTATCCTCCATCCGTATTGTTAGTTACATGGGAGGACTCCGGGTCAACAATGCACGACATGTACGTCCGGTACATGGCGTGTTTTTCCCAAGCCTATCCCTTCCCTGTGTCCTCGCCCACATGGTCTATGACTTGGGAAGAGACTACATGGCATGTACTGAGGGTACACAATGTGTACTCAAAAATGTTTTCTTTTCTTCTCGAATAGAAGAACATAAGGCATGTTTCCAAGGAACTACACATCGTGTATCCTGGGTTTTCTAGATAGTAAGCCTCTAAAACTACTCCAGAAACTACTAAATACTAAAAAACAGCACCTATGTGCCAAATTCCGACCCCTGAGGGCCCATACTCCCCATGAATCAATGTTCGACATCTTATATATATTATAACAAGATATACCATGAATGATCCACCAAATTCCATTCAATGAGGTCCCATACTCCCCAAAAACCAATGTTTGGCGTCCATTATATCAACAGACTTGCATGAAAATACCCTATCACATAGCAGATATTTGTCATAGCAGCTATCACAACAACATTCTTTTCTAGCACACAACTATCAAAATAATATGCAAATTTCTAATGCACCTACATGGCATGGAATAATGCATGACATGTGATTTCTAGCATGTTCATAAATGATGCATGAGATGTTATACCCTCATCTCATTGGTTTGCAACTAAATGGAACCCATGTACAACATATAAACAACAAAAAGCAAGTGCGTCACCCAATGGTGAAAATCACTTCAACTGTAAAATTTTAAAATTAGAAGAATTTGTAAAATATGAGGTAGACTGGCTTTTCCCTGTACATGGGTTAGCTACTCCCAGGAACAACTTATTACCAACTACCGTTTCCATCCTATCCCCGACTAAGGCTCCAAATAGTATGTCAAAGAAAAAACTTCTTTGATAACACTTTGTAATGTCCCGGATCCGGGTTCCACTCAACGGGTGCCCCAAAACCGGTTGGTCACATGACCTCAAGCGCGTTTCCCCAAACTCCAGAGGCTGTTGACTAGCAGCAAGGGCCTAGGTCTGATAGTAGGGAAACTATTCCCTCATTTGTCAACGTGTAACGCAGTGGAATAAAATATACAAACATACATCAACTGAAGCAACAAACCATACACAATTAAAATGAACAACTGCAGTAAAAGATAAGCAACAATTATATATATAATGTTACAACATGTCTCATGTTCAAGGAAAATAGCCAGAACATGTTACACAACAATATGGTACAATACAATATAGAGTATATAGTACAGCAAAGAAAAACAAAACGACCAACAGCATCGCGAGCCTATGCTCGGTCCCATGCTCCCTTATTCCTCAGCAATAATCAAGTACCTGTATAAGGACCCTTTCCCTTATCCATACCTGTAGCAACGTAATTTGTTTGGGCCGAAGACATGACCCAAACAGGGTGTGAGAAATAAATCAAAGTAGGCACCCATCAAAGTCCCTTGCCCAACTATGTGAAAATATGAATCAATAGTGTGGAGTATTAAATGAAATAACTAAGCAGTACTCATAACTAACTAACTTCACCAGTTATATTTCCATTCTTAATATTCATTTACTCATTCAATACAAGGAAATCACCATAGTGAAGTTTATATGTAAACTGTCAGTATCCTCAGACACGAAAACCATTACACTCAGGTAATCGGAAATTGTACCCCGCATGTAATTGTCCACAGGCATAACAGATATTTCCCTTAGGCATACAAAGTGTCGTCCTCACGCACATAGTCTATCTCCCATAGGCATAAAAGAAGTTTCCCTTAGGCTAAAATAACCACTGCCCTCAGGCTAAAGAAAACACTGACCTCAGGCTAAACAAGTAACCGGGCCATGCCTAACATATAAACAAGAAATTCATATACAATTCCTCTCAAGGCAATTCAATAATAATTATTACAATGGGATACCCTCGGGTATCCTAGCCAAATGGCTAAACATAGGAACACACTCCAGGGTGGTCCTGAATCCATGCAGTGATCCAAAATAGCAGTTTTATATCACATTTAATTACCTATACAATTCTAGTTATTGAAAACAGCCAAGGCCTCAGCCACACCACACCCCAAAATGGGTTCGTAGTGAAAAGGTACACACAAATTCAGATCAATTAGAATTTAAACTCCAGGCCACCTACCTCGATCGCCCCTGATCGGTATACGAGAACGCCACTCCTCAAGTCGACCAAGAATTATGTAGATCCGAGGTAAAAGAAAACTCATTCAAACGTAAATAACTTCCCCTTGAGAAATAATTGGAAAGAACTTCTCAAGGAGAAGGAAGAACGCCCCCACATGGTTCTAAGGAGATCAACGGTGTAGAAAACGGGTTCCCGATGTGCGGTCGAGATGTCCTCTAAGCTGCGGCCATCTCTCCCAACATCTCCTCCAAATTTAAGCCTTCTCTGTGAAATAATGAGGCTACTGCCGATTTTATGTGAATAAAATAGACTACACGACATGGACTATTGAGTACGCGATGTGTAATTTCCATTTTTAATTGTTCCTACGGTGGATTCATTCCATCGTGACAGTGTTCATCAGTAGACATGATTACATGGCGTGTATTACTGATTACACGACGTGTATTTTCTGTAATGCCCCGACCCCAGCTACCCAGAGTCGGTGAATTACTTCGTAACATTGTCATGATCACAAAAGATCATGTCTCGAAAGACCGATTAGTTTAGTAGCCTTGGAAACACTAGATACATTCGTAAACGTTACATTACATCATAAAGTGAAAAACTACAATAACAATGTCTCCATAGTCCACACTCATATCCTCTTCTCACAATCCCTGCAGGTCATTCATAAAATACTTCTTCACATCCTGAAAAATATTAAAACATTGAAAGGGGTGAGCTCAGATGCTCAGTAAGGATAACAATATTGCGGAAGCTTTCATAAATAAACATAAAAATTTATGGCAATGTATAACTAAAACAAAAGCCTTTTAAACTTGAACATCAACATAATATGGCAAAAGTAAAATGAAATAATGCCATTTACTCATTCACATGGATATTCTACTAATCGAATAATCACATGCAAAATCACTAACCACTTTCATAATGTTGGAATGCATAATGCCAGACTATCATAACCACATAGCCAAGGCCTCGTGCCAAGACTACAAATAAGATTTTGTCAAGGTCTTGTGCCAAGACACTAGTTTGACTTATGAGACCTACCGATGCATCGAGGAGCTATAGCGGGCTCCACCCGTCACTTATTAAGTCCAATGCATTCCTCATATGAATAGGTTTAAACATATCATAAACCATAACATAATCGTATCACATAAAACATGCATAAAGGAAACATAAAATTTTCACATTTCAATCACAAGATATCAATACAACACATTGATATATAAAAAACTCTTTCAAAACCATTTTCAATACCAAAATAAAAGAAAGTTAAAACTTTGTATTTATTTTTCATTAAAAAAAATGATGGCTTGTGGAGGAAGCCGAAACTCAAATAATGTTCATGGCGACGGAGAAGTCGTTGTCGCCGCATAAGTACGGAAAGAAAAACATTCCCTTTTTGTCGTTTAGTAAAACTCTTCATATAAAAAATATTCCTTTTGAATAAACATAAAAGTCAAAGGGGTTTATCGTATAAAAGAAAGTTGTGTATAAAGCCAAATATGCCTCAATGAAAGGAGATTGAGATGAAGTCCTTAAAAAGATCATTTTTAAAATAAAATAGATCTATTATGTGTATTCACTATAGGTTCACATAAATAAAGTAACAATACAAAATAATACATAATAATATCATGACATAATTTTAAAGTAGGAGATTAACCCAAAGAATGGAAGTTGGGTTAATAAATTCTCTTACCTCGTGTCTGACTTGACTCAACCGTTCTTTAACCTCTTGAATAATAAACTAGAGTTAATATATACCTTATTAAGAACCATTTTTAATTTCATTATCCTTTTTATATCACCTATTGCAATGTTATGAACATTATTTAATTATTTAAGTTAATAACGGTCGTTTTGTCGATCTTTGGTACTTGAGTCAACAATAAAATTCTTATAATTACAAGTTGTTTATGTGGTAGAATATCCATTATCTCCAGAATTATATTCATGATTTAGATGTCATATATATCATATATATCCAGTATATACATTCATTTATAATATTACGTAACATTTAGAGGTAAGAAATGAAATGCACCATTCATGGAGACGGTAAGCCGTACGTACGCATGAACGCTACTTTCATTTCAATTTCGTATTTAATGGAATGAAATCATAATTATATAAATATATAATATAATTCCAGTATAATATAGTGTATAATACTATTTACTCCATCCTTTATACATCCCACATATGGCATTAACGATTCAAATCACTTTGAGGGGGCGGTAGTCCGCACTTCCTAAAATGAAATTATCGCGTTTTACCCATAATGGAAATCATAAAGTATGCCATAAATGAAAAATAAAGAAGCATAAGTAAAACATAAACATATTAAATATCATTTATAAATATAGTGACATCTTAATGACCACCTTTGAAGGTGTTATATGAGTGTTGAACAATCATCGTTTCGTGAGGCAGAAATTCGCCATCCACAGAAACCTTATGTTCTTTAACCATTAGATGTAGGTGTGTGTAAGTGTAGCTAGAATCCTTCTTATAACAACATACTAGTATATTGAGGATACTGGTTTTGTTACAAAAGAAATGAATAAAAAGAGTTTAGGGGGTTGGAGAAGAAATATAAAACAAAACAACATTAGAGAAGACATTACCTCAAAATCGGGTAACTCTTTTTGAATTGAGCCAAAGGTTTCCTTGGGAAGATTTCTGCACAAAGTGAGGCTTCTAGGAGTAAGAGGGGGAAGTTGGGAGAGTATTTGGGCAGAGTTTGACCGATCCAAATGGATTGAAGGTGTGAATAAGGTGGGAGAGGTGGGGTCCTTTTATAAGTGGAGAGGAGGGGCACTCTTGGAAAGTAAAGAAAAGTCACTTTATTATAAAATGAGTTTCGGATTTTAGAGGTCTCACACTTATATAATTCTAGGATAAGATGATAAGGGTTCGAAATATACTCATCCAATAGGTTTTTGACAAGTGTACGCTTTGGATTTTACATTATCATTCAATTTTATTTAAATCGTTAGATAATGAGGTCTTCACTGCATCATCATGATGTCATAAATAATTTTATTTTTTTAATGTTTAAAAATTATAAAAAAAAATACTATGATGTAGGAAATATTTTTATCTTTCTAATGAATATTTATAATCAAAATTTGGACTTGTGTAACCCCACTTAAAAACTGTTTTAGTAAAACAACTCATGTTTGTGTCAATTTAATTTTAACATTAAATAAATATATATTAATGTCATTTTCCAACCAAAGTGGCTCCATGGGGTCCCCAAGTTGACCAATGGGTTGTCTTGGTCGGCCATGACTCATCCAATAGGAGTAGGACAAGTTTCAATCTCATATCATATTATTAAAACATTGTTTTTACCTTAAACTACACTAATTACCTCTAATCGCGATTAAGAACTTAAAAGTTACTATTCACCAAAAAATTATTTTAATCTCATTGAACCACATTTTAAATCTTAATGACAACCATGTATGTCAGATTTTTGAAAATCAAATCACAGAAGTGGTAAAATTTTATTTAAACAAAAAATCAGTTATTTAACTACCACTTAGTGGTTTCACTATTCATCAAAAATTGAAGTTTTTCAGAACAATGCCAAAATTTCACCCTAAGCTATAATTGATATTCCGAATTCAAAAATGGTGTCTATTTTACAAAATTCCAAACATATAAGTTGCATTAATTAATTTTATACTTAATTCCTGCTATCACAACAAATAGCGTGTTTTTAAGAAACAATTTATATCAAAAGATTGGCAATTGTTTATGTCCAATTTCAATGTTAAATTAATTCTAATGACCACCATTGGATAAAATGGTAAAAATATATTCTAATTATACTTTAAAACCACTAAATAGTATAATTTATCACAATAAATTATTTTGATTAAAAAATTTGTTTTAAGTATTTTTCACTATTCATAAAAAAATTGGAAGTTCTCAGAAAGTTACAAAAAATTCAACTTAGGATAATTTCGATATTACGAATACAAAAATGAAGTCCATTTTGAAATATAAAATTTCTATAATTTTAAAAAGTGGTTATTACTATTCATAACGGCTACTTTGATTAGTCGCGGTGTTTTAGAACTCGAAGTTGCGTACAATGCAAGCTATTGCATTATTGAATGAGAAGCGTACCGTGGAAGCTCGGGGTGTTACATTTTCGCTCAGCTGGTGGCTACTTCCAACGCCTTACTATTCGCATGCTAACTGACTACATGACATGTAAATATAAACTAAACGACATGTAAATACAAACTACACGACGTGTAGCCAGTTTTTACGTATTTCATCATCTACAGGGCTACACACCCTGTGTACTCATCCCTTACAGCCAAAGTACACAACATGTGGAAAAGTACATGGCCTATACCCACAAAAAGTGTGATTTTTCCCATTTTCCTTATTTATCAAAAACACTTACGGAAAAGTGAAAAGAAGAAACCCGTACCTCAAATCTAAGAAATGGGTTCTTGCATCATATATATATATATATATATATATATAATATTTTAGAGTAGAATGATTATGGAGAAATATTTATAATTTTTTGGAAAATAAATTATTTATGAAGATTATTTCCAAGATAATAAACCTTTTGGGCCCCAGGTTATGTTACTGTTTTTGAAATTTATTATCAAAATCATTATATTGTTATACTATTTATTTCATGTTTATATTGGTTATCCAAATTTTTTATCATAATATTGTTTAGATATTTTAATATATTTATTTTGATATAATTAGGGAAAACCCAAGGGAATATATAAATAATGATCCTATGCATGGAATAACATTCAGATGTTTCTGTAAAAGAGATATTGTGTGGTAATCCTAGAAATTATATCCCAATTTTTTATAGTAAAAGTGGATGTAGTATATGGATTAGATACGCCTAGTGGTAAAAACCCTAAATAGGGAATGTTGGGTATTAAATCAATTGTAATATGGTTCATGACAAAGAGGCATAACTTTAAACATGATCTGACACTCATATGTGATTTTATTTGGTTTATCACTCAATCTGTCTAAACTTACATGACAGATTGATTTCATAGTAACATTGAATGATTGGTCTTAGATATATATGGTTAGCCAACCTAAATAAACCAATAATAAACTAAAATTGATATTGTAATTAAATTCTATCGTGATGATAAGGGATTAATGTTTTAAGCATGCATCCATTTTTTTTATTTTTTATGAAAATTCACCTATATTTATAATGTTTTTTCACTAAGGTCAACCCTTTTCTATTTAGTAATGTCTATAGGAAGAAGGAACCATGGGTGTGTGGAAAATTTTAGAGATTTACAAAATGAAAAAAACCATCATAATAAATGTTATAATTAGAAACCATGTGATTATTCCAAAAAAATATATCATAAAATAGGATTAATAGTGTGAACATAGTCCAAGTCATGAAGAAACTAAATTAGATAAATATGGGGTATCATGAAAGATCATGTGTTGAATATGATGAATGAAAAAAATGTTTAACTTAATTTATATCACAAATGTGGGAAGAATAAAAAATGTGATTTAATAAAGGGGGTTGGAATATTCTTTAAATATGGAAGAGGGGGTCCTTGAACAACAAAATGATATTGGAAACTGATTTTTTTCTGTTGACATGATTGAATGAAATAGAGTTCATTATAAGGTTACATTAATAATTCAATGTATCATTTGTGGAAAAAATTAGAACTATCCAAGTCAATTAAAAAATCCAAGTATTAACATTGTTGATAAGAATCACAAACCCCCAAGACCAAGAGTACAATGAAATACCTATGTATGCACTATAACCAAAGTAGATATTATTATTTTAGTTACATAAAACCTCAAATATAGACTTATAGATGAGTTGTTGGAATTTTATTATGTGATATCCATTATAAATATAATGTTTTCTAGGATCATTAAATAACCACCCTAATGATTATATTATCAATGAAATATTCCGGCAGTATGATTGTTGTATATCAAGATATTTTTATAGGAATGTGTCTGGTTGAAATCTTACTATCCTCCCTTTAAATAAGTTTAATGTGATTTTAGTTAAGAATTGGTCCCCAAAAAATAGATGAAAAATTATCCAGAGGAACTGAAACACATTTCATATTAACCTATGATATTCTATCTATGAATGGATGATAGTAAGTACCCTCTGGAATTTTTTTTTATAATATTGGTCTTGATAAAAAATAATGGTAGCCTCATGGCCTATGTAGTTGGAGAAAAATAAATATTATGGATAAACCTATTCGGAGGAAAGATATATTTTTCCTAGTTTTTTAATGTTGATATAAATTGTGAAATTATACCGTGAATTGTTTATAAAATATAGATGAAATTATTTATTTATGTTGTTATGTACTTAGAATTATGAGAATATAATTTATTTATTTGGGGATAATCTAATGCCACAAGTTTTTAGGAAGCATATTGTTTCAATAACCTATATATTTAAAATTCAATTTATTATGTTATTTAAAGTATTTGAAATTGAATATGAAATAACTCATACAATATATAAAACTAACTACACATTATAGATTATTTTGTGAAACACTACCAAAAATAAAAATAAAACTATGTTTTGTAAACAATGGATTATTACTCACCGTGGATAAAAATATCAATTGAAGGTTCAAAAATATAAATGTGATAATATTTAAGAAATTAAAAATCATCCCGACTAGAAAATCCCTTGGATATTCATTAACTTTGAGGATCAACAATAGCCAATGAAAATCAATAATGTGGAAGATCTCCCTCAAAGAAGAGAGAATTATCGAAAATATACAATATGAAATAATAACTATGAATTATGATGTGTGAGTGAAATGATAAAAATATTTATAAAGTATATATATAGATGAATGAAACACTATCATTTCAAATTTGGTTATTTTTCATATTTTTGATTGTTATAATGAATTTCTGTGTTATTAATAAGTAAAATTAAAAAAATAAAACTCACAATGAAATAAAATTTGAATTTAAAATTTTATAAATATAAATATATTTATGTGCCACATATAGGCAGAAATATTATTATGAAAATATTATATAATGTATATATAAATTTAGAAAAAATATTTTAATATCAATGGAGTAGTAAAATTAAATTTTGGAATATAAATAAAAAATTTTAATGGTTTTAGGGAATAATTAGTATTAAAAGGTATTTTTTATCAAATAATACTTTTTTCTATGTATTTCATATTTTCCCCAAATAGATTAAATTGAAAAATTGAAGAAGAAATTATATCTAAACTATTATATTAAAGGCTTTTAAATTATAAATTGAAATGAAAAACACATAATGTTTAAAACTACATTTTCAATAAAATTTATTTATTATTTTTATGTTCATTTAAAAACTAAATTTATTAATTATAGAATAATAATTCTATATTATTAGCTACATTTTTGGAATTAGAATGTTCGAATTAGATTTGTTTTAATTTTTAATATTTTTATGTGAATATCAAAATATACAAATATACTGAATTTTATATCATTATTATTATAAAAATATGAATTAGAAATTTACAAATCCATTTTTTTAAAAAATATTTATTTTGAATTGATATTATTATGATTATAGTTTTAAAACCTATATTTAATATTTTAAAACAAAAGAATCATTTTTCTAAAAAATTATATTAATAAATTATAAATTTATTATATGAAAACATAATTTTTAAAAAAATTATAAATTGAATCGAATAAAATAATTTTAATATTTTTAACCATCATTATGAATTTAGGCAATTTTTTAAATTTATTTTCAGGAATAAGATTTTGTTATGAAGGTAAATATTAGTTACTAGTATATAACAATAATTTTTGAAAGAATAACACTTTTACCTTTATTGAGTACATAGAAATTAAAATGGATAATTTTTAAATTAAGACCCCAATATGATTTATATATATATATTATTATTTTTAAAACTCATTTAATTTGTAATAAATATTAAAAATTATTATGAAAACCTAAAAATAGAAATATCTTATTCTAAAAAAGGGTTTTTATATACATTATCTGTTTTATATTAAAAGTTATTTTTATAATATTTGTAAACTAAATAATTTTAAATTGACCACAAATCAAAATTTATCAGCGTGAAATTATTTAATAATTGTTATCTTATATTTTTAGTTATTAAATAATTACCATGGTAAATTTTTAATCAATACTAATAATTAAAAATGGGAAAATGATGTATATAAAATTATTAATAATTTAAAAAGTTACCTACACCTTATAAAATGTTTTTTTGGTATTAAATTCATGCCTACATGTCTCATCAACCATTTATTTATCTTACTCACCTAACCCACATATAACTCTTGTCACGAACCCTCCATCCAAAGATACCACAATGAATGGAGAGAGATAATGGTCCTCGAGTCCTATCTCCATTAGGCGCGGGGTTTGTGACTGTCACCAAGGGTATAAAAATATCATGATGTGGTAGGCATTACCCTATATAATAAAATAAGATTGGGAGTTAATAATGAATAATACACAATAAATCAAAGAAAAAATATAAAATAGAACCCCAAACCATCCCACATGAATGAATAAATAGAACTGACATAGATAAATGTCTCCACAGAAAATACCAAAAAGTAAGTCTGAAGCAGCGACACATCAAATTTCAATTATCTAATCTAGTAAGGTCTCGAAAAGTCTCTAAAATCTTCCAGGAATCTATAAAACAATTTTATATGCATAGGGTGACCATACAAATATACTTAGAAGTAAAAACCAATGTTTCTCATGTATATGTGAAAGAAGAATACTAATGCACCAGTGAAAAAACAATAGAACCCAACAACAACAAAACATGAATACTAACCATACTAATATCATAAAAGGCATGATTCCTAAACAACACACATCATGTAATATTATATAATGTAAATCTAATCGATGGGAGGGAACCCCGCACTACTTTCCCATAGATTAGATGCTCTCACACCCAACTGGACATTTTTTTGGAGATTCCACCTCTTCCTAAAAAAACACATCTCATACCACCAGAACACACTTGGGACTCACCACACATTTCCTCACACACACATCTAGGAATCAGTATAAATCCATCCCACATACATGGGAGACACCACATAACACATCCCACCCAAACACACCTGGGCCACATACCACAACACATCATGAAAAATCACACATAATCTAATACCAAATACACCTAGTAAGGCACCTCTAACTCATCCTGAAGACACCTAGGACACCACATCCTAACACATGCCAAATAAACATGGGAAACCACATCACAACTCACTCGAAGAAGCCTAGGATACGATTGCCATGAATATAGAGAAGGGAAGAGCGAGTCTCACAAAATTCATCCTCCCACCAAGATGTTCAGAAAGACACCCCCACGTGACGATGTAGGTGTTTAGAACATAGTGCTCAAAGTGGGTGGGGGGAAAATAAATATCACAATGAAGATACAAGTATATATATATATATATATATTATAAATCACTCAATCCTAACATATGGTTTCTCAAACAAACAACAAACCCACGAAATCAATAATTTTTCTGCCACCTATTAATGCACAACACCACACAGTAAGGAACAAACCCTATTTAACATTTCCAACTAATTCTATTAATTCATCCTATTATTTTCTGTATTTATCATCAACCACATTTAATAATAGAAGCCATCATTTAATTATTCATCTATAATTTCTATCTCATTAACCAAACAAACTAGTTCACAAAAAACATTATTAAAAAATTATTTATTTCATAACTTCTCAAGAATCTAACATAATGAAACAACACATCACATGCTTCTCAACATAATCATCATACCATCACATCACTTCCCCAAAATCAACGCCAACAAACCATATCCTCACTACCCCAAAAGCATGTCAAAACAAACCACCTTCTCACTACCCCAAAATCATGGTAAAACAAACCACATATCACCCCATACCATGTCACACATCATTGAACCACAAGAGCAACCACGTATCAAAACACATCAAGATACATTTACTAATTTATAAAGGTGATTTTTTCACATTCCACTTTAATTAAGGGGTTTTATCACAAAACCAAAATCCTGGGGAAACCATTTCATTAGTCATGTGTAACTAATAAACAAATTTCCATTTAGGGTGATATCAAAACAATCACAAACAAAGAAACAGTCATTGGACGTATATACAACCCAAAAAAGAACCCAACGACCACTGTTTTTAGTGGGGAATAAATCCTATACAATTCAAAAAATCAAAAATAACATCAATGCTGTAAAATAATGTGAATCGAACTCTATTTTTCCATTTCAATTCAATTAAAAAATTCTTTATATTTTATTATTCTTTTACAACAATAACACATAGGTAAATGAAAGAAAACCCCTCCAATATGAGACATAGTTAATAGAAATGTGGGAAATACTACATCCAATAAGATTTCCAACGTGCTATACATTATTGGGAGAAGAAGAACGCCCTCAAATCACAACCGTATAGTGAGAATTTCTGATCAAACTATAACACACCAATGGTCTGTAAAAATAAAACCCATTACACACCCCAATAAAAAACAAAAATACCATATATAACCCTAGGTATAATAATAGAAGAAAATGGATAAGAATGAGATGAGAACATACAATGTATTGAAGATGATATCCCAAGGATCGATCCCCATTGAAAAGATTATCCAAACACATAAAGAGAATGTTGTCCGATGCCTAGAATGAGAGGATATCAACTACCTATGGTTTTGGGAAATAACCCAAGCTGCTAAAACAATTAATATTGTACGATATCGAGGAATTACATGATGTGTATTCCACTTTAATGTCATCTAATCCTGGGATTATAGGTTCCACTAAAAAACACAATTCCTTTTTATAATTGAACCCTAAAAAACTACATATGGTGAACTATCTTGGTCAATCCATGAAACCACCATTCGCATCATAATACACTAAAATGATGTGTATTTCCTTTAATATTCTACTACAACTCCATCTTTCATCAAAAAATCCTAGAACCTCCCATGAAAACCTATAATACTCAAAACTAGTAATGTAACAGAACATGATGGAATGATCCACTAAATCATATACCTCTCAAATTATTGCACCCTTGATAACCAAAAACCATACCAAGAAGAAAAAAGGGTTCCAAAAAACACATCGTGACATACCTCTCAAGGATATCATCATACCTCAAATGCTAACACTAGCCAAACATGCCAAACCAAATGACCAATTACTATCCACACAATCTCATCACCATGAAACTGCAACTAGAAACCATCTCCTCTCACACAACTAAACTTCCACACAACCTCTACACTGCCAATAAACCACACCATCCTGAACACATGAATCATGTAAATTTTTTTCCTTGTCAAGAAAGTATACAATCTTGGATGCAATAAGTCACCTGCATGAGTTTAATCATATAACAGTTGATGCATCTTGATTAGTAATTAGGTCCTCCCATTTAATATGTTATGAATTTATCCCATATCATACCACACACATCAAAAATCAAGGAAATATCTCATCTCATAAAACAGGGTTCAATAATCCAATCACAATGAAAAACAGAGCAAAGAAAAACTAAAAATAACTTTAGGTACTAGGAAAGTATCTATGCCTCTTGTTCCCAAGTACTCTTCACCAGGACATCGTGCCTCCACAACACAAAAACAAAAGGAATGGTCCATCCTCATAGAACCTTATCTTGATGGTCTTACATCTCCATGGTATTCTCCATGAATGTCACATCATCCTTGATATCCAACTCTCTGCTAGCACAAAAATGGGAGTGATCATGTAGATGTCAATGAATATGAGAGATGTGGAATATCTCGTAGATCCTCTCCAAAAATGATGGAAATGAAAAGCAGTATGATACCACTACAACTCACCCAGATGCCTCAAAGGCCCCAAAAACATGGGATAAATCTTACTCCATATTCCAAACAAATACTACCCACATCAAGGGGAAACCACAAAGACCACATGGTCCAAAACCATGAACTCCAAGGGCCTCATTCTATGATTGAAATAAGACTTATGTTGTTTTACACAACTTTCATCCTCTAAAAAACAAGATGAACTTTATTTTTCATGATCTACACCGCATCGGGACCAAGAATAGCAGTCTCATTTACCTCCATCCGACACAATGTAGAATTACACGATCTCTATTACAAAGCATCAAATGGGGCCATACCAATAAATGAGTGATGTTTATTATTATAATAAAACTCTACCAAAGCTATGTGTCATACCTGAGACCCACCAAATCCCATGACACATTCTTGAAATATGTCCACCAATGTCTGGATAGTTCGTTTCATCGTCCCATTTCTCTGTGGGTGGAAATTAGTGTTGAGGCATAACTGAGTTCGAAAAGAATTCTATAATACCATCTAGACTTGAAAGGTAAATCATGCATCCAGAATAGAGATAATGGACCTAGAAAACTTCAAGAAACCACACCACCCCTTTCATGTACCTCTTAGCCAAATAATCCATTATGCCCAACTCCTTCATCACTAAGAAGTGCGAAGAATTCATCAAATGATCCACTATCGCTAAGATAATATCACAAACTCCCTGAGTTCAATGTAAACCTACAAAAAATCGATCAATATTTCATCCCTTTTTCACTCGGTAACATACAATGGGATGTAAAAAACCTCCCAAAACATGGTGATCCACCTATACTTGCTGGAAAACCAAGAACATTACCACAAACTCCACCACCATCTGATTCATTCAGGGCCACAAAAACTATTCCCTCAAGCCAGAATACACATTGAAAACTCATGTGTGCATTGTTAAAGGTGAGATATGGAACTCATAAAGAAAAACCATGCATGTTGTTTCTAAAAGAAATATCCTTCCTCAAAAAAACATCATGTTTTTATCATCCCTCTAAAGAATCACCATATCCAACATGATAACGCAAAACCTATGTCTCTGAGTCTCAACCCAGATACTCCTCCAACAACATTATTAGATAAGAATTCACCATCATCTGAAACAAACACCCTCTACCACCATCCAAACTTTCATCTAAGTGGAGGGATACAAACTCCACCATCACTATCCAAGCATCCAAATATTCATGAAAAATATACTGTTGGTACTTTCTGCTTAATGCATAATCCACATTATTTGATTTTACTATGGTGTGGGATATCTAAAAATCATAATCCCTAATGAACGCAATACAACTTCATTGTCTTATATATAGATCATGATGGGAAAAAATATACCTCAAATTATTTTGATCTGTGAATACCAGAATGTGATCCCCAATGAGGTAATGCCACCACAACGTCAACAAAAATACCACTACAAATAGATCTAGATAATCGGTGAAATAATTAAACTAATGGGGAGATAACTTCCTAGACCCTTAAGATATCAATTCTTTATTCTACAATAAGAAAGTCCCTAATATCATATGAGACGCTTCATAAAACACCTCAAACATCACTTCTTCCCCAGGAAACGAGAGCACTAGAGCACTAACCAACTTTTCCTTCACATTACCAAATGCTTCATGGCTTTGATTAACCCCCAAAAAAACTAGTTCCTTCCTCGTCAAAGCATTCAATGGAGCTAAAAATAGAAGTAAATTGGGTAGAAACTTCCGATAATGGGCTGTAAGAGGAATGAAACTCTGAACCTCTTCCACGTTCTTGGTTGCTTCCAAAGAAATAACTATTTGAACCATCGACAGGTCTTCTACCACACCATTTTGAGACACTAAATGCATAAGTAAATGAACCTATCATGTCTAGAACATACAATTGGACAAATATTTGTAGATCTGGTAGTATCAAATAACATGAACGTTATTTTTGAGATTCTCATCATTCTCATCCTTTGATTTTGAGTAAATTAAAATATCATCGATGAAAATCAAGACAAAATGATCCAGGAACTCATGGAAGAAGGATTTAATAATCCCCATGAACATGGATGGTGTGTTTATAACACTGAATAAACTAATTAAAAACTCAAAGTGACCATAACTTCTTTTTATGGTTGACTTTGGGATATCTCACTCCCTCAACCTCAATAGGTGGTATCCAGGCCACAGATCAATGTTTAAAAACCAACTCCCCCATCTCAATTGGTCAGAAGGATCTTCTATACTTATTATATGGAAATGGTTCTTGAATCTTGCCTAATTCAGCCTCTGGTAGACTATACACAACCATAGACCACCATACACCTTCTTGAGGAATAACACTAGAGCTCTTCATGGTGACACACCAGGCTAGACAAAGCCCTTCTACTTAAGATCATCTGTCTGAATTCTCTACTCCTGCAACTCAAAAGCTCTCACTCAATAAGGATCACTCAAAATTAGACAAATAATGGGCAACATGTTTATCGAAAAATCAATATAACGTCAAGGGAGTAGATTCACAAACTCCTTGAAAAAACATCTAGGAACTTCTCAATGACCATGGGAACCTGTACAACTCCAGCATCCATTGATTCGACTGAAAACTTGCCTAAAAAGGACTTAAGTTTCTCCACACACTAAGTTCCCACCCGGAAACTATTCTGTCCGAATAAAACCACACGCTATCCATCCACCTTCAAAAATATGACTATCCTCCAGATGCAGTTGATAACAACACCCACAAAATAAAACCATTCGATGCCCGAGATGACATCATATTCCTGCATATGTAGAAAGGAAAGAACCCCATGAACTGATGTTACCCCATCATCAGTCTACACCTCCAGCACACATCAAACACGATTTCATATCCTCCAGCTAGAGAAATCAACACCTGAGTTACGAGAAGACTCTCTACTTTTAATCATAGAGCATGAGATAGAGTTGGTGAACCAAAGGACTGAGAATATCATGAATCAAACAAGTCACAAACAAGAGTACAAAAAAACCTGATCATGCCTCTCACGATATCTTTTCCCCAAGAACTACTACCCCCACTTCAGGCAACTGACCACACCCAACTCCTATAACTCTTTGTGGATAACCACCTCCACGAGAACACTCAGTTTGTGGTCCCTAGAAAAGAGGAACATCCTGAGGGAAGACTCTACCTCCTCCATCTCCCCTCAGTGGAGAATAAACATACCACATATTCTGCATAAATGGTCTAACAGACAACTACTACTGAGTCTCGTGCTGAATTTGTCCTCTTATACTAAACCGATCTCATGCATCCACTAGGAACTGGTCCTAAAGATGGCTGCGAACCCCTCAAAATAGATACATCAGGGCCAAACCAACATGAAAGGCACAAAAACTAGATGTTTGAAAGGTAAAGTGGTGAGAATGCCTCCCAACTGGTTGAACCCATGATGTTCCTAATTCTTGGGACATTCCAATGAAAACTCTACCCCTCAAAGAACTATATCGGTTCCCTTAACATGGAAAACATCCTCACAAGTGTACTCGCTTGATCACCTCTTCCTTCTTAAGGACCTCCAGGTATGATTGAATTGTAAAAAATATTAACTTCATACTATATAAATGGATGGAGTGCCTCATTAATATATCTTTCATGAGACTCCTTATCTAGAGTAAGATCTATGAAAAAATGAAGAAGGTCCTCAAACATGATTCCCAAAACCCACAATAACATGCTCCCCTATTGAAGAGAAATATGCTCTTTCCTCTTCACTACCCTCATGGTCGATGAAAGGAACTCTGATTGAAACTCCTTTTGGAAGTCGAACAATAAATGTTCTACCTCATTTCGCAATCCCAAATAAAACATCCACCACTGACGCCCAGCTCGCCAGATCTAACTGACTGTAAAAGGGAGCCAGTACATTGTTATGGCCCTGATCAAACTGAAAGTGATCTCAAGCTCCTCCAGATAGCTCTCTATTTTTAACATTTGAAACACTTCCATCATATTTCTTTCGAGCATTCCCACTAGAAATCCTGACAATTCATTTAGCATGGATCACCTCCTCAACTGTATTAATCCTCCATCAATAAACAAGATCCTCCTGGTGAACCTCAACTTCTATAGTTACACGAAGATGATGACAAGGTGCCATAGATGAATGCAAAAATGAACGTTCTAATCTTAGTAGTATGAATTTTTATTAAGATATATTTTAAATAAATTTAATTGATTTAATTCATTTTATACATTTTGAATTTTCTTAAAAAACATAATTCAAACAAGAAAACAAGTCATCATGATACATGTACCTCTCATATGTCTCTACTCTATAAGCAGTATAGGCTCATATGGTCAATTAGTAAGCTAGTATTCCTAGTATCAGATCATGGGATCCTTAAATCACATGTCTTTATTGGTCATCCCTATCCTATGTCACACACTATGATCATCTGACATTGTTTCCCTAACAACCCATGCAATCCTCACTATACCAAACTCAAAAATTCATCATATCTCTCAAGCATCACCTTTGATACCACTCTTTCACAAACCCCTCCCTCCAAATATAAAATAATGAGGGGGAGAGATAATTAGCTCAAGTCCCCCCTCCAGTAAGCCCTGCATTGGCGAATAGCACCAAATGTAAAAAAATATTTTGATATGGGAGGAATTACCCTCTATAATAATATAGGATCAAGAGATAAGAATGAATCATCAATAAAAATACAATACATGATATAAATGTGACACCCATACCATCCCAATTCATGTATAAAGAGAACATATATAGATAAATGTATCCAACGTAAATACACAGAATTAATGCTCAAGAAGTGATTGAACAACTATCAAGGGTTCAAGCTAGTATGGTCCATCATGGTCCACATAATCACCTTGGAAACATAAAGATAGTTTTATATACATAGGGTGGGAATAAAATAATACTCAGTAGGAAAAAAAATCTCTCATGCGCACATGAATGATGCAAGCTAATGAACCTATTAGAAAATATAAGAACCAAACATCACATAAACATGAATACTAACCATCCCAACCTTACCAAGGAATGCACACAAAATAATGAACATAAAGTAATATAATATAAGGTAAACCACATCGATGAGAGTGTACCTTGCACCACATTCCCACAGATTATCCGCTCTCACACCCCAACAAATGAAGTCCTGACCCTCCCACCTCTTCTGAATATACCACATCACATCCCACCCACAGACACACCAGGGCCTCACAACACAACCTTCTCACACAAACTTGCACCTCAAAACACAACCTTCCCATACACACATGGGCCACAAACCACAACACATCACGCCCGCTCACACCTGGGCTATATACCACTCCACATCACATATAATCTCATCCCAAAAAACCCTGGGATGGCCCATAACTACTCATCTTGAAGAATCCTAGGATACAACATCTCAACTCATTCCGAAGACAGATGTGACACCATATAAAAACTCACCCGCAGAATCATGGGCCATCATCTCATGGAAGAGGAAGCATGGAAGAGTAGGTGTCCGGCCATCCATCATCCCACCAAAATGTAGGGAATGACACCCCCGCATCACTATGTGGGTTTTGGGTACATAGTTCTCAACATGGGTGGGGTGAATATAGAAATCGCAAGGAAGATACTAATATATATATATATATATATAGTATCAAACAATCATTCCCAATATATGGCTTATCAAACAAACAACAAACTCACAACACCATTAGTTTTGTTTCCAGAACTAAATTCATAGCACCACACAACAGGGTACAAACCCCATTTCACATTTACAACTAATTCTACTAGATATCCTATTATTTTTATTATTTAGTATAAACCAAATTTAATTACATAACCCCTCATTTGATTATTCATCAATAATTTTCAATTAATTAACCAAACCATCCGATGTCATTTCAAGAATTATAAAACAATTATTTATTCCACCACTACCAGGGAACTTAGTACCCAGAAACCCCACATCACAAGTAGCTCAACATCCTCAACATACCATAAAACCACCTCCCTAAAATATTGTCCAACAAACCAAATCCTCTCCACCCTAAAAGAATGGACAATCAAACCAAAAATCACCAGACAACCCAACCACACATCACCATCCCACAAGCATGACCACACATCACAACACATCAAAATCCATTTAATTATTTATAAAGTGTATTTTATAACATTCCACATTAATTTATGTATACTATCACAAAAACCAAAATCATGAGGGAACCATTTCATTAGCATATTGTAAGTAATTGACTAGCATCCATTTAGGGTATATCACAACCATCACAAACAATGACGAAATCACATCACATATATCCAGGGAAACAAATCCCATAAAGACCATAATTTTTAGTGGGGTATCACGCCCCTACAACTCAAATCATCGAAAATAATATTAAAGATATAATTGCTTGCGAGTCAAACACCATTTCCACTTTAAATTCAATAATAAAATTTGTTATTATTGATTAATCTATCACAACCATAACCCACAGGTAAATTAATGAAAATACCTGCCATAAGATACAAAACAAAAAGAAATTATAGAAATCCTACATCAAAGATGAATTCCAACATTCGCCACACCATTGGGAGAAGTGGAACAACCACAGACCACAACCGCACCATGAGAACCATGGATCAACTTGTACCACACCAAGGATCTATCAAAATTTAACACAATACACACCCCAAACCAAAAAATATCAATATAGTGAATCCCTTGTAGATGAACAAGTGAAAATGGATGAGAATGATGGAAGAACTTACCAAGGATCGAAGATAAGAGCCTAAGGATCGATCCAAAATGAAATAAATCTCCAAACATAGAATGAGAAGGTATTCAAATGTATAGAATGAGGGGTGAGTGGCTTCTGTAGGGTTTGAGAAATATCCCATGTGGAGGAAACCTTTAAAACTATACAATATTGTGGAATTACATGACATGTAATCCCCTTTCATGTCGTGTAATCTTAGGATTCCATGTTTTTCTGAAAAATGAATCACCTTTTTATTATTCAACATTGATAAACTAACCTTCATGAACTCTCCATATACAATTTATGAAACCAACATTCACATCATATAATACACTTACACGACATTTATTTCCTACAATATTTATGTTGCACATCCATCTTCTACTGAAAACTCCCATAACCTCCCCAAAAACCTCCAATAATAAACATCATAAAAGTAAATTTCCAAAAGGGAATGGGCTTTTATAACCCATGTGATTCCTTTCTCACCACATAACAAACATTAATTTTTGTAAAAATCCCCTATTTTCACTTATAAAAGGATCCCACTTCCACCTATTCCCTTATCCGTCTCAACCACAAATACATTGATCCATAATTTGTCTTACATATACCAACCTAAACCCTTCTAAATGGGTTTATAATGTTATATAGAGTATTCCAAAGGATTAATAAGATACCAATAAAGGTAATAGTTCTCCACCACTTCTTTTTTATTCAAGTACATTTTTTATATTTTCATTTTTATTTCTATATTTGTTTTCTTTAATTGTTTTATAATCTATGCTTTACTATTAAAATGATTCCCTAATGATGATATATTAATATCCTCTCGCATTAAAACCATTTCATAATCCAATTTTATTGTCGTCATGATGTCAATCACTCCTTGATTATCCCTATACAATTTTCAATTTGAGAACTTTTTTAAATTTTTTTTTCCATGTTATTATGATTCCACAACTTAATGATTTATCCATTACATTCCAAATTATTATATATTAATGATAAACCAACTTAATCACCTATTAAACCCATTCCATAATTTTATTTCATACCTGTCATGCCACTAAAATCATTTTCAGATTTTCCTTTATCACATTGGGAATACCCATAATTAATATAATTCTGGTGTATCCATATGAATTTTTTCTAAAAAATGTTTATGGATATTAAAATTTTTCTAAAATATGTGACTATTATTTTTTTTGTTTTTTCTAGTAGGTTACAGTGTGATCAGCTATGTGAGAATTCAGGGTATGGTCCTCTTTGTTTCATTTCTAACCCTATGGGTCATGTTTGATAATGAACACCCTAATTTGTTAAAGTTTTTATATTAACTACAAAATTTATTTTGCATATGAAAATATATTCCATTTCTTGATATTTTAATTTTTTTCATTATCTTATTCTAAAAAACATTTGATTTATTCATTAATAATTTTGTAAGGGTTTCAACAACTAAAATTCATATTCAACAGGTTATATTATTTGTTACATGAATATAATTTTTATGATTTCATTAATTCTATAATTTCACTTATTTTATATATTTTTCCATTTTTATTCTATGGGGAAACTATTTCTCATACTCAATAATTACTTCATTGATAAAAAATTATCTCAAATAAAAGGTTAACATTGGTATAAAAACATTAATTATTAAAATTGGATCTTTTCTTCCATATGTTTATTTTAATTATCCTCAAGTCGATACTATATTTTTGTAATTATAATATGGATTATTCTTTATTATTATCACAATTATATTCATCTTTTTTAAAATGAAAATTTTATACAAATTTTATAATGTGTTATTTCAAACAAAGTTATTTAAAAAAACCTTCAAAAACTGTTTTCCATCCATTAAAAATATATTTTTTTTATATTATAGACCAAATTAAATTTTTGCAACATTATTTATATTTTATGTATATTTTCTTTTTAACTCTTTATAATATGGTTTTCAAAATTATTTTCTATACATTGACGAATGTTTTTTGAAAATAATTTAAACTTCATCTTTCATAACAATTCTCTAAATGGTATTTTAATATTTTTTAAATCTATTTAAACTACAAGGTTTATCTTTCATGAAGTGACTCAATGATCACCCTATATTTGTTATTATGATTTTAATTTTTTAATGAGAGTTTTGATATTCTATGATTTATTATATTCATGTTATGTGTTGTTTTTGGAGAGATATAGTATACTTATTTTTTTCTATGGATTCCTTATAATTAATTAATGATTACATTTACATTTAACTCATATGTATGGTCTTTTATGGCTGGTGTGCTAAATTTTTATATAATAAATTGGTTATGGTTTAATATATCATCGTACAATTAAATAATTAATTATAGAGAGGATGAAATATGTTTTCCAAAATGTTTATGTGTGAATGAATCATTGGAGCCATGGTTTAGATGTTTTATATTTTAATGAGATATGATATGATTTTTTTCATATGTTTTGTGTGAACTTGATATTGAAAGATTTATTTACATGTGTTAGGTCCACTGTGTCAAATAACCAAAGAGGGGAGGGGGTGAACTAGGGTATGACATATTACAAATTTTCCCCTTCAGATCTTGTTTCTTTGTAAAAAAAACACAATTCTCTCTTCCTCCTATAGTAATATATGAATATCTTTGAAATCATGCATAGAACACTGCAATTTTTACTTGGTTCACCCTCACTGGGCTACGTCCAAGGAGCATACAACGGTGATATGCCAATTTACCAAATTCGCTATTTCTCACTACTAATAATGAGTAAAATGTTTTGGATAGATATTCTATGACTAGACTCACTGCCTTTAATGGATTTGGGGTTTTCTCACTGAATTCCAAAGGTTCACTCCCTATGCCTCTTTTTATGGTTCACTATCAGTGGAAGGGGTCACCACGTTCCTCTTCTTGTGCTCACTGCTTTTGGAAAGGAATCCACACATAGTTTAATGACTTGTAGGTCAAACATAGTTTATGAACATGTAGGTCCATTAATTTTCATTAATTTCTACATCCTCAACTATAGGTAGATGCTATTTTGAAGTTCATTTTTCACCCACAGATAAAGTACACCTTCCCAGGTACTGCTAGGTACTAGAAAATGCTTTTGCAAACTGAGTTTAATCTTCCACAATATTCCTTGTCAAATTTGCAAACCACCTTAATCTCCAATGAATTGAGAACTGGGTTTGGTATGCATTACACCTCCTCCTCATACTTCTATCACTTATGTGAACTTTCCTTCATCCATGGATTGTGTCCGCCTTTGATATCGCATACCACCTCGGCATACCAATTTTGTGAACCTCTTCTACGAAACACCATCCGTCCAAAAACTATTCTTTATTCGCGGACTTCCTTCTCTTACCACCTGCATACCACGACTTCATCCTCAGTGTATCATGTCTTATGTAGTCTGTAGTTCTCCACTTAAATCCTTTGGCAGAATTTCTTTCGTGCGATCCACTTTAGCTATCACGGAATTCTTCCTCGCCAACCTCCTTAATACCTTTCTGAAATCCCAAACCAAAAATAAGTTCCCTAATGATATTCAGTCTCAATAGTAATCGATATTATTAGAAATTATTATATATGAACAGATACCTATAAAATAATCTAATCTATGATTTACCAAATCTTTAATCTATTCTTCACTACATACATATCCTTCTGCTACCGCGAACTAGAAGCCACTCGAGAACAATTTTTCTTATGTGGTATTTGTACTGTATTTGTTCTTATGCGGCCTACCTCCTCCACTGATGTCAAGGAATATTCATATTGCACTGCCATCATCCACGAACCATTTTCAGTTTTGCAATCCTTTCCAGCATACTGATCCCGCCGCTCCGTGTACTGTTCCCAGAATATGGTACGAAACCCATGAATTATGGTATGCAGTTCTCATCCTTTACCAATTTTCTTCAACGTTCTTTATACTGTTCACTCCAATAAAGAAATACTTCTTTTTCCAACATCAAACTTCTGATTTTGAGGCATAAAAATTTATCAAACATTGGGAAACTGCGCCACTTTAAAATCATGTCCTTGGAAAACACCAACCATTCTCATTCGCGGTCATCTCACTTTATAAAGAAACACAATCACAACCAAACATACCCAGGGAAAACCATGAGTTATTTTTGACCAAAGATATCCCCCTTTGGATTTTTTTACAACTCATCTCATAATAATCATTCACATTTTGATACCTCATTAAAATGCCATCCATATTCATCCACTAATCACTTTATGTGATTAAGATAGCAAGCAAAGATTTACTCAACATATACATTAAACCCACATGATCCGTTCTCAGCGTGATAAACAAGAGTATAATGAAAGTTCATCAATGAAGCACTTCATTTATGATCACCAATTTCTGATTCCATATGGATACACTGATACCAATGAACTGCTTTCATCACAAACCTTTGTCATTGTGACATCTAATCATTGATCAGTCACTTATAGCATTGTTAGATTTAATAACCCCCCTACGTTACATCTCCTAAAATAGATTTAGAAAATATTTAACTCCACCTATCTCATTGATCCACTAAACAGCTTCTCCCCAGGTATTTTATCCCCCTAGAATAGTCACACATTCTCCCCCTTTGTAAACGAACCTGAATGGAACTTCAATGTTATCTACAAGAGGGTAAAGAACACATATAATCACATTAGGGAATGAAAAATCATACCTAGAGGTTAGGGGGTCCCACATCCACACTTTTTCATGTGTGGTAAGTTGACTGGACTCCTTAATCCAGTCGATGCCTTTCAAATGATTCTTTTGGTAAGGCCTTGGAAGAATATCTTCAACTTCTTTTTTCTATAGGCACATACTACAACTTCAAAAGCCCTTGCTCCACTTTACCCATGATAAAATGATATTTGGTTTCAATGTTCTTTGTCCCTGAGTGATGAACATGAATTTTGATAAGATTTATAGCACATGAATTATCACAATGGATTCAAATCAGATATTTCACTTCAATTCCCATATCCTCAAGTTGCTACATCATCCACAATAGTTGTTTGAAAACATGGTTAGCCGCAAGATATTTCTCTTCTATAGTGCTCAATGAAATTCAATCTTGTTTCTTTCTCAACCAATAAATACACAATCCACCATGATATGAAACACCTCCTGACGTTGATTTCCTATCATCCGCTGAACCGATCCAATCTATATGTAAATATCCCAATATCTTTGGCTGAGTTTTGTCATTATACATATAACCAAAATCCATAGTTCCTTTGATATACTAATTTATCCATTTTTTACTTCATTCATGTGGTTTTCCAAGGGATTAATTTGATATCTTTCTTCATGGCATGTGGTGAAAAAATGCCATGCCTGGTCGGGGTTAATTATAGAAAAACTTGAATGATTGGCATATATTAATTAATGATAACTACATTGCCATAATCATATTTGGATAGTTTTATCTGGGTAGTATCTAGAGTATTAATCCCCTAGGAATTATCCATTCCATAACTTCTCAAAACCTCTTTGGTGTATTTATATTGAGAAATAAATGTTCTATAGTTTCCTTGTGTTACCTATAAAGAAAGGAAAAACGTCAGATCACCAATCATCGCCATTTATAACTCTCTTTTCATGTATACAGAATACTATCTGAATGGTGCTTAATCTTATCCAACGATGATTATTTCATTGATATAAACTAGAACTATAATCCATTTACTGTTTTCATTGTTGTAATACAAATTGTAATAAACTCCGCCATGCTGAAAGCCAAGCTCCTTTAGAAACTAATGAAGCCATGAATACCATTCTCTTGGTACTTTATTCAATCAATATAAATCCTTCTTTAGCCGATAGACTCTTTTCTCATATTCATGAATGATAAAACCATCAATCTTCTAATTGTAAACCTTTACTTCTAGAACTCCATTTAGAAATTCCTACTTGAAATCCATTTGGAAAACCTTAAACTTTCTTTGCACTGCTATGGCCAAGAATAATCTAATTGTCTCTATCCTTGAAACAGATCAAAATGTCTAATCAACATCAATACCCTCTATCTGGGAGTACACTTTTAAAACCACATATTCTTTTTTTTGAATAACAAAACCATCTCGATTAATTTTGTCGTGAAAGACCCATTTTGTTCTGATGACATTTTTATTTGTTGGTCCTGAAACGATTTCCCATGTCTGATTCTTCTCAATTTGGTCATGCTCTTCATTCATTTCCTTAACCCAATTCTCATATCCAGCAGCATCATAAAATCATTTAGGATCCATCTGTGATATGTATGATTATTGTTATAGAGACTTTACTCTCCCTGTCTGCACTGGTGCTGTATGATCACTAAATATATTCCACCTGTCAATTTCATCTCTTCTCACTAGTCTCTGGGTAGACACTAATTTATTTTCATCATCTGAGTCTTGTTCTGAATCTACATATGGAGCTGGAGTGTCTCTTGACCTCCTCATATCTCCATCAATATCCTCATAATACTGATCATGTATTTTCTAAAGATTCTACTCATTGTCCACTATGGTCACATCATGACTTTCAACAATATTTCCTAGTTTCTTATTGAAGAATTTATATGCTTTGATTTTCTTTGAGTAGCCAATAAATATCCCTTCATCTCTATTGGATTGAATCCACCTATGATTCTCATTATTGAAAATGAAAAATTTACTTCTGAAGACTCGAAAATACTTCAATTAAGGCTTCAATCAACACCATAAATCGTATGGAGTGTTCTCCTATTTCATACAATGTAATGATCTATTTTATGGGTAGACTAATGTAATCACTTCTTCTTTCCAAAATGTCTCAAGAAGACCTTTATCAAATTGCATTTTTATGGCCATGTTGTTGACAATCTGGTTTCTTCTCTCAACTACTCTATTCTACTATGGAGTTCTTACTGCTGAAACATGTTGAATTATCCCATGTTTCTCAAGATAATATTTCACTTGGATATTTGTAAACTTTGTTCCATTATTTGATCTAATCATCCATATTTTATGACCAAGCATCTTTTCCCATTCCTGTCGATATCTTGTAAAAGAACTGAACAATTTAGATTTGCGGTTGATTATTTATACTCATGCCATTCTGTTGTAGTCATCAATGAAGAGAACATAATATATCCTCCCATAAATACCCCTTGATAAAATTGTACCACACACATAAATATACACCAAATCAAGGAATCTTTTCTACCAGTTCTTCTTTGGAATATATGTCTTTCAAATGATCTTCCCTTGTTGATAGACATCATGTGTATGAGTACGATCATGTGATAATCTTGGGAGATTTCGAGCAGCCTAATATTTCACCAGATCTTCCAAGGAAACTAGGCTTATATGTCCAAGATGTTTATTCCCTAACTTGTTTTCTTCATCTTTGGGCATAAAACACATATCCTATTCTCCACTGATGAGGTAGAGATTCCATTTTGTATGCTTTCATTACAACATAACAACACCATACTTTGCATTGATGATACATAATTTCTTGGAAAATCTAAAGTCATGTACTGAATCACACAATTTACTAACAATAAATATGTTGTGACTAATCCCTTACACAACCAAGACATCTGATCATCTCATGTCTTTTCTTTAAAACATGGCTTTTCCTAAACCCATAATTTTCAATCCCTCGTCATTTTCAAATCATATGATACCTTCTTTGTCATACCAAATTACGGACACTTGATCCTTATTTCCTGTCATATGGGAAGTGCATCCACTATCAATGATCCATATCCCAGTGTGATGTGATGCCTTGTATGCAATTTCTACAACCACTTCCTACTTTTCCCTATTCTTTTTGACCCAAGTATTGGACGCAATATCAGATAGGGAAGGGTAATCTTGGTCATTCTCATTATATGACAGTCCAGATTCAACCTATAGAGCTGTAAATCAATTTTTAATTTTCAGCTCTCTTGAAGATATATTTGGCCTCTTTTTATAATCAAATTTAGTCTGGCTCGGCACATTCCTTTACATAGTTTATGTGCCATATCTTTCCATATGTCTGAGTCCTTTAGACATGAAACAATGACCATAAAATAATGAACTGAAATTTTGAGCTTTTCACAACCACCTATGTTGTTCTTGTTGCCTTTGTTTCCTCTTTTCTATGAAATATACATTTTGAGAGTTTCCCATCTTATCACAACAATATCATCAATTATGAGGTACATTCTTGTGTCACAATTATTCACCACAAGTTGTTCCTTGGGTTCTCTGAATCTTTTGATCTTGCTTCATATCCAAAACAATCTTCATTCTTGGAGTGTATTCTCGTGGCCTGACTTGAACCATATATGCTTTATATTTTAGATAAAGCTCTATATCGGCCTTATCATTCAGAGTTGATTATTTCCTATATTCTGTTGGACAACTATGCTCAAATATCATCTTTTCAGTTGCCTATATGATCTTCATTCCTAATGTAAAACCTAGAGTAAACCATTTCTCCTAGTCTAACTATTCATCATAGATCGACGAATTCCACTTCTAGTTCTTCTATAAATTTTATTTGATCTTTTCCAGTTTTAGTCAATAATTTGACTTCCATTTTATGTTATTCAATTTTGAGTGTGTATGCAACCACCTTTTATAAGATTTCTGGAATTGAAGACCTCAACTTATCAATTTTTATATTCAGCTCAGAATTCTCCTCTTCCTACTGCTGCATATAGATTTTGGCATCATGAACAGGTTTGATAGATTTCTTTATTTTGGATCCCAATATATCTACCTATTCAAGGGAAGCTTTTAATTCTACCTGAAGATTAACTCTTCAGTAAATTTCTACTTCTTCATTGCCACATTATTATCTTTTTAATGTATTTCTGAAAACTACCACCAAATAATCTATATTATGATCCTTACAGTCCTCCAACTCTTCTATCTCAGATTCTTCTAAACATTCATCCTTTTTTGAAAGAATATTCATCTTTTTGAAGAAATATCTCCTAGTACTACTCCTCCCTATATCATTTGATGAATACCTCTTTTTGGGAATTTCATCATTTTATTCATATTCATCATCAATCTTATTAGGACACATTGCTACAAAATTCACAATATTTTCACATCAAAAACATTGAAATAGATGTTTATAGTTGAACTTCCCTTTTCCCATTTGCAGATTGGAGTATTGAAATGGCTTGACATCATCAATATTGTCCCCCTCAGGAAAATCCTCAACAGAGAGATTCTTCATGGACTTGAATGACACATCCTTAGACTTCCCCTTTTCCAATGCATCATTATCATCGTTTCTCATTTCATATGGTACCCGGGTACTGTGTAGGTTATCTAGTGTCAACTCTTTCATGTCTTTGTCTTCTAACACTAAAATATTCAAGTTGAACCACGGTGGAGGTTTCCCCAAGAAACGTTTTACAATATTTATACATTCAATGACTTATCCATGACCCCAAAAGTCTTCTATAATATTATTTATCCTATCGAGGAATGAATCAATAGTCTTATTGGGATTCATTCTGAGATCCTCATACTTGTTCCGTAGAACATGCAGCTTTTCTTGTCGAACTATTGTGTCACCATCATAAATGTTCAATAATTTTATCACATAGCATGTGATGTTTTACAGGACATCACATTCATATACATTTCATTTGATAGGGATCCCCCTAAAGCATTGATCCCATTAGCACCATCATCCAATTCCCTTCTTTCATCATCTGATAAAGGACCACTATTTATGTCCGCTAATATACCATGTATAACTACTGTGAGGGCATCCATCCCTACTGATCAGAAGAAGTGGTGCATTTGATTCTTCAATAGATTAAAACTATTTCCACTGATGATCGTAATTCCCTTATGATTGACCACCTCCATTTCTTCTTATGGGAGAGAAACACTTACTTTCACCCTTTCCCTCTAATACCTATTGTTAGGTCTACTAGGTCAAGTACCCTAAGAGGGTGGGGGTGAATCGGGGTATGAAAGAATAAAACATTTCCCCTACGGATCATGTTTTGTTGTAACAAAAAATCAATTCTCTCTTCCTCCCATAGCAATATATGAACAGTTTTGATATCATGCACAGAACACAATGTTTTTTACTTGGTTCACCCTCACTGGGCTACTTCCATGGAGCATACAATGGAGATATGCCGATGTTCCAAATTTACGAAGTATCACTGCAAATAATGAGTACAATGTTTATACTAGATCTTCTATTCCCAAGATCAATGCCTTTAAAATATTTGGAGTCTACTTATTGCATTCCCATGGGTCACACCCTATGCCTTTTTTAATGGCTCACTCCTGGTGGAAAGGGGCATCACCTTCCTCTTCTTGTGCTCACTGCTCTTTGAAAGGAATACTAACGTAGTTTATCAACTTTTAGGTCAAACATTGTTTATGGACATATAGGTCCATTCATTTTCATGAATTTATGTATCCTCAACTATAGGGAGAGTCTTTTTTGGAGTCCTTTTATCACCGAAAAATGAAGTCCACCTTCCCAGGTACTACTAGGTAACTTAAAATCCATTTGCCAACTAATTTGAATATGTCACAGTATTTCCTTTTCAAATTGTAAACCACCTTCCTCCCCCACATACTGAGTAATGGGTTTGGTATGACGACAACCTCCTTCTCAATACAATATCTCTTTTGAGGAATTCCCATCATCCCTGGAATACATCCACCTTTGATATCTCATACTGCCTCTATGTACTTATTTCACGAACTTCTTCTGCGAAATAGCCTCTGTCCATGAACGGTTCTTTGTTCACGAGATGCCTTTTCTTACCACCTATGTAATGCTATTTCTTCCTCCACATACCGTGTCTCATGAAAGTTAAAATTATCCACTTAAATCCTTCAGTTGAGGTTCATCTGCACGATCCACTTTAGCTTTCTCATAATTTATCACCGCAAACCTCCTTTGAGATTTTCTGAAATCCCAAACCAACAATATGTTCTCTAATGAGATTTTTTCTCAACAGTAATCAGTGGGATTAAAGATTCTTATATAGGAAAAGATACCAAGAAAATACATTAATCTAAGATTTACCAAATCTTCAATCCATATTTCACTACATACTGACCTTTCATTCTCCTCAAACCACAATAGAATCAAGAACTATTTTTTCTCTCTGGTCTACATATTGTATTTGTTCATATGTGGTTGATCTCCTCCACCGATGTAAATCTATCTACGTATCGCAGAACCTATTGTGTAACACCCCAGATAAATAAAGAATAGGACATTTTTATATTTATACTTTTTTTGAATAAAATGTTAATATTAATTTAAAGGGAACACTGTTCTTGATGGCTACGCAATACGCGACAACGAGTTCCTTTGAAATATTACGTTAAACTCTAATAATAAAATAAAATTATTTTAAATGTTAGTTAACACGTGGCTGTTGTATTGGCAGGAATGAATATAAATAACTAAAATATGATTATATATGTTTGTTAAATGTTTTTACATTTATCCAATAAAGGATAAAGGCTTAAAATATGAAAAGAATTCAATTTTTGGCATATATACTCTAATTTTCACTAAAGGTCCACTTATCAACTTTTGATGGTGAACCGTCATTAGATATAGTTTTGGTCACTCATATACAATCTCTTGGATAAAATAAAACTATTCTTTAGAATCGGGACATCAAAATTCCCATTGTGTAAATTTTTGGTCTTTTTCTGATAAGGATCATTTTTTAATGAATAGTGAAAAATGTTGTATTTTAATTCAAAAACTATTTTTAATCTAATTTATTTATATGATTAGACTATCTTTTGAATTGGTTTCAAAGTGAAATTAGAATATATTTTTACCATTTAATCCAATAGTGGTCATTGGAATTAATTTCATCTTGAAATTGGACTTAAACTAGTGTCAATCATTTGATACTTATTATTTCATAAAAACACGCTATTTGCTCTGACAACGAGATTTAATTATTAAACTAATTAATGTAACTTATATGTTTTTAATTTTGTAAAATAGAAATAATTTTTGAATTCGTAATATTAAATATAGCCTAGGGTAAATGTTTGGTAATTTTCCAAAAAACATCAATTTTTGATGAATAGTGAAACCACTAAGTGGTAGTTAAAGAAACCGATTTTTTCGATTCAATGAAACTTTACCACTTCGGTGATTGAAATTTCAAAAATCCGATATACATGGTTGTCATTAAGAAGTAAAATGTGGTTCAATGGGATTAAAATAATTTTTTTGGTGAATAGTAAATTTTATGTTTATTGATCGCGATTAGAGGTAATTAGTGTAATTTAAGGTAAAAAATAATGTTTTAATAATATGAAATGACCTAGACACATGTCCTACCATCATTGGATGTGTCATGGACGACCCAGAAAATCCATGGGTCAACTTGGGGACCCCATGGAGCCACTTTGGTAGTAAAATGACATTAATACCATTTTATTTAATGTTAAAATTAAAATGTCACAAACATGTGTTGTTTTACTAAAACAATTTTAATATGGTGTTATACAATTAATATTTTTGACTATAAATATTAATTGGAATGATAAAAGGGTTTCCTACATCATAGTATTTTTTTTTTTTTTAGACATTAACTAAATTAAATTATTTATGACAACATGATGATGCAGCGATTACCTCATTATTTAACGATTTAAATAAAATGGAATGATAATGTAAAATCTAAGACCTAAACATGTACAAAACCTATTGTATGAGTGGATTTCGAACCCTTATCACTTTATCCACGAAACACATCAATGTGGGACCTTTAAAATCCGAAACTCATTCTAAAATAAAGTAACATTTCCTTACTTTCCCAGAGTGCCCCTCCTCTCCTCTTATAAAAGGCCCCCACCTCTACACTCTTACCCACATCTCTCAAGCCTTTGGCTCGACCAAACCCTGCCCATTTTGTCTCTACACATCCATATCTTACTCCTAGAAGCCTCACATTGGGCAGAAGTCTTCCCAAGGAAGCCTTTGAGCTCAAATCAAAAAGAGTTGCATGATTTAAAGGTAGTGTTTTCTCTTGTGTTATTTTGTTTTATTTTGCTTCTCCAACCCCCTAAACATTTTTTATTATTTTCTTCTGTAAAAACTCCAGTATCTTAAATATAATAGGATGTTTTTATAAGAATCATTTGAGCTACACTTACACACACCTACATCTAATGGTTAAAGAACATATTGTTTGTATGGATGGTGAATTTCTGCCTCATGAAACGATGATTGTTCAACACTCATATAAAACCTTCATAGTTGGCCATTAAGATGTCACTATATTTATATATATGATATATAAAATGTTTATGTTTTACTTAAGCTTCTGTATTTTTCTTTTGTGGCATACCTTTATGGTTTCCATTGTGGGTAAAAAACCATAATTTCATTTTAGGAAGTGCGGACTACCGCCCCCTCAAAGTGATTTGATTCGTTAATGCCATATGTGGGATGTATAAAGGATGGATTTAAAGTTATTATATATGATGTAAGTTACATATAAATGATGAATATAATTCTGGAATTAAAATATACATACCTCTCATTCGGTTTTAATTCCACTAATATGACATAGAAATGAAAGTAGCGTTCATGTGTACGTACGGCTTACCGTTTCCATGAACGGTGTATTTCATTTCATACCTCTAATGATTATGTAATATTATAAATTCTTCTATATTCTGGATATATATGATATATCTGATATCCAATTCATGTATATAATTCTGTATATAATGAACCTTTGACCACATTAACAACATGTAATTGTAAGAAGACAACTATCGACTTAAGAACCAAATATCGACAAAACAATCATTATTAACATAAATGATAAAATAATGTTTATAACATGGCAATAAGTGATATAAAAGGAATAATGAACTTGAAAAATGTTCTTAAGAATGTATAAATAAACTCAAGTTTATTATTCAGGACATTAAAGAACGATCGAGTCAAGTCGGACACGAGGTAAGGGATCCAACCCCTCTCTTTCTTTTTAAGTAATCTCTTTTATGTCATTTCTTTTAAGCTCATCTTTATTATGTTTGGGGATGTTATTTTATATTCGTCATTCTTTAATTTTTATGTTCATATTATTAGAGACCCTATGTGATCTCATGAATCCATTTTTGGATGTTTTAAGTGTCGACGTTAGGCTGCCGAGTTTTCGTAATGGATTTTTCATCTTAATTTTATTCCCGTGACATCTATGCTACGTTTGCCACTTTTTACTTTTAGTGGTGTATGTAATGAAAAATATTATAAACTTTGTGTAGTATAATTTCATTTATGGTTATTTACATCTTCATTTTATGACCCTTCTTCCATGGGGTGTACGTTTCGAATGTTACCCAACTCGGTACTGGGACCTTTCACCCTCCTCATTTTAAAAGACTTCTTTTGTTATATCATTTAATTTACATATTATTATGTTGGGATATGTTATTCTATATCCTTATTGATGTAAAGTTTATGTCCATGTGATGAGATACCATTCACTCTCTAATTGACTAATTTTCTGAATTTTTAAGTGACGCCGTTAGGCTGTCGAATTTTTACAAGGGTACGTCTTAACCCAATTTCGATTTCTTTGGGTTCAACTTGTACTTCTTGAACATGTCATCCTATGAATATGTGTGAATGACCTCTGATTGTTTCACACTTAATATCCCCTTATATTGGGTGTATTTATATTTCTCACAATAATTATGTGATAGATTTATCCTTAATTTAAGGACACCATCATTATAATGGATTTCATCTCAATTTACATTTCCATTGAGACTTCATTGTTGTTATGCACCAATTCACTCTTATATGGTGTTTATACTATCCTTTGACATATTATATCATGAATCCCTTTATTCTCATGATATTAAAATGTTCAGATTAAATGTTACTCCGCAATTATTTGTATTCAAGAGTCTCTCATTTTGTTAAAAACCCTTTAACCAAAATATCATTTTAAATATTTTAAACATTTTTTATTCTAAATCTTTATCTTTAATGTCAATGTTTTCAATATGGTTTTTAGTATTTATTTATATGGACATTTATGTTTTAAAAATATAATTCCCTTAAAATCTTCAAAGTGGAATGGGACACTTTGATTCAAAAATATCTTTTAAATGATTTTTGAAAATGGATTAATTAATTAAATATCTTGGAATTACTTATTGTGATTGCAAATGAAATGTTGTTATAAAAATGTTTATATTGTCAAAATTTTATGTTTAATGATAGTACTTGGACATTTTACGGGTGGTTATGTGATATACCATATGACGGGTGGTGCCGTGAATACCACGACGGGTGGTTACATTATAACCTCTAATGCATTGGGTACACAAGTTGGCCGTATGGCTATTCCATTAAGTATGTTTGGAAGTCGACCGTATGGTTATTCCATTAAAGTATGTTTATGTCCCAAGTTACCTTTATATGTTATGTGATCATTATATGGGTTTTATGGTAATCTTTTGGTTACAGAAGGGTAAGTAATGAACTTTTATTCAGTGAAGAGTTTTTACTACTTCATAAAGGGGAAAATTATTACTTTGATAGAGTATACATGGTTTACTTGTTGTTTTGAAAAACTAACAGTTTTCATTCTTTGTGTATCCCTTACTGTGGTTTTTATGCTCATCCCAAGTTTTTGAAATTTCTTTCACAGGACTTAACGTGGAATAGGGTCAAGGATTGGATCAAGGGAATGTCATGCTACCTAAAACATGGAACTAGACATGTTTCTTTTTAAGAGTTTTTATTTTATGGAAACTTAGTAGAAGTTTCTACTTTTTAATCTTTTTAGATGTAATAGTTATGTCCTAATTCACTAAAAATCTAAACCTGAAAAGATCTTCAATGTGAGTTATTCATTTAATTCAATATTAAGTAAGGTTTAAGGTCGGGGCCTTATAGTTGGTATCAAAGGTCGGTTTAGATAACTTTAGAGGTTAGGGTATTCTATAAGAATAAGTGGCATTACCATAATGGTTAGGATTTCAGAAAGATTCCTAGTTTTAGATAAATTTAATGATTAAGTATATCTTAGTGTTTATCTTACTCATTAGTACATGATGGTTTTGTTGATATACTCACACTGACCTTTTTGGTTTTAGTAAATGGCTGGATCTAGCAGGCACCAAAGTAACCGTGGATGTGAAGGAAACTGTGACAGTTTTCTGAGTGAGCAACTGAATGATATGGTAGCTACAATGAGAACTCTTGTTTTTATCCTCAACCAACTAGCTGAAGTCATGATAGACCACCTAAACCTTGGTGATTTCTATAAGGAATCATATATTCAAGATACAAATCCCTATGGAACTACAGGTAATAATCATAAAGGTAAGTGTGTTAAAAAACCTATGTGTCAAAGATGTGGAAAGAAACACCTAGGAAAATGTTTCAAAGGGACAGAAATATGCTATATATGTGGAAATGAAGGTCATAAAGCAAGAACGTTCCATGGAAAAAGGAAGCATCCAGTTGACTCGAGGAAAGGGAAAGAAGTTCTTTCTGAGGGATCAATTGAATGTTTTAAATGTGGTGTGCATGATCATTCTGAAAACACATGTCTTATGAAGAAGTTTCGGGAATGTGATCACCAAGATCGTACAAATATTCATTTACCAATACCTAATTCCATTCTGATTGAGGATGAAGAAACTGACAATGACCAATCAAAGGTATGGATTATTTCATAAATTTTGTTTTCCTATTTTGGAATCTTAGGATATGATTCATGATTTTGTTTGTAGGAAAAGAGTTCTTCAGAATAATTTGGAAAGGAATGGTTAATGGATCATGAAGAATGTTGAATGAGTAAGAAGTCAACATATAAGGGCTTCAAGAGTTATGGTGAAATTCTTAAGAGTATTAAGTCTCTTTTGATGATGGGGTTACATTAGAAGACTTTTTATAGTATGTGTAACCCTGATGTTTGATATATGAAAATTTTGTTCAAGGAATAGTTATCTATTCTTTTGTGGAAATAGTTATAATGAACCATTTGGGTTTATATGATCCTTACTTTTGAGGTAATTATGGGTTACTATATGTTATGATGGAAAGTGAAAGGCATGAGATAAAATTGAGGTTAAATTATCTTATGGTTATTTTTTATGATTTTATCTCTTTTGGTGGAATGATTTGAGAATTATATAGTTTGGAAAAAGGACAACACGCAGACCGTGTGACAACCCTTCACGTCTAACAAAGCTGTGGAAATCGAACCCACAACCAAAGTTCGACTGGTATTTATCGCCTACCACTGGACCACGTGAAGTCCCTGGTTAGTTTGACTGACTCTTTTTAGTTAGATGATTTTCTGAATTAAGATTAAGTTGATTTTGGGTTATCTATGGAAATTTATTAACCTCTCATGGAGGATATGTGATTAGGTTAACTACTGTTCAATACGAGACATTAAGAGCAACTGATGTTGTTTGGAGATAAATGATATGATTTAACTTGGAAGACTATGTGACAAAATCCTTCAAATATTTGGGTTTCAATATTAGTTTGGTTTACTTTGAAAAATTTTATGGAAAAATTGTTTATCGAATGGTCCTCTTGAACTTTGGGTTTTGTTGGACGAAATTTGGAGATTAAGAATAGATTTTCTGTTTATAAAGGATTATCCTTTTCTGGATTATCTAATCTTGTACTAACATTTTTGGTTTTGGTTTTGGTTAATGATTAAATACATGGGAAATATATAGTTATCTTTTGTGGATTAAGTGATTCTCATGATGTTTATTATAGTACTCTTAATGCGAACAAGTCCTTTTAAATACTTGTCTTTTGGAGAAAATATGAGTTTGATTAAGGAATCTAGTAAAAGTTGAAAGTCTACGTGACAAGTAAGTATGATTAATTATGATTTAGTTAAGCCCAAAAAATAAATTCCTCAAAGAAGAGTAACTTAAAACCAAAAATGTTGTCTGTTAACTTTTCCTACTGGGGAATCGAATACCATTTAACCCATCACAAGTTTGTGATTTTATTATGGTTAACATTCTCCAAGACATGTTTACTATCACTCTCCATCAGAACATGACCCTTTGTTTTTTCCTCCATGTACATATTTTCATAGATGGAATCCTAGTATGGGTTAACTCTAGTGACCTTTTTACATCTCTTTCTTTATTTTAAAGTGATTGTTTTACTGACTCTTGTTTCGATGTGGGATTTTCAATAAAGTTTCCAAGCCCAATTTTAAAATTGCGAGGATGCAATTCTCAAAAGGGGGGAAGGATGAAACACCCCAGGTAAATAAAGAATATGACATTTTTACATTTATCCTTTTTTAAAATAAAATGTTAAAATTAATTTTAAGGGAACACTATGCTTGATGGCTTACCCAATATGCAACAACGAGTTCCTTTGAAATATTACGTTGCACTCTAATAATAAAATAAAATTATTTTAAATGTTAGTTTACACGTAGTCGTTGTATTGGAGGGAATGAGTAGAATAACTAAAATATGATTATATATTTTTGTTAAATGTTTTTAAATTTATCCAATAAAGGATAAAGGCTTAAAATACGAAAAGAATTCAATTTTAGGCATATATACTCTAATTTTCACTAAAGGTCCACTTATCAACTTTTGATGGAGAACCGTCATTAAATATGGTTTTGGTCACACTTATACATTCTTTTGGACCAAATAAAACTCTTCTTTATAATCAGGACATCAAAATTCACTTTGTGTAAATTTTTGGTATTTTTCTGGTAAAGATCATTTTTTAATGAATAGTGAAAAATGTTGTATTTTAATTCAAAACCTATTTTTAATCTAATTTATTTCTATGATTAGATTATCTATTTAATTTGTTTAAAAGTGGAATTAGAATATATTTTTACGATTTAATCCAATAGTGGTCATTGGAATTAATTTCATCTTGAAATTGGACTTAAACTAGTGTCAATCTTTTGATACTTATTGTTTCATAAAAACACGCTATTTGCTCTGACAGCCGGAATTAATTATTAAATTAATTAGTGTAACTTATATGTTTGGAATTTTGTAAAATAGACATCATTTTTGAATTCGGAATATCAAATATAGCCTAGGGTAAATTATTTGTAATTTTATGAAAAACATCAATTTTTGATGAATAGTGAAACCACTAAGTGGTAGTTAAAGAAACTAAATTTTTCGATTAAATGAAACTTTACCACTTATGTGATTTGAATTTTAAAAATCCGGCATACATGGTTTTCATTAAGAAGTAAAATTTGGTTTAATGAGATTAAAATAATTTTTTTGGTGAATAGTAACTTATAGGTTTATTAATCGTGATTAGAGGTAATTATTGTAATTTAAGGAAAAAATAATGTTTTAATAATATTAAATGACCTAGACACATGTCCTACCCTCATTGGATGTGTCATGGCCGACCAAGAAAATCCATGGGTCAACTTGGGGACCCCATGGAGACACTTTGGTAGGTAAATGACATTAATACCTTTTTATTTAATGTTAAAATTAAAATGTCACAAACATGTGTTGTTTTACTAAAACAATTTTTATATGGGGTTATACAAGTTAGTTTTTTGACTATTAATATTCATTGGAAAGATAAATATATTTCCTACAGCATAGTATTTTTATATAATTTTTAGACATTAACTACATTAAATTATTTATGACACCATGATGATGCAACGATTACCTCATTATTTAACGATTTAAATAAAATGGAAATATAATGTAAACTCTAAGACCAACACATGTACAAAACCTATTGGATGAGTTCATTTCAAACCCTTATCACCTTATCCTCGAAACACATCAATGTGGGACCATTAAAATCCAAAACTCATTCTAAAATAAAGTAACATTTTCTTACTTTCCAAGACTGCCCCTCCCCTCCTCTTATAAAAGGCCCCCACCTCTACCCCCTTACCCACACCTCTAAAGCCTTTGGATCGGCCAACCCCTACCCAGTTTGTCTCTCCAAATCCCTCTCTTACTCCTAGAATCCTCACTTTGGGCAAAAGTTTTCTAAAGTAAGCCTTTGAGCTCAAATCCAAAAGAGTTTCTTGATTTAATGGTAGTTTCTTCTCTTGTGTTCTTTTGTTTTATTTTGCTTCTCCAACCCCCTACAATCTTTTTATTATTTTATTTTGTAACAAATCCAGTATATTCAATATACTAGTATGTTTTTATAACAATCATTAGATCTACACTTACACACACCTACATCTAATGGTTAAGGAAAATACTGTTTCTGTGGATGACGAATTTCTGCCTCACGAAACGATGATTGTTCAACACTCATATAAAACTTTCAAAGGTGGAAATTAAGATGTCACTATATTTATATATGGTATATAAAATGTATATGTTTTACTTAAGATTCTGTATTTTTTTTTGTGTCATACTTTTATGGTTTTCATTGTGGGTAAAACAGGATAACTTCATTTTAGGAAGTGCGGACTACCGCCCCCTCAAAGTGATTTGATTCGTTAATTCCATATGTGGGATGTATAAAGGATGGATTTAAAGTTATTATATATGATGTATGTTACATATAAATGATGAATATAATTCTGGAATTAAAATATACATACCTCTCATTTGGTTTTAATTCCATTAATATGTCCAAGAAATGAAAGTAGCGTTCATGCGTACGTACGACTTACCGTCTCCATGAACGGTGCATTTCATTTATTACCTCTAAATGATTATGTAATATTATAAATAATTGTATTTTCTGGATATATATGATATATATTATATCCAAATCATG
Organism: Viscum album; assembly: GCA_963277665.1. Classification (NCBI taxonomy): domain Eukaryota; kingdom Viridiplantae; phylum Streptophyta; class Magnoliopsida; order Santalales; family Viscaceae; genus Viscum; species Viscum album. Next base: position 1,287,401,000 of record OY728140.1, read on the forward strand.
AATATCATTCTGGATATAATGAACATTTTACCACATGAACAACATGTAATTGTAAGAAGTCCACTTTCGACTTAAGAACCAAATATCGACAAAACAAACATTATTAACATAAATGATTACATAATGTTTATAACATGGAATTAAGTGATATAAAAGGAATAATGAACTTGAAAAAGTTTCTTAAGAAAGTATAAATTAACTTATGTTTATTATTCAGGATGTTAAAGAACGGTCGAGTCAAATCGGACACGAGGTAAGGGATCCAACCTCTCTCTTTCTTTTTAAGTACTCTCTTTTATGTCATTTCTTTTAAGATAGTTTTTCTTATGTTTGGGGATATTAATTTATATTCCTCATACTTTAATTTTTATGTTCATATTATGATAGACCCTATTTTATCTCAGAAATCCATTTTTGGATGTTTTAAGTGGTGCCGTTAGGCTACCGAGTTTTCGTAAGGGATTTTTCATCTCACTTTTATTCCCGTGACATTTATGCTACGTTTGCCACTATTTACTTTTAGTGGTGTATGTATTTCCCAATATAATACACTTTGTGTAGTATAATTTCATTTATGGGTATTTACATCACCATTGTATGACCCTTCTTCCATGGGGTGTACATTTCGAAAGTTACCCAACTCGATACGGGGACCTTTCACCCTCCTCATTTTAAAAGATTTCTTTTGTTATGTCTTTTAATTTAAATCTTATTATGTTGGGATATGTTCTTATATATCCTTATTGATGTAATGTTTATGTCCAGGTGATGAAATACCATTCACTTTCTCATCGACTAATTTTCTGAATTTTGATGTGACGCCGTTAGGCTGTCGAATTTTTACAAGGGAACGTCTTAACCGAATTTCAATTTCATTGGGTTCAACTTGTACTTCTTGAACATGTAATCCTATGAATATGTGTGAATGACCTCTAATTGTTTCACACTTAATATCCCCTTATAATGGGTGTATTTATATTTCTCACACATAATTATGTGATATATTTATCCTTAATTTAAGGATACCATCTTTATAATGGATTTAATCTCAATTTACATTCCCATTGAGACTTCATTGTTGTTATGCACCAATTCACTCTTATATGGTGCGTATATTGTCCTTTGACATATTATATAATGAATCCATGTATTATCATGATATTATAAAGTTCAGATGAAATGTTATTCCGCAATTATTTGTATTCAAGAGTCTCTCATTTTGATAAAAACCCTTTAATGAAAATATCGTTTTAAATGTTTTAAATATTTATTATTCTAAATCTTTATCTTTAATGTCAATGTTTTCAAGATGGTTTTCAGTATTTATTTATATGGACATTAATGTTTTAAAATTATAATTCAATTAAAATATTCAAAGTGGTATGTGACACATTGATTCAAAAATCTCTTTTAAGTGGTTTTTGAAAATGGATTGATTAATTCAATATCTTGGAATTACTTATTGTGATTGCAAATGAAATGTTGTTATAAAAATGTTTTTATTTTCAATATTTTATGTGTAATGATGGTACTTGGACATTTTATGGGTGGTTACGTGATAAACCATATGATGGGTGGTGTCGTGAATACCGGGACGGGTGGTTACGTGATAACCTCCAATGCATTGGGTATGGAAGTCGGCCGTATGGCTATTCCATTAAGTGTCACGAACCAACCCAGGTTGACCCTAAACCGGACACCCGGGTCACCTGAGCCGGCCCGCGACATGGCCTCAAGCGCGTCTCCCCTTACGCCAGAGGTTGCCGACTAGCAGAGAGGGTGTAAGGTAAGTCAGGGGGGAGACTATACCCTCTTATCAAAGTGGAGAAAAGGGACCAAAACTATAGCAACGGAAGTAGTGTAAATAATAATAAGAAAGCAGCGGAATTTTTTTTTTCATTTATAAGGTTTGAATAAAATGGGTGAACGACCGTTTATATAAGAGATGCATGCATGACATGCTAATGATACAATGGAAGCATTAAATCACGCGACATACTTACACATCAATGCAGAAGTAAATGAACAAAAGTCTCAAGCCCCGAGGGAGATCTCCATGAGCATCCCGAGCACCAACTCGGTCCTTTGCTCCTAAATCCAAGTACACGAAACATCAACAACAAGGTCCTGCAACCAAATGGAATCTACTCGGGTACCACAGTGCAATGGCGGCTCGAGTAGGGTGTGAGATATATATCTCAGTAGGCCGGAACAACCAGGGTTTAGCCCACTCTAGACCATGAAATATAATTAAACAATGTGATGGTATTTTAGAACAATAACGACACGATGAAAACAATAATCGCCCGTCCAGGTTCCAAAAAGGACACATGACGGCAATACCTGCTTCAGCCCATAGTCGGGATAAGAACCTGTTTAAAACAACACAAGTAAATTTGGTTCAAGCATAAAAACAGTTTTTATCATTTTCCTCACTTACTCTATTTATTCACTTATCATTTCAACTCAGAATGGAAATCCACTCATTCTTACCTTTCATTATTTGATCACAATTCACTCGGGTTTTACCCACATCTCTCATTCTTTTCATAAATCATTATTATCATTTGTTCGGTGTATATTGCCATGTCTAACACCCCGTATCACATTTGGTGTAGATCGCCATGTCTAACACCTAGATAATCGTTCGGTGTAGATCGCCATGTCTAACACCCCGTATCACATTTGGAGTAGATCGCCATGTCTATCACCTAGATAATCGTTTGGTGTAGATCGCCATGTCTAACACCCCGTATAAAGTATGGTGTAGATCGCCATGTCTAACACCTAGATAATCATTCGGTGTAGATCGCCATGTCTAACACCCCGTATCACATTTATTTATTACTATTTATCAGTTAATTAATCAGTCGACACAATTCTCATTTCATGATTAATTCTTCACATATAGTTATCCAAATGAGATCACATGTTTTTATAATTAATTCTCATAATTAATTATCCTTGTTGAACATTCTTGGAACTTGCATGAGCAATAGAAGGTAAACAAAAGCATATGGCATCAACATGCCTCTATGTTAGGTGATTAATGCCATTAAATGGTACAAGCTAACAAAATTGCTCAAGCAAGACATTCAATTCAAACTATTACATTAAATTTATATCTTAAAGAACAAGGGAAAAGGTGCATTTAGGAGGGGCACACACAAAGGGGTGGCCAAGAGGGAAGGCGAGTACCTAGGGTGGACATTACCATAAACGAAGGCCACAATGGGCATGACCGAACCACCCAAGCATTTCAATAATAAATAAAGTGGCATTGCCGGAAGGTTGCGACAATCGACACATGACGTGGCATGACATAAGCGCTGAAGTAAAGGGAAGAGGGTAAACACCCTACCCTAAAAGTTCTAATTACATGTTTACCCATGAACTTAAGAGTTGTCCTGGATCATTTATTATTTCTCATGAAGCAACGTCATTTGAGGTAACCAGTAAGGTACAAGTACAAGCATGTCATTTATCAAGTATAATTTCAAGCATAAAGAGTTATATGGATTTTAAGCAAGCAATCACAAAAAAGGAAATCTACTACTACATGTTTATTTTGAAGGCAGCTCACCTCCATTGGAGGAGTTTTATTAGAAAATATGTCATTACTTTATCAAACAATTCATTTAGTGATATTTAGAATTTACTTTAAAACTCATTCAACACTTAGCAAAGTTAAGAAGCCACACAATAAAGAAGGCATTCATGAAATTCTATTGCTACATTTTTAGATTGAAGGCAGCGCACCTCGAAAGAGGGATTTTATTATTAAATCATTAGTTTAGTGACCAAACAACCTCTTTTATATTATTACTGCAAATCACACGATTTGCACAGAAGCATTTAATCAGAACTAAACATGCATAATTAAAATGCTAAGTGCAATATTAAACTCACTATTACTTTACAAAAATTTAAAGGGCAAGGAGAGGGACCCTACCTCAAGGTGGATCCATCCGTCCACTCGGGCTCTTGGCGCTTTCTAACTAAAGCTGTCGCAGCTGCTCCCCCATGAGGAATATGTGATTTCACATACGTATAAGGAAACCTAGCCTCTATGCACACGCTCTGCAAGGCCATGAGCATGCGCAAGTGGATCCTTACACATATGCTTATACACATAAGCCTGTCTCCGCTCACCTGCACATGCACTTTTTATATATGTAATGGGGACAACTAGCCTCGTACATGTATATTCGCTGCCATGGACAAATATACGCACGTCGGGGGAACCCACGTACCTATAAATACGTACCTATGCCTGCACAGGTGAGTCCCCTAAGCTTCGGCAACCTAAAACCATTCCAAAACTCGAACGCACTAAACCAAACCAACCAGGAACCTCTAAAACAACATCATAAATTAATGTAGAGGCTGCGAAGACGAAAAACCGGTAGAATGATTACCTCGGAAACAAACCAGTGGACCAAAATCACTGCTAACCGCCTCGCCTTCAGCGGTGGACACCAAACGCACACCCACGAGGTCCCGATAGACCTTCCGCATAACCCTAGAGCAGGCGAAACAAGAAAAAGTAACAAAATCAAAAACTAACCCCAACCTAGGGTTCGGCCGAACCTCACCGGACACCGATTTGGTTGAAAAGAAGCCGGAAACCGGGAGGAGAAGGGACAGAAGGACTCACCAGGATGATTCGGAGAGTGAAATCGCCAAAAACAGGGAGAAATTGGGGAAGGACGCAACACCGTGGAGGGGGGGGGGGGGGGGTCGCGCGCGGCTCACGGGAGAGAAGGGAGGGGGGTGCGTCGCGTGGGTGTTCTGCCGAGTGAGGATGAGGGAGTTAGTTTAGGTTTTATTTATTTAGTTATTTTCTTTTATTTTAATTTTAAAGAAAAACTAAAACACACCCAACCCGCACAGTTTTACCCGCACCGTCTGAAAACCCATGTGCAGCCCACGCGCCTGCTACCGGATACCCGGGGTACCCCGCACGCCTGACCCACACGGTTAAAACTACCGCGCGCGGTCCGATATCACCACTTAAAATGACTCCAGAACTCGGGACCTCGTTCCAAATCTCAGTTTTAAAACCGACCCGCTGATAAAAGAAAAAGTTCAAAAACCTTCGAATTTTATCCGCTAAAAAAACGGTTCGTTACAAACTACCCACCAAAAAAACTTCTCGTCCCCGAGAATCCTTCAGAAAACAATGAAAACATCACCCGACTCACAAGGGTCGTGAAGTTTCATTCAACCGGTCGTATTGTGTTTCCAACGCCCAAATCACCTTTAAGAATTTTCTAAGATGACTACACTTAAGCCTTTACAACTCGAGCCAATGCTCAAGTTACAACTGAAACATCAAATTAGAGCTTACATATGGGGACATTATAGGGACCTCAACCCAAGAAAATGATCTAATCACGATCGACCAACTAAAATTGGTCACGCCAGATTTCCTCGAAAGTCATCACCGACCCGAAAAACACACTCGCCCTTAAACCGACAACATGCTTTTAAAACTGTTCCATTATCAACCATGCGCGCACCGAAGTCCTTACACGACCATCGGTGATATTCTCAAGCCAAGCCATCACAATACTATTATAAAACTATCATGCCTCAGCACGAAGCATAACTCCAAGAAACCGTGCATCCCACTCACAACCAGAGAGAGATTACGAAACAAACCAACAACTTTTTACTTTAGCGCGGCGTATAACCGACACTATCTTAGTGTATCCAAGACGACGTCAAGATGGGGGACATGCTCGTCTCATCTAGCAGAGTACACTAAGATTAAACCAAGGTCGCTGAGAAGATCAATCGGACCAATCTCTGATGCATATACCACCCGAAGCATTCGAATTCGTCCAAGCTTAACCACTAAAACTCTTCCCGCACTAATGGAGTTTCTAAAGTGTTGTGCATACCGCCAACCTTATCAAAGACGTGCTGCCAAGCAAGCACCGACATGAAAACAGGAACTCATGTGACACTACCCACCTTAAGAGTTTCCATGTCGTCGCAAGAACTAGCCACTCACCGGCGCGCTATTTTTGAAACACCTTAACGCACGGGTGAAGTCCCTCGAACTATGATCACCACATCATAAGCTCACACCGAAAACAAGGCAACTCAATCTCTAAGGGTACTACCTCGCACGGGCTAGTCCCTTACGAAGCACACGCGTCGACCCTAACTCTTGGTCACACAAAACAAAGATTACTAGGCTCAAAAACCCCTTTCCATTTTATCCATTTCATTAATTCATTTCAACCTTTAATCATTTGAAAGAATATTTTAACAGACCCACAAGTATTATTTCACAACAAAGTACTTGGTTTTCAAACAACGCCCCACAGGAAAAACAGGCAAGTTGTAACAAACTTCCTCTTCAACATTTAACATTAAACTTTAGCAGCCATCTTTTAAAAAGTTTGGAAACACAATTTACCCTTTTCCCAATTATAAGGCCCCCATACACCATATAATGGAAAATTGGCTCCATCGTAATCGCAACCAACAATTTCAGCCAAAGCAACCAAGCGCTTTCCAGCAAGCTAACAAGCCACCACAAACAGATAACACAAAGCAACAAGCTAAAATCACTAAAACATGCAATAACACAGAGAATGACACACAAGAAAGATAGAAAACATGAATATTTATCACCCAAACATGTTAACTATCACCGAAACATCCTTTCTAAAGAGGCGTGCAAAATAAATTCAGACATGACATATCTTCAAGGCACACAATCAAAATCATCAGGCATGCTACTAATGCAACTACATGGCATGGCACATATGCATGACATGTGAATCTATAAGTGCCTAATATGATGCATGAAATGCAATTTCCTGGCCATATCAGGCCAAGGAAAATTTTCAAAACCTCTTCATAAACAAATAAGCAGTGGAAAGTACAACATTCACCCAAGGTGAAATCACATCAACTGTAACAGCAAACAACATGAACATCAATTCCCAGTCCTGGCCACTTGGTCATTTACCGTACGTGGGGTGATCAGTCCCAGACACGACTATTACCCAAGCGCCGACACATTCCTAATCTCCTGTCTACCAATCCCAAAACAGTAATATAATGAAAAGAAAGAAACCTTCCTCTGATACCATTTTGTCACGAACCAACCTAGGTCGACCGTAAACCAGACACCCGGGTCACCTGAGTCGGCCCGCGACATGGCCTCAAGCGCGTCTCCCCTTACGCCAGAGGTTGCCGACTAGCGGCGAGGGTGTAAGGTAAGTCAGGGGGGAGACTATACCCTATTATCAAAGTGGAGCAAAGGGACCAAAAATATAGCAACATAAGTAGTGTAAATAATAATAAGAAAGCAGCGGAAAACATTTTTTTTCCATTTATAAGGTTTGAATAAAATTGGCGAATGGCATTTTATTTAAGAGATGCATGCATGACATGCTAATGATACAATGGAAGCATTAAATCACGCGACATACTTACACATCAATGCAGAAGAAAATGAAAAAAGTCTCAAGCCTCGAGGGAGATCTCCATGAGCATCCCGAGCCCCAACTCGGTCCTTTGCTCCTAACTCCAAGTACAAGAAACAATAACAACAAGGTCCTGCAACGAAATGGAATATACTCGGGTACCACAATGCAATGGTGGCCTGAGTAGGGTATGAGATATATATCTCAGTAGGCCGTAACCACTGGGGTCTAGCCCACTCTAGACCATGAAATATAATTAAACAAAGTGCGGGTATTTTCGAAAAATAACGACACAATGCAAACAATAAACAAACGTCCAGGTTTCAAAAAGGACACCTGACGGCAATACCTGCTTCGGCCCATAGCCGGGATAGGAACCTGTTTAAAACAACACAAGTAAATTTGGTTCAAGCATAAAAACACTTTTTATCATTTTTCTAACTTACTCTATTTATTCACTTATCATTTCAACTCAGACTGGAAATCCACTCATTCTTACCTTTCTTTTTTTGATCACAATTCACTCGGGTTTTACCCACATCTCTCATTCTTTTCATAAATCATTATTATCATTCGTTCGGTGTAGATCGCCATGTCTAACACCCCGTATCACATTTGGTGTAGATCGCCATGTCTAACTCCTAGATAATTGTTCGGTGTAGATCACTATGTCTAACACCCCATATCACATTTGGTGTAGATCGCCATGTCTAACACATAGATAATAGTTCAGTGCAGATCTCCATGTCTAACACCCTGTATCACATTTGGTGTAGATCGCCATGTCTAACACCTAGATAATCATTCGGTGTAGATCACCATGTCTAACACCCCGTATCACATTTATTTATTACTATTTATAAGTTAATAAATCAGTCGACACAATTCTCATTTCATGATTAATTCTTCACATTTAGTTACCCAAAGTAGATCTCAACTTTTTATAATCAATTCTCATAATTAATTATCCTTGTTCAACATTCTGGAACTTGCACGAGCAATAGAAGGTAAACAAAATCATATGGCATCAACATGCCTCTATGTTAGGTGATTAATGACATTAAATGGTACAATCTAACAAACATGCTCAAGCAAGACATTCAATTCAAACTATTACATTAAATTTATAACTTAAAGAACAAGGAAAAAGGGGCATTTAGGCGGGGCACACCCAAAGGGGTGGCCAAGAGGCAAGGCGAGTACCTAGGGTGGACTTTACCATAAACGAAGGCCACAATGGGCATGACCGAACCAACCAAGCATTTCAATAATAAATAAAGCGGCATTTCCGGTAGGTTGTGACAAGCGACACAAGTCGTGGCATGACATAAGCGCCAAAGTAAAGGGAAGAGGGTAAACACCCTACCCTAAAAGTTCTAATTACATGTTAAGACATGAACTTAATAGGTGTCATGGATCATTTATTATTTCTCAAGAAGAAACGTCATTTGAGGTAACCAGTAAGGTACAAGTACAAGCATGTCATTTATCAAGTATAATGTCAAGAATAAAGAGTCATAAGGCTTTTAAGCAAGAAATCACAAAAAAGGAAATCTACTACTACATGTTTATTTTGAAGGCAGCTCACCTCCATTGGAGGAGTTTTATTAGAAAACATGTCATTACTTTATCAAACAATTCATTTAGTGATATTTAGCATTTACTTTAAAACTCATTCAACACTTAGCAATGTTATGAAGCCACACAATAAGGAAGGCAATCATGAAATTCTATTGCTACATTTTTAGATTGAAGGCAGCGCACCTCGAAAGAGGGGTTTTATTATTAAATCGTTAGTTTAGTGACCAAACAACCTCTTTTATATTATTCCTGCAATTCACACGATTTGCATAGAAGCATTTAATCGGAACTAAATTGCATAATTAAAACGATAAGTGCAATATTAAACTCACTATTAGTTTACTTAAATTTAATGGGCAAGGAGAGGGACCCTACCTCAAGGTGGATCCATCCGTCCACTCCGGCTCTTGGAACATTCTAAATAAAGCTGCAACAGCTGCTCCCGCTATAGGCATATGTGATCTCAGATACGTATAAGGACACCTAGCCTCTATGCACATGCTCCACATGGCCATGAGCGTGTGCAAGAGGATCCTTACATATATGCTTATACACATAAGCATGTCTCCGCTCACCTGCACAGGCACTTTTTATATATGTAATCGGGACAACTAGCCCCGTAAGTGTATATTCACTGCCATGGACAAATATACACACGTCGGGGGAACCCACATACATATAAATATGTACCTATGCCTGTGCAGGTGAGTCGGCTAAGCTCCGGAAACCTGAAACCTTTCCAAAACTCGAACGCACTAAACCAAACCAACCAGGAACCTCTAAAACAACCTGATAAATTAATTTAGAGGCTGCGAAGACCAAAAACCTTTAGAAACCTTACCGCAAAAACCAACCGGCAGACCGAAATCACCACAAACCGCCTCACCTTTGGTGGCGGACACCAAACGCGCACCCACGAGGTCTCGAGAGACCTTCCGCATAACCCTAGAGCAGGAGAAACAAGAAAAAAGAACAAAATCAAAAAATAACCCCAACCTAGGGTTCGGTCGAACCCACTGGGTGCCGATTAGGTTGAAAATAAGCCGAAAACAGGGAGGAAAAGGGAGATAAGGACTCACCCTGATGATTCGGAGAGTGAAATCGCCAAAAACCGGGAGAAATAGGGGAAGGAGGCAGTGCCATGGAGGGGGGGGGGGGGGGGGGTGGTCGCGCGCGGCTTGCGGGAGAGAAGGGAGGGGGGTGCGTCGCGTGGGTGTTCTACCGAGTGAGGGTGAGGGAGTTAGTTTAGGTTTTTTTATTTATTTTTTTTTTATTTTAAACAAAAACTAAAACACACCCAACCCACACGGTTTTACACACACCGTCTGAAAAACCATGTGCAGCCCGCGCGCCTGCTACCGCATACCCGGGGTGCCCCTCACGCCTGACCCGCAAGGTTAAACCTACCACGCACGGTCCGATATCATCGCATAAAATGGCTCCAGAACTCGGGACCTCGTTCCAAAGCTCAGTTTTAAAACCGACCCGCTGCTAAAAGAAAAATTTCAAAAACCTTCGAATTCTATCCGCTAAAGAAAACAGTTCGTTACATTAAGTATGTGTGGAAGTCGACAGTATGGTTATTCCATTTAAGTATGCTTATGTCCCAAGATACCTTTATATGTTATGTGATCTTTATATGGGTTTTATGGTAATCTTTTGGTTACAGAAGGTTGAGTAATGAACTTTTATTCAGTGAAGAGTTTTTACTACTTTATAAAGGTAAAAAGTATTACTTTGATAAAGTATACATGGTTTACTTGTTGTTTTGAAAAACTAACAGTTTTAATTCTTTGTGTATCCCTTACTGAGCTTTTTATTATCATCCCATGTTTTTGAAAAGTTTTTCACAGGACATAACGTGGAATAGGGTCAAGGATGGGATCAAGGGAAAGTCATGCTACCTAAAACATGGAACTAGACATGTTTCTTTTTAAGAGTTTTTATTTTATGGAAACTTAGTAGAAGTTTCTACTTTGTAATCTTTTGAGATGTAATAGTTATGTCCTAATTCTCTAAAACTCTAAACCTGAAAAGATCCTAAATGTGAATTATTCATTTAATTCAATATTAAGTAAGGTTTAAGGCCGGGGCCTTATATTCTACCACGAACCGTTTTTGGTTTCACAAACCGCTCTGGAGTGCCGATCCCACCGGTCCGTGTACCATTCCCGGAACATGGTATGTAGACCATGAATTATGGTATACGGTTATCATCCTATTATAATATTCTTCATCTTTATTCTTATCATTCACTATTATTAAGAAATCCTTCCTTTTCCAACATCAATCTCCCGATTTTGAGTACTAAAAAATTAGCAAACACTATGAAACTACACCACCTTAAAAACATGTCCTAGGAAAACACCAACCGTTCTAATGCCCGATTGCTTGGCTTTTTCAACAAACACATTCACACCCAAAACCTACTAATGGGAAACCTTGATGGATTTGTTCGCAACAAAATTATTTCATATGTTCATGGTTACCATATTTTTATGCTCGTTATAATCTTATATTACATTTTTAAGATTAATTTCATTTCCATTAAATGCAATTTTTTCATGAAAAAGACTTATTTTTATATATTTTTTCACCATTATGTCATGACCACATATTTTATGAATATTGAGCTGTATTTTGAGCCATGTAATAATTTTTATGATATATTAATGATATTTTTATAATATTATGTCAATATAGTTTGTTTTAAGACTATCATTTAGGGTCTCATTTTATTTTAATGATATATTTATCATATTATAGATTTTTTCCTTCATGCTTATTATACGATACATTATGAGATATTTTCCCCTTACTGAGAATTTTATCTCACACCATTCATATTTTTAAAAAATTTAGGTTATAAATATGTATATATTTGGTGATATATCTAGAAAAGAGAATGGAGGAGCATGATTATGGATAAATGTTCACTGTAAGAACCTGGCCCTAGTTTCCTAGAGTTGGTGCCTTATTTTATTACAATGGAATGTAAATGAGGAATATGCATCCTAAAGTAAAAAGTAGATTAGTATAATTTGGAAACAAGATACATAAATATGTTCAACATTACATCTTGAAAGGAAACTAACACTAATTTATTCCATTAGAGATATCAATGCCTCCTAGACTATGCATGCAATTCATTTAAAATTTTATTCTTCATATCCTGAGAAATGAAACATAAGAAAGGGGTGAGCTCAAATGATCATTAAGAATAAGAAATAAATTGGAAGATAACATAAAATTTTTACAAGGTGAATAATGGAAAACACATGCCTTTAAAAAAAATTGAACAGAATATGGAAGGCATATTATTTGAGTAAATAATGCCATAATAAAACATAATCAAGGGTATTCTACTAGTCGAATAACCACATGAAATTTTAATTAATGGCTTCATAATGACGGAAGTTCATTTACCAGACATTATGAAACATTTTTTCAAGGCCTCGACTAAGATGTTTAAAAATGATTTGGGCCTCGGCCAAATCCATATATCCCATTGGGAAAGGCCTCAACAAATTCCACCTATATTTGTCTCATCAAACCTACTGATTCATCAATGGGCTATAGAGGGCCCCACCAATCAAATAATAAGTCCAATTATTTCCACATATAAGTGTGGATAAACATAAACAACATATACATTCATATTGAAACTATCATATGAAATGTAACTAACTTTCTGCAATCATAAAACAGTAACAATTATGAGTAATATGGTGAATTGTTTTTGGATAGATCATCCATAGTAGAATTAGTCATAAATCATTCAATAAAATATTTTAGAAGTCTTCATAAATTATTAAACCCAATGATACATAAGAATAAACAATAGTATTAAATGAGAAGAAAATACTCTTATAAAATCATTAAGAAACTCTTGATATAAGTACTCTTTTATTTTGAAAAGAAGAGTTATTTTAGAAAAAATCTTTGTATAAAACTAGAATTGATGTAGGATAGTATTTATATAAAAAAATTATAGATTTCTATAAGATAATGGTTTCCAAAAATATATTATTGAGTGCCCTTGAAAATAGGTAAGAATTTGACAAATTCCCTTCGACCAGGCTTGTATTTTAGAAATAAATTTTGAATTTTCCTTTTTATAAAATCTATCACTATCCATAAAATAAAGAATGATTCTGTTTGGTGTACATATAAATAATTCTCACACATATTTCCTAACTAGTACATAATAATACATAATAATTTCATTGAGGTAATTAGACAATGAAATTAACCCGAATGAAAATGGATGTTCGGGTGGAAAAACCCTTACCTTATGTATGAATGTTTTCCTCTCTTGAACTTAAGGTCTTGGAATATGAAATTATACTTAGTAATAACTTATTTAAAAACCTAATAGACATTTATTTGTTTTATTATAATTCTTTTTAGTTATCTTATATTCTTATGGATAAGTTATTATATTGAATTATGTCATTTTAGAGTGTTTGTTTTTTTATTTTCATAATTGGTTCACTTGTTTTTAAGTAATGGAGTTCACGTTAAATGGTTGTAAATCTCTAGAAGTTAAATTATATATTATTTATGAACACCCAGAATTGTTTCTAGTCGTTTATATCATTTGGTTACACAGAACAAGGAAGAATCATTAGATGACAACCACTTCAATTATTTGGCAGTAATTGGATTATTATAAACTAGATTTGTCATATAAATTAATAATATGTACATATAATAGTTTGTGAATATTAATTTGGTTATAATAAATATATTATAGTTTGTTTCAACCATCTAAATTGTTTCAGGACCAGTAATTAAGGATAAATTTAAGAACAAAACTTTTTTGTCCATGAAGGTTATAAATTGGAACCTCATGGACGTTGATTTCGTTCATAAAAATAAAAAAGAGGGAGTAAGAATATTGATGATGGTTATTCCATTAAAATGATATGCTTAAATTATATTGATGATATTGGGGTTATCATGGTCATTTGGAACAAGGATGTGAGAAGAGGAAAAGAAAATAGATGAACTTGAAAATAAAAGAAAAGTTGAGAGATCTATTATGAAAATTTAGCAGGCTAACGACGTCGCTTAAAATTTCATAAAATAAATTGATGATTGAAAATTGGTATCTCATCATATGGAAATAAAAAGTAAATTAATTAGAATACATAATATCAAAACCCAAAATATGAGAATGGAAATTCAGAGAGATAACATAAAAGAAATGTTGGATAAAAGAGAAGGGTGAAAGGTACCCTTACCTTGTAGAGTAACTCCTTGAACTTGATGGTTGGGACCATGGGGGATTATGTACACCTTGGGAGAAATCCTAGGGAGTTAATCCCACCAGAGATTATAGGATTATGGGTTTGGAATGAATGAAAACAAATGTATGAGTGGGTATTTATAGTAAAAGAGAGAGAATTGTTTATTAATTTAAAAAGACACCTCATTATTGGTTTTTGTAATACCATGGGTTTTCCCATGGTATTAGCCACTTGGGAAACATAATATTGTATTTTACTGTACACAATTCTAACATCAATTTATTTTAATTATTATATCATTATGATGTCATTAAACATACCTAAAACTCAAAATTGTATTTTTACTATACATAGAAAATTCATGTATTTTAGAAAAATCACAAAAAAATCCCCCATAACATTTTTTATGTGTAGAAATAAAAAATCAACTCCATTTTGAAAAAAAATTCTATATATTATTCATTTAATTTTAAATAAAATCATAATTAATTTTAAAAATAATATTTTTAATGGTATAATTAAATTTATATCAGATTGAAAAATTAATTAAGATATCATTATCTTATTACCTTAGGAAAATAAAATAATATAATTATTTACTACTCATAAGGGTCATAGTACTATTCATATTCCTATTCATTTGGGTATGTTACTATTAACCAAAAAACAAGTTTGTTTTATCAGACTCCAAATGACTTACTGATCGCAACTCTAGATGACTTTTTTTCAAAATTCCAAATCATAAAAGCGGAATAGGTGTGTTTAACGTATAGATTTTAAAATTCATTTATTTTCAAAACCTTGGGGCATTACATTCTCCCCTTCTTACAAAAGTTGTGTCCTCAATATTAAAAAAAATGTTACCTAAAAAGATTCACATATGTCTTCAAATAAGCTCCTTTGGCTCCCATGTTGCCTCCTCAACCTTATGGTTCCTCTAAAGAACATTTAGCAGTCAAGTCATCCGATTTCTCAATACCTGTTCTTTGGTATCAAGAATCCTGATAGGCTCTTCACAATAAGAAATATTGGTCTAGGGTTCTACTACTTCATAGTTGTGAACATATGTTTGGTATGGCATGTATTTCCTTAACATTGACACATGGAACACATTGTAAACTTTTGAGATACATGGTGGAATTTCCAAATGGTAAGCTATGGATCCAATTCGATTCATAATTTCAAAAGATCTGATGTACCTACGATTTAATTTTCCCTTTTTACTGATTCGTATAATACCCTTCAGCAGGGATACCATTAAAGAAAACATGATCTCCTTTTTTGAAACTCCAAATCCTTCTATTGGTTATCAGTATAACTCTATTTCCTACTTTAAGCTTTTTTGATATGGGATTAAATAATCTTCACCTTTTCTATTGTTTCCTCAAAATGTTCTGGGCCTAAGAGATTTCTTTCACCCACATCATCCCAACAAGTTGGTGTATGGAATCTCATTCCATATAACTCTTCATATAGAGCCATCTGAATACTTGAATTGAAGTTATTGTTATTGGAAAATTATAAGAGAGATAAATACTAATCACACATACTATGAATGTCAAGTGAACAAGAACTCAACATATAGTCCAATTTCTGAATAGTCCATTATGATTTTCCATTAGTTTGTGGGTGGTAGGCAGTGCTCAAATGAAGAATAGTATCTAAGGCCATATGATGAATTTTCTAGAATTATGATGTAAAATGGGGATCACAATAATAAACAACTGATAATGGAACACCATGAAGTCTTAAAAATTCATTAATATAAATTCTTGTTAAATGTTCTATTAGTAAATCTTCTCTTGTAGCTAGAAAATGTGTCAATTTTGTAAGATGATCAATAATGACCCATATCACATAATTTTTTCTTAGAGTATTTGGTAGTCCCATGAAAAATTTTATTTTAATATCATCCCATTTCCATATAAGAATAAGAAGGGGTTACATGACTCCTATTGGACGTTGTCTTCCAGCCTTCACCTATTGAGACACCTAACATCTTGACACATAATACTCAATATCCCGCTTCACTTTTTCCCACAAAAATGTTCCTTTAGATCTCTATACATCTTTGCGCTACAATGGTGTATAAAACAATTAGAGCTATGAGCATCATCTAATAGTTCCCTCTTTAGCTCAGGAATAGAGGGAACATAAAGGATCTTTCTGAATTTCAAAATTACACCTTCATATACGAATTCAATCAACCTAACATTATTTACCTAGTTAATTTTCTATTTAAACTCCTCATAATCATCCTGATAACTTCATATCCTTTCTAGTAAATAAGGTTTGGAAACCGTTTGGAAAAGTAGTGATTTGAAACCTTCCTTGATAATTCCCATATCCTTATTTACTATATCCATGAACAAAAGATCCATTTTAACTCTCATCTTCTTCAGAATTCCTTGGTCCTATATACTCAGAGTGGCTTACTCCTTATATTCCTTCCCTGAGTGGTAGTGTATTGTGAAATAAAAATATTTGAGTAGCTCAATCCATATCTTTTGTCTCATGTTGAGTTCTTTTTGTGAGAATATATATTTCAAAATCTTATGATCTATATATATCTCTCATTATTCTCCATGGAGTTAATGTCCCCAAATATTCGGAGCAATTATTACTACTACTAACTCAATATGACGAGTTCGATAGTTTTGGTGTTGAATTTTTAGCTGCATAGATGCATAGACAATCACTCTATCATTCTACATAAGGAAACAACCAAGTCCTTTCTTTGATGCATCACTAATTATCACAAATCCATAATTTCCTAATGTTAGTGTCAAGACTAGGGAATTCACTAATAATATGTTAAATTATATAAAACATTCTTCACATTCCTTTGTTCATACGAACATAACCCCTTTTCTTGTAAGCTTGGTCATTGGGATGGCTCAATGGTTGAGGTTCTTAAAGAAACACTGATAATAACATGCTAAACCAATAAAACTACGTACCTCATTTCTGTTCATTGGAATAGATCATTTTTACACAACCTTTTTCTTCATTGTATCTATATATTTTCCATCCATAAAGACCATTTGGCTGAGAAACGAAACTTATTGGAGCAAAAAATCACAATTTCTAAACATCCCATATAATTCATTTCTTCTAAGAGTCTTTAAAATAGTGTGCATGTGATTTCCATTATCTTTGTAGCTTTTAGCGTATACCATGATATCATAAATAAACACCACCACAAAGTTATCAAGATATTATTTGAAAACTCTATTCAGTAGATCCATGAAAATAGATGGTGCATTAGTTAGTACAGAAGGTATTACTGTAAACTCATACTACATGTACTGATTTTTGAATGTTGTTTTTGGAATGTCTTCCTTCCCCACAAGAAACTGTTGATATCCAGATCGAAGATAAATCTTTGTAAAATATTGGACTCCATGAATTTGATCAAATAAATCATCAATGAGAGGAAGGGGATAAATATTCTTTATTTTTATAGCATTAATATCCATGTGGTCAATGCACAACCTCATAGACCCATCTTTCTTCTTAACGAAAATAACAGGGGCTCCCCATAGAGAAATGCTAAGGAGAATAAATCCATTATCACTCAATTTTTCTTGTTGTTTCTTTAGTTCCACTAACTCCACAGTTTCCATCATATAACGGGTGTTTGATATATTCCTTGAACTAGGAATTAAGTCAATGGAAAAATCAATTTCCTGCTCTGGAGAATGTCCAAGTAAATCCTCTAGAAAGACATTGATATATTATTTCACAAAAGGTACATCATCTATTTGAACATTTTTCCCCACCCATAGTTATTTCATTTTCTTACATCTAAATAATTTAATTCAGTACAACTACTAGGGGTGGATCTATATGAGAATCACATGGAGAGGCTTCTTCTCTAAAGACAAGGAATTCTACACCATTCTCAAAAATTGAATCTTCCTTATTCTTACCATATAACTTTGTGTCATAATTTGATATCAAATTCATACATAGAATTATATGAATGTAAATCATTGGTATGATGATAAGGTTAGAAACTAAATCACGTTTATGTGGCATGAGAGGGACTGATCGTCATGCCTTTGTGGCAATGAAACCTCCACTCGGATTTTTGACTAATATCTCCTTTATTAAATCAAGTTGGACATGTCTAATTTTCTTGAAAAAATGGGAATATATAATTGAATTCAACGATACAGAATCAAATAAAGCATTGGCTAAATTTTATTAAATGATTAATGTAATAGCCACAACATCATTAGGGACTTCAATATCAGCGGTTGTGATCGCATAAGATTGTCCCTGCTCGCTTGGCCTTTTCTACTGCATGTTTCCTTGACACATTGTACAATCATTAGAATTGTGTCCCATCTCCCAAAAATTATAGCATTGAACATTAATGGATTATTTCATCCCTTATAATCTCCAGCAATATGGCATTTGTATCAACATTTTTAGCATACTCTTTTTCCCTTCAAGAGGGCACCAGAGTGTTTCTTTCCACAGTTTTCACAATGTGGAAATAAAACTCTTCCCTTTTCCTTATTTCATTTTTTCCCTTCCTAGATTTTTCCATATCCCTATTATTCCCTTGCAATCCCTTAAATTCATAAGAATTAGAGAATTTTTTTTCCTGTCTAGAGAGAAAATGATACTATATCTTCATATAATGAGAAACATTAGGAGACCAGACCCTGCCAGAGGAATGGCTTTAGGCCATTAATGAATCGATAAAATTTTCTCCTTGGATTTTGTATGTAGTCTATAGAATGTCTAACTAACATTGTGATGTTATCTTCATACCTTGAAATATTCTCATCTTCCTTCTTCCACAAATTTAGAAATTGTCTTTCCAAATTCTCTCGTTGTTCATGAGGAAACTATTTCTCTAGGAATATTTCTTTGATGTCCCTATATTCCATATATTCTATCTCTTCATCTTCATTTGTGTTTTTGATTAACGACCACCGCTGATCTGCATATCCTGATTGCCGATAAACTACCATGACAGCCCTCTATCTTTCATCACACCCTAAAGAATGAAATATCTTCTCTATGAAACTTATCTACTGCGCGACTTCAAATGGGTTTGTAGTCCCATTGAACTATGGAGGTTGTTGTCGCATTAAGTGATATATCATAGCTCCTCCATAAGGTGGATTCAGATTCTCCATATGGGTAAGGTTATTATTCATAACCCGAGTAATTTGTTTTAGTATAGTTATAAGTTTCTCAGAACCAACCAGAACACCATATCCAACATCATTATCTTGAATCAGTGGAAAATCCCTACAAGGGGCATGCATGTTCTTATGGTTTCCATTCCTTCAACTAGGCTCCATTTCAAAACAATGGAAAACACTAGATTAGGGTATGAATAATAATGTATAATCTTAACTTGACAAAATACTTAGCAAAAATTGGGAACCTATGCAGGACTAATCCCATAATCACAAAAATGGTTTCTTTGAGGAAAAATTTACATTTAAATCCCTTAAAATTGCTTATAAATAAAATGTGAATAATCTTTAGCAAATCCCATGGGAGTGTCAATACCAAGAGTGAAGCAAATCCCATTGTTGTGTACCACGATACCTTGGGTCAAGCCCGAAACTCCTTATTAGAGCTTTCACTCCTATGTACATTTGTCCCAGAGCCACCTCTGCCTATTTGTATCCAGAAAAGGATGCATTTTCTAGAAATATTTACATAATCTATTCCATACCAAAATACCAGGACGTTATTGTATGTTTTTACTCAAATACTACCTTAGGGATTTGTTCCCTAACATACATTTTCTATCCTAGTTTCTAGGTTTTCTACTAAAATTTATTTGATACCAACTGCAAGGTCCCAACCCAAGTTTCCCATAGTCGGTGGATTATTTTTTTCATTGGAATATAAACAAGGCATATGCATCCCAAAATAACATGCAGTTTAGTAACTTTTGGAAACAATATATATTAATATGTTCAACATTACATCTTGAAAGGAAAATAACAGTAATTTGTTCCATTAGAAATATCAATTCTTCCAAGATTATTCTTGAATGTGTTTCATAATTAACATATTCATATCCTAAAAAATGAAACATAAGAAATTGGTGAGCTCAAATGATTAGTATGTATAAAAAATACAGCAAAAGATAACATAAAAATTAGACATGGTGAATAATTTAAAACACAAGACTTTAAAAAAATAAACATTAACATAATATGGTGGGAATATGAGCTGAGTAAATGATTCCATAATAAAACATAATCGTGCGTATGATAATAGTTGAATAACCACATAAACATTTAATTACTAGCTTCATAATGAGGGAATTTTGTATGCTGTACATTCTAAAATATTTTTTCAAGGCCTCAACCAAGACGTATAACAATGATTTAGGCATCTTCCAAATCCATATATAACATTGGGAAAGGCCACGACCAATTCCACATCTATTTATATCATGAGAACTACCGATTCATATAGGGGTTATAGAGGGCCTCACCTATCACATAATAAGTCCAATTAATTCCTCATATGAGTGGTAAAAAACATAAACTACATATACATTCATACTGAAACTATCATATGAAATGTAACTAACTTTCCCCAATCATAAAACACTTACCATTTCAAGTAATATGGTGAGTGGTTTTAGGATATATCATCCAGAATAAAATTATTCATAAACCATTCAATCAATTATTGTATATGACTTCCTCAATTATTAATCCTAGTAATACATAATAATCAACAAGAGTATTGAATCAAATGAAAATACTCTTTTAAAATCAGTAAGAAATTCTTGAGATAAATACTCTTTTATTTTGAAAATAAGTGTTATTTTGGAAAAATATTTGTATAAAATGAGAAGTGAAGTTAGATAGTATTTCTATAAGGAAATGAGTTATTTTATAAAGATACTAGTTTTCAAAAATAGATTATAGAGTGCCCTTGAAAATAGGTAAGAATTTGAGAAACTCCCTTGGACCAAGCTTGAATTTTGGAAACAATTTTGAATGTTTATTATTTTTTAAAATTTTGTCACTATAAATCAAATAAGTAATGTTTGTAGTTGGTGTAAATATATAGACTAATCGAAAATAATTATTTAGTAGTACGTAATAATACATATGAAATTCATTTAGGTAATTAAACAATGAAAGTAACCCGAATTAAAATGGAAGTTCGGGTGGAAAAACCCTTACCTAAAGTCTGAATGTGTTCTTCTCATGAAAATAAGGTCCTGGAATATGAAATTAGAATTATTAATAACTTATTTAAGAACCTAATATACATGTATTTAGTTTATCATAATTATATTTAGTTCATTTGTGTTCTTATTTATAAGTTATTAAATTGAATTTTTCCGTTCTGGAGTGTTTGTTTTCATGATTTTCATAATTGGTTCACTTGTTGTTAAGTAATGGAGTTAATGTAGAATTGTTGTAAATATACAAAATTGATATTATATATTGTTTATTAACATCCAGAATTTTTATGGTCATTTATATCATTTGGTTACATGGAACGAGGATGAATCCTTAGATTACAACCACTTCGATTATTTGGTGGTATTTGGATTAATATGAAGTAGTTTTGTGGAATAAATTAATAATATGTACATATACTAGTTCCTGAATATTAATTAGGTTATAATAAATATATTATTGTTTGGTTCAAACGTATAAATTTTTTCATGGCTAGTAATTAAGGAGAAATTGAAGAATGAAATCTCATCATCCATAAAGGTTATAAATTGGAACCTCATGGACATTGATTTCGTTTATAAAAATAAAAGGGAGGGAGTAAGAATATTGACGATAGTTCTTCCATTAACATGATATACATCCAGTATATATATTATAGGAGGTTTATCATGTTAATTTGGAGCAATTAGGTGAGTAGAGATAATGAAAATAGGTGAACATTAAAATAAACTAAATTTGAGAGATGCCTTATGAAAATTTGGAAGCCTAACAACATCGCTTAAAATTTTATAAAATGAATTTATGAGAGAAATATGGTATATAATCATATGGAAATAAAAAGGAGAGTAATAATAATACATATTATCAATCCCCAGCATATGAGAATGTAAATTCAAAGATATAACATCAAAGAAATGATGGCTAAAAGAAGGGGGTGAAAGGTTCCCTTACCTTATAGAGTAACTGCTAGAACATGAAGGTTGGGACCTTGGGGGTTTAAAAAAACTACAGGATGAATCATAGAGAGGAAAATCCACTATATATTTGAGGATGATGGATTTGTAATGAATGAAAATGAATGGATGAGTGGGTATTTATAGTAAAAGACAGAGAATTTTTATTAATTTTAAAAAGACAAATCATTAGTGGTTTTTGTAAAACCATGTGCTTGACCATGATATTTGCCCATGGTATTCGCCACTTGGGAAACCTAATATTATATTTTACTGTATAAAATTCCACCATCATTTTATTTAAATTATTATATCATTATGGTGTCATTAAACATATTGAAAACTCAAAACTGTATTTTTACTATTCATGAAAAATTATTGTATTTTAGAAAAATCTCAAAAAAACACCAATACCTTTTTTTGATGTGTAGAATTCAAAAATTAAATCAATTTTTCAAAAATATTTTTCCAAATATTATAAATTTAAATTTACGTAAAATTATAGTTAATTCGAAAATTAACAATTTTAAACGTATAATTAGTTTAATATCACATTGATAAATTAATTAATATATCATCATCTTGTTACCTTAAGAAAATAAAATAATTTCATTATCTACTATTAATAAGTGTCATATTACTATTCCTATTACTATTCACAAGGGTATGTTACTATTCACCAAAAATCATGTTTGTTCTATCAGACTCCAAATGACCAACTGATCGAAACTCTAGATGACTGTTTTTCAAAATTAAAAAACATAGAGGGGGAAAAGTTGTGTTTAATGTCTAGATTATAAAATGATTAAATTTTCAAAACATTGGGGTGTTACATTCATAATATATGTAAAATATAATGATATGTAGCTAATATCTGAGAAACTAATCCTTTCATTCCTTAGGTTGTGTGACCTTTTTTTAGATGTATTATATAAATGCTTATATTAATTCACTCTTTGTGTTATTTTTATATTGGTTATCTATAGAAATACTAATTGAGGATAGTTATGGGTTTCCTAGTATAGGGTGTGGCATTTTATGGGTGTTTTTTATACATTCACATTTTTTGGGAGACTTAGTTACAAAGTGGTTGGTTTTTTGAGAGGTTGTGGTTTTTGGTCACCAGAGTTCTAATATGTTATATTATAGTGTCTAATGATGAAAAAGAGGATTCATCTGAATGGTATGGTCCCTCCATTTCAAATTGTGGTGGAATAGGTCACTAATAAGTGATTTTTTGGAATTAGATTTTTTATAAGGGTGGTTCTAATTGTTTCTTTTTTTCATAAAAATAAATAATAAAAGAATTTCAATAATGAAATAGTGTTTTTTTTGGATATCTATGTTACCTTTTGTGCATATTGATGTGTAGATGTATGGTTCCCATCATGGATTAAGGAACCATTGACCAAGGAAAACCATTTTTCCTTACTTGCTTTTCTATCCACATTATTATACTGTCCATATTGAATGGGGGATGCAAATAAACCATAGAAACTATTGAAAAGAATGATATCATACAATTTGTTAGGAATCACTATGAAATATTTGTTTTTTTACAAATATATTGTTTTACTATAAACAAATGATTCCCATGTAAAAGTATTCTTAATATTATTTAAAAGAGGATAGAGTAACATCCCCACAAGTGATACCCTTAGAAATAAAACATTACAAGCTATATGCAAGAGGTTCATGTTTTTTCTTTATCCTATATATTTGGATAAACTTTAGATACGATAATGATTTAGTTATGAAGTCATGTCATGAAGAACATAATGAAAACTTATGATCCTACCATGGTTTTATGTGTGATGAATTTGAGATGATGTCTCTTCAATTAAATTATAAGATCATAGAAGAATATTTATTTAGATAAGGTATAATGGGGATTATCTTACATAGTGTTTCATATTGGGATTAGGTAGATTTTGGACCACTAGAACCCAATGATGTACGTGTGAGGATGGGATGTTTCCTCATGAATTGATTTCAGTAACTTTATTCTCTAATAACCCAATTTTTCCTTTTTGGGGTAAAAATTTATAAATCTGGGGGGTTGACAATGTAACATGATTTTCTCTTAAAATGGGATGTATCTCATTTTTTAGTTCCATGGTTTTGGGTCCAATGAATTGCTAAAACGGTAAATTAAATCTAGAAATTATAGTTGAAATTTTTTCTAATGTTTTTTTGATCACCTAGTATTGTGTTATTCCTCGGGTTAATTCTAGTGAATTTTAATTCATGATGAATTTTTATAGGATTTTAATATTAATAAAATTAATATATAATTATCCCATGGGTACATATAATGATATATCCTTAATAAATGACTTTATTAGAGTTTTAACACCATGGTTATGTATGTAATAAGGTTCATTTAATTTTAAGATGTATTGATTATGCAATAAGGTGTCAATCCAAATTCATAGTTTGTTCAGGCCTTTTATTAATATATTTGTTTTTAAAAAAGACTAAAATATAAAATCCTACTTATAATTTCATAATAGGGGGTACTCTAATTAAACCAATGTAAAACCTATATCTGGGTAGGATAGGAGGGTGGATATGAGATTTTTAATGACAATGGGGGATAAAACATAGATTTCTAGTGGGTTCAGATGGTTACAATGAATGAAACACATGGAACTACATATAACTGGATTATGTACAGATAACATTTAACATCATGAGTTAGATCTTTGTAACATTGTATTTCCATATTATTCATGTTTATTTCCTGATGAAACATTTGTTTTAAATTATTATAACCATTTTGAATATTGCAGTTTTTTAGACTTAATTATCATTACATATCCCCATTTAATTATTACTGACAAATGTTCAAGGAATACAATGTTGGAAAAAATAATTATTGGGGGTCAGATTCATACTAATAATAACCAAAACTAATTTTTTTCTCTCTTTTACACATTATCATCAGAAATTCTTACCAAAAAAACATTAAAATAGTTATAGTAATAATATGAAAAAATTGGATGATGAAACAAACTATGGTTAAATGAGTTGTCCTTGGGGAATTACCAATAAATATGTAGAGGGGAAAATGTGGTTTGATGTTATAAGAGTTCTCAAATTTACCCGAGATAATGCTGATGATGATATTTTAATGGGGCTTAGATCAATGGATCAAGCTTGGTTAGATGGATCAGTAGAAAAATAGTTGATAAATATAGCATCAAGAAGGGATTTGATGTTTATTAGGGGGAAAAAGTTATAAAGGGTGGCAGAAAAAGAATAAATAGAGATATTAGTGAAAAAAATCCTAGATTCCATATATTTTGGAAGATAAATTTATAACTAAATTATGTGTAGTACCTAAAACACACATCACCCATAATTTATCACAACAAATCTAGTGTTTTAGGGATTTATAAATATCTCATGGGGTGTACCTTGTGAAAAAAGTTCTTTTATACATTGAATTACAAGACATAATGTTTACTATAGTATACATATGACTTTGAACTTGACTACACATTCCATATTTCTCGGGGGTAAATTCTATGTATATTTTTGAGAACATGAACCTGGTTGGGGTAGACTACATTCGAAGATATCATGTTTTGATCATAAGAATAATAGATATAGTGTGCACCATGTATGCAAAATATGATATGATGTAGAATGAATTAAATTTTGAGAGTGGTCTATTTCAACCACACACTATGTGTCCATTGAGTCATGTCATATAATCTAGGACTAAATGTACAAGGAATCTGGGGTTATATTCTAAGTATCTCATGAATCTCACACCCCATATATCATTTGTTGACATAACATTAATACAAACTCCCTCAAAATAGGACTATTGTTAGTAAGTGGCTTGGATAATAATGGGTATTCACCCACTATGTCACCTAATATATGTTCTATTTACTGTCCATCCCTTGATATTGTATTTAGTTTCTCACCCAAAATTCAGATTTTTGAATATAAATTGTCTGCATTTATTTTTTTTAATGTAGAGAGAGATGTTATAATCCTTATATCCATAAGAGGCCACTTGTTAAATTTTTAGAGTAGTTTTTGAAGAAAAACTATATAAAGTCTTTAGATAGGATCTAGTGTGATAATACGAGAAGACATAGGGTTTTCTACTCCCATGATGGCTTGAAAGGGAACATGTGTAGGCCCCCTATACATATCAATTTTTTCCTAGTGATATTATAATACCAAAGAATGGGTCCTCCACATTCTTCTTAGAATTTTGTAAATCCTCCACTTGATTATGGTATGGTTCATTCATGATCATGCATGAGGTTAGTATTCACATTATTTCGAAATTTTACTGACCCCCCCCCCTATAGTGTGTGTGTCCTATATATATGGTTTTGGTTACACAATCATTTGAAATTGGTTTCTGGATAAGGCATGAATCCATTATTAGGGTTATTTACTCCCTTGAGAGACACACATAGTTTGGTGAGGAGCATGAACCCCACAACAGATTCATAGAGGAGTGTGGGTATTTACGTGGATATATTGTTTTTGTAAAAATGGTGCGAGTAGTCCCTTGGTTGAAGAATATATTTGCAAAGGGATCAGGTTTCCTTATATGTATCTAGAATAATTACATGGTCATTACAGATGATATGATGTGGTATTCCTCAAATGATAATCATACCCTTATGTGACGCGTGATCTTCACTATAGTTTAGATGATTTCATGAGAAATTTAAATTGTGAGGATGACTTGGGGCCTATAACTGCTACGATAATATTGGTTTCATTGGAGTTACATCCCACATCGAAAATATAAAATAGAAATATTATCCGCCTTTTATTATCCTATGAATCCCAAGTTTTGGGTAAGAAACCATTCTTTTTTGAAGTTCAGAAGAGACAATTGGGGATTCCAAATATCCTAAGGTTGTATAGCTATATAGAATATATAATTGTTTCTTTTTCATTATTGTTTCTCACTTAATTTAGTGGTTGATATGACAAGTGTATTTCTATTACATTTTTTATTTCAGGATATTATACAAGATATGTTCTCATTAACCACTAGATACACTTCACACCGATATATATTTTGTTTTTGAAAATATCTTATATTTTAGTGATTTATTTGTCAGAGTTGTGCTGGTGTGGCTTGTTCAGAGCTGACACATGGTGGTTCCAGGTTATTCATTATGATAATAATGTCTATTTTAGTTTGATATTGATTCAGAAGAAATTACAATGATGATGGGATTTCCATTTTTTTCATTTTGAGAAACTTACAGATGTATAATTCATTTGGTTTTGACTATTTGGTGAGGTACTCATCATGTGATGTCTCATTTGTGAAATGTATAATGTTTAGTAATTTGTGTTTATACACGTATTACTACTTCATATTTAATATATTTTCAATGTGTATTGAAATATATTGATTATGATAAGGCCTTCATATTTTTATTCCTTTATGATGACAGTGACCAACAACATTCCTATTGGAAATAGTCCTAGGTGTCACACTAAACAAACAATCAATATGAGTGGGTTCCCAACGGGACATGTCGTGTTACCCATAATGATTGGTTACAAGTCGAGGAATCATAATCATGCTCTATTTTTCATATATTTCTACTAATAATTTTTTATGTTACATGATTATCTAATTATTTTATATATCATATATTTTTAACTAATACCATGTATTTTAATTAGATTGGGACAAAATAGTGGTAGTCTACCAAAATGTACAGTCATTCCCAATATATCTATCTCTATGTATTTGAGGGTTCACAAGTTACATTACATCTATGGACAATTACTAAAATATTATGGTTACCTAGATGGTTTGAGGTCTACTTGAGTAAGGTAATTCCATATTAGATCCATTCTATAAGATATGGAATTATATATTAGATTAATGGAAGAAATTTTATCATGTTTTATGATTCATTATTCTTATTTAGAGTTTACCTGGCCTTTTTTATGTCCCCAAAATGTCCTAATTATTTGATTTTTTTTAATATTTCATGTTTTTCATACATATAAATTTTATTTTATATTTCATATACATTATTGGTTTTTTTGGTATATATGTTACATTATATTCTATACAAGTTTTCTGATTATTTTATTAAATTTGAATTTATAGAAAAGAAACACTGATTTGTGGTAAATTAAAACATTGATCCCTAATGATATTGTAATTGGTATAATCAATACATAATAATAAAATAATTCCCATGAATCTCTTACCCATCCATTAAAGATCAATAAATTATCCTCGGTTCATTGGTGACTCAATTGGGGAAATAAAAAGTTATCAATGTTCAATTTTTTTAACCGTCCTAGATCAATCATAATTAATGAATAAATGTACTTCATTTTCCTTGATGGGTTCATTTCTGAATGCATGAATATAAGAATATGATAATCAAAATGAACCCTATATATTTACTTCTATATTTACCAAACTGAACATATCCTAAAGGAAATCAACTCTTTCAACATATGTTCCAACCATAATTACCTAGGTATTGATGACTCTGTAAGAACATTATACTATGAAATACCCATACAAAAGATCAAATTTTGGAGGGTGTTTTTTTATTTTTATTATTTAAAATATTATCCATGAATTATATTAAGGACATATTTTCCACTTATATGTCATGCTTATACCAATTATAGAGTGTATTCCAAGAAGATATGTTATTTACCAACCTTCTCCATAATTGACCTAATTATACTAAATCAATAATTAAAAAAATTCAACTTTATGTTCTAGTAAGTTTAGAGACTCTTATATTTCGTCCCCATACCACATTGCACATCACTAGGGAAAACTCAAAATTTTAAACAAGAATGTTGGTGTATTATTAAATACAAAACTCTATGATGTCTTACTCTAACAACTTATTTTATATGGGTACACATCATTATTGAGGAACAATACTTTGGTCGAGATCAACCACATAGAATGATACTATGAAAAAAAATCCTTGAGTCTATATCATCCTCATGGTGAGACTCTTCCTATATATTTAAATCTAAGTATATAATTAATGCACAAACAAAAAAATTAAAGTGACATATATTCAATAAAAATGAAAATATATTCATTCTATATGAATCTAATTTCAAGGTAAATTTATTAGTTCCATTAAATTTGGAATTCAATTTGATATGAAGACAATAATATGATCCTCACATGGATGAAATGCAGCTTAAGTATTAGCCCAATACATTAAGAATACCATAATAGGATGTACCACATTATTTCTCACTCACTGAGGATTGAATATTCATATCAAACAATTACCAATCTAGTTACTTGGTGGAAATAACCTCCTTAATGAAGTAAAACATGGGTCACTCATATTGATTAAATTATTTGGAATTTGGTGATATATTTTGATTTTGTCTTTTATATAGATATTTAAGTATTATTAGATATCTCTTTGGAGGTTCACACATTTTCATTTTGAGGTTTCAGAGTTATGGTTTACTCATTTTTTTATGTATAAATTGTCATGAAGAAATTTTTTATTTTTTATATTCATAATTGATTTATAATATTAATATTAATATCATTTATTTGGGAGTGAGTTGGGAAATACCCATAAACATTTCACATAAATGAATAATTTTTATTTCCTCTAAGTGGAGTAGAGTATAACGGGGTAATCCTACTGGGTTGGTACACTCATCCACTGCCAATATATATGGTTGGGTGTTGATGTACTTGTTTAATCATTTTATATTTCTTTCTAATTCTATTTATGAAACTAATGAAATTGAAAATCATGGAATGTAGTGTTGGTGAGTAAAGGTCTCAAAAAGTGGTCGTATTGAGTTCTCCTAGATGGTTTTTATTGATTATTTTATTCTTATTATTTTATAATACAATGATTCATTTATCATTAATTCTTATTCTATGTAGGATGTTATAACACATTTGTAAAATCCTTTAGATACTTTATTTTTATTTTATATTAATTTGTATTAAACGAATAGCCATACACCACCATATAATTTGATAGCTTTACGCTTTTCAACAACCTATATAGTATAGGGATGCAAGTTACAGTGACCCGGTCTTAACATATATGGAAATATCATCATTATAGTTGAATATTCAACACATTACAAAAATAAATCCCTGAGGACCATAATATTCTAGTGTATCTAGAAACGTGGAAAAAAATCTTCTATCTTTGTGAAATATCTCCAATTATTACCACAATGATCTACCCCTCTAGTACTTCTACTTAAAACCTTTCTTCTAAACACATGGAAAGGAAACATAAGAAAGGGTGAGATGAGATGCTCAGTAAGGGTAAATAAAAGAGACACATAAGAATAATATGAGAATAATGGTATGATATCATGAAAATAATATTTAAAGAGAATACCCCAAACATCAAAGATCATATACATGAGTCATGACATAATGTTTGGTAGTTCATAATACATGAATTATAATGGAGTCAAGGGCATAATCTCCGAGAGAATAACATATGAATAAGACATTGAATCTCTAGAATACACATAATCAAATAAAATAAATCCCTATAAGTCAAATATTATTACCAAAAACATTCTGGGAACATCAAGGAGGATACACCTACTATGAGGGAAAAACCACCATCCTCAGTCACAGAACATTCCCTGTAGTGGAATGGGTTCACTCCCTAAACTATTTAAGTAGTGAAGGTTCACTCCCAATACCATATTATTAGTCAAGGGTCAATCCAAATACTATCTTAGGAGACAAAATCCTTTACTATTCCGAGTTCACCAATCATTCCAGCCATATATATATCATGATATATACATCATTACCCAATTAATTGGTGGGAGATATTGGACTCATCTATCACATAATGAAGTCATACATTTGTGTTCCACAAGATAATAAAACATTAATCTTATCATGACCCATAAAAAGGGATATGTTTCATAAACATCATCTTATAACCCATGAAATGAAATGGGAATCATAAAAACTTCATCCTATTAAAACCTATAAAAAAGATATATATTTCATAATAATTTTATCAATTCAGATCCCGTGAAAAGAAGCAGGTTTTAAAAGAATATAAAATGTTGATGATAAATGGGTTTCATAAATAACTTGCCTTTTTAAAAATATTAACATTCAAAGAAAGAATAAGAATCGTGTCTTTAGACCATATCCCGAGTAAATCATTAGCTATTTAAAAGTATTCCATCTTAAATGGATAAGGATTTTGAAAGATCACATGGAACATTTCATAAGGAAAATATCATTTCTTGAAAAATCCCATTCACAAGAAATTTTAAAAAATAATTTTCTCATAATGAATGTTTTGAAATTTCATTTAAAATATTTTTGTGGAAAATATAAATTCGTCATTGAAAACATATTTTTAAAAAATAAATAACATTTAAAAAGTTTTTCGTTTTAAATAGGTTTGAAAACTTTTATCAGAAGTTTGATTTTTTAGAAAAAATTATTCATTGATATTACTATGAAATAATTCAATTAATGCTTGGAACAATTTTTAAAACTATTTTCATTGAAAATACAATGAAAAAATATAAATTAATCATGAAAACGTTTTGAAAAAAAATTTCTTTGATATTACTATGAAAACATAAAAATAAAAGATGATAATATTTAAGAAATATTTTTCTTTAAAAATAATATAAAAAATTATAAAGATTGATTTAATTTTTTATAGAACACTATTTCATTAAATATAAATTGAGAAATTATTAAATAAACGTTAAAATCATTGAAATCCATTTCATAGAAAATAAACTTTTGAAAACATATAATGGAAGCCTAAAAAATCATTTAATGCATGTTTTCAACATAACACATTTTCTGAATGATATTTCATTTGAAAATCACTTTTAAAAAATATGAATATCCAAAGTATTTGGAATTTGTTTTCTAAAAGTGTATAATTTTCACTAAAAAAGGAATACTCAAAGGAAGAATGATCATGATGGTGAATAAATCCACAAATGCGAACATTATTTTTTCTTCGTAAAATGTATTGACAAGTTCTTGACCGGAAAATGACATCAAGATTATTTTTTTTAAACCCTATTTTTTATTAGGTAAAAAATGGATGAAAATTTATTTTAAATATAATATGAAAATCTTATATCATTTTTGAAAATATTTTTATAAAACATGCCTTTGAAGGAACACCGATTTTTGACCGAAGAATGAGATACAGTCAAATTTTCTTAAAAACACTTTCTTAACTATCCTAAGTCCCAAATATGAGAAAATGGTACCGTCACATGTAGATTTCATGAGTAAATAGAGAAGAATAAAATTTATGATGTTTCATGAAATTTGTATCATAATATATTACTAGTGGAAGATTAATCATAATCAATTCGGATAAACGATGTGATTGTAGCAATAAAATGTAACCACTTTGGTAACTTTGAATCATAGTCCCCATAAAAGAATAAAATTAAATTAAGATTAAAATATCATTAAACTAATGAGATTAATGATATAAAATATCAATGTGATTTTGGTACACCTCTTAGAAGAATATTGGTACATAACATGACATGTGTCTCAAAGATGGAAAATTGAGACAAAATTACTATACCAATTTTGTAACTTTTGAACCATAAACCTCTTGAAATAGATATCATAAAATAAAGATTTAAATATATTATTTTTAATGATAATAATTATATGATATATTCCTTGGATTATATACACGACATAAAAAATGAGTGGTGAAACAATGCATAAATCTCACATTAATAAAATATTTGGTGAGAAAACCCTCACATTAAGTCTTTTTATTCTTTGTACACATTCAAACCTCATATAAAATAAATATAAATTTATTTAAAACCTTCCAAAAAGCCATATTATTATATCTAATACCACATATTATTTTATTACGAATTTATATTACCCATATATTAACAATTCTATTTTAATGTAACATTCTGGGTAATACCCACTTAATTTTTTGTATATGTTTTGACTTGTTATTACTAATCCTATTAATTAAATAATTATTTACTTATTAAATAATCTAAAACACAATTTAAATATCATATATATTCAGTATATTATTCAATATAATAAACTATAACATATTGAAATATGAAATGGAATACACAGTTCATCACTACAGGAAAACAATGTTTAATGGTGGGTTTTTTCACGGATGTTTTCAAAACATCCACTAAATGCATTTAAATTAAAAAATTAGTGGCAAGTTTTTAAAGGTGTTTTTAAAAACTGCTACTAAATTTTGTAAAAATATTTTTTATAATTGTTTAAAAAATGTTTCCAAAAAAATTACAATTATTTTTAGAAGTCGTTTTTTCAAAACCAACGCAATATTGATGAAAAAAATAATATATATTTTTTAGTTATTAATTATATTGTAATTATTATTTAAAATAAAATAGATTTATTTCATTATAAAAATATTTCATTATAATGTGTTATATAATAAATTTTTATAATTATTAGTTAATAATAATGTGAAACTGAAAACAAATCTACAAAAACCTGAAAACTAGACATCAACATCAAACGACCATAACATCTAATCTGAGAGTCCCATTTATCTATACAACTAGTAAAATTGAATCTTATGAAATGAGATAAAACCTAGTGTTATTTAAATCATGTGACAATAAATGAAAAACATATTCAAATTTCAAAAAGATCCGAAATCGAACTTGAAATTCTAACGACCCTAACTTTTAATCCAAGTGTCCATTTGGTATCTACCACAAATAAAATTGAAGCATGCGATGAGACCTATTCTATTTAGGTCTATTATCAACTCTTTGAGAATTTAAATCCTTTTTATTCAGCCAGAACGTACCAGAATGCCTTCGAAACAGAGGTTTTAGTTGCCGACCCCGATTTCATAAAATTCAAACGGTTATAACTTTTGATCTAAGTATCTCTTCAGCTCGTACCACATATCATATCAAATGACATTTCATGATCTTAGATTTGACTAGTTGTGGTTCTAAAAATGGAGTCCGGAATCAGATTTTATGGCCATTTCAGTGTTTTTAGGGGGTTTAGAGGTCTTTAAGGTTTTACAATTTATTTATTTATTTTTTTAGTTTGTTTTAGATTTATTTAGTTATTTATTGTTATTTATCTCTTATTTAATTAATTAATTATTTAATAATTATTAATTTATTAACTATTTTTAATTAGTTAATTAATTATGTAAATATTTATTTATTATTTATTATTTATTTATTTATTTAATATTTAAAATTTAGTATTTATTTATTTAGTTATTATTTATTTATTATGTACACATTAATTATTAATTAATTATTAGTTTTTTTAATTAGTTACAAATTATTTATTTATTTTTTCTTTATTATTTACTTATTATTTATTAATTCATTATTTATTACTTTTATATTTATTAATTATTAATTATTAATTATTAATTGATTAATTATGAATTATGAATTATTGAATGTTAAATAATAAATATAAATTATTGAATATTAAATAAGAATTATTAATCATTAATTATTAATTATACTTATTAGATATTAGTTATTATTTTTTTTATTAATTATTAATTATGTGTTTATTATTTATTATTTATTAGTAATTATTGATTATTTATTTTTCTATTTATTTATTTTATTTTATTTTATTTATTCTTTATTCATTATTATTAATTATTTGTTATTATTATTTAGTTATTTATTTTTAAATTATTAAATATTTATTTATTATTATTTTATTATTCAATTATTTATTTATTTATTTATTTATTTATTTTTTTATTATTTATTCAATATTAGTTTTTAATTAATTCTTAATTAATTATAAATAATTTAATAATCATATATAAATTTGTTAAAAATAATTATTAATTTATATTCATTAATTATTAATGATCAATTATGATTTATTTTTTATTAATAATTAATATTTAATAATTTTTTATTTTTTATTTTTTATTTTTTATTTTTTTAAATATGTATTTATTTTTTTGTTTATAATTTATTTATTCATACATTTTATTTATTTTTTTTATTATATATTATATATTATTTATTATTCATTTATTTATTTATTATTATTGAATTATTAATCACTTATTTATTATATGTTCATTATATATTCATTATAAATTTATTATTTATTTATGCATGGTTTATTATTTATTATTTATTATTTATTTATCATATATATATTTATTTTTTAATTAATTCATTATTATTTTTTGATTAATATTATCACCTACCCGAAAATAGGGCACCTTAAACAATTAAAACCAACAAGTCAAACTAGTCTAAACGATGAAAAATTACATTTATCCCTTTTGAAAAATAGGGTTCAGACCCTCAAGAATTTGACCAGACCAAGAAAGGTTCCTCCCATCTGCTCTTTTTTAGCCAGACTATCAGCCTTATCCTTGCCCTCCCTAAAAACATGGGTAATAATGAGGTAAATAGATGAGAGGAGTTGTAATTAATTAATCCAGCTATTTGTTAACTTCTAAAGAATATGAATACAAGAGGTTCTGATTACATGAACAACCGTGGTGGAATCACACTACAACCATATCCTATTCAAACCCCTATACATAGCTTGATCCAAAAAAGAAATGACTCCTAGAATCTCAGCCTCAAGTGAGAAAGAAATACCACAAGGGCTAAAGGAGAACCCCATAACATCGCCAAAGTAGTTCCTGAAAACAAATCCATTACCAGAAGGACCTGGATTCCCTATAGAAGAGCCATCTGTATTAATTTTAATGAAACCAAAAAAAGGTAGGATGCCAAAACACTTCTATTTTACACAACGGAAGCTGAATATTACATTTAACCTTGATACGCCTAAGAATGTAAAAATTGTGCACCATGTTGTGGCAGTAATCATTGTGAGGAAACTTTACATTTTTCATAACTGAAAACATTCCAGAAATGTCACCCTAAAGATTGAAGGAAACTCCATATTGAAGTCCCATGTTTCATTCCATACACAGGGAGTGTACAAGTTCATGAGCTGAAACCTAGAAAAGGATTTACAACATAATCTATAAAGGAATGTAGAACAGAACATCAAGGATTTCTTGGATAGTAGAAAAATTATGCATTTGAACCTCAAAAATACCATAAAGTGCCTTCCATATAGAGGCTGTTGTAGCACAACTCAGAAACAGATTATCCAAGTCCTCCCTATGCTGATGAAAGAGAATATAGATAGAACAAATAGAAATTCCACAGACCTGTAAATGAGAGTCAATTGGGATTTTTCCAAGACCCAACCTCCAAAAAAAGTAAGCCAAGATGTAGGAATGATCCTCCTATTAAACTTCCCAATATGATCTAAACCCAATACAATAGTACTTTCATGATTATAAAAGGATTTTGAGGTGAGAAAACTAGATGGGTGAAGATCCAAGATCCAGAAATCCCCAATAGAGGAGAAACAATAATTATTGATAATATGTTTAACATGGCCAGGAACAACAAAAATATCATAATGTTCAGCCCTAATAGAGACATCATGATCCAAATTTAATGCATCATGACCATGGGAATCAATTAGAGGAGCACCGGTCATATTATCATTCCAAAATTGGAGGGAGGAATCCTGAGAGATATGCCATATTGCATCAACATAAATGTGAGAAAAGGTTGATTTGAGAGAAGAACAAATAGTGGAATCCATGTAATTTATGTTTCCATTTTTAGTTTAATAAGGAATATGGACATCAAGAAGGTAGTAGCTTCATAGTTTTCATTTACATGCTTCCATAAAAAGGAATATTGACGGGCTTGATTAAAAAATCTGAGATTTTTGATACAAAGGCCCCCCATCTGAAATGGTTTTCAACAGGTGTTCCAAGACACATTGACCAATCTTTTTTCCAGAATACTACCAGTCCAAATAATATTTTTGTTTCCCACATTAATTGATTTGATAAGAGAAGTTGTTTATTTGTAAACCATAAAGGGATAAAAAAATTAGAAACAATAAATTCATTAACAAAACAGACCAGACCATCCATTAAAAGGGATTTTCCTTTTCAAGTAGCTAGATGATTTTTGATCTTTCTAATAATCCCAAAAAAAGTAACAAGCCTTCGGTTGACCCTTGAACGTAGGAACACCACTGTATGTAAAAGGGAGAAATCCTTTCCTAATCCCCAAATCAGTTATGATTTCTGATTTCCTAACATGTGAGATATTTCTACCAAAGTAAACAAATGATTTATTCCAACTAAACTATTTCCTAGAAACATTCTCATAATGTTGAAGAGATTTCTTGATATTTTTTGTATTTCATTTTTCCTGTTGATTGAAGAGGATAATATGATCAGTTTAAAAGAGATGGTTTGGAGTAGTGGAAACATGACCAACACCAATATCCTTCATCTTTCCATTTTTTTTGCAATGTGGGAAAATAATCTACTAAGATAATCTTCAAAGATAGAAATAATAATAGTAGAAAGAGGATCACCTTATCTAAATCCCCTAGAACAAGAGAATTATCCCTTATGGTAGCCATTCAAATGAACTGAGATATTTGTAGAAGAAAAAATAATCTTGACCCAAATAATTAATGTTTTCTAAAAAATGGATAAATTTTTAAAATAAAACCCCAATACATTGTATCGAAAGCCTTTTGATGTATAATATTAGGGAATGTTCCCACCATGAATTGTATTTTCAAGTATATTGACACACATTGTTGTCATAATAAGGAAATATTTAATGTTCATTCCCTTGATGAAGCCAAACTGATTAGATGAAAAAATTATATTAGAGATTGTAGAAAGTATGCTAGCAAGGATCATTGTAATAACTTCGTATAAAGTGTTGATAAGAGAAACCTGCCTGAATAATGGTATCTCATTGGCATTCTCCATCTTAGGAATTAAAGAAAGGAAATGAGAATTTAAACCTTGACGAAGAAGGCCCCGTTTGAAAAAATTAAGAACAAGGTTTCAAACATCATCACTAATGATCTCTAAATAATTCCGAAAAAAAATATTGCTAAAGCCATCAGGACTTGGGGAGATGTCTGGCCTAAGGATGAAAACCACAACCTTAATCTATGGTTCCAAAGGCATGGAGATAAGTCTTGGATTATCCTCATGATTTACCAATATGTGGATAATACCTTCCACAGGGGGGATAGTGGTTCAGCCATTAAAGAGATCATCTCAAGAAGAAGTAATGTGCTTAGAATTATCCTCTCTATTGTCCAAAATTTGATCTCCTCTCTCTAGAAAAGAAAGAGGCCTAGAGGGTTTATGAACTCTTTGAAGGTTTTTATGTAATTTGGAATTTCTATCCCCATCCTTGATCCAATTAGATTTGAAGGAATATTTTATTCATGGCATCATTAATATTGAAAAAAAAAATTTAGCATGAGAGTCATCTCAGATTCCAACGAAACACCACTACTGAAATCTTCATGGGTACACTACTCCTTGAAAGACCAAAGGGTGCCATCAATATTGTAAATTTCCATTTCAATATGACTAAACCTATCCTCTCTCCAATGTTTAAGACTTCCCTTGAGGATATTTAGTTTAAGATTACAATAAAAGAAATTCCTCTTGCAACCTAACGAATCCCAAACTTCACGAACAAGTTTTTCAAATTCAGGATGAAGAAACTCAACTTTATTGAATCTAAAGGAGAAATGGAGATTTATTACCCTTTCATGAGAGGTCAATCATGATAGAGTGATGGTCCGAGTTGAGCTGAGATAAAGACATATAAGAAATGGAATCCCAAGAATGTAAAGGGAAGTCATTAACAAAAGCCCTGTCAATTTTACTAGCCACCATACCATTTGAGGAGCCGTTTATACTGAGTAATCTTTTCCCCAACAAGTTTCACATTAATCAACTCATATTTTTCAATACTATTATTGAATTCCCCAGAAGAAATGGAACCTGTCATAGAAACCATTTTTTCATCCGGATTGATAATCATGTTAAAATACAAAATAATGATCCATGGATCATTAATACTATGTTTGATAGAACCAATTTTAGCCCAAATAATTCTTCGATCCTGATATCAATTACTATCATAAATGAAAAAAACCTACCTGATTCCCAAACCATAAAAGGAGAAAGTAACATGTAGATTTCTTGATTCGACCAAAAGAGGATCACAAAGAGAAGAATGAACCAAGACCCATAGATTTTTGACCTTAGCAAAGCTGTTGTTTAAAACTAATAAAGTAAACCCCATATTGTCAAATCTAGAAATATAATTAGAGAACACTGTTTTGGGCTCTTCTAGCCCTATTAAAATAGGTCTGTGAATCCAAATTTGAATCTTAAGAGACCTGATGGTGGCTTCAATGGCCGTGACATGGAAATTCAAAAAATGGATCCTCAGTTGGAGCTTGATTTGGGGTATACCCCCTCTTATTCCAATTCCCCTTGTTCTTTTTAGTGATTTTAGGGGGTCTTCCTGCTTTCTTATTGGGTATCTCATGATTTTGAATTAGACAAGTGATATCTACTACTGCCTTTGACTTGTTTTCCTACTCTTGACCAGAACTCAAGTCATCCTTGCCTGAGGTTTGAGAAATAATAATAGAAGAATCTTTTTCATCATGTTTAAATTCCCTAGTCTAAGTAATTTCTAGTGATTGTATTCCACAAAAGCAGTTTTTTATTTCTATATTCCATCAAACCAAATTAAGAAATATTTAAAATTTACTAGAGTTCAATGTTTAGAGGAGAATAATTTCTAGAGGAAATGATATCCTGTTTCTGGATAAGTCTAACAGTGTAAGGTGTGTTATTAATTTAGAAGCAACATCTAGTTGTCTGGACAGATTCAATTTTTTAATAGGGGAGTTCTGTTCTAAAGGGAACCCTATTGAGGACCAAGGGGGATACAAACTTAATACAAGATCTATAATATCCTTAGAAATAGAGGTGGAGATTTATTGCTCCTCCAAATTCTATTTCATAATGTAAACCAGTTCAGTTTTGCATTAAGAGATTTATAAATCTATTGAACTATCATCAATGAATCCACCAGAGGGATGTGAAAGAGTGTGTGGGTAGGGATCCAAAGGATAACTGTCTTCTTTCTCAGCAATATCATCCCAAGACTTTTCCAGTGTGACTCTTAAAGTGGGAGGTAGAGAATACTGTTCTTTCATCATGGGATAACTAGCAATCATCATCTCAAGGGAAGGACCTTTCTTCCTTAGAGAATTAATATAATCTTTTAATTCATTTCCTTTAGGAGGAACCTGAACATTATTTTGGATCACCCTAAAATATTCAATAGGATGCCCTAAAATCTTGTAGAAGTCACAGAAAGGAGGAATTCTGTAACACCCGAGACTTTTATGTTATATAAATCATCAAAGGAATCTTTTTCTACACAACACTTGCTTGGCTTGCTTTACACTAAATCACGACCTTCCTCGTTAGCTTGCGTCGTACGTAATTTCGAGTTTCACTAAACAACGATATGCTATTAAAATATTATTAAAACTAGCCATTATGAATAGTAATAACCACTTTTTGAAATTTTGTAAATTTTATTTTTCAAAATGGACTTCATTTTTGGATTCGGAATATCATAATTAGCCTAGGGTGAAATTTTGGTATTTTTCTGAAAACTTTCAATTTTTGATGAATAGTGAAACCACTAAGTGGTAGTTAAAAAATTGAATTTTTCATAAAACATAATTTTACCACTTCTGTGAGTGGAATTTCAAAAATCCGAGAGACACGGTTAATATCAAGGACTAAAATGTGGTTCAATGAGATGAAAATATTTTTTGGTGAATAGTAACTTTTTAATTATTTTTACCACGGTTAAAAGTAAATAGGGTAATTAAGGGTAAAGATTATATTATTATTACTCTAACACATTTCCTAATTCTATTGGATAAGTTTAATTCAACCAAAAACATACTTAGGAATAAAATATGAACATTTAGGCCCACTTGGATTAGATTAGGACATTTATTATTAATTTATCTAAAGAAGGGTTAAAATAGTTAAAATCAAAGTTTAATAAGTAAATAATTTTTAATATGGGGTTATACATAAGATAATTTCGACTATAAATATTCATTGGAAAGATAAAAATATTTCCTACATAATTATATTTTATTTGTAATTTGTAGACATTAAATAATTTAATTTATCAATGATACAATTATGATGCAGTAATTATCTTATTAATGAAATATTAACATAATTGATGTTATAAACACCAAAATAAATGTAATTTGAGACTTTTTATGAATTCCACTAATTTTATAGGTTAATATGACATTTTATTATTGCTTTAATTAATTTGGTTCGAATAAATAATTCTGTTATGATTTTCACAAAAATCAATTACTAAATAGTGTCAAAATTGACATAAAATAGTTTTTAAAACAAATATTATATTAGTAATTTTTTATTTTATTCCTAAAAATATAAGGGTCAGCCAAATGACTTAGTTAAGGTTATATATATCAATAATAAACAACTTGGGGTTCTTTTGGCTGCTTATAGTAAGTTTATTAACATTATAATATAAGAACACAAGAAGACACGGTAAAAGTAAACTTATTTAACTTAATGTTAAATCTAAATGATAAGTTTAAAATAGGAACCTAAATTTGTCTAAATTATATTTTATGAGATTATTTCGACCCATCCCCACCTTAGCTTCTAAATATATCAATTTTGAGCTATTTAAAACCGAACATGACTTTATAATAAAATAATATTTTTAGTTTTTCCAAAGGTGCCCCTCTCCTCCCTTATAAATGGGCACCTCCTCCCCCTCTTCCTCACACCCCTTTGAGCCTTCAAGCTCGGCCAAACCCTGCCCATTCCTCCTATCCACTTCCCTAGAGACATCCTAGAGGTCCTGGTCTTCTTCAAAGACCAATATTAGTGCCCTAAAAGAAGGTCTCAAAGATGCACTTCAAAGAAGAGGTAATGTCCGTTACCGATTCTTTCATCTTTATTTATTCTTCCACTTATTATTCATTAGTTGTTTCATTATGAAGTAATATCATCAGTATCACTCATATACGGATATGTTATTATAAGTATGAAACAACCCTATTTCACCATCTATCCATCCTATGGAAAAAGAAATCACCGCGCGTGCGTATGTACGGAATACGGTCTCCATACCGTGGTGTAATCTATTTTCCACC
This sequence comes from Viscum album, assembly GCA_963277665.1. Taxonomy (NCBI): domain Eukaryota; kingdom Viridiplantae; phylum Streptophyta; class Magnoliopsida; order Santalales; family Viscaceae; genus Viscum; species Viscum album. Next base: position 1,287,443,582 of record OY728140.1, read on the forward strand.
ACCATCTTACTTGGATGGGTATAATGGTGAAAATAATGACTATATATGACTATTATAAAGTGATACTGATTCTGAAATAGTATACATACACTCCAATACAATTCCGCGATCATAGGAACGATATCATCACTCGTGCGTACGTATGGAATACCGTCTCCACGATGTGATGTGACTCGTTCTACATGATCTTCATTTCATAATGATTATATAAATGAATTGAATGAAGGAATATGATATATATTACACTATTACCATTCTGTAAATGAGATATCTATAACCTAAATATACGAATAAGAATTTATTCGACAAAACACGCATAAGAACAAAAAGTTATAAACACCTGAATTACAAGTAGCAATGAAATATTACTACTAAGAAGCTAAGAAAATGACCATATATGATATCATAAAAATAGGTATGATTCTGGAATAAGTCAATAACATTATTTAAATCATTATACAGGAGGTTCAGACACTTATGAAGCAAAACAGACCTAAGGTAAGGGAAATATGACAATCTCATTTTTATCCGAGATTGTTTATACTTTAGTATTTACTAGGGTGTATTTTATCATCCACATCCATGTTTCCTAAATATGTAATATTATTTCCATTAACCTAAAATTTTTTAAATCCTATTTTACCCTTCGGTGAGTTTTTAATAAAAGATATGAAAGGAATCTTTTGTCATTTTTCGTACGAGGTACTTTTTTGACTTTTCCGACAAAAGTACAAGAAGAATGTTTTTTAACTTATACGGCATGAATGGATTTTTAAAACATTATTTCCAAGAAGATTCCTTTAAAATATTTCAATTTTATTTTTAATCAACTACTTTTAGTTTAAAATTGTATGACATTTTATGAAAGGATAAATGTTTTTGAAGTAGAAAGGATATTTTACTCATGAATGGAGTTCAAGAGTTTTATCAAAATTATTTTCCATCTAAGACAATATAGGTTTCTGTTTCAATCCCTATTATCACATGGATTTGATTATGTTGTGATGGAAATATTTTTATGAATTCCTTTATATTATATGAATTGTTTTATGATGTCATGATGTTTAAGATTCCCATTTTTTATTACATGGGTTATGTAATGATGTATGATTTATGATTTTGTGGCACACATAAGAATGGTATCATTATGAGATGGGTGGGACCTATATCTCCCTCCAATTCATTGGGTAAGTATTTTATATCTAATGAGATAGACATGGCTGGAATGGTAGGTTATACCGATTCAGTGAAACAGGACTGAAATGAGGGTGACTCGGTTCAGAAATGGACTTTGTCCACTAAGATAGTCTTGGAAATGAGTCTTGACTAACAAGATATGATTCTCTATGGTTATGTGTGTATGCCACAAAGTTTCATGTTTTAAGTTATGATTATTGTGAATACATTTCACTTCCATGATTTATCCCATGTTATAAAATTATGATCTCTTTTGCAGGTTAAGATTTCCAGAAGTTATGTGCTTATGTATATGATGTGATTGATATTTCTTTTGTTTACCCTTACTGAGCATTTGAGCTCACCCTTTTGTATGTTTTCTTTCCCCAGGACAGGAAGAAGGTTATTAAGTATGATATGCGAAAAGGGACTATAGATATGATGAAATAAATGGGAGACAGTGTAGACGCTTTATGAACCAGTTGTTTATGTTTCCCAGTTTCTAAAGACACTATACCTATATGGTCCTTTCGTGGTTTTGTTATATGTTGTAATAAGTATGCTTCAATTTTGAAGTATTAACAATGTCTATAAAGTATGGGTCGTTATAAATTCTCTCAATCATGACCTTAACTTCAATTATATGGTTGTTTGCAAGCAAAAAAAAATGGACTTGGGCCGTTCAGAGGGAAAATTAATATCCACTATAATTCTAGCATAAAGGCCTAAATTCCCTTCCAATGTTATTTTATCCACAATTTTTCGGGAGCCAAAACAAGAAGTAAGGTTGTTTATAATTTTCATATTCCAATATATCAGATTTAGACCATGAAGCCTGATCCAAATTTGGGCATTGGATTTCTTTTGATAAAAAGGATCAAAATTACAGTCCCATTCAGAGATTCGAAATAGACCTAACTTAAGATGGATATTACCAGTAGACTGATTCATTCACATGTCATATTCATTCTGAACGACCATATGGAAATTTCCCTTTCTAATTGGGATGAGTTTCAATGTTCCTATACCCCAAAAGACAGAAATTTGATGCATGGTGTCATCATACGACCAACAATTATCACCTTGGAGAGTAGCATTCTTCATAGAAGTGAGAATTTGTAAAAATTAAAGAGTTTTTTCAAGGCATCTAGATCTTCCCCCACCGTTAATGATCAATCTTTTAATTTTCTGATTGAAGAGTAATTGGGGTATCTGATGTAACTAGATAGTGAAAACCCAATAGGGCTTCTGCAAATGAAACTCCAACCTTTTGAAGTAAAGGGGCACCAGAATTACCATTAGAAGACAAACTCGGAGCACCCATGAAGGCGAACTCCCATTCTGAATTGAACGAACTCATAATCAAATGAAAATGTTGAATCTAAGAATGACTCCATTGTAATAAATAAAATAACCTCTTTTCACTCCTGAGAATGAGGCCATCAGATCTTTTAGTTATTCCCATATTTAATTATTTATACATAACTTATATAATAAATGTAATATATAATACATTATACTTTATATATTATATATTATATATTATATATTATATATTATATATTATATATTATATATTATATATTATATATTAAATATTATTTATTATGTATTATATATTAGTTATTATATATTATGTATTATGTATTATATATTCGGTATTATATATTATGTATTATATATATCATCTATTATATATTATATATTATTAAGTATTTAGTATTTATTTTTTACAATTAAAAATATATTATTTACTATTTCCTATTTATTATTTATGATTTTTATTTACCATTTATCTCCATATTATATATTTATTTATTTATTATTAATTTATATTCAATTTATTAATCGGTAATTTTTATTAGTAATTAGTAATAAGAAATAATTACTAATTAATAATGAATAATGAATAATGAATAATGAATAATTAATTATTAGTTATTGGTTATTGGTTATTGATTATTGATTATTGATTAATCATTATTAATTAATAATTATATAGTGTGTATCTAGTTGTTATGTATTATTCGTTTTCAATTAATATATATATATATATATATATGTATATATAGATAAATAAGTATACTAAACTCGATTTATTGACCACATGAAGAGCCTGTTGGAGTGGTAATGTATTTAGAGAATTAAAAAGAGGTAAGGAGTTCAAATCTCAGCCAATGTAGAATTTATTTATATGGCATGGACATGTGCACGAACATGTGATTATGTATGGATATGGACATGTGAAAGGTAATAATAATTAACTAATTAATTAATTAAAAATAAATAATAAAAAATAATGACTAAATTGTAAATAAATAAAAATAAATAAATAAAAAAATAAAAAAATAAACCAATGAACTAGTAAACCAATAAATAAATTAACAAATAAATTATGAAAATAAATAAAAATAATTAATTAAATTAAAAAATAATTTTTTTAAAATAAATAATTTTTAAAAAAATAAATAAAAAAATGATTTAGAGATGGTTTAAAACGATACTGAATCATTCTACGATGGTTTTAACAAACCAATTCTACTTGATTACCAAAAAATGATTTAGTTGTGGTTTTTCAAAACTGTCGTAGAATGATTTAGCAGCGGTTTAAATCCCCACTAAATGAAAAATTTTGCATAGTACATGGAGATGGTAGACCATACGTACAAAAGAATGTTGTTTTTGTTTTATTGTCATATTAAAAGTAATAAGTTAAATTAAATATATGTATATATATAATCATTTTAGTTGAATTATTATTTAATATATGTCATATACATTTACTAAACCTATCTTTAATACATTTCAAATAATGTCTGAATGAATCACATTGCTCTGTGGTGGCGGTAGTCCACACGTCCCAAAACCAAAATTATTGTATTTACACTAAATGGAAGGCATGAATGTATGTTTTATGTAATAATTAAATAAGAATAAATAAATCATTAATATATGTTATATTATATAAAAACATTAGTATAATCATAATTCCTTACAATTAGAGGTGGTAAAGAAAAAACAAACCACATCGTTTCCCCAGGTGGTAGTCCGCCGCACACATGAATGGTTAGTTTTTTACACATTTGATAAAAATGTGTGTAAGTGTAGTTATAAAATGTATTAAAAAAATAATCCATATATATTAATTATAATAATATTATTATATAATACTATAATTATGAGAGTTTAGGGGGTATAGAATGAAAATTAAATAAAATAGATTGTGCAAGGATGTTATATCTTCATTAGGTAATTGCTTTTTTTTTTGCACGAAATGGACTCATTGATTAGATTTATGCCAAAATCTAGGAATCTATGATGGAGGGAGGAACGTTTTTAGGAGATTTGGGTAGTTTTAGGCTGATCCAAAATAGATAGAGTGGTGTTAGGAAGTGGGGGTGAGTGACCTATTATAATGGAGGAGGAGTGACATTAATGTAAATATAAAAAGGTAAACAATATTTAGAGGTCTCCCTTACATAATTATCCTCTAATAATTTAGTTTTATTTAGAAAATCATGTACTTTTTTGAAATGTTTTCATAAAATAGATTTCATTACAAGTGCTTAGGAAATTTGGAACTTTAAGATTAATGTTTAAGCACTATGTAAACTCATTTTTACCTCAATCACTGTAAATAATTTTAATTACATTCACTAATAAATTTTGTGAAAAAAAAAATCGAACTTATTAGATATTATAAATTATGATTATGAAAAATATAGAATCAATTTTCCCAAATTATAATCACATAACTGGAGAAAATTAATTTAATATTATTCCCATAAATGGGATGAGACGATGAGCTTTTAAAGACAAAGGGCCCCAATGTTTGCTTTTTTTAAAAAAAATTAAGTTAAATTAGCTAAAATTACATAAATTTTATTAATTAATTTATTATTTATTTACTTATACTATGAATCCAATGTAAAATATAATTTACCAATATAAATACATTATTTGAAAATAAATTTTTGAAATAAAATTAATTTTTTTGACAATTTATTGAAAAATGAAACTTCATAGAAAAATATCAAAAACTCACCCAAAGTAAATATAGATATTAATATTTATAAAAAAATTAAAATTAAAATTATAAATTATAAAACTTTATTTTTAAAATGGGTTCACAATTAAAAGACTGTAAAACTTCCATCCAGAAATTTTTTTTTATTTATAAAATTGGATTTATTTTGATCTTATTCTTATAAAACATATTGGATGAGTTTAAAAAAATTGATTTAATATATAATATATTTCCAAATTTCACCAATAGACGTTTATTTTATTTATTGATATAAACTTGTGTTTTTACATAGAAATATAGTTTTCTTAAAATTAGTTATTTGGAAACAGTTCATACATTCATTTATAGATAATTGATAACCAAAGGAATTATTTTATATTCATGTTTAAATAAAATTTAAAAATTAATATAATATTATTTGTAACATCCATTCTAAAGACTATGTGAGAGCTATAATACTATTTTATTAGAAGTATAAATAGTACATTGTAGTTTGTTAAAACTAGGTCTTCAGTATAACTTTGGCTTTCGAAGGATCTCATGATTATGTGTAACACAAGTCAAATATAGTATCACATGTACTCCAAGCTTATATAAGAGTTGTGTATATAGCTAACTAGACATGGTGTGTCATAGAAATCATGGATAACTTGGTTATTTCATATAACACAGTATATATTCAATGGTGCGTGAAATGTAGAAAATCAAAAAGATTAAATTATTTCGAAAAAAATATTTCACAAAGTCTTTAGGTGTTACAAAAGTTGAAGGCCATGTGAAATTCCAACTCAGGTACAATGACTTGTATTTTATTTGGGGACATTTAGAACAGATATCACATGTTTTTTATGATAATATATAGTAATTTGTTATACCAAAGCCATTTAATAATAGGGTATGTGTTGAGAAATAATATATTATAGTCAAAATTTTATTTAATGAATCAAAAAATAATAGATGATAGATTTTGGGTAGTGATATCCCATCACATATGAATGGTATAAAAAACAATCTAGAGCCTTCAAATTTATGATAGACGTAGAATCATATTCTTAAATGATAGATACCTAAAAATCAAAGATATTAATATTTCTCAAATATTAAATAAGGAGCATAAATTAATCAATTTTCTATTATTACTGTGGATCTAATCACATCTCACCAACGTCAATTCCCTAAGATTACTTCACATGAACATCCTAGTCTGAGATGTAGAACATTAAAATACATAGCCTAACATCATTGTCATATGATTTTAGACTATTTGAAAATTTTCTTTTTACATTTGTTAACCTATAGTCTTTCCCCATGTGATAAACATGGGATTCCTTAGATGATAAATATGAAATGATCCAAATCCAAAATTCTTAGAACACAATATTAAATTATAGCATTAATAAAAGTGAAATACATTGGATGGTACATATTAAAATAGATATGATTCAAATCCAACACCCTAATAACATTATGTGAAACTGTGAGATACTTTGGTCCCTCACTAGAGACGATATCACCATCTCGATGTTGGTATCTCACCATGCTAAATTCTTTACAAAAATCGGGATTTATTCCCAATAACATTGGATACATGATGATTTATAAACCCCAACATTTGGGCATATCCAAATATTCCCCCAAGGTGATATAATATTTTCTAAAATTAGGTCCTCACAGACCCAATTCATGTTGGGTCCATTTTTGGCTTGAGAGGTTGCTTTACCCTCAAGTCCTATTCCTTTGATGAGAAACTAGAAGACATCATCCTAGCTACATGAAATTATACTACAATATAACCTATGTTAATATCATATGATAACTGAAAAGAGAATTTTTTTGGTGACCTAGACTTCTAGAATAAGATTCCATATAGAATTACCATGATATGACCCCCAAAAAGTACCCATACGCCTCCTCCTATGGTGTATTCCCAAATAATATTCCTTAGACCATGATAAGATCTAGAATCCCCCCATGTACATCCCTACCAAACCCAAATTGTTCTTGTTATCCATCTCCTGATATGTTAGCCCCAACAATATGCTACAACCATATCAGAGGACCGAGACACCCTCATGATCAATATTGATGAGGAAAAAATAGTTTCTTATAGTGTGAATTCCCTAGATATGTCCCTATTAATTCATAAATTACTCCCATGTATATTAATCTCAACTATATTCCTCTAGACAATTATAAGGCCATGATTCCCTCTTGGCATGACATGTGGAAGAGAAAATGTAAATCTCAATGCATAAGACCCACCCCCCTCCTTGAGCATAATGTTAATCCTTGACCATACACCATGAAATGACCATATGATTCTATATATGATAAGAACCCGATGGATTGAGGGATAAGATGATATTCCTCATGTGATAGGCATGAGTCAATACACTCATTTTAGAGAATCCTCCACACATAAGCCCTAATCAAACTATCATTACCCATGCAGCTCCAATGACGATTCCACGTATAATCCCCAGTCACATTATTGCTTCTACAATATCAAATGGGAATATTTTTCATGTAGTCCCCAAACACACCATCATTATCCCTACAACACCTGTTAAAATTCTACATGTAACACACTGACCACATGATATTTACACCTCTATAGAAAATGTCCTCACCATATAAAAATAACTATGTGTTTGAGGTATTTTCTTCATGATGTTAAATTTCATGGTCCACATCTCTATTAGGATAAATGAAATGCGTGATAACTTAATCCATCACATGGGAGGGAAACTTCTTTTACTATGTGAGTAATCTGGCACATTGTGTTCTAGAACTAAATGATTCCTTTTTTCTAGTTCATGGGATATATAGGGATGATGAAATTCATATCATGGTAAAATAATAACCACCAACTTATTTTCCAATCACTATGTTGGGATCATACTTATTTATCACTTGAAAATACCCTAATCTAGTGAGTTTAAGCGCATAGTAGAATGGTCCCAAGGGTGTTTGATTCCCTATAGACATTCCAATAATTCCCCTTCCCCATTTCATTCCTTTCTAAGTTTCGATCATTATCCCCCTCTTGATCTGAAAGGAACCCCTAATGGAAATGCTACCTTGACACACTGTCTCACATAATATTATGGGAAAATGGTTCTAAGGATTTATGGAAATATTGGGGGATTATATGTTTCAATAATAGTTAACTATTGATCACGATATTGTTCTACCCATCCATGAATAGTTTTGTTAGGGAACCTATGTTTTGAAAACAACCAATATCCATTTCCTACCCATAATTCACCCCCTCCATAGTCTAGATATTGGATATCTAGATTTACCATTCTTTTTTATCTCCCTTTTTCCAGGTATATTTTTAATACCCTTGGTGTTATTCCACTATGCATTCGATCATGATGTCCAAACAGGTAAATACTATTGTAAGTTTCCCATGTCATATTATTTCCCCTTATTATGGTCTCCCTTGTGGCATTACAAAGTCCTCACACCTCTTTGTTTCTCACATCGTGTATAGATCACATGGAAGTAGAAGCCATTGTGGAGTCTTGCCCAAGTATATTTGATATGGAAATGAATTCCCTAAATTAAATTCTACCCTCACCCCTATGGTCTAATAATCACGAATTTAAACTATGTGAAACCTAACTCAAGGGTTGATAGGTTTGTATGGAGTATGATATTCTACTCTATACCAATATTAGGATCGCAATATAACTGAATAGGAATAATATACCATAGGGGGGTGAATTGAACAAATTTAAATTTCGTAATGAAATTTTGTATAAATTAAATTCACAACACCTCTAATAAGAAAAAAACATTCTTAGAGACATATAAAGTTTTTAATTTAAAATCATAAGAAACTATTCTTACAAATAAATTCTACCCCAAGGCGTATAGAATCTCATGCTATTAGAGAAACAAGTTAGAATGTTTATAAAAAAAAGAAAACTTCCTATATTTTACAAAGTAGTGGAAATTTAAAATATTCATTTAACCCAAAGAGGAGGGTGTCCAACAACCTTGGATAAAGGTCCTTTGTTTTATAGTTACAAGAATGTTTGTCTTACCCATACCCGGGTAAGGCCTTAATCCTATTATTGGTATCTGTCTTATTATACCCACAAGCTATTTATTTGTAAAGAATTTGGCACCTCTGACTTCACAACCCGAAGGCTCTAATTTTAAGTAAATCTAACCTCTGCATGAAGCAATTCTGCAAGAAGAAAAGTTTTAACAAGTCATTCAAATATTCTGCACAAAGCCTAAGAGGTTATAAGAGTGTCTCACTCTAGAGAAATTCATTTTCAGAGAAATGAACTCCAAAATGAAAACATGTGAACATCTTATTCTTGTTTTTGTTGTTGCAATGGACTTCATCATCTGAGGTCCTATTTATAGATTTCAAAATCTAACGTCCAGTTCCACTCCAATGGTCATATTTTCTTAAATCTCAGAGGGACCTGGACACGTGGAAAACATACAACGGTTAGTTAATAATAGAAACAATGACATCATTTTATATAACTAAAAATCAAAATAAAGATCTTACACCTTAAGTGTAAGGAACATGTAATCCAATAAAATTGAAATGATATGAAAGAAATTATAAGGTTTGGAATTATAAGAAAATAAATCTTAGAATAATAAATTCCGGAATTATAAATTTCAAAATAGATTTTCATAAAATTTGAATGAGTAAATTATAAGAAAAAAATTGTAATTTGATTTTTGGTATGGCATAAAACTAGTATAAGGATATCAGTATAGGAATTATCGGTATCATTATGATAAATATGTCTTAAGGAACATCAGTACCGATAACCAGGAAGTCGGAGTTTAAGAACATTAGAAAACCGAAATACTGGAAATCTACGTATAAGGAAAATATGATACCAGATTTCATTAAATATGGAAATCATTATCGTAGTGAAAACAGAGAACAAGAAATAGTGTCCTAAGGAATTTCAGTATGGTATAACCATGAACCAAATTTTGGAACCTTAAGAACTTTTCCAATATGGAAGAAAAGATTTCTAAAAACCATATATTGAACTAAGACGTCAAAGAAAAATTTGGGTATATTAAAATTTATGTAATTGAATGGAAATATATTGAAGTGTAAGGAAAATATATATGAAGAAGGTGTTTGTGATATTAAAAAACAAACATAAGGAATGGAGATATCTTATAGACCTAACAATCTCCCCCTTTTTGGAAGGCACAACAACTTTGAAGGAAAGAATGAAAATTTAAAATGGAAATAAATAAATTCTTAGAGTTAGTAATACATAGATCCCCCATATGTGTATTAATTAGGGTAAAATTTTATTCCCTTATGTAGAAGTTCTTATAGTACAAAAATCACCCCCTCAGTTGTATAACTTTTCATTATAGATGAATATTAAAAAAATTATTTTTCCTTACATTTACCCAAAGGAAATTTTCCTTTAAATTTGTTTCTTCCTTTATCTTCTACCTTTGATAAAATTCTCCCTCTTTGTGATTTTAAAAAAGGAATGGGGAGGGACCTATAAGGTTAGAAATAAATATACACAAGGAAAAATATATAAAATATTTTCAAGGAATTTTTCTTTAAGTTTCACATGAAAGAAAATAAGACAAAAACTCGGCATGGGGAAAAATGTATCAAACACCCTTCTTCTTCTATAAAATAAGACTTTTCTCCAGGGACATAATATTTTTCACCTCCTTGGGATATTCTTGAAGCTTCTCTATCAAGGTATCCATCTTAGCTACCTTCTTCACCAAATCCTGGATCTGGAATTCTTGGGACCGATTCTTATCTTCAAGAACATTGATCACTTCCTCTTGTGAATTAGATTTCATCACAAGGCCAGTAGATATTCCTTTATGATAATTGAAAACGTCATCTATGGTATTCATTTGATCAAGAAGTTTTTTGGCTTCATTTTTCCTCGCATCTAACTCACATGAAAATTTATTTGAGAAAGAAGTCCAGAATTTTGTCAGGTCCTTTGCTACATCATTAAAAGCTCCCTGTGTTGATTCCAAGAAGTCCGAGAATTGTAGAGATTTATCTAATATGGTTTGGGTCGGGCTGATCAATTTATGACATGAATGTTTTTGAGCATTATAATCAATGAGAAGATGATTATGATCAGATTCACCTTTCACCACCATGTCCATCAGCATAGATGTTGAATCCGTCTTTTGGTTTATGGTTTCCTGTATCATTTGCCTCTGGGAATCTATGATAACAAGTACCAGAATGGTACTTACTAATTTCATTAATGAATATTTTACAAATTAATCACCCATAGATGATGAGGACACATAGTCAGATTCTTTTTTATTGACCTTCGGAACAAAGAATTCCAGATTCTCATGATTTTGAGGAGAGTCGACATTAGAAGGGGAAACCATAATGACCTTCCCTTTAACAACATTCAAAACTATAGAGGGTTTGGAACCCTGAGGGACTTCCACATTTTCTATAGACTTATAATCTATGGATCCTTCTTGAATATCTTATTCTACATTCTCTTCTTCACTTCTGGTATCACTATTTTCAGATTCATGGATTTTGTCTTCATCTCTAGTTATATCAATCTATTCTTCTACCTCTTCCACTTATTCATCTTCAGTCTCAAATTATTATTATTCTTCTTCCTCGGTAGAAACTCTTGGGGTTGCAACAAAATTATTATATTGTATAATGACAACATTTCCTTCTTCTTGAATGATCTCATCCTCTTCATGTGCTTCTACTTGCGGTTCTAGAATAGGTTTTGGTATCACTACAAGTTTCATGGCCTTCTTGGGTTTTGGAGTGACATCCAGCTCTGGTAGCTTCTCAGAGGACATTTCTACTTCCTTCAGCAAGGATTGTATAATATATTTCATAGTTATTTTTCTTTTCTGCTTCTTCTCCTCAGCTTATTTATCTAACACATTACCAGTTTGAATCTTCAATTCCTTTGACTCTGCCGGATTTAACCCAATGGATGGATCCCCTTACTTTATGGATTCAACTAACTTCCTCCAGCCAAAAACAATATCATCAGAGTAAGCCTTCAGTTTCCTTATAACTGGTGGTGTTAAAGCCTGACATACTTCGGTAGGATCGACATGAGAGGCCTATTCCGTCTTTTTCTTCTTCTGAGCACTTTTTTAAGATTATGGTACCGACTCTTTCGGTGCTTCTTTGGACGATTTCAGAATTGCATCCATCAATACCATCTTTTGAACTTCCGACATCATGACCTCTTCAAGCATCTTAGAGTCTTGATTGTATTAAAGTATCATTCTCTTCAACATATATTCACTTAAAAATATAAACTTACAAGACTTCAAAGTAGACTTTCTTGGAATTTTCATTTTGTCTAAGACCATAACAACTATCCTTGAGATGGTGGCCGGGTACATCAGTATTTTGGATTTGATGGTACTGGATTTCACAACATTAATCAAAAGAAATATATACTCAACAAAATTAACATTTCTGAGGTTGATGAGAAAGTATAATAATAGAAAGTCGCATGTCTTTAAGGAGTCTTTATCCCCTTTTCTTGGAATAAAGAACCCCTATATCCATAATGCCACCAACCTATCGTCCATTGATTAGTGTGCAATCTTCGGTGTCTTGAATCCCCTGATGCCAAGACATTCGAAATCACGGTTCTTCTCGAAAGAACCTTACTTATTAGGAATTTAGTAAGAACCTATGAGGGCCTCTCCTTCATGGGGAATCTTCCGGAATTTGGCTACTTGCTGGCATGAAACACTGTATGGATTTCCATAATACTTAAAGCTAAAATACTCTTTACCATCCTTCTCAAATAAATTGACATATTTGTAAAACTGTATGACTTGTTCAAGATATACAGGATCTTGAAACTTTTAATTTTCTATACGAAAACTCTTCCAATGATTACATTTGATAATACGAGAGATCAGTGAACCACATCGATAGTAAATGTATGAACACACAAGTCTATCCTGAAATATCATCTAAACATTATTCTCCTTTACTGCTATCTGGTCGAAACTTCCTGACATTCATATTTGTAAGAAATATCTTAAGAAATACGGAATGACATACTCTAAAGTAGCAGAACTTTGACTAGAAGACTTAAGGAATTGGTGGGGTCCTCATGAAGTGGGTTAGACATTATATAAAAAACAATGACCTTTTAGCATCCATAATTAAATCCAATGGTGGATATTTGTCCAATATTATCTAATGGTTGAAGATGGTCGACAAAATATATCCATACTGAAATTTTGAGGTTTTAGAAAAATAAAAGTCAGATTCTAAGGAAATATGAATCCGAAGAAAAATCTCTTAAAAGAAAGAAATACCAACAAATAGAACTGTATGAAAATAACTAGTGGGAAAGAAGATGTACCTTTTAGTAATCTATGAAGAAATTATCAGTATCGAAGAAAAATTTCTTCAGTTTAGAAAATCTGGACCATGGAAATTTGACTCCAAGAATTTCAACTCCAGAAATATGGATTCTGAGAATTTTGATTCCGGGTTTTTTAAAATAGACCGAAAATTTAAAGGAAAGGAAAAAAAACATAATGTTGGTATAAAATAAGAAAAAAAATTCCTAAAATATTTTATTTAAAAAATTTCAAAACAGAATTTTTTTTGGAACTATTAAATTTTAGGTCTGTTGAGAAAACAGATACCGAAAAAAACTCAATTCTGAAACACACTGAAAGGAAAAATTTTTAAATAAAAAAAAATTCAAACATATATACTCCATTGGAATTTAGGAGTAATATAATGTTAGGAGATGTTTAAACAAGAAGTATACATGAATGATTATCTTACAGATATCATTCCTAGATTCTGTTTAATGTATTAAAATCTATCGGATGGTAATGGTTTGGTAAATATATCATCAAGTTCTTCTTGTGTTCCGACGAATTGAAGTATTATATCTCCTATGAGTGTGTTATCCCTAAGAAAGTGATACCTAATATCTATGTGCATATAACGGGAGTGATGTGCTGGGTTTTTTACATAGGGCTATGGCACTAGTGTTATCACCCAAGAATTGAGTTTTTGTAAAACTCATGCTAGAATATGTGAGTGTGTGTTGCATCTATAACACTTGAGCACAACAACTTCTGCCTACTACATATTCTGCTTCAATAGTAGAAAGTGCTACAGAATGTTGTTTCTTTCAAGACCAAGAAACTTAAGAATATCCTAGGAAAGGACAAGATCCAGATTTACCCTTTCTATCCATTTTAAAACCAGAAAAATCAGCATCTGAAAAGCTTTTTTGTTCAAAAACATTCCCAGAAGAATAAAAATGTCCTAAATCCATGGTTCCTTTTATGTACCAGAAAATTATTTTCATAGCCTTAATACGGGATTTATTAGGATATTCTTGATTTCTTTCTCATAATCAAACATAGAATATTAAGTCAGGTTGACTTGATGTTAAGTAAATTAAACTTCATATCATTCCTCTATAAGAAGTTTGATTCACAGGTTTCCCTGCTTCATCAATATCAAGAGTATTAGAAGTTCCGATAGGAGTACTTATACTCTTAGTGTTATCATACCCAAACGTTTTAAGAAGATATTTGATGTACTTATGTTGAGATATATAAGTTCCTTCTTGTTTTTGAGACTTTTTAAAACCAAGAATGAATGTTAACTAACCCTTCATACTCATCTCAACCTCAAACATCATAAGATCCGCAAAGGAATCTATTAAGGATTGTTGATTTGATCCAAATATAATGTCTTAAATATATAGTTGTACCATTAAAATATATTTCTTATATTTCCTTATTAAAAGTGTTGGATCCACTGTTCCCTTAGAATTATTGTTTTGAAGAAAAAATAATGCATGTCTATCTTACTAAGATCTAGGGGATTGTTTAAGGCCATATAATGATTTGGTAAGTTTATATACATGATTAGGATTTTTTACATATTCAAAACAAGGAGGTTGGTCTACATAGACTTCTTTCTGTACATATCCATTAAGGAAAGAACACTTCACATCCATTTGATAAAGGATAAAATTATAGAATGATGCAAATGCTAAAATAATTTAGATAGATTCAAATATTTATACCGGTGCATAAGTTTCTTCATAGTATATACCTTCTTGTGGGTTATAACCTTTAACAACTACTCTTGCTTTATTTTTAACTATAATAACATTTTTGTCACATTTATTCCTAAAGACCCATTTTACACCAATAATAGATGTATCCTTAGGTCTCTCAACCAAGGTCCATACTTGACTCCTTACAAACTCATTGAGTTCATCTTGTATAGCCTTTATCCAATCTTTATCACCTAAGTCTTCCTCAGGATTCTTTGGATAAAATTGGGAAAGAAAAACAACATGTTCAATTTCATTCCTTAAAGAACTTCTAGTCCATATAGGTTCATTGACATCTCCAATGATATTATCAGTAGGATTATTTCTATGTAACAACCGATTTGGGTTTTGTAAAACATTAACATCAACATAAGGTAGAAAATATTCAGGGGAAAATGTTTCAAGAATATTTTTGTGAACATTTTCCATAGAAGAATTTTAAACTATAGGTTGTTGATCATTTAATGAAAATATATTTGGAAGATTTAAAATAGGTTTTTTGAATACAAAAGGATCTGTTTCATCAAATTTAACATGTACTATTTCCTGCACAGTAGAAGTGTTTTTATTAAAAACAATATAATCCTTAGAGTTAGTGGAATATCCTAAGAAAATTTCTTCATCGAATTATGGTAAAAATTTGTGTAATTTATCTTTAGTATTAAGGATAAAAACATTACAACCAAAAACCTTGATGTAAGAAACTTTTGGTTTTCGACCAGTCCATAGCTCATAAAGAGATTTATTAAGAAAAGGTCTTACCAAAACTCGATTTATAGTATAACAGGATGTACTTACAGTTTCAGCCCAAAAGTGTTTGGCTATTGAATATTCACTGAACACGGTTTTAGTTATCTCTTGATGGATTCAGTTCCATCTTTCAATAACACCATTTTGTTGACGAATTCTAGGAGATATGAAATTGGGAGTAATACCTTTTTTACTACAAAAAGTTTCAAAATATGAATTTACAAACTCACCACCATGATCACTATGAATAGTTATCAACGATAGATTTTTCTAATTTTTTACTTGAGCATGAGAAGTTCTAAAATAAGAAAAGGCTTCAGATTTTCTTGCTAGAAAATAAATCCATGTTTATCTAGTGTAGTCATCAACAAGAACCACTACATAATATTTGCCTCCAATACTTCTAGTTTGTTTTGGACCAAATAAATCCATATGCACTAACTGTAGGGTATTAGATGTTGAAACATCCCTAATATATTTAAAGCTGGATTTGTGTTTCTTTCCAAATTGACAAGGGTTACAAGCTTTTGAAGAATCAAATCTTTGAACCGGTAGATCCTTAAAGAATGATTTCATTGAGATATTACTAAGGTTCTTAAGGTTTCATTGTCCTAACCTTCTATTCCAAAGCCTAGATTGATCTTCAATTGCACTTAAGCAGGGAAGATCTTGACTTCTTAAGTCTTCTATGTTCAAAGTGTAGATATTCTCAATCCAATGGGCAGTAAGAAAATATTAATCCTTGGAATTGTGAACTAAACACTTATCATTCCTAAAATTCACAAGGTAACCTTCATAACATAATTGACTTCTACTTATAAGGATGTACTTTAGACCATTAACAAATAAAACATTAGAAATTAAAACTTTTCCAAGATGAATGATATTACGTATACTGACAATCTCTCCTTTAGAATTATCCCCAAAGGATGCTTTTCCACCTTTCATATTGACAATCTTATGGAAATAACTTTTGTTACCAGTCATATGATGGGATAATCTTCTATCCATATACTATATATTATTGGTATATTCTTCATTTTCCAGCAAAAATAAAAGTTAGATCTTTGTAATCAAAACATGTATGGATCTGGGGTTAGATAATAAAATTTTAGGTACCCAATTTTTTTTAAAAAATAAAACTTGTGGAAACCTAGATCTTGAATTTTGTTTAAGGAACAAGTTTTCCTCCATTGACCACCACTTTAAAATTTTGTACAGAATGGAGCTTTGGATGGAATAAAATAGTTATTTTCGAAAATAGGTTTCTTGTGAGTATAACCAACTCCAGAGGTATTTCTGTGAGGTTTGATTTGGGAATACATCTTGTCAAAATTTTCCTTACCAGAAGTAATGTTAGAAAAAAGTTTCTTAAGGGATTATATTTAAGAATATAATTTTATGACTAAATTCCTATCCTCAAGAATTATTTCCTTAGAGTTATATTTTTTCTTAGAAAACATTTTTTATTAAAATAGAATTTTTAAGATCATTAAAAAGTTTTTTGATTTTAGAATTTAATTCATTAAGGTCTTTAGAATTTTTTTCTAGGAGATCATTCTCATATTCAATATCTCTAGTGAGATATAAAATCACTTTTGTAAGAACTTATTCTCTAGTATTTGACTTGTACAGTTTCTTATAAATTTTACAATTTTTTTCTTTTAACAACATGGAAAATATATATACTTATTAATAAGAAGGTATTTCTTCATTATCTTCACGACTTTAATTCTTATCAAGAGATAAATTTGTTAAAACCTCGGTAGAGAATACCTAGTCCATAAGAAAAGTATTTGAGGAAGAATTAGTAGTAATGAATCCGATATTATTTTGTTTTGATGATTCAGATTCTGAAGATTCACTTTATGAAGATTCACCCCAACTAGCACTCCAAGTTACATTTGCTTTAAGACTTATCTTATGCTTATAACGGTAGAACTTCTTCGTATTTATCTATGAATTCCTCTCCTTCTTATCCTTCTTTTTCAAAAGAGGGAAATCAGGTATGATATGATATGTTCTTCTGCATTCGTATCAAGTAACTTCCCCATCATTATTTTCGTTGCAGTCTCTCTTCTTATACTTATTTTGATAGTTCTTCTGAGATACTATCTAGTTCATTTTTGTGAAATATTAGCTAAATAATTCTCAGATTTTTTGGTATCACTAGATTCTGACTTAATAGTAACTTTCTTTGACATTGATCTAGTAACTCTTTCTATAGTTTTGGATTTTTTATTATTAGAAGTTTTTTTGAATGAAACACTTCCACTTCCATTCTTTTTCTTAATATTATCCGCATCTCTCTTTATTCTAGTCTTGTACTGAAGAAGAGTTCCAAAAAGCTCATCTAAGGAAATCTGGGTGACTTTCTTGTTCTCATCAATTTCTATCCTCTTGGACTCCCATTCATTAGCCATGATTTCTATGATATTGTCAAAAAGTATTTCATCATCATGACATTTTTCTCCAATAGAAAATAATCTATTCACAATGGTCAGGAACCTTTTCTGAACTTTTCTTATGGTTCTCCATAAGGAAATCTAAAGCCATGATATTCAGCTCTCAACATAGCTCTTCTTGTCTCTATAGATTTAGAAGTTCCAAAATGTGTAATTTCCAATTTATTCTAGATAATATTTGTAGCTTAACATGAGTATATTTGACTATATATGTTCCTACTCATAGAACATTGCAATGTATTTCTGAATCTGAAATTATCTTGATATTCTGCTCTCTCGTGATTGGTAAAAATTCTCAATTCCTTATCGACAATCTTATAATCTACGGTCAACATCAGGTAGTTATCAACTCCATTATTAACAATGAAATTCATTATCCTATCTCTCATGTACTCATAATTGATTCCATCAAAATAAGAGTTCTAGTAGGATTTAAATTTTCTAAAGAACCAATATGCATGGATCATGCCAAAAAAATATACCTTTCTTCGAAAAAAAGGTTAGTAGTAGTGCTTGAAGAAAATATAAATTTAATAAAAATTTTAAATTCTATGAAAAACAATAACTAGAGTATCTCTAAGAAAAATATGAGTCTGGGATTGTGAGTCAGAAATTATGATTCCGAAAATATGAAGAAGAAGAAGATTTCTCTTCTGAATCTAATCGTGAGATTAATTCAGATTTAACCAACCCTTTGATACCAATAAATCAGTTAGTTTGGAGTTTGATATTCTACTCTATACCAATATTAGGATCGAAATAGAACTAAATATGCACAATATACAAGAGGGGGTGAATTCTATAGTTTAAAATTTCTTAAGGAAAATTTCTATAAACAAAATTCACAACACTTCTAATAAGAAAAAAACCATCTTAGAGAAATATAGGGATCTTAAGTCTAAAGCTTTAGAAAATTTTCTTACAAAGAGATTCTACCACAAAGTGTATAGAATCTCTTACAATCATAGATATAATATAGAAAGTTTTTACAATAAGAAAACATTCTAACTTTTAAAAGTAGTGGAAATTTATAATCTTATTTTAACCCAAATAAGAGGGTATCCAACAACCTTGGATAAAGGTACATTGTTTTATATTTACAAGAAAGTCTATCTTACCCAAAACCGGGTAAGCTCTCAATCCTACGATATGTATCTCTCTTGCTATCCCCACAAGACCTCGATTTGTAAGGAAATCGACACCTCTGACTTCACATCCCGAAGCCTCTGATTTTAAGGAAATCTCACCTCTGCACAAAATCATTCTGCATGAAGCAATGTTTGAAAAATCCCATCAAATGTTTTTCATGAATCCTGAGAGTTTATTAGAGCCTCTCACTATAGAGAAATTATCTTTTAGAGAGATGAAATCCAAATTGTTAACATGTGAACTTCTTCTTGTTGTTGTAGTGGACTTCATCATCTAAGGTCCTATTTATATCTTTCGAAATCTACCGATCGGTTCGATTCCAATGGTCATATTTCCTTAAATCTCAGAGGGACTTGGACACATGGAAAATAGAAAATGGTATGTTTATAATAGAAACAATGACATCATTTTATATAACTAACCACAAAAATAAGGATCTTACAAATTTATTGTAAGGAAATTGGAATCCGATAAAATTGAAATGATATGAAAGAAATTATATGGTTCATAATTATAAGGAAATAATGCTTATAATAATAAATTACATAATTATAAATTTCAGAATAGATTTTCACAAAATTGGTATGAGTAAAGTATAAGAAAAAACTTCTAATAGGATTTATGGTATGGTATAAAACTGGTATAAGGACTTCGGTATAGGGATTTCTGGTATCTGTATGAAAAATATTGCTTAAGGAACTTCATTACCAATAACCAGGAAGTCAGTGTTTAAGAACTTTAGAAAACCGAAATACTGGAGATCTATGTATAAGGAAAATATGATACTGAATTTTATTCATGATGGAAATTGGTATCACAGTGTAAATAGATATTGGGAAATTCTCTCTTATGGAATTTTGGTATGGTATAACCATGAACCAAATTTCGGAACATTAAGAACTTTTCTGGTATGAAAATACAAATTTCTAAAAATCATATACTTAACTAAAATGTCAAAACGAAATTTGGGTATAAGGAAATTTATGTCAGTTTAATGAAATATGTTGAAGTGTGAGGAAAATATTTATGAAGAATGTTTTTGTGATTTTCAAAAAAAAACTTATGTAATGGAGAGGTCTTATAGACCTAACAAGAGTTTCTTATCTAGAACCACACCTCCTATTTTTTCTTTTCTCATTAGGTTATAGCTCGCTCATGCAATGAAAACTTCCTTGAGATAAAACCCCTCAGGTGAAACCATATTATTCTTAGATAGTTCACAAATAATATCATAGAGGATTCACATAGTGTTGTTCCTCCTTCTATATATTTTCAAATAAATGTTTTCCTTATGTGATGCAAAAACAAACATGGGAAACAAACCTCTTTGTTCTAGGAATTGAGGAATTAAACTCTTTTGAAGCCCGCAACCAAAGTTTTGTGTCTCTAAACATGGAGAAGACACATTTTTTTGTCAGTGTTACATTACCATAAACTATAACAACCCCTGAAAAAATTATCATGACGTGAAAATATTTAGAAACCCTTGGTCCATGTATTATGAAACTAAATTATGTGTAACTATCCCCCTGTGGCCCCCAATGGGCATCTTACTTGTCCGACCCCTAGTGCATAGACAAACCAATGCCCCTCCATTCACAATATCCTCACTGTAAAGGAATTTTCCCATCTTAAATTGGTATCCCACCACAATATATTATAGAACTACTTGTGTCCAAATTTTCCATTCGGTGGGAAAAATAGTGACACCCGTATTACCTATCATGAGATGAACTTTAAATTATTTAACTTACCTCGCCTTTAACCATACTATATTGTTACAAAGTATAGGTAGATGGGGTCTGCACACCATGAACATAAACTGTGAGAAATATTGTGTGGTATAGGGTCTTCGCCACCCACCTCTTCACATAAATTATATAATACCTCCCTCTAAAACACACTTCCCTGAAAAAACAACTATATTCCCTTTAACTGGTATATTAGTTCCAAGAATCATTACATTAAACTATGTGCATTCAATCGTACAAATTCTATTAATTGTATATCCATCTAGTCCAATGAGTATGACCCCTAAACAACTAGGGAAACACACATAAATATTTGTTGTGTTGAAAAAACATAGTTGAAATCAATGAAAATGTTATATTTTCTCTTTCCTGTTCAATCATGAATCCTAGGTAAAAAAACTAATGAAAGAATGAATGAGGTAAAAATCCAGTATGACTCATCAGTGAGTACCAAAAAATATTTTCTATTCTTACTACACTCAATAGTTCATGAAGATGTTAGGGCCAAACCATAACTTATCCCACTATTATTGTTGGTTCATGCATCTTGTTCACAAGATGCTAAACTATTCTACATATGTTCCAACCATATGATGATAAACAGTAAAATCCCATGGTCAAATATTCATAATATTAATCTACATCAATCAAATTTTATATCTACATAATGTTAAATGGAATGCTCAATGTCATTTCCATAATACATTAAACTAAATGAATTATTTCCATATTCCATGGTGTAAAATTACATAATTTTTTAGGCCCGGAATGAAGAGGGCCTTTCCCCCCTATTGTTTTGGACTCATACTGAACCACTTGAGTTCCTTGACTATCACATGTTAACCAAGAAAAATATTCACTTAGAAAGAGACTCTATCTCCTACTCATTCAAATATTCCCAACCAACATGTTCGTCACCGCGATGGGGTAAGATTAAACGTGTTGGGACCTTTACCCACATACACTTAGATTCACCACATACTTCATGAATTTTTATTTTAGATCCCCAAAAAATTTAAAATCCTAAAAACACCACTAAAAACAATTTTTCTTAGACCAAATGGATCGCTTTTTGTCCTGGGAACACACGTCAATGGACTTGTGATGATAATTTTATTGTTCCACTATTTTGACCATGGTCAATGGTCAACCCACATTTGTGTGTCACCATTTTTACCAGAAATAGAATTGGATATTCATTTCAAATTGTGTTGGTTTTTATCACCCATCAAATTGTTTATCCTCATTGTGTTCCAAGTATTTTACCTCTCAATTAATGTCCTCCATATCTCTATTTTTCCGGGTATAATATAATTCCTCTTTTATTAGCTTTCTGATGTACCTACATCCATTGGGAAAGAAAGTAGGATATGGTGAGTCTTCCTCTCCAACCAAGGCCTTCCTATTCTAGAAACTCCCTGTATTTCATGGATCATTCTGAACAATACCCTTCATTCCCCAAATGATAGTCTCAAATAAAATAATAGTATTTTATTTGGATATTGTTACTCACACCATGCACGACTCATGTTGTATTTGATACTTATAGTCCATTTTCTTTTCAATATGATTGAGGTATAAAAATATAATTTTAAATGAAATATTTATTAAATTAAAAAAGGTGATATTGAGAAGGGTTGTCCATAGATTTCCTAATCTCCTTTATTAAAACATAAGAAAAAGTAAGTTCTCTCTAAGGCTTAACCTATATAGTTTAGCACTCTAAAATGACCAACCATTATTAGGTATCCTTTAGGGACAACTAGAACCTAGTGAGCTACATTTCATACTCATCGACTACAAGGAAGAAATCATTATACCATATCCGCACCCTAACCAACATACTATATTACTCAGATACAAGTGATTCCATAGTTTGTACCCCAACCTCACCTATAACCAAATGTTCCCTTTGTTATATGGTGATCCCCACTTTTTTATTGGTGAAATGTTTGTTCAGTTATTCTTGCTACTAAATATAAGCAAGTACCTATTCATATTTCTGATGTTATGTGTTGTCTTAATACTTTTCCTTATAAAAGGAACAACTAAACTACAAATTTTTTACACACACAAGCTCGGTGAGATAGTCATGGGCCAATGCATATAGAGAACAATCATCCACACCTCTAGACCCCACGTTCAACATCTAGTGGTAGAGGGACCACATCTAGATCTCATATAATAGATTTTTGGATTGATTGATTAATTCATATGAACAACTACATTCCCTAGTCTAGAAAATTTGAATCTATTTGGTGACATAAAAACCAAAAAAATTTAGTTCCTTAAATAGCCACAGTCATAGACTAGTAAACCTGTGAGAAGTACGATAGAAGGGTCCTCTTTATGGATCCTATTTGATGGCTTGGGATGCATGAATAGAGGAGATACATCTTCATTTGGTTCGTCACTAGTAGAAAAATATCTATTATCCTCAAGATACACATCCCATATAACCAAATTTCCCTCAGTAATGTTTTTCTCTCCTATGGTTACTTTTGTATCACCCTAAATGATTGGATCCCTAAGGAACAACTCGACTACATTAGATATCATCCTGAATCCCTCAGATACACCTAGTTATTGAAGATCCATCTCCTTAAACATCATTTCAATCATATAAATGATTGTATGTTTAGTATGTATCATCAATATTATTGAATATAACCTATATAAGAATGAAAATTATGTGAGGAAAGGGGATAAGTGACATCCATGCATGCAGACTAGAATTGGAAATACACCATAAGGGACCATTTAGCATCGATTGGAACCTTAATATACTCTAGAATAAAACTTGGTGTTGTATTTCTAGGATTCACATGATTCAAGTAAATGTCTTAAAATGATGGAGTTAGGTGGATATTAAAGACATCAAGAGTGTCAGGATAAATAAGATCTGGATTTTAACCATGAAGAGGCATATTGACATAATCTATTCGATACAACGGAAGACCAAACCTTCCACCACAATGATCAACTATGAGGATACCTGGGTGAGGCCCCCCCATAAATTACCTAGAGGATTGGGGTATCTATAATATTACCTTAAAACCCTTGTGTAGGAACCTCTCCCATTTATGCCTCTAGAATAAACATTGAATTGGGATCCCCAGTACCAATCAAGGAACCCTCATTTACCTCAATAGAGGTACCATTGTTCTCATAAAAGTTTTCCTATGTGTGTAGAGATTATGATTGATAGGTGCTGAATGAATGAAATATGAAACACATGGTTGAGTTAGTGATTCAAAAACACACCACACCAAACGGGATCTTGGTTAAGTCTTATCCCCCAAGAGTGACTAACTCTCTCTCTCATGAGATATTTTCTACCCGGATTTGGATCCTTAGGACTCCTTGCCACTGGAGACATGTGTATCAACACCTCGATCCAACCCCTCATAGACAGAAATATAAGTAGATGACATTTCCTTGAGTCACATGTCATACATCACTCACCCCTGGGAAGTGGTAGGATCACCAACCCTATGACATGAATGTTATTTTTTTTATTACCATTAGAGAAATGGATGGATGCACCTCCATCATAGGGAACCATCAAGGAGGGTAGAAGTAGTGAAACCCAAGAGCGTCCCCATGTGCGATGACCGTTCACTCCAAATGGAGTGACCCCACAATATCAAAAATGATTAGTCCATCTTCCGGTCATCCGAATCTTGAAGGAGAATCCGAAACAAAATGAGTCTCCCTCCAACTTTGGAGGATGTTCATACCCAAAAAATCCTCCATAGTTCATCTCATGATAATGTAAGCCAGGTATCATGGTTCATCATACCTCCCCTGAACCAAATTCACCAAGACTTCTGAGTCCGACACCACTTCTGACACCTGAAATTAGCACTCCCTACATACTTGGAGACCAATAAGTAGCACTCGTTCCTCTGCCCCAAAGGAACTACATGTACTATGAAACATGCAGAAATCCATTAGAATTAATCCACATGAGTCACATAGGACCCCTACTCCTCTCATGAGTCCATTCTTAAGGGATCCATCCATGTTAAGCTTCATCTCACTAATGGGAGGCCTCCAACTGACCCATCTTCATCCTGAACCATCGAGCATGGTAGGTATATTAATAATATTTCCAAATAAAATAGAATTATTTCCCCCATTCATCAACTAAATCATCTCATAGATTAAGGATATGACCCTCATATGAAGAAAGTACACAGAACACTGGGCTCCCTGACAAGACTGAATCCTGATCTCCCAGATAGTCCAGTAGATGGAAGTGTGTATGATGGCCCTATCATTGCATTCCATGATCTTGATCCCCACACCTTAAAGCCATGAGGACATAGGGCCTTGAAAGGAGGATAAATAAGTACCATCTTGTGGCTGTGGAGAAAATAAGACCAAATCTTGGCCACCCAATCACTTTTTATAAAATGGTGTTCAATAGATTCTCTCCTCAAATTCACACAGTAGAATCATCATGTATCCCAATGGATTCCCCATCCTTGAATGTTATCATCCATTTGTAAGGCCATATTTTTTATGCGCCAAACAAGAAATTTTATTTTGTTATGTGTTGGTTTACAATAAGACTATTTAGACAATTCATCAGAAGCACTCTCCACGAGTTTCGTTCTTTTGAACTCTCAGATGGAGAACCTGCCATGCATGAACCCGTGTAGCAACATCTATACTCCTCATCAATCAAGAAGATACTATCATAAACCAACATCTGATCAACAGTGAGAGTTTTATAAATGAGAAAAGTATGATCAAATTCTTCCGTGAAGAAAATATTGAGAGTAGGGAATCGTGGGAAAAAGAGTCTCTCCCTCGCCTAGTTATCTTTCCAAATGTCGATGTCACCTCTTCTAGTGATCCACCAAGCCGATTCGTGGAGGTATATAAGATTAGAGAACATACACCTTTAAAATTTAGTAGAAAATTTTCTTATGCCTTCTCTATATTCTTGGTAGTCCCCATTCCTCCACTTGAAGAAAAAATCCCACATAGAGCTCCCCATAATGATTTCCCAAGGGTGTCGTTCTGGCGTGCCTATCATGCTTTCAGTGATGTCACATAATCCCACACCCTCCTCCTCAACTGGTTTGTCCATACACATATAATAAGCCCAATGACATCGTCTCGGCAAGTTGGTGTCCCATATAAAATCCAACATGACCCTCTCCATCCTTGAAATTGTACCCTTCGATGTCTTGATGATAGAGAAGGCATGCATCATAATTGAAGTAAGTATTCTATTTATCAGCACAAATCTCCCCCGAAAGATAGAAACTTGTTCTTCCAGTACATATTCCTCCTTAATAGCAGGGTTTTGATGTCTTCAAAGAAGCTATTTTTAATATTTCCTAGATATAGAGGAACCACAAGTTAAAGGAAAGGTATTTTTCTTCTTTGGAAACCTTGGATCTCTTGAATTCCCCTGCAGCACCTTCCCAAACAATTGTTAGAAATAGAAACATGGCACTTAAAAAGATTAATACTGTTATCTCTAAAATGCCAATACACCGAGAGGATGTCCACGAGAATAATCAAGGACCACGTACTACCTTTCATAAAAATATGAACATCATCTACAAGAATCAGGTGTGAAATTACTTCCTTGTCCTTCCACTCATATTATGCTGACAAGAACCCATTCATCAAGCCTCTATGGAGATTCTATGATAATGAGTATTTCACCATAATAAAGGGATATGTAGAGAAAATATCTACCTATCGAATGACACATACAGATTTGAAGAAGCCAAAACACTTCCCCGCTGAGAGAAACTGAAATCCATGGATATGAGTAGCAACAAAAGCACGGGTCGCAAACCCATTTCCGAAACCTAAAATAACGCATCACCTAGACAATGAAGCTCTATTAAACATTGTCATAAGCCTTATCCGTGTCAAATTTGAAAATAACATCAGATCCAATAACCCTTTTATTGATATTTCTCTCAAGATCATTATTAAATCCAACTTCCCCATGTATACCTCGACCATTGACAAACTCATGATGCTCAACAGACACAATCATCGAAATAATACCACTCAAAAATCATGCACGTAGGCTCACCACTATTTTACAAGACATATTACTATGGAAAATGGGTCTATACGGGCCAAGTGAGGAAGGATCCTTGACCTTCAGGATGAGGACCACCCTTGAATCACTCACAAACCTTATGATGGAACCAACCTAGATTCAATCTAGAATGGCCTCTAGAGCCTGACATAAAAAACATCCCAAGATACAACTAGAAAATCTCTAGGAAAGTCGTCTAGGCCAAGGGCGATTCCATGCAGTATAGCAAACACCGAGCTCTTGATATTATCATAATTAGGCATAGCTGACATTTACTCATTATCATAATTCCCCCCAAGCTGTGGGACTCCTTCCATGAATGCATATGCCTCCTCATGAGAGTCCTCATAGATGAAGTTCGTCACACCAGGTAGAAGTTTTTTAAAATGATCCAATGTTAACAGCCATCAACCTCCACATAAGATGTGTAGAACATGTCACCTATAAAGATTTCAAGGGTCGTATTACTCTTCTCCTTCAGACATGCATATCAGTGAATGATATTACATACTCCCTCCTTCAGCCATCTCACACACGTTCTCATTTTGTATTCATTCTCAATTTCAATCAACTTCTCATCAAGAAAAACATGCTTGTCACATAGAGAAGAAAATTTATTCACATCCCAGTCATTCTGCAGCTCCTCCTCTAACATTTTATTATATGCTTGGATGGTCTCCACCCCTGAATTTTCATTTTTCATGTGAGCCAAGAATTCAAGAATATCCTTCTTAAGGTGCCTATGTCTATTTTATGAACCATGCCATGCCCTATAGGCCTCCTCACAACCCCACGATATTTTAACCATTAGCATGAAATAGACCTCCCAATTCCAGTTAGTGGAGTAATGGAATTCATGGTGCTAATAAACATCCCTTCTTAGTTCCTCAAGAAGCGGTTCATGATTGTATCAGGAAATAGGAGTATTGGTGACCGTCATCTAGCCAAAAGAGTTGAGGCCTTGAAGGTTTTCAAAGAAAAAACCCATACGACTCTATATACAACAAGATCCCCAATGGTTATTTCACAAGGGGAAACAGTTTCCTTTGATTCCCAAGTCCAAAATACCCACCGAGGAGAAGTCGTGAGTGTCTTAAATCACACAATAGAGAAAGGAAGACACCCTTTTTTTGAAGGATCAACGATCACAATGAATTCTCCACCCACAAACCTTGGTATATTTCCTATCTAAAAGGAACCCAAGAAACTCCAGAGTTACGATCTCCCATGCACCTCGTTACTAAAATAAAAAGTAGATAATATCACCTCATTCCCATGTATGATACATTGAGGTTAATACATTATGACATAAGACATACCACATCTACATTAAGCACCTATTTCCAGTATATCTAAATTAGTGAGTTCTCTATGATCCCATACATGCATGACTGAAATCCCATCCTTCTCAATAGATAGGCAGGTTTATAAGCTCCTTGTTTAGTTTAAAGAATGGCCACAACAGACGAATTGTATTTCCTAGATTTCACATCAAATAGGGCTCTCTTTGTTGGATCCCCCATCCTTCTCACATTCCATATTATTAATGAAAACATTGAAGATTGGGATTCCTGATATTAGGACTAGTATTTCTAGATGGGGAAAGTGAGAAGGACAAACCTTCCTCCTTACACTTAGAAGGATTTACTGTGCCATAAATTCCTTCTACCGAGCCATGTTGCTTAGGGATAAGGATCTTGTTCTTCATTTCCCCATCTGGATCCACAATTAGCGATAGTACAGTCCCCGACGAAGGAGAAAAGTAGAACTTCTCTACCTTCCCATTGAGAATGGAGACCAGATGCGAGCATTGTAGGGACCCCGTGAAGACTTCATCTCTTTCGACACACCTAATAGTATTGACAACCTTCTGGGAAACCCACAGGATGATGGTGACTAACTTTGGATTAGGGAGGGTTAATGAAAATATAGAGTGAGTTGAGATGAGATCTGAAAAGATGAAGATGGAGAAGACAAGGACCTTAGAGGCAGAGGAATAGAAATGTCCAGAAAATCTCACTTCCCATATTCCCCTATCACCAATGAGGACGATCATGCATTGTCAGAAGCACCACCATGAGCTAGAGACAAATAAATCAGATCCATATGAGACATGTCCACCATGAAGGCCTTAGAAAACAAGAAGAAAAGATAAATCTAACATCTCTACATGCATGTGTGGACCATATTTCGAATTTGAACTATTATTTATAATAGTAACATCCTCCTTCATCCCTGTCACTGACCCTAATGATGCCGAAGCATCCAAATAACCATGTTGAGAATCGTAACGCCCCGAGATTGAGGGACATGCATCAGACCTCCATTTTCAACTGGCCACTACCATATTCCCTTGAAGAATTCATTCCATGAGGGATATTAGTTTGGCTTTTAAGGGAATCCTCAGTCTCCATTGGACTCCATCCCCTTAACATAAAAGTAGACACTCTGTAAACATCACCAAGAGGTCCATCTCCACAAAGATCCTTGGGATAACTGTGGATTGAAAGAAAGTTGTGTTATTATCCAAACACATGAACCAAACGAAGGCATCTAACACCGATTTTAATATGGCTATATTATGAAAGGGAAGAGAGATTCCAGGTAAGCTGACCCAGATGGCCATTGAAGAGGACTCCTTTCCATAATGATAATACCATGACCAACGAGATAGGGGGAAGTTCCACAAACCAAACCAATGATATTCCTTTGACCAAGCACTCGAAAAATCTTCAACGGGGGAGAAATGAATGCTAAACCCCACCTTAGAGTGCTCGGAGACAGCCACTAGATGCCGACGACAACATTAGCCTACAACATATCTAAAGACACTCAGTAGAGTTTTTTTGTAGCTGAACCGAGCCACCAGGGAGAGATCGTGGAACGCTATCAAAACCTAAAGTTCTTTCTCCATCAACTCCACTACTAGAAATCCATCCACTCTACCAGCAACCATTGAGCCTAACTTAATCGGAGGGGCCTGCAAAAGACCAGGAGATGATTCTCCACCAAATGGGACCACTGAAACATACATTACTCAAAGTGTGTATTTGAAATATTTCCCTTTCGCATCACCTGCTGTCACCCCACACACTTTGGGATAGGGAGAAGGGCCAAAAACATCATTCGGGGGAGAGCCTAAAGCTTTCCAAGAAGATAGAGAAAACACTACCACCATCTGGAAACTGGGTCACCCACCCTGGGATAATGTGAAAAAGAAAAAATATCTACCATATATGATAACCACTCAAGAAAGCTCACTATGTTCATGATTCCTATGAGCATGACCCTCAAGAACTCAATCCCCTCTTGAGTAAGCCTCCACCGTAGCTGATCTGATATCAAGGATTGCTACAAAATTTCCATGATTCCTAGATCATGGGAAATCTGACATAATCATATGGTTGAATTATATATTGAAGAATCCTTCCCGAGGACTCCCTATAAGAGACATGTCCCAACCCTGGATATATCTATATACTCATGTTGTTTCTTTCGGGGGAGCCTTGCTCTGCCAGGTTGTGGAGGCTGGGAAGGACCCTAAACTCCCACCATCACTACCTCAGTTTGAGCCCTTGATTATTACTATTTTCTTTAAATAGTCCCATCATACTAACCTCATACTATATTAGATCATTTTATAGTTCCACCTTCTTTATCCACTAGTGTAAGATCGTGCCTGAGTACATCGTTACCTAGCTACTAGCATAATTGTGACTAATTCTAACACTGTGGTTGGATAATATAAGAATGATCAAATCCCCATCAAAATTTTCCACAATAATATACCATAACTGATGAAGGATAGATATGTTCATCAATTTTCATACCTCCATGTACACTGTCCTCGCCAGCTTCAAGATGAGTCTAGATTTTTGGGTGAACCAAAATAGAGCGTATAGTTCACAGCTGTTATTTCCATCAAAACAAATAATGAAAAATCCACATCTTAAGTATAAAACATATTCCACATGGTTTTCGATCCCTTCCAGGATTTCAACCATCTAACTAGTTGTGGTATGAAATCTATGAATCTTTAGTTCCCAATATTGTTTATGCTCACCATCACCAAGACTTTATTGATTATCCCCTGTAAGACCATGATGATTTTGAGGAGTGAAGGATAAAGACTGAAATTTTGTGGTAATAGGGTTTGTAAAGTCATACCCGATGATGTGTGCTACGATCCATCCATAGAGAAACTAAAATAGACCATATATATGCCTGGTAATGACCTGATAACAAAATTACCCAATCAATTCAAGACCTTGATATGTATAGGGGTTCACATGTTTACCCAGTTCCCTGATGTCGTGATTCTTGGAATCATTAGTGTCCATGTCCATAGACACATGGAAGATTATATGGCCAATATAAACCATCAATTAAGGGCCATGTGAAATATTTCTACATAGAAAACACCAATTTAAATGTTCTTCAAATGGAATCATCCTTCTTGATATCATCCTTCCTCTAATATATTCTAATAGGACCCCAAACTTCTCCAATTCTATGCTCCCAAACACAGCATGATTCACCATGGTGTCTTCTTAGCTAGTGAATTCTGGAGCAGTCCCAACCATGTCTTGAAAATGATATCATTGTTAATAGGGGATTGATGGTCATATACAAACCTCAAATAATCTAGTAGTATCTATATTCAAACTTGTGAAAATACCATATTCTCCTAATCATTGGGTAATGGGATAAATTCATTATACTAGTATCCTATTAATACTATCCCATCAATGTGGTGAAGATCCCACAATATGATTTCCACCTCCACAAGGTAGAGGTGGAATGTCTTCATAACCTCTGACCACCTACTGAGAAGCTCTAAAAATAGCTCTATATGGAGATTAAAACGTATGTGGGATGTCTATATTGCTTCATATAGCTGAGTATGATGTATCTTATCCCAATACACTTCACAAGTTATGAGTACCCAGTACACCCACACCAACTCATTGGTGGAATTTTATGATTTCCATCAAGGATCATTTGGACAAGAATCTAAGACTCGTAGAAGGTAGAAAAAACCTTCTACAGTTAAATAATGTGGATAAAAGTAGTCATGTATATATATGAAAAAAAAGATAATGTATTGTTATATTTAAAAGATATCTACAAATTCATTTAATTAAATTTAGATAATGCATTAGCATCTGACAATCCAAACACACATTTACGGTTCTTTGGTTAATGTTAATGAAATTTTTTCAAGGAAATTGAATTAGATACACCCTAAGGGGAGATTAAAGTTATATTCTTCAACCTATAATGGTCTCAAAGACCACATGGGACATCAAATTCAAGATAAATGTGATTTATAAAAATATTTAAACATTTTAGTTGAAAGATATTTAATTTTGATTATGCATAACAACAAAATAAATTACAGGGAATGATTATTTTATGTAAAGGTAATAACCACGTACATTAAGACTATATAAGTCTCCTCATCCTTTATCAAATTCATACTTGGTCTATAATAAGATAAATTTATGAACTAGGTTAAATCCAAGAAAATAGGTTAAATTGGGTCGTATGAAGATAACTCCAAATGAGATAAAAAAAATAGAATGAAATTTAAAGGAATGTTATACAAATAGAGGGTGTTCATAAACGGCTGAGGGAAATAGAATCAGATGAGGAATGTGGGAGATCCACTAAAGTGCTTAAATTGCGAAGAGGTAGAGATACATGCTTCCTAATATTAAAAAATATGGAATGAAAAGTGATGTGTTATTTTTATGTCATGGTGGAAGAAATTTTAATTTTTAGGTATTTTAATTTGGAATGTGATTTGGGTTCATGGTTTGGAAAATCGTTCTGCAAGAGTCCTCACCAAAGATAAATTAGTGTTATAAATTTCATGGTTGAGTTTCAGAGTTAGAATAACATTGCATAAACAATTCAAGATGTTAGTAAAATAATATAATTAATTCCAATAGTTTAATTCCAAATTTTCATGGTTAAAGTAATTATGATCCTCTTATTTAGTCAACACAGTTGGGGTTAATGGTTAGAAAAATTTTGCGATAAACATGTTCCTTATACATTTTGTCCAAAAAACTATCACTCTGGGACCCCAAAACCTTTTGAACATTCCTGAAACAACAAATAATCCCTCGGGTACTTATACATAAATAATCAAAGAGGGAATAATGAATTAAAAAGGATATATAACTTGATTGGAAACTAGGATATTACCCCCAGACCAAAAAAAAATTACTGTTAAAAGTATTTAGAGTGTGTTGTTTCTCATATTGAATATTAAATTTAAGATCTATATTTAAATATTAACAAACACAATTATCTTATTTTCAAAATCATCAAATAATGATAGGGATTTTGAGTTTGGATATTTTGTGGAAGAAAATATGAATTTTGAAGATATTAATTCAATAATTTTAGAACCTCTTTTGAAAATTGTCCTTCACTATTTCGAATATGAACAACCAATAATTTTTAAAATTCATCTTGGTAAAAACGATAGTAAAATTCACTTTAAAGAAAAAAGTTTAGATAAAATGTTACTCTTTTATCCACTTAAAAATGAATCCTATAAGGATTTTTTTTAATAAAATGGAATTAACATTTGATCTTTTAGTGGGAAATGGTTTTAATCTAGAACCAATTGACTTATAATATATATGAACCAAATTGGAATCATCCCAAATAAAAATTGAACTAAAGCATTCAACTCATTCTACATCAGATGATTTTTTATTTTATTTTTAATTAAATGGAATAGTTTAGAACACACTAGGATTTTAAATATGAATAAATTCATGAAAATAAATGATTGATTAGTTACTATTTATCGAAACAGAGTTTTTCTAGGAGAATAAATATTTAGTGAAATTTCTATTTTCAAATGAATAATTTTTTTAATACATGATTTTTTAGTAATTCCTCATGTATAATGGGTGTTGAATTTTACATTGAGTTCGAAATTAATTTTTAATAGGGACCCTTATTGACTTCTAATCAATAAAAATATATTTAGAACACTATTAGAGAACCAATTCTCAATTATTCTTATCAAAACCTATCCTCCCAATCCTCTATTTTGGGGGGCTTAGAGATCACTAATAATGAAAAAACTTGAGAATTCCATGTCAACTCCCTAGGAATAACATTAATTTTGAATTCCCTTAAAAAACATAATATAAAAAATATGAACTAATTATATAAGTATAAAACACTTATATTTATGTTTCAAAGATTAATTTTGATGATATATTTTTAGTTAATGAGTTTATGGTATTATTTAAAGAGCATGAGGGAGTATTTTATATTGCATATATTCTTGAATATATTGAAACTGTTGATGAGGTGTGACTTTGGTATGTCCTTAATTCCTAAACAGGATACTTATTTGATCAGTCCCTTGATAAAAAAAGGTCTTCCAATGGGTGTGTTTTAACAGTTAAAGAGATTGTTATTTTTTAAAGTTCATGAAAAATAAAGTTCTCACTATGAAATGAATGGGAAAAACGCATGTTAGGGTTCATGATTATGAAATCACACCCTCCAAGTGATTATGGATTGTTTCATATTGTGTCATGATGAGGACTAATATCTAGTGCTTCTTAATAGGTATTCAATTTTTTAATATTTTATTTCATTTAATTGGAATAAAAAATATTACATAAATATTATTGGAGCGAAAATCATGTATTTGATTACACTTTCTCTAAATAATATCGAACCATTTATTTCCATGAAACCTTCTCTGTCATATATTTTAACGTTTCCTTGATTTTTGGTTTTGATATTCATTAAATTACTCTAATGAAAAATCTTTTTCATCATTTTAGGAACATTAATGATAAAATACAATTGAATTTGTTTTTGAAAAGTTACTAAAATCACTACGTGAAAACTACCGTTTAGCGGCGGTTTTTTTGCGGCGGTTTTAAAAACCGCCGCCAAATAACCGCCGCTAAACGGAAAAAAAAAATATTTTTTTAAATTATTAATTTTTTCTTTAAATTTTATTCAAGGATTAGCGGTGGTTTTTTAAAAAATCGCCGTGAAATAGCGGCGGTTTCGGTAAAACCGCCGGGAAATAAAATGAAAAAAATAAAAAAACGTGAGAAACCCCGAAAACACTAAAACGATCATAACTTTTGATCCGGGTGTCCATTGAAGCGCCACGACCAGTCAAATCAAAGCTCCTGAAGAGATATAGAGGCACATATAATCAAAACCGTGAGACGTTCTAAGGTGTGGACGATATTAGAGTTATAAAAAAGTTGAAAAAAGTTCTCCAACTTCAAATGGCCATAACTTTCGCTCCGGGTGTCCGTTTTGGCTCTACCACATATCAAATCGAAGCCAGCGAAGAGGGCTACGCACAAATTCAACAGAAGCTTGCTTATGTCTGGTTTTTCGTCCCCAAAAACCACTCCGAAGGCCTCCAAAACCCTGTTTCTGTCACCTGTGTCCCGTCGAACTTGTCTTCAAACGGACCTAACTTTCGATCCGCGTGTCAATTCGGCCTCCTCCACCTGCCAGATCATAGATCGTTCCATGAGCTTCAGTTTGACTGGTTACGGCGCCCACATGCACTCATAGATCATATGTTATGGCCTTTTTAGTGGGTATCAGGTTTGTTATGTTTTTCAATGCCTCGTTTCTAGCACCCGTTCCCCATCAGCTTTTTTTTAAATGGTCGTAACTTCCGATCCGCCTGTCCATTCGGACTCTTTCACCTTTCAGGTTGAAGATCGTTTCGGGATCTTTGATTTGACTAGTCGCGGATCTAAAACGGACTCTCGGATCTTAAGTTATCTCCGTTAATGTGAGTCCAATGTTTTTGTCTCTTTATGACCGTTTTGACGAGTTTTAACGGTAGCTCCATTTATTACTGTTTATTTGGGTTTCCATGACTTGTTATCTTTATCAATTGTTTTTTGTGGGTTATTATGATGATTATGTTGAATTATTAAGGAGTTTTCCAGAGTTGTCACGAGTTTTCATGCGTTCTCATTCTTTCTAATACCTCATTCTTCAAATGCTTCTCCATCATTTTTCATGCATTTTCATGATTTTTCATCCCTTATCACGTCTTTTCATACTTTTTCATGTGTTTCCTTTATTATTTATTATTTATTATTTATAATATACTTTAATTTATTTATTATATATTATTTGTAACTGGTTATTTATTATTTATTATTTATTATTTATATTTATTTATTATTTGTTATTTATATTTTTTTATTATTTCTTATTTCTTATTTATTATTTCTTATTTCTTATTTATTATTTATATTTATTTTTCATTTATATCTATATTTATTTATTATTTATTTTTTATTTTTTATTATTTATATTTATTTATTATTTATTATTTATATTTATTTATTATTTATTATTTATATTTATCTATTATTTGTTATTTATATTTATTTATTATTTATTATTTATTATTTATTATTTATTATTTATTATTTATTATTTATATTTATATTTATTTATTATTTATATTTATTTATTATTTATTATTTATTATTTATTATTTCTATTTATTTATTATATCTATTTATTTATTATTTATTATTTATTATTTATTATTTATTATTTATTATTTATTATTTATTATTTATTATTTATTATTTATTATTTATATTTATTTATTATTTATAATTTACAATTTATTATTTATTATTTATTATTTATTATTTATTATTTATCTTTATTTATTATTTATTATTTATTATTTATTATTTATTCTTTATTATTTATTATTTATTATTTATTATTTATTTTTTATCTTTATTTATTATTTATTATTTATTATTTATTATTTATTATTTATTATTTATTATTTATTATTTATTATTTATTATTTATTGTTTATTGTTTATTGTTTATTATTTATTATTTTTTATTTATTATTTTTTATTTATTATTTTTTATTTATTTTTTATTATTTATCTTTATTTATTATTTATTATTTATTATTTATTCTTTATTATTTATTATTTATTATTTATTATTTATTATTTATTATTTATTATTTATTATTTATTATTTATTATTTATTATTTATTATTTATTATTTATCTTTATTTATTATTTATTATTTATTATTTATTATTTATTATTTATTATTTATTATTTATTATTTATTGTTTATTATATATTGTTTATTATTTATTATTTATTATTTATTATTTATTATTTATTATTTATTATTTAATATTTATCTTTATTTATTATTTATTATTTATTATTTATTATTTATTATTTATTATTTATTATTTATTATTTATTATTTATTATTTATTATTTATTATTTATTATTTATTATTTATTATTTATTATTTATTGTTTATTATTTATTATTTATTATTTATTATTTATTATTTATTATTTATTATTTATTATTTATTATTTATTATTTATTATTTATTATTTATTATTTATCTTTATTTATTATTTATTATTTATTATTTATTATTTATTATTTATTATTTATTATTTATTATTTATTATTTATTATTTATTATTTATTATTTATTAGTTACTATTTACTATTTATTATTTATTATTTATTATTTATTATTTATTATTTATTATTTATTATTTATTATTTATTATTTATTATTTATTATTTATTATTTATTATTTACTATTTACTATTTAGTATTTATTATTTATTATTTATTATTTATTATTTATTATTTATTATTTATTATTTATTATTTATTATTTATTGTTTATCATTTATTGTTTATTGTTTATTGTTTATTATTTATTATTTATTGTTTATTATTTATTATTTATTATTTATTATTTATTATTTATTATTTATTATTATCGAGATTATATCTATTATTTATGTATTATTTGTTTTTTCAATTAATATATATAAGTATGTTAATTTCTGTTTATTAACCACATGGCGAGCTTGCTGGAGTGGTAATGTCTATGGAAAATATGCAAGAGGTTAGGGGTTCAAATCTCACCAGACGCGGGATTTATTTATATTGCATGGGCATGCATGTGCATGAGCATGGGAGATGCATGCATGGATAAATAAATAAATAAATAAATACGAAATAAATAAATAAATAAATAAAATAAATAAAATAAATAAATAAAATAAATAAAATAATTAAAATAAATAAAATAAATAAAATAAATAAATACGAAATAAATAAAATAAATAAAATAAATAAATAAAATAAATACGAAATAAATAAAATAAAATAAAATAAATACGAAATAAATAAAATAAAATTAAATAAAAGAAAGAAAGAAATAAATAAATAAATAAATAAATAAATAAATAAATAAATAAATAAATAAAATAAAATAAAATAAAATAAAATAAAATAAAATAAAATAAAATAACTAAATAAATAAAATAAATAAATAAATAAAATAAAATAAATAAAATAAAATAAATAAATAAATAAATAAAATAAATACGAAATAAAATATATAAATAAATAAATAAATAAATAAATATAAAATTAAAAAAAATTAAAAAAATTAAAAAAATTTAAAAAAAATTAAAAAAAATTTAAAAAAAACCCCCACTGAATCATTTAGCTGTGGTTTAAACCACCGCTAAAAAACCGCCGCGAAACGTTCCGACGGTTTTGAAAACTGCCGCGAACAGTTTCCCGACGCACGACTTAGCGGCGGTTTTTGAAAACCGCCGCTAAATGCCTTTTTTGCCGTAGTGAATTAAGGAAGAGAATATTAAAATTAATGAATAATATGTCTTGTATATTGTTGAATTAATTATTCACGAATACATAATTATTTAAATCATTTCATGTTTATTTGGAATGTAAATTTTTATATGTGATGTTGTTTAAACCTGGTCATTGTTATAAATTAAGTGTCACCAGGGTGGAAATTTTTTCCCTACTAAAATTATATTAATTCAATGCATTGGGTACTGAGATTATTTTTTTTATGTTATTTTATATCAGTTAGGTGTAGATACTAAATCTTTCTTAACACCATGAAACCATATTTGATGGGTTTTATTATTTTTTATCCTCATCAGTTTGATGATCTCAATGATTATCTTTTTAATTTTATGGAATTATAATTAATTATCTTTTTTATTAAAAAAAGAAAAAGATTGTACAAATCAAAATTATATTTAGAATAAACAACAAGACAATGTGGAAAACATTTTTTCAACCATTCATTTGATCCTTCATAATTAATTACCCCTTTTGAATTTAAAATTTATTTATAATTTGAAGTGATTTTATTTTTTTCTACTATTTAGAAATTCATCATTGTAGATATTATTGTGTTTTATTCAATTTAATTTAGATAAAAAAATAAAGTACATTTTTATTAAAATTTACATTTTTTATGCTTCGATATTCATTTTCAAAAAGTGTAAATGTTTTGTGAAGAATTAATTCTATTCTAACACATTTTACATGTTAATATTTTGTATTTCTCCTTTGATCTAATTAACAGAATCATTTTATATCCCCCTAAAAACCATTTTATTTTTAAAAAATATTTGAATATTTCTTACAGTTATCATTGGATTTGAAATTTTTTCTGTGAAATAATGTTATAAGATATACATCCAAATGGTATATGAAATAAAAATCCTAAATCAAAATGAACTCTTATTTATTTATTATTTTAATTGATAAATGTGTAATTATTATTTATTTTAATTACCATTTTACCCATCAATGTATGTGACACAATTTATTCTCTATTTAAAAATTTATGCCTATTAACCTGATAGTAATGTGATATTTGGAAGATATAGTTGAATGAATATTAATGTGTGTTTAATTCCTTTTAGAATTTTCAATTTTGATTAATTTTATGAAATAAGAAATTGAATTTGAATAAAAATCACGTAATTGTTTGAAGGTAGTCACTTTGTGAACATAAGAGTGTCCATGAAGGATAATATTTTTCAAAATTTATTTTTTTTTGCAGAATTTTAGTTTTTCAATAATGATACTCCAACTTTAAAATAGAATTTATTACAATTATTTTATAGGGATAAGTAAAATATTAAGTGTTATAGAATTTAATGTGGTGTTAATTCGATGTATATTTTGAAACAAAATTTTATGAAAATGAATTTTTTTTAATAATAATAAAAGCTAGAAATGAATAATTAATTAATTATTGGATCAATTTTTTTAATATGTGATTCATTGAATATTTTGATAATATTTGGTATTTTTAATATTTAATAGTTTAATGTTATTTAATTTTTTTGTTAACAGTTTTTAGGAAAATTAGTTTTTATGTAATGGGATAAATTATAATTGAAATATTTTTTTATAATGAATTGTAAATTCTTTCAGGTCTCCAATTTATATTTTCTAAAGTTACATTATTTTTTTTTTAATTTATTTTTTTTAAAAAAATTAAATCTTTTTATTGATGTCATAAAATTTATGGAATACCCTTATTGTGTTTTATTTTAATTTTTAAATCATTTCAATTTATCATAGTTGTTTTACTATTTAATATTTTATTTACAACAAAACAACCTAGTAGAATATTTCCATGTTGGGTTTCTATCATATTTTTACTTTCTCTCGTTTTATTTTTTACCTCTTCATTAATGATATTTATTCACACATCGTATATTATGTTTGATGTCTCTATAGAAGTCTTATCATAAGATACATTTCATGGACCATATGATATTTTCATCACTACTATGATAATATACAATTCTATTTTTGGGAAACAATAATGAAAACCAAGACCAAATGCTTTTTTTGAGAAATTTTAATTTTAGACTGACACTCAATGTATTGGTTGAAACTCTAGTGAAGTTATTCATAACATGAGCTTTGGAAATCAAGAGGATAAATTTGATCCTAGGATCTGTAGAGCCACTGATTGAAATCGAATATATAGAAACATTCATCTAGGTCGACTATTTTTTTCCAACAAAACATGAACAATATAAAATCCAATGATGACTCAAAGATGAATCAATGATCAAATTATTTAAGATAATTATTGTAGTGCTTCAATGATTTAAAGTAGAATATCACTTTTTTTATTTTTCCTAATGATGAAGAACCACGAGTTTTGAACAGATGAATATTAGGTCAATGATGTACCCGGTGATAATAATGCCTATTTCGAGTTGATATTGGTTTATTGACACATTATTAAGGGTGAATGAACTCTAATTTAGAATTTCTAGGAACTAAAAATTAAGTGAGATTGAGTTTGGGCGTTAGTTGAAGTGCTTAGTAGTTTGATCTAGCTATCTTTAAGTAAGAAGTCCCAATAATCATTGGTTGTTCCATGTGCATGTTATATTTTTATGATGAATAGGATTAATTGTTAACAAATATTCCATATTTGAGTTCATATATAGATCTAAGCTTGATTCTTGATGAAATCCCCGATAAATTTATAAAACCATGAAGAATAATTTGGTTTCATTCAAAGGTAATATTGTGTATGATGAATCTATAAGATTTATACTGGAGGATCAAAGAATGTCCTTTCATAGTCAATGTGAATATATAAATTTTAATATTGAGTCAAATTTAGTATGTGATCATGATCCTCTGCATGAATGAAGATTATAAGGAAAATTGAAATCCTTAGAGCTGACACCTATTTGTTACAATAGAATTTATTGAAACATATTATATATTCAATGTATTTAATACCAGAAAAATTTGATATAAATTTACATTGAAATAAAAAATGTAGTATTTTGTAACATACATTACATGAAACCATGAGTCTAAATGAGCCATGATATATTAAAATATTTAAAGAAATAGCTGTCATATTGGAGGAAATGAATAAAATTAACAACATTAAAAAATTTATATAAACATTTATTCCTTAATTAAAAAGAATTTATTAATTAATAATAAATAATCTATATCTTTTAGATAAATTTATCAAATTATTTAAAAGATTATTTTTCTAAAGAACATATTTTTCTAGGTGTCAATAATTTTTCAACAAGAATATATATTGATAATTATTAAAAAAATGATTTCAATGAAATTTACTTATAATTGAAGAATAATAACTGATACATTAATTATATAATGGTTAGAAATAAAAATAACCGTATTTAAAGGTAAAATGATATTTTTTATAAGGCTTTTTTCTTTTAGAAAATATGTTTTTATGAAGAAAACAATTGAACTTAGGTAATGACAAATTTTACTAAAATATATAGATTATATATTCAATGAAAAAATTTAACATTGAACTAATAATTTTTACTAGGAATGGAATAATATTAAATATTGTTTTATCCTTTAAAATACATTTTCCAAAAAAAATCATTATGTTGTTTACACTTTTTTTAAAGTGGTTTTACTCAACTTATAGAACATTAATAATTTATATTATATTACATATTTTTAACAAGAAAAATTAATATGATATAATATGGTCAATTTAATTTTTTTCATAAAAAATATTAAAAAAAGTAAAATGTTTGTTAATATAGTTGGGGATAAAAATGCTTTACTCATGGGAGGGGTAAAATAACCAATAAGGGTAAAAATTTAATTTGTATCCAACTTAATTAGAAAGTTACATAACGTTATTTAAATAATTTATTTAATTTTATATATTTTCATCCCATCACATATAACGGGGAACCTATTCTCCTCACCTATTGATAATCATTGAACAATATTTTTTAGTATATATGTACCCTAAATACTAATTATATTTCATTCCTTTCTCATAGATCCTCTATTATTCTCCTCAAACCAATCTTTCAGAGCATTAGGTGTATGCCAAAGGAGGTCTCTTAATGAATAGGTTTGAATATTAACTGAGATCATTCAATTTTATTTCTACATCTACCATATGTAAAACTATTTTATCCATAATAACATGATTAATAAAAAATGTATAATATACCTATTAGTGATTATAATTATTCCCCAACCTTATTAAAAATCCTTTCAATCAAATGAGAAATAAAATTATCTCTCATACATTTGTGTGGAATATATCATCAACGTTGAGATTTTATTTATTTCAATCATTACCTCGCATTTAAGGATACAATGATTTATTTAATAAATATATTATATATAATTATAATTATACATTGATAAAATATTATTTATCTTTCTTTTTCTAATTTTTTAGAAAATGAAAACTGTCTTCATGAGGACATACTAATTACATTCTCCATGAATGGTGTATATAATTTTTCTATCTCCAACTTATATATATTTTTAAATATGATTAAAATGAATTTATATGATTTTTATATCATTAAATAATTAATGGATTTGATAAAATCATTATCATGATGAAAGAACCAGAGAATATTATTTGAATTGTAGATGAAAAATAAAAGTCTAATCACCAAAACAATGTTTTAAATATTGAAGTGTTAATGTATAATTGTTAAGATGTCATAAGTAAATAATTTATCATAATAAATAAGTATATTACTCTATTATAAAATTATAATAAATTTAAATTCATTATAGATGAGGTCAGATCACTTATAATCATATTCATCCTAAAGGTATGGGTTTTAAGTTGCAATATAACTTTTTACTAGGAAAATGTTTGTTTAAATTCCCAATTATAAAATTATTTTATGTCTACATAAATAATTATTTATTTTTTTCTCCTAATTTTATTTAAATTAATTATATTTTTTATTTTCTTTTCCCTCTCTCTATGTTCTCGAAATACTAAGAGAATAATTTTATAGAAAATCAAATTTATTTTTCTCTTTACTGAAGACTATTTTCTTCCATGAACAAATTTTAATTAAAATATTTTCTATAATGTTTTTAAAATACTCAAATAATTTATTAATTTCATTTTATTCATTTTTTAATTTATACAAATAGGTTTAAAATAAATAATGTTTTTTTCTAATCGAGGTACTTTATAAAAAATGAGTGATATTCTTATAAATTACAGTACACACACCAATTTTTTCAGTTTCATAACCACTCTTTGATTTGATACATCAACTAAAAGTTTAAATTGTTCTTTTCATTGAATTTTTAAAAAATATTCATGAAAGTTTTATATTTTAAATATGTAATTTAAAAATGAAAATTAAATTTTCATCTAGAAATGTTCTAGTGATATTTTAGTGTTATTTTCACTTATGAAAACGCCAATTGTTGTTATTTATGCTTCATTAGGGATATGATCCAATGATAATTATTTTATTTCTCTATATGGTTAGTGATTATAATTATTAGACCATGAAGAAACATTTTTTCTTTTCCATGTGTTAATCTATAATGAAATGATTAATTATTTCATGACCTTGTTGCATACATATCAATAGATCATGATTATGTGATAGGTGGATCCA
Organism: Viscum album; assembly: GCA_963277665.1. Classification (NCBI taxonomy): domain Eukaryota; kingdom Viridiplantae; phylum Streptophyta; class Magnoliopsida; order Santalales; family Viscaceae; genus Viscum; species Viscum album. The sequence goes on from OY728140.1 coordinate 1,287,488,417, forward strand.
TTATGGACCTCTAATAGATTGGGTAATGATTAATTTTTATGAGTTTAGACGTTACATGAGAGTGGTTATACAATTCCTAAAATTGGGTACAAAAGTGGTTATCCTTGGCCTAAAGTAGGCACATGGGTGGCTAGCCAATGATTAACACGTGAAGAATGTATTTTTCGGTAGCCTTGAAATCAGATGTCTACGACTGTAGTTACGCAAAAAAATTGTATTCTACTCTCTTCAAAAAGTTATTATTATTATAATATAATATCATAGATCAAATTATTTTATTCATTTCTATTTAAATATGACAAACATTCAATTTTCTATGTCATGGTAATGATTTTTGAATTGGTGTCTATGATTTTGATATTTTAATATCATGTTGTCAAAGCCTTATATTCATTTTTTTCATAATAATTATCCTTGATCTATATCTTTATCTTTTCCTCTACTAATCATCAATGCTCACCCTTTATTATGTTTCCCTTTCCAAAGGATATGAATAAAGGATTCAGTAATGAAATATCTTAGAAAGGTTCTAGTTGTGAGGTACTTAGTAGGAGATTTTTTAAATAATTAATTTACCTATTGTTTATCAATACATGTTCCAAAGTCACAAAACCTTTATGATTCCAGTTTGGAAAGTTATGATATATAGTGAATATTCATCTTACGAGTGGTAACATTAATGATTTAAATACATAAGTCACCTTAGTTGGTATTATAACAAGGTTTAATAAATTTGGAACCTATTATCTGAAAACATTATCAAGAACCCCTAGGGTATGACTACATATAGGATAACATCCAATCATATTGCAAATAATGGAGTGTGGTTTTATTTGAAAATACATTATTGTTTGGATACTAGAATGCGGATGTAGATATTTCATAGATGAACCAAGGGGTGATAATAGTAAAAGGGGATGATTGTGTATTATTTCAATCATCATTAGTTCTCACATAGTGAGTTTAAGTCTCTACACCTTGTTAGACACTCCATGTGAATATTCTGTAGTTATTTTAAATTTTTTTTATTAACCATTATGAGGGAATTCAATATATGATGACCATATATGACATATTCTAAATTTAATGTATTATATATTCCAAATAATTCATAATGATTTGGATATCTGATAAATTATTTTCAGGATTATATAATTTCCCACTTGGATTATTATTTTTCATGTTTAACTTTTTTCATTTATTAAATGAAATGAACTAGAAGGAAATATGATAATGAAGAATGTGATGAATAATGTAATGATTTTCCTCTTAAGAAGCATAATTTTAATGGACATGTACTATAAAATATGATTATTATTCTTATGAAACATTCTCAATTCATGGATCATTTTGAACATCAAAATTAGATAAATAGGGAACATCATTTATGTTGATTCCTTCATGAGGAAAACCCACAATCAGTTAGTGTTTATATCGATCGACTAATTTCTATGTAATGGATTGGAAACACTAAAAAGTTATTTTCTGTCATCTTGTGCTTAGAGGATGTAAAATTTATTTTCATTGTTTATCAATTGGATGAACATTCAAATTAGTGGTATAATTTTATCATGAAAAAAATTCAATAAGAATAAATTTACTCTACAAAGTGAGTTAGGTTATTTTTCAAGTTATATTTTAATAACCAATTTAATCCTATTATTTTTATAAAAACTGTGAGTCAATTTTTAGAACTAAATATAAAGGACGAAAAATATATTATAATATAAGTTTAATCATTATCAAAACATTCAATGTATGATTTTATTATTATCAACTAAGAAGATATAATGATTGATAGATTCATTAGTGGATGAAGACATAGTCTTTAAATATTAATACTCCAACCCTAGTAGCCCAGGGTTGGGGTTACATTATTAAATAGGTAAAATATACAAGGAATATTATCCTGAAGGATTTAATAGTTTGTTAGTATGGGTAAACTAAATAGTATATTAAATACCATATTTTAATTCGAAACATATAAAACAACATGGTATTTTCTTTGAGTAAGCCAATATTCCCTTTATAAAATCCATATATATCAATCATAATTAATATCCTCATATCACGGGGAAAGGAAACATAAGAAATGTGTGAGATCTTATGATCAATAAGGGTATGCATACAACAGAATCTACCCTGAATAAAAAATAAATAATTAATATGATATGGTAAATAACTAAAACAATTTCTACTTATTCAATTACTTGAGCATAATATGGAAAGAATAAATAATGATCAAATGTTTTCATATAAATAGTCACATGATCTTGAAACATAACCAAGGATACTCAAACTAATTAAATTATCACACATAAAATCAATAACTACTCTCATAATGATGGAATTCATAATTATAGACATCATAACCATAACATCAAGGCCTTATGCCAAGAAAAATCATATAAATTGGTATGTCCTCTATGAAAAAGTAGATCTTTATTACACATTAATTCAAGATTTATAACAGAAAATTAATCTTAATACAACCCACGAGATTGGTAAGTCTAGTGTATTTGAGAATTAGATATATATCATAAATTCTGGAACATGGGATAAAAAACATTTTTTAAAATATCCCTAACCTGCGTTATTGAAATCATATTTATCATGATCAAAATACTCCCTCAAACATAAAAATGCATGAGATAACCTAGGTAATTACATAAGAAGTGAGTGAGCTAAAAATTTCAACAATATAATAAAAATGGAATATGTGATAATGTTAGTGAAAAGACATATCAATTAGGATCAAAAGGAAAATAAAAAATAATCCATGATAGAGAATGATGATCTTAACATGGGAAATGTTGAAACAACTTAAAACACTAAATCATGACCATAACATAAAGGTGAACCACCAACACATCATTGTATAAAATTTCCCCAAAAATAATCACTTACACCCCTATCAAAACATTACATATAATGATACTAGACATTACCTAATGCATTGGAGCTCTTTCTAGGTGCACCCATCATAATCAATTCATTCTCATGCTTAAGTGTGATGCATAGATTGTACGGAAATGATTAATTCATCATCTTAATTTACTCCATGATCAAGGAATTTTCATTTAAAATATGTATGTCCCCAATTAATATGTATATGTACCTAAAGGTGAGATCATTTTAGTGAATAATGGGTATGATATTTACTAAAAAATTATTTTGGTATGAGAAATCACTGTTAAATCTCATCAGTATAATGGTGTTACATAAAATTTTTTAAATATGGTTTATGAAAGATAAATGGTTCTATAAATATTTTAAATTCAAAAGGGTAGAAATAGGGACATGGAAAATCATATTCCAACGTTTGAAATTTGTAAATATAAGGTAAACGATTTTGAAAAAACTTGAATAGAGAAAATAATTTGTATGAAATTTCTCCATGGTAATAAGTTTACATAAAGAATCATGGGAGGATTAATGAGAGTGAATGTAATATCTCATCATTTATAAATCAAATAGACAATACAGGTAATATGTAATATCATATCCCATCCGATGAAATTTAAAACTAAAAGACATAACATTAAAGGACTTCTTGACAAAAAAGAGAGGGTATGATCCGTTACATGAGTGTTTGACTCCAAAGTCTTTGGAGGGGCTTAATGAAAGATTCATGGTGGCATTGGAGGACTTTAGGGAGTTTAGGTATTGTGTGGAAATTCTTAAAGGAGTTTCAATGAATATAACTGGGATATTTGGTGGGTTTATATAAGAAAAAAGGGATATTTCATTATTATTTTGCTTTCGAATTCTACATAGTAAAATATCCAAAAACAAAAACCATCCCATTATTTCCCACTTTTTATCCACATTGGAGTTTTTTTTTTATTTTAGAAGGCCATGGTAATAACTGTTTAAAATATTTTCCTCGGTGACGTAGAGGTGAGTCACAGTCTTACAGAAATGAATTTAATATAAAAAAATATATTATAAGTCTTGGAGGATTCATAATGGCTTTAAAAATTACTTCAAATAAACTGAAAATCATAATATTTTAAACAGAAAATATATATTTGGTCAGGAGTCCAATTTATATTATTTATTACATCATTTTTGGGTCATTGTAATATCAAAAAGTATATTTATACGATATAAAATTTTTACCTAAAAATCCGACTATCTCAAAAAATTATGAAAAATTCACTATTTCAAAATTATAATGTCCTGATTCCAAAAATTATATTAATTTTAACAAAATAATTTTTAAAAAAATTGAATTTTTAATTTTCAAATAAAAATCGACATTCAATGAAAATGGCACGATTTTGGAAAATAACATTTTGTAAACCCTTATTAAAATTACATTTATCTTGATAAAAATTGTATGATAATTTATATTTAATAAAATTATTTAAAAATGTTATTTATTAAAATATTATTTATTTCAAATATCGATTAATTTTTCAAAATAGGTCTGTTAATTGAATTTTATTATTTACTAAAAATAATGTTTTTGTTTTTTAATCAAAATAAAAAAACATTTTTAATGTATAAATAATATGAAGGAAATATATTCATTATTCTATAAAAAAATCCAAACTCATATTAATAGGTTATTGATACATATCTCTTTAATACACCAGAACACACCGTAATGGTAAGGTTTGTGAAGGTGGGACATTCATGGAGCGGATCAACCGACAAGGTTTGGGTCATGATCTAGATGAGCTTAAACCTATGCCATAAATGGTTTTAGTCATGAATAAATTGTTGGATCTTATATTGGGATTGTAGGTATCATATACATTTACATATATCATTACATTGTTTATGCAAAATTAAAAATAAAATTATAATACAAGGATTGTGATGTTTAGGGTCTTGGAATACTCAGTACATAAAACTAAAAATATTGGAAAAAATAAAATATTTCGTTATTTATCTTCCATTATGATCTCCTAAAATCATTTTATACCTTAAATATGAATATTATAACATAGGTATAACATGAAAAATGGTATTTGGTAACAATACTATTAGGGGAATAAAAATTAAAATAAATCATAGCACATGGGTTATAAGGCCGAACATAATGATATAAAAAGGCCTGGATCATGATTAAACATAAAAAAAATTATATGATATCATATAATCATGGATTAATAGTAATGTGTAAGAAGACCATATTACATTATAATGATTTAATGTTCATTACACATAGAGGAGCATGATTCAATGCTCATTTTGCATAGAAGTGCACGAGTTTAGACTAACCAGCAAAACCATTGCACATGGATCACGAGTCTGTGCTGACGACATAGACCGATTCACATAGCATCTCGTGAGACTAAAAATTAGCTATTGAATTAGAGAGATATCTGGGTTGACCCACAATAACATGTTCATGAATATTTTTTCCACATAAATAATCATACATTAAAAATCAAACATAAACCTAAGGGTTACCTATAAAAAGAATTGGGTATCATAATTATGTCAAGAACCATATCTAAAGTTAATATAATAGTTTTTCCTTTCAAATAATGGATTTAAATCATACTTATACATTTATAATCCAATATAATCATATATTATGATAATTTATTTCGAACTAAAGTTTAAAGAGTGTTTAAGAAATATTAAAATAAAACATTTAGTACACTTTAAGACTCACATTCTGTATTCTTAAAAATGGAAAAGAAATAATTGTTTGTATAAGACCATAATTAAACCAAGGTTATTTTTCAGGATTAAATGAGTCAATTAAGAAAAATAATGGTGGTTCAAAACATATTATGGATAACACATGAAAATGAGTAATAATTTGAGAAGTTCCCTTAAATCGGTATTGCTTATGAGGGAAAATTGAGTCGAGAACATTTTAAAAACATGTAAATTACTAAAAAAGAAGGATTGATTGATATGGATACATAATTTTGAAACATATAAATATAATTTATATTATTTAAATAAAAGTAAATGTGAAATATATTTGTTTAAATAGAGAGAAAGGTAACCTGAAGGAATAATAAAGGTTCGAATTGAATCCCTTATCTAATGTTTGAAATGATTTTGCACATGTTGTTAATGTTGTGAATAATGAAATAAAATTCATTAATTATTTAATTAATAATTTTTAATATATTGATTTTTATTATATTTTTATTATGTTCATTTATAAATCATTTTATGGGTTATGAGAATCAAGTTTATTATCTGAGAGAATTAGTTTCTTGGGGTTTGATGATTGGTTTACTTGTATATGTGTGTGGAAAATCTTGAATAACGATGATATCTTCCAATAACTAAACATATATGATATTAATTAACTTATATAATATTAGAATAATTTTTTTTAAAAGTTAGTATGATGAATTTGGCAAATCATTAATGATAATTGTTCAGATTAATTTAGTGTTTTTCAATCATCATAAAATAGTTTTGTTATATTATTAAATATCTTGTATATATACTGGTTTAAAAAAATTAAATAGGATTTATAAATATAATATAACTTGGTTATATAATAGAAATGGTTTCATGACCAACCATGATGGTGGAATTGAAATATAAAATCATGTCATACAGAAAGGTTGTAAATCGGCACCTCATGGATGATGTTTTCATTTTTAGTATAAGTGGATGGGAAAAAGAGATGATGATAAATTATTACATTAGAATAATAAAATTGTTTTATATGTTTGTTTCTGGAGTTATCATACAATTTGTATGAGGGGAGGTTATGAGAAAAAAATAAAAAAAGGAACTTGAAAAGAATTTAAAAGAAATGGAAGAGGGTTTTACCTCTTGATTCTCTCTTCTTGAGAACCTCTTTAGGGGATTAGTTTTGGTATATTATTAAGAAGAAAAGATATTGGACTTTGAGAATGGTATTTATAGGATATATGAGAAAAACTTGGACAATGATAATGTCTTTATAGGAGCGATGAGAAGAGGCGGTATTTATAGTTGAGGAGGGTAGTCGATGCTTTCTCATGATTTTATTAATTAGTTTATTATTTTTGTTCAAGACTATCAATAGTTTGAGAATTATAATAAAATATAATCAAATAAAAAATAATTTTTTGATATTTTGGGCTTTCATTATCCATACATCATCTACAACTCCATAATTCATGTATTTAGCATTTATCGTAAATTACTATATTTTACTATTCACCAAAAAATCAGGTATTTCAGAAAAATCACAAAAATTCACCATAAAATTTTTCAATGAGTATAATTAAAAAATAAACGCTATTTTATGAAAATTATTTTCTAAATATTATTATTATAATTTTAATTAATGTCATCATTCATATTGGAATTACATATTTTAAAATTATAACTGTTTTTATAACACTTTGAAAAATTAATTTTGGTCTCATAGAATTATCTAACATAAATAAGATATAAAAAATACTAATTTAGGAATAAATTTTATCAAAATAATTTTAATTACATATTACTAAATTATTCACAAAATTTTAATTAAATATTTATGACCTATAAAAACACAAAAACATAATTAATAATTTTTAAAACATTTCATTACATATACTATGATATAATAATATCATAATACTATTTATACGATGCTTAAATATTAATTTTAATTTTATAGGTGAGGTTAGTATTCAATTGTCCATTTTTCTATTCATAAGGGTCACATTACTATTCGAATAGTCAAGTTACTATTTGATCGGTATAGGTTCCTAAAATTCATGAAATACATATTATTTCAGTCATTTTTCATTTATATAGTTTGTATTGCATTCTTATTGATATATTAGGTGATTTATAATATATGAAAAAATTATAATAAAGGAATTTCCACTGATAAAACTTTGGTTCTTTACATTCTTCTCCCATTATAAAATTTCTCGATTGAAAATTTGTTTTACACAGAAAGGTGAATAAAGGGGTGGGTTCTACTCCTTCATCACTACCACTGGTTCCCAATTTGCCTCTTCCTACTTATGGTTCCCCCAAATTACTTTGGCTATGTGAGTGGTCTTATTGTGTATAACACTATCCCTACGATCCAAGATATTTTTTTGCTGCGCCTCATAGGAGATATCATTCTCCAACTATACCACCTATGAATTCAATACTCGTGAGGGATCTGATAAGTACTTACTCAATATGGAGATGTGGAATACATCATATACATATGACATGGTTGGTTGAAGTACTAGTTAATAGGTTATAGATCAGACATGATCAAATATTTCAAAGGGGCCAATGTACCTGAGACTATTATTTCCATTATTCCCAAATCTCATGATCCTCTTCCATGGAGATATGTTGAGGAATATTATATATCCATTTTTAAACTCAAGTTCTCATCTATGTTTTTCTGCATAACTATTCGATAGACTTTGGGATACCTTGATGTGATACTAAATGGTTTTCACCTTTTTCTGCATTTCTTCGATTATTTCATGTCTTAATAGCTTACTTTAACCAACTTCATCTTTGCATGCAATTGTTATACTCCTTTTACTATATAGTGAATCATTTGTGTCTATTTAAATCCTCTAGTAGAAAATATTTTTGTAAGAGAACTCAACTAGTGGTATATATTTTTCCCACCATCATTTGAAGTATATAGAACACACTCTCAACATGTCTAATAGTGTCTAAATTATTTGCTCAGATTGGCCATTAGTTTGAGGATAATGTTCCCTATTGAATTTCAAATTAGTGATTATAGAATATTGGACACTTTTTTATAACTGCGAGTTGAATCTCATATATTGATTGGATACAATTTATAGTGGTAATTCGTGTATATTTACCCCTTCTTTGATATATATCCATGCAAGGTGATCTAATGAGAATTCCTCTTGAATTGTGTTAAAGTTAGATATATTTATAAAAGGATTCACAATAACCCACATATCATTGTTCACTGTGGATGTCATTGGATGTCTAGTGAAAATTTCCATGTTGATTCTTTCTCCTTTCCATGTTAGCATGGGTAATGGATGAATCAACCTGTTAGAATTTTTTCATTTCAACTTTCACTTATTGACATACTAGTAACATTGATTTATATTTTGAAATATGCTTCTTAATAATATCCCATAAATAGTTCTCTCAAATATCATGATACATCATTCCCCTCTATTGTGGAATATAGAGGGTTGAGTTATGTGTGTCAATTAGAAGATCATTATTTATCTATAGATTAGTTGGTACACATTTTTGTGACCCAAATATCATGACTCCATCCATATCAATCATAAATTCAGACTATTTCCTATTTCAGATAGGTTCACCCCTTTTATGAATCTCCACATCATGTCTTTGAGCATCCTTTATTTTCTCCAAAGAGGGACAGTTGAGTAATCATTTGATAAAGGATTGATGACATCCATCCCTTAAGGATTCCCATGTCAATCATTTATATTTATAAGAAGAATGAATCATTCTCAATTATCATAATTGATAAATATGTATAATTATTTCTACTTATAGAATCTTCCACCTTAATTTCATTTCTAGGATGGTAGTATATTGACCAGTCATAATAGTTGACGATCTATAACCATCTTCATAGGTGAATATTAATATCATTCTATGTGAATATATATTTTAGATTCTGGTTATGATATTATATCTCACACTTCTCCCCATACTGATCTTGCCACCAGATTTTCAACACAAAGATCATAGTCGCCAACTCCAGATCACATGTAGGATACGTTTTCTCAGGAATTTTAAAATTTGTTGAAAAATATGCTATCAATATTTTATTTTTCATTTTCACATTGCATAATCATTTATTTGAAGCATCATTGTATACCATAAAGAGTTCTCCACATTTTGGTAGTGTGAGTAATAGCGTAGTGATAAGTCTCTTTTGGATCTCGTTATATCATTCATCACATTCTTTTTCAAGAAAAATTTCACTCCCTTCCATTTCATATTGGTTTTTGGGTTTGAATGTCATGAGAATTTTTTTAAAAATCATTATTAATACTAAGCTAGACCCAGAATGTATTGGGTCTTTGTTACATATATTATTCGGTTCCACACATTTATTACCCATCTATTGGAAGGGTCTACAAGTATTTCTCTATTGGTGATAACATGAACCAAGAATGATATATCCTACATGAATAATTCTCATTTATTGTACATTTCATTGATTTCATCCCTTTGAAATGTATGAAACATAGTATTCAAATGCTTCACATGGTCCTCCATTCTTTTGAAGTACATCATAATATCATTGATAAGGACTACCACTAATTTTACTAGGTAATACCTAAGGACACAATTCACTTCATCCATGAATATTTCAAGAGAATTAGTGATTAGAAAAGGAATCACTATAAAATTATAGTGTCCATACCTTATTCTAATGGAAATCTTTGGAATATCTTCTTTCCTCACCTTTAATTTGTGATATCCCGATTGAAGGTCCACTTTAGAGAAACAACTTGCCCCATGTAGTTGATCAAAGAATTCATCTATCTAAGGAAGTGGAGACATATTCATTATCTTAATTTTATTGATATAATGATAGTAAATACAAATGTACATTGATCCATCTTTCTTCTGTACAATGGGGACTGGTTCACCCCATGGTGAAGCACTCGGGCATATAAAACCCTTGTATAGATTCTCTTATAAACGATTATTTAAATCTTCCATCTCAATGATGGCCATTCTATAAGGTGTCTTGGATATATGAAAAGATCCAGGATTTTGTTCAATTGATAAATAAACATATAAATCATGCATAATACAAGGAAACTCTTCAAGTAATACATTAGTGTCATCTCTAACAATGGGAATGTATTCAAGATTAATCATCTCCTTTTTCACAATCATTTGAACGATATATTTATTTTTAAAATCCATTAATATCAACAATTGATACAATGATACTAAAAGAGATTAATCATCCTCATTACACTTTTATTTAATTGGAGTATTCTTTGAGATATGGATTGTGATTTCCCTTTCCCAACAGTTGATGTTGTATTTATATAATGATAGAAAATGCATGCCCAATATAGCATCAACCTATACCAAAGGGAGTATGAAAAGATTTTATGAGAGGCTCAGTCTAAAAACATTAATCATGGAGGAGTTAAAAATTTTCCATGCAATAATTCGACCATTTTTTGTTCTCATGGATAACTCATCTTACATAATTTGAGGCCATGTTAGAATATTTATAATAAACTTTTGAGAGATAAAAAATTTTTATAACCAGAATCAAGTAGTATGTTTTCTATCCTTGAATAAATTAGCATCATACATGTTGTCAAAAAAAATTTTGGACCCACATCAGTAGTAGTGATAACATAAGCCCTTCCTTGTTTCCTAAGAGGTTTTTTTATTACCTCTGAAAACCCTGGGCTTAGGTAATTGATTCGAAAAATTCCTATGTTCATTGCAGTTGAAAAGCTGCAATACTGGCAGAGCATTGATATGAAAATTCAGTTGTTCTCCCACATTAGTGAAATTCTCCAAATCCCATCATCAGGTCATAGCCAAATGAACAATTATTATATATTCTAGGCATTTCCTGGTTCCCTTGAGATTGTTCCTAGGATGATTCTTCCCATCATTTTTACACATGGGATATTCAGTCTTCTTTCCATCATGGGATTTATTTTCTGATACGGCCTAAATATTATCCATTTTCCACTTTTTTCACTGGACCAACAAGACCATCAATAGTCTCCACTATCTATTTCAACATTGAGGGCACAATGTATAATCTCTTCATAATGATCACAGCCTCAAATAACCTTTTCTTTCCAAATACTTGACTTTAGTTTTATAATGAAGTGATCATCCTTGCTTTTATTGGTCATGGTAATGACAGAGATGTATCTTGGAAGTCTTGTAATGTTTCCTCCATACACCCTAATATAATAACTTCCCATCTTCTTAAGTCAAAGGAACTCTCTTTCCATCATCAGATGGAGGGTTAGGGGAAAATATCTATCAAAAAACGTTTTTTGAATTCCTCTCAATCCAGGGAATCAATTTACCCCTTAGGCATGGTGCTTTTTATCAGTTTCCGCCAATGATAATCTTTTATATCCAATGGATATACCACAATCACACATTTCTATTATTTTGAGAACTAGAGTACATAGAATATGTTTTCAATGGATATAATGAACTATTTCTTTAGGAGGCGATCAGAAGATCCACTAAACATGGGAGGCCTTTTCCACATAAATTATTCAACCACAACATTCTTAATCTTGTTAGATGGTGGCCATTATTTGTGATTCAAGTTATTATTCATAACTTGTTCCAGTTGATAAAGTGCTATTATGATATTTTTAGCACCGATTTCCATCATATTTGTCATATCATTAGGTCAATCATCACATATCCCATGACATTTATTTTTGGAACAAGGTCTTATATTATAGAACTTTAAATAATAAAAGGAATATACAATTAGGTGGATTTAATACTTATGTTAGAAAAATACTAAAAGGAAACTTTGAACATAACGGGAGAAACGTGTTAATCATTTCCTAACATGTGATTTCCTAGGTTCCAATGTAAGTTATCCGTGATATCTTTCCTACCATATATTCTTATTGTAATTTTTTGTTCCCTTAATAATTGTTTTTAATGAGATTATGAATTTACCAAAACATATCCCCCAAGAGCTTCAAACGATTTGTTTAGTAAGACCCATTTTTGTGTACTGGGTTATCCTTAGTCAGGCTCTAAACACCAAGTCTGATTTTTTACTCCTAGGTACATATGTGACATAACCATGTAAACTTTTAGTATCCAAACATGTATTTATTTTCATCATGAACCACTTACTCTATAATTTCCAAAATTTAGGGGTGTTTCCTTATACATAGTATCCTTACTATTTTTACTAAAATTATCTAGTACTAATATTCAAAAATTACTAAACATTTTCTCTAATACCAATTATAGAGACCCTAACCATTTATGTATATCATTACATGATTTTATGCATAATTCAACATCAAAATTGAAAGCCAATGATTGTGTTGTCTTGTTTCTTGGAAGACTAGGTACATAAAACTAAAAAATGGGAATAAATAAAAATTTTATTATTTATCATCCATTATGAGCTCCTAACTTTATTTGAACCCCTACATCTATATAGAATAACCTGGGGATATCAAGAACAAAGGGATGAGAAAAATATCCTACTAAGGTAATAAACATTAAAATAAAGCATAACACACTGGTAAAAAGGAATAACATAATGATATAAAAAGGCATGGAACATGAATAAATGTAAGGAATTATAACAAAAGATCATATAAAATAGGATTCATAGTAATGTGTAGGAAACATAAAACATGAATTTAGAATTATTTAATGCTCGTTGCATATAGAGGACCAAGAATCAAGTCTCTTTTCACATGGAGGAGCACGAGTCATGTCTAACCACCAAGAACATTACACATAACGTCTCATGAGACAAACTGTTCCTAATTCATTAGATCACTATCGAGTTTCACCCATCATAACATGATCAGGAAAATGTTTTCCATAGAAATAATTATACCTATGAAAACAAACCTAAATATAAGGGTTACCAATGGAAATAATTAGGTTTCATAATTATATCAAAAGGTATATCAAAATTGAATTACATAGTGGTGTACATGAATGGATGGATTTATAAAATACATGTAAATTCATAAGGTAATATAGTCATATATCATTATATGTTATTTCAAACAGAAATTAAAAGATTTTTTGTGAAACATTAGAAATAAAACATTTTAGTACGATTTAAGGGAAAGCTTTCAAGATCCTTTAAAATGAACATGGAATAATTGTTATTATATAATCATAGTTGAAACAAGTTAATATTTTCATGATAAAACATGTAATTTTAGATAAATAATGGCAGCCTATAGTAGATCATGGAGCACACTTGAAAATAGGAATGAATTAAGGAAGTTCCCATAAATCAGGCTTGCATATTGGGAAGAATTGTGTAGGGATCCTTTTGAAAAAGTATATACCCAAAAAATAAAGATTAATGGATATTTATACATGATTATGGGACATATACAAATAATTTATAATATGTAAATAAAAATAAAAGAGTATTTCATTTGGGTAAAAAGAGAGAAAGTTTAACCTGAAGGAATAATGGTGGTTCGGGGAGAATCATGTTCCTTATGTCCGAAATGATTCTGCACTTGACCTTAATGTTCTAAATAATAAAAATAAATATAATAATTAATTAATAAACTTTATACATTTATTTTATTTATTATATTTTTTAGGTTCATTTCTATCCCTTTTTATTGGATATGAGATTCAATTTCATCGTTTGGGAGCGTTAGTTTCCTTGGAGTTTATGATCGGTTTACTTGTATATATGCATGGAAAATCAGGTTAAACGAGGATAGTTATTCAGAACTGAATGTATATGTTTTTAATTACCATAAAAAATTTTGAAATACCATTTTTTACTTTATGTGAGGATGATTCATCTAATAAAAAATTAATGATAATCATTTAGATTAATTTAGCATTTTTTCATCATTAGAAACTAGTTTTGTTATATTTTTAAATATAATGTATGTCAATAAGTTAAAAAATATTAAATAGGTCTTAATAAAGATAATATGATAAATTTTATCCAAAAAATGGTTATTTGACAACCTTTAAGGTATAATTGAAATTTGAAATTACATTGTCAATTAAAGTGGTAAATCACCACATCATAAACGATGTTTTCATTTTTAGTATTAAAGGATGGGGAAAAGAGATGTTGAAGAATTATTAAATTAGAAAAAAAATACTATATTTAAGGTAATATAGTTACGATAATTATTTGGTAAGTGGAGGTGAGGTGAGAAAAAGAAAATATTGGAACTTGAAAAGAAATTAAAAGAAACGGAAGAGGGTTTTACCTCTTGATTCTTTCTTCTTGATAAATTTCTTAGTGGATTGGTTATGTTATTTTATTAAGAAAAAAAGATCTTGTACCTGTGGAAGGGGATTGGGATGTGATTTTATCAGAAATGTGTCAGGGCTCAAGTCTTCATTGGTGTGAGTAGAAGCGGAGGTGAGTGGTGGTATTTATAATAGAGGAAGAGGTGGTTTCACATTATTTTATTCATTAGTTTATTATTTTATCTAAATTATATGAATAGTTTGATAATTATCATCAGATATATTAAAATAATGTAGGATGTTTTGATATTTTGTTCTTACATCATCCATACTCCATCTATGAATTCATAATTCATGTATTAGCGTTTATCGTATATTATCATTTTTTACAATTCACGAGAAAATTATGTATTTCCGAAATCTCACAATAATTAACCCTAAACATTTTTAGAAATTTAAAATTTTAAAATTTACTCCATTTTATCAATATAATTTTCTAAATATGAGAAATATGAATTTTAAATAAAATCATCATTTACTTAGAAAATACCATTTTTAAAATTATAACTTCTTTTATAACACTTTTAAAAATTAATTAAGGTATCCTAAAATTAACTTATAATATGATGAAATTTATATACTAATTTATGATTATATTATATGAAAATAAATTTTAGATTAAATTTGTTAATTAATTAAAAAAAAATTAATTAAATTTTTATGAACTCTAAAAATACCAACACATAATTAATATTTTTTATAAAAGTTGTTTACTTATACTATGGTATAATTATACCATATTACAATTTATAAAATGCTTATGTTTCTTTTTATAATTTCATAGGCGAGGATACTATTCCTTTTTCTAGTTTACAAATCATAAGGGTCACATTACTATTATAAAGGTCATGTTTATATTTCATTGGTATACATTCCTTAGCATATTGAAATACATTTTATTTCATTCAATATTCATTTATAATGATTTTTTGTTTTTTTAATGTGATATTATGTGATTTATAATATATGAAATATTTATAAGAATGGAATTTTCATTAATAAACCTCTGGGTGATTACAGGAATTGATCTAAGGAAAATCCTAGAAATGCTATATTTCTTGGAAGCTATGACAAATGGGCTTAATAGGGTAACATTCTACTAGTTGAGGCCATAAAATCCTTTTTCGGTGATAATTGTATTTTTTAAAACCCTATATTTATACAAATAATCTGATTACTATTTTATGGATATATTATCAATGGTAATGATACATATTGATTTTTTAAATAAAATGGGCATAATAAGACAAAATAAGTTATTGTGTTTTCTATAACAATATTATATATTATGAAATTAAATAAAAATTAAATGAAAATTTTATATATAATATTTTGTGTCACTAATATATTTCCTATTAAAAAATTTCACCAACACAATTTCCTTTTCCAAACCTAAAATAGTTGATGGTAACTCTGCTTCACTACTTCCTCTAGTTCCCACCTTACTAATTCAATCTTGTGGTTTCTCCACAATACATCGACTAGGGGAATTATATTTTTTCATATAAAATTTTCTCTAAAATATAATGTATTCACCATATTCTACCATAGGAAAGGTCATTTTAAAATGGTACCATATTTGGATTGATTACATGTGAGGGGTCTGGTTTGTACTTTCTCAATAGGGATATATGGAATACAGAATGTAATTAAGATAGGTTCAGTGGGAGTGCTAGTCAATAGACCACCAATCCGATGCGGTCAAGGATTTTAAAAGGGATAATGTACCATTGTATAAGATTTCCCTTATCTCCAAATTTCATCACATTCTTCCATGGAGATATATGGAGGAATAACATGTCTCCAACCTCAAGCACTAGTTCTCATCGAATATTGTCAGAATAGATCTTTGTTTGACTTTGAGGAGATTTGATGTGCTACTGAATGGTTTTAACCTTCTCCACCATTTAATCAACCATTTTAAGAGCTAGTAGTTTGTGTATAACGACCCATACATTACATACATTGTTAATACTTCAAAATTAAAGCACACTTATTACAACATATGACAAAACCACAAAGGACCGTATAGGTATAATGTCTTTAGAAACTGGGAAACATAAACAACTGGTTCATAAAGCATCTACTTTGCCTCCCATTTATTTCATCATATCTAGAGTACATTTTTTCATATTCTACTTAATATCCATCTTCCTGACCTGGGGAAAAGAAAACATACATAAAGGGTGAGCTCAAATGCTCAGCAAGGGAAAATAAAGGAAATAAAAATCATATCATATCTTTTTGAAAATCATAACCTGCAAAAGAGATCATAATATCATAACATGGAATAAATCATAGAAGTGAAAATGAGATCCCCATAATCATAACATAAAACTTGAAACTTTGTGGCATGCACACATAATCGTGGAAAATCATTTCTTGTTAGTCATGACTCATTGCCAAGACTATCTTAGCGGACAACGTCCATTTCTGAACCGAGTTCACTCCTCATTTCAGTCCTGTATCACTGAACCGAAATAACCTTCCGTTCCATCCATGTCTATCTCATTAGATAGAAATCTTTACCCAATGCATTGGAGGGAGATATAGGTCCCACCCATCTTATAATGAATCCTTTCTTATGTGTGCCACATAATCATAAATCATACATCATCGCATAACACATGTAACAAAAATGGGATTCTTGAAACATCATGACATCATAAAACAAATCATATAAGGTAAATGACTTCATAAAAATAATTCCCTCACAACATAATCATATCAATGTAATAATAGGGATAAAAACATAACCCTATATTATCTTAGATGGTAAATATTTTTGATAAAACATTTGAACTCCATTCTTGAGGAAAATATCCTTTCTACTTCAAAAACACTTTTCTTTTCTTAACATGTCATACAATTATAAACTAAAAGAAGTTGATTAAAAATAAACTTGAAAACTTATAAAGGAAGATTCTTGGAAATAATGTTTTAAAAATCCATTCTTGCCTTATACGTTAAAAAAAACATTCTTCTCGTACTTTTGTCGGAAAAGTCAAAAAGTACCTCGTATGAAAAACGACAAAAGATTCCTTTTATATCTTTTACTAAAAACTCACCGAAGGGTAAAATTGGATTTAAAAAATTGTACGTGGTTGGAAATAATATTACATATTGAGGAAACATGGATATGGATGATAAAATACACCCCAGTAAATTCCAAAGTATAAACAATCTCGGATAAAAATGAGGTTGTGATATTTCTCTTACCTTAGGTCCGATTTTCTTTGTACGTGTTCGAAGCTCCTGTATAATGGTTTAAATAATGTTATTGACTTATTCCAGAATCATACATATTGATATTATATCATATATGGTCATATTCTTAGCTTCTTATTAGTAATATTTCATTGTTACTTGTTACTCGGGTCTTTATTGCCTTTTGTTCTTATGCGTGTTTTGCCGAATAAATTCTAATTCTTATTTTAATGTTATTGATACCTTATATCCAGAATGGTATTAGTGTAACATATATCATATTTATTCATTCAATTCATTTATATAATTACTATGTAATGATGATCATTAGAACGAGTCGCATCACATCGTGGAGACGGTATTCCGTACGTACGCACGAGCGATGATATTGTTCCCATGATCGTGGAATTGTATTTAAGTGTATTTATACTATTTCAGTATCAATATAACTTTATAATAATCATATATAGTTACTCATTACACCATTATACCCATCCTTGTAAGGTGATGGTGGAAAATAGATTACACCACGACGTGGAGACGGTATTCCGTACGTACGCACGCGCGATGATTTCATTTTTCCGTAGGAAGGATAGAAGGTGAATTATAGTTGTTTCATATTTATAATAACATATAAGTATTTAATTAATACTAATGTTATTACTTTATCATGAAACAACTAAAGAAGAAGAAGTTGAAGAAGAAAGAAATTGAAAAGATCGGTAATGGATATTACCTCTTCTTTGAAACGCCTCTTTGAATCCTCCACTTAGGGAACTAAGATTGGTCTTTGAAGAAGACCAGGACATCTAGGATTATTCTAGGGAAGTGGAGAAGGGATTTCGGCAGGGTTTGGCCGAGCTTGAGTGCTCAAATTGGTGTGAAGAGGAGGGGGAGGAGGTCCCCTTTTATAAGGGAGGAGAGGGGCACCTTAGGAATATCTCAAAATATTATTTCATATTAAAGTCAAAATCGGTTTATAATGGTTCCAACGGGTCTTATTTCGAAGGTAAAGTTGGGATGGGTCGAAATCCTATCAACCAACAGGATTTAGACAAGTTCAGGTTATTATTTTAACCTTATCAATTAGATTTAACTCTAAGTTAAATAATTTAACTTTTACCGTGTCTTTTTGTTTTCTTATACTATATGGTTAATACACTTACTATAACATGCCAAAAGAACCCCAAGTTGTTTATTATTAATATATATATCCTTATCTATGTCATTTTGCCGATCCATAGATTTTTAGGAATAAAAAAACAATTAATAATATAATATTTTATTTAAAAACTATTTTCTGTCAATTTTGACACTATTTGATATATGATTTTTGTGAAAGTCATAACAGAATTATATGTTCGATCCAAGTTGATTAAATAAACAATAATAAATCATAGTAACCTATAAAATTAGTGTAATTCATAAAAAGTCTCATATTACATTTATTTGGGCATTTATAACATCAATTATGTTAACATTTCCTTAAAAGGGTAATTACTGCATCATCGTTGTCTCATAAATAAATTAATATATTTAAAGTCTAAAAATTATAAATAAAATAGCATTATGTTGGAAATATTTTTAGCTTTCTAATGAATATTTATAATCGAATTTATCATATTTATAAACCCATATTAAAAATGTTTTAGTTATTAAACATTGATTTTAACTATTTTAACTATTCATTAAATAAAATAATATTAAATGTCATAATCTAATCCAAGTGGACCTAAATGGTCATATTATATTCATAAGGTTGTTTTTGGTCGAATTACACTAATCCAATAGAATTAGGACATGTGTTAGGGTAATAGTTATATCATATTACCCTTAGTTACGCTATTTACTATTAACCGCGGTAAAAAAAAGTATAAAGTTACTATTTACCAAAAAATTATTTTTATCTCATTGAACCACATTTTACGTACTGATATCAACCGTGTCTGTCGGATTTTCGAAACTCCATTCATAGAAGTGGTAAAATTAAGTTTTATGCAAAATTCAGTTTTTAACCTACCACTTAGTGGTTTCACTATTCATCAAAAATTAAAAGTTTTCAGAAAAATACCAAAATTTCACCGTAGGATAATTTCGGTATCCCGAATCCAAAAATGATGTCCAATTTGAAAGATAAAATTTCAAAAAGTGGTTATTACTATTCATAACGGCTAGTTTAAATAATATTTTAATAGCATATCGTCGTTTAGTGAAACTCGGTATTGCGTACAACAAAAGCTATCGAGGAAGGTCGCGATTATGTGTAAAGCAAGACAAGAAAGTGTTGTGTAGAAAAAGATTCCTTTGATGTTTTATATAACATAAATGTCTCGGGTGTTACATTCTACCCCCCTTAAAAATAATTTTGCCCTCAAAATTCGTCACTTTGTAACAAACAGATGAGGATAATTCTACCTCATCATATCCTCAAGCTCCCATGTAGCTTCTTCAAGTTGGTGGTTCCTCCATTAATCTTTTACCAATCGAGTTGTAGTGTTTCGTAGGACTTTTTCGCTACGATCCAGAATCTCTATCGGTTGTTCTTCATAAGAAAGATCTTGCTCCAGCGGTACAACTTCTGAGCTGAGTACATGTGAAGGATCAGGTATGTACTTTCTCAGGAGAGATACATGGAACACATCGTGAACATGAGAGAGATTCGGTGGAAGCGCCAATCAGTATGCTACCTTCCCAAAACGATCCAGTATTTCGAAAGGACCGATATATCTAGGGCTCAACTTCCCCTTCTTTCCAAATCTCATGACTCTCTTCCAGGGAGATATCCGTAAGAACACTTTATCGCCCACTTCAAACACTAGGTCTTTTCTTCGGTTGTCGGCATAACTTTCATGTCGACTCTGAGCTGCTCTAATGTGTTGTTGAATAGATCTGACCTTTTCTGCCATTTCATCAACGAGATCAGGTCCTAATAGCTTTCTTTCCCCAACTTCATCCCAGCAAGTTGGAGTCCTGCATTTCTTTCCATAGAGAGCTTCAAAAGGAGCCATCTGAATACTGGAGTGAAAGCTATTATTATAAGAAAAATCCACCAAAGGTAGGTGTTGATCCCAAACTCCTTTAAAATCCATTGAGCAAGCTCTCAACATATCTTCTAGGGTTTGAATTGTTCTCTCAGACTGACCGTCTGTCTGAGGATGATAAGCAGTGATGAAACTCAACTCTGTATCCAGAGTATGCTGAAGGCTTCGCCAGAACATCGAGGTAAATCTCGGATCCCGATCAGATATAATAGAAAGTGGTACTCCATGCAATCTTACCACTTCCTTTACATATATCCTGGCAAGCTGATCTAGAGAGAAATCCTCTCTAATAGCAATGAAGTGTGCAGACTTTGTAAGACGATCAACTATGACCCAGATAGCATTATTGCCTTTGGATGTTTTAGGAAGTCCTGTGACAAAGTCCATAGTGATATTTTCCCATTTCCATTCGGGTATGGGTAATGGTTGTAACATCCCCTTAGAATTCTATCTCTCAGCATTAACTTGTTGACAAACCAAGCATCGAGAGACATATTCAGCAACATCTCTTTTCATGCCATCCCACCAGAAGTACTCTTTCAGGTCCCTATACATCTTCGTGCTTCCAGGATGAATAGAGAATGAAGAAATATGAGCCTCATCCAACAGCTCCTTCTTTAATTCGGGGATGGGAGGAACACAAAACCCGATTCCTAAACTTTATTATCCCATTACAATCAAGGTTGAATTCAGGAACATTTCTCACCTTCTTTTGTAACTCGACATCTTCTTTCTGTGCCTCTTTAATCTTCACATGTATAGATGGTTGAACATTCATTTGTGAAAGATAATATTTTTACCCTTCCATTATAATTCCAAGATCCATCCTTTGTAAATCCATAAATATAGGATCTTTTGTGATCCTCATCATGGATAAACTAGCATGGTCTTGTCGACTTAATGCATCTGCCACCTTGTTTGCTTTCCCAGGGTGGTAATGGATTGAGCAGTCATAATCCTTAATCAGCTCCAACCATCTTCTTTGACGCATATTCAGCTCCTTTTGTGTGGAAATATACATTAAACTTTTATGATCAGTATAAATATCACACCTTTCACCATAAAGGTAATGCCTCAAAATCATTAATGCAAAGATTACTGCAGCAAACTCCAAATCATGAGTTGGGTAATTTTGCTCATGGATTTTCAACTGTTATGAGGCATAAGCTATCACCATATCATTTTTGATAAGAACACACCCTAATCCCTTCTTGGATGCATCACTGTAGATCAAAAACCTTTCTCCACTACAAGGTAGTGTGAGCACAGGTGCACTGGATAACCTTCTTTTCAACTCCTTGAAATTTTCTTCACATTCTTCCGTCCAGACAAACTTAACCCCTTTCCGAGTCAACTTGGTGAGTGGATTAGATAATCGTGAAAAATCTTTCACAAAACGTCGATAATATCCAGCCAAACGAAGAAAACTTTGGAACTCAGTTACTGTTGTTGGTCTCGACCATCTTTCGATAAACTCTATTTTTGCTGGATCCACAGATATCCCCTCTTTTGAAATTATGTGACCCAAAAATGAAACTTTTTGAAGCCAAAATTCACACATGGTAAATTTGTCATAAAGCTTCTCCTTTCTCAGGGTCTTCAATATAATTCTCAAGTGATCTTCATGTTCTTCCTTGCACTTTGAATATACAATAATATCGTCTATAAAGACTACCACAAATTGATTAAGATAGACTCTAAAGACTCTATTCATCAGATCCATGAAGATAGCAGGGGAATTAGTAAGACCAAATGGCATCACTATAAATTCATAGTGTCCATACCTTGTACGGAAAGCTGTCTTGGGTATATCCTCCCTTTTGACCCTTAATTGATGATACCCTGAACGAATATCAATCTTGGAAAAGTATTGAGCTCCGTGTAGTTGGTCAAATAAGTCATCAATGCGTGGGAGAGGATATTTTTTCTTGATAGTGATCATGTTAAGTTCTCGATAATCAGTGCAGAGTCTCATTGATCCATCTTTCTTCTTAACAAATAGAACAGGTTCTCCCCAAGGTGACTCACTAGGTCGTATGAATCCCTTATCAAGATTCTCTTGTAGTTTCTTCTTCAATTCCTGTAACTCAATTGGGGCCATTCTATAAGGTGTCTTTGAAATAGGCTAAGCACCCGGTACGAGTTCTATTGAAAACTCAACTTCACGATTTGGTGGAAGTCCTGGTAATTCCTCCGGAAAGACATCATAAAACTCCCGTACAATGGGCATATTCTTAATGGTGAGTTTCTCACAGACCATTTGAGATAAATAACCTTCATTTAGTGGAATCAATACCCATAAAATGGAAGAAATTTCCACTGGAAGGTTATGTTCATCCTTGCATTGATAGACGATCATAGATTGATCTGGAATATGAAATGTGACTTCCCTTATTTGGCAATTGATATGAGATCCATATAAAGAAAGCCAATACATGCCAAGAATCACATCGAATTCCACTAAAGGAAGGATCACAAGATTTGCAGGAAGCACTTTCCCACAAACATCAATTGGAGAAGAATTATAATCTTTTGATGCGATTGATGTGCCATTAGGTGTTGTCACAGCTAACTCAACATCTAATTGTTGAGGTAATACGGTGATACCCTTAGAAAATTATTCAGAAATAAAAGAGTGGGTGGATCCAGAATCAAATAAAACATTTGCTTCTTTAGAGTGGATGGTAAGTGTACCTTTCACCACATCGTTATCGTACTCCACATCGCTGATAGAAATTGCATGTGACTTTCCTTGGTCTTTAGCCTTAAGAGTTTGTTGACGTCGACCATCATCATCAGCCCTTGGATTTGGGCATTGATTGGCATAATGCACCATCTCCTTGAACTTGAAACATTGAAGTGTAGTAGGTTCATTTTGTGTATCCCTTCCTTTGTTTGCATCATTATACATCTTCTTCCCATCATCACGGCATTCAAATGCCCGATGACCTTCCTTTCCACATTTGAAACATTTACTTGTACCTTTAAGACAACTCCCTCCATGATTCATTCCACACTTTGAGCATAAGGGAAAGATCATCTTCTTTTCAGTGTGCTCTTTAGATTTTCCTTTGAATTCCATTTTCCTCTTCTTATCAAACCCATATGACTGATGGGTTACTCCAATCTCCATCTCGACATTGAGAGCACATCGAACGATTTCCTCGTAGCTATTGAAGTCCCTTATGGCTAACGCCCATCGAAGACTTGGTTTTAAGCCACTAAAGAATTGATCGATCTTACTCTCAGGATGGATAATAATACCAGAAGCGTACCTTGCAAGTCTTGTAAAATTTTCTTCATAGGTACCAACAGATTCATCATCCCTTTGCTTCAGTTCAAGAAACTCATTCTCCATCTTTGTTCGGAGAATACGAGGCATGTACTTATTGGAAAATAATATATTGAACTCGTCCCATTCCATGGACTCAATTTCATCCCTTTGCCTCGTATTATTAATAAGATTCCACCATTGATCAGCATCTCCTTCCAAACGATACACTGCTAGGATGAATTTATCATGTTCAGAACATTGAAGAACTGAAAATATATTTTCAGTAATACTAATCCATTGTTCAGCAACTAATGGATTAGTAGACCCACTGAAAGAAGGTAGACGCTGCCTCATGAAGGATTCAACAGAATGTTGCTCCGTCCTTTGCTCGTTTGGATGTCCTGCATGATTCATAGCTTGAGAAAGTTTTGTGAGCATGGCTACAAAATTTTTCATTCCAGCTCCCATATCGTTTGGTTGCTCAGGGGGACAATCATTTCATTTCCCATCGCATTCTGCATTAACAAAGTTCCTTTGGGTTCCAGCCATTGACTAAAACCAAGAAGAATAGTGTGAGAAACACTAATTATAATAGGAAAACCACATAATTCAAGAATAAAATTTTCACGCTTATGGTCTTATACTAGGTTATTCATGGCCATTTCTAAAACACTAAGATTGTGTTCTATGCTTAGACTTATCCTTAGGGTTCTTACTAAGGCTTTCACATCCTAGTTTCCAATGGTTGACTATACCTTTCCTCTGATACCAACTATAACGACCCATACTTTACATATATTGTTAATACTTATAAATTGAAGCACACTTATTACAACATATGACAAAACCACAAAAGACCGTATAGGTATAGTGTCTTTAGAAACTGGGAAACATAAACAACTGGTTCATAAAGAATCTCCTTTGCCTCCCATTTATTTCATCATATCCAGAGTCCCTTTTTGCATATTCTACTTAATATCCATCTTCCTGACCTGGGGAAAAGAAAACATACAAAACGGGTGAGCTCAAATGCTCAGCAAGGGAAAATAAAAGAAATAAAAATCATATCATATCTTTTTGAAAATCAAAACCTGCAAAAGAGATCATAATATCGTAACATGGAATAAATCATAGAAGTGAAAATGAGATCCCCATAATCATAACATAAAACTTGAAACTTTGTGGCATGCACACATAATCATGGATAATCATTTCTTGTTAGTCATGACTCATTGCCAAGACTATCTTAGCGGACAAAGTCCATTTCTAAAGCGAGTTCACTCCTCGTTTCAGTCCTGTATCACTGAACCGAAATAACCTTCCGTTCCAGCCATGTCTATCTCATGAGATATAAATCTTTACCCAATGCATTGGAGGGAGATATAGGTCCCACCAATCTTATAATGAATCCTTTCTTATGTGTTCCACATAATCATAAATCATACATCATCGCATAACACATGTAACAAAAATGGGATTCTTGAAACATCATGACATCATAAAACAAATCATATAAGGTAAATGACTTCATAAAAATAATTCCCTCATAACATAATCAAATCAATGTAATAATAGGGATAAAAACAGAAACCTATATTATCTTAGATGGAAAATAATTTTGATAAAACATTTGAACTCCATTCTTGAGGAAAATATCCTTTCTACTTCAAAAACACTTTTCTTTTCTTAACATGTCATACAATTATAAACTAAAAGAAGTTGATTAAAAATAAACTTGAAAACATATAAAGTAATATTCTTGGAAATAATTTTTTAAAAATCCATTCTTGTCGTATAAGTTAAAAAAACATTCTACTCGTACTTTTGTCGGAAAATTCAAAAAGTACCTCGTACGAAAAACAACAAAAGATTCCTTTCATATCTTTTACTAAAAACTCACCGAAGGGTAAAATTGGATTTAAACAATTGTACGTGGAAGGAAATAATATTACATATTGAGGAAACATGGATGTGGATGATAAAATACACCCTAGTAAATTCCAAAGTATAAACAATCTGGGATAAAAATGAGGTTGTGATATTTCCCTTACCTTAGGTCCGATTTTCTTTGTACGTGTCCGAAGCTCCTGTATAATGTCTTAAATAATGTTATTGACTTATTCCAGAATCATACATATTGATATGATATCATATATGGTCATATTCTTAGCTTCTTATTAGTAATATTTCATTGTTACCTATTACTCGGGTCATTATTGCATTTTGTTCTTATGTGTGTTTCGCCGAATAAATTATTATTCTTATTTTAAGTTAATAGATACCTTATATCCAGAATGGTATTTGTGTAATATATATCATATTTATTCATTCAATTCATTTATATAATTACTATTTAATGATGATCATGTAGAACGAGTCGCATCACATCGTGGAGACGGTACTCCGTACGTACGCACGAGCGATGATATTGTTCCCATGATCGTTGAATTGTATTTAAGTGTATTTATAATATTTCAGTATCAAATATCACTTTATAATAATCATATATAGTTACTCATTACACCATTATACCCATCCTCGTAAGGTGATGGTGGAAAATAGATTACACCACGGCGTGGAGACGGTATTCCGTACGTACGCACGCGCGGTGAATTCATTTTTCCGTAGGATGGATAGAAGGTGAATTAGAGTTGTTTCATATTTATAATAACATATCAGTATGTAAGTAATACTGATGTTATTACTTTATCATGAAACAACTAAAGAAGAAGAAGTTGAAGAAGAAAGAAATTGAAAAGATCGATAATGGATATTACCTCTTCTTTGAAACGCCTCTTTGAATCGTCCACTTAGGGAACTAATATTGGTCTTTGAACAAGACCAGGACCTCTAGGATTATTCTAGGGAAGTGGAGAAGGGATTTTGGCAGGGGTTGACCGAGCATGAGTGCTCAAATTGGTGTGAAGAGGAGGGGGACGAGGTCCCCTTTTATAAGGGAGGAGAGGGGCACCTTAGGAATATCTCAAAATATTATTTTATATTAAAGTAAAAATCGGTTTATAATGGTTCCAAAGGGTCTTATTTCGAAGGTAAAGTGGGGAGCGGTCGAAATACTATCAACCAATAGGATTTAGACAAGTTTAGGTTATTATTTTAACCTTATCAATTAGATTTATCTCTAAGTTAAATAATTTAACTTTTACCGTGTCTTTTTCTTTTCTTACACTATATGGTTAATACACTTTCTATAACATGCAAAACTAACCCCAAGTTGTTTATTATTAATTTATATATCCTTATCTAAGTCTTTTGGCCGAACCATAGTTTTTTAGGAATAAAATAACAATTAATAATATAATATTTGATTTAAAAACTATTTTGTGTCAATTTTGACACTATTTGATATATGATTTTTGTGAAAGTCATAACAGAATTATATTTTCGAACCAAGATGATTATATCAACACTAATATATCATAGTAACCTAGAAAATTAGTGTAATTCATAAAAAGTCTCAAATAACATTTATTTGGGAATTTATAACATCAATTATGTTAACATTTCCTTAAAAGGGTAATTACTGCATCATCGTTGTTTCATAAATAAATTAATTTATTGAAAGTATAAAAATTATAAATAAAATATCATTATGTAGGAAATCGTTTTATCTTTCTAATGAATATTTTTAATCTAATTTATCTTATGTATAAACCCATATTAAAAATGTTTTATTTATTAAACTTTGATTTTAACTATTTTAACTATTCATTAAATAAAATAATATTAAATGTCATAATCTAATCCAAGTGGAGCTAAATGATCATATTATATTCATAAGGTTGTTTTTGGTCGAATTACACTTATCCAATATAATTAGGACATGTGTTAGGGTAATAGTAATATCATATTTACCCTTAGTTACCCTATTTACTATTAACCGCGGGGAAAAAAAGTAAAAAGTTACTATTCATCAAAAAATTATTTTTATCTAATTGAAGCACATTTTACATACTAATATCAACCGTTTCTATTGTATTTTCGAAATTCCATTCAAAGAAGCGGTAAAAGTATGTTTTATGCAAAATTCAGTTTTTAACCTACCACTGAGTGGTTTCACTATTCATCAAAAATTGAAAGTTTTCAGAAAAATACAAAAATTTCACCCTAGGATAATTTCGGTATCCTGAATCCAAAAATGAAGTCCAATTTGAAAGATAAAATTTCAAAAAGTGGTTATTACTATTCATAACGGCTAGTTTTAATAATATTTTAATAGCATATCGTCGTTTAGTGAAACTCGGTATTGCGTACAACGCAAGCTATCGAGGAAGGTCGCGATTGCATGTAAAGAAATCCAAGCAAGTGTTGTGTAGAAAAAGATTCATTTGATGATTTATATAACATAAAAGTGTCGGGTGTTACATTGTGTTCCCCAATTTCATCTCCATATGCAGTCGTTTTTCACCTCTTCCCATAAAGGTCTTTATAGTGATCCATTTGGTTGCTCGAGTTGGACCTGTTGTTATAATAGAACTCACACAAAGGGAGATATTTGTCCCACCATCCATTTAAGTAAATTAAGAATTATCTCAACATTTAATAATGTGTTTGGATAGTCTACTTAGACTGGACATCAGTTTAAGGGCTATAAGCCATACTGAATTTCATCTCAGTGTTTAGAGGATTTTGGAGACTTTTTCAAAACATATTGGAAACTCTTTGATCTCGATCAAACATAATTTATAGTGGTAATACAAGAATCCCCAACACTTGTATGATTTATATCCATGAAAATTGATCTAGTGAGAAATACTATTGAATCAGAATGAAGTGTGAATTATTTGTAAGAATATCCATAACAAACTAGATAGAATTATTTCATTTCGATGACTTAAGATGCTTGGTGACAAAGTCCATTGTTATGTTTTCCCATTTTCATATTGGTAAGGGTAATGGATGCATCATCCCCTTATTCTTATTCCTTTCAACATTCACATGATAACATACTAGACTCCTTGACGTATATACAATGATCTCCTTCTTCTTATTTTCCTGGAAATAGTTATCTCAGGGATATCAATACATCATTGTGTTTCCTAGGTGAAAAGTGAATGTATAACTATGTGAATAATTTAATAGTTCCTTATTTATCTTAATATTTTATAGAACACAGAGCTTTTACCAAAGCCTCATAATAAATTCTTCATTAAACATTAGCCCTATTTTTTTCCCTTTTCTTATAGTTTTTACTTTCATCTAAATTACAACATCATATTTTTTAGCATCCAATAGTATCACAATAATAGATGGTTTATAAATAATTTGTGAAAGGATTGATGATGTTCCTTCTTTTATGATTCCCATATCAATCCACTTCAATTATAAGAATAATAGATCCTTCTCAATTATCATTAATGAAAAAATTACTAGACCCTTTATACCTAGATAATCCTCCACATTATTCTATTCACAATGAAGGATGTGAATTGATAATTCATAGACCTTGATCAGCTATAACCATATTCGTTGGAATATAATAATTTTTATCTATGTGAATATTTATTTGAGGCTATTTTTATCTGTATATATCTCACACTTCTCCACATGGATATAATGTTGACATATTTTTAACACAAATATCATAGATGCAAACTCCAGATCATGTGTGGGATAGTTTTTTTCAGGACATCTTAACTACCTTGAGGAGCAGGCAATGACTTTTTCATTCTTTATCAACAAACAACCTAAACCCTTATTCTTAGAATCAATTAATACTATGAAAAGTTCCCCACTTGTGTGTAGTGTGAGAAAAGGGGAAGTGATAATCCTCCTTTCAGTTCCTTGAATATTTATTCACATTCATAATTCTATGAAATATTGAATCCGTTCCAAGTTATCATTGTTAGAGGGTTCGACAATCATATTTTTTTTAAACATTGATTTAAAAACCCATCTTACCCAAGAAAACTATGGATATATATCACATATGTTGTGTAATGACATCCTTAGATTTCTCTTGAATCATCCATAGATATCCCATTATATGTGATGATATTCCCTAAGAATGATACTTCCTTAAATTAGAAATGACACTTATGGTTCTTAAAATAATGCTTCTCCTTTCAAAAGGTATTTACCAAATTGATCAAAAGATTTTGATTCTCCTCCTTGCATTTAGAGTGTATTAGGTTATAATATATAAATAATACCACAAATTTTTCAAGGAAATATTAAAAGAATCTATTTATCAAATACATCAATACAACTACAGAATTAGTGATTCTGAATGGGATCATAATTAAATCATGGTTCTCAAAACTTGTACAAAACTTGGGCTTGGGGATATCATTTTTATTCACCCTTACTTGATAATATCCTGATCGATGATCCACCTTAGAGAAGTATTCTTCTCTACATAGTAGATTTATCATGTAATCAATCCTTGGCAGTGGATAAATGATATTTATCATGATCTATTTGGGATTATTATAATTAATTAAAATGGGAATTCACCCATCGTTATCCATGATTAAGAGGACTGATGCACCCCATGGTGAAGCATTTGGGTGTATAAACCCTTTATCTAGATTATCTTGTAGTTGTTTTTTACCTCCCCATGTTCCATAATGGCCATCATATATAATGTATTAGATATATGAAATTCCATAGTTATAAGTTCAATTAAAAATTCAACACCCATGCTAGGGGGAAAACCATTAAATTTCTTTGGAAACACAATGGTCCATTGAATCACAATAAGAATGTCTCTGAGGATGATCCATTCCTAAAAGTAAATCATTTGAGCTAGATATTTTTTGTTATAAGGAATTAAAATCCATGCTTGAGATTATGGTGTTAATGAAAATTCATCAACCTATTTTCACTTTTTCAGAATTGAGGGACGATTCTTCATACAGAGAGTGATTTCCTTCTCCTATAAATTTATGTTGGCTCAATACAATGAAATCAAATCCATTCCCATATTTGTTAAAAATTACACCCAAGGATGTATGAAAATGTTCTCAGGGAATTTTATCCCACAAATTGTGATAGGGGAAGATTTCTACACATAAGATTCAATAGTTTTACTATTTTCAGTTTTCACTGAGATCCCTACATCCATGATTTGTGGTGGTGTTTGAATATTTATACAAATATTTGGTGATATAAAAGAATGTGTAGAACCAGAACTAAAAATTATTATTACTATTCATGAATGAATAACTAGAATAAATATCACAACTTCATTATTGTGATTCAATTCAGTGTTAATTGTAGAAAAATATCTCCCTTACAACCTTTGATGTTAAAGGTTAACTCTAAAAACCCTTGTCTTAGGGAATTGGTTTTCAAAGATCCATGGTTCCTTGTAGTGGTAGGAATTAACAATGTGTTGAAGGTTCACTGCAATATTATACTCCTCTTTGGTATTAGCGGGTTTCATCTATTGAAAAATATTAGATTGGTGTTCTTCCTTATCGAATATAAATCATTTCTTCGTCCCCCTTAGATAAATTTATGGGGTTCCTCTTTCAGCACATTTGACAAGTAGCATGCAGAAATTTCATAGAATCCTTATATTTCCACATCATCCTACCCAAATTAAACTAAAATTTAAGCATCTTATCCCCATAATACCATTGGGATTTTTTGAACTCCATTTCCACATTAAGGTAATATATAAAAAAATCCTCTTAATTATCAATGTCACAGATCTCTAGTGATTTTCATAGACAATGTGTGATCCCACAAAAGAAACCATCAACCTTGCATTTAGGGGTAACAAAAAATAGAGAGTATTATCATGAAAATATTGATTAGTATTCCTCATATGTCTGATAGATTAATTATCTTTTTTATTGATTGATAGGAAATCCATTTACATTTTAATTCGAATTTTACTTGGAAGATATTTATTGAATAACATTTTACAGAATTCCTTCCACTCCATCACATTGATATCTTCCCCAGGCATCTTGTTCTTGATCAATGTCCAACAAAAAAAAGCTTCAACCTCAAAACGAAAAAAATCCAATATAATCTTCTCTTTCTCAGAACATTTAAGGATGCATAATATCTTTTCAATGGAGTTGATCCTTTGTTCATAAATTAAGTTATCAAATGATCCATTGTAAGTAAGAGGATGTTTTCAGCTAATGTAATATGATTATGGCTTGTTAAATCTTATGGGGGTTTTTGTGTTTTTCTTGGTCAAGGTTTCTATTCATAACCCGAGTCAGCTAAGAGAGTATCATGATTTTTGTTGATTTTTACTCCCATTATATTGGGTATCTCATTTGGTCATTCATAAAATTTTGAGTCATATTGATTGTTTACCAAATTTATCATAGTTCAAAAAATGGTCTGTAATAAAAGGAAAATTATTAATGACTATTTAAAACAATTAAACACATAAAGGTAATCCAATTAAATTAAAGGGAATAATTATAAATTACATTTGTCTCCCTAACATTTGAGTTTTTAAGCTTCAATATATGTTATCCCTAATTTATTTCCTAACATTTATTATATTGTGAATTTTTTATTCCCATAATAATGGTTCATAATGAGATTATGAATTTAACAAAGAATATCTCCTTGGAGTGTCAAATTAGGTGGGAAGTGAGGCCCATTTTCAGGTATCATGTTACCCAAAGTAAGGCCTAAAATACTTTATCGGAGTTGTTACTCCTAGGTACATCTATGCTAGATCCATGCCCACTTATAGTTTCCAAATAGGGATTTATTTTCATGAAAAAACACTTAATTAATATTTATCTAACATTAGGGTTGTTTTATTATAATTAGTCATATCAATAATTATTTCTATTGATTTCTCTAATCCTAATCTCACAAAAAAACTGAAAATTTCCTCTCATAAAAACTATAAAAACACTTCTCTTCATTAAATATTAATACATAATCTATTACATAGAATTACACTTAATACAATCCAAATGATTAATAATTATAGTGTATTTGTGAAATAGGTACACAACATAAAAACCTTAACATGGTATTCAGAAACATTATTAAAATCGTCTTGAACATGATTTATTCCAAACTTCTTTAACATGAGTAAAATACTCATTCGAACTTAAAACTGCATGGGATAACCTGGGGAAATACATAAAAATGGATGAGCTATAAAGACTAGTAAGGTAATAAATATTGAATAATTGACACATGTTAGACAATAAAAATTTTAATGAGGATTAAAAATAATATGAATAATAAGTCAAGCTATAGAATGATAATCAAAACTTTAGAAATGTGGCATCAATATAAAACACTGAATCATGAACCTAAGTCAAGGATAAACATTCAAAAATTCATGATGGATAGTGTATAGTAAATTAATTAGGTATAACATTATCCCAATATGATGTATCATGAAAATAATCTTTACCCAATGCATTAAATCACAATCTGTGTGAACACATCATAGTCATTTCATTATCACACTTAAGTGTGCAACAAAGACCAAACCACATGGATACAATTATCATCATTATTTATTACATGATTAAGGAATATGTATTGAATAAAATTAATTTCAAAATAAATAAATATATGTGCATAATAGTTAATACCCTTGAATGAAAAATGGGTATGTTATTCACTACGCTGCAGTTTTTTCATAGAAAATCGTGTTGAAATTTTGGCAGCATAACAACATTACATAAATATTCATAAAAATGGTTTATGATAGAGAAGGGGGTCTCTTAATATTTGGAAATCAAATGGGTAGTAATAGGTACATGGAAAATCATATCTTAACATTTTACATTTCAAAATATAATTCATATGGTAATGAAGAAACATGAATATAGAAAATAATACTTACGAAATTTCATCATGTTAATGGGTGTACATAAAGGATCACAGAAGGATTAATGAGAGTGAAAGGAAACTATCATAATTTATACATAAAATATGTAATATATTAAATTTTCTATGTGTTTTTTTGGATATTTTATATATTATTTATGACAACAACCATGAAGATGGCGTGCGATTCTATGGTCCAGTGTTCCCGGAATAAATGTTTTAAAAGTATTAAAATATTTTATAGAACACCTGGTTAGTTTTCCTGAAAAAGTGGAATAACTCTCTAATGGGTGATAATATTAGAAATATTAGGGCACATTTTCATTCAAAATACCATATTTACCTTTGGAATAACCAAAAATTGGTCGGCACATGTCGATTGTTGAATTTCTTCCTAGGTATTTTAAAAGAACAAACAAAATTATAAAAACAAATTTAATTTTTTTTCCTTTAACAAAGAGAAAATATTATTTTTATGTTAACCATATTTTAGAGATCCAAGGTTAATCTTATAAGAATTTAATTTTATAAAAACCCTATATAGGGATATCTATATATTTATCTCGAGCCGGAAATAATGAAGCTTCGAGTTAGTAATTGACAGATACCGATCTTGATGGATCTCGACAATGATGAAGACACAACTTCATTATTATTCAATGGTCGGTCTGAATCAAGGTATGAATTTTTATTTAATTATTTTTTCCCTGTTATTTATTCCTATGATTAATGATAAAAAATAAACAAGAAAATTAACCCAGAGATCGATCATATTTTTGGGATAGGATTATTTTTGTAATTATTGGGAATTATTTGATTTGGTTTTCTAGCCCAAATCCACCAATCTTGATCGCTGTCCAAGATATATTTGACAATGTTAATTAAACTTTTTTCATGTTAATTACTCCCTCCATTCTTTTCAATTTTTTTATTGGACCCCCATGATCCTGGCTTGATGTTCTCGGGTTGTTCCGACCATGATCAGACCCCATATTTGAGGTGAATCGACAACTGAAGTTGGATTAGTGTATATCAGGACCCAAGGTGCTCAGATATAAGTTTTTTATTTTTTTTTAAGGCATAGTAAGAGGTATGGTGATTTAAGGAAGTGACTACCAGTGTGATATGAGGGAGAGTTGCATTGAACTGTGGCAGTATAACACATGCAGGTGGCAGAGCCACAGGTTCCCAAGAATAGAGGTGGCGGAAGATATGTAGTGGACTGGGCTAGGTGGGTCGGTCGGATCGGTGGGCCAGATTGGGATGGTGGGATGGATTAGTTGAGTTGGACCCAATATGGATATGGGCCAGACCTATGTCAGATTTGGGGTAACTAGGGCATAGTCCTATGGCGATCGACCATGATAGATTGAACTGTCATGGGTGTAGCAACTGTGTGGTTGGTTCGTAGTTGGGGGACCTCGACGGTGGACCAAAGTGGACAGTCAGTCTTGGAAGGGGGAATAATCTTGACGGTCTATCCACGGTAAGCCAATCTGTGTGGTACCGGAAAAACTGTCGTGGTAGTTGGAGCTAGCACAATGGTAGGTCCACATACCCTGAAAGTTTTACAGATGAATTTTTTAAAGGACAATAATTCCTAGACAGAGCATCCAAACGATGTGAAATCAATGGTTGTGTGGCCCTGATTTCATGAAAATCATATCAAGAGTACTTGAGGATCTTATTTTCCATTTTTTGACTAGTATAGGTTGAGTTTGTTCCCATGTTCCTTTCCTTGATGGTACAATGCAACATCGCATCCACATCACTAGATTATAATCCCCTCCATAGGCCGAGTCTCAGATAGAGTTGTGGTATCCCTCTATGAGACTATAGTTCAATAATATATCATCTATATCAGTGTTTTTTTTATTTTTACCTTTATAAGAATAGAATTCATCCTCTATCAAGTTTCCCCCATTAGTTCAATTTTTTTGAATCGTTGGCATGTGAACCCTTATATAGCAGGTGGATCCAGATTGGGTTTGTGGTTTCCCTGAGAAGTTCTAGGTGTCACCCCCTAGATGTGTGTCATAGTATTCCATGAACAATGCATTCTTTTTGGGTGGGGCCCAAATGATCTATACCTCTTCTTCGAGTGTCTTTGATGATTTCATGGCTCGAGGAGCGAGTTCTCATAGAACGAGCATGCTTTGAGTAGAATCATATTATTGGAAGTTGGTTATGACCTCTTGATGGTGTGGAGTCTCTCCTAAATATATATAGGGTTTTACTTACTTCATGTATATTTTTTACAATTATAAATCTTTTATTTACCAGTATATACTTGGTTCTTCATGTTTAGTGTTTTCAGGGTGTCCTATTAAGTGTTGTTATACTCACCCCTTCACAGGCTTTTCCCGCATATTTCATGTCTTGTGTAGAGAGTGTCCTTTTTAATGGTGTCATAGGAGGACCTAGATTGGGTAGGGCATAGAGAGAGTTGGGAAGATCGAGTTTTTTTACTAGGATCATACATTTGGAATAGTCCTATCCCTTTGGAGCAAGTTGAATTATTTTCAGTTTTTAGTGGTACTTTTGTATAGACTCTTTGGGTTGGGGTTTTATTTGGCCTTTTTTACAATTCCATTACTTCTTCTTGTACTATTATTGAGAGATCGTATTTGTGTGAATTCATTATTTCAATTGTTTTACATTTCATCATTTTTGGGCATGGAGATGTGTGTGTGTACATGTAGTTTAGGGAAATTCCTCCCATTTCAGGGAAAAGCCTACTTAGTGCTAGTAATCAGCCACAAGCCTATCGATCATCCATGTAACCCACACCAGGACTCTGATCATCTTCTGTTCAACATGGTACATGAGAACACTGATTGCATGAAAAAATGATACATGCATCATCTAGGAATGGTTCCGTCTTCCATGTCCTTCTTGAGTTAGCTCCCCAGATATACTATATTGATCGTGGAATATCTTGTTTTATTTTAGGGTTCCTCCACATATACAGCCAGCATGGATTCCACCACCTGATCAGGATGATGGACTTCCAAGTTATGATATATCTTTATAGGGTCATGTATCGGTAATAATACCTATGGGTGGTTTACCAGCTCAACCCCGCACCCATCGAGAAGTAGCTACTACTAGCACTACCAACTGAGGATGGATGCAGGATGAGTGAATTTCTTGAGTTTCAAAAGATGCGACCTCAAAATTTTTAGGGTGAGACATTCCCTCAAATGGTTGAGGATTGGATAGAGGAAGTTACTCTTTCTTTCCACCTTGTGGGGATGCCTGTCAAACAGATGGTTTTATTTGCCGTGATGGTGGAACTTGGGGACTCAATCACTCATCAAGACAACTCTCTCATTGACATAATTCGATCATCTCTATAGGTAGGAGTTCTATCCGGCCACATTTTGATTGCTATAATAAATGATATTTTGAATCTACAGAAGGAAAGTATGACTGTTGCAGAGTATTTAGTGATGTTTAATGATATTTCACGCTACTCGTTGGATATGGTATGAGACCAGTTCTTAAGGGATTGGACCTTCGATAAGGGATTACATTGCGATATCATGGAATCTACAGTTTCTCTTATAATTTGTACTTATGTATGGATACATGAGACAGAATTGTAAGTGGAATGTTTTTCGGAAGAGCATACACAAGTAGTGGGAGAAAGTAGTGGGAACTCGGTAGCTGATAACTTGGAAGTAGGTAGCCGACAATAGTCACCAGGATACAAGCAGGCAATGCACTTTAGAAGGAGATCCAAAGACCTAGGGTTAGTGTGAATGGATCCTAGGGAAGATCTAATCAGTCAAGGGAAATGAGGTGTTTCTCATGAGATTGTCCGGGACATCTTGAATGAGATTTCCTAAACCACCATAAAACTGATCAAGAGATGGTTGAAGAAAAACATGGTTAGAGACAGAGACAGAAATTGAAGAACGTTCCTCTAGTAGAGGGGATGTTATGAAAAAATTAGGTGGTCAGAGGTTTATCCTATTACCACTACCACCCCATGGGTTGTCCGCACAAGGCTCAGGGAGCTGGTGGATAGGGAAGTGGCCATTTCTAGGCAATGGATGCTTAGTACCCCGAGGCTCCAGGGATGATTAAGGTGAGATCTATGTCTTTTCATCCTTATCTTCCATTTTGAAAGACATAGGGGACTATCATTCTTCTATCACCATTATTTGTTTTCGAGAATCAGATATTCCATTTGAACCGTTGACTCATCCCTTATGCTTGGAGAATCCTACTAAAGGAGACATGGTGATCAAACACTTATACTGATAGTGTGACATTACTCTTGGAGGAATGATTTTTGAATGGGATCTCTTAGTAGCGCCGTTGGGGCCTTATGATTTCATTATTCATATGTGAATGTTATACACATTTCATGCTCAGATTGACTATTTTCGGTGAATAGTGTGCTGAATCAGCAATGATGGAACTAATTTTTCATTTTTGGAGAAATGGAAAATGTTGGAAGCATTGGACTAACTCACGCATTGAAGGGGGAGGGGGCTATTACTCATCATTTGGCTAGTCTCACCCTTAGTGTAGTGGTTGATATGAGTCCTCAGTTTCCTACAATAGTGTTTGAGTATGGGGATATATTTCTTGAAGATGGTCCATGTTTATGTCCCCACTGTGAAATGGTCATCTGTATTGATATAATATTTGAGACGACACCGTTATGTACACCTACATATCATATGGCTCCCTCATATCTTCGTGAAAAGGGGACTTAGATGGAAAAATTTTCAGAGGACGCCTTTGTGAGAACCTGTGTTTCACCCCATGTAGCCCCAGTTTTGTTTTCAAAGGAGTAAGATAAGAACATGGGGTTATGTGTGGACAAAAATCTCATAATCTAGGTGACTATGAAGAATAAATATACCTTAATGAGGATTGATGACCTTTATTATTAGTTGAAAGGGGTAGGATTGGTCTCAAATATTGACCTCATATGGGATATCACCAAATTAATATACAAGATGAGTATATTTCGGAGATAGTCTTCAGATGTTGTTTCTATCTCTATGAGTAAATGGTGATTCCATTTGGAATGAAGCATCCCCCAATAGTGTTCATGGGACTCATGAAATGGATCTTTAAGCCTTATATAGACCGGCTCATGGTGGACTTCATTGATGTCATCCTAGTGTATTTAGTGTTTGAGGAGGAGCATACAATACACATAAGGTTTGTTATAGTCACACATAGAGAGAACCAGCTTTAGGAAAATATCTCAATGATTCAGTTCTCGATTAGAGAGGTCCATTTTCTGGGACACATCATCTCAGAGGCTAGAGTTGTAGTAGATCCAACAAAGGATGAGGGTGTACTTTTTTGGGATCCACCCAAGAGTGGTACTAACATGTAGAGTTTCCTTTGATTGGATGGGTTCTATTTGAGGTTTTTACCCAAATTCTTTGTAGTGGAAACATCCTTGATATCTGGGACAAGTAATGGGAGGCCTTTCATGTGAACAAAAAAGTGTTATTAGTTCTTTCAGGAGATGTGGAAGAGGTTGATGAGTTTTTCCATCTTTATATTACCAAAGAGGTTTCGAGTACGTCATGTTATTTAATGTACCATGGACCATGCTTAGTTGTGTATTTATGTAGAGGAAAGTAGTGATTTCCTATGGTTCACACCTGTTGGGACCATACGAGAAAAACAATGTGATCCATGATCTTGAGTTAGTTGTGGTTGTCTTGGCATTGATGATGTGGTGACACTACATGATGGGCCAGAGGTTTATTTTCTACTCTTATAAAAATAGTCTCATGAAAATATTTTTGGAGAATGATATTAACGTGAGACGTAATCGATTTCAAAAAATCCTCAAGGACAATGTCTTTGAGATTATATAAACTCATGGGAAAGGGAATGTGGTGGAAGATTCTCTCAGTAGGAGGTCCAATTCATAGTTTCTAAATAAGGAATCCGATTATTGGGACTCATTGTAGATATCATTTAAGGATGCAGATGGAGAATATTACCTCCAGTTGATGCTTTTCACCCCTCCACTCTTACAATGGGTTAGGAAGGAACAACATGGAAATACTGACTGTGAGACCTTATGAGCTCAAATACCCATAGGGCATGCTCCTGATGGATATTCGAAAGGTAGGGAGCATGTCATTATTTTCAGAGGACACACAATAGTACTAGTGGGGTAGTTGGAGGACATTCTGAGACAGTTTAATACATCTCATATGGAGGTACATCTAGGTGTGGAGAAGATATACCAGGAACTACGATGTCCGTTTTGGTTGCCAGGGATGAATAAATATGTTGCAGAGTTTGTTTCTTGGTGCCTTACTTTTCGAAAAGTTATGTATGAGCACATAGTTCCAGTAGGTTTAGATCAAACCTTTTAGGTGATAGAATACACATGGGATAAGATATCAATGGAATTAATTATGGGTTTATAAATTACATCTAGGGAAAGTGATTCCAACTAGGTGATTTTTGAATGACTCACCAAGTCGACCCACTTCCTAGCTATCTGAGAGCAGAGATTAGTAGAGAGATTGGGGAACCTCTATGTTTCAGATATCGTTAGACTCCATGGAGTCCTATTGATGTTTTTTTTCTAATCATGATTCTCACTTTACATCCTAGTTCTTGAAGGGGTTATATGAGGAATTTGGGACCTAGTTTCACTTGAGCACATCTTTTCACCCACATACAGATGAGTAGAATGAGTAGACCATTCATGTTCTAGAGGACATGATATGAACATTCTAGTTAGCCTTTGGTTGTAGTTGGGAGGATCACCTACCACTACTAGAGCTTTCATTCCACAACATCAACCATTTCACCATTTGAATGGAAACATTTGAGGCTATGTACATGCAACAATATAGGTCACCACTTTTTTGATCTGACCCAAGGGAGTTAGTACTTCTAGGACCAGAGTTGGTGCAAGCTACTACAGTGAAAGTGAAAATCATCTAGGAGTAGATGATGACTGCAAAGATCTGCCAGATGTCTTTTACAGATAGGTGTTGGAGGACGTTGGAGTTCAAGGAAGGAGACTAGGTGTTCATTCTGGTTTCACCCTGACATGGATAATATAGATTTTTTCGGGGCGACAAGCTATATATAAGGTTCATTAGCCCATTAAATATATTGTATAGAGTTTATGATGTGGTGAACATATTAAATTTACCTCTACAGTTATATCGGTTGCAAGACATCTTCCAAGTGTCGCATATATGGAAGTATGTGCATGTCCCATCACAGGTCATTGATGTGCCAAGCTAGAAATTGAGGATGGGGAGACTTTTTTAGAGTACCTATTGGTGATCGAGGATCAGAAGAACAGGATCATTCATACGTGATTGATTCCTTTGGTACATGCCTGTTGGTAGAATGAGAATCTCTAGGATATTACATGGGAGTGAGAGCATCAGATTTGTACTTAGTACCCTCGTCGGTTGAAGTTTCCCATGTTTGGACATTTTGAGGCTGTAAATCCCCAAGGTGGGGAGAACGTGATATCTAGGATTTTATATGTATTATCTTTTGGATATTATAGGGATTATAATCATGACCAATCACTGAGATGACATGTGATAATGAGGCCCAGTGTTCCTGATATAAATGTTTGAAAAATATTAAAAAATTTAATAGGAGACAGACATGATTTTCCTGAAAAAGTGTAATAAATCATAAATGGGTGCCTAGATTATAAATTTGAGGGTAATGTGGAATTCCAAATAGTAGCTCTACGCTAGGTGTGACCTCAAATTGGATGGCATGGGCCGATTTTGGAAATTCATACAAGGTGTTTTAAAAGAATAAATTAAATTAAGAAAAATTTATTATTTTTTTGCCAATTTAGTGATATGTTTATGTTTAAATAAACCATTTTTCAGAGTTTCATGTACAATATTAGAACCTTGTAATCCTATTTAAACCATAGAGAGAGAGAGAGATATATAGATATTTCTCTCAAGCCAGCGATGACAGAGCTTCAAATTGGCAATTGACAAATACCGATCATGACAGATCTCACCAAGGATGGTGTTGTTGCTTTTTTATTCATCAACAATGGATCCAAATCATGGTAATGTTGTTTTATTTAATCAATTATTGCTCATTCTTGATTCCTATGTTGAACATGGACTAATATATGAATATATTAACAAACAAATTGATTTTATTTATGGGATGAGATTATTTACGAGATTATCGAGAATTTTCTGACATGGTATTCTATCACAAATCCCATGATCATAATAATTGTTCAATAATGTTTTACCAATGATAATAAACCTTTTTTCAGGTGCATTATTCCCTTGGTTCCATGCGTTCCTTGTCATTGGACCCTCGTGGTCCCGAATCGATGGTTCTGGCTTGTTTTGAACACAATATGACCCCCAGATTTGGGGAGAATTAAAAAACAAGGTTGGATCAATGTATATTTGGACCAAGAAGCTTGGATGTATGGTAATATTTATTTTTGGGAATTTTAGGAGGAACTATGGTCTATTGTTGGTATCATTGGCATGCAGCGACATCATGTGGACGTAAAGTGCATGCAGGTGGAATAGAGAGTTTGGGAAGCAGAGCTGCGAGTAGCTGGGAACAACAGTAGTGGTAATATAATGATAGAGGCAGAACCAAAGTGTTCCTAGATAGGAAGGCTATTCCAAAATAGTGGGGTGGGTTGGGCATGTGGGTCGAGCTAGAGGAGGTGGACCCACGTCAGAACTGTGTTAAACCTCAGTCAAATATGGGGTAACCGTGGCACAATATAGTTGTGGATGATTATGGAAATAAACATTGGTGGCTGAGAAAAGAGCCACAATAGATCAAGCTACCACATAGCTGTTCTATGGGAGGTCGATCATGGTCGTCGACTGGAGCAGCCGGTCAGGCGCGACCAGTGGACTTACTACAACGGTCGGTCAATGGGTGGTCGGTCTGCAGGGTAGGTGGACTAACCGCTGTAGATGTTTGTCCAAACATAGTGGTAGGCAGACTGACTGTGGCTGTAGGTGGACCAACCTTGAAAATTGGTGGACCAACTGGAACCGTTGGTCTGCAGGCCCCAGTAGGTCTGCAGGAAACTTCATTCAAATGAGCAAAACTCCTAAATGGAGCGTCCAAATGATGTTCTATCAGTGGAAACATTACCCTAATTCTAATAAGGTCATGTAAAGAGTTATATAGACTCTTAGATTTATATTTTCTTCTTGTATAGTTTTATATCGTTCCCTTGGTCCGTTCCTTGAGGGTACTATGTGACTTTACATCCATATCATTCTATTGAACTCCCCTCTAGTGGTCGAGTATTAGATAGATTTTTGGTGTCCCTCTATGAGAAAGGAGTGCGTTTCTCAATCATAACTATTGGTGTTTGTGGAATTGGTGTAACCTCATTGATAATGTCATTGATCATCTATCTAGAAGGACACCTCAGTAGGGTTTGTGGAATCATTGTTATGTGATCTCCTACATAGCATCTTCATCTATATTGGGTATGCGGTGTCCTCCAATGATTCATGGTGTTACCAACTATCATTGTATCATAGTTTTAAATGACCAATATGTTATATTTGAGTGGGGCCCAAATGATCTAGACCTCTTTGTCGATTTTTTCTGATGATATCATGGATTGAGGAGTGAGTCCTCCTAGAACAAGCGTGTTTCGAGTAAAATATTATGGTAGACAGTAGGTTATGACTGCCTATTGTTATAGTTCTTTTTTAGTATATTAGGTAATTTTTAATTCTTGTATATGTTATACCTTGTTATTTATTTTATTAATCTGAATATACTTTTTTTCATAGTGTTTTTGGTGTTTCATACTGAGTATTTTTATACTCACCCCTGTATGAGATTTCCCAACATGAGTCATTTCTTTTATAGAAATAGAACCATTTGAAGATGTCCTAGGAGGAATATGAGCAGGTGGAGCATAACTAGAGCCTGGTAGACTATTGTTTTATATCAAGAGGATACCATTGACGTAGTCCTCACCCTTGGAGATGGTGGGACTCTTTATTGTTTTTAGTAGGACTTGTTTACAGAATCTTTGTGGTGGGCTCGTATTTTTTTACTTTTTGTTTACATCCTGTTGTACTATTATTGTGGGATATTAGTTTTATGGATGAATTAATTTATTTATTTACATTTAATCATTTTTTTCTTGGATTTGTGTTCGTGTGTACGGGTACTATTGAAAAATTCAACCCATTTGTGGGAAATTCCTAATCGGTGCAAGTCACAAGCCTAAGGATTATCAAAGAAACGTATGGGGTAGTTGCGACATGGTTCCCTCAGGGATAGATAATGAAAAGTAAGGTGAACATAAAATATCATATCCCATCATAACAAAATAAATATTAAAATAAAAAAATATAAAAGGAGTGCTTGATAAAATAATAGAGTTGAAGATCCCTTAATTGACTATGTGACTCCAAAGGCTTCAGAGGAGATTCCTGAAAGATTGGGGAACCTTGG
The DNA here is from genome assembly GCA_963277665.1 of Viscum album. NCBI lineage: Eukaryota > Viridiplantae > Streptophyta > Magnoliopsida > Santalales > Viscaceae > Viscum > Viscum album. The sequence continues at coordinate 1,287,533,108 of OY728140.1, forward strand.
GATGACTCTAATGAATATAGGTTAGAGTAAGGTATTTCTAAAATAATTTTTAGTGATGATAAATGGGATATAGGGAAGGTTTATAATGGAAAATGGTGAGATTTGTTTATTAATTTTGATTTGGATTCTACATAATAAAATTACAAAAAACACAAAATCTTCCATATTTTTTCACATGGTTTCTTCTATAGGGGAGTGATTTATATTTTTTATATGGAAAAGGGAATAAATTATTAAAAAATTATCCTTAGTGATGCTTATGTGAGACATACTATTTGATAAATGAATTTAAAATCTAAAAATAAATTACATGTCTTAGAGGATTCATAATAGAATTACAAAATAAATGACTAAGAATAAAATTATTTTAAAGAGAAAACATATATTTGTTCATGGGTATTATTTATATTACTTATTAAAACAAATTTGGGTCATTGTGATATGATAATTTATATTTATACGATATTTATGTTTTACCCAAAATTTCGACTATCTCAGAAAATTTTGAAAAATTTAGCTTTGGTTAATTTAAATGTACTGATTTAAAAAATAATACTAATTTTATCTAAAAAAATTAATAAATATTTGAATTTTATGCCTTAAATAAAAAAATCTTATTTATTGAATATGGAAGGTTTTTTGAAGATAAATGTTTTTAAACCCTTATAAAAATTAGATTTGGATTCATAAAAATTTTATCATAATTTATATAAAATAAAAGTTATTTAATAATAATATTTTATTATATATTAAATAATTATAAGATCTATAAATTAATCAAAATATATTTCTTAATTTAATATTAATATTAACAAAAAATACTATTTTTTTAATTGGATAAAAATAAAAATTATTTATGAAGTAGCAATAATAATATATACAAATAACCATTATTATATTAAAATAATATATATAATCATTATCCTAGGGTATTGTTACATACCCCTTTAATAAACCCTCAAATTACGTATGGGTATAGTGCATGATGGTGGGACTTTCCTGGGGAGGTTCGACGGAAAAGGTTTGGGCTAAGATCTCAATGAGATTGAACTTCTCTCGTAACAGATTTTGATCATGCGTAAGTTATTGAATATCAACTTTGGTTGGTCAAAAAGAAAAATCTAAGAAAAAAATAATTCCTCAAAAGTCTTGATAAATGGGCTTTATAGGGTACGATATTACTAGTTAGGGTCATTACATACTTTTCCTTTGGCATTTGGATTTATTAAAACTCAGTATTTATAGTAATCATGTGATCATTGTTCATTGGCTATATTATCAGTGGTAATGATACATAAATGTATTTTAATTTCCATGGGAATAATAAGATATATTATGTTCCTGTTTTTTATATAACAATATTATATAATAATTCATTTAATAAAAATGCAATGGGGAATTTATTTTTAATTGTCTGGGTTGTTACATCCTTATCCAAAATCAAAAACTAGTTACACGTATGAGACCCATCAATGCATGGAGGGGCTATAACTGGCCTCACCAATTACATAAAAGTTTTGATGAATGAATCAACATAAAGGGTTTAAAAATGATAAAAATAAACACTTGTACGGGAAAAATAGTATACAAAATGTTAATACATTTCTCAATCAATAAATATAATCATAAACAATTCATATTAATATTGAAAATTATGTCGATATAGTACATCCCTAGTCAAACTGATCATAAACCATCAAGATAAATAATAAGTATTTTACCATTTCAACATATTCCCAATGGAGTATAATTAAAATAAAGGGGTTTTTATCATTGATAAATTAAAATACTATCAAAATATCCATTAAAACATTATTGAGAAAATAACCATTTCAATTTGAAAATATCCTACTAAAACTTAAAGTTAAAAAATAAATTAATGAATTATTTATTTTGAAATAACATTTAAAACTTATAAATAATTATTTAAAACATTTAGTGTATGATAAGGTGGTAAATTCAATTCTATTCATACACGTAAAAATAATATTCTTAGACCATTTTTCTTGTAAAAGACAAATGAGATTTGGTTAGAAAACAACATGAAGAATACATTCAAAAACTACTGTAAAAATTTAAATATGGGTAAATAATTCATTAAAAAAATAATTTTTTGAATGTTAAGAACATTTTATAAAATGTTTCCAGAAAATATAGTTCTCGATGAAAAATAGTTTTTAACCGAAGAAAAAACTGAAGCCAAATATTCATAAAAACAGTTTCTAACTAATTTGAAGTCCCAAAGTGAATAATATGGTTCTATTACATGAAAAAATTATGATTAAAAATATGTTAATAAATTTTTTTTTATTATAAATTGATCAAATAATTTTTTTTAATTTAAATTCAAGTATAAATAATCCTGAGTAAAATGAGATTGAAACATAAATCTAGTAACACATTGGTATCTTTTTTATCAGAAGCCCCATAAAAGGAATAAAAAGTGAAACATTTAATACAATGAAGATAAATATATTAATTATATCACTTAAAAAGTGTTTGTTTTAAACCCCACGTAAAATAACTAAGCAGTGAACATGATATAAATCTTATAGAATTTAAAGTGAGATGAGAAAGCCCTGCCTCTGGTATAATTTCCTTTGTTAGTTTATTTTCCTCCTATGTAATAAATATATATTTATTACATATATATTAAAGAAATATACACATATATGCCATTATATATAATTTTTAATTGTTGTATTTTATTTCCTTTTTATTAAAAATTATTTGTTGACTCGTGGTTTCAGGAAATATAAATTTTTATGTAACTTTTGATTTTATATTTTTGAAAATTTTACTTTCACCAAGGATCAATAAAATATATATATTGATAAAAATTATTTAAATATAATTTTCATTATGTATTTTTTCAATGTATAAATCCTTTAGATAAGGAATGGATTATACCGTTCATTGAGATGGTTGGCCATATGTATACATGAATTCCTTTTCCCATTTCCTCAACGGATAAAATGATATGGAAATGAATATTATTATATATATATATATATATATATATTTAATGTTATATATAGAATTTATATTAATCAAATTCCCCTTTATTACAAACCAAGTATATATTAAATGAAAAACATTTTACATCCCAATGTGGAGGTGGTAGTCCACACGTACGCATGAGCAATATTATTGTTTCCCCAATGGATTCGAAGCCTAATGCCCTAGGATTTTATGAAATATTTATTTAAAAAAAGAATATTTTATATATTTTACATTTTTCTCAAAACTAGGTTTATTATATATTAATTGAATCTCTGATTTTTTATGTTATACAAAACATTGAAATAATTTTATCTAACATGAAACTCTAATTTTAATGAAATAGGATATAGTATTAAAATATTATTATATAAAATGATAATTATGACCTTACCATAAGAATGGATGATTAAAATATGATTATATAAATTATTAAAAAAGATTATTTCAATTTTTATTTGTAATGAATTATTTTTTTACAAATTAATTATGAAATAAAATAAAACCCATTTGAAAATAAAGAAAATCTATTTCCACGAAAAACATTTTTTAATCTCATAAACACATTTTATCTTAATAAATTAAAAAATTAACTAATATTGAATGATGTTAATAAAATGTATATATTTTATATTCAATAAAATACTAAAAAATAATCTTATGGTTTTTCTATAAAAGAGATAAGAATAAGTCAATTTTATTCTTAAAAACCTTATTTTTCTGAAAATAAATTTTTCGCGTATTGCGCACTAATTTTAAAATTAAAATTTTAAAATAATAAAAAATATTTTAAAAAACATTTTAAGTACTCATATAACTATAATCCTATATAAATTTGTTTATAATTTTAAGAGAAGGTAAATTTTCTAATGAATAGTGGAAATAACGGCGTTTTAAAGTAGTGTAATTTCGTTTAATGAAATAAAAAAAATTATTTAAAGATGGATTTAAAAGTAAAATTATTTAAATTATATATCTATTAAAAAAATTAATTTATTGGAATGAATTAAATATTTAATTTTTATGTAAGGGTTTTTTAATCTTTTGATTCTTTAGTCATTGGAAAACAAAATTGTCACCTTGTTTGTGGGTTAATTTTAAATTAAATTTTACAATTTATGTAATTAAAATTTGAAAAAATGGATTGATTATTTTGAATTAAGACAATTTATATTATATAATAAGGTCTAATTAATTTATTATAATAATTAATAATAAATAAAATAAAAATTAATTACCATAATTAAGGAAAAATCGGGGTTTTGCATATTACATGTGTTTATGTTAAAATTACTTTTCAACAAACTTAGTATTTTAAATTAATAATTTTTGTTATATATTTAGAATATTTGGGACTATGTTATATACTAAAGCCCATTTAAATTTTATTATTAATATATTTATTACATTTTTATACAAAAATACACAAGTTACCATGGTGAAAACTATAATTCTAAAATTAAGTAAACATTATGGAAATGGAATAAGAGGTTTAAAACATTTTTTTTGAAATTTTTGTCATAAAAATCATCACTATTATCTATTTTTGATCAATTTTTTATTATCATGGTGTAAGAGTGGCTTACTGTTATTTAATAGTTTTTGGTTTTTGAAAACATTCCACTCCTACAACATTTTAAAAGGCCACCACCTCCCTTCATATATGCAAACATATTTTGCAATTTTTGTAGAAAAACCCTACTAAAATACATCCCAAAATTAATTTAATTATTATATTTCAATTAGTAATACAAAAAACCAATCATAGTGTTCTTAATTAAAGATCCAAAGGGGGGTCCTTCTAAGAGTATACAATTATCATCACTAAAATCCTTCCTTTTTACATCTTAATTTTTCACCTTCTTTCAAGAATTAATAATTAAAATTTTAAAAAAATGTATATAAAATATAGTGAGATTTTGATATTGTTATAGTAAAAACTATATCCATATCCTCTTCTATTAAATGGGTTACAAAATCACCATTCTTATGTACGACAAACTACCACCTCGCGAACTAAAGATATTCTGTTTCCTTGACAACCACTCATGAACATATATAATGATGGATATAATATATAAATATGATATTTATAATTTTATTACATCAATATAATTATAATAAAACATATACCTTCTTACATACAATGCAGTTGGAATATAATAACTTTGCTCATGTGTTCAGAGTATTACCGCATCGCGAACCAATGCGATGTATTTTTCATTGATAGTTTAATTGGATGGTAATAAGGATATATTAAATATATTTAAATTAAAATTTTAACATAATTATACTTATTTAATTACTATATAATATATACCCTCTTACTTTCCATTCAGTGGAAATATAATAATGTTGTTCGTGTGTATATCAGGCTACCACCTCTTGAACCGATGTGATTTGATCTTCAAATACGCTTTTCATGGAATTTAATAATGAAATTTTTAAATAAAAAAATGTGATATATATGATTTAGATTTGATTCAGGGATTTAATTTTATAATTTACAATTTTTTCTTTTGAAACTGATGTGAAAATGGAAACAACGTTCATGTATACGTACAACCTACCATCTTCGCGAATAGTGTTTTTTATTATATATATATATAATTTATGGATTACTCTAAATACAAATAAATTGAATATATATGATCTTAATATCAACGATAACATTATTTTGAATATTAAACCAAGGTAAAATTAATAGGACTAAAAAAAGAAAAAGATAAAAGAAAATCAAACCCGTTAATACCCATAATGTAATTTTCATACGGAATTGGAAGTAAATGGGTAATAATAGTTAATATGATAATAATATATGGTATGATATATATAATTGTGGTTACTTAATATATTTATAATAAACTTGTATTTATTAGAATACTGGTTTGAACTTGTACGATGTTTGTAGAGACTTTAGGTACGATATTTTAATCTGACTTTTTCATCAGCAAGACTCATGCCATATTTATTAACTATTTATTTTATGTTTTGTATAATACCCATGACTATATTTTAAAATTATTTCCATTAATTTTATGTTTATATACATATAAACAGGGACGTTGGGTGAGAAAAGCGTGGAGCAAAGGTACGGTGGCATTGAACCCGGGATTTCTGAAGGTACAGGAATGGGATAGGAACTTTGATCCTATGACTGTCTGTAGCACACATACTCAGCTATGGATTCGAATTTACAAGCTAAACTGGTTGTATTGGCACCCAAGGATCTTATGAGAAATTTCATCCTCGGTGGGTACTCCGATTCGGATGGACCGACAGACAGACAATCCGAAGCTTGGGCATTATGCCAGAATCCTGGTGGAGGTTGACATGGAAAACACCCTTGTGGAGGAGGTAGTTTTGACAACGTGGGATGACAGTATGAGGTTGGACATTCTTTATGAGAGGAAACTGGAATTCTGCTTGAGGTGCTTGATTTTTGGGCACATGTTTTCCGAGTGCAAGCGGGATGTAGTATGCCAATCATGCATGATGAAGGGACATGAGGAGCGTATGTGCAGGCAAAGGAAGGGGAATGGGAAATGCTTGGAGCCGCTGGGGACACTGGATGCTGGTCAAGGGTCTGGGCTAGGGCAAGGCGGCATTGGGGACCCTTCACCTGCTGCAGTGGTAAAGGATACGGCGCCGAAGGAGGTTCCTAGTGGAACTATTGTGGGTATGGAGGGTCCGGCTGTTGGAATCCAGGTGGACTCTTCTCCCGGCAATGTTCATACGGTGGACAGGGTGGAAGTTGCAAAGCAGTTCAATGATAAAGTTGAAAATAGCAGAGGAAGTGGGGATGCCTGCACTGCAAACGCACCTATAGCAGACCGAGGGTTGGTTTCTGATTCTGGAGGGGAGTTCACTAAAATCTCCCCCTCCAAGGCTGCATGAAGGAGGGTGTTTGTGGGTAGTGACCCCCCCTGAAGTCCAGCAACACTTTTATACCACTCTGTGGAAGACTGTGGTCGGATGAGATGGATGATGCTCAGAATTCTGATGTTGTTGATGATGATGGTGAAGGGATGCTTGATGCCAATAAGGTGGAGAAGGTGCTGGTTGAAGCAGGTGCAGTGGTGCAAGTGGAGAATGCCGGACAAACCAGTCCATGTATTATCTTATCCGATGGAGCTGTCGCAGGTGGAGTAGCAAGGACGCTGGGTGAGGAGGGCAAGGAAATGGGGGCTGGAGGGAGGATATCAACCGAAGTAGGTCAAATCAGTATAGGTGAGGTTAGAAATGAAGCCCAAGAACAGGATACTGGTAAGGGCAAGGAAGCTGATAGAGCAACCAAGGCTCCAAATGAGCAAGGTAGCATCACTGCCCCCGAGCATAGTGTGATGAAGGGTCAGGGAGGGAAAAAGAAAAAAGGGCAGTCTCAAGCCTCTGTGGAGAAGAAAGGGGGACCTCTGACAAGAGGTATGACCCATAAACAATGAGGATTTTATACTGGAACTGTCAAGGGCTGGGGAACCCCCGCATGGTCAGGGCCCTTCGACACAACATCCTGACCTAGAAGCCAATGTTCGTCAGCATTGCTGAACCTAAAGTTATGTTAGATAAATGGAAGGGACTCAGATGGGCCTCACTTGGGTACAAATTTGTGGCAAGCAATCAGTCTGCATCTTATAAGGATCACTTGTGGGTGTTTGTACAGAACAGCCTGCAAATCACCTCATGCGACAACGGTCCTCAATGGGTTTTGGTGAACTTCACCATTGCTGGACAGCAGCTTTCTTTTTCCTTTATTTATGCTTCTAACTCTTACATTAAGAGGAGGGAGCTATAGGAGGCACTCAAAGGTACCTCTAGTAGAATGGATTGCAAATGGCTGTTGATTGGAGATTTCAACACTGTTTTGAAACCTGAGGAGAAAACTGGGGCAGCTTTCAACAGGATTGCTGCCTCTGAATTCTCCGAATGTATTGATTACTGCAATCTGGATCAAGTTAAAATTGCTGGTGATGACTTCACTTGGTGCAGGTATACTTGGGAAGGAAAACAGGCTAGTAAGCTTGACAGATGTTTTGTTCAGATTGATGATCAAGTGGCAGCTCATGGCATCTCTGGATTCACACTGCCTAAGCACCACTCTGATCACAATCAAATTGTTATTGATGTGGAACAGCAGGTGACAAGGCCAGGCCCTTTTCCCTTTCGTTTCAACAATGGATGGCTTGTGATGCCAGGATGCAGGGAAATCGTTTTAGAAGCTTGGAAACTGGATACAATTGGAAGCCCACTGCAGCGACTAGCTGTGAAACTGAACCATCTTAAGGGGCTGCTAAGAATTTGGAGCAGGAATTCCTTCTCTAAACTAGACAAGGATATCATGGAAGCTGAGGATGAACTGGACAAAATTCAGATTGGTCAGGGGCAGCACTCGAGGGTATTACAGCAGGAAATTGCTGCACACAACAAGCTTGATGATCTCTTAACGGTGAGGGAAAGATTGGTCAGGAATCAGCTGAATGTGCGGTGGTTAAAAGATGGTGATAGAAACTCAAAGTTCTTCAATAGATTGCACAAGGAAAAGAGGGCCCGGGGAGGGACCAAGGTGATCAGCATTGATGGACAACTCTACACGGAGGAGAATGAGATTGCAGTGGCTGTGGTTGAGCACTTTAATAATGTTTACTCTAAAAATGGGCAGTCAAGGATACACTGCATGGTGGATAACATTAGTTCCTGCATTGATGAACAATCGAACCAACTCCTAACTGATCCCCCATGCAAAGAGGAGATTAGAACTTCCCTTCTCTCCCTGAATCTGGAAAGTGCCCCGGGTCCCGATGGATTCACGAATAAGTTCTTTATGTTTTCCTGGGACATTCTGGAGGATGACATAGAGCAGGCCATGACGGACTTCTTCTCTCACTTTTATATGCCATATGGGATGAATTCATGCCTTATTGCACTCATTCCCAAAAAAGACAATGCCCTTGACATAAAGGACTTCAGACCGGTGGCTCTTGGGAATACGATTCCCAAGATTATTAGTAAGATCTTGACAAGAAGGCTGGGTGGGCTGGTTGATGGCATGATCACCAAGAATCAATTTGGGTTCGTCCAAGGGAGGAACATCCAAAAGTTCTTATTTATGGCCTCCGAGAGTGTCAATCTTCTACGAAGGAAGTCAAAGGAAGGGAGCTTTGCTATTAAAATCGACATATCCAAGGCCTTTGACACGTTGAAATGGGACTTTCTTCTGGATGTCCTTAAGAGGTATGGTTTCTCTGCTGGTTTTTTAAGAATGATCCGCATCATTCTTGGTTCCACAAGGCTGTCAATTCTTGTGAACGGGGTCCCGAGGGGCTTTTTTCCGTGCACCAGGGGGGTGAGACAAGGTGACCCATTATATGGGATTCTCTTCGCATTGGAAGAGGATTACATAAGCAGGTGTATCAATGACCTTGGGCAAATGGGCTGGTACAAGACGATCAGGGCTGGTGTGAGCGGGCAGGCCCCATCTCACCTATTTTATGCAGATGACATTTTATTACTTGGACAAGCATCAAGGAGAACTATATATTCAATTAAGGCCCTTTTCAGTCATTATGAGGAGGTGGTTGGCCAGGCCATAAGCTGGGACAAGTCTTCGATTGTCTTCGGTAATGGGGTCCCGGTAGGTAAAAGGAATAGGATTGTCAGGCTCCTTGGGGTGAGGAGAGGGTTATACCCCTTCCAATATCTTGGGGTCCCAATGTTTTGGGGGAAGGTGAAAAGACAGTACATGGAAGGACTTTCGGCGGGTATTTTGTAGCAGCTTGATGGTTGGAAGGGGAAGGCCATGTCTTTGGCCGGAAGGGTCTGTCTGGTAAATTCAGTAATCACTTCAAAGTTTGTTTATTCGTTTTCACTGTATAGATGGCCGAGAGGGCTTCTGAAAGAGATTCAAAGCAAGGTGCGGAATTTCATATGGACGAGGTCACCGCATGAGAAGAAGCTGATTACAGTTGCCTGGAAAGAATGTGTTAAGCCGGTGGAGATGGGGGGGGGGGTTGGAGTAAAGGACCTCTGCACTTTCAATGATGGATTGATTGGGAAATTTACGTGGTATTTGATCACACATGAAGATGCTGATGATTTTCTGTCGAATCGAATTTCAAAGAGACTTCTTAGTGGTTATAAATATTATCTTGCCTCATCGGTTTGGGCTCCGCTCAAGCATGCGTATGGGAGTATCATGTAGGACACGAAATGGCTGGTCTGTAAGGACTCAACCCTGAGCTGCTGGACAACAAAGTGGCTCACACAGCCCCTTCGGAATCGGAATGTTATAATGGAGGCGGCCTCTATGTCCATCTTGACCTTTCTTTCATATTTTAATTCCCCTGCATCTGATGTACCCGTGCAGGTGGATGATGAAATCAATGGATACACATTAATGGATGTTGACACGCTGATCTGGATCCCTGCCAAGTGTGGACAGTTTAATTGCAGAGATTTTTACACTGTGGCTAGTGGGGGGCTCAATTCTACACCAGCCTGGTTGCTGAATTTCAAGGCCCCTTTTATCCTGCCTGCAAGGTATTTCTTAATACAGAGAATATGGGAAAACAGGATACCAACAGCGTAAGCTCTCCAACGGACTGGACTGCACATGGCTTCAAGGTGTTCTATATGCAAGAGTGAGGAGGATTCGATACAACATATTTTCACGGGCTGCAGGTGGGCCAAGCAGCTATGGGAATACATTGGGTATCTGTTTGGTGTTGTAATTGACACATGCAGGCTGGTTATTGACCTGCTGTCCAGCATGATGACTGTCCCATGCAGTGCACAAATTCACAACCTGATGTTGGTGGCCATAGCGGCTGTTATTGCAGATACATGGGAGGCTTGGAACTGCATGCTGTTTGGAGATGAGCAGCATACGGTACAGAAAGGGATGAAGGCTGTCCATCGGGATATTAATGCCGCCTCCATGGTACAGGATGGCACAATGCATAACACCGTTGAGGATCTCCAGGTTATGTGAAAACTTGGTGTATCGGGTCGGCCGCGCAAGCCTCAAATGATGAAGTATATACGGTGGATGCCACCCATCGCGCCCTGCCTCAAGATAAATGTTGATGGGGCTGCTTTGGGTGAACCAGGTATGTCGGGGTGCGGGGGAGTGTTCCGAACCTACCGTGGGTTTGTTAAGGGCTGCTTCCATCACACCATAGGGATTGGCACTGCGTTTGAAGCTGAAATCTGGGCCATGATATATGCTGTCAGGTACGCTGTCCGGTTTAATTGGATGCGTATATGGCTTGAATCTGATTCCCAATCTGCGGTTCATGCGTTGAGGACCAAGACACGGAATTTCCCGTGGTGCACATTACCACAATGGGTTGACTGTCTCGACCAGGCTGCGCGCATGTGCCTGGTGGTTACACATGTCTACCGGGAGGCCAATCAGGTGGCGGATGCCCTTGCAAAGCGGGCATTGATTGATTTGGATGAAATGTGGTCATTTACGGTGCCTAATTATTGTGCCCCACTTGTGGCGGCTGACAGAGGTGGAGTGTGGCACACTAGATTATGTAAAAATCCCTTGTATGCCTGACTCTTTTACCTTTTTTTTTTTAATTTTTTTAAATTTTTTTAGGGCCGGTTTTTTACCAGTCCCTGATATTTATGATATTTTGAAATATTTAGTGGTTTTATAATAACATCTGATCATTTATTAGGATTGCTTATTTTTATCATTAAATGATGGTCTATATTGAAACATATATGAAGAAACTAATGAATTGTCTTATAATCTGGTTATGTTTTGAGAATTAATTTTTCCCATGATTTCCCCCTATTCAAATATAGAAGAGTTCAAAATAATGTTTTAAATAAAAACCATCTTTATTTTTATATTTGTTCCAAACCCCTTTTTCTTCCATATCTATATTTTCTATAAATCTATTAAAAATGATTTAAAATTCCCTAATGTTTTTGTCACATAATTTTTCCAATTTTGACTAATTATAAAGTGTTCTAAATTTAATCTTCATGATGTTTTCTAAACAATTCTGATTTAGAACTTACTGACAATGTAAAAGGAAACATTATCATAAAATGTATGAAATTTCCTTCCACTGTGAACAATAAATGTATTAATTCATAATTTATTTTTATTTAATGTTTATTTTCTATGAAAATAATATTATAAATTATTTATGTTTTCAAAATTGTTTTTTAATATGGAAAGGATATTATCCAAATGAAATGATTCAATGGATTTTTCAAAATCATATTGCATCTGTGATGACATCCTTTAATTTATCTTTTGATTTACTAAGGATGTGATCCAATGATACAAAAATTATTATTTACTTGGATTATTATTATTATAAATATTAGATATTTGTGAAACCCATTTATTCCAATGGGTTATACTATATCGAATTGTTTGTGGGATCCGACCTCTTTTAAATGGTTATGATATGTTGAATGTCTTATGATATTGAGGCACAAAAATGTATGGACAATGTGATGAGTGAGAACTATATATCTTTGTAATTCGTTGTTTAAATATTTCTAACTCATGATTATTTATGATATTCATAAACCTGGTTACATGATTAAAATTCTATGTGTATAACAGATGACATGATCACAATTATATGTTGGAAACAATTTATATGTTCATAGTGTTATGTATAGAATATGATTCTATGCCCTAGAGGTTATTCCTGGACCTTTTTTCATTCAAATAAGTTTATGTGAGGGGATAATTTCATTTCCTTAAAATAATGAGTGAAACTATTTCTATTTATACATGTTCACAATCTTATAATATTATGTGTATTATAAAAAATATATCCCTTATTCTAATGTTATTTTCTCATCGATCATGTTATTTGATTTCATTATGACTCATGTATTATAAAATACAAATATTTATTCCATGATAGATGTTTTTGATATTTGATATGCAAGGAACAATTTTTATATGTTATGCTCAGGTTTTAATACAATTATGCTAACATTATTTGTATGTTTTTAAAATGTTTACCCTTACTGAGTATCTTAACACAACCATTCTTATGTTACCCTTACTAGGTTATGAAGAATGTTTTTATGTAGGTTATGTTTTTGAAGCGTCTAAAAGGGGATGTTTTTTATGGGAGATGTTTATTGTCATTTACTAAATAAGACTATTGTATACCCAGTTTCCTAAGGCACTAAACCATTATAGTCCTTGAGTGTGAGTTTCTTAAATATAATTAACATTAATCTATTAATATGAGATATTTATTTATAAGTAGTTTGGGTCTCTATAATTGGTATCACAGTAACAGTTTAGTTAACCTTTATAAATACTGATGAGAAAAATTTAGTGTAATTCCTAGGGATAATTATAAGGATATGTGTATAGATATTTATGAGGATAAATATAAAGATGAGTAAAATTATTGGAAAATGTATATAAATATTGTTAATGGATAGAGTGAGTGGCTTACATAAATTTTTTCCCCATCTAGATACTAAACATAGATATGGATATAGCATCGGGGTACCTCGTGGTAATAACTATGATAATGGTATATTGATCTAGACTAGATTGTCACATGGTGCCTGACAATGAGACTTTTTTTTGCACCTAGTTTGACAATACAATAAGATATGGTTTATAAATTCCGAAAAACATTAGAAACCGTCATAAAGTATTTGAATAATGACATAAGATAAGCATGATGTTTTTTTATATTTAAAAGAAGGTGTCAATATATAAGAATCATATAAGTTATTTTTCATTCTTATGTGGTTACCCACTATGATTATTATTTCTCAGACTATGCATTAGGATTTAGTAATTGAATTGAACTCAATTGAATCAAGTTAATACTAAATGAAATAAAAAATGAAATAATTTTCCTCCCAAGAAATCACATTTCATAGGATATGTAACGTAAAATCCGGTTACTATGATCATAATTCTTTCTTCGAATCATGAAGTACCTTAAAATGAGAAAATGGGAGAACATCATTCTATTGATTCCTTAATGTGGAAACACTCACCTACTTTTTGTTATATCACCAATACACTAGTTTTTGAGTAAGGGATTGGTACCATAGAAATATATTTTCAATTTTGTAGTGTTTTTGAGCATGAAAAAATTAATATGGATTTATTTCATTTAGTAAGAGAAGTAGATCAATGGTGGAATCTCACCATGAATACAAGGCAACATGATGAAATTAAATCCATGAAGTGGGATTCATGTGATAGATTTATTTATAAAATGTAATTCTCAAATATTCTTCATTTGAAAAAATAAAAGGAATTCCTTGAGGTAATAAAATGATGATGAATCTATTGGAAACTATATTTAGAATTTCCAAAGAGATAGTAGGAAGAATTCGGGAATTATCATCCAATTTAAATGTATATATGATCTTTCATATAGTGGATTAAAACTAGGTATCCAAATGGAGTTAGCCATTAGGGAATTCATTATATATGATTAAATCATTCAATGTGATCTCCAAGTTGTAAATGGATATTGGAGTTAACCATCCATTAAATTGGTTTGATAAGAAATGAATGATGGTGTTAAATAGAAAAAAATCAAAACCATGGAGAGTAGATGATTTTACTTTCTTCATGATCAATGTTTATCTAGAAATATGGAGAAAATTGTATTAAAGGGATTGAAAAATGTTTTATGCTTGAAAGGGAAGGCTATCAAGGAGCTAAATGCGAAATTTGTATGAAAAAAGTTAGATATTGATGATAATAGAGAGAAATCTCCATAAAATTCACCACCCACACTCTAGTTCTTTATGTGGAAGGAGTTTGGGAATTTTGATGATCAATTCCCTCATTGAAAGGGATAATTTGGAATATAAGACATTTAATCCTTTGAAGAAAAAGAAAAAATGGAATGGTGATGAAATCGTAATGGATGAACTAAACCATGATAATTAGGCAACATTTACCCTCCCCTCCTTAGATTGGAATTTCATGTTTGATTTTGTGTGAAAACCCCATGAAGAACTAAATGTTTATCCTTTATTGAAATTTTATGTGATTTTTATCATTGTTTATATCCCTATACATTGATTAAAGAACAATGAATTCAAATTATGATATTCTATCAATATTAAGATGAACCCAATCATCTAATGAAAATGTTTTTGTATAAGATAAGATCGTATATATGGAATAAATGGGGAATTAACTTTCTAAAGGGTATATATAAAACTGTACAGTTAACATAAGAGATATGGATAAAATCATTGTTTTATGAGTCTATGGTTGATTATAAGTTCAAATTCAGTGACATACCTTTTCAGGTTTTATGTGATATAAGTTTATCAAGATTAAGGGACATTTATGGATGTACAAAACATTGATTTTTATATGTTCTAGTGAAAAATGTATGGTAATTTTTCATATAGTGGCAAATTAAATTGAATTTAATCAGGATTTGATGATTACCATGATGTTTTTTAAAGTCTTCGGTAGACTCTTCATATGATGTTGAGTTTTAGTATTTTGTATAATCCTTAGACTGATAGTAAGTCATAGAGATAAATTCAAACCCTGTAGCATATTCTATGATCTCATTCTATGGATTTCAAAGGTTGATGGGATCAAAATCCTATTCTAGATGAGTTTTATTTCATTTATAATACTCAATCGAGAATGAGTGTGGTTCCTTATAAATCCTTTTGTTGAATGAACTGTACAACTCCAATTTATTGGAACGAAAATTCATAAAAAATATATTGGAGCCTACGATAATGAAATAAAAGAAAAGGTTATATCCATTTAGAAAGTATAATGAAAATACATAGTTGAAAGAAGTATTATACTCATAATTGTTGATTTGATCTAGAAATTGATGGTGGTGAGAAGGTGATTCTAGGAATTTCTCCTTGGAAGAAAGAAGTGTAAAATAAGAACTATGTATATTAGTCCCATCAAAAATCTTGATCATATTTGGACCATTTATTATCTCCTCATGCTTCCACCGGGCATTTCTCAAGCTAATTATGTGCTCGATGTATCTCTCTAGAGGAAGTACATAATTGATCCATCACATTTATCAAACATATAGGTTATATCGTTGGTGCATGATCTTTTTTATGGGGAACTACTAGTGGAGTTTCAAGATAATATAGAGAAATTTATCTGATATATAATCATTCATCTCTTTAATGTTTTATGGTGAAACCATTAGCATGAGGAAGTCATGTAGGAACCTGAGGATGTAATGAGGTATAATTATCCATATTGTTTGGTATAAAAGTGATGAATTTTTGGAGAGAAATTCATTTTATGGTAGTCTTATGTAACAACCTAATATTTTTCTAATTTATTTCAAATAAATTTATTCTTTTTGATAATTTTAATTACATAAAACAATAAGTTTATCTTGTGTTACATTCAACATAGTGTTTATCTTATGTTACAAGCAACATCGAGTTTTACCGAATCACAACACAATATTAAAATATTATTATTTAATATGATATTTTTAATATCGATATTGGAATGATGGGTATGAGTATTATTAATTAAATTAATAAAAAATATGTTTTATACATGTATATATAATCTAATATATGGTGACAAATTAATTAGAAATAAAAAAACTATTTGAAAACAAAGGAAACCTTCTTTTGAAAAAAACTATTTTTATGCGTAGAAATACATTTTACGTCAAAAAATTAATTAAATAACTTTTTATGAATAATTTATTTGAAATTTATTTATTATATATTCCATAAAATAATTTACATTCATCTTACGTGTTTTTAATATAAGAGATAAAAATGAATACAATTTTGTTCTTAAAATCTATATTTTTTTAAAAAGAAATGTTTTTTCATATTTCATGCACTTATATTAATATTAATGTCTCTTAATTTTAAGAAATTTATTTGAAAAAAAGAAAATAAATTTTCAAATCTTATTCTCAAAAGTATCATAGAGTGAATTTTTGAA
The DNA here is from genome assembly GCA_963277665.1 of Viscum album. Taxonomy (NCBI): domain Eukaryota; kingdom Viridiplantae; phylum Streptophyta; class Magnoliopsida; order Santalales; family Viscaceae; genus Viscum; species Viscum album. Next base: position 1,287,550,050 of record OY728140.1, read on the forward strand.
AATTTTATGAAAAGATAAAATTTTCGATGTATATCGAAAAATATATGTTTTATCAAGAATTATGATTTCCTTTAATGCATTTAAATATTAAAATATTTTTTAATATTATTTTAAATATAAATGTAGTTAAATTATATAACTATTAATAAAATTTATTTCATTGGAATAAATTTCATTTTTAATTTTGATGAGTTTTTTTAATCCTTTGAAACATTTCTCTTTGGAAAAACATTTTTTATCAAATATGTGGGATTAATTTTATGTTAAAATTTGACAATTTTGTGAGTAAAATATTGAAAATGGATTCCATATTTTTATTTATAAGAATTTATAACATATAAGAATTTAAAAATAATACGTACTCAAAAGTATTAATAAAAATAATAAAATTAACTACGACAATGAATTTTAAAACAAGGTTTTGCGCATTAAATGAACTTGTGTTAAAATTAATTTTCCACAAAGATATGATTTTTATTTAATAAAATGGATTTAATATTTAGTATTAATTGGGTAAACATAATCAAATAATTCTAATGTAAATATTATTAATAAATGCTAAATTACCTATGTAAATAAAAAGATTCGAATTACTGTTGTGAAAACATCAATAGTAAAATTTAGCAATCCTAATGGATATGGAAAAAAATGTTTAATTTTTTTTCTTATGGTGTAGATCAAACATATTAATCCATATAATCCATTATTTATCAATTTATAATAAAATCAGGCTGATATTGACTTCCAATTACTGAATATTTTTGTGTATATTCAAAAATACAACTCATCCCCCATAATGAATGGTCGCCTTCTCCCCACACTTATTAACACCACTTAAGACATTTTGATGGACCAATACCAGAAACAATTCACCTCAAACATCATTTCACATGTTTATGATATTATAGTTATCCCAAATTTCTAATACGAGGGTCCTTAATAAGAGATCCCAAGGGGGAAATTCTAAGAGAAGTTAATTATATTCGCTAAAATATTTATTTTTAATTTTTTCATTAGCACCTTCAATAATATATTAATAATTATGATATAGTACCACTAGTATTTAACATATAGTTATATATTATATTTTTATGATATAATCTATTTCTATATAATCATTGATCAAATTGGTTATGAAATCATCACTCATTGGTACCACATACTACATCCTTGCAAAACAATGTTATCTATTTTCCATCACCACCTCTCATAGATGAATATAATGTTTAATTTAATGTTTATAGATTGTATTTATGAATTTTTATACCTATAAAGTTATACAAAAAGATCTTCATTTTACCTCTATACCCATTAGAATACAATATCATCGCTCGTGTGTATAGTGGACTACTACCCCACGAACCGATGTAATGTGTTTTATATATATGTTTTAATAGGATAGTAATAAGGATTTATTAAATGTATATAAAATAAAATTGTAACATAATTATACTTATACAACTAATTTATCACATATAACCAATTAATTTCCATTTAATGGGATTACAATTATTTTTATCATGTGATAGATTGGCCAACTTATTGTGAAGCAATGTGATTCATTCTTCTTGTATGCTTTACATGGAAAGTAAAAAATAATATTTTTAAATAAAAATAACACATATATTTTTTATAAAAAATTTAACGGTTATATATTATTTACCATTAATTCATTCAATGCATCATGAAAATTTAAACAATGTTCACGCGTATGTTTGACCAACCGTGTCCATGAATTATGTATTTAGAATTCTATCACTAATTTTTATGGATTTATCTGAATACATATAAAAATAATATAAATTATATTAATATCTAGTTTTAAATTATGTATATTATTTAATAATGATAAAATAAAGTGTATGAAAATTAAAAAAACCTAAATGAAAAAACAAGTATTACATATAATGTAATTTTTACTAGGAATTGTTATTAAACAGGTCATAAAAGGTTATAAGTAAATCATAAATACTATGATATATATAATTATGGTTTGTTAATATTTTTAAAATAAATTCATATATATTAAAGAGTTGTATATAATGTTTATGGAGTAAATTGAGTCACAAGGTGCATAATTTCTAGCACACTTTATACTTTCATGAGACAAATGCCATATTCACTAATAGATTCTTTTATATGGATTATTTATTAACACTAAATATATTTTATTATTAATTTTATTAATATTATGTGGACCTACATACCAATTTTAGGATATCCTGGTAATTGGAATTGTGATTCAATTTTATCAGATTGGTAATAGTTTTACGATAAAATATCATCATTTATCGTGATTGTATATGCTTACGATTTAGATGATGAAATATTAGGACCCATATCACAAGAAACTAATGATTTTTCCCTCAAGGTATTTCATGTGAATACATGTTTTCCATTAATTTTCTTTTCTATATTTACTTAGTAGTAAAAATAATGTCTTTCTGTAAAACCAAATTGATTTATCTTTTTGGATGAAAATAATGTTTCTTACATATTCTTATTCTTTAAAAATGTTTTAAAATTCTTAAAATAATATATTAAATATTTTAAAAGTATTTTAATTTTTTAAAATTGTTTTGAAATTAATATTTTTTTTCCCTAAAACAAGCTATGTTTTTCTTTTTATGAAAATGTGATAGTAGTAATTTTTGTTAACATGTATAACATATCCCATCATCATGAACACTCAATGTATTATATCATTACTTATAACTTCTCAATTTTATTTTCATTGAAAAGGATTTTAGAAATGTTATATTTTTTGAAACTGGGTTTTGAAATTGGTAATATATTTTCCTTCAGAAATTATCCAATTGATTTTTGAAAATCATCTTTTATATTTTATTTCATCCTTTGATGTTACTTATGTTTTACTAGGTATATAATACAATAATACCATAATTATTCCTTATCTGGATGGTATATGTTTATGATGAAAATATGTTTATAAAACCCATTTCTTTTCATTGGTTATAATTTAATGAAGTTATTGTGGAACTATAACCCTTTTCTATGGTTTCTAAAATAAGTAAATTTTTATGATCTTGTGGCACAAATATGTATTGATTATGGGATGGGGGACCTATAACTCCCTCCAATTATTTTTTTAAATATAGACAACTCAACATTAAATATTGTATGTGTTAACTTGATTATATGGTTAAAAATTTGTGCATGAACCTGATGAGATGTTTACAATTTCATTCATGAACTCTTTTACATATTCATAGTGATATGAGTGGTCCAGGTTATCTTGTTTATATGGTTATATATTGACTTAGTTTCATATCCACACATTTATGTGATGGACTATTTTCATGTCCTTAAATAAATTATTCAAACTCTATCTATTTATACATTTTCACAATTTTATAATATAATGTGTATTCCAAAAACCTAGGTCTAATGTCTATTTTATGTTCCCATGGATTATGTTCATTTCTTCTGTTAAGACTAACATATTAGGTGCTACCAATAATAATTTCATGAAATAATATTTTTATCTTCGATTTACAAGGAATATTTTCTATATGTTATTATCAGGTTATAATATATCTATTATCTACTTATGTTAATATATTTCCCATGTTTAACCTTTATGATCATTTGAGGTCAGCATTTCTTATGTTTCCATTCCAAGGTTATGGAGAAAGGTTGTATGTAGGGTATGTTTTTTATGAGTAAAAAATGGGAAGTATTTTTTTTGGAGATTTTGAATATATTTTTCTAAATAAAAAGACTTTTTACCTAGACACCAAACACACATAACCATTACATTAAATGGTAATGTACTAAAGAAATGTATTGAAATTTTTTATATGAAGATGTGATGTACATGTATGAGAAGTTTGGGTCTCTATATGATGGTAGGAGCTTAAATGTCACATTATATTTCTAAAATTATTTTTAGGTATCAAATATCACATATATTAATTAAAAATGTATTTAGTAATTCTATGTAATGAGAAATATAAAAAAGAATCACATCACTTTAGGAGGATGTAGTCCACAATACACACCAACAACATTATCATATCCCCCATGAAATGGAATGTTAAAAGGTATATGTGATTTAATATTTTTGAATTTAAGATAATTTCATAAATATCATATAAATATTTAAAATAATTATTTATATAAATCCTTGAAAGGTGTTTGTAGAAAACTAATTACAACTGTTTGTGAGGCGGTAGTCCACCGTACATATGATTGTCAGTTTTGTTTCATATTTGATGGAAGAGTATATTTATAAAAGTAATTTCAATATCATTATAATATCTAATTATATAATATAATTGGTGTTATTATATTATCATATGTTATTAATATTATAATTTTATATAATAGTAGTTAATATGAAAATTCATAGTGAATAACTTTACCTATACACAGGGAAACCATTTTATATTTAATAGAAAGCCATACAGATAAAATATTTTGTGTAAAAAATTCATATATGATGCAGGGGGTGGATGTTAGAAATATATTTGAGAATTTATTGTATGATTAAAATTGTTTTTTATATGTGAAGTGTGGAGGATTGGGGTTGCATGCAATAAGTGGTGGGAGAGGACAAGCATGACATTCATGAAAAGTTATTGTGACACCCTTGATTTTCTGTTTCCAAAAGCCTTGAAAATTTAATTATGTATCCTTATTGGTGACAATATAAAAATATTTCTATGAAATATTATTTGGATATATATTTAAGTCATTTTAATTGCTATATTTTTAGTTTAACCGACAAGTAATCCAAATTTTACCTTAAATGTGGAACTTAATTCTTACTATTTTAACTATTAATTTTGCTAGAAAACAAACATGAACTTATTGATAAAATAATTTTTTTGTGATTCAAAAAATTTAGTCAATTTTTAAAAATTTATTTCACAGATTTTTTACAATTTCATTTAAAATTAATCCCACAGATGCGTCGAAATTTTTTTTCCAAATTAAAAAATTTAAAAGTTTAATAAGTTTTTAAATCATAATTCAACATGAAATTGATTTAAATGAAATAATTAGGTTAATATTTTTATATTTCAAATAATTTTACATTAAAAAAACGTAAAATATAATTATATTTTGTTAATATTATAACCTAAATGTAGTTTTCAATAAGATGTTGTATTTTACAATATTTATAGAAAAATTCTATTTTCAGAAAAATTTTAAAACCTTTATTTAAGATAATTTGGAAATGAAGAGTTAAAAATTATGTTTTATTTTTTCAAATAAAATTTTCAAATTTTTAGAAATTAATTTTAAATTATGTGTTAAAATTGATAATAAATCCCTTTTTAGAAAAAAAAACATTTTCTGAGAATTTTTTTTTTCATTCAAATGTTTAATATAATATTTAAAATCAATAGGTAACTATTGAAATTATTTTATACGTATTTAATGAATATAATTTCCCAAATTTAGTTATTAATACTCATTCTTTCAAACATAATGGCTAGGATATAATGGTCATGTTTAAATAATAATATTTTCATAATGTATCATGTTTAATTTAAATCTAACATTGCATACATCCAAATCTATCAAATAGATTGAGTTTATTTAATAATATATATCAAAAAGTATTGGTGTGTTTCATTAACTTCTATGCTTCGTGTTTCATATCATATATGTTATTACTAATTATGTTCATCTTTTATCATATTTAGGAGTTACATTCTACCCCCTTAAGATATATCTCATCATTGTAAATTAATTTTGATCATTAAAAATTTAGTGTTTGAAATTTTAAAATACTATAATTTTCAAACCAAATAATTAAAATGTTTAATAAAAAATTCTCTAGATTGGAGAGAAATTAATGTCCAAAAATTTAACTATAATAGCACATAACTATGTTCCTATATAAGATAACATTAGTGGGATGTAACAATATATGCATAAAAGAAAAGTTTATATAATTATAGGGAGTGATAGAGACCATTGATCATAGTAAAGTGAATGATCAATGGAAATTTACGGACCCAAAAACCACAAATCTATAACAATTTAAAAGATCATTTGATTCATCAGATATGAAGGAAATATGAAAACATTTTTTTTTCAATATAATTTTCCTAGTGTTGAGGAATTAATTAACAATATAAGTAAATAATGAAATATTCATACTCTATATATTTATATTTCATAATAAAAATTTCATCCTTTTATAATTTTTGATCAATTTCCACTTCATCTCTTACTCGATGAAATGAATTTCAAAAAATGTTTTTTCCATAAATCCCTATAATTTGTTTTATTGAATCTTAAGATCCATTAAAGAGTTAATTTTTTTTCACCTATCTCTAAGTATTTTCCAAAACAACTTTGTTTGGACCAATTTTTCCCAAATAATAAAATAATCTCTAAACCTAAAAATAACAACCACTATATCAACATGAATATTTTTCCATCAAATCATTTAAGTAAAAAGAGTAACATATTAACCAAATATCTTGCAGGATAGTGGTCGGAATGAAACTCTCATCATGCTCTGGTATTTGGTTTAATCCTCACAACATATCCATAAGTGTTGGGTTTTCACCTAGCAAGTGGGTCATCATTTTTCAGAATATTTTTTAATAAAATTCATATGATGATCCCAAATTATAGCTATCAATAAGTACCTCCACATAAAAGTTATGATAAACCATAACTATTACATATACCTTCATATTAACATAGTTTTTTTATCTCAATAATTGTAACATATTAAGGGTTTTCTTCTCCCGCTAATGTTATTTATAGGATTAACAACTTTCTACATAATCACAATTCAAGTTCAATAGTACCATTAAAAATATACATTCAAATCCTTAATGATTTTTTAGTACTATCCTTATAAATTTAAAAATTTATATAACTCAAATATAGTTGATAAAATATTCATATAAAAACCCATGAAACTATATAAAAATAATTAATCACCACACTTAATCTATAGTAAATTTATATGATTAACCTTGATTAATTTTCTTATTTTTTATTTATATTGCCTTGATTCTTTGGGAATTCATATGAATTGTGACCAATATCATGAGTGTTGATTTATTGAACATTAAAAAATTCCTTCTTACACTTGTATTTATGAGTATAGTGTTTTTTCTCACTACATTTATAGAAAAATTAAATTACCTTTAAGTAAGTTCTAGAGTATTTATTTCTAAAATTATCACTTGGGGGAAAATATTTCATTCCCATCTACTCATTATCTATATTTTTATATTTAATCATATTCTTAAATTTCTTACATTTCATTTAAAAAAACTTTTATAATTCATTCCACATATTTATAACATATGATACTATTTCCTCATATGATGATAATGTTTGGGTTACTAGTACCCCTTGATGAATTTTCTTAATCCCATAAAATAAATGATCAATGTTTTCATTTTGATTACGTATGTTGTTTGATAAATTTCTTAAAAACCATGTAATGTTTGTTTCATACATAGAATCATTTTTAACTTTCTTTAGTCTTAGGCCCATGAAATGTCTCTCTATATCTATTCATTGCTCATGAGGAAAATAATTTTCAAAGAAGAATGTCTTAAAATCATTTCATTAAAACTTTTTTATTTCCATTTAAACCTTATTTTTTCAATTAATGACAAAAAATGATATGAATATCCTAGGAGATGATAAAATACCCTGGAATGTTTCTCCCTTTCAATTATTTCGAAAGAAAGAATTATAATCTATTAGGAACATATCCCAAACTGAACTAAAAATGGATTTTTTTCTCCCATTAAACGATGAATGTTCATCACATATAATGTGGTATAACATTGTCAAACCACATGGTGTATCTAAATGATAGTTAATACGGGAAAGGTTATTTCTCATAACTAGAATCAAATTACATAATATGGTTATATTTTGATTTGTTCTAGCTATAGTTCCAGGTCCAACGTCATTATATTTTCAAGGAGGGAAATCTACATGAGTAAAATGAATTGATCCCATTTCCATTCCTTTCATTAAGTACCATTTCTCAATGATTAAGATACTATATTAGATAGAAACATATTTAAAACAAATGTATAATCCCAAATCTAATGAAAACCCTAACATATGATGGGAAAAGTATTCATGGGTTATTACATAATCATAAACATTTTTATCAGGGATTTCATAAAACCATAAAAATATTTATAAATCATTAATAATAGATTATAAATAAAATGTGAATTAACCAACATATTTCCCCCCAAGAGAATCAAACCTGGTGCACAATAAGGTCCAAATTTGTGTACTGGGTAATTCTCAATTCAATCCAGAAGAATTTTTTTTAAGTTATTACCCCAAGTAACATCTGTGAAAATACAAAATCCTTATATTATATCCCAATAACGATATATTTCTAGGGAAACCCATATAATATCTACGTTACCTAAAATTTAGGATATTATTCTTTAAATATCCTTAGAGTTAATATTATGATTATTTTTTCAATTTTTTTTCCAAATCCAGTTTCATGGTTTCCTACAAAAAATCCTCCAATGAAAACTATAAATACCCCAACCCTAGTAGACTAGAGTTTGATTTTACCTTATAACATTTTCCTAATATATAAAAAATCACATGCCAAAAGACTGAATAGTTTAGAGGAATTTATAATCTAATTGCATAATTGAATCTCATATCACAGTCAAAAAAATAAAACATAGTATTTTATTTGATTACATCACCATTACTATTACAATATACATTCAAATCAATTATAATATGCTTCTTTGAATGTTGGGGAAGTGAATCAAAATAAAGGGGTCATCTGTAATAATCTATAAGGTTATGTGTGTAAAAGAATATATCGTGAATAAATAAGGTGATGTAATCATCATGGAATGGTCGTTAACTAAAACAGATGACATTTAGTTAATTACGTGAGTATAATATAGAAGGAATAAATAATGACCAAATAATTCCATATATATAATCAAATTACATTTAAATGAAACCATGTTTAATCAAACTAATTGAATTGTCAGATGGATCATAACTATCTAATCTCATAGTTAGGGAATTCATAATGTAAGTCATTATAACCATATTTTCAAGTTCACATTCCATAGAATGTTATATAAATGGGTAAGGCCCATACCAAAATTAAAATAATATATGTATCATGAGACCTACTGATGAATCAATGCACTATAATGAGCCCCTTATGTTACTCATTATGTCATATTTTTTTGTCATATTAATAGGGTGAACTAGAGTCAATATAAGTTTTTTTTTCAAATATGAAATATGAAATATTAATACATTCCAAATAATCATAAACCTTTCAATGTAATACAGTGAATGGTATCAAAATATTACATTCCTAGTTAAACTAATCATAACCCATTTAAAAAAACAATAAGGATTATTTATTTGAAAATATTATTAGGGGAGTATAATTACAGTTTTTTTTATTTATGAATCAGAATACCATGAAAATATTCCTTAAATCATTCTTACAGAAAATTTTTTTTGCAGTGTAAAAATAAAATTTTAAAACTAAAATTGAAAAAATTGAAAATAGTTATCATTGAAAATAATCTTTGATAATTTAATGGGAATCTTGAAATACTTTAGTGGTCCTCATAGCATGAATTTTATTTCATGTCACACAAGATAAAAAATATTACGTAATATTTTCGGTAAAAAAACATACATTCCTTGTTTGAAAAAAAAAATTAATAATTAATTCTAAAAATATTTAAAAAATTCGAAAATTTTAAAAATTTATTTAAAAAATATAATTTGGGGAACGTAAAAAATATATGATATTTTATTTAAAACATTGTTTTATATGAAAAATAATTTTATTACTAAGAGTTAAATGATGTCAGATTATAAGAAATACATTTATAAATAATTTAATATAGTAAAGATAGTAATTTGGTAATACTATATTAAAAATTAATGAGTAACCAGATGAGAAGAAAATTAAATAGGTTTATTTAACAATGATGAAATTATTTACCTCAATTGATATTTGATTACAAGAAAATCTGATTAAAATGAGATTGAAACATAATGTTATTCCTACTTTGGTAAATTTTGAATCATATTCCCTATGAAATAAATAAAATCAAATGATACATTAAATACCAGAAAGATAAGTTGATTAATTATATAACAAATCAAAGGGATATTATATAAAGAAATTCTGATTTCCTTTGTATATTTCTATAACTATTATATTATAAATATAGATCTAATTAAATTCCATTAAAATAACATAAATATATAATTAATTATATAGATTGTTTAATTATAGTCTTTTATGATATGTTCGTTAATAATACATTATTACATCGAGGTTTTTGGTAATAACAACATAATTTTTCATGAATGTTTTGATTATATATTTTTTGTCTTTTTATATAGATCATGTTTGCATCATATCCAAAATGATAAACATGATATAAATATAATATATATAAATTATATATATATATATATATTCATAGTAATATATAAAATCAATACATAAAAAAAGGATTACATATTCCATATAGATAGTATGTTAAACACATGATTGAACTATGTCTCTATTTTCTCTATGGATGGAAAAAAAGGAAAATAAATTTTATTTTAACACTATATAATGATTATTATTATAAATAAAAATCACTTATATTAAACAATTTAATCCTTAGTACTATAAATATAAAAATAAAATTAAAAATAGTTCACATTTCCATATGCACGTAGTTGTCTACATGTACACACAAGCGATGTAATTGTTTTTAAAAAGAATATGTAGGTTATAAATTAGGTTTCATATTATTTTTCCAGAATTTTTTTCTTATAAATATAAAATATATTCCCTAAATTTATCCTTACTACCATCTATGTAATGTCTAACCAAAATATGAATCACATCAATTCTCTAGGAGGTAGTACGCCATAAATATTGGTGAGTTATCTTATCCACCGTGTAATGTAAATTTATAATATATAAGTTATATAATAATTTAATAAGTAGAATAATGTAATAAATATCATATAAATATGTCAAATCCTTCATTATATTCATTATTTAATGGTTTTGATGGAAAAAAATTACATCTGTTCGCAATGTTGTAGTCCACTGTAAAGATAATCAGTAGTTTTGTTTCCCATTTGAAGGAAGTGGATATGGCTATTGGTCATTCTCATACAAAAATAAAATATATTTATATGATATAAAATTTTGATATTATATTATTATATATTAATTGTAACATCCATATAGTATAAAAGGAAACATTATGCACATTATCATACAAGATACACCATATAAAGATAAAATAAACAGCTAAATATTATTATTTTAATGTGGTTGTGATAACCTACCAATTGGAATGATGGGAATAAATGTTAATAAATAAAATAAGAAAATATAGTTATTTTTTTATAAAAATAAATCATTGGATAGTAATTAATTATAAATAATTATAAATAAAAATTAATATAAACGGGGTGTTTTAAAATAAATCTTAATGGCCATAATAGAATTTTACACTAAAAATTAATATCATCACCTTTTTCTAAAATATATAAATGAAAATTTTATGTTATATATTCAATAATTTTTTTTTAAAATTCATCCAATATGTTTGATAGGCTTTAGATTAGAATAAATCTTATTTTAAGCATAAAAACTGTATTTTCCTAAAAGGTAATTTTTCAGCCTTTTAATGACACACATGTTTTGAAATAAAATTTTGACAATTTTATGATTTTTATTTGAAAAAATTATTATAAATTTTTAAATTTTAATATAAAAATGTTCATAGGGTCATATTTTGATATTTTTTGAAGAAATTAATTTTTTTAAATATTGAAAAATACTAAATGATAATTTAAAATGAGTTTTTCTACTAATTTATTTGATTAGTGAAATAATATTATAAGTGTTTTTAAAAGTATAATTAGTTCATTTATAAATCTATAAATAAAATTTAGGTCATTGTAATCAATTTAACATTTAAATTGGATATAAAAATATTCTCAAATTTTGAACTTTTCACTTTTAAAATCCCACTTTTTTCATTATATCAATGAGATTAGTTTTAAATTAAAAATTTCCAATTATGTGAAATTAATTCTAAATAATGCATTCCATATTTTGAATAATAATGTCCAAATTAGGTATTTTTTTCACTTTAATGTTTTTTTCATAAAAAATATACCATGGTAATAAAATTATTTATCGTGGTATAGGTAAAAAATTTAATAAGTTAATGTTAAAGATGTAAATGATTAAAATACCTAAAAAATAAAAAGAATTAATTATAGTTTGAGGTATTTTTTAAACCTAAATAGCCTCAAAAATATTAATTTTTATAAAAATTCAAATCAATTAATGCCACCACAATGTGGTTGGCTTTCACTATAAAATATGCATTATTTAACAACTTAAACCCAGACCTACTCAAGTGTAAATACCACTCCTCACCAACCCATTTAGCCTCAAAATCCATGATGCTACTCATATATCTACCTATAAACCTCCTCATTACTCTCCCCTCTTTTTCATGATTCTTCTCTCACCATGAAAACAAATTCAAGATCCTCAGCTCTCTCTAAAGGAGGTGATATTCAAGAAGTATGTTTCTCAAAGTATTCCTATTAATTTCGTTTCTTCTTCTATTTTCTCCCTATATTCGTCATCCCTAATGTCATGATAACTCCATAATATCATATATTTAGAAATTTTAATTTTGTATTGGAATATATAATATCCATTTCATTTCTCATCTCCTCTTATTCATAGAAATGAAACAATTTCCCCAATTATGTTAGTTTACCGTCTCCACGAATAATGATTTTTACTTTTCAATTACCTCCTTCGTGACTGGTCATAAAAGTATAATTATCATTAAATCAGATTTAAATAGATTTATTATAACCTATTTCAGGTTCTATAACTAATAAACAAACATTATATTATATAAGATGAAACTAGTTCATGATGTTCTTAGAAACCACCAAAACAAAACTAATCATTTATAATTAACAATATATCTAATGAATCATCATCATGTTAGAAAAAATGATATATGGGAACATTTATACTCATGTAATTACATTAATACCATTTATCCTACTTCTGGAGTGGTTTTACCATTTTACAAGGACATCAACAATTACACTCAAGAGAACCGATCGTGAAACGATGAAACAAACCCACCAAAAATAATAAAAATACAGAAATATTATTAATGAAATAGAAATATGACATTATAAAAGATTCATATAAATAATTATAAATAATAATATTTTTATTTAATAATTTAATAAAAAAATTAACTATTATAAAGTAGGTTAATGTTACCGCCATTAAAGGGAAGCATGACTTAAGGGATTTTCTTAATCCAATTTCAATTTTAGGTTCATCTTATTCTTCATGATTATGGAATGATAATATTAATTTTCAAATGACATTTTAATATGTTATGTTCTATTTAAACTTATTTTATATGGATTTATAGTGGATAAAAAGTTTATTACATTTTATTTATTCCCACTTTAATGATATGATATTAATAAGGGACTTTCTTTTAAAAAAATTATCTTTTTAAATTTACTATTAAAACAATTTTTTCATCAATGTCTATGTTTTAAAATTTTATTTTCAATTTTAATAATAATATAATTTATTTTTAAAAATCATTAATGCTCAGGTTTTAATTTTTTTAAAAAATTTAAACCATTATTTTTTTGTTTTCTAAAAGTCGTTCTCTGTGAATTATCTCCCAAAATTATAGATGGAATGTTTTGTTTTTTTTACATCATGAGTTGTTTTTCCTAAGCATATGATGCTTTAGTATTTTTTTCATTTTTATATATATTCATGTTTATTTCAACGAAAATTGTTTCTATCACACTATAACACCAAAATGTTTTGAAAATAAATATTAAATGCATGAAACACTGAGACCCTATGAAACAATAAATTTTATAATCTATCCGTTAAACACAAATTTTCTTCTTTTCTGTTTTTAATTTCAAAAAATACTCATATAGAGTTGTTATCATTAAGTCATTTGGATTCAAATAGAAAAAACATGGTTTTGGTGAATAGTAATATACCCTTATAAATAGTTATATGAATAGTAATATGACCTTTATTAATATTAAATAATGATATTATTTTAATTTTTTAAGGTAATAAGATAATGAGATATTAATTAATTTCTACATCTGATATCAAACTAATTAAACCATTATAATTATTATTTTTCAAATTAACTGTGCTTTTATTTAAAAATTAATCTAATAATATTTATAATATTATTTTTTTAAAATGGTGGTCATTTTTTAATTCCACACATTCAAAAATATTAGGGGTGAATTTTTGGGTTTTTCCTGAAATTCATGAATTTTTTATGAATAGTGAAATATAGTAAAATACTGTATATAACAATTATCTGTTAAATACACTATTTATGACATCACAAGTGATGTATGGCCATATGGTTTTAAATAAAATACCCTTATTACTATTAGTGTTCACATGAAACAACATTATTGGTTGTCTTGATGGAAATAATAAAATAATGAATAAAATATTCAAAATTCACTTATCTCCTCCACTATAAACCCCCACCTCACTTAATCTTCTCTTAACTCCTATATTCCTTGAATATCCTAATATATCATCCCAATTAACCTTCCTTAGTCACTCTCCATGTCCAATAATCTCTTGGTATTTCCAAAAGACCAAAATCTGATCCTTTAAGGAGGTTCTCAAGGAGGTTATTTCATGAGGTAAACCACCTTTCTTTTTTATTTAGCTTCATTTCAATTTGATTTCATTTGTTATACTCTCCTCACCTATTCAGAAAAAAATTACCATGATAAATCTAGTATCATATATATATTAGATATATATAATGTTAATTAATAACCATCATCAATATTCTTACGCTCTCACTTTTATTTTATAAACGAAATCAATGTCCATAGGGTTCCAATTTATAACCTTCATGGATGACGATGTTTCAATCTTCAAATTCTACTTCATTACTAGTCATTAAACTATTTTTATGGTTGAAATGGAATATAATATATTCATTATAACCTATTCAATATTCAGTAACTATTATATGTATATATTATTAAATCATAAGACAAAAACTAGTTAGTAATAATCAAAATACAGATTAAATATTCTAAGTGAATGTCATAAATATTTCATCTAATGATTCATCCTCTTTCCATGTAACCAAATTATATAAATTTCCATTAAAACAATTGGATGTTTATTAATAATATGTAATTTCAGTTCTATATATTTACATCCATTCCACATGAACTCTATTACTTAAGAATAAGTGAACCGATTATGAAAATAAAAAAAAAACACTCCAGAACAACAAAATTCAATATATAACTTATAAATAAGGGAATAAATGAACTAAACCAAAATATGGTAAACTAAATAGATATATTAAAGGTTATTAAATAATTTATTAATAAGTATAATTTCATATTCCAGGACATTAACTTCAATAGAAGAACAAATTCAGATTTAAGGTAAGGGGTTTTCCACCAGAACCTCCCTTTTCATTTGGGTTACATTTATTATCTAATTACCTAAATGAAATTTTTATATATTATAATTCACTCTTCATAATTTTTTTAGTGTTATTTATATTTCCAATATCTAGAATCCTTCCTTATTTTATGGATAATTACATTTTTTAAAAGGGACATTCAATTTTTTCCGAAATACAAGCCCGATTTTGGGGAATTTCACAAATGCTCGCCTATTTTCAAGGACATACTATAATATATTTTTGGAAACCATTATCTATATAATATCATTAATTTAAATATAAAGATATAATCTTACTTCCCATCTGGTTTTATAAAAATATTTTTTTCTAAAAGAATGCTTCTTTTCAAAGTAAAAGGGTGTTTATCTCAATAATTACTCGAATATTTTATACGAGTATGTTAATATATTTCAACACTATTAGTGATTATTATGTATTATTGGGATTAAAATTTCATTTATCATATACCATATTTAGTTTAATTATTTATGATTTTTTTTCTGTGGATGTGCAATCTTAAACAATTAACCAATTTACTCCAAAAGGTTAGTGTTTATGCTTAATATTAAACAAATGTTATTTAAATTTCATATATTATTTTCAATATGAATGTATATGTTGTTTATATTTATCCCTATTTTTATATGGAATGAATTGGACATAGAATTTGTCAGGTAGGTCCCACTATAGCCCCTCTGTTTATCAGTAGGTCTCAAGAGACAAACTACAGTCTTAGCACAAGGACATGACAAAGTTATTATTTATGGTATTGGCATGTGGCCTTGAAGGTATGGTGATGATGTCCCACAATATTCATTCAATAAATGTTAAAATATTATTGATGGTTCATGTGGTTATTCGAATTGTAGAATACCCATGATTATTTTTTATTATGGCATTACTTACTGATCTCCTATTCCAACCATAATGTGTTCATGTTTTTGTCAAAGGAATGCGTTTTTAGTCATTCATATTGCTTACTGTTTATATATATCCCACTATATTGCTTACCCTTAATGATAATTTGAGATCACCCATTTATTATATTTCATTTTCTCAGGACATGTAGAATTTTAATATGAATTACATGGAAAAATAAGCTAGGAGATATGGATATTGCCTAAGAAGTTTCTATGTTGTATTAATTTTCATGTTTTAATGTTGAACATATGTACTTATCTTTTCTCCAATAATACTAAACTACTCGGTCCTTTGGGATTCATATTCCTTTTTTATATGCCAATGTAATCAAATAAGGCATCGGCTTCGGGAAACTGGGGTCGGGTCCTTACACTTGGTATGAAAGGATGTTTAGTTGAAAACTTGAAAACTAGATTTAAAAAACGTTGTTTTGGGAACAAATCCCAAATATTGTCTTTGAGGATATGCATACAAGAACATCCATGTATTTTGGTAAGGAATATATTATGTAGATATTTCTAGAAATATATTTATGTCTAGATACAAACATGTAGTGGTGTCTCTAGCAAAGATATACATAGGAGTGAAAGTTCTGACAACGAGTTTTAGGCTTGACCCAGGGTATCATGGACATGACTACGAGCCTGGTTGCACTCTTGGTATCAAAACTCCTAGGGGGAATTATTAGGGTAATTAAATTTTTTTACAACCAATTAATAAAGATTTAAATGTTGTTTTTTCCTCAAAGAAACAATTTTTGTTATTATGGGATTATCCATGCATAGGATTTCAATTTATCATGATTATTTTGTTATGTTAAGATTATACTTTGTGATTAATAACCTAATCTACTGTATTTCATTATCTAGAAATGGAGCCTAGTGGAAGAAATGGAAACTGTATGAACATGCATATCCCATGTAGGGATTTCCCCACGACACAAGATAAAGATGTTGCCTATGGGGATGCGACTACTGCAGAGCACCTTATAACTATAATAGGATAACATTCTCAGGTTATAAACAATATCCTTACCCATATGGAGCATCCAGATCTTCCATATGGTGGAGAATTATTATATCTAATTATGTGAAAACAACCTCCATCATTCAATGGGACGACAAACCCATTTTATTTCTGAACTATGGATAATTTCCCAAGAGAATATATTTTTCTCTTTGGGTTGTAACAAAAGAGTGATGGTCTTCATGGTAATTTATTATCTATTATAGAGATGCAGATTAGTGTTGGTCGTTAATCCAAAACAAAAAGGAGTATGAAGAGATATAAGAGATGGAATTGAGGGAATTTAAGGAAATATTCCTAGAGAAATACTTTTGTCATAAAAAACAAGAGGATATGAATATGAATTTTTTTAATTTGAGGCAAAAGGAGGATAAAAATGTTGCTAAGTATGAAACCAAGTTTACAAGGCTGGTAAGGCATGTTGTGGACTATATACATAATTGAAGGAGAAAAAATGATCAATTAATTGATGCGTTAAAACCATTCCTCCAAAGGTACCTAGTCTCCCAAAATTTCGAATCATATAAGGATATAGTCTCAAGTGCTATCAAGAAATAAAAGGAATTTTGTAAATCGTATGACTTTAATGGAAAACAAGAGAAGAAGAGGGATACTGAAGACTCTATAAATGGAAATAAGGAAACATTGAAGAATGTAAGAGTTGAATGTACTCCCTTTGACAATTTGGGGAAGCAACACCCATGCACTTTCTTGAATGGATTGGGAGTATGTTACATGTGCAGTGAAAAAGAACATCTATCATGGGATTGTAAGGGGAATAAAGAAGATATCAATGTTCAATGCTACAATTTTTAGGATATGGGACATTAGGAACATGAATTTCATAAGAGTTATGGTAATGTTCCCCAAAGAAGGCCAAGGTATAAATTACAAGCATATACAATTACAACTGTGGAGGTTAAAGTTCCTAACGAAGTGGTGGAAGGTATATTAATCATTTCATAAAACATATCCAATGCATTATTTTATTCTAAACCATCGCATTCATTTTTATTTTCCTTGTTTTCTAAGAAAATTATACATTCCCAATTTGATTTTATAAAGGAGTTATCAGTGGGGAATCCTAGTGGATATATCATTGCAACAATGGTGTGTCGATCAGTCCCCCATAATGACACATAAACATGATTTAGTTGCTAACGTTATCATCATACCAATGATTGAATATGATATGATTCTTGGTATTAATTGGATATCAAATTATGATTTGAATATCTATTACAAGAATAATAAAGTTACAATTTTTGAGTATGGTGTATAATCCCTTATATTTAGAGTCACCATATGATTATCATCTAGATCCACCACCAGTAGTTCTACTAAATTCAGTTATTTGGAATGAAAAGTATTCAATAACTATAGGTGAGGAAAAGAATTTTCAAATTTAAGATGTTCCTATTGTGATAGAATATATTGATGTCTTTCAAGAGGATTTACCTAAACATCCTCGAGAGCTTGTAATTGAGTTTTCCTTTCAATTAATTACTGGTTCAAGGCCCATATCAAAGGACCCTTATAGAATAGCCGCTGTGGATTTAGTGGAACTAAATGAAAAACTAGAGATATTGAGTTATAAAGGATTTATTCGACCTAGTGTTTCTCGATGGGGAACCCTTGTACTATTTGTCATGAATAGGGATGGATCCATGAGGCTATGTATTAATTTCATGGAAATTAATGTTATTAAAATAAAGAATAATTATCATATTCCACGAATTGATGATTTATTTGATCAATTTCACAGAGAAAAATATTTTTTGAAGATTGATCTTCAATCTAGATATCATCAATTTCTTGTGAGGATGAATGAAATCCCAAAAATAGCATTTCAAACTAGGTACCAGCATTATGAGTTTACGGTAAGTCATTTTGGACAAACTAATGCACATTCTATTTTTATGAATCTAATGAATAAAGTTTTCAAGGAATATAATTATGAATTTTTAGTGGTTTTTATTGATGATATCCTGGTATAATTTAAAATCTATGAAGATCATGAAAATCTGATATGCACTATTCTAAGGAATCTTACAAGAAATGAATTTTATGGGAAGTTCACAAAGTGAATCTATTGGCTCTAATCAGTTTCCATTCTTGGCCAAATTTTCGCTATTGATAATATATCTTTAGATCTTGAGAAGGCAAAGGCTATGCAAGAATGGTCAAGTCCAATGAACATAATAGAGGTATATAGTTTTTTTGGTTTAGTAGGTTGTTATCTGTATTTATTTCAGAATTTCTCCCATTTTTCCAACCCAAAGACCGAGCTTACACAAAATGGGGTTAAGTTCATATGGACAAAAGAATGTGAAGAATGTTTTAAATAATTGATGAGCATATTAGTGAATTCTCCAATCTCCACATTACTATCAGGGAAAGATGGATTCGTGTTATTTAGTGAAACACCAAAGAAGTTAATTGGATGTCTCCCTTTGCTGAATGATAGACTGATTTCCTATGCATCTAGTTAGCTTAAAGATAGAAACAAAACTATCCAACTCATGATATTGAGTTATCAATGGTAATCTTTGCACTGATGATTTGGAGAAAGTACATATATGGAGAAAAATGGGAGATATATACAGATCACAATAGTATAAAATATAGCATCTCACTTAAAGAACTGAACCTAATACAAAGGAGAGGGATTGAGCTACTTAGGGATTATTATTACACAATACACTACCACCCGGGGAAGGAAAATAAGGTTGCAGGCGCTTTGAGTAGAAAGAACCACAAAAAAATGAAAATTATGAGAGTTGAAGGGGATCCTTTTCTCATGGATCTAGTAAATATGGATATGAGAATTATCGAGGAATGTAACAAATAACAAATTTTTCAAATAGTTTCCAAACCATCATTACTGAAAAGGATAAAAAGTTCTAGGGAAGATGATGAGTATTATCAAAAAAAATTAAAGCTATAAATTATGGTAAATTGATTGAATTCGTTTTTGATTTGAAATTTAGAATGAGGCTTTGTGTTCTCGCTGTTCCTTAGCTAAAAAGGTAACCACTGGATAATTCTCATAGCTCTAATTTCTGTATAAAAAATAGAATCACAAATAATTATTGAGATCTAAAGGAACATTTTTGGTGGGGAAACATGAAGAGGGAGATTGCTGATTATGTGCTGGGATGTTTGGTTTTCCAACATGTGAATCTTGTATGACAACATCCTGGAGGAGTCATGAGACCCATATCTATTTCTATGTTGGAATGGGATGATATTAATATAGACTTTTTCAAGGGGCTACCAAAGACTCCAAGAAATAATGATGCAATATGGGTCATTGTTGACCGTCTTACAAAATTAGTTCCCACTTGAATGTTTAACAATACTATATATTAAAAAAGATATATGACTTCATTGTATACCCTTATCAATTGATTCTAATTGTGATCCCCATTTTACATCAAAATTATGGAAATGCCTTCAGAAGGCCCTAGATGCTAATCTTCGTTTAAGCACTGCCTACCACCCACAAACTGATGGAAAATCAGAACTGACTATTAAAATATTAGAAGACATGTTTAGGTCTTGTTCATGTGACATTCAAGGTATGTGTGATATATATTTACCTCTCATAAAAATTTCTTATAAAAATAGCTTCCAATCATATATTCATATAGCACCATATGAACTGTTATATGGAAATAGCTTTTTTACACGAACTTTCTCGGATGATGTTGGTGAAAGAAAGCTCGTAGGCCCAAAGCATGTTGAGGAAACAATAGAAAAGGTGAAGATTATCCAAACCCTTATTAAAATAGCTCAATGTAGGGAAAAGATATATTCTGATAACCCAAGGATGTATTAGTAATTTCAAGAAGGAGATCATGTTTTCATAAAGGTATCTATAAGGAAGGGTATTATATGATTCGTTATGTAGAGAAACATTAACTCCCAGGTACATGGGACCTTTTGAAATTATGGATCAAATTGGAGCCATAGATTACAATTTGGAAATTCCACCAATCCTCTCCATAGTTAAAAATGTGTTCCACGTGTCAATGTTTAGGAAATACATGCCAGTCCCAACACATGGACTCACCTATGATGAAATAGAACTTGAGCCCGATTTGTCTTATTGTGAAGAGCCTATCAGGATTCATGATACAAGAAAACAAGTATTGAGAAATTGGAAAACTCATATCATAAATATAATTTTAGTAATCATAAAATCGAAGAGGCAACATGGGAGCCTGAGGATTTTATGAGGAAGACCTACCCAAATCTTTTTGTAAGGTAACATTTTGTTAATATCGAGGAACAAATTTTTGTAAGGATGGTAGAGTTTAACATCCCAAGGTTTTGAAAACAAATACTGAATGCATGAAATACTAAGATAGTAAAAAACAAATTTTTTTTAATATATTCATTACACAAAAAAATTCACCTTCTATGTTTTGAATTTTGAAAAATAGTCATCTATAGTTTTGATCAGTATATCATTTGGAGTCTGATATAACAAAAATGGTTTTTGGTGAATAGTTACATACCCTTAAGTATAGTAATATGAATAATTATATTATCCTTAAGAATAATAAATAATGGTATTATTTTATTTTTTAAGGTAATAAGATACTAAGATTTTAATTAAATTTTCAATGTGATTATAACTAATTATAACTTTTAAAATGTTATTTTATGAATTAACTGTGATTTTATTTAAAAATTAAATTAATAATATTAATAATATAAATTTTAAAAAATGGAGTTTAGTTTTGAATTCTACACATCGAAAAATGGTAGGGGTGAATTTTTGGGGTTTTTTATGAAATTCATGCTTTTTTATGAATAGTGAAATACTGTAAAATACCATATTAACAAATTATCAGTTAAATACACTATTTAGGACATCATAAGTGATGTAAGGAAACTTGTTTCAAAATCATATTCACTTATTACTTATAGTGGTTACATGAAACAACATCATTGGTTTTCTTGAGGGAAATAATAAAATAAAGAATTAAATATTCAAAATTCACTTCTCTCATCCACTATAAAACCCCACCCTCACTTCCTCTGCTCTTTACTCCTCTAAGCCTTTAATCTCCTAAATTATCTGCCCAATTACCCTTCCTCAGTCACTCCCCACTTCAATGAATATCTTGGTCTTTTCGAAACACCAAAATCCTTTCCCTTAAAGTGGTTCTCAAGATGGTCATTTCAGGAGGTAAAACACCATTATTTTTCATTTAGTTTCATTTCAATTTATCTTCTAATGTTATCCTATCCTCACCTCCTATGTCCAAATGAACATGATAAATCATGTATCATCTATATACAGGAATAATATCATGTTAATGGACGAACCATCATCAATATTATTACTCTTTATCTCTCTCTTTTATTTTATAAATTAAATCAACGTCCATGGGGTTCCAATTTAGTCTTTGTGGACGAATAAGATTTATTCTTCAATTTATCCCTCATTACTGGTCATGAAACCAACTTCATTGTTGAAACAGACAATAAAATATTCACTATAACCTATTTTATATTCTTGGACCTATATTTTTTCAAATTATTAAGTTATATTACCAAACTGGTTCCTAAAAATCAATATACCGTTTAAATAATCTTAGTGAATGTCATAAATATTTCATCTAATGATTCATACATTTTCCATGTAACCAAATGATATAAATGAACATTAATAGTTCTGGACATTCATAAATAACATTTAGTTTCAATTTCGTAGATTTACATCCATTCCACATTAACTCCATTACAAAAGAACAAGTGACCTAATAATGAAAATAAAGAAAATAGACACTCCGGAAAAACTAAATTCAACATAATAACTTATCAGTAATGGAATAAATTAACTAGAAATAATTATGATAAACGAAATAAATTTATAATATGTTCTTATGTAAGTAATTAATAATTATAATTTCATACTTCAGGACCTTATGTTCAAGAGATCAACCCATTCTAAATTAAGGTGTGTTTTTTTCCACCAGAACCACCATTTTTATTCGGGTTACTTTTATTGTCTAATTAACTCAATGAAATTATTCTGTATTATTATATAATCCCTATAAATTATGTGTTATTTCTCTTTATATGTTCACAAATCATAATACTTCCTCATTTTATTTATAGTTACATGTTTTTAAAGGGTCTTTCAAAATTGTTTCCTAAAGACAAGCCAGATTCAAGGGAATTTATAAAAATATCACCTATTTTCAAGGGCACCCTATAATATATTTTTGGAAATGATAATTATTATAAAATATATAATTTTAATATGAAAATATTAACTTACTTCACTTCAGGTTTTATAAAAAAAATTCCAAAAGAACTCTTCTTTTCAATGTAAAAGGGTGTTTATCTCAAGAATTACTCGAAGATTTTATAAGAGTATCATTATATATTTCAACACTATTGTTGATTCTTGTGTATTATTTTGAATAACATTTCATGTTATCATATAACATATTTAATTTAATGGTTTTTTATTATATTTCTGGTCGATGTGAAATCATAAAACCATTCACAAATTTACTCTAAAGGGTTAGTGTTTATGCTTAATGTTCGGGGAAAGTTATTTACATTTCATATATTAGTTAAAAAATGATTGTATATGTTGTTTATATTTATCCATGTTCATATGAGGAACAAATTAGTCATAGAATGTTTTATGTGGGGCCCACTATATCCCCTTGGTGCATCGGTAGGTCTAATGAGACAAACAACGGTCTTGGTATAAGGCCTTGACAAAATGATTATTTATGGTCTTGGCACGAGGCCTAGACGGTATGGTGATGATGACCCGAATTATGCATTCCCTCATTATGAAAATATTATTTCTAGTTCATGTGGTTCTTTGACTAATCGAATACCCACTATTATTTTTTATTATGTTATTACATACTCAGCTCTTATTCCAGTC
Organism: Viscum album; assembly: GCA_963277665.1. Taxonomy (NCBI): domain Eukaryota; kingdom Viridiplantae; phylum Streptophyta; class Magnoliopsida; order Santalales; family Viscaceae; genus Viscum; species Viscum album. The sequence continues at coordinate 1,287,574,473 of OY728140.1, forward strand.
ACAAATTGTTCATGTTTTTGTTAAAGGAATATGTTTTTAGTTTTCCATCTTGCCTAATGTTTATATATCTTCCATAGTATTTCTCACCCTTATTGATCATTTAGGATCAACCCTTACATATGAATCATTTTCTCAGAACATGAATAATTTTATTATGAATGACATGAAAAAATAACTTATGAGTTACGGATGTCGTCTATGGAGTTTCTATGTTGTATTTCTTGTCAACTTGTAATGTCAAACTTATGTATGTATCATGTTTCCAATAATAATAAACCACTAATTACTTCATGATGAATATTCTTTTTTTATATTCCAATATAATCTAATAAGGCACCAGCTTTGGGAAACTGGAGTTGGGTCCTTACAAAAACCCCAGTATTTTTTGAAATATATTTTCTGAATTAATTTATTCTTTTTTCTATTTTTCATTTCACACAACACTAAAAATATTTTTTTTATTTTTAAAGAACTAATACATAAATTTCATTATATGTAAAATAGAATTTACTTCTTCACTGTATAAATTATAAGTTTTATCTTTCTCTATAAATAATATTGATATTATTTTATGTAATAAACAAATGTTGACTTTCCTTGATGACTTGCGTAACACGCAAGACCACATTTTACAGAACAATAATATATTATAGAAAAATTATTATTTAATAAGACATTACATTGCCGTTAAGTTTTATGTTATAAATATTGTTAGATAACATATGAAAATTCATTGATTAATTCATTGGAAAAAAATTCATTTCAAATTAATATAGGAACCAACTGAATTTGAAGGAAATGTATTTATGAAAACAACTTCTATGCTCACAAAGGTATTTTAAACTAATTAATTAAATTAATTACAATTTATTAATCATATTAATGAAATATATATTTTATATTTTCAATAAAATATTTTTTTATATTCATATAATATAATTTAGTTGCATAATATAAGAACAACACCAATATTACACCTAAATATATATATTTTTATAAAATACATTTTAATGCATTTTAATAGAAAACGTATTTTATATCTAAATTTTTTAACATTTATAAATTTTATATGTCAAAATTATTTTTATTCTTAAAATATAATCATAAAAATTATGTTAGGTGAATTTATGACATTTTTGTGGGATGTTTCATTTTTTATGATTAGTGAAAAATAATGAATTTCAATTCAATACTACTTATTTTTATAATTTATTTATAAGGTTAAATTATATATATATTTTTTAAAACTATAATTATATCAATTATAAATAAATTATTAAAATTTATTTAATTGGTATCATTTTAGTTTTTAAATTAGATATAAAAACATGAAAAACTCTTGAACATTTTTACCTTAAAAACATGTGTTGTCGTCATATCTACAAGGTTATTTTTAAATTATTTTCTTCCACTTTTTTTATTGGAATTTGAAAAAAATGAATTCAATATTTTGAATAAAAATTATTTCTAATTTTTAGTAAGTTAATTTTAGTTTTTGACCAAAAATATTATTGTATTTAATTAACATTAATTACAACGATTAAGATGAAAATTAGCTTAACAAGAGACTAAACCATAAGATTAAGGAACAAATGAACCTTGAATATTTCCAAAATCCATTTTTTTAATAGTTAAACCCTATCACAACTTTTCTAATATTTGGTACATTATTTTATCCACTTGACATGTGAAAAACCTGGGTAGAATTCTATTTTCCAAAATTTACAAGAATGTAACTCCTCTCTCATTAGAAAAAGGCACCAACCCCTCCCACCTATTCACATATATGAATCCCAATATCTATCAAAAATTAAAATCATGTAATCTCAAAAAATACTTCCATAAATATGATAATCCTCCCATCTGGAATAAATACATCAATGGATGAATTTTTTTGCAAACAAAAAGAAGTTACCCAATTAATTGGTAAGAGATTTCCTTAAGATCCATTGTTTTATTTTCATTTTAGAATCCATAAAATATTATTATTGAATGATTATATAGTAATATATGTTCTATAAATATATTTTGGTGGTTTTAATATATTTTTTCTACCTACACCAACACACACTTCCATCTAATGGGCAATGAATTTACCATTCCTGTGCACGGAGAACAATCATCTCATGAAATGAGGTGGTTTTTTTTCTTTTAACACCATTCACAGATGAGAATTATAATGTAAAATATATTTTTATATGATACATATTATATTTATGATGTATTTATTCTTCAATAATTATTATATAAAACATATCTATAGGATTTCCATTTCTTGTAAATATGATAATTTTGTTTGGGAAACCACCTCATCAAAGTGATATGATTAGTTCACACTCTATATGGAATTTATTAGGGATGTGTTCATTAAATTTATTTTATATATATGTTATAAAAATGATAATGTAATTATTATATATATATATATATATTTCACATATATTTAAGTTACATTTATTCTTTTAATATGAAAATAAAACAAAAACAACGTGCATGCATACATACAACCTACCATCCCCATGAACGATGTTTTCCATTTCATACTTATTTATATTATATATAATTTTAAATACATATATATTGATTATATTTAATATCTATATAATTTTTTACATTCTTGAAATCATTAAATCATGATCTATGTTATATGATAAATAATAACAAGTCGAAACTTATACAAAAAATAAAGTAGATATTACAAAAAACATAACATTAACATGGTGTTGTTAATAAATGAGTAACATAAATTCACAAAACAATACATGGTATTATATATTAGAATATGTATCTATGGTATTTTAATAATATAATTATATATATTAAACAAGTTGTTTGAAGATGTAATAGAACGTAAATACTTAAAAAAAGGGTTTTCTCTTCTCACTTTTTATATCTGTGAGATACATTCCATGTTCACTACTTGTTTCTTTTTTGTGGTGTACATACTGACCATTAATGTATTATATGATACTTATAATTATATTTAATGAAATTTATATATCCATGTTATGATCTTTATTTTAGGGGGTTTATGGTTCAAAGGTTTCCAAATCGGAAATGTAATTTCGTCTCAATTTTCCTTCTTTAAGAAACATGTCGTGTTATGAAAATATTTTTTACTATGGGGTTTATATTATTAAATTTGAAATGTTATATAAATAATAAATTTATTTTCATGATATTAAAATTTTTATTTAATTTTATTCTTTCAAGAGGATTTGGATTCAGTATCACCAAGTGGTATCTTTTTATTTCTACAATCTCATCATTTATCAAGATTATTTACGATTAGGCTTCCATTGATTAAATATTATGATCCATATCTCAAGAACACTAATTAAATTCATTTTCCTCTAGATATTGATGATAACCTTGTTCATTTGTTCCATTTTTACAAACATTGGTACTTAAGACAACTATGAAAATATTTTTACGAAAATTGAACCTTATTTATCCTTTTGGTCGGAAACATATGACTATTAAAAACAATGTTTCCAAAAATGTTTTAATATTATAATATTATATTTACTGGAAATATTTACCCATGTTTTTTCATTTTAAAAAATTGTTTTAAATGAATATTTTTATTGTTTTCCAATTATGGAAATTTTCTAAACATTTAATGTGAAAAAAGAATGGTCAACATATAAAAACATACCCACAATCATTTCCTTGAATCTTGATTTATAATTTTACAAGGTTATTTTTAATGAAAATATTTTCCTAGTATTATTGAAATTTGTTAAATTTAAATTTTGTTTAAAAAAAATGTTTTCAACAATATTTTTAAAAGGGGTTTTAAATTAGTTTTGAAAAATACATTATATGTTTTTAGATGGTTATTTTCCAAGAAAAGGATTTCAATGATTTAAATATTTATTTTTTTTCAAATTTATTTTCTAAAAAATGGTTTCAAATTATTCTAATACTTATTTTTATGTTTTTAATTAATTTTTTTTAAAAATATTTTCATAATATATTAAGGATTTCTTTATCACTTTTCATGGAATTTCGAAATAAAACGGTTTTCAAAATTCATTATCTTTTAAAAATATTATTTTAAATGAGGAATGATATTTTTATAAAATAAATTATTTAAATTAAATTGTATATACTTCTTTATATAAAATGGATTTTAAGTGGTTTTATGAAATGTATTTTCAAGGAAATGATATTTTCTTTATGAAATTTATGATGTGATATTTAAAATTCATTTTCTGTCTCAGATGAAAGAATTTTGTTTATTTTTTTAATACCATTAATATGATTTCTTGATTGTTTTATGTTTTTATTGAATGATATTTGTGATACCCATTTCAATTAAAAAATTTATGTGATTTCGAAACATGCTACCTTTTTCAACCGATGAAAGGTTGAATAAATTATCAAACCTACCCACATATACATCTTATATATATTGATTAAGAAATAACGTTAGCAACCAAAAAAGGACAATATATAGAAAAGAAAAGAAGTCATACGAATGATTTATGTGATGGAGACCAATTTCATCACCTATAATTAGATTAACCCCTCATGTTTTAGGAAAAGACTACTGGGGATGCATGTGACACTAGATAACTGAACAACTACTATTGTGGAAGCAATATGATCTGATACCTTGTTTCCTTCCCCCCATGTATGGATCTCCAAAATGTTTTTGTTGAGAATTGATTTTCATTTTCATATTATGTAGTCTAGTGACGAAGGAGTGAAGCCTTCTCCATGCATAGATCCATGAATGATTATGGAAACAATTTCAACTTGAGAAAGAGCTATATTATCCTAGTCACATTGGTGTAGCCCTATGTACATTACATTGGCTTCCTCCTTGATCGAGATCCAGTTTACATGGTAGGAATTAAACGTATGTAAGACACCCTCGATAGTTTCTGACAACCACTAAACCTCACATAACTCCCGCAATACATGAACCATCTATGTTGATTTTGAAACTAGTAACTAACAGTTTTCAACACACCCACTATCCCCGAGCGCCAACATTAGAATGAAACCCAAGATATGCACTTACCTGCAGCCATATTAGGTCATGGAGTGATGAAATGATAACAATATCCATTTAATTTAATAGAACACAATACAATGAATTTATTGTCTTCTTGTGGAACATTCATGTATGATTTTCTTATGTGGCGGGTTGGACCTATATCTCCCTCTAATGAATTGTACAATGATAAAAATTTTATGAGATCAAGAGGGTACATAAGAGGGAATCCCAATCACGAAAAAAGAGGGAATCTTAATCTAAAAACAAGAGGATAGATAAGACGGTATCTCAGTCTGAAAATAAGATGGAATATTATTCTCAATAAAAAAGTGTACATAAAAGGGAATCCTGAGCCAAAAACAAGAGGGCATCTTAAGATAAAAACAATAGGGTTCATGAGATGTTATCCCACGCCTGAAACAAGATGGTACAATGGAGGGAATCCCATGCCCAAAAAAATAGGGTACATGGGACGAAATTTAATGCATGAAACAAGAGGGTACATGGGAGGGAATCACAATCCAAAAAAAACAGGTAATATGGGAGGACATCCCAAGCCCAAAACAAGAGGGAAAACGTGATGGAATCCCATGCCCAAACATGGTACACAAGTTAATAGCCCATGCCTAACATGGTATAATGTTATTTTTATGTATCCTTGACATCAGATTTTCTATGATTATGTGTATTCCATAATTCCATGTCTTAATATTATGTTATTATATTATTGATTGTTATCTTGATTCTATTCTGATTCATGTATTATGAAATGACTATATTTATGAAATATTTAATGTTTTATGATATTTTAAATTCATGGTGTGATATTGTAAATTTATTATCATGTTATCATGCCCTTATACTTATTTTTTCCTTACTTATCTACCTTGTTTACCCAAACTGAGGATTATAGATCACCAATTTATCATGTTTCATTTTCCAAGGTGATGAAAAATGGTTTTAAGTAGATGTAATAAATGTGGAATGTTTTTATGTGAGATATTAAGGATCTTTAACCATGTTATAAGATTATGTTTTCATGTTTTCAAAGAAACTAAACTATTATGGTCCTCTGGAATATATTTTTGTAATGTGATAAATATTCATCTAAAATGATCTAATATCCATGTATGTTAATCATGGGTCACTATAGTTTTTATAAAAGGAATCTTATAGTAAACTTTTTTAACTAGGATGAGATAAATTTTGGGAGATCTCTCTGGATATTTCTATGTATATGTCTAGGGATGTATCTAAGGATATGTCTAGGGATTAATTAATGAATACGAAAATGCCATGGAATTTTGGTAAAGGATATGAGTGGTGTCTTAGAAATGCACCCCTCACTAGATATAACTAGTTGATATGGCTTAGTAATAGATTTAAATAGTGGAAACAACCTTGAAAACATAGTATTAAGCTAGAATCAATATGGAACTGGTGAAACAATATGGCCCTAACTGCACTCATGGTTTGAAACTCTTGGGTGATATGCATTAGAAACTCATAAAATCACTACAAACCATCATGATGGATAAAAATAAATAATGACTTTGTATAATCTCAGAAAAATATAAGATTTGATATATTAAAAAGTAGGTGTTATGATTTAGACAACCTATATGTTGTTTTTCATGAATATACGTGTTTTCTCTATATGATGTGTGGATCATGCTATGGTTTGTGGATTTTTTTAATGGGTGGAACTTAAAGAAACAATTTTAATGTGGAAATAAATTGAAAATGCAACAATGTTCATCTAGAGAATCTGAATGTTAGGGAAGATGGTGTGAAAAACCTCATATTTACTACCACATTGACTTATCGAGCCATTAATCAAGATGTGTTTCCAAATTACCAATAGAGGGAACAAAATTTTCCTAAATCATTATTAAAGAAATGTCTACCAGATTTTAGTGGCATGAATGATCCAATAGTTTATAAGAAATGGATCTGTATAATTGAAAATATATTTTGTATTCTACATTATTTAGAACATGAAAAAGTAATATTGGCAGTATATCAATTTGAAGGTAAATAAAACCCATTTAATAAATTTATCCATAAAATTCACAAATTGGAAAAAAATTATCTTTGGATTGGGAAGAGTTTAAGACCATAACTTTCCATAAACGTCTTTCTTTAATTATTTTTAAAAAATGGGATTTTGAAGTTTCCCATAAATATCATGGTTATTATAATAAAATAATGATATATTTCAGATTAATGTATAAAGTGTATGAAGAGAAGAATATTAGAATTAATTTAGTATAAAATCATAGAAGGGAACACAGAGGAAATTTTCATAGGGAAACTGCTAAGTGATTTACGTGTGGAAAAAGGTTCATCGAGTGGAAGAATGAGGAGGTGATGGGAATAAAGATAAATCTCAAAAGAATAAACATCTCATAATTTAGTGGTAAAATGTATGGAGTACTGTAATTATGAATGTATGTTCCTAAAATCAAATGATAATGATAATGATTGACATTTGTAGCCTCTTCAGTTATTAGATGAACGTAAAGCATAAGATATTATAATCGATAATGTGAACTATAGTAATTAGAGAATACTTATCACCCCCTTAGTTAGGGATTTTTTATTTGGTTTTGTATGAATAATACCTATGAAAATATTATTTTTCATACTATGGTGATGTTTCAGGTGATTATATCACTCTATATAGATTTTCGAATAAATAAATTTACACTTAATGTTTTATCGGCAAAAGGGTAGGTTCATATTCCATTGAAAATGTTTTGGTATAAGATAAGAGATTATTTATGGAATAAAGTGTGAATTATATTTTTTATGGGTTTCAAGGATAACCTTTTATGGAGTGTTTTATGTTAAACAAAGAGTATGGTTTTATATATTAACATATTATCTCAGCATATGATTATTTATGCATATTTGATAACTCGTGCTAACAAATTTTGGGGTTAAAATATATGGAATAACCTGTTATTATATTCATGGATCTCATGATATGATAATGCTTTAGGAATGAAAAATTCCCCTTCAATTCTGGAATTAATGATGATGTGGAAGTTGATCACGAAATAAAAAAGCGTAAGGTTGTATAAAAATCATGTAGGTATATATTTTCATGAAAATTCATTAAATTTAGGGAGAAGGATCTTGAATCCAAAATTGTTATCATAGTACTTTTTTATGAAGAATCAAATGTCCCCATAGATCATCTAGAATTTATGGATTTATGATTGTTAAATTTATCCTAACCATGTTCTCAACCACTCTTCATTAGAACATGATAGTTATATTTCTCTTCCATATCCATCTTTTCACTTCCCACTTATGTTCTCTTATGGGGAAACATAGCTATGTGTTACTTTGGGTAACCATTTCATTTCCAACATTCCCTTTTTAAGGAATGTCTTTGTATTCCTTTTTATGACATGTGTTTTAAAAAATGTAAATTTGACGTATTAATCCTTTAATAACCTAGACTAATTTTGAGGGAAAATCATTTTAAGAGGGTATAATGAAACACCCAGAGTTTTTTTGAATTTTTTTTGAATTAATATAATCTTTTTGGAATTTTTCATTTCATACAACATTAAATGTAGTTTTTTATTATCAAAAGTAATATGTTTCAACTGATTTATACACAAAACCAAGTTAATCATACAATACATGCAACATAAATTATATATTTTTGTTCACATAAAAATGAGGTTGGATTATGATACATGTAAGGATGAAATTCCTCGATGGCTTGCATAACACACAAGACTGTGGTTTACTAAAAATTAATACATTAATAAAAATATAATTTAGTAATATATAACACATAGTTCATGTGTGTGGTTATTAGTATGATTAAACAACATATTAAATGCATAGTTTGACTAATTGGTCACAAATATATTATAAATGAATATATGAAAAAAATTGAATTTAAAGGGATTTTTTTATAAACAATACTTTTTTTACAAAAATAATTTAATCCAAAAAAATTAAATTAGATGGTTTTGGTCACTGGTATTAATGAAATATATATTTTATATATTCAATAAAATATTTATTACATTCAAAAAATATATTTTTTGGGAATAAGATAAGAGAAAACCCAATACTACACATAAAAACTATATTTTTATAAAAAGAAATTTTGCAGCATTTTAATGGGGAACTTATTTTAAATATAAAATATGTAACTTTTATAAATTTAATATCCCAAAATAATCATCATTTATAAAATATAAACAAAAAACTAAATCTGGGGTGAATTGTTGGTACTTTTCAGTGAAGTTTGATTTTTTGAAGAATAGCGAAAAATACATAATTTAAATTCAAACCTTATTTTTCATATAATTTTTTATAAGGTTATATTAAAAATTAACGTTATTTTAAATTATAATTTTATTAATTAAAAATAAATTTATACAATTTATGTCATTTGTATCAATTTCACTATGAAACTATATATAAAAACCATGCAATCTTTTGAGTTGTTTTACATTAAAATCCCGCATTGTCATCCTGTCTGCAGGATAAATTTTTAATTAGTTTCTTCCACATCATCTATTTGAATATGAAAAAAGGATTTAATATTTGTAATCATAATATCCTATTATTTTTTATAATTTAAAGTAAATATTTTACTAAAAATATTATTGAATGTAATTAAAATTAGTAACAATGATTAAGAAAATATTTTTCATAACACAAGTCTAAAACATAATATTAATGGGATAAAATACATATAAACTTTTAAAAAATCCATTTAATGTTATTATTTTTAGAATATAATACCATTTATATAATTTTTTATATTATTGAATCCACTTAACATGGAAAAAACGTTGGTGGAATTCTGTTTTCCCAAATTTACAAAAAATTCACTTCTCATCAACTATAAAAAGAAACTCACCACTTATTCACACCCATAAAGACCTATATATACCCAAAATTATGCTCACATATTATCGAAAACATACATTAACCCATCCAAGAATCCTCTCTTTGGTATTAAATCTATCCATGTAATCTCTTTGGTGTAAACCAAAAGAAGTGACCCAAAAAAGATGCAACATCCTCCCACAATAACCATTGATTTATTTTAATTATACAACTCATAAAATATTAGTATTACATTAATATATGACAAAATAAATATCCAAAATATAATAATATTGTTGTATTTTGAGGGTTAAACTGAAACTTAAACACATGTCCATGTATTGGGTAATGAACGTACTGTCCTTGTGTATGGTGAACTACCAACTCACAAAATAATTTTCTTTGTTTTTCCATTACCACCTTTAATGGTTGGTAATTATATTGGAAACTATGTTTTATATGATATATATGATATTAATTATGTCTCTATTCTTCCACAACTATTATATAACACATATCTTAATGATTTCTATTTTTTTGTAAATATGGTAATTTTGTTTGGGGAAGTGTGGACTACTACCACCTCAAAGGGATGTGATTCGTTCAAACTCAACATTGAATGTATTAAGGATGAGTTTAGTAAAAATAAAAAATATATATGAAATAACTACTATACTATAATATTTTATTTATATATATACAAATATATTTCATTTGCATTCTTTCGTTTATTATGATAATAAAACACAAACATCGTTCATGCTTACGTACGGCCTACCGTCTCCAGGAATGATGTATTCCATTTCTTACTTATATATTTTATGGATTTTTATAAAAACATATAAAATGAATATATATGATATTTATAACATTTTTTATATTCTTTAAATAATTAAATCATTATTTATGTAAGAGGATCCAGAATAAAAAGTCAATACATATACGAAAAATAAAGCTGATATTAACTAAAACGTAATATTAACATGGAGTTGTTAATAAACGGGTAATATAAAGTCATTAATTAAATATATGGTATTATAAATAAAAATATGGATCCATGGTATATTTATAATAAACATATATTTATTATATAAGAGTATTGAACATGTGCAATGAAATCCAAGACTTAAGGTAAGGGTTTTGTCATCTCAATTTTATATCTGTGAGATACATGCCATGTTCGCCACACATTTTATTTTTTTTATTGTGTATATACATATAATAAATTTATTATATGATACATAAAATTAAATTTATTGTTATTTACATATCCTTTTGATGACATTTTTGTCAAGGGTTACATGGTTCAAAAGTTACGGAACCAATAGAGTAAATTTGTCTTAATTCTATTTCTTTGAGATAAATTCCATGATATGCACTTATATTTTTCTATGGGGTGTATATAATTTCATTTTACAGGAAATATCATGTGTATATTTACTTTAGAGATATTTTAATTTTAGTGTAATTTTATTTATTCGTTCTGATTAAGATTCAATGTGACCAATGCGGTGATAGTTTATTGCTTCAATCTCATCATTAATCCAGATTGTTTATGAATATTCATAAATTGATGAAATATTATGATCCATTTCTTAGGAATAATAATAAATTTTATTATCATATGTATATAAATTATATATTAATGTATTAGAACAATTTAACACTATTTGATACTTAATATAATTAATAATCTTTTTAAAAAAAATATGAATTTATTTCTCCTTTCTATATGAAATATATGTTTTTTCAAAACTATGTTTTCAAAGATGTTTTAATATAAACATATTATGTTTAAAGTACATTTTTACCGAAGTTTTTTTGTTTTTTAAAATCGTTTTTGTAAGGAATATTCTGGTTGTATTACAATCAAGGAAGTAATCTAAACTTTTAAAGTGTTAATGGAATGTTTGGAATGTATAGACTTATCTGATGTCATTCCCTTGAAGATTAATTTTTATGTCTACAAGGTTATTTTTAATTACAATTTTCTCCTAATATTCTGTATTTTTTTATTTTAAAATCATTTTCAATGAAAAATTATTTTAAAAATATTTATATGTAGTTTTTTAAATGATTTTAAAAGTTTCTTATCTATGTTTTGAGAATGTTATTTTCCAATACAATTATTTCAATGATTTCATGAGTTTTTATAATTTGTTATAGTAATTTTATAGAAAATGGGTGTAAAATTATTTATAACATTATTTTCAGGTTTTTAATTTATTTTCAATGAAAAAGGATATCAATTGTTTTCAATATTTATTTATTAGTTTCCAGGGAGTTTTCATAGAAAAATGATTTCAAAATTCATTATGTTTTAAAAAGAACATTTTAAAGTACAAAGGATATTTTCTTCAAGAAATGTTTTAAAATAAATTTTAATGCCTTATATATAGTAAATGTAATTTAGAAATAGATTGATGAAAATTATCTTCATGAAAATGATATTTTTTTAATAAATGTTTAATGCGGTCTTTCACAATCTGTATCCATCAAATATTTCATCATTTGTTATAAGTTATGAATACCATTCATATTATTTCATTAATGGCTTTTTCTATGATGTAATTATATTTAAGATACCCATTTCTACTAAATAGGTAACATGGTTTTGAAACCCACATCATTTCATGGGTTAGGATATGGTGAAATGATTATAAAATAGAGCCATTTTTTCTAGGTCATAATTTGAAGGAATGTTAATGAAACCAATTTAATTTCACACATCCTGATATGAAAAATGTTATTAATATAGTGGAATATGTAATTATGATTTCATTATATGATGGATGAGACCTATATCTACCTTCTCGGTATTGGGTAATGATAAAAGTTTTATGAGCTTAAAAGGGTACATGAGAGGGCATCCCAATCCCAAAACAAGATGGGATCTTAAGCATGAAACAAGATGCTAGACAGGAAGGAATCTGATGCCCAAGAAAATATGGTATAGTAATCCAAAAAAAAGAGAACGTCTTGTGTCGAAAAAATATGGTACATGGGAAGGAATCCTAAGCCAAAAACATCAGGGTACATGGGAGGGCATCCCATGCCCAATAAAAGATGGTACATGGGAGGGAATGCCATTTTTTTAAAAAAGAGGGTATGTGGGAGGTAATCCCATGTGTGAAATAAGAGGGTACAATGGAGGACATCCCAATCCTAAAAAAAGGGGAACCTGGGAGTGAATCCTAAGCTAGAAGCAGGTATATGAGTTATTATCCAAAACAATAACATGTTATAGAGGTCTTTGTAGGTATCCTTGACATAATATTTTCAATGCTTATTTTTATTCAAAAATTACATTTATTACTCCAATGTTATGATTTCATAGATTATTCTCTTTATCGGATTGAAATTTACATATAAGAAACATCCAATATTTATTCCATGATTTATGTTTTATTATCTTTGATATGTCGAGTGTGATCTACTAATTTTATTATCATAGTATCATACACTTATTCTATTGTTATGATTACATATCTCGATTGTTTAAACATAATTAGTATTAGAGATGACACATTTCTTATGTTTCCTTTCCCCATTTTATGAAGAAATGTTATGTATAAGTAATAAAAGGTGATGATTTTTGATGGAGATATTGAATATCGTTCACCAAGTTATAAGATTATTATTCTATGTTTCCAAATATAGTAAACTAGTATGGTCCTCAAGAATTTATTTTTGCAATTGGATGAATGTTATTCTAAAATGATATAATATCCATGTATTTAAAGTAAGGTTTGATAGTGTTTTTTAATGTTATGTGATGTGTTTAGATATTAAATGTTGTTTCAAAAATAAGTAATGGTTATTTGGATATCAATAAGTCATTTTCTTATGAGATTAAAAGTTTTTTTTAAATTCATTATGAAAAAATAATTACAAGAGTAAAAAAATCTTATTCACTATATGGAACTTGAGCATTAAACTTGGGGTAGCCTAGATAGCATCAGGAAATCCTGTCACAACTTAACATATGGTGACCCAGATTTCTTCATGAATTCTCATTAGAGAATAACATGGGGATTCCAAGATATCACTAGGAAACCCCATTACAACATAACATGGGGTGGCCCGGATAACACCATGTAAACCTATTACATCTTAACATGGGGTGTCCTAGATATAATTTTGTAATATTATAGTATCTTTAGTAATTGTGCGATTTAATATGACATCCTATGTTACCTATATAAATTTTAGATAATTTATAATGAGTTTTCGCGAAATTTGATTGATTTTACAAAGGTAATATATTGAAATTTTTGACAATATTATTCTTTTTTTTAGAATAAAATGGTATTTTTTATTAAAATGATTTATAGATTTTCACCTGACTAACATATTCCATTCAATTATTTCCATTACAGTGATTTTTTTCTCATCGCATGTTTTAAAATGTTTATCTTAGGATTTAAGGGAGAATAGATATTGGTATGAGATCAGGGATAGCATATAAAATTTGAGAAAGAATGGAAACCGTGATTTATTATACAAGGATTTCTTTTGTGAAAAAATTTATATTGAGTATAAGTTTATACATTGTAATATTTGAGTAGTGATGTGTGAGTTATGATCTAATTCTATAAAAAAATTAATAGAGAAGATACTTGTAAGTGTAATAATGTGAATTCCATTATAAATTTAGTATAATATGTAATGCTTAAGGATATGTCTTTACAATGGGTTTTAGTGGATGGTTTAGATAAAATTATGGGTTAGGATAATGCTAATTACTTTCCTTGATTAATTTTATGATAATTTTAATTAAAAACTGATATATCCCTTAAATATTACCATGTTTCTTCTTCTAAAGTAATTTTACTCAGAATGGTTTTCTTTATAGGAAATACAAAATATGTAGCTGGAAAGAACATAGAGGAAAATATAATTCCAAAAAATCATCTTGAGATTGTAAAAATTGGAACAGAAAATTTTAATTCAATGATGTTTCTATTTTCAAAAGCTCTAAATGGTGTTCATATCAATAAATGGGAAGAACCCAATTGACCACCAAATAAAAATATCTATAGTGGATCATTTGATGAGGAAAAATCCCCCATCATTCAGTGGATCATCTATGCTAATGGTAGCATAATTATGGACCAATTCTATATAAAACATATTTGATATCATGTTATTTCACTTTGTTAAAATGAAATCGTTATCGTTTATCATTTTAATGGTGAACATAACTGATGGTGGCCTTTGGTTAAGAATACTAGAGATAAAGATGATATTGATTCCATGGAATGTGAAAAGTTTATAAATTTTTCCTTTGATAAATATTTCACAATGGTTTTTTGGATTATGATGGAGAACCAATTTATAGAATTAAAGAAAAATGGTGACAATTTAGTGGCCACATATGAAGAAAACATCATAATATTTTCAATGAATGTTCTGAATCTTATGCAGGACATTGATAATACAATGAATAGATTTTAATCCAAATTTAAATCAAGCCTATGAAGATAATTTGGCTCACAAGAATTTTAACATTATGAGAAAGTTATTCATTAGGATGAAAAAGATGAGATGAAGCTTTCAAAAACATATGTAAGAAGAGATGAAAAGAGTAATAGATGGTCAAGGTGGTAGGAAATAGAGAAGTATCCATCTAATAAGAATGTTGGTAAGAAACCATAATGTTCCATGTGTTCCAAAAATCCTTTCAAGGAATGTTTTATAGGGTATAGTATGTGTTTTCATTGTGGTAAATTTTTCCATAGGATTCATGACTGCAATTAAATGATCCCTGAATAGCCAAAAGATGGGGTATCTGAGGATCATCCAATAGTTATGAGTATTAGTTGGCGTGAAAATGTTCATTATGCTAATGCATGTTCGATATTATTTTCACAATATGAAAAACATAATCATTGGAAACAAAAATGTATAGAAAATGATTTTACTACTACTATAGTTAATGATGGGTTATCTGGAGATGTGATGGCTGCTCAAACATTCCTAGAATGTTTTTAAGGATGATCATATGTTTAAATTATTTGGCACTCATACTTCTAAGTTTTATGTAAAGGATTAAAATTGGGATAAATTTATAGAGTTTTGATAAATTTTTTAGGTACATATAACCCTTAAGTTTTTTATGTGAAATATTTTAGTAGAGAAACTATACCTTTATTTTTTGGGCATGATTTGAAATGTTATAGATAATCATTGGGGTTTATATGATATTTTTTCATATGATACATATGAGTTAACAATTTTTTTGATGAAAAATTAAATATTTAAGAAAAAACATTGAAGCTAAATATGTTAATGTTATCATTCACGTTGATTCTCTCATTATTTAAATTTTAGTAGGATTATATTAATATAGATTTAAAAAATGACATCTCACAAACAGTGTAACAACCACCGTATTTAAAAATTTTATAGGGATCAAACCCACAACCAACGGGTGATAATGATGCATAGCCTTTCATTGGCATACATGATGTCCTTGTTAGTATGAAATTTATATTCTTTAAATATACGATGCATAGAGGAAAATTTAATTTTGGTATCATATGTTTTATCATAATGATAAATGTAGTATTTTAATTAGATTTTGGGATTAACTGATCAATGTTTTTTGGAAGAAATTCACTATTTAGGGAACCTTTTATGACTAAGGTAATCAGAATACAAAGGGATTGTATTGACAAATAAAGGTTGAATTAACTTTTTGAAGAATATAAGATTTAGTGTGATTTTATTTTTATATAAATGGTTATTAAATCATAATTATTATGTGATTAGGGAGATTAAATTTTGGTTTGAGACATTAAGATTGGTTGACATTGTTTTAAGATGAATTTTAAATTTATATTGGAAGACTATTTTATAAACTCTTTCTAATTTTTGTGTTTCTATTTTTCTATGGAATATTAATAATAATATTATGAGAAGTTATTTTTGAAATTATCTATGTTGAAATTTGGGTCCTACTGTTGAATTTTGTAGATTTAAGTAGTATTTATTCATATAAATATTTATTAACTTTGGAAAATTATATCTTTTACTAACTATTTTTTTAATTCCTAAATACACGAGGACTAATAATTTTATTGATTTTTTGATCCATAAAAGTTTATTCTGATATGGATAGTATGATAATTCTTCTTGAATACTCATCATTTAGAAAAAATACAACATTGTGGTTCAAATTAATTATAGGATGAAATTAAACTTGTCAAGTATATATGTTTTATTATGTTATTCGTCTAGGTAGTAAAATAATTCCACAATTTTAGGTAATTTATTTTTAAAAAATGTTATTTGTTTACTTTTCTTGCTGAGAAATAAATGTCCATTAACCCATAAAAAATTCAAGGTTATGCAGTGGTTAACATTCTCAATAAAATTTTCTTTAGCACTCTAAATTAGTCCTTAAATGTAATATTTTTATTCATTTTACTTATTTTCCGATATGTAAACCTAGTATGTTTTATCTCATGTGATATTTGTAATTTCATTTCTCTATTTTCAAATGAATGTTTTATTGAAACTTTTTTCAATGCGGGATCCACAAAGGAACTTTGAAAAGGAAAACCCCAGTTACTAAGATCCCTTTTAAATTTATAGGATACAATTTTTTAATGGGGGGATATAACATCCCTAGATTTTTAAAATAAACACTATGATCAATTCCATACAAGATACACCACATCCATATTAAAAAAATGGATAAATATTACTATTTTAATGTAATTATTATCACCTAGGTGTTGGAAAGGAGGGAATGACTGTGATTAAATAAATTATAAAAATATTTTTTAAAAATGTTTATAAAATTAATTAATTGGTTAAAAATTAATTTTAATCAAAAATAAAAACCAATTGAATATAATGGGTGTGTTTTTATAAAAATCTATTTTTATATCCACAATAGAATTTTATCTTAATAAATTAAGTTTATCACTTTATTATATGATTAGAATGATATTTATATTTTAAATATTTATTTTTTAAAATGAATAAGATATGATTGATTTTATTATTATAAGAATAAATCTTATATTAATCATTAAAATATATATTTTTAAAAGGTAATTCATTCACAATTTAATGATGAAATTGTTCATAACCAAAATTTCTAAAAAAAATAAATTTTATTTTAAAAATAAAAGTCATTTTTGGAAGCAGAATATCAAAATTATCTTAGGGTAACTTTTTTTATTTTTTGATGAATAATAATTTTATGAAATGTAGTGAAAAATAATGCATTTTAGTTATAAAATATTTCATTCATCAACTTTACATGTATAGTTAAAAATAAATTAATTTATATTTAAATTATAATTAGTTTAATAATACACGAATAAATCCAATTTATTTCATTTGAATAAATTTCATGTTGAAATTGGATGTAAAAAAATTTCATTCTTTTGAACATTTCATATTAAAAATCCACTTTTTTCATTATGTCTATGAGGCTAATTTAAAATATAATTTTTTTCCAATTATGTGAGTTGAATTTAAAAAAATGGAATCATTATTTAGAATCAAAATTTTCAAATTTGGAAGTAATGAAATTTTCATTTTTAGGAAGGCAATGTCATGGATGAAAAATTATTTTTCACGGTACAGGTTAAAAATAGAACAGTTTATTGTTAAAAAGGTAACGAATTAATGTACATAAAAAATAAAACAATTTATTGGTTGGTTGAGGTATTTATCAAAGACAAATAGCCTGTAAAAATTAAATTATTGGATAAATTCTTGGAAATTTACTCCACTTCAATTTGGTGAGATTTAATTATAATATAATCAATTTTTAATCACCTAAACCCAACCCTCCTAATGTATAAATACCACTCTTCAACACCCCATTTCAGATCACATGTCTTGGATCTACACAAGTATTTTCAAAAAGATATTCTATTAACTCTCCCAATACCATTGGTCTTATATTATAAAAAAATTACGAAATCTAAGGTCCTCAATGTTTTCTGAAGGAGTTGATATTCAAGAGATAATTTTCTAAAAGTACCTCTCTTAATTTATATTAATCTTCTATTTCCCCCACATCCTTCATTAATAAAGGCTTGATAAAAACATAATCCTATATATAGTAGATATTTATGTTTTTAATGGAATATATCATATCTATTTCATGTTTAATATCCTATTCTTCAAAGAAAAATATAGTTGTCAAATTAGGTCAGGTTACCATCTCCGTGAATAATGGTTTTTCGTTTTGCATTAAAAAATTAATTGATGGTCATAAAATTATCATTTTGGTTAAATAATATTAAAATAGGAATATTCTGACCTATTTAATTTTCATTTACTAATATTAAAATATAAAATTAAATATGATGAAACTGTTTTTTATGTTCGAAAAAACCGCCAAAATAAACTACACGTTTATGATTATAGTTTTATGTATTGAATGATCCATATGTTTGAAACGAAAATGATATATGGGACCATTTATAATCCTTCAATTTATTTAATACCACTTTATTCCTCTTCTAGAATGGTATTAACATTTTACATGAACATTCAGAACTACACTCAAGAAAATTGATCATGAAACCATAAAACAATCACACAAAAAACTGAAAATCATAAAATATTATTAATGAAAGGGTCATAATATATTAAAAAAGCCTAATATAAAATATTTAATATTTTAATATAGTTTTTTAATGAGTTAATATCATTATTTAAACCTTTATATACGAGGTTAAATTACGAACCATTAAGGGTAAGTGTGAGGTATGATATTTTCTTACCCAAATTTCCATTCTCTGAGTTAAACTTATATATTATAATTATGCAAGGATAAGTTTATGAATGAAATTAATTTTTAATATATTAATTTTTATTGTTACTTATTTTATGTGGGTTCACTATTGTTATAAATATTAGAGTCATATGATTAATCTTCACATTAACGATATGATATTTATAAGGGGCTTTCATTTAAAAAATTAAAATTTTAAAGTCAACCTGAAAACACTTATTATATTCCATGTCAATGTTTCATAAAAATATTTAAAATTTTATTTACTATTTTCATATTATATTTTAAATTAATTTCAACTCATTTTGTACTGTTTAAAAAATATTTTGGAAGTATTATTTTTTTCATTTTTAAAAAGCGGTTGTTTGTGACTTTTTTGAAATTATGAAAAGAATTCTTTTTAATATATATGGAATGAGAGTAAATTCATTCAATCATGATGCTTTAACAATATAATTTTTATTTTATAACTGTTCATGTCTATTTTAAATAAAATTGATTCTTTATGATATGTACAGTGTTTTAATTTTAAATTTCGTTTTAAAAATAAGGAATGTGTATTTTGATATCCAAAATTAATTATCCTATGAGTTTAAAATATTTTTTAAAAATATTTATGATAAAAATATTAAAATACTGAAAATTAATTATTAATTATATGGTAATTGATCATTAAACATAGGGTTTCCCATATAGTGTTAGTAAATCACGTTACAACATAACAAGCGGTGGTCCATATAACACTTGGAAATTTCATGATAAATTACAATGGGGTGGCCCAAAGAGTGTTGGGAAGTCCCATTACAGCATTACATGGGGTGGTTCCAATAGTAGGAGGTAATCCCATT
Organism: Viscum album; assembly: GCA_963277665.1. Taxonomy (NCBI): domain Eukaryota; kingdom Viridiplantae; phylum Streptophyta; class Magnoliopsida; order Santalales; family Viscaceae; genus Viscum; species Viscum album. The sequence goes on from OY728140.1 coordinate 1,287,594,961, forward strand.
ACAACTTAATATGGGTGGCCCATATAGCTCTAGGTAAGGCCGCAATATCGTTAGTATGTGTGATATGTAAGATGATGTCCCACGTTACCTAAAAATGATTTAGATGTTTTTAATGAGTTTTCATGAAAACCAATTGAATTTAAAAATGTAAGATATTGATCTTTTTAGGAAGTAATATTCATTTTTCCTAATAAATATGTATGTTTTTATAAAAAAATTATGGATTTACACTGGACAACCATTTTTCATGCATTTATGTACCTTACAAAGATTTTGTTTTCATCCCATGTTTTAAATTGTTTTTAACATGTTTTAAGAGAGAATATGACAAAGGATGAGATAATAGGGAATTTTTTAATATAGATCAGGAATATAAACCATGTTTTTATTAGATTAATTTTGCTTCATGAAGAAAATGGATATTGAGTAGATGTTTCTACTTTGTAATATTTGAGTTGTTGTGTGTGATTTATGACAAAATTATATAATAATCTAAACCAAAAATATCTTCAGAAATTTAATAAAATTATTTATGGTATAAAATCACTAGAATATCTAATTTTTAATTCTATGTCCAATTTTTATTAAAAATATGAGTTAGAATAATAGGTAAGATGAAAACAAAGAGCTAATATCTTTACTTTTTCTTCGAGAAACCTATTTTGGATTAACATAATTCTATATGATATTTTATTTATGATCTACCAAGGATACTAGTATATGAAGAAGGAACTATGTAATAGATTTAGGTTGGTATTCATGGATCCAATGGGTTTTTTATGTGGGATGGAGAGTGAGTGTCCATATATAACATGGGGAGAGGGCATACATTGTATAGTTGGAAAGATAAAGTGGTACCCACATATTTATAATGGAAAAGAAACTAAAATGGGAAATTATAAACCCCTATAGGTTATATTATCTAAATATTTCCATAATGTGGGTTTTGTATAGGTTTTGGGTCATTTTTAATCCTCACCCTCTTAGTGTAATACTCACATAATCCAATTTTACATTACAATCGTAATTAATTTTTATTATTTTCAAAATAAATGTTTCTTAAAAATTAATTTGAACTTACTAGATAATATAAAATATGAATATTTTAAATATGTAATATTTTTTTGAAATTAAATTCATATATTTGGGATAATTCTTCTGAACATCAAACCCACAAATGCATTGAGAAAATTGTTTTTACAAAGAACAATTTTCAAGAGTTTTAAAAGTTTTAATATCAGAATTCAATATGAAATTGATTCTAATGACATAAATTAGTTAAATTTTAATATTATTATACTAATTATAATTTAAAATCAATTAATTATATAATTTTACTTTTAAAATAATTTAAAATACAAGGAAGTTTTTCAATAAAAATGAATATTTATACTATTCATCAATAAATTAATGTTTTCAAAAAATTACCAAAAATTAAAGATAATATAAGTTTTAAATTTTTTAATCCAAAAATATATTTTATCTTATAATAATAATTTTTATAAATTGTTAAAAATTTATTTTAAATCAGGTGCGCAAAGCAGAACTAAGTGACCTTTTAGAAAAAATACTATTTCGTGAAAAATATTTTTTTTCTTTCCAATGATTATTATTTTATTTATAATCAATACATAATCATTTAATTTATTTTATAAATTTTCCAAACAAATTGGTTTCAAAATTTATATAGTTCTACACATAAATGAAAACCTAAAATCTTTTTTATAATAATCAGGATCAAATAATAATATTTTAATAGAGTATCATAATTCATTTAAAGATAGTTTTATGTGCCTCATAAGCTATCAAAGATATTGATTTTATTTAATAAAAATTATTTTATAATGTTCCAATTTTTTACACTATTATCTAAGCGTGGTGTTGTGCATCATATACACTATCAAAAATGAAATTCCACTATTAAAATATTGAGGTGTTATGATAATGGTCATTAGACATAAGATACATCATCAAATTTGAAGAACTTTTTTGATACATTATCAAGTTAAAAAATATGGATAATAATAATCTTATAATATCATGGTTTTTACATGAATAGAATGATGGTATTTGAAAGAAATTATAATATCAAAAAAGATGGTGATAAGAATATGGGTCTTCCTTTATTCTAGATTTTTTGAAAGAAACATGGAGGAAATTTATTTAAGGTGACCAGTAAATGATTTATGTTTGAAAAATAAGATGACATACCCCAACCTATGTGATTATTTCATTTTATTATTATTTTAGCCTTAAAAAATTTCTGTTAGGGTTTGGGTTGAGTCTCAGAAGAAATTTTTGATCTTATGTTACAAAGTGTGCATTTTGGGTCCGACATTGTTCGGCACACTGGTGGAGCACGATACAGTGAGGATTCGACTAGGAAACAGCATGGCCTTTTTGTCATCACAAAATTAAATTAAATTAAATATTTTTTTAATTTATTGTGTCATTTAAAATCTTTATTTTGTTAAGAATTTTTTTTATTAAAATGTTAAGAATACTTTTATATTTTTATTTTGTGATTATTATAATTATGATGATGATTAGGATTGTTATTACATTTTTATTAGTTTTATTTTAGGGTTTTTTAATATAAAAATTTACAAAACCTAACACACTACACTCCCCCCCTTACCCTTTCTACATGCGATCCAGCGCACCCGATGCTCTACCCTCATCGAATCGATGTCCCCCCTACTCAGTGCCCATCTGGTGAACACACCCTCTGCCTAGTCGTGAACCCCATCTCCCCCATCTCAGTGTGCAACAATGCCGCTCCTACCGATCCTCCATTCACGACCTCAGCACATAGCACCGACACACCCACCAGTCACATCCCTCATTCTCAATGGCGCATGCGGCCTCCTTTGGCCAGCTCACTTCCAGGTGATGCATCCTCCCCTTACTGGAAACCAGTCCAGCCAGTGTGCCTCCCCTCTTATGGCGTCCATCAAGCTGCGCTCCCCCATTCTGTTCAATGCATACAGCCCCATCAACCCACCTCTATCCACCGCCCTTCATGCCTAACACACCTCTGGGGCATCGCTAGTGTCCGTGCGACCCCCTTATGGTGCGCCCCTCCTTCTAAATCGAATACCCCTCCCTCCAATATACCCAACTATTTTGGTTTGTGTCCTTTTATTTATTTTTATTATAGTTTTTATTCATTATTATCTATCTTGGTAGGATTAAGGTTTTAGGACCCACGTGGGGGTTTGCAGACGAGCATTTTTTCATCGCACCATAAATTCGAGGATGGATTCCCATAAACTTGTCCTTTTTTAAATTTAAGAATAATCAATTTTATTCCTTCTACACCTTCTATGATTAATATATTCAAATTTTCATTCTTTGGTTTAAATTTATATTTTTGTTAAAATGTTTCTCTAAGCTTGTTTTTGATATTTATCTTTATTTTTTGAAATAGAGCACACTAAATGTAGGGTCATATTGCACTTGGGTTTATAAATTTATTTTTTCCAATTAATTATTGTTCTCTCTTTATCTGGGAGATAATTATTATTGTGCAATATTTGGTAAATATATTTGGTTCAAAAAATTGGTAGTCCAAGACTTTTTTATGAAAATTGTATTTTTCGGTTATATTTGTGCATGCAGGTTTTTTAATTAAATTATTAATTTGTTTGACACCTGATTTGTGATTTTTTATAACCTGGTTTAGCATCTTTATTATGTTTCTGGAATGAAAATTTGTGTTTTATTACTTTGTGAGTGTCAAATGAAATGTTTTTCTTCGCATTGCATGTCTGGTCTTCCGAATGGTTCCTGATTGGAAATTATGAGTTAAAAGTGATATAAAATGTTTTTATGGTTTTTGGTAAAGTATTGGTAGCATGTGAAATGTTGTTTTGGGGTCTTTTTATGGATGTACAAAGGGGTTTTCCTTGAAAATAATTGTGTTGCTTGTGAAATAATGGATTTTGGGATTCATGAAAAGGATTCAAATGTTTTAAACTAAGTGAACTGTGAAGTATATTTTTTTTAAAGAATTGGTTTGTTTTGTGACAATGAATTATATCTTGGTTGGAATTTTCATAATGGATGGTTTTGTTTGAAAGTGTGTTAGAAATTATTTTAAATGGTTTTATAAATGCTTTTATTTGATAAATGATGTGTCTTTCATGTCTTTGGATTTTTTTTTCATCTTTAGTAATGAATGATTTTATGGAATGCTTAAGGACATGTTTGGCCACTTTGTGAAAATAAGGGAAAGTTGTTATTATCAAAACCTCAATTGGTTTCCCTTTATTCCTTGACAACATAGAATGTATGGGATTTCCTCGTTATGGAATCCCCAGTTTCAATTATGTGGGTTCCCCGGTTGGGATTAATTTTTAATCTATTTATTCTAAGGCATGTGTGTAGACCTTGGGGATACTCAGAGTGTGGCCTGTTGTGTGTATTATTAGAAATATAGGTTGTGACATGATGCTCATTGGTATTCGATGGATAACCCTCTTTAATACATATGAAATTGGAACCTAGAATATTGAGTGAATTTTCTGAAATGAGTACTGCACTGGTAGGTTATAGAAATGACAGGTGGCCCATAGTAGGAAATTTTTTTGAGTTCATTAGGATGATATTTTCCCTCATCCTGTCCTAAGAAACGGTGGATGAGCATATAGAGTGTTATATTTCATCGTATCTGGCATGCTACTATAAATGGGGTCATTGGTATTAGTGTTTTTTGGATTATTCTTGATCACCTGGGTTTTTCTATGTTTAGTAGATTTTAGCTGCTTGAACTATTCTTATGATACATGCTTACCTATTTAAATTTTCCTTGCTATTTGACTACCTTGGTACTCTTGTGTGTTGTTTTTCCTAGAAAGTGATGTTTCAGTTTCCTAACTCCCATGAAAATGTATTTTTAGGATAAACTGTGTGTCAAACTATTTACTTCCAGTTTTAAATAAAATCATCAATTTCCCTTTGAAATATCATGGTAACCCATACGGTTAGAATCAGGATTATGAAATGTTTAAGGAAAATTAATTGTACTTTGATTTGGTAAAAAAGTCATTGAAATGAATACTTTAATGTATTCTAGTTCGAACATGGAATTGAAGTTTCATTAATTTTGAAGGTAGTGCAATGGGAAATAGAATACCGGGCTAGCCTACTATGTTTTAAAACTCATGACTATTGTTATTTTCTATTTTTAGTCCTTGTGCAGGTTCCATCTTGGGTTCATTCAACTATGGATTCATTTGATCATTTAGTTAGAGAGTGACCCATGGGTTCACATGAGTTAGTTTGCTCATCGAGTTCAGTTAGTTTTATTTTATATAGTTCTTTATCAGTTGTTTTGTTTGGTTTATTTATTTTACGATACTCTTTGTAATTCCAAATGATTTTATTTTTTTATATTGGGAGGAATCCTTCCCATTATCACTCTGCCGATTCCCTGGTACTTATCACGAGCTAAGGAGGATCAGGAATGCCTCTTTGTCCTTCCTGCAGATTGGCTTGGGTGACCAGTGTAGGGTAGACATGGGTTGGTTCATGAATAATTGGTATCAGAGCAATTAAAATCTTAACTAACCTCACTTTTTTATAGATCCCATTTCTATTTAGAAGTATCAAGGTAGATGGAGTACAATTTTTGGGACTCGATGGGTAAGGGCAGGAATAGCTTTGCGAACACTTGCTCGTCCGGGTCCCCGGGTTCTAATGGAAAGTCTCGTTTTTATTTGTTTTTTGGTTCTTTAAGGAATTTTTTGTGATTAAGATATGATGATGGGAGTTGGTCTAACAGTCCTCTAGATCCCTCATGGCTAGGAAATCCATGTAGAGCTAGGGGCATGGTCTTAAAAAGCGTCCCATGTAGGTGGCATGTTTGGCATGTGGCCTCCAACCATATGTTCATGTCACCCACCAATACTAGTTGTCTTATTGAGTTGTTTTGGGTATCCTATGACTTCTGAATGGTGTTTGAATCAATGAAAATTGGTTTTTAAATATGGTTGTTTGAAATAACATGCATAATTTGTGGATTGTTGTAAATGAAATGGGATGAATGATTTGTTTTTGGAAAATAAAGTTGTTTTGTTTTTACCTTGGTGTTCGTATGGGTTCTCACATGCATAGTGTTATGTGGGAATATAAAGGGATGTATGGTATAGTGCATGGATACCCGGGATGTCACAGAAACATGAATTTGAGTGAAACTCTATATAATACTAATGACGAGTGTTTAACCCACCAAACATGTTTTAAATTAATTTTTGTTTTCAAAAAGTAAATTTTTAGGTTATTATAGCATATATTCTTTTGTTTAGATCTTGACACCTATGTGGTGTTAGATCTTGAGTTTTTTTATTGAGTTTCCCTTGATTGGTTTCTTTACTTTTCTTGTCTAGTGGTTATCCCCTTGAATCTTCGATGGATGATATTAGAGCGGTTGATAAACCTAAGGATTTTATGCATGGGTTTTAAAATCTAGATACACCTCTCTTTTATGGCCAAGATGACCATTAAATTGTAGATGAGTGGATGTGAGAGATCCAAAGGTAATTTCACCTCTCTTTGATGGTCGTGTTTGAATCCTTTATGCTTGATGGTTCACTGTGGATGTGGTGGAAGTTAGTGTCTCAGAACAATCCCCATCAAGAGCTTACTTGGATGTTTTTCAAATCATTGTTCATTTGTAAATATTTCTCTGAGGAAGAAAGTGTGATAAAGTGGATGGAGATGGGTTGTATACAGCTTAGATTTGGATCTGTGTTGGAGTATTTCGAGTGTTGTGTGGACAAAGTCCCTTATGATTCAGGGTATTCCACAGATGACTCCATGAAGGCTTGGTGGTTTGAGGCAAGTCTCCATCCTGATTTATAGCCAAAGGTGTCGACGTCAAACCTAACTTCGTTTGCTAATGTGGCGAGACAATATTTTCATGTCGAAGATGAGATGATGTGATTTCTCGAAGTATTAATTACTCCCTCAATTCCTATGATTAGTGGTGAGGATTCTACTTAGGAGGTGATGAAGCAATCGAAAGTTGAAGGAGCAAGTCATGGAATAAAAAGGCCTCTATATCATTCATCAATTTATTCAGAGTGAGATTTCCTCAAGTTTTATCAGTGTTGAAATTTGGGTCACAAAAAGTCATCGTGTACAAATTCTCCAAATACCTACAAGGCTTGTGGATGATTGGGTCATTTTTAGTGATTATGTTAGGGTGATGCTTGGTAGTGTCAGGGAGAATATTCTTAGTAGTGATGTGTTTTTTGATTTTTGTTTAATTTTTTGATGTGTTTTGGGTTTTTTTTAATGTTTCTTGTGTATGTTTCTTTCTATCATAAGAGATATATTATCTTGGTTGTTGTACAAATGTTGTTTTGGGTTTGGAAAAGTATGGTAATTTCATGGGTCTTTTTATAAATTCACCTTTTTAATTATAGGGTGGTTTTCATTTAAAAAATTTGGTCCTTCCTCTTTTTTAATCAAAATAAATTTGTTTCTTATTGGGATTATTGAAACCTGACTATAAGGTAGGAGAATATTAATCCATCAGATCTCCAACCAAAAGTACTATAACTGAAGCCATTACATAGTCATCAACCTCAATGGCAGAGGGGGGGGGGGGGGGGTTAAAATGTTTGGTTAAGGTTGTGCCTCTATTGTTGCAGTGAAAGAGTTTTAGTGTTTTTGTTTTGATTTCTCCATCTTTATAAATTTTCTATTTTAACAAAGAGTTCGATGAACATATCCCTCTTCCGATGTCAGTAATTATTCCTTTTGGATGAGATTTGTTGATCAGTGTCCTTTAATTGACTACCCATGTGAATTACTTGCATTTTTGGTTTCTATACACACCCAAGTGATGAGTCTTGAGTTCTTTTCTATCGTAGTTTCATTAATCCCGTCTTTAGCCCCTCTCTCTCTGCCCATGGGGAGAGCGATTTTGGTTCATACGGGAGGTTTCAATTCAACTCTTTTCAACATCATATTGGAGTGAGTTGTTTAAATGTTCATGTTTTGTTTCATTTAGCTTGAGTAAGGCCCATTTTATGTCTATGTCGGATCTCCATTGGGCCATGTTTAGGTTGGTTCTTAATGGTGGGGAGACCCACCATGGGTCTCTTTGGGTTTTCTCTTAAAATGTGATCATATGCTTGATAAATTTCAATGGGGGAGTCTATTTGGGCCTCCCCTATCCTAGAGATTTATTTCGGGCAATAGGGTTGAGTCCCATTGGGGGTCAATGATGTTTCCTCAGATTAAGTTGTTGGGTCGTGTTTATGTGTAATCCTTAGGTGTTGATCGATCGATTAGATATGGTTGTGGATTTCCAGGGTTAGAAAGATTTATGGTGGGAGAATTCTCACAACCTGACATATGTGATTATTTTATTTTATTAATTATTTGGCATTAAATTATTTTTTTGGGTATGTGTTGTGTCTCGGATTAAATTTATGAGATTATGTAAAAAAGTGTGTTTTGAGGTTCAACATCGTTGGGCACACATGTGGAGAGTGATGCCATGGGGCTTCGCCCAGACAACTGTATAACCTTTTCATCCTCAAAAAATTAAAATTAATTTTTTTTATTTTATTACGTCATTTAATATATTTATTGGGTTAATAATTATATTATTATAAAAATTATATTATTCTTATTTTATTGTTATTATTATTATTAGTATTAAATATGTCTTTTTTATTTTTACGGTGTTTTTTAAATGGAAAAAAATTACAATCCCTAACCCGCTACCCTTCCCCCCTTCCTTTTTATGCACATGACCCAAAGCACTCGACTCCCTCTCCTCCTCATATCGGTCTCCCCTTTCTCAGTGCCTAGCTGGAACACACTCCTTATGCATGGTCGCAACCACTTTCTCCCCTTGCTCAGTGCACAACCGGTATCGCTCCTCCTTCCCGACCTCCAGTCGCGACCTCAGTACACAACACTCACGCCACCCTACCATCACGACACTCCTACTCACTAGTGCGTTCGGCCTCCCCCGGCCGACTCACTACCTAATGCCACCTCCCCCCTTGCCGGTGACTAGTTTCACCAGCATACCTCCCCTATGTCGGCACCCTTCTGACCATGAACCCCCTTTCCGGTCAATGCACATAGCCCCATCGACCAACCTCCATTCCCCACCCTTTCTTCCCAACACATCTCTGGTGTGTCTCCCTACCCGCATGAACCCTTTCCAATGTGCCACTCCTTTCAACATGAATTCACCTCCCTCTAGTATACCCTCCTCCATTGGGTTGTGTCCATTTACTTAGTTTTATTACGGTTTTTATTCAATAAGGCTTAACTTGGCAGGTTTAAGGTTTTTGGACCCACATGGGTGTTTGCAAACGTTCATTTTTTCATCACGCAATAAATTTGAGGTGGGATTTCCATGAACATGTCCTTTTTAATTTAATATTAATCAATTTTATATTTTCCTCACCATCTGTGAATAATATATTCTAATATTCAAGATTTGGTTTAAATTGATTTTTGTGTGTAAACGTTCTTCTAAGCTTGTTTTGTGATATTTTACATTGTTTTGTGAAATTGTAAAAAGTGATTATAGGGCCCCATTGAACTTGGATTTATAATTTCAGTTTTATCTATTTCTGGTGTTTCACCCTTTTTAAATGTGTTAATTATTATTGAGAAATATTTTTTTAATTCATTTTGTTTGAAAAATTGGTAGTTCATGCCTTATTTTATGAAAATGGTATTTTTCGGTTACAGTTGTGCATGATAGTTGTTTAATTAAATGTTTCATTTTATTCTCACCTAATTTGTGGTCTCTAGAAACTAGTTTATCATTTTAAATAAGTTCATGGCATGAAAATTTGTGTTTTATAACTGTGTGAGTGTCAATTAAAATTGTTTGCTATGCATTGCATGTCGGGTCTTTGGAATTTTTCCCAATTGGATTTATGTGTTATAAGCGATATAAAATGTTTTTTTAATGTGTTGGAAGTGTGAGAAATGATGTTCTATGGTCTTTTTAAGGATGTCCAATGTGGTTTTGAATTTATAATAAATGTGATGCTTGTGAAAAAATCGATTTTGGAGTTCATGAAAAGGTTTAAAATGATCTATGCTAAGTGAAGTATGAAGTATATTTTCATTAAAATAGGTTTGCTTTATGACAAGGGATTTTAGATTTGTTTTCATTTTCATAATGGATGGTTTCGATTGTAATTGTGTCAGAAATATTTTGAAGGGGTTTTACAAATTCTTTTATATGGTAAACGGTGTGTCTTGCACCACTTTAGAAATTGTTTTGTATCTTTGTTAAAGAATGATTTTATGTAATGTTTAAGGGAATTTTTCCACATTATGAAAATAAAAGGAAGTGCTTATTACAATAACCTATGTTCATTGCTCCTATTGACATTCCAACATGGAATGGTTGGGATGTCCTCGGTATGCAATCCCTGGGTTTCATTATGTTGGATCCTCAGTTGGGAACCCTTTGTAATATATTTTTCTAAAGAACGAGAGAAGACATGGGGGATACTTGGGTTGTGGCCTTCTATGATTATTATTATAAATATAGGTTGAGAATTAATTCTTGGAATAATCCAATGGCTCACCCCTTTTAATACCTAAGACATTCGAACCTAGTATATTGAGGGAATTGTCTATGTCAAGTACTACACTAGTAGGATATGGTACTGACTAGTGGCACATAGTAGTTGGATATGTATGGGTTCACTGCTATAGGATTTTCCTTCATGATGTCTTTATAATGGGTGGATGATCATATAGAGTGATATATTTCATCAAATGTGGAATGGTACTATAGATGGGGTTGTAGGTATTAGTGTCGTTTGGATTACTCTTGATCTCCCAGATTCACCTATGTCTTGTGGCATTTATATATTTGAACTATTGTTGATATACTTGCATTTCTATTCACAATTCCCTTCTTATATGACTTCCTTAGAACTCTTTGGTTGTGTTTTTCATTGAATGTGATGTTTTGGTTTCCTAAATCCTATGAAAATGTTTTTTAAAAGAAAATGATTTCAAACACTTTACTATCGGTTTTAAATGAAATCATCACTTTCCTCTAGAAATAGCATGGTAACACTTAGGGTTAGATTCTGGTTTTGAGAATGTGTTATGGGAAATGGATTGTACATTGATTTTTATTAAAAGATATAGAAATTAATACATTAATATATTGTAGTTCGAACTTAGAATTTATTATTCTCTAATTTTAATGGTAATGCATTGGGAAATAGTATTCTGGGCTAGCCTACTGAGTTTTAAAACTCACACCTATAGTTTATTTCGGTTTTTAGTTATTGTTCATGTTCTATCAAGGGTGTGTTTTCCATGGGAGACATTTGATCTTTGAGTCAGAGAGTGACCCACTAAGTCACATGGAGTTAGGTCAATCGTCGATGTCGGTTAGATTTATTTTCTTCTGTTCATGTTTAGTTGTTTTGTTTGGTTTATTTATTTTGAGCTGCTATTTATTATTTCCATTGGTTTAATTTATTTATATTGTTAATAATCATTCCCATCGTCAAGCTATTAATGCCCCGGTGCTTGTCGGTAGCCCACGAGGACCGGGAACGCCTCTCATGAATTGCCGAGGATCGGACCGGGTGACCAGTTCAAGGTCGACTCAGGTTAGTTCATGATATAAGGTCATCAAGTAGTGAAATTCTTTAGTGATGGGAATACATTAGCTAATGATAAAAAAAGAAATAAAGCTCCCTGTAATTCATATCCCTCTATGTGGTGTTTCATGTGCAAGCAGTGTTTGATTTATGTTAACTAGTGCTTAAATATTATGGAAAATGATGATGATCAAAATGACTAACCTCTTGAGCATAGAGGAAAAGTTAAATCTCATGGGAAAACAATTTTTTATGTGATTTTCAACAATAATGTGGTGAGTAGTATACAGACCACAAACTCAAGTACTTCTTATATCTTATATGATTCAGTATCTACCCACTCTTTTATATCTAATTAATTATTAAGGGAATCACATTTCCACTTCAATTATTTTATATTGAATTGGTAGTGAAAAATAGAAATTATATAATGATCATGTCTTAGGTCTATAACTGTTATGCCACTGATATTTATGAAAAACATCATCATGAAAATAGTTTTCTTCATCCTCAAGATGAACTTCCTGTTATTTGGGACATAGATTAAATTTATTTAAATATGTCCCATATCAATTATAGGGAAATGAATTCCATATTAGTTACTTATAATTATAATTTGTTTTTCTATCAATGTGAGGATAAATATGAACTCATAATAAAAATTACTTCCATTTTATGGTGACTGATTCCTATACAATGGGTATATTTATCTCATTTGGTTGGGGTGTAACTAAATACAGAATATATACCTACTGAATGGGAGTTTCTTGATTACATTATCTATGATTCAACTAGTCTTAATCTGAATCGTGATATTGAGTTTTCAATAGAACTTATACCTAGAGATACACCTATTTCAATGTTAGAGTATAGAGTTCCCATGATTGAATTGTAGGATTTGAAGAATAAAATCTAGTATAATATTGATAATTGATTCATTCATCCAACTACATCACCATGGGATAACAATTTACTTTTTTTTAAATGAAGTTATATAAAAGGGACTCTACATTGATTATCATGATAACAAGATCACAATTAATAAAAACTATCATTTCCCCTATGTTCATGAATTTTTTGATCAATTATTGGGAAATAAATTTTTTATATGATTGATATTTTGTCTAGATCATATTAAATGATGGAAAAAAGTGAATAAAAACCCAAGCACACAATTCATAGGAGGTATATACATTATGAAATTTTAATTATTCTTTTTGGTATTACTAATTCCCCATAATATTCATAGATTTACTCAATAGGGTTTTATGAAATTACTTTAATAATTTTTTGGTGGCCATTATATAATATATTTTTATATTTTACAGTATCAAGGAAGAGCATGAAAAACACTTGATTATTGTAATGATTCCACTAAATTATGAGCTTTTGTATAGAAAAATTACCAAGTGAGAATTGTGTCTATATAGAGTTTAATTTTGGGGGTTTATAATCTCATGTGATGGTATAGTAGTTGATCCATGAATGATTGAAGTTATTCAAAATTAACCGAGAACAACCATGGGGCTTGAGATCAGTACTTTTCTTGGATTGTATGGTTATTGTTGATGATTTATGAAGAATTTATCCCAATAATCTAATCTACTCAAATGGCTAATTCTAAATGGATTCAACATTTTTTGGACTGATGAATGTGGAAAATATTTCACATAACTAAAAAGAATGTTGTTCAATGAACATGTGTTCACTCTGCCATTCAATGGATCAGAGTATGTGATTTATAGTGTTATATCGATGTAGGGGATAATATTTTTTATTATTTGTAATTATATAGTGATATATTATTCCTCAAACTAACTGATTATTCATGAGTAAAATTACACAATCCATAATTTGGAGTTAATTGTAGTATATTTGTATTGAATATTTAAATGAATTATATTTATGGGTGAAGGATTGAAAAATTAACTAATTAATAAATTTTAAAGAATATATTCACCTATATAGAGTTTAATAAGTAATGGAAAATACTATTGGATTTCATTAATCATTATAAATTCTCAATACATTACCACATTTGGGAAAAAATATGGTCGATGATGTTTTGTGTTAAAAGGATCATGCGACTATATCAATGACACAGATCGTAAATATCTATAATTTATGAATTTACAAATTATGGACATTGAAATCGTGAATTAAGGTAGACATGTTTTTAGGCTCAAATTACTGTTCAAAAATTTATCTATGTAGTGATTAATGGGAAATAATACAAAGATATAGAGCTGTAAAAAAGGTGATAAACTCTCATGAGTTCAACCATGATTGTGATGGAATAATAATTTTCAGTATCCGAGTGTGTGTCCCGTTAATACCATACTTAAATGAGAAATTAGAAGAAGGTCATAACACATCATTATATATTCATCCAATAAGTTAAAAGATGCATATAGATTTGGAATATTATTTCTAGTGGTACAAAATGAGGAGCGATATTACAGAATATGAATCTCAATTCTTGGAATGTAATAAATTTGTGAATGAGAGATTTAAGTATATGTATTGGTTTGAAACATTACTCGTACTAGAATTAAAAGGATAAAATCACCCTAAAATTTATGTTCAAACTCCCCAAAATATCTAAAGGGAATAATTCTATTTGTGTTATAGTCAATAACCTTAAAGAGAGATCATAATTTATTATTATCAAAATAGATTACCCTCTTAAATATATTTTTAATATATAAATTAAGGAAGTGGTATGATTACATGGGGAACCAGATTATATTTTAAATGATTGAGATCCAATTTTACCTTAATGTTTTATAATGTTTTTCAATAATTTATGGATAAATAGATTTATTTTAGTAATAATTTTCATTCTAAGATAATTGGTTGGGCTAATAATATCATTCAAACCATGAAGGTTAATATAAGATCCCATTTATCTAGTTTTGAAATCATGTTGGGAAGAAATACTTTTATAAAAATATCTTATATCAATAGTATTCACTCATGGAAAATGAGTGTGTTCCCGAGTGGTAAGGGATCCTTCTTGGAATCCAAGAGACCTAGGTTGAAAAATGGGAGGAGGTGAATTTCTGGGTACTGTGGCAGTACTATACCTGGCACTATTCTGTACTACCTCATCCAGAACAATTCACCTGATTTGGGCCTTCAGGACACCAGTTTGGGCCTATGGGTCTCAAGGGCCTTCAGGTTATTAAGGCCTTTGCTCCACTGATATCATAGAATAGCCCAGTTCACACAGAGCAGGCCCCAGACGAGGATCAGAGCAACAAGAGTAGTGGTCACCAGCTGTAGAGCTAACCATATTGGAAGAATGATAGGGTATAAAAACCACTATTGGGACCAGGCACTGTGAAACATTGTAGGGGTAAATGCTAGCCGATCAGTAATTCAATGCGGGGAGCAAGGAAATCAATGATGCAGAAGATGGGGAGGGACAGTTCTTGTGGGTTGTGCCTACGGGTCATGTAATGGAAATGGTATACCTCCCAGCCTTTGGGTCATGTATTTCGGGTCATGTCGGGCTTTGTTCCATGGGCCTATGGGTCATGTACAGGTTCCCCGTAAACCCTTAAAAGGGGGATTATCCATAGTAAAATAAAAAAAGTAGGCCTTTAGGCCATTCGGGGTAATAGTATTCACTAAAGAATTCAGAGGCATCATTATGAATCCATTTATGGAGGTAATTGAATACCTCCAATGATTTGAAATTATTTTAGAGAATGAAATATATTGGGACTTGATCTTGTCAAGTAAATCAAAGAGACTGATATATCCATTCATTAACATATCTAATCAGCTTCGAGTCGACAGAGGAGTCATTATAAAAAACACCAACGATATTAGAAAATTGTAGTTAATGAGAAGGTGTCACTAAAATTTTCTATATGATATAATGTGATAATATATTAAAAAAGGGAACATTTATACCTAGACATATCTCTGCTCTCATTGTTTCTGATAAGATTGGTTTGATTTCTTATTACTTGGATCATCCACCAATCCACTCCCAAGTACACAACGTTCTCCATGTATCACTTTTGAGCAATTACATACATAATCATTCAAATATACGAAACTAATAGGTTATATCACAAGAGAATGATAATTACTATGAGTAAAAAAATTAAACAAATCATTTATTGATGATATTATTTTTCATTAAACAATACTATTAACCTAGTAAAAATTCTTCTGAGGAATAATATATTTAATGATGCCACGTGGGAACCTAAGGATGTGGTGTAGTGTTAGTATACTCATTTATTTCATCATAGTTACAGTATATTGATGGATGAAATCATTTTTAAGGGGGTAGATTTTGACTCCCAAGAATATTATATAATTCAATTTAGGATTAAAACATGAATTATTTGATTGCTTGTTTAAAATAGTAACTCGAGTCTAAATAAACCATGATAAATTATTACATTTTAAAACCTAGCCTTTAGATTGGATTGTAATAATTGGATTAAAAAAAATAAATCTATATTGAAATGTTGTCTATGATTAAAACTTATTGATTAATGACTAATAAATAAGCATTAAATTTTTAATAAAATCATCTCATGATTTAAAGATGTATTTTTATAAGGAAATGTATTTTTATAGGGGTTAATATTTTTTTACATGAAATTAATATTTAGAACTATAAAAATTTATTTTGATTAAATGTTCTAGTAATTTATGAATAATCATTCATACATTACTTATATAATGTTTAGAAATGAAATTAAAAATCATTTTAAGGTAAACAGATATGTTTTTCTAAAAATTGGTTTTTATAAAAGGAATGAGTTTTTATCTTAATAAATTAAATTAATATATATTTAAGAATGATTTTAATGAAATATATATATTATTTATATGAAAAATAATTTAACATTTATGTTTTTAATTTTACTAGTCATGGAAAATGATTAAATTATTTTTTATATTTAAAAATAAAATTTTCTAAAACGGTCTACATTAATTTTTTACACATATTTTAATTTGATTTTATTCCCGTTATAGAAATTAATTAAATTTTCATATTTTAATTAATCATAATTATTATAATATAAAATTATCAACCTAATTGTTGGTTATAAAGTGAGTAAAAACTGAAAAATCTTATTTTCATTACTTTGGTTAAAAAATATTTACTCGTGTTTTAAACCAACTGATAAGAATAAAAATGATAAATAATATTTTCTAAATATAAAATTTTGAAGTTATTTATGTAATATATTTCCAAATAATTTTATTTTTTTCAAAATTCTCTAGAATTCATTATTTTTAAACCTTGTGATTTCAAAATGGGAATGGTATTTCTGATGACAAATATTCAAGTGATATATTAATGATATTTTCACATATAAAAACATATACTAATGCTATTTATGTTTCCCTAGGAATATGATACAATTACCTAATAATTATTATTTATTTGGATGGTCAATGAATATAAAGCTAACATATTTATGAAATTTTTTTATTAATATTAAATATCTGATGAACGAATATATGTTTTCATGATCTTATGGAATAAAAATGAATTGATTATGATTAAGTGATATGTGTATCTGTTAAGTACCACTGATGCATTGTGTAATGACTAATATTTATGAGGTAAATGGCTACATGGGAGGCTATCCCAAGAATAAAAAGGGTATACATGTGCCAACCCTATGTCTGATGAAGGTATACATGTACTTAGTCCAAGGCTAACATATGATGAATGTCTTGGTGGGTATCCTTGACATAAAATTTCTATGATTATGGTTCGAAAAAAATTTTATGCACTTCTATATGGCATGATCATATACTTCTAATATGAAATCATGACTCAATATACTTGATTATTTTATGGTTAATTTCTTATTAACTAAAATTATTTTATTCTATAATTTTGTTATATTAATTGATGGGTACGATTTTCAAATAATAATATCATGTTCTCAATCCCTTATGATCATATTATTATTAAAAGTTATCATTGATTTATATCTACCTTTTTTACCATAACTATGAATTTGAACACTCCATATATTATGTTTTCTTTTCCCCATGATATATAATATATATTTAATTATCATATATTTAAGAAGTGTTCTAGTTTTTATCATCTTAGTGGGAGTTTTTATAAATATTTAATATAGAAGTTTTGTATGTATCCATGTTTAAAATGACACAAAAACTTTATGGATAACTATTGAATTGTAATAATTTGTAATGAATATACAAATATTAATATTTAATATTTATGTTTGAAATTATTAGCTCACATAAATGAAGGTTGGGGTCCCCTAGGATTGGGGTGAGATGTGGAGAAGTTGTTGATATTAACTAAATTAGAGAATAATAATATATTAATACCAATCTATTGGTTAAAAATGTTTGTTGAATTAAAAATAATTTTATTTCTGAATTATTATATTATAAGTGAAAATTATAACATCTAACCAGCCAGTTAATGTCGTAGATGTTGTTGAGATTTATGTTATAGCTACAAAAAAAGTGATAGAATGGCAGTGAATTATAACTTCTACCTAGATATCAGAAAATTGAATTATACGTACTAAGTCTCTGATTTAAAATAAAAATAATAGTGGATTCCCTATGAGGGGATCAATATATCAATTAACATACATTCATGGAGACGATCGTGATAGGTGGAGCAGGAGTACATGAAGGGGACATAATGTCAGTAGACATTGAATAATAAGCGAGGAGTGGTAGACGTCAAATCAAGAGAGAAGATATTGAATTTCAAACAAATTTTATTATCTTAAATTTCTCTATTATTTGTGCTCATGTAATTATATTTCATATTAAAACATACATTGTTCTTAATTGATTAAGGTAAAAAAAATTATTGATTCTTTTCAATTATTCTCATGTTCATGATATTTTCCATCTCAACTATAGTTTATTCCATTTTCCATCATTCTTTACATAGAATGCATTTTTAAATTGGATTATTTATAATATTCAAAGAATATTATAAACATTTATAGTGTACTAGATTCATGTTGAGTTGAATATTTCTCTTGAGCATCACAATCAATTTGTTGTTCTAGTCATAACATCCAATGATATTCATGATTATATATCTAATATCTTTAATCTAAATTAGTTATTAAAAAATGAGCACATTATGTCACATTTTAATTCCATATTCAATATTTTCTCATCCATTACTAATTATAATTTCCCCTTTATATTAGATTATTTTTAAATAAATCACCTTGATTGCTTTTCCATGTTTATTATGGATACAACCATCTCACCACTTACTAGTGAGAGAATAAGATATAAATGATCTTTTGACATTTTTTTGACCTTTGGAATATTAAATATCTATTGAAGATAATTTATATATGATATCATAATTTATATTTTTTATTTTTTAATATGTTCCATTTTTTGGGATCTCAGTTATTCCCTAACATGAATTTTAATCCTAAGAAGGATGGGCATAAAAATTGGAAAATAAAAATTTTTGTGGGAAGTTTTTACAATAACCCAAATATTTTTAAAATGAATTATCTAATTTTAATATATATATATATGTGTGTGTGTGTTTTTGTGTGTTATATTATAATATATAAAACACAATATAATAGTCCAAAAATATTTTATAAGAACAGTATAGAAAACATTTTTATATATTATGACCAATGGGCATTATGATTATTAGTAATATATCCATTATAAAATTACCATTAGAATCAATGTATGTTAAAAGTAATTATGAGGGGTTATCATTGAAACCTGAGAAACTATGAGATATGGTGAATTAAAGTTATCATAGAATTAATACCATTCTTTACACTATTTATCCTACTTTTTTAATATTGTTCCCAGAGTGTAAGGAGGCACATTTAACCAATTCCTATATTAAGAAAAATAACTAAAACAAAAAAAATATGAAGGAAAGTAAATCATTCAAAAAATGAATTATCTTTATTGGATCAATAAAAAGGGATACATATATAGATCACACGCAGATGATGTGTTGATAACTAAAATCAACACCACATTACCTGTTCTACTATTACAATATTATAACCATTGTAATGACATTCGAGGATAATTCGTTTATAATTATACAGGATCAGTTACTCCCCATTCAAGGTTCACTACCTCTTATTGACATCCCTGATCTGCTTCAATATAGGATCTGTAACACATTATAAACATATAAGTCCCTTCAATAGATATGGATCATGATGTTCTTCCTTTATCAAGAAAAAAACTCTTATTTCAACATAAAAAATTACTTGGTTCACTATTTCCCTTCATTCAAATATACTCTTCTTCTAATATTCTAGAAGAGATCAATACCTAAATGAGAGAGTTAACCGTTTTTCTTCCACAACACTATCACAGAAATACTTCTTCTATATATGGGGATAATTCTACACTAAAATTATCCTCTTACATTTCCCCACATGAATTACAAAATTGGAAACAAAAATTTCTATTAGGTACCCCTCTTCCTTATTTTATATATAATTTTCAGAGATAAAATAACTAATTTTTTCACATGAATACGTGATAAATAGATTAATTTAAAAATACCCACATCTAGTCACCTTACATGAAGAAACTGCATGGTAAACAATTCATAGCTTATTCACCATGGATATAAAATACTATAACTCACTGGAAACATACTCCACTATACTCTCACATATTTCTATAATAGTTTATTTACTTCACTGCTTGACCATATACTCCACATAGCGGACTACATGAATAATTTAGTGAACCATGTTCCCCACCATGTGTGCTAGATATTGTGTAATAGATCTGATTGAATAGTCCTCATAGAATACTATAAATAAATGAATTTACAAAACATAATTTTGAAAACCATTACTCAAATATTCCCAAACTCATTTAATTTTTTTAAATTCATATATTTAATAAAAAATATTTGATAACAACTTGGATCCCTTGAATCTAAAGCTAGTAGTGATGTCACATTAATAGTACAAAATACATGAGTTATCATTGGACACAATATATTAAAAGACTTAGAATACTACATAAATTCATATATTGTAAAAGATTCCAAAATTATAGACATGGATTTTATAAGTAAGTAATATTAATTGTAATATAAAAATATATATTAAATATAAAAAAATATTTCAAAAAGAAATATTTTATTATTATATTTTTAAAATTAAGTTAATGTGATAGTTTTATAAAAATCATTATTTTTATACAATTCACAGAAAAATTAATTATTCCAAAATAGACCAAAAATTCTTCTTAGGATAATTTTGATACATGTAATTAAATAATAGAGTAAATTTGTAATATTCAAATCAAAAAATTTAAATTATAAATAAAATAATGAATAAATTATTTTTAGAGAGAACATTGTGTAACAGTTTCATGCTAAATTATTTACCATCTATAATAGGGTCTAAAGTATTACAGTATCCCCCCTAAATAATATCATCCCAGATATTGGGTTATATATATGTTATTTTTTTAAATTAATTCTCCATATCTTATTCATGGTCTCATGTTTCCTCTTATATTCTATGATATCTCAAGAATAAAAATTAATAATCGAGTTGTCTAATTCTGCAACACATCTTCTTTAGTATCACAAATCTGGAAATGAACTTTATTATAAGTGAGGCTCTAAATATATTCCCTTAGATATGTGAACATTCATTTTATATGAAATGAATTTCATCATTAATCAATATTCTAAGATGATGTGTACTTTAAAAAAGTTTAGGTTACCAAACTAATCATTATGTTACTACTCAGATTCTTTCTAGTACCTAAGATGGCATAATGTACCTAGGGATTACCTTACACATTTTAAAAAATATTATATCTACCTTCCATAGTTAATTCTTCGTGAATACATGAACCCACTTCAATTACAAGTCTTTTATTTCTTATTTTTATACTCTAGGATCATATAATAGAGAATTGAATAATATTGAGTTTTATATTAAATTCTTATACAATACTAGGGATAACTTGGTTTTTTATTGAACATCATCCCAATATGTTAGTGTATAAAACCCATTCCCATATAGTGATTTATATCGGTAAATTTGGACAATGAAACAAATTTTATTATTATATTAAAATTTCTCTAAATGTAGGTACTGACCCCATATTTCTTGGAAGTCAAGATAACAACATCTCATCATTTCGTATAATGTCTAGAAAGTCCTTCCAAAATGACCCTGATTTTAGGTATAGAATAATGTTTATCAATGTATCTGTTTTTCGAGATCCCTTTGAGCACTTTTCTATAAATTTTATGTTAACTTAGGGTTGTGATCAAATTTAATTGATATGAATTACCCATTAATCTATATAATTTTATTGATATAGAGACAGGAATGATTCTCATGTGGTTGATCTTATCTTATCACTAAGAGATGATCTGTGTTAGAAATGAAATTAATATTAATCCATAAAACCTCATTATTCCTTGTATTATTTTTTATGTTTAATCATTAATTCCGTTGTAAATATTTCCCATATCTATATAGGTAAATGAATAGGTTTCACAGATCCCTTATGATGTCATATTTCAGCTTTTATATGTTGTAATACTAAGAAGTTGGGACCATAATTTTCATTTTCTTGTTGTATTCCATCCCACATAAATTTTCATCTTAAATATTAATACATATTTTTTCAATTAGTGTGTATTGATAAATTTGATATATTCTATAAATCTAAATTTCCACCTCCAACACTATAATTGAACTTCTTTTGAAACATAAAAAATAAATCTTTATAGATTATCTTGGTTAATTACCATCTTTTTCTTCTTTAATGGTCCTTTATATTTCATTTTCATCCTGGTGGGTCTTTTCTATATATTCTAATAAGTATGGTTTTACAATTTCATTGAAAAGGATTGATGTCTCCCCATTCCTAAAAATCACCATATTTATCATTTATAGATTTATATATATATATATAGGAACTATCTTATCCCCATACTTATTAGTATTCGATTTTCCCTCATACTCAATGCATTATCCAGATTAATTTCATCCCTTGATGGTAGTGTTAAAAAGAAATTATTATCTTTGATAGAATCCAGACATATTATTTCCCACATGTTATGGTCCTTCTTAGTGAAAATATACATCAAAGTGTGGCGGTCCATATACATATCACATCATTATAAAAAGAGATAGTTTTCTATATATTAATACAAAATATTATTTATTCCTAATGAAGGTCTTTATTTGGATAGTATAGTTCAGGGGTTTTCAATTTATATTATGCATAGGACACCACCTTATCACTATACATAAGGAAACAACCAAGACCTTTATTTTATACATAACTATATATATAAAATAATACTTTACCTAAAGGTTATGTAAAGACTAGTTCATTAAACAATATCCTCTTCACCTCTTAAAAAATTAACTCACATTCGCTTGACCATGGGAATTTAAATCATTTATGTGTTAACATCACTAGTCATGTGGAAAACTAGTTCAAATATTGATCAAACCCATGATATTGACCTACTAATCCCAGGTAACTATCTATCTATGTTATATAAGTTATTATAAAAATTTCATTTACTACCATTATCTTTTATGGTTTAATATATATTCTTTCTTTGTATATTATATGGATGAAAAAATTAACATAATTGATCTATAAATTAACACTTACTATATTTTTCATATATTTTTTTTTCTAAGGGTCTCTAAAATTAGTAATAGATTATTATGATGATCGAGAAATTTCTAATAATATATCACGATATCATTAAGGAATAACAAAAAAATGTTATCCAGATAATCCTTGAATTTATATTCATCACATCCATAAAGAATGAATATGCATAAATTATTACAATGTGGCTTTATAAAACTGATACTATCTATACATTGTTTGAATCACCTCAGTCAGAGCATGAACCATCAGTGCCAGCCTAGCTAGTGGTAAGCCGAGTTTGGATCCCCATGCATGCCTACATTATGTTAGGCGATAATGTCTAACACCTAGTAGGCATATCTCATATATTAGAGACCCTAGACTAAGGTAAATATACACATGTGATCATCTATAAATTCTTACACAATATTAAACGGTAAAGTATAATTTATTCATGATTCATTCTTACAACTATATCCTATAATCGTAGTACCAAAATGTACTAGAAATCATCTGGGCCATATACAGGCTCATTATAAATGAGGAAAGAGTCTCACTAGCCAAAAATTATGGTAATAGTTTCAATAAAACACCTAGAATGATCAATGTCTTGTCTAGATCACAATTCGCTACCTTTACCTAGTACCACTAGGAAACTTTTAAAAGGATAATTATCATTTTATGAAAAGAAATGAGTGGGAGGATCCCATGCACCTGTGAGTATAGAAACACCTAGTAGGATACATTGAAATAAAAAAAGAATATAGATAATAGTAAAATAATCATAATGAATAATTTCAACTATAAAATCATAGAAAACAATATGAATACTCAAATAAACACAAAAAAGACACCAATTGTAAATGAGGTATCAATCATATTTTTAGTGAATGGATTTTCCTGAAGACTTCAATGTAACTATCATATTGAGGAACTCAGTCCATGAGACATGTAATAACTAATGGTTATTATCCAAGATATCACTAACTTGAGGAATCACCAAATATGTAATCTCTTGATCGATTATGATCTTGATATATTTAATGAGGATATCACATAGGGAATTTGAGGTATACCAGACCCAACCTAAAGTAACCCCCTATATAGAGGATTATATTCCAATGTATTTTGGTCATGATTATTCCACAAGCCCAACCATTGGAAATTAATGAAATGAGAGATTATCCCACCATATTCATGTATACATTTTATGAAAATATATCAAATACTTAACCAAAATAAGAGATCACATCCTATGACTATGATATGATTTATCATTTAACTCTCATGGGGATAATCCAAGGGATCACACCAAACCAAAACATGTATATAATATAGAAACTAAGAGAATCAAATTTACCAATAAATTTTACATATCATACAATTGAGAGTAAGCGACATGTCTCTTCTACCTTGGGTTTTCCTGTGTCTCACCATCTCACATGGAAGGTTTTACTCTACATACATGATATTTTATTTTGGTACCCAAAACATGTAGAGGTCAAAAAGATACATGTATTGTTTTTAAATTATACTCATAAACATTAATCAACTCTCATTTACTTTTATATGTTCTCATTTACTTTAGGTCATGATTATGTACATCATACCATGCCCATGGAATCTGGTCGGGTCTAAGCACTTGGTCGTCCCTATGAACTGTGGTCATTCCCATGTTCCTGGATGTTTTTTTCTTATATACCCCTAGGATATATTAAAATCAAACAACCATGGTTCACACAATGTAAAAAACAAGTAATATGGTGTGTGATACATTTCTTTTAATCAAAACCACATGGAATTATAATTTTTGACTACCAAGTGGGTGTTCTTCAGAGTACACACCATGTAATTAGATTGTTTCTATAATGCTATTGAATATCACACATTTAAACTCATTCCAATACCTTTTTGTTCAATATAACAATCATGCCAAGAAATAATGGATATTGGTTATGTGAAACTTTCCATCCCTAGTGGAATTATTTTAGAAACATACATTACTTCAAAATGGATTTCCATCGAACTATATTATCACTGCTCAAATAATCCAAAACGGGGAATCCCAAATCTAGTCAAAAGCCACCTCAAACTGTATACCATCATACATGAACCTTTATCACTCCTCCAATCATTAAATATAACCCATAGTGATGATCTATTATTCCAATGAATAATTATACAATCTTTTCCCATCGTGTATTGGTTGAATTTCAGGAAAAAGAAAACACCTACAAAGAATGTGAGAATAATGTAGACGAAATGAAAAAAGAAAAATATAATAATGAACCTCTGACATTGTTCATCCTGGAAATGATTCATTTCTATTATAATGAATAATAAAGAACTAATAATATTCCAAATAATATCAATTCTAAAAACCCAGGAAGATAAACCTTCTCCTACAAATAATTATTGACCCATGAATCAATCTGTTAGTGAATTTGATTCACATTCAACATAGGATAATCTAATGGGTAACAATCCATTGAAAAAACGTCCTACCCCATATTTAGATCTATCATAAATGAAGTATGGTTCTCCTTAATTATCATTGGTGTGATCTACAAACTCATTTAGATAAGATGACCCTTTTGAAATCATTCATGATCCTTGATCCATTTTCATTCACAAATTACTCCTTCACACACTATAATCAAATAGAAAAGGTTATGAGACTAAACCTAGAGATTTTCAATAAGTTGTAGTAAATAAAAAAAGGATAGTTTAAGGAGAATGATAAATTAAATAAAATGAAAATAAATTGTCATTTTATATTCCTCCCTAGACTACGCTAAAAATAACCACACAATGCTGACTAATATTATTTCACACCTATGGTAAAACCTAAAATCCTAATTCCAATTACAAATAAATTTTATAACCAGTGACCTAGTTCATGATTTATTCCATTATATTAAGAAAAAAACATGTTTGTGGAGTAATATATTTAATATTTTTATTTTATCAAAATTGATTCTCCCCAAGACATGGAATCTATAAATAAATTAGCAACCGACCGGAAAAATAATCATTAAATTATTCAAAATATTGACAAGGAAAAAACATAGTCATTACATTCTCCTAACCTTATGGATTTTTTTTTGAAATGGAAAAAATCTATACAAAAATATGATTATACTTAACTCCCATTTGATTCTATAACTTTCATGTTCTCTCCTAAAGTTTCTCATGCATCCACCAAAACTAATGTAAGGGAATCACTCACCCATAAGGAATATTTAATGATCAACCCCAGATCTCTACCAGGTTCTATGATAAGTTTTCT
Source organism: Viscum album (assembly GCA_963277665.1). NCBI lineage: Eukaryota > Viridiplantae > Streptophyta > Magnoliopsida > Santalales > Viscaceae > Viscum > Viscum album. The sequence goes on from OY728140.1 coordinate 1,287,621,520, forward strand.
CCATCCTCAATTTCTAGATCCCCCAATCAATAACATGTGATTGGTTACATACATACCTACCAATCTGTGACTTGTGGAAGTCATCACGTACCAAGTCTAAAACCCATAGTAGGGCCAAGTGGTATACCACATCCCTAACATAATGAATTATTTGAAAATGGACAATGAATATTAACTATAGAATTCCACCCTGAAAAAAATAACTATATTCCATATTGAGGAGAGACCTTTAGGAATACAAGGTACTTCTCTTAAAACTCCAAATTCCTCTTTAGAAAATTTTCAAAATACTTCTTACATATCTAGAAATTCTACATCAACATCGGGGTGTTCTAAAACATCTCTATCATTGATTAAAACAAATCTAGCCTCATGAGTGCAGACTCACCATAATCATTACCACATAGGGGTGTTAAACATTGTCTCCCATAAATGGCCTTGAATATATCATCTACAATGGTGGATTTGTAGCTATTTTGTAAAAAAATATCCTCTAATGGTTGTCGATCCTCCCTAATATGGAGAATGTCAAAAATGAAATCCCACTAAAAGTCCATTAGAAGCTTAATGGCTTGTTTACTCTAATCTTTAATCTATGGTTGAAATTCCATTAAAAAACGAAACCTAGTGATAGAGTACTTCTTGGATCCTCTCCATAATCCCAATGTGAATAAATCATGATGACCAGAAACAATAATAAAAGGAAATCCAAGATGATGGTCTATCTTATGAATGTAAAGGAATTCCTAGATCTCATTTAAACAATGCTTTCATATTGATAGGAAATGGTCAGACATGGTGAGTCAGTATTGGATAAACCAAATAGAATCATGTCCTATAGGAATTCCTTGATGCCCCATAGATGCACTACCAAGGGGGTGCATGAAACTCACTCAAATCTTCCACATGAAATATAAGTAGTAAAATCTTCTATCCTATAAAAAGGATAACATTTCCCTACCATTAGAAAATGCATCATAGTAACATCCATTGGATATATAAATATGAAAGGAAGTGTCGTAACTATTTTCAAGATAACCCTCGCTAACACAATGTAGTTGTGGATGGTTAATAGAGATAGAATATAGGTAATTTGTACCATCTACATTCAGTAAGGACAATTATAATGAGGCTAACTATGTCGACCTATTAGGAAACAACTACGAAGGAGAGCTCCGGTTGAGATTATTTCCCTCCATATCCCCCCTCCTAGGAGTTTGTAATATCTCTAATTCATAATATTATTCGAAATCAACACATCAACTCTTTTTATGTTTATATACTTTCCTAAGTAGATATAATTGAGACAATTTTGATTAGAATATGAAATAAATCGATCACCCATAAGGTTGTGTCATCACATCGTCATGGAAAATACCATAACTAGTAGTAATAGATCATGGGTCTCATAGTCCATGTCATGAGGTATATGGTTCATGAACCATAATATATTACCATCTAACTCTACACCAAGAAACATCCAATATATTTCCTAGAGGAACTATAGAACAATATATTCTAAACACCCTCATCTGGAAATATCAACTTGGGGGAACTTTTTAACCTCTTAAAAAACTTTAAAAAAGAAAAATGGAACCTCTCAACCCATGCACATGAAATCAGTAAATAGTGCTGATATCCTAGAATCTATTAGCACAAATATTATATGGTAGCATAACCACCCAGGGAAACATCAAACATCTGTCACTTTCTTGTGTGTCTCATGAGCTAACACTACCTCATCCACCACTGGGTCCACTTTTATACCCTTTTATAATATTAAATTTCTTAGATAGTGGACCTATAAAATATATAATAATAATTTATAAATATTATCATACATCTTGTACTCTTTGAGTATGTCTACGAAACATCCAAGTGTCTCACATGTTACTCCTCAGACTCCTTGTACACTAGGATGTCATAGATAAAGACCACAACAACGATATCTAAGGAAGGATGAAGTATGCAGTTCATTGGTCCCACGAATATACCTGGTGAATTCGTCACACTGAAAGTAATAGCACAATACTCATAATGACCATATCAGCATCAAAATCCCATTTTTAGTATATCCATATCTCATAATTGGAGCATGTTACAACATAATCTAAGGTCCTTCATTGACCACCATATCAACCCTTTCAACAAGCCATGTAGGTCCATGATCCTTGGTTTAGAATAATTATTCTTTAAAGTCACTTATTTCACGTGAAATAACCAAAAAACTACCTAAATCTCCATCCTACTTCGTGATATAGAACAATGGGGATTCCATGGGGGAAATAGTTCGTCTAACAAGGCCCTTCCTCTAAATGTTTTCCAACTGTACCTTAATCTCATAATTCTCCATGGGATTCAACAAATATGATGGTATATATATCAAGGAAGTCCCTTTGTGATTTTTATTCTAAATTATATATTTTGGAGGGGAGTTAAGACTAAAAAGTCTTTAGGAAAGAGTCCGTTGTACTCTACCACCACTGTAGGATAGTGATTTTTTATATCATCTACTACACTAATGGTAATACTATAAGATTTATGATTAATTGGTTGTATCATTTTATGTATAAATACTTACTACTATCCTTATATTTTCTTCTCACATATGAATGAAAACACTAACCTATCATTGTGGAAACACCACATCTTACCCATTAGATAGTCAATCTGCACCAGACCTTCAGATAGATAGTCCATAATTAATATGACATCGTATGGAATCATCACAGAAAAAATAGATCCCATAAGAAGATATCAAATCCAGTATTCTGATCACAGTATCAGAATATGTATGTTATTTCAGAATACCCACAATTTAGAGTCTTAAATTGAATGGGCTAAGTCTAGGGATCATTGAGAATCAATAAGTTTCAATCCACAATAGTGGATTGAAAAGAGTTTCATGCACTCATGTCTATCATTATTACTAGATAAATTAGAAATGAAGAAATCATACTTATAACCAATCTATGATCCTCTAGATCATAGGACTCCATGTCTTATAGATTTCATTATCCATGACCACAAGCTTACTGATATTAGTTTGGATGACTTGGGGTGTTGGTGGAAACAATTCAAAACATCCACCACCTACAAATCCCCTTCATGCACCACTACGGTATCCATCAAATATATAAACTCCTTTCTCATACCACAAAACCTTCCAAGGAGGTCCGTTGACCATCTCTCTGTCAACTATATGATAGTCAAAGAATCTGAGGTTTGAGTTTCTCGACTATAACAATAGAATCACCACCTCTCTATCAACTAACTAGAGAAATCCATGGATCCCTAAAAGACAAAAAATATATTTTAATAAAAAACCTATAGTGAATCACATTCCAAGAACCATATTAATTTTTGACTACTAGGTAATAAGGTATCATTCCAAAAATTCCCACTACCTACCCCAACTATTGTGTGTATACTACATTGGAATGATGTTAATCACTAATTCCCCCTTGAGCAACCCAGTATAAGTAGAAATGTAATGGGAAATCACTTGATCCCTAATATATAAGTGTATAACCTACTTAAATGTTTGTGATAAGTTAATTAACATCAAACCATATCTAATGAGAAATGTTAACTGTTAATAAACCACAAAAATACTCTTCAACAGTCATGATGGCCTACTAAAGCTGTTAAATCTTCTATATAGGCACGTCTCACAACATGGTCCAATATAATTCCTCCCTGGTGAGATGTTATGATGCTATAATAGAGGGATAGTTTTTTATCACGAATCAGAGCCACCAAACTCCACCATTACCCAAAGAAGACTTGAATTAGACTCACTACTAGGAGAACTAACCTAACTAGAGGTGTTCTCAATGGTATTAATGCTAATTTAACAACATATATCCAGTCGATAGTTTCCTGGGGGTATAGTTCACCTGAAAATCTTGTCGGTCACATCATGTGAAAATCATATTCTATAAAGACCCACAACATTAGTAATGAATATTCCACTTAATCTAATTAAATATATTATTATGTAAAATTTTTATATAAAAAATAAACACTTCCTTGGATTTATGTATTTGGATTTTAAAATAATATTTTGAATTGTTACCATTTCTAATATATCCATTGAACAATGATCACATTATTAGTATAAATATATCGCTTTAACTAATCTAATTTACCTTGACAAAGGAAGAGATGGCCTCGACAAATAGAATTGATCCACACAAATCCCATTTTATGGAGCTCAAAGAAGAGGTAGCATCATCGGGCTTTGATCTTAACTAATCCCATGTAGAGCTTAAACATGTTAAGCTTGAATAGAATTTCCTATGGGAGAAGTGAATGTTAATATATATTACCACACGAGCGATGATATCTAAGACACCCTAAGAGCTTTCCACCATCGCACACATTACCCTTAGGTCTTATTCAGGTGTTATAAGGGGTTATGTTACAAGAACCTAGCACTATGATTATGTGATTTATTTAGGTATTGAATACTGAATAATTATCCATTTTATTATTTTTACTTGGTAAATGTTTTTTAAAGCACAAATAGTATTTTGAGTTGATTATTAAATTAAATTAAGAAACATATTTTGATAAATTAATGGATTATTTAATTAAATATTATTTTAATAAAATATTATTAATTAATTATTTTTTGTTAAATATAGATGATCGTATATTTTTTTTAAACAATTGTAATTTTTATTAATGTTTTGAACCTATTTTTATCAAAACCCCAGAATTTTCAATAAATGTCAGTTTTAATTTTTAAAGTAAAAATTACCATATTTAGAAAATTATTTAGGTAAAATAAATATTTTTTTAATTCAGGATGTCAAACTTATCTAACGGAGAAATTTTCATAATTTTCTGAGACAATCAAATTTTTTGGTAAAAATTAAATACCGTTTAAATATATAATGTGTTTTATGACTTCAGAATTAAGCAATTGTGATGTAATAAAATTATATAAAATGTATATTCTTCCAATAAATGTTTTATCTTTAAAATAATATGATTTCAGATTTGTTTGATTAATTTTATGGTGCCTTAGTGGAACCTCTATGATTTATAAAATATTTAAACATTTTATAACGATTTCCTAGAGAGTGTGACTCACCTCCATATAAGAAAACATACTATTTTAATACTTTTGTACATTGAACTTATAAACTAATTTTTTACACTCACATTTGGAAAAAACATGGGCGAAAACTAGGGGTTGGTTTGTGGTTTGAATATTTAATTATATAGATTCAAAAACCTAGGTTGGGAAATATTAAATAATTCCCCTCTCTTTTCATATATAAATCAACCCAAGATCCCACATATCTTCACTCAAACCCATTGGATCACGTCCCTACTATTCCATCCTCTCTCTAGAATCCACCCAAGGTTCCCTAATATCTCATGAAGCCCCTCCCAATGCTCTAGAAGTCACACACTTCCATGTAAGGGATCCTTATTTTTCTTCCTTAATTATTTATGCACAAGTTTCCTTATATTGTTATGACTATTTATTTTCAATTGTAAATGTTGGGGTATGATTTCAAACCTCCCATATACTTCCCTATTTATGTTTTAATAACGCGATACCCCTTTCTTTCTCATTAATGCCTTCAATGTACACCAGTTACCATGCCGAAATTTAGTAAGGGATTTCTCTCTCCTCTTTTACATTCAAGAAATTATTTATATGATGTATCTAAAATCCATTACATATATTGGGATCTTATGTTATATAACCCAATTATTTCCCAATTATTTTATAAATTATCAGATATCACTTTCTCACTAATAAACCTATTTTATGATTTCTATTTAACGTTGTTTTGCTGCCGAAGTCACACAAAAATTTCCATATCAAAATCTATGTATAAGTCAATACCATATCCAATTATCTATCAAGGGTATTCACCATTATGAACATGTACTTTTTAATTCAAGACATATATTTATGTATTCCACATCTCTTATTCATGGAGTAAATTATTATGTTTAATGAATTCAAGTTGTATGATCTATGTGACGCAATTATGCATGAAATGAAATGATTAACAGGGGTGTGCCCTAATAGTGCTCCCATGCATTGGGTAAAGCATAGATTCAGGATACACTAGGTTCAAAGTGGTTTTATTCATTCTAAGTAATGTTCAAAGAGGGTTTACACATTCTAATTCATTTTTAATGAGGATTTACTTATGCTCCATGTGCATTGATCCTTGGCTCATGCTAATATCAAGTTAAATGTTGTTTCCAACTTTCTATGTTTTGACAATCGTACTATATAATTCATTTATAATAATGATTTTCTTATTCTCCCATGATATGACTATTTCTTAAAATTTATTTTATTCTTCATGTTATGCCTTGTTTACTCCCTTAGTGGGCTTTATTTCTCACCATTTTCATAGGTATGTCCTGAGGTTATCCCATGCAATGCTAAGTAAGGAGGAATGTTGTGGTCATGTAAAAAAATTCAATAAAGATTCGGTATTTTATGTCACAAGTTGTCATGTAATGTTCCTTATTTCCCAAGACACTAGACCTCTCGATCATTATAGATTTCATATGTTCAATTTTATGTAATAAATCATGTTACACTGTATAATAAAGAAAAACGTTCTTATAGATTTTATAAGAGGATATAATTAGTTATGTTTGGGATTAGGATTTGAAAACCCTAATGAAAGAAATAGGGATACGAATCTGTATAAAAAACATCCCAAAATTTTAGTTAATATAGATTAAGTGGTTTATCAAGAAAATACATCCCGGTCTAGCTAAAAACAAGTAAAGGTGGCTCTTGCACAGGTGTATCTAGGGGAAAAACTGAAAGCACTACTTTTAGCTAGACTCAAACAGGAACTGGTGCATGAAAACGGGCCTTACTGCACTCTTGGTTTGAAAAACCTTGGGAATATAATTCGTTAAATTCAAAATTTTAGTATGAACCATAATTAAGGAAGTAAAAAAATGCCTCTAAGAATATATGTTGGTAAGTATTTCATGGATAACGCAGATTGGATCCTGTAAATTCATAAGTTAAGGAAATAAATGCAATTTATAAGTTTTCCTTTTCTTTCATTAGATTACACTTTATATGTTACGAATAACTTTCCTTTTATTCCAACAAATGGCCAGTAGTAAGTGGACCCGTGCGAAAAACCGATGCGACGATCAATGTGATGACTATTCAAATGAGATGTCCAATCCAATGGGAGAGGGAATCACAAACTTTTTTAGGATAGACTCTCTGTTAACTCAAGATTTTAATAGATACATGGTTTAAGAAGAACATTCAACCCCCCTAATAAGAACAATCCATCATAGAATGATTCATAAGACAAAGGCCTCCTACATTTAATGGATCATCTGATCCCTCCATCGCCGAAGAATGTATCAACTTCATTGAGAAGATCTTCTCCATCCTTCAATGTTCTGAAAAAGAGAAGATTCTTATAGCTAATTATCATATATGAGGTGAAGATGATCAATAGTGGACATTGATCAAATATAAGAAGTCTGAGGTTGTGATTGAGGTGTTGGAATGGATAGATTTTTTGAGAAAAAAATCGATAAATATTTTCCATACACCCTCCGACTTATAATGGAGAGGTTATTCCCTACCCTCATGAAAAAAGACGACGAATCCATCGGAGGATATGAAGAAAAATTACAAGGCTTGCACGATATGCCTCCGACTTTGGCGTTACCCCTAAATTTAGGGTTGAATGCTTTTTTGGTGGGCTAAAACCAAGCCTACGGAATTCCCTAACCATCCATGAATTCAATAGCTATGATGAAATCGTCCAATATGCCCTCGATTTCAAAAGGGATATCAAAAAATCTAAATGGTATCATGGGGATAAGAAGTGAAAAGTATAATTTAATTTCGGTGGTCCGACGGAGAAATTAAACAGTGGTATGAAATTCCAGCACCCCACTTACCAAAGGTGTGGAAAGAAGTACCCCAGATAATTCCAAAAGGAGATGAGAAAATTCATTAGGTGAGAAAGAGAAGGGATCTTAGCCATTAATTTCTGACTCAAAAAATCCATTACGGTGACGTAGCAATGGAAAACACTATTTGAACCTCAACGCATTGTTTATTACTTCAACATTAAACAAACAGAGCACTTTGCAAACTAGTTCCTTAAGCCAAGGGTTTTCAAAGGCAACCAACAACCATAAAGGTAGAAAAGATGATCTTTTTACATCACTACCACTAAAGAGGTCCTGAAAAACGAAGTGGTTATAGGTATGCTAGTTATTTATTCCAGAATAGGAAACATTGTTTTTGATTCTGGGTCTATGCATTCTTTTATATCCTAAATGTTTAGTAGAACAATCCCCATACAACCAAAAATCATGGAAGTAGAGACGTCAGTGAGAATAGAAAATGGGGAAATCATTAAATCCCATGAATATAACTCCTCTCCTGTTATAGTTTGTGGTTTGGAATTTCCAGAGAACCTCATCAAACCCCCTCTAGTCGAATATGATGAAATTCTTGGCATGGTTTGTATTTACCTATACAGAGCCAACATAAATTCTTGTGAGATGAGATCACTCCCATATAGAGAATCGAACCCTAATTCTATACAAGTTCAATGTGTAGGATAAATATTATTTAGAAACATAATATCAACCAGGGATATTAATGCCCTATGACCACATGAATATTTATTAGATGATTGAGTATATGGAAGAAACCATCCTTGAAAACATTTATATTGTGTGGGAATTAACAGAATCGTATCCCGAGAAGATTCCTTAACTTGTTCCTAGAAGAGATGTTGAATTTTAGATTGATATTATACCTAGGTAAATTCCAATATCAAAGACTCTGTATATAATGGTTGTTATGGAGCACGAGGAGATAAAGAAACAACTACAAGAGAATCTAGATAAATGGTTTATACGCCCAAGTGCATCACTATGTGGTGCACCAGTCCTCTTCATCAAGAAGAATGACAGGTCAACAAGCCTTTTGTATTTATTAATGTGATTGAAATAGAATCACTATAAAGAAAAAGTAACCTCTACCATGAATTTATTACGTGTTCGATCAGCTACATAGAGCCCAATACTTCTCCAAGGCGGATCTGTAGTCGAGATATTACCATGTAAGGGTGAATAAGGAGGATATCCCCATGAATACTTTTCATACAAGGTACATGCACTATGAATTCATTGAAATGAATTTTGAGCTCACTAATGCTCTAAAAATATTCATGGAATTGATGAATAGACTCTTTAGAGATTAACTCGAAAAATATGTGGTAGTCTTTATTGAAGGTATTCAAATAAACTCTAAAACTATGGTGGAGTATGAGTAGCATCTATGAACCGTACTAGAGACCTTGAAAAAGAGGATGCTCTATGAAAAGTACAACATGTGTGAGTTCCGGATGAAGGAAGTCTCACTCTTGTGTCATATCATCATAATAAATGGGATATATGTGGATCCATCCAAAAAAAATGAAATTGACGGATGGCCGATGCCAACATCGGTGATGAATATCCGTAGATTCTTGGAGTTAGATGGATATTAACGCTAATTTGTTAGAAATTTATTTTGATTTTTATACCCTCTTACTAAGTTAACTCAGAAGGGAGTCATGTTTTCTTGGAGCGATGGATGTGAAGAGATCTTCCAGAAGTTGATAAAAGACTTATAACTGCACCCGTGATCACAGTACCCACAAGTGGATAACATTTTGTGTTATTTAGTGAGGATTTGATGAAGGGAATGGTTTGTGTGTGTATAAAAATTGTCAAAGATATTTCCTATTCTTCAAGGAAATTGTTCATTTGAAAAACAATATAACACATGATCTATAGTTGGAGATAGTAATCATTGATTTAAAAATCTAGTAACATTACCACTTTTGGGAGAAGTGTAAAATATATACAGATTGCAAAAGCCACGTGTATATATTAACACTAATATAGTAGAATATGTTCCAATGAATAATTTCATAACTGATCAATGTCTATGGCTACTCAATCCATTACCACACTAGGAAAGCAGACAAGGTGGTAATTTATCTATGAAGAAAGCATCTAGTGAATCTATCATTAATGAAAATTGAAAAGTATCCAATCTCCTTAGATTTTATGGAGATGGAGATGATAATCATAAAAAAGGGATCATCGTCAATACATTCACAGATGAAAGCTCAACCATATCTTTTGGAAAGGTTGAAACATGATCAAAATTATGATGTGCTAATTGAGAAGAAAATGGAAATTATCAAAAAAAATGGAAATCCTTGGAGTTCAATTTTAATGAAGGATGAATTGTGAGATTTGGGAAAAGACTATGTGTTCCATCAAATACGGAGTTATAGAATGAACTTTTGGATGATTCACATAGTTAGAATTTCTCTATTCACCCAAGAAGCAAGAAGATATATCGAGATATCCAAGAGAATTATTGTTTGGATAACATGAAGAAGGAGATCACTAAGTATACATCAAAGTGAATGGTGTGTCAGAAAGTGAAGGATGAGAGGCAGAAGTCTAAGGGGATGATGTAGCAACTACCCATACCAACATGTAAGTGGTAAAACATCACCATGGGATTTATCTCGGGACTTCTAAATAAATCTAAAGGAAACAATATTGTTTGGGTTGTTATGGATTGTCTTAAAAATAATACACACTTCATTACAATTAGAGAGTACTTCTCACTAGATAAACATGAACAAATATACATTAGAGAAGTGGTAAGGATTCATGGTGTACCACTACGAATGTATCCCATTGAGATCCAAGGATTGCCTCTATGTTCCAGAAGAGTCTCTAATATGCTTTGAAAAACTACGTTGAACATCAGCACGGCTTAAAATCCTCAAAATGATATCCAATCTGAGCGGAGTATTCAAAAACATGTGGATATGTTGAGATAATACTCAACGGACTTCAAAGGAGGATGGGATAAAAGTTTCCTCTGGTTGAGTCCTATTACAACAATAGTTTCCACACATGCATCCATATGGCCCTTTATGAAGCCGCTTTTGTGAAGAGGTGCAGAACACCAGTATATTGGGATAATGTTGGGGAGTGAAAACTCCTAGGTCTAAAAATGGTTAAAGAAATAGTGGATATGTTTAAGGCCTTGCAACATCACTTTAAATCTTCTCAGATTCAACAAAAAAGCTATGTTGATAACCATCGACGAGACCTAGTGTTTGATGTTGGAGACATGGTATTTCTCCTCATATCACCGTGGAAGAGAGTTATGTGATTTGTGAAGAAGGGAAAGCTTAGTCAAAGGTACATAATCCCTTTTTAGATCTTTGATCACATTGGATTAGTGGCCTATCTACTAGCACTCCCAGAAAATCTATCACAACTACATGATGTATTCCATGTTTCCATCATGAGAAAGTACATAACTGACCCATCACTTGTACTCAATCCAAAGGTGGTACTATTAGATAATGACCGATCATATGAAGAGAAGCCGGTGAATATCTTAGATCATAGGGAAAATGTTATACGAAATATGACAAAGGACCTCATCAAAGGGTTGTGGAGAAACCAAAATTTTGATGATGTGACGTGGGAATCAGAGGAAGTGATAAATAAGAGTAACCCATATATGTTTTTGTGTGGGAAAACCATATTTAAATGGTGAAATTTTTTATGTGGGGGAGATTGTAAAAACCAAAACTTTTATTAATGAAAATTCATCTTAATCTAATTAAATGTCTTATTAAGTAAAATGGTTATATAAAATATACACACTCCCTTGGTTTTATGTTTTTGTATTTTAAAATACCGTTAATAATTCTTACCATTGCTAATATAGTCATTGAACATTGATCACATGATTAGTGTAAATATTGGGTTTTAACAAAGCCAATTTTCTCACACAAAGGAAAAGATAACCTCAACCTGTAGAATTGCACAATACAAAGATCATTTGATAGAGCTCGGAAAGAAGGTAGCATCACTGGGATTTTCCCTTGACCAAGCCCAAGCTATGTTTCAACACACAATTCTTGAACAGAATTACCTACAGGAGTGAATGTTAAGAGAGATTACCACCCGCACGATGTTATCCAATCCACCCCTAGAGTCTGTCACTATTGTACACCTTAACGTTAGATCTCTTTTGGGTGTTATAAAGGGATATGTAACAAGACCCTAGAACTATAATTATGTGAATTATTATTTTTTAGAATAAATAATATACATTTATTTTATTATTGATACATTGTAATTTTTTTTAAAGCACAAATAGTTTTTTTATTTAATATTTAAATTCGATTAAGAAATATATTTTCATGAATTAATGGATTTTTGAATTAAATAATATTATAAAAAAATATTATTTTTAAAATACTTTTTATTAAATAAAAATCCTCTTATAATTTTTATGAATACAATTGTAATTTTTATTATGGTTTGAAAGATGTTTTTGTTAAAACCCATGAATTTTCAATAAATTTCAGTTTTTATTTTAAAAATATAAATTCATATATTTAGAAAATTATTTTGATAAAATTAATATTATTTTTTATTCATAATGTCAAAATTATATAATTGTAAATTGTTTATAATTTTTTGAGACAGTTGATTTTTGGGTAAAAATTAAATACCTTGTAAATATATAATATGTTTTATGACTTCATAATGAAACAACAGTGATTTCATAAATTATTATAAAAGGGATATTCAGAAAATCTATTTTTTACCTTTAATATAATTCAATTTTAGTTTTTTTATTAATTTTATTGTACCTTAGTTTCCCTCCAAGATTTATAAAATATTTTAACTTTTTAAAAGGATTTCCTTGAGTGTGTGACTCACATCCATAGAAGAAAAACTAATATTTTTATAAGTCCAGCAATTAGACTTATAAATTTTATTCCCAGTACCATTTTTCAAAAACCATGGGAAAAACTATGGTTTGGTTTATAGATTTGAATACATAATTATATAGATTCCAAAACATCTCTTTGTGAAATATTAATGATTTCCCCTCTCTTTTCCGTTATCAACCCACTAGGATCCCACTTCTCTTCACTCAATACCCTTGGATCAGTTCTTCACTCTACCCTCTTTCTCTAGAATCCTCCCAAGGTTCCCAAAGCTCTCAAAAATCCCCCCAAGAATTAGAATTCACACACTTCCATGTAAGGTATCCTCAGTTTCCATCCTTCCTAATTTATGTCCATGTTTCATTATATTGTTATGTCGATTTATTTTAAATTAAAAAATTTGGGGTATGATTTATCACCACCCATATATTGCACTACTTATGTTTTAATAATGAGATACCCCTTTCTCTCTCATTAATTCCTCCCATTTACACCCATTACCATACATAAATTCGGAAAGTAATTTCTCCCTCCTCATTAACATTCAAGAAATTATTTTATATTATGAAACTAAATTCCCTTACATATAAGGGGAAATTATGTTCCATGACACCCCTACATTCCATTTCAGGATGAAATTATGAGATAACCCTTTCTATCTCATGAACCCATTTTACAATTACTATTTGATGTCGTTATGCTACTGATGTTACACCAAAACAACCATACAAAAATCATCATGGAAGTGAATACCATACCAATTTCACTATGAATGTTATTCAGAATTATGCATTTGTAGTTGTTTATTGAGGACTTTAATTTATGTATTGATCATATCATATTTGTGGAATAAACTATTATGTTTAATGAATATAAGCTGTGTGATCTATGTGGCACACTTATGCATGAAATTATTTTATTAATAAGTGTGCACCCTGATAGCACTCTAAAGCTCGAATAGCCTGAATGCCTTAATTTTTATATATTTTGATAACACCCCTTTCAAGTTATGATGGGTAACCCTTAAAAGGCCTATAGGCTAAGTGATTACCTGGCCCGTAGGATTAATAGATTACATATCCCAAAGGTCTTAGGGAATTCAACCAGACAATCTACAAGGAACTATCTTCCCCAGCATCTGCATCATGATAGTAGCTCCCTACCTTCGCATGGTCGTCTGGTTAGGCTTCCCGTGCAATAATATTCTGGTCTCGATTGCATAGTCATACCCTCTCATTCTTAAATATCCATTTGGCTATGCTCTGGTGAGTACACATGCTCTGAATCCTATTCTCGGCTACTCCTTTTTTCTACTCTATCTCGGGAAACTGCATGTGGACTAAAGGCCTTGAGGTGGCCCGAAGGCCTTAATTGTGGCCCTAAATCCCTACTAACCTGAAGGCCATGGGTGGCCCAAAAGACTTAAGGACTCCAAGCCCAAACCGGTGGCCCAAGGTGAATACTTCCATATTCTACAATACTGAATACTTCCTGCTACAGCAAATGATATAGTACCTGAAATGAGGCTTTACTCATGCTAATTCATGTGTAATGAGGTTTTAATCATTATCCTTGTGCAACTAGACTTGGATCATTCAAATATCTTGTTAAATTTTTTTCCACATTTCACTGTTATAAATATCAATCTATATAATGCCTTTATGTTTATGTTTCTATTTTTCTCATTGATATGACTATTTCCAAACATGTATTTTATTCCTCATGTTTTTACTTTTTTACTCCCTTAGTGGGATTTATAGCTCACACTTTTCTTATGTAAGTCCTTATTTTTTCCAATTCAATGATAAGTATGAAGGAATGTTGTGGTCATTTAAATAAATTTTAAATAAAGATGGTTTATTTTATGTCTTATGTTGTCATTTAATGTTTCTAATTTTCGAAGAAACATGACCTATCGATCCTCAGAGTTGTATTAAGTGAATGTTTATGTAATAAAGAGTGTTAATGTGTATAATAAAGGGTAGGATTGTCTTTTATTATGTGCGTATCCAATTCATCTAGAACAACCTACTAGTCACGTGTGGTAATAGGACTGGTAAACCAATCAAAGGAACCAACTCATTTATAGGACCATACACTAATGCCTCTTCACTGGGAGGATTTGAATAATGATCATATATGGGAATTATGCAAGGATATCTTCAGGGATAAATCTTAAAAAAAATATCATGATATAACATTGTCAAATAACTTATTAGGGGCGGTTACTTAAGAAGGAAATGTAATCCAAAACCCATTTCTACATGATGCAAGTACCAATGTTTTCCCTATATTCAGTGCCTATATTTACATCGTCAAAAATATGTCATCACGGTACTGGTGAATATATACTTTAGATGCTACAAAAAAAACTAATGTCCATGAAATGTGTGAAAAATATAAAAAAATTAACATGGTTTCCCCTATTTACAAACTAAACCTCAATTATAGATTATATCTAAACATTGATCCTAGGGTGAACACTCCTTTAATAAAATTACGTCCTAACTATCATATTCGGGCCCACCTAGCCAAAAGTAAGCCAGCTGTGAGACCCCAATCCTAGATCAAATAGGATGGGTTGGTTATTAGTTCTAAGTGGGAATATTTCACATATGGCAGTCCTTGGCCTAAGGTACCAATCAAAATGAACTCATATCCAAATACACATTCAATAATGAATGGTAAATTTCACCTAAAACCAAATTCATGCATACATATATGTTACATACATACATGTCCCATACATCTATGTCGTATAATTAGGGTATGACATAATTACTAGAATGTTTAAGGTCCAAATACAATCCCAAAAAACTGATAAAATAGTCTAACCTCCTATTACAGAGGGGACTACTATGAATGGAACACATGGCATGAACCATATAATATCTTGGTTACTATGCTATGATTTCTCTTACTACTCCATGGAAACAACCAAGAGGCCGATCATCTATATAATACAAGAAATGTACAAGTAGATCTCATGTTGGGTTGAGTATAATCAATCTTAGTTGGATGCCCCGAAGTAAAAAAATATATAAAGCATTAAGAGAATATACATATCATCACCACTAGTCATTTCAATCGGGAAATGATACATTAAAATAAAAAAAACTATATATACTCATGACATTCACCAAGTTTCAAGGAGGACTAATCCACACTCGTAACCATAACATTCTTCTCAGGGATTCAACGTAATTCTCATCCAAGAGAAATAACTACAAAAACCATGTAATCAATTATGGTGATCATTAGAGATATTATAATCATTTTTAATCACTAAATAAGTAATGATTGGGCCTCCAAATTTCTCAATACACAGATAGGGGATGTCACCCAAGCCCTCTAATGTATACTAGACCCTACCTAGACTAATCCACTATGTAGGGAATAATATTACACCATATCTTGTACATGATGATTCCTTAATCCCTACATAGGAAAGGTAAAAAAAATATTGAGGATCCAAACCCAGTCAAATGGAGGGATTCTAAAAATTCTATCAATTACTCAACCTAAAGAGGCTAGAACATCCTTTATTCAATATGTAAATCCATCCAATACCCTCTTGGGGACGATCAAAGGGGCCACACCAAATTAAAACTGGACCATACTAATGGAATGGAGGTCCTAGACATTCCTTTGATAAAGTGAATGACATGTACTTGAGATTACAAGGTATTTAATGTGTTCTTTGGGTATGACCATGTCTATCCATACCACAAGGTGTTTTTCATCGATATACATTGTGTGTCCTTTTGGATTATATGACATGAATAGGACATGCCAACACATGGTGATCCCCAAGCCCATGAATGTGTATAACTATACATGACCATGTTTTTTTGGTCCTTTTAGATGTACTTCAGGACATGACACTTTGTTTCAGGATATTACTATGCCCTATGGTCATTTACAAGTATTAGAATTTACATGTGTGGTTGGATAAGTTAATTCTAATGTACCCCAAAGGAATATTCCAAACTGTAAGTTATGGGTTACACAACGTCTGATGCATGACACATGGTGTGTGATATTTTTCTCTATTGATATACCCTATAAACATAGAGGGTGGAATATATAGTTTTTTTTTCCTGAGACTAGACACTATATATTATGATTTTTTTTAAATATTATGAAATCTTATGATATTCATCCCGACTTCTACAAATTCAATTTAGTAACCAATCACATCTAGTAATCAGATGTCTAGGATTAACCAATCATTCCATCACCGTTGTCTAGATTCCACCCACATCCTCCAGTTGATAATTTTCTCCCACAAAAATGTTCCATCACTAGATGCCTAATTAAAAATAGTTTCTCTAAAATACGATCTCAAGATACCTCAGATCGCTTACCATTTTCCTAAAACATTGTTTTTTCTACCTATCTCAAACCATAACCCATCACGATGATCCATTTTTTCAGAGATTGATAGAGTAATGATCATCTAATATGTCAGGGTAGAATCACCAGCCAATGAAATCACTTGCATGAATTCAAGAAGAAGAAGGGAGGAAATGCATAAAAAATAATACGAATGAACATATACTATATTTTGTATTCACCTAGACTCATACCATTAGACTGATTATTGAAAAGAAAAAAAATAAACCGAATAATATAAATTAAAAAAACCTAGGAAGATAAACCCACACCAGTAAGGAATGATCAACTTGTGAAACAATCTATTGTTGTTGTTGATTCACGTTAATTCTGGGATAATAAAATGGGGGTATAATCTATCAAAAAATAAACATCCTATATTGATTTTAGATCAATCATTGATGATGAATTTCTCTCGTTCATTTTTATTATAAATATCCATGAACTCCATTGTAAAATATTACCCTTCGTATGTCAACAATGATCCTCGATCCATTTTCACTTGAAAAGATCTCCTCTAAAATATGTAGTGTTATGTGGAAAATCCAAGTGATTTCTTAGGAGTGAATAAATAAGTGAAGGAAAGTTCATGTAAATTAATCAATCAATTATTATCCCTCCCACAACCACCTAAAAACCAACCAAAAAATGTAAAAATATTATGTAACACCATAGGTAAAACTGTATTATGGATTCAAATGTTGTTTTAATTTTATGAACTAAGACACCATTCAAGGGTTACTTCATTATTTTAGAAAAACTTCATGTACATGATATAATATATTTAATATTATTATTATATAAAAACAAGGACTCGTATATCCTAAATATCTCATGCTGACTCAGCCTCATGCCTCAAAAAGTTCCTCAAAATATTTCATA
The DNA here is from genome assembly GCA_963277665.1 of Viscum album. Classification (NCBI taxonomy): domain Eukaryota; kingdom Viridiplantae; phylum Streptophyta; class Magnoliopsida; order Santalales; family Viscaceae; genus Viscum; species Viscum album. Next base: position 1,287,639,615 of record OY728140.1, read on the forward strand.
TCATTACATGAAAAAGTCACTGCAACCACCGTATATATATAATCTCGGTTCAACCTTAGCTAATGTTAACTAGATAAAATATCATAAATTTAAACAAGTTGGGCCCATTTATAATGATCTAATAATTAATCAAATCATGGTAAATGATACATATTCAATAATGTAATGGAATTTATCACCCTAAAATTGATGACTAATCTCATAGACACATCCTTATTTTTAATTAATAATAATAGGTCTCCCCATGGTGAAACATTTGGCCTTATACATACCTTATCACCAAACTACTATATATGATTGTTCATGTCCACCAAATACATTAGTTCCATTATATATAGAGTTTTAGAAATAGTTATTTCATCCCAAACAAGTTCAATGGAGAAAGAAACCTCACTCTCAAGTGGAAGACTATGTAACTCTTCTAAAAGAAATAAATTAATTTATAAACCATAAGAACATCATATATTCTAAGGATATCTTCCAATCCATGGATAATATTTTCTCTTACACTACACATATAATATATATAGGATAATGTATTGGGGTGGGTCTAGAAAGGACAATGGTGGTGGAGTATCTCTCTAGAAAACAAGGGATTATATATACCACTAATAAATATCAATCACATAATCTACATAATTTTTTTTAATTATAAATTGTGAGCTAATCTATACAAACGATTAAGTAAAAACCAACAGTATATATAAAAATCAAGTTTATGATGGGGGAATATTTATGTATATTGCTAGAGACTCCATGAGAAATATTAATTTACATGAATAACCCTTTAGGAATATTAACTAATAACTCCATTATCATAATATTAGGGTATGATTAAATCATCCTAAAAAATAAAAATATTGATTTATAAAATTCAATTCTTCTGAGGTTTTTAGGGGAATAAATCCTTAAAATCTCAATAATTTATCAAAATAATTGTGATATATACATGAGTTACTATAAATCTAGTCACCATGGATTCTTCTAAATTTGATATTATACTAACTACAATAATCCATAATCTAGAAAATTGTATGTGGTTTTTATATTACATTATTTTAACAAAATATAAGAGTTCATTGATGATCAAATATCTTATTAGTCTTACGATATTTGATTTAAACATACATTATATTTGAAAACATGAGATAACTAATGAACACATTCTGATAACATTATTACCCCTACCATCATATCCCTAAAAATTATGTACAACTCTCCTATAAGAATATTGGCGAAAAGGAAAAAAATAAGGCTAATATTTTATTCATTTCTTGTATTTGACTTCAATGAAATATATAATAACACAAACATTTTTGAAGTGATATGGTAGGAATAAAAAATCAACATGAAGACATAATCATTTGAAAATGAGCCAATTCTACATCCAATACAAAAAATGAAAAAATAGAAATCTATGATATTTGATTTTATACTAAGGAAATGCATAAGGATTGAAATCAAAAAATCTATTCAAGACCCTATGGGAAGATAAAATACTCACATTAGGAGAGGTATAAACCAAATAATAAGTTGTTTTTTCCCGTGGGACATATTGATGAATCAAGGGGGTACATAATTCTAGGGCTATTCTATTACCTAATGAAATCCAATGTATTCACCAATAGAGTATAAAATACATTTTCTACAATATCTATGTAATATATTGTTAAATAAAATCATGGATATCCATAAAATTAAAATATATAATATCTAGTATTTCTAATTAAATAGAATAATTTGGTTTTTGAGGAGAATATACCTTGATTAACATTGATGTTGTGGTGTATAATTATCATAAAATGAAATATCATTATGAATAAAATACAGTGGGGAGTGCACATTAAATTTGATCAATTATAAATAGAAGATTTTTTTAGGATCAATATATTTCATTAGTAAGAGATAAAGGAAATGGTAGGGAAAAACCCTTTATGAGTTTTTATAAAGCGAATGTGAATATTCAAATTCATATCCTGTAGGAGTGTCTGGATAGTTGTGTAGTCGTTGGCCCCACTATCGTACATCAGAGTGATGATTGAGTCAACACTCATCTAACACTTTTGTGTTGATTACACCTTGGTGAATATATTCCACAAACACATCCACATTACGGTGTCTATATATTGATTTACTTTCTGGGAAAATATAATCCCTTTTTCATTACCAAATACATGGGTGGTTTCATTACCAGTGAAAATATTTTGATTTAAAATTTTTTTGGTTAATATTGAATCAAAAGAATATGAAAATTTCATATTAATGTATACTTATAAATCCATTAAAATTAAATATTAATATATTAAAAATTATGGTATTAAAATGAATAAACCAAACATAAGGTAATAATTAGTGGGTATAATGTATCAACCCGAGATTTTATAAGATACATTCTTTTTAATTTAATTCACATCTTCTATTGTACTACAAACCAAGATTATCTTGCGCTATACGCAACACCATATTATCTTGCAGTTTACACAACACTATTCTTGGCTCTTGTTACACACAATTTCACGTTTGTTTGATAGAAGTTATTCTACACAACATTGAGTGTATATATAAATATATATATATATATTCAATGTATAAATAAAATATGGTTGGATTATATTATATGCAACAACAAAGGAGTCGTGCACTACATGCAACCCTGACTTGGCTTGCATTTCACGCAATCACAATCTTCCTCAATAGCGTGTGTTGTACGCAATACCGAGTTTTACTAAACAATGATATATTATTATAATATTGTTATGAACTAGCCGTTATGAATAGTGTTAAATAAATTTTTAATTTTATAACATTATTAATCATCTTACACATTTCTATAACATGGTATAAGAACAAAATAAATTTTTCGGGTAAAATAAGTATTTTTAAAAAAATGCAGTTTTTCCACCTTTTGATGGCGCACCAACTTTAAATCTAGTTTCTGAAATGTTTATAAGTTCAATTTGAAAAAATAAAATTCTTATTTTGAATGATGATATAAAAATTTACATTAGATAATGTTTTGATATTTTTCCGATAACTTTCATATTTTAATGAATAGTAAAAACACGATATATTTTAATTAAAAACAATTTTTTTCATCGTAATATATTATGTGGTTAAATTATAATATTGAATGGTTTTAAAGTATAAATAAAATATATTTTTATCATTTAATATAATGTATGTCATTATCATTGATTTTACCTTGAATTCGTTGGTTAAATCAATTCAATCTTTTGCAATGTTTTAAAGAAAAACCTGTTTTCTTTCGACAACGGGATTAATTTTAATTTAATTTCTGCATATTTTGTGTATTGAATTTGGAAAATTTGATTCCATATTTGGAATCAGTGGGTCCAAATTATGTTAATAAGCTACTTTTTATTTTTGGGCATTGTGAATTGTAACTACGGTAAATTTTATTTACTATAGTTAAAGAAAAATCAGGTAATTAAGAGTAAATATAAGATTATAAAATTACCCTAAAATGTCAAAATCCTATTGGATGACTAAAGGTCGACCCATATCACCTAAGGGTCAGATTAGATTCATTTAATTAAATTTTTTCAATGAAAATAATTTAATTATAATTAAAACCAAAGAATGTTACAACATGTCACTTTCTTAAATCTTATAAGTATAATACTTTTAATCTAGTGATAAACTTCATGAAACATCAAACATGAATAGTCTCCAGAAATATAATACAATTATCTACATAATAGAAATTTATTTAGAATTTTTAGGGATTAAATAATTATCATTTATTATGACACAAAGATGATGCAGTAATTGTCTTATTAATGAAATATTGACATAATTGATGTTATAAATGCCCATATTAATGTAATTTTAGACTTTTTTTGACATAAATTAATTTTCTAGGTTAATAAGACATGTTATTGTTTATATAAGAAACTTTTTTCGAACTTATCGTTCTGTTATGAATTTCATAAAAATCATGTACCAAATAGTGCCAAAATTGCCAGAAATTAGTTTTTTAAAAAATATATTATATTATTAATTGTTATTTAATTCCTAAAAATCTAAGGTTCGGCCAAATGACATAGATAAGGATATATATATATTAATAATAAACAACTTGGGGTTATTTTGGCTTGTTATTGTAAGTTTATTAACCATATAGTGTAAGAAAACAAAAAGACACGGTAAAAGTTAAATTATTTAACTTAGAGTTAAATCTAATTGATAAGGTTAAAATAATAACCTAATCATGTCTAAATCCTATTGGATGATATTATTTCGACCCATACCCACTTTATCTTCGAAATAAGACCCTTTGGAACCATTATAATCCGAATTTGACCTTAATATAAAATAATATTTTGAGATTTTCCTAAGGTGCCCCTCTCCTCCCTTATAAAAGGGCACCTCCTCCCTCTCCTTCTCACACCAATTTGAGAATTCAAGCTCAGAAAACCCCTGCCAAAATCTCTTCTCCACTTCCATAGTATCATCCTATATGTCCTGGTATTCTTCAAAGTCCATCCTTAGTTCTTTACGTGGAGGTTAAGTGAAGGTGCGTCAAAAAGAGGTAATATCCCTTACTGATCCTTTTCAATTTCTTTCTTCTTAAACTTCTTCTTCTTTAGTTGTTTCATGATAAAGTAATAACATCAGTATTTCATATATACTGATATGTTGTTATTAGTATTAAACAACCCTATTTCACCATCTATCCATCCTACGGAAAAAGAAATCACCGCGCGTGCGTATGTACGAAATACCGTCTCCACGCCGTGGTGTAATCTATTTTCCACCACCACCTTACTTGGATGGGTATAATGGTGTAAATAATAACTATATATGACTATTATAAAGTGATATCTATTCTGAAATAGTATACATACACTCCAATACAATTCAAAGATCATAGGAACGATATCATCACTCGTGCGTACGTACGGAATACCGTCTCCACGATGTGATGCGACTCGTTCTACATGATCTTCATTTCATAATGATTATATAAATGAATTGAATGAATGAATATGATATATATTACACTAATACAATTCTGGAAATGAGGTATCTATAACCTAATGACAAATATATGAATTTATTCGACAAAACACGCATAAGAACAAAAAGTTATAAACACCCAAATAACAAGTAGAAATGAAATATTACTACTAAGAAGCTAAGAATATGACCATATATGATATCACAAAAATAAGTATGATTCTGGAATAAGTCAATAACATTATTTAAATCATTATACAGGAGGTTCAGACACTTATGAAGCAAAACAGACCTAAGGTAAGGGAAATATCACAATCTCATTTTTATCCGAGATTGTTTATACTTTGGAATTTACTGGGGTGTATTTTATCATCCACATCCATGTTTCCTAAATATGTAATATTTATATCCTTCTACAATAGTTTATATCCAATTTTATCATTCGGTGAGTTTTTAGTAAAAGATATGAAAGGAATCTTTTGTCGTTTTTCGTACGAGGTACTTTTTGACTTTTCCGACAAAAGTACGAGAAGAATATTTTTTTAAACTTATACGGAATGAATGGATTTTTAAAACATTATTTCCAAGAAGCTTCCTTTAAAAGTTTTCAAGTTTATTTTTAATCAACTTATTTTAGTTTAAAATTTTAAGACATGTTAAGAATGGAAAATGTATTTGAATTTGAAAGGATATTTTCCTCAAGAATGGAGTTCAAGTGTTTTATCAAAATTATTTTCCATCTAAGATAATATAGAGTTCTGTTTATATCCCTATTATTACATTGATTTTATTATGTTGTGATGGAATTATTTTTATGAATTCCATTATCTTATATGAATTGTTTTATGATGTCATGTTGTTTAAGAATCCCATTTTTATTACATGGGTTATGTAATGATGTATGATTTAAGATTTTGTGGCACACAAAAGAATGGTATCATTATGAGATGGGTGGGACCTATATCTACCTCTAATGCATTGGGTAAATATTTTATATCTCATGAGATAGACATGGATGAAATGGTAGTTTATACCGGTTCAGTGAAACAGGACTGAAACGAGGGTGACTCAGTTCAGAAATGGAATTTGTCCACTAAGATAGTCTTGGAAATGAGTCTTGACTAACAAGAAATGATTCTATATGATTATGTGTGTATGCCACAAAGTTTCATGTTTTATGTTATGATTATTGGGATTACATTTCACTACTATGATTTATCCCATGTTATGAAATTATGATCTCTTTTGCAGGTTAAGATTTCCAAAAGATATGTTCTTATGAATATGATGTGATTTATATTTCTTTTGTTTGCCCTTACTGAGCATTTGAGCTCACCATTTTTATGTTTTATTTTCCCCGGGATATAAAGAAATGTTTTAGTTAATAAAAAAAAGGAAGATCTCTATGGGAGATATTGAAGATCTTTCACCACGATTAGAAGATTATATTCCGAGTTTCCAAAGACACTAAACTATTACGGTCCTTGTGTGTGTGTTTTTGTTATGTACTAAGTATTCCACAAAAGTAATGTAATGTCTATGTATGTTAAGCTTCAGGTTTCTACAGTTGGTATCAGAGGAAAGGTTTAGTCAACCTTTAGAAATTAGGATGCGAGAAAGTTAGTGAGATCCCTAGAGATATTTCTAAGGTATGTCTAGGGATGTCTCTAAGGATAAGTATACATATAGGATATAGTCCTAGAACTATGGTAATGATATTAGATTAAACCAAAGATGATAGATATTGAAGTTACTCCCCCTTTATTATGATTTGTTCCTCTCACACTATTCTTTTTGGGATTTAGAAAATGGCTGGAAACAAGATGATTCATGATAATGGAGGATATGATGGACAATGGAATGATATTATTCATGAGAAAACAAATGAAATGGGATTTGGAAGTCCAACCATCATTATTATGCCGAATCAGCAATCTTTTAATATGATCAATAAACTCAAATTTGGTAAGTTTCCTGACTCGGCTAATAAGAGAAAGATGGAGTTTCAGGATGGTCATAGAGGAAAGAAAGTTCAATTTCTCCTATGTAAATCATGTGGGAAGAGGCCTCAAGGAGAATGTTTCAAAGGAACTGGAAGATGCTTTGGGTGTGGAAAAGAAGGACACAAAGCCAGTAAGTTCAAAGGAAAAGGTTCAGTTAATAACAGGGATGAGGATAATGGTATTGCTACGACATCAACAATGGTTAAATGTTTTAAATGTGGAATGTACAGGCATTATTCAAACCAATTCCCTAAGGTAAAGTCTCATGAAGAGAATCAGTATGGTCGTATGGGTAGTATTTATGTTGATGATGATGAAGAGACTACAAATGATATGTGAGATGAAAGAATTGTTGAATCTCGGTCAATGGTTTAAGAATGTAGTGTAATGATTACATGTTTATCATGTGTAATGTTGTTTAAGTAATCTCATGGTACTATGGAATAAAGAGACATCTAAGTATTGTTACACTGTTGTCTTTCCTTGTGATTTGAAAGTGTATGATTAATGGTACCAGTATCCATGAATGATTATCCAGATATTTTTGGAATGTAGATGATATGCGCATAATGAAGGGATAAGGAGAAAATTAAATTTTTGATAGTATTCATGAGCTCATGACTGATATAAGGAAATAGTTATATCATGGTTTGAGTATATAGAATTTTGTGTTTTTGGTATGTGGAATGCGTTAACTTTTGACAGCACTCATGTTTTTACTAAGAGTTAATGGGTATTCATTTTTCAAGAGATTACATGATTATGGTATTCACATGACTGGAATGTGACGAAAAAGATATATGAGGGATAAATGATGGCATTCACGTGATCATTTTCTCTATACTATGAGCTTGGACCGAAGTATTTTGTATAAGCCTAAAGATTGGAATGGATTATGTTGGACATAAGTTAGTATTGTTTAAGGATAGAACCTTTTTTTTGATATTATTGATGGGATGATATAGTAATGTAGTTTTAGAAAAAGGACAACCTGCAGGACGGGTGACAGCCCATCACGTCGGACAAGGTTGTGGGAATCGAACCCACAACCGAAGCGCAACTGGCCTTTATCACCTACCACTGGCCTACAGGAAGTCCGTGTTTAGTAGAAACTAGTTTTATTATATTAAGTAGTATGATATATGAAGTATAAGTCCATTTTAGGAACCATATATGATTAATCTCACTATAGATGGACTTATGTATTTTTTGATAACTTTTCTAACCTTTTGTTTCAGATAGATGGAATGACCCATCATTCTATCACATGATCTGATAACACATCACGAATGACAAATTCAACTTCATTTCTATAAGAGATGAAGTGTAAATTGTCCAAAGAATGACCAACAGTGAGACTATACCAAAATAACGAAAGTATTTCTTCTAATTCCAATTTCATCACCTTTAGGGAAATGATATTGAAAACCAAAAATGTTGTTATAGTGCATTTATATCTGATGAATCAGATGGTACCTTAGATCTTCACAAATTTATGGTTTTGTGATTGCTGGCTTTTCCATAGCCATGTTCTCTACCACTCTCCATCAAAACATGATGGTTAGATTTTTCATCCATATCCATATTTTCACCTATGTTCTCCTACATGGAGACCCAGTGATGATTTAATTTGGGTAACCATTACATTTCATACTTTATTTTTTTAAAGCCATGTTTTGGTATTCTTTTTTACGATATGGGTTTCAATTAAACAAACTTTCGAGTAGTAAACCATTTTTAACCCCGACGAATTTCGAGGGAGAAATTCATTTTAAGGGGGGTAGAATGTAACAACCCGAGATTTTATAAGACACATTATTTTTAATTTCATTCATATCTTCTATTGTACGACACACCATGATTATCTTGCACTATAAGCAACACCGTATTAGCTTGCAGTATACGCAACACTTTTCTTGGCTCTTGTTACACACAATTTCAAGTTCGTTTGATAGAAGTTATTCTACGCAACATTGAGTGTATATATATATATATATTCAATTTATAAATAAAATATGGTTGGATTCTATTATACACAACAACAAATGAGTCGTTCACTACACACAACCCTGACTTGGCATGCATTACACGCAATCGCGACCTTCCTCGATAGCCTGTGTTGTACGCAATACCGGGTTTTACTAAACAACGATATATTATTATAATATTGTTATGAACTATACTTTATGAATAGTGTTAACTAAATATTTAATTTTATAACATTATTATTCATCTTACACATTTCTAGATCATGGTATAAGAACAAAATAAATTTTTTGGGTAAAATAAGTATTTTTAAAAAAAATGCAGTTTTGACGGGTTTTGATGGCGCACCCACATTAAATCTAGTTTTTGAGATGTTTATAAGTTCAATTTGAAAAAATAAAATTCTTATTTTGAATCAGGATATAAAAATTTACATTAAATAAAGTTTTGATATTTTTCCGATAACTTTCATATTTTAATGAATAGTAAAATCACACTATATTTTAATTAAAAGCAACTTTTTTCATCGTAATATCTTATGTGGTTAAATTATAATATAGAATGGTTTTAAAGTATAAATAGAATATATTTTTATCATTTAATATAATGTATGTCATTAGCATTGATTTTACCTTGAATTCGTCGGTTAAATCAATTCAATCTTTTGCAATGTTTTAAAGAAAAACCCATTTTCTTTCGACAATGAGATTAATTTTAATTTAATTTCTGAACCTTTTGTGAATTGAATTTGGAAAAATGGATTCCATTTTTGGAATTATTGGGTCCAAATTATGTTAATAAACTACTTTTTATTTTTGGTCATTGTGAATAGTAACTACGGTAAATTTTATTTACTATAGTTAAAGGTAAATCGGGTAATTAAGGGTAAATATAAGATTATAAAATTACCCTAAAAAATGTAAAAATCCTATTGGATGACTAAAAGTCGACCCATATCACCTAAGGGTCGGATTAGATTCATTTAATTAAAATTTTTCAATGAATATAATTTAATTATTATTAAAACCAAAGAATGTGACAACATGTCACTTTCTTAAATCTTATTAGTATAATAATTTTAATCTAGTGATAAACTTCATGAATCTTCGAAAATGAATAGTATCCAGAAATCAAATACAATTATCTACATCATAGGAATTTATTTATAATTTTTAGGGATTAAATAATTATAATTTATGATGACACAAAGATGATGAAGTAATTGTCTTATTAATGAAATATTGACATAATTGATGTTATAAATGCCCAAATATATGTAATTTGAGACTTTTTATGACTTAAATTAATTTTATAGGTTAATATGACATGTTATGTTTGATATAAGTAACTTGGTTAGAACTTATCATTCTATTATGAATTTCATAAAAATCATGTACTAAATAGTGTCAAAATTGAAAAAAATTAGTTTTTAAAACAAATATTATATTATTAATTGTTATTTAATTCTTAGAAATCCAAGGTTAGAAAAATTACTTAGATAAAGATAGATATATTAATAATAAACAACTTGGGGTTCGTTTGGCTTGTTATGCTATGTTTATTAACCATATAGTGTAAGAAAACAAAAAGACATGGTAAAAGTTAAATTATTTAACTTAGAGTTAAATCTAATTGATAAGGTTAAAATAATAACCTAAACTTTTCTAAATCCTATTTTATGAGAGGATTTTGACCCATCCCCACTTTATCTTCGAAATAATACCCTTTGGAACCATTATAAACCGAATTTGACCTTAATATAAAATAATATTTTGAGATTTTTCTAAGGTGCCCCTCTCCTCCCTTATAAAAGGGCACCTCCTCCCTCTCCTCCTCACACCAATTTGAGAATTCAAGCTCGGACAAACCCTGAAAAAATCTCTTCTCCACTTCCCTAGTATCATCCTAGAGGTCCTGGTCTTCTTCAAAGTCCATCCATAGTTCTTTAAGTGGAGGTTATGTGAAGGCGCGTCAAAAAGAGGTAATATCCATTACCGATCTTTTTCAATTTTATTCTTCTTCAACATCTTCTTATTTAGTTGTTTCATGATAAAGTAATAACATAAGTATTTATTATATACTGATATGTTTTTATAAGTATGAAACAACCCTATTTCACCATCTATCCATCCTACGGAAAAAGAAATTACCGTGCGTGCGTACGTACGAAATACCGTCTCCACGTCATGGTGTAATCTATTTTCCACCACCACCTTACTTGGATGGGTATAATGGTGTAAATAATGACTATATATGACTATTATAAAGTGATATTTATTCTGAAATAGTATACATACACTCCAATACAATTCCACGATCATAGGAATGATATCATCACTCGTGCGTACGTACGGAATACCATCTCCATGATGTGATGCGACTCGTTCTACATGATCTTCATTTCATAATGATTATATAAATGAATTGAATTAATTAATATGATATATATTACACTAATAACATTATGTAAATTAGGTATCTATAACCTAAAGAGAAGAACAAGAATTTATTCGACAAAACACGCATAAGAACAAAAAGTTATAAACACCCGAATAACAAGTAGCAATGAAATATTACTACTAAGAAGCTAAGAATATTACCATATATGATATCATAAAAATAAGTATGATTCTGGAATAAGTCAATAACATTATTTAAATAATTATACTGGAGGTTCGGACACTTACGAAGAAAAACAAACCTAAGGTAAGGGAAATATCACAATCTCATTTTTATCCGAGATTGTTTATACTTTGGAATTTACTGGGGTGTATTTTATCATCCACATCCATGTTTCCTAAATATGTAATATTTATATCCTTATACAATAGTTTATATACAATTTTACGATTTGGTGAGTTTTTAGTAAATGATATTAAAGGAATCGTTTGTCGTTTTTCATACGAGGTACTTTTTGACTTTTCCGACAAGTTTACGAGAAGAATATTTTTTTAACTTATACGGCATGAATGGATATTTAAAAAATTATTTCCAAGAATCTTCCTTTAAAAGTTTTCAAGTTTATTTTTAATCAAAATCTTTTAGTTTAAAATTGTAAGACATGTTAATAAAGGAAAATGTTTTTTAATTTGAAAGGATATTTTCCTCAAGAATGGAGTTCAAGTGTTTTATCAAAATTATTTTCCAGCTAAGATAATATAGAGTTCTATTTATATCCCTATTATTACAACGATTTGATTATGTTGTGATAGAATTATTTTTATGAATTCCTTTATCTTATATGAATTGTTTTATGATGTCATGTTGTTTAAGAATCCCATTTTTATTACATGGGTTATGCAATGATGTATGATTTAAGATTTTGTGGCACACATAAGAATGGTATCATTATGAGATGGGTGGGACCTATATCTCCCTCCTATGAATTGGGTAAAGATTTTATATCTCATGAGATAGATATGGCTGGAATGGTAGGTTATACCGGTTCAGTGAAACATGACTGAAATGAGGGTGACTTGGTTCAGAAATGGACATTGTCCACTAAGATAGTCTTGGCTATAAGTCTTGACTAACAAGAAATGATTCTATATGATTATGTGTGTATGACACAAAGTTTCATGTTTTATGTTATTATTATTTGGATTACATTTCAAAACTATGATTTATCCCATGTTATGAAATTATGATCTCTTTTACAGGTTAAGATTTCCAAAAGATATGTTCTTATGAATATGATGTGATTGATATTTATTTTGTTTACCCTTACTGAGCATTTGATATCACCCTTTTTATGTTTTATTTTCCCCTGGATATAAAGAAAGGTTTTAGGTAAAAAAAGGAAGATCTTTATGGGATATGTTGAAGATCTTTCACCACGATTAGAAGATTATATTCCGAGTTTCTAAAGACACTAAACTATTACGGTCCTTGTGTGTGTGTTTTTGTTATGTACTAAGTAGTCCGCAAAAGTAATGTAATGTCTATGTATGTTAAGCTTCGGGTCTCTACATATAACATGATCCCCAAAGAATTAAAATTGAGATGGATAACCCCACATATAGTCTAGGTAAAAATCTTAAAAAAATATCTTGAAAGAGTGGTATTAAATTTTATATTAATATTTCTCAAATTAAATAATTTCATGATTTGACATATTAATTAGGCAGTATATACAACACATAATGTAAATGAAGTGTATATTAAAAAACATTTCTCAAAGAGATGGATTTGAGGTAGAAAACGGTTACCTTTATTCTGGTTTATCCTAATGTGCTCTAACAGCCTATAAAACAACAATAAATACCTTAATCACAAATTTTGGTACATAATTCATACTTATAATGTTTTTTTCAACTTCATTTACAATCATTCTCTATATTTATATTAGTTATCATTGTTTTTTTAATATGTGCGGTGATTCGTCATGATAGTACTGAACTAGTTTCAGAATTTTGGTATTGTTACTTATTTTTATCCCAAATTCATAAATTAAAATATAAAATAAGGTACTATAAAATATAAATTTTATTTATTTGAAAATATATTAACTATTTGAATTAGTTTTTCAGTTATGTTTCATGAATGTGGTACTTTTTTGTCTAATTTAAGTAATTTTAGTGATTGAGGATGATATTTTAAAAATAAGTACAATAAATTATATAAAATTTATAGGTCCATTAATAATAAATAACTTCTTATTAAATAATATTAATAAGATTATTTAGTTCCCATAGTCATCCCTGATATAGTTATATAGGGTCATTCATATATGTCGTCCAAAAAACGCACATTTTTCTATTTTCATTTCATGAACAATGACTGGGAATAAAGGAATATATTTTTTTAAAATTGAAGTATCATATTTATATGATATATTATATTTATTAATCAATATCATCATTAAAACCTACAATTATAAGTGTTATAGAAATCGAAATACATTGATTTAGAGAGGGGATAACCTGTGAACACACTATAACAATGAATTTTTTTATTAATGGGTATGGGTGAGTAAATAATTTATTTCCATTAATATATTAGAATATATAAATTATATTTTCACTTATTTGAGTTTATTGGTTTAGTTATAACAGTTAAGAGTTGGATGATTTCAATGAAAGTGTTAAGAATAAGGTAATACTTATGTCATGAACTTGATGTATCTCTTCGAAATATACTATGAAATAGTGGACATAAGTAAAATAATTGAATTAGGAGGCCAAAGATATTCATATGGGTTATATGAGGGAAACTTTTCAGAGTTTAAGCTATATATTATTATGTATATGTGTTGTATTATATGGGTTATTTTTATCCCTCATATAATTTAATAAAATAGAACATTTGTGAATACTATTTACTTTTCAATGATATTATTATGTAATTCAATTGTAAATGAGTCAAAAATTTCTATGTAATTTATTTTTTGATATAATTGGATACAAATATCCCCATAATATAATTTTAAAAAAATTAAATAAATTTTCAGTTATATACAATTATATTTTTTAATTTTTTTCATCTGGTTTTTATCCTCAATTTTTTTATTTACGTAAGTTATATTATATTAAAAATATATGGTAACTACTACTACATATTTATGGTGTGATGATTCAAAATTTAGAATAAATTTTATCCAATTTAATTTATAAATAATATATAATTATCTTATAAATTAAATCATATAATGTATATGAAAAAAATTGTTTTGTTAGAAAATAATGTTTTCCTAATTACGTGTTTCTAATAAAAGATAGTAATGATTCCTAAATATATTTGTGTTTTCATATATATATATATATAGGTTAAAAAATTATGTCATATCCATCAATTAAAATTTACTTATTTACATTATTAGTTATAAATTATAAAATATTAATAAAACAATTATTTGAGAAAAAATATTTTCCAATTATTTTATTAATAAATTACAATCCTAGATATATTAATATTATGACTAAATGTTAAATATACATTGATAACTAATATTTAAATTTTTCTATTTAATATTAAATCCATTTCATTTAAATTTAATTTTTAGATATGTTAAATTATAATCTTCAAAATAACCATATTAAAATTGTTCTTAAGAGAGAAATATTACATTTGTTTCCAAAAATGATAAACATTTGATTTACAAATTAAAAATTGTCACATTAATTAATAAATATATATCTAATATATGAAATTTAAAGAACATATAATTTATTATTTTATTATCATAATGTCTAAATGGTTTTAGTTCTAGAAAAATAAATATTTTTTCTTTCTTCTATGATTCTAAAACGTCCGAAAATTCATTAGACGATAATTTTCATTAATGGAATTCTAAAATGAAATTATTTTATTATAAATAAAAAACTAAAAGTTAAAAATTAAATAATTTCATGAATAAAATCTATATACAGTGCTCATTATGAAATAATTTCTAGATGCAATGTTTACATTCTATAATAGGGTCCTGGGTATTACATCATTGTATTTTCCGTATTCTTTGGTTAATTTTAATGAGTAATTTATATGGTTGTTTATAGGAAAATAACTCTATGAAAAACCCTATACACTTGATTTACTTTTTTAACCGTTTAGAAAACACACTTCAGATACTTACATATGATCATTGTACTATTATATATTATGATTCCACACACTCTCTTCTTTTTTGAAACCATATACTACCTATTTATTACCTTAGAATCCATAACTTTATCAAATAAATAATTTTTTTGTCATTCTGAAAGTTAATACTACATTACTGCATTCTGTAATTTTATAATTGAAAAAATTACCATGTAATGTCCCTGATCAAGAAGCAACTAAACTGGTACTCCATACTGGGCGATTACATGACCTTAAGCATGCCTCCCCATACGCCAAAGGATTCCTTCTAGCAACGGGGGTCCAAATAGTCAGTTGGGGTGACTATACCACCTTTTTATCAGAGTAAGCCACAACAAAAGTTAAAAAATATAGCAGAATAATAACCTATAATACAAGTTCATTCATTAAAACCCATTCCCAATGTCAGATTCAACCATCTACAACAGTAAATATGCCAGGTTTTTTTACTACTGAGATAGTGAACAAAACCGAAAGTAAAGAAAAACTAAAAAATCCCCAAACGGTCCCGACACCAAGTCATGACCCTCCTCCATAGACACTCGTTCCATCCCAACTGTCTAGAAAGGTCCTTTTCCCTTCTCCTGACCTACGAACATGAAGTCTACTCTGGTACACAATGGAGGCCCGAGCAGGGTGTGAGTACAAATCAGTAGGACACCACCAATAGTGTCTACAAAATATTTGGTATAAATAGATTTTCACGAAGAGTAAAATGAATAATAAATGATAAGTAAAATATTAAGCTCCCTTTTCCAGTTTAGGTCCATTACCCACATTTATTACCATTTCCATATCTTACCATTTCATCCAATTTACCCTTACATACCATTTCTTACACATTTAACCTGGGTTCATCAAACACAAAAAATTACACTGGGTCAAGTACAACATACAATACCCAAGGGAAAACACACAGTGGAGTTTGGAGCATTAGTCCAACTCGCTATCAACTATATCCTCACCTCAAAGCATCAGTACGGGTGGATGCAAATGTTAGAGGGAATAGAGCATCTGTCCTCATCCTTAACTTGTGCATTAGGGTGGAGTTTATTAAATCATTCCATATCAACCCGTGGGTGTAGAACATCAGTCAATACCCCATACTACCATGAAATTTTCACATTCTATATATATATGTATCCATTAACCATTGACACCACATCACAATGATTTCCCAATACAAACAGAAATCATAACAACACACATGAGTTAATACCATGCTTTATCCCATCAACACAGTTAACACATTTCACATCATCATCCATTTAGCCCAATTCCCATTTTTATTCTTATCTCACTAATCATTGATTATTATGCCTATCTCACTAGGCTTCATTACTAGAACCATAATCAATTACATTATGTTCTTTCAAAATTTCCACATACTAACCCTCTACATGTTCCAACACTATTAACAACTCATTTAATCTAGCCATGTTCAACAATAGAAACAACATTCATTTTAACAAAACATCCATTAGGTAATTATTATTATTCCTAGGTGCATCACCAAGCTTCTACCCCAACATCTTCTATATCAACAACATGTTTATCAGGGTCTTATCATAAACACATAATAATCCTACTTGTTATTCACAACCCCGAGGTTCAGAAAAGTCATCTCGCCCCATAAGTGGCCCCAGTTTAGTCTCATCACACTCGGCACATCCCATGTGGATCATGAGGGCTCCCATTTAATCTTCTAATAACCTTTTACCCAAACATTCCATGGGTGGTCAAAACACACCAAGATACACCAAATGACAAAACCACACACACTCCAATCCACAAATAAACCATGGGATATAACATGTAGACCACCTACCTCGATTCCAGGGGTGAATGGAATCTTAATAGAGCACTTAGATTCATGTTCAACCATACTTTGAAGCTTCAAATTAAATCTCACCCAATGTGTGGGGTTTTATAGCTTCAGAAATTGAGAAGAAGAAGATAAAAAACCTAAACTCAAAAGAGAAGCAAGGATGGGATTAGCCTTACCCAGATCTTCGATTCGCAACCAAAGGCACTAAAAAATATATAAAAAGGCGTGACATTGATATCTTGGATATATTGGGAGATCTGGATCATCCCTAGGGTGAAGAGGGGTGAAATGGGAGGAAATCCTGAGTTGGGGGTAAAAATACCAAGGTGGAAAAACTGTAATATTTAAAAGGTTTCTGGGATGCACGGTTTACCCTCATGGTTTTCCAAATTGTGGACAATCCATTAAGAGGATTTTTTCCAAAAGTCCCCCCTCGCATAGTTTACCCACACACTTTTCTAAACCGCGCACAAACTGTTCAGAGCCCACTATCCAAAAACCCAATTCTTGCACGGTTTACTAGGCTATTAGGGTGGTTAGTACTATCTGTGCTCAATCTATGCAGCCTACCCAGAAAACCCCTTTTTCTCCACTTTTCATGTCCTGATCCCTCAGAACACCCATGATCATCCTCTTTGACTTTGGTTCACACTTAATTAACCAGAAAAAGGGATCTCAACCAAAACCTAAACAAGAACATAACTATCCATGATCCGGGATCTTACAACCTCCCCACCTTATAATGGCTCATCCCCGAGCTGAGCTCCAAATCATAATTTCACATACCATGGAAAGGGATCGGGCCATTGAGCCCACATATTAGATTCCCTCTCCCATGGTTCATTCTGAAAATTTCCATGCTCCCATGGTACTCGCACCAATAACACAACCTTACCGCGCAAGGCTTTATCACTATGATCCATGGAATGAACTAGATGCTCCTCAAAGGACACATCATCCTCAAGATCAACATTCCAAAAATATACCATGTGTGATGGGTTAGGGTGATACCGCCGATTATTAGTCACATTAATTTCATCATGCATCCTGTTATACCGTTATGGAAGAGCTAATCAGTATGCCACTAACCTGATTCTCTCCACAGTCTCGAATGACCCCACATACATGGGTGCCAAATTTCACTACTTTTGAATCTATCAATGAACGAACATTGGTGACTCCTGAAGGAACACAGTATCACCCACCCTGAACTCAAGAGGTCTATGCCTCCGATCTGCAGGAAAATTCTTCCTTCTCTCTGCCATTTCCATCCGCTTCGGCATCAACTCTACTTTTTTATGAAGTCTCCTACACGAGACTCGGTCCCAATACCTCTAATTCTCTGGCCTCCAACTAACACAACAAATATCTACACAACACCCATAAAGAAACATAAATGGTGCTATCTAAACCATAGCTTGAAAACTATTATTGTAGGAAAACTCAACATGTGACAAGAGCTTCTCCCCGGAACCACCAAAATCCAAGACACAAGCCCTCAACATGTTATCCAACACTTGGATTGTATGCTCCGACTTCCCATTCATCTATGGGTGGAAATTCATACTCAAAACCACGTGTCTACCCATACCCTTCTTCAACCCATTCTAAAAACACAATGTGAAATGAGGATGATGATATGAAACTATTATCCACGGTACACCAGGAAACCGTACTATTTACTATACTTAAAAATATCCCAAATGATCAACTATATAAATCTCTTGAATCAGTAAGAAATGGTCCACTTTTGTTAGTTGACCCACAACCACCAAGATTTCATAATTCTTCTGAGGAGTCCTTGAAAGTCCCACCACAAAATCCATCATAACATGATCCCACTTCCATTACAAAATAGTCAATTGGTGTAAAAGTCCACCTAGGAATTGATGCTCATCCTTCACCTACTGGAAGGTAAGGCACCGTGCAACAAATCCTGCAACATCCTTTTTCATTCCTGGCCACCAAAGCTGTCTGTGATGATCACGATACATCTTGGTCAAACTAGGATGTGCCAAAAAATTTGATGCATGGATCTCAAACATCAACTCTTCCTACAAGAATACCTTCACAACCACACAAACATGAACACAAACAACATCATCCACACTGATAGCTGAACCTGATGGTGGCTCCCCACCTTTATGTCTATCCTTCATGGCCCAACAGTCAGGATCATTATACTAACTATCTCTAACTCGACTAAAAAGCATCAACTCAACCATCATAGAAGCAACAGTCACTTGACCATTTTCATCACACACCACTAGGTGGATCTAATCAAATAAGGTCATCACCTTCTACTCAGTGTTGGATTCCTAAACCACCTGGTTTTGATCCTTTCTGCTTATAGAATTAGCAACACTTTTCCCTTTTCATAGTGTATATTGCATATCAAAGTCTAAGGATTGGAGATACTCAACCGATCTTTGCTGTCTATGATTCAAATACCACTGCAAAAAGATATAATTTAGACTCTTGTGATCGGTATACACCATGAACCGTTCCCCTAAAAAGTACTTCCTATAACACATTAAGGAATACACTACTGTATCCATCTCAAGAAAATTAGTTGGAAAATTTTGTTTATGGGGTCTCAATAGCCTCGACCCATAAGCCACAACCCACTAATCTTGCATCAACATAGCCCCAATCCTGATATAAGGTGCCTCACAAAAGAGGACGTACTTCCTACGTGGATCATGTAAGATCAAGATCAGTGTATTCATCAATCGCTTTTTCAACTATTGAAAGGCATTCTCACAAGGCTCACAACACTCAAACCTGATTCCCTTATTGGTTAATCCCAACAATGGTGCTTCCAAGAAAGAAAAATATTGGATGAACCTCAATTAATACTCACCCAAACCCAAAAAAAACTCGGAACATTTGAAACAATCATGGGCTTCTCCAAAGAAAAAACAACCTTCACTTTATCTGGATCCACCGACACACCTGCCTTAGAGATTATGTGACCCAGAAAATGCACTTCTCCATTCCAAAATTGACGCTTTGGTAGATTGGAGTATAACTGATGCACACTTAGTGTACTCAGAACAATGTCAAGATATTGGGCATGATCGTCATGATTTTTTGAGTACACCAAGACACCATTAAAAAAGACAACCACAAACTGATACAGATAGGATAAAAGATTCGGTTCATCAAATACATGAACACCACAAGTGCATTGGTCAAGCCGAAAGGAATCACCAAAAACTCAAACAACCCATACCGACTCCTGAAAATTGTCAGCGGTACGTCAGAAGGCCTCACCCTCAACTGGTAATAACCTGATCTTCGATCAATCATAGAAATCAATAATATACCCCACAAATTGTAAAATAGGTCATCAATTCTAGGAACATGGTACCTATTTTTCACTATCATATATTTTAACTTCCTATAATCAACACACAACCTTAATGACCCGTCAACGTTCTTTACAAAAATAATAAAAGATCCCCAAGGAAATTTACTAGGACGTATGAACCCCTTGCATTACGACTCCTCAAGATGATCCTCTAACTCTTGGAGATATTCTGGGTTCATTCGGTATTTCAGAATAGAAATTTTCTCTACTCCCAACAGCAACTCAACCGTGAACTCAACATCCCTCTCATGTGGAAATCCTAAGAAATCATCAGGAAACACATCCTAAAACGGATACACTTCTGGAGGGAAGGCAGACTGTTTCCCTCCTTCATCATTAAGAAAAATACATGCTACTTGAGCTGTGAGCCTATCCAATTGCTGAAAAATGGTTTTTCATGACGAGCTCGAACATTTTGCTCTCCGTGATGGATAAAAGTGTCACTCTCTAGTGACCTGAAAAATACCCGGATATGGTAACATGATATGTGCGCCTGATACCACACCAACTAGTATACCCAAAATCATGTCAAACCCCGACATCTCATGAAAGAACAAGTCCCATGGGAAATGATACCCACTGACCTCCAGAGCCCATCCCTTACATTGCCTGATATCTTCATTATGCACCCCCAACAGAGTGTCAATCAACATAACCCCACACACATTATCTACAAGAAAACCCAAAACCGCCACAAGCTGAGCATAAACAAAAGAGTGTTTTTCAAAAGTGCCAAACAATGCACTAGAAAGCGTCGAAGCTACAAGGATTGTAACTCGAAAAGTTAATGGCCCAATATTTCCATAATTGGGTACAAACTGAACAGTGTGAATCAGACCTACCCCTCTACCCTGGCTCCAACTTGTGTGCCCTGCACTGCACTTCCCTCCTGATATGGGTGATCCTGCCCCGGAGTTCCACAACCATTTCCCCTTTCAGTATAACATATGGAGCTCCAACTGCCTACCTAATATGGAGAAACTGATATTTCTCGTCCACTTTTCATCTCCCTATCACCAATATTCATGCTCACCTGCTGAGGGTTCCTACAGAACCTCCACATGTGTCCCAATCCCTCACCCAATCGGCACTCTACTAGAGGTCGAGGACACTAGCCATGCATCTGCTCCAACCTTCCACATTGATAGAAGAACATCTGATCACCATCCTGAGTGACTAAACATCTCTTCTAACTACGATGAAAATTTCGAACATGCTGAAAACATCCAAAACGATGTTTTTGAACCATAGAAGTTGCACCACTAGTCCAATCATCTTTCACAACAAGCCCACAACCGGAAACTCTTTTCAGATTTCTTTTTGATATCAATTCCTGATCCACCACCTCTGTAAACCTCTTCAGGAGAAAGATACTCATGTGAGACTTGACCTTCTGTCTCATCCCATCCTGGAAACGTCTTGCCACTACTAACTAATCCCATTCCAGCGCTGGAACAAAACATCGTAAGTCGATGAAGCACCCAACATACTCCATCACTGACATTGTTCCCTAAGTTAGGTTCATGAATTATTCAGCTCTCTCTTGCCTCAATGTCTGTGGATAAGAATTCTCCAAAAACTTTTACTAGAAATCTTTCCATGACATCCCCTTAGCCAACATAGTCAGAGCTAGGATGTCCCACCAAATATTTTCATAGACCTGTAACATATAAGATGTCAACTTGACACACTTCCTATTGGGAGTCTCCATATGATCAAGTATAATCTAGACAGAATCTATCAAAAACTCTACAACCTCAGGCCCACCCTCTCTAGGGAAGTTTAGAGGGTTATGGAGCTAAAACACTCTGGTCCTCTCAAACATACTCGGTGCATCCCGCCCTGGGTCCCAATCCATCATCTGCATAATAAAAGCCATGTTCTCTTGGGGCTGCTCCTCCCTACCTTCCTGGATCTCCACATTCTCTTTCTCTTCTACTGGAGGAGTATTCTCAGCAACATTCTCTTTTTTCCCACCTTGCGCTCGACATTGTGGTAGATTTTCTCTACATTTACAAAGAATATATTTAGAATACATACCATAGAAACTTTAATATTCATATCATGAAGTCTCTTCACTAGACAAATCAACCCATTATACATGCACTATCCCAAAAAAACCTAATCATTCCTAAAACGATACCCCGACCATCCCTACTGGGGGCAATGGTCCACAAGGGTTATATAAAAAATAAACCACCCCAAGGATAACACAATATGTTACAAACAACATTTTCAATTCATTACTAACACTTAATTACACATATTTCATTAATTAAAATATATCATCCTTTTATCTTCACCCATTTATGTTATTTATTTTACCACATTTCATCTTATTAATTATAAAATTCAAGGTGCATTTTTTCTTTCATGACTTACACACCCAACCTGTGTGTGCCTACCATGATGCATGTCACCTACCTCCCTACGTGCCTACAATGATGCATAAATGCACAACCTCGTGCCATTGAGTACATGAGACAAATATCCTTAAACCATCACATCAAAAAACATGTGCATCAACCAATGGTGAAATATCATCAACTGTAACATCACACAATAAAGAACAACCATTCCCACCCCTGGGTGACATGGGGATTCCCACGTACACTGGTTAGCTACTCCCAAGAACGAACTCATTACCAAGGCCCGACACATCCAAACTCTCATCTACCATTCCTCATAAGAATATTTCAGAGAATGAGAAGAAAGAACTCCTCGGATTCAATATTGTAACATCCCCGACCCAGAAGCCAGTAAACCAGAACTCTATGCCAAGTGGTTACGTGACCTTAAGCGCTCCTCCCCATAGCTAAAGGTTTCTGACTAGCAGCAAGGGTCCAAATAGTCAATTGGCGGGACTATATCCGCTGGTTATCCAAGTAAGACACAAGAAAAGATAAAAAAATAGAGAAATAATAACCAATAATACAAGATCATGCATTAACAAATATTGAAAAAATTGGAATTCTACCATGTACAATAGTAAATATACCATGTCTTTCTACAAGTTAGAAAGTGAACAAACCCCAAAATAATGAAAAACTGAAAATTCACCAAATAGTCTCGACAATAAGTCAGGTCCTTCCTCCATGGACACTTGTGCTAGGAAAACAATCTAGAAAGGCCCTTTACCCTTCTTCTGACCTACAAACATGATGTCTTCTTAGGTACCCAACGACCTCTTGAACAGAGTGTGAGTAAAACTTACTAGGCCACCACCAATGGTGTCTACAAAATATCTGGAATAAACAGATTGACATGCAAGGGAAAAGGAATAATAAATGATATGTAAAATATTATGTGACCTTAGATAGTTTAGGTCCATTAACAACATTTTTTAACATTTCTATAACTCACCATTTCATCCCATTTCCCATTACATACAACTTCCAACACATTTAACATGGGTTCATCAAACACAAAAAATTACACGGTCTCAAGTAAACAATTCCATACCTAAGGGAAAACACACAGTGGAGTTTGGAGGGTTAGTACAACTCTCCATCAACCACATACTCACCTCGAAGAGTCAGTCTCGGTGGATGAAACCCTTAGGGAAATAGGGAATTATTCCTCATCCCTATCCCGTGCATTGGGGTGGAGTTTAGAGCATCTGTCCCACTCAACCCATGGGTGTAGAAGCTCATCCAATACCCCACACTACCAAGAAATGTGCACATGATATATATATATATATACGTATCCATTAACCTTTGATACCACATCATAATGATTTCCAAAGGACAACATAAATCATAACAACACATACGAGTTAATACCATGCTTTAACCCATTAATACCTTTAATACATTTCACATCATCATCCATTTAGCCCAATTAATCATTATTATACTTATCTCACTAGGCATTGTTCATTATGCCTATCTCACTATTCTTCATTACTATACTCATAATCCATTCCATTATGGTCTTTTATCATTTCCACATAATAACCCATTACATGTTCCAACACTATTCACAATTCATTTATCGTAGCCATGTTCACCGGTAGAAACCACTTTCATGTTAACCCAACATCCATTAGGTTATTATTATTAATAATAGGTGCATCACCTATATTCTTCCTGAAAACCATCAATATCATCAACAAGTTTATCAAGGGTTCATCATAAACACACAACAATCGTACTTGTTCTTCACAATCCCTAGGTCCGAAAAAGTCGGCTCGCCCCATATGTGGGCCTAGTTTAGTCCCATCACTCTCAAAACATCCCATGGGGATTGTGAGGGTTACCATATACCATTTAAATAACCATTTTACCATAACATTCTAGGGGTAGTCAAAACACACCACGAGACACCCATGAAAAAACCACACATGCTCAAATCCACAAATAAACAACAGGATATAACATGTAGACCACCTACCTCGATTCTTCAGGTGAACACACTCTTAATCGAGCCATTAGATTCCACTTCAACCATCCTTTGAAGCTTCTACCTAAATCTAACCCAATGAGTAAGGTTTTAGAGCTTCATAAATTGGGAAAAAGAAGATACCAACCTTAAACACAAAAGAGAAGCAAGGATGTGATTAGCGTTACCCAGAGCTTCGATCCACAACCAAATGCACCAATAACACCTTAGAACCGAGGGAGATTGATATCTTGGATATCTTGGGATATTTGGTTCGTCACGTGGGTAAATAGGGGTGAAATGGGAGGAAATCCTGAGTGGGGTAAAAAATCTTGGGTTGGAAAATTTGTAATTTTTAAAAGGATTCTCAGTCGCATTATTTACACACACAATTTTCAAAATCATGTGCAAGCCATGCAGGTGATTCTATCCCAAAATACCCCCCTCACATGGTTTACCCACACTTTTTTCCAAATCATGTGCAAACTGTGAAGAGGCCACTATCCAAAAACACAATTCCTTCACAGTTTGCTGGGATGTTGCACGATTAGTACTAACCGTGTGCTGGTCATGCGGCCTACCCAGGAAACCCCTTTTCTCTAATTTTTGTGTCTCGAACCCTCATAACACCCATGATCCTCCTCTAAGACGTTAGTAAACATATTATTAAGAAAAAAAGGGATCTCATCCAAAACATAAACAAGAACATACCTTTGCAAGACCTGAGATCTTACATACCACCTTACAACTACAGGGTCCATCGTTGAATTGATAACTTGAATACGCTTGTCACACACATAACCATTCAAACCATGATCCTGACTACACGATCTACATTACCCTCTTACTCAAATATCACAATTAAATCCATTTACATGACCATGGGGGTCACATACTTGATTTCATAGTTTATGTGATTGAATGCATGGAATGAATTCATTGACCTTGAATAGTTCATTGAAATTCACCAAATCCTCCAGTTTTTCATCCCCAAAAATTTGGTAAACACTAGGAACCAACCCCATTTAAAATTAATTTATGAATGAAAAAACAATTTTTTTTATAATTAAAATATATGAGAAGGGATGAAATTATTTCAATTGACTTCATTTATATTGGAATTTGAGTGAAAGACATCATCTAAACATAAAATAAATAATTATAACATGTTAAGAATTTTAAAATAACATAATATTTTATACACTTGTTGGTTTTGCAGATGAATCAAAAATAAAACCCCTTTACCACAATGAACCTGAAAAAAAATCATTAACATTAATGGTCTTCATACTACAAAAATATAGGTACTTGATATATATAGATATCAATGTATATATATTCATTTTCTCTAATAGTACCAATTGTGAACCTATTCATCAAATATTCAATGAAAATCTATGCATCTCTAGGTCTTTAATGTGCATAACCACTTTATTTGTGTGGTAAAAAAAATCCAACACACAATCACTTTTTTATAATAGTAATTTATACATAAGGGAGGAAAGATCGCATCAACTAGTAGTATAATGAATTTTTAAGCTCATTTACTTTCAATATGGATGGATATATCATCATAGGGTTTCTCCCATGACCATTTATATATATAACTTAAAAAATTGAGGCTCAAGTGGAACCATCTCTAAAAGATGTTCGTGTTTATGAAAATCCCCAAAAAAATCATGTTAGTCCGGAAACCCAATTAATGTACAAATAATAAATACCTTACCCTAGAGGATTATATTGGTGTAATAAAGGATTATATATATAGAGGATAAGAGGTATTAATGTGTAAATTATTTTATAAAATGAAATAGTGATTACTCTGATACTATATTATTTTTAAAATTTATAGGTGAAATTGGATAAGGGTGAAATTTAGCATTCTGGGTATCTTAATACATTAAAACATAAGGAATTAATATCATTATACTATGAAATAAAATAATAAAAAATAATAAAATAAATGTTTTACATAATGAAATCATAATTAAATTTTTATAGAAATATATATGATATATTTTTAATAAAACATATTTTTATTCATAAATTTAAAATTTCTATATAAAACTACAGTATAATAAATTATTTCCCTGAAAAAAATACATTTTCTTAAAAAGTAAAATATTTTTTAAACTTCATGAAACATTCTATTATACAATTTTAGGTTTTATCAACCCCTAATTTGAATATCCTATGATTGGATGTCTTTGCAGGTTGATTCTTGTGATTTTTAGAATTTTTTAGGATTATAGGCCTATTAATAGTTGGCGAATTGTTTGAAAAACTATATAGCCAAGGAATTCAAAGTTTCCATTAGAATTGGTAGGGGAACACTGTTAGTGTAAAATTAGAATAATTATGCGACCTAATTAGAATGGTTTGAATAGTTTGTGCATGATTAAACAAATTTTCTTCCCAAACCATACATCTCATCTTGTGGCTCTAATTTGGGAGCACAGTTAGGCGCACTATTAGTAAACCAGTTTGACCATAATAAATATTCAATGGCAATAGTTTTTAATGTCCCAAAAACATTAATTAAAATCCTCAACCCTAAAATTAAAGATATTCTCATCCCACTCAAACCTATTTAAATAAATTGGATTTCTTATCCCTCTAAAGTCATTTTGGGTCCCCGACCTCATCTCTTAGTGGATCAATGTTCCAATCTGTGTGGTGATCCTCTTTCAGTGAGTTCTATTCTTTTTTAAAATTTATCTCTATTATTACATTGATTTTTTATTCCTATAGGTTTTTAGGGAATCATGTTCAATTGGATAATGGATGGTGGATTTGGAATTTTTGAACTAGGATCTCTTCAAAATTGTATCAGGATCTCACTTGTGAGATCATGTGATCACCATAAGAGGTGACACATCTCAGATTCATAATGGTTGGATTCCTGAATTCCAATTCAGTGTTCATAACCATTATAATCACCTTTTAATTCATTATTTATTGATAATTGATATATGTATGTTACATAATTTAGAAAACATATCCAATGGAAATAATCCATGAAATTCTGTGTCAATGATTATTTGACAGAATTCTCTTTGATTTGAACATTGAACGAATTGAATGTCTATAATAATGAAATATCTCATATTTTTTGGAATTAATCAATGAAATGTTTGTTTGGATATTTTTTCGAGAACTTGTTAAGGATTATTTCGTGAAAGTGAAGTCTTTCACAAGGGTTTTTGTTCCTAAAATCTAATTCCTAGATTTGAATTAAATGATTTCAATTATTAGATGTTTCCAAAATAGTTTTAAATTAAAGAATGTTTTAAATGATTAATAACACTATTTTAATGATGATATTATTTTATAAATTGAAATTCATCGGTCTTTTGAAATGAGTGATTTATTAAAATGGAAAGAGTGTGTAAAAAAGTTTCAAATTTACCTTAACCCCTTTATAATTTTAAAACATCCTTGAATTCCTTTGGACTGTTGGGAATGTAATGATTATTTTAAAATCCCATTTGGAATTGCTATGATGGTTCATGAATAGAAGCGGGTATAGATAACATTTTCATGGTTGAATTGAATAATTTTTTTAAAATGAATTCATGATGTTTAATGGCACAATTAGACCATTATGTTGATCCTTTATTGTAATAAACCATTAATTTAGCATGCATAACTCTTGTTCTTCCCAATGACGTTTTTTAGAAAATTAATTATTTACTTTAATGGATCTTTGGGGGTTAACGTGTGAGATTATTCTAGGGAATGATACCATGATTGAAATATTGAGCGCATGAACCCATGATTGATATTGATATTAATCCCAACTGTGATCCTCAGAACATGATTACCTCACACAACTCAATTGAATTGTCATGGGAAAATTTTTTGTTAGATGAGAGAACCTAGATATATTATTTTATAGAATATTTACACAATGTTCAATGGATTCAAAAAGAACATGAAATTTTTATCCTTTGGATGTGTGGCTAGGAAATAGGGTGTGCATGGAATTAGTTTTCTTTAGAGGTGTGAGACTAGATGTCATCCAAATGATCAATCATGTAAAATTTTGATTAGATTGATTTTTTTTGACTAACTATCATATCTATTTTTTAACCATAATATCCACATACATGTTACTAGATACAAGAGAACTTTTTTATCATTACATAGCATTGGAGTTTCCTTTTTTATTGGTTCCTAGTATAGATTGATCTATTTATTAATGTCATGTAACATGACTCAATAATATTGAATATTGTATAAATCATGATATCATCTTAATATTCTTACTTTTATTATTAATATAATCTATCCGTAAAATAAATTATTTTTTAAATTGTGAAATTGAATGTTTTATATGTTTTTTTATATAAATAATTTTGAAATGATAAAAACTATATTATCAAATATTCATGTACACCTTTTATTTTACACCTCTCATATACTATTTGAATTTTCTTATTAAGTATCTACAAAGAGCCATTGGTGGAATCCAACTAGCCTATATATCACACACCATGTAACACCCTGAGATTTTATGAAAATATAATTATTTAATTTCATTAATGTCTTGTGTTGTATGCTACACCAAGATTACCTTGCGCTATACGCAACACCGTATTAGCTTGCAGTATACGCAACACTATTCTGGGATCGTGTTACATACAATTTTGATAATAGTTATTCTACGCAACATTGAGTATATATATATATATATTCAATGTATAAATGAAATATGGTTGGATTATTTTATACAAAACAATGAAGGATTCTTGCACAACAAGCAACCCTGACTTGGCTTTCATTACATGCAATCACGACCTTCCTTGATAGCGTGTGTTGTACGAAATACCGGGTTTTACTAAACAACGATATTTTATTATAATATTATTATGAACTAGCCGTTATGAATAGTATCAACTAAATTTTGAATTTTATAACATTATTATTCATGTTACACATTTTCTAGAACATGGTATGAGAAGAAAATCAATTTTTCGAGTAAAATAAGTATTTTTCAAAAAATGTAGTTTTGCCGCCTTTGGATGGAGCACCCACCTTAAATCTTGTTTCTGACATGTCTATAAGCTCAATTTGACAAAATAAAATTCTTCTTCGGAATCATGAAATAAAAATTTACTTTGGATAAATTTTTCATATTATTCTGGTAACTTTCATATTTTGATGAATAGTAAAAACACGCTATATTTTAATTAAAAACAACTTTTTTCATCGCAATAATTTATATGGATAAATTATAATATTGAATGGTTTTAAAGTATAAATAGAATATATTTTTACCATTTAATATAATGTATGTCATTATCATTGATTTTACATTAAATTCGTATGTTAAATCAATTCAATCTTTTGCAATGTTTTAAAGAAAAACTCGTTCTCTTTCGACAACAAGATTAATTTTAATTTAATTTCTGCAACTTTTTTGTATTCAATTTAGAAAAATGGATTCCATATTTGGAATCAGTGGGTCCAAATTATGTTAATAAACTAATTTTTATTTTTGGGATTTATGAATAGTAACTACGGTAAATTTTATTTACCATAGTTAAAGGTAAATCGGGTAATTAAGGGTAAATATAATATTATAAAAGTACCCTAACACATGCCAAAATTCTATTGGATGGCTAAAAGTAGACCCATATAACCTATGGGTCGGATTAGATTCATTTTATGGACTTTTGACGGTGAAAATAATTTAATTATTATTAAAACCAAAGAAAGTGACAACATGTCATTCTCTTTAATCTTATAAGTATAATAATTTTAATTTAGTGATAAACATCATAAATCTTCGAACATGAATAGTCTCCAGAAAGATAATAAAATTATCTACATCATGATAATTTATTTAGAATTTTTAGGGATTAAATAGTTGTCATTAATTGTGATACATTAATGATGCAAAAATTATTTATTAAGTAAACAATCAGTAATATAGTTTTTATTGAAATAATAATACCCATTAAAAGGCCCACAAACCCGACCAAAACTTATTTTTAGTGTATATATACGCCTTAATCATCCAATAAACTAATATATAACCGTTTTGAGTCTTATAAAAGTGATTATGACACTTATATTATTTTATTTTAAATGATGCCAAAGTTGTCACCTTCATAATTTAATAAATATAACAATTTAAATATTGTGATTTTAAGATGATAAATTCGAGTAAAAGTATTATTGTGAAATTTAATAGATTTATCTTCATCATATGAGTTTATTTTTAATTTTTATGCAAAAATAAGTATATTAAATAATTATACAAAAATGTTATAGTAATTATTTTATTAAGAGATAAACCAAATAAATGGTTTTAAAAATAATAAAATAAATATTATATGAACTATTTAATGTGATCCACTAATTTTATAGATACATATTAACTTTTATTAATCTATTAAAGATTTTTGTTCTAACATATCTTTTGTGTAAATTTTATTTAAATTCAAATAAATGAATAGTGTCAAGATTGACACTATTGTTATTTTATTAAAATAACATATTATAAAATTGTTTAAAAATCAAAAAAATATTTAAAAATTATAAATTTAAATTTATATGGTCTATAATGTTATAAAGTAAACAATTATGGAAAATTCACAACAAATAAGTAATTATTGGTTATAATTTAAAATTTAGAATTGTATTACCACAAATAAACATAAATAGATTAAATAAGGATAAATCAAAATGATAAGGTTTAAAATAAGATCCAAACAAGAACAAATTTGATTTTTTGATGAGATTAAAACCCTAGATCATCTAATCTTCGAATAGGAGTCATTTTTGGAGGTTTTTATGTGGGGTTTGATTTATTATAAATTAATATTTTTAAGAATTCCAAAGGTGCCCCTCTCCTCCCTTATAAAAGGGAACCTCCTCCCTCTCTTCCATACACCACATTCAGCCTTCAAGCTCGGCCAACCCCTGCCCAATTATATTATCCACTTCCCTAGAAACATACTAGAGGTCCTGGTATTCTTCAAAAACCAATTTTAGTGCCCTAAGAGGTGGTCTCAAAGAGGCGCTTCAAAGAAGAGGTAATTTCCGTTACCGATTCTTTCACCTTTATTTCTCCGTCCAATTCTTCTCCTTAGGTTGTTTCATTATTACGTAATAACATCAGTATCACTCATATACGGATATTTTATTATAAGTATGAAACAACCCTATGTCACCATCTATCCATCCTACGGAAAAAGAAATCACCGCGCGTGCGTACGTACGGAATACCGTCTCCACGCCGTGGTGTAATCTATTTTCCACCACCACTTTACTTGGATGGGTATAATGGTGTAAATAATAACTATATACGATTATTGTAAAGTGATATTTATTCTGAAATAGTATACATACACTCCAATACAATTCCACGATCATGGGAACAATATCATCGCTCGTGCGTACGTACGGAATACCGTCTCCACAACGCGATGAGATTCATTCTCAATGATTAACCATTCATAAATGATTATAAAGTATATATAATAAGTAATCCTGAAATATATGACATATTAATGATATTGGATTTATGTATATATATATATGTATGTCATCCAATTAATTCCATTCAATTCAATGAGGAAACGAAAACAACGTTCATGCGTACGTATAGCCTACCGTCTCCATGAACAATGTATTTCTTTCCATTTATCGATCTATTATATATATGTATATTCTGAATATATATTATATTTAAATCATTTTTTACATTCTGGATGTAAGTAATCATGATCTAAGTAATCATATAAATAATTACAAGTCAAAACACGGACGATAAATGAAACGATTTTACCCAAAATGCTCTTTAACATGGAATTTACAAATGAACGGGTAAAATAAAGTCATAAGTGAACCATATATGATATCATAACAATTAATATGATTCTGTAATAAGTCAATAACATTATTTAAATCATTATACAGGAGGTTCGGATACGTACAAAGCATATCGGACCTAAGGTAAGGGATAATTTCACAAATCTCATTTTTATCCGAGATTGCTTATTCATAAGTATTTACTGAGGCTATTTCTATCATGTACATGTTTTATAAAAGTGTTTTCATGTATATATAAAGTCCTTCTTACCCATTTTTTGACTTTTACTACATGGTATGTATGGAATATTTCTCTTATTTACGTTACGAGGTACTTTTTTGACTTTTCCGACAAAAGTACGAGGAGAATGTTATTTTTAACTTATACGGCATGAATGGATTTTTACGATTTTATAAAGCCTTGTTTTCATGAAGATTCCTCCAAAGGATTTCATGAATATTTTCAACAAAATCCTTTTCTTTTAAAATTTCATGACATTTTGTGAAAAGAAAATGATTTTGAAGAAAAAAGGATATTTTTTCCTCAAGAATTCATTTCAAGTGTTTTATCAAAACCATTTTTCATATAAGATGACATTATTTCATATTTGTATGTTTCAAGTATAATGTATAGATGATTTAAATGGTTTAACTTCTCTTATTATGAAATGATATCTATTTCTTTTATATGGATTATGTGATGATGGTATGATGTTTATGAAACCCATTTTATTTATTGGGTTTTTATGAATGATGTATGTTTATTTTGTGGCACAAGTAATAATTATTTCATTATGAGATGGGTGGGACCTATATCTCCCTCCAATGCATTGGGTAAAGATTTATATCTCATGAGATAGACATGGATGGAACGGTAAGTTAATATGGTTCAGTATTACATGACTGGAATGAGGAGTGAACTCGATTCAGAAAGGGACTTTGTCCACTAAGATGGTCTTGGTAGCAATGCCTTGGCTACTACATAAATCATTACATGTGCTTAATGGATTCCACAATTACATGTTTTATTCCCATGCTATTTTATCATGGTTTATGATCAAATATGATCTATTCCATATATACTTCCATGTTTTATGTTGTTGCTCAAGATTTTGATGTTTAAACATTGTGTTCATGTTTTTCAGTTGAAACGTATATGGTATGTTTTATTTTATCCATGCTTACCCTTACTAAGAATTTCAGCTCACCCTTTTTATGTTTTATTTTCCCGAGGATATAAAGAAAGGTTTTAGGTAAGAAAAAAAGGGGAAGATCTTTATGGGAAATGTTGATGATCTTTCACCACCATTAGAAGATTACGTTCCAAGTTTCCAAAGACACTAAACTATTACGGTCCTTGTGTGTCTGTTTTTGTTATGTGCTAAGTATTCCGCTAAAGTAATGTAATTTCTATGTACGTTAAGCTTTGGGTCTCTATAGCTGTTATCAGAGGAAAAGTTTAGTCATCCTTTGGAAACTAGGATGCGAGAACTTTAGTGAGATCCCTAGAGATATTTCTATGGTATGTCTAGGGATGTCCCTAAGGTTAAGTATACGTATAGGATATAGTCCTAGAACTATGGTAATGATCATAGAATTTAACCTAAGATATTAGATATTGAGTGTGCTCCCCCTTTACTATGTTTTTTTCCCTAGCATGATTTTGGCCTCTCACACTATTCTTTTTGGGTTATAGAAAATGGCTGGAAACAGGAAGATTCATGATAATACAGTATATGATGGACAATGGAATGATATTATTCATGAGAAACCAAATGAAACAGGATTTTGAAGTCCAAACATCGTTATTACGCCTAATCAGCAATCTTGTAATATGATCAATAATCTCAACTTTGGTAAGTTTCCCGGATCAGATAATAAGATAAAGATGGAGTTTCAGGATGATCATAGAGGAATGAACGTTCAATTTCTCTCATGTAAGTCATGTGGGAAGAGGAATCGGGGATATTGTTTCAAGGGAACTGGAAGATGCTTTGGGTGTGGAAAAGAAGGACACAAAGCCAATAAGTGCAAAGGAAAAGGTTCAGTTAACACCATGGACAATGATAATGGAATTGCTACGACAGCAACAATGATTAGATGTTTTAAATGTGGAATTTACGGGCATTATACAAACCAATACCCTAATGGAAAATCTCTTGAAGAGAATCAGCATGGTCATATGGATAGTATTTATGTGGATGATGAGGAGGAGACTACAAATGATATATGAGCTGAAATAAGTGTTGAAGCTCAGTCGGTTGTTTTAGAAGGTAGTGGAATGATTGTATGTTTATCGAGAGTTATGTTGCATAGTTAATGGTACAATTGAATAAAGAATCATCTAAGGATTGTTACACTATTGTTTTTCCTAAATGTATTTGAAAGTATATGTTGAATGGTACCAGTAACCATGGAAGGTTATTCAGATATTTTTGTAAAGTAGATGAAATGCGCATACTGAAGGAATAAAGTGATAATGAGATGTTTGATTGTATTCATGAGCTCATGATTTATATAAGGACTATGTGATATCATGGTTTGAGTATATAGAATTTTGGGGATTTTGTTATGTGGAAAGTGTTAAATTTTAACTGCATTAATGTTTTCACTAAGCTTCAATGGGTATTCATTTTTCAAGAGAATACATGATTAAGGCCTTAAAATGTTTGGAATGTGACCAACAAGACATATCTTATGATATATGGGGATCAACGATGGTATTAAATCTCTAGTAATAATTTCCACTATATTATGAGAGTGGACTGTAGTATTATGGATAAGCCTAAAGATTGGAATGGATTTTGTTGGACATTAGTTATTATTGTTTAAGGATAGATGTTTTTTTGATATTATTGATGGGATGTTATAGTAACATAGTTTTATAAAAAGGACAACCTGCAGGACGGGCAACAGCCCATCGCGTCGGACACGGCTGTGGGAATCGAACCCACAACTGAAGTGCGACTGACCTTTATCGCCTACCACTGGCCTACAGGAAGTCCCTGGTTAGTAGAAGCTAGTTTTATTTTATTATGCGGTATGATATATGAAGTATACGTTCATTTTTGGAACCATATACAATTAATCTTACCATAAGATGGACTTATAACTTTTGCTGGCCTTTTGTTTGAAAGAGAAGGAATGACCCATCAATCTATCACATGATCTACTAACACATCATGAATAACAAATTCAACTTTGTTTCTTTAAGAGATGAAGTTGGAATTGTCCAAAGAACGAACAACGGTGAGACTATACTAAAATCACGAAAGTATTTCTTCTAATTAAAATTTCATCAACTTTATGGAAATGATCATGAAAACCAAATTTCTTTTTGTCCTAGTGCCCTTATATCCGATGAATCAGATGGTACCTTAGATCATCACAAATCTATGGCTTTGTGATTGATGGCTTTTTCATATCCATGTTCTCTACCACTCTTCATCAGAACTTGATGGTTAGATTTTTCTTCCATATCCATATTTTCACCTATGTGGAAACCCAGTGATGAGTTAATTTGGGTAACCGTTACATTTAATACTTTATTTTTTAAAGCCAAATTTTGGTATTCCTTTTTACGATGTGGGTTTTTATTTAAAAAACAACTTTCGAGTAGTAAACCATTTATAACCCCGATGAATTTCGAGGGTGAAATTAATTTTAAGGGGGGTAGAATGTAACGCCCTGAGATTTTATGAAAAATATTCATTTAATTTCATTAATGTCTTCTGTTGTATGATACACCAAGATTACCTTGCGCTATACGCAACACCGTATTAGCTTGCAGTATACGCAACACTATTCTTGGATCGTGTTACATACATTTTTGATAATAGTTATTCTACACAACATTGAGTATATATATATATATATTCAATGTATAAATGAAATATGGTTGGATTATGTTATACGAAACAATGAAGGATTCTTCGACAACACGTAACCCTGACTTGGCTTGCATTACATGCAATCGCGACCTTCCTTGATAGCGTGTGTTGTACACAATACCGGGTTTTACTAAACAACGATATATTATTATAATATTATTATGAACTAGCCGTTATGAATAGTATCAACTAAATTTTGAATTTTATAACATTATTATTCATCTTACACATTTTCTATAACATGGTAAGGGAACAAAATCAATTTTTCGAGTAAAATAAGTATTTTTTAAAAAATGTAGTTTTGCCACCTTTTGATGGCGCACCCACTTTAAATCTTGTTTTTGACATGTCTATAAGTTCAATTTGACAAAATAAAATTCTTATTTGGAATCATGAAATAAAAATTTACTTTGGATAAATTTTTCATATTATTCTGGTAACTTTCATATTTTGATGAATAGTAAAAACACGCTATATTTTAATTAAAAAAAACTTTTTTCATCGCAATAATTTATATGGTTAAATTATAATATTTAATGGTTTTAAAGTATAAATAGAATATATTTTTTCCATTTAATATAATTTATGTCATTATCATTGATTTTACATTAAATTCGTATGTTAAATCAATTCAATCTTATGCAATGTTTTAAAGAAAAACCCATTTTCTTTCGACAACAGGATTAATTTTAATTTAATTTCTACACCTTTTTTGTATTGAATTTGGAAAAATGGATTCCATATTTGGAATCAGTGGGTCCAAATTATGTTAATAAACTAGTTTTTATTTTTGGGAATTAAGAATTGTAACTATGATAAATTTTATTTACCATAGTTAAAGGCAAATCAGGTAATTAAGGGTAAATATAATATTATAAAATTACCATAACACATGACAATATTCTATTGGATGGCTAAAAGTATCCCCATATAACCTATGGGTCGGATTAGATTCATTTTATGGACTTTTGACTATGAAAATAATTTAATTATTATTAAAACCAAAGAAAGTGACAATATGTCACTCTCTTAAATCTTATAAGTATAATAATTTTAATTTAGTGATAAACATCATATATCTTCGAACATGAATAGTCTCCAAAAATCTAATAAATGTATCTACATCATGATAATTTATTTATAATTTTTAGGGATTAAATAGTTTTCATTAATGGTGATACATTAATGATGCGGAAATTATTTATTAAGTGAAAAATCAGTAATATAGTTTTTATTGAAATGATAATACCCATTAAAAGTCCCAAAAACCTGACCAAAACTTATTGGTAGTGTATATATACGCCTTAATTATCTAATAATCTAATATATAACCGTTTGGAGTCTTATAAAAGTGATTATGACACTTATAATATTTTATTTTAAATGATGCCAAAGTTGTCACCATCATTATTTAATAAATATAAAAATTTAACTATTGTGATTTTAAGATGATAAATTCGAGTAAAAGTATTATTGTGAAAGGTAATATATTTATCTTCATCATAGGAGTCTATTTTCAATTTTTATGAAACAAATCATTATATTAAATATTTATACAAAAATGTTGTTGTAATTATTTTATTAAGAGATAAACCAAATAAATGGTTATAAAAATAATAAAATAAATATTATATGAACTATTTAATGTGATCCAATACTTTTATAGATACATATGACCTTTTATTATTATATTAAACCTTTTAGTTCGAACATATCTTCTGTATATATTTTATTTAAATTCAAATAAATGAATAGTGTCAAGATTGACACTATTGTTATTTTATAAAAATAACATATTATAAAATTGTTTAAAAATCAAAGAAATATTTAAAAATTATAAATTTATATTTATATGGTATATAATGTTATAAAGTCAACAATTATGGAAAATTCACAACAAATAAGTAATTATTTGTTATAATTTAAAATTTAGAATTTTATTACCACAAATAAACATAAATAGATTAAATAAGGATAAATCAAAATGATAATGTTTAAAATAAGATCAAAACATGTCCAAATTTGATTAGTTGATGAGATTACAACCCTATCTCATCTAATTTAGAATATGAGTCATTTTTTGTGGTTTTTAAGTGGGGATAGATTTATTATAAATTAATATTTTTAAGAATTTCAAAGGTGCCCCTCTCCTCCCTTATAAAAGGGCACCTCCTCCCTCTCTTTCACACACCACTTTGAGCCTTCTAGCTCGGAAAAACCCTGAATAATTCTCTTCTCTACTTCCCTATAAACATCCTAGAGGTCCTGATATTCTTCAAAGACCAATTATAGTGCCCTAAGAGGAGGTCTCAAACAGGCGCTTCAAAGAAGAGGTAATTTCCGTTACCGATTCATTTACCTTTATTTCTTCTTCCACTTCTTCTTATTAGGTTGTTTAATTATGAATTAATAACATCAGTATAACTCATATAATTATATGTTATTATAATTATGAAACAACCCTATTTAACAATCTATCCATCCTACGGAAAACGAAATCACCGCGCGTGCGTATGTACGGAATACCGTCTCCATGCCGTGGTGTAATCTATTTTCCACCACCACCTTACTTGGATGGGTATAATGGTGTAAATAATAACTATATATTATTATTGTAAATTGATATTGATTCTTAAATATTATACATACACTCCAATAAAATTCCATGATCATGGGAACGATATCATCGCTCGTGCGTACGTACGGAATACCGTCTCCACAACGCGATGAGATTCATTCTCAATGATTAACCATTCATAAATGATTATAAAGTATATATAATAAGTAATCATGAAATATATGGAATAATAATGATACTGGATTTATGTATATATATATATGTATTTCATCCAATTAATTTCATTCAATTCAATGAGGAAACGAAAACAACGTTCATGCGTACGTACGACCTACCGTCTCCATGAACAATGTATTTCTTTCCATTTATCGATTTATTATATATATGTATATTCTGAATATATATTATATATAAATAATGTTTTACATTATTGATTTAAGTAATCATTTTCTATGTAATCATATGAATAATTACAAGTCAAAACACGGATGACAAATGAAATGATTTTACCCAAAACGCTCTTTAACATGGAATTTACAAAAGAACGGGTAATATAAAGTCATAAGTGAACCATATATGATATTATAACAATTAATATGATTTTTTAATAAGTAAATAACATTATTTAAATCATTATACAGGACGTTCGGATACGTACGAAGCATATAGGACCTAAGGTAAGGGATAATTTTGCAAATCTCATTTTTATCCGAGATTGCTTATTCGTAAGTATTTACTGGTGCTATTTCTATCATGTACATGTTTTATAAAAGTGTTTTCATGTATGTATAAAGTCCTTTTTACCCATTTTTGACTTTTACTACATGGTATGTATGGAATCATTCTCTTATTTACGTTACGAGGTACTTTTTTGACTTTTCCGACAAAAGAACGAGGAGAATGTTATTTTTAACTTATGCGGCATGAACGGATTTTTACGGTTTTATAAAGCCTTGTTTTCATGAAGCTTCCTTCAAAATATTTCATCACTATTTTCAACTAATTCATTTTATTTTAAAATTTCATGACATTTTGTGAAAAGAAAATGATTTTGATGAAAAAAAGGATATTTTCCTCAAGAATTCATTTCAAGTGTTTTATCAAAACCAATTTTCATCTAAGATGAAATTATTTAATATGTGTATGTTTCATGTATAATGTCTCTATAATTTACATGGGTTCACTTCTCTTATTATGAAATGATATCCATTTCTTTTATATGGATTATGTGATGATGGTATGATGTTTATGAAACCCATTTTATTTATTGGGTTTTTATGAATGATGTATGTTTATTTTGTGTCACAAGTAAGAATGATTTCATTATGAGATGGGTGGGACCTATATCCCCCTCCAATGCATTGGGTAAATAATTATATCTCCTAAGATAGATATGGCTGGAACGGTAAGTTAATCTAGTTCAGTATTACAGGACTGGAACGAGGAGTGAACTCGATTCCGAAAGGGACTTTGTCCACTAAGATGGTCTTGGAAGCAATGCCTTGGCTACTATAGAAATCATTACATGTGCTTAATGGATTCCACAATTACTTTTTTTATTCCCATTCTATTTTATCATGGTTTATGTTCCAATATGATCTATGCCTTATATACTTCCATGTTTTATGTCGTTGCTCAAGATTTTGATGTTTAAACATTGTGTTCATGTTTTTAAGTTCAAACGTATATGGTATGTTTTATTTTATCCATGCTTACCCTTACTGAGCATTTCAGCTCACCCTTTTTATGTTTTCTTTTACCAAGGGTATAAAGAATGGTTTTAGGTAAGAAAAAAAGGGGTAGATCATTATGGGAGATGTTGAAGATCTTTCACCATGATTAGAATATTACGTTCCATGTTTCCCAAGACACTATACTATTACGGTCCTTGTGTGTATTTTTTTGTTATGTATTAAGTATTCCGCTAAAGTAATATAATGTCCATGTATGTCATGCTTTGGGTCTCTACCCACCATGCCTGTACCATTTGCTGTTTACAACCATTATGATCTTATTGGAGGGACTCTTTATCTCAACATCCATTTTGGGTTACTTATAGGGTGACCAAGTATGAGTGACATGAAAAATGGTGGGTGGTATAATACAACAATGGATAGTTTTTGTATTTTATACTTCAGGTGTTGTTTTTATATCATCTCTTTTTACTCTTATATATAAATATATATATATATATATATTGATTTTTATCTTCTCTTTTACCCATATTGTAGTTTGAATATATTTTTCTATTATGGGGTAAATCCTTCCCAAGTGCTATTTATGGATTCCCAAGTACTTGTTCCTCATCCCTTGGATACAGAAAATTTTCTTTGGGTAAGTGGCGAATGGACTGGGATGTTTATTTAGAATGAATTTGGGGTTGGTTCATCATAAATGCAGTCATATGAGGTATTTCCTTTAAAAGAAACGTATCTCCTAGTAATAATATATTTTATTTCTTTTGATTCATGGTATGAAATAGATAAATAAAATTTCATAACACAATAGGTAGTATATGAACGGGTTCTTGATCACTAACTCTACATAATGAGACTTGAGTTGCTAGGGAAATTATGGACATGAGTATTTATTTTATGTTATTGGTTTCCTCATGACGAATAAGGTTTTGATTCCATATGAGATTATATTCCATTTTGAGAATCTATAATGATTTTTTTGAGAAGAAAGATAATCAATATCTCAGTAGGCCTTCACTATCAAGTAATTTATAAGAAACTAGTTTGACCGATAAGGATTTTAATCTTGGGTCTATTATCTGGTAGGTGTGTACTTTAGAAGCCATGTGACCAACGTAGAAAATGTTATACAATAATTAAGACATGGAACCCTGATATTTTTATTCTAAAATGACTTCAATAATGTGAGGTTAGATGGAGGGTTGTTGATGTTCATTTTTTCATATAGCTTTTTGGTTTCTTGAACTTTTGTCCCTTGTTAATGGTTTTAAATACACTGTGAAAACCTAACATGTGTCTTAAATTAAGATTTGTTGAGTGATTTCAATTGTGTTTCCAATTTCCAAAACATGTGTTCTTATAATATATTTGAATTAGAAAATTGATTTCAAAGAATAATGTATGATTGACCCTGAATTATTTAAGGAGAAATGATGTTTTGTAGAGGATTTAAATTAGAATGGTTTTGCAATGTCAAAATGGGATAAATGTATTTGAAACCATGTATATAATTTCGATGAAGTTGTAATGGTTTTATAATAAATATGATAAAATTATAACAATACTTCATGATTGGGAATGAAAGATCATTCTTTATAAATAGTGGAATATTTCGTGTTTTGAAATCAATGATGCATTAATAAAGTGTTTTATGGATTGTTTGAAATTTTTTGTATTTATTGTATTCTATTTTTCATTTTTTAATTCTATATTTGATGTGTCCATTTTTTAGTATGACCATAAATGTACCTAAGTAATTAATCTATATAATATTGAACATTAAATCTTGAGTCCAGTTTTCAGAGTGGTTCTTCACATTTTCTCGAAGTGTCATGTCTTATCGAGGACTGTACCTAGACACCATATTTATTGGTGGTTCAAGGTACCATCTAACCTTTGGATCTCATCCTTGGATTACGAGATTTTCATAAAACATTATTTAAAGTTTATATAGGTTCTCATGAGGTAGAAACGTGGAATGATAACGTTGATGGGATATTTGATTCACTCAAGACTCATGATGCTATAACAATCAAGGTTATAAATTATTTTTTTGATGGACCTGGCTATGAATAGTAGGAGTTTATAATTGCCAATAACATGTATGAATTAATTTCATGGTAATTATTAATATATGTTTTAATTCAGTGTTAGTATCATGATGATGTGAAGAAGGATAATGTTACCGTGTTCATAGGTTTCAATCATGATGATCTATCAATTGTAGAGTATGGAAAGAAATTCTCATGATTGTTATGTTTCTTACATGAGAATGTTGGCATTTAAATTAATAATGATTTTTTTATAAAGGTTCTACAACAATACCATTGAAAATAAATTTATGGGTCCAGGATGAATTTTTTAGGAGAGGCTTGATGGGGATTTTTCAGATAAAGATGAGCTATAAAAATGACAGGAAGGGAAGAGTAACTCATTCGTGGTTAATTAATGATAGTCATCTATGATAACGAAGAGTCATGTATTGTACTACCATTGTGAAGAATCCGGCCATCCTAAGAGGTTGTGTCTAAAAGATCATATATTTTGTAAATGGTGTGTCCATTTATATCACCCTCTGAAGCTTTGTAACTGGAGTGATCAGAATAGTATGACTATGTCCTGGATTACTGGCTCCCATCAATGAGGAAGATGATGATTCAATTCCATAATGCTCTATCCATAGGCCTTGTATTGATGCTTTTTACATGGTGGTGAGAGAATATTTTTGTGGTTGATGTTGATCCACCATATAGTTTCCAACATCGGATTGGAAACTACTTGAGTTTTTCCTTGCAGTGACATATAATTTTTTGGAAGCCATTTGATTATAGAAGTTGGTGAATTTATTTTGGATCATTATGGATAATCTATTCTAGACCACTATTTATATGTGATATTGGTTTTATATTATTTATATATCATTGAATGTTCCTTTTGGATGTTCACTCTTGATTTCCTAATCATATTTTCGAATGAATTTATTTCATCTAATATCATTGTTCTCTTGGTGATGGAAAGGAGTATTTTTTTGAGAATCATAGAGATGTTTGGGTGTTATTTCCTTTAAAAATTACCTATATTCCCTTCCACGAATGTCCTCCTTTGGTGGTTTTTAGATGCATTTCATGTTGGCTATTGTTCCCTGCTACCCTATTTTTTTAACATGGATGTTAAAGCTAAACATTGATGTGATGGACAATACCCATTGTGGGAATCTAGTGACTTGTTGTGAAGTGCACATAATTTTTGAGATATTTCTTGATGGAAATTTATATCCCTCGGTAATGTACTCAGGTAACTAGGATGATGCAATTCCAAGATGGATCAATAAACTGGAGGAGATGGAGGGTGATTTTATGAGCTCATCGAGCAGTGACTCTCTATGTTGAAAATCATAGTTTACCATCGATTACATCACCAAGGTAGAAATCATTTTCATCTATATTTTTGAATTAGGGATATATTATCATCTATGGACCATGAGATTGTTTTTTAGTGAAATTTGTGTTTTTATAGGATGTTCCAATCCATTAATGTTTTTGGTTCCATCCCGTAGATGTTATCCTCAACGAGTTGTTGTATTCTCTTCTTTGGATGGAAGGGATGCGATTATATCTTGTAAAATAAATTTTACGAATCATTAAATAGTGGGGAGACTTATTCAAGGTCGCTATTCCTTCTAAAGTTTGGAGAAATTTGATGTTCTTTATGTGGTGGCCTCAGAGCTATGTGTCTATTGTCATCTTTTGGGTGAGTGTATCTTATAGAATGTGAATAGTCCACCTCACAAGATGAGGGATGAAGTTTTTATTTTTACATATTCTAATGTTATTCTTATTATAAGATTTATATTGATA
This sequence comes from Viscum album, assembly GCA_963277665.1. Taxonomy (NCBI): domain Eukaryota; kingdom Viridiplantae; phylum Streptophyta; class Magnoliopsida; order Santalales; family Viscaceae; genus Viscum; species Viscum album. Next base: position 1,287,684,590 of record OY728140.1, read on the forward strand.
GAAATTCTCATGGTCAGGTGTTTTTTAAATCTCATTACTTAATTAAAGGTGTTCTGGACCATTGATTTTAGTGCCCTTTATTGAAATATCTTTTTAATTTTTAGGGGATTTATGAGTGTTTTTTGATGTTTATTGGGCTTGTTCATAGTGGTCACATGATTTTACAATACATAAAACCAAAATGTCAAATAATACTAGTTTTTATGGTAGGGATACAAAATTGGCGAATGTTTATAAAGTTCTATGTAGATAAATAATGAATGCTGAATATAAATGGACTCATTGGTTGCGCATGTTTAAAAAAAACTATACAACCTTACAATACATTAGTTCTAGGGAATTTGTTTAGGCACACGGTTAGGAGAATGGTTTGTACAAATAGATAAACATAACAATTTAATGCCATGTGAATTGTTTTAAATCCCCAAAAATATCAATTAAATTCCAAAATCCCCATAATTAACCCGAAATTCCTCCCACTCAAAACTAATTGTTTCAATTGGATTTTGGGATCCCTCTAGAGGTGCTTTAGTTCCACCAACCTCATCACTTTGTGGATCTATGTTCTGATCGAAGCAATTATCCTTTTCCAATGATTTATTTTCTTCACATGCATGAATATATCATCCTATATTATTTTGTTCTTCTCAGTGGTTATTATAGAATTCTATTCCATTGGATCTTGGATGGTTTTTTTGGAATTTTTTATCTAGGATCTCTTCTCACATATATAATGACCTGTCTTCAAGGATCAGGTTATCACCATTAGATGTGACACATATAAGAATCAATGTAGTTGGATTGTATATTTCTATGTATCTATTTATATTATTTTAATTAATCTTTCAGTACATTTATTCGTAATAATTCATATATATATATATATAAATAGGTTTCATAATTTATAAAACGAATTATATCAATGTTGTCATTGAAATTCCTTGTGAAAACAATACAGACCCTCTTCACTATGTGTTGAACATGTACTCAATTAAATTGATATATTCTCGATGTTTCCCACATTTTTTGAATTATTGAAAGCCATGTTGGCTTTGATTTAGTCTTAGGGAAATTAATATGGATTATTTGGTGAAAGGGAGAGCTTTAGACTAGTTTTTTTAATGAAATTACATGATTTGAATTAAATGAGATGAATAATTTTATTTTTTATACATAGTAACAAATTATTAAATTTTTAAAATGAAAAAAAATCCTATGGAATTATGTTACCCTTTTTTTAATTGCATTTAATGGGTTTTTTAAATTTAGTGATTTATTCACACCGAAACAGGGTGTAAACCAAGGGTTTTAACTAAACATATATCTTTTACAATTATAAAAATTAATTAAATTCATTTTGTATGTTATGAATGGAATTATTGTTTTAATTTCTTGTTTAGAATTAAAATGAATATTTTTGAAAGGAACCAGGCACATATTCTCTTTTAAGAGTAGATTTGAAGAATTTTTTTGAATTGAATGGATGTTGTTTGATCACCCAATTAGAACATTATTATGACCCTATGTTGTAATAATCCCTTAATATAACAACATTCATTCTTATAATTCTCATTGATGTGTGTTGAAAAAGGTATTATTTAATTTTAGGATGTTCGAGGAAGAGAGTGAGATTTTATTTGAGGGAATGTTCTCATGATTGAAATGTTTAGGGTATGGTCCTATGATTGATATTGATAGGGATCCCTATTGTGATCCTTATAAAATAATTTTATCACTGAACTATTTTGACTAGTCATGGTAACCATGGTAGTAATATGCGACCAAAAATATATATTCTATTCTAGGGGAATGACCCCATCAAGTGGATTCATAGAGAACATGAATGGATTAAGATACGAACATGAGATAAAGAATGTATATTTGTGTGAAACTAGTTTTATTGAGACCCATGAGACTAGATGTAACCTCAAAGATCAGTCATTATGTATTTGTTTAGAATTACTATGGTGTAATCACTATAATATCTTTGTTTTACCTATAAATCCATGTACATGATACTCGATACATGATAATGTTCTCTTTTACTACTTACCATCAGAGTTTCCGCGATTGATTGAGTCCTTATCCAAAATTAACATGTTTTTAATGTGATGTACCTTAAATATATAGTATTGAAACCTTTAAAAATATTGATATTAGGTGAATGTTCATACTTTTCATTCCTAATAAGAATGTTTCATTTGAAATGTTTTTCCTGACATTTCTAGAAAAAAATTATTTTTTAAATTGTGAAATGTCATATTTTATAGGATTGATATGATAAATTATTTTGAAATGTTTAAAACAATATTTTAGAACTAGTATTTTTAATAAAATTATTTTACAACTCTCTACTAATATTTTACTTTCCCTATAAAGTGACTTCATTGAATGTTCACTGGAATCTTATTAGGCTCTATATCTCACAACTGGCTTGAATTGTTTGGTGTTTTTAGACTTTATTATCTTATATTAGGGTGTAGTTATATCATATACCTTTGTGGGTTCATTATAGGGTGATCATGGGTTTGTGAATTTTGACTATATGGATAGTCTCGGACTACCAGGATATAAGTATTTGTTTATATTTTCCACATTAATTTTTATAACAACAAATTGTACTCTAAGAGGTACATATTGATTTTTTTTGTCAATCATGGTTTATGAATTGTACATTGATTATTGTTTTTGTAATGTCCTATAAATTCAGAATATTTTTTTTATTTATATGAAATTATTTTGAGACCACAAAATCTGACAGAACACGATTCTGAGGCCTTGTGTGTCCGAAATGAACCGTCGAAGTTCTATTAAACATTAAATAACACACGTAAGCAGTTTTCCTAAAAAAGTGGAATAATTCTTAAATGGTTGCTTGGATAAAAAATATGATGGCACCGTTGCATTCAGAATGGCGGTATTACCCTAGTTGCGACTTATGTTTAGTCGGCATGATCCTCTATAAGAAAACCCGAAAATGGGATAATTGTAAATAAAATATTTTATTTTTCAAATTCTTATAACTCATGAACGTTAACTTGGATTCAAAATCCGAGACCACCGACGAACTCGTGAGAGTATTATTTCAATAGGTAGATACTAAATTTTGCAGGCACGTCCCATAAGAGAAAGTTAGTTTTTGGCCATAAATAAAATAATTAAGTGACAATTATTTTATAGTAAAATCCATTACATTAAAATGGTAACTCGGATTGGAAATATGAGAGTACCATTGGGTTCGTTGGGGAGTGTTTTACTTAAGAAAATCCTAACCTATACCGACACAAGTTGAGGGTGACTGTTAATGATTTTCCATACTTTTTTTGGGTATGTTCGGTAAACGCACGAGCAGCGTTTTCTAACTTTTGAACTGGTTCTTGGATTAAAAATATGACGGAACCATTGAATCTGCAATGTAGAGATTAATTTAATGTAGGGTTTACTTTTACCGTAGTAGGTTTTTTCAAAATGATAGGTTTTGGGACTTTTTAAGGAAAGAAAATAAAATAATAAAATAATTTTATTTTTGTTTATATCTTATCCTCCAATGGACAAACTGTCGTGGCACCAATGATGTGTCAATCCATTAAATGTCTTGACCCATCAATCCAAGTAACTACTTCGTTGTATAATTTTCAAAGCTTCCTAATAAATATACTCCCATTAATTCCATACATTGTTAGACACCCCCTCTCCTATTTATATGAAGTTTGGGGAGAGGTGTCGGCACAACTTCTCCAAGAAATGAAGTGCTGAAGGAGTGTTGTGACATCAATCCCTTGGAAGATAGAGCTAGTTCTGGAGAGTGGTGGCGATTGAAACTAAAACCATGAACGAGGATTGAAAATAAAGCGACGTCATTGGAGGCTGTTGTGGAAACAACGAACATAGATCCACTTCCTCAACCACGGTTGTTTCTCCATCATTCACGAGGAAGGGGTTTTTACGCGTTGAATTTATTCTATTGAATCTTCATATCCGAAATTCACGATGACAATGGCCAAACGAACATGGCCATCATCCCACACATTAACACTCCTTCTCTTCCTTTTATTTCTTCTCACGTTATTTGTGCATTCTTCAACCCCCAAATTTTTATTGGTGTTGGAAATACAGAGTTTCGTTGAGAGCGATATATGGACGCAAGGCCCTCAACCCAAGGATCAAGAATATGTGATCGTATAATTTTTTGGTCTTGGAATGAAGTCGCAGTGGCTCATGGAAGAAGGCGACGACCGATACCCATCTGGCCACGAGGAAGGAAGGGTGATGCGCGTCCATGCGGCCAGTTGAAGAGGAGGTCACGGCCTATCAGCCGTGTTGGGGTAGGATAGTAGATGAAAACCGTCTGGATACATGTAATAGCATCATTGTGTGTCCGTATCGCCGGTGGAGGAGTAGGCTGTAGCCGCTTGGCCGCGATGGAGGAAAATGACAGCCGACACCCAGTCGACTGCAGGGGGACATTGGCGTCGTCGCACTGCTGGAAAAAATATCGACTGGCTGTTCCTACCTTTCGAGGCACACCATGCAGGACCACCGAGCGGTATGGCATGCAAGCCAGGCTGCACTGTAGGCCGCACCATACGCCTCACCATGGGCCGCACTGAGCGCCGCATCGTGAGGCACCCTGCGGGCCACGCTAATGAGTCGCGCCCTTCCTGGGCCGAGTAGGACCACGACACTGTGGGGTTGGCCTGCCGAGGCCGAGGCTATCCTGGCCAGACCCGGACCGGGTCGAGTTGACCCAAAATGGTTCGGGCCTGCCCAGGTTGGTTCGGGCCAGGTCGGACCATACCATGACCCATTTGGGCCTAGTATTACCATTTTTCCATAAGATGAGAAAAGGGCATCCATTTGACGAACCTTCTATGGTGCCATAATCCTTGGATTAAGGCCGTACTTTTGGTATAATCCACTTGAGCCTTGGATAATGTTGGAGTATGGCCGGGTTGGAACGGACCCCGAATCCAACCGGTCCCTAATAGTTGAAACACTAATAACAAACAGACCGAGCGTCCGATTGACGCACTGTCTTTTTCATTGGGTCCCTTTTGACGTGACAAACCATTGGGTTTCTTTTTCATGTAACTTAGGGGTATTTGAGGTATGAAATATAGGTTGGGTAGTGGTTCTCCCAGGCGTGATACGTAAGGAACCCTGTGACTAGCTGAGACTTGACGACTGCTGACTGTTTCTACTCGGATTTACTCGACTGGCCTAGTGGGGAGCGCCTTTAGGTAACGCGGCAGACCCATGGTACTTGATAGGAGGAGTACCTCAGCATGTCGTGAGGGGGATCATCTCTATGTGACATGGCATACCCATGGTGGGGAGAACCTCTCTGTGACGCAGCAGACCCACGATACTCGACAGGAGGAGTACCTCAGTAGTCCAAAGTTAGTGGGAAGTGCCACTATGTGATGCAGAAGGCCCACTATACTCGATAGAGGAGGATGTTTTCCAGTAGCCGAGGTGTTTGGATTGTTATTTGTTACTATCCCTAGAGAATCTTGTGGATTGATATCAGCTTCTATAGTTTTCCTATGTGGGTCAGCTTCATAATTCTGTTTCACAGAGTTGTGTACCTAGTGTGAGCTGAGCCTTTAGATTTGTTATATTCATTCCTTCATGTAACAGTTTGGATTTGGGCATTTGAGTTGGGCCTCATGTTTCCTAGTGATTGAGATGCATTTACTTGGCAACTTAGGTATATGTATGGGCAGATACCTGAGTAAGGTCATCAGTTGTTCTCACTTTTTGAGGTTTATCCATTGTGGATTTTATGAGACCTTCGAGGGTCTCGGGGTCCCTAATGAGTATCATTATACTCACCGCTGTATGGGATACATCCGAACCGTGTTGTGTTTGGTGCAGATAAGTGACAACGCTGACTACTGATGAGGGAACCAAGACTGGAGGTAGTTAAGAGGTGGACCATAGATGAGTTATACCACAAAGATGACCATTCGAGAGTTGTTCCTACCCATCAGGTATGAGTCCCTGGAGGGTGTTCATAAGAGCTGTACTCAGTTTTACTTTTACTTTCCTATTTTTCATGTACGTTACAGCTGGGCTTGTATTTTTTCCCCTTTTACATTATGTACAAACCTTGTTTACTACATAGTTTTACTTTTTTCTCGTATCCTACTTTGTGCCTAGTTGTGTGAGTTACAGGTTATAAATGCAATGCCTTCCCATTTTTAGGTAATAAACCTTTTGTTGCTAGTCTCCAGCCCTTGGCCTAAGGAAGGTGGGCTTGGGGTAGTCATGGAATGGTCCCTGAGAGACAGGCCTTGACAAATTGGAATCAAAGGAGTTTAGTTCTACCAAAGAACGAGGAATAATTTTTTTCTGTGTGGAGAAATAGTGTTAAGTGTTTTGATTGTGTTTTTCAGTTTATGGAGTCCAGTGCTGGTGCAGCGGCCGACGTATCTATACCCCAAGACCCTATATTCATATTTCCTACGCATAGCTCGAAAACACATATTGCGTGTGTTTTTGAAAATTATTCCATTTGATTTCATTGGAGACAACTCATCAGGTGTAACTTAATGACCATGGTGAACCTGTTCTTTATTAGTATGTCATTATATAGATATCCAACTAGGATTCTTGAGAGAGTATGCTATGACGGCCCACCGAGCAATGAGGCCTTGGTGCAGGGCCCTCTTATGGCATTAGCACCTTTGGGTGGTGTACCAGCCGCACCACTACCCATTGAGAAGCCATTACCACCAGCTCCACCAGTAGAGGATACACGCTGACTGAGTGAGTTACACGAGTTCTAGTGGTAGAGGCCTCTATGGTTTCAAGGAGAGATAGATTCCTAGGTAGCTGAGGACTGGCTAGAAACTATGGATAGAGTTTTCCACCTAGTTGAGACACCAATAGATCAGATAGTGATCTTATATTTTAATCTTCTACAGTGAGTGAAAATGAGGATGGTTCGCATAGTGATGAGGCATTGGTACGTGGACCATTTCTAGAGATAGTACCATCGAGTAGTGTGTCAGCTATATCACTTGTCATTGGTCATAATTTACAACTGTTAGTACCGGTAGAGGACACATTTAGGCTTAGTTCCTTACAAGAGTTTCATCATTAGATACCCCTCAGGTTTCGAGGAATTCCCGACTCGCAAGCTTCTAAGGACTGGCTTGAGTAGGTGGTTGAGAGTTTCCTATATCTTCTACAGCTTCGGAAGGACTACATGTCGATAGATTTGTATTCATCGAGGCATACCGTCCATTACTGTTACTCGATGAATACGATACGATTAGTGCCCCAGGGCTAAGACTTCCAACCGAGGTGTATTTAGGGACATCCGAGCTAACACTATTCCTCTATGCATTCATGCATGTGTTAGGGTGATAGAGAGAACCTTTGTAGTTGAATGTTCCTTGGCTGAGTGGATACAACAAGTAAATTTTAGTAGGGGGAAAGAAAGAAATTAGCACCAGTCTCAAAGACTTGGGCATGTAAAAATGGTTTGGGAAGATGTGTTAGGGACAGATGAATATGCAGGACTGCAGACGTGGAAGCAAATCTAGCAGAGAAGCATGAGGTGGTTTACATTTCGACATGCTACAACCACCCCCTTTGTGTTCCCCACCAGGCCCAGGGATCTAGAGGATAGGGGAAGGGAGTTTCTCTATACTATAAAGGAAAGCGACCCAAGGGCTCTAGGAATTATTTGATGAACGACCTGTGTCAAATACTAGTGGCCATAATAATAGACATAGGTACCAATCATTCCTTATTTCCCTAGATTTTTTCCAAGAACTAGAGTTTCCAGTTATGCCGTTGACTTGACCCTCACATCTAGAGATACGTTAGGGAGGAGACTCGATAATCACACTTACGCCGACAGTGTAATCTAACCCTTAAGACGAGAGTTTCGGTTGGAACCTCTTGGTGGTACCGTCAAGGCCTTACGATGTTAGTTTGGATATATACAAGACATCCATAGTTCATAATTTAATTCAATATATTAGGAAAAAAGGGTTTTGGTTTACCTACAATGTTGGAATGGTATTTTCCTTGGTCGGAGGAAAAGGAAACACAAGCAGCACAGGATAAACTCACGCACATGAGGGTTGAACCGATCACTCTTGAGTCGGCCAGATTACAATCATGGTAGCAGCAGTTTTGAGTTATCAGTTGAAAACAGGAGTCGTAGAGCATGGAGAAATCTTTTCAAATGATTTTTCTAGTATTACCTTCTTTAAGGGATTGAGACGTCTACTTTGTCTAGTTACAAATTGAGATTTGTACCCAACATCTCAGGTTATTGGTTCCCATGTCATCTTTGAAGAAAAAGGGTAGACTTTTCAGTCGACAGAAAAGTGTCAGCAAATCTTTCAAGAACTGAGATAGATACTGACAAGTAGAACTATGCTACCCATGACCTGGAGTTAGCAGCAGTAAACTTTCCAGTAAATATGTGGTAGTACTACTTTATGGGTGAATGGTTTATAGTGTACTCTGATCACAAGAGTCTCAGGTATATCTTCTATCAGAAAAACCTAAACCTAAGACAATGGTGATGGATAGAGTTCCTACATGTAATGAATTTTAAATAGTCTATACTCCTTGGAAACGTGGTAGGAGAAGAACTTAGCAGGAGTTCTGTTATGCAGTTGCTGAGTGAGGTGACGAAGCAGCTAGCCATGTTGTAGATATCTTTCATGGATATAGATGGAGCAGCATACCTCTAATCTATGACAGTCACACCCCCACTCATTCAGCGAGTCAGGAAGGTGCAGCTTGGGGACACTGACTGCGAGGCTCGACATGCTCAGATATCAACAAGATAGGCACCTGATGGATTTTCTAATGGTGGGGAACCTGTCATCCTCTTCAAGGGATGTACTATGGTACCAGTGGAACTACAAGAGGAAGTGTTGAGGGAGTTCCATATGTACCCTCAGGTGGTACATCCAGGAGTGGCGAAGATGTAATAGGACCTTCAACGTCAGCACTGGTGGCTAGGGATGAATAAAGCAGTGACATAGATTATATCACGATGTCTCACTTGTCAGCAAGTGAAGAGAACATAGACCTGGTAAAAGTCTTATGCCAGTAAGAGACAGATACCTTTGGAGTTCCCGAAGGGGGATCCATGTTTTCTTGCGAGTCTCCCCTCAATGAGGAATATAGATTTTTCTCCAAGGTGGCATGTTATCACTGAGGTTTATCAGATCATTTCTTATAATTCGGAGGATAGGCGAGGTAGCATACCACTTGTCTCTTCCACTGTAGTTGGAGAGGGTGCACAATGTCTTCCACATATCCTAGCTGAGGAGATACGTGCATGAACCATCTCATATAATCGACCACGAAGAGCTGTACTCAGATGATTGGGTGACGTTTATGGAGGTTCCAGTGGATATTGAGGATCAACATGAGTGGGTACTTCATGGGCAGTCAATACCACTGGTGCACGTATGCTGGCTATACGAGAACCACTAGGAGAGAACGTGGGAGCAGGATGCTCAGATCTATGCTAAATACCCCCATTTGTTTCATTAGTCTATGTTGTTGATTTTGGGGACGTAAATACCTATGGTGGGGACAATGTAATGTCCCGAAAATTCCGTATAATTGTTTTATTTATATTGAATTATTTTGAGACTGAGAAATCTGATGGCATGCGATTCTAAGGCCCAGAGTGCCCAGAATGAACCATCGATGTTTTGTTAAACATATTATAAAGTGAGTAAAATTTTTCCTAAAACAATTGAATAACTCTTAAACGGCTACCCGGCTAAAAATCCAAGGGACCCGTTTCATTTAGAATGGTGGGTTTACCCTAGGCGCGACATAAGTTTAGTCGGTGTGGGATTACTATGAGAAAACCCGAAAATGACATAATTGTAAATAAAATAATTAAATAAATTATTTTATTTTTCAAATGCTTATAAATAATTAAAGATAGCTCAGATTAAAATTACTAGACCACCACTGATCTCGAGAGGGCATGCTTTCTTTAGGAAGATAATTACTTTGGTCGGCACAACCCACCAGAGAATGTAATTTTTTTCCGTAAATAAAATAATGAAGTGAAAATTATTTCATTGTAAAATCCATAAAATTTAAAAGGTAACACTGATTAGAAATCCGAGTGTACAATTAGGTTCATTGGGGAATGTTTCACTTAAGCAGATCATAACCTCGTCCGACACAAGTCGAGTGTGACTGTTAATAGTAATCCAAACTTTTTTCCAGGTACGTTTAGTAAACGCGCGAGCAGCGTATTCTAACTTTTGAAATAGTGCTTAGATTAAAAATATGAGGGCACCATTGAATCCACACCACTGATATTCTCTTAAGGGATTCTTTACTTTGACAGTATTAGGTCGGGTGAAAAAGATAAGTTTTGTGACTTTTTAAGGAATGAAAAAAAATATTTTATTGTTTTATTTTTGTTTCTATCTTATCCTCAAACTGACAAACTGTGGTTAGACCAATGATGTGTCAAGACATTAAATTGCATGACCCATCAGTCCAAGTAACTACTTCATTGGATAATATGCTAAGAATCCTAATAACTTTACTCCCATTAATTCCAGACACCATTAAACACCCCCTCTCCTATTTATATGGAGCTTGGGGAGAGGTGTCAGAACAGCTTCGCCAAAAAATGAATTGCTGAAGGAGTGCCGCAACATCGATCCCTTGGAAGACAGAGCTGCTTCCAGTGAGTGGTGGTGATCGAAACCAAAACCCCGAATGAGGATCGACAATCATGTGACATCATTGGAGGTTGTTGAGGGAATGGTGAAAACCGACCCACTTCCTCAACCAAGGGTGTTTCTCCGACATTCATGAGGTAGAGGTTTTTACATGTTTCATTTATAATATTGAATCTTCATATCCAAAATTCATGACAACAATGGCCAAATGAAAATGGCCATCATCCCGCACATTATACATGCTTCTCTTCCTTTTATTTCTTCGCACGTTCTTTGTGCATTCTTCAACCCCCTAATTTTTATTGGTGCTAGAAATACAGATTTTTTCTGAGAGAGATATATGGAAACGAAGACCTCGACATGGGGATCACGAATATGCGATCATATAATTTTTTGTGATTGGAATGAACATGCAATGGCTCATTGAAGAAGTCGACGACCGACACCCGGCCGACCGCGAGGAAGGAAGGGCGGTGCACGTTCGCGTCGCCGGTTTATGAGGAGGTCATGGCCCATCGGTCGCTGCAAGGCATGAGAAATACTGGAAACCAGCTAGCCACATGGCAGAGCAGCGGCGTGGGTCCATGCCGCCGGTGGAGAAAGAAGCAGTGGCTGCTTGGACACAGAAGACACAGACCGAGGCCAACACCAGGCCAGCCGCAGGTGGACAGCGGTGCCATCGCACAACTGGAAGAAAGACCATCTGGTTCTTACGGTCAGACGAGGAGAACCGTGAGAGACTGTCGAGGGGTCCCGTGTGCTAGCTAGGCCAAACGACTGGCCACGCCTTGAGTCTACATCGCAGGCCGCACCGTGCTGCTGCACAATGAGCTGCACCGCGGGCCGTGAAAACTGGTCACGCCCTTCACAGGCCTGACCGGACCACATCCCAGAGAGACGAGCCAATTGAGCCCAGGCCATCTGGGCCTGACCCGGATAGGGTCAGGCCTGGTCGGTCCAACCAGGGCAGACCGATCCCGGGCCCATCTGGGCCTAGTATTACCATTTTAGCAATAACTTGAGAATAGGGCGTCCATTAGATGAACATTCTATGGTGCCATAATACTTGGATCGAGATAGTTTGTTTGATATAATCCACTTGAGTATTGGATAAGGTTTGAGTATGTATGGGATGGATCAGACCCCAAATCCAACAGGGCCCTCGGAGAAGAAACGCTAATAACTTACAGACCGAGCATCCAATTGAGGAGACGTCTCTTGTGTGGGGTCCCTTTTGATGTGACAGACCTTCGGTTACTTTTTCATGGAACTTAGAGGTTCTTGAGGTATGACCTAAGGCTTAGGGAGCAGTTCTCCAAATCATGATATGTACGGAATGCTGTGAATGGCTGAGACTTGACGACTACTGACCGTTTCAACTCGGAGTGACTCGACTGGCCTAGTGGGGAGCGTCTTTTTGTGACTCATCAGACCCATGGCGAGGAGCGCCTTTGTGTGTCTTGGTAGACTCATGGTAATTGAATGGAGGAGTAATTCAGCAAGCCATGAGGGGGAGTGCCTCAGTGTGACACGGCACACACACGGTGGGGAGTGCCTCTTTGTGACATGGAAGACCCACAGTACTCGATAGGAGGAGTACGTCAGGAGTCCCAGGATAGTGGGAATCACTTATATGTGACGTGGTTGGCCCAATGTACTTGATATATTAGGATTTATCTAGCATCCTAGGTGTTTGGAATGTTACTTGGTACTATCCCTATAGAATCTTGTGGTGGGCTATCATCTTCCATTGCGATCCTATGTGGGTCAGCATCATAATTCTGTTTCCTATAGTTATATACCTGGTTTGAGCTGTGTATTTATATTTGTGATATTCATTCCTTTGTGGAATAGTTGGGATTTGGGATTTGAGTTGGGAATCGTTTTTCCTCATGATTGACATGGTTTTACTCGACAACCTAGTTATATGTATGATCATATACCTGAGTAGGTCCGTCAGTTGTTTTCATGTTTTGAGGTTTATCCTATGTGAATTTTGTGAGACCTTTGGGGGTATCAGGGTCTCTACTGAGTATTGTTATACTCACCCTTGCACGGGCTATGCCCGCACCTTGTTGTGTTTTGTGTAGACGACAGACTGCGCTGACTGGGGATGAGGGAACCAGGACTGGAGGTATCTCGGAGTTGGACCATAGACAAGGCGTACAATAGAGATAACCATTTGATAATTGTACCTACCCTTCAGGTAGGATTCCTTGGAGGGTGTTCACAGGATCTGTACTCAGTTTTACTTGTATTTTCCAGTTTTTCTCGTAATTTATTGTTGGGGTTATATTCTGGCCCCTTTTACATTCTGTATACATCCTGTTTAATACATAGTTTTACTTTGTGCTTGAATCCTGCTTTGTTCATAGTTGTATGAGTTACAGGTTAAAAAGGCAAAGCCTTATTGTTTTTATGTAATACACCTTTCGGTTCTAGTTGCGGACCCTGGCCTATTGAAGGTGGGACTGGGTTAGTCATAGCACGAGCCTATAGGGATGGGTCATGACCGTTTTTTCTATATTAGAAATCATTACCAAAGTTTAACTTTGGAAGACTCAGTACTTTTCATTATACCATGGTGACTAGGAACGCTCTATTAGTTGGTGGCAAATTGACTGGGATTTATGTTTTGATGGAGTTCTGAGTAGGTTCATCAAAATATAAGTAATTTTTGTAGGTGTTAATAATTACACCATGTCATTAAAAGTATTTTTTAATAATAGTGGATCTTATTTAAATATTGTATTTAACATATTTAGAATATTAATTTGGAAAAATTATTGTTATTTTTGGAATCATCACATAAAAAAATGGTTTGGGTGAATTTGTTATTGTTTCCATAAAAAATAAAATATAGATGTTAAATAGTAAAATACTATATAAGTACTATATTATTGAAAATTGTATACAAATTAATTTATAGGTTTATAAATTTTATATAGATATTTTATTTCCCTATTTTCTCTAGAATTTTGATATATTTACTATTGATTCATAATATTGTTCACTTTTTGTGATGAAATTATAATTTATTATAATATTTTATATTAAAAACTTATCATCCTCACATTATAAAAAACCAACCATCATCCCCAATTTATCCGAAATTTACAAGAAACATAACTAACCATAATTCATCAAAAATATACCCCTAACACACTTCCCACATCCTAAAATCATTATTCTCACCAACATAAAAAACAATGGTTCCATAAGGTTCACCCTATTAGTGAACATCTAATAGAAGAGTTAATATTGATGACCAAATTCTATTAATTTATTCTTATTCCTACTCAAAAGAATATACCCATGATAGTATGATAACATAAATATTATTAATATAATAAATGTTTTTTTTATTAATTTAATAGCCATTATTTATCCTCTTATGATTTTTTTCTAAAATGAATATTATCAGGGCAGTTTCACCACCTGCTTGAACAACATATTTACTTATTGAACACCATCTTCATGGATAATTAATATTAACAAGTTATTTTTTAAAATTATTTAAAGTGTTTTATTATATTTGGTTTTATATTTGGTAATGGATAAATGGTCATAATAAAGCAAAATAAGCTACTAATGGTCAAAAAATCTACGTAAATGATGTTACCATATAATGAAAACATATAAAATTTGTGAAAAATACCTATAAAAGAAAAATTAGGAATATTTGGAATCATTTAAAATCATATAATTAAATTAATGGTATTTTATCATAGTTCTAGAGTTTTTAAGTTATTTGATAATAAAATCTATATAATTTATAAACTGATGAGACTATAGAACCATTACACAAACGACATGGAGAAATTATATATATGAATGATATCTCAAAACAATGATCATAAAAACCATAAGGTATTATAAAAAATGATATATATATTGAAAATTTTCTAAATAATGTATTTAATAAACTCGATTTTATAAATGAGAAATTTAGATGAACATATCGAATGAATCAATGGCCTTAGGTAAAGAATCTTATAACCAAACCTCATTAATTTTGGGTAACACATTCTCATTTTTTAATCCATTCCCTATATACTATTCTCATGGAATTATTTCGTATTCTATACATACTATTCATAATAATATATGTAGAATACATTTCCATTCATTTTTGTGGATAATACATGTTAATCACATACACTTCTAAATTTATTATTTTATGCAATTCCATTTATGGATAACTTTTATATTTATTTTATTTTTTCATCTATAATACCATTTAATAATTTAACGATATATATTTCAATAAAACCACCATAAATTTTTATCTAAAATTGTTGGGGATCATTTCTAATTTCATTTAAATTATAATTATCTTACACTACTTATTGAATCTTTAACCATTTTTTAAAACCCTTACTTAAAAAGTTTGTTTCCACAATTACTTATCCAGTACTTTTTATGTATTCGGATCAGGTGAAATTTATTATCATTAAACATGATTATTTATTAAATTATGCACAAGAAATAGTTCTTTAATCACTTATTTTTGGGGAATCATTTTTATATTCTGTTGGGTCATTCTCTTTAAAAATAGGATTTAAATCATATCATTTTCATTGATTTTATCTCGACTATTCTAGATGCATGATTCCAATAGTTGAAACATATATGAGTGTATGTGTTATAAATATAATGGGTGGTCTCTGAATTTTACAAACCACAATTCATTGATTAATTGTTTCATCTCATTATATACCATGCATGTCATATGTGTACTAGCCATGTACACTATGTTATGTTGTCAAGGTATTGATCCTTAACTTACTATTATAATTTCATGTTATATATTTACTCATAATTCCAATGATTACATGATCCCATGATATAATATTCTTCAATACATTATTTCATGTGATCATATATGATCCTTATCTATTATGTTATCATGATATTACCATCATCTCATATATTTTTTTTTCATCATACATTACATTTATTATTCCCTTACTCGGATTTACAGATCACCATCTTCATTTGTGAATTTCCGCAATTTATCTTGTGTAGTTATAAAAGATCGATGAGATTTAAGATCAAATCATTTATAAATAAATAATTATATTATTATTATTATGATGATGTTTTATGTAACTAATCTCCCAATAAAATTAGGTCTCTATATTTCAAAATTGTATTTTATGGAATTTGATGATAAAAATTAGGATAAGTAATGTATATGTGACTCGAGTTTCTAAACATGGTATCTGTTGGATCCATGGTCTACTATGCATTATTTGGAGTATGTTTTTTTGTCAATCCTCAGGGGAAGTTCAGAATGTGTACCAGAAAATAGATCATACAGTTCAGGCGGTAACAAAGAGCAGTACAAGGTGGCGCCGTTTCCCAGTGTTTGCCAAATTTTTGGGGTCCAAAATTTTACGTTTGGTGAGCATCACGAAAAGTGGATATCCGTGAATATAATTTTATTATATATGGAAAAGGAATGAATTTTACAAAGAGAGGATGCATGGATTGGATTTCACGAAGACCAGAAAAATGGAGGCAGTGATGCTTCGCGATTACCTCAAAGTTTCGCGAACGGTAGAGTTGATGTGAATCGTGGCTGTGAGGGGCTTTGTGAGGGAGTATCATGAAGAAGGCACAAAATAATGTTTATGGTAATGCTTCACGATCACGACGAGCTCCATGATCCGAAAATTTCCTAGGTACTTCGCGATTTGGACAGAATTCTGGCGGAAACTTCAGAGCATCGCGATTAGCGATGACGTGGTGATGACTTTGCGCGAATGGGTCGAGGGTCGGTGTAATTGCCTATAAATTGAGGCCCACCCCCTCGAGAGAAGAGAGAGATTTTTCAGAGAAAATTCTTTGCTCTTGTTTCATGAAGGATGTTCACGAAGGCAGTGTGCTTCGCGAAAGAGGAGCTTTGTGGTGACTATTCTAGCTCTGCGAAAGTCGTGTACTCCGCGTTGGATCAGTGAGCTCTGCGAGGGAAGTAGGTTTGAGACGACATGAGTTTTGAGACAACCTAAGAATCGAAAAGGCTTGAACTTTGTGATGGTCTGAGCTCCATGAAATTGTGAGCTTTGAAAAAAGGAAGGAGCTTCGCAAAGGCTTGTTTGAGCTTCGCGAAATTGGGACCCTCGCGAAGTAGGGTGCTTTGTAAAGGTACTTTCCAAAGGTAGTTTTCCCAGTGTTTAAGAGAAAAAGTGGTATTCGTCAGTGGATGAACATTGGACTTTAATAGAGAATCTACATTCAATGGAGGATTCATTCTTATGCAATGATGAAGAGACCTTCATGTCTATAAACTGAGGGTGACTTCACCAAGGGCAGTCAGCCAGGGGGAGTCAATGGGAGTTACACGAGAGAAGCAGTGAGCTATCCCTGAACCTTTGTAAAGGCAGTGAACTTGGGATAGAGTGACTATTCCCTAACCTTTGTAATCCATAGCTAGTGAATATTAGTGGAATTTGGTATGACTAACAACATGTCGGCGTATTCTCCTTGGATGTAGCCCTTAGCGGTGAACCAAGTAAAAAGTGTTGTGTATTCTCTATGCATGGGAATGTTTTCTTTCTGATCATTTTCATAATAAATATTCAACAAGTTCCTACCAAAGTGGGAATAATATCCATCACATTAAAAGAAAAGTTTTTCACCCTGATTCACCCCTCCCCTCTCAGGGTGTCCCGGAGTCCTTCAAGTGGTATCAGAGGCAGGTTGCTGGTGTTGAATCTGTCCTTCATCGTCCTAGAGAATGAAGACAATGTCAGGGGGGTCCCTCACTTTGATTGAAGTAATTTCAGATCTGAAAGAACAGAATGAGATCTCATCTAAGATCTCTTGGAATGGAAGTTCTTTTTTCTACTGTGCAAGGAATACAAGTCACTGATCCAACAGGCAAGGCTATGACTGAAACAGACACGAAAATTCTTGATGCAGATGCTAAATCAAAAAATGCACTCACTACAGCCCTTTCTGATCAGATCTACCTAAAGGTGATGAATTTCAACTCAAAAAAAATCCATGTGGGACAAACTCGAGAATATTTATGAAGGAGATAGCAAATTGCAGGAGGCGAAACTACAAGTGTTGCACACTCAGTTTGATTATATGAAGATGCATCCAGACGAGAATGCAGACTCATTCTTCAATCGAATTACTGAAGTGGTTAGAGAAATTCAGGGTCTATGAGAAGAAATCAAAGACATTGATATTGTAATGAAGATATTAGGAATACTTCCACCTCTATACAATGAAAAGGTGTCAGCTCTTTAGGAAGGATATCTTTCCAAACTTTCTCTGGATGATCTACTGAGTAGCTTGCTAGCATATAAAATGAGAGTCAAACCAGAAGATGCTATGACTCGTGTGAGCAAGGAAATGGAATTCAAGTCCATGAATAAACTAAAAATCTCAAAAGATAGTAGTGGTGAATATGATGAAGAAAAATAAATTCTTTCTCTCATTGCAAAGAAGTTCCAGAAAGGAAAATGGAAATTCAAAGGGAAGTTACCTCTCACAGGTTTTCATTGTGGAAAAGTGGGGCACATTGCCTCTCAGTGCTCAAGAAAGATCAATGATGAAGATAGTGAAGATGAAATCTTCGACAAGCCTTAGAGAAGGTTCTTCAAAAAGGAAAACTTCAAATATAGAAACAAAATGCAAAGGAAGAGTTTTTTCTATAAAGAGGAAGAAGAAGATAATGAATTCTTTGATGAAGGAGAACCATAATTCAAAACGGGGAACCATGCTTCCTTGATGGGCACTGTTGAAAAGTCAATAGATATTGGTGGAGAAAAACAACTGAGACCTTTTGTAGATCTCGAGATGCAACTTATGGATGTTGTTAATAAGATTAAGACTTAATGTAAGAGTTGCAATCAGTGGAAATCAATTGTAGAAGAATCAACTGAATATGTTGATCAACATGAAGCTGAAATTGAAAGACTGGAAGAATTTGTGAAGGTACATTATAAAATAATTTAAAGCAATGATGATGTAGTGGATGTGAAGCTGAGAATTGAAGAGCAGGCAAATATCATCAATGACCTCACCTCTAGACTAGATGAAAAATCCAGGACTACTGAGGGTCTTGAGGAGGAAGTCGTTACTCTAAAGAGTAAACTTGAGACTGAATCAATTCCAAACGAATCGATGAAGAAAATACAGTTTAGAAGATTCTTAGATGCGGAATTACAGGAATGATCCATGTGTGGTTTATATGGGGTTGGAAAAATCTTGAGTGATCAAAGACCCGCTTGCATGGGAAAGAGTGTAATTGGTTGTGAAGTTGAGACATCAACTACTCGAAGTGAAAAGATCCAAAAGAAAGATAAGATGAAAGTTGAACAAGTTGAAACATTTCCTAAAGTGCTGAAAAAGGAACCATCAATCCAAACTAAAAAGAGATCGAAAATTATCATCAAACATTCAGAAATGACAGATAGTCTAACTATTCTACCATGGAAGAAGGTATGAGGAGAAATTCAAGTGAGAAGACATTTCCTCTCATGATGTTTCAGTTCTGTGGCTATCTGGGCCATACCATGTCTTATTTCGAAGAGGCAAGAAGCTATCTGAATGGAGAAGATATAGAAGTTCAACGAAGGAGAAAAAATTCATATCCTAATTCTTATAGAAGAAAAAATTTCTATGGATATTGTTATCATTGTTCTAACTTTGGTCATAAGGCTGCTAATTTCAGGAAGAGAAGGGACATGGACACCTCATACCGAAGTTCTAGACAAGTCAAGTCTCGACACCAAGACAATGTTTCTCTTTCAAAAAGGTTTTCTCCTCTCAAAGAAGATTGCGACTATGAAGAACCTGGGTATACAGAAGAGATAATTGAAATGACATCAATACTATATACTCAATCCAATGACTCATGGAAGGAAAGGAAGAATATTGAGAAATCCAACCTTGCAGAGGTGGCCCTCAAAGCTACAAAGAACAACAATACCTGGATTCTAGATAGTGGTTGTTCATCTCATATGAGAGGTAATTTCGACCTGCTAACAGATATCAAAAGGAAGGATTATGGTACAGTACGATTTGGTAATGATGGAGCTCTGAAAATCAAAGGAAGTGGAAGTACCGAATTAGCTAATGGAGAACTAAAGAAGACTTAAGTCCTTTACATAGATGGCCTATGTCATAATATACTCATCGTGAGTTAACTCTATGACTCAAGACTTATAGTTACTTTTAATCAGAAAGGCTGCACTATCAAGGGAATGACATGAAACTCACTTATGAAGGGATGCAGAACAGAAGGCAACTTGTATGAGGTTGATAGTGAAGATAATGTTTGTTGCGTGACTGTTGAAGAAGAAAACAATTTGTGGAATCGGAGACTGGGACACATCCATCAACAAGACATGGAGAAAATATCAAAATTTAGAATTGTCATGGACATTCCCAACCTGAAGCGTGAACACGAAAAATCATGTGATGCTTGCATTCGTGGGAAGCTGGTCTACAGTTCATATCGGCCAAAGAAGAAAAGGGATTATCACCTTATTGATATGATTCATAAAGATGTATGTGGGATAATAAATGTTTCTGGAACTCATGGAGAAAGGTAATTTGTCCTTTTCATATTTGATTACAGTAGAATGGCATGTGTGATGGTTATTCACAGGAAACGACAAGTCCTTGACTGCATGAAAACATATCGGTGAATCACCGAAAATGATACTGGATGAACAATCAAAGTGTTGAGATATGACAATGGAGGAGAATACACGTCCATTGAATTTGAAAATTATCTAGAGAAACATGGGATACAACATGAGTTAGCTGCTGTGAGAACTCCACATCAAAATGGAGTTGTTGAACATAGGAATCCACAGGTGAACAACATGGCACAAACTATGCTGATTAAGAGTCGTATTCCATGAAATTACTGGAAAGAGGCTGTTCAAGCTGCAGTGTACATTCCGAATCGAACAGTACTTTATATGGGTGATACGAAGACACCATATGAATTGTGGCATGTACGTAAGCCCTCTTTAAAATACTTTTGTATCTTTGGATGTAAATGCTTAATCAGGAACAAAGATGGAAATGAAGGGAAGTATGGAGACAATGAAAATGAAGGAATTTTACTCAGTTACTCAATGAACAGAAAAGCCTACAACTGTTTCAACAAGCTTTTAGGAAGGATTGTGGAAATATATGATGTCAAGATAATTGACGGGAAAACCAAAAATGCTTAAAGGACGTCATATGATGATGTGATAGAAAGCCAGGAAGAAAGTGAACGTGAAGAAAATAAAATTGCAGAAATAGAAGAAGTTGTAAAAAACACTCAGCCGTTACATCATGATGTTGACTCAGAAGAAGAATCTGTGGCTGAAGAGAATGCAACTGAACCTCACAGGAGAAATTGAAGAGATGACATTGATCCATCTAACATAATTGGGGACAAGAGTGCACCCACTCAAACAAGAAGGATGAGGAATAATATGCAATATGCATTGTTATCAGTTTTAGTGACATCCTCATTCGAAGAAGCTGCAAATGATGAATCATGGGTGAAATCCATGAATGATGAATTAGATCAGATTGACAAGAATCAGACATGGGATCTTGTCCAGAGACCCAAAGGTCACAAAGTGATTGGTACCAAACGGATCATCAAAAATAAGTTTGATGAGAATGGAAGTGTCATAAAAAGCAAGGCACCACTCGTATGTAAAGGATACTCCCAGATTGAAGGCATTGATGTTGAAGAAACATTTTCTCCAGTGGGTAGACTGGAGTCAATCAGGCCTTTTCATTCCATGGAACTCCAAAGAGGATATAATGTATTTCAAATGGATGTAAAGACAACAATATTAAATGGTGTACTCGAAGATGAAGTCTACATTGAACAACCTGTGGGTTTTGTTTTGGTTACTGATGAAATGGAGGTCTACAAACTGAAGAAATCTCTATATGGTTTGAAGCAGGCACCACGGGCGTGGTACTTGCGGCTTGATTCATATCTCAAGAAGCTATAATTCAAAAGAGGAGAAGTAGATCATAATCTCTATGTGAATAATTCTCCAAAAGATCAATTCATGGTTCTAGTCTACGTTGATGATATCATATTTGGTGGAAGAAGGTAGAAATCAGTGGACGAATTTTCCAACCACATGAAATCAGAATTTGAAATGTATATGATTGGGGAGATCACATATTTCTTGGGCCTGCAGGTGATTCAAAAGAAGGAATACACTTTCATTTCTTAGGAAAATTATGCAAGAGATCTGCTGAAGAAGTTTAATATGCAAGACTCCAAACCAATGTCAACTCCGATTGTAGTTGGAACTAAACATGGAAAGCATGAGGATGGGGCCTCTGTTGATCCCAACATGTACAGGAGGATCATTGGGAGCCTACTGTACCTGACAGCGACATGACCAGATATTGTCTTTTCGACATTCCTTGCGGCCCGCTTTCAAGGTATTCTAAAGGAGGACCATATGGCGGCAGTAAAAGGAATCATGAGGTATATTCAAGGTACACATAAATTAGGGTTATTTGTTGTTGTAGGCAGGGATAGTGAATTATCAATATTTTCGGAGGCTGACTGGGCTGGTGATGTAGTAGACAGAAAGTCAACTAGTGGTGGATCCTTCTATATTGGGAAGAAATGTGTTGGCTGGTTGAGAAAGAAACAAGAAAGTACTTCCATTAGTATGGATGAAGCTGATTATATCTCTACCACAAAGGCATTCACTCAACTACTTTGGATGAAGTAACAATTAATAGATATTGGTGATGAGGTAAAGCAACCAATGGTGATTTACTGTGATAACAAGAGCGCAATTGATCTTACAAAGTATCCTTTTCATCATTACCGTATGAAACATATTGAAATCTGGTATAACTTTATCAATGAAAAAGTTGAACAAGGGGTGATTAGAATGGATCATGTGGGAACTGATGAGCAAGTGGTTGATGTCCTGACCAATCCACTGTCAGCGGCTGTGTTTGAGAAGCATCAGTTGAACCTCGGTGTTCAGCCACCTCCCAATTCATAAGGAGGTTACACATTACCCCTCTTTCCGATTATGATAACTTTTTTTATCTGTTTATGGATGTGATGCAGGTTTGTGGGGGAGATACATTCCAGGGGGTATGGTTTGAGCTGAACATTGAAAAAATTACCAGGCTTTGGGATTATTGTCAATGGGGGAGAATGGAATAAATTCAGGCAGGTTGAGATATGATGAGAATTATAAGAACGAAATTCAGGCATGTTCTAATAGGATGAGAAGGATAAGAAAGAGTTCATCAGTCATGTAATGATTCTTGGGCATCATTAAGAATTCAGAAACACTGGAATCCAATTCAAGCATCCTCTCTTGTTTTCTACACCGAGCATTGCTGACGTAGACTTAGAGAGTTGGATGAGTTGATTATTTTGTTTTTGGTTTGCACATGGATGGAGATCTATTGAATTTATTTTCTGATTGCCAACAAACCCAAAGGGGGAGATTGATGGAACCATGGTCTTCTATGCATGATTTGGTGTATGGTTTGTTTTTGTTGTCAATCCTCAGGGGATGTTCAGAATGTGTTCCAGCAAAGTGATCATACAGTTCAGGCGAAAACATTGGAGCTTCGCGATCCGAAAATTGCCGAGGTGCTTTGCGATTTGGATAGAATTCTGGAGAAAACATCAGAGCTTCGCGATTAGCGATGACGTGGTGCTGACTTCGTGTGGATGGGTCAAGAGTCGGTGGAATTGCCTATAAATTGAGGCGACCCCCTTGAAAGAAGAGAGAGATTTTTCAGAGAAAATTCTTTGCTCTCGTTTCATGAAAGAAGTTCACGAAGGCAGTGTGCTTAGTGAAAGAGGAGCTTCGCGACGGCTATTCTAGCTCCGTGAAAGTCGTGTGGTCCGCGTTGGCTCAGTGAGCTTCGTAAGGGAAGTCTCTTTGAAGCGAATTGAGTTCTGCAACGTCCTAAGAATTGTGGAGGCTTGAGCTTTGTGATGGTCTGATCTTTGTGAAATTGTGAGCTTCGCGAAAGGGAATGAGCTTCGCAAAGGCTTCTGTGAGCTTCACGAAATTGGGAGCCTCGCAATGTAGGGTGCTTTTTGAAGGTACATTCCAAAGGTAGTTTTCCCGGTGTATAACAGACAAAGGGGTATTCATCAGTGGATTAACATTAGACTTCAATAGAGCATCTACATACAACGAAGGATTCATTCTTATGCAATGATGAATAGACCTTCATGTCCATAAACTGAGTGTGACTTCACCAAGGGCAGTGAGCCAGGGGGAGTCAACGGGAGTGACCCGAGGGAAGAAGTGAGCAATCCTTGAACCTTTGTAAAGGTAGTGAGCCTGGGACATATTGACTATGCCCGAACCTCTGTAATCCACAGCTAGTGAAGATTAGTGGAATTTAGTATGAATGACAACTTTTCGGCCTATACTCCTTGGACGTAGCCCTTTGCGGGGAACAAAGTAAAAATTGTTGTGTCTTCTCTCTGCATGTGAATGTTTTCTTTCTGATCATATTCATCATACAGGTTCAACAAGTTCCTACCAACGTGGGAAAAAGATCCATCACATTAAAAGAAAAATTTGTCACATTGATTCACCCCTCCCCTCTCTGGGTGTCCCGGGGTCCTTCAGTATCAAATCAAGGTATAGTTTTTTGGATTTGTTTTAAAAAACATTAGTTAAAACCCTAGGTATAAGAAAACGTATAATATTAACATCAAATAATTTGGGAAATTATAGAGTGTGTGGTTTACTAGTAATGACATACCTATCTGGATTTAGGAATGTGGATGAACTCTTAGGTACATATTCAAATAAGGTTTGTAATCATAAAAGATGTTTATTGGGTAATTTTTTGACCTTTACATAGTTCACAAAAAATTGGCCTAACTACACATTAGGTTATACATTTTTGAGGAATATGTTTTGGTTAATTCACATGTTCATTATAACCCATTATAAATTATTGAATATAATGATGGGGGAATTTGATTATTTATTATATAAATTTTTGGGTAAGAGAACATAATAGATAAATGATCAAAACTAACCTATATTGAGATATATAAATTTCTAATTTAGGTTATTCACTAAATTTATTAGTTATTCATTCTATATTCATAATTTCATTTATTATTCATATTAGTTTGAGAGTTCTAATCATGAATGAATTTCCATTATGTCTACTAATGGATGTAAATAGGAATAATTATTCTAATAACCAATCTTATTGGAAATGGTATAATATCTTAAATGACATGTCTATGAAAATGGGATAGGGACCTGATAAATTCAGGTGTGTACTTTCTCAATTAACTAAACATATCAATAAGAACATGAATCTTGTTGAATCACGACATTATCCTATGATATAAATGTTGATATTGATCCCTTAAAAAAAATACTCCAAAAATTATTGGATCTTGTGATACCATACTCATTGAGTAATGTGTGTCTTCCATTAGAATATAATTGGTGTCCTCTGGTTCTTTATTAAGGAGAATTTCACAATTTCCATTTATCACCCACTGGGAGAAGTTGATTAGTGGTGGATATTGATAAATAATTTCAATCCTATGTAGGAAATGGAATCAATGAAGTTGAAGGATTTAAGATGATATTTTTAATAAATATTTTCACATATTTCATATCTTAAAATGTTGAGGGAGTTCCTTGGAATCATGTAAATATTTAAATAATCTATCATGTTTTTAAGGATAATTTAATGAGGCTTGAATGATACACCCCTAGATTTATAATTAAAATAAAAATTAAGGAAGACCTATTATTCAATGGACAATGTTCCAGTCTTTTGAAATCATTATAAAATTGATACTTTGACATCATTGAGGATATTTTCATTTTTTTGTTAATGTAGAGATGAATATTAGTGATTCTCAATGTTCTCATGTGGATAGAGATAAAAAGACTATAGTATTGATTAATTTTAGAAGATTAATAAAGAAATATTATAAAGGGAAGAGGATCCAAAAACCCTCTTTTCATAAGTGTGGAAAGAATCATCCTGAATGTGTCCTCAATTGAATAAATATAAATATAATACATTGAAAGGAGGGGCATCAAGGTAATTAATAATAAAGTGTGATAAAGAATTATAATAGTGTTATAGAAGAAAATATGTTTTAAATAAATACTTATTCTATTATACAATGATTCAAATATGGGGAACACAAATTGTTTGAAATATAATATCCTATGCCTATGTTTATGAAAGATAAGTGATTCTAACAAACTCCTAATCTATGGGAGTGTGGGTGGGATTATGATATCAACACAATTGAGGGGGATCATAAGAATTAATTTGTGATATGTATGCCTGTTATTCATTAAATAATCGAGAACATAACGTTTTATCCGAGTTCTATGAATTATTTAATTTCATTTATGTTTGGTAAAAATCATCAAATACAACCTTAAAATTTACTAATTTGGTTATAATTGAAAATAATATAAAAGGATGTTATTGTAATTTAAGAATATAAATCTTCCCCTGTCAATATTTTTGGCATAAATTTATTAGGAAATGATTTCATACTCCCATTAGTGGAAATAATTGTATTAATAGGATTTCATGTTTTATACCTATTAGTGAAAAATCAATCGTTATATAGAATTAAATTAGTTTTAATTTCTCAAAACAACCTTTAATCTTTAATTCATGTAAGGAGGAGGATTAATGTCCTCTAATAAATTATTATTAGGAATCAATATTATTTCTTCCATTGAAAGAATATATAGGTGAAATTTTTGAGATAAATGAGATGATTATCCTTGAAAAAGTGCCCATTATGAGTTATTTTTTTGATTTATATCTCTGTAGTGAATTCATGGACTTCCACCTAACTGAGTGGTATAGTACTTAATTGAATTATAACATGGTAATTTTATATATCCAAGGGTCTATATATAAATAATCTAATTGTACATAAAATCTGAAAAATAAAATAAAATATAAATGAGACAAGGGTTTAGAATTCCCAGGTGATTCATCATGGAGGTCCTCTTTATCATGATGAATGATGGGTCAATGTGACTCTTCAATGATTATCGTGAACAAAAAAAATAGAGATAACTAATATGTATTACATTCAACATAATTATGGGTCGATTGATCAAATAATAGTTTCCTGGTACTTCTTTAATGTTGATCATCAGAAAGTATATCTTCAATTAAGGGTGATGGAGGAGGATAATTCCCATGATTACTTTTATCACAAGGTGCAGAAACTATTAATTAAAATAAATACATTTTAGACTCACAAATTCTCTATAAATATTGTTTGAGATTATGAATATTGTATTTAAATAGTACTCTAACAAATTAATAGTAGTTTTCATGGGAATTATTCACATATACAAAAAAAGAGAACATGAAGAGAATAAGAGTACCATGATAATGAAATTGAGAGAATTGATTATTTTCTTGAAGTATTGTAAAGATAATTTTTGTATTAATAAGTAGAATTCATGGGGAATGTCATCCAAAGTAAGTAGATATATTAAGATCATGTGTAGACAACGATGGTTTAGGGTTATTGAAAAAAATATATAATAGAGATAAATAGTTTTATCAAATTATCTAGAAACTATCAGAGAGTTGTGAGAAAATTAACATGACTTTCAAACTTACTAAAAAATGTTACTCATAAAGTGTTAATATTTATAGACCACTGAATGTGAAGAGTTCATCACGAAGATTAGTAAGACGAAAATCCCTACAATTGTTCTCAAAATACCCATATGGGTAGATATATTTGTGATATGAAATGTTGATTCAATGAAGGTATTGCACTATTTCCTCATGAAAAAAAAATTTTGATAGCCTATGCCCCTCTAAAATTGATGATCCTTGTGCAGATCAATTGAATCATGATTTATAGATGAATGTTGAAATCATCAAATTGATTTCGTGGTATAGAATGTTTTGATAGAAGTGTGACATGTATATGGTTCCAAATATCATCAATAATATATTCACATAGAAGGATATGAACAAAGACTAATTGCAACAATATAGATTCTATAATTGTAATTAAGTTATTATTTTAAGAAACTATGGAATAATGTACATTAATTTATTCAAGAATATGAATAAAATAATTATTCCCAAATTATTAATTTATTTTTCATAAATTTATTTCATTTTTAAATTAATTAAATCAAAATTATCATTCGAATATTTTTGGAGATTATTCAGAAATTGTTTTTTGGGGTAAAATAAAAAGTAATGATTTTACAAAAATATCACTTCTATGAAATTAAAATTATATTAGAGTAACATGAATGTTTCTGAAACATTTTTATCGGAAAAATAATTATTATATAGGTAATATAACTCAAATAAAAATACAATTTTTAATATATAAATATATTCTAAAAACCTTGTAAATCTACGTTAGGTTCGTTTTGAAAACAAAAACTATCTTCTATGTATTTTTTAATAAAGTATATTCATGGTGTATTTTGGGTATATTTCGTTATAAAATACAAAAAATCTACATTTATTTATAATAATTCAATTTATTACATTATTGTAAAAATTTTAATTTATATTTTTGTATTATCATTGTAATGATTAATAATATATTTTTCTTAAAAAGATATTCATTGGGTATTGAGAACATTTAGGAAATGTAATTTTTACCACTTCTAGTAGTTGAATAAAGTTAAAAGTATTTCATTATTTCCATTTAATTATTAATAATAGGTAATAAGTTAACTTATTTTTTAATAATTAATTGTATCCATGGTAAATATTTGTCACCTAAGATAAGGGTAAAATGGATAAAGGGTTTTAAATAATGGGATAAGGTTTCTTATTAACCCAAGAAACATGCTTAAAAATAAATTCTAGTAGGATTTTTACTTGAAAACATGTAATCATTGAATCTATGAAAACATGGATCCATATTCATAAGAAAAAATCTTTATATTATTAATATAGTATATGTAATTCCATGTCTGTAGTGCTACTGATAATGGAGAACCAATTCTCAACAATTATTCAAAAACATTGATCCCTATATCTTAGAAAATAACTACTTAAATTTTTTTCTGATTTTATTCCCATTATACTTGATCTCTTATCATTATCCTATGACCATCCAATTTATAATTAAGGAAAAAACTAATGGAGGACTCCCAAAGACGAGGTAACTACCTTAGTTAAATCTTTCAAAGATTATTTAATCTTTTGATTACTATAAATTTATTTTATACATATTAAGAAGCTGAAATTGGTATTAAAAATAATAATATGGTATTTTGATAATATTATAACTATTTTAATTCTCCTCTACATCTTCTAAAAAATGAAAACATCATTTGTGCATATAAACGACCATCCCTCTCCACATAATTGTGTAATTAATATTTCATCACTATTTATATTAGATGGATATTAAATATAAATTAGTGAAATTTATATGTATTTATGAGATAATTAATATTATGGAAATATAATATATCATATATCTTCTTACCCATCCATCCAATGTAAAATGATAATGTCACTTGTGAATACCTTTGGACAACCACATCCATGAAGTGATGTGATTTTTTATACTACTGTCATCAAAATATAATTTTAAAATCATATGTAATTATTAAAAATTATAATTGTGAAATTAATATCATTTTGGACATGATTTAACCATTTCAGAAATCCTTTAACCACAAAAAAATACATTGAATTAATTTTTGAGAGACTGATTAAATAAACTTAAAGTGTTGGATGTAAGAAAAAACTATCCAATGAATTGATTTAAAATGATTTAAAAAGGCCTATAAAAATATAATATATTATAAATTGGATGTTGAATTATTATTTTTAAAATTTAATTTCATTACACATGTGTAAAAGACATGTATTACTAAGAATTGACCCAAGTCAAGGGATTTATGTGAAAATATCATTTTATTTTGGGATTGTTTGTGTTCATATTTATATAGGAAAATTAATTTATCATGATATTTTAAAACTAATATATTTTATTTTATTACATTTATATTTAGTATTATATTTTTTTGTAACATGTATCCCATTTTAGAAAAGAATAAATAAATACGTTACATGTATTGTACATTAATTTAAAAATATTTTTTTATGTTCTGCTTCCAACTAATTTTATTTAATGTACATATCTTCATTAATGTTTATAATGAATATTTATAAAAATAAACAAGGGTATATTATTTTTTTACATGTTTTATTATTTCTATAAAAAAAATTATAATAAATGTTCTTGTCTATTTACAAATGAGGTACTTATTAAAAAATATTTGAACACAATAATTTTAACATATTCTACATGAATGGATATTCCCACCACTAAAGAACTATAATAATTGATGGATTATTTATATAATTCCATGGTCATTTTAAAATAAAATCTTTTTATATATATTGGTAAATATTATTTAAAATGTTTCTAGAAGGAAATGGTATTATTTTATTTAATAAATTAAATTAATTATAAAAAAGTGATTCATAAAATCCTTATAGCTTGAAGTTAATGATCGTACCACAATTCACTGTTTCATTTTAACCCTTACACAACTCTGATAAACTTGTTTTGTATTGAAAATTATAGAAATAATAAAAAATTTCACATCATGTTTGATTAATTTATTTTTTATTTATCACTGTCAAAAAGGGAAATGTTACTTGTTTTGATGAATTAATTGTAGGTGGAGGTTATTTGGAGGCCCCAAAGATGATCCTTATGGAAATGGGCCAAACTAAATGTCATCCCAAGGACATATTGCCAATGATTTGATCATTAAGTGAATTTAGTGACTCCAAATGGGTTAACAATTTGTGGTACGCTCCAAAACATCATGGGATTCAACCCATCTCAAGGAACCAAAGACCAGTTTGTCTATCTGATGGCCCATCTGAACCATTCTATCCAGGGGAATGAATCTTCATGAATTCAAAGGTTTTGTTCGGTCTTTTGACCATATCATCCAATACAATTTTTTTGGCCACAGACATTTACAAAGAGAATGTAAATAGGCCTTCCAACAACTCATATCTTTTTTAGAAGTTCTCATATTTCTGTATACTAGATCAAACTGAGACACAATTGGTATCTCAAAAATAGGGTTGACCAAACCATGTCCCATTTTGGCTATAAAAAGTCACAATGGGAACCACATTTCAAAGATCGAAAAAGGGATTGATGTGATTCCAAATTGTAGTTCTAGAAGATTCATTTCATCCCCTTGGAGGTACTGGAGCTCCCTATCATCATAGAGAGAGATGAAATGATTATGGATATGCACTTTATCTTCCTCATCCTCTCGATGTCAGGCTAAACTGTGGGCATTCATTGTGAGGGAGATACACACATGTCATGGGAGTTGTAATGAATATGTTATCTACTAGTTGGGAGTTATTTGGATGCTTAAACATTTCATTCCATGTATCTTACACAATTTCATAATTGAATGCTTGTTTTGAAACATGTCCTCTTTATACTCTTAATTTCTAACCAATCTTTGTGAGGTTTTGAGTGTGTGATTTGTATTGTTCTAATTGGACAGCACAATAATCATTTTTCATACCCACCTTATTGAGATTTAAATCCTAGTTGGAAGATCTAATTCCATGAATATATTTTGGACCATGACAATATGATAGTTATGTCATGGTATGGTTCTTAATGCATTGAAATAAAGGATTATGAATTAATCAGGATTAAAATTAATTTCAACCAAAGAATTACTACAAACATGAATGAATCTCTAATAACAATGAACGTAAAATGTGTGTAGTGAAATAACAATGACCCCATTATCTCATATTTTCTAAATCCACTTGGCCTTTCATCTTTTAAACAATTTTTATTATGTTATTTCCTTTAAACTGTTTACAAAATCCCCCCCTATTTAGTAATATTTTTTAAAAATACATAATATAAACTACCAATACTCCTTGAGAGATAACCTAGAGTATGAACTAGACTATAAATGAACCTCAGAAATAAAATAAATTTGATGTGTCATGAAAAAGCATTAAATTATTGGCACCATTGCGGATGAGTGATTTGGTTATTAGTGCGTTTTTATAAGATATTGGTAAATTTTGTGAATATTTATTTGTTTTATCATATAACATTACCTATATTTTTGTTTTATGATTTATTTATTTTGTAGGTTATGTTAATGAAGCATTCTACTTCCAAAGACCTACCACCATTCAAACCCGAACTGGATATGATCTTACGTTAGTGACACTAAGACATAGAAGAGAACCCTTTGAAGGAGGTCACACAAAACATCGACACTCTTCTTGATCATTCTACATATTCTTTAATAAATGAAATCAAAACTGAAATAAACATGCATATCATGGCTGGGAATAATAGGAAATTAAAATAACTAACCCCAACTGATGTTGATATCCAACCCACCTATATTCAAATACAAGGATG
Organism: Viscum album; assembly: GCA_963277665.1. NCBI lineage: Eukaryota > Viridiplantae > Streptophyta > Magnoliopsida > Santalales > Viscaceae > Viscum > Viscum album. The sequence continues at coordinate 1,287,716,738 of OY728140.1, forward strand.
GGCACCTAATTTTGAACTAAAATGAGGTCTAATTCACTTATAAACTTGATTTCATGGACACGCTGGTGAAGATCCACATAATAACATAAAAGAATTTCATACTATGTGTTCAACCTTAAAACCAAGTAGTGTGGATGAAGAAAAAGTAAATCCTAGAGAATTCCCATTTTTATTAGATGATACGACAAATGATTGGTTATATTTTGTTAATTCCCCAATTAGAGGCTTGGTGGACATGAAACACCTTTTCTTGAGAAATATTTGCCCACCTCTCGAACCATAATAATGAAGAAAGAAATATGCAGTATAAGACAATCTCAAGGGGAAACACTTCTTGAATATTTGTAATGATTTAAAATATTATGTTCAAGTTGTCTGCACCACTAAATAAGCAACCATATTTCAATATAGTATTTTTATGTGGGTATAATTCCAATTGATCTTAACGTGATTTATGCTTCTACAGGTGGTTAACTAGTGGATAAAACCAAAATTTCATCAAGGAACCGAATTGATAACATGGAATAAAACACTCAAAAATTTGGCTCAAGGTCCAGTGTACCCATTCGAGGTATCCATGAAGTGCAAGGTACTGAATTAAAGAAGAAGGTGAAAAAAAGTTTGAAGAGGCTAGTACCCTTCATCTAAAACTCCCTCTTTCACAAGGGAAATACTAATATCATTCTCCCATCCATTGTTGTATGTGTTATTCTAACACTCACAGCTCATACCAATGCCCCCAATTGAGAGAAACTTCTTAGAGTTGTGAGAAAATCTTTATAGGCCTCCCCTATAACAAACCCTTTAGGCAGTAACCATACGATTCATCCTACTCTGGTTGGAATGAAAACCAATCATATAAGAAAGAGAGTATTCAAACTAACAACAATAATAATAGAACCAATCAGGGCAGAGTAGTAATCCACCATAACCACCTTGAAATACCCAAACACTACAAAGGCCATTCTAACCACCCCCTCCAAAACCCAATCCTAGCCTTGAAGATATGATGAAACAAATGGCTGCCAAAAATACTTATTTCCAAAAAACCACCCATGTTTCCATATATTACCTAAAAACCCAATTAGGCCAGCTATCAAACTCTGCGGGGGAAAACTCAATGTCATGGGTTGGGTAAACTACCCCATCAACTAGTAATTAAACATAGGTATACGTGAAATGTTAGTTTCATAACCCTTAGGAGTGCAACACATCTTAAAATAAAAATAACCCATCCTTTAGAATCATCCCCTCCTATGAAAGCCTCCATCTCAACTGTTGAAAAGGGTCCTAGAGAAGAAAATCCTTGTCTTTAGAGAAGATATTCCAAATGAAAGAGTGTGTCTATTGATTAGTCACCAATCCCAAACATTATTCTTCCATTTCCCAGAAGGTCCAAAAATCCAAAATAAACAACAGGAAGCTGAACAAGATAAGGAAATTTTGGAAACATATTATAATGTACAGGTTAACATTCCTTTGATCGATTCTATGAAGAATATTCCCTGATACGCCAAGTTTATAATGGAGATGTATACACACTGAAAGAAGGCTTCGAGGTGATGATAAGGTGAGCTTGCATAGGATTATCTCAACCATTATATAGCCATCACTTTCCACCATGTGAAATGATCCTAGAACATTCGAAATTCTATGCACCATAGGGGAGTACTCTTTTTATAATGATAATCTTGATTTGGAAACCTCTATTAATGTGATGCCTCACTCCATTTACTCTTTGTTACAGGTCAGTAAACTAAATCCTACTAGAATAGTCATTCAACTATAAAATAAAATTACAACAAACCCTTCTGGTGTGTTAGAGGATGTTCTTGTGAGTGAGAAAGAATTAATTTTTCCTTCTGATTTTCATGTGCTAGAAGTGGAAGATGATAGGATTAATGGACTTTCCCTAATTATATTGGTGACATCCTTTTTGAAATCAACAAAAAACATAATTAATGTCCATAATGGTACATTATCTATGGAATTTGGTGGAGATAAATTCCATTTCAACATCCTTGATGCCATGAAGCACCCCTCAAGAGAACATTCCACTCTCTTAGTAAAATCAATTGATGTTCTCCCTTCCCCTGAAAACACATCTTTTCATTCCCCCTATCCCTTTTCTATGTTTTCAACCTTGAATGAAATTATTTGTAATGAATCATGCATTGAATGTTGTAGTGGTCTAGAAAAGTGTAATTCATTTTTATTAATTGATAATTTCTTGAACACTGAGGATCCAATGACCATCGATGAAACTGTTAAGCTGGTAAAAGCTCATTCACATTTTAGGATGATACCATTGAGTATTTAGATGATATTAGTGACCTCTCATGTTCACACTCACTCCCATAAATTCTATATAAACCTAAATTATAACTAATACAAGTACCCAATGATTTAAAATATTCATATCATTCTAATGGAAACATGTTATCCGTTATATTTTCTAGTTCACTCCCTCTTGGGTAGGAATTATCACTGCTTGAAATTTTGAGGCAGCATAATCAATCATTGGTATGGACACTTTCGAAAATTCCTAATATAATCCAATCAATCTATAAAGAATATATTTTGTTAAATTATAAGGCTAAACTAGTGAGGTAGGAATAATGTCGACTAAACCCAAACCTCTTAGATGTAGTTAAAAAGAAAGTAACAAAATTATTGGCTTCTGGAATCATTTACCCTATCTCAAATAGCCAATGGGTTAGTCTCGTTCATGTAGTTCCTAAAAAACATGTCTTATAGTAATTAAAAATGAAATTAATGAATTGGTTCCAAATCATGTACAGAATAGTTGGTGTTTCAGCATATACTATCACCGACTATACCAATACACGAGGAATGACCATTTCCCATATCCATTAACTGACAAAATTCTACAGAGGCTAGCAAGGAAATCTCATTACTATTTTATTGATGGGTATTCTAGATAAATTCATATCCATATTTCGCCTGAGTTTCAGGAAAAGACCACATTCACTTTCCCTTTCGGCACATTTTCCTATAAAAGGATCCCATTAGGTGTGTGCAATGCTCTAGGTATGTTCCAGTGATGTATGGTTAGTATTGATTGGGATTACCTAGATAAATATATGGACATATTTATGGATTTTCTCATTTTTTATTGATCCTATTTTGATGAATGTTCGGGCAATCTTGGTTTAGTCCTACGCCGCGGTATTGAAAAGAAACTTGTATTAAATTATTATAAATTCCATTTCACAAGGCAACAAGGTATTGTTTTGGGGAATTCCATTTCTGGGGATGGTATCCATGTATATAAATCCAAAGTGGATATCATTTCTTCCTTTCCATTCCCTAAAAATGTATTGGATGTGTGGTCATTCCTAGGTCATGCTGGATTTTACTGTCATTTCATTCATGAATTTAGTAAAATTTCACCCCCTCTCTTGATTACCCCAAAAATAATTTTTTTATAATGAATGTGAAAAAAAAATTAATAATATAAAATAGAGTTTCATGTCACCCTCGGTAAGCCAACCCCCTAAGTGGGATTTACTATTTGGGATTTTGTGATACACCACTGACTATGATGTCGGGGCAGTCTTATCAGAAAGTGTCGATCAAGAACCATAGGTCATGGACTACACCTCTCGTACTTTGCGCCCTGCCAAAGAAAAGTACACACCAACTGAGAAATAATTCGTTTCCATTGTTTTTACCTTGGAAACATTTAGGTCACACTTGTTGGGGTCCAAAGTGATAGTGTTCTTTGACCATGTAGCTTTCTAGTATCTCATTAAGAAACCAGAATCCAATCCACATATCATTCACTAGATGCTCCTCCTTTAAGAATTCAATATAGAAATTTGAGATAAAAAAGAGTAGAAAATGTGGTGGCTGACCATATCAGTAGAATTCCCCCATCCTCGGGCATTGACTCATCTCCCATATATTCCTATAAATGATATGTTTCCTAATGAGAAATTGTAGCAAGATAAATATATTATTCCTTGGTATGTCAAAATAGTAAATTATTTGGTAACATCTTTCAATCCCACTACTTTCAACAAAAACCAAGCCATCCATCTAAAACACGCGTCTTGTTGGTACATTTGGGATGACCACTACCTCTGGAGCACATATAGTTATCTATCCCCTATGCATTGTGTTCCTGATAGTGAGTTTCAATATGTATTTATATTCAGACACTCTCTTGATTTTGGGGGCCACTTTGTTCCCCAACTGGTGCTCGCAAAGTCCTTGATTCTTGTATCTTTTGGATAACACTTTTTTGGGATGCGCATGTTTTTTGTTAATGTTCTACTCGTTTTTAATGAATGGTAATGTCTCCAAAATAAATTAAATTCCAAAACAACCATTTATATTTAATGACATTTTTTATGTTTGGGGTGTTGACTTTATGGGGCCATTTCCCAATTCCTTGGGAAAATTTTACATTCTTCTGATAGTTGATTATGTGTTAAAATGGGTACAGTCACGAGCTACAAGAACAGATGATTCTAAGGTAGTTGTAGAAATTTTGAGAACCTAATTATTCTATAGTTGTGGATTAACTACGCTCATCATCAGTGACCAGGGTTCTCATTTCTAGAACTAAACAATGAAATCTATTTTGCATTGTTTTGGGGTCGGTCATTTAGTATATACTATATATCACTCCTAGACCAATGGTCAAGGCATGGCGTCAAATAGAATGGTAAAAAAATTCTTGAAAAAATGGTTCAACCTAATAGAAAATATTAGAGTCCTCGACTTGATGATTCCTTATGTGATTACCATGCCACTTTTAAAACCCCAATTAGAATGCCACCTTATAGGCTTCTTTTTGGAAAGAGTTGTTACCTCCCTATTAATATTGATCACTGAGCCTTCTGGTCCATCAGACAATTCTTGTAGATTCATTAGCTAGAGGAAATATGAAGAGATGCATATAAGAACTCTAGATTTTATAAGAAGAAAATAATGGCTTCCCAAGACCTACTTATCCTTCATCATTAGTTCTAAATTTGAAATAAGGTCCTCCTCGAAAATGCAAGGTGGAAATTGCATCCTGGTAAGATTCGTTCCCACTGGTTTGGACCATTCACTATTACTAATGTCTCTCTGTTTAGTGTTGTTCAGGTTCAAAATAATGAAACCAAGAAATCCTTTACTTTCAATGTGCAGTGGCTGAAACACTGTCTTGAATCCATTTAGGATTCCTTGATGGAGGAACTTCGTGTTCATGAAGTGACCTACGAATGACACCTGCCGGGTTTTATCCTTCCTAACCACATTCTATTTTTATACAGTGAGGACACTGCATGGTCTAGGTGTGGGTGGATCGGTACATTCATGGGTGAGTTAGGAATTTACATCATTTTTTTCGTTTCTCGCTTGTCTAATAGTATTGTCACTTGACCTCTGGATTTATCCCTTTCTTTTGTGACAAAATTTTAATTCTATCCTGGAAAAAGATGACATCTTTAAAATATTTCAAAATAATTTTTTATTTTTGAGTAGATGGTGTGAAAATTCATTGGTTTTTGGAAAAACGCTTTTCAAATGAATGTTGATATGGAATATTTTCCTAGAATTTATATTTTCAAATCATTCAAATGTGTTTAATGGATTTTTGAATCCCATGCCTCATTTTCACTGAACAATATTTTAATCCCTTAACCTAGAGACATTCTATGACCTTTATTGAATATTAATCATTTTATTCAAATTTTTAAGTCTCGAGTCAAGTAGTGAATCTATAACTTTCCTTGAATATTTTTGACTCCAAAATATTCATGTATTTTATATCCATGATGTATTCCACCGTTCATTGGAAAGCCCTTTGTACAATTAACATCTATTTGGGACACCTTGAAATTTTACCCTTCTTAAAACTAAGGGAACATCAAAATCTAGTTAGGTAGCCACATTACAAGATTATTTATCCCTTCCTAAATATATTGTGTAAAATCATGTTTTACATTTAGAAAGTGTGGGGGAGAGGGTGGTTCCATGGGAATGATCAGGAATGAATCATTGTTATGGATTGATAGAAAGGGTGCCTGCATTTTCATTAGGCAGTGGGTTCACAATCCATATTTTATCATTATTTCACAAATTATCCCTCTTTACAAAAAAAGAAAATAAAAAAAAGAAAATAGTCATGTAAAAAAATATAAAAAAATAAACAGTAAAAATTAATGGAGAAAAGATGATGTTTATTCCTTGTTATTCACTATTCGAATGTGACCCCCAGAAATGGACAATGAGGAAAACAAGTTGTTAGTGTTATACTTTGTGAGAAAATGAGTGTTTACATTCATTGTAAACACTTTCTAAGTATTTAAATGTTTTTTACATATGTGATTAAAAACTGATCTTCTACCTCATATTTTTTATACATTAAATCCTACAAACCCTAGAACATAAAAACAACTCATTGGAAGTCATCTTCAGTTTCACACTAGTTTCAGCCGGAAGAGAACTAAGAATCATAGAAATCATATAGTAAGACCACATGATATTTGGGAAAAGAGAATAAATAAACTTCTACATGTACCTATAGTGAAGAGGAGAAATTTTTAAGTGAGGTAGGATGTGACATGTTTCATGGGTGAACAAATGAAGTCGAACAAATTTGGGTGTCAGAGAAGACAAATGGTAGAAAAATTGATTTCATAAACGATACATGAAAAATTTAATTTCAAAACAATTTGGGAAATTTAATCACCTTTGATTAATGAATTAGACTTGGTTAGGATATTATACTTTTCATAGGAGTGAAAATGGTTATGTGTGGGGACATGATCACACCTCGATTCACAGTTCATTTTCTGCCTTACACCACTGTGCTAAAATTGTTTTGTATAGAAAATTATATATATTATCAAAAAAATTAAAATTCATGTTTGATCAATTTATTTTATTTTTATAACTGTTAAAAAAGATAATTTTTATTTGTTTTCGAGTAATTCATTATAGGAAGAGGTGATTAAGAGGCCCCAGAGATGATCCAGAAAGACATGTGCCAAACTGCATGGCATCCCATGGACATCTATGAATTGTTTTGATAATTACGAGAATTTCGTGTTTCCAAATGGGATGAAAATTTGTTTTCATCCCCAAAACATCATGGGTTACAACCCATATCAAGGAACCAAAGACAAATTCCTTTATATTATCTCCAATTCAAACCATTCTATTCACTGGATGGAATTTTCCCGAATTCAAAGGTTTGGTTCGGTCTTTTAACCATATCCCCCAATACATATGTGTAAGAGCCAAAATAATTGACACGGAGATAGAAAATAGGCCTTCCAATAAATCTTATATTTTTTCAAAGACGTGATATGGATTTATACTAGTCCAAAACCAAGACACAAGTGGTATCTTGAAAATAGGGTGCTCAAAACCATATCCCATTTTTGCAATAAAAAGGCCCCGTGGGAATATCATTTGAAAGTTTGACCAAGATATTGAAGTGTAGAAACATTGAAGTTGCAAAGGATTAATTTAATCCCCTTAGAGGTACTAGAGATACCTATCATCATAGAGAGATCTGAAATGATGTAGGAGATGCATCTGAGCATCATCCACCTCTCAATGTCGGGCTAAACAGTGGGCATTCACTGTGAGGGAGAAACACACGTGTAAGGGGAGTTACAATGCATATATTATATACTATTTTGGACTAATATTGGTGTTTAAAATTTTTATTCCATGTATCATACATTATTTCACATTTTAATTTCTGTTTTAATACATGTGATCATTATGCTCTTAAATTATAACCAATCAGTTTGAGCTTTTGAGTGTGTGATTTGTGTTGTTTCATTTGGAGAACAAAAGAATCCTTTTAATACCAAACTTCTTGAGATTAAAATATATTTTAAAATATATTATTCTAACCAAATGTTCTGGACCTTAACAATACGATTCTTACATCAAGGATTGGTTCTTTAAGCAATGAAAAAAAGATTAGGAATTAATCGAGAATCCAATAAATTTCAACCAAATAATTACATCAAACTTGAATGAATCTTTAAGAACAACGAACTTTAAATGTGTTCAGTGTAATAAAAAAAACCCCTTTATATCATATTTTTCAAAATCCACATGGTCATTAATCTTTTAAACTGTTTTGATTAAGTTATTTCCATTAAATTGTTCTCAAAATCACAAACTCTTTTTGTAATCTTTATTAAAAATACATACTATAAACTAACAACTATCCATGATAGAAGACCTAGGTTATTCCTTATACTATAAATAAACCTTAAAAACATAATCAATTTGACATTTCATGACAACTCAATCAGTTAAAAAAATGGCATTTTTAATTTATATATTTTATTTTAATTTATAAAGGATTTTATTTCTTAAAATCATTCATTATTTATGAATTTATTGTCTATTATCATCCTTTATAAATAATAGATTATTCATTATTTTGGGATCATTCACATTGATGTGATAATATTCTCTATCACTCTCCATTACTCACTAGACTTTATTTTTCTTCATCATGGTCATATATCTAATTTTATGGATGATTTAATAATCATTTCTATTACATTGATCAGAAGAAGTATTCTTATGTTATTTACTATGAAAATATTGATGTTCCGTATTCTCAATTCAATATGAATAAATTTATATTTATACAGAATTTTGTCAATGAAATATGTTAGTAATTCAAAATATGAATAATGAATAGTATTTTGACATGATGGATGGGGCCTAGTTGTTGATATCCCCTCGATACAATGAGATGTCTCATAGTACAAAATAGAATACATAATTATTACATGAGTATTTGATTTAAACATAACAATTTAATAAGAATGTTTCTAAGGGATTGGTGAAATGTTCATTAATGTCTATGTTTCTTAAATTACTTTATTAAGAAATCATTTACATTATCCATGTGACATCTATATTTATATTACCCATGGATGTTCATTGAAATGAGATTATTTATTTAATGTAATGTGTTTTGATTTTCCACTCCACCATGTTGATTCAATAGTAAATAACCCTTAATGAGATTATTAGGTCCTCCATTATTTATTTTTCTTTCCCCAGGATTAGAGGAAGAGTATGATAAATGATTATAAGGAATAATGATGATTTTTATGCTATATTTTATATACAATGTAATATGGTGATCTTGTATTTATATAGTTTTCCAATATTTTGATGAAGATCAATCCTATAAGGTGTTATCCCTTGTATCCTGTTCTAATGTTATAATGTAAATGTAGACTGTCTTTTCTTGATGTCAGTCTATCGCACTAATGATATTTGTTAGAAAAGATAAATGATTATGACTCCAAAATAAATTATCATCCCAAGAATGTGAATAATATAGAGTATTCTCCCAGTATGAAATAAATTTCTAACTACTCAATGATGTTTATTGAGAAGGGTCCAATCATATCAGAAAAAATTGATTAACCTTGGGATCATAAATGGAGTATAATCATCCTACTATTGTCAAATGATTTATTAACCATATATTGTAGAGAAGAATAATAATGCTCAAAATTTTGATGGGATGATATAAAAAAATGTATATGCTATAAAAAAGTGTATTTCATTATAGTTAAACATTGATTAACATAGAGTTTTGAAATTTTTTCAGGACTATGTGTACCTTCCAAACTAGAGATAACAAAGGAGGCATTAAGTAGACCACATAGCTCCTTATTATTTATTTAACAATGGATAAAAAAGATGTGTAAATATATATTATATAATTATTTGTATTATAATATTAATGAGTATATTGTTAAATAAACATCAACATTCCTTGTATGTTAGAAATTGAAGTTTTACGGACAAAATTCTATGGTTATTATGAAATAATTTCGATACTATTATAAAAATAGGAGTAAAGACCCACACATTTTGTCACAAGTATTCTGAAGACATCCAATGGACAGAAGTCCACATGGGATATACTGTGTTTCCTAAAAAATCGTTCTCAATACATCCCTATTCGAGTGTAATTCATACTCGACCATTAGTGAATACATACATCATAGAACTTGTGAAGCTATATGGATAAAATATATTAATTGGATCCAATCAAGATCAAATGTTCACATTAATGTTCTAGAAAATTCATCAACATGACATGAACATAAATTTTAACTTCAATAGAACCCATCATACTAGGGTTTATATTCAATTAAAATGGAATATCTAAATAATTATGTATATGTTGATAGCAATCTCAATTTACATTAAATGAATTTGGGATCAATATATTCCAATATTATAGTTTTAATATAATGTTAGATTATACTATGTCATTAAAATGGATACTTTTAAAAAAATGTATGTGAATAAAAGTTGAACACTCATGTTTTGGGATGAAGTTGGTGAGGGAAATCTAATGAGACAATAACTAGTCAATTAAATTGTAGAAAGGGTCAAGGATGTGAAAGAATAAAATTAGAGAAGCCTATAGTCAATGAAATATATAACAAACTCATCAGTTATACATATAATTTGAAGTTGGGGTATAAATATTCCTTCACATATCTCCATAGAACAGAGTCATGATGTTTTGTAAGAAATGATTTCTATTTCATAGAATCATATTTCATATTATATTGTTTATCATGTCAAAACTATGTCTTATAAACTACAACTCCCACAAAACATATCTCAATTACCCAATGTGTTCCATACATCCATTATGAGGAAGTATATAATAGATCCCCCAAATTTAATAAAATGAGAGGTTGTACATTTGTAGAACATTATTTCAAATTAGGAGTAGTCGGTGAAAGTCATTGACCAAAGAGAAAAATTTCAATACAACATTACAAATCACCAGGTAAAAATTATTTTGTGAAACTATATTTATGAGGAAGTAACATGGAAACCTGATGAAGAAGTTAAATAGATGTAACACAATTAATATTGTTTTTATTATGTATAATAAAAATTTTAGGGTGAAATTTCATGAGCAGAAAAGAATATGATGAAAATGATATTTATAAATCATAAATCCCTTCTGATGACATATATTATTCATATTTACTGATATAAAACACTTATTAATATTTCAGTAACATTTCAATACAAGACTATAGAATAAATTTTTCCAAATAATTATTATTAGACATTATGACCATTGGAAATATTTCAATTATAATATTATTATTTGAATTAGAGTATATTAAGGGAAATGATGAGGGTTAATTGATACAGAGGGGATTCACAATAACCCTCACTAGTATTTTTAGGTCTATTGATGCTAATTTACTAGAAATTGTCATGTATGTAGCATTACATGATTTCTCCCATGACCAATCCCAAGAATAACATCAACATGATAGGGTCCATTTTAATAGAATATGAGAGAAGTTCGTGTCATTGAAAATAGAATCATGATAAATATTGACTAAACAACCCTTGAATTTACCAACACTATATACCTTGCACAAATGAATTATGATGTTGTGATTAGGTGTTATGTATCTTGTAAAAATTTGGTATTGATGTGTAAATTCTAATCGATAGTAAAATAATTAATAATCTGATAACATATTATTATCAATAGTAGTGAGAGAAAATATATATGGGTAAAATTTAATATTCTTGAGTATATAAATAAATAAAAAAATTTATAAAAAAATAAACAGAAGTTTTAAGTATTAAGAAATAATATTTTTAAATAATGAAATCATAATAATTTTTTGGGAAAATGTATAAGATTTGTCTTTTCTAAAACAAATTTTTATAATAAATTTACAATTTTTAAATAAAAGTTCATTTTAAAAAAAAGTGTTCATGTAGGAAAATATATCTTCATAAATTTTATAATATATTTCTATAAAACCATAATTAAAATTTTCAAGTGTTTCAAGTAAAATTTATTCATAGAGAAATATTTCTTCAATAAAAAGGATTTAATTTTAATATTAATATTAAAAAAATTATAATATTATTTTAATAATATATATATATTTTTTAGTATCATTATGTTGAATAATATTTAAGGTGATGTTTATTATTTTTCATAAAAAATAAAATATGGAGGTGACACACTAAAATACAGTATAAGTATAAAATATACTAATAATATATATTAAATAATATTGTATTTTTTATATAGGTGTATAGATATTTTATTGTCTCTATTATAATCACAATACCCTTTGTATTGAGTAACAATAAGGGCTACTTTGTAAAGAAATAATAATTTATTCTAATATTTGTTTACAAAACACCACCCTCCTCCGCTTATAAATACCATTAATTTGTCCAAAATTTAAAATATCCTTATAATTTGTTTTTTTAATTAATTTCCAAACCCTCTCCCAACATCCTAAAATCCATAGTCTAAAAAAATATGAATTAATGGAGCATTAATTTGTAGCCTAATAGCAACCATCCAAAGGAAGATGTAACATTCTAAACAGAATTCTATTATAATCTTCTTATATATCCTGATAAATATTCTAAACATGAAGGTATCCTAAAATAAATATTATAAATATAGTGGAATGTTATTATATTAATTAAATAACCCTTATCTAACCTCATTTCAGTCTATTATTAAATGAAAATATTGTTTATTGTACCGTCAGTTCACTTCCTTTATGAGAAATGTGTTTCATTTTCACCATCACATTTATAGATAATGAAAATTAACATATTGTGGTTAAATCATATATAAATTGGTTTTTTTATTTCATTTAATATATTGGAATGGATAAATGGATATTAAGTTAAATGAAACTGAATAACATTGTCATATTTTGGAACATGAGCAAATTAATTAACTGTCAAATGATAAAATCTATTAAGAAAAATCCATAGCTATATATGAACAATCATGGTAATGTTGACCCATTTAAACTATAATAATTACATGAAAATTATTTCATCACACTTACTTATATATTGACCCATTTCATAACAAATTCCCTTGTAAATACCATAAAATTCCGGGGAATTTTTTTTTCTTTAATTCATGGGATTTTTACGAATCCACGAAAATTTACGGCGCTTGATTCTGAGGCCCGGTGTGCCCGGAATCAAATTCTGATTTTTTGTTCAGGTATGTTCAATAAACTTATGAGCAATATTTTAGAACTATTGAACCGGTGCTCGGAACTGAAATCTGAGGTCACCATTGTACATGCAGCGCCAGTTTTCACTTAAGAAGACTTTTACCTCAACAGCAGATGGCCAAGAATAAAAGTTAGTTTTTTAATTTTTATAAAAAAATAAAAATAAAATAAATTCTACAACACTTAATTTCATTTAAAGCTTCCATGTGAGTGGTTTTTGGTTAAAACCTCCAATTGGGAGTTGGAGGTGGGACCGCCACATCCTAACCTACCATGAGAGGTTATGGTGGTGGGGCCTACCCGAATATAACCTCCCTTGAGAGGTTACGACATGGGGACCACACTATATTAAAACCCCCACAATAAATGGGAGGGTGGAAAATCTCCCAAATCCCCTCACTAATGAGGGGGGAGTCCTTTGAACTCCTCTAGCATTAAATGGTGACACCTTCCCCTTTTAATTAATTGTTCTAACTCTCATGGTTTAATTATGGGAATCCTGGTAAATAATTTTACCTTTTGAATTTTGAATTGTTGTGCCAACGTAATATTATAAAACCATATATAATATTATTTCACTTGGAAAATTGGTAGAACTTGAGAAAAGGAAAGCTTGATAGGATTAAAATTCTCCTAATGAGGAACACTCCTCCCAACAAAGGGAGTGAAGAATGTCGGCGATGATTTCTTATTCCACTCCCTTCCTTGAATCCTACCGATGTGGAGTGTCTTCCACAACAATCGTGAGACAAAATCCTTCCATGACTTCACAATCAACAACTAGTAATAAAAAGTTAGGGGGTTTATTTCTTAAATTTAATTTACCATTTTTCTTATCTTCATCATCGGATAAAAAGGGTTTGTTGAGGATGTGTTATTGATTATCTACTTTTCATGATGAGTCAAATGATACCTCCCTAAACACGAAGGGTGTGGGCTAAACTTACATTTCCCGACACCCTCCATCAGTTATCTTCCTTTTGGTGATCTTCGAAGCGAGAATGAGGCGATGACAACAAAGGCCGCGCTACCCGTAGCCTCCGTGAACTATGTTTCCACCGCGGCGCATAGATGCTTACGGACGAACACCGCAGACCGGTGCCGAACTGGCCGCCCTGGCTGCCACTTGCCGTCGGCCCACCTACCAACGGCCTACCATCGCACTACTCAGCACCCTGCGGCCTGCCCGATAGCCTCATGTCCGCCCTACCGCCCCTGCTGGTCCCCCGCGGCTTACCCGGCCCCTGCCCAGCACCCCTGCGGCCTGCCTGATGCCCCCGCGGCCTGCCCGACACCCTGTCGGCACCTTAGTGTCCTTCTAGCGCCCTGCCTCGGCCTGCCCGACTGCCCCTATGCCGGCCTCCATGCACTCCACCACGAACCAACCACCCCCAAGCAGGCCTCTGTGCAACCCGCGCTCTCCCGGCCGAGCCCGTGTCCCATCCCCCTCTGCGGCGCACTGGCCGAACCGGGCCAACCGCTCTCTCTAGGCTGAGCTGTGCTGGGTCGTTCCCTCACAACGCTCTGGGACCAACTGTCCCCAAGCCTGAGTTAAACCACCCCTGCAGACCGCTGGGCCGGGCCCAGCGGACCGGGCCAAACATTGCGGGTTGACCCTCCCAACGGGCCGAGGCAGACCCGGCGATTCTAACCAGGTTGACCCAGAGAAGGTGGGCCCAAACATTGATGGGCCGAGTCGGTCCGACCGGGTCAGACCGGACCTAGGCCCACTGCTGACCCTATTACCTTCCTTGGCCATATCTTTGGCACCAGACGTTTTTTTACGAACCGTCAGTGGCGCCGGTATTCTTGGAACACGACGGTCCCTTTGATAATACCCCACTGGAGTTCAGGGTATTTTTCTGTTATATTCAGGTTGGATCGTACACAAATCCAACTGGGCCCACGAGACTAAAAGGCTAATAACTCACAGACCGGGCGTACGATCGATATGACATCTGTTGAGTTGAGACCCCTATGACGTGGAGGAAAATTGAGATAGTTCTTTGTGGCACTACCAGATAGCAGGAGTATCGACCAATAGCTCATGTAGCAGATCCTTCCAGAGGCGAGCAGACAAAGTACGGAGACCTAGTAGCTGGCTGAGACGTGACGACTGCTTTACCAATTCGACTTGAAGTGACTCGACTAGCCAAGTGGTGAGTGCCTCTATGTGATGTGGCAGACCCATGGTGGGGAGTGCCTCTGTTTGAGTGAGGAGGACCCACGATACTCGACAGGAGTAGTACCTCAGATGGCTACGAGGGAGAGCGCCTCTATATGACGTGGCAGAACCACGGTGGGCAGCACCTCTGTATGACGTGGCAGACCCATGGTACAAAACAGGGGGAGTACCTCATTAGTCCAAGGTTAGTGGGAAGCACCTCTGTGTGACGCGATAGGCCCATTGTAATCGATAGATAAAGAGTTCTCCAACAGCTATGGTATCGATAATAAAAATTATGGTTTTAGCTGAGTCAATGACTTTTGTGTTTTCCCGATGAATGAGATGGGTTACTAGATAACATAGGTATATGTATGGTCAAATACCTAAGTAATGGTTATCTGTTGATTTCATACATTGTGGTTTATCCTTGTTGGATGTTGTTAGACCTTGAGGGTCTCTGGGTCCCACACTGAGTATTATTATACTCACCCTTGCACGAGCTATGTCCACACCTCGTTGTGTTGGTTTTAGATGAATAACATCACTGAACGAGGCAGAGAGTAGCAGGACTGGACGGTAACCGGAGGTGGACCAATCGATGTTACAGTATACTGAGGAGATGGATGGAAGTGGTGTGCTATAGAGGCCATATGTCCTACCCTTCAGGTTGGATCCCTGATGGATGACCCATTAGCTGGTTTACTATTCTTTAGTTGTACTTGTTTTTCAGTTGTACTTATATTTTCGTATTGGGCTTTTATTTCCAGCCCATTTTTCTATCCAACACTTCTTTTGTATACAGTTTTACTTTGTGTTTTTCTTCCAGTTATGTACTCTGATGTGTTTGTTTACAGTTATAAAGGAAATACCTTCCCAGTTTATGGATTTCCTTGTTTGGTTCTAGTCACCAACCCCCAGCCTATGGAAGATGGGCTTGGGGTAGTTACGACACGGGCCCTGTGGGATGGGTCATGACAAATTGGTATCAGCGGAGTTGGTTCTACCGCAGAACATAGAAATATGATCATTATTTTCTGTGAAGTAATAGTGTTAAGGGTACTAAGTTTGGTTTTCAATTCAGGGAGTCTATTGTTGTTGCGTGCGGCCGACGTATCCATACACTAGGACCCTGACTTCTGATTTCCAACTTAGTGCACGAAAACACAGATTACGATCGTGTTTTCAAAAGTTTTCTTTATGTCAGCTCAACCAGGCCAGCCCAGATGGTATAATCTTTTGATCATGTCGCATGTGTTTCTTTCAGGATGCCTCCCCATGGATGACCAGATAGCGCCTCAAGATTAATACGTACTTACAGCCCACTGAGCGACGAGGCCTTGGTGCAAGGCCCTTTTCCATTGGAGTCACTAGCGGTACCACTTCCCATTGGGCGATCGATGCCACCAGCCCTAGAAGCAGACGACTAACACCGCATGAGCATGTTGCAGGAGTTCCAACGCCAAAGGCCACCCAGGCTCAGGGGAGAGACGGACCCACAGGCGGCTAAGGATTCGATGGAGGCTTTGGTGAGAGTTTTATGACTGGTAGGGACACTAGCAGACTTTATGGTGATCCATGTCGTGAGTCTCTCTCAGGTAGCAGTAGGCAGATTGTGGAGCCTAATGCTATAGGTTCATGACTAGGCAGCCCTAATCTGGGCGGACTTCGAGAGCTTGTTCTGGGAAGAGTTTGTACCAGCCACTCTTTGTGCGGTGCAGATACAGGAGCTACTTTATCTGCAATAGGGCAGCATGATAGTAGAACAGTACTCAGCAAGGTACAACGACCTCTCATGCTACTCAACAGATATGGTGTGGGACCCATTATTTAGGGCTCAAACCTTCGATCAAGGTCTCAGTCAAGGGATCAGAGGTCTAATGATCTAACGTAGCATCCAGATGAAGATGGGGGTGCTAGAGAGAGCCCTCTTAGTGGAGAGTTTCCTTGCTGGGCAGTCACCAGCAGTGAGACCCACCACTAGCCAACACGCAGTGGAGTCTTCTACAGTTGTATTTAGACAGATATCACAGAGGTCCAAGCGGACCAGACCTATAAGAGGTCAACTACATGACTCAGGATCAATTGTGTGGGGCACGCAGAGTGGAGACAGAGCCACACATGCTAGTAGTTAGCAGTGTTACTCATGTGGCGGGCAGGGTCACATCGCTCGTGACTATCTGACCCACCGTTCAGATGATCACCAGACTATTGAGGGACCCCCCAGGCAGAGGCAGAGGATAGAACGAGGTGGTCTGCAGGGAGGAGGCAAATGTGGCAGAGGAGTTTGACGTGCAGCAGGCAGTGGACAATGTTACAAGGTGTTACCACCACCACGGCCAGGAGGTCCACCCCGACCACCAAGAGAAGGTGGACAGGGGAGAACTATGCTCCATGTAGCTAAGAATTACGATCATGGAACTCCAGAGATGATTCAATGTACGATCTATGTCTACTCCACCTTAGATGTAGTTCTTATAGAGACAGGTTCTAGTCACTCATTCATTTCCACTACCTTCGTTCGGAGCTCAGAGATTCCGACGGAGCCATTGGCTCGATCCTTACATCTAGATACTCCTACGGGAGAAGAATCGACCATTACGCACTGGTTCCAGTAGAGTGAGCATACTCTAGGAGGTGAGATTTTTAGTGGTAATCTCCTCGTAGTGGCATCAAGGCCTTATGACGTCATCTTGGGTATAGAATGGTTATATACAATCCATGCCTAGAACGACATTATTAGGTGCAAAGTGCGGTGTATCCAAACAGATGGGACCATGTTCAACTTCACCGGAGAGTAGGGAACCTTTGTAGCACATGATGGACTTACCAGGAGGAGGGTGAAACCGATCACTCATCAGTTGGAATGTCTCACCCTCAGAGAAGTTAACCAGGAGAGTTCGAGCTATCCTGTAGTGGTGGACCAGTATGCGATTTTTTTCCCTGACAATGTTCCAGTACTACCTCCTCATAGAGAGGTGGACTTATACATTGACCTGTACCTCAGAACGACAATGATATCAACTCCAGCGTATCAGATGGTTCCTGCTGAGCTTCGTGAGCTGCGAGAAAAGCTGGAGGACTTATAGGGGAAGGGAATTGTCCAACCCAGTGTTTCTCCTTGGGCAGCCCTGATTCTGTTCCCCAAGAAAGAATATGGGATCTTGAGGCTTTGAGTCAACTACCATTTCTTGAACCCAGTGACAGTTAAGAACAAGTACCCACTCTCGAGGATTGATGAAATCTTTGATTAGCTGAAGGGAGCCCAGTGGTTCTCGAAGATAGAACTCAGATCAGGCTATCACCAGCTCAGAGTTCATGACGAGGATGTGCAGAAGATGACATTCAGGTTTCGGTACGACCACTACGAGTTCTTTTTATACCCTTTGGCATAACCAACGCTCCAGCAGTGTTCATGGGACTCATGAACAGGATCTTCCAGCCATACCTTGATCTCTTTGTCATAGTCTTCATCAACGACATTCTGATCTACTCGACTACTAAGGAGGAGCATGCCTACCATTTGTAGGTATTACTAGACACACTCTGAGAGAACCAGCTTTATGGTAATCTCTCAAAATGCCAATTTTGGATTCAATAGTTTCACTTCATGGGAAACGTCATCTCGTAGGTTGGAGTTGCAGTGGATCTAGTAAAGATCGAGGTGGTACTTGCTTGGGAGCCACCCAAAAGTGTGACAGAGGTACGAAGTTTCATGGGATTGGATGGGTACTACCTGAGGTTCATTCCATACTCCTCTAAAGTTTTAGCACCACTATCATCCTTGGTAAATATTGGAAAACACATTGTGTGGTCATAGAGATATCATCATAGCTTTTAAGAGAAGAGGAAGAGGCTGAATAGGGCCCCCATCTTGAGGCTTCCAGAGGAATGCGTAGGGTACGTAGTCTACTGTGACACATCAGGGACCGGAATCGGGTGTGTTCTGATGCCGGAGCGAGCTGTGATTTCATATGGTTATCGGGGGCTGAGATAGCATGAGAAAAACTATGCTACCCTTAACCTGGAGTTAGCAGGAGTGGTCTTCTCCTTGAAGATGTGGCGACACTATCTGATTGGTGAATGTTTTACCCTCTACTATGATCACAAGAGTCTCAGGTAAAAACAATTACCAAGGAAAATGTTTAAATAAGGTAAAGGGGGTAAATGATGTAAATAAAAAAATCCTAAATTTTTATAATTATGTTTATATTTAGACCATATATAAGGCCATTGATAGGTTTGACAATCAGTCCTACTTTTAAAAAAGATAAATATTTATCCCACTCAGCTGACTAACTTGTTCTTCCATCTCTACCCTTCACCATTATTATGAATCTAAATAAATGTTCCTCAATTTCACATATAAAATAACTCTCTTTCACCCACTCCAAACCACTTATATGATATAATAATCATTATTGTGAATTCAAATTTCCCCCTTCTTAATGTTTTCTACTATGTTTATTATCCTTTGGTTGGAAGATGGGGTTCATGTCTTTTACTAATAGGGATGATATTATGAAAATAACCAATTCCATTAAAGAGAATAGAGCAAGACCGACCATGTAGAAATCTAGGGTAATGATTTTTTCATATCATTTTTAGTTCATTAATATGTGATTTAAATTTACCACTTATTTTTTTGGTATTTATACAAAATATTAATTTATTTTACATTGATTTTAAATAAATTTGGGGGTTTACAAATCTATCAAAATATTTCTCTTTGAATGGGTTTTGATTCAATATTATCCAAAGCGGTAATAGTTGTTTTTTTACATAAAAAGTAATTTGACATCATCTATGTCTAAATTTACATTAAAGGGAAATTTTATTTTCTATTTGTAGAAGACCCTATATATTTTAATCCCCTCCAATACTTTTTTCATGTTTTTTCGTGTCTTCTTACCATTACCTACATTTGTATCAAAATTCAACTGAAAAGTTTCATGTAATTGGAGTTTAACTCTTCTCTTTTATTGTTGGAAATATTTTTCCTCCATATTCTTATTCTTTATTTTGTCTAATTAATTCCCTTATATATACATTTATAATTTATTGAGGTCTTTTTATATTGAATTTGAATTTATTTTAAAAAAGTAAAAGGAATCACTTTTTAATATGTTTTTCAAGGGTATGTTTTTACTAAAATTCATTATAATGTCAGCAAATAATGTTCTTTAACACCATTATCATGATTTAATTTTCCTACTATCTTATTTAATTTTATTTTTAAATACTCTTATCCATTTTTTCATGGGAATACAGAGGAATATTTATTCTAATTTTCTTATAAATTATTTCATTTGAAATTATGTTATTAAAAACCATAAGTGTATTTCTTCTTTTTTGTTGAGAATAATTTTTAACGATTTTATGTAGTGTTTTTAAATTATTTGAAGATCATTTATAATTTTTTACTCAACTATGGATATTATTTAATGATTCCATCCACATTATTTCACTAGATGACATATGATATTTTTTTATGGAAATATTAAACAAACCCATTTATTTCTCACTGGTTAATTAGTATATGTTGAGATTAAAGATATTTAAATGTTTATGCAGAGAAAATATGTATAGTTGATTGTTATATTGTAGGTTGGTATTTTAGATCCCATAAAATTATTTAATAATGTTCTAAATCTCATGAGATTAGAATATGACATAGGTGGTTAGAAAAAGTCTAAAATGTTATTGGGTGTTGATGGTTATCCCAAGCCCATAATGTTTTAGGGCATGGTTGGTTATCCCATGTGTAAATGGATATGGGGAAGGTGTTGTTTTCCAATGTCCTAGAGTTTATGGGGTGCATGTGGTTATCTGAAGTAAGCTCTAAGGGTGGTCAGTCTAATTCGAAAATTTCATGGGGCATAGGTGGTTATCCAAGTCCAAATGTTTATGAGACACTTGTGATTAGCCAGAGTCCATTTTTTTAGGAAGGTGGTTAACTCAGTACATTTTGATAAGAATGTCTAGGTGGTTAACATTGAAATATATTATGATTTATAATGTTTGGTTTGTAATATATTCATATGTTATGAAATATATTTATTTTATAATCTCAAGGATCATGAATATTGACTCTTGTTTCCATTAATTTATTCCCCATGAAACATGTTTCAAGATCAATGTTTTATAGGATATGATTTTTATATGTTATGTTCATGAAGTATGATTCTCTTCACATACCAAACGGATTATATTATGATTAATTCTGATATTCTATTACTATCGCTTAGCATTACCCTTACTAAGAATATTAGACCACTCATTTCTTATGTTTAATTTTTCTTAGGTTATAAAACATATTATAACCAAAGATATTTATTGAAGGGGGTTTAGTAATGAAATATAATGGAGAAAATTTCAATTTATTGTACAAAACATATATATCTATCTATTACAGAAATCTAGTATACATAATTGTCAATTTTTATGATTATTGATGAGATGTAATGAATTTATATTATATAATTAGAGGATTGAACATAAAATAATAAATGATAAAACAAAAGTGATATAGAATGAACCACAAATGTCATAGGTTGAAATGAATGTTTTATAATTTAGGATATCATAGGATTGATTTTCCCTATCATATGATTTCATATTGTAGTTAATATTTATTAATACTCTATATAACCCTTTTTCTTTCAGTAAGGTCTGAATGTTGAATATTGATTTTCAAATGGTATTACATACATTAAATGTTGAAAACAACTTACATGATTCAAATTCCATGATTTACATTACATATTCAATGATAACTAAGGATATTAAATCACATCCCTAGTGGTTATATTTAATACACATGAATTCAATGTTTTTTTAAAATTAAATGGTATTATTTTGAGACCAAGATATGAGATGACATGTAATTACTAGGCCCTAAGTGGCTAGAAAGTATTTTTGAACTATTCATAATTTTCATTCAATAAATGTGTGAGCGGGTTTTTATAACATTTAAACTGGAGCCCAGATAAAAAATCTAACGGCACCATTGAACTCATAGTGTCTTGATTCTCTTAGAAAGGGCCTAACATTGGTCGACATTGGCCAAAAGTGGAAAGTAGTTTTTGGCCGTAAATAAAATAAGTAACAATTATTTTATTTGCAGATCCTTATAACTCTATAATGCTAACTTGGATTGGAAATTCAAGAGTACTGTTGAGCTTGTGACGGTTTTTTTCACATAGGTGAATATTAACCTCAACCGACATGGGTAGATAGTGAAAGACGGTCTTCAAACATTTTATGAAAAATTAAAATAAAATAAACTTAATTATATTATTTTTATTTTTATTTTTCGAAATTGTTGCAGTGAAACGACGTTGTAACACAACTAAACCAAAACAGTATTTCAGAAATGAAATAGTATAATGGTACTACAACAAAATAGTAACAGAAAATTAGTCCCTCCATAAATGTTTCAACTGGGGGGGCATGTTATTGACACGTTTGGAGAAACACTTTGAATCTCTCGAGGATCATCATTGAAAAATGATGAATGATGATCACCAATGAAATTTAGAACACCCATTTCTCATTGAGATATCACTTCCTCAAATATGGATCAAGGACCTTCATGAATAGATCTCCTTTAGTGATTGATTCTTCTTGGGGTCATACTCTAACCATCTAGGAGTTTATATTCTTAGTGAATAGGTTTTCCCTATTCTCCCCCACTAAACAAAGAATGGGGATCTTCTCGATAATAATACGATCTGAGGATTTATTTTCATTGTGGGGTTAAGAAATATAATTGGGGGTTGATATTAGGATTAAATTTATTGATTTATAATTTATACATTGTGATCTCGATAATACTAAAAAATATGGACAAACATGAACAAAGGTCGTTTGTTTATCTGGCTGTACTTTTTGATACCCTCCATCTCTATATCCACCCATTCTTCATGGTGTAATGGATGGTGGAACATTGGTCATAGAAGCACCAAGTGGAAGGGACGCAGTTCGGCATGCGATGACACTTTAGAGAAATCGAGACACAAGGCTTTGGTGGAAGCAATTGGCGGTGGCACCCTGATCGAAGCAGTAGGTGGGAGGCATCACACTAGTAGCACACCACGGTATTAGAAGGATCCCCTAACATGGAAGGCCACCTAAAAGCCACTCGGCCACGTATGAGGCTCACACGACCACATGGAAGCATCAGAGGAACACACGGTGCAAAGTTGTGGTCCCTATGAGTGGACTGGCACTGGAGGGTGGTGCTACTCAGGAGTTGAATTAGAGGAGAATGTAGTGTTGGTGGTCCATGTATGGAGTTGTGAGATAGTCATAATCCACATGAAAAGGAGGTGAAAGTCCTCACCTAGCTGTGTGTGGTATGAATCGGATTCCCCATTGGTGTCTGCATAGGGGGAAACTAGCCCACCAAGCAGGTCAGGAAGGTGGCGTGAACTAGGGCGCTAGGAGGTCCAGGATGGAGAAGAAGTGACCCACAAATGTGAGCTAGTCTTATGGGACAAACAAGGCCGCTGGGCAACCCCTTATGGGAATGAACCTACCCGCCAGTTGCGAGCTGGTCTGGATGAAACTATGTCATAGGGCTACCTGACAAGCTGGACCCACGGCCAAACCGGTCTGGGTCCAGCAATGTAGAATGGGCATGGCATTTGCACCAGACTTGATCGGGCTCACACAGACCAAACTAGGTTTGGTCGGGTCGACCGAACTAGGTTGTGTCATGTAGGACCACCAGCCCAGGTTGGTTGGTTTTGACATGGAATGGACACAACTAGTCAGTGTTTACTAAAACACAGATATCATTTAGGCCAGACATCTGATAGATGCACCATCTATGGCGTTGTGACCCTTGCAATAAGATGGTCATTTTAGATAATGTATGTGAGATTTTGTGGTATTTGAGATGCGATCAATGGATTTTGTAGTAGATTCTCTCAGAATCAATCACATTACGAGCAGGAATCCTATGGCTAGTTGTGACCAAAAGGATATGAAGAGTAGGTCTTAGTGATCCTGCTGGCCTAGATACAAGCAGGTTTTAGTGATCCTATGGCCTCATAGACATGTGGGTCATAGTGATCCACCTCGCCCAGAGATGATCGGGCATAAGTGATGCAGCTGGACAAGAGATGAGCTCGTCTTAGTGATCCACCTGTCCCATAGATTAGCGGGTCTATGTTATCCAGTTGGCCCAGAGACAAGAAAGACTAAGTTATTCATAAATACCTGGAGATGAGCGGGTCATAAATATCCCACAAGCCTAGGTGATTACATATCCTAGATGATTAATCCCTTGGAAGTACGAATTTTCATCTTTAGGACGATAAATTCTACTTTCTATACATTGAGTTATACATGGTGTTATCACTTTTTATTTTTTATCGTAATTTGTGTTTTTGGTTTTTGGTTATACATTGTGGTATTTATTTTGTGGATTAAGGTCCCTAATGAGTATTGTGTTACTAACCCCTGCGTGGGATTCTCCCACACATGTCATGTATTGTGCAGATGACTGATGCATTGATGGAGGACTCAATGGCCTAGGACCAGGTAGTGCCCTGTGAGATCAGGAAGGCGAGGCATACTTCTACATCTTCTGGAAGCTACTCTACACATACCCATCAGGTGGGGATTTCAGTGGATGTCCTATTAGTGATGTTCTAATACATTTTTTTGCAGATATATTTTTATGGGTTGGTATTCTGGAAAATTTACTTTTAATTTTTATTGTACTCACAATAGTTATATTGGGACAGTTGTAGATTACTTAGTGTTTACCTTTCCATAGTTTGTGTTGAGTGCATGTCTGCAGGTTTAATGGAAAATGCCTTCCCTTTTTGGAATATATCTATTCGGTGCTAGTCTCCATCCCCTGTCATATGGGATGTGGGCTTGGGGTACCCACCATATGGGCCCTAGGGGATGAGTGTTGACATAGTGGTGTTAGAGGTGGTGGGTCCTACCAGATGGACTATGAGATTGAAAATTTTGATGGGAATTAGTGTTACATGTTTTGGGATTGGATTTCATGCTAGGAATTCCCTTATTTGTGATGTGATTTATGTATCTATACAACAAGACTCTGAATTCTTTTTTCCGACCAGGTACATGAATACACAAGTTTCTTGTGTCTTTGAGTGTTTTCTTGAGATCATTTTGGAGTCAAATTCATCTAACAAGGTTTAATCTATTGACTGTAGTTCATCTTGATCTCTTTAAGGATGCCCCCACAGAGACCTATTTCTAGGATTCCATTGCATGACCATGAGGATTTTCCACAGTGTGATGGGGCTTTGGTACAAATATCATTTCCCGAGATGGCACCTTCAGGAGGTGTTCTCGCAATATCACTGCTGATTGGTCAAACGTTACTACTAGAAATACAAATTATCCATCCTTGTTGGTTCAGTGTCTTACATTAGTTCTAGGGATAGAGACCATTCAGGTTAAGGGAAGAGAAAGATCCTTAGGTCACTGAGGATTTGATGGAGTCAGTAATGCTTGAATTCTTCATAGTGAGGACGCCACTTGACTAGATAGCTGTTTTAGTGGAGATACTTCTATCGGGCTCAGTAGGGAGATGGTGGAGTTTGAACACCTAGGCTCACGGGGAGGGGACCCTCACCAGGTGTGACATCATGTGACTATTCATTGAATATTTCATCCCCTTGAATTTGTGCTCAGTGTGCATACATGAGCTAGTTCACCTACAATAGGGTTGTATGTCAGTGGCAGAGTACACTATGGGGTTCACAGACCTCTCCCTTTACTCTACGAATATGGTGTGGGACCCTTTCGTTGAGTCGTAGACCTTTGACCAAGGACTCTGACTGAATAGCAGGGCATCAATGGTTTTCCTCAACCTCCATATATAGGCTGGGGTGCTAGAGATAGCTCTATAGGTGGAGAGATGCCTTGATGAGGACGCACTGATGGTGGGAGATACCACTGGGTGACAGGTGGATGAGTCATCCATGTCGGGTATCTGATAGTTTATTTGGAGGTCCAAGTGGGCCAGAGTATCTAGAGGATAACCCCAGGACTTAGGGTTTCTAGCACGAGGCAACTGGGGGAGTAGTAGTTACCAGAGGAGCAAGGCATGCTACCCATGCACCGGGCATGAATACATGGATCATGAATGCATGAACCACCCCATAGATAATCATCAGATGTTCTAAGGGACACCGAGGTAGTGTTATAAGTTTGAGCGAGGTGGTCCACAAGGAATCAGACATGGTAGGGGAGTGGGAAGAGCGGCATGTGTTGGATGAAGGTTTGAGGTGCTACAACCTCCACCCCACCAGGTCTACCACGGGCTCTGGGAGCTTCTAGATAGGGGTGAGGCCAGCATTAGGTGTTATAGGCCTATGACCACGACACTCCAGAGATAATTAGAGGTACATTGTGTGTCTTCTCCACCTTTGTTGTAGTTTTTATAGACACAGGTTCTGGTCACTCAGTCCTTTCCATAAATATAGTCAGAAGCTCAGAGATTTTGATTGATCTGTTGGCTCGATCCTTACTGTTAGAGACTCCAACGAGAGGGGATTTGGTGATTACTCATTGGATCATATAGTGTGGGCATACTCTAGGTGGAGAGGGCTTTGGATGGGATATCTGAGTAGTGGCATTGAGGCCTTACCATGTCATCCTGGGTATGGATAGGTTATCCACAGTTCATGCCCAAATTGACTATTTTAGGCACATAATACAAGGTGTCTATGATGATTGTACCAGGTATTCCATCACAAGTAATAAGGGATCTCTTGTATTTCGGGATTCACTCACACAAAGGAGGGTGAAACCGATAACTCGTCATTTGGATAGCATGACCCTCAGTGTAGTGGATGAGATTACTCCAAATCTTCCTGTAGTGGTTGATGAGTAAGAAGAGATCTTTCAAGAAGATGTTCTAGGATAACCTCCTCATAGAGAGGTATAATTATGCATTGATCTATACCCCAGGATGAAACTAATATCTAAACCTACTTCTCGGATGACTCCCATAGTGATCTGAGAGTTGAGGGTATATTTGGAGGACTTTCATAGGACGGGGTTCGTAAGGTCCATTTTTTTACGATGGGTATCCCCAATGTTTTTCTCTAAGAAGCAATATAGAAGCATGAGGCTATGCATGGTCTTCCGGCACCTAAACCAGGTGACTATGAAGAACAAGTATCCTCTATCGGGGATCGATGACCTCTTTGATCTGCTGAAGGGAGCGATATAGTTGTCAAAGATATACCTCAGATTAGGCTACTACTAACCTCAAGTACGATATGAGGACACTTAAAATATTGATTTAAGATGTCTCTATGGACACTAAGAGTACATAGTAATGCTGTTTGGAGTGATGAACTCCCTAGAAGTGTTCATGGGACTCATGAACATAATCTTCCAGCCGTACTTGGACTGGTTTTCATTGGTCTTTTTTGATGAAAACATAGTGTAATCAACGTCCGAGGAGGAGCATGGGAAACACCTCAAGATGGTTAGAGACTCGCAATGAGAGAACTATTTTTATGTAAAGATCTCAAAGTGTGATTTATGGATACAAATTGCCACTTTTTGGGACATGTCATCTCATATGTAGGAGTTGTGGTAGATCCAGCGAAGATCAAGGTGGTTCTTGCTTGGGAACGACCCAATAGTGTTACCGACGTGCGGAGTTTCCATGGGTTGGTTGGGTACTACTATAGGTTTATACCCGACTTCTACAGTGTAGCATAACCCATGTCAATATTAACGAAGATGGTAAAACCCTTCATGTGGACAGAAATATGCCAACAGAACATTCAGTAGGTGACGCAGAGCTTGATGGGTTGTCCTATCTAGAGGTTTCAATTGGAGGGTACCGACAACGTTGTGTACTGTGACACATCAATAAATAGTCTTGGTAGTGTCCTGATGTAGGTGAATGAAGTGATATCTTACAGCTAATGATAGTTGAGACCGCATGTGTACAAAAATGTGACTCATGACCTTGAGTTGGTAGTGGCAGTATTCACACTGAAGATGTGGTGACACTACCTTTTGGGTGAACGATTCATTTCCTAATCTGACCACAAGAGTCTCAAGAATATCATTTCTTAGAAGGAAATGAACTTGGGATAGTGGTGATGGATATAGTTCCTAAAATTCTATGAATTGAAGATATTCTACAGACATGAAAAAGGGAACATGATGGAAGATTTTTTTAGTAAAAGATAAAGTTCACAAATACTAAACGAGGCCTCAGATTTGTTGGCATCACATCATATATCATTTATGGATAGAGGTGGGGAAGCTTTTGTTCATTTGATGGATGTTTCCCTTCCACTATTATAGTGAGTCAGGAAGGTGCAACTCTGATAATCTAGCTATGAGACTACACATGCCCAGATATTCTCCCGACAATCCCCTGTTGAAAATTCGAAAGGCGGGGAGCACGTAATCCATTTCAGAGGTTCCAATATAGTATCAGTGGCCTTGTGGGAGGAGATGTTGTGGGAGTGCCATACATCCACATTGTTGGTACATCCCTGTTTTGAGAAGATGTACCAAGCCCTCTGATATCAGTAGTGGTGTTTTTGGATGAAGAAGGTAGTAGCAGAGTTTGTCTTGAGATACCTTACTTCTCAAGAAGTGAAGGCTGAGAACCAGGTTCTAGAATGTTTGACCCAACCCCTCTAGGTACCAGTGTGGAAGTTTCATAGAATATTGATGGGCTTTGTGACAGGATTACCATGAATGTCTCGGGGGAACGATACCATTTGTGGGATCTTAGACCAACTCACCATGGTGCCCACTTCCTACCCATTCGAGAGTTGGGTTCAATAGAGGGCTTGGTATGCCACTACGTCCAAGAGACATTTTTAACTATATGGATTCTCAACTACAATAGTCTCATATCATGATGGATGCTTTACATCCTGGTTGTGGAAGGGATTATTCGAGGCCTAATGGACTCAACTTTACTTGAGAAGATCATTTCACCAACAAACTGATCATCAGATGGAGTGGACCAACTAACCTTGGAGGATATTCTTTGTGCTTATGTCCTTGATTTTGGTCGTAGTTGGGAGGATCACCTACCAATAATGGAGTTTATGTACAACAACAACTACCACTCCACCATCAATATAGAATTGTTTGAGGCACTGTATAGATGACCATTTATGTCACCCGTATGTTTGAGATACCTTGAGACTTTAGCACTTATGGGTCCAGAGATGGTACATGATACCACGGAGGCGTTTTAGGTCATCTAAGAGCATATGAAGACTAAAAAAAGACAACAAATTCCTATACTGACAGGTGACTGAGAACCATGGAGTTTGAGGAGGGGGACCATGTATTCATATGAGTCTATTTTTAGTGAGGGATACAAAGATTTGGCTGGGGAAGAATGTTATTTCCAAGGTTCATCAGACCATTCCTTATACTACGTAGAGTGAGAAAAGAGGCGTACCTCTTGGATCTACCATCGTAGTTTGAGAGGGGGCACAATGTCTTCCACGTACACCAGCTGAGGAGATACATGCATGACCCTTCTCACATCATCGACCATTGTGAGATGGAGATTGATAACTGGCTGACATTCATGGAGTACCTGATGGAGATAGAGGATCAACTGGAGAGGATCCTTCACGGATAGTCGATAACTATAGTGCATGTTTTCTTGCAGCATGTGAATCTCTAGGAGAGCACGTGGGAGGGGGAGGCTCAGATTCATTCTCGGTACCTCCATTTGTTTGATTAACCCTTGTTTTGTATTACGAGGACTTAAAGCCCTAATTTGGGGAGTAACGTAATAACTATAAATTCCATTAATTTTTTTAAAAAAATTAATGGGGTTATTTTGAGACCAGGCTCTGTCATAGAATGTATTTCCAAGGATCAAAGTGGTTGTAAAGTATTTTTTATTTATTTTGGAGGTTAATTAAATAACATGAATGTGGGGTTTTCTATCATTATTACATGTGCTTGGATCAAAAATATGAGGGCACCATTAAACACAGAGTGCCGAGGTTCTCCTATAAAGGGCCAAAGATTGACCGACATGGTCCAATAGTAGATTTTTTTTTTGAAAATAAAATAATAATGTAACGATTATTTTATTTTCAGATATATATAACTCTGAAATGCTAACTCACACTGGAAATCCAAGAGTACTGTTGAGATCGTGAGGGTGTTTTTCCCTTAGGTGGATCGTAACCTCAACTTGTGTTGGTTGAGGTTAAAAGATATTTTTGAGTCTTTTTAAGAAAAATTAAAATAAAATATACTTGAATGTTTTATTTTTATTTTGATCATTCGAAATTTTTTCAGTGAAATGTCTTTGTAATGAAATGAAACCAAAACGTATTTTCATAAATGAAAAAATGTAATGACACTATAATGAAATGGTAAGGTAAAAGAACTCCCTTATTTAATGTTTCAACTGAGGGGAGCATCATTGACACATATGGAGAATAACCCTGAATCTATTGATGATATTCTTCGAAGAACAATGAAAGATGATCCCCAATGACAATGACCACTCCCCCTCCTCTTAGAGAGATATATTCCTTGATAACAGAATGAGGACCTTTGTAGAAGTATCACGTTCATCGATTAGTTATTCCTATGATCAAACTCCATCTAGGTAGGGGTTTCAATTTTTAGTGAATAGGTTTTCCCTGTTCTCCACCTCTAAAGAATTACACGGATCAACCCTCTATGAATTTGATCTGTGGAAGGATTTTCCATTCAATTTTGGGAAATATAATTGCGATTTGAAATCAAGATTAAATCATAGTGATTTATAATCTATACATTTTGATCTCATAAACACGAAAAAATCCGGACAAACACGAACAAATGATATTTGTTCATCTAGGTGCTCTTTGTTATCCCATCCATCTATCTATATCTCTCTACCATATTCTTTGTGGAATAATGGATGGTGGAACAGCATCCGCAGAGGCACCAGAGGAAGGGCCTCAGGGAGGCAGGCTATGACACCAGTTAAAGACCGCCACGGTAGTAACCGACTATGGACCCCAAACTATGGCAACATGCGAGAGGAGGCATGTTTCTTGAGTGCCACAGTGGTAGTAGGAGACACTAGCATAGACGCAGGTGGTTGGATCCCGACGGACACAGCCATCCGGCCACATCGGAGTCACAAAAGGCCATTTGGCCACGCCATAGGTGCATGTGGCCACCCATCCGCATCAGAGGAGCACAGAGTTCAAAGTCGTCGTCCTCAGACCGTGGTGCGGTGATGGACCCCTGGTAGAGCCGCAGATCCTAAAGAAGCACTAGTCTACATAAGTGGACCGGTGCTGGAGGGTGGTAGAACACGTGCACAACATTGGAGGAGTGGATTACACTAGCAGGCCCTGTTAGAAGCTAGAATTCCATTCTGGAACACGTTTTTAGGAGGTGGATGACCTCATCCATCCACGTACCGGGTGACCCGGATGCCCCTCAGCTGTCTGGGAAGGGGTGACTGGGCCACTAAGCAGGCCGTTTCGATGGTGCAAACTGGGTTATTAGGTGCCCCGATATGGCGAAGAGGTGGCCTGCCGATGTGGTATGGGATGATAGGACAAATCAGGATATTGGACGGACCGAGATGGGAAAGAACTAGCCTGGAATTTGTCATCCAGGCCGGATGAAACTAGTTCACTGGGCGACAAGGCAGGCTAGACCCACGATCGAACTAGGATGCGTCACGAAAATCCCAATGCACCAAGTCTCTAGGCCAGGTTGTCCCAGACCCAATATGGTCGGGTCAGGTTGGCCAACCTATGACGGGTCATATGGGACCCATGATCCAGGTTTGTCGGGTCAGTCCAACTGGGTTGGACCAGGCCCAGACATAACCATCCCTTGTTTACTAAAATTACAATATATTTCAGACAATGTGTCCAATTAATGCTCCTTCTATGATTTCGGGACCTTTGTGATTAGACGGTCCTTAGGGAATACTATAACTTAGATTTCATGGTAGTTGAGATGTGATTGATGGCTTGGGAATTAAATTATACAGGAATCATGCGTGTTATGAGAAGGAATCCTACGTCTGGTTGTGACCCGAAGGATATGAAAAGTGTGGCATTGTGTTCTACTTGGCATTGAGACGACCGGGTCTTAGTGATCCTACTGGACCAACGAAGAGTGGGTCTTTGTGATCTAGTTGGTCCAGAGACGAGTGGGTTTTAGTGATCCAGTTTTCCTAGAGGCAAGCCAGCCTTGGTAATCCAACTGGCCCAGAGATTAACAGGTCATAGTGATCAAGTTAGCTGAGAGACAAGCGGGTCTATGTGATCCATATGTCCAAGAAATGAGTGGTTATTAGTGATCCAGCTGGCCCAGAGATGAGTGGGTCTATGTGATTAGGATGGCCTAGAGACTGGAGGGTCTATGTGATCCAGCTGGCCCAAGAGATGAGTGGGTCTCATTGATCTTGCAAGCTCAAATGATTAGTAGGCCAAGATGATGAATCCCTCGGTAGTATGAATGTTTATCTTTAGGACTGATAATTCTACTTCATATTCTTTGAGTTATACTTGGTGTTATATGCTTTTTATATGTGATCAGGTTATGTTGTTTTCCTCTGTGGTTATTCATTGTGGTCATCCCTTTGTGGATTTTGGTCCTAAGTATGTATTGTGTCACTCACCCATGCACTTTCTTCCCCCACCTATGTCATATCTTGTGCAGACAACTGACGTCTTGATGGAGGACTCGGTGGCCAGACAAGATGGTTCCTAGTGAGGTCATGTAGGCAGGGCATACTTACACGACTTCTGTAAGCTAAACTACATTTACCCATTAGGAGGGGCAGTCGGCGGATGACTTATCAGAGATCTTGTACTCCCTTGTGTTTTCGATTTCCTTTAAATGGTTTTCTATTATGGACCATTTACAATTAGTTTTTGTTATACTTAGTATAGTTGTCTTGTGATAGTTTTGGTTTACTTTGTGATTACCTTTCAACAGTCTGTGTTGTGTGCGTGTGTACAAGTTTAATGGAAAATGCCTTCCCTTTTTGGAATATTCCTATTCGGTGCTAGTCAGCTGCCCCTGTCTTATGGGAGGTTGGCTTGGGGTAATGATGGCATGAGCCTTGGGGGATTGGTTGTGACATTATATATTTAATTATTGGATAAAAATCCTAGTGGTGAAATGATTTCCTCATAACCAAACAAGTATTATATGAATGCATATTGATGGAATTTGATTTGGATAATACTTATTATTATCCCTTTAGCTATTATTAATGTGAATTTGGTCATGAAATAACTCAATCTATATAGAACCCATATCAATAGTCTAAATTAGGAAATGAAATTTTATATTGAAAATTAGCCTATGATCTTCTATCAATGTAAGGATAAATATGAAATAATTATTGAAAATAAATCCATTACATGGGTCTTGATACCCAATCATGAAAGTTGTTTATGCCTAATAGTCATGTACAACCAGAACATTGTGGATATAAAGACTTTGAATGAATGCATTGATATTTTTCTTGATGAGTTTTCATGTATTCTCCACGATTATAATGATTAGTTTTCTATATAACTCATACATGGTGCTATTAGTATATTAATGACACCTAAAAGAATAAACCTTATATGATTAGTGGATTTGAACAATAAAATATGTTAGAATAAATATAATGAAATTTTATACCCAAATTATTTACCATAGGGTTCAACAATTTTCATTCTTAAGAATAAATAGGGATCAATTCATATTTTCATTGATTATTGTGAACATAAAAATATTGTTTTCAAGAAATAGTATTATACACCATGTATTGATGAAATGTTTGATAAATATGAGGATATCAAAAATTCTAAAATATTAATCATTGATCTTTCTATCATCAATTATTGGGGAAAAGAGAGGATATACCCAAGACAAACTTCATGAGAAGCTATGGATAGTATGAGATCGTTGTGATGCCAATAAGACATACAAATCCCCCTTCTATATTCATTTATATGATGAGTTGAGTTTTTAGAGATCAACAATTTCAATTTTTGGTTATCTTTATTGATAATATATTCATTTATTATAAATATAAAGGAAGAAGATGAAGATCTGTTAAAGATTGTGATGAATCCCTTGAAAAAGGATAAGTAATATTCCAAATTTTTCAATTTTTAAATATATATAAAAATTTATCATTCATGATTCTTTTAATCAAATGAGAGTGTATACTTGTGTATCTTTCAAAGAAATTATTATTTACAGAATGGATTTGACCAAAATCTATAACTATGATCTATTATTTTACATGATTAACTAGATTATATCAATAATTTGTGAGATATCTCTCTTGATAATAAAATTCCTTATTCTTTTTAACATAGACGAGAGTTATGTTTTATAGAAAATATGAATGTGGATAAAATTTCAAGGATATTTAATGAATGTTGGTTGATACACATTTACTCCAAATAATCTTCAATAGAGAGGGTTTTTTTTAATAATTTGATACCTCATGTAAAGGAATGTGATGGGTAGTCATAGAAAATGACATGGTGGAATAATTTCCATCAAATAAAATAAATTTTCCTGATAATCAATAATCATTAATGATTTGATGTTAATAGCTGTAATAGTTTAATTAACTGTATATTGGAATTATAAAGATCATGAAAACTGTGATATATAAAATTTTATTATAAGATATTAATGTATATATTCTAATAAAATGGGATGAACATGTATTAATGGATATGGTTTGAGTTTATCAAGTACTATTCCAACAAAATTAATTATTTAACATCAGGATGTTTTTATAAAATATTTTAAGAAATATTAATTCATTATTATCTTTGAATGTATGAAATCATGAACTTAAATGAACTAGGATACGTCCTTAATATACAATTTCCATTTTAAACTAGTTGTTTGGTTAGTGTGAATAATTACAACTTGCTTATGAAAATATATGTTGAATTAATTAGCTTCAAATTATTTATTAAAAAAATATATATCCATTATATATTTTCAATTTTTTAATAGGTTGAGTGATTTACTATTAGTAAATGATATTAATAAAATTCATAATTTTTTATATTCATCTAATTGATATTTTTTATAGGCTATGAATTAACCATATTTAATGTATAAAAACCATTATTTTTCAAAAGTGTAGCTTCATACCTTTTAATGGTGAACCCCATTTATATTAATATTTTTGACTTATTAGTAATTATTATTTCAAAAAATAAACACTTTCATTCAATGTGGGTTATAAAAATTTACATTGGATTAATTTTTTATATTTTTTTTGATAACATTCATGTTTCGATGAAAACTAAAAATACACAAAATTTTAATTGAAAACTAATTTTTCATAAAAATAATTTATATTGTTAAATTATAATATCAAATGGTTTAAATTTACAAATATAATATTTTTTATCATTCAATATAGTGTACATCCTTTTCATTAATTTGGCAGTGAATTAAGATGAAAAAACATTTCAATATTTTTTAATGTTTTAACTTTTAAAACTCATTCTCTCTTTCTGATAATGATATTAATTTTAAATTAATTACTACAACTTCTGTGCTTTTAATATTAAAAAATGGATTCTATATTTTTAATTAGTAATTCTAAATTATATAAATTGCATAATTTTTTTTGGAATTATGAATAGTTTATTTGGTACTATATATTAATACGGTAAAAGGGTAAATCAATTAATTAAAGGTAAAAATAGTATTATAAAATTACCCTAATATATGTCCTAATATTATTATATGAGATTCTTTCAGCCTAAATCATCCTTGGTTTGAAATGGTTTTTTTTAAGCCACCTGGATAAGATTAATACATTTTAGTTATTTTATTTACTGAGAAGTTAAATTTGTCTCATTTAAATTTCAATAAATAACCACTTTTAATATATATTTATATAGAATATTAATTTGATTATAAATAATCACTTGAAATATATTTTTTTATTTATCATTGTAATTTAAATTTATTTTTTTTGAAATAAATAATTACCTTAAATACGTAAACTTTTACGATGCAGAACATAATTAATTGATGAAAAATCTATAAAATAATAATTATTAAAATGATAATGACCTCCAAAAGACTCAAAAAACATGACCACATCTTATTGTTATAATATATCTCTACCATAACCATCCAAGGGACTAGTAATTTAATATTATTATTCTTATAGAAGGCATTATGACAATTTCATTATTTTATTGAAATTGATAATAAACTTATAACATTAATGTTTTAGTAATTATAGTATTTTTATTGATTGAAAATACAAAATAAATATTATATTATATATATTTTCTATGCAATATGGAGGATTTATATTTCTCATAGTATTTTATTTTTAATTTTTATTCAAAAAATTGTCATGTTAAATAATTAAAAAAACTGTTGTAGTAATTATTTTATTAAGGTTAATATAAAATTAATATTTATAAAAATATTAAAATAAATATAATTTGGGATACATAATATGTCTAATTAATTTAATAAATCACATTGACCTATTATTAATATAATAAAATCTTTGTTTATAAGTTAACTTGTTATCATAATATTTTTAAAAATCAATGAATTGAATAGTGTTAAAATTGGCACTATTGATTATCTATCAAAATAATGTTTTATTAAATTATTTAAAAATAATTAAACATTTTAAAAAATATATAATAAATATTATATGATATAAAATGTTCTAAGGTAATTGTTTTGGGTCTATATGACATCAAATAAAACAATAATTAACCCTTTTAATGGTTAAATATTTGTTACCTTAGATAAAAATTAAATAGAATAACAAAGTGTTAATTAAAATTAAAAGGTTAAAATTGATATAAAACATCTCTAAAGTTTTTTGGTTTTTGATATTAAAACTCTATATCATATCATCTTCAAAATTTAGTCATTTTTGAGGTTTTTGGATTGGGTGTGATGTTATAATAAAATACTATTTTTGGAGATCCCAAAAGAGGCCCTCATATCTATTGAAAAAGGGAACCTATTCCCTCACCTATTCATGTCGCTTTGAGACTTAAATCTCAGACATTAACATCTAATTTATTTATCAAATTCCATAGTAAAATTATTGAGGTTATTATATTCTTCAAAGACAAACTCTACTGCTTTAAGAGGATATTTAGAGGGAGCACATCGAAGAAGACGCCATCTTCTCTACTGATTCATTCAAACATATTTCTTCTTATAATTACTATTCATTAATTTGTTCATTATAAATTAACGAATCCAGTATCTCTTATATAATGATATTTTATTAAGAATATGAAAAATCCATATTCCATTCTCTATCCATCGTATGAAAAATGAAATCACCATGTGTGCATGCATATGGATAATCGTCTCCATTCTCTTGTGTAACTTGTTATTCACCATCACCATAAATTGATGTGTGTAATAATAGATATAAAAACTTTATATTATTATCATAACATTATATTTATTCTGAAAATTTTTACACCATCCACTTCTATAAAAATTTAAAATTATTGGGATGATATCGTCGCTCGTGCACACCTATGACATACCGTCTCCACGACGGGATTCCATTCACTCTACAAGATCATCATTAAATATTTATTATATATATTTATGGAATGAATAAATATGATATATATTATATTAATATCATTCTATAAATGATTTAATTATAACCCTGGACATGAAACAACATCTTATCTGAAAAATCATGTGTATGAAAATAAAGAAGTTAAAAGTCGATGGAAGAGTAATAATGTTACTTAAAAACAGATGATAATATGATCACATATGATATCGTAAAAATTAATATGATTATGAAATAATTAAATTAAATTATTTAAATCATTATATAGGAGGCTTGGATACATATGAAAACATTCACACATAAGGTAAGGGATAATTTCACAATCTTATTATTATCTGAGATTCTTTATACATAAGTATTTACTGGGGGTATATTTATCATCTATGTCCATGTATCCTAATTATGAATTCAAAAATATTCTCTCTATTACTATATAATTGTTTAGAGTCAATTTTACCCATCAGGAGATTTTAACAAAATGGAATGAATGGAATCTTTTTTCATTTTTGATATGAGATTGTCTTTGACTTTTCCAGAAAACGCATGAGAAGAATGTTTTCTTTTAACTTATATAAAAGGAACAGGTTTCCAAATATTCATAATTCCTTACATCCATGTATCTTTCCGAACAATATTTTGAGATTATTTTCAATTATATTCATTTCTTTTAAATTTTATTTGCATTTTGAGAAAATAAAATGTTCTTGAAGAAGAAAGTATAATTTCCTTAATAATTAATTTCAAGTGTTCAATCCAAATTGTTTTCCATATAATATGGAATTATTTTATAAGGTCATGTTTAAAGGTTACTATCCCTGTTATTATTATGTATTTATTATGTTTAGGATGGATTTCTATGTTTGAAATCCATTTGTTTTACATGGATTATCTTACGGTGGAATGATGTTTAAAGAAACCCATATTATTCCATGGGTTATGATGAATGATTTATATTATCATGACACATGTATGAATGATATAATAATTATTTGGGTTGGACCTATATCTCTATCTGATTAATTCTATAAATATTTATATCTCTTGATACATACATGAATGTAACATTATATGATCTCAGTTTAGTAGTGGAGGGATGGAACGAAGAGTAAACTTGGTTCAGTAATGGATTTTGTATGCTATGATGGTCTTTGTGATGAGAGTTGACTAATAAAAATGATTTTATATTCTTATGTGTATTCCAAGAACATTTATGTAATATATTCTGACATTTTTGATTACTTTCAATGATTCTTATGAACTTTTATGATTTATCACATAGAATTGTATCATGATCATTCATATACGTGATAATATTTTATTATGTTTTGTTCTTATGTATTATGATTATGATATTATTGATATCTCCCTTGTTTACCCTTATATACTATTAGAGCTCACCCTTTCATATGTTTTTTCCCCAGAACATGAAGATGGTTATTAATTATGATATATCAAAAAAGGTTCTAGTTATGATGAAATACATGGGAGACAATGAAGATGTATAATGAACTAGATTTTTATGTTTTCTAGTTTCTAAAGACATTGAAACTATATGGACCATTCATGGATTTGTTATATTTTATAATGAATATTCTTCAATTTTTATGTAACATAAGTGTATGTAAATTGTGATTTGTTATAGCTGGTGTTAGAGGAAAGGTATTGTTACCCTTTCGAAACTAGGAAGTGAAAACAATAGGAAGAAACCTTAGGATATTCTTGAGGATAGGATTCAATACTAGTGTTCTAGAAATTATTATGAATAACCTAGGTTAAAAACAATGTCATCCTAATGTGACATATTATTCTTGATTATGTGATTTTCCCATTATGGTTAGTGTTTCTCACAATATTATTCTTGGTTTTAGTCAATAGCTGAAACCCAGAGGAACTGCATTGATGTTGAATGTAACTGGAAATGAAATGATTGTTCTCCAAAGAAACTAAATGTTATGGGATATATAATTAAAAATATTGTATCTATAAATACAAAATTTCTCAGGCTATGAATCATATAGGACTTCCAAATGTGAAAATGTGGAAACAAAATGATGTTGAGCCCTTCAGAATGCATCTTCCACCGTCTCTCAGTGGGTCTTTAGATAAATTAGAGGCATAGTAATTTATCCATACTAATGAAATGATATATTTATTTCAATAGTGTTTAGAACATTATAAATTTATCTAAGAATTCTATCGTTTGGATGGTGAAGTCAATCAATAGTGGAACCTTATACAAAATATGAGGCAAAGAGATGAAATTCAATCCATTGAATGTGATAAGTTCAAGAACTAATTTTTGAATAAATAATAACCCCATATTATTTGAAAAAACATGTAGAAGTTGTTCCTTGATATTGGGAAAAAGTACGATGAATAAGTTGATTCCTTTGATGAAAATTTTACAGGACTTTCTGGGTATGCTTCAACAATTATTATCCAACCTGGGAGTAAGATTTATTGATTCTTAGTGGATTAAAACCAAGTCACTGAAGGGTATTAGATATAAGGGACTTCAATATCTATAAGGAAATCATTCTATGTCATCTAAAGGTTTATATTGGTATTTTAGTAACCATTAGTCAAATGGATTTTATTGTAATATATCAATGGAATTCAAGGTAATATATAAAGACCACACTGAATAGGAAATGAATTTTCCCTTATGCTCAATGTTTGGAAAGAAAAATTGATGAAATTATTGTAAATGGAATAAAAACTCTTTTATATTTGGAAAATAATTTCCTCATGAATTTGAATTCAAAATTTATTGGAACAAGATGTCAAACAATCCGAATAACTAACAGGCTACACAGAATGCACCACCTACACCTCAATGATACATGAGAAATAAAATGGTGAGTTGTTCCAATAAATTCCCTAAACCAATGGTTATTGACAGTGATTAGAGTCAGGTAAATATTAAGGACAAATGAAAATTAAATTCCCATGTGATCACTATCGTTGAAGTGGAGTAGGATAATGAAGTGTTGAAAGGTACACTCACCATCCACTCTAAATTAGAAAATGTTTTATTGGATTCTGGATACATCCACCATTTTATCTTAGAATAATTTTCTAATGGTATCAAAATATTAACATAAAAATTTGATGTTGTGTTAGATGTGACAACCCTTAATGTCACAAAATGTCGCATAAAAATGTTTATAATTATTCTTCAGTTGAAGTTTGTGGGAATGTTATTCCTTTAAAATTTATAACACTTCCTATAGTGTAATTTGATGTGATTCATGGCCTAGATTTTATTTCCCTATATGGAGATCAAGTCAATTTCCAAGATAGGAAAGTCACATTTCATATTCTAGATCAATATCGGTTCATTTATTGATGCATGGATGAATACGACCATCCAGTAACACATCATTCCATATTATGGGTATTGATTACTATAAATAAAGGTTATTAATATCAAATGGAGGGGGAGAAACTCAAAATTAATAATAAACCAATTGTACGAGTATTTTATGATGAGTTTTCAAAATAATTTCTTGGTCATCAATTCGATTGTGAGGTTTAGTTTCAAATAAAACATATACCAATTTCTATGCCTAATTTATATACACCTTATAGAATGGAACCAATTGAGTTGAAATAATTTAATAAGAATCTCTTATAGATTCATGAAAATGGATTCATACTCCCTTATGCGTCACCTTAGGGTTCCATATTCTATTTTTTAAGAAGAAATATGGATGAATGAGACTATACATTGATTATCGATAAATTAACTAGCTCACTATAATGAAAAAATACCATCTTAACTGCATTGATGACTTTTTTGACCAACTACAACGAGATCAATACATTTCCAAGATTGATCTTCATTTAGGATATCATCAAATAAGGTTCAAAGAGAAGGATATACAAAAGATGACATTCCATACATGTTATGGACATTATGAATTTGTAGTGATGACTTTTGGTCTTACTAATGCCACCACTATATTCATGGATATAATTAATAGAGTATTTATAAACTATAATTATCAATTTCTGGCAGTATTCATAGATTATAATCTTGATTATTTTAAGATAATGAAATAACACAAAGATCACATGAGAATTTTTCTATTGACTCAGATAATGGATAATTTTTATGAAAAAATTTCCAATTGACAATTTAAGCTCCAGAAAAAGTAATTTTGGGGTCACATAATCTCAAGAGAGGGGATATATGTGGATTCAAGAAAAACAGAAGTTATAGAAAGTTGTTGGAAACCAAAAGTGGTAAATGAGATATGATGTTTTCTTGGTTTTCATGGATATTATATATTTTTTGTGAATGGATTTTCCAGATTATCTATTCCACTCTCCATGATGGCTCAGAAAGGAGTTATTTTCATGTGAATGGAGGAATGTGAAGATAATTTCAAAGATCTAAAAATAATATTAGCCAATGCACTTGTGTTCAGACTTCCTTATAGTGAAGGAAGGTTTGAAATCTATAGTAATGCATCCAAGAACTATATGGGTTGGGTTCTCTTGAAAAATAATATGGTGATAGCTTATGCCTTAATAAAATTGAAAATCCATGAGAAAAATTACCCAACACAATATTTAGAGTTATTTCCGGTAATCATTGCATTAAAGATATGGAGGTATTATATTAATTATGAAAGGTGTGATATTTATACTGATCATAAACGTTTAAGTTATATTTTCAAACAAAAGGATACGAATATTCTCCAATTATGATGGTTTGAGTTGATTAAATAGTACTAACTCTCAATATATTACCAACCATGGAAATAAAACATGGCGGAAAATGCTTTGAGTCGAACGGACCTTGCTATACTATCCATGAGGAGGATCACACAAGATCCAATTTTTTTTAAATTTTCACTGGACAGATCTTGAAAATTTATCAAAAGGGGAGAAATATTAGCTTTCTAAAATAAATGTTCAACCATATATACATGTGGAGATTAAGGAGGTGTAGAAAGAACATGTAGTTCTACAAAAAAGGTGGGAAATATTCTTGAATTCAACCCTGATTGTGATGGATGAATGATATATTAGAACTGGGTTTGTATTCCTCCTATAACATAATTAATGAAGGAATTTTTTGGAGAGGCTCATAGTTCTACATTCTCTATTTATCATGGAAAAATAAAGATATATAAAGACCTTAAAGGGTACTTCTAGTGGGACGACATGAAAGTTGAGGTTCTTGAATACGTTTCTCAGTGATTGGTTTGTCAGAAACTTATGGATGAGAGATATATGTATAAGGGGATTTAACAAAAATTACCCGTACCAAAATGGAAATGGGAAAAATAATTATTGACATTGTCATCAAACATACAAAAAAATCTAAAGTCCATAATATTATATGGGTTATAGTTCATCAACATACGAAGTCAGCACACTTCATTGCTATTAAATAGGATTTAGCTCTTTATCAGCTTTCCAACATATATGTAATGTA
This sequence comes from Viscum album, assembly GCA_963277665.1. Lineage (NCBI taxonomy): Eukaryota > Viridiplantae > Streptophyta > Magnoliopsida > Santalales > Viscaceae > Viscum > Viscum album. The sequence goes on from OY728140.1 coordinate 1,287,760,015, forward strand.
AGTTGTAAGATTCCATGGACTACCACTTCCCAATATATTTGATCAGGATCTAAGGTATACCATGAAATCCTAGTGAAGTCTTTAGTAGGGCTCAGATACAAAATTATGTTTCAGAACTCTTTATCATCATCCAACAAATGGTTAGTCTAAGAGGAAAATTCAAAATCTAGAAGGCATGTTGAGATCTTTGTCTATGAATAAATGAAAATTAAATTTTTTATTTGAAAACACCTTTAAGGAAAAAGTGGAAAACCCACACAATGTCCACAGCCAAGGGGTTATCTAAAAAATGAGCCCACAAAGTTATCAAAAACAAGACTAAGGATGTTTGAGTCTACCACCCTTTAAAGCTTCTAATTAAGAGTTATTACCTGAGTATTTGGATCATTCCAGAGAAGATATTCTAAATAATATACCATCTTCTCCCAGGTTTGGATAAATTCTTCTACGTTGATCTTCCTATCATTGAAGCCCCGCATCCGGATGAGATCCTGTTTGGTGATCCACTCACCTTGTTCTTCATTAGTCTCAGTAGTTTGTATCCGCTCATACATTCTGTGGAAAACCTCAGGGTAGGCATTGATCTTGAGAGGTTCTTCAATCTTGTCCCCCTCAGAATGTAGGACTACCTCCAGTCTTCCCCCATTCCACTCTTCTACCTCCTTTTCATTGTCTATGGATTTTAATGTTGTTTGGGATCAACACATTCCTTTATTTGAATTGTCATAAAAAAATAGTTTTAATTCCATAATTCTGATGGTTTCTTATGAAGACCTCTACGAAAATATGTACAGAACTCTAAATTGAAGGGATGAAGTTGAGGAAAAAGTTTTTCGGACATCATCTTTTATATGACATGGAATAAAGGATCGATTTATTCAATCACACAAAGTAGTAAGTCAGAGTCGAAAAAACCGTTATACTGACAACTGAAGAAAATACCTAAAGTTAGAAGTGGATGAAAAGGATTTTCTTTGAATATATCCTTTCATCAGAGCAATAAGATTTGGAATGAAGGAAATGTTGACCCCTAGGTATATCGGTTCTTTGGAAATTATGGATCATATTGGGAAGGTAGCTTACTGATTGATATTTCCCCCAAATCTCTCTCAAGTTCATGTTGTTTTCCATGTATCCCTCATGATAAATTACATACCATATGCTTCACATATACTAAACTCAAAATTTAAACCATTGAAGCAATATCTTTTTTATTAAGAATAATGATCATAGATTATGGATCATAGAAAAAAAATAATATGAAACCAGAAAACAAACCAGTTAATGTTTTTTGGGGGAAATAATAATTTATGGAAGCTATGTGGGAACATGAGGATATAATGAGGCATAATTTTCCACATTTTTTTTTGTTTTTGAATGATGAATTTTGAGTGAGAAATTCAGTTCATGTGGGTTAGAATGTAACACCTGAAAGTTTTTATGAAATTTTTTAAATAATTATATTTATTCGATAGCATTCATTTCATGAAATTGTGAGTTTAAAATAATCATGGTACATACTTAGTATAAAATGAATGTTTTATCCTACCTACTAGGTTTGTGGTAATATATATAATTTACTTATGAAAATATATGGTGGATTTATGGGAATAAAATTATTTATGAAAAAATATAAATGAAATATAAATGTTTATCTTTGTATAATAAATTATAGTTAACTACTATTAGTAAATTTAATTAATTAAATATATAAAATATGTTTCATATTCATACAATGTATACTTTTTAATACTGTATAAATAAACCCTATTTCATTTGTGAAAATTGATTTTTTTCCAAATGGGTAACTTTCTACCTTTTGATGGATAACCCCTTTGAAATTAATATTTTGACACATTAATAACTATTATAGGACAAAATAAAAATGTTCTTTGGATTAGGGATATAAAAATTTAAATTGGGAGAATTTTTTATATTTTCATGATAACTTTTCCATTTAGATGAATAGAAAAAATACATTAAACATTAGTTAAAAACAACTTTTTCATAAAAATAATTTAAGTTGATAAATTATAATATTTAAGGGGACTAAAGTACAAATAGAATATATTTTTATTATTCAATAGAATTTTTTTTCATTAAAATTAATTCTATATTAAATATTGGTGTAAAAATAGTTAAATATTTTGTAAAGATAAAAGTTTTAAAACTCGTTATCTCTTTCTGAAAATGATATTAATTTTAAATTAATAATTCCAACATAAATGGAATGATTTTTTGAAAAATGGATTCTATATTTTGAATAAGTAATTACAAATTATGTAAAGATATTACTTTTATTTTTTGGCATTATGAATAGTAATTGTGATAATATTTTTTAATAGAGAAAAAGAGTAAATCAGATAATTGAGGTCGAAAAATAATATTAATAAATTACCCTAACACTGGTACTAATATCGTTTGATGAGTTTTTTCAACCTAAATGACCATTTAGTCGAAATTGTTTTCTTTGGAATCCACTTGTATGAGATTCGGAATTTTATTTTATTTTATTTAAGGAAAAGTTAAATATGTCTCACTCGAATTTTAATAACTAAATAATTATTAATATAATGTTATACAAAATATAAATTCAATTAAAAATAATCATTTGATATACAATGTTTATCTTTATCATGGTAATTTATTTGTCATTTTTTTGGAAATAAATAATTACCATGAATACTTGTACTTTAATGATGCAGAAATTATTTAATTGGTGAGAAATCAGAAGAATAATAATTATTAAAATGATAATGACCTTTAAAAGACGCATCTCTTTACCAAATTTTATTGGTTGAGTATATATTGACCATAAATATCCATTCCTTTATTTTTTTTCCATTATGGACCATATAGAAGATATTGTGAAAGTTATATTATTTAATTTTAAGTGATAATAAACTTGTCGCAATAATATTTTAATAAGTATATAATTTTTAATGATAGATTATACAGAATATATATTTTATTAGAAGTATTATTCTAAAATCTAGAGGATTTATATTTGTCATAGTATTTTATTTTTTATTTTTTATTCAACAAATAAGAATATTAAATAATTACAGAAAACTATTGTAGTAATTATTTTATTATGGGAATTACAAAATAAATGGTATTAAAAATACTAAATTAAATATAATATGGGAGAATTAATATGTACAATGAAATTATAGATGAACTAGACCTTTTTGGAATATAATTAAATAATAGGTTCTATGTAAACTTGTCATCTTACAATTTTTAAAAATCAATGATCTGAATAGTGTCAAAATTGACACTATTGATTAATTATCCACATAATGTTTTATTAAATTATATAAAAATCATAATACATCTATAAAATTATTTAATACTCATGATTGAGTCGATAATGTTCTAAAGTATTTATTTATAATCTAATTGACATCAAATAAATAAAATTTTCTCCCCTTTAATATTAAAATATGTGTTACCATAGTTAAAAATTATACAGAATAACTAAGTGTTAATAAAAATGATAAGGTATAAATTGATAGAAAAACATATATAAAAATTATTTGTTTATGATATTATATCCCTATCGCATACTATATTCTAAAATGGGATATTTTCGATGTTTTTGGATGGGGTTTTATTTTATAAAAATTAATAAGTTTAGAGAACCCAAAAGTGTCACTCGCCTCAATTATTAACGGGCACCTCCTCCCCCACCTCATAACATCACATTGATCCTTCAAGATTGGCCATCCCATGATAATTTCCTTTTTCAACTTTACTTTAAACGTTTTATAGGTTATTGTCTTTTTTAAAGACCAACTCTTGCACATTAAGATTAGATTAAGAGGGAGCACGTCGAAGAAGACGTAATCTCCATTACCGATTCGTTCAAGATTATTTTTTTCATCTACTCCATCTTCCTGAGTTGGTTCATTTTGAAATAAAAACTCCAGTATCAATGATAAAATTAAATGTTATTATGATTATGAAACAATCATATTCCATCTTTTATCCATCCTATGAAAAAAATGAAATCATCAAGCGTGCGTACGTACGACGTACCTTCTCCATACCATGGTATGATATTTTTCACCACCACCTTATGTGGATAGGTATAATGATGGAAATAATAACTATATATGATTATTATAACATGATATTTATTATAAAATATTATATCCCTTCAAATTCAATACCATTCAACTATTATGAGAATTATATCATTGCTTGTGCGTACGTTTGGCATATCTTCTCCACGATGTGATGTGATTCACTCTTCTTGATCTTGATTAAAAAATGATTATATTAATTAATTTAATGAAAAAATATGATATATATTATACTAATATCATTATATGAATTATATAATTATAACCTAATAATCAGAATAAGAACTTATCTGACAAAACATGCGTAAAATATAAATAAGTTCACAAACAATGGATGAGTAAAAATGTTACAAACTAATAAATGATTATATGATCATATATGATATAATAAATAATATATTGTTGTGAAGTAAATGAATTAAATTATGTAAATTTTTATGAAGGGGTTTCAGATACATATAAAAAAAATTGGACCAATGGTAAGGGATAATTTTTCAATCTGATTATTATCTAAGATTGTTTCTATGTAAGTATTTACTGGGTTATATTTATCATCCACATCCATATTTCCAAAATATTTATTAAAAAATATTAATTCTATTATTCTAAAGTTTTTTATAGTCAATTTTACCCCTTGGATAATTTTTATTAAATTGTATGAGATGACTGTTTTTCATTTTTTATACGAGGTACTTTCTGACATTTCTGGGAAAAGTATGAGAATAATGTTTTCTTTTAACTTTTATGGGTTTAACATATTCTTAAATTTTCATAAATCCATACTTCCATGAATCTCCATTTATAGTATGTAGAGTTTATTTTCTAATATATTCTTTTATTTTAAATATTTTTGGCATTTGGAGAAAATAACTTGTTTTTGAAAAACAAAGGATATTTTCCTCAAAAATTAATTTCGAAAGTTCAATAAAAATTATTTTCAATATAAGATGAAATTATTTAATAGTTATATGATACAATTATACTATCCCTATTATTCTTAGGTTTTTAATATGTTTATTATTGAATGATATTTATGAAATCCATTTTTTACATGGATTAGGTTATGCCGGTATGATGTTTAAAGAAACCAATTTAATTCCTTAGGTTATGGTGAATGATTTATGGTATTGTGGCACACATAAGATTTATTTCATTATGAAATTAGTGTGACCTATATATCACAAAATAAATTGGGTAATGTATTATATATAATGATATAGACAATGTTAGAAAATGAAATGATCTTGATTTCGTAGTACATAGCTAGAATAATGAGTGAACTTTGTTCAGTATAGGAATTTTTCCACTAGGACTATCTTATTAATGAACCTTGACTAAGAAGTAATTATTTTCAATTATTATGAGTATGCCACAAAATTTCTTGTATTATGTTATGAATTTTGGGATATCGTTCACTGATTGTTATGAACATTTATGATTTATTCCATGGAATTATATCATGAAATTTCATATTTAGGGTAATATTTTCAAATGATATGTTATTATATCTTATGATTATGATATGATTGATATATCCCTTGTTTACCCTTAATGAGCATATGAGCTCACCATTTCATGAGTTTCTTTTCCCTATGAAATGAAGAACTATATTGAGTATGATATGTCAAAAGGGGTCTAGTTATGAATAAATATGTGGGAGACAATGAATATGTCTTATGAAGTAGTATTTTATGTTTCCCAGTTTTGGAAGACAATATACCTATAATGTCCAATTGTGGAATTATTATATTTCATAATGAATATTCTTAAATTTTTATGTAATATAAATTTATGTAAAGTATGATTGTTATAAATTTCCACATAGGGAAGGAAAATAAGATTTATAATTATCTTAATAGGAAGTATCATGAAACCTTATCCATGATAAGGATTTAAAGTGATATAATAATCATAAATTTTTAATTAATTTCCCTTGAAATCACAAAGGAAGGGTAAAAATACTATTTTCAGCAAGTGAATTCTCAATAATCCATCCAGATGAAGGTCATGGTTTCATAGAACATGTATACAAAGATATAAAATAAGGCTAGGAATATTATAGTCTTTAACCATTAAAATTATGGAATTATATGTTTTTTGAAATGAAAATGCATCCCATTAATACTTGAATTGAAAGTTGTTCTGGACGATTCACATAGATAATCATTATCTATCTATCTTGTAACCATAATGATATATAAAGATGTAAAGGAGTGTATTTTTTGGGACAAAATGAATACTTATATTGAATACTATATATCATAATGTTGTTTCTAACATGTTATGGATAATCATCAAAATATTTGTGAATAATGTGACCATTATCTTTAACTGTAATGAAATTGTAGAATAACATAATGAATTTCAGCATAGTAATTCCAAAGACATTAAAAGTCCACAATTCCATTTGCTCTATAATTGAGAATCTTATAAAATCATAAAATATCAATAATATTAATGAATATTTTTCTGAAATTGATCTATCCAAAATATATATAAATAAAGTAGTAAGTCTACATAGAGTAATACATTTTGTTGTATCATATCATGATATGAGGTTTAATATGATGATACATATTATTATCTCTAAGATATTAATGCATAGATTGTATTTAACGCCATTTCTCATCCATAGAGTAATGGTCAATCTTAAATGATCAATAAAACCATGAATGATATGTTGATATCATTTACTATTGATTTAAAATAATATCTAGATTGCACAGGAGCCTCATCCTTGTTAGTGAGGAATCAACAAGTGCATCCAAGGGACCTGAGTTCAAAACTGGGAGGAGATATATTTCTGGGTACTGTAGCAGGTACTGTAGAAGGCATTGTAGTGGTACTGTAGCAGAAACTATTCATCCGTTTTGGATTTTGGGCCACTAGTATGGGCCTTGCGTCCATTAAGACGTTCCTTCCACCCAAGGCCTTCATGATAAAAAGGATTTTTGGAATCCTCAAGGCCTTTGGGACACCTCACGGTCTTCGGGCCACCCCAAGGCCTTTGGGCCACCTGAAATTATGCTTAAATGATTAGACAGAGTCTACAAGGAGCTGACTCCAGATGGGGAATTATGAGCAGGTGCATTCACCAGAGTAGAAGCTTAGCGGATTTTTCAAAAAGAGAGGGAATAAAATTTCCATCGAGACTGGATTGTGTTTTCATGGTATGCTTTTTCGAAAAGACTTGTGAATGTGAAGAGTTGATATTCTGACGAAAAAGCTGAGAGGAGGAGTTCGAAGTATAGTCGGTATATTTCCTAAGAGCTACAGGTCATGTAATCTCTAGGCGTATGGGCCTTGAAAGGGTTCCCCAATCCTTTGAAAGTAGTGTTATAAAAAATCAATAAAAAAAGAAAGCCTTCAGGCCATTCATGATAAAACAATATCTAGATCAATACATTTACTTAATTGAGATCTCAAATGACAGAATTTTCAATTAATGTATTCAAATTTAACCATATGAGGAAATGTATAAGAAGTGGTAAAAAATACAAACATGTTGGGATTATGTTGGAGAGAATAAGATATTGGGACTATATCCTACTACTATAATATCATAGAATAATAAAAACAGTAAACTACGTATTAAAACATCACAGAGCTAAAAATGAGAGTTTTTCACAATCATTGGTGATATTTGGAGTTTGATGACACATAAAATATATTCCATAGAATATCACCATGGAAGTGGTTTATGAAATTTAAACATAAGGGAATGTTATTACGTAGATAAATTATTCCTTTTGATATCCTAAATAATTTGAGATCAAAACATTTAATATTATAGAGCCCCATAACCTATCATAAGATAATGATGTCTTCTATATTTCATTTTGAGGAAATACATACCTAATCAATCACATATACTAAACTTGTAGGTCACATATCACAGATATTATATCTCTTATAAGGTACAATAGGTATAAAGAATATATTATAGAGAAAAAGTTCAACAAAAAACACCACTCACATGGTTAATTTTCTTTAGAGGAATCATAGGTTATAGAAAGACACATAAGAACCTAATTATGAAATGAGGGAAAAGTACCAAATTTTTTATTCATTATAGTAATGAAGTTTCGAGGTTGATATTATTTTAATGTTGGTATAATGTATCACCACATGTTTATTATGTATTTCCCATTAAATAAATACCATGTGAAAGAAATAATATAACATGCACAACACTGAACTAAAACTAACCAAAATATATGTTACTGAGATAAGATATTATATTTCCAGATTAACATTAATTGAAGATTAGAATTAAATATAAAATACCATTAAAATATACAAGAGGAATTAAACTACAGGTAAATAAAAAGGATATGAATAAGAAATCAATTTCCTCATGGGTTTTCTTGAATATCACACCCTTAATTAAAAATATGTAAATTAAGTGAATATTTAATACGACAATGTAAATTTTCTAAATATATGTAATTATATAGGATGAATGATATTTAAGATGATTATATTAGAATATAATATGATCGTTATATATATTGACATAAGACATATGGTCATTGGATATATAACCATTGAAAATATGGTTATTTTATATACTTCTATCAAATAAATTCATTACAGGTATTTTTTTAAATATATTTCACATATAATAAATAATTGTGTAATGAAATAAAATTAAAATAAATAATTGAAATACATTAAATAAACATTTTTATTCACTACATATTTTTAATAGTAGTTAAATGATTTGATTTTGTTACAATATTTAACGAATTACTTCGAATTCAATATATTTATAAAATTATGTGGTTATATAATAAATAATTAAGGCAATGTGATTAAAATCATTAGTGTTTTAAAATACATTTTTATAATTGGTTTTTAACATCATAAAAAATGTTATTCTGACAAAATAAATATTTTAATTAGAAATGATTATATTATGAAAATAAATTTCTTATATATCAAATAAAGGATATAATGATCATCATAATGAATTGCAATCTATTTGAAAAATGAATAAGAACTTATAATGTTTGAAGTGTTTTTTATATATAAGAGAATTTTAAAATATATTATATATTCCCATTTATAAGTTTAATTTCACATATTTAGATTTATAGTTTTAATATTTTGATTTGAAATTTGGAATCACCACCCCAATGTTTTGTATATGGGTTCATCTTATATTTTAATTAAAAATAATCTCTATAGTAAATATTATGAATGGTAATAAGGGATAAATAAAAATGATCTGAATTTTGTGTAATTGAAATCATATTTAGACATTGTAGAAGTTCTTTATTAGGTGTAAAATTTATTAAAAAATTTATCACCAACATTTATTTTCCAAATTCACCAATGTTATATGTGATTATATCATTACCCATTATCTAACATAGAAATACAATTAAATTTCACACTTTTTAATCATATAAATAGTGCTCTATTCCTATAACTCCAAACCACGTGCATCATTCAATTAACACAGGAATCATTGCCCATTTTGACTCTATTAAAGTAATAAAACCTTATAATTAGAATTTTTTCCCATAAAATTTGCATAATTACATTATTATTAGTGTATACATTGTTGTAAATAGTGATATTTATGGGTTTTGAGAATGTCTGACAAAGAAGAGGTCTAATATAAGGGTTTACTCAACTATATTTTCATTCATTTTGATATAATCCATTTTAACCACTTGTATTTTTTTATGTTATATATGTTTAACATGAATGTATTTTTATAATATATTTCATGAAATTCAAGTGATTCAAAATTCCATCAACTGCTTAATCAATTAAGAAGATTTGATTAAAATGTTACCGAAGTTGTACATGTTTTATTCCAATCAAACATTGAATTCAAGATTTCCTATATCTAAATTTCCATTAATAGAAATGTTTTATGTTTTTATATATATAACACTATATATCATACTATACTATGGTCATTTTTTGGTTTTATATTTCTTATTACAATTTTTCTTTCCTTTGGTTCAAAATTTAAGAAAAACAATTTTCTATGTTGGGTAAACCTTGTCACTTTTATTCAATCAAGAATCATTATCCAACATTTTTATTTTATTATTTTTGAAAATATATTCTACTCAATATTCATATATGATTTATTATGGTAGATTTTAGTTTACCTTGAAATTACTTAAAATGGAATAGGATGAATTTTTTTAATGTTTTCTATATGGGTTTTTTTTATTAACTTATTTATAAATTGAGAAAAGAATATTTTTCAGCACGTTCCCCACAAATTCATTTTTCCATAAAATTATTAATTTTTCATCACATATATTCCTATAATTTTTTCCATGATTTATTAATGATATTTATATTCTAATGATTTTGTAAATTATTTCATTTTAAATTAATGTTATTTAAAACATAAAGGGTATTTTTTCTAATTTTCCAAAAAAAATTAATGCTCTTATAATTGATTTTTCTTCGATATCAACATCCATTAAAATATATTATGCTTAAAGAGGGATATTATCTAATGAAATTATCCATCATCTATCTCAGGATGACTTAGGATTGTGATTTCTATAAATCTTCCTCACACCCATTTATTTATCATGGGAAAAATAAGCTATTATGAAATAATGATTTTTTTTCATGTTCATGTATCACAAATATTTACAAACTATCAAATTTTGGAATGTGGTTCCATTATAGACCTCATATGAATTTGGAAGAATTTTATATTACATGATACTGGGATGGGAAAGGGGTGGACAACCTAAGTCAAAAGGTAATGTGACATGGGTGGTTATCCAAAGTATAAATGGTTTTCAGAAATAGGTGGGTATACCATGTTCAAAAGGTTATTGAGAATGGTTATATATCAAATGAATAAAATTCTATATTACATGGGTTGTTATCCCTTCAAAAAAATTTATTTTACATGACTATATATCCCATGTACCAAAAAGTTTCTATCATGGGAGGTTACACCAAGTCCAAAAGGGTATGGATCCTGAGAGGATATCCAATGTTTATAAGGAGATCATGTATGGATGGTTATACCTTGTCTAAAAAGCATTGAGGTATGAGTTGTTAGCATAAGACATAAAGGTAATGGGGTGTGGGAGTATATACCATGTCTATTATGTTATGGGATGGTGGTTATCCTACACCATTACAATATGAATATCATGGTGATTAACACTACAATTAGGTATGATTTTTAAACTCATGTTTATACCATGTTCATACATTATTAAAAAAACTAGTGTTATGGTCCCATGACTCTTGATTTGAATTCAGGTTTCAACACTACTATGACTCATTTATTATGTTATGCCTAAATACTCATATCATGAATCATGTTTTATGATCTATTTTTTTGGGTTGGATATTCTTATATTATGTTCAATCACCTTGATTATGATATTATAAAAAACTGTTCACATTATACTCACTTATGATCTACGATTCTTATATCATATGTTTACCTTTACTAACCATCTATGATCATCCATTTTATATGTGTTTAGATTATCCAGTTATGAAGAAGATTATAAGATATATATTTCTAAATTTGGATTCTTGTGTCATGTGACTAAATATAAATTTTTAATGTGTTGTAGAATATGTTCTTTTTTTATATAATCTCAATGTAAAATAAAACAATGGGTTATTGGGTTTGATTTATTATGATATATAATGTAATCAATTACAGAATTATTTAATATATACATAAAATAATGGATGTTCATATCATTATCAAATCCTTGTTTTTCATGTTTTCTTATTACATGGGATATGGTAGAATAGAGATAGGAGGCTATCTAATCATGATTTAGATCTCCTGCCTTGTAGTATATTAAAAAATTATGAGGAAATTATAGGTTACAAGTGATGATATTTTTATTTTTGAATTTAAATTTACAGTTGTTTTAGTAGAAGAATTTTGATGCATAATTATCTATATTTAGGATTTATGGGGGTTAACTCTTGGCCTGTGGTGGTATTTTGTTTGTTCTCATGCATATTTTTCTGTTTTAAGATCTCACATGGAATTCATTTTCATTACAATAATTGATATTATTGTTACAATATAATCACATAATGTATCAAAAAATACTATTATAGAGTTTTCCTATAAAACATCTTTCTAAAAATCTACATGATTATCTGATTACAATGAATTCAATTGAGAAACTTGTGATATTATGCCTAAATAATGAATGGTATGGTTTTACTAAAATTGTGACTATTTTGGAGACCCATGTATCATAGTATGTTTTTTTGGAGTGGATTAGAATGTTCATGTTTTTTATGACCATAAAAGGGTATTTATACATATGAAAAATTAATTCTCTTATTTGTATAATTTTTATTGTAGTGTCCTTACATAATAGTGGCCTCTCGTTGAGCACCAAGAGGGTGGGGTGTGCATTGAACTTTATAAATGATGATATAGTAATCTATTTTTCCTGTTAAATATATTTATCACCATTTTATAGAGTGATTTAATTATGTTTTGTAGTCTTTTAGTCCTGATTGGTTGATGGATGGGATGTCTGTGATTGATTGGGCTCAGAACTTCTACTCATAGTATCCACCACTCTATTTGGTTTGTGTGGAACTTAGTCCACCTTTTTTTGGATATTGTATATAAAAAATATTATTTATCATCTTTATACTCCACCTAAGATATATTCAAATCTAACTATCATCTAGAATCTAGAAATTTTGTAGAACTAGTGATACATTCATTTCCAAATAGGGAAACATGTATGGTTTTTTTGAAAGGACTCTGACATGAATTTCCTAAAGAAGATATTTTTCAGAGACTCTAATTCAAAACCGGGCTATGATGTTCATGAATCTAGTATATGGTGAATGTTAGTGATTTGTTACATTTTAAATTTACTGATCTATTGTAATTTTTACTTATGTTGGTGCATGATGCGACTATCCGAATAGATATTTCTTAGATAACTTTAAGTCCATTATTCATTCAGTGAACTTATTTTTGTTGCAATATTTTTAAGAGATTATGAATTAAGATTGATCATTATGTGGAACTATATTTTGTGTAGATCATCTATTTTACCTAATTCTATTAGGGTGAAGATTGTTTCATCATGTATTTGTACATGGATGTTTGAGGAGTCTATCTTGGGAAAAGACATGTAGGGTAGCCAATTAATTTATTAATAAATTACTATAAGAGGGTGTGAATCAATTAAGGGATATCAATGGGGCCAATAGGGTAATATTGGTCTTGGTCATGATAGATGATTGTGAAATTCTATATTTTATGAGGATGTGAGGTATCTATAGAGGTATTTTATTTATGACCCACGTACAGTTAGGTGGAATAGATCAAATCCAACACAAGGCTTAATAGAAGGGTAAAGTGAATAAAAAAATTAATTCGTTAGGGATCCATAGATCATTTAGGCGATGGATGAATTCATAATAACCATATCAACGGACAAAAATTCCAGTAGGGTGATATACCTCAAGGAACTTAAGAAATGTGATATCAGTTAGAGGGTCATTTTAGCTATATGCCATTTATCCAGCTCTAATTTTGCGAGGATGGAAGACAATGATTATTCAATGATAAATTCTTGTTTAATTGACCCTGCTATATAATTTTTTATAAAACATTATTATAATAATTTATATATTATCATGTTGTAATTTATATTGTGATTGATAAAGAGTACTAGTAAAGGGTGTTGTCTACGGATATTCCATTAAGGGTGGAATTCGAGTGTATCTAGAAATATCCAGTGTCCTTCATAGTGACCAATGATGGATGAACTTTGGGAAATTTTTTATGTTGGAGATGCATTGTTTTAGTGTGATCCTTAGGATGGATTGGTTGAATCAGTATCTTGTAAATACTGACTTCTATCAGAAACAACTATCTAAGACCCCGAAGGTTTTACTAGAAAAATTTATTATATATTCCAATAGTCAATGAAATATGGGAATTTTTAAATTTTTAGTGAATCAGTGTAATCAATGGAATGGTTCATATTATTGGAGACCTTTTATACAGACCATGCATGTTAATTTTTGAGATAATATCTCCATAACTTTAGATTTATATTTTACCTACCAATTCATAGTAATCATTCCTTCCATTGAAAATGTCCCAAACTCTAGATTTTTTGTTCATGCATGATAGTATGTGTTATATGTAACCACTGTGTATATGTGATATTATTTTTTGTCATTTCATTTTTGTGGTATTAAAATGATATAATCATAATAGTTCAAATTATATATTATAAAATATTTATCTTAGTAAATAACATATTTTTTTTGAAAATAATATTATAAAAATATCATTGTTATGTTTTAATTATTATGGAATGAGATATTAAAGTTATTATGAGTCTATTTAAAAATTTTATTAATAAAATACTTTTATATGATAAAATTGATTCTATAGTTTTACATTGTAAATATTTTTTAAATAATATTAGTATTAAAAGAGAAGACCGTGTAAAAAAGGGGGGTTTTACTTTTCTTCATTTTTATCCTATGTGTGACACCCAATGGCGGTGGGGGAGATTCCCATCATTATCCCTATTAATTCGATATAGATTTCCTCACCAATAACATTGAGAATCTTATGTATGTATTATTATTCTCCTCCATCTTTTCTTTCTCCTAACTTCTGTTGTTTCTAAAATCTATATGAATAAAAATTTCAAATTCTAGAGATACTGTAAGTATGTGTTTCACTAGAGATTGGAGAAAACTGTAAAAGTGACTGTTATATTTGTAGGGGGATTATTTATAAATTATGTTCTATCATAGCTCATTGGAATATTCTTGGTCACTTCATGTAATCCTAGTAATGATCTGATGGGATTTCAATTCTATCTTCTCCCTTTATGTGGTTATTTTTTAATTTTTATGAAATGATATTATATAAATATGTCCCTATGTTTGTTTTATTGATAATTGTTTATTTCATTAATGTGACATTGATGTTATGTGGTAGGTGGATTTATGTTAATTCATTTGTTTCATGAACCATAAATTTGTGAAGATTTAATCTATTTTTATGTAATTTTTAATCTATTCTTAATATATATGATGAATTATGTCAACTTTATTATTCATAAATATATTAATTTAATTTAAATGGTAAAGGGGGTGTTAAAAATTTAAAAAATCTTCTGGTGTAAAATATTTCACGTGAGATTTAATAATAAATGTTGATTATAGTTTTAATGAAATAAATGAAATTGTATTTATAAAATTTTTACTTAAGATTTGTAATGGGTTTTCCAGATGACTTATGGATGAATCCATATAATAATATGTTTTTGGATAAGTAAATAAAATTTTATAATGGGTTTCATAAATACCCCAATATATCCCATGATGAGACAAGAATTCAAGTGTATGACTCTACATAAAAAATCTGTTTTTTATCCTGAAAGAGTTGTTCTGAGTTACAAATTTCATGAAATTGGATAGTTTCTCATGTGATTCCATGGGGACAAAGGGTAAAAAAAGGAAAATTTCCACCATTGGTTATAGAATCTGTTATCTTATTTAATAGCACATTATATTACCCATTAAACGAATATTTTAGTTCAAGAAAGGAAGTGTATAGTTTTATAATATGGTACTACTCACACTAATTCATGACAGGTCATGGATTGTGGATATCACATGATACTTCCCTATAAGGGTTCATCGTAGCGCACAATGAGACTCACCCTAGTGGAAATATAAGATTGAAAGTTAGAAAATATATAGATTATTCTAGTATTAGTGTCATCGATTTACCTCGACCATAGTTCTGTAGGTTCTTGTTCCGTGATATTGTTATAAATAATTACATTATTTATTTTTCTTTATTTTTTTTATCACAATTTAATTCCTTTTTTAATGTGTTCCTATGTAATATCTATTCATACTTGGTTTAAATTTTTTCACTCCATGTTTTATTTTTCAAAAATGAAAATTTTAGTTTTTTACTTTTAGTTCAAATCATTATAATATCGATTATTTTTTAATGGTTTTACATTGATCATGTTTTAAAACCACATGTGCATGTCATCACACACCCGACATATGCCCATAAAATATCCCCACAGGATTGTGTAGTGACATTGTGAGGTGGAGTGAGATTTATCCCCTTTTTTAATATTTAAACCACAAAATCAATTATAATAGATGAATTCACTAATGGGAACCCAAAACAAAATACCACATAGAATTATATAAGTAAGAATGATAAATATCACACATGAATTTTAAGTGGATTAATCCTAATGTTGGTATCAACTCTTTTATGTGTTTGGGTCTATTTTAATGCATATAGAATCTCTATATTAATCAAGTGAATAAAATAGAAGGGTATATGTGTCACGACCCGACCCAATGGGGCTTGAGCCGTGACTCCCCAAGCCCACCTCCAATAGGCCAGGGGCTGGTGACTAGTGCCGAGTAGGATATAACATATATGGGAGGCATTATCCTTAGGTACCTGTACACCCGCACCCACATACACCTCCAAGAAATAGTGTAGAGATATTTAAAAATGAAAATAAAATGCATGAATACATCTATCCCAAACCAGAGTGAAACAGAAGTACAAAAGGGAAAAAAATAGGGCCCGCCAAAAGAAAACTGCAAAAGCATCAAACCTGCTCAGAAGGAGGGGATCGTTGTCAAAAGAACCCACCAGTAAGCTCCTCGGCACAGCTCCAGAAAACATATAGATACCCAAGCCTTTTCATACATTAATATTTCATCATTTTAATGATAAACCATATAATATTATTACACATAGAGGATCCAATGGTTTAGTGTCTTGGGAAAACTAGAACACCACATAACAAATACAACATCAAGCATAAACATTTATTTAATTTCTTCTTCTCTAGCTTCTTTTGGCACTTCTCCTCTCCTTAGTACATGTATCCACCTGAGGATATACATAAAAAGGGGTGAGATAGAATCCCATTAAGAGGATAGATAAGAACAATATAGAATGGGGTGATCATAATCATAACATGCGAAAAAGATCATGAACATGAGAGGAAGCATATTTATAAGACTTGAAATGTGGCAATGCATAAAAATGAAACACCATGTCTTAGTGGTTAACTAAAACACATACTTTTGATTCAATATAGCGTCTTATTCACATATAATTTCACATTTACTCATGATATTCATAACTTTACCTAATTCATTGGAGCACTATATAATTTTGGGTGCAACCGTCACATTTAAACATTCATATTGCGCTATATAATTCCGAGTGCACCCGTCACAACATAACACTATCATTTATCATGCATTTCCCAATGAACATATAACATAAATTAACCTAATGAACCCATGAAAGGGAATGGTTTTCATCCCATAAGAACAAATTCATAAACATTGGGTTCCCAAAAGAATGAGGGAATAATATACATGTTACAAGAACTGTCAATATTGAATGAGAAGTAAAAGTTGTGTTCTTAAAAGAAGAGTTCTTTTGGAAAAAATTAGGTTTTTCATAAATATCAGTTACAATCATGTATATCCGAAAAGAGTTAAGATAATGATGAACAAAATATTTTTAAGGAGTAACCATATCAGAAGTAGTGAAAGAAGGAGAACCCGAAGGATGAAAGTTGGGTTCGAGAATTTCCCCTTACCTTGTATCTGAATGCTTCCTTATCGTTAATATCCTATATAATGAAATTATATTCATTAATTAGAAATAAATAACCTTTTTTAGATTAATATAGTTCTTTATGGTTTCATTAAGTGATTTTATAAGCAATTGGATGAATTATATATTTTAAAAACATTATTTGGGAATGTTTGTTTTTATGGTTTCCTTCAGTGGTTCACTTGTATTCTTAAATTGAAGTTTGGGTAGAACATGAGTAAACATCCAAAAATGATATTAAATGTTATTAATGATATTAAAAAAGTTTTAATGATTTCAAAATCTATTATATTTGGTCCATGTGGATGTATCATTAGATAATAATTAAATGATGATTATTTGGCTTAATTTGATTGATTTTTCGATCATAATGAACTTGTTTTATTTTATCACTAGAAATATGGTCATAATTTAGTTCCAGAACTTTAAATAGGAGATAATACATATAACATATTCTGTTTAAACCATAAAAATTGTTTAATGACCAGATTTAAAGGTAGAAATGGAAGAAGAAAACATATCGTTTTTTGAAGGTGATAAATTAGCACCTCACGAGCAATGTTTCCTTTAATGAAATTAAAAAGAAGACTGAAAGGGGATTATATGATATAATATCCCATTAGCATCAAAACATTATATTACATGTATTATACTAGAGTTACAATACCATTTGGATGACGATAGGTGGTGAGACATCAAGAAATGAAAATGAACTTGAAAGGGAATTTATGGAGAAGAGTGGGAGAAATTACCTCTTAAATCCTCCACTTGAGATTCTCCTTAAAGAAGAGAAGATGGGTATTTGGATGATACTAGAAGCTCTTGGAAGTGGGATAGGGGATTAAGAGGATGTTTGGGTATATTTTAGAGAAGGCTTGGAGCTTGAGAGGTGTGTGAAAATGAGGGAGTGAAGGGTGGTTTTTATAGTGGAGGGGAGATGGGGTTCCTTAATATAAAATTCGTTACTTTATTAATTTCCCATAAGAAAAGGTATGGAGAGACTTTAATGACAAAGAATAGTAATGTACTCTTGTGACCTCGAAACTAGTGGGCTTACATCCTCAGAACATCACACATGACTCTATAATAATCTTTTTTAGCTTATTTTTGTAAATTACAGTATTTCACTATTCATCAAATATTCAAGTATTTTAGAATGATCCCAAATATTTACCCTAACCATTTTTCAATGTGTCGAATCCTAAAATTAAATCCATTTTTCAAAAATAATTTTTTATATATTATTATATTAATATATGATTAAAATCATAATTAACATAAAAAACAGTTTTTAAGATTAAAACTGATTTTATAGTGCTTTAAAAAATTACGTAGGGTCTTATAGAATTATCTATAAACTCTAATACAATGATTTTATAAATAAAAAATACATTTTAATAAAAGAAATTTTATTTTAAATTAATTAATTAATTATAACTAATTATTTATGACATACAATGTTCCAAAACGATTACTAAGGTCATATTGTCACTTTCTAACATGTCTAAATTTTATTTAATTATTCATGGGTAAGGTTAATATTATGTTGGATGATTTAATATTCATAAGGGTCATATTACTATTCATAAGGGTAGGTTACTATTCACTGAAAATTATTTTTTGTTTCATTAGACTCCAAAAATCATCTTGAACACAACTGTGTTTGTCATATTTAAAAATCTCCAAACATAGATGTGACAAACTGTTGTTTAAAGGTCACTTATAACTTATTAGTTCATTATATTGTGTTTTCATGGTTTTTTAGGACATAATTATAAAAACGGAATTTCCATTGAAAAACTTTGGGTCGTTACATTCTTCCCCCTTAAGAAATTGTACCTCGAAATTTCACTTTACACAAACAGTTGAGGGTACTTCTCCTTCATCACCTCTTCTGGTTCCCAAATTGCTTCCTAAAATATATGGTTCCTCCAAAACACTTTGATAAGATGTGTTTTCTTTTTGTGTAGAAATTTATCTCTCTGATCCAGAATCTTTACTCGCTGCTACTCATAAGAGATATCATCTTTGATCTAACCACATTTGAGTTTAGTACATGTGAGGGGTCTGGTATGTACTTCCTCGGTAGTGATACATGAAACACATCATGAACTTGTGCCATATTTGGTGGAAGTTCAAGACTATAGGATACAGCTTATATGCGGTCAAGGATTTCAATGGGGACAATATACCTTGATCTTAGCTCCCCTTTCTTCCTAAATCGCATGACTATCTTCCATGGAGATATTGGAAGGAAGAATTTATCTCAAACGTCGAACTCAATGTCCCTTCGACGGTTGTCAACATAGCTCTTCTGCCAACTTTGAGCAGCCTTGATGTGTTTCTAGATGACTTGAACTTCCTCTATTATCTATTGAACATGATCAGGTCCAAGTAAGTTTCTTTCTCTAACTTCATCCCAAAAGGTTAGAGTTCTACAATGCTTTCCATACAGAGCTTTATATGGATCCATATGAATACTCGAGTGGAAGCTATTGTTGTATGAGAACTAAACCAATGGGATATGCTGATCCCATCAACATTTGAATTATCAAGAGAAGACTCTTAGCATATCTTCAAGCATCTAAATAGTCCTTTCAAATAGGCCATCATTTTTGGTGTGATAGGCCATGCTAAAATTTAATTCAGTACTCAACGAATGTTGAAGGATCCTCCCGAATTTAGATGTGAACATTGGATCACGTTCAGATACAATTGAGTGTGGAACACTATGCAGTCTCACCACATCCTTCACATATATCATTGCAAGTTTTTCAAGCTAGAGTATTTCCCAAATATAGATAAAATCAGAAGTCTTGGTGAGTCGGCCAGGCAAAACCCATATCGCATTATTTCCCTTTGACGTCTTCAAGAGACCCATGACAATGTCAATAGTAACATTTTCCCATTTCTACATGGGTATAGGCAATGGGTGCAACATACCTTTGTACTGTTGTCGCTCAACATTAACTTGCTGACATACAAAGAACCTTGATATATATTCCAAAATCTCTTTCTTCATGTTATCACAGCAGAAGTGTTTTCGGAGATCACAGTACATCGTGGTACTACCAGGAAGGATAGGGAATGTTGAGCTATATGCATTGTCCAATAGTTCCTTTTTTATCCCTGGTAATGAAGGCACACAAACCCACGTTCCAAACTGAATTACACCATCATCCTCGATATGGAACTCTTGCAGCTTCCCTTCCTTTACTGTATTCACCCTCTTTTGTATCTCCACATCATCCCTTTCTGCTTCCTTAATCTTCTCCTGGATGGATGGTTGCACAATCATTGGGGCAAGGTAGGATGTATCCCCTACCCTTATGATTTCCAAATCCATTTTTTTCATATCCATGAAGATAGGGTCATTCTCAATCCTCAACATGGATAGAGTAGCAGGTTCTTTTCTACTTAGAGCATCAGCTACCTTGTTCTCCTTTCCAGGACGATAGTGAATAGAGAAATCATAATCCTTGATTAGCTCTAACCATCTCATTTTATGCATGTTGAGCTCCTTTTGTGTGAATATATACTTTAGGCTCTTGTGGTCGGGGTATATGTCACACTTCACGCAAAAAAGGTAGTGTTTCCATATTTTCAAGGCAAAAATCATGGCTGTCAGCTCTAGATCATGTGTCGGGTAGTTCTGCTCATGGATATTACACTTTCGTGGGGCGTTGTCTATCACATTATTCTGTCCAGACATACTTTACCCCTTTCCTTGATAACATTGTTAGCGAGCATGAAAATCGTGAGAAGTTTCTCACAAAACGTCGGTAGTACCAAGTTAATCCAAGAAAACTATGGATTTATGTTACACTAAAGGTCCTAGGCTATTCCTTAATCACCTTTGTCTTTGAAGGATCTATATAAATGCCCACACTTGTGATCAAATGTCCCAAGAATGTGACTTGATTCATACAAAAGTCACACTTTCTGAACTTGGCGTACAACTTCTCCCTTCTTAATGTCGCCAACACAAGTATTAGATTTTCTTCATGTTCCTACATGCTCTTAGAGTAGATGAAAATATCATCGATAAAAACTAAAATAAATTTGTCGAAGTAATGTATGAAGACTCTATTCATCAAATACATGAAGATTGTAGTGGCATTAGTAAGTCGAAAGGGCATCACCAAAATCTCATAGTTCCCAAAACTTGTTTAGAAGGGAGTCTTATGAATATCTTGATTCTTCACCTTTACCTGATGATATATAGAATAAAGATCCTACTTTGAGAATTATAGATCTCCACTTTTGTGGTAGAACAAGTCATCTATCCTTGGGAGAGGATACTTGTTATTTATGATGATCTTGTAGAGTTCCTGATAATCGATACAAAACCGTATTGTTCCATCCTTCTTCTTTACAAAGAGTACTGGCACACCCCAAGGTGATTCACTAGGGCGTATGAACCCTTTGTCCAGATGCTCTTGCAGCTGGTTCTTTAACTCCTCCAGTTCGATAGGAGTGATCCTATAGGGACACATTGAGATAGGAGTTGTTCCAGGTATGAGTTCGATTGAAAACTCTACCTCACAATCTGGGGGAATTCTGGGTAACTCTTTGGGAAATACATCACCATATTCCCTCACGATGGGAATTTCCTCAAGGTTGGAACCTTTCTTCAACTAAACCATTTGGGTGAGGTATGCATCTTCATAGGGAATTAACAACCACACCATTGATGGGTTTTTCAAAGGAGATTCATGATATTCCTTGAATTGGTAGAGGAACATGGGATGGTTCGGAATATGAAAAGATATTTTCTTTTCCTGATAGTTGATATGTGCTCTATATAAGAGAGTCAATCCATTCCCATTATAGCGTCGAATTCCACAAAGGGAATTTTTACGAGATTTTCCAGAAGAATCTTCCCACATACGCCAAGAGGAGAAGTGCCAAACACTTGGGTTGAAATTATTCCACCACTTAGAGTTTTTACAGATATCTATACTTCAAGGTTTCGAGGATTTGATTCAATATTTCTTGAAAACATGAAAGATATAAAGGAATGCATAGAACCAGAATCAAATAAGACTTTTTCAATTCTTGACAGAATAGGAAGTTTACCTTGTACGACTTCATTGTCTTGCCCCCACTCTACAGTAGTGATGGCATAAGACTTCCCTTGTTCCTTTGGCTTCAGTGGATACTGATGTTGAATACCCTCGAGAGCTCGAGGTTTAGTGCACGGGTTTGCATAGTGACCAAGCACCCTATAGTTGTAGCATTGAACCATGAGTGGTTCTCTCCTTCCATAAGCAACATTCTCCTTCATTTTTGGGTCTTTTAGACACTCTTGAGAATGATTACCTTCTTTCCCACACTTTAATCACTTCCCTGTCTCTTTGAGGCAGTTCCCATGGTGCAACTTGCCACATTTTTGGCATCTGGCTTGTTGAGTTTTCATCCCACCTTTACCATTAGATCCTCCAGATTAAAACTCTATCTTTTGTTTCTTATCCCCATATCCGTGGGACAATTCTTCAAACTCCATTTCCACTTTGTGAGCACAACGAACAACTTCTTCATAATTCCCAAAGTCTCGAATTACAATTTCCTTTAGAAGGTGTGTTTTTAATCCACTAACGGACCTATAAATTTTGCTATCATTGTTTGTAACAAAACCTGAAGCGTACCTTGAAAGCCTCATGAAATATGCTTCTTAGGATGTGATAGATTCTACTTATTTTTTATTGTGATCTATGAATTCTCTCTCCATCTTCGTATGAAGTGTTCATGGGAAATACTTATTAAGAAACATTATCTTCCAGTCTTCTCATTTTGTCTCTTCAATTTCTTCCCTTGTCTTGGTGTTCTTAATCAAATCCCACCATTTATCAGCATCTCCATCGATATGATAAATAGCTAGACTCACCTTCTCTATCTCAGAATAGTGAATCACAGAAAATATCTTCTCCATGGATTTGACCCACTATTCCGCATCTAGTGGATCAGAATATCCACAAAACATCGGTGGTCGTTGCCGGATTAAACATTTGATAGCAAATTGCTCCCTCTTTGGTGATGGAGGACGTTCCCCATTATTATGGTTATTATTCATAACCCGAGATAATTGGGTAAGGATCACCATGAGGTTTTGAACTCCACCTCCAAAATCATTGTGGATGTCGTTCGGGGAATCGTTGCATCGGCCCTCGAATTAGTTGTTGGCCCGATTTCTCCAGTTTCCCACAATTTTCTAAAATAGAAAAGTTAAGCACAAAACATAAGTAAACAAGTCATGAATAAATTATTCATTTAAAAAATTTATACCCAAAAAAATTACATATGGGAGCCCTAGGTAAATATTCTAGTGTGCATATTTGTACTTAGTCTCATGCTTTAGGTTTCCTCTAGGGTTCACTAATCCTAATTCCCAAATTAACTAAACCTTGCCTCTGATACCAACTATAGCGACTCAAGCCTTTTCTTACATTACAATTAAATCATTTTAAAGATAAAAAACATAACAGTATTACACATAGAGGATCCAAAGGTTTAGTGTCTTGGGAAAACTAGTACCACACATAACAAATACAACATCAAGCATAAACATTTATTTAATTTCTTCTTCTCTAACTTCTTATTATCCCTTGTCCTCTCCTTAGTGCATGTAGCCACCTAAGTATATACATCAAAAGGTGTGAGCTAGAATCCCAGTAAGGGGATATATAAGATCAATATAGAATGGGTTGATCATAATCATAACATGGGAAAAAGATCATGAACATGAGAGGAAGAATATATATAAGACATGAAATGTTGCAATGCATAAAAATGAAACATCTTGTCTTAGTGGTTAACTACCACAGATACATGTGAACTAAGATAGAATATTTTTCACACAAAATTTCACATTTAATAATGAGATTCATCACTTTACCCAATTCATTGGAGAACTGTATAATTCCAGGCACACCCGTCACATTTAAACATTCATATTGCGCTATATAATTTTGGGCACTCCACTCACATCATAACATTATCATTTATCATGCATGCCACAATGAATATATAACATAAATTAACATAATGAAACCATGAAAAGGAATTGGTGTCATCTTATAAGAACACATTCATAAGCATTGGGTTTCCAAAAGAATGAGGGAATAACATACATTTTACAAGAACCATCAATCTTGAATGAGAAGTAAAAGGTGTGTTCATGAAGGAAGAGTTCTTTTGGAAAACATTTGGTTATTCATAAATACCAGTGACAAAAAAGTATATCCCTAAAGAGTTAATATAATGATGAACAATATATTTTTAAGGTGTAACCATATCAAAAGGAGTGAAAGAGGGAGAACCCGAAGGATGACAGTGGGGTTTGAGAATTTCCCCTTACCTTGTATCTGAATGCATCCTTCCCTTTAATGTCCTGTATAATGAAATTATATACATTAATTAGAAATCCAAAACCTTTATACATTTATATGGTTAATTATTGTTTCATTTTGTGATTTTATGTTCCTTTGGATGAGTTATAGAGTTTAAAACATTATTTGGGAATGGATGTTTTTATGGTTTCCTTGAGTGGTTCACTTGTTTTCTTAAATTGAAGTTTGAGTAGAACATGCATAAACATCCAGAACTGATATTACATGTTATTAATGGTATTACAGAAGTTTTATTTAATTTTTAGGGATTTATATTATATCCATGTGTATGAATCATTAGATAAGAATTAAATGATGATTATTTGGGTTAATTTGAGTGATTTTTCGATCATAATGAACTTGTTTTATTTTATCACTAGAAATATGTTCATAAGTTAGTTCCAGAACATAAAATAAGAGATAATACATATAAAATATTGTGGATCATCCATAAAAATGGTTTCATGACCAGATCTGAAGTTATAAATGGAAGAATAAAACATGTCATTTTTAAGGGTGATAAATTAACACCTCACGAGCAACATTCACTTTAATAAAAATAAAAGGAAGAGGGAAAGGGGGTTGGATGATATAATATCCCATTAGAATCATAAAATTCATGTACATGTACAATAATGAAGTTAAAATACTATTTTGATGAAGATAGGTGGTGAGAGATCATGAAATGAACCAGAACTTGAAAGGAAATTAAAGGAGAAGAGGGAGAGAAATTACCTCTTAAATCCTCCTCTTGAGATTCTCCTTAAAGATGCTAGGATTGTTATTTTTATGAGACCAGAAGCTCTTGGACGTGGGATAAGGGATAGGGAGGATGTTTGGGAAGAGTTTATAGAAGTCTTGGAGCATGAGAGGTGTGTGAAAATTACAGAGTGAAAGGTGGTTTTTATAATGGAGGGGAGAGGGGTTTCCTTAATATAAAATTCATTTGTTTATTAATATCTCCTAAGACAAGGAATAGTGAGTATTGAATGACCAAGAATAGTAATTGTATCATGTGATCCCGAACCAAGTGGGATTACATCAGCAGAACATCACACATTACTCTATAATTAGCTTGTTTAGTTTATTTTTTTTAAATTACGATATTTCATTATTCATAAAAAATTCATGTATTTTAGAAAAAAACCAAAAATTTACCCCAACCATTGATCGACGTGTAGAATCGAAAAATGAGGCCCATTTTTTAAAATAATTTTCTAAAAATTATTAATTTATTATTTAATTAAAATCATAATTTACTTTAAAAATAGCTTTTAAGATTAAAACTGAATTTCTAGTGCTTTCAAAAATTACATAGGGTCTTATAGAATTATTTAAAAACTATAGGACATTGATTTGAAAAATAATTAATAAATATTAAGAAAATATATTTTCTTTTAAAATAACTGATTAATTATAATTAATTATTTATGACTTACAAAATTCCAAAACGTTTACTAAGGACAAATTGTCACTTTCTAAGATGTATAAATTTTATTTAATTATTCATGTGTAAGGTTACTATTATGTTGGATGATTTACTATTCATAAGGTTCATATTAATATTCTTAAGGGTATGTTACTATTCAAAATGGTATGTTACTATGGACCAAAAATTATTTTTGTTTCATTAGGCTCCAAAAATCATCTTGAACACAACCGTGTATGTCAGATTTTCAAAATTACAAACACAGAAGTGACTAAGTTAAGTTTAAAGGTCACTTATCACATAGTAGTTCATTATGTTGTGTTTCCATGATATTTTATGACATAATTATAAGAAGGTAATTTCCATTGAAAAACTTATGGTCGTTACAAAACACCCAGGTCAATCTCACTCATAATGTTATGCGGGCTCCGAGTCCTCCAGGGACTCCGTCGAAAGAAATGTGGTTTGCATAAGACACAAACATGTGTGAGAAAATCCCGTACCGAGGTGAGTATAAAAATACTCAGTAGGCACCCCGAAAACCTAAAACAAAAGACAGCAACTGAAAGGTAATAGTTAGCTCATTCCAGCCAGAGGGAAGACAGATGAGAGACAAACTTCATCTCAAGACCATCCATGGCTAACACAACTAGTCAACTCAATTAAGTTGTATGCCAATACAAACACCTTGAACATCCACTCAGGTATACACCCATAAATATATCATGATACTTCATTCTGGAATATGACCATAAATATTCTTGGAGCAACCGCATAGATATATTTCCAAACATATACCATGAACATCCAGATATACTCGATACACACACCAAGAAACAAGAGGTACTGACCTCATAACTAGAAATGATTCACGCCCAGGATAACACACTCCACGAGCTGTGTCTTCTCAATGCCACTCATCTAAGAGATACAATCCATCAGGTTCCACACAAACATCCCATATGCCCACCCGAGAGATCACGCTTGTCCGATATCATCATTGAGAAAGTCACACTGAAACAGCAAAAACACCAAAAATCCTCAGATAGGGGATCACTCCTATGGACCTCTAGGGGATGCCAGAACCTAAACTAGTATAAAATGATATCAGAGATATGGGATCACTTCCAGGGTCTTCTGAGGAATACCACAACTCGATCTGGGAATCGTATATCTCACAGATAGGGGATCACTCCCAGGATCCACTAGGGGATACCACAACCCGAACTGGCGCTCATTAGAAACACGTCACTCAGATAGAGGATCGTCACCTGTGTCACGACAGTCACGACGATACTGAAACCCTATATGGTACATCTCGTGCTTTAGGGGATCAAACTGACGATGCCGCAACCATACAGAACCACGTGCTGTGTAGGGGATCGTATAACCAGCGATACCGAAACCCTACTATAATCCTCATGAAGAGTAGTGGATCGTAAACCCAATGATACCACAAACCTACTGAGCATGGCCCACTGTGTATGAGATCATATTTTCGATGACGCCACAAACCCTACGGGGTTAATCTTCTAGATAGGGGATCACTGCCTGTGGATAAGCGGTCATAGTGACACCAAGAATATGATCTAGGGAAACGATGCTAGAGGATCCCACTCCGGGACTATCAGAAAGATTCCACAACTCTAGCATATTAAACATCCCATCGAGAGGATCATAAACCATTACTAAGGTTCTGATGTCGTTAAAACCCTTGTAGGAATGAATTAAGGGAGTACCCTCAACCACTGCTGGTCTAAATGTCGCTAACCTGAGCGACCTGCCATAATGCCACATCGCACACCTCCAAGGCTGATAATGAGGCCACTATCGCGATCCACGTGAAAAAACACACATGATAGGCTGTTTACTCACCTGAAATGGACAACTGGGGAAAAAGGCACTATTCACTGTAGCTAGTCCATGTAGGGCCCACACTAAAATCCCGTAACTCATCAAGAAGATCATACAACTGTGATCCACACGAAAAAACACACGGGATCTACTACTCGATCATCACAAACGAACACCCGGTAAAAACTGTATTGTTCCCTGAAGCCAACTCGGGTGGGGCCCACACCACGATCCTGAGACTCATCAAGAGGATCACACCATTGCAATACCCACATACAAACACACGAGATCGACTACTCGATTGTCCAAAACAGATACCCGGTGGAAAAGTCACGTTTCTTCGTAAATTCCAGAACCTAGCCTCATGGGGGCCACACCGTATTCTTGGTCCCAACAGCTGGAAATTATCTTCAAAAGTCTGTCGTACCATCTGGGTCTCAACGCTACTAACAACACATCATTTGGACACTCCTTGCATGATTTATGGCAGATCGAAGTTGAAAATAATAAAATATTTTTATTATTTTCAACGTTTCATGGCCCCGATCCAAAAACCCAACTCACAAAATTCCTAAAATATTCTCAAGGTTTCCTTCTCATCATTAGGATCTTGTTGCCATAAATGGATCAAAAATTGGACTTACGGTTTTCATGTTACGGGGGTTTAAAGATCCTCTGAAAAAATCTGGCCAAACCACCGCAGGGTCGTCGGAAACCACCGCTTGCCTGACCGGACCATCGCCGCATGCAGGATTCCGCCGTGCCGATGCCATACCACGGCCTTCCTTACCTGAAACTGCCGTTTCCACCATCGGAAACCTGGAGTTCTGTCGGAAAACAACTCGGAGCCACCAAAGCAACCTGGTGCTCCAAAATTTGATCTGAAAAATGTTTCGGATTCCTCAGGACCTGAACTACACAACCCTTATAATTATTTGAAGAAACAAAAATGCATAAACGGTGTCTGGGATTTTAAAACCCAATCCACCTACCTTTTGGTGGATCGTCGATGCTTTGCATGCTCTGTTGCAGCTGCTGCACAATCCGGGAGCGTCCGCCGTCAAGATCTGAGTCTGACATCACATCGTTTCGACGATTCGGCCTCCGATACATTCGTCTCCAAAGAAGGGAAGGGAGGGATTCCGCTCCATCATATGAACAAGTGAGAGGTGAGGGGATAAGAATTTAATTTTTTGTAATTTAAATCCTCTCCATCCAATTGTCCGACTCCCGACTCGCCTCCGACCACGTACCCAGTGCGGACAAATTTTAGGGTGCCCCTAGGGTAAACACGACATTCTGAACACAATAGCGCGGTCAAAATTTCGATATGAGACTCCATTAAGGAGTTATTCAAACAGACGCACATAAATAAACTTGTTCATATTTTTAATAACATATCACAAATCACATTTTTCTACAACAGGCCCACGCCCACAAAGGTTACACCCCTCCTAGGGTAAACGATATGCTCCGGACGCAATTGTGCTCTTAGATTTATTATTTGAGCAACCGTTTAGGAGAAAACACAACCCCACCATGTTAATAGTATAAAAATAATTAATACTTTTATTGAATTAATTCCGGGCACAGCAGGCCTCGGAATCTCATGCCGTCTTCACACCTAGCTATAGAATTATTAATAAAAATATTCAAAAGTCTGACAGGGCCAAAATCCAAGTCGCTACATCCTCCCCACCATAGATCTTTTCATCCCTGAAAATCCATAAGCACAAGGAAAGCATGTGACCTCACAACTGGGTCCCCCATGCCAGCGATTTCGCCAACACACACCCCTGCTCGAACGCATAAGTCATAGGGACTCATCCACCACACCTCAACACTATCTGCTTTGGGTGGTACTGACTCTCCCGCACTATTTTAATCACGTCACAAAAATGAGTCTCGGTGGGGGAGATATTCATCTTCTTCAGGCATTCATATCACATCAAACAATACCCTCACATGGTCTTAGCATCACCCTGAACACACCTCAAGCAAGCAAAGGAAAGGAAAGAGTACAGCTAAACAGTGTCTATCAAAACTACTACAGAATTATAAAGGACATAGAGCATACCTCCATCCACCCACGGATCCTCTGGGTCAACAACCTATAAGGATTTAAATTGTACTCACCCTCCTCCTCGGGCTCCCAGAGCTCAGCAAGGACCACTTGGTGGTGGTGGTGGTGGAATTTGATACCGCCTACCACCCTCCACTGTTGCACCAACCATGTCCCCAAGTCCGCCAACCTGTGGACCTTTGATGTCAACACGTTGCCGCTGCCAAGGCGGCATGTCAACCGTCTCCCTCCCAGAAGCACGTTAGGACAGAAAATCTCTAAAAAGATGTCCACGATGGTCACAAATGTGAAACCACCTCTCATGCAGCTGACCAAAATTGGTATGCAAGCCCTGTGAGCCTGAATCCTCAAATACTCAATCTGGGGTCTCCTTCTGAAACGTCGTCCACATACAGAACCTTACGCCTGCTACCGGCTACCAGCTGCCGACGTCTTAGAAGCCACGTGCCCAACACTGTTGGGATAAATCAGCTCAACTCGAAATCTCTCCACCACCAAGGCTCGCTCCAGTACTTCAACATAGGTGGGTAGGAACATGGAAAACACACCTACCTGAATTTCCCAGTATAACCCATGCTCGAAGGTCCAAGACCTAAAAAACAGGTCTCTAATTATATCTAGGGAGTAGCGCAACATGTCTGTAAACCTTGCTGATTACACTGACACAGTCATTCCCTCCTTCCGAAGCTGCATAAGATCCTGGATCCACACTAACCTCAATTTATTAGGACAGAACTCATATCTGAAGAGCCTCTCAAACTCTGCCCACGTGAGCGTCTCCTCATTATGGAACTGCATCACTAAACTCCACCATCGCCCGAACGAACCATTCAGAAGGAACTCCGCTATGACCACAATTTGATCTAGAGGTGTCTTCACAAGGCAGAAAACATGGGTGACTACTTTGAGCCAGTCAGCTGCTGCCTGGGGGACTCGATCACCCTAAAACCTCAGAGGTCACTGTCTCTGGAACTCGTGCAGTGCGCTCAGCCTGCATGCATCCTCATCTTGCACTATCGGCATAGCCAGCTACTCGATAGGTGGTGGCTCAAATGGAAGACCACTTGGAGGTCCAACCTAAGAACCTGCACCCTGGTCCACATCCTCTACATGGGGAAGATCATCACCACAATCCTGCTGTGGAACCCTCACTTGCTGTCACCAGGGAGGGATCTTTCTATCAATCAAGACGCACCACGTAGAAAGAGTATATCTGTGGCGCTGACTCAAGAAGAACAAGGGAAACCCAAAACCCAGTCCTATATGATGCATGTACCATTATGTCCCTGCGACTAGTGTCTAAACCTCCCGAGTCGAAAGTAAGGTTATCATATTCCTAGTGAATGGATACGTCGGCCACCGCACCAACATTGGAGTCTCTCGCCAAAAAACTGAACTCAAATCATCTTGACACTGCCGCTATGAAACCCAAACCAAACTCATAGCAAGACTAGCTACGCTCTGAGATTCCAATGGTGGAACCTCCTTTGATACCACTCTGTCACGACCCAACACAACGGGGATCGAGCCATGACTCCCTAAGCCCGCCTCCAATTGTCCAGGGGATGGCGACTAGCGCATAGTAAGCTATCACACACATGGGAGGCATTAGCCTAAGGTACCTGTAACCACGCACCCACATACACCTCCAAGAAATCATGTAGATATATATAAAACATAAAATAAAATGCATGCATACATCTATCCCAAACAAGAGTGAAACAAAAGTACAAAAGGGAAAAAACGAGGGCCACCAAAAGAAAACTAAAAAAGCGTCCAACCTACTTAGATGGAGGGGATCACTGTATAAAGAACTCACTAGTAAGCTCCTCGACAGTGCTCCAGTAAACACCACGGTCAGTCATTCTCACAAATCTCTGCCTGCTCTGGGTTCTCCTGGGACTCCTTCTAAAGGTCTGCAGTCTGTACAAGACACAAACATGTGTGGGAAAATCCTGTACAGGGGTGAGTATAAAAAAACATAGTAGGGTCACCAAAAACCCAAAACAAAAGAGAGAAACTGAAAGGAAATAGTCAGCTCATCCTTGCCCGAGGGAACGCAGACGAGAGATAAAATCTATCTTGAGACCATCCTCGGCTAACACAACTAGTCAGCTCAATTCACGTGTATTCCCATACATACACCTTGAACATCCGCTTAGGTATACGCCCATACATATGTCATAATCATTGCTCAGGTATACTCCCATACATATACCAGGAGCATCCGCACAGATATATGTCCACTCATATACCATGAACATCCAGATATACTCGGTACACAAACCAAGCCACAAGAGGTACTGACCTCATCACCAGAAACGGGTCATAGCCAGGAGAACACACTCCACGAGCACTGCCATCCAGATGACACTCTTCTGAGAGATACACTCCATCGGGTCCCACAAAAACATCCTAGATTCTCACCTAAGAGATCACGCTCATCAGATATCATCACTGAGAAATTCATGTTGAAACGGAAAAAACACCAAACTCCTCGGATAAGGGATCACTCCTAGGGTCCGGTATGGGATGCCTGAAACCACACGAGTATATGAAGTTCTCATAGATAGGGGATCACTCCTAGGGTCTTCTAGGGGATGCCTGAAACCACACGGGTATATGAAGTTCTCACAGATAGGGGATCACTCCTAGGGTCTGCTAGGAGATACCACAACCCAATCTGGCATTCATAGATCTCATAGATAGGGGATCACTCCAAGGATCCGCTGGGGGATACCACAACCCGGTCTGGCGCTCAACAGAAACACGTCACTCAAATAGAGGATCGTCACCCGTGTCACAACGGTCATGACGATACCAAATCCCTATCTAGTACATCTTGTGCTGTAGGGGATCGAACTGACAATGCCGCAATCCTATAGAACCACATACTGAGTAAGGGATCATATAACCTGTGATACTACAACCCAACTATAATCCTCATGCTAAGTAGGGGATCGTATACCCGATGATGACACAACCCTACTGATCATGACCCACTGTGTAGGGGATCATATTTCTGTTGATGGAACAAACCCAACAGGGATAACGTGTTAGATAAGGGATCACGACCTGTGTATAAGCGGTCACAGCGATACCAAGAACCCGATCTAGGGAAACGATGCTAGAGGATCCCGCTCCGAGCCCACCGGAGGGCTGCCACAACTCTAACAGATTAAACACCCCATCGAGAGGATAAAAAACCCATAATATGGTTGTGATGTTGCTCGAAACCTTGTAGTAATGAACCAAAGGAGTACCCTCAACCACTGTTGGTCCAAATGTCGCTAACCCTAGCGACCAACCATAACGCCACACGACGCACCTCCAAGGCCGATAACGAGGCCACCATCAAGATCCATTTGAAAAAACATGCAGGACATGCTTTTTACTTGCCCGAAATGGACAACTGGTGATAAATGAACTATTGACCACAGCTAGGCCATGTGGGGCCCACACTACATTCCCGTAACTTATTAATAGAATCATAACACTACGATCCCCTCAGAAAAACACACGGGATGGACTAATCGATCATCCCAAACGGACACCCGGTGAAAAATGTACTATTCACCGAAGGCAGCTCGTGTGGGACCCACAACACGATCCCGAAACTCATCAAGAAGATCACACCATTTCAATCCCAAGGGAAAAACACACGGGATCGACTACTCAATCGTCCAAAAGGGACACCCGGCAGAAAAGTCACGTTTCTCCATAAAAGCCGGAAACCTGCCTCATGGGTCCCACACCCTGTTCTCAACCCCAACACCCATAAACTATGTTGAAAAGTTCACTGTACCATCACGGTCTCAATTCCACTGACGACACATCATTTGGACACTCCATGCAAGAGTTATGGTGGATCGAAGTTGAAAATAATAAAAAATTATTATTATTTTCAAAGATTGAAGGCCCCAAGGAGAAACCCCAACTCACAAAATTCCTAAAACATATTCAAGGGGTATGTCTTGTCATTAGGATTGTGTTTCCGAAAACTTCTTGCAAATTGGTATTGCGGTTTGCAGGTTATGGGGGTTTAAAGAACATCCAGAAAAATCTAGCCGAACCACCACAGGGTTGCTGGAAACCATTGTTTGCCTTACCGGACCATCCCTGCCAGCTAGAATCTGTGATGCCAACGCCACGCCTCTACTGTCCTCGCCGGAAACCTCCATTGCCACCACCGGAAACTGGGATTTCCACCGGAAAACATCCGGGAGCCACCGGAAGCACCCCGGTGCTCCAAAATCAGATCAGAAAAATGTTACAGAACCCTCGGGACCTAAACTACACACCACTTATAATGATTTGGAAAAAAACAATGCATAAATGGGATTTGGGATTTTAAAACTCAAATATCATACCTTTTGGAAGATCACTGACGCTTTTCATGCTCTATTGCTGCTCCTGCGCGATCTGGGAGCGTCCACCGTCAAGATCTGAGTCTGACGACACCTCGTTTCGACGATTCATCCATTGATTCATTTGTCACCAAAGAGGGGGAGGGGGGGGGGATTTCAATCTATTGTATGCACATGGTAGAGGTTAAGGGAGAGGGATTTGATTTTTTAAAAATTAAATCCTCTCCATCCAACGGTCCGACTCCCGACTCGCCTCTGACCACGCACCCGGTGTTGAAAAAGTTCAGGGCGTCAATAGGATAACCACAATGTTCTTAACGCCATAACGCACTAAAAATTGAGATCTGAAAATTTGTTCAGGAGTTATTCAAACTGATTCATGTAAATAAACTTGTTCATTTATTTACGAAAATGCCAATAATCTCCTTTTTCTACTGCAGGTCCGCGCCCACAAAGGTTACACCCCACCTAGGGCAAACGACATGCTCTGGACACAACTGTGCCCAAAAATTTATGTTATGAGCTACCGTTTAGGATAAAACACAACCCCACCATGTGCATAGTATAGGAATTCAAAATATTATTATGAAATTAATTCTGGGCACACCAGGCCTCAGAATCACACGCCGTCTTCGCACCTAGCTCTAGAATTATTCATAGGAATATTCCAATGTCTGACAGGGCCAAAACCTGAGTCGCTACAATAACTCATCCCTGAATCTCATGATATAAACATGATAAGTAAATAAGACATCCTAGACTACCTATGAGGCTACCTATGTGATTAATAAACAAGGTAAAAATACAGCCCCAACTTTCATGATGATATCACTAGATTATAGTTATCTCATAAAACTCTATAATATATAAAATTATTTGGTGAAGATTATACTTGATCCCTATGGTTTTAAATGATCATCTACCTAACTCTTGAAAAAAATAAATAGTAGGCTATGGGATGTAAGTGAATCTTCAAAAGAGTATCTACTTCCTCTGGAACTATTCTTGTATAGCTAATCAATCTTCTCCTCCTAGAGAATGAAAGCCATACATTTTTCTTGTCAACTGAATCCCATAATGACCAGAGTGTATAGAAAATAGTTTTCATTACATTGTATTTTTCCTCATTCTTATTCATGATCCATGATTAACATAATATTGATAGGGAAGTAACAATATCAGTGTTTCCCACCTACTCACTTCATTCATCATGTCCTCTAGATTCTAAAATATATTGATATTGTTTATATAAATTCTATTATATAATGATATCATAAAAGGGAAAAAAACCCCTTATTATCCTTAAACTTTCACCCTTTTGAGGATAATAATATATACAGAAACAACAAATAAACAACTTCCTCATTCTGTCTAATTCTTAAATACACCATATATTTATCTGAATATAGTATCTTTTGTTCAATCTCTCCCAATATTTGTAATTATTATTATCCTCTATTATAAGTTCTTTTTCTTAACCATAGATTTTTATGAATTTAATATCAATTAATAATATAATATTTGTTTTAAAAACTCTTTTAGGTCACTTTTGACACTATTCGTTATTTGATTTTGGTGAAAATCATAACAGCATGATTACTTCGAAGAAAGTTAATTACAGCAATCCTAATATGTCATATTAACCTATAAAATTTGTCGAATTAATTAAAAGTCTAAAATTATATTTATTTGGGTATTTATAATATCAATTATTTTAATATTTCTCTAATAAGGAAATTACTGCATCATCATTGTGTCATAAATAAATTAAATCATTAAAGGTCTAAAAATTATAAATAAAATACCATTATGTAGTAAATCATTTTATCTTTCTAATTAATATTTATAGTAAAAAATATAACATATATAACTCTATGTAAAAATTTCTTTTCCAAAAGATATAGGCTTTTTAATTTTTGTATTTACTTTACCATAATTAATATAAAGTGTCATTATCACTTACAAGTGGATTCATGGTGTCCCAAAATCAACCCAAAGGTTCCCATGGTCGTAAATGTATCAACCAATAGGGTTAATACAAGTTTTAGTGTAATTTAGTATTATTATAATTGTATTTTTTTACCATTATTTAACGGATTTACCCTTTAACCATGGTAAATAAAATATTTACCGAAGTAATTATTCAAAATATCTAAAAATAAAAGTTACATATTTACACAATTTAGACATCCTGATTTCAAATATGGAGCCTATTTTTCCAAATTCAAAACACATAAGTCGCAGAAATATTTTTAAAATTAATTCCTTTTGTTAAAACAAAAATTGTGTTTTTAAGAAATAATAACTATCAAAAGATCTACAGTTGTTTATGTCCGATTAAAACGTGAAATTATGTCAAATGACCAAAACTGTATTAAATGGTAAAAATATATTCTAAATATACTTTAAAACCACTCAAATTCATAATTTATCACTATTAATTATTTTGATTAAAAAAGTTGTTTTTAATTAAAATTTAGTAATTTTCACAATTCATCAAAATATAAAATTTATTCGAAAAGTACCAAATTTTTATCGTACTATAATTTCGATATTACGAATCCAAAACTGAAGTCCATTTTGATAGATAAAATTTATAAAATTTCAAAAATGGGGTATTACTATTCATAACGACTACTTTGATTGGTTGTGGTGTGTGTTAGAACTCGAAGTTGCGTACAACACACGCTATTGTATTATTCAAAGAGAAGTGTACCATGGACGCTTGGGGTGTTAAAATTGTGCATCAGCTCACATTGTCAGCCTATTTCATCCAGATTCGTAAATCTCATATGGTGGATGATCGGTCCAAAATCAATATTTGATAGGTGGTAAAGAGGAATGGTGTGCGAGTTTCAATTGTATCAGATAGAGATCTGAGGTTCATATCTTGATTCTAGAAATACTTACAACAAGACCTTGGAACACAGTTGACTATGAATAGGACATATTATCCTTAGATGAATGGGAAATCTGAGTGGATGATGCAAACATTGGGTGATATGTTAATGGATTTGTGATGGACATTTCTGGTTCATTAGAGGAGCACATAACTAATGTGGGGTTCTCCTATAATAACAGTTATTAGGATTCAATAAATCTGGCTATATTTGGGGCTTTATTTGGGCTCTTGGGCCGTTCTCCACTATGTTTGGTGGAAACATGCAAGTATTTGATGATCAGACCAAGCCTTGTACAAGAGAATTTGGTGAAAATAAAGTTGACCAGGAAGAGTATGGAGATGACTCAAATTCATCATAAATTGTATTCATACCATCGTTGATGACCATTGTCATTCGAGGTGGGTGATCATGTGTTTTTGAGAATCTCTCATAGGTCGTGACATCATCTGTTTGAGAAGTAGTGTAAATTATCTCTGAGGTATATTGGGACATTCGAGATACTTGAGCCCATTGGAGAGGTGGCATATCATTTGGAATTTCAACCATAGTTTAGTACAGTGAACAATGTATTTCAAGTATTGCAGTTGAAAAATTATCAGCTGTATCATGACCATGTGATTCGTTGGGCTCATGTTGAGCTAGAACCGGATTCTTCCTTGGTGTACATGTCAGTGTGGATTGTGGATAGGTATGAGAAAGTGTTTTATAGTAAAAGAATCAATTTAGTTTGAGTTTTGTGGGTGCATGGTTGGATTCAAGTGGAGATTTTGGAGCAGGAGAAAGAGATGCCCGAGGAGTGCACCAATCTCTTTCCGCAAAGCAATGCTTCTCTACTTTCTGAGGATGGAAAGTCCAATGTAGTAGATAATGTATCACCCACAATTTGAGGTATTTAGATATGTTTATGCCTTTTTTATGTGATTAATGTGTTTGGGGTGATTTGGTAAGATGATGGGAGAGTTTTCAATGGTTTTGAATAATTTTGGAATATTTTTGAACGGTGCATGGTTTGAGCACATTTGGTGGAAACCATATGGATTCTCCAGGAAACTGTGTAGGGGGAGACAATAGGCTTTTCATGGCCTGCACATGGTTTTCTAAATGGTGTGAGGAATCTATTCAAACACCTTATCTCGAGTTAGTGGCATGTGAATGGTTAGCACACATTTTTTCAAACAGTGTGAACTTACTGTACTACCACTTAAATGTAGGGTTTTTAAATTTGGGTACCCTCAGGGTTGCCTCTTTTCACTCCCAATTTTCCCCCCACTCAAGCGTCGCTCAGGATTTTCGGCTCTGAAGATAAGGAAGGGATCTCCCTCTCATTTTGGAAGAATTTCAATGGGGTTTGAAGATGTTTTTAAGGTGGTTTCTCTTGAGGAAGGGGATCTAGAGTGGGTTCAATGGTGCATTTTCCTAGATTGGGGTGCAGTTTTTTGTGGGTCAATTTCACCGAAACCCTAAAGGTTGGTGGCTTCTCTGTCGACTCCACATGGTTAGAAAAAGTTGTTTTTTTACATGTAATTTTATTTTATTGAAATTAATTGTGTTTGATGGGTGAAATTGGTTGGAAATCCATTTGGGGATGTTTGGTGGATTTTTGGGAAAAATGGGTTTTACAGTTGGATGTTTTTATTGTTAAAATTTAAAATGTTGATTTTAAATTTTCTTCTTCGATTGGGTTAAGGAAATGGTTTATGCAAATTGTTTTCAATAATGTTTTTTTATATTGAATTGGGGTTTTGGAATGGAAAATGATAAATGAGTTAGTTCAATAAATTGGTGATTTATTGAAATGGATTGACATGTGTTGGAAATGGGAAATTACATATTATTGTGGCATTGGTATGCTATGACTGGTTATGGATTGTTGGAATTTTGTGTGGATGTGGGAGAGAAGTTTCTGTATAAATGGTGATGGATTGTTTTTGGAAGAACCACTATACGGTGCATGTTTGGGAAGGACCACTAGTATGGGAATGAGGTAAATGGGGTTGGAATAGATATTCCACAAAGGTTGACTGTGTTTATGTTTTGTGGCAATGAAAATGGACTTGTTTTGGTTAATGGGTGATGGTAATATGGATTATGGCTAAGTGTGGCTTTCCATTATTTATCATGGCTTTGTAAAGGAACATATGGATTTTTGTAAGTTGTTTCCCGATTGATTGTTTTATGTGAATTGATTGATATAAATATGCTAACGGGTTTATACTAGTGGTGTGTGTATGGAAGTCATTTCAGGAAAACCTACTAAGTATTAGTACTCATCCATTGCATTGGAACTAGGGTGATTTTGCTGATGTCGTATTGTGGGACACAGGTAAAGGTATAGAAGCTCATCTCTAATGGTTCGTAGTGATGCTTAGGATATGGCGTGGTGTATGGACCATGGAGCTTGGTGTGGAGATGTGGAGGGTGTCTTGGTTTATTTTGTGTCTCTTTTTGAGTCTTCTGTTTGGTACTCTGATACTGTGTTTTGTTTTTTGGTATATGTAATTGTTATGGATTAGTTTTTCTGTTTTGGTAATATATGTGTTTGGTTGTTTGTTGACATGCATCATATAGATTGTGGATGGTTTGTTGAGTTTTATCTTAAGGGAAAATCATTCCCCAATTTATTCTCAAAGCCCACAGAATTTATTTCCAGCCTTTGGCTCCTTGGGATCATCACTTACGGACGATTATCACTCCTCTTCCCTCTCAAGCCAATGGGATGGGGTGGGGTGTTATAAAGTTCAATAATAAATAAAAAACAATGTGTTGTGTGTCATAGATAGTCATTAGAGTATATATGAATCAATATATTAAAACATTTCAAGATAAACTGTAAAATTAATTATGTACATACAAACATTGTTAAACAACCAATGAAATATAGTAAGGGACAAAAAACCCATTCCATCAATATAATATACCTCATAGTGGTTTGGTTACAAAAATGTACCAAAATAAAATAAATAAATCAAAATAGATCCACTGCATCACCCCACCAAATATCATAACGTCTCCTAATACCAACCAATATAACATTCCCAATCATGAAAAATATATCCCTATTCTCAAAAAAAAACATTGATCAAAACATCATGTGATAGATTCTTGGTTACCCATGTTCCAAGGACAACAAACTTGTGTGTGAGTATAACTCAATCAGACATAACCAATGGTGTCTACAGAAAAGTCCAACCTTATCATTATATATTAATATAAACATTGGAATAATAATAAAAAAATAATGAAGATAATTTATCAAATAATAAATTTACAATTAACCTGTTATCCCATGTGTTCAAATGCGACACCCTAGAAAATTGAACCTTCTTTGTCCAACATATTTCTTCTGAGCACGAATTCATCTGGTGGTACTTATTTCATTTAATGAAGGGTTTTGATTTTCTATCTATTTCATTGTACCAATAAAAATCATTCATAATTACCCAAACCATGTTTAAATAAATGTTGTTCCAATAGTTGTATACTAACATATAACCCATTTATCAATATTAAAAGTGTCTAATGCATCAATCCAACACCTAAACCAAGGATACACTGGATCATTTATCTATCTTATTTCATTTAGTATACCATAATTTCCCAAAGCATTATCATGGATCATATTCCATAATGTATGATATTAGTTTGATGATCCTTAGTCTAAATCCTAATTTCTATAGAATATTTTCTATTTGTAGACACTAAGTTAGACATCTATTATAATCCGTCATGTACCAATTTGAAAACATGCCTTTAACACAACAACACGACTCATAATTATGACCCCCTATCATATCATAAAACCATTACATACCCTCTATAGAAAATGATGGAAAAAACCTAATATTTTGATATATTTCAGTGAAACACATAACACATGGTTCAACCACCTTAAAACCAAATACATGGCCAAAACCAAAATTTCCCTCAACACCTTTAAAAGAACCATCAATGCAATTTCAAAAAATGGGAAACCATAAAATCATTTGAAATCACAATTTTATATTTATTATAAAATTCATTTAAAACAAATGATATATCAAAACCACATTTTAAAAACAATATCCACTTTAGAACATAGGTTTTACCAATTAAAACCCAATACTAGATCAAAATCCAACTCCCAAAATTCAAACCATTTTAAAAGACTCAAATGAATTTCAAAAAAACTCATCACATAAAAACATTCATTTTTCAATATTCGGCACACACATGGGATACCATAGGTCTGGTCACATAATTACCAATAGATATATTATGATTTATTTAATGTCCAAGGAATCAATATAAGGCTCTAAGCTATTTTTTAATCAATGAAATAAAATTCCTCTAATTATGGAAACATTTCACATTTGATATACATGTAAAAATAAGTTATTAGGACTATGTGAGAAAATACATAGACCTCCTATCTCAAATGGATCTTCCAAACATTAACACTCTGGTTTGGATACATTCTGTGGCCCAATGAGTCTTAGTTCTCCATATGGGTAACTAGGTAAGTCAATTCCAAACTGAATAATAAAATATAATTAAAAATAATAATTAATTTTATAGAAAACTCTATCATTATATTAATTATGAAAAACCATCAAAAATATATTTCCATAGATTAACTAGTACCAACCATTTTTCAAACACTCATAGAATACCATCAACTACATTTTGGGTCAAATAAATAAGAGGAGACACAATTTATATGATAAATTATATTATGTTAAAGGAAAACATATGAAAATTAAAAATACTATAAATACAAAATTAAATTTCAACAAATAGTGTGTATAATTAGTCTTTATATCACCAATTTTTTAGAAAATGAACTACCAAATGTTAAAATGGTGTTTCCACCACACATTATTGAAATCTCCAACAAAACCTTTACTAAAGAAAATAAAAATATTATTTGATTAAGAAGAAGTGGAAAGGAATACATTTATGGAGAATAACTCGCATAAAATAACCTAAAATAACAGCTTAATGTTCATATATCAAATGATGGAAGGATGTGAAATAGGGGAGGAGACCATATTATTCTATGTGCACACAAGCGGGGAAGAGGGGTGGGGGAATCCAAATTTACATAAGAGAAAGTTTGGTAAAATCCATCTTCAAATTTTTTTAGGACAACATTTTTTCCCACATTACATTGAAAAATGTTCCCCAATAATGTGTCTGGGTCTATCCAAGAACAACACATCCCATGATGTTGGTTTCCTGACTATTTAACTATGTGACAGACATGTAAACTATGATGAACCCCTCTATTATAAGGTAATGCACTTTTAACAGTTTTTAAAATGCCCTGGACACCCACTACATCATATGTTTTCCCCTTAGGATCTCACATATTATGATAAACCATGAACTATTTATGAAATTTAAAAAATTTAACATAAATTTTCCCTAACTTATGTTTTCGTAAAGTTTCTCCGAATCCAAGCACACCAAATCATTCAACCTAGAGATTAAAATCTAGAGCACCTGAAACATAACCTGAAGAAAATGAGGCTGGCCTGAGCACTTGAACAACTCTTATTGCATGATTATTCATTTAAAGATACACTTTGGGATTTATGACCATCATAATTATGTTAATAACCCTTTATAATGTTATCCCAACCAGAAAAGAAAAATTATAATTTCTCTTGAATTTTTATTCCCATACTGACATAGGATCTTACCCATACAAAAAATTACATACATAAATATTACATAATTTAGATGAATATATAATTAATAGTTCAATTATATATTCTCAATAATAAAAAATGTTTATTGTATTTGGATACTTATAATATACACACCGTATTTCATAATTTTTTTCATTAAATCCTATATTTCTCTTATATCATTATACACATATTATAAATTCTTTATAAAAAACATTATATCAATCCAGGGGGAAATAAAAATATAATAAAATTTGAACATATGTTACCAGTAAGATTAAATATAGGATATATGAATTGATTACAATATGTATGTGTCATTTAATAAAATACAAGTGAGATAATGTTTCTAACAGACAAAATACATTCCAAATTAATCATAACTCACAAATCCGAGGTCACGGTAAAAATATTTATCAATTCAAAAACACAATACATAATATTGGGTAATAATAATTAATCAATCATGATCCTTGAGAGAATATATTATGTATAATAAATTGTTATAGGAATTTTATGGAATAAGCATTGATAATAATAATAATATCATTGGGATTCATAATTTCATTATCGAATCAACTAAATAGGAAAATAGAAAAATTCTATTATGAGTAAATTATATCTTGTTAACTTCACCACTTATTATTATTTTATTCACTCTATCATCACTTTGGAGTTTCTTAACACCATATTTTCAAAGGACTTCCAAAACTCTCTCATTTCTTATGTCTATCCTAACTCTGTCGTCATTTCCCAATGCATTGGAGGGATATATAATTCTGAGCCCACCCCTAAAATAATAGAAAATAATACCCAATGTCAGGGAATTTCCATTAATTCATCACATCATAAACCTTGGAAATTAATTTTTTTATAATCATTACCTTATTTTATCACTGATTAAAAAATGTAAATGAATCAGATATCATTTAAATATCATGATAACATAATTAGCCTTTGTGAACAAAATGTGTTTTATAGAATCGTGCTTAAATCACCATCTTCATAAGTCATCCAAAAAATGGATCACATCATGTGTGAAATTACTAATTAAAACATAATATTTATTAAAGGGTATTAACATAGATAAAAAATAACTTTAAGAGAATATTCAATTGATTCTTTTAAAGAATGAGAATAATATCTTATTTTATAACATTTTTCTAAAAACTTTATAAATATTGAGATAAATATTATA
Source organism: Viscum album (assembly GCA_963277665.1). Taxonomy (NCBI): domain Eukaryota; kingdom Viridiplantae; phylum Streptophyta; class Magnoliopsida; order Santalales; family Viscaceae; genus Viscum; species Viscum album. The sequence goes on from OY728140.1 coordinate 1,287,804,645, forward strand.
TTTGAAAATGAATAAAAAACCATTAAATGAATATTCACCATAATGAATGTCAATGTGGATGGAAAATAGGTTCTTATAGTAAAAATTTTAAAAAATACCTTTTACAAAATATAAAAAAATTCATAAATAATGAGTTCTGAAAATGATATAAAAATTAATTTTTAATCATTTTAAAATATCATCAAATATTTTTGAAAATAATTTAAAAAATTCATTGTACGATAGAAATTTACATTCTAGAAAATTTAGTATGAAAAAAAGTTCTCGACCAAGGAGAATATAATGTCGGTTTTTCATAATTAAGATGGTCTTGTCGCTCCCCTCCAATCCCTTGAATTGAAAATAAATATGAAAATATATCTAAGTTTATTTGAACCCAATTTCATTTGTAAAGTATGTTATAAAATAAATTAAATATATTTTTAGATAAATATATCATAATATCTAAACGTTTTATATTCAAAAACGTTATATGAATTTTTACCATGAAATTAATTTATTCTAATATAAATAAACTAAAGATAAATTAATAATCCCCTCCTCAGGATCCCATAGTGATTCAATTTTTTTTATTTTTCCACAGATCCTTGATGTGGTTGGTGGTATTATTTCAGAACACTTTTTCTCTTAGACAATATTTTCTAATTTTTTATAATTTGAGAGAACATTCCTTAATATAAAAATGTATATATTATATAAATGTGAATTATATGATATTTTCTTCCCCAAGAGAGATATGTGGATCAATTTTTTGACATTAGAGAGATTTGGTGGAAACTTCAAGTGATTCAAATCCAATACTATGTAATTTGGGTTATCCAGTTATAGGATTTATCATTCCAAGCTAAAATTGATGATAAATTCCCACTTTATCATCAGTTTTTTAGAATTTATAAAGTATCCCAATTTTATGTACTAGATAAAATATAATAAATAAGAAACCATTATCTGCACGACTAAAAATTCATTAATAAATGGGTAACATTATTAGATCCAATAAAAAATACCTTGATAAAGGGGTTTCTTTTATCAATGCTTTTTTATAGGTGGTAGTAAAGGGCCCCCCTTATCAATATATTATTTCTATGACCGTTAAAGGGTATATTTAAAAAAAATATTTCATTAAAAATTATATATTTATATATAAATATATTTATATCGTTTGAAATATAATATAATTTATATTTATATATATTAGATAAGGCTAAAAAGGCATTTACACGTAATATATACGATATTTTTTGAAAATGGATTATATTAATAATTAGTAATGTTCAAATTATTATTTTTTAATATTCATTTAACAAAATATAGATGACATAAAAATTAAATGAATTAATGAAAAATCTATGATATGTTGAAATCCATACATAAAATTAAAACATCTATATCTTTTGATCAGGGTGTTCGTTTGAGATCTTCCATATATAAAATTGAAGCTTCTAATGGGATGTACACTAAGGTACCTAGGGGAACCCCGGATCACACTTTTAAAGCCATAAAATACAAATATGACATCAATAGATGAGTTTTTAGTCGAGCAATCTCTATTATATGTCATTCAATGGGATTTTATAATCATTGAAGAGGGTCTAATTGATTTTTATGGCCGAGGAATGAATTTATTATCAGAGAATACATTCAAGTTAATATTATTTTATTTAAATTTTATTATTTTTAAAAAATTAGTTTTATTTATAATTAAATATATGAATATTTCAAAATATGTTTCGATATTATTTTTTTTTATAAATATAGATAACATCATATTTACATAAATATATATTTTTAAATATATAAAATAAATATTTATTCTTAATTTCAATTTAAATTATAAAATTTTATTTTTTATTTACCATCTAAAAATTCATTAATATGTATATATATACGTATTCATGTTATATTTATATATAAACATGTGTGTTAATAAAAAAAAATATGTGTGTATGTATACTATAATATATGTAAATCAATAAATAATCAGGATGTCTTTGAAACAATATCTAACCATATTTACATTATAAAAATTTATTAATATATATATACTTATATAAATATATATATAATGATTATACAATAAAAAAAGTGTGTATTAATAAACAAGTATATATTTATATTATATTTTAGTATATTTAAATGAATGTAACATATAATATATTTTATGAAATATTAGAATATATATATATATAACAAAAACATATATTTTATTAATGTAATTAAAAATAATTATATAAATATATGAATTTTCAATATATATGTAAATATATATTAATTTATAAATAAATCTACCATAATATAGACAATAACAAATATTAGTGCATTGGAAAAGGAATTTGACTTCCAGATGAGAGGAACATGGATCATCTCCTAGTCCACATAGGGTTATAAATTTTACAATGCACTGATAAAGGGGGTTTGGATGCATTGATAATGGAATGGTTTTATAGTGGGTGAAAAGTGATGAGAAAGGGTGGATCACTAATAGAGGGATCATAGAGGTCCAAAAAATAATAATTTTTTCCATTAACAATGCTTAATAATAATAACTAATAAAGGATGCCTTTATTAGTTCATTTTTAGAACTGATAAAGTCCCCCTTAAATATTTAATTTTTGCAATGATAAAAGAGAAATTTATCAGCACTTTTATGGGAACTAATAAATCCTACCCATTATTCTCACTTTGGTTGTTACTAGTTTATAAGATCTAATAATGGACCTTCTATAGCATTGTAAAAATAAAATTTTATAGTGCTGAACCATCCTATAACCATCAATAATTTCAATTGGAATGATATATCTAATGATAGGTTTTTCCATTTTTATAAATATATTAAACTTATTTTATGGTGATATTTATAGATATATATTTCTACAATATTCAATCTATAGATCTCACCGAAGATTATCTGAATATTTTTTGTTTTGACTCTGAGCATCCCCTGTGGTGTTGCTAAATAGATCTAAACTTCCCATCCATTTTATCATCTATCTCATATCAAAGAAACAATCTTCCAATAATATCATTATAGAACATTTGAGTTCTTTATTTTCATCTAAATAGGGATACATAAGTTGTAATTTAAATTCTTGAGTGAGAACTATTGATTTGAAAATCTAGACCAAAGATATCTGTTGATACAAAAAACATTGGAATCCATAAAATGTTCTCTCCAAATAATTTATAGGGGTGTAATTGTACTATCATATTGAAAATATTTCTGAGGAGAATAATAATACCTAATGTTTAACTCCATATTCAAATATTTTTGAAGAATTACACATAAAATGAAGGAAATCCTCAGATTTCAATTAGATATAATAGAATATGTAACTCCATGAAACCTTAAAACATTCTTATTTTATATAATCGTAGGTTAATCAATTAGGAAATCTTTAAAATTTTAATAAAATACACTGATTTAATAATGTGATAATGTATAACCCAAATAAAATTATATATTTTAGATGTTTTTGGGTGTATGATAATGAAATCCATAGTAATGATTATTCATTTTTAATTATGGTAATTTAAGTGAAATCCCCTTAAACTTTTTCAACTCAAACATAACTTTCATACAATTCACGGATCAATATATATTTTCCGAGATATCCATTTCAGTGTCATCCAATTAGAAATATTATTTATTATCTATGTACATATTCATACATCCTTGATGAATAAAGAATGATGAACTTTGTTCTTCATCTATAAACTACATAATAAATTCATGAATTGTAAGTCCATACACTCTTATACTATATCATAACATTTCGTCAAAATAATGGTTGAACTTGAGAACATGTCTCACCTTCTAATAAAATTCACATCCTCGTCATATACTTGTTTAAAAATCACAAAGACGGATTGTAGGGAACTCCAATGAGAATGATTTGATCTGTTCCATATCGACATGATTTCAATATCCATATTCTATAAATCAGAAATTATTGGATCTCTTTAAATCCTAATTATGGAAAATCATGAATGGTAATTTTGAATCATATCATCATCCACATTCATCACCCTCCCAGAGTAGTAGTGAACTAAATAGTCATAATATTTAATCAAATCCAACCATATATTTCATAAAATATTAAATTACTTATATAATGATATATAATATATGATTTTATGATATTTACAGAAATTTATATGACACATTTCACAATATATATTTTTTATTGATATTTTCAATTAAAAAATTACTACTTCTAGCTCGAAATCATTAAATGGGTAATTTTTCTATTAAAGTTTGGAATATATTGGGTCATAAGATATCATAATATCATTATTAATTATGATATATTCCAATACCATATTGTATGAATCACTTTTGATATGAAACCCTTCTCCACTATTTGGTAGCATGATTATAGGTGCATTAAATATATTTTCATTTAGTTTTTTTACATTTTTCTTACAATCGTCTATCATTATAATCATTTCACCCTTCTATGTCATCATTGATCTTGAACATGATATCCATGAAAATTTTAAAAAAAATAACTTTTAGTATCCATTCAAGACAATATTATTATTGATCTTGGTTATCATGGATGGGTTTTTCTTATTTTTCATTAACATCCAATTTTGAAGGGTAAACTAATTTACCCGCCCTTGGGATTACATGAATCAATAATGAGACTTCATATATCCAGAATTCACACAAGGTAATTTTATATTACATATTCTCCTTTACATGGGATTTCAGAATGGTCCTCAAATTTTCTTCATTCACTTACTTTCTATTAAAATATATCATATTATTATCTTAAACATCTACCAAAAATTTATTAAGGTAATATCTAATGAATATCTTAATTATATACATGAATATTTAGGGGGTATTTCCCAAGAAAAATTGGATTATTATAAAACAAATTGACAATGCCATTTATTTTATTTTTTTCATAGGTATATCATCTTTATTGGACCTTACCTAATGATATCTATATCATGGAAAACATGTAAAAGTATTGAGTGACAAATTATTGATCAAATAGATAAAATATGTTGAGATGAGGATATGTTTTCTTAAAATTTATTTTATTATGATTATGGTAATATATTCTATGATGCATTTACTAATCTGCCTTCTTATAAAAATAATATTTGAACCCCTAGGAAAAATGAATCATTTATCAAGATTCTCATAGGATTTCTTTTCCAATTCAAAAATATAAATTAGGGATAATCCCAATTGGGTATTTGAAAAAGGTATAGTACTAGGAATGAGTTATATTGAAAAAATAACATCACAATTTTTGGGAACAATTAGAAATTACTTATGAAAAATATCAATATATTACAAAAATATTAGCAAATATTCAATGTTATGTTGCTCCCCAAACATTTGAGATGGTTATTCCACATGACATGGTATTAAAACTAATATAATGGATATAAATTATTATGGATGTTCACATTCATCCTGATGTCAAATGAATATTACTGGATGATTCAAAATATCAAATCTGACATTCATACCATGGAATTTAATGTTGGATCTATATAATGAAATCCAATCCACGCCCCAAAATAACAAAAAATTAAAATATAGTGAAAATAAATGTATTTATAATAAACATATTCCATAAATCATTTATCATAGTCTTATTGTGAGTATAACACATCAATAATTAGAAAAAATGTTCATATTGTGATTAAAATCATTCTTATGATGCCCTAAATTATGACACCTTCATTTATCCCATGATTATTTATGTTAATCTCATATCACTATGGTTTTGATTAGTTTTTTTACGTTATATCCTATCATTCATATTAATAATTATCATGAAAATTTTATTTAACCTTATGAATAAATCATAAGAGTCTTTAGAAAGATGTGAAATCTTAGGGCCCCTCAACATACTTCGATGATGATTGAGTTAATACCCAATCCACCACAATCATATTTGTACACCATACAGATTCAATGATAAAACAACATCCAAAATAAAATATCCATGTATGGATGTGTTTTCTAGGAAACCCACAAGATCTCTAAAGGAATAAAACAGTAGTATTTTATCGAGTACAATGACTTATCACAAGGGATTTCACTAATTTTTTATAATCCTAATATCCAAAAATATCTAAACCCTTCTCTGATACCAACTAAGGCGACCAAAGCACAAAATACATATATTTAAATATTTATACATTAATATTCATTATTTATCCCAACTATAGAAACCCTAGGACATTAATGGATTATTTTCCTTAGAAAATATATAAATATATACATATTTAATGAAATATCAACAACATCTACAAAAATGTTCTTTAATTAATCTCAACTTATTAGAAAAATCACTATATAAAATCATTCTTCAAAAATAGAAAAAATGAAAAAACAATAAAGGGTCGTCATATATGTTCAGTTAGGCTAATAATGTGTGATATCAACAAACACTCATATTTTGAAATAATATATGAATAATGGTGTTATATCATGATCATAAGTTAAAAAATTCGTACCCAATATGTAATAGATCATAAATAAGGAATCATGAAAAAAATATTTTTAATATAAAATGATATGAGTTTCAATATAGAGGAATTATCATTTATAATCATGATCTATGATATCATATTATATTAATAAGAATATATCATAGGATGTTTTTGGCATAATAATAAATATTCCGAAAAGTTTCTTGGATCATAATACATTAATCATTAAATCGCCTAAAGTCGATAACTCCAACATTCAATTAGGATTAAGTTATATCCCTTTAGTTACATCATCTATTAGTATTTTTATAGCATTGTTGTCCCATTAGATTTTGTAACACCTTTTTTTAATAAGAGTTTCATAACATTGTTGTCTATTTAGAGTTTCCCAATACAGTAATTATTTCCCAATCAATTGGTGGGACATATAATTATGTGACCACACATAAAATATTAAAAAATATGCATATTTATTCCAAAATATCATAAAAACATCATCAACTCATTAAATCATAACCATTTTAAAATAAATGGGTTTTATAATCATTATTCCATTTTATAATTTCATAACTAATTTAAAAGAATTGTGTTTCAAAAGGATTTCATCATATCATAATTTACTCATGGGAATTAAATGGGTTTCAAATAATCTTCCTTAAATCATCATCATAATTATTCATTCATAAATTTGTATTAAATTATAAGTGTACATCCCCAGTTAAACATAAAAATACATTAATGGTGTTGAAATTAATGAAAATTACTTTAAATGTAAATTTGAATATTTCTTTGAAAAGATGAGAAAAATATCATTTTATTTTGATGACATTTTAATTTAAAAATCTGGTAATATTTTTATAAGTTTTTAATTTCTAAATTACTATGTAAACATGTATAGTTTTCTTCAAATCAAATAATAGTAAAGATTCTTGCAAAATTAACTCATTTGGTATGTTTTTATACAAATATTAATTTATATTTTCTCTAAAAAGAAATAAATTTCTAGTTTGGAAAACATTGATAAAATTAAGTTTAATTGAAATTAAAATATCTTTCATAATTATTTTGAAAATCATTTTATCATACAATAAAAAAATCTTTAAAACATTTTAAATAACTTGGGTGTTGAAGGAAATAATCTTCGACCAATGGGAAAATGATGTTAGATTCTCTTAAAATATTTTATCAATTAATTTTGAAACCCCAGAGAGGAAAATGAAAAAAGAAAGAAATATCATGAATAAAAAATGATAATCAATTAAATTGGGTTTATTTTTGGGAACATCGTATTTTCCCTAAGTAGAAACATATCATAAACAGTCCTAAATATAAAAATATATTGTAAAATAATTCATTAACCTCAGGTAACATATTTCATTATATGGATACAAAATTATGATATAATAAACATATATTTACTATAAATCTATTCATGAATCATATTCATAAATATAAAAGGATATATTATTTACTTATAATATCTTATCTCCCATTTATTAATAATTTTTTGTTAAAATCACTATTCCAAGTGAGAACTCTTTCATTCTTTACACATATTTTGTTTAGGTTTTTTTGAACCACATAAATTTATAATTCTTCTATAATTAATATAAATATATTAATTTTAATAGTATACAAAATAGTTATTATATACTATTTTAGAAATTCTACAATAATGGGGTGATGAATAATGAATTACATCACTTTGTGGAGATGGTAATCTGTACGTGTACATGAGTGATGTTTCAACAGTTAAATGATTGTAAAAAACAATTAAATAAAAATTCATCTTTATAAATGATTTATTTTTCGAAAATATAATATATATTCATAAAATATATCTGTATTATCAACCATGTAAATTAGAAATGAAAAAAGAATCACATCAATTCATGGAGTTGGTAGTGAAAAAAAACACAAGAACAAAAGTATTTTCATCCACCAGATTGTAATGTCTATATAAAGATATGTTCCCATTATTAAACAATTATTTTTAAAACCCAAATATAATATATAGATCTTAATTTTATTAAATCAACAAATCATGAAACATTGTGATTGAAAATGAACCATATCGCATGAGCAATACATTCATTTCCCATTTGATTAAGAGGAAGTAAAATGGTTTTCCCATTATAAAAAATACTTATAAATATATTAATGACATTATAGAAATCCATTTAGGATAGATAGAATATATTTATAAGGATTTTAGGTAAAATAAAACTGTGAACGAGTCATTTAAGATGATTACATATTCTTAGGGAGTCCTCTTTTAGCATACAACTAAACCCCTTTATTAAATGGTTTTAGGGGGATACCAAGAGCTCTAAGGTAAAGCAATGTAATATATTTTTCTTTTGGGGTAGTTCAGGGATTATAAATACATCCCAAACATTGTGAAAAAATGAGTATATGATGTGCCCATAATATGGGACTGAAATGACACACATTGAATTATTGAAATATTTATATATAATATATAAAATAATAATATCAATTTCCAAAAAAAACCTCAAATTATAATATAATATGTTATAGTTTACAAAAAAACTCAAAAAGTCACATTCAAACATGGTTTTTAAGATTGAAAAGCCTTATGTCTTAGTTAATCAACTTTAAACCTATTTCAACCTTAACTATGGTCACTAGAATTTTTACCATTATAACATAATTTTTTGAGAAGAAATAAAAGGAGAATTATCATTTTTTTGACATTACAATTAAAAATTATGAATCAATTTTAATTGATGCAATTTCTATAGTTGGAAGATGTTACTGTTAATATAATAATTCAAAAGGGATGAATAATAATTTTGAGGAATTTTCTCAAATTAAGCGTAAAATTAAATTACATTAAAATCATGTAAAAAAATAAGTTCCTTGAATTTTATTAATTATTTAGTAAATAAAATTATAATTTTTATAATTTTTAATAAATTCCAAACCTAATGTATCCTTTCAAGAACCATTAAATGAAAAAGATCAAAAAATGGTTATAAATGTTAATAAAATATTTTTTTCTCTAAAGTCATACATGGGATCCCAAAATTTTAAAAAATGAATTAAAATCATTATTTTACCCCTCAAATATATTACTAATATCGAAATTTTTTTATAATTTATTCTGTCTGGATTATATCATTGTAATTTTATATAAGTTGTTGTATTTCAAAACTAATTTTTTTAAACTACTAAATCAAAAATTTATCTATTCATGAAATTATCTAAAAATAATCATAATTCTATATTGAAATTATAATATACAAAATCGTATTCATTGTTAGAATTATAATTTAAAATATTAGTATAAATTAAGTATACTATTCATAAACAAAAAAGACTTAGAACCATTTTGATCAAAATAATTTTTTTGATGTGTAAAATTATTGAATTATAATTCCTTTCCTAATAAACATATGTAAATTAATGTTAATGTATTTGGTAATATATATTATCCTTAAAAATAATTTTGAGTTATTAATTTTATTATTATAATGACATATTTTGTTAATATAATTGGGTTTTCATAAAGAAAACACTATTAAAAATAAATTGTTTTTATATTCTTTTATAATAAATTATTAACCAATTTATTAATTTTTTAAAATTATAATTAATTATTTTTTATAATTTTTTTTCACTATCCTACTGTTAAGAGATAATAATCAAATTATACCATTTATTTTTTTAACTCGATGATGAATGTAAAGAACACTATCAAAGAAATTGATTTCATTTAAAGTGAAATATATCATAAAATATAATGGTGTTAAAATATCAACCACCTATATAATAAAAACTAGTGGTATGTCATGTATCCATGGGAGTTTCATTGGGGGTGCATCGTCTATATGGATACTAGTACCAATGATATATTATTAATCCAAGGTTTGATATTAGTGGTTACTTATCCACTCAATGACTAGTATCGCTGGCATTGTATCCACCGAGAAATTGATTTAGATGGAATATTTTATACATGAAGTGTTTATTTTAGTTGTGCATAATCCACTTTTGGTGTATTTTATTGGTGGTATACCAAATACCAAAATTCTATAGTAGTGTATATAATCCACCTAAATTTCTTGATTCCTCGTTCTGCAAGAGATTTCTCATTCATCCAATTTTTTGGATTAGAGATTCATCATTGACATATTATACACATTAGTGATAAATAATTCACATTTATTATATGATGAAGATAGATATATCATCCATCCTGGAGGTTTGTTCTAACCATTGTTATATCATCCCATTTGGAAACTGCAAAAAAGACATGGTTACACATGAATTTCATTTTGATAATTTTATGATGTGATGGGTTATTAATTAGTTTTCTTTATTTCACAAAATATCAGGAATGAGATGGTATTTAATGGGAATTATAGAGACACCATTTCCTTGAGTCTGTGGTGTTTTACTCACAACCTCTTGAGGATCCCTAGTACCAAAGCATATATCATCATTAATAACAAATTTATGGGGAATGACCCTTCTATAATTGATGAATGAAAATAAAGATAATGGTTACGGTTTTTATAAGATATGGATTGAATGTGGTACCATTACGTAGATACCTACATTATTTTTAATTTATATACCAGATTATATATGATCTCTCTTTAGGAGGATTATATTATCCTTGTATAAATCTAATGAAATGTAAAATAGTTTATTTTTCAAAAAAAAAGATTGTTCATATTTAATTTTCGACGGTTTGTAACTAAGATGTTTATTATTATATTACCACGTTATTTTGGTTATTTGTTATTGATATTTATAATAATTTTTTTTATAATTCCTATAACTATAGAATTTATAGTCTCTATATTTATTACGTAGAACGTATACCCTCATCACAACCTCTAGCATACTGTGAGGCACTGATGAGTTTTTTTCCACTCAGTTCATTGATGGTGGAGTTGTAAAAAAATAATAATATTACATAGTTTTATCATATCCTTTTTTAATGACCCTAGACCAGTAGCATAGAATCAGTGCCTTATATTATTTTATTGATATAGATACATAACTATAATCCCAAAGGGCCAATCAGTTTAGTAGATTTTCATTCCATATTACATATGTGAACATTAAATTACAATATGAAAAGAAAAACAATATAAGAAGTCCATTTGAAACACCAAAAACTTTTGATATTAACCTTCCAAGTCATTCATAAAATTAAAATTCATATCCAAGGGAAAATAAAACATAAGAAATGGGTGAGATCAAATAGTCAATAATTGTAAGTAATATAATGGAAACGTAAATAATAAGTCACAGTGAATAACTAAAAGAACACATATTATTAATACATAATCTTGATATTAATATAAAATGAATGAAATCCAAATATATAATTCCATATAAATAATCACATTAATCTTAAACATGGTTATTTTACTTGTTGAATATGAACATGATTTATCAATTACTAATATTGTAACGAGGGAATGAATAATGTCCGACATGTGATAAATACCATCGAGGCCTTGACCAAGACATCTGAAAATGATTATTGTCTCATCTAAAACCATATCAGAATATGGGGAAGGCCTCAACCAATTCTATGTCTATTTTTTTCTAATTAGACCTTACAATTCATCCAGTAGCTATATAGGGCCCCGTAGATCACTTAATAATTCCAATTAATTCCTAATATAAATGGTGTTAATCATAAGAAACAAACACACACATGCACATATATATATATATATATATTATGAACTTATAACATCATTTAAGGTAAAAATATTTTATTATTGGTTCATATAAGTGGAAAATGAGTCAAAGGTGTTATATTTTGGCATTTGGACTTACACAACCAACCATGGTGGTTACACGTCATGTACATATGAGTAAACTCTGTGTAACATAACTATATATGGTTGAATATGTTGTGTAAGGGTAGTTGGTAGAGGGGTACAATTTTAGTATAGAAACTGCATGTAGTTTCAAGTACAAACAATGTTATTTTCTTTATTTTGGCTAAAATGTGTAGTAGCATCATTTCTCTATAATTTGGATAGAGGTATTACCAAGTGTCATGAGCAGCATCGCTAGACATTTGTTTCCCTCCCAATTATCCATATAAACTCCAAATCAAACACCCTCAGAGGAATTTGAACCCAATCAATAAGATCTCAATTCCTCTTTATCCATAATTTGTGATTTTTTATCCTAATGAAGTTAACAGACCTTGATAATTTTACCTCATTTTGTATATCTACTCTGTTCTATCATGAACAATAAGATGATTCAAGATGGGGAGAGCTATAAAACTATGTGGTATGTGGTCATGTGCCTCTCATTAAGTTTAGAGATGAATATATTTTATGAAGTACCGTACACTAATTTTGGGGGACACCTTGATTTATTTTTGAAATTTGTTATTTTCTAATGACATTTAGGCACTTTATTATTTGTTATTATCCATGTATAAAATGGATTTCATTGTATTACGGAAATCCCATGGTTGTGTTTCCCCTTGATATTTCATTTACGGTTGTTTTCCTAGTTTTCCTAAAAGGGAAGCCTTGTTTTTCCCTATTAGGTTGATAAAAATAAATTGAATAATAATGGGATTGAAATTGGTTCACATTAGAATTGGATAGATCAAGGACTGGGGATTGGTGTTTTCCCCTTTTTCCAATTTCATACTAATTATTTTTTAATCCATGTAATTGTTCGATTATATGTTAGGAGTGTGATAAGGAATTTCTTTTGTGGGCATAATTGTTAAAGACTTCGGATAATTTAATTAACTTGTTTCTTGTTATGTATGATTCCCACATGGGTTTTTATTTTGTTATCCATGTAAGAGTTTAAATTAAATGTGTTTCCTATAATGGTAAAATGATGATATATTGGGCTCGACCATGTTGGACAACTATGCTTGCAGGTGAGGATTTTTTATATCTATAGGTGGGGATTTGTTATGATTACGAGTCAGGATTTATTATGAATGTGGGAGAGGATTTTTAGTGCCTATGGGAGAGTATTAGTTATTCATGTGAGTAGGGATTTTCTATTCTTTCAAGTGAGTAATTGAACTGAATGTTGAAATGGAATGACGTATGATGCATCTGACAAGCCAAAGAACAAGCTTGGATTCGATCTTCACTTTTCAAGTTTAGATATCCCTCTGATGTATCTATTGAACATCCATTTTATGTGGGGTTGATGTGATTATGCCAGATATTGAGAAATATTTTATTCAATGTAATAGAATGGTTTAACTGAACATAATGAATGAAAATGGAAAATAGGACTTGTAGGATGAATTATTTTGATTACTTCCAAGTTTATTGCTTTTTGAATTTTTTACACTACCTGTTGCATATACTCACTAATAGAAAGACATAGATCATGGGTCATTATATACTGGGAGTTATTTCTCACACCATAATTATTTCATTTATTTTGGATCAAATATACTATATTATTTCAGGTGTTGATCAGGGAATGAAACCATCTAAAGGTAATTGATTTGCTATTTATGAGAAGGAGAGCATGGGACCAAGCTGAGGCTTGAGATGCATCAATGATTCCATTTTTATTTCTATTCCATGGTATTGTATCATATATATGACTGTAATAAATCATATTTTTTCATATTTCCTAGAATATGTAACATTATGTATCACCTTTTTTAAAGAATGAAATCTGGTTATTTATATTATCAGTTATCTGTTGTTTACTTCTATTGGAAGTTATTATTTCTTCATCTATTGAATTTTTATTTTTCTGTTTTATTACACTCTTCCAATGAGGACATTATTTTCCCACTATCTTACCTAGGCCCTCACTACTAGTCGATGCCTTATTGCATTTGGGGAAATGGGCTTGAATCCATGTGGCCAACCAGGTACGGGGCACCTTAAAGTGTCAACCAGATCAATGAAATTACAATGTTGTATCAGAATAATTAGATTCTAGTTTTCTTATGGTTTTTTTACATTGGGTAGCGATAGAAGCGAACTGGGATTTGGTAATTAGTTGTTCCCTAGAGTAGCTACCCCACATATAGGGAAAATCCACATCTCATCGAATTGAATTGTGATTTTTGGATTCTCATATATTATAGTTCATTCCATTTCACCATTGGGTGATGTACTTTTTTTGGGCTGTTATTATTGATATTATTGTTGCAGTATTTTATTTCAACCCGATGAGATAACGGTATTCCATGTCATGAATCTTATAGGCACTTGTTATAAATCACATTCCATGCCTTTTTCCCATGCCATTTATATAGCATTACATATTTCATGCTATTGTGATAAATGTTTTGATAGAGAAGCATGCAATTTCTGATAGGTACCATGAATGATATAAATACAGATGTGATAGTTTTATTGATATAGTTTATGGTTCTAATAGGATGGATGTTAGGTTTTGATCCCTAAGGTTTATCGGCCCTCTTAGATCATAACTTGTTGGATCATGTTTTACACTTTTATATATTATTTTATTGTGATATGTAATGATTGGGTTCCAAACATTTATTTTTTGGGAGTATGGGCTATCATAGATCAGAATTGGAATACAACTGGTTGGTATTTCTGCAGAATGTGGGTTTACTGGGAAATATAGAGTTTCTATCTTGAAAATAGTAGTTTATACAGCGTGTAGTTTTCCTAACACACTGTGTGTTATAATTGTTCGGGTAAGAGATAACATTACCATGTACACTCCATGTGGTAGATGACTAAGTAACTATTTGTGTGAGGGAAAACTAGGGTGTTTTAGTGTTTATCAGAACACACTATATACCTTAGATACACACCATGTAGTTTTTCTTGGGCAGACCCCGTGTGTATTTGGCAATGTAGAAGTACATGGACTGGAGAGAGAACGTGTGTACACATTGTGTACCATATTAAAATGATTTTTACATTTGGTGTTTACATGCCCAGGTTGGAAAAAGTACATGACCATGTAATAAATTAATTTTAAATGCCATTTTTGGTCCTTAAAATGCTGTGTACTTATCTTTTACTAAATTTTGAAGATATTTTCTCCTCTTTAGTTCATGAACTCTTGATCTATGAAACCTGATGAAAATGTGAATGAGGGTTTGTGATTGATATTGTAGAGTTATGACTCCATGATGACCTCCAATTATACGCCAGGATAGTGGTGATGATCATACCCTAGTTGTGGTAGGCCATTGGAAACCAGTGGATCCTCTATTCATTCCAGTTGTGACACCAGCTGTAATACTAAATGCAGGTGCCGATGCACAATTCCAGGAAGGCTACATAATGTTTATGCATACCTTATAAGGAGTACCTCTTCCTGGAACATCTATGGTTGAACATACGTGAATATTACAACAGTAGCATGTGCCTACATTTTCTGGGGATGGTGGGCCACAGGCTGCGGAGACATGGTTAGAATCCATGATTTATATCGTTGAGCATCTTTAGATTCCTCCTCAGATAAAGGTCAATATTGAGACTTCTATACTGTGGGATTTGTACAATAGGTGGGGGAATGTTTCGACCCTGACAGGGCATCATTAGGACATGACATGGGGATATTTTTTATATTCTTCTATGGATACTATTTTCCCGATATACTGAGGGCTGATAGAGCCTAATAGTTCATGCATCTGGATCTATGAGCTATGTCAGGGATATAATACTCTAACCATTTCACTATTCTTCATATATTCACACCTATTCTGATGGGTGATGAGACATTGAGGGTGTAAGTATTCAAGGATGGTATCAAGTTTGAAATCTGATCATATGTGAACATTTATAGGTTGCCCTATATATATTCCATCACGAAATAGACACTGATTATTGACCGTAATATATGAGAAGCTTGAGGTGTGAATCAAGGTGGTTCACACATAGATCTAGTACTATCTTGACCAGGAGAAAGATGCATCATATGGAGCTTTCTCAGGGTGATACGAGAATTCAGAATGTTTATTCTGGTTTCCAGGTGATGTGCTACCAGTGTAGAAGATAAGGGAATATGATACTGATGTTTCTGATGGACCTAGTAGAGTGATGAGCTAGTAGCATGATGGGCCATGTAGTATGATTATGGAGGTCATTTTCACTAGCATCTAGTGAGATAGGTTTTTCCCTGACTCTAGGTTCAAGAAAATGGTCAACAACTTTTCACCCATTAGGGTATTGGAATATGTAATGTCATTCCAACATAGGTGGTTGTCGTGGGCACGTTAAAGAGACCCCCCCAGATCTCAGTGATAGCTGGGTGGGTCAGCTCAGGAAATCCTGCCAGTGTCTTAGGGATGCGGTACAAGTCAAGCATATTTATTGAAATAGACCCAGCATGTGTATGATCTTGAAACTTCTACTATCATTGGTACTATTCCAGTTTCGTCGATTTTATCTTCTACACTCTTTGATAGAGGGGCTTCACATAGTTTTATATTTGTTCTTATGGTAGAGAGACTTGGGCTCCTTGTTTTTTCATTTGATGGTGCTATTATGCTAGACATTACATTAGGGACAAGAATGGAAGGTGTGTGTCAGTGAAAGGAGTGTCTCCTTGAGGTTGGTGGGTTTCAATTCTTATAGGATCTATATATCTTAGAGATGATAAGATTTGATTTCATTATCGGGATGGACTGGTCGATTACTTTTTCATCCTTCGTTGATTACTATCACCACAAGGTGAGTTTCTTATCACTAGAGGGTGGATCGTTTCTATAAAATGGATAATAGGATGTCCATGTAGGCCAAGATGTACCAAAACATTCTGGGTTGGGTGGAGTGATAGCCTAGATTGAGAGTCAATATCTTGATGACTAGGGGACATGTCAGATAGATTTTCCTCTAGTGGTTGATCATTTCAGGGATGTCTTCCCAGATGACTTTTTAGGGCTACTTCCAGTGATAGAGTTTGATTTATCCATAGAACATGTACTAGGAGTTGCAATGGTACCCATTCCACCTTATAGGATGTCTACGACGGAGATGCAAGAGCTCCAGAGGTAGCTCGAGGATTTATATGCAAATGGGTTTATCCGACCTAGTATATATCCATGTTCTTCACTAGTCCTTTTATTGAGAAAAAGGTATATGGTAACCTGAGGTTTTGTGTGGAATATGGGAAACTGAACCATCTGACTGTTAAAAAATGAGATTCCTTTCCAGAGATATGTGAACTGTTTGATCATATTTGATGATCCCGAGTGTTCTCAAAAATTGATGTGAGTTCAGGATATCACCTGGTACCTGTTAAATCTTCAAACATACCTCATAGAGTGTTTCGTGGTAGGTATATTCTATATGAGTATTTGGTTATGCTATTCCGTATCGTGAATACATCAGTAGTTTTTATGGCACTAATAAACCGAGAGTTCAATCCTAACCTAGATTCTTTAAGTGTGGTTTTCATGGATGACATCTCCTTGTTTTCTCATAATAGCCATGACCATTCCAACCATCATAAGATAATTTTTAATACACTAAGAGAGCATCAGTTATATGATAAGCTCACAAAGTTCCAATTTTGGATGGGCAAGATTCACTTCATGGGAAACATTATATTGGAGATAGGAGTGTCAGTGGACCCCTCGAAGGTGAGGGTTGTAGATTCCTAGGAACACCCCAAGAATGTGTTTGATATATGGAGTTTATTGGGGCTATCTGGGTACTATAAGTGTTTTATAAAGGACTTCTCATGCTTAAAAACACCGTTGATGGGATTGACTTAGAAGGGTGTGATGTTTGTGTGGTTGGATTATTGAGAGACATCCTTTCAAGGGATAAAGTGTAGAATGACATCATCAATAGTCCTGATATTCAAAGAGCAAGGAAATAGTTATATGGTGCACTGTGATGCTTCAGTTATTCAGTTGGATGCAATGCTAATACAGGGAGATCGAGTCATGGCGTACTGTTCTCTGCAGTAGGGGCCTCACAGGAAGAATTACACTACACATTATTTCGAGTTACCTATTGTTGCACATGCATTAGGATATTGGATACAATACTTAATTATAGAGAGTTTTGTGGTGTACATGGAACATAAAATCCTCAAATACATCATTACATAGTGTGACTTTAATTTGAGATAGTGAAGGTGGGTGGAATACATCTAGTCTTTCGATTTGGAGCATGCCAACTCACATGGGAAACGAAATGCAGTGGGTGATTCTTTGAGTAGGATAACTTAGGTAAAAGTGGTGTAGGAGGCTGACTGTGAGTGGGAGATTATGTCCTTGTTCATTTACATGCATTTTTAGGTTCATTATAGTCAATGAAAAACATTCATTTCTTCAATATTTGCAACTTTTACCCTGCTGGATAGGTCGAGGATGAGGCAACTATCTTATAGTGGGGGCCTAGTCATGTAGGAGTGTATATCAGATGAGGTTCCACCTCTTGGGTGGACATTAGGTGATGATGGGATATTGTGTGTCCATGTATGTGTCTGGGATCCAGAAAAAATACATAATGGGTTGATGAGGGAGTTTCATGCTTCACCATGGGTAGTATATCCTAGCGTTACCAAGATGTATTCTGACCTGATCCATCAGTACTGGTGGCCTGGTATGAAGAGAGAGGTGGTTGGTTTTGTAATGTGGTGTTCCACCTGTCAACAGGTGATGGTGGAACCTCCGTAGCCAACTGGGCTTTTACAATTGTTACATAATCCTTAATGGAATTAGGATGAAGTCTCGATGGATTCATGACTAGGATACTGAGGTCACCTAGTGGAAATTATACTATGTGGGTGGTGGTTGATAGACATACGAAGGTCACTCACTTTTTGCCGATCAAGGATACCTCCACTATTACTGAGATTGAGGAGTTATTTATTTTTGAGGTGGTATGACATCATGGGGTCCCTTGTTATATAATTTAAGATAGGGATTCCCACTGTTTGTCTCACTTCTAGCAGATTTTTTAGTGGGGACTATATATACATGTGCTCATTAGCATAGCATACCAACCTCGTACCGATGTCCAAACAGAGCGTACGATACATGTTTTGGAGGTCATACTGCATGTATTTGTCCTAGACCTTGGGGGACATTCGGAGGAGTATGTTTCCATGGTTGGATTTTCCTTCAATAACAGCAGCTAGGAGTCAACTAAGATTGACCATTATGAGGTTTTTTATGAAAGTTCATGTCGATCACCCATGTACTGGCTGGAGGAAGGTGGGTTATCTTTATTGGGACCACGCCTCATGCATTATACTTCTGAGGAGGTCCAGTTGATTTAGAAGTAGATAGATACTGTGCAGTCTTGTCATAAATCTTATTCCAATCACTGTATAATACCTCTACAGTTCAAGTTTAGTGATTGAGTTTTCTTTCCTGTCTCACTGATGTTGGGACACTGGCGGATCATAGGACAAGATATGATTTCACATTGATATTTCAGGCCATTTTATATTATAGAAAGGGTCATCTTGGTTACCTATTGGTGGTAGTTACATCAGAGGTAACGAGCTATGCACAATATATTAGATGTATCTCAACATTACTACTATCACTCATACTTGTATCATCTTTTTCATCTTGAGTATGATGAGATTTAGGTTGATGAATTGTTTGAGGGGCATCCAATTCATATTATGGATCGTATCATGAAAGTTCTCTCATGCCGATCTGTTCTTCTAATATGGGTTCTAAGGAAGGATAACCGAGTGCAGGATGAGACGTCAGAGTGGGAGGCTGATGTATGTACTTAGTGGCCAGAGTTATTCTGAATTATGTCTTCACCACCCATATAAGTGAAATTCAGGGAAGAATTGCATTAAGGGTGGAATTCAATAAGAACCCTGGTCTTATTTTATATTACAAATATATTCAGTTTGGTTCATATAAGGAGTAAAATATTGAAAGGGGTTAAATTTTCAATTCAGGCCTTACACAGCCAAAATTGGTGGTTGCACACCATGTGCATATGAGTACATGCTGTGTATCTTATCTATGTGAAGATGAACATGTAATTTAAGGGGATTCCGTAGAGTTGGGCGATTTTATTGTGGACACGACATGTAATTTCAAGTACATGCCATGTACTTTTCTTTATTTTTTATTGAAAAAAATGTGTAATACAATTGTTTTTCTATCATTTGGATAGAGGGAGGTCTTAGGTGTTTTGAGTTACACCGTGGGACCTAATTTTCCCTCTTGGTTGTTCGTTCGAACTCTGAATCAAACATTATCAGAGGCGTCTGAACCCAATCAGTATGCTATCGATCCCTAACAAGTTGTTCTTCATGATTTTTATTCTATACATGTAATCATACCTTCATAGTTTTACCTAGTTTTATAGATATAATCATATTTAGGTTGAATTAGAAGACTATTCTAGTCGAGGAGATCCATATGACTATAAGGTTGGTGGCCATGTCCTCTTGTTAATTATAGGGATAAATATATGTGACGAACTGCCATGCACACATTTTTTGGTGTCACTGTGGTTTATTTTTTAACCGTGTTATTTCCTCCTAATGGTAAGGTAATTCATTATGTGTTATTATTCATGTGTAATGATGATTTCCTTTTATTACGGAAACCCCATGGGCGTTTTCCCCATTAATTGTCAGTTATGTCCATTTGGCCTTGGATTCCAATGAGGCAATCCTTATTTTCCCTACTGGGTTGTTAAAAATGAATTGTATTAATTTTTTTTGAAACTGGTTTAAATTTCAACTGGATGGATTAAGATATGGGGATTAGTGTTTTCCACTTTCCCTTAAGTTATTACTGTTATTGTTTATTCCTTGTAATTTTTAAATTACATGTTAGTCTTGTGATAAGGAATTTCCCATGTGAGCATAATTGTTTAAGCCTTGTGATAGTTTTATTTACTTGTGTTTTGTAATGTATGATGCCCCCCTGAGTTGTTATTTTTATTACCGTGTAATAGGGTAAATTACTGGTGCTGTTTATTATGATGAAATGCTGATATACCGGTCATGGACATATTTTAATGCTACGAATGTGGGTGAGGATTTGTTATACCTGCGGGAGATGATTTGTTACCCCTGTGGGCGAGGATTGGTTATGCTAGTGGTGGGGGTTTCATATACCTTCAAGTGTGGGGATGAATTGAATTCTGAAATGGAATGAATTATGATGCATCTTCCAATACAAATCACAAGCTTTGATTTGGTCGCCACTTTAATTATTTAGATTACTTTTTGAGGAATCTGATTAGAATCCATTATATGGGGGATTGACAGGCTTAGGCCGGATCTCAATACTTATATAATTACCTTTAATTAAATTGTTTAACTGAACATAATGAATGAAAATAGAAAATAGGAATTTAATGATTGTTTAAATTTGAGTAATCCCTAGTCTGTTACTTTTCATTTTTGTACACTACCTATTGCATATACTCACTAATAGATAGGCCCAGATCATGCATAGTTGCCTACCAAGATTTATTTCACACACCCAGTTTGGGTTAAGCTTTTAGGACCAAACAGTTAATATTGTTACAGGTGTTGATAAGGGATAGTTCCCTTCTACAGGTACATGAATTTTTATTTAGAATTAGGAGATCATGGGACCAAGCTGAGGCTTGTGATGCATCATATTTTTAATTATATTGATATTCCTTAGTATTGAATCTTGTATCTGACTGCAGTGTATCCTGTTTTGGATGCTTTCCTAGAACATGTGACACGATCCATCATATTTTGTATTTAATAACATCTAGTAATTTATAATATCATTATTTTACTATTTACTTCTATTCTATGTTGTTACTACTCTCACAATTGAATTGATGTTGTTCCTCTGTGTTACACTCTATCAATGAGGGATCTTTTTCCCCACTATCACTCCTAGGACCTCAATGCTAGTCAACAACCTCTGGCATTTGAGGAAATGCGCTTGAGGCCATGTGGAAAATCTGGTATAGGGAACCTTAATGTGGAAAATAGATCTATGATGTTACATACATATATATATATATATATGAGATTTATATAACCATCCCCAATATGTAAACATCATCACTAACTATTTTGATTAATATGGTGAATGATATCGATATGGAACATCCATAGTAAAATTGTTTATAGACCATTTAATATTATATGGTATATAATAATAAAAATACACCAACCTCAATTTATAAAAAAAATCAATAGAGGAGTTGAAAACGAAAATACACTAATAAAATTATTATTGAATTCTCGAAAAAAATTCCCATGTTACTGTGCAAATAATATT
Source organism: Viscum album (assembly GCA_963277665.1). Taxonomy (NCBI): domain Eukaryota; kingdom Viridiplantae; phylum Streptophyta; class Magnoliopsida; order Santalales; family Viscaceae; genus Viscum; species Viscum album. The sequence goes on from OY728140.1 coordinate 1,287,827,308, forward strand.
TCTTTTTGAAAAAACATTTGTATTTGTAGTAGTTGTTTTTATAAAACCAGAAATGAACAAACACAATTTTTATTGAAAAAATTAGTTATTATTTAGAAATAATTTTATATTAAAACATATTATGTATGGTACATAAAAATTCATATCTAATATAAATGGTCCCTTTAATTGGGCATGTGTATCAGGAATAATTGAGGATGAAATATTGTAAAACATGTAACTACTATATATAAAAGATTAAATTAAATGAATATATGATTTTGGAACACATAAATATAATATATATTAAGTACACACAAGTAAATAATCATTACATTTTTCTAATGGTAGTAATAGAATAACACAATGGGAAAAACGATGGTTTGGGTAGAAACCCTTGCCTTATGTTTTAATGTGTTCTGCCCTTGTCCTTAATGTCTTGGATAATAAAATTAAACCCATTAATTAATTAATTTAGAACATTTAAATATGTAATTGATTTGTTATTATCTTATTATCTTCATTTATTATCATCTTTCCAAGTTATAATATACAATTTTATCATTCATGAGAGTTCGTTTCCTCGGATTTCTTGACCAGTTCGCTTATTTATAAGGAGTGGAGTTCATGTAAAATTGGTATCATTTTCTAGAATTGGAGTTATATGTTATTGATGAAAATAAAACATTTATAATTTCTAAATATGTGATTCGTTTATATTTTATTAGAAATAATAATTATACAATACATTTTCTGATAATCGTTTTGATTATTTCCACGGTTATCGATCACAAAAAAATAATTTTATTTTATCATTTAATAATATATGAATATGTTACATAAAAAACATACAATTGATTATAATATAAATTTTACAATTTTTTTGAACAATTAAAATGGTTTCATTAACATCCTTTCAGACAATGAATGATAATTAAAACATGTCATCATTAGAGGTGAGAAATAATGCCTCAAGACATACATTTAAATTTTTAGAAGAAAAGGGAGAGGATAATGGGATTTATGATTGTTTATTACATTAGAATAATAAATCTATATTATATGTATGGTACCATAGCTTTCATGATATTTGGATTAGGTTATTTGAGAAGAGAATAATAAAATAAAAGAACTTGAAAATAAATAAAAAGGAAAAGGAAGAGGATTTTACCTTTTGAATTATCCTCCTTGAGAAACTCATTTTGGAAATGGTTTCTATATTATGATGAGACAAAGAGATCCCAGACGTGGGGGAGGGTCTTGGCATGAGTATTGAGAAGAAATTTTATAAGGATGAAAGCATGTAAGGTCATAAGAGTTGGGGTGACATTTAAGGTGGAGGAGAGTGGTGTTTTTTGAATATTTTATTCATTTGTTTGTTATTTTTTATCAAGGATGAGAATAGTTTTAGAATTATCATAATATATATTAAACTAATTAATTTATCACTAAGATTATTGTTATTACATCATACTTGACTAAATTAATAGTTTATTTTGATTATCATGTATTTATACACTAAATTACCATATTTTACTATTCCTAAAAAATAAAGTATTTTAGAAAAATCCCAAAAAATCACCCTAAAATTCTTTAGATGTGTATAATTAAAAAATAATCTCAATTTAATGATAATAATTATATAATCTTGCACAATTTAAATTTCAATTGAAATCCCCATTTAGTTGAAATATACAGTTTTTAAAAGTCTGACTGACTTTATAAGAATGTGAAAAATTATCTAAGGTCTCATTAAATTATCCTAAAATAGTAAAACAATAAAATATTGATTTTTGAATACATTTTATGAAAATATATTACAATTAAACAATTTTACTAACTAAAAAAATGACATAAAATATTTATTACTCACAAAAATACAAACCCTAAATTAGTATTTTTAAAAATATTCACCTACATATACTGTGATATAATTATATCATACATTAATTTATAATATGCCTAAATGTTTTATATACAAACATGTGTCGGGTTACAACTCATTTGGATGATTTAATATTCACAAAGGTCATATTATTATTACTGAGGTCAAGTTACTATATCATCAGTATAAGTTCCTTAACTTCTAGAAATACCTATTATTTCATTCATTCATCATTTATATGGATTGTATTATGTTCTTTAAGTGATTTTATATAATTTAAACAATATTAAATAAAAATAATAATAGAAATCTCATTGATAGTATTATGGTTCTTAAATATTCTTTTACTACAAAAATGACATCTTTAAATTTCTATATTTTAACCACATAAATAGATTTAGGAATTCATTCATAATTAGTTCCTCAGGATCCCATATATCTTAATAATTTTTATGATTTTTCTAATGTTCCATTACTTGATGAATTGTACGATTCATAAACAACTATTTATTATTTTTTAGAATATGGATATTCATTTCACAGTAAGATAAATTAAATTATAAATCTATTTCTTTATAATTGAGGATATGCATTGGGTTTGGCATGTACATTGTTAATAAAAAGATGAGGAACACATTGTGTACTTTATAAAGTCTTGGGGTAATTTCCAAATAATAATCCACTACTCCAATCCTCTCTATAATTTGAAAAGGGCCAATGTACCAATGGTTGTGTTTCCCATTCCTCAAAAAATCATAAAACACAGTTCTATGTAGATACATTCATGAATACTTAACTTCCACATGAAATTACAAATACTTCCTTTGATTATCTGTAGAGATAATTTTTCATGCTTTTAGTTTCTTTGATATGAGTTTCACTAGTCTTTATCTTCAATGACATTTCCTCCACAAGCACTATTCCTACAATCATCCTATCACCAACAACATCCCAAAAAGTTTTTGTAAGACATATCTTTCCAAACAATTATTCATATGGTTCCATTTTAATACTTGAATAGAAACTATTATTGTAGAAAAACTCTACCAGAGGTAAATAATTTTCCCACAGACCATTAAAATAAAGTGTACATGATCTCTACATATATTATAATGTTTTGATAGACTTTTCTGTCCAGATCTTTGTTTGAATGTGATAATCAATACTCAAATCAACCTCAATATCCAAATATTTCTGAATACTTTTCTTGATTTTTGATGTAAATCAAGGATCATGAATAGACACTATTGAAATATGTGATCCATGATATCTTACAACATAATTAATATAGATTTTTAAAGTAATTTAACTGGAGAATCATCCCTTATTATGATAAAATGTGTATATTTGGTAAGTTGATTAGCAATCACCCATATAAAAACATTCATTCTTGGATTTTTTGGCAATCCAGTGAAAAAATCAATGGTTTTGTCCTCCCATATCCATGTATGAATAGGTAGAGGTTTCACGACTCCACTGGTATGTAATCCTTCAGGCTTCACCTATTGACACAGTAAATATCTTGATATTTAATCAAACATTTCCCACTACATGTTATCCGAAAAAAATTGTTCCTTAAAATCATTATACATCTATGTTCAACCAAGGTATATAGAGAAATTAGAATTATGGGAATCATCTAATGACTCCCTTTTCACTCGGGTATATAGGGAACACCTAGCCACTTACCGAATATAATAACTCCATCCTCACACTTGATGTCTGGATACATCACATCATTCCCAGATTTAATTTTATTTTGAATATTCTCATCATCAAACTGAGAAGTATTAATCCTTTATAATACATATATTTGGGAAACCAATTGAAAAAGAAATCATGTATCACATTCATTGATAATTCCCATATCCATCTTTTATAAATCCATGAACACAACGTCCTTGTCAATCCTCATTTGGTTTAGACCTCCCTATTCATTACTACTCAATGCATCAACTATATTATTTTCCTTTACTTGGTGATAGTGTATTGAACAATCATAATCCATAACTAGGTTGAGCCACATCCTTTTCCTCATGCAGATTTCTTTGTGTGAGAATATATATTTCAATCTATTTTGATCTTTATATATCTCCCATCTATCCCCATATAGATACTGTCTCCATATTTATAAAGAAAATATTATAGTTTTTAACCCCAGATCTATATTTAGAATGTTTGGTTCAGGAGTTTGTAACATAAATGTTGGATAAGAAATAACTCTATCATTATGTTTAAGGACTTATCAATGTCCTTTATTTGATTCATCACTATAAATCACAAACCCACCATTTCCTGATGGTATTTTCAGGATTAGAGATTTAAATAATATTCTCTTCACATATTCAAAACATTATCCACATTGTTTTTACCATATGAACATAACCCCTTTACGAGTATTCTTGGTTAATAGTTTAGCCAATTGGGTGTAGATTTAAATAGAAAATTGATAATAACCTGATAATCATATAAAACTATTTACTTTAGTTATGATCATTGGGGTTTTTCATTCCTAAAAATCCATTGTCTTCATTGTATCAACTGATATTCAATCCTTATAGAGAATATGGACAAGAAAAGAAATTGTTTGAATCCAAAATACACACATGATAAACATCCAATATATAGCATTTCTTCAAAGAGTATTCAGAACAATCCCCATGTAATTATCATGGTCTTCATAGATTTTGGAGTGTATCATGTTATCGTTAATAAATACCACAATAAAGATATCATTATATTCCATGAAAACAATGTTCATCGGATTCTTGAAAATAGTGTTTGAAGAAGTCAATACAAATGGAATTAATGAAAACTCTTAATGTCCAAACCTGATTTGAAATGCTATCTTTGGATAATCATGTTTTTTCTTACATAACATATTATATCCAGATCCAAGTTACATCCTAAAAAAGTAACGAGCTCCATGATGTTGATCAAATAAGTCATAAATGCAAGGTAAGAGATACTTGTTCCTTATTTTTATAGAATTTATTTTTCTCAAACAAATGAAAAACCTCCTAGAAGATTTTTTCTTATTGAAAAAGTGAGTGGGGGATCCCCATGGAGAAGCACATGGGTGAATAAATCATTTATCACTCAATTCAAAAAAAAATATTCAGCTCTTCTAATTCCACAGTTACTATTATATACGTTTCCTTTTGATATAGGTTATGAAAAAGGAACTAAATCAATATGGAACTCAACTTTTCGATGTGGAGGGTCTCCAAATAAATCCTCCAAAAATATGCCAATATATTCATGAAAAATAGGTGCATATTTTATTTTAAATTTCTTAGATAATGTTTTATCTTCCATCTTAACAATTTCATTTACAAGAGCTACTGAAGGTGGATCTAGATAGTACCATATGATGATCTTTCTTCTATAATGATGAGAAATTATATACCTTCAAAACAAATATTAATTTCATTCTTCATGAAATATCTTTTGTCATCATATTTTGAAATTCAGACCATGCCATGTAGTATGTTAATGTTTAACAAAGGTTTTATGATAAAATCAGATGATAAAGATCATTTATATGCCATAATAGAACATTCTTACATATCTTTGTTGTAATGAGACTTCCCATATGGGTTATGACTAACAACTCCCCTATTAAGGAGAAATTAAAATATATAACTATTATGGAAAAATTGGAAGATAAATGGAATGTGGTTATCTAGAATCAAATAAATATTTACCTATATTTTAGGAGATTATGAATTCACTTCCAACAAAATCATTAAGAACTTTAACCTATGTTGTTGTGACTTCATAATCATGTACATTCTCTTGTGGAATTTTATGAGAATTTTTTTCCTTGATGCTCTGGAAAATCATTTTCATAGTGTCCCATCTCTCTATAATTATAGCATTGAACAATGGCAACTTATTTATTTCCTTTTAAATATTTAGTGTGATGGGCTTTCCCACCACACAAGTTGAAATCTCATATTCCTTTTAAGAGGGCACTAGGGTGATTCCTTCCCAAGCATTAAATGCTGCAAAATTATCTTTTTATTCTTCCCTTTATCCATTATCTCCCCCACCACCTTATTATTATATATTTTTCAATTAATTCATAATACATGGAGAATTATTTCTAAATCAGGCTAGCAAAAGAGGCTATATCATCATTTGATAATAAATTCTTGGGTTCCCATTCCCTATAAGGGAATGGTATTAAACAATAAAATAATTGATTTATATTGTCCCATGAATTATTCATGTTTTCCATGAAATACCTTTCTATCCATTAATATTTTGATTAATATTTTAAAACTTTTTCAACATATTTTTTTAGTTTAAAAAATTTCCTTTTCATATCAATTCTTTATTCGTGTGAAAAATATTTTGTTAGATAATTTTTTTTAAAATACATCCATTACATATTTTTAGTTTATTTCGTATCCTTTCTATTTTGAAATAGTGACCACCATTGATCTGTATCTCCCAATGGATAATTAATTACCATAACAAACTTATCTATTTTCTACTTCCCAATGTGAGAAATATGTTCTCTAAGGAACTTATCCAATTATCCTATAAAATGTGTTTTTAGTTTATTAGAATTATGGAGGCTACTGTTAGATAAATATGTCTTACATTTCTCGTCCATGTTGTGGTTCATGATGCTTTCTTCATGTATGGTTATTGTTCATATCCTAAGTCATCTATCCCAGTATAGTTAGATGTTTCTCAACACTAGTCACAACTCAAGTACTGATATCAATATATAGAATAGGTTGTAAATCCCTACATGAGATACACGTGTTCATATGGTTTCCATTCATCCACTAGAAAGAATTTCTAAATAATAGAATACACCAAATTAGGTTATTAATCATAATGCATAATCATGAACTAGAAAAAAAATCAACATTAATTTAAATCTAATGCATGACTAATATCATATTCATATATATGATTTCATTGAGTTTAATAATTTATAATTGTTTGTAAATAAAATTTGTTTATTCTAAGAATATCCCTTAGGAGTCTCGAACCAGCTGCATAGTAAGGCCCATTTTCAAATACCAGGTTACCCTAAGTTAGGCCCGAGACCCATGTTGGAGTAGTTACACCTAGGTACATCTAAGGTATAACCACATCCACTTGTAGTCTAAAGACAGCGACACATTTCAAAGAAGATCCACATAATCTATAACTTACCAAAATTATAGGGTGTTCTTATATTCATGTCATCTTTCTATATCTTAGGGTTATGTTTAATAATAATTGTTTTATAAATATCATTTATAAGGTTTGTAATAAACATCCATTAATACCAACTGTACAGACCTTGAACCCAGTATCCTAGAGTCAGTTCCTTACTTTATTACATAGAAATAGATACAAGACTCTATTCCCAAGTGAATGATATGTTTAGTAGTTTTGGAACCCATATTAGATAAGTGACCATTAAAGAATAACTTGAATGGAAAAAAATGTTGGAACACCATTTTTATAACAAAAAACACTTAAATTAACCTTGACTGTCATTCATAATATTCAACTTCATGTCATTGGTAAAATAAAACATTTGACATGGGTCAAATCATATACTAAGAAAGGTTATGTAATACACCTAAATAATACATAATATTTAATGGTGAATAACTAAAAGAACACATTCCATTAAATCATAATCATGAGGATAATATGAAATGAATAAAATCGGAATAAATTATCACACAAAGATTATCCATGGTTATTGTTCTTGTTTAATAATCACATAATTTCTCAATTAATAATATCATTATTGGGGAATTAATAATTTCAAACATCTGATAAATGCTACTTAGGCCTCATACAACACATCTAAAAATGAATAAGGCCTCGACCAAAACCATATCTGAAAAAGGGAAAGGCCTCGACCATGTCAATATCTATTTTTTCTCATGGGACCTAATGATGCATCAACGGGTTATAAAAGGCCCCACACATCACTTTATTAGTCTAACGGATTCTAAATATGAATAGTGTTATACATAAGAAACATATATATATGAGATGTAATTAACATTCCCCAAGATAAAAACATAATCACTAATAATTTTGAGTAGTAATTTGAATGGAATCAAGATAAAACTTCTATTGTAAAACTGATCACAAAATATTTCATAAAATATGGTAAATGATAAAATTTTGATAAAAATATCATGAAATTAGAAAAATAAACTGAGGTGATGTATGTTAAAATACTTCAATAATATAATATATGTGTTCTTAAGAGAAATATTCCTCCTACTTTTCAAAGACGAGTTCTTTTGGAAGAATAATTTTTTTTCGTAATTATTTGTATAAAACTATAAATGAAAAAAACATTCTTATTGAAAAAGTAGATAATTTATATAAATAATGGTGTTTTAAAACAGATTATTAATGTTTTTTGGAAACAAGTAGTAAATAGATATGTTCCCTTTAATCGTGCATGCTTATCGGGATGAATTAAGAAAGACACCTTGAAAGACATTGAATTACAATAAAATAAAGATCATATTATATGGTTATATGATTTTGGAACATATAAATAGAATATAGAATAATTACTAAAATTAAATAAGAATTAAAATTTGGTAATATATGTGAATGAATAACCTAAAGAAAAAATTAATTTGTGGGTAGAAACACTTACCTTATGCTCAAATGTGCTCTATACTAAAACTAAATGTCATGGATAAAAATATAAAATACATTAATTTATAAATTAATAAAATTTTATATATTTTATTTATTTGGTATAATTTTATTATGTTTATGTATGGTTTATTGATGAGTTATAGGATATAATTTTATCGTTCAGGAGAATTTGTTTTTGTGGTTTTCAAGCTCTGTTTTCTTATTTAAAAGTAATATAGTTCTTGAAAAATGGGAATAATTCTCAAAAAATGGAATTATATGTAATTTATGAACATAAAGAATTGTAAATGTTTATAAATATATATCATTTGTTTATATTTTATGAGGATAAAACATTATATAATACATTTAGTGATAATCATTTAGTTTATTATGGCGTTTATTGATCATAACGATCCAATTTTGTTTTATCACACTGTATTATGTAAATATGTTAAAAAATAGCATTAAAAGTTTTATAATATAAATTTTAAAATATATTTCAACCATTTAAAATATTTTCCAGAATAATGTCGAAATACAATGAAGGAAAATTAAACATTTTATCCCTTAAAGGTGATGAAACAACACCTCGCATATGACATTTCCATTTTGAGAATAAAAGGGAGAGGATAAGTGGTTAATGATGGTCTATTCCTTCACAATAATTAAATTCCCACACATAAAAGGTACTAGAGATTTCATGATATGTTGATGAGGGTGGGTGAGGAGAAAATAATAAAAGAAAAGAACATGAAATGAAATTAAAAGGAAAAGGAAGATGACTTTACCTCTTGAATTCTCATACTTGAGAATCTCTTTGGGAAAAGGTTATGGTATTTTGATGATACCAATAGATCATGGAAATTGGGGAGGGTCTTGATAAGTGTATTGGGAATAATGTTTACATGGATTAATGTTTGAAATGTTTGAAGAGTAGGGGTGGTATTTACTGTTTATGAGAGGGGTCTTTTTTGAATATTTCATTTATTTGTTTATTTATTTTTCTGAAGAAAACAAATCTTTGGATAATTATCATCTAATATATTAAAATAATTAAGTTAATTTTTAGATTATGGTACTTACATCATCCATGAATCAATGAATAATTTATTTATATTATAAATTACTATATTTTATTATTCACTAAAATTTCAATTATTTTAGAAAAATAAAAAAAGTAACTCTATCCATTTATATATGGGTAGAATAAAAAATTAACTCCATTTAATAAAATTAATTTTATAATTTGGAGATATTTAATTTTTAATTAAATTTTACATTTATGCAAAAAAACAATTTTTATAATTAATACTGATTTTATAACACTCTCAAAAATTAAATAAGATCTCATTAACTTATCCTATAATAAAATGAAAAAAAATATTTATTTATGAATAAAATTTAGGAATTTTTTTTATTTCAAATCATTTAATATTTAAATAATTGTAATTAAATATTATTGACTAACAAAATTACTAACGCCTAATTAGTAATTATTAAAATATTCACTTATAATATTATATATTTATATCATACTTTAATTTATTGGATTCATATATTTTAATTAAACAATCATGGTTGAGGTTACTACTCATTTTGTTGATTTACTATTCATAAGGTTTATATTACTATTCCTATGGTCAAGATAATATTTAATCGACATAAGTTACATAACTTCTAAAAATTCCAATTATTTCATACATTTTTCATTTATATGGTTTTTTGTCTGTTCTCTATGTAATTTTATGTGATTTATACTAAATGAAATATACCTAATAAGGTAAATCTCATTGATCGAATTTTGGGTGGTTACACCTTATTTATTTTTAACATACTTCATGGGATATTATATTTCAAAGAGAATATGTTATCATAATTTGGCATGGATATTATTTTTTGGAGTAGTTATACAGTATATGATTGAAATTAGATTTATTAGTTTAGGGATTTATGTTCTTTCCATTTGAGTGTAACTCTTTTGGGAATTTTTTAATGTGATTTTCATTTTATGATATATTTTAATTTTAGTCTTTTAATAAGGTGAACATAGTATATGAATTAATGAATTATATATGGATAATATTCCCTATATAAAATTATTATAAATACTTATAATTGATATTATGTATTTTTATTTTTAATATGATGTGAGGTTTTATATTTATTATGATTACCAAAACAGATATGGTGGTTTCGTATAAAATGTTTTGAAACTACAAATAACAAACCCATGAATTATGGATACAGTAGATGATATAATATCATAGTTATGTGATCCCATTTTAGATTATACCTAACACATGAGTGGGTATGATGGGTTAGATACATGACAAGACATGTAAGACCCTTGCATCAGAGTGTATTTTTTAGGGTATAAAGACATATTTTTATTAAAAATTACACTAATTTATGATATAAAAAATATGATAAAATTGTTTTTTGATTCATTTTAATGGAATTATAGAGACATTCCATTATTATATAATCTTATTGATAACTAGGATAGTGGAGATGAGGATTCCACATTGGTAGTAGTGTTATATCATCCAAGGGTTCCTATTACACCTAATGGTAAATATCTATGAGTGTGTCTAACTTTTTTTATAAATATTATGATAAATTGGTTGATGAGTGTAATAAAACCATTTTAGACTTCACACATGAGTTCCTTCTATTGTTTCAACCACTATTTTATGGTTGAGGTTGGATCAAAGATTCCCAAGATATTGAAATAGAAATTTTTGATCATCATATATCATATTGAGACACCCCAAAGAGGATGGTGACTCTTAATACCCAAAATATTTCATGAGAAATTTAGTTTTTCTGGGCATTAATTTCTAGGAATACCATAATATAGAGGTGTCGAGGAAGGATTTTTAGACACCCTTTTTGAGTATTTATTTTCAGATAATATGAGGGATGAGAGACCTAGGGACCTCATGCATCTTATTTATGGGTTATGTCAACAAATTATTATGAAAAATGATTTATTGAATTGTTATAATTTTACCTTATGTGAGATGGTGATGAGACTGCTAGGGTCTGTCATTTTGAAGATAGATTTAAGAATTCCATTGATTTATAGGTGAATTGTTTTTTATACATTATATATTTTTGTAAGGTCATAAATCAAGATTTGATTCTAGTATAGAAATAGATAGTGGTAAGAGTATCTATGTACCATGATTCTTATTCTATTTACAATATTGGGTTATTTAACCACAATAATTAGAGGAATGAAGAGTCTTTATAGGGTAGAAAATTGAATTCAAGTTAGGGAAGGAGTTCACTACTTCTTTTGAGAGAGACATCATATATCAAGTGATATTTTTTTGGGAAGAAAGGAGATAATTAGCCCACTCATGAATGATAGATAAAGGATCTTATCTAATAATGGGAGATAGGGATTTAATAGTGGTATTGTGGTATAATACCTTATTTTGACAATGCGGTTGAATATTGTATGAATTAGTGTTATTGATTAAGGAAAAAAGGACAATAGTAATATGGTAGTTATGGATACACTATTAATTTTGGTTTGGAGGAGTTAGTGGTTTTTAGGGGAAGGGGAGACATCACAACGGGAGTGATGTATTTTAGGAAAATAGTGAAATATGAGCTCAAGAGAAGGTTCTAGGTAAGATTGATCTTGTGGATTGTGATCATATCACTTGGGGTGGGAGTCCATCTATATTTTTTAGTTATGTTTGTTTTTTAATAAACTCAACCATCTATTGTATTTGATATTTTTGGGCCATACACATTCATATAATCTTATAAAATTAGTATCCTAGGGTTTAATATCGAGTATATTGTTAGGGTGATGTCATTCAATACACCCATAGATGTTTGTAATGATGAAATTCAGATATTTCCAAAGTACACTATAATGGTTAGTGATAATTGGAATCATTTGAATTTAATTATATTAAATATTATCATTTTTATTATGACCCTTGAGATGGAATGGTCAACTTGTTATCAGGTGAACATCCACTATTATCATCATCATGTATCATGGACATATTTTGTGGATGGTAATCATGTATTTTATAGGGAGTGGGATATGCATAGTGGTTTTTCAAGAACATATTATGAACAAAATGGGGAGATCAATGCCTATATTCCTAGAATCTTCATGTGAGGTGAGATGGTATTCCATGATTTATTTCATGTTATTATTTATCTATTTGAAGATGTCTTCCCTAATTATTTATTATGGTTTTTATCTTAGAAGGATATCCAGTGAATAATATATCTTATACCTTGTATGGACACCAAATACATTCCACCATGAAGGAATTATCCTTATGATATTAGATATTATATTGTTCATCATGGACAGTTAGAGTTGAAGTGGTTAATTCACTCATGCATGTTCCCTAGTAGTGATTTTGTTCCATTTTATAAAAATGTAGATATATCCTTGTGATTGTGTGTGGATTACCAGAAGCTTAACTATGTGATGGTTATGAAACGATGTCATTTTCCTCATATTAACACAGTTTGTGATCAATTTAGAGGACCACAATGGTTCTTTTATTCTTATTTGAGTTCTATTTATCATCATTTGGGATTGAGGACCTTTGATTTTTAGTTTACACTTTTTAAGATATGGTATTTCTTGTATGATTAACTTGTGGTTTAAAGTGGTTTTATGAATGCATAGATAATATTAAAATTTGTAACAAGTATTTCTATTAATCTGATCTAGATTTTTTTATGGTCATATTCAATGATGACAATTTATTATACTACTAGAAGATGGGGGATCAGGATTTTTTTGTGGTCATATTAAATGATGGTATTTTATTATACTACCTATCAAGGGAGGATCATTACCTCTCTCTAGGGATCATTTAATATACACCAACCAAACATTTGTTCCTTACTAACTCAAGATTTTAGTAATATTCTTAATTTCAATAAATACAATTAGGAATTGTTTATTTTATATGAAACATCAACCTTATAAAAACCATGATATGTTTTATTGAGTTACAATATTAAATTTAATGGTAAACTTTAATTCAGTTTGATAATATAAATATGAAACATCATTAAGAAAATTATATTTGGAATAAATCTGTATGTAAATAAAAGGATGAAGAAAATCAAATTATCACCCCTATAGTTTTCCATGACCATCATAACCCAAATGTCAACTTTGGTTTCAAAAATTAAATTTATAAATATAATAGAAATTTTAATAGATAGAAATTACGGTGAATATTTTTTACTTATATATATGAATGAAATATAACTATTATATATGATTATTAATTTTGTTAGTACAATATCATGTAACTATATTATGAAATCTATAATGAAAATTGGGAAAAAAATATATTTATAAATAGGAGTCTTCCTTATAAACCACATTTTTCAAAGCTTCCAAGGGAGGTAGTATCATTATGGTTTTCCCTAGAGAAATCCCAAACCAAAATACATCATGTATATCTTGAAAGAAACCATTTATAATGTACAATGAATCTCAAGGAAATTTCTATATGATTAATGTAAGAAAAATCACCACCTGCTATAACAAACATGGAATATCTTACCCATAAATCTTATGCACATGGTTTGGAATGCATTTTATATAAATGTAAAAATGATATACTTCAATTATTAATAATAAAATTTTAAATTTAATTATTATGTGTATTCTATATAGTATTAATTTAAATAAAATTTAATTTTATATAATAACAAATGTTATATAAAATACCCATGTTTTTATAGAAATTATTTCATGTTAAATAAAAATTCAATCTAATTTAATTTTAATAAAACTTCTTACTGATATAGAAATATTTCTCAATGATTCATAATTATAAATATTATATATTATATATTAGTAAACCAATGGATCACTTTTTAATAAATTTTAATTAATTAAAAATATTAATAATCAAATAAAAAAATTTGATATTAACATTTTTATGTTTCATTTAATATGAATAAATGAATTTGATTCTTTAAAGTTTTTATTCCAGAATATGGTTTTATGAGGTATGAGTTATTATAATAAAATAAAATTTTATTATCTTTAAAATTGAATATATTAAAATTAATTTAGTATTTTTAATCATCATAATAAAATTTTATTATTGGGTTGTTTTCTTTTACAACAAAAAAATTAAGCAACGCATGAAAGTATTTGTCAATATGAAAATGATGTTATTTTAAGAAAAACAATTTACAATTTTTTATTTTTAAATAAAAATTATGCCTTATTATGAATCTAATAATATATTTAAAAATATAAAAAACAAGTTAAAACTCATTTAATTATTCTTTCATAATAAATAACAACGAAACTTCTTAATGTATAAAATGAATTTTTCTATAAAAAGTGTTTTTTATATACTACGTTTAATTTCAAAATTTGTTTTCCAAAATATAAAAATTTAAATAGATTAATTGGTTTCCAAATTTAAAATACTAGAAAATTTTATTATAAGGTCAATCATATATATTCCTTAAAATAATAATTACCATGTTAAATTTTTAACAATTATTTTTAAAGGTTAAATGCGTATCTTAAATTATATTGATTTTTTACAGATTACAAGACAAAATGAAATAAATTTTTTACATTTAAAAAATATACAAACATATGAAATCAAAATTAATTCACCAAAACCCAATTTAATGCCATCTTTACTCCTCAAATAATGATAAATTCCACAGAACTATCCCTCTTTTTCACTTATCAAATTATCTCAATTCCACCCTCTAATAGGACACATTTTCCTTTGAAATAACACTAAATCTCTAAATATTTTATGTCCCCTATTATTATATTCCTTATTTTTATTCCATGATTACAAGAATGTGACCATTGTACTTTATTTATGAAGGATCATTCCAAAGAATACCCAAACTTTGAATGTGAGTACTATCCACTCCTTAAACATGTGATTTTATATTTTTCTCATGAACTCTCCCCCAATCCAATTCAAAAAATAATAATATATTATAATAAGTATCCATAATATAATTAAATTTTATTATATTAATGTAAGAATAATTTTATATCTTTATACAATTTATTTGAAAATGAATATAAGGCTGGTGTTACAAGCAGAATACCCCTTCCATGAAAAGTTCATTTTATATTTGATCACTAAAATTCATGGATAGTTCCAAAAATGGGTTCAATGAAAAAATATTATATTTATGGAAATCTTAAAATAATGGAAATATTAATGTCAAAAAAATGTTCATCATAAATTTAACTTTCTTAAGTGAGAATATCAGGAGGAAAATGATTTCATAATTGTACCTAATAGAATCAATCTAATCTTATTCAAAAAATCCTATAAATTATAGTTTTTATTCTTAATAAATTCTATATTACATAATTATTCTTCTTGAATGTTGTTTTTATAATCAGTTCAACTTTATACTCATCCATTAATTATATCTAGATCTTATTTAAATTCGTTTAACCACCTATAGGAACGATGCTATAAATTTATATAATTGATTAATATGTAAAATTAACTAATTATGATATTTTATATTAATATGAAAATAATAATTATATTTTATGGAAATTGTATTTTGATAATTGAATCATTATTTAGAAACCACAATTTTTATAATAAAAAATATTAAATCAAGCTCATAACTAATTTTATTTTCAAGAATCATATCTAAAACACTCATGAAATGATAGTATAAATTTATAAGTAAATAGACAACTCAAAATAATTTAAATTTCATAAATCGTACCATATATATATTATAAAAAATAATAACCATAATTTTCATTATGACTCATATGTAAAATGAATCAAATTATTATTATATAATAACAAATATAAACTCTAAATTACTATTATATGTGTATGTAATTTTTAAAATTACTATTTATTAAAGTAAATATATATAAATGATGATCTTGAATAAGGTATTATATTAGTTATTTTTTAATATATAGGTGTTTAAAAAAATTTAATGATACTGAGAGTAAATGTAAGGGGTTTTCTTGTCTTGATTTTTATTCTCTGAGAAACATGTCGTATTCACCAGTTGGTTTATTTTTGTTGTTTATATACTTCCCTATTTATTATTTTCAATAATATTTTTGTTATATTTAAGTTATTTCCAAATCCATTGAAAGATTTTTATTTTTCATATTATTTTAATTCCAAAGTTATGAATCTTGTAAGGGTTTTGTTAACTAAACATCCTTTTATATAGTTACATGATTTATTGATTAAATAGTTCCTTATATGATTTTATTAATTTGACCAAATAAATTATTATATAAAATATTCTATCTTTATATTTGGAAAATTAAATATGTAATTCAATATTTTTCCATTGATGTATTTCATTATCATAAAACTTTAATGTTGTTAAGACTTATTCTCATCCACTATAATGATGATTTTTCATTTATATACTTTTTATATCATTCCAAAATAATTTTAATTTAATATTTTCAAATCCAAGTATGTGTTTTATATAGGAATATTTATATTTTTTTACTGATCTTACAACATATTATTTATTACACTTTTTAGGAAGTGGGTTTCCAAAAATGATTATTAATATACTAATGTACTTTTATTCCATGATGATATGATTTATATTCCACTAATAATTCCATTCAAAAAAAATTATTTATTTTTCAAGGACCCATTATTTATATTTATTTATAATTAATGTTTTGAATTTTTTTATATTTCTTGAATATTCCATTTGAGAGTGACTCATAACATAATTTTCTTCCAATAAAGGTTAAAATATTAAATAATTTTTGTAATTTTTTTGGTTAAGTTTTCCTCTTTATATCCAAAATATCAATATAATTTATCGTAATTTTCTATATTTACTCTATAAATTCTCCTATAAAATAAAAATTTCGGGTAATTTAATTTTTTTTATAAACCAATCTAAATCTTCCTGATATTTTATGTGGTATTATTTTAAAATATCTTAAAAAAATATTTTATTTCCATGGGATCATCAGGATTTGATATAATCCTACTTTTATGTTTCGTATAACTATAATAATTATCATTATGAAATGGAATTGTTCCATTAAGTACATGATATAAGTTTTGTCCATTAAATCCCTGAGATGGGTTGGGTATATTAAATATCCGTGATAGGATGGGTATATTAAATCCTTTATATTGTTTTGGTCTACTAAGTCCTCGATATGGTTTTTGTGTATGAAATCCTCAAGGTAAGTTTCTCTTATTAAATAGCTCTAATGAAATGGTTAATTTTTTATATCACCTGATATAATGATGTTATATATGGAAATGATTATAGGATGGTATGATAACAATGATATATTATGCTTATGGAAAATTTCAATGTTATATACATATGTTATGCTAAATGGATCATATTTGTACCCTATTATGCCATGTTAAATATTTGGTCATTTGGGTTTAAATGTACATCCATTATTCCATATGGAAAACACTTATATTTACATTTCCTTATTGTTTGACCATTATCCCATGTTAATTTTTTTATTTACATATGATATTCCCCTTTAGGATTCCTTGATAACTCATTTTCTCCCATTAATATGTTTCTATGCACACCCTTTCTTATTTTTTAATCCCCTAATTTATGATGTTTATTTTAATATATTATATATTTTTAACGCGGTCCTGTATGGTGAAATTTGGGACAAATAGGAACAATTATTATACATTAGTATAGATAATCTCAAACATAATTAAATCAATATTTGGGCTTGTGAAATGTTTTAATGGATATAAAGTTTATATTCTAGAAATATATTTACGAATTTCTTGAGTTGTCCCTCTTCATATAAAGATGGAATGTAAACTTTTGTTATTAGAAAATGAATGGGGAGTGTGTGCTTGGGTCAATCCAGATTGTACCAAATATTGGATTATTTATTTTCAATTATTAGTTTAGTTATTTTTTAGTTCCATTATTAGATAACACTAATGAAAATAAATAGGCACAATCTTGATTATTAGAAAACACTAGCTTATTTTTTTGTAGTTTCCATAGATTGAAATCCTTATTTGGATAAAATTATGTTCATGTAGTCTCTCAAAAATATTATCTAAGGCGTAATAACCCTAAAAATCATGTTTTGGTATTATTTTGGTCTATACATGGTGCACAATAGGTGGGAATCATTTCAGACATAGTTTGACACTCCATGGGGATATTCCTGGGATGACTAATATACACTTTATGATATATTTTGATGTATTTAAATTTATTTTTATGATGTTTTAACTAGGATGGGTATAAGACAACTTTTATAAGAAAACATCATCACCTATTTTAAATATGGTTCAGAGGAAACATTTACATGAATCAAAATCCCAGAGTACCAAAGATCCAATGAAACATGGCCACACGGCCTAGTGACTAAAATTACAAAAACATGACACAATGATCCATACTATGAATATGGTAACACTTCATATCATCAGAAAAGGTACTCCCACCCCTACCAGTAGTCATCATTATATGAATAAAGCTCAAAAAATTATTTTTACCTTTAAAAAATGATGCATCATGATGGAGTGAAATAGAATATTTGATTACCCCTCCATAAACAAAGTGGGAGGAGGGTTGGGTGACAGATTCTATCACATTCATATTTCTTTCAGACCTCTCATCTTGGGATCCATCTACATACCCTCACATGAATAAAATATCTAATGAACTACATCATTAAACTAGAACCAATTAATAAATTCACATATAGGTCACCCATACATCTCTAAATGGGAATGTAGGTAGTGATGATGGAAATCAATATGAACATCCCTTAAATTATGTCCCCCTCTACGAAGTACCACTGCACTACCCACCTGATGCGCCGAATTGAGAGTCTGAATATTATTGTGACACATGAATCCCAAAAGATTGACATGAAGGTATACGTCTAATAAGAAAAAAAATCCTAAAGATCACAAAATGGTTCAAATGCCTATCCTATAGTAGAAACCCTATGAATGATTAAAAATTCAACTATTATCATATTGGTCAGAGACCTAGAAATGATATCTCAGAGGCCCAACAAATATACCACAACAAACTCTCCTACCCATGATAAAAACCAACATCCAACACCACCACTACAACTGATGGATTCATGGTTGACAATGATAGGTCAGGATAGAAATCATACACACTCCATCATCACCTAAATAAAATTAATGGTAAAAAATTATCCATCCTAGAGGTCACATAGCATCAAAATGAAATCACCAGATGAGACTAGGTTAGTGGTCGAGAGGAACCTACTTCACAACCCCAAACCTCTAGTACAAATTCATGCCAACGATGCCCGATTAATGAATCAGACCTAACCACACCATTGAATGTCGGTAGAAAATATTATGGAAACCAGATCTGATTCGTGTTCCAAAAACCCTATGTGCTAGATATGACCCTAAGGTCACTGAAAGATGCAACAATGATGATGCTCATATGATGAGGTAACAACGAGAGTAGTGAAGGGAGAAATACAGTTCATTATAGGATTCAAAATGTTCTAAAAATAAATAGGCTATAAACGAGATGAATTTAAAGAGGAGTAATTCGACATGTACGACGATGCAACGAGTAGGATGCTGCTACATATTAGGGGAAAAAATAGCAGGTGGATAGGAACAACTCCTAAGAGGGAGATCCATGAGAGAACATACACATATAAATTTTTTACTAATAAAATCTTATATTTTAATATAAAATTAGTTATGTTAGATAATCAAATAGGGTATAACTATGTATAAAAAATATTTAAATAAGGATAATAATATGATTATTTATAAATATTAACTATGGGATGCTTATTCTAATTTTAATGTTTTAATTAAATTTATTTTTTTAATTATTATCATACAACACCATTCATTTATTTAGGTAATATATTGAGTAAAGGGAAATCATGATAACATGGAAAAAATGAGAAATATATTTATTGTTCCCATGAAAAATCCAATGGGATAGAATTTGATGTTGAATATATATTTATTATGCATACCTAGTTATCAAGATTTATAATTTTAAACCTAAAACATCATAAAATCACACACATACCAAATAAGAGTATTATTGAGTTTTGTATAACTTTATGTTGAAATGAAAATGGAGTAATGATGAGTAAACTTCCTACATGTCAAGAATGTGTTAAAAACCATGTAAGGGAATGTCCCAATTAAATAAGAAAATGATTCAAGTGTAGATGGAATTTCCATCTATATTATGATTATCTAACAGAGATAGCGTGGTCATCCAATACAAGGGAATATATAAAGGTCCCTACTAAATCCTTTCTCACACTTCAATAAATATAATGCAAGGATTTTTTTAATTAATTAAATGGTTTACATATCCGAATGGATATTGTGGATAATATTTCTTATCAATTTTTAATAGAAAGGGAACATTAAACAAATCCTTAAATGACTACCACTAATGATGACCATGATAATTATGTTTACTTATATTCCACTGAATATTTTGGGATATCATATTGGATACTAGTTCCTATTAGTATATTATATCTTAGAACTATTATAAGATCACCAAATCACCAAATCGATGATTTAAAATTGAATTATCATAGAGAAATTATAATGTCAATTTTTTTGCAGACCATGATTATGATTAAGGGAATGTGATGCATAAAAATATAATTATTCTTCCATTAATGTAATTTGATCTATTGTTTGAAATAAATTGAATATTTACACACAGAATCAATGTTAACTAAAAAAAGAAGGAAATTCCATATCATATTCTCATTCATGCTATGATCATATAATAGTGAATTGTTGACAATGAGAAATATTGGAAAAATTAATTCTTTTTTATGAGTCTTAATAGCTAATAATTAATGATATATACCTAAAATGTATAGAAATGATCTCATCATTGGACATATCACAATTATGAAGTTCAATGTTAGTATACCTGTGTTAGTCAATTTAGTAATATTAATATATCATTAGAACCGTGGATGTTTTGAAAATAAGTAAAAATATTGTATACATGTTAAAGGATAAAAAACATAACAAATGAATATAGGATATATATAGAAATGAAATTTGAAACTTATATGTGGTCGTTGAATTGGATGGTATAAACCCAGGTGACCATGTTATGAAATTCACGTAGAATGGAAAATAAAACTCATCGAGTATTATAAGTGTCAGAGTCTGACCCATTGGGGCCCATCTAGTCACCAGTAAGATGTGTGTGAACCCCATTCCCACCTCCAATGGTCAAGGGTTGGTGACATGGATTGGGTAGGCACATCCAAAATATGGGAGGCCTTATCCAATGGTACATAATGACAAAAACACACTCACACACACATAGGCCCCTCCAAGAACAAAAATAATCTACAAATTAAAGATACAATTGATACCAAGATGAATGCACAAAACAAAATCCAACATTTGAGAACAAAAAAATTTGCATAAAGATGAAAGGGACAAATACAATCCCATAAAAATAAAAATGATTCCAACATACTATTAAGGATTGGATTAGATTCAAATGAATCTCATGAAATATATTGCGTCAAGTTTAGATAAAAAATACACCATATTCTTCTTTTCCACATAGGACTCCATCAAATGGAATTTCATCTACATAAGACACAAAACGTGAAGGTAAAACCAATGCATGGGTGAGTACACATATACCTAATATTATAGATTGAAATACCTAATTATACAGAATTAATAGAGTCAGCTCATAAGAAAGGATAGCATCACACTACATATACTCATGATAGACACCAAATATTAATGAAGGCCAGAACCACACTACCACAATCAAATTCTACTAATATATTCTCAGTAATGATCATTTGGGAGAACTCACTCCTCATGTATATATAATACTAATGGGTCCCATCTGATAAAACATTCATGTTGAGACTAAATATGAAGAATAACGTGATGAATCTTAGGAGATTTCGACAGAATATTTGGAATCACACCCATATTTTAAAGGGGATTCTAAACCCTACCTGGGATAATACACTAGGATAGAGACCACATGCCCTATATGTTGATAATAGGATATCTATCCCAACCTAGGGATTAATAAAAGAGGATCCCAGCTTGATCCACATGGAGGTATACCTAACTATATCATAAAAAACTTGTGTTGGGGATATATCATCATATGATCAGGAATTGATTCTTTCAAGTACCCTTATATGGGTGGACCACGAAAAATTACTAAACTAATGATTTTATTGAATAAGGAGAATAAGGGATTCATAAAATTATTTAAGTGGTTCACATCATGTATATTTTTTAGAAAGATGAGCATAGGGGCTCTAAAATTGATAAAACAAACATTACATAAGATGAAAAGAAGGAATCTTACATTTGTCTCTAGTGAGAAGCGGGACCATGTCACTAGGAATTGTGTTGATGTGTATGTACCTCTCTTCTAACACCCCTTTTCTTGCAAGGCCATCCATAATATATTTCTCCTATCAAAATGTATGTGTGATAAAGTAGTTAAGGGATGAGATTTTTTCAATGAAATTTATCCATTTACCTGCCATCTTCCATACCAATATTATTTTTCTGGTCCTAATGGAATGAACTAGGGTGGCCGAGTCACACTCGAACCAAATTATTGTTCCAATGTAATTGGCAAGAGATATCCACCGCTCTGACGAGTGCCATAATTTCAGCATCCAGAGCAGTGGTGTGCCCACATGGTCCATAATTGCATTCCACAACCTCCCCATCCTGATTCCTAATGATAACCCCATATAAGGATGTCCCAGGGATACCCTTAGAGGATCCATCAGTGTTACTTTTATACCAGCCATTGAAGGGGGGAAATCCACATCACCTCCATCATGCCCCTTGGTTTGGGGTAGCAACCCACAACCCTTAATCTTCTGAGAATCACTAACTCCCAGACCGATCAGTTACAATGCTCCTTAACCCGTGATATGGAATTTTGAGTGGCCACTAGGATGTTGTTAATTGCATTGGATTCATTGAACCCTGCTTGGTGATAAATACTATTGTTGTAGGCCTTCCATAATGCATAAATCAGTTCAGAACATGCCGCCTATAGTAGTGTATTTAGCTATTTGGATTGCTGAACTTTAAGCAGGTGCGGAATATACTGTATTGTCGAAGAAGTATTGGGGGAATCCATATCAAAAATTCAAAGTACAACATTCCATAGAGAATAGGTTGTTTTGTAGGAAAATAACTAGTGTTCGATGTCCTCTCTATGCTGACCACAAAGTACACACCTCGAGCATAATGAAATATCGACCCTTTGAATGTTCACATCCATGAGGATTTTGTTTTGATAAAGCCTCCAGATAAGTGAAAATCTAAAGGGAAGCATCCAGTTTCTATTGAGAGAGACAATACAACATTCCTCACTCCTCAAAAGTTAATTGTAGAAGCTTTCAGAGATAAGCAGGCCAGCTTGAGACCCTTCCCATAGCAGTATATCCTCATGCTGGATAAAATCATAGCAATCAATCATAGAGATGATTTCATCTGGAATATCCTCTCTGTGTTGCAGCTGGTTTTTGATGGAGAAGATTCTATAAATGGTCTTATCATCAGATTTTATCATGTCCATGAGATTTGTACCCATCCAGTTGGTGGACCATAATTTCATATTTGTGTATGAATTGACCACCCAATGCGAGTGTCTCATGATAGTGCTGAACACCGAACACAGACCTGTCTAGATTGATGAATCCATGTAGCCATACCACCCATCAAATAGTCTTGAAATATTTCTTCTCCTTGGAAAATCAAGAGATTCCATGTTGTTGTGAATTATAATCCAGATAAATTTGGCATGTATGTCCTAGTAAAGACAACTCAGATTCGTAATTCCTAAACCTCTTTATTTGGTAGGCATGAGGCATGTGTCCCATTTAGTAGTGATGATCTTCCTTTCCATCATGTTTCCACACCAAATAATGTTTTTCATCATGGAGTTAATTTTTTTCACCACAGAGGCTGGCCATATATAGACCATGAAATTATAGACAAGTTTTGAAATAACCACATTTTTGAAAAGACATACTCGTCTTGCCATTGAGAGAAAATTTCTCTTCCAAGACGCAAGAGTTTTCTTAATCTGGGATATACCATGGGCAATGTGGGAGGCCTGAGGTTTTCACCAGAATAGGGGAAAACCAAGATACATAAAAGGTAGGTATCCCTCCCCAAGTCTAAGATAATTAATCATTTGAGACGTCCTTGTCGCTGCCATTTTCATTCCAAAATAAAAGAAGGATTTGGTCCAGTTGATTTCCTCCCCTAACACATTCTCACAGTGCAAAAGTGCCTATCTAAGATGAGTGATATTTTTCCTATCACCCTGCGTAAAAATGATAATATCATCAGAAAAAGTAAATGATAGGGAGTAGTGAGACCTCTAGCCATAGTGATGGTTGCATGTTTTCAATTATCCACCATCTTAGTGAGCATCCTGCTCAGTTAATCTTAAGAAATTGAAAAAATCATTGGTAATTTATGTACAGTAAGACATGTTAATGTACATGGAAATTACTGTGCATGTGTACCAAGAGGTACATGCCAGGTCACCCCTATTTGGCGACACAATGTGTGACCTATCACATGAAATGTTATACTAATGTTCGTGCATAAGACTGTCAAATATATAATTGACCACATTGAATATGTTCGTTGAAAATACATGCATTATTGATCATATTTTTTCAGATTATTTTATTCTTCAGCTCTATCAGGAAGCACCACTACCTCCTATGGTCCACCCATAAAAACTACCAAGGTACTATAATATAAGGTTTCTTTAATGTGAATCCTCATTAGTGGTATATTATGATCACCCAATATTCTTGTGGATCATCACCATCAAAACATATAGATGAATCACTATATACCACAAATCAAAGATATATTATACATCGATATACTATTTCGTAACATCATTTGTCCATTATAAAATGGAATTTGAATCCGAAACTGTGGAAATGATCTATTACTCCAATGATTGTATGTGCAATAATCTATCACTAGGTACTGTAAAAAAATTTTTTAAAATACTAACGATTAATTCCCAATGAACTAGGGGAAGAAATAATGTATAAATAATAGGGAGAATAAAGGTTAAATTTTTTTCATGTTGGCCTCAATTCTATAATGGGGACAATGTCAAATTAAAATATTAATCCAGGATTATAAAAACATTATTAATTTATATTTTTTTGAAGATATATAAATAATCATCATGTGATTTAATATGATGGAATAGTTGTTTAAAATTCGACATTGGATAAGAAAACAAGAGAAAAAACCAACACTCTCAAAAGGGATGCCACAATATTTAAGATACCACTAATAAAGAATAGTTTTTTATCATTGAAATTGGTGAATGTGATAGAATACTTGGTGAAAAAACCTCATTGGAAAACCAATCAATGATCCACCATCATGATTTCATCAACCAATATCAACTCAATGTTTCCCTACAATCACTAGGATTCTGTAGAAAACCATAGATTTTTTCCATAAGAAAGTCCAAATAGAGAGGATTATGCATATATATTAATTAATTAATTTATTTATTTATGAATTATTTATTCCTCCTATGAGATTTTTGAATGCAGAAACTAAATGAGAACAAGGGCTATGTTTCACCAAGGTTACAATCCACATATGTTAGTAAACAGATATCCTTTTCCCCCATAAAAGATTCAATTCAAGAGTTATTAAATTAAATTAGAGACACAACATGAATGTTCTATAATATGTTTATTATTTTTAACAAATCAACATCCAGGATTCCTGATACATGTATTCCCACATAGAAACTACACGAAAAATGTATTTTTAAAAATATTACAAATTTTTAAAGGAAAAAAGAGTCATTAAATTATCCTCACTTTAGGGATTTTCACCCAAAAAAGAAAAAGTATTTCCCAAAAATAGATATGGACACAATGATAAAATATGGTTCTCTAAATTTTATCTTCCATTATATAGATTCTCATGGTACCATTGGTCACACACTATTGTAATCACTCACCCATAAAGGATCTTCATATGCTAATCCTCAATCTCCACTAGGTACTCTAAGATGGTGGATCTATCCTTTATTTCCACCTCCCCTAGTTAATATCCTGAGATGGGTCACCCACATAACTCCATAGATACAACATTTAGAAGACATAAAGTATCATTTTTAATTATAGTGGTCAAGGTATGTGGAATTACACCTCACCAAACCAGCACAGTATGTAGAAATAGACAATGTGTCTTGGAGATAACTCTCCACCCTAACCAAATCTCAACATACCTCACCGAGGAGAGACATTCAAGAATAATTTGCGTCCCTCATCAAACACCCAATGACTTATTCATAGGTTGGAATAATACATTTAAAACCTATGGTAATTCTTCATCAACCATAGATGATATGTTTCTTCACTATTTTCTCAAGAAGAAACTCTAGGCTAATGTGTGTGACTTACATAGATTGGTCTTGAATAACATTGACTTGAAGTGTCTCCAGTACATAACCTCAAATGATTCCACATAAATGGTGGATTGTTAAATATTGTTTTACATGAACTCCACCTAGGGTATTTTATCCAACAAAATATGCAAAAAAGTCTAACAAGCATGCTTAAAGTTTTTCCTCTAGAACCAAATTGGTGTTCTCTGCCAGGCTGTTTATTTAGGGAGGAAATGCCATCCCCAATAGTTAATGAGTCCCAGTGAATTCCTAAAATCATCCCTATAATAATTATTTTAATATTTAATCATTGAATGATATGATTTTTTAGGGACCATTGAGAATCTAGACTATCTCATCTACATAAATACATCCCGACCTTGCTACTAAACTATGCACTCAGATGGCTAGGATGTGGGTTGACTTGGTGACTTCGTCCTTGATCACCCTAATATAATCATGAACATTGGTTATCAATTAATTCAATATCAAGAAGTAATTTTATATACCATTGAACATCATCTTTTTTACATGATTGGGTTGAGCTGATCCTGCTGAAACCTAGTGCTCAACTTTAACCTCCTAAAAAGTGAGGCATCAAGAGAAATTGTTGTTTATGAACCATGTAATTCCTATAAATAATAACTAATATTCATGTTCATTATTTTTTTTGAAAATATGAGATATAATTCGAAGAATGATATATTAAAATCCCTCAATACGTTCTCTTAAAACATAACTGGTACAATAGTTCAACCTCAGAAAAGCAAGTCCATCTCTACAACATCAAAAAAATCCTTTAAGAGCATTCAACATCTTTCTATCAACAAAATGCCGCATAATTGATATTTAAATATGATCATATCTTCTATTATTAATAATGGGAGGGGTAGCACCCATTAATTAGTGTTAATACTCACTATCCTTTACCAGTAACGAAAATATATAATTATTCGAACATATATGATGCACCCAAACCACTATGGAAATGATATACCACAGAATGAATCTGCGAACACATTCCCCTTTTTGAGATTACATACAATCTTCATGTTATAATCATAGGGGAACTATATCAACTAACTCTACTTCAAGAAAATATATTTCTTTGAGAAGATATAATTTAGAGTCATGTTTTAATTATATATTATAAAATGATCATAAATAAGATAGTGATGCAATATTTTTAAAGAAAGTACCACTACTTTAGGCTTTAGATCATGGGTACCATAGTTATTCGCATGGGGTCATAGATATTAATCCACTTACACTATCATCTACTTCATATGAATATGGACACATCTATGCCCAATTTCTATGGAATCCCAAATCAACACATACTCAAAATCCTCCTTCAATACTCTCTAAATGGGGGCACTCATAATCCCCTTCAAAAACTCATAAAGATCCTATTATCTCATATCAAATCACATGAAAGGGTTTCCATTTCGAGAGAACGTTTTCTTGGAATCCAAAATCATAAATAAATATAACAAGAATATATGATGTATCCTACCATCTCAAAGAATCCTCAAACATCAGTCGCACTCTGGGGTGGCTCCAAAGATAGAACTACATGCACATTGTCTATCTCCACAACTACACTCTCATCACATATGAAATATCTCTAGAAGTAGATTAAACAAATCCCACACTGCAACTTTTATATTCTCATAAATAACATAATTATAGAGTATTTCTCGGTCCATCCTCTAATTTTGTGAATCCTACTCCTCTGATGTCGAGTACGAAAATATTTCATCGATGAGGACTAACATAAACTGGTCCATAAAGGGATGAATGTTCCAGTTTATATGTCCCACGAACAATTCTGCTGGGTTCATCGTGTAAACATTATCACAATATAGTCATAGTGATCATTGAAACATAAAAATGATTTCTTCATTATATCATCCTCATAAACTCATAGATGGTGATATCCCATCATAATTTCATTATTCTAGGACTACCTTACCCATTTTAAATAGTCTATTAGCTCATAAATTCATGGTTATGGATACTTATTCATTTTTTTCAACTAATTTAGTTAATGGTATAACAAAAATAACATCATATCCATGTACACCTTCTCGGTGTACACCACTATGGAAACCTAGTTGTATTCTCATGATCTGAAAATTACTTACCTCTAAAAATATTACATATACTACATCTCTCAATGATTTATTGGTTCTATACCATGTGGAGAAAAAAATATCATTGAAGACCCCTAATGAAATTCTATGCTAAAATTAATCTTTTAGTGGGGATGTATTCCTGGTATATCCTTGGAGAAGGGGTACTCATACTTATCAAATATAATAGAAAGATGATAGTTTATAACATGTTCCCCTCTAACGACAATACAGACCATTGTTGAGTAATTGGTTACATTTTCTAAATATAATCCATTCCGACTCTATATAGGCATATTTATTTCCAATAAAGAAAAGCCCCATACCATCAACATGGATGCATTGTATAATTTTCATAAAATATAAAATATTTGTATGAATATTATAGAGAGAATCCATACATATAATTTTATCATAAGGTCTCACCGACATTATGCAAATTTCTTTATAAGGAGATCTCCCCTCTAAGGGATGGGTCACATTGTTGAACGAATCATTTCATCCCTAAATATCTCCTAGTTGCAGCATCCAAACACAAGGGTTTTACCAAAGGTACCAAATAGAATATCTAGATATAAATAAATGGATTTGAATTGAAAAGTGTGGGTAGTACCAACGTCTGTTTAAACTGTAGCTAATGTAGAGAAGGAAAAAATACATCTGCAATCATACTTTCATCCTCTGGGTAACATGAATCCCCTTATTATATCATCAATTTTCCCAAACCACAACCTCTTTATGAATTCTGTGGACTACCTAGTGGTTCTCATAGAATCATATCAAAATGTCATCCACCTCTTCATACTCTTCCAGCTCCCCTATGACATACGCCACCATATAGACCTCTATAATCTAGAGTCTATCTATGACTAGTTTGTTTATAAAATGAATTCCTATTTATTTTTAGTATCCTTTTACATTACCACATTATATTTCCTCTCCCATATTAATAATATCCTTGAATGTCACCTGATTGACTAAAATATTCCAGAGATCCCTGAACATTAGACCACCTATCCTGAGACTATGTACAAAAATTCTTCATAATCCAGGTTCATAAACTCTTCCATCAACTACCATATTCTAAAATCCAAGATATAGAGTTCCCCCAACCAATACCGACTATAAATTTCTAGTCCTATAGAAATCCTTATACCTCTATGGTACCCTCTAGAAACCATGTATCAAAAATAATGTTATGAGATTACAAACTAGCATAAATAACATGTCTAATTCCATGGACGGTGGTATGTTATTTATTTTCTACCTGTATAATGATATTAATGGAGTTTTGTGATAGGTTATAGAACCCAAGAGTATAATTAATAACAGTCATAAGGCTCTTCTGCAGCTCTAGAAGCGCCTGGATGTGAAATTCCCATAACATCGTTTCGTAAAAATTATATCTAAAGGGATGGTATTACTATTTCTAGGTGACATTCATATAATATTTCTTCTGAATAAAAAGACTCCACCGTAGCCCTATGGTCATATAGTGAAGGATCTCATGTATGACCATTATCTAATCAGGAGTGGTACTAATAAGTTGGAAAAATCACCAAAACACATCGAGCTACTCCTCTACTACATGGGGATAAGATCAACTCAAAACCTAGGGGTATCAATATCTAGTAATAATGATGTCTTATCATCCTACACACAAAAGTTTCCAGTAATTCCATGATAACCATCTTCTCTGTGTGTAGATGTAGGACCAGTAAACCACTCTAATGTACCACCTCATGCATAAGAACTTGAAAAAAATTAATATCAATAAATGTATCATCATAATGAACATTCTATATAAACATATCTTTCGATCACCATAGAGTCATCCAACAAAAGTCAAGATGCACCACAATTAATGATTTTATATGGGGATATGGTTCCGAATGACATGAAAAAAACTTATTTCTTTATGATGCATGTACCGAAGTTATCCCTAAAATTAGTGAATACGTATATATTGTCAATAAGTTGGTTATCAGTGTCTGGGTGAATGAATATGTTAGATATTGTATAATTAATGGGTTTCTTATCCTGATAACCAAACTCAAGAAAAATTAATATTGTTTTCATAGTCCCAAACCAAACCTCACTTCTTGGAAATCTCTTAATTCAAGACCTAAGATGAAATTATCTACTATAAATATGTCATAAAATAACCCATAAATCCCCCTTGGATAATGGTATGAATGTTGTGACACACCAAGCCTAGCTCTAATATGTGAAAGGATGGTGAAAATCATTAATTAGGCATAAAAATCACATGGGAGGCCATGTCCTAAAGTACCTATACACATACACTGATATCTAGGAATTAAAATAATGATTAAGGGAAATATAAAACTGATTCCATGAAACATGAATACTCCTAAATCAAGCATCAGAGTATGTTATAAGTACTTGAATGAATAATTTGCCAAATACAACCACAACAAATATTTAAAAAATTCTTACATACTAGTAAAGAGAGGACTATTTCCAAATAAAACTCTTAAACCTAACTACTATAATTTTGTCTCAACAGTACACCACCTGCTCCTGGAACACTTTAGACTCTGTTGAAAGGATTTTCTTTTACAAAATACATGAAATTTATGGAAAAATACCAAGAATGAGGGAATATAAACATAAAAATAGGACACAATTACATCCACTAAAATAAATCTAAAAAATATACATCTTATAAGAAATTATAACACCAAGAATGATTTTCTCAAGATAAAAACCACTTATTAATGATGTTAAAATCCAAAAATCCATAATTGGATTCTACTCCCTTATTCAAGGTAACACTCATCTTGGAGAACTCACTCCTTAGGTCTTGATAAAACTAATGGAGCTCATCCAAGAGGTTGTGCATGTCTAGCCTCTCTATGTAGAATCTGTACCTAAAACTCGACATACGATGATACACATATTGGGGGTCACACCCATGGAATATAGGGTACGACCAACCCTACCTAGAATAATCAACTAGGATGAGAATCACTCAACCTAACCATGGGATAAATGATAAAGGATCACATCCTTGGTCACATAGTGGGATACCTGAATCTTACCTGGAATAACCCATAATGGTATGCTCAAGAAATGATGCTTTACTATATCATCATATGGGAGAACTAAGGGACAACACACTACTAATACAGATAATGAACTAGAATATTGAGGGCTCTGACAATATTTGAAAGGGGTATAATATGTATATGGAGTAAACAGCATGTTTCTCTAAATATGAACATAACTGAGTCTGTGACCATGTTTATCAGCCTTTTTCCACGTAATGTGGTCACGCCTATGTACAATGGTTATGCTCATATACATAATCAAGTCCAAGTACTACGGTAGGGCCCCCATAGCTTTGGCATCCTTGTGTGCATAGTCTTGCCCTTGTACAAGGATTTTCCCATTCCCATTTACCCATATTTACATGATAATATTCTAGTATCAGGTCAGAAGACATGGGAAAAGTCATAAAATGTATGGTAATTATCTCTACGTGTAACCTTATATCCCACAACAAGGACCACACAACCTTTATTCTTCTGAACTACACCCCATGTATATCATAATTTTCCTAATTCACATAGTCATTTGTCATAACTTACCATGCCACCTCCTCCTATTATCGAATCAAAGGAATATCCATAAAACATTCATTCGAGGTTGCAAAAACTTGAATAATCTTGGTTGGATATATCCAGATCATCCAAAATGCCAGTGGATCATACCCATAAATAAAAATCACTAAAATTAAAAAACCATGAACCAATGATATTTTACCCATGTACAATTTACCACCACACTATTTCATGATTACATCATGCTGCAGATCATGTATCTGAAATTTTAGAAATTATTTTATGGTGCAGGTTTGACTATAAAACGTTTATATTACAAGTATTATTAACCTAGAGGGAATATAATAATATGTATGATGAACACATAATGACTGAGGGGAGAATATAAAATGAAAAAAAATGAGGAATGTAAGTTGTCATCCTTTTAGGGTTCCCTTAATCCATTGGTGGGGAAATCATAAACACAACTAGTAATCAAGAATTAACTAACATTATTATTCCTTAATTATAAGACAATATATCAACAATATACTCATGAATTAATTTTATAGAAGATTTTTTGTGTGCTTAACATAGGACAAAAAATAATGAATAAACTCCCAGAAAAAATAAAATACATTGAGATTATATTTATTGGTAATGATTAATGGTTTTGATCGATTTTTTTGGGAATACAGAACAACATTATTGGTGATCAAAACTCCTTGGAAAATCCTCCACTTATCCATGATCACAATGTCATCTACAATGATCTCCTAAATGGTCCTCTCCAATCCCTTGGGATATGTGGGTAACACTAGGGTTTTAATAAATATGTCTAAATATAGATAATTTTTATAGTATCATAAATAAAAAGTAACTAAATTTATAAAATTAATTATTATCAATCTTCCCATGTCATCTCTTAAAATAATTTCCCAATGCGCAAGAAGTTTATGTCACAACCAGAAAAAAACACCTATTTTGGATTTAATTGAAGTTTTGGTTTTCCAATAATAAAATCCATTTATAATATATTGCCTTAATTTATAGAACTAGTGCATATCTAATATAATATATTTTATGATTTAGTTATATATAAATCAAGGAATCGTGGGCCCCAAATTCCCACATTTTTTCTGTACGTGGAATTAATAAATTTATCTATTCTAATTATTTAAAAGGAAAAATAGATTCATTCAATGGGACTTTCTTATGAAGCTAATTTTTCGTATCATGGATACGACGTAGCCTCATAAAGAATTTCCCTAGAATAATACCACGAAGAACACAATTATGTGAATATTGTAGAAATTGTTTATTGAATATGTTCATCCTTGTTGAAATCCCTATTAGATCCTTTCAAACTAATCACTTACCAGAAAAATCATTGTCATTTCTTAGACCATTATTTATTATGTCGAAGTAATTACATATTCTTAGGTAAATATTGGGACGATATAATACAATTATTATTAATAAATTCTACATTATAACACATAATTTTTTCTTATAATATTTTTATTAGCATAAAATTATGTTTTAAAGAATAATCATGATGTTTTAAATTAATTTACTAATAAAAGTTAATTTTTTTAAAAAACATTAATCAAAATTAAATAATTAAAAAAATAATATAGCAACAAAAGAATTTTCCATAATGAAATATGATTTTCCATATATATTATATTTTAAACCAATTTATAAAAATTTAATTATTTTATATAATTTAATAGTACAAATAAAAATATAAATTCATGTTCATAAAAATATCTTATGTTGGCATGAAATTTGCATATGTTCAATTTATATAATTTGAAAATAAATTTCTTCAAAAAGACGTTTTTCTCCATTATAAGAACTTATATTAAAATTATTTTTATCATATATAAAAAATGAGTCCATATATAATTTTCATAACTTCAATCATCAATTTAAAATTAACTAATACATTTATTTTCATTTTTAGGATAAAAAAATGTTCCCAGATTAAATAGTATTTATCATTTTAAAAGAGGTAATTTTCAAAGAATTATTATTTTTAAACATTATGTAATTTATAAATTAAATGTATACATATAAATAATATAATATTATATTTAAACATATAAATAAAATACTCCTACACATTTATTTAATAATTATTAATTATTAACAATAAAATTACATAAGATATATAAGGTAAATAGAAAAATTGGGTTTTATATATCTTATGCTTTAAATTATATGACCCTTTCTCATATTTCATAATTGAGTTAGATTAAATATGGTATAATTTTTGAATTTAAAATTCTAAATCTGGAAATATTTCTCATTTTATATTTTTACTAAAATAATAATTTATTGGGTTTAAATGTATTCAAGGTTAATATGGGTAAAAAGGGTAACATAATGTGGTTCAAAGTTTCTATCTATTAAATGAATCTTAAGCATTATAAAATATATTTAATTAGTTTTGAAGTGAAACCAACATTTCTCCATAGAATTTTTTTAACCAAATCACCTAAATACCACATGATTCTGCCATACCCCCACCTAAATTTTAATATCATGGAATCATTTGTGTTTTACTTATAATTGGATTTTAATTCAATCCCCTTCTAGACACACTTCTCATCAACAGTCCATTTAAATTGAACCAAATTTACCTCCCCAAGAAACCAATTTATGTTTCTCATAACTATATAACATTAATGTGTCCTAAGACCACCATTAATAATAGATCCATTAAGAGAAGAATCAAACATATTACTTGAGTCTTATCCTCCCCCAAACATTATCTTCAATATTTTTCTCTTTCACCCTCCACAAAACAATGTTTAAAAATTTTAATATAATTAAATCATTATCAATAGTATAACAGTACAAAAAAATATTAATCAAATAATCATTTTCAACCTTTCTCCTACCCATTCCCAAAATAAAATCATCGCTCGAGTTACAAGTTTATTATGTTCTCTAGGAATGAAATATTTCATTTTTCATCACCATCATTCACGACTATTTTTAATTTTATTAATGAATAAATATTATATTTATAAGAAAGTTTCAATTTTTGAATATTGTTTTTTAATTATATTATTAATATCATCAATTTGTAATAATTATAAAATTACCACATAAAACAAGCATACCATATGGAAACATGATTTCTTTTTGTAATATTTATCTTCTTATCTAATATCCTACATCCAAATATTCAAATTTCAAATTTATCTATTCAATAATATCTGAATAATATAATTATTCTACTTGAATGATGATATTATAATTTATTCAAAATAATACACATCCATTGATTATTTAATGATATTGTTTGGGTTGGTTGAACCATTAACAAGAATGATACAATAAATATCTATCATGTATATATTTGAAATAATAATTAATGAAAATATTTCATATCAACAGGTAAATAATTATTTTTTACAGGTAATTATAATTTTAGTTGTCAACTCATTATTATTATAATACTTTTATTTAAAAATATTTTACTAAAAAAATCACCATTGATTTAAATTTCATGAATCAAAACTAAAACTCACATGAAATAAAATAAGAAAATTGTAAGTAATTATAGAACACATATTTGTGAAACATTAATAATATTGAATGATGTTTTTAATCACTAAAAAAACCAATATCTACATTACGAAACATGTATAATATGAATTAAATTATTTACATATTATAATTAATATAAGCTATAAAAAAGTAATATATGTACGTGAAATATATATAAAATTGCTCATATAAATTGAAATATATATTAATAATATTATTTAATAATTTATTATGTTTTTTATTTTTATTATATTGAATGTTAAATTGTCTAAAGAGATTTCGTGAGTTAAGTCAATGGTGTTTCTCATCCCAATCATTAATTTTTGAGATATATGACATATTCACCACTTTTATTATTTTTTATTGTCTATATACTTCATGATGAATAAAATTTCCATACATTTAATTAAATTATAGGGATTTACACATCCATATCATGTTTTAATTTTCATTTTCATTCAATTGAATTTTTTATGTGCTCATTGTATTTGATAACAAAACTAGTTTTATATAGTTATAAACATTATTCTTGAACAAATTTATTCAATAGTTTTTCTTCATTTTACCCTAACGATTACTATAAGACACATTATCATTCAATCTAGGGAAAATTACATTTTTAATACAAATATTCATCTTTATTGATTTTTTTACATTTAAGTATAACATTTTATGATTAACATTTATAATATTTGATAACTTTTTTCTTTCAAAAAATATTATCTCATTCCATTATTTTTTATTATATTATTTTGAAATTAAAATATGTATTATTTCATTTGATATTTATAGTTTTATTTAACTAATCATGAAAATAATAATTATTATACATTTAATGAATTATAACATAAGTTAATAACTGAGAACATTTTATACCATATAATATTTATTTAATATTTTTTCAAATTGTTTTATGATTTATAAATAATTTTATAAAACATTATTTTAAAAAAATATCAATTTTCTGAATTTTGATACTATTAATTTCCAAGATTTTTATAAATATCAAGTTAAGGTGTTATCCTAGAAAAAAAATACTTCGTTATATATCTAATGGGTCAAGGTAATCTATGAAATTCAATGGACAAATTAATTAGCTAAAAATATATTTATTTGAATATTCGTAATAACATTTATTTGATATCTTTATTATTAAAAAAATAACTTCATCAACATTGTGTAATTAAATAAAACACTTATTTGTAGAATAAAACTTTATAATAAGATACTATGACTCACATAAATTTACGAAATTTTATATGAATATATTTAGTCAAATTTACCTTTGGGAAAATCCAACATAATAAATGTTATACCTTTTAAAGTATGAATGTGACAAGTTTAACATCACTTTAAATAAAATAAAATAAATTTCATAATCGCTTCTATAATGAAAAAAATAGTCAGTTTCTCAGAAATGGAGGGTTATAGGAGATATATAGTCGTCTTATATGATTTGGTCATGTTTTTATGCCTTTTATCATCATAATTATTTTAGTAAAAATTTTATTACTTATTTCTCATTAATTAATTAATTTTTACAAAATCAAATACAAGACTTTAAATTAATTATTAATATCCAAATAATTACAAAAATTACCTTAATTTAGTTAAATAATTTAAATTTCCAATGACTATTTATGACCAATGATATTAGATAGTAATGTATATATTAAAATTATTATACTTATAATAAATGTGAGTTTGACATTTTGTAACTTTTATTGGTTTTATTAGTATCTCTTCCATTTGCATTGTCAATTGGCCATTAAATGAATTAGTTTATAAACTAATATGTATAGGATATAATTTAATTTATCCAAAAGTTTTTTTTAGGTTCTAGTATTATTTTATTCTCATTATCAAATTATTTTTCACACTAATTTACCTGATTTACCTTTAACCGCTTTAAATGAAAATTACCAAAGTTACTATTCTTCATATCCAATTAAAAATTAACATATTAAAATAATTTGGACCCACTTATTACAAATATGGAAGAACTTTTTTCATAATTAACATCACAACATTGAATTAAATTAATTTAAAATTAATTCCTGTTGTCAAAAACCAAAAAATCAGGTTTTTAAGAAGACAAAACATATCAACACATTTTTATGTGTTTATGTTCAATTAAGTATTGAAATTACATTCGATGTAACATCCCAAGTAAGTAATGAATAATATATATTCTTATATATGTCTATTTAGTAATTAGATAGTGTTTTAGAGACTTAATATGAGAATAAATCCAATCTTAAGCATGGAATACACTAATATTCTTAAAAGATTGTTTTACTGCATTTTGATGGAAAACCATTTTTAAATCAAACTTTTGACAAATTTATAAGATCTATTTTTTAAAATAAACTTATTATTTATTATTGGGACATTTAAATTTACATTGGATAACTTTTTGGTATTTTTCTGACAATGTTCATTTTTTAATGAATAGTGAAAAATACTGCATTTTACAACAAAACTGCTTTTTCATCTAATTTAATTATATGGTTAGATTATATTTTTAATTGGTTTTAAAGTGTAAATATAATATATTTTTACCATGTAATCAAATGTTGGTCATTGGGATGAATTTAACTTTGAAATTGGGCATAAACAAGTGCCAAACGTTTCATAGAAATTGTTTAAAAAACCCTGTTATTTGTCTTGAAAACGAGAATTATTTTAAAATTAATTATTGCAATTTATATGTTTAGAATTTGATTAAATTGATTCCATATTTGGAATAAGAAGGTCTAAATTATGTAATTAAGACTCTTTTGTTTTTGGACATTATGAATAGTAACGAAGGTAATTATCTTTAATTATCTACATTAATGAGTAATCGAGTAGTTAAGGATAATAAAATAATATAATAATAATACAAAATGACACCAACATGTGTCCTAATGCTACTGGTTGCCTCATGGCCGACCATGGGATGCCTTGTTCCAAACTTGTGGACCCCATGGAATCACTTTTGTGTGGAAGTGACTTTTTATCATTTTATTTTTAAAGAAAGTTAAATATAAAAAAGAGTGTATAACCTAAGTAAAACATTTTTTAAGTTTGTCTAAATAAATGATATATTAGACTATAAATAGTCATTGTAAATCTAAAAATATTTCCTACATCATAGTATTTTTTTTAATTTTTAGACATTAAATAAATTAAATTATATATGAAATCATGAGGATGCAGCGATTGCCTCATTAATAAAGGATTTAAATAAAATGAAAAGATAATGTTAAAACTATAACATAAATTCGTCAAAGACCTATTGGATGAGTATATTTAGAACTCCTATCACCTTATACTCTAAATAAATCAATGTGTGACCTTTAAAATCCGAAACACATTTGAAAATAAAGTAACCTTTTATACCTTTCCAAGAGTGCCCCTCCTCTCCTCTTATAAAAGGCCCCCACCTCTACCTATTTACCCACACCTATCAAGCCTTTGGCTCAGAAAACCCCTGATCATTATGTCTCTCCACATCCCTCTCTTACTCCTAGAAGCCTCACTTTGGGCAGAAGCCCTCCCAAGGAAGCATTTGAGCTCAAATCAAAAAGACTAACCTGTTTTAAAAGTAGTGTTTTCTCTCGTGTTGTTATGTTTTATTTTTCTTCTCCAACCATCTAAACTCTTTTTATTCATTTCTATTGTAACAAAACCAGTATCTTCAATATACTAGGATGTTTTTATAAGAATTATTATATATACACTTACACACACCTACATCTAATGGTTAAAGAACATACTGTTTCTGTGGATGGTGAATTTCTGCCTCATGAAACGATGATTGTTCAACACTCATATAACACCTTCAAAGGTGGCCATTTATATGTAAAAATATTTATATATGATATATAATATGTTTATGTTTTACTTAAGCTTCGGTATTTTTCATTTATGGCTTACCTTTATGATTTCCATTATGGGTAAACACGATATCTTCATTTTAGGACGTGTGGACTACCGCCCCCTCAAAGGGATATGATTCGTTAATACCATATGTGGTACGTATAAAGGATAGATTGAATGAAATTATATATGATACAATACTGTAATTATAATACTATAATGTATCATAATGTGTTAATTCCATTAATTTTGAAATAAAAATGGAAGTAGCGTTCATGCGTACGTACGGCTTACCGTCTCCTTGAACGGTGCATTTCATTTCTTACCTCTAAATGATTATGTAATATTATAAATTCATGTATTTGCTGGATATATATGATATATATGATATCTAAATCATGAGTATAACTATAGATATAATTCATACATGAACAACTTGTAATTATAAAGAGTTTATTTTTGACTCAAGTACCAATGATCGTTAAAACGACCGTTAATAACATAAATAATTACATAGTTTTAATAACATTGTAATAAGTGATATAAAAGGAATAATAAACTTCAAAAAGGTTCATAAGCAAGTAGAAGATAACTCAAGTTTATTATTTAGGACGTTAAAGAACGAACGAGTCAAGTCGGACCCGAGTTATGGGACTTCGTATCAATCTCTTTTCATTTAGGAATATTTTGTTTTATACAAAACCTGCTTTTATACGGTGTATAAACCCCTTTTAATTTTACGTTTATCGGAAAAGAATATTTTTTATACAAATCATTTTACTAAATGACAAAAGGGAATCTTTTTGTCATACGTATGCGGTGACAACGACTTCTCCACCGTCGTGACCATTATTTGAGTTTCGGCTTCCTCTACAAGCCATAACTTTTTTAAAAGAAAAATAAATACCATGTTTTACTTTTATTTTATTTTGGTATTGAAAATGGTTTTCATAATGTTTTTAGTATATCAATGTGTTGTTTTTATATCTTGTGATTGAAATGTGGAAATGGTATGTTTCCATTATGTATGTTTTATGTGATATGAATATGTTATGGTTCTTGGGAATTATTATGAAGACGGGTGGTTCCGTGACAAAATATGGGCGGGTGAGCCCGATATAGCTGTCCAATGCATTGGGTAACATAAAGGGGTTAAACGTTAAGGTTTCTTCAAAGAGATTTAGGGAATATATTGTGATGGGTATTCCAAACCTAACCAAGAGGGTTACTCCCTACATTAGAATGTTATGAATGTCTCAAGTTACCTTTATGTCTTATGATT
Organism: Viscum album; assembly: GCA_963277665.1. NCBI lineage: Eukaryota > Viridiplantae > Streptophyta > Magnoliopsida > Santalales > Viscaceae > Viscum > Viscum album. The sequence goes on from OY728140.1 coordinate 1,287,868,705, forward strand.
TCTATGATTTACTCATGATTTGATGAGGTATATTAAAGTGATTATTTTTTATGGGTAAAGTATGATTTCATTATTATGTATATATGTACTCATGTTTCCTTTACATATTTTTATATCCCTTACTGAGCTTTTTATGCTCATCCCAAGTTTTTGGAATGTTTTTCACAGGTTAAGGGAAAGGTACATGATGTGATGATAGTGTCAATGAAGTGTGAAGAAAGAATCCATGTTTTTAATTTAATATTTTTCTGCTGATGGAAGAAATGATTACTATCTTTTACGTAACCACTTTGTTAAATGTGTAATGTAATGCATGTTTTATGATCTAATTCTCTAAAACTCTAAAAATGAAAAGATCCTCAATGTGTTTTCTTGATGTAACTCAATATTAAGTAAGGTTTAAGGTTGAGGGCCTTATTGTTGGTATCAAATGTCGGTTTAGATAACTTTAGGAGTTATAATTCTATTAAATGATTATCCGACAATATTTTTTTATGGTCAAATTAAAATGATATAGAATTTGAAGATTACCATGTTGCTTCATCTAAGAGATGTTTGTTCAGAATGGTTTTCTACAGATGAAACAGGGAAGCAGTGCTAGGAGGGATACCAAAGGAAATAACCTTCCGAATCAGCATCCTGAGATGGTCAGAATTGGAACTGAACAGTTTGTTACAGTAATGGTGCAGTTGACTCAAGTGATAAATGGTGGTGGTATCCATGCACGAGATCAACCAGATCAACTGCAGAGGAACATGTTAGTGGTGGAACATTTCATGAGGCAACATACCACATAATTCAGAGGATCATCTGACCCTGTGCTAGCTGAAGGGTGGATTAAAGAAATGGAGAATATTTTCAATGTCATGTGGTGTTCGGATAATCAAAAGGTCAGTCTTGTTATATACTGTTTGGAGGGTGAGGCAGATCAGTGGTGGTCGATGGTTAAAAATATCAGGGACGCTGATGAGATTTATGCTCTTGACTGGGATGAATTCAAAGGTATTTTTCTTGAGAAGTATTTTCCTATGGCCGTTCGACTTAGGATTGAAAAACAAATCTTGGAATTGAGGCAAGAGGAAGACTCAGTGGATGCCTATGAAGAGAGGTTCACTCGATTGGCAAGGTATGCTCCAAATTTTATCTAAGACCTTGACAGTAAAATCATTCGTTTTTACTCAGGATTAAAGCCAGAATATCGAAGGGCATTGGCTTCTCGTGAGTTCAAAAGTCATGAAAAGCTTGTTCGATGTGCTGAGAAGGTATAAATGGAGTTTTCTGATGATCAAGTGTTCTATAACAACCAGCAGAAGAAGAGACCGAGGTGGTAGGAGAATGGAAATAATTCTTGAAAAAGGTCTGACGTTAAGAAAACTAAGATTCCAGTTTGTGATAAATGTGCTAAAAGGCATGCGGGGGAATGTCTTTTGAATTATGGAATGTGCTTCTGATGTGGTAAGATGGGAAATAAAGCTTGTGATTGTACTGAAAAATATCAGGGTGATGGTAAGACCAAATTTGATTTACAGTTAGTGAAATGTTTTAAGTGCAATGAGATGGGTCACTATGCAAACGAGTGTCCAACAAAGAGCTTGAGTGATGGGGAGCAGTTAGACTACAAGCAGAGCGGGGTGGTGAAATCCTTTGCAACTACTTCAGGAGATGTCGGGCCATCAAATGAAGTTGTATCAGGTAATTTGTTTGTTTTTTTAGATTATTCTAGTGTGTTGTTTGATTCAGGGTCTACACATTCCTTTATCTCTGAAAACTTTTCTAGTAAAATGGGAATACCATCTCAAGAAATGACTCCTAAACTTTTGGTAAAAATACCTGGGGGAAATGTTGAGGAAAAAAGAATTTATAAGAATCTTCCTGTAACATCCCAAGTAAATAAAGAATAAAACATTTTCATATTTATTAATATTTTCGAAAAAAATAATAATTTTACTTTAAAGGGGTTTCTATGTTGGATAACGTACCTGATACGCAACAAAGAGTTTCTTTGAAATCTTACATTGCACACTAGTAATAAAATAATATTATTTTAAATGGTAGTTAACACGTATCCGATTTATTGGAAGGAATGAATAGAAACAACTAATATATGATTATATATGTTTGTTAAATGTTTTTACATTTATCCAACAAAAGATAAAGGCTTAAAATATGAAAAGAATTCAATTTTAGGCATATATACTCTAACATTCACAAAAGGTCGACTTATCACCTTTTGATGGAGAACCGTCTATAAATATCGTGTTGGTCACTCTTATACATTCTATTGGACCAAATAAAACTCTTCTTTAGAATCAGGGCATCAAATTTTACTTTGTGTAATTTTTTGGTATTTTTCCGATAAAGTACATTTCTTTTATGAATAGTGAAAATTGTAGTATTTTATTTCAAAACCTATTTTTAATCTAATTTATTTATATGATTAGATTATCTTTTAAATTGGTTTTAAAGTGAAATTAGAATATATTTTTACCATTTAATTCAATAGTGGTCATTGGAATTAATTTCACATTGAAATCGGACTTAAAGTAGTGTCAATCTTTTGATACATTTTGTTTCATAAAAACATGCTATTTGTTTTGACAGTGGGAATTAATTATTAAATTAATTAATTCAACTTATATGTTTTTAATTTTGTAAAATGGACATCATTTTCGAATTCGGAATATCATATATATCTTAGGGTGATTTTTTGGTATTTTTATGAAAAACATCAATTTTTGATGAATAGTGAAACCACTAAGTGGTACTTAAAAAACTGATTTTTTGTTTAAATGAAATTTTACCACCTCTGTGTTTGGAATTTCTAAAATCCAACATACATTGTTTTCATTAGGATGTAATATGTGGTTCAATGAGATTAAAATAATTTTTTAGTGAATAGTAACTTTTATGTTTTTAATCGCGATTAGAGGCAATTAGTGTAGTTTATGATAAAAATAATGTTTAAATAATATGAAATGACATAGACACATGTAATACCTTTATTGGATGTGTCATGTACGACCCTGATAATCCATGGGTCATCTTGGGGACCCCATGGAGCCACTTTGGTAGGAAAATGTCATTAATAACATTTTATTTAATGTTAAAATAAAAATGTCACAAACATGAGTTGTTTTACTAAAACAATTATTAAATGGGGTTATAAAAGTTATATTTTTGACTATAAATATTAATTATAAATATAAAAAGAGTTACTACATCATTAGATTTTTTATATAATTTTTATACATTAAATAAATTAAAATATATATGACGCCATGTTGATGCAGCGATTACCTCATTATTTAACGATTTTAATAAATTGAAAAGATAATGTAAAATCTAAGCCCTAAACATTTCAAAAACCTATTGGATGGGTGGATTTCGAAATATTATCACCTTATCCTCTAAATATATAATTTTGGGACCGTTTTTATCCGAAAAGAATTTTATAATAAAGTATCTTTTTCTTAACTTTCCAAGAGTGCCCCTCCTCACATTTTATAAAAGGCCCCCACCTCTACCTCTTTAACCACACCTCTCAAGCCTTTGGTTCGGCCAAGATATGATATTTTTGTCTCTCCACATACCTCTATTACTCCAAGAAGCCTCACTTTGGGCATAAGTCTTCTCAAGGAAGCCATTGAGCTCAAATCTTTGAGAGTTACCCGATTTTAAGGTAATGTCTTCATTTGTGTTCTTTTGTTTTATTTTGCTTCTCCAACCCCCTAAAATCTCGTTATTCGTTTATTTTATAACAAATCCAGTATATTAAATATAATAGGATGTTTTTATAAGAAGAATTCGAGCTACACTTACACACACCTACATCTAATGGTTAAAGAACATACTGTTTCTGTGGATGGCGAATTTCTGCCTCACGAAACGATGATTGTTCAATATTATTCTAAGAACTTCAAAGTATTCCATTAAGATGACACTATATTTATATATGACATATAATATGTGTATGTTTTAATTATACTTATGTATTTTTCATTTATGTCATAACTTTGTGGCTTCCATTATGGGTATACGTGATATCTTCATTTTTGGAAGTGCGTTCTACCACCCCCTCAAAGTGATTTGATTCGTTAATGCCATATGTGGGACGTATAAAGGATAGATTTAAAGTTATTATATATGTTTTATGTTACATCTAAATGATGAATATAATTATGGAATTAAAATATACATACCTCTCATTTAGTTCTAATTCCATTAATATGACATAAAAATGAAAGTAGTGTTCATGCGTACGTACGACTTACCGTCTCCATGAATGGTGCATTTCATTTCATACCTATAAATGATTATGTGATATTATAATTACATTTATATTATGGATATATATGATATATATGATATCCAAATCATGAATATCATTCTAGATATAATGAACCTTTGACCACACGAACAACATGTAATTGTAAGAAGTCATCTTTCGACTTAAGAACCAAATATAGACAAAACAAACATTATTAACATAAATGATTAAATAATATTTATAACATGGTAATAAGTGATATAAAAGTAATAATAAACTTGAAAAATTATCTTAAGAAAGTATAAATTAACTCATGTTTACTATTCAGGACGTTAAAGAACGATCGAGTCAAGTCGGACCCGAGGTAAGGGACTTCGTCTCAATCTCCTTTCATTGAGGAATATTTCATTTTATACACAACATTATTTTATTCGGTGTATAAACCCCTTTGACTTTTACTTTTATACAAACAAAAACTTTTTCTACGAAGCATTTTACTAAACTACAAAAAGAAATGTTTCTTTTAACGTACGCAGTGACAACGACCTTTTCCGCCGCCGCGAGTATTATTTGGTCTTTGGATTTCTCAACAAGCCCTGATGTTTTTTTTAAATGAAATAAATACCATATACTCTTTTATGTATTTTGGTATTGAAAAAGGTTTTTATAATGGATTTGTTATGTCAATATATTTAACTCATATATTTTGATCAATGTGCGGAAATTTTTTCTTTCCATTATATTTTATTTATGTCTTATGATTTTATAATGGTACTTGGAAATATGATGGGTGGTTATGTGATAAACCATATGACGGATGGTGCCGTGAATACCAGGACAAGATGTAATGTTATAACCTCCAATTCATTGGGTATGGAAGTCAGCCGTATGGCTACTCCATTAAGTGATATTTGTGGAAGTCGACCGTATGGTTATTCCATTTAAGTATGTTTACGTCCCATGTTACCTTTATATGTTATGTGATCTTTATATGGGTTTTATGGTAATCTTTTGGTTAGAAAAGGGTAAGTAATTATCTTTTATTCAGTGAAGAGTTTTTTACTACTTCATAAAGGTGAAACGTATTACATTGATATAGTATACATGGTTTACTTGTTGTTTTGATAAACTAATTGTCTTCATTCATTGTGTATCACTTACTGAGCTTTTTAAGCTCATCCCAAGTTTTTTTTTGAAATTTTTTTCACAGGTAAATGGAAAGGTACATGATATGATGATAGTGTCAAGGAAGTGTCAAGATAGAATCCATGTTTTATTTTAAATATGTTTTCGTAGATGGGAAAAATGAATACTATCTTTTATTGTAACCAATTTGTTTAAATGTGGAATGTAATGCATGTTTTATGATCTAATTATCTAAAAATATAAACCTAAAAATATCCTCAATGTGTATTCTTGAAGTAAATCAAGATTAAGTAATGTTTAAGGCCGGAGCCTTATAGTTGGTATCAGAGGTTGGTTTGGACAACTTTAGGAGTTAGAAAATTGTTAAATTATAAATAAATTTATGGTTTGATTGAAATGATGTAGCATTTAAATATTACCATGTTTCTTCACATAAGGTATTTCTGTGTTAATAATGGTTTTTCGTTGAGGAAACAGAGATGTTTTCTTGGGAAGGCTTACTGAGGGAAATGACCTTCCAAATCACCATACTAAGACGGTCAGAATCAGAACTAAATAGTTTGTTGCAGTGATGGATCAGTTGACTTGGGTGAAAAATGTTGGTTGTTTTTATTGATGATATTTTGGTAGTTTATAAAAGTAAAGAGGAGAATGAAATTCATAAAAGGGTTATCTTGCAAACCATAAATGAAAATAAACTACATGGAAAATTCAGCAAGTGTGAGTTTTGGATACAAAAAATTTATTTCCTTAGTCACATTGTTTAAAAAAATGTCATAACTATTGATCCTTCTAAAACAAAAGTTGTTGAAGAATGGAAAAGACCCACAAATGTAACTGATATCCATAGTATTCTTGGTTTGGCAGGTTAATACCGACGGTTTGTTGAAAATTTTTCACGATTATCTAGTCCAATGACTAAGCTAACTCAGAAGGTGTTAAGTTTATCTTGACAAAAGAATGTGATGATTGTTTTCAAGAGTTGAAAAGAAGATTGGTGAATGCTCCAGTTTTGGAACATCTTTCTAGGAATGGTGAGTTTGTTATCTACAGTGATGCTACATTGAAATGACTTGGTTGTGTCCTTATGCAGAATGATCAGGTAATTGCTTATGCTTCACTTCAGTTGAAAACTCAGGAGGTAAATTACCCTACACATGACTTGGAATTAGCTGCAGTTGTTTCTTCTTTAAAAATTTGGAGGCATCATTTGTATGGAGTAAAGTGTGAAATATATACCGATCACAAAAGTTTAATGTATATATTCACAAAGAAAGAATTGAACATGATACAGAGGAGATAGATAGAATTAATCAAGGATTACGATTGTACAATTCACTACCATGCAGGAAAATCAAATAAAGTGGCTAATGCTTTGAGTTGAAAATGTAATGCTTCATTAACAATGCTTCCTTTGGAACGTGATAATTTGGTTAAGGATTTGATGAAATTTGGCATGGAAGTTGTTTGTGCAGTATGTCCTTCTGTTTTTTTAAGTATTAGTGAAATCTTCTCTATCATACATAATTAAGCAAGAACAGAAGCAACATAGTGAGTTGCAGAAAAAGGTAGAGCTGGTTCAGAAGGGTAAGTTGCCTGAATTCAACATTGACAATGATTGTGTTTTGAGATTTGGGAAGAGATTCTGTGTGCCTTGTGATTCAAAGTTGAATAGAGAGTTGTTATGTGAAGCTCATAGTTCTCCGTTTTTAGTTCATCCTGGAAGTACTAAGATGTACAGAGATCTGCGGGAGTATTACTGGTGGGATGGAATGAAAAGATATATTTCTGATTTTATTATGAAGTGTTTGACTTGTTAGCATGTTAATGTAGAGTGGCAGTTACCGAAAGGGATGCTTCAGCCTTTACAGTTCCAGAGTGGAAATGGGATAATATATCCATGGACTTCGTTGTGGGATTGCTGAAGACATCTCGAGGTAATAATGCAATATGGGTTATTGTTGATCGCTTGACTAAATCTTCTCATTTCCTTTCTATACGAGATAATTTTTCCCTAGATCAACTTTCCCGTTTTTATCTTAAAGAGATAGTCAGGTTACATGGAGTTCCCCTCTCTATTTTGTCTGATCGTGATCGCAGGTTTACATCTATCTTTTGGAAGGGCCTTCAGAAGTCGTTGGGTACTGAATTAAATTTTAGTATAGCTTTTCATCCGCAATCAGATGGGCAGTCAGAACGAACAATTCAGATATTAGAGGATAGGCTATGTGCATGTTTGATGGATTATCAGGGAAGTTGGGACCAACATCTTTTTTTGGTTGAGTTTTCTTATAATAATAGTTTTCATTCCAGTATACAGATGGAACCATTTGAGGAATTATATGGGAAGAGGTGTCGAACTCCAGCTTTTTGGGATGAAGTGGGTGAAAGGAAGGTGATGGGACGAGAATTGGTAGAAGAGATGGCAGAAAAATTTTAGTTGATTCAGAAACACATGAGAACAGCGAAGAGCAGGCAGAATATTTATGCAGATAACCGGAGGAAGGATTTATCTTTCAATGCAGGTGATCATGTTTTTCTCAATGTTTCACCATGGAAAAGTGTGATGCGATTTGGTAAGAAAGGAAAGTTGAGTCCAAGGTTCATTGGACCATATGAAATTTTAGAGAAAGTTGGATCAGTTGCTTACCGAGTGGCTTTACCTCCGAGTTTATGTCAGGTGCATAATGCTTTTCATGTTACGATGTTGAGAATGTATATGCCAGATCAATCTCATGTTTTGAGCCCAGAGGTAGTTCAGTTGGAAGAGAATCTCTTTTATGAAGAACAAACAGTCCAGATTCTTGACCGAAGAGAGCAAGTGTTGCGAAATAAGGTAATTCACCAGGTAATGGTTTTGCGTAAAAACCATATGGTTGAATAGGGAACATGGGAATCAGAAAATGCTATGAGGGATAAATACCCCCACTTATTTTGATAAGTAAATAAAATTGCGAGGATGTAATTCCCAAAAGGGGGGAAAGATCAAACATCCCAGGTAAATAAAGAATAAAAAATTTTCATATTTATTAATATTTTATAATTAAATATTAATTTTACTTTAAAGGGGTTTCTATGTTCGATAGCGTACCCGATACGCAACAAAGAGTTTCTTTGAAACCTTACGTTGCACACTAGTAATAAAATAATATTATTTTAAATGGTAGTTAACACGTAGTCATTGTATTGGAGGAAATGAATAGAAACAACAAAAATATGATTATATATGTTTGTTAAATGTTTTTACATTTATCCAATAAAAGATAAAGGCTTAAAATATGAAAAGAATTCAATTTTAGGCATATATACTCTAACATTCACAAAAGGCCGACTTATCACCTTTTGATGGAGAACTGTCTATAAATATAGTTTTGGTCACTCTTATATATTCTATTGAACCAAATAAAACCCTTCTTTATAATCGGGACATCAAATTTTACTTTGTGTAAATTTTTGGTATTTTTCCGATAAAGTTCATTTTTTTAATGAGTAGTGAAAATGTTGTATTTTAATTCAAAACCACTTTTTAATCAAATTTATTTATATGATTAGATTATCTTTTGAATTGGTTTTAAAGTTAAATTAGAATATATTTTTACCATTTATTCCAATAGTGGTCGTTGAAATTTATTTCACTTTGAAATCAGACTTAAACTAGTGTTAATCTTTTGGTACTTTTTGTTTCATAAAAACACGCTATTTGTTTTTCCTGCGGGAAATAATTATTAAATTAATTAATGCAACATATATGTTTTGAATTTTTTAAAATAGACATAAATTTTGAATTCGGAATATCAAATATAGCTTAGGGTGAATTTTTGTTATTTTTCTGAAAAACTTCAATTTTTGATGAATAGTGAAACCACTAAGTTGTACTTAAAAAAACTAATTTTTCCTTTAAATGAATTTTTACCACCTCTATGTTTTAAATTTCAAAAATCCAACATAAATGGTTTTCATTAGGAAGTAAAATGTGGTTCAATGGGATTAAAATAATTTTTTGGTGAATAGTAACTTTTAAGTTTTTAATCGCGATTAGAGATAATTAGTGTAGTTTAAGGTAAAAATAATGTTTTAATAATATGAAATGACCAAGAAACATGTCCTACCCTTATTGGATGTGTCATTTCCGACCATGAAAATCCATGGGTCAACTTGGGAACCCCATGGAGCCACTTTGATAGGAAAATGACATTAATAACATTTTATTTAATGTTAAAATAAAAATGTCACAAACATGAGTTGTTTTACTAAACCAATTCTTAAGTGGGGTTATACAAGTTAGATTTTTGACTATAAATATTAATTAGAAAGATAAAAATATTTCCTACATCTTGATATTTTTTTTATAATTTTAAGACATTAAATAAATGAAATTATTTATGACACCATGATGTTGCAGCGATTAACTCATTATTTAACGATTTAAATAAAATTAAAAGATAATGTAAAATATAAGACCTACACATGTCAAAAACATATTGGATGGGTAGATTTAAAACTCTAATCACCTAATACTTTAAATATATAATTTTGGGACCCATTTTTTCCGAAAATCATTTTATAATAAAGTATCATTTCTTAACATTCCAAGAGTGCCCCTCCTCACCTCTTATAAAAGGCCCCCACATCTACCTCATTACCCACACCTATAAAGACTTTGGATCGGCCAATATCCGGCCTTTTTGTCTCTCCACATCCCTCTCTTACTCCTAGAATCCTCACTTTGGGCATAAGTTATCCCAAGGATTCCTTTGAGCTCAAATCAAAGAGAGTTACTCGATTTTAAGGAAATGTCTTCACTTGTGATCTTTTGTTTTATTTTGATTCTCCAACCCCCTAAAATCTTTTTATTAATTTATTTTGTGACAAATAAATTATCTTCAATATAATAGTATGTTTTTATGAGAAGCATTAGAGATACACTTAGACACACCTACATCTAATCGTCAAAGAACATACTGTTTCTGTGGACGGTGAATTTTTGCCTCACGAAACGATGATTGTTCAATATTCTTATAACACATTAAAAGGTGGCCATTAAGATGTCACTATATTTATATATGATATATAATATTTTTATGTTTTCTTTAAGCTTCTGTATTTTTCATTCATGTAATACCATTTTTTCTTACATTATGGGGATACACGATATCTTCATTTTAGGAAGTCCGGACTACCACCCCCTCAAAGTGATTTGATTCATTAATGCCATATGTGGGACGTATAAATGATGGATTTAAAGTTATTATATATGATGTATGTTACATTTAAATTATGATTATAATTCTGGAATTAAAATATACATACCTATCATTTAGTTTCAATTCCATTAATATGACAAATAAATGAAAGTAGCTTTCATGCGTACGTACGGCTTACCGTCCCCATGAAAGATGAATTTCATTTCATACCTATAAATGATTATGTAATATTATATGTACTTGTATATTCTGGATATATATGATATATTTGATATACAAATCATGAATATCATTTGTGATATAATGAACCTTTGACCACACGAACAACATGTAATTGTAAGAAGTCCACTTTCGACTTAAGAACCAAATATCGAAAAAACAAAAATTATTAACGTAAATGATCAAATAATGTTTATAACATGGTAATAAGTTATATAAAAGTAATATTTAACTTTAAAAAGGATCTTAAGCAAGTATAAATTAACTCAAGTTTATTATTCAGGACATTAATGAACGATCGAGTCAAGTCGGACCCGAGGTAAAGGACTTCGTCTCAATCTCCTTTCATTGAGGCATATTTCATTTAATACACAACTATATTTTATACGGTGTATAATTCCCTTTGAATTTTACTTTTATACAAAAGGAATCTTTTTCTACGAAGCGTTTTACTAAACGAAAAAAAGGAATGTTTCTTTTAACGTACGTGGTGACATCGACCTCTTCCGCCGTCGCGAGTATCATTTGGTCTTTGGCTTCCTCAACAAACCGTAATGTTTTTTTGAAAATGAAATAAATACCATATACTCTATTATGTATTCTGGTATTGAGAATGGTTTTTATAATGGATTTGTTATGTCAATATATTTAAGTGATATATTGTGATCAAAGTGTTGAAATGATTTCTTTCCATTATATTTGTTTTATGTCTTATGATTTTATAATGGTACATGGAAATATGACGGGTGGTTATGTGATAAACCATATGATGGGTGGTGCCATGAATACTAGGACGGGTGGTTACGTTATAACCTCCAATGCATTGGGTATGGAAGTCGGCCGTATGGCTACTCCATTAAGTGATATGTGTGGATGTTGACCGTATGGTTATTCCATTTAAGTATGTTTATGTCCCAAGATACCATTATATGTTATGTGATCATTATATGGGTTTTATGGTAATCTTTTAGTTACAAAAGGGTAAGTAATGATCTTTTATTCAGTGAAGAGTTTTTTACTACTTCATAAAGGTGAAAAGGATTACTTTGATAAAGTATACAAGGTTTTCTTATTGTTTTGAAAAACTAATAGTTTTCATTCATTGTGTATCCCTTACTGAGATTTTTATGCTCATCCCAAGTTTTTTTTGAATTTTTTTTCACATGTCAAGGGAAAGGTACATGATATGATAATTATGTCAAAGAAGTGTCTGGATAGAATCCATGTTTTATTTTAAATATGTTTCCTTAGGTGGGAAAAATGAATACTATCTTTTATTGTAACCACTTTGTTTAAATGTGGAATGTAATTCATGTTTTATGATATAATTTTCTAAAACTCTAAACCTGAAAAGATCCTCAATGTGTATTCTTGAAGTAAATCAAGATTAAGTAATGTTTAAGGCTGGGGCCTTATAGTTGGAATCAGAAGTTGGTTTAGACCACTTTAGGAGTTATAAAATTGTTAAATTATAAATTAATTTATTGTATGATTGAAATGATATAGCATTTAATGATTACCATGTTGCTTCACCTAGTGTATTTTAGTGTTATGAATTGTTTGTCATAGAGGACACAGAAAATTTTTTTTGGGAAGGAATACTGAGGGAAATGACCATTCAAATCACCATACTAAGATGGTCAGAATCAGAACTAAACAGTTTGTTGCAGTGATGGATCAGTTGACTCAGGTAAAAAATATTGGTTGGTTTTATTGATGATATTTTGGTGTTTTCTAAAAGTAAATAGGAGCATGAAAGTCATTTAAGGATTATCTTTCAAACCTTAAAATAAAATAAACTATATGGAAAATTCATCAACTGTGAGTTTTGGTTACAACAAATTTCTTTCCTTGGTCACATTGTTTCAAAAAATGGCATAACTTTTGATCCTGCTAAAACAAAAGTTTTTGATGAATGGACAAGACACACAAATGTAACTGATATCTATAGTTTTCTTGGTTTTCCAGGTTACTACTGAAGGTTTGTTGAAAAAATTTCATGATTATCTAGTCCAGTGACTAAGCTAACTCGGATGCGTGTTAAGTTTATCTGGACAAAAGAATGTGATGATTGTTTTCAGGAGTTGAAAAGAAGATTGGTGAATGCTAAAGTTTTGGCACGTCCTTCCAGGAATGGTGAGTTTGTTGTCTACAGTGATGATTCATTTAAAGGACTTGGTTGTGTCCTTATTCATAATGATCAGGTAATTTCATATGCTTCACATCAGTTGAAAAGTCCTGATGTAAATTACCCTACACATGACTTGGAATTAGCTGCTGTTGTTTTTGCCATTAAAATTTGGAGGCATCATTTGTATAGAGTAAAGTGTGAAATATATACCGATCACAAAAGTTTAAAGTATATATTCACTCAGAAAGAATTGAACATGAGACAGAGGAGATGGATAGAATTAATCATGGATTATGATTGTAAAATTCATTACCATCCAGGAAAAGAAAATAAAGTGGATGATTCTTTGTGTCAAAAAATTAATACTTCATTAACAATTTTGCATTTGGAACGTGATCCTTTGGTGAAGGATTTGATGAACTTTGGCATGGATGTTTTTTGTGCAGGATGGCCTTCTGTTTTGTTTTAGGTATCAGGGAAATATTCTCTATCAGACAGAATTAAGCAAGCACAGAAGCAAGACAGTGAGTTGCAGAAAAAGGTAGAGCTGGTTCAGAAGGGTAAGTTGCCTGAATTCAACACTGATAATGATTGTGTTTTGAGATTTGTGAAGAGATTTTGTGTGCCTTGTGATTCACAGTTGATGATATAGTTGTTATGTGAAGCTCATAGTTCTCCGTTTTCAGTTCATCATGGAATTACTAAGATGTACATAGATCTACGGGAGTATTACTGGTGGGATGGAATTAAAATAGATATTGCTGATTTTACTGTGAAGTGTTTGACTTCTCAGCAGGTTAAAGCAGAGCGAAAATTACCAAAAGGGATGTTCAGACTTTACCAGTGCCAGAGTGTAAATGGGAGAATATATATCAATGGTCTTTGTTGTGTGATTGCTGAAAACACCTCGAGATAATAATGCAATCTAGGTTATTGTTGATCTCTTGACAAAATATGATCATTTCCTTGATATATGAGTTTCTTTTTCCCTAGATCAACTTTCCCGTTTGTATCTTAATGAGATAGTCAGGTTACATGGAGTTCCCCTCTCCATTGTGTCTAATCGTGATCCCAGGTTTACTTCTAACTTTTAGAAGGGCCTTCAGATGTTTTTGGGTACTGAATTAAATTTTAGTACAGATTTTCATCCGCAATCAGATTGGCAGTCAGAATGAACAACTAAAACATTAAAGGATATTCTACGTTCTTGTTCGATGGATTATCATGGAAGTTGGGACCAAGACCTTTCTGTGGTTGAGTTTTCTTATAATAACAGTTTTCATTCTAGTATACAGATGGCACCATTTGAGGCATTATATGGGAAGTGGTGTCGAACTCCAGCTTTTTGGGATGAAGTGGGTGAAAGGAAGCTGATGGGACCATAATTGGTAGAAGAGATGGTAGAAAAAGTTCAGTTGATTCAGAAACACATGAGAATAGCTCAAAGTAGGCAGAAAAGTTATGCGGATAACCGGAGGAAGGATCTATCTTTCGAGGTGGGTGATCATGTTTTTCTCAAAGTTTCACCATCGAAAAGTGTTATGTGATTTGATAATAAAGGAAAGATGAGTCCAAGGTTCATTAGACCATATGAAATTCTGGAGAAAGTACGATCAGTTGCTTACCGAGTGGCTTTACCTCCGAGTTTATCTCAGGTACACAATGTTTTTCATGTTTCGATGTTGAGAAAGTATATGCCAAATCCATATCATGTTTTGAGCCCAGAGTTTGTTCAGTTGGTAGAGAATCTCTCTTATGAAGAAAAACCAGTCCAAATTCGTGACCGAAGAGAGCAAGTGTTGCGATATACTTTAATTCACCTGGTAAAGGTTTTGTGGAAAAGCCATATGGTTGAAGAGGCAACATGGGAATCTGAAAATGCTATGTGGGATAAACACCCACACTTTTTTTCATAAGTGAATAAAATTGCGAGGATGCAATTCCCAAAAAGGGGGAAGGATGTAACATCCTAGGTAAATAAAGAATAAAAAATTTTCATATATATTAATATTTTTCAATTAAATATTAGTTTTACTTTAAAGGGGTTTCAATTTTTGATAGATTACCCGATACATAACAAAGAGTTTCTCTGAAATCTTACGTTGCACACAAGTAATAAAATAAAATTAGTTTAAATGGTAGTTAGCATGTAGCCATTGTATTGGTGGGAATGAATAGAAACAACTAATATATTATATATGTTTGTGAATTGTTTTTACATTTATCCAATAAAATATAAAGGCTAAAAATATGAAAAGAATTCAATTTTTGGCATATATACTCAAACATTCAGAAAAGGTCGACTTGTCGCTTTTTTATGGAGACCCGTATATAAATATATTGTTGGTCACTCTTATACATTCTATTGGACCAAATAAAACTCTTCTTTAGAATCGGGACATCAAATTTTACTTTTTGTAAATTTTTTGTATTTTTCCGATAAAGTTCATTTTTTTAATGAATAGTGAAAAATGTTGTATTTTAATTCAAAACCTCTTTTTAATCTAATTTATTTATATGATTAGATTATCTTTTTGATTGGTTTTAAAGTGAAATTAGAATATATTTTTACCATTTAATCCAATAGTGGTCGTTGGAATTAATTTCACTTTGAAATCAGACTTAAACTAGTGCCAATCTTTTGATACTTTTTGTTTCATAAAAACACGCTATTTGTTTTGACAGTGGAAATTAATTATTAAATTAATTAATGCAACTTATATGTTGTGAATTTTGTAAAATAGACATAATATTTGAATTCGGAATATCAAATATAGCTTAGGGTGAATTTTTTGTATTTTTCTGAAAAACATCAATTTTTGATGAATAGTGAAACCACCAAGTGGTACTTAAAGAAACTGATTTTTCATTTAAATGAAATTTTACAACCTCTGTGTTTTGAATATCATAAATCTGACATACATGGTTGTCATTAGGAAGTAAAATGTGGTTCAATGGGATTAAAATATTTTTTTTGTGAATAGTTACTTTTATGTTTTTAATCGCTATTAGAGGTAATTAGTGTAGTTTAAGGTAAAAATAATGTTTTAATAATATGAAAGGACCTTGACACATGTCCTACCATTATTGGATGTGTCATGGGAGACCAAAAAAATCCATGGGTCAACTTGGGGACCCCATGGAACCACTTTGGTAGGAAAATGACATTAGTAACTTTTTATTTAATGATAATATAAAAATGTCACAAACATGAGTTGTTTTACTAAAACAATTCTTAAATGGGGTTATACAAGTCATATTTTTGACTATAAATATTAAATAGAAATTAAATAAGATTTCCAAAATCATGATATTTTTTTCTAATTTTTAGACATTAAATAAATTAAATTATTTATGACACCATGATGATGCTACGATTACCTCATTATTTAACGATTTAAATAAAATGAAAAGATAATGTACAATCTAAGACCTACACATGTCAAAAACCTATTTTATGGGTTGATTTAGAACTAGTATCACCTTATCCTCTAAATATATAATTTTGGGACCCTTTTTATTCAAAAATCATTTTATAATAAAGTAACATCTCTTAACATTCCAAGAGTGCCTCTCCTCACCTCTTATAAAAGGCTCCCACCTCTACCTCCTTACCCACACCTCTCAAGCCTTTTGTTCTTCCAAGCTCTGCGATCATTGTCTCTACACATCCCTCTCTACTCATAGAAGCCTCACTTTGGGCATAATTCTTCCCAAGGAATCCTTTGAGCTCAAATCTAAGAGAGTTACCTGATTTTAATGTAATGTCCTCACTTGTGTTCTTTTGTTTTATTTTGCTTCTCCAACACCCTAAATTATTTTTATTCCTTTATTTTGTAACAACTCCAGTATCTTAAAAATACTAGGATGTTGTTATAAGAAGAATTATAGATACACTTACACAAAAATACATCTAATGGTTAAAGAATATATTGTTTCTGTGGATGGAGAATTTCTACCTCACGAAACGATGATTGTTCAATATTCTTCTAACACATTCAAAGGTGTCCATTAAGATGTCACTATATTTATATATGATATATAATATGTTTATGTTTTACTTAAGCTTCTGTATTTTTCATTTATGTCATACCTTTGTGGCTTCCATTACTGGTATACGCGGTATCTTCATTTTATGAAGTGCGGACTACCTCCCCCTCAAAGTGAGTTGATTCGTTAATGCCATATGTGGGATGTATAAAAGATGGATTTACAGTTATTATATATTATTTATGTTACATCTAAATGATTAATATAATTATGTAATTAAAATATACATACCTCTCATTTAGTTTTAATTCCATTAATATGACATAAAAATGAAAGTAGCATTCATGTGTACGTACGGCTTACCGTCTCTATGAACGGTGCATTTCATTTCTTACATATAAATGATTATGTAATATTATAATTACATGTATATGATGGATATATATGATATATATGATATCCAAATCATTAATATCATTCTGGATATAATGAAATTTTGACCACACGAACAACATTTAATTGTAAGAAGTCCACTTTCGACTTAAGAACCAAATATCGACAAAACAAACATTATTAACTTAAATGAATACATAATGTTTATAAAATGGTAATAAGTGATTTAAAAGTAATAATTAACTTGAAAAAGGTTCTTAACCAAGTAGAAATTAACTCAAGTTTATTATTTAGGACGTCAAAGAACGATCGAGTCAAGTCGGACCCGAGGTAAGGGACTTCGTCTCAATCTCATTTCATTGAGGCATATTTCATTTTATACACACCTATATTTTATATGGTGTATAAATCCCTTTGACTTTTTCTTTTATACAAAAGTAATCTTTTTCTACGAAGCGTTATACTAAATGAAAAAAAGGAATGTTTCTTTTAACGTACGCGGTGACAACGACCTTTTCTGCCGTCGCGAGTATTATTTTGTCTTTGGCTTCCTCAACAAGCCGTGATGTTTTTTCTAAAATGAAATAAATACCATATACTATTTTATGTATTTTGGTATTGAAAATGGTTTTTATAATGGATTTGTTATGTCAATGTATTTAAGTGATATACTGTGATCAAGGTGTGGAAATGTTTTCTTTCCATTATATTTGTTTTATGTCTTAGGATTTTATAATGGTAGTTAGATATAAGATGGGTGGTTACGTGATAAACCATATAGAGGGTGGTGCCGTGAATACCAGGACGGGTGGTTACGTTATAACCGCCAATGCATTGGGTATGGAAGTCGGCCGTATGACTACTCTATTAAGTGATATGTGTGGAAGTCGACCGTATGGTTATTCTATTTAAGTATGATTATGTCCCAAGTTACCTTTATATGTTATGTGATCTTTATATGGGTTTTATGGTAATATTTTGATTAAAAAATGGTATGTAATGATCTTTTATTCAGTGAAGAGTTTTTTACTACTTCATAAAGGTGAAAAGTATTACTTTGACAAAGTATACGTGGGTTACTTGTGTTTTTGAAAAAATAACAGTTTTCATTCATTGTGTATCCCTTACTAAGCTTTTTATGATCATCCCAAGTATTTTTGAAATGTTTTTCACAGTTCAAAGGAAAGGTACATGATATGATGATAGTGTCAAGGAGGATTCAAGATAGAATCCATGTTTTTTTCAATATGTTTCCGTAGAAGGGAAAAATGAATACTATCTTTTATTGTAACCACTTTGTCTAAATGTAGAATGTAATACATGTTTTATGATCTAATTATCTAAAACTCTAAACCTGAAATGATCCTCAACGTGTATTCTTGAAGTAACTCCAGATTGAGTAATGTTTAAAGTTGGGGCCTTATACTTCCTATATTTATTTGTGGGAAGAACCTACTTGCAAACCTTATATTTTTACCTCTAGTAGAGTTTGATGTTATCCTGGGTATGGATTGGCTCTCTATTTACCATGCTAAGATTGACTGTAGAGCTAAATATGTTTTTTTTTCAGAAAGACTTTCAGTTTGTGTACAAGAATGAACCCTTACTGTTGATAACGTATCAAGAGGCCGAGAAACTTGAAAAATATGGAAATGAATTTTACCTTGCACATATTGTTGAAAACAAGGGAACTATTCAGATTAATGATGTGCTAGTGGTAAATGAGTATCCTGATGTTTTTCCGGATGAGTTTCCTGGAATAATACCATATCAGGAAGTTGAGTTTACTGTAGAATTAGTTCCTAATGCTAATCCAATTTCAAAACCCTCTTATCTAATGGATCAAATTGAACTTTTCGAGATGAAGGGACAATTGCAAAATTTATTAGAGAAAGGTTTCATTCGACCTAGAACATCACCATGGGGTGCTCCTGTTTTATTTGTTAAAAAGAAAGAGGGTTATATGAGAATTTTCATTGATTATAGATCCTTGAATAACATCACTGTTAAGAACAAATATCCTTTTCCTTATATCAATGATTTGTTTGATCAGCTCCAGGGAGCTCAGTTTTTTTCGAAGATCGAATTGAGGTCGGGGTACCATCGGTTGAAGGTAAAAGAAACAGATATTCTGAAGACCGTGTTTCGTACAAGATATGGCCATTATGAATTTGTAGTGATGCCTTTTGGCCTAACCAATGCACCTGCTGTATTCATGGACTTAATGAATTGAATTTTTCATGAGTTCTTGAATAAGTTTTTGGTTGTTTTCATTGATGATATTTTGGTGTTTTCTAAAAGTAATTAGGAGCATGAAAGACATTTAAGGGTTATTTTGAAAACCATAAAAGAAAAGAAATGGTATGGGATATTCAGAAAGTGTTAGTTTTGATTGCAACAAATTTCTTTCCTTGGTCACATTGTTTCAAAAAATGGGATAACTGTTGATCCTTCAAAAACAAAGGTTGTTGAAGAATGGCCAAGACCAAAAAATGTAACTGAGATACGTAGCTTCCTTGGTTTGGCAGGATATTACCAAAGGTTTGTTATAAATTTTTCACAGTTATCTAGTCCAATGACTAAGCTCCCTCGGAAGGGTGTTAAGTTTATCTGGACAAAAGAATGTGATGATTGTTTTCAGGAACAGAAAAGAAGATTGGTGAATGCTCTAGTTTTGGCACTACCTTCCCGGAATGGGGATTTTGTTATCTACAGTGATGCTTCATTGAAATTAATTGGTTGTGTCCTAATGCAGAATGATCAGGTAATTGCTTATGTTTCATGACAGCTGAAAACCCATGAGGTAAATTTCCCTACACATAATTTGGAATTAGCTGCTGTTGTTTTCTCTTTAAAAATTTGGAGGAATCATTTGTATGGAGTAAAGTGTGAAATATATACCGATAAAAAAAGTTTAAACTTTATTTTCACTCAGAAATAATTGAACATGAGATAGAGGGGATGATAGAATTAATCATGTATTATGATTGAACAATTCATTACCATCCGGGAAAAGCAAATAAAGTTGTTGAGGCTTTGAGTCGAAAATGTAATGGTTCATTAGCAATTTTGTTTTAGGAACATGATCCTTTGGTTATGGATTTGATGAAATTTGGCATAAAATTTGTTGGTGCAGGATGTCTGTCTGTTTTGATTCAGGTATCAGTGAAATCTTCTCTCTCAGACAGAATTAAGCAAGCACAGAAGCAAGATAGTGAGTTGCAGAAAAGGGTAGAGCTGGTTCAGAAGGGTTAAAGTAGAGCGGAAGTTACCAAAAAGGGGTGCTTCAGCCATTACCAGTGCCAGAGTGGTAATGGGAAAATATATCCATGGACATTGTTGTGGCATTACCTAAGACATCTCGATGTAATAATGCAATCTTGGTTATTGTTGATAGATTGACTAAATCTGCTCATTTTCTTGCTATACGATGTACTTTTTCCCTAGATCAACATTCGCATTTGTATATTAAAGAGATTGTCAGGTTACATAGAGTTCCTCTCTCAATAGTATCTGACCGAGATCTCAGGTTCACTTCTAACTTTTGGAAAGGCCATCAGAAGTAGTTGGGTACTGAATTAAATTTTAGTATAGATTTTCATCCTCAATCAGATGGGCAGTCAGAACAAACAATTTAGACTTTGGAGGATATGCTACGTGCTTGTTCGATGGATTATCAGGGAAGTTGGGACCAACATTTTTCTTTGGATGAGTTTTCTTATAATAACAGTTTTCATTCCAGTACACAGATGGTACCATTTGAGGAGTTATATGGGAAGCGGTGTCAAACTCCAGATTTTTGGGATGAAGTTGGTGAAAGGAAGTTGATAGGACCAGAATTGGTAGAAGAGTTGGCAGAAAAAGTACATTTGATACAGAAACACACGAGAACAGATCAGAGTAGGCAGAAGAGTTATGCAGACAACAAGAGGAAGGATCTCTCTTTTGAGGTATGTGATCATGTTTTTCTCAAAGTATCACAATGGAAAAGTGTGATGCGATTTGTTAAGAAAGGAAAGCTGAGTCCAAGGTTCATAGGACCATATGAAATTCTGGAGAGAGTTGGATCAGTTGCATACCAAGTGGCTTTACCTCCGAGTTTATCTCAGGTAGACAATGTTTTTCATGTTTCGATGTTGAGAAAGTATATGCCAGATCCATCTCATGTTTTGAGTCCAGAGGCAGTTCAGCTGAAAGAGAACCTATCTTATGAGGAACAACCAGTCCAGATTCTTGACCACAGTGATCAAGTGTTACGAAATAAGGCGATTCATCAGGTAAAGGTTTTGTGGAAAATCCACATGATTGAAGAGGCAACATGAGAATCTGAAAATTCATTGAGGGCTAAATACCCCCATTTATTCGATAAGTAAATAAATAGTGGGGACACAATTTTCTAAAGGGGGGAAGGATGTAAAATCCCACATAAGTAATGGATAATAGATATTTTTATATATGTATATTTAGTAATTAGATAGTGTTTTAGAGGCTTAAAATGAGAATAAATCCAATCTTAAGCATGGAATACACTAATATTCTTAAAAGATTGTTTTACTGCCTTTTGATGGAAAACCATTTTGAAATCAAACTTTTGACAATTTTATAAGATCTATTTTTCAAAATAAACTTATTATTTATGATTGGGACATTGAAATTTACTTTGGATAATTTTTTGGTATTTTTCTGACAAAGTTCATTTTTTAAATGAATAGTGAAAAATACTACATTTTACATCAAAACTGCTTTTTCATCTAATTTAATTATATGGTTAGACAATATTTTTAATTGGTTTTAAAGTGTAAATAGAATATATCTTTACCATGTAATCCAATGGTGGTCATTGGGATGAATTTCACTTTGGAATTGAGCATAAAAAAGTGCCAATCTTTTCATAGAAATTGTTTAAAAAAACCCGCTATTTGTTTTGACAAGGGGAATTATTTTTAAATTAACTATTTCAATTTATATGGTTGGAATTTGGTTAAATGGATTAAATATTTGGAATCCTAAGTTCTAAATTATGTAATTAAGACTCTTTTGTTTGTGGACATTATGAATAGTAACGACGGTAATTATTTTTAATTATCTTGATTAATGAGTAATCGGGTAGTTAAGGATAATAAAATAATATCATAATAACACAAAAATGACAACCAAAATGTGTCCTAATGATACTGGTTGTCTCATGGCCGACAATGGGATGCCTTGTGCCAAACTTGGGGACCCCATGGAATCACTTTTGTGTGGAAGTGACTTTTTATCTTTTTATTTTTAAAGAAAGTTAAATATAACAAAGACTGTATAACCTGAGTAAAAAAATTTTAAGTTTGTCTAAATAAATGATATGTTGGACTATAAATAGTCATTGGAAATAGGAAAATATTTCCTACATCATAGTATTTTTTTTATATTTTTTAGACATTAAATAAATTAAATTATTTATGACATCATGATGATGCAGCGATTACCTCATTAATAAAGGATTTAAATAAAATGAAAAGATAATGTTAAAAATATAACTTACACTTGTCAAAGTCCTATTGGATGGGTATATTTCTAACCCTTGTCACCTTATCCTCTAAATAAATCAATGTGAGACCTTTAAAATCCGAAATTCATTTGAAAATAAAGTAACCCTTTATACCTTTCCAAGAGTGCCCCTCCACTCCTCTTATAAAAGGCCCCCACATCTACCTCCTTACCCACACCTCTCAAGCCATTGGCTCGGGAAAACCCTTCACATTTTGCCTCTAAACATCCCTCTATTACTCCAAGAATCATCACATTGGGTAGAAGTATTCCCAAGGAATCCTTTGAACTCAAATCAAAAAGAGTTACCCGTTTTAAAGGTAGTGTTTTCTCTTGTGTTCTTATGTTTTATTTTGCTTCTACAACCCTCTAAACTCTTATTATTCATTTCTTTTGTAACAACACCAGTATATTCTATATAGTAGGATGTTGTTATAACATGTATTTGAGGTACACTTACACACACCTACATCTAATGGTTAAAGAACATACGGTTTCTGTGGATGGAGAATTTCTGCCCCACGAAACGATGAATATTCAACACTCGTATAACACATTCAAAGGTGGCCATTAAGATGTCACTATATTTATATATGATATATAATATGTTTATGTTTTACATAAGCTACAGTATTTTTCATTTATGGAATACCTTTATGGTTTCCATTATGGGTAAATGCGATATCTTCATTTTAAGAAGTGCGGACTACCGCCCCCTCAATGTGATTTGATTCATTAATACCATATGTGGTACGTATAAAGGATATATTGAATAATATTATATATGATACAATACTGGAATTATAATACTATTATGTATCATTATGTATTTATTACATTAAATATGAAATATAAATGGAAGTAGCGTTCATGCCTACATACGTCTTACCATCACCATGAACGGTGCATTTCACTTCTTACCTCTAAATGATTATGTAATATTATAAATGCATGTATATACTGGATATATATGATATCTACATCATGAGTATAACTCTGTATATAATGGTTACATGATCAAATTGTAATTATAAAGACTTTATTTTTGACTTAGGTACCAATGATCGTTAAAACGACCCTTAATAACTTAAATAATTACATAGTGTTCATGACATGGTAATAAGTGATATAAAAGGAATAATGAACTTTAAAAGGGTTCTTAAGCAAGTAGAAATTACCTCAACATTATTATTCAGGACGTTAAGGAATGATCGAGTCATGTTGGACCCGAGGTATGGGACTTCGTCTCAATCTCCTTTCATTGAGGCATATTTTGTTTTATACACAACCTTCTTTTATACAGCATATAAACCCCTTTGACTTTTATGTTTATCCAAAAAGAATATTTTTTATACAAAGAGTTTTACTCAATGACAAAAGGGAATGTTTTTGTCGTACGTATGCGGAGAAACCGACTTCTCCACCGTCGTGACCATTATTTGAGTTTCGCCTTCCTCTACAAGCCATACGTTTTAAAAAAAAATTAACATGTTTTAATTTTATTTTATTTTGGTATTGAAAATGGTTTTCATAATGTTTTTAGTATATCAATGTGTTGTATTGATATCTTGTGATAAAAAATGTGGAAATACTATGTTTCCTTTATGTTTGTTTTATGTGATAAGATTATGTTATGGTTCTTGGGAATTATTATGAAAAATGGTGGTTCCGTGACAAACTAAGGGTGGGTGTGCCCGATATAGCTCTCCAATGAATTGGGTAACACAAAGGGGTTAAATGTTAACGTTTCTCAGAAGAGATTTAGGGAATATACTGTGATGGTTATTCCAAACGTAACCATGAGGTTTACTCCCTACGTAAGAATGTTATGAATGCCTCAAGTTACCTTTCTGTCTTATGATTTCTATGATTTACTCATGATATGATGAGGTATGTTAAAGTGATTATGTTTTATTCATAACTTATGATTTCATTCTTATGTATATATGTAATCATGTTTCCTTTCCATATTTTTATATCCCTTACTGTGCTTTTTATGCTCATCCCATGTTTTTGAAATGTTTTTCTTAGGTCAAGGGAAAGGTACATGATGTGATGATAGTGCCAATGAAGTGTCAAGAAAGAATCCATGTTTTATTTTAAATATGTTTCCGCTGATGGGAAAAATGGGTACTATCTTTTATGTAACCACTTTGTTTAGATGTGGAATGTAATGCATGTTTTATGATCTAATTCTCTAAAACTCTAAACCTGAAAAGATCCTCATCGTGTATTCTTGAAAAAACTCAAGATTAAGTAAGGTTTAAGGCTATAGCCTTATATCCAATGACAAAAATTATATTAAATTATAAAAACATAATCCAATTATTCTTCAACCCTAATAAAAATTATTATCTAACTATATAAATAAATTAGATTAAAATACAGTTTTGAATTAAAATGTAGTATTTTCAGTATCTATAAAAATATTAATTATATCATAAAAATTCCAGATATTCAGGAAAATTAAATTTAAATATTCCTACTCTAAATAGAAAGTTTATTTTGTCAAATAAAATAAAAATAGTGTTAAAAAATTGATTTAAAATGGATGCTCCCTTAAAATGCGTTGAAATGTCTTTTTTTATGAAAAATACTTCTTTTATCGAGAAAATTGAATTTGTTCTTATATCATGTTCTAGAAAATATATAGGAAGAATTTTAATGTTGTATATAATTAAAAATCTGTTTAAAACTATTCATAATGGTTAGTTTACATTTCATTAAATAAAAATATTTTTATAATATATGAATTTTTAGTGAAACTCAGTATTACCTACCACATAAGCTATCAAAGAAGGTCACACTTTAGTGTAATGCATGGAAAGACAGTGTTGTGTGTAGTGAAATATTACATTGGGGTAATTTATAAAATTATCTAAAAATATTTATTTAATACGTTGAAAAAAATCAATTCTCAGTGTTGTGTGAAATGAATTCGACCCAAAGAACATGAAATTGTGGGTAACACAAGCCAAGAATAGTGTTGTGTATACTAAATAAAAATACTTAGTTGTGTGTAGTGAAAGATAATAATTGTGTAACATACAATAAAAGGCATCATAGAAGTTTTAATAATTTATCTCATAAAATATCATGGTGTTATAACTTTTATTTAAAGTGGATTAATAAAAATTTATATTCTGTGGGAGGGGGATGGTAGGAGTCTTCCTTATCAAGCTCATTTTCCCATCTTGGATGGAAGGTAACATTATAATGATTCATGTACTCCAAGTCCTTGTCAATGTATATGTAGTCATGATTGAGAGAAATCATTTAACAGATAATTTCAAGCTCATGGAAATATCAACGAGTGATTTATTAGTTGAATATACCCAAATGACAACGGTTGTCACTTAACTTACCCATAAATCATACGTCATGATTTTTAGGGGATTTGTATGTAGATTATCTGGTTATATAATCAATTGTAAAGAAATTTAATTTTATCATGATGAGATGCGTTTTATATATTTTTTATTTCCATTAAATTTACTAATAAATATTAATAATTTTTTTATTTAATATAAATTTTTAATTTAATTCTTCTTAAATAAGAATCCAACCTATATGAATTAGGAATAAAATCATTTATTTATATAAAAAATTATTCAAAATGAAATAAACAATATTTATTTGAAATGATAGTTTACTACTAAATAATTTTAATTACATAATATATATATATATATATAAATTAACTAATTTACATCTAATCATTCTCAATTAAAATGGAATATGAATAAAATATTTGTATGTTTTAAATATATTTGATTAAAATTTCTTTTTATTTTTTATGTGATATTATATAAAAATTACATAAATAATCTAATAAAATAGTCCAATAATTTTGATTTATATTTTTAATCATTATATCCAAAAATTATAATATGTTTTATCCCATTTTTTAACATAAAAATAATTTCCCAAACTAAATATTAGTTACTACGGTGAAACAATTTTTTGAGAATTATTTTTATGAAAATTATGTAATTATTAATCTAAATTGATAACATATTGATGAATAATATGATGTTTAAACATATTAACAAATATATTTACTCTCATTTAGTAAGTATTTGAAACAACATAAAAATTAAAACATATAATGAATAAAATAATTTTTTATACAAAAAAGAATTTTTGATATCTTAGGTTTAAATTTAAAATATAATTTTAGCATATTAATAATTTTATTCTTATTTAATTGGATCCAAATTTATAATTACAATTTTAAATTTTTGTAATAAGGGTTAACCTGTGTTTTTAGAAAAAAAATATTATAAAGGTAATAATTTAGTCAAGATTATAATGATAAAAATGTGTTATATAATCTTTCTTGAATTTTTATATGTTTATATGACACTTATAAATTCTAAAATACCATTTTAGGATAGAAAAGAATAACCACATGCCTCATCAACCCCTTCTCACCTAACTGTTTAGTGATTCCAACATTACCCCTCATTTAACATCCAATTAGCAAGAAATTTCACTATTAGTAAATTATAAAAGGATATAAATTTCACATATATCTAGCCACACTTCTCCTAAATAATTACCTTGATCCTCATCCCATTTATCACCACAAGAATGCTCTACCATGTTTGGTGTCCCTTTCTAATAATTTAAAATTACAATCCTTCTTAAAATTATGTAACACATGATATGTTTCAATAAACACTACATAAAATCTATGAAAACCACAACATATTAATATAACATTATTAATAAATATAAATAAATAATTATTATTTAAAAAAATTATTTTTTTCCTTCCGATGATAAATAAGTAACATGAGTAAATATTGAAGGAGGATAATCTCTTGAAATGTCTCTTTAATTATATTATATGTTTTCATTAAAAAAGTAAATGTACAATTTAATAAATACGAAGTTTATAAAAAAAAATTTCCGAGTTCCTTACAAAAAAAATTACAAAATATGAGTTTTAGTGTTTTTTTTTTGAAATTTTGAAATTTAGATGAATATTATGTTTTTTTAGGAATATTATAATTTTATTTTCTTATTATTATATCTATTCATCCTATAATATTAGACAATATTTTATATAATTAAATATATATTTATTTAAAAATATTTTTAATTTTAAAATATTTTTTTCTCTTATTAATCTTACATTCAACATTGTTTGGAAAAATTATATCATTACATTAATAAAAACCTCTTTTAAATTTTTCTAATTAAATATTTTGATGGTGAAATTATTTTAAGGATTGCATTAAAATACACATACCTTTTAATTTTTCATAATAAACTAACTTATGTCATAAAATAATTATCTATGTTATTCTTATCTTATATATAAATTTTAATCCTAATAGAACACTTGTCCTAAAGAATATTTTTTAAAATGTTTGTGAAATTATAATTAAATTAACATTTAAGAAAATTAAATATTTATTTTTAATGTGAAGTAAAAAAATTTAATATCAATTTTCAAATTAATAATATCCATTATTAATTTTTTTTCATCAATATCAATCACTATGTTTAAAATTTTTTTACCACGTTAGAAGTAAATAGGGTTAAATGCTAAAAACTATAATGAAAATGAAAAACAAACAATATGTATTCACCAAAATGAAATTAAGAGTAGAATATAAACCCTCAAAACCATCCTTTACACTATAGATCTTCTTTGAAAATTTAAAATTGAATAAAAACATTAAATTTATGAAAATGTAATGGTTACTTCAAAAAATTCCATTTTCCATGCATATAAAAAATTTAACACATCCACAACATCAATTATCATCCATACTTCAATTTTATTTTTTAAAATTTGAAACTTTTCACCTCCTACAACCCTATCCCACATCCATATGTTTATTTCATCCTTCATTTCCATTAAGGTATTTCTTTCATGGTTTTTTCTATATGAAAACTCATGCTTCCAAAATGGGTATTAGTTTCACCCGACAATTCTATATACACTACTCCTTACTAAATAATCTTGATAAATATTAATATAGTGAAACAAATATAATTAAAAATATAAAATGTAATAATATTAACTATAAATTAATTATTCAATTATTTCAATCCCCTAAAATATAAAATAACATCAATTATGAGGATGTACTGATTACCACCTCCACAAAGTGATATTGTTCACTTCTAATCATTTCCTCTCAAGGATAGAATCAAAGATGAATTTAATGAATGAATATTCATAATATTTAAAAAATAAAATTGTTAATTGATCATGTACCTTTTACTAATTTTCATTTAATTCATTTATAAATGACATTATTAATCATGTGTACATGAAAAATACAAGATCCAAGAACATTGAATATTTTTTCATCACCATATATCATAGAAGGATATAATAATTGATTTAATGAAGATATATTATTTTTATTACATTTTTAATTTTTTAAATATGTCTTATTTTAATTATATAAATACATTCCCTTACTCATTAAATCAGTAGACCATGTTAACGTTTGGGTTAATTTTATAACCTAGGTAAATTATTTAATAATTATTACATCCTAAAAGATTATGGTATATAATATAATGGAAATTTCATGTAAAAAGGGTATATTTACATTTTAATTGATTTTTGAATGATTTTCTAAATATTGAAAATATTTAATTACATTTTACATTTTTGAGCATTAAACACGTTGAAAACTAGATCAACACGATTACCATTTTAACAAGGTGTACTGATGTCATTCACCTAATTTAAATTATATTTATTTGATGATTTAATACATATTATTATTCTATCTTGATTTTTTAGGAATGTTGGTCGTTAGTCAAATTAGATGGAATAAATCTCGTCTACATGATGTTTATGTTTAATAAGTATCCAAATGATCTAACACCTAATAATGAAATTAAATTTAATCACTAATATATTTTTACTACATTATTTTAAAATAATTTAAAAAAGTGTATTATTTTTATGAGAATTTTATTAGATAAGAAAATAATATTTTTATTTTCATTCTATTGCATTTTAGAGCATTTTAATTAAGTGGTAATTGAAGGTACGGGTTTTATTGTCTCATTTTCAAATCCCTAAAACATGTTTAATATTGAATAAAATAATTTATTTTAAATGAAATATTTTCTCCTATATTACTTCCACATATAATTAATATATTTAGTTAAATTATTTATGAATTTTAATATCATAGTAACCCTCTTATTCTTACATTACCATTACCACAAGTGTTTTGAGAACAAATTTATAATTCATACCAATATTAAAGTTATATCATATTCATTAGATAAAATATGTATATTTATTTATGTGGTAATTTTTTTCAAGTTATTTACATTTATTCTAGATATCCCCTTTCTAAAATTTCCAGGATTCATGGATTATGAGATCCGTTAGATATTTTTTTATCATAAATTTCATTTCACTGAGTTAAAATAGTATTTCCATAGCATCATTATTATAGATTGGAAAATTGAACTATTTAATATTTCCAAATATATCCCCAATTTCATTTCAGGGTAAAATTTTATTTTCCACTGAAAATATTCTTTGTCATAGAATTTAGTTTTCTTACAATTTTAATGTTTCAGGGAGAAAATCATCTCATTTAAATATGGGGTTTACACCATTTATGTGTTCATTATTCTAAAAAATATATTCCCTTCCGTATTTTATAGCCTAAATATGTCTTTAATCATGTGACACTAATATATCCCTTATATCATTTTAAACTATATTTTTAAAAACCTACTTTAGGGTTTTGGTGTTTAACAATGTAATTTCAAATTATTCAAAAACATTTCCCTCATTTCATAATTAAATTGTTAATCTTCAAATAAATTAATTTTATAACATTGATATATTTTCAAGGATATTTTATTTAGAACTATTTTTAATAATTTTTTTAAAAGTATTACTTTCAATTTACATGATTTTATTTTAATGTAATTTTTACTTCATATTTTATAACATTATTTTAGATTATTTTGTTTAAACTATTTTTTTCACTTCTATTTAACCTTAATGGATTTTCATTCATGATGTGTTGTTTTTTTCATCCAATAAATGTTATTATTATATGATTAAATTTTAAAAAAATTCAAATTTTCATATATTATGAATTTATATTTTCTTGTTATGTCGGGTTCTATATCTCTATATAATTTATTATATAAGGATACATATGCCCTTATATAAAGGTGTTAACAGCCATCATTTAATTTCTCCACAATAATGAACATGTAATTTTTTTTATCACAATATGATGCTTGTATATTTTTTATGTTCATCATATGGCATATGGAAATTTTTTCACAAAATCATACATGGGAATCCTATTTTATGAAAATAGAATGTAATTTAATTTTTTGTTTACAACATGATGTGTGGGAAATATTTTTGTTTTCGACATGACCCATGGGAAATTTTAGTTGTTCACTACATGAACCATGGGAATTTTCTTTGTTTACAATATGAAGAATGTATATTTTTTTCTTGGAACATAAAACCTAGGTATTTTTTTCACAAAATGAATCTGGGAAATTTTTTTTGTTCACAATTTTTATATTTATCCATGTTTATATTTGTTCCAATAATTATCATTTCGTTAGGTTAAAATATAGTTTTAGTTTTTTAAGACATAACCTTGATTATTCTACATAGATCATGTTTATTAACTCCTAATTTAATACACTTTTGATAATTTATTTTTTCTTCATTTGTGATTTAATTTTATTCTATCACAAATTTTTTAAAATTCTTATTGTTACAAATTATTTTAAAGTTATTTATTTCCAATTATCATGTTTTATAAAATGATTATGATCTCACACTTGATACCATTTTCTAAACTCATTCATTATTGATAATTCATACTCAACACTCTTTTAGGTTTTTATTCCCCTGGTAATAAATATTTGAGTATCATAGGAGATAGCATGAAGTGGATCTAGAGATGTTATAATGTTGATAAATGTTCACAAGTATAGTAAAATTGGTTTTATGTAAATATGATCCTCAAAGACACTAGAAAATACATTATAATGATTATTAGTTGTTTAATGAGTTTAAATTATAATCATATGGGAATGTTTTGAAATTAAAGAAATTTTATATTACTATGTGTCAAATTATTTGTTTAAAAAAAGCGTTTTTTACACCAAATCATTGAGTGATGGCATGGGGATATATAGTTAGTATCCGAACATGTTTTAGATATTTGTGATTATTATTTTAGTGATATATTTAGGAATAAGTCATGGTATAATTTTAATTATTATAGAACGCCCTAATGTTTTTCCAATGAAGATGTTTTTTTTGGAAAATAACACCCCATTATGAATAATTTAAAGTGGATATGGTTACAGAAATTATTTTCCAAAGGGTAATCACTCAAAAAAGGGGTATTTGAGAAATTACCCGACCCTCTTCTGGATGCATGATCAGTAGATATCATACTGCACACCTAGGTAGAAACTCATGTAGGATATTCATTAGTTAGTCACATTATTTTTACAAGCCATTGTTAAGTGTTTATTATGTAGTCAAATTTGGTGAAAAAATATAATATATGTAAACCAAAAGTAACATATAATATTCCTAAGATTTATCTATGATTAACTAAAATATAATGTGATTGTTTCAAAGAGTAAACATTTCATGGTTGATTTTTTGATAATTCACTTATGATGTAAATATTTAATAATATAAATTTACTCATTCTGGTGTTTCAAATGGTTAATTCCAAAAGGAACCAAGTTAACGATGGATGAAATAGATAATCAAGAGATTATACTGAAGAGATATGGTATTGATGAGGAAAATTTGATATTATACCAAACAATATATCAATAATTATGATTAACAATATGAACGTAGTTGTGTTTCTAAATACACTAAAGAAGTGAATGATAGAGTTGAATATATGGTTATATAATGAATATGGTTAATCAAAGAATATTCAATTATCCGTGTTTCGAGAATATAGGTGGAAATAATAAGGAAATTGTATCAAGGGTACTAGAAAAAATTTTAATTATATTAAAGGATATCATCATGTAGTCAAATATCGAGAAAAAAGTAATAGTTCTATAAATATTAATTAATTAAATATTTTTTATCCTCACGTATAATTAATTTTTTGATGATATATTTATAGGAATCATGGAAATGATCCATGTAAATTCCCTAATATAAGGAATAAAAAATACAATGAAAATCAACTACCTATAAGACAAAGATGACAAAACAATGCCTATAAGGGAAATAATCTATATGTGGGTCTTAATATTCTAGTACACATTCTCTATAATATGGAGTTGTATATATCATTTTGAAATTTTATTTTTATATAGTATAATATATCGATGTTTTTATCTATAATTATTTACTGACCACCCCAATAATATTATATTTTAAAATAAATATTCTTTTTTTATGATTATGGTATTTAAAGTTGATGTTCATAGGTATTTATATTATGAAAATATTATTATCCTTTATTTCATCGAATTTTTTATGATTTGATTGATAGATTGTTCCCCACTACATGGAGACAAAAAATTGTAGTTTAAGTAAAACACATTTCATATTAACATGTGATAATATTTCAATTAATTTATAATAATTAATACACATTAGATACAAATTACACAGATTTTGTCTTGATACAAAAATAATTGTACATTTTTGACTAAAATATATGAAGAAAAACACAATGATAGGGATCCAAAAAATATAAGGGTGTATATGTGTTTCCCAGTTCTATATTGTTGAATAATATATATAAATTATATCACAAGTCTTATATATAATTTAAATTCTAATAGATATTTCCATTGAAACAAAATAATTAAAACAATAAGTAAACTTTTATTAAAGGGGGAAGAATGTAATTACCCTATATTCCATACTGTGCAAAACTAATCTGTTTTCAATAACATGAATTAATTTCTACACTCAACATAAAAATCCTCAACATATTTAGAAAAATATATTAAAAAATCAATAATAATGGATAAAATGGTAAACTATTAATTTTTAATACCTTTGGAAGAAAAATAATTAATATGAGTTAATATTGAAAAATGTTATTTTCAAGAAAAGATGTTTTATTTATGTTGATTATGTTATTTAATAAATATATATTTATAAATTCTCTAATTTATATATCATAAAAAATATTTAATTTTTATGTTCCTCATATAGAAATTACAAAGCCATAATTATGATTTTTATAAAATGATTATTTTTAGACAAATAATAATTTTTTGATAAAATATTATGTTTTGGGATTTTATCATTATGTAAGTGTATCCTAAATGTATAAATAACCATGTATGTAATAAAAAACTTGTTTAATAATTTAATTTGTTAATTAATAAATATACATTGGACATAAAAATCCTATCTTAAATATTTTTTTTAAATAAATTAAAATGTATCGATCCTAAACAACTATTTATAGTGTTACTTTTTATCTAAGTGTTTTGTGTGAGAAATTTTATTTTGGATTGATTTAAAATAAACATTACATATTATTTATTTATATTAATATAATTTATATAATTAAAAACTGTATTTATGATAATATAATCATATAGTAATATATGTAAACTACATAACTTACTATTCCCAAAAAAATTATCTTTACGCGTTATGTAACTTTATAAAAAAAATTAAAATTTCTGGACCTTATTTTCTAATATTATTTAAAAATTTTGAACCAAAATATTAAAATCAATAAATATTTCAAATATTAGTTATCATATTTAATATTAATCACTATGGTAAAATGTTAATTTTCATTGTAAAAGTAAAATATAGTAAAATTAAAAAAAATAAAATGATAAAAACAGTCTTGGTAGGATACAAAAATGATTTTCTATATAGAATCTCAACTAAAACACACAAATAATCCAATTTTTCAGTTTTGGAGAAATATTACTTTTAATAGTAAAATTTCATTATTGAAAATTTTATGGATACTTCCAAGAAAACCATTCTTCTCATATATAAAAAATAATCATCTCCACCCCTTCAATACTAACCTCTACATCAAATTTCTTATTTTTAATCTACCATATAGATCCTCCTAGAACCTTTTCTCACTTATATAATATTTTTGTCACCTTTTGTTTTTAAGGCCTTCATTTCCATTTAGTTTTACAAGAGAAAATTTAACATTTAAACATGAGTATTACCTGCTCTTACTGTATTCTATCGTTATAATACATCCAATAAAATCACTAATATTGTTAATATAATTAAACTTGTATCACTAGTATACATAAAATTTATCATATTTATTATAAAATAAATTGAAAATTATTTCCATCCTCAGAAAAAAGTAACCACATCGATAATGTATATATGAAAACTACCAACTCCACAAAGAAATATTGTTTTTTATTTCTGAATACCTATCGATGACAGTATCAAGGATATATTTAATGTATAGGTATGTTTTATTTATAAAAAATGAAATTTTTAAATAATCATATACATATACCATATTTTATTTCATTCATTGATAAATGAGATTGTCAATCATTCATATGATTATACTAATACCTTCCTGAAAAATGAATATACTTTGTCATCACAAACAATATTGGATGTTTTTAAGAATTTATATAACGAGTAAAAAATTTACATTAGTAATCATAAGTAAATTAAAATTCGTTAATGAATTATAAATTTCTAATTAACATGAATCCACTTAATGAAATTTATTTATACTTCAGGATGATTATTGGGAACAAGCAACTAAAAGTTCTAGTGCCCAATAATTATAATAAAATATAATCCATAAAACTAATTATAATTTGTTGTTATTAGATATTTATTAAATAGATTAATTTTTATATTAATGATCTTATGTAGGTTCTGTAATATTAATTTTCATTATACATGAGTTTATTGAATGGATGTGTAAATGAGAATACAAGGTAAGTGTTTCAAATTCACATTTTAAATTCTATTAAAACAGATTTACATTATGCACTATAATTTAATTCATTTGAGGGTATTCAATATCCTTTTAACATTATGTATAATTACTATCATTTCATTCATGATAAAATGACATTTATTTGATGGTAACCATATTACTCATATGTTACCATTACCTAATGTGTTTTTGGAAACTCAAATATCAATTATAATTCTTTGATTGTACTTCTTGAAACAAATTCATAATAGTTGGTCTCATTCATCTGTGTAATTATATTTAATTTTATCTTATATTTTTTCAATGATTTTAATTTATGCGGGGCTATATATTTTTTAGTTTCCCTTCATTCTAGAATTATGACATCCGTATGGGATTTAGTTAACATAATTTTTTTATCAATATAAAATATTATTCCATGAGTCCTATTATTCAATTTTTGATATATTTTTATATTTCCAATTTCATGAGATATGAAATATTTTTTATCTCTTAGAATTATGTTTATATCTCTCATATTCTTTATGATTTATTTTATTTCTCATTAAAATTGACTTTTTCTGATAAAAATACCATCTTATTGAAAATGGGGTTTCCTCTATTTCTTTGTTCATTATTAACCTAGATGTTTTCCATTAGAAGATGTAGAATAAATTATTTTTTTAATCTTATGATACCCATATTAAACTACTCTTATTTTAAAATTTATGATTTAATACTATTTTTTATGATTTTCGTATCCAACCAATGCATTTTAAAATATTCCATGAATATTATATACAATCAAAATAAAAATATTTATCTTCCAATCCACAATTGATTGGTAATTATTATCAAGGATATTTTAATTTTATATTTTATGGAAAAATTTATAAATGGTTTTTTCCGTTAATAAAAATATTTTTGAAAGTCATATTTACTTCATATTTTTTAGAAATATTTTAAATTGTTTTTAAAAAAATTAACATTCATTTACCCTAAAAGGTTTATAATCAATGAATAGATGATATAATCACCCTATATATGTTATTATGGTATGATATCATTTTTTAAAATTGTATTTTTTAATTTAATATGATTTATTATTTCATTTTATGTGTTGTTTTTAGATATCATTTTGAAACCAATTATTCTTACTATGGTTAATTATGATATGATTAATTTTATTTTCCAACGTTAACACACAGACACAAATATATATATATATATATATATGGATAATGTTTGGTGTAAAGACCCGTAAATTTCAAGGAAATTTTTTTCTTAATTTTCTTTGGAATTTTACAAGAACGCAGTTTCTGACGGCACCTGATTCCGAGGCCCGATGTGCCCGGAATCATTTTCCGAAGTTTGGCCCGGGTACATTCAGTGAACGGACGAGCGGGTTTTTCTAAATTTTGAACTGGTTCCCGGAATCGAATTCTGAGGGCACCGATGAAATCGCAGCGCTGGTATTTTCTTAGAAACGCCTCTTCCAGAGTTTCATTTGCTCGGTTGTGGTTTTTAATTTTTGGGCTTAAAATTGAGAAATAAAATAAATTGTTCGACAAACTTTATTTTATTTCACTTAAGCGACTTGGAAGCCACATAAAGGCGG
Source organism: Viscum album (assembly GCA_963277665.1). Taxonomy (NCBI): domain Eukaryota; kingdom Viridiplantae; phylum Streptophyta; class Magnoliopsida; order Santalales; family Viscaceae; genus Viscum; species Viscum album. The sequence continues at coordinate 1,287,906,113 of OY728140.1, forward strand.
CTTAAGCTGAGTTGATCCAGATAGGATGCTATCCAGAAATATCCTACCCGCTTGGTAGAATATATGTGAGGTGGGGCCCGCACGAGCCCTACCATTTCTTTTCCGCTAACTAACGCATCCGCGAAAACCCGTCATTATGAAAGTCAACTGACGCGTTTTCTTAAATTCTTAATGCACCATTTAATTTGGTGGTTTATTTCTTGAATTAAATGGGCGGTTTCTTTCGTTGAATTAATTCTATGAATTAATGGGTCGTTACTTACCTCTTTTTCGTATGTTTTCATATTAATAAAATAAGACCAACACGACATTTGGAGGATTACTCATTGAGAGGGTTTGTCAGAGTTCTTGAGCCTTCATCCTCCTTCGTGAAGAACTCGAAGAACACAAAAACGTGAAGAACACGAAGAACGCCGACCTCCGACGAAGAACGTTGAACCCACAGAAATCGAAGACGCGACACCGTGTGCCGTGACGCCGACGTTTCCTCTCCCGTGATGTTCTTCGGCGACGTTCCTTAATCTGCAACAAGAACCTTCGATCATCCGTTGAGGTGAGGGTTTCATATTTTTTTAATCTCCTTTTTGATTTTTAACAAAACATGGATTTAATTATTTATAATTAAATCTATTATTTCTTGGTCTATTGAGTTCGTTGACGCAACGCCAGATTCCGCAACGACGCGACGCCCTTCCGCGACGACGCGACGCCTTCCGCAACATGACGATCGCCTCCTTCCGCAGCGATCAATTTCCGCGAAGAACCTGCGGACGACGACTTGATGAGGTAGGGATTTTTGTATTGGAAATGCCCTTATTCCCGTGAAAGTTTCCTTAAATTAAAGAACCGGATTCAAATGAACAATTTTAGTTAATTAAAATTTTTGTTTCATGTGTTGGATTATTTCTCCCGTTGTTTATCTCTAACGCGGAGGGTGCGGGCCAAACGAACACGGCCCGACAACCCTCCGCCGTTCTACGTTTTTCTGCGGATTTGACGGGCAATGACGGAGCGTGCCACACCGGAAATTTGATGGTTCTGTAGTGAAGAACGTGTCCCAGGAGGAGCAGCGGCGCAGACGGAAATAGAATCGGACCACCAGAGCGACCCTGGTGGCCCGCGGAAGCCGCCGGCGGCGCCGGCAGCCAAGGGCAGCGGCGCTCGCGGACCTGTGGCCGCGCGGGTCCGGTGCACTCGGACACGGAAAAGCTACGTCCTTTGATCCAGCGCGGCCCCACGCGGGGGGCCGCAACACCTCCAGACTGCGGGGGTAGCGCCCCGCGGCGCACGGCCATTCGGCCGCTCGGCCAAACCGAGCCAGGCCGGTCCGACCGGCCGGGCCGCGCCCGGGCTGGACCGGACCGGGTTGGGTCGACCCGGTTCGGCCAACCCCGGGGGGGGGGGGGGGGCGGGGTCGGGCCGGGTCACCCCGGGCCCAGAACCCCCGTCTTCCGACCATTTTCGGTCAAATACCCGTAACTTGAGCTATGGACCTATAAACGACACACCGTCAGCAGCAACACAATCCTTGGATTGAGATGGTCGTTTCGGTATATCGCACTCAAGGTTTCAGAATACTTTGAGTTCGGCCGGGTTGGTTCATACACGAAACCAACCGGGCTCTCGGAGCAGAAACGCTCATATCTTGAGCTACGGATGTCCGATTGACGTGCCGTCAGCTTTTTTGAATTCCTCTAAGTGAGACGGATCTTTTGGCTCACTCCGCCCGAGTTTTGGACGCAGGTGGAGTACGGTCGGGTTGGTTTTCCCTTAAAAACCAACCGGGCCCCTGGGACAAAAAAGCCAATAACTCTCAGACCGGGCGTTCGATTGATGCGCCGTCTGCGACGTTGAGTTCATATTGACGATACGGAACTTTTGGATACATCAACCTCGGACATTGTGTCAGTTGATGTATCAGCCTCTCGGCTCGTGGAGCGGACCCTCCCGAACAAGCTTGCTGTGTGAGGGAACCCTAGTGCTGGCTGCGACTGCTACTTCGACAGCGACGACTGTGCAGAGATCCTTAGTGGATTGTAGCGATGACTGTGCAGAGATCCTCAGTGGACTGCGGCGACGACTGTGCAGAGATCCTTAGTGGACTGCGGTGATGACTATGCAGAGATCCTCAGTGGACTGCGATGACTACAGCACTCAGCGATCCTACGTGGATCAGTGCTACAGGTTCTGTGTGGGCCCGATCCTGTGTGGGTCAGCGCTCAGCGGTTCTATGGGAGCCAGCGCCTACGGGTCCTGTGTGGGTCATTGCGGGGGTTAGTTACCTATCGATCCTTTGTAGGTCTGACAACTTAGATGGATCATTGATCATCTTTATCGTCATCCGAAGAAGTATACCTGTGTGAGCTGAATCCTGTGTTACTCTCCTTTGTGGATTGTGTTGAGCTATCCTGTGTGGATTTACTGTTTACTCTCCTTTGTGGATTGTGTTGAGCTATCCTCTGTGGATTACTGTTTACTCTTCTTTGTGGATTGTGTTGTGATATCCTGTGTGGGTATATGTTTTTTCTTTCCTGTGTGGACTAGGTTGTTCTTGGGCTCGGACGTTGGAGCCGAATGGGAATTTATGGCTTAGGTATATGTATGGGCATATACCTAAGCAGTGTCGGTTGTTACTTCGTGATTGTATCTTTCCTTTGTGGATTATCTTTTTTGGATTTCGGGAAACCTTCGGGGGTCTCGGGGTCCCTACTGAGTAGCTTATACTCACCCCTGCACGGGCTATGCCCGCACTTCGTTGTGTTGGTTGCAGACGACGGACATCGCTGATCGTGGTGGAGGCGTGCGGAGCAGGACGGTACCTGGAGGTGGACCACTGGGTGGGACGCACTCGGAGCGGACGGCTGGACCGAGGAGCTGTGGAGGCTATCTGTACCCACCCATCAGGTGGGACTTCCAGAGGATGGCTCGACACTGTGGATTTTCTTTTCAGTTGCTGTTTTTCCCTTTCAGTTGTACTTTACAGTTGGGGTTGTATTTCTGGCCCCTTTTACTTTCAGCACAGCCTGTTACAGTTTTTACATAGTGTTTATTTTTCCGCTTGCTTACTCTGTGGTGCTTGTTTAATTTTCAAAGGCAATGCCTTCCCTTTTTGTTGCGATTTACGCCTTGGTGCTAGTCGCCACCCCCTGGCCTATGGAAGGCCTGCTTGGGGTAGTCACGGCACGGGCCCCGAGGACGGGTCGTGACAAATTGGTATCAGAGGTGGTCGATTCTACCGCCGACTCTGATCTTGCTTATATATTAAGCAATAGTGTTTAGCGTATTGGGTGTGGTTATCAGTCCAGAGAGTCCAGTGTTGGTGCGGCGGCCGACGTATCCGTACACCAGGACCCTGACTTCTGATTTCCAACTTAATGCACAAAAACATTGATTGTATGTGTGTTTCAAGTTTTCTTTGTGATTACTTGTGTCAGCTCACCAGGTATACTGTTCTGACCATGGCACACTTGTTTCCTTTTCAGGATGGCCCCACGACGGCAGCCAGCTAGTGTTCCAAGAGTAGAGCGCGATGACAGCCCGCCGAGCGACGAGGCCTCGGTACAGGGCCCGTTGACAATAGAGGCACCGGCGGTACCTTTACCCACCGAGCCCCCGATGCTACCAGCACCGACCGGTGATGATGCACGTCACCTCGGAGCTCTGCACGAGTTCCAGCACCAGCGACCACCCAGGTTTCATGGGGAGATGGACCCCCAGGCAGCCGAGGACTTGCTGGAGGTGGTCGTACGAGTTTTTAGGCTAGTGAGGACACCAGCAGACCTCATGGTGATCCTCGTGGAGAGCCTACTGCACGCAGCAGCATGACGATGGTGGAGCATGATGCTCCAGGTGCACGATGAGACCTCTCTCATCTGGACGGACTTTGAGAGTCTCTTCCGCTCAGAGTTCATCCCGGCCACCCTCCGTGCGGTGTGCATTCAGGAGCTTCTTCAGCTGCGGCAGGGCAGCTTGACGGTCGCCCAGTATGCGGTGAGTTTCACCGATCATTCTCGCTACTCGACCGACATGGTACGCGACCCCTTCTTCCGGGCCCGAACCTTCGAGCCGATATTGAGATATGAGATTAGGGCATCGCTGACCTCCCTCAACATCCCGACCCAGGCAGGGGTGCTAGAGCGAGCCCTTCTGATCGAGAGCTTTCTAGCTGAGTCCATAGCGAGACCTACCGCAGGGCGGCATGTAGCGGAGTCTTCGGCAGCAGGTAGACAACAGATGACTCAGGGTTCCAGGCAGACCAGACCTTCCGGCAGACGACCTCAGGACACTGGCTCAGCAGTGCGGGGCACACAGCGCGAAGCCAGTCTTCTGAGAGACAGGCAGTGCTACGCGTGCGGCGGGCAGGGCCACATGGCTCGTGACTGCCCGACCCGCCGTATCGAGGAGAAGAAGACGGTGGAGGGGCCAACCAGTCAGAGGCAGAGGGTCAACCATGGCGGTCCACAGGGAGGAGGCGGACGAGGCAGGGGAGCGAGCCGAGCAGCAGGTGGTGGGCGACGCCTTGAGGCTTTTCCACCACCACCACCAGGAGGTCTGCCCCGACCAGAGGGAGCTGACGGGCAGAGATAGGCACAGCTTCAGGCAGTGGAAGCCTATGACCACGGCGCGCTAGAGATGATTCAAGGTACGATCTGTGTCTATTCCACCCTTTCTGCAGTTCTTATAGACACAAGAGCGAGTCACTCTTTCATAGCCGCTGCCCTTATTTGGAGCTCGGAGATTCCGACAGAGCCGTTGGCTCAATCCTTACGGCTAGAGACTCCAACGGGAGCCGACTCGACGATTACGCACTTGTGCCGGCAGTGTGAGCTTACTCTAGTAGGCGAGAGCATCGGCTGGGATCTTCTTGTAGCAGCATCGAGGCCTTACGACGACATCTTGGGCATGGATTGGTTATCTATAGTTCTTGCTCAGATTGACTGTTTTAGGCGCAAGGTGCGATGTGTGTGCACCGACGGGAGCAGGTTCACCTTCACTGGCAAGAAGGGAGGCATTGCAGCATAGGATGGACTCACGCATAGGAGAGGGAAGCCCGTCACTCATCAGTTGGCTAGCCTCATCCTTGGAGCAGTTGACGTGCGAAGTCCTAGTTTTCCTGCAGTGGTGGATCAGTATGCGGACGTCTTCCCCGAAGACATTCCAGGACTACCTCCTCGCAGAGATGTAGACTTTTATATTGACATGTACCCCGGGACAACCCCGATATCCACTCCAGCATATCGGATCGCCCTCGCTGAGCTTCGAGAGCTGCGAGTACAGTTGGAGGACTTGCAGGGCAAGGGGTTCATCCGACCCAGCGTTTCACCCTGGGCTTCCCCGATTTTGTTCGCCAAGAAGGCGGACGGGAGCTTGCGAATGTGTGTCGATTATCATCGCCTGAACCAGGTGACAGTGAGGAACAATAATCCGCTACCGAGGATTGATGACCTCTTCGATCAGCTCAAGGGAGCACGGTGGTTCTCGGAGATAGACCTCAGGTCAGGCTATCATCAACTCAGAGTTCGAGACGAGGATGTGCAGAAGACGGCCTTCAGGTGTTGGTATGGCCACTTTGGGTTCTTGGTTATGCCTTTCGGCATAACCAATGCTCCAGAAGTTTTCATGAGCCTCATGAACAGGATCTTCCAGCCATACCTCGATCGATTTTTCATGGTCTTCATCGACGACATTTTGGTGTACCCGACCATGGAGGAGGAGCACGCCTACCACTTGCGGGTTGTACTAGACACACTCCGAGAGCACCATCTTTATGGAAAGCTCTCAAAGTGCCAGTTCTGGTTACGTGAGGTCCACTTCTTGGGGCACGTCATTTCTGAGGTGGGAGTTGTAGTGGATCCCGCGAAGATCAGGGCAGTACTAGCTTGGGAGCCACCCAGGAGCGTGACGGAGGTGCGGAGTTTCTTGGGTCTAGCCGGATACTATCGGAGATTCGTGCCGGACATCTCCAAGGTTTCGGAGACACTCTCAGCATTCACGAAGAAGGGGAAACCCTTCGTGTGGTCAGACAGATGTCAGAAGAGCTTCCAGGAGCTGAGACATAGATTGACCAGCGCACATATCTTGAGGTTTCCTGAGGAGGGAGTTGGATACGTAGTCTACAGTGATGCATCAGGGACCGGACTCGGTTGTGTCCTGATGCAGGAGCGGGCCGTGATTGCCTATGGATCACGTCAGTTAAGGCCGCATGAGTAGAACTACACTACCCATGACCTGAAGTTAGCATCAGTGGTCTTCGCTCTGAAGACATGGCGGCACTATCTGATGGGCGAGCGCTTTATAGTATTTTCTGACCACCAGAGTCTTAGGTACATCTTCTCTCAGAAGGACCTGAACCCGAGACAGCGGCGATGGCTCGAGTTCCTCCGGGACTTTGACTTTGAGATAGTCTATACTCCTGGGAAGGGGAACGTAGTAGCCGATTCCCTCAGCAGGAGGACGGACATTTAGATACTTGAGGAGGCGACAGAGCAGCTATCTGCCTTGTAGATATCCTTCGTGGATAGAGATGGAGAATCCTTCCTTCAGTCTCTCACAGTCACCCCTCCACTACTGCATCAAGTCAGAGAGGCACAGCGTGAGGATGCTGACAGTGAGACGCGGCGTGCACAGATATCCTCGGGACAGGCACCTGATGGTTTCTCCCTTAGATCAGAGCACTATGTCCTTTTCAGAGGACGTACCTTGGTGCCAGTCGCTTTACGAGAGGAGGTGCTGAGAGAGTTTCACACTTCTCCTTTGGCGGTACATACTGGAGTGGCGAAGATGTACTAGGACCTCAGACGACCGCACTGGTGGCCGGGCATGAAGAAGGCTGTGGCAGAGTTCGTTTCACGGTGCCTCACCTGCCAGTAGGTGAAGGCAGAGCATCAGGTACCAGTAGGCTTGGTACGGCCCTTGGAGATCCCGGAGTGGAAGTGGGATGGGATATCTATGGACTTCGTGACTGGTCTTCCACGCACTTCCAGAGGTCACAACTCCATTTGGTTGATTGTTGACCGACTCACCAAGTCGGCACACTTCTTACCCATCAGAGAGCAGGGATCAGTGGAGATCATGGGGTGTCTCTACGTTCAGGAGATTGTACGGCTTCACGGTGTGCCATCGAATATCGTCTCTGATCGGGATGCTCGTTTTACTTCCCGGATTTGGAAGGGGTTGCAGGAGGCGTTCGGGACGTGGCTACGTCTGAGCACCGCCTTTCACCCTCAGACGGATGGTCAGACGGAGAGGACCATTCAGACTCTCAAGGACATGCTCCGCGCGTGTGTCCTTGACTTTGGTCGTAGTTGGTAGGACCACCTACCCTTGGTGGAGTTCGCGTACAACAATAGCTACCACTCCACCATCGGGATGGCACCATACAATGCGTTGTACGACAGACCTTGCAGATCTCCTTTGTGCGGGACAGACCCTGGGGAGTCAGCACTTGTGGGACCAGAGCTTGTCCGGGCCACGACAGAGAAGGTCCAGGTCATCCAGAAACGAATGAGGACAGCTCAGAGCCGGCAGAAGTCATATGCTGACAGGAGGCAGAGGCCACTAGAGTTCGAGGATGGCGACCATGTCTTCTTGCGTGTCTCACCTCGAAGTGGATTACGGAGATTTGGCCGAAGCGGAAAGTTGTCTCCACGCTTCATCGGACCTTTCCAGGTCCTCAGCAGGATTGGCGAGGTGGCTTATCGCATGGCTCTACCACCTTAGTTGCACCGGGTGCACGACGTCTTCCACGTATCTCAGCTGAGGAGATACGTGCATGACCCAACACACATCATCGACCATGGGGAGCTAGACATGGATGATGGGGCGACTTTTGCAGAGGTCCCAGTGGAGATAGAGGATCGACATGAACGGGTCCTACGTGGGCGATCGATTCCTCTTGTGCACATCAGATGGAAGCACGAGAACTTCCACGAGAACACATGGGAGCGGGAGGCTCAGATGCGTGGTCAGTACCCACATTTGTTTTCTCTAGTTTATGATGTATCTTTACGGGGACGTAAAGCCCTGAGGTGGGAGTAATGTAAAGACCCGTAAATTTCAAGGAAATTTTTTTCTTAATTTTCTTTGGAATTTTACAAGAACGCAGTTTCTGACGGCACCTGATTCCAAGGCCTGGTGTGCCCGGAATCATTTTCCGAAGTTTGGCTCGGGTACGTTCAATGAACGGACGAGCGGGTTTTTCTAACATTTGAACTGGTGCCCAGAATCAAATTTTGAGGGCACTGATGAAATCGCAGCACCGATATATGCTTAGAAACGCCTCTTCCGAAGTTGCTTTTTCTTGGTTGTGGTTTTTAATTTTTGGGCTTAAAGTTAAGAAATAAAATAAATTGTTCGACAAACTTTATTTTATTTCACATAATCCACTTGGAAGCCACTTGAAGCCACTTAAAGGCGGCTTAAGCTGTGTTTATCCGGATAGGATGCTATCCAGAAATATCCTACCCCCTTGGTAGGATATTTGTGAAGTGGGGCCCGCACGAGCCTCACCATTTCTTTTTCGCTAAGTAACGCACCCGCGAAAACCCGTCGTTATGAAAGTCAACTGACATGTTTTCTTAAATTCTTAACGCACCATTTAATTGGGCGGTTTATTTCGTTAATTAAATGGGAGGCTTCTTTCGATGAATTAATTCTACGAATTAATGGGTCGTTACTTACCTCTTTTTCGTTTGTTGGCGTATTAATAAAATAAGTCCAACACGACATTTGGAGGATTACTCGTTTAGAGGTTTTGTCAGAGTTCTTGAGCCTTCATCATCTTTCGTGACGAACGTGAAGAACGCGAAGAACGCCGGCCCCCGACGAAGAACGCCGAACCCGCGGAAATCGACGATGCACGCTGTGTGCCGCGACGCCGACGTTTCCTCTCCCGCGACGTTCTTCGGCGACGTTCCTTATTCCACAACAAGAACCTTCGATCATCCGTTGTGGTGAGGGTTTCAGATTTCTTTTTAATCTCCTTTGTGGTTTTTAACAAAACACAGATTTAATTATTTATAATTAAATCTGTTGTTTCTTGGTCCGTTGAGTTCGTTGACGCAACGCCAGATTCCGCGACGACGCGACGCCCTTCCGCGATGACGCGACGCCCTTCCGCGACGACGCGACACCTTCCGCGACACGACGATCGCCTCCTTCCGCGGTGATCAATTTCCGCGAAGAACCCGCGGACGAAGACATGACGAGGTTGGGATTTTTGTTTTGGAAATGCCCTTATTCCCGTGAACGTTTCCTTAAATTAAAGAACTGGATTCAAATGAACAATTTTTGTTAATTAAAATTGTTGTTTCATGTGTTGGATTATTCCTCCCGTTGTTTATCTCTAACGCGGAGGGTGCGGGCCAAACGAACACAGCCCGACAACCCTCCACCGTTCTTCGTTGTTGTGCGGATTTAACGGGCGATAGCGGAACGTGCCAAAATGGAAATTTGATGGTTCCGCAGTGAAGAAAGAGTCCCGGGAGGAGCAGTGGCGCAGATGGGAACAGAATCGGACCACCGGAGCGACTCCGGCGGCCCGCGGAAGCCGCCGGCGGCGCAGCAGCGCTTGCACCCGGGGGCGGCGGCGCCCCGGCGCACCCCCGGACAGGGCCGCCGCGGCTGAAGCCGTGACGGTGGCGCCCGCGGACACCCGTCCGCGCGGGTCCGGCGCACTCGGACGCGGCAAAGCCGCATCCTTTGATCCAGCGCGGCCCCACGCGGGGGGCCGCGACACCTCCAGACCGCGGGGGCAGCGCCCCGCGGCGCACGACCGTTCGGCCGAACCGAGCCGGGCCGGTCCGACTGGCCAGGCCGCGCTTGGCTGGACCGGACCGGGTTGGACCGGGTCGGGCCGACCCCGTTCAGCCGACCCAGGGGGGGTTGGGCCGGGTCGGCCCGGGCCCGGACCCACCGTCTTCGGACCATTTTCGGTCAAATGCCAGTAACATGAGCTACGGGCCTCCAAACGATGCGCCGTCAGTGGAAACGCAATCCTTGGATCGAGACGGTCGTTTCGGTATATCAAACTCAAGGTTTCAGAATACTTTGTGTTCGGCCAGGTTGGTTCGTACACGAAACCAACCGGGCCCTCGGAGCGGAAACACTCATATCTTGAGCTACGGACGTCCGATTGACGTGTCGTCAGCTTTGTTGAATTCCTCTAAGTGAGATGGATATTTTGGCTCACTCCGCAAGAGGTTTGGATGCAGGTGGTGTGTGGTCGGGTTGGTTTTGCCTTAAAAACCAACCGGGCCCCTAGGACGAAAAAGCCAATAACTCTCAGACCGGGCGTCCGATTGACGCGTAGTCTGCGACGTTGAGTTCCTGTTGACGATACAGAACTTTTGGATACATCAACCTCGGGCTTTGTGTCAGTTGATGTATCAGCCTCTCGGCTCGTGGAACAGACCCTCCCGAACGAGCTTGCTATGTGCGGGAACCCTAGTCCTGGCTGCGACTGCTACTTCGACAGCGACGACTGTGCAGAGATCCTCAGTGGATTACAGCGACGACTGTGCAGAGATCCTCAGTGGACTATGGCGACGACTGTGTAGAGATCCTCAGTGGACTGCGACGAATACAACACTCAGCGATCCTACATGGATCAGTGCTACAGGTCCTGTGTGGGCCCCGATCCTGTGTGGGTCTGATCCTCTGTGGGTCAGCGCTCTGTGGTTCTGTGTGATCCAACGCCTACAGGTCCTGTGTGGGCCCGATCCTGTGTGGGTCATTGCGGGGGTTAGTTACCTATCGATCCTTTGTGGGTGCGACGACTTAGATGGATCAGTGATCGTCTTTATCGTCATCCGAAAAAGTATACCTGTGTGAGCTGAATCCCGTGTTACTCTCCTTTGTGGATTGTGTTGAGCTATCCTGTGTGGATTTACTGTTTACTCTCCTTTGTGGATTGTGTTGAGCTATCCTATGTGGATTACTGTTTACTATCCTTTGTGGATTTTGTTGTGCTATCCTATGTGTGTATACGTTTTTGCTTTCTTGTGTGGACTGGGTTGTTCTTGGGCTCGGACGTTGGAGCCAAACGGGAATTGATGACTTAGGTATATGTATGGGAATATACCTAAGAAGTGTCGGTTGTTACTTCGTGATTGTATCTTTCCTTTGTGGATTATCCTTTGTGGATTTCTGGAGACCTTCGGGGGTCTCGGGGTCCTACTAAGTATCTTATACTCACCCCTGCACGGGCAATTACCGCACTTCGTTGTGTTGGTTGCAGACGACGGATAGCGCTGATCGTGGTGGAGGCATGCAGAGCAGGACAGTACCTGGAGGTAGACCACTGGGCGGGACGCACTCGGAGCGGACGGCTGGACCAAGGAGCTGTGGAGGCTATCTGTACCCACCCTTCATGTGGGACTTCTAGAGGATGGCTCGACGCTGCGGCTTTTCTTATCAGTTGCAATTTTTCTCTTTCAGTTGTACTTTTCAGTTGGGCTTGTATTTCCGGCCCCTTTTACTTTCAGCACAACCTGTTACAGTTTTAACTTAGTGTTTACTTTTCCTCTTGCTTACTCTGTGGTGCTTGTTTACTTTTCAAAGAAAATGCCTTCCCTTTTTTTGGGATTTACGCCTTGGTGCTATTCACCAGCCCCTGGCCTATGGAAGGCGGGCTTGGGGTAGTCACGGAACGGGCCCCGAGGACAGTTCGTGACATTTGGGGTTTTATATATCCCACAAATGAATTGGTTAATGATTAATACCTTAGTATATAAGAATTTCAATTGTGGAAATTTTAATTTTTCATAACTGGATGTATGGATCTTTTTTGTTCCCAATAGGAAGCATGTAATTTTTTTCTCACAAAATGAAGCTTGAATTTTTTTTCCATAACAATATTATAAATGAGAATTTTTTTTGTTCACATCATAAATCATGTGAATTTTATTTATTCACAGTATAAAGTACATATATTTTTTGTTAAAAAAATTAGCCATAAGAAGTTTGTTTGTTCACAAAATCAATCATGGAATTGTTTAATGAAAATTACGATGAATGGACATGTAGTTTGTTAAAAAAATTGAAGCACGACCATTTATTGGTTCCAAAATGAAACACATAGATATTATATTTCATAATAATGTTATAATTTCACTAATAAATGATTTTTTATGATCAAACTATTATAATTTCGTCACACTTATCTTTGTTCCCATGTTCATATTTATTATAATATTCAAGGAAGTGATATATTTATAATATAGATTCCTATGATTTTTCTCTGTCACCCATGTTTATTATCTCAATATTTCAATAACGTGTTCCATGTTACATGTTGTTAATTATTTATTACATGTACTTATATCATGTATTGGGGAAAATATTATTAGAAGTTATTTTAAAGAGATATTTGTCCCCTGATCATATTCTCTCATTTATTAATGACATTAACCTTGATATCATTTTGGGATGTCTTCCCTTACTGATAATTAGAGATCAATAAATTAATATGTTTTACTTCCCCAGATTATTAATACGATTATAATTGAGGTGATTTCTATATATGGATATTTTTTAGATGAAATTTCTAGAAACATTGATAATTATTAGAAAATATTTTTCTTATGTCGATAATCCTCACTGAAAATAAAAATTATAATAATAATAATGTAATGATTTTTGTCATATGTAATTCATATACTATTTAAACAATTATATATAAATATAGTTTCATATCAATTTTTATTAAATCTATTATTTAATGAAATTTCTTATCCCTATATCAAGTATTTATTGTGTGAGTATTTAAACCCTTCAATATCATAATGTTACTTATTTCCTCCATTTTGGAATGTTCATTCCTGAGAATACACCAAAAACATGTTGTGGGCATTATCCACTCTAAAAACATTACATATCTATTTTCTCATAAAAAACAATCAAAATGTATTTAAGAATACTAATAAAATAAAAAATTTATCGTTATTATGTTGAAATATTACTATATTAATAGAATAAAAATTTATTCATTCTTTCCACAATTTTAAAAAACAAACAGTTTCGCATGTTACGTATGGTCTAACGCCTCTAGGAATGATATATTTTTTTCATAACCTACATTAATGTATAGTTATAGAATGTTAATTTATAAAAATGATATTTAATAAATGATTAATATTACTGGAAGATAAATTATTAGTTTTTATTAATAACATCATCAATAAGTATTCATTATAAATATAATGGCTTAAAATTACTACACAAAGAGGAAAATGATTTCTACTTTAAAAAATGGCTTGTTATATCAAGTTCTTAATACACATATTACCTTTTTAGATTTATATATTTAATTTATTCTAAATAATATCTAAATTCTTATATCACTATGATATTATAATCACTTAAAATTCATTCTCATCAATTCTATATAACATATCGTTTCATGGGTCTATTTAACCACCTACATGAAAAATGAAATAAATTTATATAATGGATTGATATTTAAACCTAATTATAGGTAGTATTTAATTTTACTATGTAAATAATTATTTTCAATTGGATCAAGAATGTAATGTTTAATAATTAACCCATTATTAATATACAAATTTTCTTTTATTACAAATTACCAAAACACGATCGTCCCTAATTTCATTTTAATGAATCATTACTAAAACTATAAGGGATAAAATTTATAAAATTATGATACATTATATAAATTCTATTCTGAAAGAATTAATAATTTTAGAATGATGAATTTTCTTCAATAAACGAGAAAAAACGTTTCCATTACAAAACATATATAAAAAGAATGATTTTATTAACATTATATAATGAAAATAAACAATAAATAATATATATATGAATTTTTAATCATTAAAAACTATGTTTATAAAATGAAATATATATTAATTAGGTCTTGAAATAACTGATTGAAATTGTTTTGATTATTATGTAGTATTTTAAAATGATTTTATAGTGGTACAGATATAATGCAAGGGATATCAATGTCTAAATTTTAATTATTTAAGACATATTCCAAATTCACCTCTTGTTATATATTTTATTTTTTATATAATACCAAATAGATTATATTTTCATTACTTTCATGAAATTAGATAGATTTACACAACCACATTAAAATCACATTTTTAAGGTCTTTAGATTCAAAATTTACATGTGTTTTAAGGAATTTTATTAACTAAACTATGTTTTGCTGCATTATAATATTTATTCTTGAAAATATTTATTATATTATTGTTATATTAGACCCAAATGATTTATTATATTTATAATTTTACTTATCAATATGAATGATTAAATTTCTTATTGAATGCTTCTTTCTTTATGAATTCATTTAACATAAAAGTATAATGTTGGTAGAAATAATTGTCATACTCTTTATACACTAGTTTTTCATTCCATATCCATAATCCATATTTCCAATAATATTTTCCATTTTTACTTGTACATATAAATAATTATTATATCTAGTGATATTTTTATTTTTCTTTAACTCTACAAAAAATTAATATTTATTAATCTGTTTACAATGTGGTATTCAATAAAGATATTTTTAAATACCAATGGGATTTCCTTCCAGGATATTATGTTTTATTTATCACTTCAAATATTCTCTAGAGAATAATTATATATTACACAATGATCCATTACTAATATTTCATTCCATATATTGTTTTAATTTTTTTTATGTCATATTATCAAATAAATTCATGGAAGTGATCCATAAATGTTTTTTTATAAGTCATAAAATGATTTATAAAAACTATTTTTTTTAATATTCCTCCATTTTACTCATTATTTTCCTATATATATATATATATTATAATATAATATTTTATTCATCATCCTATATATAATTTCGTGAAATGCTTTTTTCAGGTTATTGAATTTTTCATATCAACTGATCAACTCTTCATGTCATTTTATATGATACAATTAGTAAATACTATAATTTTTTTTACATCCATAGATTCATCATTATTTAATATAATACTTATTATTTTGTTTCTAACATTCATAAATATTACCATTATGAGATAAATTTTATCTAACTAAAAACAAATAGTTGTTTGGTCTAATAAATTCTTAAGAGTGGTTGGGTCCTATAACAACGTTATATAGTTTTTAATATTATATAGGGGTTTTGACTATTAAATACCATTATTGTATGGGATAATGTTTTATATCATATAAAAAATCACATTTTTCATGTATATAATTCGGTTTTCTATGTTCAAAAGGATAAGTTAAGTCTATCCTACATTTAAATGTTATTTTCCATCATTATGATATGAGGATCATTTATATTATCTCATGTATTTTTCAATTTTATTCCAAGGTAAATGTTTTATAATTTTAGATTACATGTCCTACCATTATGACTTGTTATTATATTATATTTCCCCCTTTTCATGTTTTCTCATATACATTTGACATAAACCTTTATAAATAGTTTAAATGTTATTTTTTCCCAAAATATGAGTTCGAACTCAGTCATAATAATGTTTTTCGTTCCCCATTTTATAACGATTATTATAAATTATTATATTGATAATATAATTTAATTTATGTTGACATTACATAAATATTATCTGAATTATATAACTTTTATTCATAAAATATCCAAAAATATCTAGACCTTTAGGTTATCGAATATTGTGATTGTTTTTTTGGTTTACTTTTTATAATGTAAAAAATAAGTAAGTATGGATTGATTAATATCAAATTGTATCAAATATTGAATATAATGTATGTTTTATTAACATATGACTAATGAATGTTGGCATGGGTCATCACAGTTTGTATTAGAGCATGTTTTACTTTATTATAGGAATTATTACAATAATTTTGAGGATTAAAGGTAGGGAATATTAGTGAAACTAAATGGGGATAATACTAAATATTATAAAAATAATGAAATTTTTGTAACAAATCGAATTTATGGTTTCATTGAAATAAAATACCTATCTAGATAGAAAAAAGTGGGTACATGATTTTTCATGGGTGCACCTATGGGTAATAAACTTGGTAATGGTCGATTGGGTATTAAATTGTGCGTTACTCAAGGAATAACTTTTGAGTATAACGATTAAATTGGTTTAACACTTATTATAGATATTCCAGGGATAAATCACTTTCTCATTATAAACCATTTAGAAGGATTTAAAAGGAATACAATGACGTAATTTATAAATAGATATATAAGAGATCCTAATTGGGATATAACTATAGATAATAAATATTGAATCATAGAGACACTTAAGAAATTTTATTTTTTTCATTTATAAGTTACTTATTCTGACTTTATTTTTTTCCTTTATATGTTTTTTAGATTTATATACTCTGATAAATCATATTTCTATTATTTATGTAATGTCTAAATGGAGGGGAAATAATGTAAACAAGGAACACGATGTGTAATTTGAAGAATGTATTAATAAATAACAATATAGGATGTAATCATGTGTTGAAAATAATTTTTTTCTCACCCATCTATAATGAGTTATGATAAACAACCTAAAAATAAAATACCATACTAAATAAATAAATAATTTAATAATGTCATTTTATAAACCTTTATGTGAATATAACAGTGGGGGAAAGAGGAATCATATTCGTACATGTAAATAATATTGACATAATGTCCCAAGGGAATGTATCAATGGAAAATAAAATGCTTCAATTATCGAATGATTGACCATTGATAATTTTATTTTAGAAGAGATATAAATTGGTTGGACAATAAACATAATGGTATAATAGAATAAACTACTTCCCCACCCACATTAATTTTTTAAAATGAATAATGTTTTGTCAATATGATAATTCATTCCCTAAATCAATGTCTATTTTGTATAATATTCCCTAAATCCAATAAGACCATGGTGATATGGAAGCATCGTTGAAATGACAAACTTTAAATTGAATTGTCATAATTAACTAATTGTTATCGTCCAATAAATATATTTGGAATCATTATTGGAATATAGTTTATGTAACTCTAGCATATGAGGATGTTTTCAGAGATAATAAATTGACAAAACCAATGATTTGAAATTTAATCATTGTAGAAAAATACTATTTGTAATATTTCCCCCATTTTGACTTTTTTGGGAATGGGATTCATGAAAATTGACTTTTTCTCCCTTCAGTATGATTATATTTTATTTTTGATATAGTTTGGCTATATTCACAAAAACACTTGGTTATGTATTAATATTAGGAAGAAATTTTGTATTATAATTAAAATTATGATCTATAATTAGTGAATGGTTTACTATGAAATATATCATAAATATGTTTTATGTTAGGTGATTCATGTAATATTTTTTTCTAATATAACAGACATAAAAATGATTTTTGTGATTATTCCATAAATATTAGGTGAAGAATAAGTATCAATGTCCCATAGGACTTCTTCAGTCTCCACCCATTTTGAGTTGAAATTAGCTTATGCGAAGATAGAATTATAATACTATTGCTGATATAATAAAATTATATAGATATAGTGTGTGTTATCTGGACTGGTTGAAAATGATCCTAAATTTGTTATAGATTTATGAGACTTATTATATGAATGAATTGATATTTTCTTCTAAAAATGAAATAGTGTGTCCCCTTGGTGTAACCTAGAGTACTATTTCTAAAGGGGATTTTAATTATATATTATTTTCCTAGTGTGGAATATAAAAGGATATTGATATATTAGAGTACTTGAGAACTTCTTAACATCCTCAGATTGATGGGTACATTGAACACACAATTTGAATGTTAGAAAATATTCTTTTTTGAATGCATCCTTATTTTTTGTGATCAGTAAGAAACATATTATGTTTTTTGAGTTTCCCTATCAAAAATATTTACCACGAATCAATTAAAATAAGTATTATTTGAGACCTTGTATTCCAATACATGCCAATCTCTCTTATGCTAGTTAGAGGTGGTAGAATCGACTATTATCAGATCATGCTACATGATGAACATGAAATTAAATTTTTATATAATTAAATGTGTTTATATAGTTAATAGATATGGAAGAGATATTTTTTGACCTTTGACACCCTCCATTTTTATTTTTTGTGGGTTATTAGGTTTTCATGCCTATATCACCTCACATGGGGCTTCATATTATTTGAAGGTACAATTTTTTAGTACCTAAGTATGTAGGACTATTTGAGGTTGATTTGGGGATTCGTAGAACAATATATCAATTAGTGAATCATTAGAGATATTTGATTACTCATGAATTATTGAATGTATCTTAGCTTCGTTGTTACTATATTACCCCTTCTCACATAATCAAAATCAAGGACATCATTTTTTTATAATTCATTATTGGAGAAACATAAATTTCATATAATGATTTGTGTGATATGACCTTCAATAATATTAATATCCCCATATTATGGTTTTTAGGGAAGTAGGATAATATTCAATTGGATAAATGATAGTGAGAATATGATATATGGGTACAATGGAAAGATGAATTCATAGAAAAATCTCAGTGATGCTTGATAGTGCATCATGAGGATGAGATGATATATGGTGGGTATGTTTCAACACAGTATCATATTATATTTATTTATTTTGTTTTAATTTTTTTCAAGTATTTATTTTCTCAAGAGTGTGGGAGATGTTGGTGGGTGATTTTGGGTCTGTTTTGGTATAAACAATTGGCTGTTGGGACATGTTTCATATTATTAATATTTGATATGGTACCTAATGGTTTGTTATCAATTACTCAGTAGAAGTGGTTTGTGGGGTACATGCTCCATGGGAGCCTCTAAGTGGTCAGTGTCCTTGGAATGAGTACCTAGGGATATTATTAACTATACCTAAAGTGTCATATGTTTTTTTAATTTTCAATTTAATTATTTAAAATTTTATTTTTAAATTGTTCTAACTCTATCCCCGTCTACATATTAATTAAACAGAATGATCAATCCCCCTTTATTTTTTTATATTACATGAAATCACCCATGTTCTTTTAAAAATTCATGCATTTTTGGACCTATCAGGTTTTGTATGAAAATGGTATGAGTCCTCTTCTATATAATCACTATTTTATACATTATTTCAATATATTCCTTCAATTATTATATTTTTAGGTATTTTTTTAATATTTCACAACTTCGTACCTATGAGGATAAATTATCAACTGTTTTTTGATTATTATGATCAGTTATTTTATGGGTGTTTTGTCCCTAAATTTCCCAATGGTATTTAATCATATGGAATAAATCGTATGAAAGGTTATATGTTCCACATTGTATGTAAGAAATCTAACATTTAGAAATAAAATTCCCTTTGTCATTGAATTAAATTTGTTATTTTGTATTGTGATTAAAGAAAACACATGTAGTTTTTTTGGATTTAATATACCCAATTAGATTGAAAATGCCATTAAGAATCATAATAACTGATAATATAGTTTTTTATTTGTGATCATACGATTATTAGAAATATAGTTTTTTGATAAATCCAATTGACATAGAAAAACAAAGTGAAGGCCTCATCCATGGGGGATCATACCCAATGAGGCATGTTTATCAAAGATTATGACATAGATAGCATCCTTGGAACATTCCATTTAACAATATTATTATACTATCCAATTACTAAATAATGATCACAATCAATTACAATATAATATTAACCTCATCTAGATCATGACCAACACCATTTATGATGAACCCCATCAAAAAAGTCTCGCCACAATCCACCATACCTCGAGGTAATTTGATACTATAATTAAAGGATATGTATCTTTCACCTAATAATATGAATATTCATATTTTATTTTCAATATAATAATAAAAAAAATTACTTCTTATTATTATCACATTAGAAATGATTTTCATTTTGATAGACTAACGCACAAATTATATTTTCGGGTAATATTCAATTTCAAATAATACATTTATTATAATGAGTTAATGTATTTTTTAAAATAATAACATTTTAAGGAAATATTATTGTTAAATAACTTTTATTAAATACAAAATATGATAAAAATATCTTGAATTCAAATTTAATTTTAATATTTTTTGAAAAATGATACTCTTAATAAATATTAGCATTTCTTATAAAATGTATACTTTTCATTAAATTGAAAATAGTTTTTTGAACGATATTTATGATTAAATAAAAATAATTTTTGGAATAATATTTGCAAAATTATTCGATGGGGAATTTTAAATAATTTTTCTAAATAGGTGAATTTTTGAAAAAATATTGAAATATGTTATAAAAATATGGTCTGTATCATGACATCATAATGATTCAAAAATGAAGAAATAAATACTAAAAAACTTATCCAAAACCAAAATTATTTTTACCCTTTAAAATAATGTTATATCAAGGTTATATTATTAAATTATGAAAACCACTATGAATGCTTCAATACCGATATTATATTTTAATCTTATAAAAAATTTCTTTACGGGAATGTGTCAATTACACATTTGAAATGGAAATATTTTAATAATTTCATAAATTTTCCATATATACTATGGAAAACAACCCCTATTTTTGAAAAATCAATGGGTTAGTTTTTGAAATTGGTTATTCTATTGTAGAGGGTCCCAAACCTATAATTTGGAAATATTAAGTAACTCCCGTCTCTTGACCAATATAAACTCACAAAATATACCATTTCTCTTTACTCAAAAACCATAGATAACATCATTAATCTTCAATAAAATATTTATATTCCTACCAAGTTTCCCCCAATGTCCCATTAAACTCCTCCAAGACATTTTGGAATCACTCACTCATGGTAAGGGATATCCTAGAATAATTCTTTTTAGAATTCCTTTTATGAAATGCCTCATAGATTTCTTTTGTTCCTTATTTGGGTATGTTTTTACACATCTCTATAACTACAATTTTTTTTCATGTAACTAGATACCCCTTAAATATAATTAATCACTACCATATACATTGATGTACATCTATTACCCTGCCAAAATTCAGAACGAGACCACTCTCCCCTCTTTTCAATTCAAGAATCTTATATATTTTATACCTTATATTTGATAATCCTATGGTTGGAATATGCTTCTAAATATCCCTATTAATATCTATTTAATGTAAAAACAAATATATACCACTTTTTATCTCATTATACCATTTTATGAATATTTTAGTACTTCTGTTTTACTGCAATATGTACACCACAATTTTTTATTACAAAAAATTGTCTGGTGAATACCTATACAAATTTCATAACAAGGTTGTTCACCTTTATGAACTTATAAACAGTTTATTGGACGATTAAAATTATTTATTACCCTATCATTGATATTAGAATAAAAGTTTTGGAAAAATGACTCCTTGTTTTTTGATCTATAGGGAAAACCTATTCATGGGAATGAAATGAAAAGGATGGGTGTGAACAGAATTATATGATGCTCTAATACATTGGGTAATGTTTTAGTCTCAGAAGATGTCATGAAATGGGAGTGAACCTAATAAATGATGGTACATTTTACATCATCGTTTAATGTATGTTAAACTTAACCTAGGATTATGATTCGATGTTTAATGTTTTTGCAACATTTCCTTGTATAATTTATGTTATCATGATTTATTATGCCTCATTGTTCATGTTTATTTTTATTACCCATTTTATTTTCCCTTGAAATTACTATTCTATAACATTTAATACATTTTTTCATGATATTCCATGTCTATTACATTATTGGGATTTATATCTCACCCTAATTCTTATGTATTCCCTAGGTTATCCCATGTAGTATTTAGTATGATTGAAAATTTTGATCATGTTAAGGAGGTTTTTAATAATAGTGATGTACAAGCTATTTAATGTAGTTATGTAATGTACCTAACTCCCAAAGACCCAATACGAATTGATATTCTAGTTTTTATTGTCTATAATGTAACACCCCAAGCTTCCATGGTAAATTTCCATTTGAATAATGCAATAGCTTGCGTTGTATTCAACTTGGAGTTTTAAAACACCACAACCAATCATACCAGCCGTTACGAATAGTAATACCCACTTTTTGAAATTTTATAATTATTTTTTTCAAAATGGACTTCATTTTTGTAATCAAAATGTCAAAATTAGTTTTTGGTGAATTTTTGGTATTTTTCTGAAAAATTTCAATTTTTGATGAATAGTGAAAAACACTATATTATTGCTTAAAATGACTTTTTATTTAAATAATTACTTATTTTATTTAGATTCATATTAGGTAAAAATAGATACATAATACCTATATATATTCCATTTAATTAATTAGAGTCATTTTATAATAATATTAGATATATAAAATTTTATTGAACTTTTTACAGTCTTTAACCCACATTCTGGCGCATTTTTATATTTCAATAAAACGTAATTTTACCACTTATGTTAATAGAATTTCAAAAATCTGGGAAGAATTGTTGAAATAAGTATGTAAAATTTGGTTTAATAAGATTATGTTTTTTTGGTGAATAGTATTTTTTGACTTCTATTTGCCACGATTAAATGTAAATAGGGAAATTAAAGGTAAAAAATGATCTTATAATTACCCAAACACATGTTCTAATTCTATTGGATAATTTTATTTCAACCAAAATCATCCTTAGGAATTAAATATGATCTTTTTTGTCCACTTGTAGTAGATTAAAACATTTATTAGTATTTTATTTAAAAAAGAGTTAACAGTGTTAAATTTAGTGTTTAATAACTAAACCATGTTTATATATAGGGTTATACAAAAGATAAATTAGACTATAAATATTCATTAGAAATATAAAATGATTTCACACATAATGGTATATTATTTATAATGATTAAACATTTTATAATTATATTTATTTATAACACAATGATGATTCAGTAATTATCTTTTTAATGAATGATTAAAATATTTGATATTATAAATATACAAATAAATTTAAATTGAGACTTTTTATGAATTACACAAATTTTATGGGTCAATATGACATTTAATGGTTTATTAAATAAATATTTTTTTGTAGCAATAATGTTACTAGGACTTTAATAAAATCAAATAATAAATAGGGTCAAAATTGACATATATGAGTTATTTTTTTAAAAAAATACTATATTTTTAATAGATATAACATTCCTAAAAATAAAAAGATTAGAAAAGGACTTAAATAAGGTTATATATATCCATAATTAACCACTTGGGGTTCTCTAGGAAATTTATAGTGTGTTTATTAACAATTTATTATAATAATTCATGAATACATGGTAAAAGATAAACTATTTAACTAAGAGTTAAATATAAAAGATAAGGTTAATATGGTGACCTTAACATGTCTAAAACCAATTGGTTGAGATATTTTCGAACCATTCCTACCTTATAGTAGAAATAAATCATTTTGTAGACATTATAAACTGAATATAATTGTATAATAAAATAATATTTCAAACTTTTCGTAAAGTGACACTCACCTCTCTTATAAATGGGTACTTCCCCTTCTCTAAAAATAACAACTCCAAAGCCATTCATCACAAAAATACAGTTCTTAAATATCCAACCAACTACCCTCTATTTCACCTAGAGGCCTTATTTTGGTATGAAATTTAACCTAAGGAGACCTTTTGATCTACTCAAAAGGAAACATATGTAGCAGAGATAATAATTTCACCACCACTTTCAACGTTATTTTCTTCTACAACTTCCTCTTTGTTTGTTGTTTCCATATCATAATAATAAAACTTGTACCATATAAATACTATGATCTTATTATAAATATGGTGAAACCATATTCATTATTTTATCCATCCTATAAATGACAAGCCTCAATACTTGCGTACGTACGATATACTGTCTCGACGTCTTGGTGTAGATTGTTATTCAAACACTTCATTATTTGGATGGGTATAATAATCAGTATAAATAATGTAAATAATAAATATAACATGTTAATGATTATTTATATATGATTCACCGTCCAATTATATATGATTTCACCAACAATTGAATGACATTGTCGCCCGTGCGAACGTAAGGATTGCCGTTTCCATTAATGCGATGAAATTAATTCCCCATCATAATCATTCAAGAATAATTTTAATTCTATCATAAAAAATAATGTCTAAAAACTTAATACCATTATGGATATGAATCATATACATCCTATAATAACAAGCATGACTTCTGAATCAACACATATAAAGGAAAATGAATCACTTAACACCCGAAACGATGCTACTAATGAAATATTAGTAACAAAACCATATTAAAAGATCATATATGATATCATATTTATTTATGTGGTTCTTCTATAATTTAATAACTATAATTTAACTCTTATACAAGAGGTTAACGTACCCTGGACCAAGGAAAAGTACAAGGAAATGTTTAATTCTACAATCTCTTCATTATTAATGGTTGTTTATACGCGAGTATCTACTGGGACCTATTTTTTATCCAAATCAATTTTTCTTAAAAACATATTTCAAAACACTTTTAGTATTTATTAGACTCTGGGTTAAAGACATTTATACTCTTTTTTGACATTTTATAAACTATGTATAAAGGAATATTTCTGTCATTTTCCAAACAAGGCACTTTACGTTCTTTTCAACAAAATTAAGGAATGAATGTTTTTTAACTTATATGGTGGGTAAGGCTATTTTATACAATTATAACACCTTCGAAGATTCCATTACAAGATTATAAGAATATTATAAAAATAAATTTTTTCTTTTATTATTATGTAAATTTTACATGATTTCTAAATAAAGAGATATTTCTCTCAAATAGTTTTCATTTTCTCTATGTCAACATCCATCAATGGATTTTACAATTTTATGAAGTTGATTTATTATGATAGAATCTTCCATATTATATTTATGTGATATGTGATATGTTTGACTATGGATGTGTTATTTTTATACAATTTATGGTTTATGGTTAAAGTTTTAACATTTTGAATGCTAGTTTTAATATGAATGTTTATGTTATGATCCATCATTTTCATAGGAGGAACGCATTGAACATAGTAAGTGATAGGGGGAGCCTTCTATAGTTTCTCGATGCATCGGTAGGTATCATGAGACAAACTAGTGTCTTTGCATAAGGCCTTGAAAATATCTTATTTTTAGTATTGACATGAGGCCTTGAATATGTGGTTATGAAGTCCGACATTTTGCATTCCATCATTATGATATTAGATATTGATATTACATGTGATTATTCAACTAGATTAATATACCTATGAATAAGTGAATGGAATTATTTTATTTATATTTTCCATATTATGCTGAAGTTTATGTTTAAAAGGATTGTGTTTTAAACATATACATTTCCTTAAAAGCTTATGCTTATTTATGAATGTTTCCTCTATATTGTTATCCTTACCGATCATCTGATCTCACCCCTTTCAATGTTTTATTTTCCCCAAGATTTGAAGAAGTACATTATGGTTGACATGTAGGGATAAGATAAGGGATATAAGTCTGTTCAAATGTGATAAAATGTTGTTATTATTTTTTACTTCATGATGTAATGTAATACTTATGTATGCATCTAGTACATCCAAAGCTACTAAACTGATTAGTATTTTGGGACCTGATTTCTTGTATCCTAAAAATGTTATATAATAATGCATTGAATTCGGGAAACTAGGGTCAAGGCATTACAGTTGGTATTAGAGGAAGTTTAGTACAAACCTAGGATGCTTGATTCAGAAAAAAAATGATTAGATAACATTACCCAAAGAAAAACATTGATGATTATAATAGAAGAACTTCCTAAAATTTTGGTAATGTATAGACTTTTTTATTTTTTCCAAAAGAACATCCCTGTTTAGCTATGAGAAGGTATAGGAGGCTCTGACACAAATGTACCTAGGAGTGAGAACTCAGACAAGGAGTTTCTGGCTTGACTCGGGTTATCCTAGTACACAACAACGAGCCTTGCTGCATTCTTGGTTATGAAACTCCCAAGGGATATGCATAAGATAATTCACATTTTATTTACAATCCATTATTATGGATTTAGGACTATATACCTCCTCAATGAAAGAATTTTAAGGATTATGGATTATATCTATAAACTGTTTAATTTATGTAATGTGTTTTACAAGTTTTGAATTATGTATTTCGATTCATAAAAAAATATAGTGAATGATATTCTTTAGAAACAGAGCCTAGTGTAAGTAATGGAAACCATATCAATGCTGGTAATCCATGTTGTAATTTCCCTCACACTCAAGATAATTATAGTGTAGATGGTGATGCGACTTGTGCTGATCAACTTATCCCCATACTGGGAAAACTCCCTCAGGTTATGAATAATAACCTAACTTGTATGGAGCACCCTGATCCAAAATGCAGAAGATAAATTTTTGAATACTTCATGGGGAAAAATCACCAATATTTAATGGGAGTACAAATATAATTTTAACTGAGAAATATATAAGTTCCTTTGAAAAAATTCATTCATTCTTTGGGGAGTAGAAAAAGGGAAAAATTTGTCAGGTTAGTTTATCACCTCATGGGAGTTGAAGATCAATGGAGGTCATTAATTCAAAACATAAAGGAGGTTGAAGAAGTATCAAATATGTAATAAAGGGATTTTAATGGGTATTTTATATTAAATAACATTCCTCATTACCATCGAGCAGATATGCAGAGACAATTTCTGTGTCTAAGGAAAAAGAAGGATGATAATGTTGAAAAGTATGAGGCCAACTATACAAGGACATAAAGGCATGCATCAAATTATATATGTATCCCAAGGAGTAATATTGACAGATTATTTATTGAGTTAAAACCACCTCTCTATTAAGCATTAGTCTAAAAATCCTTCTCATCATACGAATATATTGTCTTCTGTGCTATCAAGATACAAAATGAATTCTCTATGTCCTACGAATTTAAAGGAAAGAAAGAGAAGAAAATATCTATTGAATACTCTATAAATCCAAATAATGGGAAAAGGGAAAAGTTGAATATCCATCCTATGGTAAATGCGGGAAGAAACACCATGGTACTTTCCTGAAGGGAACATGAGTCTATTAGAAGTGTGGTGAAAAAGGTCACCAAGTGCAACATTGCACCGGATAAAAAGAGGCTATGAATGTTGAATGCTACTATTTTAGGTAAAAGGTGATTTATGAAAATTAATGTCCTACGCTCCAAGGAAATGTACCTTAAAAAAGGCAAAGGGAGAAAGGCCAAACTTATGTGATCACTACTGCTAAGGTGGATGCTCTGAAAGATGTTGTGGTGGGTAATTTAATGGTTTCTCATGTTTGGCCAATGTTTTATTTGATTCTGGATCATCGAAATGTTTCATATCTTACCAGTTTTCTAATAAAATATGATATTTCCAATTTGATATAACATGGGAGTTATCAGTCAAAACACATATGGGAAGTATCATTGT
Source organism: Viscum album (assembly GCA_963277665.1). Taxonomy (NCBI): domain Eukaryota; kingdom Viridiplantae; phylum Streptophyta; class Magnoliopsida; order Santalales; family Viscaceae; genus Viscum; species Viscum album. Next base: position 1,287,933,472 of record OY728140.1, read on the forward strand.
AATAATGTTTTGTGAATCAGTTCCCATTAGGGTATATAAATGTACTTTATCTGCTAATATCATCATCATACCCATGATTTAATTTGATATAATCCTTTGAATGGATTGGAGTTTAAACCATGATGCAAATATTAATTATAAGAATAAGGATGTTAAATTTTTTGATGATGATTAGTAGTATCTTATCTTTTAAAAAGAAACATCACCACTTGATTCTTATCTAGATCCACCCCCAGTAGCTATACTAAATTCAATTATTGAGGAGGAAGAGAATAAAATAACTATGGGTGAGGAAATTAATTTTCAAATAGAGTACATACCTATTGTGCAAGAATATGTTGATGTGTTTCTAGAGGAATTATTTGGATATCCTCCAGAATGAGAAATTGAGTTTTCTATTTATTTATATTCTTGTTCAAGGCCCACATTGAGACCCCTTATAGAATTGACATTGTGGGATTAGTGAAACTAAAGAAACAACAAGAGGAATGGAGTAATAATGGATTTATTCTTCCTAGTTTTCTCTATGGGGATCCCCTGTTCATTTTATTAAGAATAATGATGGATATTTGAGGTTTTGCATTGACTACATAGAGATCAATGCTATTGAAATAAAGAACAAGTATCCCCTACCCCACATTGATTATTTATTCGACCAAATTCATGGAAATAAATATTTTTCAAAGATTGAACTTCAATCTGGATATCATCAGTTATGTGTGAAGAAGGAAGACATTCCAAAAACATCATTTTTAACCTGGTATGGGAATTAAGAGTTTACAGTAATGCATTTTGGACTGAAAAATTCACCCCAATTTTCATGGATTTAAGGAATAGTGTTTACAAGGAATATCTTGATGAATTTGTAGTGGTATTTATTGATTATATCCTAGATTACTCAAAAATCTACGATGATCATGAAAATCACTTGCACACTGTTCTGAAAACTATCAATAGAAATGAATTATATTAGAAGTTTAGAAATTGGAATTCTAGCTTTTGGATATTTCTTTTTTTTGGAATTATTGTCTCTATGGATAGAATATCTGTTGAAGCTTCAAAGACCAAAGCAATCAAGGAATGTCTAGCACCGACAAGTATAACTGAGGTACAATGTTTTATTGGTTTATCATGTTATTATCGACACTTTTTCCATTATTATGCCTGATAGGATAACCCACTAACCAAGCTCACACATAAAGGTGTTAAATTTTTCTGGAAAATAGAGTGTGAGGAATGTTTTTAAAAACTGACGAGACGATTAGTCAATTCTACTATATTGACTCTACCATCAGGGAATGATGAATTTGTTATTTATTGTGATTCTTCAAGGAAATGACGTGGTTGTGTCCATATGCAATGTGATAGATTTATTGCCTATACATCACAATAGATAAAAATTGATTAACAAAACTATCCCAGTTATGATCTTTAGTTAGAAGCTATAATATTTTCTTTGAATATTTGGAGACACTATCTCTATTTTAAAAAATGTGAGATATATACTGATCACAAGATCTTGAAGTATATTTTCTAACAAAAGGAACTGAAAATGTGGAAAAGGTGATGGCTCGAGCTACTCAAGGGTTATGACTGCACTATACACAATACCTAGGAAAAAAAACAAGGCGACATATGCTTTGAGAAGAAAGGATCATTGCTTTTTGAACAAGATGATGGATGAAAGGGATCTTATGTTCATTGATCTAGTAAATATGCATATGGGAATAATCATGGAAGGTGAAACATCAATACTTTTTTAAATGTTTTCCAAACCATCATTACTAGGAAGGATAAAAATTTCTCAGATAGATGATGATGAGTTTTATTAAAAAAATAATGTTGTGAATAATGGAAGATTGATTGAATTCATATTTGAAGATGGAATTATGAAATTTTGGAAGAGACATTTTGTTCCTGATATAGCTGATCTAAAAAGAGAATTGTTAGATGATGCACATAGCTCTAATTTCTCTATAAAAACTGGTAGCACTAAGATGTATAATTATTTGAAGGAACATTTTTGGTGGGAAAACATAAAGAGAGTGATTTCAAATTATGTTTCAAGATGTATCGTTTTTCAACAAGTGAAGGCTGTATGAAAACATACTAGAGGAGTTATGAAACCCCTTCCCATACCAGAGTGGAAATGAGATACTATTATGATGGACTTTTTCATGGGACTACCAAAGACTCCTAGAAGTAATTATGCAATAGGGGTCATTGTTGACCGTCTTACCAAGTAAGTACAATTTATTTCTATAATTTAAGATTTACCACTTGAACATTTGGAAAGAATACATATTAACTATGTTGTAATAATTAATGGAGTACCCATATAAATTGTTTCTAATCATTATCCCTATTTTTCATCAGGATTCTTGAAAATTCGTTAGAAGTCCTTGGATACTGATCTTCATTTGAGAACTTCCTACCACCATCAAACTGATGAACAATTAGAACATAGTATTCAAAACTTATAAGAAAAGTTGACATCTTTCTCACTTGACTTTCAAGGTATGTAGGATTAATGTTTACCTATGGTAGAATTTTCCTATAAAAATAACTTCCATTCATGTATTAATATGGAACCATAGAAAGCGTTTTATGGAAAGAGATGTCACACACCAACTTTTTGGGATTATTTTGGTGAATGAAAACTCATAGGCCCATATGTTGTTATGGAAACTTTGGAAAAGGATAAGGTTATCCAAACCCACATCAATGCAAATTAATGTAGGCAAAAGAGCTATGCCGATAACCGAAGAAGGATTTGAAATTTCAAGTAGGAGATCATGTTTTCATAAAGGTATCTCAATGTAAGGGTGTTATACAATTTGGAAAGAAGGGTAAATAGAGTACTAAGTACAATGGACCTTTCCAATTTCCAGAACTAATTGGATTTGTAGCTTATCGTTCGGTAATGATGCCAAGTCTCTCGAAAGTTTATGATGTGTTCCACGTATCACTGTTGTGAAAATACATACCTGGCCTAATACATGTACTCACCTATAATGAAATATAACTGGAACCCGATTTTTCATATTGTGAAGAGGCTACCATAATTCTTGAATTTAGAGAACTAGTGTTGAGAAACTGGACGACTCGTCTCGTGAATGTTCTATGGGGAAACCTTAAGATTGAAGGGGCAACATGAGAACCCAAGGAACGTATGATGTAGAACCACCCAAATAATTTTATGTAGTAATATTCTAGAAATATTGAAAATGAAATTATTTGAAGGTGTGTAGAATGTAACACCCCAAGCTTCGACAATATGTTTCCCTTTGAATAATGTAATAGCTGGCGTTGTACACAACTTAGAGTTTTAACACACCATGACCAATCAAACTAGCCATTATGAATTGTAATAATGAATTTTTGAAATTTTATAAAATTTATTTTTCAAAATGGACTACATTATTCAATTCAGTATATCAAAATATGCATAGGGTGATTTTTTTGGTATTTTTCTGAAAACATTCAATTTTGGTTGAATAGTGAAAAACTACGTTATTACATAAAACTGAATTTAAATTTAAATAATTAGTTATTTTATGTTGATATATAATAGGTAAAAATAGATACATAATACCTCTATATCTTCAATGTAATTCAATGGAGTCATTTTATTAAAATATTAGATATATAAATTATTTGAACTTTTTACCGTCTTCTATACACTTTCTAGGCACATATGCAAATTTTCAGAAAACATAAATTTACCACTTCAGTGAATTGAATTTCCAATATCGGAGAGACATGGTTGACATCACTATGTAAAATGTGGTTCAATAAGAAGAAAATAATTTTTGGGGAATAATAACTGTTGACTTTTATTCACCACGGTTTAAAGTAAATTGGTTAATTAAAGGTAAAAAATAATATTATAATTACCCTAACAAATGTTCTAATTCTATTGCATAAGATTATTTTGAAAAAAATAAACCTTATGCATAAAATATGATCCTTTTGGTCCACTTGGATTAGATTATGATATTTATTATTATTTTATTTGAAGAAGAGTTAAAAGTTTAAAATTCAACGTTTAATAACTAAACCATTTTGAATATATGGTTATACATATGATATATTACACTATAAATATTTATTAAAATGATAAAAATATTTTCTACGTAATGGTATTTTATTTATAATTTTTATACATTATATAATTAAATTTATTAATGACACAATGATGATGCAAAAATTACCTTATTAATTAATGACTAAACTAATTAATATTATAAATATTCAAATAAAATTTAACTGATACTTTTGAAGCATTACTATAATTTTGTAGGTTAATATGACTTGTTAGGGTTGATTAAATGAATTTTTTAGAAGTAATAAAGTTTATTGTATGTTTATTAACCATTTATTATAATACTACCGGAATACATGGTAATAGTTAAACATTTTATCTAAGAGTTACAGCTAAATGATAAGGTTAATATGGTTAACTAAATCTATCTAAAACCATTTGGTTCAGAGGTTTTCTACCCATCATCACCATATACTAGAAATAAATCATTTTGGATACATTATAATCCGAATATTATTGTATTATAAAATAATATTTCATGTTTTCCTAAAGTGACACTCACCTCTCTTATAAAAGGGTACTTCTCCATCTCTCAAAACCACACCTCCAAATACACTAGGCTCAGCCAAACCAAGCTCAAATATCCTCCCATATTCCATCAATTCGATATAGAGGCCTTGTTTTGATCAGAAATCCAACCTATGGATCCTTTTTGATTAACTCAAAAAGAAACATCTGAATAAGAGATAATAATTTCACCACCTCTTCCAAAGTTCTTTTTTTCTTCCACTTCCTCTTTCTTTGTTGTTTGCAAAGAAAAATAATAACTCTAATACCTTATACATAATGTGATGATAATATAAATAGGTACAAACATATTAATTATTATATCCATCCAATGAATGAAAAGTCATCATATGTGCGTACGTACAACTTACCATCTCCACGTCGTGGTGTAGTTTGTTATTCAAAAACATTTTTATTTTGATGGATATAATGACAAATATAACTAATGTAAATAATAAATATAACATGTTAATAATTTGGTATATATTATATACCAACCAATTAAATATGATTTCACCATCAATTGAAAGTTAGTGTTGCTCGTGCGTATGTACGGATTACCGTCATAATGAACGCGATGAGATTCATTCCCCATCTTAACAATTCACAGAAAATTTTCATTTTATGATTAAAAATTATGTTTAAGAACTTAATATCATTTTATATATGAATCAAATACCTCATATCCATAACATAAATGACTTACGAAACAAAATATATAAAGGAAAATGAATCAGTTAACACCTGAAACAATGATACTACTAAAATATTATTAACAAAGCAATATTAAAATATCATTTAAGATATCATATTTATGTATGTGGTTTTGTATAATTTAAAAACAATTATTTATCTATTATACTGGAGGTTAACATACCATCGACCAAGGAAGTGTACAAGGAAAAGGTAAATTCTATAATCTCTCTATTATCAGAGGTTGTTTATTCGTGAGTATATAGTGGGACCTCTTTATCATCCACATCTGTGTATCTTAAAAATGTATTTCAAAACATTTTTACTATGTCCTTCACTATGGGTTAATGTCATTTATACCATTGTTTTAATTTTTATAAAAACTTTATACTGGAATATTTCTATCGTTTTCCAAAGAAGGTACTTTACCGCCTTTCAGAAAAAATTAAGGAATGAATATTTTTTTGACTTATTCAGCATTTGAAACTATTTTCCGCCATTATAACACATTCTAATATTCCATTAAAAGATTATAATAATATTTTTGAAATAAATGTTTTCTTTTATAAATAAGTAACTTTAAAATTATTTCAAAATAAAGAGATATTTCTCTCAAATAGTTTTGATTTCATCTATCTCAACATCTTTTGACGGATTTTACACTTTTTTGATGTTGATTTATTATGATACATTCTACCATATTGTATTGAATGTTTTTTGATATGTTTTACTGTGGATATATTATTTTTATACCAGTCATGGTGTATGATTAATGTATTGACATTTCTAATGCTAGTTTTAATACAAATGTTTATGTTATCTTCCAACGTTTTCATATGAGGAATGCATTGGAATTTGTAATCCACTGGTGGAGCCTTCTAATTCTCTTTGATACATAGGTAGGAATCTTGAGACAAACATGTCTTTTGGATAAAGGCTTTCAAAAAATCTTATTTGTAGTCTAAGAACGAGGCCTTGAATTTGTGGTTATGAAGTCTGGCATTATGCATTCCATCGATCTGAAATTGGATATTGATATTACATATGATTATTTGAATAGTAAAATATCCATGTGAATAAGTAAATGGAATTATTTGATTTATAATTTCCATATTATGATGATTTTTATGTTTAAAATTCTTGTGTTTTAGTCTTATAAATGTCCTTAAATGTTTATGCATATTTTTGAAAGTTTCTGTTATATTGTTATCCTTACCGAGCATCTTAGCTCACCCCTTTCTATATTTTATTTTTCCCAAGATGAGGAGAAGTATTTTAAGGTTGTACTGCCGAGATAGGATAACCGATATAAGTGTGTCCAAAGGGGATTAAATGTTTTTCTGTTCATATTTCATGATGTAATGTAAACTTATGTATGTATCTAGTACTTCTAAGGCTACTAAACTGATATGTTGTTTGGGACATGATTCCTTGTATCATGCCAATGTTATGTTATAATGCACTGAATATGGGAAACTAGGGTTGGGGAGTTACATGTAATGTTATATACTAAATCATGAATTAATTTTTAATAAATAAATGGGTTTTCATAGTTGGGATCAAAGGAGATTGTTGTTGTTTTTTGATTGGTATTAGAACACTCTATAAAAAGACATATGGATAAAATTAAAATGTAGAATACATCCCTAATTTTTTAATGTATTGAGTAATTACTTCCAAGAAAATAAATCCATATATGGATACTATAAGTGGATTTGGCTTTAGAATATATGTACCAAGGGGTAAAACTTGAAAAACTAACATTGAGATTTTCTCAATCAAGAACTAATGTATACTATTGGGCCTTTCTACACATATGGTTTGACACACTCAAAGGATATAGATTGTTAAACACACAAGCTTATTATAGTTGCTTATTAAGGGAAAAAGAGTTCCCAAATGATTCTATATTAGAAAATAGAATATGGATAACATCGAGGTAAACCTGTAAATTATGAATTTAAAAAATACAAGTCACTTAAAATTATTCCCTATAATATTTTTTTATTCTTCATTATGCACTTAATTTTTAAAAAATACCCATCCATAATTTTCCCCATAATTTTTGCAATGGATGGAAGTTTGAGGAACAATGTAAACAAACAATGTAATGGTAAATGTGATGACTGACCAAATTAGATACCAAACATGATGGGAGCTCAAGTAGGAAATATTTTGATTATTCAAATCAAGATACCGAAAACCCCAATTAAAAACATTCACATATTTTAATTCATAAACATTTCATAGAAGATGATGAATAAAATATCAAGTTTGTTCATTTAATAATGGTGCTAATGGAAGGAAAACCCAATTTCATTTATGAAAAAAACATGGAAATAGGCACTAAGGAAAATGTGATAAAGGAGTTGGGAGATGTTTAAAGTGTTGAGGGATGTTTTATAAGATATCTAATTTCCTAGAAAAATGGATAATGTGAAGGATGTAAATAACGTTCAATATAACGTTCCTTATTCAATTCAATGTCATAAATTAGGAATATTTGGGAATTATCCATGACAATGCAACATTACTTGGGCCGAAATGATTAATGAACATTGATAGTCTCCATGATTAAGGGAGCAAAGAATGCACTATTTTGAGATGTATAGTGATAAATGATGTACATGTAACCTCTATTTCATAGTAGATTATGTCAGGATTTATTTCAATTCTTTTAATATTAGCATATCTTGTATGTAAATCAAGTCACTATCTGAAATGCTATGACATTATCAAAAAAAAATATATGATTATGTATAACAAGTTAATATAAGTGGGAATAATATTCCTAAAAATATTATTATTCTCTATTTAGTGTAATAATATGTTGTACTAGTTATGTCTTGGTTTTCCTTTTGTAATGCAAATATAAATTTTCTTGATTAGGAAACAACTCTTTATATCATGAATCATCCCCTGATTCTATACAAGTTCAAGGGGGATGATGAATATTATTTATCTAAAACATCTCAATAATAATATTATTTCAATACTAGAATGATTAAATATATCATATGATTGGAACTATGTAAAGTAACTTCCTTGGATACATGTATATAGTGATGGAATATGATAGCGTGTTTCCTGAAAAATTGTTTGGACTTCCTCATAATCGATATGTTATGCTGTCAATAGAAATAATTCCTAGATTGGGTAACATTCATTGGGAACACTATCCCAATAAATTTAATATATTTTGATCCTTAAAATATTTAAGTAATTTTAGAATGGATGTGCCGAATAGTTCTAATGGAAATTCATGGTTTCCTTGGATTATCTAGGTATTATCGTCAATTTTTGGGAAGAATCTCATGATTTTCAAATGCTACAAACAAAATAACATAAAAGGGAGTGATTCTGGTTTAAAATTATAAATATGAAGTAAGAATTAAGTTGTTGAAAATGAGTCTTATCAGTACTCTGATACATACTCTATCTAAAATTGGGGAACATTACATTGTATACAATGATTCCTTAATGAATTTCTTGGGTAGTATGTAAATTTATAATGAAAAAGTGACAAAATATAACTCATAGAATTGGAATGTTCACTAATAGAACTACCAATACATAATATAGAGTCTGATTCAATGATCTTATTGTTGAAAATCTAGAGAAATTATATCTTTTGGGATAATTATGAAACATAAAATGATAATAAGAGACTGATGTTTATAATCACACAAAATTATCTTAATATACTCTAAAAAATATGTTTAGGGAATATTAATGACTATGGTTACTCAATATACAACTATTACGGGAAATAATATAAATTGGATGATTCTATAAGTAGAAAAGTTCTAGAAATTTTATCATTTATGAGAGTTGAGAAGTACCCAGTCTTCTTATAAATTAAAAATAAATACATAGGAATCATAGCTGAAGAAACATCACCAATACTTTCAAAAATGGATAATCAATCATTCCGTAAAGAGAGGGTATAATAAGTTCAAAGAGATTATTTGATATTTAACAAGATTTTGGATTCTATATTAAAATGTAAATCCTTGGAGTTCAATGATAAAGTATGAGTTGTATGATTTGGGTCATGGCTATGTGTTCCTTCAAATCATGAATTAATGAAATAGCTATCAGATGATCCACATATTTCAACCTTCTCCATCCAGCCTAGAATCTGAATGATGTGTGATGATATCATATACCACTATTTTTTGGAATTTGTTTTGATGAATATCGAAAAATATACATCAAGGTATCTTGTATGTCAACATGTGAAGCCTGAAAAGAAAAAATACCAAGGGATGATGAAACCATTATCCATACCTAAATGGAAATGTGAATATATAAATAAATAATTTTTCACTATATTATATATACATCAAGAGGAAATAATGCTATATGGGTTTTTGTGGATCATATTAAAAATATTGGTCACATCATTACAATCCGATCGGTCATCTTTGTTGGTAAACATGAAAGGATATACACCAGATAAGTGGTTAGTATTAATGGTACATTGCTATTGATTATATCTAGTTCAGATATAATATTTTCATACATGTTCTAGAAGAGTACAAAACATTCTCTAAATACTATGTTGAACATCAACATTACACATCACCCTCAAATTGATGTCCAATCAAATAGGACTGTCCAGAAACTAAAGGACATGTTGAATTTATAGTCAATTGACTTCAATGAAGGTTGTGATCAGTATATTTCTCTGCTCAAGTTCTCCGAAAAAAATAGTTCCCACTAAAGAATCAAAATGGATCCCTATGAATCCCTATATAGGAATTGGTGTTGAACAATGAAATGTTGGGATGAATTTTGGGAACCCAAACTACTTGTTCTGGAAATGGTCAAGGAAATATTGGAAAAGGACAATACCATTATGAAGAACATCATAGATGCTCAGATTCAACAGAAGATCTACTCAAAAAATTGATGGTTAGTCCTAGAGTTTGAGGTTTGAGATAATGTATTCCTTTACATATATCCATAGAATAAATTGATGCAATTTTGGGAGAAGGGAAATCCTTGTCCAAGATAAAAGGGACCTTTTCAGATCCTTAATCACATCAGAGTAGTTTACTATCAAAAATAACACCCACATAACCTATATAATGTACATGTTGTGTCCAATGTTTCACTATTGAATAATTACTTATCAAACCCCTAAAATGTGTAAAATCTATAGGTGTCCCCACTAGAAAAGGATTTATATTTTCATGAGATTCTAGGGAAGATCTTAGATTGCAGAGACAATGTTATAAGAAATAAGACAATGAATCTTGTTACAAAGGTATGGAGAAACATAAATATTTAATAAGTGTTGCGTGAACCGAAACAGGTGATTAAATTGAGTTACCCTAATCTATTTCAGTGTGTGAAATGAAAATTTTGATAGAAGAATTTCTAAAGGTTGGAGGATTGTAATGACGAAAATATTTATATATAAAATACCCCATGTTTTTTGAAATATATGACTTATTATTTATTATTATTATAGAGAACATATTCACTCATTTAGTTTTATTCTATCCTGCCATATTTAGAATATCATTATGAATCCTAATTGTTTATAATATACTTTTGCACAACAATCATATGATTGGTATAATTATATGTTTTTGAAAAATCAAATTTAAACAAAAAAAAGGAAGTGACGACCAAAACTAGTACGGTCATCCCATATAATTATCATTTATCTTATATTCTGATGCAATTAGCTCGTGGATAATGGGAGTATTATGATTCCATTTTCTTTGGAAAATGATATTTCTAAATTATTTTTTAGTTCCACTAGTAACTATAATGGATCTCGGTTCGACCATTTCAGGTGGACTTAGGAATACCATATGAAGTGAGATCCCCCAACCACAACGATTTGGGTTAGTTTACCATATCTCCAATTATTGTTTCAAAATACTCCAAATAATTGAATTATAGAAAATATCATTGGAAGATATTTATGTAATGATATTATAAGTATATTGGATTTTCACCCTGTTCCTTCCTAAATCCATATGGATGTAGATAACTTAAAAAGACTGTCTTTCTACATTTGTAATTCTTTGGTGGAAGAGTTTCAATGATAAAAGATTTTCTTTTGGAGTAGTGGATTTATTTTTTTATCTTCCAATAATAAAATGGGTCCTTCAAACTACTTTTTGAATATTTGGGAATGACAATATCAATTATCATATTTATGGGGACTTATGGGGAAGCAGTATGGGATTGGTGTCTTCTGTTAGTGAATGTCCGATTGTATTTATTCAATTGGATTTTTATATATAACAAATTAATGGAAATGGATTAAAATACAGGACATAGGAGGGTGACCTAAATGTGAATAACATTTTCAATCACTTTATGAATTTACTGGTCAATCCCGATGTAACATACCAGGTAAATAAAGAATAAGACATATTTAATATTTATTAATATTTGTGAATTAAATATTATTTTAAAGGGGTTTCTATGTTCGATAGCGTACTCGATATGCAACAACGAGTTTCTTTGGAATCATACGTTGCACACTAATAATATAATATTATTATTTTAAATGGTAGTTATCTCATATCCGTTGTATTGGAGGGAATTAAAAACACTAACTACAATATGATTATTCATGATTGTTAAATGTATTTAAATTTATCCAATAAAATGTTAGAGGCTTAAAATATGAATGAATCTAATGTTAAGCATAATTTACATTTAAAAGAAGATTTAACTCCTTTTAATGGAGAACCATTTTTCTATCTAGTTTTTTTCATTTTAATATATTATATATGACTAAATAAAATCCTTATTTAGAATGGCGACATCAAATTTTACTTTGGGTAAATTTTTTGTATTTTTCCAATAAAGTTCATTTTTTAATGAATAGTGAAAAATATATTATTTTAATTCAAAATTGACTTTTAATCTAATTTCATTATATGGTTATATTAAATTTTTAGTTGGTTATAAAGTGAAATTATAATATATTTTCACCATTTAATCCAATGTTGGTCATTGTAGTTAATTTCAAATCGAAATTGGTCCTAAACAAGTATCAATCTTTTATTAGTTATTGTTTTTTAAAAACATGCTATTTGTTTTGATTACGGTAATTAATTTTAAAATTTATTAATTCCACATATATGTGTTTAAATTTTCAAAATAGACATCATTTTTGAATTCATAATATCAAAAATAGCTTAGGCTGAATTTTTTGTATTTTTATGAAAAACTTCATTTTTGATGAATAGTGAAACCACTTAGTGGTAGTTAAAAAAATGAATTTTTCATTTAAATGAAATTTTACCACTTATGTGAATTGAATTTTAAAAATACGACATACATGGTTGTTATCATAAAGTAAAATTTGGTTCAATAAGATGAAAATAATTTTTGGTGAATAATAACTTTGGACTTATTTATCGCGGTTAAAGATAAATAAGGTAATTAAAGGTAAAAATAATATTATAATAATTCAAAATTACCTTTAAAGTTGTCCAAAACTTTATGGATTAGACATTAACGACCACATGCATCTTTGGGTTGATTTTGGGACCCCATTGAGCCACATGGGAGTGATAATGACAATTTAGATTAATTAACTTAATGTAAAGGAAAAAATGACAAAAGAAAATATCTTTTAGTAAATTAATTTTTAGAATGGGTTATATAAATTATATTTTAGTCTATAAATATACATTGTAAATATAAATTAATTTCCTACATGATACAAGTTATTATAAAACTTTTAGACATCGAATAAATTAAATTATTTAGGATACAATAATGATGCAGTATTTACCTCATTAATAAATGATTTAAATAAATAAGATTATATTGATTAAAATATTATCCTAAACCTTTACAATTCTTATCGGATGATTACATTTAGACCATGAGTCATCTTATCTATGACTATAAAGATTATTGGACCTTTAGAAACTGAATATTATTATATAATAAAATAATTTTATCACACATTCTTAAAGAGCCCCTTCTCCCCCTTATAAATGGAGACAACTTCTAACCAATTCCTCACACCTATCAAGCCATTTGGATCATCCAAAATATACCCAATTAATCTCCCTAAATCCATATACTCATCTTATAATAATTACCTTAGTCATAAGGTACTTCATGAAGTCCTTTGGTTCAAACCAAATGGAGTTACCCAAATCAAAGGTAACAATTTCTCTTAAATTGTTTTCTTTTATTTTTCTTCTCCAACACCTACACTCTTTTTATTCCTTTCTTTTGTAACAACACCATTGTCCTAAATATACTAGGATGTTTTTATGAGAATTATTCAAACTACAATTACACACATATCTCTCTAATGGATGAAGAACATAATGTTTATGTGAATGCCAAACAAACCCCTCACGAAACGATTATTGTTCGATTATCTCCTACTGCCTCTAATGGTGGCCATTATGATAGACATTTATTTATATATGATATATATTATGTTTATTTTTTCTTTATTCTTCTGTAATTTTATATTTATATCATGCCTTTATGGTTTCAATTAGGGGTAAATGATATAATCTCATTAGAGGAAGTGCGGACTACCGCCCCCTCAATGTGATATGGCTTGTTCATTCCATATGTGGTGCATATCAAGGATATATTTAATGATATTATTTATGATATTATACTGGAATTATAATATACCTATGTATCATTATGTTTTAATTCCATTAAAATAAGAAATAGAAATGAACGTAGCGTTCATGCGTACTTACGGCTTACCGTCTCCATGAACGTAGCGTTCATGCGTACTTACGGCTTACCGTCTCCATGAACGGTGAATTTCATTTCATACCTCCAAAAGCTATGTACTATTATAAATACATGTATATAATAGATATATATGATATATATGATATCAAAATAATGAATATCATTCTGTATATAATAGACTATTGACCACATGGACAACTTGTAAATATACGGTGTTCATTTTTTACTCAAGTACCAAATATCGACAAAGCGAACATTATTAACTTAAATGATTACATAATGTTTATAACATGGTAATAAGTGATATTAAAGGAATAATATATTTTAAAAATGTTCTTAATCAAATATAAATTAACTTTATTTTATTATTCAAGAGATTAAAGAATGATCGATTCAAGTTGGACACGAGGTAAGGGACTTTGTCTCAATCACCTTCCATTGAGGAATATTTTGTTTTAATACATGAATTTATTTTATACGCTCTCTAAACACCCATAACATTTAAAAGGGAATATTTTTCTACAAAACGTTTTACTAAACAATAAAAATTATTGTTTCTTTTAACGTAAGCGCTGACAACGTCCTTTTCCACCGCCATGAGTATTATTTGATATTTGGCTTCCTCAACAAGCCGTAATGTTTTTAAAAGAAAATAAATACCAAATACTCTTTTATGTATTTCGGTATTGAAAATGGTTTTGATAATGGATTTTTTATTTCAATACATTTATATGATATATTGTGATTTAAATGTGCAAATGTTTTATTTCCATTTTATTTGTTGTATGTGTTAAGATTTTATAATGGTACTTGGACATTTGACGGGTGGTAACGTGATTAACCAAATGATTGGTGGTGCCCTGAATACTAGGATGGGTGGTTATGTTATAACCTCCAATTCATTGGGTATGGAAGTTGGTTGTATGGCTATTCCATTAAGTGATATGTGTGAAAGTCGACTGTATGGTTATTGCATTTAAGTAAGTTTATGTCCCAAGTTACCTTTATATGTTACATGTTCTTTATATGGGATTTATGGTAATATTTTTTTAAAAAAAATGTTATGTAATGATCTTTTATTCAGTGGAGAGTATTTACTACTTCATAAAGGTGAGAGGTATTACTTATGTTAAAGTATTCATGGTTTACTTGTTGTATGGAAAAACTAACTGCTTTCCTTCATTGGGTATCCTTTACTGAGATTTTTATGCTCGTCCCAGGTTTTTTAAATGTTTTTCACATGACATAATGTGGAATAGGGTCAAGGATGGGATCATGGAAAAGTCAAGAAATCTTAAAATTGTAACTAGACAAGACTCTTTTTTTCAAGAGTTCATGTTTTGTAACAAAATAATGGAAACTATGTAAAAGTTTATACTTTTTAATCTTTTTGAGATGTAATAGTTATGTCCAAATTCTCTAAAGATCTAAACATGAAAATATACTCAATTTTTATTATTCATTTAATTCAATATTATGTAATGTATAAGGCTGAGTCCTTATAGTTGGTATCAAAGGTTGGTTTAGACAACTTTAGGAGTTAGGGAATTGTTAAATTAATATCCAAAATGTAATTTAGGTTAATAATCAAATCATATAGCATTGACAGATTACCATGTTGCTTTGTCTATGATATGCATCTGTAAAGAGTGATTTTTCATAATGGAATCATAACAGCTTTTATGGGTAGGCATACAGAAGAGAATGGCCTTCCGAATCAGCAACCAAAGATGGTCGAAATCAGAATTGAGCAGTTTACTGCAAAGATGGCTCAGTTGAATTAGGAGATAAATGGTGGTTGTGTTTATTGATGATATTTTGGTTTATTCTTAAAGTAAAGTGGATCATGAAAGTAATTTAAGGGTTTTCTTTCAAACCTTAAAAGAAAAGAAATAGTATGGAAAACTCATCATGTGTGAGTTTTGGTTAAAAAAAATTCTTTACTTGGTCACATTGTTTTAAAAAATGGAATAACTGTTGATCCTGCTAAAACAAAAGTTTTTAAGGAATTCCCAATACCCACAAATATAACCGAGATCCATAGATTTTTTGGTTTGGTAGGTTACTACCAGAGTTTTGTTGAAAATTTAGCATGGTTATCTAGTCTAATGAATAAGATAACTGGAAAAGGTGTTATGTTCATCTGGACAAAAGAATGTGATGATGGTTTTTAGGAATTGAAAAGAAGATTGGTGAATGTTCAGTTTTTGAAATGTCATCCAGAAATGGTGAGTTTGTTATCTACAGTGATGCTTCGTTGAAAGGAGTTGGATGTGTCCTTATAAAGAATGATCAGGTAATATTTTTGCTTCACGTTAGTTGAAACCTCCTGAGTTAAATTATGCTACACATGATTTGGAATTAGTTGTGGTTGTTTTTTCTTTAAAAATTTAGAGGCATCATCTGTATGGAGTGATGTGTGAAATATATACTGATCAAAAACGTTTGTAGTATATATTCACTCAGAATAAATTGAACATGAGCCAGAGGAGATGGTTGGAATTAATCAAGGATTATGATTGCACGATCCTTTATCAAACTAGAAAAGTAAATAACATGGATGATGATTTGAGTATAAAAAGTAATACTTCATTAACCATGTTACATTTAGAATGAGATCCTTTGGTTTTTAATTTAATGAATTATGGCATAGAAGTTGTTGGTGCAAGAAATTCCTCTGTTTTGTATCAGGTGTCATTGAGATCATCTCTATCAGATAGAATAAACCATCACAGAAATAAGATAGTGAGTTGTAGAAAAAGGTAGAATTGGTTCAGAAGAGTAAGTTGCCTGATTTTAACATTGATAATGATAGTGTTTTGAGGTTTGAGAAAAGATTATGTGTGACTTGTGATTCAATGTTGAAGAATGAGTTGTAATGTGAAGCTCATAGTTCCCCGTTTTCAGTTCATCTTGGCAGTACTAAGTTGTACAGAGATTTTCAGGAGTATTTCATGTGGAATGGAATGAAAAGAGATATTGCGAATTTTACTGTGAAGTGTTTGAAATGTCAGTAGGTTAAAGAAGATCAACAGTTACAAAAAGGAATGGTTCATCTTTTACCGGTGCCATAGTGGAAATGAGAAAATATATCCATGTACTTTGTTGTGAGATTACCAAAGACATCCTGAGGTAATAATGTGATCTGGGTTATAGTTGATCGATTGGCTAAATCTTCCCATTTCCTTCCTATTACATATACTTGGTCTTTAGATCAACATTCACAGTTGTATGTTAAAGAGATAGTCAGGTTTCATGGAGTTCCCCTCTCCATTTTATTGGATCGTGATCCCATGTTTACATCTAACTTTTGTAAAGGCCTTCAGAAATTTTTGGGTACTTAATTAAATTTTCTTATAGCTTTTCATCCACAATAACATGGGAAGTCAGAATGAAAAATTCAGACCTTGGAGAATATTCTACGTGCTTGTTCACGAGAATACCAGGGAAGATGGGACCAACAACTTTATTTGGTTGAATTTTCATATAATAACATTTTTCATTCTAGTATACAAATTTATCCATATGAAGAATTATATGAAAATCATTATCGAACTCCTGATTTTTTGAATGAATTAGGTGAAAGGAAGATGAGGGGACCAGAATTGGTAGGAGAGATGACAGAGAAAGTTATGTTGATTTAGAAGCACATGAGAACAACTTAGAGTAGATAGAAAATTTATATAGATAACTGGAGGAAGGATCTTTCTTTTGAGGTAGGTAATGATGTCTTTCTCAATGTTTTTCCATGGAAAACTGTGATGTGTTTTGGTAAGAAGGGAAAGTTGAGTCCGAGGTTCATTGGACATTATGAAATTCTGGAGAAAGTTGGATCGGTTGCGTACAAAGTGGCATTACCTCTTTATTTATCCCAGGTACACAATGTTTTTCATGTTTTGATGTTGAGAAAGTATATACCAGATCCATCTCATGTTTTGATCCCAAAGGTAGTTCTGTTGGAAGATAATATCTCTTATGAAGAACAAACTGTCCAGATTCATGACCGTAGAGTGAAAGTGTTGTGAAATATGGTAATTTACTGGGTAAAGTTTTTGTGGAAAATCCATTTGGTTGAAGAGGCAACGTGGGAATTTGAAAATTCTATGAGGGATAAATACCCCAACTTATTTTGATAAATGAATAAAAACTTCAAGGACAAAATTTTCAAAAGGAGGGAAGGATGTAACATCCCAAGTAAATGAATAATACGAAATATTTCATATTTATTAATATTTGTTAATTAAATATTAATTTAAAGGGGTTGCTATGTTCGATAGCGTACCCGATATGCACCAACGAGTTTCTTTGGAATCTTATGTTGCACACTAATAATAAAATATTATTATTTTAAATGTTAGTAAAATTCTTGCGGATGTATTATAAGGAATGAAAAAAACTAACTACAATATGATTATAAATGATTGTTAAATGTATTTACATTTATCCAATAAAAAGTTAGAGGCTTAAAATATGAATGAATCCAATTTTAAGCATAATTTACATTTAGAGGGTGATTTACCGCCTTTTAATAGAGAACCCTTTTTAAATCTAATTTTGGTCACTTTAATACATTATATATAACCAAATAAAATCCTTATTTATAATGGTGAAATCAAAATTTACGTTGGGTAAATTTGTGGGATTTTTCCGATAAAGTTCATTTTTTTAATGAATAGTGAAAAATATTGTATTTTAATTCAAAAGTGCCTTTTAATATAATTTATTTATATTGTTATATTATCTTATTAGTTGGTTTTAATGTGAAATTAAAATATATTTTTTCCATTTTATCCAAATTTGGTCATTGGAATTAATTTGACTTTGAAATTGGACATAAACAAGTATCAATCTTTTGATAGTTATTGTTTCTTAAAAACACGCTATTTGTTGTGATAACGGGAATTAATTTTAAAATTAAATAATTCCACTTATATTTTTTGAATTTCTAAAATTAGACATCATTTATGAATTCGGAATATCAAATATATCCTAGGCTGAATTTTTGATATTTTTCTGAAAAACATCAATTTTTGATCAATAGTGAATCCAATTAGTGGTAGTAAAAAAACCAACTTTTTCATTTAAATGAAATTTTACCACTTCTGTGAATTGAATTTCAAAAATCAGACATACATGGTTATTTTCATGAAGTAAAATTTGGTTCAATAAGATGAAAATTATTTTTGGTGAATAGTATCTTTTGACTTTTATTTACCGCGGTTAAAGATAAATAAGATAATTCAAGGTAAAAAGAATATTATAATAATAAATAAATTACATTAAAACTTGTCCAAAATTTATTTTATGAGTCATTAATGACCATGAGAATCTTTGGGTCTATTTTGGGACCCCATTTAACCACTTGGATGTGATAATGACAATTTAGATTAATTAACTTAAAGTAAAGGCAAAAATGACAAAAGAAAATATCTTTTAGTAAATTAATTTTTAAATGGGGTTATATAAATTATCTTTTAGTCTATAAATATTAATTGGAAAGCTAAAAATATTTCATACATGATAGTAGTTTTTTTAAAAAATTTAGACATCGAATAAATTAAATTCATCAGGACACAATAATGATGTAGTATTTACCTCATTAATAAATGATTTAAATAAATAAGAATATAATGATAAAAATATTACCCAAAACCTGTCCAATTCCTATTTGAGGATTATATTTCGACCATGAGTCATATCATCTTTGACTATAATTATTTTTGTACTTTTATAAACCGAATGTCATTATATAATAAAATAATATTATCACACTTTCTTAAAGAGCCCCTCATCCCCCTTATAAAAGGAGACAACTTCTAACCAATTCCTCACACCTCTCAAGCCATTTAGCTCATCCAAACTATGCCCAATTGAGATCCCTACATCCCTATACTCCTCCTAGAAGCCTTAACTTAGGCATAAGGCACTTCAAGAAGTCCTTTGGTTCAAACCCAAGGGAGTTACCCAAATTAATGGTCACAGTTTCTCTTAAATTGTTTTCTTTTATTTTAATTCTCCAACCCCTATACTATTTTTATTCATTTATTTTGTAACAACACCAGTATCCTAAATAAATAAGGATGTTTTATGTGAATTATCCTAACAACACTTACACACACCTTCATCTAATGGATGAAGAACATAATGTTTCTTTGGATGGAAAACTAACGCCTCACAAAACGACGATTGTTCGATTATATCCTACCGCCTCTAATGGTGGCCATTATGATGGAACTTTATTTATATATGATATATATTATTTTTATGTTTTCTTTATTCTTCTTTAATTTCATTTTATCTCATTAATTTATGGTTTCCATTATGTGTAAACGTGATAATCTCATTAGAGGAAGTGAGGACTACCGCCCCCTCAAAGTTATATGACTTGTTCATACCATAGGTGGTACGTATAAAGGTTATATTTAATGAGATTATATATGATATTATACTGGAATTATAATATACCTATGTATTATTATGTTTTAATTCCATTAAAATAAGAAATATAAATGAAAGTAGAGTTCATGCGTAACTACGGCTTATAGTCTCCATGAACGGTGCATTTCATTTCATACCTCCAAATGCTATGTACTATTATAAATTCATGTATATACTGGATATATATGATATATATGATATCTAAATAATTAATATCATTCTGGATATAATGGGCTATTGACCACATGGCCAACTTGTAAATATAAGGTGTTCATTTTTGACTCAAGTACCAAATATCGAGAAAACGAACATTATTATCTTAAATGATTACATAATGATTATAACATGGTAATAAGAGATATAAAAGGAATAATATACTTGAAAAAGGTTCTTAACAAAGTATAAATTAACTTTAGTTTATTATTCAAAAGATTAAAGAACGATCGAATTAAGTTGGACACGTGGTATGGGAGTTCATCTCAATCTCTTTTCATTGACTCATATTTTGTTTTAATACACGACATTGTTTTATAAGCTGGTTAAACACCCTTAATATTTCAAAGAGAATATTTTTCTACAAATAATATTACTAAATTACCAAAATGATTGTTTCTTTTAACGTAAGCGCTGACAACGACCTTTTCCTCTACTGCGAGTATTATTTGATCTTTGGTTTCCTGAACAAGCCTTAATGTTTTTAAAATAAAAAAAATACCATATACTCTTTTATGTATTTTGGTATTGAAAATGGTTTTGATAATCGATTTGCTATGTCAATATATTTATGTGATATATTGTGATTGAAATGTGGAAATGTTTTCTTTCCTTTTTATTTATTGTATATGTTAGGATTTTATAATGGTACATAGACATTTGATGAGTGGTTACGTGATTAACCAAATGACAGGTCATGCCGTGAATACCGGGATGGGTGGTTACGTTATAACCTCCAATGAATTGGGTATGGATGTTGGCCTTATGGCAATTCCATTTAGTGATATTTGTGGAAGTCGACCGTATGGTTATTCCATTTAATTATGTTTATGTCCCAAGGTACCAGTATATGATACTTGTTCTTTATATGGGTTTTATGGTAATATTTTGGTTACAAAAGGGTAAGTAATGATCTTTTATTTATTGAAGATTATTTACTACTTCATAATGGTGAAAAGTAATACTTATGTTAAAGTATTCATGGTTTACGTGTTGTTTTGATAATATAATTATTTTCCATCTTTGTATATCCCTTACTGATCTTTTTATGCTCATCCCATGTTTTTGAAATGTTTTTCACAGGACATAATGTGGTATAGGGTCAAGGATGGGATCATGGAAAATTTATGTTATCTTAAACATGTATGTAGAAAAGAATCTTTTTTTCAAGATTTCATGTTTTCTAACAAACAAATGGAAACTATGTAAACGTGTCTACATTGTAATCTTTTGAGATGTAATAGTTATGTAATAATTCTCTAAAAAACTAATCATGAAAATATCCTCAATGTGAATTATTCATTTAATTCAATATTATGTAATTTATAAGGCGAGGTCCTTATAGTTATTATCAGAGGTCGGTTTAGACTACTTTAGGAATTAGGGTATTGTTAAATTAATATCTATAAATTAATTTAGGTTAATATTGAAATCATATAGAATTGATAGATTAGAATGATGCTTTATCTGAGATATGCATTTGTTATGAATGATTTTTCATAATGGAAATATAGCACCTTTTCTGGGAAGGCATACAGAGGAGAATGACCTTCCGAATCAGCAACCAGAGATGGTTGGAATCAGAATTGAGGAGTTTAGTGTAGTGATGGCTCTGTTGAATCAGGTGATAAATGGTGGTTGTGTTTATTGATGATATTTTGGTTTATTCGTAAATTAAAGAGGGCCATGAAAGTCATTTATGGTTTTTCATGCAATCCGTAAAATAAAAGAAACTGTATGGAAAATTAAGAAAGTGTGAGTTTTGGTTACAAAAATTTCTTTCCACGGTCACATTGTTTCAAAAAATGGAATAACTGTTGATCCTGCTAAAACAAAATTTGTTAAAGAATGCCCAATACCCACAAATATAACCTTGATCTGTAGTATTCTTGGTTTGGAAGGTTATTACTGGTAGTTAGTTGGAAATTTTGCACGGTTATGTAGTCCAATGATTAAGTTAACTCGAAAAGGTGTTAGGTTCATCTGGCCAGATGAATGTGATGATTGATTTCAACAATTAAAAAGAAGATTGGTGAATGTTTTAGTTTTGGAACTGCCATCCAGAAATGTTGAGTTTGTTATCTAAAGTGATTCATCATTGAAAGGACTTGGATGTTTACTTATGCAGAATGATCAGGTAATTGCTTAAGAAGTACGTTAGTAAAAACCTCACGAGTTAAATTACCCTACACATGATTTGGAATTAGCTGTTGTTGTTTTTGCTTTAAAAATTTGGTGGCATCATCTGTATGGTGTGAAGTGTGAAATATATACTGATCAAAAAAGTTTTAAGTATATATTCAATCAGAATGAATTGAACATGATATAGAGGAGATGGTTCGAATTAATCAAGGATTGTGATTTCATGATGCTTTATCATCCTGGAAAATCAAATAAAGTGGATGATTCTTTGATTAAAACAAGTAATAATTCATTAACCATGTTATGTTTAGAATGAGATCCTATGGTTTTTTATTTGATGAATTATGGAATAGAAGTTGTTGATGCAGGAAATTCTTCTGTTTTGTATCAGGTTTCAGTGAGATCATCTCTATCCGACAGAATAATGAAAGTAGAGAAAGAAGACGGTGAGTTGCAGAAAAAGGTAGAATTGGTTCAGAGGGGTTAGTTTCCTAATTTTAACGTTGATAATAATTGTGTTTTGAGGGTTGGGAAGAGATTATGTTTTCCTTGTGATTCACAGTTGAAAAATGAGTTGTTATGTGAAGCTCATAGTTCCCCGTTTTCAGTTCATCCGGACATTACTAAGATGTACAAAGATATTCGGGAGTATTACTGGTGGGATGAAATGAAAAGGGATATTGGTGATTTTAATGTGAAGTGTTTGACATGTCAGCAGGTTAAAGAAGATCAATAGTTACCAAAAGGAATGGTTCATCTTTTACTGGTGCCAGAGTGGAAATGTGAAAATATATCTATGGACTTAATTGTGGGATTACCAAAGACATCTCGAGGTAGTAGTTCAATCTATGTTATAGTTTATCGATTGACTAAATCTGCCCATTTCCTTCCTATTAGAGATACTTGTTCTTTACATAAACTTTCTCAGTTGTATGTTAAAGAGATATCCAGGTTGCGTGGAGTTCCCCTCTCCATTGTATCTTATCATGATTCAAGGTTTACTTCTAACTTTTGGAAAGGACTTTAGAAGTCATTGGGTTCTAAATTAAATTTTAGTACAGATTTTCATCCGCAATCAGATAGGCAGTCAGAATGAAAAATTCAGACCTTGGAGGATATGCTATGTGCTTTTTTACTGTATTACTAGGGATGTTACGACCAAGATCTTTCTTTGGTTCAATTTTCTTATAATAAAATTTTTCATTCTAGTATACAGATGGATCCATTTAAGGCATTATATTAAAATAATTGTCGAACTCTGACTTTTTGTGATGAAGTAGGTGAAATGAATGTGAGGGTACTTGAATTAGTAGGAGAGATGGTAGAGAATGTTCAATTGATTTAGAAGCACAGGAGAACATCTCAGAGCAGACAGAAAAGTTATGCAGATAACTGGATGAAGAATCTTTCTTTTGAGGTAGGTGATCATGTCTTTCTCATAGTTTCTCCATCGAAAAGTGTATTCCGTTTTGGTAAGAAGTGAAAGTTGTGTCCAAGTTTCATTAGACCTTATTAAATTCTGGAGGAAGTTGGATCTGTTGCGTACTGAGTGGATTTACCTCCATGTTTATCCTAGGTACACAATGTTTTTCATGTTTCAATGTTGAGAAAGTATATACCAGATCCATATCATTTTTTGAGCCGAGAGGCAGTTCAGTTGGAAGAGAATCTATCTTATGAAGAACAAACAGTCTAGATTCTTGATCGTAGAGAGAAAGTGTTGTGGAATAAGGTAATTCACCAGGTAAAGGATTTGTGGAAAAACCATATGGTTGAAAAGGCAACGTGGGAATCCGAAAATGCTATGAGGGATAAATACCCCCACTTATTTCGATAACTGAATAAAAATTGTGAGGACGCAATTTCTAAAAGGGGGGAAGGATGTAACGTCCCAGGTAAATGTAGAATAAGTCATATTTAATATTTATAAATATTTTTGAATTAAATAATAATTTAAAGGGGTTACTATGTTCGATAGTTTAGTTGATACACAACAACGGGTTTCTTTGGAATCATACGTTGCACACTAATAATATAATATTATTTTTTAAAATGTTAGTTAATTCCTAGTGGTTTTATTGGAGGGAATGAACAAAACTAACTACAATATGATTATACATGATTGTTAAATGTATTTACATTTATCCAATAAAAATTTAGAGGCTTAAAATATGAATGAATCTAATTTTAAGCATAATTTACATTTAAAGGCCGATTTACCGCCTTTTAATGGAGAACCCTTTTTAAATCTAGTTTTTGTCACTTTAATTCATTATATATGACCAAATAAAATCCTTATTTAGAATAGGGACATCAAAATTTACATTGTGTAAATTTTTGGGATTTTTCTGATAAAGTTCAATTTTTAATGTATAATGAAAAATATTGTATTTTAATTCAAAAGTGCCTTTTAATATAATTTATTTATATGGTTATATTATCTTTTTAGTTAGTTTTAAAGTTAAATTAAAATATATTTGTACCATTTAATCGAAATTTGGTCATTGTAATTAATTTCACTTTGAAATTGGACATAAACAAGTCTCAATATTTTGATAGTTATTGTTTCCTAAAAACACAATATTTGTTTTGATAGCGGGAATTAATTTTAAAAGTAATTAATTACACTTCTATGTTTTGAATTTGAAAAAATAGACTTCATTTTGGAATTCAGAAGATCAAATATATCTGAGGCTGAATTTTTTGTATTTATCTGAAAAACATCAATTTTGATGAATAGTGAATCCAATTTGTGGTAGTTAAAAACTGACTATTTCATTTAAATAAAATTTTACCGCTTCTGTGAATTGAGTTTTGAAAATCCCACATACATGGATGTTATCAAAAAGTAAAATTTGGTTCAATAAGATGAAAATAATTTTTAGTGAATAGTAACGTAGGACTTTTATTCACTGTAGTTAAAGGTAAATAAGGTAATTCAAGGTAAAAAGAAAAATATAATAATTCAAAATTAACATAAAACTTGTCTAAACCTTATTTTAAGATTCATTGACGACCATGTTCATCTTTGGGTAGATTTGGGGAACCCATTAATCCAGATGGGAGTGATAATGACAATTTAGATTAATTAACATACAGTAAAGAAAAAAATGACAAAAGAAAATATCTTTTAGTAAAGTAATTTTAGAAGGGGTTATATAAATTATAGTTTTCTCTATAAATATTAAATGGAAATATAAAAACAATTCCTACATGATTGTAGTTTTTTTATAATTTTTAGACATCAAATAAATTAAATTATTGAGGACACAATAAGGATGCAGTATTTACCTTATTAATAAATTATTTAAATAAATAACATTATAATGATTAAAATATTATCCAAACCCTTTAAAATTCCTATTTAATGATTATATTTCAACCATGAGCCATTTTATCTTTGACTACAATAATTTTTGGACCTTTAGAAAACGAATATCATTATATAATAAAAAAATATTATCACACTTTCCTAGAGAGCCCCTCCTCTCCCTTATAAAAGGAGACCACTTCTAACCACTTCCTCACACCTCTCAAGACATTTGGCTAATCCAAAATCTACCCAATTAATCTCCCTAAATATCTATCCTTCTCCGAGAATCCT
This sequence comes from Viscum album, assembly GCA_963277665.1. Taxonomy (NCBI): domain Eukaryota; kingdom Viridiplantae; phylum Streptophyta; class Magnoliopsida; order Santalales; family Viscaceae; genus Viscum; species Viscum album. The sequence goes on from OY728140.1 coordinate 1,287,959,889, forward strand.
TAACTTAGGCAGAAGGAACTTCAAGAAGTACTTTGGTCCAAACCAAAGAGAGTTACGCAAATTAAAGGTAACAATTTCCCTTAAATAGTTTTCTTTTATTTCACTTCTCCAACCCCTATACACTTTTTATACATTTCTTTTGTAACAAAATAAGTATACTAAATATACTAGGATTTTTTATGAGATGTATTCAAACTACACTTACACACACCTCCATCTAATGGATGAAGAACATAATGTTTCTGTGGATGGAAACTAACGCCTCACGAAATGATGATTGTTCGATTATCTCCTACCACCTATAATGTTCGCCATTATGATGGAACTTTATTTATATATGATATAAATTATTTTTATTTTTTCTTTATTCTTATTTAATTTCATTTTATAGCATGCATTTATGGTTTACATTATGGGTAAACACGATAATCTAATTAGAGGAAGTGCGGACTACAACACCCTTAAAGTGATATGACTCGTTCATACCATATGTGGTACGTATATAGGTTAGAATTAATGAGATTATATATGATATTATATATTATTTATAATATAATTATGTATCATTATGTTTTAATTTCGTTAAAATTAGAAATACAAATGAAAGTAGCGTTCATGCGTACTTACGGCTTACCGTCTCCAAGAACGGTGCATTTCATTTCATACCTCTAAATATTATGTACTATTATAAATACATGTATGTACTAGATATATATGATATATATGAAATCTAAATAATGAATATCATTCTGGATATAATGGACTATTGACCACACTGTGAACTTGTAAATATATGGTGTTAATTTTTGACTCAAGTACCAAATATCGACAAAATGAACATTATTAACTTAAATGATTATATAATGATTATAACATGGTAATAAGTGATATAAAAGTAATAATATACTTGAAAAAGGTTCTTAATAAAGTAGAAATTAACTTTAGTTTATTATTCCAGAGATAAAAGAATGATCGAGTCAAGTCAGACACGAGGTAAGGGACTTCGTCTCAATCTCCTTTTATTGAGGCATATTTTGTTTTAATACACGACTTTCTTTTATACGCAGTATAAACACCCTTAACTTTTCAAAGGGAATATTTTTCTACAAATAATTTTACGAAATGACAAAAATGATTGTTTCTTTTAACATAAGTGGTGACAATGACCTTTTCCGCTGCCGTGAGTATTATTTGATCACTGGCTTCCTCAACAAGCATTACTGTTTTGAAAGGAAAATAAATACCATATACTCTTTCATGTATTTTGGTATTGAAAATGGTTTTGATAATGGATTTTTTATATCAATATATTTAAGTGATATATTGTGATTGAAATGTGGAAATTTTTTCTTTCTTTTATATTTTTTGTATGTGTTATGATTTTATAATGATACTTGGACATTTGACGGGTGGTTATGTGATTAACTAAATGACGGGTGGTTCCGTGAATACCAGGATGAGTGGTTACATTATAACCTCTAATGCATTGGGTATGGAAGTTCTCCATATGGCTATTCCATTTAGTGATATTTGTGGAAGTCGACCGTATGGTTATTCCATTTAAGTATGTTAATGTCCCAAGTTACCTTTATATGTTACGTGTTCTTTAGATGGGTTTTATAGAAATATTTTGGTTACAAAAGGTTAACTAATGATATTGTATTCAGTGAAGAGTATTTACTACTTTATAAAGGTGAAAGTATTACTTATGTTAAAGTATTCATGGTTTACTTGTTGTTTTGAAAAACTAACTGTTTTCCTTCTTTGTGTATCCCTTTATGAGATTTTTATGATCATCCCATGTTTTTGAATTGTTATTTATAGGACATAATGTGGAATAAGGTCATGGATGGGATCATGGAAAATTCATTCTATCTTTTACCTAGAACTAGACATGACACTTTTTTTCAAGAATTCATGTTTTGGAACAAAAAATGGAAACTGTGTAAAAGTGTCTACTTTGTAATCCTTTGAGATGTAATAGTTATGTCCTAATTCTCTAAAACTCTAAACATGAAAAGATCCTCAATGTGAATTATTCATTTAATTAGATATTATGTAATGTTTAAGGCCGAGTCCTTATAGTTGGTATCATAGGTCGGTTTAGACAACTTTTGGAGTTAGGGTATTATTAAATTAATATCCATAAAATAATTAAGGTTAATATTGAAATCATATAGCATTGACAGATTACCATGTTGCTTCGTCTAAGATATGCATGTGTTAAGACAGATTTTTCGCAATGGAAAAATATAAGCCTCTCTGGGAAGGCATACAGAGGAGAATGACCTTCCGATTCAGCAACCAGAGATGGTCGGAATCAGAATTGAGCAGTTTATTGTAGTGATGGCTCAGTTGAATCAGGTGATAAATGGTGGTTGTGATTATTGATGATATTTTAGTTTTTTTGTAATGATAAGAGTATCATGAAAGTCATTTAATGTTTTTCTTTAAAATAATAAAAGAAAATAAAATGTATGGAAAATTAAGAAAGTATGAGTTTTGGTTAAAACAAATTTCATTCCATGGTCACATTGTTTCAAAAATGGCATAACTGTTGATCCTGCTGAAACAAAAGTAGTTACATAATTCCCAAGAGCCACAAATATAACCAAGATGCATAGTTTCCATGGTTTGGCAGGTTATTACCAGAGGGTTGTTGAAACTTTTTCGCGGTTATCTATTCCAAGGACTAAGTTAACTCGAAACGGTGTTATGTTCATCTGGATAAAAGAATGTGATGATCGTTTACAGGAATTGAAAATAAGATTGGTGAATGTTCCAGTTTTGGCACTGCCATCAAGAAATGGTGAGTCTGTTATCTACAGTGATGCTTGGTTGAAAGGACTTGGATGTGTCCATATGCATAATGATCAGGTAATTGCTCATGCTTCACGTCAGTTGAAACCTCATGAGTTAAATTAACCAACACATGATTAAGAATTATCTGATGTTGTTTTTTGCTTTAAAAATTTGGAGGCATCATCTATATGGAGTGAAATATGTAATATATACTGATCACAAATGTTTGAAGTATATATTCACTCAGAAAGAATTGAACATGAGATAGAGGAGATGGTTGGAATTACTCAAGGATTATCATTTCACAATCCTTTATCATCCTCGAAAATTCGAATAATGTGGCTGATTCTTTGAGTCAAAAATGTAATACTTCATTAACCATGTTTCGTTTAGAATGAGATCCTTTGGATTTTGATTTGATGAATTATGGCATAGAAGTTGTTGGTGCAGGAAATTATTCTATTTTGTATCAGGTGTCAGTGATATCATCTCTATCACACAGAATAAAGAAAGCACAGAAAGAAGACAGTGAGTTGTAGAAAAAGGTAGAATTGGTTCAGAAGGGTAAGTTTCCTGAATTTAACATTGATTATGATTTTGTTTTGAGGTTTGGGAAGAGATTATGAGTGACTTGTGATTCACAGTTGAAGAATGAGTTGTTATGTGAAGCTCATAGTTCCCCGTTGTCAGTTCATCTGGATAAAACTATGATGTATAGAGATTTTTAGGAGTATTACTGGTGGGATAGAATGAAAAGAGATATTGCTGATTTTACTATGAAGTGTTTTACATGTTAGCAGGTTAAAGTAGATCAATAGTTATCGAAAGGAATGGTTCATCTTTTACCGGTGCCATAGTAGAAATGGGAAAATATTTCCATGGGATTCGTTGTGGGATTACCAAAGTCATCTCAAGGTAATAATGTAATCTCGGTTATAGTTGATAGATTGACTAAATCTGCTAATTTCCTTTCTATTAGAGATACTTTGTCTTTAGATCAACTTTCTCGGTTGTATGTTAAAGAGATAGTCAGGTTTCATGGAGTTCCCCTATCCATTGTATCTGATCTTGATCCCAGGATTACTTCTAAATTTTGAAAGGCCTTCATAAGATGTTTAGTACTGAATTAAATTTTAGTAAAACTTTTCTTCCGCAATCATATGGGCAGTTAGAATGAAGAATTCCATCCTTGGAGGATATTCTACATGCTTGTTCACTGGATTATAGGGAATTTGGGACAAAAATCTTTCTTTGGTTGAATTTTCATATAATAACAGTTTTCATTCTAGTATACAGATGGCTGCATTTGAGGATTTATATGAAATGAATTTTCAAACTCTGGATTTCTGGGATGAAGTAGGTGAAAGGAAGATGAGGGGACCCGAATTAGTAGGAGATATGGTAGAGAAAGTTCAGTTGATTCAAGAGTACATGAGAATATCTCAAAGCATACAGAAATGTTGTGCATTAATAGGAGGAATGATCTTTCTTTTGAGTTAGGTGGTCATGTATTTCTCAAAGTTTCTTCATGGAAAAGTGTGATGCGTTTTGGTAAGAAGTGAATGTTGAGTCTGAGGTTCATTGGACCTTATAAATTTTGGAGAAAGTTAGATCAGTTGCATACAGAGTGGATTTACCACCAAATTTATCCCAAGTACACAATATTTTCCTTGTGTCGATGTTAATAAAGTATATACTAGATCCATATCTTTTTTTGAGAACATAGGTAGTTCAATTGGAAGAGTATCTCTCTTATAATGAAAAACCAGTCCAGATTCTTGATAGTAGAGAGCAAGTGTTTCGGAATAAGGTAATTCACTAGGAATATGTTTTGTGAAAAAATCATATGATTGAAGAGGAAATCTGGGAATCTGAAATTGCTATGAGAGATAAACACCCCCACTTATTTTGATAAGTGAATAAAAATTGCGAGGACGCAATTTCTAAAAGGGGGAAATATGTAACATCCCACGTAAATGAAGAATAAGAAATATTTCTTCTTTATTAATATTTGTGAATTAAATATTAATTTAAAGGGGTTTCTATGTTCAATAGTGTACCTGATACGCAACAATGGGTTTCTTTGGAATCTTACATAGCACAATAATAATATATTATTATTATTTTAAATTTTAGTTAAATCCTTGTTGTTGTATTATAGGGAATGAACTAAACAAACTACAATAAGATTATACAGGATTGTTAAATGGATTTACATTTATCAAATAAAAATTTAGAGGCTTAAAATATGAATGAATCTAGTTTTAAGCATAATTTACATTTAAAGGCCGATTTATCACATTTTAATGGAGAACCCTTTTTAAATATACTTTTGGTCACGTTAATACATTATATATGACCAAATAGAAACCTTATTTAGAATGGGGACATAAAAATTTACATTGGGTAGCTTTTTGGGATTTTTCTGATAAAGTTCATTTTTTAATGAATAGTGAAAAATATTGTATTTTAATTCAAAAGTGCCATTTAATATACTATATTTATATGGTTATATTATATTTCTAGTTGGTTTTAAAGTTAAATTAAAATATATTTTTACCATTTAATCCAAATTTGATCATTGTAATTAATTTCACTTTGAAATTGGACATAAAAAAGTATCAATCTTTTGATAGTTATTGTTTCTTAAAAACACGATACTTGTTTGTAAGGAGAATAAATTTTAAAATTAATTAATGCCACTTCTATGTTTTGAATTTGAAAAAATATACATCATTTTTGAGTTCAGAATATCTAATATATCTTTGGCTGAATTTTTGGTATTTTTCTTGAAAACATCAATTTTGATGAATAGTGAACCTAATTAGTGGTAGTTAAAAAACTGAATTTTTAATTTAAATGAAATTTTACCACTTCTGTGAGTTGAATTTGAAAATTTGACATACATGGTTGTCATCAATAAGTAAAATTTGGTTCAATAAGGTGAAAATAATATTTGGTAAATAGTAACTTTTGACTTTTATTTACCGCGGTTAAATGAAAATAAGGTAATTCAAGGTGAGAAGAATATTATAATATTTAAAAATTACCTTCAAACTTGTCCAAACCATATTTTATGAGTAATTAACGACCATGGTCATATTTGGGTTGATTTAGGAACCCTATTCAGCCACTTCGGAGTGATAATGACAATTTATATTAATTAACAAAAAGTAAAGGCAAAAATGACAAAAGAAAATATCTTTTAGTTAATTATTTTTTATAAGGGGTTATATATATTATATTTTAGTCTATAAATATTAATTAGAAATATAAACCGATTTCCTACCTGATAGTAGTTTTTTTATATTTTTTAGACATTTTATAAATAAAATTTTTCAGGACACAATAATGATGAATTATTTACCTCCTTAATAAAAGATTTAAATAAATAAGATTATAATGATTAAAATTTTATCCAAAACCTATCCAATTCCTATTGGATGATTATATTTCATCCGTTAGTCATCTTATCTTTGACTATAATAATTTGTGGACCTTTAGAAACCGAATATCATTATATAATAAAATAATGTTATCACACATTCCTAAAGAGCCCCTCCTCCCCATTATAAAAGGAGACCACTTCTTACCAATTCCTCACACCTCTCAAGCCATTTGGCTCGTCCCAAATCTGACCAATTAAGCTCCATACATGCTTATACTCTTTTTAGAAGCCTTAACATAGGCATAAGGCACTTTAAGAAGTCCTTTGGGTCAAACCAAAGGGAGTTACCCAGATTAAAGGTAACAACTTCTCTTAAATTGGTTTCATTTATTTTACTTCTCCAACCCCTATACTCTTTTTATTACTTTATTTTGTAACAACACCAGTATCCTCAATATACCAGGATGTTTTTCTGTGAAGTATTCGAACTACACTTACACACACCACCATCTAATGGATGAAGAACATAATGTTTCTGTGGATGGAAAACTAACACCTCACGAAACAATGATTGTTCGATTATCTCATACCGCCTCTCATGGTGTCCATTATGACGGAACTATATTCATATATGATGTATAATATGTTTATGTTTTCATTATTATTATGTAATTTCCTTTTATATCATTCCTTTAGGGTTTCCATTATGGGTAAAAGCGATAATCTCATTAGAGGAAGTGCAGACTACCGCCCCCTCACTGTGATATCACTCATTCATACCATATGTGGTATGTATGAAGGTTGGATTTAATGATATTATATATTATATTATACTGTAATTATAATATAACATTGTATCATTATGTTTTAATTCCATTAAAATAATAAATAGAAATGAAAGTAGTGTTCATGCGTACGTACAGATTACCATCTCCATTAACGGTGCATTTCATTTCATACCTCCAAATGTTATATACTATAATAAATACATATATATACTGGATATATATTCTATATATGATATATAAATAATGAATATCATTCTGGATATAATGGAATATTGACCACATGGACAACTTGTAAATATAAGGTGTTCATTTTTGACTTAAGTACCAAATATCGACAAAACGAACATTATTAACCTAAATGATTACATAATGTTTATAACATGGTAATAAGAGATATAAAAGTAAAAATATACTTGAAAAATGATCTTCATCAAGTATAAATTAATTTTAGTTTATTATTCTAGAGATTAAAGAACGATTGAATCAAGTCAAACATGAGGTAAGGGACTTCGTCTCAATCTCGTTTCATTGAGGCATATTTTGTTTTAATACATGACTATATTTTATACGCTGTATAAACACCATTGACTTTTCAAAGGGAATATTTTTCTACAAAGTATTTTACTAAATGAAAAAAATGATTGTTTCTTTTAACATAAGCGGTGACAATGAAATTTTCCGCCACCGCGAGTATTATTTGATCTTTGGCTTCCCCAACAAGCCGTAATGTTTTTAAAAGAAAATAAATACCATATACTCTTTTATGTATTTTAGTATTGAAAATGGTTTTGATAATGGAATTTTTATGTCAATATATTTAAGTGATATATTGTGATTGAATTTTGTAAATGTTTTCTTTCCTTTATATTTGGTGTATGTGTGATGATTTTATAATGGTAATTGGACATTTGACGGGTGGTTACGTGATAAACCAAAAGACGGGTGGTGTCGTGAATACCAGGATGGGTGGTTATGTTAGACCCTCCAATGAATTGGGTATGGAATTTGGCTGTATGGCTATTCCATTCAGTGATATGTGTGGATGTCGACCGTATGGTTATTCCATTTAAGTATGTCAATGTCCCAAGTTACCATTATATGTTACGTGTTCTTTATATGGGTTTTATGGTAATATTTTGTTTACAAAAGGGTTTGTAATGATCTTTTATTTAGTGAAGAGTATTTACTACTTCATATAGGTGAAAAGTATAACTTATGCTAAGCTAGTCATGGTTTACTTGTTGTTTTGAAAAACTAAATGTTTTCCTTTTTTGTGTATCCCTTACTGAGCCTTTTATACTCATCCCATGTTTTTGAAAGATTTTCACAGGACAGAATGTGGAATAGTGTCAAAGATGGGATCGAGGAAAATTCATGCTCTCTTAAAAACAGAACAAGACAACACTCTTTTTTTCAAGAGTTCATGTTTTGTAAAAAAACCTGGAAACTGTGTAAAAGTGTCTATTTTGTAATCTTTTGAGATGTAATAGTTATGCCCAAATTCTCTAAAACTCTAAACATGAAAAGTTCACCAATGTATATTATTCATTTAATTCAATATTATGTGATGTTTAAGGCCAGGTACTTATACCCAAGCATACAGTTCATAATCCCTCAGGGCCAATGGGAATGGAAGAGGTAAGTATTGTAGGGGTTTCAAAATTGTACCCCTACAAATAAATTGTGGGATCCCTTGTTAGGATTATGTTATCTAGAAGTATAAGAATACATGAAGATGATACCTGAGGGAGATTAAAGGTATCCAATGGTTTTATCCTACATAGAGGTAGTTCATTTAGTTAATGGAGGAATTTGAAGGGAGGGGTCACAGGAGACAAGGCCAATGTGACATATCTATGAAGTGGTATCTCATGCAGAAAAAGAGGGAAATAACATGTGAAATGTTTCAAAAGTCGGAAATAGGGGTAGGAATTTTAATGAGTCCAATCCTAGAAATTATTATCAAGATATTTATCTTGGAAATTTTATTGAAGGTTTGGATATTGGAGGGTCTAATTAGGAACATGAATAAGCTCTAGTAGAAAACTCCAATGAAGAAGAAGGAGCCCCCATGGAATATTATTTTGATTCATCATCTATTAAATAATTAAGAGACTATGAATAATAATTTCAATGAATATGAATTTATTGTTCAAGGAGGAGGAAATGTTAGAGTGCAAATCAGGATTTATGGAGATGTATCATGTGTAAAAGAAAGAAATTGAAAGGCTGAAAGGACAATTATGACAGACATCTATAAATTGAGTTGAGAACCTCTAAAAATTGAAACACAAGGTGATGGAATGTGATATAATGGTTTTTCGAATCGATATTTTGGATGAATATTTATAAAATGTTGTATTTTCCCTTAGGGGTGTCTTTTCAAGATAGTAGTAGGAGATAGGTGTGTAGTATGCATTAAAAAGGAATCTCTAGAGATGCTCATCTATTTAAAGGAAGAAATATAAGAGGATTATTTTTTATTAATGAATATAACATACCATAAATTACATATATATATATATATATATCTTAAACATTCAAGAATATTTATTACATAGCATAAAAAAAACCAGGGCAGGACCGTATATTTTTAGTGTCCCTATAAATGAGGAAACATAATCAATTGGTTCATAAAACATTCAAATTATCCCCCACTTGTTTCATCAAAACAAGACACATTTTTTATTAATATTATATAAAACCCATTCTTCATGACCTAGGTAAAAGAACCATATGAAATGGTGGGAAAAAATTATCTGTAAGGGTAAACAATGGAAATATCAATCGTATTAAAATCCTAAGAACACAACATTTTGAAAATCTAATCCTATAAATAAAATTTCATAATATCATGTCATGAGATAAATAATAAATGTGAAATGAAATCCCAATAGTTATAAAGAAAGACATGAAATTTCGTTTCATACACACAAAATCATATAAAATCATTTTATACTTGTCAAGGCTCATTGTTGAGACCATTAAAGCAGAAAAATTTTGTTACTTAACAGCGTTCACTCCTCATTCCAGCCCTGTGTTGCTGAACTGGATTTACATGCCATTCCAGTCATGTTTTTTTCATGAGATAAAAATATTTAACTAATACCTTTGAGGTATTTCTAGCTCCCACTCATCTCATAATGAAAACATTCTGACGTTCTCCACAAAAACATGAAAATATTCACCATAGAATATCCCATGAAATAAAATGGGTTTCTTAAATATAATTCCATCATAATTAAAATAAAAAATGTATTTTTAAAATAACACACAATAAAATCATATTAATAAAAGGGTTATAATTATTACCATATTTAAATATTTTTATCATATATCAAAAATAATTTAGAGAAAACACTTGAAATTAATTCATTAGGAAAATATCATTTATTCTTCAAAAACAGTTTCGATCCCCATAATGCCACACAATTTTATAAGAAATACATTTATATGAAAATATCCATGAATGAATGTAGGATATCATCAAGTAAAAAAGTTATTATGAAAGGATAAAAATGAATTCATTTAATAAATATTAAAAAATGATTCTTCGTGTACATTTGATGAAAAACTAATTAAGTACCACGTACCAAAAACAACAAAATATTCCACTCATACCATTTAGTAAAAATTTACCAATGATAAAAATTGAGTTTAATAAAATATATATGGATATAAAAAATATTTTTAAGTACATATTTAGGTAACACATATCTGGATTATAAACATACCCTAGTAATTACTTATGAATAAACAATCTCGGATAAAACCGAGATTTGAAATGTTAACCATTACTTTAAGTATGATATCCTTCATATATATCCAAAACTCCTGTATAATAATTTAATTAATTTTATTGACTTACTCTATAATCATATTCTTTTTTTTGTAATCATATATGATTATTCTACAATATTTTTTTTAACATTTCATTGTCACTCGTTTTTTAGATATTGACTATTTTATGTTCTTATACATGATTTGGAAGATATGTTCATTTCCACATATTAGGTCAAAGTTTACCATTTATAAGATGATATAAGTATAAGGTATATCAAATTTATTCATTAAATAAATTTATATTATCATGGTTTATGGAATATAATATAGAATGAATCACATCGCAATGTGGAGACAGTAGGTCATACATACGCATGAGCGATGATATCACTCTGAAAATTATTTAATGGTTTTAAAGTGGATAGTGTTTGATATTTTCGAATTAGTATCATGTTATATTAATCATATATAGTTATTATTTTCATCATGGCACCCATCCAAATATGGTCATGGTGAAAAACAGATTACACAACAATGAGGAGACGATAAGTCGTACATACGCATGTGCGTTGAATTAGATTTTTTATAGGGTGGATAGAAGATGAAATATGATTGTTTAATATTTATAATAACATATCAGTATATCAGTGATATTTATGCAATTACATTAAAATTAAAAAATGAATTTAGAGGATGTAGAAGAATATAGAATTTTGAACGAACTGGTAGAAGAGATTACCTCTTCCTCGATGAGCTTCTTCTAAATCTATTCCGAGAGATCTAGAGTTGGTCATTAAATATGAAAAAAAAAATCTTGAATGAAAATATATAATTTTTTAGGAAAATGGATAAGGTATGGATGAGATTTAAGGCTAAAAATGAAGTGAAGATGTGAGGGAGGAGGTGCCCTTTTATAATCGGGGTGAGAGGAACTTTTGGAAACTCTATAAATAATAATTTATAATAAAATAAAACCCCACCCAGAAAAACATCCAAAATGTCCAATTTTGATGATGATATGAGATAGGGTTTTAATCACATCAATAGGTAAATTTTTTGCTAGTTATTTTTTCAATTTAAACTATGTAGTTTCAATTGACACTTAGTTATTCTATTTAGTTTATATCGTTGTAATAAAATTTTATACATTTAATGGTTATAAAGATTTACTTATATGGTTTTAATTTACCAAAAATGAAAATATAATGAAATTTATAACTTATAATTCTCACTTAGTATTTTTTTAAAAAATTAATAAAATGTTATTTTTATAAAATAACAACAGTGTCAATATTGACACTATTCATTTATTTGACATTAAAAAAATGCAAACAAAAGATAAATTCGATCCAAAAAATTAAGTACACTCAAAACATGTCGCAGCAACCTAGAATGTTTTTGGAGAACATTAAGTAGTTTATATGATATTTCTTATAATATTTTTAAAACCATTTATTTCGTATTCCTTTTAAAAAAATAAAGATAACATAAATATTGTGCCATCATTATAGGTAATTATTTAATCTCTAATAATTATAAATAAATTTATATGATGTAGGTAATTATTTTGGATTTTCATAGACTACATATAGTCGATATAATCTTCTATTTATCTATATATTAATATTAATATACGTGTATAAAATGATATTGTCACATTTTGGACATTCATTAGTTTTTATTACATTCACGTCATATTCCTAGGTAAGTGGCCATCATGTGATTCCATTTTGAAAAATAGAAGATATTGGTATATTTTATTCACCAATAATATTTTTATAGGTATTATCGTAATTTTGTAATATTATATTTACCTTTAATTACATGATTTATCTATAAACATGGTAATAAAATAATTACCAATGTTACTATTCATAATGGCCAAAACTAAAAGTAGTCTATTAACATATTTTGAAACTAATTATTCCAAATATAGATTCCATTTTTAAAAAATTCAAAATAAATAATTTGTAGTAAATAATTTAAAATCAATCCAATTTTTCGAATAAGAGGTTGGGTTCTTTAAAAGTTAAAACATTGCAAAAGATTGTAAAGTTTCTTCATATGAATTAAATGTAAAATTAAGGATAATTACATACATTATATTGAATGAAAAAATATATTCTATTTATAATTTAAAATCATTCTTTATTATAATTTAACCATATAAATTTTCTCGTTGGAAAAAGTTGTTTTCACTTAAATATTTGTGTGTCTTTAATATTCATCAAAACCTAAATGTTATCATAAATTATAATAAATTCAATAAAAGTAAATTTTTATTTACCACTTTAAAATAACAGTTTTATGTTGTCTTATAAAAATTATTTCTGTGTAAAAATATTATTGTAAAAGGGGTTCACCATTCAATGACATAAGATTAAGTTTTTTTAAATGTAGGGTTTTATAAAACAAATAGGGTTTATTCACACAAATTAATTAAAATATACATTGGATGAAAATAAATATTTTATTAAGTATATAAAATATATATTCCTTTATTTTTATTACCAATATTAATTCCCAAAAAACTAATAATATCGTATTTATATTTTTTATAAATAATTAATATCCAAATAATTAACAATGAATTTCTATAAGATAATAATTATTATTTCTGCTAACCTAACGACTAGGATATATTAGTAATTATTTACTAATGGTGTCTCCTGGGTCATTTAATCTCATTATTTCCTGAAAGGAAAGATACTGAAGGAAAAAAATTATTTAAAAAAATTTCATAAAAAACATCCTAGTGTTACATTCTACCCCCCTTAAAAGACTTTCTCCCCTGAAATTCATCACTTAGAAAGAAACATATGAGGATACCTCTCCTTGATCATATATTCACGTTACCATGTAGCATCATCAAATTTGCAGTTCCTCTAGAAAAATTTAACCAAGCGAGTGGCCTTGTTTCATAGAACATTTTCTTTATGATCCCAAATCACTATTGGTTGTTCTTCATAAGAATGATTTTTCTCCAGTAGTATGACTTCATAGGTTAGAAAATGTGAAGGATTGGTTATGTACATTCTCAGGGGATATGGAAGGATCTCATTATCAATTTGAGAGAGATTTAGTGGAATTGCCAATCGGTAAGCTTTCTTCCTAAAATGATCCAGAATTTCAAAATAGTTGATATATATAGGGTTCTCTTTCCCTTTTTTCCAAGTATCATTATTCACTTCTAGGGATATATTTTTAGCAACAAATTATCACCAACTTCAAACTCGAGGTATTTTATTCGGTTATCAGAATAAATTTTATTTTGATTTTGAGCTTCCCTTATGTGTTGCTGAATAGATCTGACATATTTTGTCATTTCATTAACAAGATCAGAACCTAACAAATTTATTTCCCCAAACATCATCCCAGGAAGTTGGAGTTCATCACTTCTTATTATAGAGAAATTCATAAGGATCCATATGAATACTTGAGTGAAATTTATTATTTTAAGAATATTATAAAAATGGTAGGCGTTGATCCCAACCACGAATGAAATCCAAAGAGAAAACACTCAACATGTGTTCCGAAGTTTGAATTGTCCTCTCAGACTGATAGTATGTATGAGGGTGATATGTAGTGCTAAAACAAAAATAAATATTCGAAGTATGATGAATACATCACCATAAATTTGATTTAAACCTTGAATCCTGATCAGATATAATTAAAAGTGGTACTCCATGCATTCTTTCCAATTTCTTTTCATATATCCTTGTAAGATGATCAAGAGAGAAATAATATCTAATTGTAATGATATTTTCCCACTTCGTAAGGTGATCGAAAATAACCTAGATAGCATTATTGCCTTTGGATGTATTGGTAATTACAAAGACAATGTCCATAATGATGTTTTCCCATTTTCTATTACGGTATGGTTAATGGTTGTAACATCCCCCTAGACATCTATCTTTTATACTTAACTTGCTGAAAAAACAAGCATCGAGAGACATATTTGAAAACATCTCTTTTCATGAAATACCACTAGAAGTACTCTTTCAGGTCCTTGTACATCGTTTTACATATAAGGTGATTAGATAATGAAGAATTATGACCATCATCCAATATCAACTTTAATAAGTATTTTATTAGTGGAATACAAACCTAGATTCTGAACCTTATTATTTCATCATAATCAAAGTTTAATTTTGAATCTTTTGTCACTATATTTTTTAACTATACATCTTCTCTATGCGTCTCCTTAATATTCATGTGTATATATTTTTTAACATTCATTTAAGATGGATATTATTCCCCCCTTCCATTATAAATTCCTGATCTATCCATTAAAAATCCATAAATATTGGCTCTTTTGTGATCCTCATCATGGATAATCAAGCATGGACTTTTCCACTCAAAGCATATGCCACATTGTTCGCTATCATAGGGTGGTAATGTATTGAGAAGTAATAATCCTTAATAAAATAAAACCGTATTATTTGATGAATATTCATCTTATTTTGTGTGAAAATATATTTTAATCTGTTATGATCTATATAAATATAACACCATTCAACATAAAGACAATGCATCAATATATTTAATGCAATGATTTCGACAACTAACTTATAATCCTGAGTTGGGTAAATTTTCTCATGAATTTTCAACTACCATGAGGAATAATCTCTAAAAATATCATTTTTCATGGGAACACATACCAACATCTTCATGTATGAATCATTGTAGACCAAAAAACATTATCCACTACAAGGCAGTGTGAGAATAGGTGCACTGGATAACATTCATTTTAGATCTTAGAAATTCTCTTCACATTCCTCCGTCCAAATGAACGTAACTACTTTCTGAGAAAACTTGGTTAGTCGATTACATAATCATGAAAAATCATTCCCTAAACGTTGATAATAACTAGATATACCAAGAAAACATCAGATCTCAGTTACCTATGTTGGTCTCAAACATCGTTCAATAAAAACATTTTTACTGGATACATATATATCCCCAATCATGAGATTATGTACCCTAAAACTGAATCTTTATGGAGCCTAAATTCACACTTGGTATATGTGGATTAAATATTCTCCTTTCTCAATATTTTAAGTAAAAATTTCAAGTGATCTTCATGTTCTTCCTTCCTCTTTGACAAGACAAGAATATCATATATAATGTCTAACCAGAACTGATCAAGATATTCTCTGTGACTCTATTCATTAAATCCATGAATAAAGAAGGTGAATTAGTAAGACCAAAAGGAATCACTATAAATTCATTGTTTCCATACCTTGTTCTAAATTCCATCATTGGTATATCTTACTTTTTGACCACTAATTGTTGATATCCTAATTGAAGATAAATATTAAAAAATTATTGTTCTCCACGTAGTTGGTCAAATAATTCACCAATGTATGGAAGATGAAATTTTTTTATTAAGAGTGATCTTGATAATTTCTCAATAATAAATTTAGTGTCTCATTGATCTATCTTCATTCTTAATAAATAGAATATGTTTTTTCCAAGGTTACACACTATGGCATATGAATACCATATCAAGATTCTATTGTTGTTTATTCTTAGATTACTAAAACTCAATTGGGACCATTCTATAACATGTATTTGAAATAGGCATAGAACACGGTATGAGTTCTATTAAAAAATTAAATTCACAATTTTGTGGATGTCCCGAAAATTACTCCAAAAAGAAATCATAAAACTCCAATAAAATGGTTGTATTATTATTCGTGAGTTTCTCTCATGCTATTTGAGAGAAATATCCTTCAATTATATGAATGACGAGACACTAGATGGAAATTTTTTTAACTGGAATGTTATATTCATCCTTGCAATGATAGATGCCCATAGATTGATCATGAATATTAAATGTAACTTCCCTTACATATCAATTGATATGATCTCTATATAAAGAAATAAAATCCATGCCATGAATCTCATCAAATTCTTCCATAAGAAGGACCACAAGATTTTATGGAATCACATTCCCACACACATCAACCAGATAAGAATTTTAAACTTTTCATTGTACCACCATGCCATTAGGTGTTGTCCCAACTAACTAAACATCTCATTGTTGATGTTATATGAAGATACCCTTAGATATTTGTTATGAAATAAAAGAGTGGGTGGATCTTGAATCAAATAGAACATTTTCTACTGTACATTGGATAATAAGTGTACCTTTCACGGTTTAATTATCATACTCTGCATCTCTAATAGGGATTTCATGTATCATTCCTTTATCTTTGGAAATTAAGAGATTGTTGAAGTATATAATCATTAATAACCCTTGGATTAAGGCATTGATTAAAATAATTCCCCATTTCCTAGCACTTGTAACATTGAAGTGTATGAGGTGCATTCCTTGTACCATTTTCTTAGTTCGCATCTGTAGACATATTTTTTCAATTAATTAGGAATTCAACATCCTAGTGAACTTATTTTACACACTTAAAAAAAATTTATAGTTCCTTTAAGATAATCCCTTATATTTTTCATTCGACACATTGAGCATCAGGGAAAACTCATATTATTTTCAGTGTGGTCTTTACATTTTCGTTTGAATTCCATTTTTCTCTTATTATCAAACCCATATGACCTATGGGTTACTCTAATATCCATCTAAATCTTGATAGAACACCGAATAATTTCTTCATACATATTTATGTACCTTATGGATAATTCCCATTGGAGACTTTGTTTTAAGCCACTAATGAATCGATCAATTCTAATCCCGGGTAAGATAATAATTCCAGAAGCATAATGTAAATGTATCTAAAATTTTCTTTGTAGATTCCAATGGATTCATCAACCTTTTTTTATGTTCATGGAATTCATTCTCTATATTTGTTTGAAAAATATGAGGAATATACTTGTTAAAAATTATGTTTTTGAACTTCTTCCATTCCATGGACACGATTTAATCTCTTAGCCTCGTATTCTTGATAATATTACACGATTGATCATATTAACCATCCAATAGATATACTAATAATATTAATTTATCATGTTCATAAAATTGTATAACTGAAAATATCATCTTAGTGGAACTGATCCATTGTTCGTCCACAAATGGTCAGAAGACCTGCTGAATGAAGTTGGTCGCTACCTCGAGAAAGATTCAACAGAATGTTGCTCCCTTATTTGTGTGTTTCGAAGACCTACATGATTCATATCTTGAGAATGTTGTTTTAGAATTTCTTAAAGATGTTTCATTCAAGCCCAAATAACATTTAGTTTCTCAGGGGTATAATCATTACATTTCTTGTCACATTCAGCAATAATGTGGTTCCTTTGGGTTTCATCTAATGAATAAAACCAAGAATCATAGTGTGATCCACACTAATAATTATAGGAAAACAACATAATCAAGAATAAAATTTCTATTTACGACAGTTTAGGTTTTATCCTCGGTATTATATGGTTGTTTATAAAACACTAGGATTCAATTCTATTCTTAAACATATCCTTAGGGTTTTTACTAAGGTAATATAATCCTAATTTCTAATGGTTTACTTTACCTTTTCTCTAATACAAACTATAACAATCCATACATTACATATTTATATTACTTCAACCTTGAAGAATATTTATTTTATAACATAACAAAAAATATGCTAGGACATTATATGTTTAGTGTCTCTAGAAACTGGGAAACAAAAACAACAGGTTCCTAAAACATCCACTTTATCTTCGGCTTATTTCTTCATAACTATACTGCTTTTTGAAATAGATTAATTGAAACCATACTAATGACATGGATAAAATAAAAATATGAAAGGGTGAGATCAAATACTCAGTAAGCTTATAAAAGAGAAATATCAATCAAATCAAAATCATTAGAACATAATATTTTGGAAATCGTATCCTGCTTATAAAAGATCAGAATATCATGTCATGATATAAATTATAAAATTAAAATGAAATCACAATAGTCATAACATAACACATGAAATTTCATTTAATACACGCTTAATCATAGAAAATAATTTCATATTAGTCAAGTATCATTTCAAAGACCACAAAGTATAGAATTTCCATTACTAAAATATATTGGAGAAGGGGGTATCTTGGTGGCTAATTTGATGGGAAACTATGAGATTGGTGTTGAAAGTGTGTGGGATGGTACTAATATATATTAGAGAAATAAAAAATAACTCATTCATACCCTCGCTAGCTTCACTACTTTGTGTGTTGAATGTCATCAATCGTCTAATAATTGATATCCCAGAGGTTGAATGATTCCATTTTGGAGTTAAGGAATCATTTTGGAGGTGATGTGGTTGACCATCGGGCTACTGGTACCCAGATACATGAATCTGCAGCTCCAAGAACTATCAATGGGTTCGACATCAGTATAATATAGGTAGTGGAAATAAAAAAAACAACTGAACCAGATTTACCTATCATTCTAGTCATGTATATCTCCTGAGATATAAGCCATTACACGACGAATTAGAGGGAAATGTAGGTCCGACCCATATCATAATGAAATCATTCTTATGTGTTCCACATGAACAAAAAACATTCACCATATCAAAACCCATGAAATAAAATGGGTTTCTTATACATAATTCCATAATAATTGATATAAAGAAAATAGATTTCTTAAATAACTCATATTCAAATCCTAGTAATAACATGGTTAGAAATATGACCATATTTACACAGTGTCAACTTATATGTAAAATAATTTTGAGAAAACAATTGAAATTTATTCCTTAGGAAAATATCCTTTTTCCCCAATAATAGTTTCCTTTCTCAAAATGCCACACTATTTTAGAAGAAATATATTTATGTAAAAATAAACACATATGATATTAGGGGAATCTAAAAAGAGATAAGGTATTATGAAGGTGTAAAAATCCATTCAATCCATTCAAGTAAAAGAAATCATTTTTTTCATACATTTGTTGTAAATGTAAAAAAGAACCTTTTATCGAAAATGATAAAAAACATTATTCATACCATTGTGTAAAAATTTAAATATGGGTAAAATTGAAATTAATAAATTAAATAAGAATAAAAATAATATTATAAAATTCATATTTAGGAAAAATTAACATGGATGATAAATATATACCCTAGAAAATACTTATTAATAAACAATCTCAGGTAAACATGATATTTGCAAAGTTATCCCTTACCTTAGGTATGATATCATTCGTATGTATCCGAACCTCCTGTATAATAATTTAAATAGGGTAATTAAATTAAACCAGAATCATAATGGTTTTTTTGATATTATTTATGAATATATTATCATCCATTTGTTAGTAACATTTCAATGTCACTCGTTATTCAGATATTGACTGTTTTATGTTCTTATGCAAGATTTGTCAGATAAGTTCATGTTCCACTTATTATGGTATTGTTAAATCATTTAAATAATGATATTAGCATAATATATATCATTTTTATTCATTCAATTATTGTATATAATCATAGATTAATTCATATCATGTAAAATTCATCGCATCGCATCGTGGTGACAGTAGGACGTACATAATCCCGAGAGATGATATTATTCCAAAAATTATTGATAGGTATTGAAGAGAATAGTGTATGATATTTTATAATTAGTATCATGTTAAATTAATCATATATATTTATTATTTTAATACTTATACTCATCCATATTTGGTGGTGGTGAAAACATATTACATCACATCATAGAGACAGTAAGTCATATGTACACACACAAAGTGATATCGTATTTTTGTAGCATGGACATATGATGAAATATTGTTGTTTCAAATTTATAATAATATATTATTATATGAGTAATACTTATTATATTAATTTATAATAAAACAATAATTAATAGAATGTATAAGAAGAAAAATGTTTGAATGAATTGGTAGAGGAGATTACCTTTTCCTTAATGGGATTATTCTAAATCTTTTCATAGAGCACTAGAGTTAGTCTATGATGATGACCAGAACCTATAGAATGAAAATAGGGATGTTTATATGGAAAGAGGGAAGTGGATTGACGAGAATTAATGGTAAAAATGAAGTGAATAGGTAAGGGAGGAGGTTACATTTTATAATTGATGTGACGGGCACTTTTCGAAACTCCATAAATATTAATTTATAATAAAATTAAAACCTACCAAAAAAACAACCAAAATGACCCAATTTATATGATGATATGAGATAGTGTTCTAATATCATAAATGAATAAATTTGGGATTACTTATTTTTTCAATTTAAACCATATCTTTTTAATTGGTACATAGTTATTATATTTAATTTTAATTATTCTAATAACATTCTAAATATTTAATGGTTATAAATATTTACCTATATGGTGTAAATTTTCAATAAATTGATATTAAATTAATTTTTAGATCTTATAATTATCACTTTTTAATTTTATAATATTATTATTATTTAGAAATAATTTAATAAAATGTCATTTTTATAATATATAAATAGTGTCAATTTGGAAATTATTCATTTATTTGACATTAAAATAATAAACACATAAAATAAATTCAATAAAAAATACTAAATACAATCCTATAAGGTAATAGTCACCTAGAAAATTCATGGATAACATTATGTAGTTCATATGAAATTTCTATTAATATTTTTAAAACTATTTATTTGATATTTTTATAAATAAAATTTTTTTACATCACTATTGTGTCATCTTTAATGGTAATTATTTAATATCTAAAAATTATAAATAAAATATTATGATATATTTAGTTATTTTATATTTCCACATACTATCTATAGCCGATATTATCTCCTAGTTTTCAATATATTAAAATTTATATAATTATATAAAATGAGATTGTGAAATTTTGTTACATTCATATGTTTTCATTACATTCATGTCAAATTCATAGGTATGTGGCCATAAAGTGATGAAATTTAGAAAAATATATGATAAATGTATAATATATTCATCCAATAGGATTTTTAGAGGTGTTATGGTAATTTTATATAATTATTTGTACGTTTAATTACCTAATTTTTATTTAACCATGGTAATAAAAATACTTTTAAAAGTTACAATTAATAATGGCCAAAAATAGAAGATTCCTGTTAAAATGATTTGGATTAAGTGATTCAAAATGTTGATTCCATTTTTAAAATTTTAAAAAATATAAGTTGCAATAATTAAGTTAATAGAAATCTTGTTTTTAGAATGATAGAATGGGTTTTTTAAATGTTAAGACACTACAAAAGATTGAAATGTGTTCACTCATGAAATCATTGTAAAATTAATTATAATGATATAAATAATATTAAATGACAAAAATATTTTCTAATTATACATCAACACCATTAAATATTATAATTTGATTATATAAATTATCTCTATGAAAAAAGGTTTTTTCACTTAAAATTTAGTGTGTTTTTAATATTCAACACACATCAATGCTATCAGAAAATATGATAAATTCAACCAATGTAAATTTTTATATCCCACATTACTATAACATGAATATTTTTCATAAAAAATTTATTAGTGTGTCAGAGTATTAATGTAAAAGGGCTTCACCATTCAATTGAATAACATTAACTTTTTTTAAATATATATATATATATATATATTTAAAATATGTTTTATTCACTCCCAATGATTAAAATATCCATTTGAGGAATGAAAAATATTTTATTAAGTATATAACATATATATCACCTTAATTTCATTAAAAAAATCAATTCAATCAAAAATAAAAATATCAAATTCATATTTTTCAAAAATAATTAGTAGCCAAAGAATTCACAATGATTTTTAACTAGTTAGTTATAATTATTTTTGATAACCTAATGGCTAAGATATAATAGTAATTTTATTCTAAGGGCATATACTGGTTCATTTAAACTCACAATTTCATGGATCTCAAGATACTAAAGACTAGATGTTATTTAAAGTAAATTTTTCATAAAAAACATCTGGTAGTTACAATGTCATACCACAATATGTAGGTAGGATGATGGAAAGGATAATACTTGTAGATACTATTTTTGAGTAGTTTCCATGGATTAAAAAGCATAATCGTATAGTGATAAGATGATTAAACGATGGTAATATCAACAAAGAGGAGTAAATTCAAACATGGTAAATGATTTATTATCAATATGAAGACCATAATCTCTCCTAAAAAATTATTTATGGATAATGTTTCCAACAGGTTTAAGTTATAATTAGTTGATTTTGTGTTTTATTTTATTTCTTTTACTGGTTGAATGTTTTTGGTTTCCCCCATTCTCCCTAATAGTGTTTTGATAATAAAGAAGTAAAATATCATTCAGTCAAAAAAAATCCCACATTTCTCAACAAATGTCATTTATTATTCAAAATTGAAAGTTAAAAAAATTATACAATTATTTTAGAAAATAAATTATATTTTTTAATCATAACATGAAACTTATCTAACGTATATTTTTTCATAATTTTCGGATTCATTTGAATTTTTAGGTTAAAATTTAATTTTTTTTTTAAAATATATAGTGTGTATTATGACATAATAATGGTTGGAAAATGATTTAATAATTACTATTAATGGAATCTAAAAACAAATATATGTTTAAAAATTATTGTAATTTTATTTTAATTTCATTTTATAAATTTTATAAATCCATTATTAATCTCCCAAAACCATGATTATATTTTACGGTTATAAAATCATCTCTTTAAGGACATGAATCACATCCACGTTACCAATTGTAATATTATCACAAGTTTGTCCCTTGGACTTATATAATTTTTAAAACCACCCCACTTTTTTAGAAACTATATTAAGCATCCATGATATGGTATGTGGTTTTAGTTATTTTATTTTATAGAGTCCAAAACCTATTTTTGGGAAATATTAATGAACCCCATGATTTTACCATATAAATACCACCCAAAATCCCATTTATATTCACTAAAAAACCATGGAGCAGATCATTAATATTTCCACCCATATTTAGTGTCCTACTAATTTGATCCCAAGCTCTCAAGAATCTCCTCCAATGCTTGTTTGGAATCACTCTCCCAAGCTAATGGATCTCCCACTCTACTTTTTATTTGGGATCCACTTTTAAGGCATGCATATAAATTTTAATTTTTTTTATCATCTAGGTATGTTATTATACATCCATATTACATTAGATTTTATTTTTATGCGATTATTGTTCCCCTTCACTCCAATTAATCCCTCCCACGAACCAATATGTACTCTCGATACCATTCCAAAATTTCTTATGGGACCTCTCTCTCCACTTTCCAATTCAAGAATCATCATCATTTTATTCCTTTTATTTTATGTCCTAATATTGGGATATGATTTTACACATACTAATAAATCTCTATTTAATTTAAAAATAAAGATAAACCCCTTTATATCTCATTAAACAATTTTAATAAATCCTTGAATAGTCTCATTATGCTGCCTAAATTTCAATGCAATTTCCCATGGAAAAAAATTTTGTAGTGAATACCTATACCCATTTTATATCAATGGTCTTAACCATTATACAATTATAATTATTATATTTTTGAATTCCATTTATTTTTAGATATTCCCAAATAATGGAATATGATATAATTTAAAATAATTCCATGTTGTATGCTCTATGTTGAACACTTATGCATATCAATGTTATGAAAGTGAAGGGTGCACTGGGAATTATATAGTACTCCAATGAATTAGGAAATGTTTTATTATCATGAAGACTCATGAAAGGGGTTATGGAATGAACCTAATCTATTGTGATGCATTTTCAATAAATATTTCTTTTAGTTTATCCATGACCTATGTTTATGATTCCATTTTTAATGTTGTTTCCAAATTTCAATGTTTCCATTTTGTTATCATGAATTATCATGACTCATTTTGATTTTTGATGTTTCTAAAAAAAATTTATCTAACATTAAAATTACTCATCTCTAACATGTAATAATTTTCTCATGATTTTCCATGTTTGTTACCCTATTAGACTATATATATAACACATATATTATGTTTTCCCCTTAGGTATACTTTGTTGTTTTAAGTATTATTGAATATTACGAGCATATTTAAAAGGTTTTTCAATAATGGTTATATACTCCATGTTTTATGTTGTCATTTAATGTAACTAATTACCAAATACACTATAACGTCATTCATGTTTTTTATATAAATATTTATTTATTAAACAATGAATTAATTTGTAATAAAGGCATGGGGTGTCATATTTATACATTCCCCAAAAATTTCTTAAAATAAAATTCTCAAAAATTTATCATATAAAATAAATTTGATAAAACTAGGAGTGGTCTAAATTCAAAATTATATCGACTCTATAGTAACCATTGACATTTGGTAGTGAGGGTTGTGTTTTGGAATAATGATATTAGTCGCTGGAGGGGTATCATTTTCATTATACATAACACTTTGAGCCATATATGGTGTCTAGAAATATTTTGTAAAGAATATTATCATGAGAAGATGTTACTATTTTTTGGTAAATCATAGAAATATGTTTATGAGTTTTTTGTGTTAAAGTCACAGAAAAACATACATTTCATGTTTTTTATGTGTATAAAAACATTTATATTATTCAAAAATCATAATATTTAATATAAACATCTTATTTATTATAATTATAACATTAAATGTTAATGGAATGATCAATAATGTTGATGTTTGTTAATATTATTTTCTTTTATATGATGAATATCACAAATATTATATCAGTATTGAATAAACATTTCTCTATTAAAAATTCAAATTAATTATAATTTCAATGAAGTATAAATAATTTATAATTAATTAGAGAATATTGGTAAACTCTATCGAAGTTCATTTTAAATTTTATAATAATTTCATTGAGTTTTATCTTAATTATTTGTAGATATTTTTTTGGAAATATGGAAAAAAGTGTATATAAGGATTCCTATTTTCCTGAGAATGTTCATGAATAATTTTGAATCAATTAATATCTAGGTAATATATATATATATTCGATCATGATAGAGTATCGAATAGATAATACATTATAAAAACACATAGAAGAATACAAATGTTGAATCCTTTGAAAAAGTCAAAATTATTCACAAACATTCATAGTATTATTTTGTTTATCAATTTATTATTTCATTATTTATGTATTTTAATTCTATATTAGATGTTCGATTGAAAATAAAAAAGAAATCAAATATAAATCTAAATTTGAAATTTATAATATTGATAATTGAGCTACAACTATGGATATCATTAGTGATACTTTTTGGTGATATATTTTTTTATGGAGAATATTCAATTATATATTAGTTGTTGAAGAGAATTTTGTGTTAAGTAGCATTAAACTATATTTATCATTTAAATTCATATTTCAAGTGTGCACTTCAATTATTATGTATGGGAGTGAGACTGTTGAAACATAATGTAATGTTTATTCTTGTAACATATCTCATTACCTAACATTAACTATCAAATTCCTACACTTATCTATGATATCATTTTGAAAAGGATCACAACAAAAATCACAAATTCTATATTTGGATTATACATAATGGAATAGAGTAAGTTCATTTCTACTCTTATCCACTATAAAAATATCATTTGTCCCTCTCCATTATATTTGGTTATTTATATTATATATCTGATTAATGATAGAGAGATAAGAGGAAAAAATCATTTTGTAGAGAGATATTTTAAAAAGGTAAAAATTTATAGATAAAATATTATGAACACAATTCACACATTCCCCCTATTAATCCTTTATATGTATGATAAATTGGAACATAGACAGTTTCATAGGAGAATAAACACATCTATCTGTAATTTAATTATTAATTATTTGTGTTTTGTTAAATGTCTAATTTTTTCAATATGATGATTTCATAGTGGTACATAATAAAACATAATGGGGTTGTTGGAACCTCATCCTCTTAGATATTGTCTGTTGTAGTGAATCATTTAACCTTGATATGATAGTGTTATATCATTCACTTATAGAATGTTAGACTAATTTCATCTATTTTTTTGAGTGCTGATGGTGATATATCATTAACCAAGAGAATTTTGATGTCGGTATATCATCCACAAGGATATTGGTTGTTTAATTGTATTATCATCCTAGAAATTATTATAGTTCGTATATCATCCTCTTATGTAGCAGACACTAGAAAATTTAAATCCATCTATGTGTATTTTTAATGGTTTATCATCCACTTGGATATTGGAACTTCTAGTACATCATCTATTAGGGGGTGAAAGTATTGGTGCATCATTTAATTGGGGACAAGTTTTGGTGGAATTGTGTCTAACTAGAAAACGATGAAAGGGGAACATAGTCCAACCAGGGTGGTGGGTTATGATGTGTATCATCCATAAAAGGTTTGGTTTTTTGGTTGAATATCATATCCATGACGATTTTAGTGTGTTATATCATAAATATAAATTTGTATTAATATTTTTTATAATATAAGTCACATTTTCCATTAATGTTTTGATAGGTAATATAGTTTTGACCTAGTACACTCAATGGAGATAGGTCCTTCATATTTATTATGAGATAGGTAAGTACATATGGTTTATCCTCTATTTTTTTACAATATAGGTATATCATCCCATTCCTGAACTAGAGAAATATGATATGGTCACACAAATATTTTTTGCTGAGTACTCCATAATTTGATAGGTTATATATTTATTTTCCCAATTGAACATTATATAGAGAATGCAGTTGTATTTATGGGACATGTCTGGGACACCTATTGGGGGAGCCCTACTGATTTTTTCACTAACCTTGATTAAGAAACCTTATTGCTGAGAATAAATTATGATTCATGAACCTAATAAAGTAAAGGGACTTACATATATTTATGGATGAGCTGGAGGAGTTTGGATAGACTTGGGGGATAATATTAGGTTAGGAATCCAAACCAGTATAGGGGGAGAACCACTATTTTTTACATTTTTCTAGCGAATTGAATATTATTTTCCAATAGTTGATCCTATTTAATGTTTTTTAACCCATATAATAACAATGTTAGTTAATTTTTTATAGTATGATGATATATATTTACTTTGGGTTGTCTCTTATCATTGTTTTTTTATTATTCTATAATGTTATTATGGAAAATGTTTCTTGGTATTACATTTCTATGATTTATAGTTATCTATACTAGATATGGTAATTTATTCTCATTAAATATACTGACCCACACCTCTATTATATTCCCCCTATCATATGGAGTCTTTCTAGAGGTCTTTGTTATCTAGTTCAGTCGTGGTGGAGAAGAATTAGATTGGGAACATTATAATTCCACGATTTAGTGCATTCTAGTTTATTTTAGAGGGACACATTCAATATTGTTCCCATCCCAAGGGGAATCCTTGATTATATTTTTCTTTGTAAACATTCATTAAGTCTTTTTTTCATTCTACATTGACCACTCTGATACATCCTCCCATTCAAAAAGCCATTATCTTCTATCATGCTCATTTAATGTGAATTTTTAACTACTTCAAATATTTAGAGGGTTCCTCTATTTCACTATCCTTAGGTCATTACACATTAATATTTTAAAAAATTAATAAAAAAATTTCCTTCGGAAATTTAAATTCATTTACTTTATCACATAGTTATGAAATAGTTAACATGTTTTGTTTCAAACTATGAAGATAAAATTAGAATTAGCTTCAACATCTAGTATCACATTTTCAATAAACTAATATTTGTGTTTTAGGAAATAAATAATTAAAAAATATTAAATATTTTCACATACACTCCCAAATCATTAAATAAGACTTATATCTCTATTAACGTGTCATGATCATTGGATATCGAGAATCAATTGATTGTTCTCTTTTGATTCCTTCCATAAAACATCAACTAAAATGGATTTTATCATTAATAATTCTTTCTTATAAAGTAATCCACTGTAATTTTACATACATAATTTTTCTACAAAAAATAATAATGAACTACATAGCCAAATGACCGAAAAGATCACATATTCGACAAATTTCATTCAATACTTCACATAGTTTTTTAGTTAAACATAAATTTTTTTCATTTCCATAAATACATGTATTCTTTGATTAGTTTTTTGGCCCATTCATTACTTAATTCTATATTTTTTTACGTCATAATTACTTTTATAGATTCCATCAGCCACATCAAAACTAACAATAATAATGAAAATGAATATCATCTTGAATGGAATTATTGTTTTCCAAAAAATGATAACTACAATGTTAAAAATGTTTTAACCATAGAACATAGATGCTTTATTTATCCAAAACTATATGGTACACAGAATATAATACATTTTATTTTGGTACAAAATTTTATAACTTCCACTGTTATATATGTTTCTGGTTTCTTCTTTAAGACACAATGTCTATAATCTTAATAATTTTAAAACTATCAATTCGTTATAATTTTATTGTTGTTTTTCCTAATTTTTCAATATTTCATTCCAAAAAAATTATTTTATTTTAAATTATAATAATTAGAATCCTAATGTAACTCCCTAAAAATATTAGTTTAAATGAATAATAAAAAGCATTTATTTCATTACACACAAATCCAAACGTTAAGCTCAATGCGATATAATATAAAAATATTATTATTTAAATTAAACCATTATAACCAATTCATTAAATTATTTTCATGGATAAGTATAATAACATTGTGAAAAAAATATCTATAATTTTTTATTAAATTCTTACATAGTTATTAATTCATAATTAATATGTTCTAAATTTTCAATGAAGACATTTATTACATCAAATATGTGTTTTTATAAAGAATTGTTTAATTTCATCATGTTTGTGGAAACTATAATTTATTAATTTAATTTTTAGAAATATTTTTGATAAAATTAATACAATTTTTCATATTATCATTCAATAAAAAAATTTGGGATAATTTATAGGGATTTTTAATGGTTTAGTTTTATGTGAATAGTGAAAAATACAATTTTTGTGGAATCATAATTTAATTTTGTTATAAAAATTAATTTAAAAGTATCATTATGTTATGTATTTTGAATTATAGTTATTTATATCTCTATTAATTTTGAATAATAAAATTAATTATGTTCAAAAAACATAATACATTATTTTGGTATAAATTCATTACTGGGATTGAATACATGTTTCTATAAATAACTGGTTTTCATCGTTATTTACAAATATTTAAATTAAAATTCATCTCCTAAACTAATATAAATTGAATATTGAAAAATTTATTCCATATATTGTGTTTTTCATTTCAGATTAGGTAAATTTATCTATTGTATATATGGTCATATTGAGTAATCACCGTGGAAAATATTCATTACCACGATAAGGGTAAAACAAGTAAAAATGATTTTAGACTATGTAGTAAGGATTTTAAATCTATCTTACACATCCTGTTATTAAATTAAATGTGTATTTATTTTCCTAAACAACAATATATGATAATATAGAAATTTCATTAGATTTTTCAATGATTATAGCTTTATATTGTTTTCTGAAAAAAATAAATACAAATATTCCATATCGTTATTTTAATTTGTCTTTTCTATTATCATTATAATAAATATAATATATATCACAACCCAAACAAGTGGGGATGATCTATGAAATAGAATTCCAAACTGTAACTACAACATGCCTGCCTCCAAAGTCCAAGGGATAAGGATAAGCATCAAGTAGGAATATAAAAAACGGAAGGCCTTTTCCTATTGTACCTGTATGAATACAAACATATAAGGAAAATAAAATGATAAAATGTAAAAAAAGAAAACAATAAATGTTTTCATCTATAATCCTATCATAATAGTACTATATTAGGTATTGGAAATCATAAAAATGGGAAAAATAAAAGGCCACCCAAAACTGGAAAATAATGTCTGACCAAATCAGGAGGGGATATATGTTAAATGAAACACCTATTTAATCATTGGTATTTCTTGCCCAAAATAAAATCCGACTAATCCTATTCCTCTAAGGAATCTATAAAAATATCCAACATCTACATAAGACATGAAATTTGTGTGAAGCTCCCATGCCTGAGTTAGTAGAATAATACCTAGTAGAACACCTCGAAAACACAAAACACAAAACATGACGATTAATCATCTCACCAATCAAAGGTATTTTATACAAGTTATTGGAAATACAAATAATCAAGGACATTATAGGTATTATATGAAAAGACATTGAGATATAATAGTTCTCATCCACTACCATCCAAAGATCTACTGTGATAATTGATGGTAATGGTCATCTAGGTGGAACCACACTCTGAACCATACATACACTGACAACACACATCTCAGAGATCCCACTTTTTTGGGAGTAACCACTCCCCGAGCTATACATCCAATGATGACACTCATAATTATTGAAATAGTCTTTAGTTCTAACAAATAATAATCACGATGGAAACTGAAAGGTTTCATCCAAGATACACAGTCTATAGAACGAAGACTCCATCAAAAAAATAAGATCTCAATACAAAGATACAGATTCAACGACTAGTGATATATTAGGGGACACCATACAACAATTGAATTCTTCTTCTGTATAGGGGATCGATTCATGTTTAAGTGTTTGTCACTCTAATTCTATAAACCATATGTAGTGAATTAGGAAGGACTGAAGGATCATTGCAAGACTCTAAGAGAAATACATGCTTTAAGCCACTAAGGGGAATAGTCAAAGAGGAATGAGGAAAATACATCCATAAAAATAACATAGAAAACATAGAGGGTTCATCAGAGAGACACACTATATCTGACATGTACCCACATCTGGATTATCAATTCTCAAACAAAATTAGGATCATCACCTAGGGCACACTAGGGGACAAGAGACCCTACTAGAATTATCCTCCAAGATAGTTATTGATTCCCATGTATGTATTAGTCACAATAATTCGACAAACCATAACTATGGAATAATGGATGAAATGAGGTTTGTTAAATGCCTCTCTAGGGGATAAATATTTAAGTCTTATGAGTGGTATAACAAATGAATATAGAGACTACTCACTATATATCGAGGAAACTCATCTACGATACACAGATCAATAGTATGCTATAGAGGGGTTACCATCCTATGAAGAGGAAATGGAGCTTCATCAACCCTCATAGGAATTTTCTATGGGACCACACTCAATCAATAATTATTTTGTGTCACTAAAATATTTTTATTGAATACATTACAGAAATTAATTACTTTTATTCTGAAATTAATTCCACTAAAGTATGAATAAATCAAATTCAGATCGATCTCATAGGCCCTTGGATTTTGAGAAAGGAAACAACATTTTCTTGAAGAATCTCCATGTTGAGGATTATAACAGTTCATCCATAAGGTAAATCTATCCATGAAGATAATCAAGACATTAGATATCTTGAATAGGGTACTTGAGGTTCCCTATGTCCTTTCCTAATCCTAATAGTTTGTGTGGGTTCATGATGAAATCTATGTTTCACAACTGAGGAGATAATACACGATCATTTGCAGGTTATTGAATAGGGTGAAATGTATATAGAGGATAGAGCCACCATCATGTAGTAGTAGTTGGTGATACAGGATCCGTGAGAGAGGATGTGGTTTTGAAATTCTATTTCCCTAATTCGTGTTTCTTCTCTTCAGAAGAGAATTCCAAAGAGCTCATGGGAGTAGAAGAGTTTGATACGGGCACAATATGCATAATTTTTATTATTTTTAGATTTTCAATGGTGAAAATAATAATGGAATGAACAATTTAGTGACACTTTTTCCCCTTATAATACTTTAAATATATTAGGAAATATTTTCTATGTTAGACACTATGACTACATGAAAATACCTGTCCCGGTGAGCCAAGAATTATAAACATAAAAAATTTGATATATTTTACATCACATATGAAATTTTTTTTATAAATAATGGAATATACCTTCAAAAAAGTCTGAGATTATAAATCTAAGACTGTGATTGAATCTGAATCGTGGTCTCTACACTTGGTGTGAACTAATGGTGGCCATCAGCAGATGTTCGGATGAGGCAACCGTTGGCGAGTACAGTATGTGAATTAATTAATTAAATTATTATTTTATTTCATTTAAGGAAGAATTTTTCCCTCCATAAGTATGATATTATCAATAATCATTAGAGTTATCAATATAAACATGTGATTATTGACATATAGTTCTATTTATATTCGTTTGAAGATCAAGATTGGGTGACAATGGGAGACAAAACCAAGGTAGTGTAGCAGATAACGAACACATCAGATCATCCCCATCACGAGTGAACACATTATTAATCAAATAATGAACCAATATCAAGGCGGGAATCATTAATTGTGGTTTCATAACTCTTGAATAAATTTTCAAAAATTAATTTCATCATTGTTTCTTTTGCTGGTGATTGAATTCCCTTAATAAGAACCCATTTGTTTAATTAAATTTTTATAAAATTTAGTATCATATTTTATGCCATGATGTAACCCTGAATTACCCTTGTTTCTATAATTGAATCATTAAACCTGCAAAAAGATGTTTATCACATATTTTATTTTTAATTTCTGTCATCATTATTCAAATTCCTTACTATTACCTTATGATGTCACAATTCGACTTTTCCGAGCGGTTTTGAGCATGTTTGTACCATCAAATTCACAAAAAATTCATATGAAATGAACAAATTAAGGATTTGAGTATATATCAAGATTTACATCAGGACATTGAATATGAATCACATGGATGTGGAATCTTGGACCAAGTGGCAGTGATTGTTGGTGTGTTGTGTGGCGTGTGAGATTCGTAATGAATAACAGATGTCCATTCCTAACCAAAAAAGTTACAAAATTTATCTATTTAGTGGACCCCCAAATGGAATAGGGTGTGATTCTTATATATTCTGATTGGTACCCCCTTAATAGAATATGGAATGGGTCCTCTATCTACAGAGTAGTACCTATTGATGGACTAGGTGGTGGGTCATATACCTACTATGTGAGACCCCCCACATTTAATATAGTCTTCTTCCTATACCTACTATATATTACCCCACTAATGAAAACAACATGTGGGTCCTATAAATAGATATTGGGCCCCTTAAACAATGAGGCAAATTTGTGAGGTGTGGTTCATTTACATTGTATCTTCATCAATAAGACATGCACATTGCAGGTCATTAATGATGGACCTTTATAACTTTTAACAGACTCTTTCCTGAACGAGGATGGGATATGGAGATCAAAATTTTATCTAGTATAGGATTATTATTTGGGAATATATATATATATTTGTGTGTGTGTGTTTTGATTCTCAGTTTTAAGGGGTTTAGAATGAATACTTCAATTGTTTATCATATTTCCCCTTTAATTATTGGGGTGTTTGACTCGGTACGTATATAAAAACACATTTATTGGATTTTATCACATGCTTCATGCCTTATGTAGATGATAGACATGTCAACGATGAATTTATGGGAGCATATTTATACTCTGGTGAATAGACTATGTGTAGTGGTTAGGCCTACAGATTTTGAGATGGGCGCAAACAACATTTATTTTCCAATTTTTGAATGGAGGTGTAATTTTTACTATTACTTTTGTATTAATATATTAAGCACTTTATTTACATATAGGTTATTACACCCTTGGATTATATTCTATAGGTTAATTTATTTATTTTTTAATCCTCTTCATTTTCTAGGGATATGGGTGGGTTCATATGTACAAGTAATTTAATAAAGGCCTCCCATTTGTTTATTCCATTTGATGATTCTCACCATACCTTGGCCTATGAATTTATTATTGGGTTAGTTGCTGCACAACCTTCTACTATTGAGGCATGTACCAATGGTTTTGGTGGTGACATGTTATGAATGAATCTAACTGAGAATTTTTAACATAAATAAATTAAATTTATTATTAATTTTTTTATCATTTTATGATGGTATATCTACCATAAATTATTATACAACACCATGTAAGTTCATATAAAAACAATGGAAACAATATGTTATTGAATTTTAATACATTCAAATAATTAATTTTTAGATGAATTATGGTATTCCATGAATTGTATTGTTAATAATATTGTATAATTGATATAAAATGAGTATACATTAAATTTCCATTTTTCACTAAAAGAAATTAAGGTCCAAATAAATAAATATTCACAAAAGTGAAAATAATTATTTTTAAGGTTAAATGATATTATATTATATATTTTAAATATAAAAAAATATTGAAATATGATATTTTGAAGATTAAATCATCTAAAATGTGATAAATACACCATTTGTGATCCACCAGTCACTATAGATGTAAATTTATGACCCCTAGATTCTAAAAAAATTGTATCATTTCAATGTAAAAAATGTATTAAGGAAGGATTTAAACAATATGATGTTGTTTAATATGTAACAAAAATTAAAATAAACTTTATTGGATAATGATATTTAGAACTTATTCTATTTTATCAAAATTCATTACCATTTTGAATCATTTTACAAGAGAATATAAATAATTGTATTCTAATTTATTAAGTAATTCAAGGTTTTTCATTTCCACACTTTTAAAAGGAATCCTAATATCCTGCCTTATTCATAATGTTTTATAAATTTATGTTATATAATAACTAAACTATTTACTTCTTACTTTGCATAACGTTTCCCTTGAGTCTCTAGTTTTCCACTTTGACTATCTTATAAAGTTTTGAGTTTTATACTGAATCAGGCTTATCAAAGAAGAGGTAACAGTATTAAGTAAATACTTTCTTGTTTATATCTTCTTGTACCTA
Organism: Viscum album; assembly: GCA_963277665.1. Classification (NCBI taxonomy): domain Eukaryota; kingdom Viridiplantae; phylum Streptophyta; class Magnoliopsida; order Santalales; family Viscaceae; genus Viscum; species Viscum album. The sequence continues at coordinate 1,287,995,364 of OY728140.1, forward strand.
CTAAATATCTATGGTATCCATATCAAATATATAAATTAATTATAGTTAATACATATAAATCCTATTATTCTTATTCATCATCAATTATCTGCATACATTACATCAATTTTGAAATGGAAGTATCATATTTGTATACATATGGAATTTCACCTTGACGTAGAAATATAAATCATTTCCCACAACCATATTTCATGAATGGTTATCATGATGATTTAGTTTTAAAATATAATATTTATAAATCTAAATTATTAAATAAATATAATATATTACTTACCATTCTTACCCTTCCATCCACTGGAAAAGATAACATCACTTCAGTGTATGTTTTCACAATCACCACCAAGAAGGGATGTGATTCATATTATATTAAAACCCCCCCTGGATAGTCATATTAATGAGTATAATTAATAAATTTTAAATATATATTAAATTTATGAATCAAGAAAAATAATACATTATCAACTTTTTTTTCTTTTTCACCTAGTAGAATAATGAAAACGTTTTTTATGCATATATATGATCTATCATCTACATGAAATTATGTGACTCATTTTTCAAGATAATATTACATTGTTTTTTATAAGTGTATTTAATGTATATTGTATATAATTATACCATATTTAATATTCTTAATATGATTAAACAGTGACCTATTTGACCTTATCAAGCTACCAAATATTTTTGATTATGAACTGAATATCCTTAAAACATCACTAAAGAAAGTAGTGAATTTGTTAACTAAATAATAAATAGAAATAAATATAATAAAATATATTATTATAAGATAATAAAAGTAAAATTTATTATTATGAATTTAAATAAATTATATATTTTTATTTTATATTATTAAATGAATAAACATGGCATGTTAAACTCGAGGTGGGTGATTTATCATAAAAATTTCCATTCATTTAGAACCATTCATTCTTCAAACATATATTTATTTGTATATAATGATTTATTTTGTCACTATTATTTTTACATTCAATAGGATTAAAAATTTTATTGAATGTTTATCCTTAAATGATATTATGATTCAAATGTTACCAAAGTGTTAAGGGACTTCGACTGTAAATATTTTTTAGAAAATTTCATTAAATCTTTTTTTTCGTTCATGCATGTTTTTTATATATTTCAACAATATTATAACTTATTATTAAAAGGGTGAAAAATATTACATTTATTTTTTTTAAAAAATTTGATATCTAAAATATAACAAAAGAATATTTTCAGATAAAATATTTTTTATTTTTAATTATATACAATAGAGAAAAAGAATATATATTTAAAATATATGTCTTGACCTATATTACCCAAAATAATATCAAATTTTAATTTTTAAGATTCAATTTATTTTTTATATTGTTAATTTCTATAAATATCATTATCGCATTGTTTATGAAATTATTTTTTTAATAAAATACATGAAAACATAATATTTTTCTTGTATTTATATAATAATTGATATTTCTGTTTTTCATGGGATTGAATTCCAATAAAAACGGGGTTTTTTAATAAATTAGACAATAAATGTTTTAATTTGTTCTATAGTTATTATAAATGTTATGGTTACTGTAAATTTTATAAGAACGATGGTTTATATTGATATATCAACAATGATGGGTCAGCATGATATATATCTACAATCAAATTTGAAAATTGAAAGAGTCTACTAGTCAATGTTAATTCTAAGGGATATAAGAATTATCATGTTAGGTTTTCCCATTGTAAGGATTCTTTTCAGGGTTAATTTAGGAATAATGTTCTAAGGTACCTAAATGATATTATTAAAGTTTTTTTAGGTAAAAAATTGAATTTTTAAGGTAATATAATGCAATAATTTTATAGGAATGTTTATGCACCTTTTGTGAATGAAAATTATACTTTCATGATATTTTTTCATAATTTCTCATGTTTAATAAAAATCCCTCAATATTATTATCTATTTATTATAGATTATTATATTTTTAATTAAATATATGAACATTGACGATGATTTTTGGGATGAGTAAATGATTTTTTAGTTCCATGATAATTAAAAAAATGAAAAAATTTATTAGCGATTTTCATAAAATTCAAAGGGTAGAATTGGTTTGCTTTATTTTTCTATCCCATGATAATATTTTTGTTGTATAACTATTCTTACAAATGATTTTTAAGGACTAAGGTTATGTATTAATGATAGTAATAAATATCATTTTTCAATGATATTTGTTCATAAAATAAGTGAACATGTGTGTAATTAAACATGAGATTTAATTTTATGAATCATTTTTTTACGGAAAAAATGTTATTTTTATAAATTTTACAAACATATTATGTAATTTATTTCTTTAATTATATCAATTTATAAATTAAATGGATCCTCTAAATTTATGAAATTTTATACATTTTTAAAAATTTTATAACAATTTTTTGTTAATGTTTCTCGGTGTTATAGTTGGTGTAAAAGGAAAAGTATAGAAAAAATTAGAAGTTAAGATGATTCATGTAAGGATGGTTTATGATTTTTAGATTCCAAAATTGGTTAATAATTATATGTTTTATCATATTATTTTGGAAATATATACTCGATTTCTATTTTTATGTGATATGAGGTCTTTGGGAGACCTATATTCATTTTCATTGGTGTTTTAATTATACATAACCCATAAGTTTAACATATAAAATCATTATTTTAAGAATGAATTATTTTATAATATGGAAATAATATAAAATTTATAACAAACAATATGGTTTATTTTTTGTTTTATGTCAATTTAATTACAGTTAATTGGGATAAAAAGTTTATATGATTTTGGAAATATATGTTTTATTCTATAGATAACCACGGGATTAAAAAGTGATTTGGTGACTAAGTGATTATTTAATTTATTAAATATGTTTACAATTTCATAAGCATTTTATCATTAATTTGAATGAAAATAATTCATCATAAAATGGGACATTATTTTATTATTAATGGTATAAAAATATTTTGGAAGCATATATGATTTTATTTTGGTTTTATAATGATTAAATGAATTTATAGAAAATAATAAAACATTATAGAGATTATTTAATTATGGATTATACATTTTTAGTTACTGAAATTATCAGAGATTAATATTATTGGGATATAATATTTATATTATTCATTGATGAATATATGATCAAACAATTTTGAATACTAAGTTTCAATTTTGGTTTGTCATTTTTATAAGAGTTATAAGGTTAGTTAATTTTTGAAATATTTTATAGGAACTGTGGGTTTTATTTTTGAGATGTTTTCATTTATTCATATTTATTATTACCATATCATATGACAACAATATTTTTGTTTTATTATAGATAAATATTACGAATACCATTATAATATCTTTTTATAGATCTTGTGATCCTATAACAGTTATTTTTAGTCATCAAAACAAGAGTAATTTATCATTAATATTCATTTAATGGAGTTAGAGATGAGATATTAGAGAATTGTTTTTGAAAAATAACCATATTATGAGTTTTATTTATTTAAATGGAAATAAATTAAGTAAATATATTTTCTAATTTTCACTATCATTATAGTTAAATAATCTTTCAACTCTAGGAAAACGTTTTTAAAATAAACATGTTATCATTTTACCATCATTTCAAATGATGTGATGGTGATATTTATCTCATAACTACATATGGGTTTTTTACATTGACATTTTGATTACCATGTTATATCACTCTCTATTGTTTTTTTGGATGTTAATTTTCTCCACCATGTCTATATTTTAACTTCCTACAAATTATCTCCTTTTTTGGTAACATGAATATATGTTAATCTAGGTGACCTTCAAATATCAATTTCATTATTTTCAAAATTATTTTTTATTAATAGTGTTCATCATATTAGTTATTAAAAAGTAACTTTTAAATATTAAAATGGGTTTTATTTCATTTTCACAGGTTTTATCATACGCTCCTTGATATACATTTATAAAAATTGTAAAATCACGTTAATTAGAAATGAGATAAAATTACAGAAGGAAAATTTCTCTAATTAATGATTAATTTAATAACCAAAACATTTATTATAATTTTATAACAATAATTATAGAATTATTTGATCACAATAGTAACATTTAAGAAAATTTTGGTATACATTAAAAATATTGTTTATCAAAACTTAATATTATAACCAAGTTGTTAACTTAGAGGTACAAATGAGATAAAAATAAAATTTTAAAAATATTTATAATGTTTTTAGATAATGAAAATATATTGGTAAATTTTTAATAAATAAGTACGTTATTTTCAATAGTCATTTTTCTCTTCAAAATTTCATTTTCTTAAAAAATGTGTTTTATAACATTTTGTGTGTGAACATTATAATTTATTTATAAAATTATTGGAAGTGATAATTGATGAAATTAATATAAATTTTTAAATACTCATGTTATAAATATTCTAGAGGGTATTTGAGGTATTAGATTGAATCAATATTTTTTAAAGTGAATAGTAAATAATAGATTTTTTTGTGAACGGACGTCTCTTTTAATTAGTAAATATAATTAAAGAGTGTCATTATAATTTTAATTTTATTATAGTGTAACGAAATTATCATTCTATTATATATAATCTAAATAATTACATAGTAATAATAATTAGGAATTATTTTTGAACAAATTATATTTTTAGTTAAAGAAACAATTTTCTAGAAATCAATTTTTACAAGAGTTTTAAAAATTTATATTAAAATCTATTTCATAATTTTTTTTTAAATTTAATAATTAAAAATGTAATCCATATTTGGAATAAGGATTTCAATATTTGGAAAATGTGACCAATTAATTTTTTACCCTTTTGAATAATTACTATGGTAATTATTTGTCACCATAGTAAGGGAAAATGAATCGTGACAAAAAAATATGCCCCTTTTATGATGATTCCATTATAGTAAAATTACATGAATATTCATATAAATTTTTTATTATTTATTAAATAAAATAATTTTTTTATTAAATTATATAAAAATCTAAAAAATAATGAAATACTATTTGTGGAATTTGAAATGGACTAAAACATCATCGAAGGAGAAATATTGAGCAAATTTTCACCAGAGAATTTAATTTATTACATTTAAGGGATAAAAAATGTGTTATGATTCTTATGGTAAAAATTATTAATGATGTGGTTAAACTAAATGTTATGGATTAAAATTACACAAAATCATATATAAATCTTATTGAAATATTATATTAAAAACATTATCCTATTTTTTATAATCCATTGTCATTTGGAATCATTTCAATTGGGAAGGACATTTATTATATCCAATAATGTTAATTAATTATATATGTTTCCTCACATTATGTATAAATGGGAACCTCTTCTCCTCCCATATTGAAAAATATTGAGCCTTATTTCTCGGATGATCCCTACCCTAATTCCATCCATGATTCCTTCCCTTCAAAAAAATGTTTCTACTATTAATTTATAACCATTATATGAAGGAAAAAATTTTAAAAAATGTGGTCACCAAAATAGTAGGTAAATGTATTATGAAAATACATTAATAATAAATTTGTCTTCTATATCTTATAAATCTATGATATCAGTGACATCTTGAGATTTTAAAGAATATGTTCATTCAGAATAATTTATATTATTTGATATCATGTATTACGTGAAAAATTAAATATATTTTTTATAAATTATAGAAAGATCATATTTAATTTCATGTAACATGCAATTTTTTTCAATAAATTGTGTTACATACAAGGTCAGGCCTTACTGAAAAACAATATACTATTTATATAATTATTAAACACAATAGTCATCTAATTTATTTAGGAATAAAGGAAATTTATATATTTTAATAAATTATAAATATATTGTTTTTGAAATTTTTATAAAATTAATTTACTGTTTATCAATTAATGATAAATAAATATAAATACACCATTAATATAAAGGATATGTTTTTATGAAAAACTATTTTTCCCAAAAATTAGTTATATACAATAATACGTTATATTAATCAATATTAGTGAATTATATTAATGATATTAATATGTTATATAATAAATAAAATGTTTTTAATTTTTTTGGATAAGTTTTATAGTCATAAAATAAGATCAAATCATATTTTAAGAATTAAAAAGTTGGATTTTTCTAAAAGGAACTTTTATATCATTTTATTGGAAGAATTATTTTAAAACTAAATTCTAAAAAATTATATATTTTATTTGAAAAAATGAACATAATTTTTAATGAGAACTGAAAATATTAACTTTCGGTGATTTTAGGTATTTTTATGACAGGATTAGTTTTCCGATGAGTTGTGAAAATAGTACATTTTAACTAAAAAGAACTATTTTATTTCATTTATTTATATTATAAAATTATATATTTAATTTTATTAAAGAAAAATTAAATATATGATACATAAATCAATAAACTTTAGTTAATTTGATTCTACTTCAAATTTAAATATCATTCAAAAAAACATTTAAATGTTTGACCTCTTTACATTAAAACATTATTTTGTTTCTTCCCATCCACATGATTAATTTTAAATTGAATTCTTGTACTTATGTGATTGTAATTTGTAAAAATGGATTCAATATATGGAATTAGAAAAATATTATAATTTATATAAAGGTCAACATTGTTTTTACCAAAAATATTGGTCAATGTAATTAAATTAAATTATAGTTATTAGGGAAAAGACGTTTTTTTAATGATTAAACATATAATCTAAGGAGAAACATTAACCAAAAATGTTTTTAAAAATTATTTGAATTATTTATTTTTATTATTAAACCTATAAGGCTCTTTAATAGTTCATTTTTGACCATTTAGGTACAAGTTAAATGTGGGGAGAAATCAAATATTTTCATAAATGCCAAGTGCTCCCTCTCACTCCGTTATAAAAGGCCACAACCACTCCACCCATCATCACACCTATAAATAATTTTGGATCATCCGAAACTTAAAAAAAATACCAACATCATTATTATCATTATATAAGGTTGAATTGGGTCAGAAATGAAACAAATAAAGTCCTTTGTTGGATACAAAACAGAATTACCCAAAGAAGATCTAACAATCATCAGAGAGAATTTTTTCTTCATTTATTTATCCACTAATTAATTTATTCTTATATATTTATTATGTTATAACATAATTATAATGAATATAATAAGATGTTTTAATGTCAGTTTTTTACCTACACCTACACACACTTCCACCAAATGGGTAATCTAATCATTATTTTTGTGTACGGCGAACTATCACCTCATGAAACGATGCCATTCGTTTTTTACATTACCTCCTCTTATGGTTGGTAATTATTATGGAAATATATTTTTTATATGATATATATAATATATATAATATATTTATTATAAATTAATAATTTCATGACACATAACATCATGCTTTCATTTTTTCCCACGATAACATCGTTTATGGAGGTGTGGATCACCATATCCCCAAAGTGATATAAAAAATTCACACATTTAATGCAATGCATTAAGTATTATTATAAAAAAAATTATATAAATTAAAATTGTATTATTTTAAATACATAATTATATATCTTATCATTTAACATATCTTTTACTTCATTCCATTTCTCACATGGAAAAATTTATAACATCGTTCGTGTATGTGTGGACTACTACCTCCTCGATGGGATGTGATTCTTCCCGTTTCATCACTACATCACAAGAATGATATATATATGTATATATAATTAAATAATAGGTTATTAATGATATATTTTTAATTATTTAATGACAAAAATTATTCAACTTCATTTCAAAATGAAGGTTGGGAAATGCGAAAGTTACTCATGCATACATATGACCAACTGTCACAATGAGCATAACGTTGTTTCATTTTTCATAACAATATTTAGTATATTATATTAAAATTATAATTTAAATAATAATGTGGTTATTATTTAATTTTTATTATTATATAAATGATTATATAATGACCTCATTAATAATAGTAGACTTATTAATGTTAGTTTCGACACATAAGCAGAATATTAATTATATAATTTCATATAACCTATTTATAAATGTATCAAATGAAATTGAAAATATTTAAATTTTATTGAATAATGTAATATATTTATTATTTAGGAAGATTGATGACCATTATGAGAAATCATAATCAAGGCAAGGGATTATGTATCAATTTAATTTAATTAAAAACATTAGTAATGTTATGCACCAGCATACTTTTTCATGGTGTATATAAATACAATTGTAATTTAATATCTTCAATTTAATTTTTTAATGATATTAAATGTTTCAGTTGATTTTATTATTTCATGGAACACATGATTTAAATGAAACTCAAGCAGTAAGGGATTTTCATCTCACTTTTTATATGTGTGAGAAAAATTTCATATTCAACACTTACTTCTATTGTGTGGTGTATATAATACAATTTTGATGTAGTATAACATGAATTGTTCTATATTAATCGTATTTTAATGATTCATTTTATGATTATTATATTTTGGGATTCTGATACAGATGTCACCATAGTAGTAAGGGGTTTTTTAGTCTCACATTAATTTTGTGAGACATATTCAATATTAAACTCTAATTTTTGTAGTGTGATGTATTTTATTCAATATGAAATGTTATATTGTAACACCCTTGGATTATTTTGTGATATTGTTTTTAATTTCATTTGTTTTTGTGGTTTTATGCTACACCAAGATAAGTTTGCGCTATACACAACACAGTCTTAGCTTGTGGTATACATAACACTATTATTAGTTTGTGTTGCACCAAATTTATAGTTATTTTGATAGAATAAATATCACTCAAGAACAATTTTTTGTGAACAACTAAATATTATTATTTTAACTTATATCCAAGTCATTAGAATGGCAGGTATGAACAATATTTACATTCTTCTGAAAAACTATTGAAAAGAAATTAATTTAGTTTATAAAATAATAAAATAATTTTTGATGGATATTATGAATGTAATATAAATTTAATATATTCAATATAATGTTTAAAATTAATATTATAAGTTTTCTAGACATGATATAAAAGAAATTCAATATTTTATATAAATGAATTATTTTTTTAAATGTAGTTTTACATCCTTTTGATGAAACTTCCATTTCAAATATTTTTTTGAACATTTATGTATTATATTTACCAAAATAAACTACTTATTTTGAAATGGGATATAAACATTTACTTTGGATGATTTTTTTCATTTTTTTTGAAAAGTTTTATGTTTTGAGGAATATTAAAAATATACTAAATTATAATTGAAGACAACATTTTTAATTGAAATAATTTATGTGGATAAATTATATTTCTGAATGACTAAATATAAAAATAAAATATATTTTTATCATTGAATATAATTTTGATCATTTATATTAAATTTACAACAAATTATTATCTAAAAACATCTCAATCTTCTACAATGTTTCATATTCTAAAAACCCGCTTTTCATTCAAATAACATAAATATTTTTAAATTATTTTATACATCTATTGTGATTTTTAATTTTAAAAAAAGGACTACATATTTGGTATAAATAGGTCCAAATTATGTTTGAAATATTATTTTATATTTGGGCATTATGAATATTGTACTTGAGTAATTTTTCTAAATATGGTAAAAAGGTTAATATGATAATTTAGTGTAAATGTAATATTATAAAATTAAATAGAATCTTTTCCTATTATTATTGGATGATTTATTTTAGAATTAAACTATCCTTGGTGAAATGATACCCTTCTAAATCCACTTTCATGAGATTAGGACATTTAATATATAATATATAATGAAAAGTTAAATATGACATACTAATATTTTAATAACTAAACCATTTTTCATATATGAATAAATAGAAGATAAATAAGATTAAAATACTCATTTAAAAGATAATATGTTTTCTTTAGATGTTTTTATATTTTTTATTTTTACGAAATAAATAATTGCATTAATGGTTTATATATTGATGATGGTAGAATTATTTAATTGATGAAAAGTCATTAAACTAATTTTAATTAAAATTATAATTACCGTTAAAAGACAGAATTACTAGAAAAAAAATTAATGGTGAAGTATATATCGTCCATTATCATCCAAGGGTCCAATTATTGACCATTTGGAGTCTTATAGAAGAAATTATGACAGATATATTATTTAATTTATAGATATGTTAAACTATTCAAATTCATGTTTTAATAAGTATAAATTTTTTTATGATAGATCTTCTAGAATATATATTTGTCTACAGGTATTCATATATAATCTTCTATATTTATCATCATCATATTATTTTAGTTTTAATTTTTACCAAAAAAAATATATGAATTAATTACATAAAACTGATATATTAATTATTTTATAATTTGAAATATAAAATTTATGTTTTTAAAAATACTAAAATAAATATAATTTAGGATATTTAATATAGCCCAAAAATATTCTAAAAAACCTTGAACACTTATAGAAATATAAAAACATGTGGTTCAGGGTTAAAAACATATCATTATATTTTTAAAAATTTATTAAATGAATTGTTTCAAAATTGACTCTACTGAAATTTTGACGAAATTTAATTTTATTAGATTTTTAAAAATCAATTTTTTTTTTTAAAAAATATAAAATAATTATTCATTTCTATAATGTTTTCTATATTGTTAAATTATTATCTAACTGATATCAAATATGTAAAAATTTCACTATTTTAATATTGAACTATTTATTACATTAGTTAACATTAGAAGAGAATAATTAAGGGTAAAACGAAATGAAAAGGATTAAAATTTAATAAAACTGTGTCTAATTTTTTTTTTATATGATGACCTTATATCATATCATATTCTAAAATAAATTAATTTTTTATGTTTATGGATAGGTTTTGATGTTATTGTAAATTAAGATAATTGATGATTCCAAAAGTGCCCCTCACCTTAATTACGAAAGGGCACCTCCTCCATAACCGCTTCAATTCACATAGATCATTCAAGCTCATACATCCCCTATAAGTTTCCCTTAATAACATTCCTATTTATATTCAAGAGGATGTGGTCTTCTCAAAAGACAATCTCTAGTACCTTTTTGAGGAGGTTTAGAGGGAGTACGTCAAAGAAGAGGTAATCTCTTCTACCGATTCACTCAAAATCCACACTTCTTATACTTCCTCATCATGAGTTTTTTCAATTATAGATAAATAAATATAGTATAATTTATTTTATGAAATTTCATTATGTTTATAGAACAACCATATTCTAAATTCTATCCATCATACGAAAAATAAAATCACTACATGTGCGTATGTATGGCTTTACATCTCCACATTGTGATGTAATCTGTTTTTCATCACCACGTTACATATATGGGTTTAATGATGGAAATAATTAACTATATATGATTATTATAACATGATATTGGTTGTCAAATATTACATACAACATCTACTTAAATACTATTACATCATTATGGGAATTATATCATCGCTCGTGCGTACGTATGACCTACCATCTCCACGATACGAAGTGATTCATTCTATATGATATCCACTAAATAATAATTATATATATTTATATAATAAAAGATTATTATATATGTTATAATAAAATCATAATATAAATGATATATCGATAATCTATGAATACAAATAATAATTTATCTAATTAAGCAAGCATAAGAAAATAAAGAAGTTCATACACTACTAGAAAAGCAGGTATTTGCGACGGGCTATTTGCGACGGGATGCCGTCGCAAATAGCCCGTTGCTGAAAACGCCGTCGCAACTAAACTTATTTGCGACGGCACCGTCGCTAAAGCCTTTTTTTGCGACGGGCATTCTCCCCGTCGCAAATAGTATTCCGTTTTTTTGTAAAAAACTTTTTAAACAGTTATTGCGACGGGCCCCTCGCAAATACCTTTTGCGACGGGCCCGTCCCAAATACCTTTTGCGACGGGACCCGTCGCAAAAACTCTTTTTTTAAAAAAAATAAAAAAAATTAATAATACTAGTATTTGCGATGGGAACCGGGACCCATCGCAAATACGATTCATAGTATTTGCGACGGGACCCGTCGCGAATACTCTTTAAAAAAAAAATAAAAAACTATTAATAATACTAGTATTTGCGACGGGCATAGTATCCTGTCGCAAATACTATAAAAAAAATAAAAAAAATAAATTATTAATAAATTATTTTAATTAATATAATAATAGAATTATAATTTACAAATGAAATTAATAAATTATTTTAATTACTATAATAATAGTAGAATTATAATTCAAAAATAAAAAAAATAGAATATTAATAAATAATTTAATTAATATAATAATATTATAATTATAATTCATAAATAAAAAAAATATTAATAAGTTATTTTAATTAATATAAAAATAATAGAATTATTTTACATTCAAATATTAAAATAATTCAAGTATTACAAAAAAATAATTAAATTATAATATTATAAAATTTTAATATATATATATAAAATTTTATTATATAAATAAAATTTTAATATATATATAAAATTTAATATTATTAAATATAAATATTATTATTATTCATATTAATATTGTTATTTAAAAATATAATATTATTAATATTTTATAATGAGACAGAAACTACGAATAGAAAAAAAAATATTTTGATTTCACAAATTTTATAACAGAAATACAAACTCTAATCTGTAGGAGGGGGGGGGGAGGGGGGGGGAGGGGGGAGGTGGGGGATCTGCAGATGGTGGTGGAGGAAACTCCATCCCTAAAGGATGAGTGAGTCGGCGCATGTACTCCATCTGCTCCTGATGCTGCTGCTGCCACCGACTCGTCTGCTCCTCGTACAGCTGCTGCTGGCGTCGACGCTCCTCCTCATGCTGCTGACGCATCTGCTCCTGCTCCTGTCGGAGACTCTCTATATGTGCAGTCTGAGATCGCAACTGCTCCTCATACTGTGTAGAAGAAGATGCACGAGCTCCTCTCGAGCTGGACGCCGACATCGCAGCACTGCCATAATAATCTCCGGGAGTCAGTCGAGAGCCGATACCAACTACCCGGCCCTTCTCGAAGGCATACTGGGTGGCCTGCATCCATGCCGCCTCATCAAACTGACGGGCAGTGGTCTGATCTGATGCCTCGGCCTGACTCTCAGGCCGGGCCTGTGCCGCTGCAGCCTCATATGACTCCTATAGTTTCAATTTAAAATTAAAATTGTGAATATATTATATGCAGTTAATTTTTAAACTTGAAAACAAATAATACTGACCACGATGTGATGCTAACGATCACCTCTGAGCTCCCCAGTAGCAGGATCACTATACATCCTCCGATATACGTCGTACTCTGTAATATCGGGGTGCTCGACAGCCTATAAGAATAAAAAATAAACTGTTAATATTTATAGTTATATAAAATATTTATAAATAATGTATGTACCAGATGCTGTCTATGAGTACTGAAAGAACGACTCCCAGCTCGATGAGTCACCTCCTGCCTCCCCCGATTCTGCCTCCCCACCGATGATCTCCTCTGAAAGGCACCACTCAACCAGTGCGCACATAATCCATCCCATACATGGGATGAAATGTACTCTGGTCGGTGTGCTCTACATGACTCATCAAAATCTGACACTCCTGCTTTCTTCATCGCAGCTTTTCTTAAATTGTGCAAAAACTGACGAAGGCGATCACGCATGGCCACCTCCCATGCCTCGTGGATGGCGTCACGCATGGTATCCTCGATCGGATACCATAAACCCTACAAATAAATCAAAATATCAATTTAGAAATGAAATAATTTTCAAAATAAAAATTATTTATTTACGTACGTACCAACCAATGGCCGAACATGGCCTGCTGCACATCAATGGGAATCTGCTCCCATGTGGTCCACGGCTTAGAGAAATAGTTGCGCAAAATAGCGCTGCCCTGTCCGACTGCTATATGCGAAAAACTGAAAAAATAATAAACATTTATTATGTGAATAGATTAATGAAATCTTAGTCAAATTCACAGGTTATTACACAGGTTATCACACCTCCGGGTGCGCGGATCAAACCCAAGACGTGGACGTCGCTCGGGGACGGGGTCAGGAATCATCAATCGTGCAAGACCGTGCCCCCTCCGCGTACTCCCTGGAGCGCCTGCAGGCTAAGGGTCATCTGCCAGCAACTCATCCGCATCGAAAGGCAGGTCAGCCTCCGCCAACTCACGAAATGTGGCCTCGTCCATCTGAAATAGAAAATGTTAATATTAGCAAATAATTGATAATTACTATTATATATACATATATACATATTATGATTGTATATAAATACCATGGAATTCTATAAGTGTTCATCTTCATCATCATCTTCATATATGTCAATGTCATCTTCATATTCCTCCTCAACATCATCGATATCCATTCGAGTTGCAGTTGCTTCATCTCTTACCATTTCAAATTCATGTGTGACATCATTAACATCATCGTCATCACCGACTCTTAAATGTGGGGTGTCGTCATCGATACTCATATCTCTTTGTAAAAAAGATTGATTTTGAGTACTCTCTTGAAAAACTTCAATTCTTTGCACATCAGTGAAAGCACATTCACTTTGACTAAACTGATTGTCTCGAATTTTGATTTTTATTACACTCCACCAATCAGTCAAGTCTCTTGATGTTGCACAGTACTTTGCATAATAAACTTGATATGCCTGTTGAGCCAATAAGAATGGTTCATTTACTGCGAGAACACTTTTACATTTAATATCGATGATTCCATGAGTCGGATGAACACGCACGCCTCTCTCTGTATCCAACCACCGACATTTGAACATGGTTATGTAATGTTGTCCAAGATAACAGAGTTCAATGATTTCATCATGTATGCCATAAAAGTCAACTTCATTTTCTCGATGATGAGATCCTCTCAAGCTAACTCCACTGTTCATTGTTTTTTTCGATTCCCCATATGCATGTGTGTGGAATCGAAATCCATTCACCACATATGCATTATAAGTTTTAACAAGTTTGGAAGGTGGGTTACTCAATACACACAGCCGTTTGTCAATTTTATCAGCATGTCGAGACACCTGATGATTTGTGAAATAATTATCAATATAGTAAACTATACATTGAATGAGTTGCTAAATGATAAAGAATTTATGTTACCAGTTTTTGAAACCACTGAGAGAAATTTTTCAGTCGACGTTCTTCGAGAGCAGCTGCTGTAATTTGTGGAATTTGTTTCTTGATATGATTATCATACAACCTATAAAAACCAAAGTTATTTACTATAACATAAATGATAGAATAAGTGATATAAAAACTTACAGTACAACTGATGTAATCTCTTCACAGTTGAGCAGAACATACGTATGAGCTCTATGATGTTCATCATCTGAAAGCCAGCGTTCAGAAACTCCACCAAAACCAAGCTCTGACTGGTTGAAAACAGATAATTGATTGTCGATTTCATCAATATTCCTCTCATTCCGTCCCATTCGGTTGTGTTTTGAAGGATACTCAGATTCAAAATAATGGGAGCAGAAAAAAGATATTTCCTCTTGCAAATAAGCTTATGCAATAGATCCTTCAACAGATGCTTTGTTGCGTACTTTTCTTTTCAATTTTTGCATGCATCGTTCAAATGGGTACATCCATCGAAACTGTACCGGACCTCCACATTTGGCTTCATATGGCAAATGTAACATCAAATGTTCCATTGAGTCGAAGAAAGACGGCGGAAATATTTTTTCCAGTTTACATATAATTACAACAACATCTTTTTCAAGTTTGCCTAGAGCATCATAATCTGCCGTAGCCGCACAAATTTCCCGAAAAAAATGAGACATGTCTGTTATGGAATCCCAAATCACAGAATTCAACAGACCTCTTAATCCAATGGGTAGAAGTCTCTCCATTATAACATGACAATCATGACTTTTCAATCCAGTAATATGACCATTCTTTACACATCTACCCAAATTGGAAGCACAGCCATCTGGAAGTCTCAAATCTGCAATCCACTGACAAAATAATAAACGGTTTTCTTTAGACAGTGTATAAGCTGCTTTTGGTTTCAGTAACCTTTCTATTCTGACATTCTCAAATTGTTCCAATTCTGGACGCCTGCAAATTTGGGCAAGATCTAAACGTGCATTTACATTGTCTTTGCTCTTTCCTGGCGTATCCAAAACTGTATGAAACAAATTATCAAAACAGTTCTTCTCAATATGCATGACATCTAACATGTGTCAGACCAACAAATCAGACCAATATGGCAAATCCCAAAATATGCTACGTTTAATCCAATTGTGTTCTTTCCCAAAACCAGAAATTTTCTGTTAGTTTATTGTGGGACCAAAAGTGATGGGAGGTAATGAAAATACAACCGATTTTAACTCCGAACCTGATAGCATTTTTGGAGGTCCATCCCTTTCAGCTGTTCCTTTTCTGAAATGAGATCTGTTTCTGCGAAAAGGATGATCAGCTGGAAGAAATCTGCGATGACAGTCAAAATAACAAGGTTTCTTTCCATGAATGAGCATAAATGCTTTGTTCTCTCCCATACAGTAAGGAAATGATTTCTGACCATGTGTACTCCAGCCAGATAACATCCCATAAGCCGGGAAGTCACTTATTGTCCACATCAATGCTGCTCTCAGTATGAAATTCTGTTTCGTTGCAACATCATATGTACTGACACCAGTACTCCACAATAAATTTAATTCATCAATCGATGGCTTCAAATAAACATCAATATTTTTCTTCGGATGTCCTGGAATTAGTAAAGTCAAAAAGATATATGGCTCCTTCATCAACATCCATGGAGGTAAATTATACGGAGTTAAAAAAACAGGCCAACATGAATATTGACTACCATAAGATCCAAAAGGACAGAAACCATCAGTGGAAAGGCCCAGTCGAACATTTCTAGCTTCTAAAGCAAATGATGGATGCACTCTATCAAAATGTTTCCATGAATCACCATCGGCTGGATGATTCAAGCTTTTATCGGTTGAAATATTCTCTTTATGCCATGACATCATTGTCGCTGTATTCTTAGACATGAATAAACGCTGAAGTCTGGATGTAAGCGGAAAATATCTCAACTGTTTTACAGGAATCAAACCAGACTTCCCGTGTTGTCCTTCTTTATATCTCAGTTGCCCACATGTGGGACAACTATCCAACGACTCATTTTCCCCTGAATATAAAATACAGTCATTTGAACATGCATGAATCTTCTGACAAGTAAGTCCCAAATTTCGAACCAACCTCTTACTTTCATAGTAATTTGCAGGTAAAACATTTCCTTCGGGTAACAGTGTTTTCAGCAATGAAAATATCTGGTCAAAACATGTGTTTGACATTCCGTTATCTGATTTGATAGCCATAAATTTTGCAACTGCTTCTAATTTGCTCATCTTGCAGCCAGGATATAATGCATCCTCAGCAGACTTCAACAACTCATAAAATTCAGACGGTCCCAACTCAGGATTTGAAGCTATATCAGCCGGAGTTTCTGTATGTTGAACAGATGAACCTGCAACATCATGTACTAAATCTTGAAACCGGGATGGATCTGGAATCAAGTTGGTATCACCTGCTCTGGAACTGCGTTCACCATGTTGATACCAAAAAACATAATCTGCTTGAAAACCAAAACGCAAGAGATGTTCCCCCACTTTGTCAAACGTGTCAAACGTTCTCAATGCACATTTTCTACAAGGGCATTTTATCTTTCCTTCTGAAACAAATTCTGAATTTGATGCCGCAAATGATAAAAAAAATCTCCACACCCTCTATATGTACTGGATTTAAACCAGAACCATTTGGATTTCTACGTTGATTTATCCATATGCGGTCATCTAATAATGACTGTTGACGACCTCGTTGTTCCATATTTTTCTATAAAATATAAAAGCATTACTGGTTTTGAATAATTTGTTAGAAAAAACACTCAAGCAAGGATTGAATATATTGAGAATAAAGCAAAACCTGTTACAAATATTGATAATTTTAATATTATATTGATTTTTTATTTTTTTTAATAATACTAATATAATTTTTTTTATAAATATTAATTATATAATAATAACAGCATTACATTATTAGTATATTTTATTATTAATATTAAAATAATATAATTTTTTATATTATATCCAATTCTCCTTTCATCTGTGTGTTTCACATTCTGTCTCCACATGTAATTATTCCTAATTATTCCTAATTATTCCTAATTATTCCTAATTATTACAATCCATTACAATTTATTACTAATTGTTACTAATTATTACAATTTATTACTAATTATTACAATTTATTGCTAATTATTACTATTTATTACTAATTTAGAAATACTTAGCAATACTTAGCAATACTTAGCAAAAGGAAAACTGCTTGAATAATGAAAGGAAATTTGGTAATCATCGTTGTGGAGATGATTATAAATTTTCCCTTCATTATCCAAGCAGATTTCATTTACTAATTATTAGTAATAAAAAAAATATTATCAATATTTACGAAAAAACAATATTAATATTATTAAAATAATAACAAAAAATAAAAAATATTAAAATTATCAATATTCATAACAGACTTTGTTCTATTATTAACATGTTCTAATCTTAAAGGGTCGCCAATTGTCAGGTCATGCGCAATAAAAAGTTTGTGCCAGCCATGTCTAATGTAAACTCTATAATTGTCCTTGCATGGTTGATCACTTCGCAAGTAATGTTGCAATCAGACAAACCAAGTCATTCCCTTCTTATCTATAAGAATTATCTCACATGAACCTTTACATAGATCATTCTTCCTTAAAAATTTGAGGGGATATCATTATTTTTCCCTTAAATTTTCAAGGAAGAATGGTCTATGTAAAGGTTCATGTGAGATGATTCTTATAGATAAGAAGGGAATGACTTGGTTTGTCTGATTGCAACATTACTTTTGAGGTGATCGACCATGCAAGGACAATTATAGAGTTTACATTGGACATGGCTGACACAAACTTTTTATTGCGCATGACCTGACAATTAGCGACCCTTTAAGATTTGAGCATGTTAAGAATAGAGCAAAATCTGTTGTGAATATTGATAATTTTAATATTTTATAAATTTTTATTATTTTAATAATATTAATATTTTTTTCATAAATATTGATAATATAATTTTTTTGCTAAGTATTCTTGAGTATTCCTGAGTATTCCTGAGTATTCGTGATTATTCGTGAGTATTCGTGAGTATTCATGAGTATTCGTGAGTATTCGTGAGTATTCGTGAGTATTCGTGAGTATTCCTAATTATTACTAATTATTCCTAATTATTCCTAATTATTCCTAATTATTTGCAATTATTGGTAATTATTGGCAATTATTGGTCATTATTACTAATTATTACAAATTATTGGTAATTATTACTAATTATTGGTAATTATTACTAATTATTCCTAATTATTACTAATTATTCCTAATTATTACTAATTATTCCTAATTATTACTAATTATTCCTAATTATTCCTAATTATTTGCAATTATTCCTAATTATTTGCAATTATTGGTAATTATTGGCAATTATTGGTAATTATTACTAATTATTACAAATTATTGGTAATTATTCCTAATTATTCCTAATTATTCATAATTATTCCTAATTATTACTAATTATTCCTAATTATTCCTAATTATTACTAATTATTACTAATTATTACTAATTATTCCTAATTATTTGCAATTATTTGCAATTATTGGTTATTATTACCAATTGTTGGTAATTATTGGTAATTATTCCTAATTATTCCTAATTATTACTAATTATTATTAATTATTACTAATTATTCCTAATTATTCTTAATTATTCCTAATTATACCTAATTATTACTAATTATTGCTAATTATTTGCAATTATTTTTAATTATTTACAATTATTGATAATTATTACTAATTATTGGCAATTATTGGTAATAATTGGTAATTATTCCTAATTATTACTAATTATTCCTAATTATTACTAATTATTCCTAATTATTACTAATTATTCCTAATTATTACTAATTATTACTAATTATTACTAATTATTCCTAATTATTACAAATTATTCCTAATTATTACAAATTATTGGTAATTATTGCTAATTATTACTAATTATTGCTAATTATTGGTAATTATTCCAAATTATTGGTAATTATTCCAAATTATAGGTAATTATTCCTAATTATAGGTAATTATTCCTAATTATTGCTAATTATTCCTAATTATTACTAATTATTCCAAATTATTGCTAATTATTGCTAATTATTGCTAATTATTGGTAATTATTGCTAATTATTGGTAATTATTACTAATTATTGGTAATTATTGCTAATTATTGATAATTATTACTAATTATTGATAATTATTACTAATTATTGATAATTATTGCTAATTATTCCTAATTATTACTAATTATTCCTAATTATTACTAATTATTCCTAATTATTACTAATTATTCCTAATTATTGCTAATTATTACTAATTATTACTAATTATTCCTAATTATTTGCAATTATTTGCAATTATTGGTAATTATTACCAATTATTGGTAATTATTGGTAATTATTGGTAATTATTCCTAATTATTCCTAATTATTACTAATTATTACTAATTATTACTAATTATTCCTAATTATTACTAATTATTACTAATTATTCCTAATTATTACTAATTATTACTAATTATTCCTAATTATACCTAATTATTCCTAATTATTCCTAATTATTGATAATTATTACTAATTATTGGCAATTATTGGTAATTATTGGTAATTACTACTAATTATTACAAATTATTGGTAAGTATTGGTAATTATTCCTAATTATTACTAATTATTACTAATTATTACTAAATATTCCTAATTATTACAAATTATTGGTAATTATTACAAATTATAACTAATTATTGTTAATTATTGGTAATTATTCCAAATTATTGGTAATTATTCCAAATTATAGGTAATTATTCCTAATTATTGGTAATTATTCCTAATTATTGGTAATTATTCCTAATTATTGGTAATTATTCCTAATTATTGCTAATTATTGCTAATTATTGCTAATTATCGCTAATTATTGCTAATTATTGGTAATTATTACTAATTATTACTAATTATTGGTAATTATTACTAATTATTTCTAATTATTACTAATTATTACTAATTATTCCTAATTATTCCTAATTATTCCTAATTATTCCTAATTATTCCTAATTATTCCTAATTATTCCTAATTATTCCTAATTATTCCTAATTATTCCTAATTATTCCTAATTATTGGTAATTATTGGCAATTATTGGCAATTATTGGCAATTATTGGCAATTATTGGCAATTATTACTAATTATTACTAATTATTGTTAATTATTACTATTTATTGTTAATTATTACTAATTATTACTATTTATTGTTAATTATTACTAATTATTACTAATTATTCCTAATTATTACTAATTATTGGTAATTATTACTAATTATTACTAATTATTGGTAATTATTACTAATTATTACTAATTATTGGTAATTATTACTAATTATTAATATTTATTCTTAATTATTAAAAATTATTACAAATTATTCCTAATTACCATTAAATATGAACAATACTAATAATTTAAATTTATTAAGTAAGAAAACAATATAAACATAATTAAATTACAACTAATCAAAAATAATTGAAATTAATACAAAATTAAAAATAAATATTAAATTAAAATGAACATAAATACCTTAAAAATTGATGAGCTCTGATCGTTATTCAAAACTTTAATAACAGCCCCGAAGAAAAAAATTAAACTGAACAAAAACTCAAATTAAGAAATAGAAATTTTAGAGCAGAAGAAGGTGGAGAATGAGAATGATTTGAGAAAAACGGATGGGGGTATTTATAGGTTAGATTATTAGCAACGGGTACATTTGCGACGGGATTCCCGTCGCAAATAGTATTATTTGCGACGGGCACCGTCGCAAATACCTTCGCCCGCATTTATTACGGTCAACCGGTAAATAGTTATTTGAGACGGGTCCCGTCGCAAATAACATACTATTTGCGACGGGAATACTTTCCCGTCGCAAATACCTTTTACCGCCGCCGGTTATTTGCGACGGGAATACTTTCCCGTCGCAAATACCTTTTACCGCCGCCGGTCATTTGCGACGGGGAAAGGCATCCCCGTCGCAAATAGTTTTCCCCGGATTTGGCGCCAAAGCCTGGGAAAACTATTTGCGACGGGATAGGCTTCCCCGTCGCAAATAGTTTTCCCCCGATTTGGCGCCAAATCGCGGGCAAACTATTTGCGACGG
This sequence comes from Viscum album, assembly GCA_963277665.1. Lineage (NCBI taxonomy): Eukaryota > Viridiplantae > Streptophyta > Magnoliopsida > Santalales > Viscaceae > Viscum > Viscum album. The sequence goes on from OY728140.1 coordinate 1,288,017,673, forward strand.
GGAAGCCTATCCCGTCGCAAAAGACTACTTATTTGCGACGGTTAAAGACCCCCGTCGCAAATAAGTTTTTAACGGGACTATTTGCGACGGGAATAAATCCCGTCGCAAATAACCCGTCGCAAATACCCATTTTTCCCGTAGTGATACATGATGGATGAGTAAAAATGTTATTTACAAACTTGTAATAATATGATCACTTGTGATATTATAAAATTTGAATATGATTATGTAATAAGTCTATAAAATTACTTAAACCATTATATAAGAGTTTTGTACATGTACATAAGAACTCCAACCTATGTTAATGGATTATTCGAAAACATTTTTATTTCTATTGGACATATGACTTATACACCACCTATTTATTTTGTGTGGTGTTTATGATTCCCATGAATGATATTATGGTCATTATTATGTAGGTTATGATATTCATATATAAATTTAATTTTCTTCATTTTATTATTAATATGATTCAATTGATTAAAAATTTGTAAGGGATAATTTTTGAATCTTATTATTATATGAGATTGTTTATACGTATTGATACACTATGGTATATTTATCATCCTTGTCCATGTTTAATAAATAAGTATTATAAAATATTATTTAAATTCTTATAGTATTTTAGAAAGTATATTTCTCCCTTTTCTGAATTTTAAAAACATTTAATGAAAGGAATCTTCTGTCGTTTTCAATAAAATGTAATTTTTGACTTTCCAACAAAATTATGAGAAAATTTTTCTTTTAACTTATATGGCATGAATATAATTTTAAATTTTTTTCGTTGGAGTAGATCACTCTAGGGGGGGTGAATTGAGTATCCATAATAAATTTCTGTTTTAAATATATTCATATAAGGTTTCACCAATATATTTAAATACATCCCAATTTATCAAAGTAATAAAATTATGAATGTTTGACTATTTAAATAAATATTTAGAAGATTTACTAATTATTACCAATGTAAATAATATATTTTAATATTTCTTTTGAAGATTTTATAATAAGGAAAAACAATTATAATTTATTTCCAAGATTAAGTATCAAGGTGAATTTATTGAATTCTGAGTAAAATAGTAAAATATGAATAACTAAATTTAAATAGCACATCAGATATAAAAAAAGTTTTCAGTCTCAAGATGAGACGTAAGGCACTCCACATGGCGATCACCTACAGCCAAACAGTTTATATAAATAAAAGTGATCTAGTCCTTGGATCAGGTTTAATAAAAAAAACACAGGACTGTCCAGTTCACAAGACCTATTCCACAATTCTACATGGGTACAAACTACTGGGACACACAAGGACTTCGTCCACACTTATCTGTGGGTATACACAAGTGTAAAAAGATGTTTGAGAAATAATATCATGTATCCTCAGTTCAATGAATGAGACAGAGTGAGTTGTTATACATATACACACACTGCTTGAAAGATAGTAAAATGATAAACAATAGAGCAGAGATGATGAGATAAGTATAAAAGTTCTCTGAGTGGTTTTCTATGAAGCTCAGGACATCCAGGATGAAGCTGATTCAGAAATCAAGTTCTCATATGGAAACAGAGTATCACAAGTCAGCTAGATTGGTGGGTGTTCTTCGTGGTGAAGATGTCATCAACTCTGGGATTCGAGTATGCTTCGTTTGTTCTTCTACAATGTCGAGTTGTATCTAAAAATTATCTCTTAAAAAATGGTCAATGTTTTTTCTTTGTTTTTGTTCTCACGTAGTTGCTTCACGTTATACCTCATTCATGTACATAATGTTTCTGATCCGTACTACTCTTTTATCTTTGAGCGCTTGTGTTCTAGCCGACATTTATCATGTATTCTTCACTTCGTACCTCGTACGGTCAGGTTACATGCCTACAAAAAAATATTAATTATTTCAGCGCATTTAAAATATACAAATATGACCGTTAGAGATTAAGTTGAAAAATGGAAAAATTGATTAAGAAATGGTGTCACCGGTTGTCTATAAAAGATGTCTCTATGAACTAGTGTCTCCTTGAAACCTTTTCTTGGTTGGTCACAGTTTCTTGATGGTAATGATGTTCGAATGGTCATGATGTCTGGTCATGGTTTCTAGATAAGGGTTTCTGGTTCACATTGTCTGGATCACGGTGTATGGTTCACGTTGTTTGGTTCATGTTTTCTGGATCATGGTGTCTAGTTCTCAGTGTCTCATTCATGGTGTTTGGTTCAGGGTGTCTGGTTCATGGTGACGGGTTCACTGTGTCTGGTTTATGATGACTGGTTGAGGGTGTCTGGTTGACGGTGTCTGGTTCAAGGTGTCTAGTTCACGGTGTCTGGTTCACAGTGTCTGGTTCATGGTGTCTCGTTCATCATGTCAAGTTCACAGTGTATGGATCGTTTTAAAAAAAAAAACTACTGCAAGACTCATGATGTCTCAGACTTAGCCAAATATCTGTATTTAGACTTAACTAGTGATATTCATTAAACGGATTAGACACAACCATTTATCAAAGAAATTATTTTAATGTAAGTCAAAGACAGTGTACCATAATCAAACTGAATGTATTGAACATAAGATCATTGGATATCTTTACTAAAAAACTGTACATTTGATGTGAGATATATTAAAAGGGATTACCAAGGTTTATAGACTGAATATGATTTTTTATCATTAATACATGATTAATACATGAGGATTCCAACAATATCCCCTTTTTTATGATCGCAAAACATGTTTATTAAGAGTGTATATTTTTTCAAACTACATATTCCTTATGTGAATATAACTTATATAGATTTCTCCCCCTTCTGGGATTATCAAAAATATTTAATTAGAAAAGAGATGAAAAGTTCACAATAAATTAGAGAAAAAGAGTTTCAGTATAAAAGGAGACATCAAAACAAATACAACAACATTACTATCAAAAGAGAGTAGTTACTATTCATTATCACTGGCTGGTCTTCTCTTTGCCTGTAGCAGCATGATCAAAAGAATATTCCAATGGATTAGAGGTTAAGGAAGAAGATGAGAGTGAGCTATTTGACAGAGAACGTAAAGGAATACCTTCAAAGAAAGAAGGGGATAATGTAGGTGCAGTAGAAGACCGGGGTAACTGTTGATCAAGGATTACATTCCTGATCTAACTCAGGACCTGACTTAAGGACATAGAAGTAGAGGATTGGGCAGAGGTGATGTTCGGAAAAATAGATCTCAGAGGGGCAGCCACCGGAGAAACTATGGACGTAATTTGTACATGAAGATAGGGCCTGAGAAGCTTGATAAAATTAGCAATGATCTCCCCACCATACTAAATGGATTCTTCAATGTCTTCCATGTTCTCCATAAACAAATCCAATTGAAGAGTGACCCTTTTTAGCATTTGAACATGAGTTTTGAATTCTTGAGTAAAAGGAAGAATCCTTAGATTTTCCACATGGTACATGAAATGATTGGTCATATCAGTCTTAGAGAAGATCTGGTTGAAATAAAAGACCACTTTTTTGGCATTTTTTGCATGAGCATCATTAGAAATCATAGAATGGATTTTCACCAAATCAGGAACACTATCATTGTTCTTGATAACTTTAGATAGAGATTCTTTATTAAAACCACAAAGCACAACCTAATGTTCCTCTTTGAAAATTGTTCGAAATAGATCACTATTTAAGGAAGTTTGACAATATTTATGAGAGGATTTAGAAGAAGTGATAGCTAATGTAAGATATTTCAGTTGATTTAGCACTTTCTGAAGTTACCCCTTAGACTCATCCGTTTGTTTGTTTTGACCAACAACAAGATAACACATCTCTTTTACAATTTGATTATTTCTTTTAGATACCTTTTTAGCTAATGAAACTAAATGAGGATGAATCAGAGAGGTAATATCCCGTGTGGTTTGAGGAACAATACTATCAATAGGATGAGAAGCAAGCTCTAATCTCGAATTTAGCAATTTATAAATTTCTTCGACCATACCTCTTATAGTCTGTACATCATCACTAAGAACTTTGTTCTCCACTATGGCTTCATGAATCTCATGAGGAAATTTGGTTTGAATCTTCCAAATGACTTTTTCTAGTAACAGTGAAGCATCTCTCTCACTTAGATTTTTTATAGGGGTTGGTTGGGTATTTAGAATTTTTTCAACCCTAGACAAAAGGGATGCTCCAAATTCTTTCAGGTCGTCTTTATTCACCAAGGTTGGAGGTTCTAGTGAAGGCTTAAATATAGATATTGAGGCATGATCAGGTTATTTTGAATAGATATCATTAGGAGAAGATTCCATTTTCAATTGAAACAAATTAGAAAGGTCAAGAACTTTAACTGAGACTTCATGTGAGTCATTCACATCGAAATAACTGGTGAATTTATACCATGTGTTCACTGAGCTTGGATCAATAATATTTGGCACTAAAATAGTTCATAGATTGGGGGGTTGCTCCCCCTCAACAGGTGAATCCTTCTCAGGACTCAAAGACTTAGGACCATGATTTATTTCCACGAATTCATCCCATATTTCCTCAATCATTTACTTTCAAGAATATTGAAAGGCTTGCTCTATTTTCTCTTCAGCAGAATGAATGAATCCAAGAATAGATTTTACCCCTTGGAGTTCCTCAATGGAATCTTCTTACATAACAGTAAGATCTTATCCTCTATGCTCTTCTATAACATCCTTTTATGTTTCAACATCAATAGATTGTTCATCCACATTGGATTGTTCATCCAAATCTGCAACATATTTAGGAACATGTATATCCTTCTCAATTGCTACATTAGGAGTAGGAGTACTATCTTCCTCATAAAGAAAATTTTCTCTGGGAGGTACAAAAACCTCTTCTTCTTCTTCTTCATAATACTGAACCACTTCATCCATTTCGAAACCAGGATGAGAAATACCCTTTAGTCTTGAAGGATGGTCCACTGTATTGAACCTTTCATAGATCCTATCATTTTATTCCACCGATTTCATTTTCCAAGGATTTCAATTGATATACATACTATTTTTAATAAATTTTGAAATAAAGAACTAATAATCCTAGATGAATTGTTCATTTGGTCCAACCAATACTTTGGTATGTATCATGGATAAGATATGACAAGAATATAACATGGAGGTTGACTTGGATGTGGTCTTGATCAATTCACACATATGATGTATGAAATAATTACAAAGATTGATCTTATATCTATTTTTTATGAGATTAATAGAAAATATATCCTGAAATTTAAGTACAATGAAATCACTTTTTGGGGTTTAATCAAGTTCTAAATAAACATAAATTGATGTCCAGATTCTCCATATAGTTCAGTAGCCATGGCTCTTCTCTGGGTTCCATTTCCAGTTAAAATTTTCAAGGCATCTACAAAAAAAATTCACTTGCAGGTGGATGAACTCTCTAGTAATCTTTACAAATAACTTCATGAGGTATCCTAAGGAATAAAACCCATAACATCAAAGAAAACATGCATCTCTCATCATTTATCCAACTTTTTATGACATAACAACGAAAATAGTAAATTCTGATAAAATTGTGCAACTAGATTGGCGTAGAGATGTCTATATTAATTTGTAAATTGATCTAACCTACCTTTCTCTTTCAATACTTTCAAAACCAATGACTTACTCGACAGAAGCCAATTAGGGCATATCTCTTTCTCAGGTTCTTCTATTCGGTTCACCAGATTTGGATTCATAGGACCCCTGGGTGCTAACTTCGGCGTGACCTTCTTCTTCTTTGAACTGTGTTTCTCAGGAGTCGACGATGAATGATGTTTTATACTGGGAATTCACGGATGGTTCGAGAGTTACAATGTTTAAAGGGATGAAAAGGGTTACAATTTGAGAGAATATAAGGGTGCTCATGTAAAGAATGCATGAAACATATCTTATTTTATCATTTAGGAATACAAATCTTCACAAAATCAAAATTAACAGAAAGAAAAAGGGTAAAATAAGTATTCATCTTGATATAGGTTCTAATTTATAAATAAAATAACAATGCATTCTTATGGTGGGAGATTAATAGGAATTCATGGTGAGACAGTAAAAAAAATTTACATTGAGACCGTAACATGTGTGATTTATAGACCGTGTGAGCATATTGTTAGAGACAGAATGTGTCAGACAGTAATAATGAAATACTAATGCTGAGACCGTAAATATGAAACAATATGTATTAAGATGGTAAAATAAAAAATAGTTAGATATGAAATAATAATATATTTACTTACGGTTTATCATACCTAATTCATTTATTATGTATTCTTTTCATTCATAATTTTATGGTTTGGAGAATATATCAGCAAGATGATATTTAGTTCCAATGAATTCCAAAGAGATATCACCCTTTTAATAATGATCTCTCAAAAAGTGATGTCTTACATCAATATGCATTATCGTAGAGTGTGAAACAATATTTTTAGAGATATTAATAGAACTTGTGTTGTCACAATTTATAGTTACATGCCTGAATTGTTATTAATAATCTAGTACTGTGTGTTTCATCCCAAAAATTTGTGCACAATAACTAACAACAGCTACGTTTTCAGATTCTACAGTAGGTAATGCAACAGAATTTTGTTTCATACAACCCCATGATACCAGTGACTTTCCTAAAATGTGACATGTTCAAGAGGTTCTTTTTCTATCTAATTTATAGCCACTAAAGTCAGCATCAGAATAACTAACTAGTTCAAATTCTTGTCTTCTAGGATAGAACAGTATTAGATTGGGAGTATTATTGAGGTATTTAAAATTTCTCTTTACATTATTTAAATGAGTATCTGTAGGTTTTTCTTGAAATAGATCACACATACACACAACAAACAAAATGTCTGGTCGATTAGCAGTTATGTTGAGTAAACTTCCAAGAATTGATCTATAAGTGGTTTGATCAATTGATTTTCCAAAATCATCAAAATCCAATATATAAGTGGTATTCATTGGAGTGTCACTACATTTATTTATATCCAATATAATTTTTTTAGAAGATCTCAAGTGTATTATCTTTGATTTAAAATAATACCATCATTCAATTGAATGATTTGAAATACAAGAAAGAATTTTAGTTCACCAAGTAAACTCATTTCAATTTTTTTTGAATCATTTTTTAAAAATAAATACATAAAAAATTTCAAAAAGATCCAAATATAATTTCATCTACCTAAATTTGAACTACTATAACATCATTGGAAATTAGTTTTATAAAATCGGTAGGATCTTCTATTCCTTTGGTAAAACCATTGAAAATAAAACAAATACTCAATCTATCATATCATGATCTTGGAGCTTGTTTTAATCCATATAAAGCTTTTGGTAATTTAAAAATATGATTGGAAAATGTGGATTTGTAAAACCCAGATGTTTCTCATCAAATACTTCATCAGCTATATGCCCATTTAGGAATGCACTCTTAATATCCATTTTATATATTTTGAAAATCCGATGTGCAACACAAGCATGTAGAATTTGGATGGCCCCATGTCTAGATACTGGTGAAAAGGTATCATGATTGTGAATTCCTTCAACTAGACTATATCATTGTGCATCCAATCTATCCTTGTTTCTAACTATTTTACCAGCTTAATCTACCTTATTTCGAAACACTCATTTAGTGCCTATGGTGAATGTGTCATTAGGTATTTCAAAAAGTTTCCAAACATTTTTCCATTAAAACTGATTATGTTATTCTTGCATAGACATCACCTAAAATTCATCCTTGAGTGCATCATTAATGTTTTTAGGTTCAATTTTGGACAAGAAGAGTTGATGTTCACCCTGATTTCTATGTGAATCTCTAATTTGAGTTTCTTTGTCTAAGTCTCCTATAACAGCATCTAAGGGATGGTTCTTAAGAGTTATAACCACTCTAGAAAATGAAGGGATAGTGATTTTAGGTTCATCAACAGGTTCATATTCATTGTGACATGAGTTTAAGGAATTTACAGAACTGGAATATTTCACAAATTCCATCATAGGATGGTTTTCGGATTTTGAATTAATGTCCAAATTTGATACACCATCCTACAGGTTATCTATAATGGTTTTAGGCACATGTGGATATGTTTCATCAAATATTACATGGACATATTCTTCCACACATTTAATATTTTATTAAACACAATATAGGATTTACAGGAAATTAAATATCCTAAAAATATTCCTTCATCACTCATACATGAAAATTAGTCATGATTGTTCTTAGTATTAATGATATATACTTTGCAACCAAAAACATAGAAGTAGCTAACTTTGGGTTTTCGATTCTTCCCTAACTCATAAGGAGTCATTTTAAGAATAGGTCTATTCAATACTCCAGTGATTATGTAGCATGCTGCATTAACATATTTAGCCCCAAAATAAATAGGTAGATCATATTCACTAAGAATTGTTCTAGAAATCTCTTGTAGGGTTCTATTTTGTCTTTTTATAAGTTTATTCAGTAGAGGTGTTCTAGGGAAGATAAATTGTGAATATAGACCTTTTCAAGAAAAATGATTCAACCTCATGATTTTCATACTCATGGACATGATCACTTCTCAATGATTTAATTTTATGCCCAATAAAATTTTCTACAAACTTGGAATATTTTGTAATGTTGGATCAGGCTTCACTTTTGCAAGCCAGAAAGAAGTTACAATTATATCAAGAGAAGTCATCTACAAGAGCATAACCATAGTGCTTACCATTTAAACTAGAATCTCTAGGTGGTCCAAACAAATCCATGTGAACCAGTTCGAGAGGGTGAGAAGTGTAAACTTCTTTCTTTTTTTGAAGGAAATTTTGTGTTGTTTTCACTTTTCATAGGGATTACACACTATATCATTTGGAAACACATGTTCGGATAGGTCATTGACTAATCCTATTCTAGTTAGCTTTCTAAAGTAGTGAATATTACAGTGTCCTAGTCTCTTATGCCAAATCCAAGACTCTTTATGAAATACACTTAAACATGAAGTATTTAGAGAAACAAAAGAATCTATGTTAACAGAATAAACATTTTCATTTCATAATATAGAATATACTAATTCTTCATCCGAATTAAAAACATTAAAAGAATCATTTTCAAATCTAACATTAAATCCATCATCACATAATTGTGAATTAATAAACAGATTATATTTCTGTCCATCAACAAAAAGTACTTTAGAAATCAAAACAGAGTTAGAGTTTTCGATTTGGCCAAGGCAAATGATTTTTCCTTTGGCATTTCCACCAAATATGACATGTCCTCCATTACTTTTTATTATATTCATGAAGCATGAGTAGTCTCCTATCATGTGTCTTGAACACCCACTATCCAAGAACCGTAAACATTTACAGGAAATATATATGCATCTTTCCTACAAAATGATCAAGAGAAAACATATTGTGGTACCCATACTTGTTTGGGTTCAGTAACATTAGTCATAAGAGATTTAAGAACCCATATATTCCTCATTGTAATACTATAAGAATTATGTAATGTATTTGAAAAATAAACTATATTGGGTAACATTATATGTCATAGATTTAGAAACAATGTTTTTTCTTCCAAAATTTATTTTTCTAGGTTCATAACCAATGTCAGTATTGTATTTAGGGGCAATTTGTTTTCCTATAATATTAGTAAGACTAATTTTCTGATTAGTAAACTTTTCTAAGTCATTATTAAATTGATCATTATGAATTTTTAATTAATTATTCACCTTGAGTAGTTAATCATTTTTCTATTTTTCTGTTTTGAGTTCAGATTTAACAGTCAGAGTAAGAGCTTGTTGTTTCTTAAAAGATTTATATTTATCAATTATTTCCTTGAAAGTTTCTTCAATCATATTATAGTATTCAAACATTTATTAATTAGAAATATTTTCAGAGTCACTCTCATTTCCATAATAGTATGAATTTTGTACAAAAGAGTCCAATGTTATCTCATATGTGTTTGTCATAAAACACATATTGTCTTTGTTAGCCTGTTCATCATCTGATGTTTCTATGTATCTTGAACTATCCTAAGATGCTCTATAGGTTAGTTTCATTGCATTTGTATACTTTCCGTCTTTTTCCCCATATTACTTTTTTTATTTGAGCTTTGGATAGTTATCCTTGATATGTCATTTTTTCATACCTTCATAAGAGAAAATATCATCAGTCTTATCACTTCTTTTCCAATCTTTTTTCCAACTTTCATTTTTATCGTATAATACCTTGAAGATAGGATTTCTGAAAAAGCTCTTTTTCTTGTAAAATCTTTTGAACCATATGGATAATTGGGCCATATCCTCATCACTATCATGTAATGATTGATCACTACTCGTACTCTCTATAGAATCTTCCAATTTCCCTTTGTCTTTATGTTTAGAGGTGGTGGTATTGAATGACACAAATATTATTTTAGGTTAATCCTCCTCTTCCCTATTGACTTTCAACTCATATTCCTACATCAACAGTTTCCCAATGATTTTATTTATAGGTATCTTGCTGATGTCCCAAGATTCTATAATACATATAGAGGTTCCTCTCTATTTTTCAGGTAGATAGGTATGAATTCTCAAGATCTGTTTCTTGTCAGTGACTTCTCTTTCGAGAAAAATAATTGTGCAGAATATTTCATTGAACCTATGGTAGATGTCAAAAATAGGCTCATCTGGTTTCATTTTAATGTTTCCATATTTAATAGTATATGTATTAGGAATCATTTCTTTTACACTAGATGTTCCTTCAGGTGAAATAAACAAGGTATCCCAAATTTCAAAGGCAGTTTTACAAGATGAAATTCTATTAAATTCTTCATCTCCTAAAGAGCAGTATAAAGCATTCATAGCTTTGCAATTATTATTGTTGGTAGTTTTGGTAGGTTCATTCCAATTTACTCTATCAGTATAAAAAATATTGTATTCATCTATAATTGAAGACCAAATTTCAGAACACGTACTTTCTAAATGCATTCTCATTTTAATTTTCCATTGAGTTTATTTGGTTCCATTAAAGAAAGGTGGTATGTTGGATGCAATACCTTCCAATCTATTATCCATAATAAGAAAATACTTTTAAAGAGCTAGAAATTTGAAATTAAAAAACTATACAGATATTTAATGTACAACTACAATCATAGTTGAATAAGGGTAAAACCGACTATTAATAAATAGCCTCTGATACCAAATGTTTTTCTTGGAGTTGATCATTAAAGAGTGGGGGGTGAATTGAGTATCTAGAATAATTTTCTATTTTAAAATTTTTCCTTTCGTATTTCACCAATAACTATAAATACAACATAGTTAATCAGAGTAATATGGTTATGAAAGTTTAACTGTTTAAATAACTTCATAGAAGATTGATTAATTATCTTTAATGTTAATAGTAGTTATTAATATAACTTTTGAAGCTATTATAACAAGTCATAACAATTATATCTTCATTCCCATATTATCTATCTATGTGAATTTTGTGAATTCTGAGTAAAACTGTAAAATAGAGAAAACTAATTTCTAACAGCACAATGGATGTAATTCATATTGTCCAGTCTCAATACATGACATAAACCACTCCACATGGTGATCACGTACCACTAAGAAATTAATATAAATAATCTTGATACACACCCTAGATCGGGGTTTATAATATTATGCATGACATTCCAGGTCACACAACCTCTTCCACAGTTCTATGTGGGTACAAACTACCAGGACACACATGGACCTCTTCCAAACCTATGCATGGGTATACACAAGTGTAAAATGATTTTTGAGACAGGATATCTTGCATCATTCATTTAATTAAGGAGACATGTTGTGTTGTTATAAAGATACACACACTGCTTGAATGATAAAAAATGAAACAGAAAAAAGACAAAATGATGAGATATGTTTATAAGTTCTCTCATGGGTTTTCTACGCATCTCTGGACTTTTAGGATGAAGCAGATACATAAATCAAGTCCTCATATGGAAAATAAAGTATCATAAGTCAGCTATATTGGAGGGTGTTCTTCGTAGTAATGATGTCATCCACTATGGGATTTGAGTATTCTTTGTCTGTTCTTCAGCAGTGTAAAGTTGTATGTGACAATTCTCTCTTCAAACATTCTCTAAGTGTTATCTTTATTTTTCGTGCTCAATCACTTGCTTCACATTATTTTACTTTCATGTTTATTATGTTTCTGGGCCGCAATACTCTTTTATCTGGAAGCACATGTGTTGGGGCCGACATGTTACATGTATTCTTCACCTCGTACCTCATACATTCAGTGGAATTTTTTACAATGAAACATTAATTATGTTTGTCCATTTAAAATCATCAAATATGACCATTAAGGATTACATTGTAAAACGAAAAAACAGATTAAGAAACAGTGTCATAGTTTTTCTGTAAGTGGTGTCCCTATGAACCGGTGCCTCCTTGAAAAGATATCTGGATTGGTCACAGTGTCTGATGGTCACAATGTCTGGATGGTCATATTTTCTGCTCAATGTGTTTAGTTCATGATGTCTTGTTCACGGTGTCTGGTTCACGATGTCTGGTTCATGTTTTCTGGTTCACGTTGTCTGGTTCTATGTGTCTGGTTCACGGTGTCTAGTTCACAGTGTTTGTTTCAGGGTTTCTGGTTCACGATGCTTGGTTTACAGTGTTTGGATCATGGTTTCTGGTTCATGGTGTCTGGTTCACGCAATCACAACCCGTCCTAGTGGGTCCCAAGCCGCAACTCCCCATGCCCACCTCCAATAGGCCAGGGGCTGGTGACTAGCACCGAGTTGGCATGTTACTAACATGGGAGGTATTTCCTATAAACCTGTCCTACTCTGTAAAAGATACATAGAATGTAAATTCATGCATACACTAAAATCCCAACCAACAGAGTATGACAGGATCATAAAGAAAAGTAATATAAAACCGTGGGCCAAAAGTAAAATCCCACCAAAAGATAGTCTTCAAAAAAGTCCAACCTATAAAGAAAGGTACTGGGACTGTAATCTGTAGCCGTAGGGACACACCTCGGCCTGTATGATCTCACTGAGCACCATCCTGTCCTGGTCCTCCTTGAATCCTGTCAAAGGATCGCTCGTCTGCACAAGACACGACACATGCAGGAAATTCTCATGCATGGGTGAGTATAACAATACCGAGTAGGACACCTCGAAACCACAAAGTAATACAACAAGGGAAAATACTAAAAAGGAAGAATACAATCATCTCTACACAGTATATGTTTACAGAACATGTAACAGGAATATCCAGATATACTCATACACAATTGACCATCGTAAAACCACCACTAAGATCCAGCTCGATGATTCCACTAAGCATGTAACAAGGTGAAAACACTCCTAGGTCTGAAGAGAGAGGTATGAGGTACTCGTTCCGGGCTAACACACTCCACAAGTAAGTAAGATTATGATGTTCAGATGAGGATCACAACCAATAGCTATGGGGTGATTCCAAAAACTCAGTCTGAACTAATATTCTAAGAAGAGGATCTACTCCCGGGTAATGTTGGTCGCGTCGATACCAAGAACTCTACCTAGGGTACTGAGAAGGAATAGAGGATCTGGATCTAAGTCTCACAGTGGGGATTCTAATAACTCTATTCAGGAAGTTCTGCTGAAGGGATCATACTCCTGTAAATAAGAAATGATACCAGAATCAATCTGGGGAAAGACCAAGGGAGAAAACCCTAAGAAATCTAGTCCAAGTCACATAAGAAAAATGTCTTCAGCCATGTAAAATAGGTTACACGGTATGTAGTATAGTTACATGCCGTGTTACTTGACTCATGGTACTGCCTGTGTAAACGGCCCGTGTCTCAAGTGTAGGCGTGAAAAACTAGACTACACGACATGTAGTAGGATCACACGACGTGTTCATTGACTCTGGGCACTGCCCATGTAAATGGCATGTGTCTCTAGGCTTGTAGTATAAAAGGTAACTTCATGGTGTGTAGTAAGATGACATGCCGTGTCTGAGTACCCGGGGTTCGCTTCGTGTATGCAGGCCATGTGGCCGTACACATTCTCTGTGCATGCCTCCATCCCCATGTACCAGTACATGGGGTATCCTATGTATCTGTCCAGGTAAGGTCGGGGAAGGGTATACATGTTGTGTCCTAGTCCATGTACCCAACCCATGTTCGTGTACTCACTGAGTACACGCCAGGTGGTCCGCCGATGAACACATGTCGTGTAGACCATACTACACGTCGTGTAGTTGGGAATTTTCCAGAATAGTCGTCTTCCTCCTCAAGATTCGGCCTATCATTCGGATCTCGATTCTGCTATCCGTTTGCCGCTAAACACAAGAATCTTGTTCGTTTCATCATCCTACCACTGAATCTGGGTGTTTCGAACCTTCAATCAGTTCGGAAAACAATCGTTAATTCATCTGATGGAAAATGCCCAAAAACTCATATCTCTCAATCTTCTCTGAGTCATCTACCAAAATCGTCGTCGCAGCTCCGTACAATAATTCCAAGTATTGATCTACAATCACGAATCATTGTGCCAACAAACAAATTTGCAACGATTGATTTCCTCCTAGAATGCGTAGAACGCACACGAAGAACGTGAGAAATCATGGAATAAAGGAACAACAATTAGAGATGGATGAACCTTGATCGATGTTCATATAGATCTTGGTTCATCACCTTTAGAAGGTTAAATATATCCAAAACAACCTTCAAGAATCAAATCCCCAAAATCCCCGCAAAAGCCGATCCCGAATATACGATCGATCTGTGGTCTAATCTGTTTGTGGATTATTCTGCGTTCATCGTAGGAATCATGATCGTGGAATGGAAACCAAAAATCAAATATCCTACCTGGATCCATGGCGTTCATTTGTGAGGATTCGGTCACCGCGTCGTCATCGCCGACGAAATTTGTCAACAACCTCGTTGCCGCATTGTGGGTTTCCTCCAGAGCATTCCAGAGCCTCCAAGGGTTTCAGAATTATGATGTCTGTAACCCCGGTTCCCTCCGCAAATCTCTATTTAAATGATAAAAGATATATTCTAAAACATGATTTAATAAAAAAAATTATTAAATATTTTATTACGGTTACATCCAAAAACGGGATTTCACCACCGATTTGCACCGCCTGATGTTAGGCCTTGACTAATGTAAAATCGCTACTCTGAACGTAACGCTGCCCTCAGATTTTGGATTAGAGAACCTGTTCAAGAGTTATTACACTTTTTCAGGAAAACGACTCGTGCGTGTAATTTAATTATCTAAATTAAATTCAATCATTTTTTACGGGCTCACCGGGCCTCAGAACTGCACTCTGTCATGACCCCTGGTCTCGAATGAATTCCCTTATAATATCAAAATAAAATACAGAGAAATATTAGACATTACATCTCACGCACCTTAGGGTTTTACGTCCCCGAAAAGCCTAAACATGTGCTACTAAAAAAGATGTGTGTACTGCACACGAATATGAGACTCCCGCTCCCACGTGCTCTCCTGGATATTCTTGTGTTGTCACCGAACAGACACCAAGGGAATATCTTTCCCACTAACGATCTTCTCCTACCGATCCTTGATATCCACTTGGTACTCAGCAAAGGTCGCTCTATCATCGATGTCCATCTCTCCCTAGTCGATAACGTGCGATGGGTCATGCACGTACCTCTGCAGCTGCAACACATGGAAGACGTTGTGTACCTAGTCCATATTAGGAGGTAGAGCCATGAAGTACGCCACCTTTCCAACTCTACTTAGTATCTAAAAAGGGCCGACGAACCTTGGAGATAGCTTTCCACCTCGGCCAAATCTCTACAATCCCCGTCGAGGCGAGACCCGAAGGAATACATGGTCTCCCTACTCAAACTACAAGGGCCTCCGTCTCCTGTCGGCATATGAATTCTACCGACTCTATGCAGTCTTCATCTACTGATGTATGACCTGCACCTTCTCCGTAGTATCTCGCACCATCTCTGGGACCATGAGTGCTGAATCTCCTGGGTCAATCAAGCAAATTGGTGACCTTCAAGTTCGCCCGTAGAAATCCTCGAACGGTGCCATAAAAATAGTCAAATAATTACTGTTGTTATATTAAAATTCCACCAGTGGTAGGTGATCCTGCCAACTACGACCAAAGTAAAGTATGCAAGCTCATAGCATATCTTCCAAAACCTGGATGGTCCACTCTGTCCGACCATCAGTCTGAGGATGAAACGTTGGGCTCAATCGTAACTGAGTCCCAAAAGCTTCCGGAAATCCCTTCCACAACCAGGATGTGAAATGAGCATCATGAACTAAGACTATTGTGGTTGTCACTCCATGAAGTTTAACTATATCCTTCACATAGAGGTGCCCAAGCTCTCTACTGAACTCTTCTCCTGTATGGCTAGAAAGTCGGCCGACTTGGTGAGTTTGTCAATGATCATACAGATGGCATCATGTCCCCTAGACGTACGTGGTAAACCTACCATGAAGTCCATGGATATCCCATCCCACTTCCAATATAGAACCTCAAGGGGATGAATCAAACCTAATGGAACCTGGTCCTTAGCCTTTACTTGCTAACAAGTAAGGCACCGAGAAACAAACTTTGCCACACTCTTCTTCATTCCTAACCACCAGAACTGACATCGAAGGTCCTGGTACATATTTTCCATTCATGGATGCACCTCCAAAAGTGATTTGTTGAAATCCCTCAGAAAATCATCCTGCAACGAAATTTGTACTATAGTGCGCCCTTTAAAAAGAACAACATGCCCCCCACCTTTTGAATATCCATCAGCAGCACTGCCTGCAGATATCGAAGCACGTAAAGTATCACTACTAGAATCCTCGAGTTTTGCTTCCCTGACTCTCTATAAGAGTGGAGGTGTAACAACCATAGACTGGAGGTAAGCTCCCTCATTTTTATCCATGAAGGATAACATTAAACCAGCCAACTGCCTCGTCACCTCATCCAGTAACTACGAACTGGATTTCCTGCTGAGAGCATCAGCCACAACGTTCCCCTTCCCAATAGTATAAACGATCTCAAAGTCATAATCCTAGAAGAACACAAGCCACTTCCACTATCTCAAATTCATATCATTCGGAGAAAAGATATATCTGAGAATCTTGTGATCAGAGTAGAAGGTAAACCGCTCACCCATCAGGTAGTGTGGCCACATCTTCAATGTGAAGACTACCGCTGCCAACTCAAGATCATGGGTCACGTAGTTCATCTCATGTAGCCTCAATTGACATGATCCATGGAAAATCACCGCTTTCCTCTGCATCAGGACACAACCAAGCTCGGTTCCTAATGTTTCTTAGAACACCACGTACTCGAAACCCTCTTCTGGTAGTCTCAAGATCAGGGCACTCGTCAGACACTGTCTTAACTACTGAAAAGCCAATTGGCATTTCTCAGTCCACATGACAGGCTGCCCCTTTTGGGTCAAAGCTTTCATGGGTGATGAAATCCTACTAAAATCAAGAATGAATCTCCGATAGTAGCCTACTAGCCCAAGGAAACTCTGCACCTCCGTTACTCTCTGTGGAGGCTCCCATATTAACACTGCCTCTACCATGGCTGGGTCCACTGCTATAACATATTCTGAGATAACGTGTCCCAGAAAGTCAACCTCCCATATCCAGAATTGAAACATCGAGAGTTTCCCATATAATTGGTGCTCTCAGAGTGTGTCGAGAATCAACCTTAGGTGCCTTGCGTGATACTCATCGGACATAGAGTACACAAGGATATCATCGATAAAGACCACTACGAAACGATTTAGATAGGGCTGAATGATCTGTTTCATGAGTCCCATAATCACTTTCGCGGCATTCTTCATGCCGAAGGGCATCACAAAGTACTCATAGTGACCATAGAGACATCAAAAATTTGTCTTCGGTATATCCTCATCTTGTACTCGCAGCATGTGATAGCCTGATCATAGATCATCCTTCAAGAACCATCATACCCCTCTTAACTAGTTGAATAGGTGATCGATCCTTGGTGGTGGATACTGGTTCTTCATGGTCACCTGAATCAAGCACCAGTAATCAACCCACAGCCTCAAGATCTCGTCTACCTTCTTGTCAAACAACACTGGTACTGCCTAGGGTGAAACACTAGGTCTCACGAATCCCTTCCTCTACATGTCTTCCAGCTGCACTCTTAGCTCACAAAGCTCTCCAAGAGCCATCTGATGTGCTAATGCAAAAATAGGTGTCATACCAAGATGCTAGTCAATGTAGAAATCTATCTCTTGATGGGGAGGTAGTCTGGGGAAATCCTCCGGAAAAACTTCCTCATACTCAGCCACTACTACTAGAAACTGGAAACTCGTAACATTTGCTATGCCAAGGGCTAGGGTATCCAACTAATGTGAAATCAGTTGTACCTTTCTACGCACGAGTCCATCCTAAGCTGCCTGGGTGTCCTTTTCACTGATGAAGGAGAACCTTGTTCCATCACTGCGGACACACCGAACCCTTCGCCTAAAACAGTCAATCTGGGCATGAACTGTGGATAGAAAATCCATACCAAGAATGTCATCGTAAGGACTTGACGCTACCACCAAGAGGTTCCAACTAAAACTCTCGCCTCCAAGGGTCAGGTCACACTGACAGCAACGGTGTGTGATCTCTGAATCTTCTCCAGTCGGTGTTTCTAAGCATAAGGGTCGAGTCCACAGCTCAATTGGAATCTCAAGGTGTCGAACAAGATAAGCATCTAGAAAAGAATGATTAGCACCTATTTTTATCAGTACGACATCCAAATTAGAAAAAAAAAAGATTGTACCTCTAATCATTCCAGGAGTACTTGGGTCATAAGCCTCCGCTGCCTCCAACTGTCCCTGCCTCTGTCCACCAGTTCCCTGAGATAGGGGTGGACCTCCGAGGGTTGATGGTGGTAAAAGGTCAATATGATGACCACCTCTAACTGGTCTCCCATCTCATTTACCATGTTCTATGCCCCACGAATATGCCTGATACACACATTGCCTCTTCCACTGTGGTCCATCCACCACTCCCATGTCAGTAGTATAATGGGTTGGACAATATCGGGCAAGATGTCCTCTGCCATCACAAGAGTAGCATATCCTCTCTTGAGGATAGCTGGATGCGCCCTGTGAACCCTGTATGGAAGAATCTCTGCCCCAGGATCTCTTCTGAAAATGTCTCCCATGCCTGGGTCCCTGACGTTGGCTCCCTGCTACCAAGGTCTCTGCTCCAGCTCGCTCAATACTGACAACCGTTGGATGTCTCTACACTACCAAGAAGCTCTCGACCACCAAATCCTGGTTGAGCCCCCCAAAATAAGTAGGAATGCTCATAGGTATGATGCTAGCTTAGATATCTCTGCACAAGCCCTGCTCAAAATCCTGAGATCTGATGTACTGATCCTTGACCAAATCCATCGATTACCGTGAGAGGTCAGAAAACCTCGAGGAATAGTCAGACACTGTCATGGTTCCCTACTGGAGCGGAAGAAGATCCTGTATACGTACTGCTCTCAGGTTAACCACTGAAAACTCTTCCCTAATGAGATTCTCAAACTCTGACCTGGAAAAAGTCACCTCGTTGTGAGTTTGGATAACCAAACTCCACCGTCGCCCTAACGAGCCTTGCAGAAGGCTCGTTTCCATGATCACCATCTGGTCTGCTGGTGTCCTAGCCAAACGGAAGACTCTGGCCATAGCCTCATGCCATTCCTCTACTGCCTGAGGGTCATGCTCACCTCGAAACATGAGGGGTCTTTGTCTCTAAAACATGTGGAGTGTTCTCATCCTGCGCTCCTCCTCTACTGGTACAACAGGCATTAAACACTGCTCCACAGGTGGTGTAATAACAAGAACACCACCTGATGGTAAAACTGGGGGATCTGGTCCCTGTATTAAAGCTTCATCATGGAGGGGGTCATCCTCTTGATTGAGCTGCTGGAACCTTGCGGGTGTACGTCATAGAGGCATCATGTAATGAAACAAGATGTATCTCAGTTAGTGACTATATCTGGAGAGCTGACTCAAGAAGGACATGAAAACCACAACCCATTCTTATATGATGCATGTACCATTATTTTCCCTTTCAACTAGTGTTCCCATGTTCTGAGTCGAAAAGAAAGTTATCAGAATCCTGGTGTATGGATACGTCGGCCACCCGTACCAACACTGGGATTCCCAGGCCTGAAAGTCGAACTAGAAACACTTAACATTATTTCCCCAAACATACTCATAGAATCTCGGTCCAAAGGTAGAACAGACCACCGCTGATGCCACTTTATCACGACCCGTCCCAGTGGGTCCCGAGCTATAACTCCCCAATCCCACAGGATGAAAAAGTTAAAGCTACTAAAAATGGAAATGCATGCATACACTAAAATCCCAACCGATAGATGTTGGGTGATTCCAAAAACTTAGTATAACATAATCCACTAAGAAGAGGAACATCGGCCAGGTAAATTTGGTCACGTCGATACCGAGAACTCTACCTAGGGTACCGGGAAGTAATAGAAGATCCGACTCTAAGTCGAACAGAGGGGATTCCAATAACTCTATTCAGGGAGTCCTGCTGAAGGGATCATACTCTTGTATATAGGAAATGATACTAAAAAACTTCAGGGGAAAGACCAAGGGAACAAACCCTAAGAAATCTAATCCAAGTCACAAAAGACAAATGGATCAAGCCCCGTCAAACAGGTTACACGGCGTGTAGTATGGTTACATGTCGTGTTCCTTGACTCTGGGTACTACCTGTTTAAATGGAATGTGTCTCTAGTCTAGGTGTGTAAAACTAGACTACACAACATGTAGTAGGATCACACACCGTGTTACTTGACTTTGGGTAATTCCCATGTAAATGACCTATATCTCTAGGATTGTCGTATAAAAAGTAACTACACGGTGTGTAGTAAGATTACATGCTGTGTATGAGTATCTAGGGTTCGCTCTGTGAATGCTGGCCATGTGCTCGTACACAGCTCTGTCCGTGTCGCCATGCACGTGTACCAGTAGATGGGGTATCCTGTGTATCTGGCCGGGTAAGGGTATACACACCGTGTCCTTGTCCGTGTACCCAAACCCTATCTGTGTACTCCGAGAGTACATGACATGTGGTCCACCGATGAACACACGCCGAGTAGCCCATACTACACGCCGTGTAGTCATGATTTTTCAAGAACCGTCGTCTTCCTCCTCAATCCTTGGCCGATCTTCCAGATCTCGATTCTGATGTATCTTTTCCACAAAACTAAATACACTTGTGCGTTTCATCATCCTAACACCAAATACGGGTGTTTCGAACATTCAATTGGCTCAGAAAACAAGCACTGATTCATCAAAAGGAAAATGCCAAAAAACTTATTTCTCTCGATCTTCTTCAAATCGTCTGCTGAAACAGTTTTCGCAGCTCCGTACCATCATTATGAGGTTGGATATACAATCTCAAACCATTGTTCCAACAAACGAATGCGCAACAATCAATTTCTTCTATCAACATGAAGAACGCACAAAAGGAATGCGAGAAATCGGGGAAGAAATTCACAAAAAATATAGAGGGAAAAACATCGATCGATGTTCAGGTCGATCATGGGTTTTCACCATTATAAGGTTAAACAGAACCAAAACAACCTTCAAGAATCAAATCCCCAAAATCCCCACAAAAGCCCATCCCACAAATAAGATCGATCTGCAGGCCAATTTATTCGTGGATTAGTCCACGTTTGTCATAGGAATCAAGAACTGGGAAAGGAAACCAAAAATCAAACATCCTAACTAGATCTGTGGCGTGCGTTGGCGATGATCCGGTTGCCGCGTCATCATCGCCGGCGAAATTCTTCAAGAACGGCATCGCCACGTTGGGGGTTTCCTCCAGTGCATTCCAGAGCCTCCAAGGGTTTCAGGGTTATGAGGTTTGTAACCCTGGATCCCTGCGCCAATATCTACTTAAAATATTAAAGATATTTGATGCAACAAGATTTAATAAAATATTTTTATTAAACATTTTATTACGGTTACGTCCACAAACTGGATTTCACCACCGACCTATGCCACCCGATGTTAGGCCTCTCCTAATGTAAACTAGCTGCTCTGGACATAACGGTGCCCTCATATTTTGGATCCGAGCACCTGTTCAGGAGTTATTCCACACTTTTAGGAAAACCAAAGGCACACTTAATTTAATTATTTAAATTAAATTCAAAAAATTGTTTCGGGATCACTGGGCCTCAAAACTGCATGCTGTCACAACTCCTGGTCTCAAAATAATTCTCATACAATATTAAAATAAAATAAGCAGAAATCTGAGACATTACACATGCTTTCTAGTTCACAGTGTCTGGGTCATTTTCATTAAAACATAACCGATAGGAGACTCATGGTGTCTTAAAATTTTCCAAATATATGTATTCAGACAGTAGTGATAATCATAAAATGGATTATGCAAAATCATTTATGAATGAAATTATTATAATGTAAATCAAATATAGTGTACAGTAACAAACTGAATGTATACCACTTAAGATCTTTGGACATCTTTACTAAAAAACTGTACATTTGATGTGAGACAGATTACACAAAATTAACATGGTTTATAGACTGAATAGAATTTATGATCATTAAAACATGATTATAACATGAGGAGTCCAAAAATTTTCATAATGGATTATTTATATGATTTTTCTATTACATGATTTCAGATTAATTTTCTAATATATTATTTTCTTTTAAAATTGTGTAGCATTTTGATAATCAAATGTTATTGAATAAGAAATGGTATTTTCCTCAAGAAATAATTTCAAGTGTTCTATTAATATTATATTCCATCTATGATGGAAATATTCAATAAGGTAATGTTTCAAGAATATTATCCCTATTAGTCCTATTGTTTGGTTATTTTTTTTAATAGAATAATACTTATGAAATCCATTTGTTTTTTCATGGATTATGATATGATGGAATGATGTTTAAGAAACACATTTGATTCCATGTTTTATTCTACATTGAATGATTTATGTTTTATGGAACAAATAATAATTTTTTCATTATGAGATGAGTGGGACCAATATCTCCCTCCAATGCATTGGGGAAATATTTGTATTTAATGAGATAGACATGACTGGAATGACAAAAGAAATCAGATTTAGTTATAAAGGATGTAATAACAAGTATATATGGGTAAGTAATATAGGGCTGGAACAACAAGTAAATCAATTTTAGTAATATAGGGCTAGAATTAAGAGTGAACTCAGTGCAATATAGAGATTTGTCCACTATAATGGTCTTGGAAAGGAACATTGGCTAATATGAAATGATTTTCTATAGTTATTTGTATGCCACAACTCTATGTTTTATAGCAATGATATTTTTTCATGAATCATTTTTCTTTATGATTAATTCATTATGAACATCCATGACTTATATCATGACTCTATCTTTTGATATTTTTTATACATTGTCTGATTTTCAAAATTTATTATTATTTTTTCATTTTAATGTTTATTTTTGTTTTTTATTTTATATATTTACCCTTAATGACCGCTTGATGCCACTTTGTTTATATGTTTTCATTTCCACAGGATATAGAAACATTTTTAGGTATGAATAAAAAAATTTAAGCTATTTGTGAAATTTGAAGAAGATCCTTCACCAAATCAGAATAATTTGTTCAATGATTCCAATGTCACAAAACTAATATGGTCTTTGGGAGACTATTTGTGTAATTTATTAAGTATTAATTAAAAGATTTCTAATGGACATGTCTGTGAATGTTGGGTATTTAAAGTTTTTATCAAATTGAATGTTTAGCTAACTATTTAAAAATAAAATGTGAAAACATTAGGGAGATCCCTAGATATATATATTATGATATTTCTAGGGATTTTATAAGGATAATTATATGTATAGGCTACAATAATAGAGTTTTTTTATACTAATTAATAACCTTTAATTAAAACTAAGACATAATATATTGATATATTATAAATAACTGACCAAACTTATGTGTTTTTAATCTCAACTATGTATTTGTCACACTTTTCTTTTTGGTCATAAATTAAATCCAAAAATATATAAAACATATTTAACATTAAATGTTTCAAATGTGGAAAGTATTGGAATTATGAAAAATGTTTCCCTAAGAAGAAATTTCATAAAAAGAATCATCAAAGTGGTATGAGTTTTGATTATAAAACTGAGGATAAATTGATTGTATACAACATGTAAAAAGTAGGGGATGATCTAGCATTATTGTTTACTTTAAACCTAATATTATTGGTTAAATTATGGTTTAAAAACCATAAAAAATGATTCAAATTTTAGGAAAGACTAAAATTTTGGATCTTGAGTAATTGTTTAAGAATAAATTTATATGATTGAGTTGAATATGTTTCAGAATATAATGATTCCTTTATATGAATCATGAAATATATATCAATTTTGAGTTTAAGGTATTTCATTAAGGATTGGGATGTTTATGTTGAATATTTATATGGAAATAGAAAACCAATATATTGTTAAGTAGATAAACTCAGAAAACACATGATTAAGGTAAATATAACCCATAATGTGCCCTTAATGTGAAGATAATGATGTTTGGATAATGATATGTTAGATATGAATAAGTAAATTGAATGATGATAGTTTCTTAGGAACTAATTATGGATTTTTTTCTAGATGGTTATGCTCTCATAGAAGAAGTATATTTATTTTTGGACATGAGAAATATATCAAATATGTTTTGGAATAATGAAACATGAATGTTTCAATACAGATATATAGTAATTCATGTTAAAACCATGATTCAAAAAAATACATGATATAGGTGATCAATTTTTTAAAATGTGTCCAATAATAGATACCTTTTGATATATATGGGATACATATTAAAAATAGTTTGTGTACCTCTTTCAAATGATTATGATATTCATTTTTTAGATGGATTCTAAGATTATCCATTTACGGATAGTATAAGCTAAACTCAAGATGATGTTTTTATTATCCCATTATAGGTTTATTTATGCATATTTGATAACCTGTTCTATCATTTTTTAATTTGAAAAAGACAAATTAAATGACATGTATTCTATTTATGTATTTCATGATATTCTAACATTTTAGTAAGGACAAATTTATCTTCATTTTTTTGAATACGAACTATTGGGGATGTTTTCCAAGGGATGTCCAAGGGTGATATTTTACTGAAAGAATTTAATTATATATTCTCATGAAATTTTTTTAACAATAGGAAGAAGGGATCATGGTGTAAAAGGGTGCATTATTATCTTTATTTTTTATGATATCACTGACCTCTTTCATGTTTTCTAGTTTACAGTTTTGTGATTGTAAACATTTAATAGATCATTGACTTTCTTGTGATAAGTGATCTTTATCAATATCAATTTTTAATTATTCATTTCTGACATTAAAAATATTTACCTATGTTCTCCTACATAGAGACCATGTTACAATTTATTTGTGAATCTATTATTTTCCAACTATTCTTTTTAAACTGATGTTTTCTCTTATTTTTATGATTTGGGTTTTAGTGAATTAAACATTCTTGTATTAAATATTTGAGCAACCCAGATTAATTTCTATTGATAAATTTATTTCAGGGGAGTAGAATTAAACACACCAATATTTTCTTGAGATATTTTTTTATATTTCTTTAATGCCTTGTTTTATATGCCACACTAAGATATGATTTTACTATAAGACACATCGATTTCTTCTGTGGTATATGAAACACTATTATATGCTTGGGTTGACCATAATTTTAGGTTATTTTGATAGATCTAATTTCACATAAGACTGAGTTTATGTGAACAAATAAATATTTTTATTTTACCTAATAAGCTAGTCATTATAATGGCGGGTGTGAATAATATTAACTTTCTTATAAAAAACTATTTTAATGAAAATATGTGAGTTTGTAAATAATAAGACAAATTTTGATGGATTCCTCTAATGTAATATACATATATATATATATATTATTCATTATAATTTTTAAAATTCATCTTATATGTTTTCTAGACATGATATAAAAACAAATTAATTTTTTTTGATAAAAGATGTAATTTTCAAAAAAATTATTTTTTCCACCTTTTGATGGTAGACATGTTTTAAATATAGTCTCTGAAACATTTATGTATTCTATATAACAAAATAAACTTCTTCTTTTTAGGATGGATGTAAAAAATTAATTTTGATAAATATTTGATATTTTTTTGATAAGAATGATTTTTAATGAATTGATAAATATAATAACATATTATTCAAAACAACTTTTATACATGAAATAATTTATATGCATAAATTATATTATTTAATGGCTATAAACTATATATAGAATATATTTTTATCAATTAATATTATGTTGGTCATTGGCATTAATTTTTTCATTAGGTTTGATGTAAAAACAATTCAATCATTTGGAATGATTGAACATTAAAAACACAAATTTTAATTCTGAAAAGATAAATAATTTAAAATTAATTACTACATATTATGTGTTTTTAAATTTTAAAAATGTATTCTATATTTTGAATCATTAGGTCCAAATTATATTAATTAAATTATTTTATTTTTTTTCAATATGAATATTGACTTTAGTAATTTTTATTAATAATGTAAATAGGAGAATCATGTAATTAAGGATTACAATATTATTAGAAAGTTAACTTAAAACATGTCCTAATATGAATAGATGAGTTATTTTAGGCCTAAACCATCCTTTGTCGAATTGATACTCTTTGAATTGCAGTTGGATGACATTAGTACATTTAATATAATTTATTCAATGAAAAGATAAATATGTATTATTGAAATATTAATAACAAAAATATTTTTAATGTAAGGTTATACAGAATAAAATTTCATTTATAAGTACGAATTTTAAATCCAAAATGGTTTTCTTTATCATGGTATTTTATTCTTATGTTTTAGTAAATAAATAATGACATTATTGTTTTTTATATATATGGTACTAGAATTGTTTAATTGATGAAAAATTAATAAACATAATTTTATTGAAATTATAATAACCATTAAAAGATATAAAAACATGAAAAAATATTACTGGTCGATTATATCTGGCCATAATCATAATAGGGTCTTATTATTGACCATTTGGTGCCTTATAGAATATATTATCATACTTATATTATTTTATTTGAATTCATACTAATCTTCTCACATTCAAGTTGTAATGTGTATAACATTTTTAATGATGGGTTTTAAAAAATATATTTTTCAATAAAAGTATTTTTACAATATATATTTAATTTTATCTACATCATAGAATTTTATTTTTAAATTTTATACCAAAATTAAGTATATTAATTAATTATGAAATATTCATGTCGTAATTATTTTATAAATAAAAATATCAAATAAATGTTTTTAAAAATACTAAAATAAATATAATTTTGTATTTTTAATAGATCCAACAAAAATTATAGGCTAAATTGTACCCATATAGATAAAATAAAATATTTGTTTCTAGATTAACATCATATCTTTATATTCTTTGAAATCCATTAATTGAATACTGTCAAAATTGACACTATTGATATTTTGTTAAAATAATGTATTATTAACTTTTTTAATAATAATAAAATAATATTAAAATAAAATATTTATTATTTACTTTTAAATTTTTTTATTTTTTCATTTATCTTCTAATTGAAATTATAGAATACAAAATTATAGTATTATAATACTGAACAATTTGTTACCCTTATAAAAAATTAAAAGAGAATAACTAGGAGTAACATAAAATGATAAGGTTTATAATTAAATCAAAATGTATAATATATTAAAACCCTAAATAATATCATATTCTAAAATAAATACATTTTGGAGGATTTTGTCTGTGTTTTTATATTATTATAAAATAATATTTTTTTATATTCCAAAAGGGCCCCTCAATTCAATTATAAAAGAACACGTCATACCTTATATATAACATTCACATTGAGCCCTTGAGTTATTCCATAACCACTAAATATCCATTTATATCATCCATATACACAATATAGTGGTTATTTTAATATTAAAAGGTCATTTCTGTTACCTTTAAGTAGAGGTCTAGAGGGAGCACGTTAAAGAGTATGTAATCTCCTCTACCGATTCATTCAATTACTTTAATCATCTACTTATTATTCTTTAGTTGATTCCATTATAATTTAATAAACCTAGTAAAACATATATGCTGAGATGTAATTATTTTTATGCAACAACCCTATTCCACATTTTATTCATCGTACAAAAAATGAAATTAAAAGGTGTGTGTATGTAGGGCATACTATCTCCACACCATAGTGTAATATGTTTCTCAACCCCACATTACATGTATGAGTGTAATGATGGAAATAATTACTACATATTATTACAATAACATGATATTGATTATGAAATATTATAAACACCATCCAGTTCAATACAATTCAAAAAATAATGGGAATGATATTGTCGCTCATGTGTATGTATGACACACTATCTCCACAATGTGATGCAATAAACTCTAAATTATATCCATTATTGGATTATTATATAAAGGTATTTAATGAAAAAATATTATATATATTATATTCAAATAATTTTGGACATTATATAACTATAATCTATGAATATGAAAATTAACTTATCTGATGAAACATGCATAAGAAAATAAAGTAGTTAATATTTGATTGATGAGTAATATTGTTATTAACAAATGTGTAATAATATGATTAATTATGATATAAAAAAATGTGAATATGAATCATGAAAAAAATAATAAAATTATATAACCCATTATACAATTTTTCGGACACATACGAAGGAACTCATACCTAAGGTAATGGATTATTTTTTCTCACTTTTATTTCTATGGGGCATATGCCTTATACACCACATGTTTATTTTATGTGGTGTTTATGTTTCCCATAAAAGTTTTTAGGATTATTATTATGTATGTTATTATATTTACATATGAATATAATTTTCATTATTTTATAAGGTGTATGACTCAACTAATTATAAATTGGTAATGGATAATTTTAAAATCTCATTACTCTACAAGATGGATTCAACGTAAGTATATACTAGTGTAAATTTACCATCCATGTATGTTTTTGTGCATTTATATTGTAAAATATTCTTTATATTCTTCAAATATTTTATAATTATTATTTTACCCATTGGTAAATTTTTATTAAATGGTATTATTTGAATCTTTTTTTAGTTTTATATGAGGTACTTTTTGACTTTCTGACAAAAGCATGAGAAGAATATTATATTTAACTTATAAGTGATGAATGATTTTTTACATTTCAATAATGACATATTTACATGATTATTACTTTACAAGATTTTAATTTATTTTACATAAATTATTTTCATTTATAATTATTTGGCATTTTGAGAAAAGGAATAATTATAGAAGAAAAATGATACTTTCTTCATGAATTAATTTGTGGTGTTCTATAAAAATTATTTTCCATCTAAGATGGAATTATTTAATAAGGATGTGTACTATGTATAGATTCCCTATTATTTATATTTTTGGAATATATATATTATTAAATTCTATTTATGTAATCCATTTTATTTACGTGGATAATGTTTTGATCGAATGATGATTAAGAAACCCATTTTATTCCTTGGGTTATGAAATGATAAATGATTTATGTATTCTGGAACATGTAATAATGTTTTCATTATGAGATGGGAGATACATATATGTCCCTCTAATGAATATTTAAATTATTTATACCACATGAGATAGACATTATGGGAATGAAATGTGAATCTGGCTCAGTAATATAAGGCTGGAACAGTATGTAAATCCAGTTTAGTCTTTCAGCGTTGGAACAGAATGTAAATCTAGTTCAAGATTACAGACCTTGAATGATGATTGAAATAAGTTTAGTATAGTACATTGTCCACTATGATGGACTTGGATATGATCCTTGGATAATATGAAATAATTATCTATGCTTATGTGCATTCCACCATTCCATGTTCTATATTAATATTATTTTTTCAGGGTTCAGGTTCCTTTATGATTTATACCTTATGAACATTCATGTTTTATTTCATTACTCTATATTTGGATATTTTTTATACATTTTATGATCTCAAAAATATATGTTCATTTTTTTAAATTCATATGATTATGTTTTGTATTATATTTTCATTTTTTACCATTATAAAAAATTTGTGATCAAAATTTATATACGTTTTTATTTCCCCAGGATTTAAATAATGGTTTTTGGTAGATAAAATAAATGGGAAGATCTTGATGGGATTTTTTTAGACATTTCACACAATTATACAAATGTTTTCCATGATTATAGAGACACCAAACAAATACAGTCTTCAGGCTTCTGTTTGTGTAATGTATTACGTATCAAAAAAATTGTTGTTGTCTCTATGTTCAAAAATCTTGGGACATTACATATATGATGAATATCATCACTTTTTTGATATTATATATTGAATTTAACGATATTTATTTCATAATATTTTGATTAAAATGTTTTAATGTTCTATAGGAGAGTTTAGAATTTTTAATAATTACTTTCCTCATGAATTTTTAGATGAAATGTTATGCGAATTTACATTTTCCAACATCATAATGATTTTTTTTATCCTCAATGGGGGATATTTTTTATTGATAACATGCTCATTTTTTTCTTACTGTGTTACTATTTTTTAAAAGAGATATTTTGGGAACCCATTTATTTTCCATGGGTTAACCAAGTTTAATCTAGATTGTTTAGGAACAAATTTTATATCCATAAGATAATAATTTTTCAAATAGATTTTTCAGGAAATAATTTGTGTTCAATTTTTTAGTCATATTTCAGAGATATTTTTCTAAACCCATTTATTATCCATGGATTAATCATGTTTCAAAGAGATTGTTTGGGAACCTATTCCATTTCAATGGGTTTATAATATTTCAATGAATTTTTTTGGTAACCCATTACTTTTCCATGGGTTAATCATGTTTCAAATTGATTTTTTGGGAACCCATTTCCATTCAATGTATTATTCATGTTTGAAATAGATTGTTATAGAACCCATTTATTTTCTTTGGTTTAATTAATTAATGTAATAGATAACGATTTTATGTGATATGATTTTGTAATAGCACTTAGACATTTGATGGATGGTTACATTATAATACAATAGTGGGTGGTTCTGTGATAATGGGTGATTCTATAATAAACCAATTATGAGTGGTTACATGATAAACCCGTGATGGGAGGGTCCTTGATAACACTCCAATGAAGTGGGAATAGAAGTTTCCCATATGGTTATTCTATTTGAATGAGTGAATTTAATAGGTAAATAAAAATTACATCCCGAGTACGTATAAGTTTACATTATTCTTCTTAAGAGTTTATAATGTTATTAATTATCAAGATTTATATAACCTGACATTTGAATATTAATTCTCTTGACTCAATCATTTTCAATGTTTTCATATTTTATAATCATGGTATTGAAGGGTATGAGTTATTTTATGATATGATAAAGCAAATTGATTTTGTAATCATACCTATATGCACTATTATTCTCACTTATGGCATTAAATTGTTAATGTAAATCTTTACCCTTACCGATAATCTGATCTCACCATTCTTATAATTCTTTTTTCCCAGGTTATACTATAAGATATTGAATGATTTATGTATATAGAGGATTTCACAAATATGATGTTCATAACCATATGAGAAAAATAAAATCACCTTCAATTATGAAAAATTAACTTTCAATGTGAATAGAATTTTTTATATAGGTGTTTTTCGTAATTATATAAAACACTATACCTAAAAGGTCCTCAATTATGTAATTGATCCATGTATTTCTTTTGAGGATTAAAAGTTTAGATGAAAAATATTTGGGCCATAATTAATGGAATCAATGAAGCAAATGAAATTATATGGATATTAGCATAAGATCTTGGATTATGGGTTTTGTTATGTTATAGTTTGTATAAAAGGTCAGCCTAGATAGCACTGTAGAATATTTCATTTCCAATCATGTTTATCTTAATATTTAATGATACCATCATAGGAAAAGGAGTGTATATATTATCATGATATTAATGTATTATAAGACCCCACTTGTGGTTTATAAGTAAATAATATTTAGCGGTTATCAATTTTTTGTAGGAGATGTTATCATGGATTGTGGTATTATTAACCCTTATGATCAACATAACATGTTTTTACGATGGATTTTTTTTCAAGAATAAAGAAAAAAGGTGGGATAACCCGTATTCTTTGTTAAATCCTATTTTATTCGACTATGTTGTATAAACTCGGACCTTCATTTTAGGTATGTTTTTCCATTTTCTGATGTTTTTGAGAATTGAGGAGTTTCTAGAATTTTTTAAAGTACATGTCGTGTACTTTATCGGTACAAGCCCTGTACTCCCTTTCCGCATGAAGCTACGTGTTGACCATGTCCGGGCCACACAAACGACCATGTAGGGGTGATGTGGAGGTCGATTAAAGCAAAGTACATAAAAGCGTAGTATATGCCGTGTACTCCAAAAGTATACACTGTGTAATTCGTTTTTTATTAAATGCACTGGGGTCACGTCTTAACCCCAAAACTATCATCTTCTAGGAATTCTTCGACCAGGAGAGACCGTACGGCTGCGAATCTCCTCTTAGCCCCTACCCACCATCTGTTCTCCGAATCGACCGCCATCAATTGCGTTGGAACTTCAGCAGAAAGATGTTCCTTCTCATAGTTCTTCGTATTCCAATTCCTCTTATCTTTTTTGTTATTGTGGGTTTAGGGTTTTGTGTGATTTCATAGATCTATGACGTTTTATGGAGATTCAAGCCTCGTGGTTCATTTATATTGATCTCCTAGCATAAATGTAGGTGTTTTCTGCCTTTCCGTTCAACGCCTTTGAGTTTTATGTGCAATTTCCTCCAATACCCCTGAACGGGTTATTGCGTATTTTTTTTGCCACTATTGTTTTCCTGCCATACTTGTATGCTTGTGTAGAGGTAATTTGGGTATTTAGGAGTATAATTACAATTCATGGATATTTTTCCCATGCATTTTTATGGTTACGACCTTTTGGTCTCATTCAGCCTTTGGTTTTTATACTTATTTTACATGCCTTATGACCGTAGGATGGAGTGTTTCTCCCTAACATGCTTATTATGTTTTATACTGGTTAGGAAAGTATCCCTGTAGGTTTACATTGTCCATATAGAAATATTGTGCAATGGCTGGCACGGGGCCATGAGAACCTAGTGCTATAGACTATAAGGGGACAGACCAAGTGAGCTTCCTCGGAGTGTCTTGGCCGTTATAGACTAAAGATGATAGACCGAGTGAGCTTCCTCAGAGTGTCTTGGACCTTATAGACTATAGGGGATAGATCGAGTGAGCTTCCCAGGGAGTCTTGGATATTATTGACTACAGGAGGAGAGACCGAGTGAGCTTCCTCTGAGAGTCTTGGGATTTATAGACTATACAGGGGTAGACCGAGTGAGCTTCTTCGGAGAGTCTTTGTTTGGTTTAAATTTCCTTAAACCATTCCAGGCTATAGAAGGGATTGGTCGAGCAAGATTCCTCAGAGTGTTTGTGATAGACCTGAGGCTATGAGAGGGATTGACCGAGTGATGTTTCTCAGAGAGTCTCTAGACCATGGGGCTATAAGTGGAACTGAAAGTGTGATCATCCTCAGAAAGTCCCTAACTACCTTATACTATAAGGGGAATTGACTAAGCATGATTCCTCAGTGAGTCTTATAATTTTTTTATGACCAAAACAGAGGGTTTAGGCTGAGTGTACTACCCAGAGGGTTGTGGGTACTTCTTAGATTGGACCAGAGGGGATGGCTGTGGGTACATCCCACGGGGTTTCCCTATTGTGCTTAGGTGTTTGCTTTACTAATGTTTGTTGATCTGTGGATTGTTTACTGTGTGTATAATCCTGTTTACTGTTACTGTTTATTGCTTAGTGTACTATTACCTTCCATATGCTCACTTATAGGTAGGCATAGATCTTCGGGAGGTTTCCTATTGGGATTTAGTCTCACACCTTATTTGCATAATGATTTTGGGCCCAAACAGATTGTGTTGTTGCATGTATAGATAATGGTTTGCATCCTTTGAGTTCAAGTACATGATGGAATTGGAGTAGAAGAGCATGGGACCAAGGAGAGGCTTGCAATGCTGGGGAGCCATTTATCGTTCATTTGCCCTTGTTTTTAGTACTGTTTTTATTTCCAGCATTGTGACTTGTTTGACTGCTTTTCTAGACATATGTATCATGAATCGTTTATATATATGTTTTCTCCAGTTTTTTATTGTTTTGGACTTATGCTGCTTACTTGTGTATGGATTGTTTACCATTTCTGCTATTGTTTATTATTTCCCTTTTACTGTGTACACTGCCAATGAGGGCATTGTTTCCCCACTTTCACACCCAAGGCCCTTGCTTCTAGTAGGCTTCCACTTCCATTCGAGGAAATGCGCTTGAGGCCATGTGACTAACCAGGTATGGGGAGCCTCTATGTGGATTCCAGATCTGGGACGTTACAAAGTGGTATCAGAGGAATTCTTTTCTCTTGACTTACTGTTTGGAGCCCATAGTTTTGGATAAGACAGAATAGGTACTTGGAAATAAGTTGTTCCAGGGAGTAGCTAACCCGTGTACATAGAAAATTCATACAACCTCGTTTATTGCATTTTTACTGGTTTAAACTGTTAAAGTGGATTTGATTTCACCATTGGGTATTCAAATGCTTTGTGTTGTTAAAGTTGTTTCTATTGAAGTTTCATTTCTGTCGCAACCCGATGAGATGAGGGTATGACATCTCATGAATTATATATGTAATTGTTTGAAATCACATTCCATGCATTCTTTCCATGCCATCCAGGATGCATTAGCGATTTCATGTTCTTATGATAGATGTTGTGTAGATTATTCATTCTTTTTTGATATATGATTTGATAAAATCTATTCTATTTGATAGAGAATTTGGTTTTATAGTACATTGCTTAGATAAATGCCAAAACATGGTTCTTTAGGTGTTATGGGCCCTCATGGACTGGAATTTGGTGGATCATTTCCTAGTTTCCTTGTTATAACTTGTATAATATGCCAAACATTCATTAACAGTGTGTATGGGCCCTCACGATTCGATATTTGGCACCATAACTCTTGTTTTTGGTGTTTCTCTAGGGTTTGGAGGAGTTTTTGAGCTAATGCCCATAGAAACCCATAATACACGGCGTGTAATTTATTAATACATGTCGTGTAGTTTTGAAAAATGTTTCACTTATTATGTGGGAAGAAACACGAGGGTGTGAAAAATCTTCAGAAACACACTGTGTACAGTACATACACGTCGTGTTGTAGTGGTCGCATGTCTACCCATGTGGGTAAAGACACTGATGGATGAAACATTGACTTTACATGACGTGTCCTGATATTACACACCGTGTAGTGTATCCAAAGTACCTGGCCATGTCACGAACAAAACAGGTCAGGGAAAACCTTCAAGTACATGTTGTGTTCTCATGGAACAACCTATGTAAGAGTGAGCCATGTAGCCAGCAGTGTCACTAACAACATGGGTCATTGAAACCTTGTCTAGTACAAGGCGTGTCCTTCAAGAACATATCATGTAGTCAAGTATTAAGAGGACCGTGTGGGATAGAAATGTATGGAGACTTGGGCAAGGGAATAGAGTTCAAGTAGACGCCCATGTGAATGGTTTAAAACAACACGCCGTGTAGTCATGTTTTTTAAAACATGAAGGATTCTTTCTCATGTTCCCCTCTTGAAATATTGTTTTCTAAGTCTTTGATAATCTTGATCTAAGGTTTGTTTTTGACCCTTCAGAGCTATGCCAGCGAGATGACCTCCGGTTCTACATCAGCTGTCAGACAGTGATCAGACACCGGATATGACCGATCAGGGACTTCCTGCAGATCCTCCTGCTGTGGAAGCATTGGCACTAGAAGTAATATCAGTTGTAGGCACCGATGTGAAGTTTAGGGAGGGTTTTCTAAGGATGAAGTAGACCTTCCTGGTAGCACGGACCCCTACCTCATTGATGGATAAATTGACGCGGGTTTTCTAGCAGCAGCATCCTCCCACCTTATCAGGGGAAGTAGGACCTCAGGCTACAGAGTCGTGGCTCGATGCCACGCTGACGATCATAGAGAATCTCGAGGTACCACCAGAGTGGAGGATGAAGCTCGAGACATACATGCTCCGAGACTTCACCAAGAGATGGTGGGATGTCATCTCTCAGGTGGGACGCCACCAGAATATGGCATGGGAGGAGTTCCAGCGTATCTTTTATGACAACTTCTACCCAGAGACCGTGAGGGATTACTGAGCCTGGGAGTTCTTGAGCTTAGAGTAGGGTACTCATTCAGGGATGGAGTATTCCTCTCATTTTATAGATTTGAAGCATTTCATGTTGATCCCAGCAGGTGATGAGTTGTTCCTAGCTAGGAAGTTTGAGAACGGACTCAGGAAGGAGATCCATTCCCGGGTGAACGTATTTATATTGACATCGATATCATCTATCGTCATCCAGGTGCTGATCTCAGATCGCAATCTGAGGGATTCTGAAGTAGTGAGCCAGGGCATTTTGACATCCAGAGTCAGTGTTCCCCCTACTGATAGCAGGAAGTGCCACTGGGATTCTGCTCGAGGAGATCAGAGTAGGCGGAATGTATCATTGGGCAGTCAAGTTGTATTCCACCAATTCGAGAGGAGTGGGCATAATAAGCCTCAGTTCTAGAGAGACCCAATGGAGTGTCCATATTACGGAAATATAGGTCATCTTTAGTGTTTTTGTTAGATCTTCTCACCTACAGCTAGTGGTAGGGGTTCTTCTATGACCTCGCGTTCAGGGGATACATCGCCAGTTTCTCACCAGTTTGGGAAGTGGAGTTGTTCTATCCGTTCGGGCAGAGGTGGAGGTCGTGGCCATGGTGTTCTTCCACCAGGTTACTAGTGATAGTAGAGTGGATCAGCATAGAGTGGTCATCCAGGGTCGCAGGGCCGTGATACACGCCAGACTTTTTCCATAGAGCAGACCCATCAGGAGCAGGATCCCAGACCATCTACAGATCAAGGTATGATCTTAGTAGCCATAGTTTTATCTTCTTCTCTTTTTGATACTGGTGCTACACAGAGTTTTATCTCTGTTTCTATTGTGGAGAGCATTGGGCTCTGTATCTTTTCTTCTTCCGACATGATGACTCTTGAAAACCCATTGGGAACGAGGAAATCTACCGTATGATAGTGCAGAGAGTTCTCTCTCTAGGTTGTGGGGTGTCCCTTCTTACGGGACCTCTATGTCCTAGAGATGGCAGGCTATGATTTCATTCTCGGGATGGACGGGTTAGTTCTATTCTAGGTAGTCGTAGATTTCTATCACCACAAGGTGAGTATTGTATCACCATAGGGTGGATCATTTCTTCATCGGGGTGAGTGGGATGTCTAGGCGAGTCAAGAAGGACCCAATCATCATGGTCTAGGAGGAGTTACATCCTAGATTTCTAGTCTGTATCTGGATGAATAGGGGAATTCACAGTTAGACTTTCCTCCAGTGGTGGATCACTTCAGGGATGTCTTTCTAGAGGGATTTTCATGTTCTCCTCTGGAGCATGAGGTAGACTTTTCTATTGAGATCATTCTAAGAGCGGAATTAGTTTCCACTCCTCCTTATAAGATGGCTGCACCTGAGTTTCAAGAGATCAAGAAGCAGTTGGAGGTGTTGCATGAAAAGGGTTTCATCTGACCCAGTACTTCTCGTTGGGGTTTGCCTGCCCTGTTTTCCAAGAAAGAAGGAAGCACCCTTAGTCTTTGTGTGGATTATCGGAAGCTAAACCATTTGATAGTCAAGAAATGATATCCCTTTCCTAGGATTGACATTCCATTTAATCATATTTGAGGAGCCCGTGTATTCTCAAATATCGATTTGAGGTCTGGTTATCATCAGTTGCGCGTTAGACCATATGATATATCTCTCACAGCTTTTCGAAGTAGGTCTGGTCTATGTGAGTATATGGTCATGTCGTTCGGTATCACAAACGTGCTTGCAGTTTTCATGGCACTGATGAACCGAGTGTTCCATCCATAGTTGTATTCTTTCATGGTGGTCTTCATGGACAACATCTTGGTGTACTGTGACACTCGACATGACCTTGCTACCCATCTTGATATCATTTTGAGTACACTGAGAGAGAATCAGTTTTATACTAACCTCTCGAAATGGGACTTTTGGATGGACCAGATTCACTTCTTGAGTCATGTTATCTCAAGAATAGGATTATCAGTAGACCCATAAAAAGTGACAGATGTTGTTTCTTGGGAGCATCATAAGAATGTCTTTGAGGTGAGAAGTTTTCTAGGGATGGAAGGATACTACCGACAT
The DNA here is from genome assembly GCA_963277665.1 of Viscum album. NCBI lineage: Eukaryota > Viridiplantae > Streptophyta > Magnoliopsida > Santalales > Viscaceae > Viscum > Viscum album. The sequence goes on from OY728140.1 coordinate 1,288,055,996, forward strand.
TTAATATAAGACTTTTCATGCCTAAAGGCACCACTGACAGGTCTGAACAAGATGGGGGAAATGTTCTTATGGTCAAATTCCTACGAGCCAGCCTTTCAGGAGCTAAAAGAGAGGTTGACATTAGCACTGATACTAGTGTTTCCGGAGTCGGGAAAGAGCCACACTGTTTACTATGATGCTTCAGGTTTCGGGCTGGGGTCTGTGCTGATGCAGGGAAATGGAGTCGTTGCGTACGGGTCTCGGCAGTTGAGACCACAAGAGATGAATTACCTAACACACGATCTGGAGTTGGAAGCTGTTGTTCATGACTTATGCTATTGGAGACATTATCTTCTGGGAGAGAATTTTTTGGTTTTCACCGACCACCAGAGTCTCGAAAAAATATTCACTCAGCGTGATCTAAATTTGTGATAGCATAGGTGGGTCGAGTACCTTCAGTCCTTTGACTTTGAGCTTTCATACACACCTGTGAATGGCAACATAGTGGTTGACGTGTTGAGTAGAAGAACTCAAATACAAGAAGTTCAGGAGGCCAACAATGGGTGGAAACATATGGATCATTTTTTCTAAGAATCATTTAGAGGTGCACGACAGAAAATGGCAGACCATTCTATCTTCTGTAGCTGTTACCTCTACACTTTATGATCGGGTCTGGATGAGGCAGCTGTTAGACTCAGAATCCCTAGTCCCGCAGGAGAGTGTGTTAGGAGAAGACCCTCTTCCCAAATGGAAAATGGGAGAGGATGAGATCATGTGTTTCTAGGGATGTGTATGGGTTCCATAGGACATATGCAAGGAGCTAATGATGGATTTTCATTCCTCAGTATTGGCAGTTATTCATGGTGTCACCAAGATGTATTGTGATCTACACCACCAGTATTGGTGGCCAGTTATGAAGAGATATGTTTCTAATTTTTTCAGGAGGCCTTCCACTTGTAAGCATGTGAAAGAATAACATCAGTGACCAACAGGTATATTGCAGTAGTTTACCATTCCGGAGTGGATGTTGAAAGATTCCACGATGGACTTTGTGACCGGTTTGCCGATGTTAACTTGAGGAAATGATGCTATTTGGGTTGTCATTCACAGGCTTATGAAGGTTTATCACTTATTAACGATCAAGGAGACCTTCATTGTTGATGAGATGGGATGGTTGTAAATCCGAGAGATTGTACTTATACATGGAGCTCCACACTCCATTGTTTCAGATAAAGATGTGTGTTTTACTTCTCGATTCTTGTAGGGGCTTCAGAAGGCTTTGGGAAAACATGTACTTTTGAGTACAACATACCATCCCCAGATAGATGTCCAGTCCAAGCGTACGATTCAGGTGCTTGAGGATATGCTCCGATCTTGCATTCTAGACTTTAGAGGTTCTTGGGATAAGCATATACCTCTTATGGAGTTCTCCTACAATAAGATTTTTCAAGAGACTATTCAGATGGCACCTTACGAGACATTGTATGGTAGGCCATGCCGATCACCTTTATGCTGGCTGGATGTTGGATAGGTAGATTTGTTGGGACCTCATCTTGTTCTAAAGATGTTAGAGTAGATTTAATTGATTCGAAAGAGGATGGCTACGACACAGTCTTGACAGAAGTCTTATGCAGATCAGCGAAGCCAACCTCTGTTGTTCGAGGTTGGGGATTGGGTTTTCCTCCATGTCGCACCAAGGGTGGGACACAAGAGGATTTAGAGATAGGGTATGATTTCACCACGGTATGTCGGGCCGTTTGAGGTGTTAGAGAGAGTTGGGACGGTTGCTTATCAGTTGCAGTAACCTTAGAGGTATCGGGCTATGCACAGTGTCTTCCACGTTTCTCACCTCCAACGTTACTTTTCAGACCAGTCTCATGTCTTTAAACATGTGGAAGTGGAGCTTTAAGTGGATGCATAGTTTGAGAAGAATCCTATCCAGATTATCAACCATAGTATGAAAGTTATCTGTGGTTGGTCTATTCCTCTGGTATGGGTACTATGGCAGCACGGGCGAGTACAGGACGAGACTTGGGGGACGAAGGCTGATGTACGATCGTCGTGGCTGGAGCTGTTCAGGGTTTCTTCTTCAACGCCTAGCTAATGAAATTTGGGGACTCATTTCTTTAAGGGGGAAGTTTGTAAGAACCTGGAATATCATTTCAGGTATGTTTTTCCTTTTTCAGGTGTTTTTTTTAAATGAGGAGTTTCTAGAAATTTTTGAAGTACACGCCGTGTACTACCTTGCTGCTCGAGGCCATGTACTAGCCGTGTCCAGGCCACACATGTGGCCATGTAGGGGTGATTTAGAGTCTACTTAAAGTAGAATATAGAAAATCCTAGTACACGTCGTGTACATTATTTTTTATTAAATGCATAGGGGTGGCGTCTTAACCAAAGAAATATCTTCTTCTAGGTGTTCTTCGACCGAGAGAGGCTATACGACCGCGAATCTCCGCTGAGACCCTAAACCTCCATCTAATCTCCGAATCGACTTCCATAAATTTCATTGGAACCATAGCGATACGCTCTTCCTTCTCCTAGATCTTTGTTTTCAAATTCCTCATCTTTTCCATGTTATCTTGGGTTGAATGTTTTGAGCGTTTTTATAGATCTATGACGTTTAATAGTGATTCAAGCCTCATGGATCAAGTATATTTATCTCCTACTATCAAGGTAGGTTGTTTTTGACTTTCTGTTCAAGGTCTTTGAGTTTTATGTGCAATTTCCACCAATACCATTGAACGAGGTATTGGGTATTTACTGTTTTCCCCTACTGTTTTCCTGCCTTTCTTGTATGCTTGTGAAGAGGTAATTTGGTTATGTATGAGGATAATTTCTATGCTTGGATGTTTTTACCATGCCTTGTTATGGTTGCAACCTTTTGGTCTTGTTCCGCCTTTGGTCGTTATACATGTTTTACATGCCTTGTGACTGTAGGATGGAGTTTTTCTCCTTGACATGCTTGTTATGTTGTATACTAGTTAGCCAAGTAGCTCAGTAGGTTTACTTTGGCCATATATCATTATTATGGACTGACTGGCATAGGTCCGTGAGAACCTGGTGCTATACACTATAAGTGGCTAGACCGAGTCAGCTTCCTGAGAGAGTCTTGGACATTGTAGACTATAGGGGATAGACCGAGTGAGCTTCCTCAGAGAGTCTTGGACATTATAGACTATATGGGATAGACCGAGTGAGCTTCCCAGAGAGTCTTGGATATTATAGACTACATGATGATTGACTGAGTGAGCTTCATCATAGTGTCTTGAGCTTTATAGACTATACGGGTGTAGACTGAGTGGGATTCCTTGGAGAGTCTTTGTTTTCTTTGAATTTTCATAATCCATTCCAGGCTATAGGAGGGATTGACCGAGTGAGCTTCCTTAGAGAGTATGTGATATACCTGAGGCTATAAGAGGTATTGGATGAGTGATATTTCTCAGAGAGTCTCTAGAACATGGGGATATAAGGGGAATTTACCGCATGATCATCCTCAGAGAGTCCCTAACTACCTTAGACTATAAGCAAAATTGACTGAGCGTGCTTCCTCAGATAGTCTTATAATTTTTATATGACCAAAACAGAGGGGCTAGGCTTTGTGTACTGCCTAAAGGGTTGTGGTTACTTCTTGGATAGGATGAGAGGGGATGGATATGGGTACAATACAAGATGTTTTCCTGTTGTGGTTAGTTGTTTGCTTCTCTACTATTTGTTGATCTGTGGATTGTTTACTGTGTGCATAATCCTGTTTACTGTTACTATTTACTGCTTCCTGTACTTTTACCTGCCATATGCTCACTGACTGTTAGGCATAGATCTTTGGGTGGTTACCTACTATTATTTTGTCTCATACCCTATTTGGGTCAGGCTTATGGGCCCAAAAAGATTATACTGTTGCAGGTATAGACAAGGGCAATCACCCTTCGAGTTCGGGTACTTGATTGCATTGGATCAGGAGAGCATGTGACCAAGCCGAGGCTTGCGATGCTGAGGAGCCATTTATCTTTCTTTTGTACTTGTTTTTTGAACTGTTTTTATTTCCAGCATTGTGAATTTCTTGAATGCTTTCCTAGACATATGTATCATGCATCATTTATATATATGTTTTCTCCTGTTGTTTATTTTTTAGCCTTCCACTGTTTACTTGTATATGGATTATTTACCGTTTTCTCTATTGTTTATTGTTTGTCTTCCGCGGTGTACTATTCCAATGAGGGCATAGTTTCCCCACTATCACACCCAAGCCCCTAACAGCTAGTCAGCAGCCTCTGGCATTCGGGGAAATGTGCTTGAGGCCATGTGACCAACCAGGTACGGGGTGCCTCTGGGTGGCTTCCGAAACCGGGATGTTACAATGCGGTGGGTATTGAGTCCATAGCTGAAGGATGATAAGGGTTTCGTGCACTTCCAATGGCCTACACAATTTCCAATATTACATGAAATTTATTCGGATGTAAATATTTTGTTTCCTATAGAAACCTTTGGGATGTTATATTAATAATAATGTTTGATTTATCGGGATGTATAAAGGATCAAATTATTTTAATCATGGGGTTTACAACTTGGGAAGTAAATGTTTAAATAATTATATGGATAATAATTTATTGAAATATTTGGCTTGAAAACTAGGTATTACAATAAACTTTAGATGATTAATATATCATATGATGGTTAAACCATTTTTGGAATTATCTTAATTTGTTCTAACCACTATGGTTTTGGTAAATTTTTAATGATAGGTATAATACCATTAATATCACTTTTATTATTATGTGGTCATTATAATGTGAATAAAATTTTTTAAGTGTGAAAAATTTATCTTTAATACTCATTATTTCAATAATAAAATGACTTTGTGGTAAATTCTAAAATTCCCCAATCATGTAGTTTTATTTCTTTACATTCTTAGTATAGATGTAGAATGAATCCGTCAAAAATAGGAAAATTGAACTTGAAATAAAATGGTATCTAATTTCAGTGTTTTAAAATGTTATCAAGGAACATTTCTAGATAAATTTTTCACTATATTATATATTTATTTACTTCCTCTTGACAAAATGTTCTATCCCTCTGTAATATTCCAGGGGAATTAGTTTCCCTTCTATATACATATTTCAATTCCCGACTAATTTTACTCATATGTGGAAACATAGTTATGTATAGCCATAGTTAAACATTATTTTTTCACATTTTTACTTTTAAAATATTTTTTTTATTTATTTCATTTGTAAAAATAGGTTTTTAATAAATGAATTCTAAAAGAATATTAATCATTAGAAAATAAAGATGAATTTTGAGTATAAAATTAATTTTAAAGGGGGTAAGATATAACATCTTAGGAATTTAAGGAATAACGTCATTCATATTAATTTAAATTAATTTATATATTCCATTATATTAATATCATAGTTTATATTTTGTTTTCCCAACACCATGTTATTCATTCACTGTACATAACATTGAGTTTCTTTGATAACTTGTGTTGCATGCAACGTCGAGTCTTACCAAATAACAATATTTTAATAATAATATTATTTGACATGATAGTTATAACATATCCATTGGAATGGAGGTAATGAATATGATTAACTAAATTATGAATATTTGGTTTACAAATTTCAATAAAATTAATTCATTGGATTCCAAATAATTAGAAATTAAAATAAATACCAATTGTTTATAAAGGACGTGCTTTTAGGGAAATATTTTTTACCACAATAGTGTTTTTCCATAGTCAATAATCCTAATCACTATTAGTGAATGATCATAATGAAATTTATATGTTATATATTCATTTAAATGATTTTAAATTTTCTAATGAGTTTTATAGGCATAAAATAAGAACAAATCTAATTTTATTAATTAAAAGGGTGAACTTTTTTAAAACACTATTTTTATCCCTTTTAATGTATGACTTTTCTTAAAAAAAATTAAAAATTAAAATATTTTATTTTCAAAATTTCTTTGTGAAACTATAATACCAAAAATTACTTTGGTTTATTTTTTTGTATTAATTCGAGAAGATTCATTGTTCAATGAATAGTGAAAATACTAAAATTAAATTTTAAAACTCTTCTTTTTATAGTTTAAATATATAGTTAAATTAAATTTATATATGAGTTTAAAGTATTATTAATTCAATTTTACAATAAGAATAAAAATTTAGGTTATTAAATTAAATTTGACCAGTAAATTAGTTATAAAATGTAATACCCCAAGCTTCCATGGTACATTTATCTTTGAATAATACAATTGCATTTGTTGTACGCATCCTTGAGTTCTAGCACACCACCACCACTAAAAGAAGAGGTTTGAAAAGTAGTTATGAATAGTAATACCAACTTTTTGATATTTTATAATTTTTATTTTTCAAAATGGTCCTCATTTTTTGATTCAGAATATCAAAATTGGCTTCGGGTGAATTTTTGGTATTTTTCTGAAAACATTAAATTTTTTTATGAATAGTGAAAACACTACATTATTGTTTTAAACCAAATTTTTATTTAAATACTTCTAATTTTTATATAAAAAAATTTAATGTCAAAATAGGTAAATAATACCTACATTAGTCAAAATTAATTCATTGGAGTTGTTTAATATTATGACTAGATATGTTAAATTTTATCAAACTTTTTAACGTCTTTTACCCATATACTAAGGCCATTTTAAAATTTTCATAAAACATATTTTTAAAACTTATGTGAATTGAATTTCAAATGTCCAACGGGAACTGTTTTAATCAATATGTATAATGTGGCTCAATAGGGTAAAAAATATATTTGTGATTAGTAACTTTTCAATTTTATTTACCACAGTTAAAGGTTAATAGGGTAATTAAAGGTATAAATATTATTATAATTACCCTAACACATTTTCTAATCCTATTGGATAAGTTTATTTCAACCAAAATAATCCTTAGGAAAAAATACGATCATTTTTTATTTACTTTTATGACATTAGGGCATTTATTATATTTTATTTAATGAAGTGTAAAAAGTGTTAAATTTAATTTAATAACTAAACCATTTAAAATTAGGGTTATAAAAAATATTAGTTATACTATAAATAATTAATAGAAATATAAAATTCATTTCTACATCATGGTATTTTAGTTATAAATTTTAGCCATAAAATAATTAAATTTATATATGACACGATGATGATGTATTAATTACCTAATTAATATAAGATTAAAATAATTGACATTATAAATATTAAAATAAATGAAAATTGAGACTTTTGATGCCATCCACTAATTTTCTATGTGAATATCACATGTTAGTGTCAGCAAAATGTATTATTTTCGATGTAATCAAGTAGTTATGACTTTCACAAAAATAAAATACTAAATAGTGTCAAAACTGACATAAATGAATTTTTAAAACAAATAATATTTAATTAAATGATATAATACTCTTAAAAATATAAGATTCAGAAAAAGGACATATATAAAGATATATATGTCATTAATGAACGACTTTAGATTTTCATTACAGTTTATAGTATTTTTATTAACCATGTAATATAAAAATATAAGAAGACATGGAAAATGTTAAACTATTTAACTAAAAGATAAATCTAAATGACATGGTTAATATCATGGCCTAAACTTATATAAAACCTATGTGTGAGGGGATTTAGACCCATGACCACCATATCCTTGAAATAAATCCATTTTGATCTATTATATACCAAAAATTATTCTATAATAAATTAATATTTCAATCGTTTCATAAATTGCCCCTCGCCACTCATATAAAAGGGTACATACCATCTCTCAAATTAACACATCCAAAGCCATATAGCTCAGCCAAAACCTACTCCAATATCCGTTCAACTACACTCAATTCAACCTATAGGACATAATTTGATCAGAAATCTACCCTAAGTAGCTCTTTTGTTCAAATGAATAGGAAGCACCTGAAGAAGATGTAGTTATTTCAACACCTATTTCAATGTTCTTTTATTCATCCACATACTATTTCAATATTGTTTCCATACCAAAATAATAAATACATTACCTTATACATACTGAGATTTTATTTTAAATATGTAACATTCATATCCCTTATTCTATCTATCATATCAATGACAGTGTCATCATATATTCATACATATGGATTACTGTATACATGAAGTGGTGTAGATTTTTATTATACACATAATTATATTGATGGGTATAATAATGAGTATAATGGATTTAAATAATAAATACAAAATTTTAATGATTCTGTATATATAATATAAAATCCAATTACATTCAATTTCACCATTAATAGAATGATATTGTCGCTCGTGCGTACGTATAGATTACCATCTCCACGACACGATGTGATTTCATTCCCCATCATAACCATTCAATAATAATGTTCATTTTATGATTAATAAAATAATTTATAAGAAATCAATATGAGCTTGGATATGAATCAAATAGATCCTATACATTACAAACATGACATATGTAACAAAACATATAATGTAAAATGAATCAGTTATCACTAGAAACAATGATACAACTGAAATATTATTAACAAAGAAATATTTTAGGATCATATATGATATAATATTTACGTATGTGGTTATTGTGTATTTTAATAAAAAAATATTTAACCATTATACCAGATTTTAACATACCCTTGACTAAGGAAAAGAAAAGCGTAAGGGTTAATATTACAATCTCTTTATTATCTGAGGTTGTTTATATGTAAGTATCTACTAGGACCCCTATATCATCAAAATATACGTCTCTTAAAAATTTATTTCATATTTTTTTCTCTATTTCCTAGACAATGGTTTAAAGTCATTTATACCCGTGTTTGGATTTTTTATAAAATTCATTGAAAGTAATTTTGGCGTCATTTTCCCAACAAGTTACTTTATGACCATTTCGACAAACTATGGAAAGAATGTTTTTTATCTTATACGGTGGGTGTAGATATTTTACGATGTTACAAACCATCGATGCTTCCCCTACAATAGTAAAAGAATATTTTCAAAATTAATGTTTTCTTTACTTATAAATGATTTCCAAGTAGAAAGAGATACCTAGATCAAATTGTTTTGGATTGATTTTATCTATGTCAACATCATTTGTTCGATTTTACACTTTTTTACGTTGATTATTACAATAACATATACCGTATTTTATTGAATTTTTTGTGTTATGATTGAAAATGGATATACTATTTTATACGATTCATGGTTTATGGTCAATGTGTTAACATTTTGTATGCATGTTTTAATACAAATGTTATGTTATGTTTCATCCTTTTCATATAAAGAATTCATTGGATTTAGTAAGTGGCAGGTAGAGCCTTCCATATCCCCCAATGCATCGGTATGTCTCATGAGATAAAAACGTGTCTTAGCACAAGTCCATGATAAAAAATTTATTTGTAGTCTTGGCATGATGCCTTGAATATGTGGTTATGATGTCCAACATTATGCATTCCATTGTTATTAAATTAGCTATTGATATTGCATGTGATTATTCAAATAGTATAATATCTTTTTTAATAAGGTAAGTTTAATTATTTGATTTATCTTTCCTATATTATGCATAAGTTTCACGTTTAAAAGTCTATTGTTTTATTCTTATACATTTCCTTAAATGATTATGCTTATTTATGACAGTTTTTGCTATTTTGTTTTCCCTACTGAGCATCTGAGATAACCACTATCTTATATATTATTTCTTCCAGGATGCGAAGAATTATAATTTTATTAACCTATAGGGATAGGTTAAGGAATATGAGTTTATCCAATGGAGAAACAATGTTGTATTTTTTTTCATTTCATAATGTAATGTAAAACTTATGTATGCAACTAGTACTTCCAAGGCTACTAAACTGATCGGTAATTTGGGAATTGATCTTCAATGAACATTCCAATGTTATGTAATAATGCACCGACTTTGGGTAACTGGTATCAGGGTGTTACATTTGGTATCAGTGAAATTTAGTACAAACCATTGAAACTAGATTTAGAAAACCCCTGATTAGAGAACATTACCCTAAGATAGGATTTGAGGATTAGTATAGACAGACATCCAAATTTTTTGATAATTTAGATATTATATTGATTTTCAAGAAATACATACATTTTTTGATACTACAATGTGGACTTGGTTTTGGAACATATAGATCTAGGAGTGAAAACACCGACATAGATTTTCAAGCATGACCTCGAGGTCACTTGATATATGACAACATGCCTTACTACGCACATAGTTTGACACACTTGGGGGATATTATTTGGATAACTCACATTTTTTTTACCAAAAATTATGAACTATTTAAGAATAAATAATTCCCCAAAGAATTTTTTTAATGACTATGGATAATATGCATAAACTGTTCAATTTATGTTTGGTATTTACAAGTTTAGAAATATGAATTGTGATTCATAAACTAACATAGTGTATGAAATTTTTTAGAAATGGTGCACAATGGAAGGAATGAAATTTGTATCAATGTAGGTTATCCAAATAGTGATTTCCCTCCTACTCGTGAGAATTATAGTGGAGCAGGTGATGCAACTAGTCTTTACATCTTATAACCATACTGGGAAAATCACTCATGTTATGAATAATAATCATACTCATATGGAGAATCTTGAACCACAGTGTGAGGGATCAATGTTAGACTTATTCATGAGAAAAAATCCACCAATATTAAAGGCGATACAATTCCATTCATAGCTGAGTAATGGATATGTTCCTTAGGGAAAACATTTCATTATTTGGGGAGTAGTGATGCGAAAATGTTTTCATGGCAGTTTATCACCTCACAAGAGATGTACATCAATGGTAGTAATTAATTAAAACGAAAAAGGAGGATGAAGAAGTATCAAATATGTATGGGAGGGAGATTAATGAGATTTTATTTAAGAAAATAATTTCCTCGGAAACATCGAGCGGATATGGAATGGAAATTTTGGAGTTTTAGGAAAATGGAGGATGAGAATGTCACAATGTATGAGGCCAATTTTACAATGTTATCAAGGTATGATGAAGATTATATAAATAACCAAATAAGTAAGATTGATCAATTATTTTATGGATTAAAACCATTTCCACATCTAGAATTAGTCTAGTAATCATTCTCATCGTATAATGATATAGTCTCATTTTCTATCAACATAGAAAAAGAATTATCAATGACTTATTACATTAAAGTGAGGAAAGAGAATAATAGATCTACTAAGAACTATAGAAAAAGAAATAAGGTGAATAAGGGAATAGTTTAATTTCAATATTACATTAATTGTGGGAAGAAACATCTTGGTATATGCCTAAAGGGGATGGGATTTTGTTACAATTGTGGAGGAAAAGACCACAAAGCAAGCAATTTTAAGGGGAAAAATATTCTGTCAATGTTTAATGATATAATTGTAAATAAATGGGGCATTATTCAAATGAATTTTTTAAGCATCACGGAAACTTGCCTCAGACAAGACCATGGGATAAAGGCAATGATTATGCAATAACAACGGTTGTGGTTGAAGCTACGAATGACATAATGGATGGTATATTAATCATTTCCTCAAAATTATCCAATTGTTTATTTGATTATGGATCATCTCATTATTTCATATTTTCCCAGTTTTCAAAGTAAATTAGATAATTAAAATTTGACTTAAAAAGGATTTTTCACTCAAAAATCCCGAGGGATGTATCATAGAAACAAAATTTTATAAATCAGTTACCATTATGGAATATAGACATGATTTATCTGCTAGTATTATTGTTATACCAATGATTGAATTTGATATAATCTTCAGTATGGATTGGATTTTAGACCATGATGAAAAAAATTATAAGAAGAAGGAGATTACAATTTTGATTATGATAAGGAATTTCTTATCTTGAGAGTAGAAACATCACCATCTGATTCTAATCTATATCGTCCCCCAATATCTCTACTATATTCAATTATTGGGGAGGATGGGAGTGAAATAACTCTGGTTGAGGAAAGAATGTTCAAATAGAGGATGTAACTGTTCTGAATGAATAAGTTGATGTGTTTCCAGAAGATTTTCATGGACAACCTCTATAATGAGAAATTGGGTTTTCCTTTGCATTAATTTATGGTTCAATGACCATATCAAATACCCCTTATAGATTGACCACTGGGGAATTAGTGAAACTAAATAAAAACTAGAGGAATTGAGTAATAAAGAATTTATTCACCCTAGTTTTCATCCATGGACATACATTATTCATTTTACTAAGAAGAATGATGGATCTACGAGGTTGTGCATTGACTACGGGGAGATCAATGCTATAAAAATAAAGGACAAGTATCCACTACCTCGCATTGATGATTTTTTTTATCAACTTCATGGAGCACATTATTTTTCAAAGATTGACCTTTAATCTAGATATCATCAGTTGGGAATAAAGAATGAAGACATTCCAAAACCCATATTTTGAACCATGTATGGGCATTAGAATTTTATAGTAATGCCTTTTGGACTAACTAATGCAACCTCTATTTTCATGGATCTAACGAATATAGTATTCAAGGTATATCTTCATGAATTTATAGTGGTATTTATTGACACATCTTGGAATACTCTAAAAGCAACAATTCTCATTAAAATTACTTGCACACTATTCTAAAAACTCTAATAATAAATGAATAATATGGGATGTTTAGAAAGTGTGAATTCTAGCTTTAGGAGATTTAATTTTTTGGCCATATTGTCTCTAAGGATGAAATATCTATTAATCCTTCAATGATAAGGGAAATCTGACATTGACCAACACTAATGAGTATAACTGAGGTATAGTGTTTTATTGGTTCAGTAGGTTATTATTGGCTTTTTCCCCAAATTTTTTCCTGATTCTCTTACCCATTAACAATGCTCACACATAAAGGGGTTATATTTTTCTAGAAAAAAGGGAGTGAAGAATGTTTTGATGAAATGAAGAGAAGATTAGTTAATGATCTTATCTTGAATCTACCTTCAGAGGATGATGGGGTTGTTATTTATATTGAAACATTAAAAAATTACTTGGTTGTGTCCTTATATAGAATGATATAGCTATTAACTATGCATCCCAATAGATAAAAATTTAAGTAAAAACTATCTTAGTCATGATCTTGTGTTAATAACTATAATATTTGCTATGAAGATATGGAGACACTATCTCTATGGTGAAAAATGTGAGATATATATTGATCATAGGAGTTTGATGTATATTTTCTCATAGAAGGAACTCAATATGAGGCAAAGGCGATGGCTTGAACTATTCACGGATTACGATTTCATAACTCACTACCACTAGGGGAAGGAAAATAAGGTCGTAAATGATTTAAGTATAAAGGATCATGTATTTTTGAACATGATGATAGTTTAAAGGACCCCATGTACATGTATCTAGTAAAGATGGATATGCGAATAATCATGGTATGTGAAACATCGCTACCTTTTCAAATTCATTCAAGAACATCCTTACAAGAAATGATAAATGTTCATAGACCAATGATGAAGAGTTTCAAAATAAAATTAATGTTGTGATGATGGGAGATTGATTGACATTGTATATGAATATGGAATTTTGAAATTTGGTAAGTGGCTTTATGTTACCAAGACACTTGATCTAAAAAACGAATTGTTGGATGATACTCATAGATCCAATTTCTCTATACACCCAGGTAGCACTATGATGTACCCATATTTGATGGAACATTTTTGGTGGGACAACATATAGAGAGAGAATACCAATTATGTGTCATGATGTATGGTTTTTCAACAGGTGAAGGCTATAATGAAATATCCTAGAAGAGTCATGCAACCTCTTCACATACGTAATTTGGAATGGGATGATCTTATAATGGGTTTGTCATGGGACTACCAAAGACTCCTAGAAGGAATGATACAACATGGGCCATTGTTGACCGTCTTACCATGTAAGAACATTTTCTTTATATAAGAGAATATTTAACACTTGAATATTTAGAAAGGCTATATATAAATTAATTTTTAAGACTTAATGGTGTACCCATGTCGATTGTTTCAGATCATGATCCCCGTTTTACCTCAGGATTCTGGAAAAGTCTTCAAAAATCCCTAGACACTGAACATCATTTTAGAACTGCCATCCACCCTCAAACTGATGGACAATAAGAATGGACTATTAAAACCTTAGGGGACATGTTGATATATTTCTCACATGACTTTCAAGGTATGTGGGATCAGTATGTACCTCTGGTAGAATTTTCCTATAAAAATATCTTCCTTTCAAGTATTCAGATGGAACCATATAAAGTATTATATAGAAAGAGATGTTGCAAACCAACTTGTTGGGATGATATTGGTGAAAAAAATCATAGGCTGAGAACTAGTTGAGGAAACAATGGAATGGTGTAGATTATCCAAACCCACATTAAAGAAGCTCAATGTAGGAAAAATAGATGTGCCAATAACCGAAGGATGGATTTGGAATTTCAAGTAGGTGATCACATTTTCATTAAGGTATCTCCATGAAAGGGTGTTATAAGATTTGGTAATAATGGTAAATTAAGTCCTTCTTACTTCAGACATTTCTAAATTTTAGAGTGAATTAGAGCTATAGCTTACTAATTCAAAATTGTCATCAAGTCTCTCCAAAGTTCATGTCGTGTTTCACGTATCACAATTAATAAAATACATACCAGTCCCACCACATGTACTCACCTATGAAGAAATAGAACTGAAACCTAACATGTCTTGTTGTCAAGATCCTATCAAGAATCTTTATAATAGAGACATGTGTTGAGAAACCAAATGACTCATCTGGTAAAAGATCATTCAAGAAACCATAAAATAGAAGTCGCAATGTAGGAACCTGAGGACTTTATGATAAAGATCCACCCAAATATTGTTATGAAGTAATATTCTAGAAATTTATAGGATGATATTATTTGATGGAGGTAAAAATTTAACACAACATGCTTCCATGGTACAATTGTCTTTGAATAATACAATAGCTTGTGATTTACGTAGCCCTGAGTTCTAGCACACCACGACTAATATTACTATCCATTTAAAAGAAGTTATTATTAATAATACACACCTTTTAAATTTTTGATAAATTTTATTTTTCAAAATTGACATTATTTTTGGATTTGGAATATCAAAATTATATTTGGGTGATTTTTTTTTTGTATTTTTATGAAAACATTAATTTTCTTTGAATAGTGAAAAAAATTGCGCTATTGTTTAAAACCAACCTTTAATTTAAATAATAATTATTATTATTTAAATTTATTTTAAAATCAAAATATATACATAATACCTATAATTTTCCAATTTAATTAATTGGATTTATTTTATAAGAATATTAGATATATGCAATTTTATTGATCTTTTTAACGCCTTTTACCCACTTTCTTGGAACATTTACAATTTTTTATAAATTGTAATTTTAACGCTTCTGTGAATTGAATTTCAAAAATCTGACTGACACAATTGACATAAGTATGTAAAATCTTTTTCAATATGATGGAAATATTTTTTGGTGAATAATAACTTATGAATTTTGTTTACCATGGGTAAAAGTAAATAGAGTAATTAATGGTAAAAATAATATTATAATTACCCTAAAACATTTCCTATTTCTTTTGGATAAATTTATTTCATCCAAAATGACCCTTTGGACAAAAATATGACCCTTTTTGATCTACATGGATTAGATTAGGACATTTATTATATTTTATCTAAAGAAGTGTTAAAAGTGTTCAATTCAAACTTGAATAAGTAAAGCATTTTTAATACACGATTATACATAAGATAAATTCATTTATAAATATTAATTAGAAGATAAAAAGGTTTCCTATATCATTGTATTTTATTTATAATTTTTAGAAATAATATAATTAAATTTATATACGATATAATGATGATGAATTTATTACCTTATTAATTAATGATTAAAATATTTGATATTATAAATATTAACAAATGTAAGTTGAAACTCTTCATGCCATCACCAAATTTTATAGGTGAATATGTCATTCTAGGGATGATTAAATGTATTTTTTGCGATTGAATCATGTTTTTATGAGTTTCAGAAAAACTAAATACTAAATAGTGTCCAAATTGACATAAATGATTTTTAAAACAAATATTATTTTATTAAATGATATAACACTCCTAGAAATCTATTATTCATCCAAAGGTTTTAGATAAGGTTATATATGTCATTAATAAACCACTTGAGGTTGTCTTGGAATTTTATAGTATTTTTATTAACCATGTAATATAAAAATATAAGAAGACATGGTAAATGTTAAACAATTTAACAAAGATTTAAATCTAAATGATAAGGTGACTATGGTACCTAAACTTTTCTAAAACCTATTAGATTTAGAGGATTTCATTCCATCCCCTCATTAGCCTCAAAATAAATCCATGTGTAGATATTATAAATAAAAAATTATTTTATAGAAAAATTAATATTTCAAGGTCTACATAAAGTGCCCCTCACCTCTCTTATAAAAGGGTACTACCCTTCTCTCCAATTCACACATCCAAATTCATTTATCTCTGCCAAACCCTATTCAAATCACTTCCAAACTACCCGAATGTCATCCTATATTCCTTAAATTGATACAAAATCCAACCTAAAGATCCGTTTTGTTCAAATCATAAGGAAGCACTCAAAGTAGAGGTAATTATTTCATCACCTCTTTCAAAGTTCTTTTCTTCCCCCACTTCCTATTTCATTGTTGTTTCCATAAAAAAATAATAACACCAGTACCTTATACATACTGATATTTTATTATAAATATGGTACAACCATATTCTTTATTATATCCATCCTATGAATGACAATGTCACCATACATGCGTACGCAGAACTTATCGTCTCCAAGTTGCAGTGTAGTTTGTTATTCAACAAATCATTATTTTGATGAGTATAATAATGAGTATAATTGATTTAAATACTAAATATAAAGTGATTATTATTCTTTATATATAATATACTATCCAACTAAATACTATTTCACCATAATGATAATGATATTATCGCTTGTGCGTACATACGGCTTACCATCTCCACTACCCGATGAGATTTCATTCCCCATCGTAACCATTCAAGAATAATGTTAATTTAATGACTAAAAAAATAATATACAAGAACATAATATTAGTATGGATATGAATAAAATACATCCTATCCATAACAAAAATGACTTACCTAACAAAATATATAATGGAAACGAATCAGTTAACACCAGAAACTATGATACTAATGAAATATTAATAACAATGTAATAATAGAGGATCATATATGATATCATATTAATTTATGTGGTTCTTGGATAATTTATTAAAAATTATTTAACCATTATACAAGAGGTTAACTTACCCTCAACTAAGGAATAGTACAAGGTATGGGGTAATTTTACAATCTCTTTATTATCTGAGGTTGTTTATATATAAGTATCTACTAGGACTTCTTAATCATTCACATCTGTATTCCATAAAAATGTATTTCAAACCAATTTTATACTATTTCCTATAATATTTTTTAAAGTCATTTATACACTTGTTTGAATTTTTAAAAAACAATTTGAATGGAATAATTCCTTTTTTCCGAACAAGGTACTTTATAACCATTTTGACAAATTAAAGAAATATTTTTATAACTTATACGGTGGGTGAATATATTTTCCGCCATTATAAACCTTCAATGAATCTATTAAAATCATATAAAAACATTTTCAAAATAAATGTTTTATTTAATTTTAAATGATTTTAAGTTTTAAATAGATGTTTCACTCAAATTGTTTTTGGATTGATTTCATCTATGTTAACATCCATTGTTGGATTTTACGCTTGTTTGAAGAAAATTTATTACGATTCAATATTATATATTGTAATCAATTTTTTGTTGTATGTTTGACTATGGATGTGATATTTTTATACCATCCATGGTATACAGTTATTGTATTAACATTTTTATGCTATTTTTAATACAAATTTTAATGTTATGTTTCAACCTTTTCATATTAGGAATGCATTGGACGTAGTAAGTGGCGGACAGGGTCCGCTATAGCACCCTGATGCATCGGTAGGTATCATTAGATAAAATAGTGTCTTAGAACAAGGGCCAAAGAAATACTTTATTTGTAGTATTGGCACACAACTTTGACTATGTTTTTATAATGTCCAATATTATATATTCCATCATTATGAAATTAGCTATTGATATTTCATGAGATTATTCGACTAGTATAATATCCATGCGATTAATTAAATGGAATCATTTGATTTATTTTTTCTATATTATGCTGATGTTTAAGTTTAAAAGGATTGTGTTTAGTCTTATTCATTGGCTAAATGTTTATACCTATTTATAATTGTTTCTGCTATGTTGTTATCCTTGATGAGCATCTCATCTCATCCCTTTCTTATTTTTCATTTTTTCAATATTGCGAAGAGGTATATTATGATTGACCGGTGAGGATAATCTATGGGATATGAGTGTGTCCATAAGAGAACCAATGTTTTTGTTTTTTTTCATTTCATAATGTAATGTAAAACTTATATATGTTTCTAGTATTTCTAAGGCTTCTAAATTGATTTACCTTTTGGGACTTGTTCCCTTGATATAATACCATTGTTATGTAATAATCCACCGAATCTGGGTAACTAGGATCAAGGAATTACATAAAACTATTTCAAACATTTTATCTTTTTTACTTTTAAAACCTATTGCAACATATCGTCAACAAGATCAAGTTGAAATAAAATTTTAACACTCATATGATTGGAATTTGGAGAAAAGGATTCCATATTGTAAATTAGAATAATATATAATTTCCAGAAAGGCCAAAATAGGTTTTTAACCAAAATAATATTGAATGTAATTAAAATAAATTAAATCGATTAAGGTAAAAATGAGTTTACTTAATGATTAAACATAGAATATAAGTTATCAAAATAACCCTAAAAATGCCAAAAAAGTTATTTTCGTGACATAATTAGACCATTAAACCTATAAGGTTAGATTATATGAATTATTTTACCCTTTGGGGACAAGTAAAATGATGGGAGACTTAAATATGTTCAAAAACACTTAATGTGTCCTCTATCCTCCTTATAAAAGTCCAACATCCCGCCCCTATCGTCACACCATTCATGTATTTTGGATAGTACCAAACATACCCAAATAAACACACTAAATAAATCCTCTAATACATGAATATTCTCATAGGGAATAATTGAAACCATTTAAGTACATTGTTTGAATCCAAAAGGAGTTACCCGAAAAAGAGGTGACATTTTTCAACAAGAAAAATTTATTTTTTTCATTCTCCAACCTCTCATTTCTTATTATATATCAATTATATAATAAACTATGAATCATAATTATAATAATATGCATTTATGTTAAGGTTTATCTTACAACTAAACAATCATCCAAAAAATGAGTAACGAAATCACAGTTTGTGTGAATGGTGAACTACCACCTCGTGAAAAGTTGTTTTTCTTTTTTTCCATTACCCCCACTTATGGTTCATAATTATGATATAATTAATATATTTATATGATATATGGGATATTTAATATGTCTTGATATGTCTATAATTATTATATAACACATAACATCTTTCTTTCCATTTTGTGGGGATAATATAACATCATTTGTGGATGTGTAGACTACGTCCTTCTCAAAGCGATGTGATATGTTCACACATTAAATGGAATGTATTAAATGTTGTTAAAAACCAATATTTAATATATATTAAATATATATTAGACTCATTAAATAATTATATTTTTGTAATCACCACACATCATATATATAAGGCCCCCGCCTTAAACATTACTTAATATTGAATTACATGAATAATTCACATTGAGGATCTTTTCAGGTTTAGAGTTTTAGAGAATTAGGACATAACTATTATATCTCACAAGATTACAATGTAGAAACATCTACTATGATTCCGTAAAATAAAAATTCTAAAAAAGAAACATGTCTAGTTCCATGTTTTAGATAGCATGACTTTTCCTTGATCCCATCCTTGACACTATTCCACTTTAAGTCCTGTGAAAAACATTTCAAAAAAAACATGGGGTGAGCATAAAATGCTCAGTAAGGAATACACAAGGAATGAAAACTGTTAGTTTTTCAAAACAACAAGTAAACCATGTATACATTATCAAAGTAATACTTTTCACCTTTATAAAGTAGTAAAAACTCTTCACTGAATAAAAGTTCATTACTTACCCTTCTGTAACGAAAATATTACCATAAAACCCATATAAAGATCACATAACATATATAGGTAACTTGGGACATAAACATACTTAGATGGAATAACCATATGGTCGACTTCCACACATATCACATAATGGAATAGCCATACAGACGAATTCCATACCGAATGAATTGAAGGTTATAATGTAACCACCCGTCCTGTTATTCACGGCACCACCCATCATATGGTTTATCACGTAACCACCCGTCAAATGTCCATGTACAATTATAAAATCATAAGACATAAAACAAATATAATGGAAAGAAAAAATTTCCACAATTTGATCACAATATATCACTTTAATATATTGACATAACAAATCCATCATAAAAACCATTTTCAATAACAAAATACATAAAAGAGAGTATGGTATTTATTTCATTTTAAAAAACATCACGGCTTGTTGAGGAAGCCAAATACCAAATAATACTCACAGAGGCGGAAAAGGTTGTTGTCACCGCGTACATTAAAAGAAACATTCCTTTTTGTCATTTAGTAAAACGATTCGTAGAAAAATATTATTTTTGTATAAAAGTAAAAGTCAAAGGTGTTTATACACCGTATAAAAGATAGTTGTGTATAAAACGAAATATTCCTCAATGAAAGGAGATTGAGACGAAGTCCCTTACCTTAGGTGCGACATGAATCGATCGTTCTTTAATGTCCTAAATAATAAACTTGAGTTAATTTATAATTTATTAAGAACCTTTTTCAAGTTAATTATTCCTTTTATATCACTTATTTCCATGTTATAAACATTATGTAATCATTTAAGTTAATAATGTTTGTTTTGTCGATATTTAGTTCTTAAGTCGAATGTTGACTTCTTACAATTACATGTTATTCGTGTGGTCAAAGGTTCATTATATCCACAATGATATTCATGATTTGGATATCATATATATCATATATATCCTGCATATACATGTATTTATAATATTACATAATCATTTAGAGGTAAGAAATGAAATGTACTATTCATGGAGATGGTAAGCCGTACGTACGCATGAACGCTACTTTCATTTCTATGTCATATTAATGGAATTAAATCTAAATGATAGATATGTATATTTTAATTCCAGAATTATATTAATCATTTAGATGTAACATACATCATATATATCCATTATATATATGTACTTATAATAGTACATTACATTTGGGGATACAAAATGAAATGCACCGTTTATGGAGACGGTAAGCCGTACGTACGCATGCAAGCTACTTTCATTTCTATCTCATACTTTAATGGAAAGAAATAATAATGATATAAAGGTATATTATAATTCAAGTATAAAATCATATACAATAACTTTAAATCCATCCTTTATACGTCCCACATATGGCATTAACGAATCAAATCACTTTGAGGGGGTGGTAGTCCGCACTTCCTAAAATGAAGATATCATGTATACCCATAATAGAAGCCATAATGGTATTCCAAAAATGAAAAATACAGAAGGTTAAAGAAAAAACAAACATATTATATATCATATATAAATATAGTGACATCTTAATGGACACCTTTGAAGGTCTTAGAAGAATATTTAACAATCATCGTTTCATGAGGCAGAAATTCGCCATCCACAAAAATAGTATGTTCTTTAATAATTAGATGTAGGAGTGTGTAAGTGTATCTAAAATGCTTCTAATAACGAAATCTAAGTATATTGAAGATAGTTGAGTTGTTACAAAATAAATTAATAAAAAGATTTTAGGGGGTTGGAGAAGCAAAATAAAACAAAAGAACACAAGTGAAGACATTACCATAAAATCGGGTAACTCTCTTAGATTTGAGCTCAAAGGCTTCCTTGGGAAGACTTCGGCCCAAAATGAGGCTTCTAAGAGTAAGAGAGGGATGTGGAGAGACAAAAAAATCAGAGCTTGGCCGATCCAAATTCTTGAGAGGTGGGGGTAAGGAGGTAGAGGTGGGGGCCTTTTATAAGAGGTGAGGAGGGGAACTCTTGGAAAGTTAAGAAAAGATACATTATTATAAAATGATTTTGGAATAAATAGGGTCCCACAATTATATATTTAGAGGATAAGGTGATAAGAGTTCTAAATACACCCATCCAATAGGTTTTTGGCATGTGTAGGGCTTATATTTTACATTATCTTTTTATTTTATTTAAATCGTTAAATAATGAGGTAATCCCTACATCATCATGGTGTCATAAATAATTTAATTTATTTGATGTCTAAAAATTATTAAAAAAATATCATGATGTATGAAATATTTTAAGCTTTATAATTAATAATTATAGTCAAATATCTGACTTGTATAACACCATTTAAGAATTGTTTTGGTAAAACAACTCATGTTTGTAACATTTTTATTTTAACATTAAATAAAAAGTTATTAATATCATTTTCCTACAAAAGTGGCTCCATGGGGACCCCAAGTTGACCCATGGACTGTTTGGAACGTCCATTACACATAAAATAAGGGTAGGAAATGTGTCTAGGTCATTTTATATCATGAAGGCATTATTTTTACCTTAAACTACACTAATTACCTCTAATCACGATTAAAAACATAAAAGTTACTATTCACCAAAAAATTATTTTAACCCCATTTAACCACATTTTACTTCTTAATGACAACCATGTATGCCGGATTTTTGAAATTCAAAACACAGATGTAGAAAAATTTCATTTAAATGAAAAATCAGTTTTTTTATGTACCACTTAGTGGATTCACTATTCATCAAAAATTGATGTTTTTCAGAAAAATACCAAAAATTCACCCTAAGATATATTTGATATTCCGAATTCAAAAATGATTTCTATTTTACAAAATTCAACACATATAGGCTGCATTAATTAATTTAATAATTAATTTCCGATGTCGGAGTAAGTAGAGTGTTTTTGTGAAATAATAAGTATCAAAATATTGACACTAGTTTAAGTCCAATTTCAAAGTGAAATTAATTTCAATGACCACTATTGGATTAAATGGTGAAAATATATTCTAATTGAACTTCAAAACCAATTCAAAAGATAATCTAATCATAGAAATAAATTATATTAAAAGTGGTTTTGAATTAAAATACCACAGTTTTCACTATTCATTAAAAAAATGGACTTTATCAGAAAAATACCAACATTTTACACAATGTAAAATTTGATGTCCCAATTATAAAGAAGTATTTTATTTGGTCCAATATAAAGTATAATAGTGACCAAAACTATATTTATAGAAGGTTCTCCATGAAAATGCGATAAGTCGACCATTAGTGAAAATTAGACTATATATGCCTAAAATTGTATTCTTTTCATATTTTAAGACTTTATCTTTTATTGGATAAATGTAAAACCATTTAACAAAAATATATAATCATATTTTAGTTGTTTCTATTCATTACCGCCAATTCAACGGCTACGTGTCAACTACCATTTAAAATAATATTGTTTTATTAATAGTGTGCAACGTAATATTTCAAAGAAACTCTTTGTTGCGTATTAGGTACGGTATCGAACATAGCAACCCCTTTATTGAAAATTCAATATTTAATTCTCAAATATTAATAAATATGAAAATGTTTTATTCTTTATTTACCTGGGATGTTACATCCTTTCCCCATTTTGGGAATTGCATCCTCGTAATTTCATTTACTTATCAAATAAGTGGGGGTATTTATCCCTCATAGCATTTTTAGATTCCCACGTTGCCTCTTCAACCATATGGGTTTTCCAAAAAACCTTTACCTGGTGAATTACCTTATTTCGCAACACTTTCTCTCTTTGGCCAAGAATCTGGACTGGCTGTTCTTCATAAGAGGGATTCTCCTCCAACTAACTATCTATGTGCTCAAAACATGAGATGGATCTGGCATATACATTCTCAACATCGAAACATGAAAAAAGATGTGTACCTAAGATAAACGTGGAGGTAAAGCCACTCAGTAAGAAACTGATCCAACATTCCCTAGAATTTCATATGGTCCAATGAACTTTGGACTCAGCTTTCCTTTCTTACCAAATCGCATGACACTTTTCCATGGTGAAACTTTGAGAAAAACATGATCACATACCTCTAAAGATAGATCCTTCCTCCGGTTATCCGCATAACTCTTATGCCTGCTATGAGCTGTTCTCATGTGTTTCTGAATCAACAGAACTTTTTTTGCCATCTCTTCTACCAATTCTTGTCCCATCAGCATCCTTACACCCACTTCAATACAAAAAACTGTAGGTTGACACTGCCTCCCATATAATGCCTCAAATGGTTCCATCTGTATAATGGATTGAAAACTGTTATTATAAGAAAACTCAACCAAAGAAATATATTGGCCCCAACTTCCCTGATAATCCATTGAACAAGCACGTAGCATATCCTCTTCTATCTGAATTGTTCGTTCTGACTGCCCATTTGATTGCGGATGAGATGCTGTACTAAAATTTAATTTAGTACCCAACAACTTCTGAAGGCCCTTTCAAATGTTAGAAGTAAACCTGGGATCACGATCGAACAAAATGGAGAGGGGAACTCCATGTATCCTGACTATCTCTTTAAGATACAAATGGGAAAGTTGATCTAGGGAAAAAGTATCTTGTATAACAAGGAAATGAGCAGATTTAGTCAAGCGATCAACAGTAACCCAGATTTCATTATTACCTCGAGGTGTCTTCGACAATCCCACAACGAAGTCCATGGATATATTCTCCCATTTCCACTCTGGTACTAGAAAAGGCTGCAATATCCCTTTCGGTAACTACCGCTCTACTTTAACCTGCTGACAAGTCAAACACTTCATAGTAAAATCAGCAATATCTCTTTTTATTCCATCCCACCAGTAATACTCCCTCAGATCTCTATACACCTTAGTACTGCCAGGATGAACTGAAAACGGAGAACTATGAGCTTCACATAACAAATATCTCTTCAATTTTGAATCACAAGGCAAACAAAATCTCTTACCAAATCTCAAAACACAATCATTATCAATGATGAATTCATGCAAGTTACCCTTCTGAACCAGCTCTACCATTTTCTGCAACTCACTGTCTTGCTTCTGTGCATGCTTGATTCTGTCTGATAGAGAAGATTTCACTGATACCTGAAACAAAACATAAGGAATTCCTACACAAAAAACTTCCATGCCATAGTTCATCAAATCAAAAAACCAAAGGATCTCGTTCCAAACGTAGCATGGTTAATGAAGCATTACTTTTTAGACTCAAAGCATCATCCACCTTATTTTCTTTTCCCGGATGGTAACGAATTGTACAATCATAATCTTTGATTAATTCCATCCATCTCCTATGTCTCATGTTAAATTATTTCTGAGTGAATATATACTTTAGAATTTTGTGATCAGTATATATTTCACACTTTACTCCATACAAATGATGCCTCCAAATTTTTAGAGCAAAAACAACAGCAGCTAATTCCATGTCATGTGTAGGGTAATTTACCTCATGAGTTTTCAACTGACATGAAGCATAAGCAATTACCTGATCATTTTGTATATGGACAAAACCAAGTCCTTTCAATGAAGCATCACTGTAGATAAAAAACACACCATTCCAAGAAGGAAGTTCCAAAACTGGAGCATTCACCAATCTTTTTTTCAACTCCTGAAAACAGTCATCACACTCTGTTGTCCAGATAAACATAACACCCTTCCGAGTTAGCTTAGTCATTGGACTAGATATCCGTGAAAAATTTTCAACAAACCTTCTGTAGTAACCTGCCAAACCATGAAAACTATGGATCTCGGTTACATTTGTGGGTCTTGGCCATTCTTCAACAACTTTTGTTTTAGCAGGATCAACAGTTATGCCATCTTTTGAAATAATGTGACCCAGGAAAGAAATTTGTTGTAACCAAAACTCACACTTGCTAAATTTTCCATACAGTTTCTTTTCTTTTAAGGATTGTAATATAACCCTTAAATGACTTTCATGCTCCCCTTTACTTTTAGAAAACACTAAAATATCATCAATAAACACAACCAACATTTATCACCTGATTCAAATGAGCCATCAGTGCGGTAAAATGCTCAATTCTGATTCCGACCATCTCTGGTTACTGATTCGAAAGGTCATTATACTCTGTATACCTTTCCAGAAAATATGCTCTGTTTCCTCTATAGAAAACCATTCTTATCACAGAAATATCTTAGGTGAAGCAACAAGGTAATATTTAAATACTATATAATTTCAATCATACCATACATTAATTTATAATTTAACAATTTTCTAACTCCTAAAGGTGTCTAAACCGACCTCTGATACCAACTATAAGTCCCCAAACTTAAACCTTACTTAATATTGAATTAAATGAATAATTCACATTGAGGATATTTTCAGGATTAGAGTTTTATAGAATTAGTACATTACTATTACATCTCACAAGATTACAAAGTAGGCACTTCTACTAAGTTTCCATAAAATAAAAACTCTTAAAAAGGAACATGTATAGTTCCATGTTTTCGATAGCATGAATTTTCCTTGATCCCATCCTTGACCCTATTCCACTTTAAGTCCTGTGAAAAAAATTTCAAAAAAAAACTTGGGTTGAGCATAAAAATCTCAGTAAGGGATATACAAGGAATGAAAACTATTTGTTTTTGAAAACAACAAGTAAACCATGTATACATTATCAAATTAATTCTTTTCACCATTATGAACTAGTAAAAACTCTTCAATGAAATAAAATATCATTACTTACCCTTTTGTAACCAAAATATTACCATAAAAACCATATAAAGATCACATAACATATATAGGTAACTTGGGACATAATCATTCTTAAATAGAATAACCATACGATCGACTTCCACACATATCACTTAATGGAATAGCCATACGGCCGACTTCCATACGCAATGCATTGGAGGATATAACGTAACCACCCGTCCTAGTATTCACGACACTACCCATCAAATGGTTTAACACGTAACCACCCGGCAAATGTCCAATTACCATTATAAAATATTAAGACATAAAACAAATATAATGGAATGAAAACATTTCCACACTTTTATCACAATATTTCACTTAAATATGTTGACATAACAAATCCATTATAAAAACCATTTTCAATACCAAAATACATAAAAGTGTGTATGGTATTTATTTCATCTTATAAAACATCACGGCTTGTTGAGGAAGCCAAAGACCAAATAATACTCGCGGTGGCGGAAAAGGTCGTTGTGACCGCGTACGTTCAAAGAAACATTCCTTTATGTCGTTTAGTAAAACGCTTCCTAGAAAAAGATTACTTTTGTATAAAAGTAAAATTCAAAGTGGTTTATACACCGTATAAAATATATTTGTGTATAAAACGAAATATGCCTCAATGAAAGGAGATTGAGACGAAGTCCCTTACCTTGGGTCCGACTTGACTCGATCGTTCTTTAACGTCCGGAATAATAAACTTGAGTTAATTTCTACTTTCTTAAGAACCTTTTCAAGTTAATTATTCCTTTTATATCACTTATTTCCATGTTATAACCAATATGTAATCATTTAAGATAATAATGATTGTTTTGTCGATATTTGGTTCTTAAGTCGAAAGTGGATTTCATACAATTACATGTTATTCGTGTGGTCAAAGGTTCCTTATAACCAGAATGATATTCATGATTTGGATATCATATATATCATATATATCCAGAATATACATGTATTTATAATATTACATAATCATTTAGAGGTAAGAAATGAAATGCACCATTCATGGAGATGATAATCAGTACGTACGCATGAATGCTACTTTCATTTCTATGTCATATTAATGAAATTAAATCTAAATGATAGATATTTATATTTTAATTACAGAATTATATTAATCATTTAGATGTAACATATATCATATATATCTATTATATATATGTACTAATAATAATACATTACATTTCGGGATAAGAAATGAAATGCACCGTTTATGGAGACGGTAAGTCGTACGTACACATGAACGCTACTTTCATTTCTATCTCATACATTAATGGAATGAAATAATAATGACATAAAGGTATATTATAATTCCAGTATAAAATCATATATAATAACTTTAAATCCATCCTTTATACATCCAACATATGGCATTAACGAATCAAATCACTTTGAGGGGGCGGTAGTCCGTACTACCTAAAATGAAGATATCGTGTATACCCATAATGGAAGCCATAAAGGTATGACATAATTTAAAAATACAGAAGCTTAAGGAGGACATAACCATATTATATATCATATATAAATATAGTGACATCTTAATGGCCACCTTTGAAGGTGTTAGAAGAATATTTAACAATCATCATTTCATGAGGCAGAAATTCGCCATCCACAGAAACACTATGTTATTTAACCATTAGATGTAGGTGTGTGTAAGTGTAACTCGAATTATTCTTATAAAAACATCCTATTATATTTGAGATACCGGATTTGTTACAAAATAAATGAATAAAAAGAGTTTAGGGGGTTGGAGAAGCAAAATAAAACAAAAGAACACAAGTGAAGACATTACCTTAAAATCGGGTAACTTTCTTAGATTTGAGCTCAAAGGCTTCCTTGGGAAGACTTCTGCTCAAAGTGAGGATTCTAGGAGTAATAGAGGGATTTTGAGAGACAAAAAGGTCATATATTGGCCTAACCAAAGGTTTGAGAGGTGTGGGCAAGGAGGTAGAGGTGGGGGCCTTTTATAAGAGGTGAGGAGGGGCACTTTTGGAAAGTTAAAAAAAGATACTTTATTATAAAATGATTTTCTGATAAAACGGGTCCCACAATTATATATTTAAAGTATAAGGTGATAAGAGTTCGAAATACACCCATCCAATAGTTTTTTCGAATGTGTAGGTCTTAGATTGTACATTATCTTTTCACTTTATTTAAATCGTTAAATAATGAGGTAATCGATGCATCATCATGGTGTCATAAATAATTTAATTTATTTAATCAATAAAAATTATAAAAAAACTATCATGATGTAGGAAATATTATTATATTTATAATGAATATTTATAGAAAAAAATCTAACTTTTATAACCCCATTTAAGAATTGTTTTAGTAAAACATCTCATGTTTGTAACATTTTAATTTTAACATTAAATAAAAAGTTATTAATGTCATTTTCCTACCAAAGTGGCTCCATGGGGTCCACAAGTTGACACATGGATTGTCTTGGTCGGCCATTAAAAATCCAATATGGGTAAGACATGTGTCTAGGTCATTTAATATTATTAGAACATTATTTTTACCTTAAACAACATTAATTTACTCTAATCGTGATTGAAAACGTAAAAGTTACTATTCACCAAAAAATTATTTTAATCCCATTGAACAACATTTTACTTCTTAATGACAACCATGTATGTCGAATTTTTTAAATTCAAAACACAGAGGTGGAAAAATTTCATTTAAACGAAAAATCATTTTTTTAAGTACCACTTAGTGGTTTCACTATTCATCAAAAATTGATGTTTTTCAGAAAAATACCAAAAATTCACCCTAAGTTATATTTGATATTCTGAATTCAAAAATGATGTCTATTTTAAAAAATTCAACACATATAATTAGCATTAATTAATTTAATAATTAATTTCCGCTGTTAGAGCAAATAGCGTGTTTTTATGAAACAATAAGTATCAAAAGATGGACACTAGTTTATGTCCAATTTCAAAGTGAAATTAATTTCAACGACCACTATTCGATTAAATGGTAAAAATTATTCTAATTGAACTTTAAAACCAATTCAAAAGATAATCTAATAATATAAATAAATTAGATTAAAAAGAGTTTTTGAATTAAAATACAACAGTTTTCACTATTCATTAAAAAATGAACTTTATCGGAAAAATACCAAAAATTTACACAAAGTAAAATTTGATGTCCCAATTCTAAAGAAGAATTTTATTTGGTCCAATAGAAATTATAAGAGTTACCAAAACTATATTTAAAGAAGGTTCACCATGAAAAGGCAATAAGTCGACCTTTAGTGAAAATTAGAGTATATATGCCTAAAATTGATTTATTTTAATATTTTAAGCCTTTATCTTTTATTGGATAAATGTAAAACCAATTAACTAACATATATAATCATATTTTAGTTGTTTCTATTCATTCCCGCCAATTCAACGGATACGTGTTAACTATGATTTAAAATAATATTTTTTTATTACTAGTGTGCAACGTAAGATTTCAAAGAAACTCTTTGTTGCGTATCGGGTAAGCTATTGAACATAGAAACCCCTTTAAAGTAAAATTAATATTTAATTCACAAATATTAATAAATATGAAAATGTTTTATTCTTTATTTACCTAGGATGTTACAATATAATTTTTTCGATTCCGCACACATAAAATATGATAACGTCATTCATGGACATGTGTACTACCACCACCTCAATGTGATGCAATCTTTACTTTCTCATCACCATATAAAAAGAATAAAAAATATAAGTATTTATTATTAAATAAATGTAATTTAAGATATAACCTTCATTCTTTATGGATAAATGTATCTTACAGTCTTTCCATAATGATCATTGAAAAAAATTGTAACATTACTCATTGGTACGTATCAACTACCATCTCAATGATCACAAAGTTGGTTCATTTTTCATAACCACAATTCCTGCATTATTTAAAAAGTATAATTTATTTAAAATTTTGATAATTATATATTGGTTATTATTTTTTAGATGTTTAAATAATGACCCCATTCACCATTATAGACATATGAATGTATATTTGGACATATATTGCAAATATGGTCAAAAAATCTGTCTGAAGAATTAATGATTATATAATTGTAAATTAAATGATTATAAGTGAAATAAAATTAATAATAAATTTTTAAAATGGTTTAAATAAATTAAATAATTATCATAAGTTTATTCTTCAGGAATATAATAAAAAAAATGATTAATCATACTCAAGGAAAGTGATTTTGTCTCAATTTGATTCTATTGAGGAATATTTTGCTGTTATGCACCTAGATTCTTTTGTGTGATGCATATAAATCCCTTTTAAATTTTATAAAATTTATTTCCTTTAATTATATATATTAAATGTTTCAATTAATTTATTTCCATCATGAATCTTATAATTGAAAAGTTACTCAAGTACAAAGTAATTTATATCCTACTTTTTTTATCTATGAGATAAATTTAATATTCACCACTTATATATTTGTTTCATACATATACTAAAATTTTGATATATTATATGATGAATTGTTTTGTATTTATGTTATTTAGAAGTATCCTTTTATTAATATTACTTTTAGGGATTTCGATTCAGATGTTACAATAGTTATAAGGGGATTTATTGTCTTACTTTTATTTCTGTGAGACTTATACCATATTCACAACTAATTTCCTTTTTTTGTGTATATTATTTTCTAAAACATGTTATAACAAAAATATCCTTATATTAATAATATTATATAATTAATTTAATGATATTAATTCATGGTTATTGTGATTCAAACATT
Source organism: Viscum album (assembly GCA_963277665.1). NCBI lineage: Eukaryota > Viridiplantae > Streptophyta > Magnoliopsida > Santalales > Viscaceae > Viscum > Viscum album. The sequence continues at coordinate 1,288,087,678 of OY728140.1, forward strand.
TCAATGTTGTATGGGAATCATTGGATTGTTTAAAGATTATTTTCCCCAAGACTATTTTTAATGAACTATTTTGGTAATTTATATTCACCAATGTCAAAAACCCATATTGTTACTTATCCACCAATGGGGATTTTTCTATTATTATAATACCAACTCTTTTTTATCTATTATGATTTTCTTCAATATATTATTATGCAACCCTTTTTTTACTGGGGTTAATCTTGTTTCAAAGAGATTGGTTGGTAACCCAAATATTTTCTAGGGGTTAATCATGACTTAAAGAGATTGATTGGGAATCCATTTATTATTAATTCGTTAATAATGTTTTATAGATTTCTTGGGAAACCATTTATTTTCTATTTGCTTATCATGTTTAAAATATATTTTTTGGGATAAAATTTCTTTTCCATGGGTTACTCATGATTCAAAGATATTTTTTGCGAGTACAAGAATTTACCATGTGTCAATCATATAAGAAATATAATTTTATAAATCCTTTTTCTTTTCAATTTGTTAATAAAAGTATGATAGGGATAAAGGTTTTATTTGTAATGATTTTTTAATGGTACATGGAAATTATGTGGATGGTTATGTTATAAAACAATAAAGGGTTGTTTTGTGATAAACCAATGAATGGCGGTCCCATGATTAACCAACGATGGGTGGTAACAAGATAATATAACCATGGTTGGGTCAATGAAGGTCCTACAATGTATTCCGTATAGATGTTAACTGAATTGTTATTTCTTTTGTTAGAGTGAATGTTAGTGTGAAATTAAAATGACTTTCCATGTATGTACATGTTTTATTTATTCTTTTTATGGGATTATATTGTTTCTAATGATTGAGATTGATATCACACGGATTTTCATTATTGGCCATCATGACTGTATCCTTTCCCATTACTTAATATTTTATGATACATGCAATAATGGGTATGAGTTATTTTATGATTCACCCTTGCACATTGATTATGTAATCATACCCTTTTATACTCTTTTACTCATTAAGGACATTCAATTTTTAATGGTAATCTTCAACCTTACTAAGAATCTTGGATCACATTTCATTTGATTCATTTTACCTAGGTTATAATTTATGTGATTGAGATTATTTTAAAATGATGATGTCGATTACATAATATGAAAATAAAAAGCATGGTTAGGTGGGATAAATGTTCTTTTAATTTAAAATTATTTTTTTATGATGGAGATAGTACTGATTATATAAAACAATAAACCTAAAAGAACCTGCACTGTGTAATCGATATTAGTTTTTTTGTTGTTCTATGGATGAGATGAAAATATTTGTGTCAAAATTACCAACATCAAAGATAGATATATAAAGTTAACGATTGCAGAACTAGATTTGGGAGTGTGGGTTTTAGGTTTTTACAATATCCATCTAAAACTAAAGCCATATATATATATATTCAACATACATAATTTTTATTATTCTTATGTAATAACCATTATACTTCCAATTTTCATCAAATGGTAAATGAATGTATCGAGGGTGCGTATGTGTAGACTAATACTTATACGTAATGATATGATTCATCTTACATCACATTCTTTCAGGGATGGTTACTATGAAGTATTTAAAATTTATATATAATATTAATATCCCAAAAGTATTTTGGAATTATAATATATTACATACCATCTTAAGCTTTCATCTTATGGAAAATGATAACATCACTCATGTGTATGTCGAGACAACCAAGATATGATTTGTTTTACATTACAACCCCACACGGATGTTCATATGGATGAAAATATTGTATAAATATAAAATATATATCAATTTTAATATTTTTATAACAAAAATATTATACAAAATATTTATTTTCTAACTCGTCCAAAAATAAAAACATTTGTCAAGCATATGTACAGACTACCGTCTAAAAAGAATAATGTTAATTATTTTTCAATAATTTAGTACAGAATTAGTTTTAAAAGAGTATTTAATTTATATAAATTATAAGTACAAAATTTTTATTATTGTTTGGATAATTGGACAATGATCCCCTTTACCATGTCTAACCTACTGATTTTTTCGGATAATAAACCTAACATCTGCAACATGTCTTAAATGGACTTATTTCATTTTTTAAAGTTAAAATAAATTTAAATAAATTCACTAAATTGTATTATGATAAGTTAATTATAATTGATTATATTCTCATAAAAATAAATAAATAATAATGTTTTATTATATAATAGTTAATCAATATATGTGGTGAGACAATCTCGATGTAAGGGATTTCACTTCTAAATTATCTTTCAATGTATATAATTACAACTTTACTAAAAAAAATTTGTGTGGTGTATATATAACTATATTGATATATTTTATAATTAATTTATTTATATTCGCATGTTATAAAAATCATATTCTTTTTCACTCCAACAATGGCCTTTTAATTCAAAATTTAGAAAAGTTGTATGCGACTTCCCATTAAAATTATTGTATATTTGTTATTTTTACAACTAATTTTCTTTCCTACTAGGGGATTTATAATGTCTCAATGATTATAATAATAATGAACAAATGGGTGAAAAATTAAATTTTTAATTATATTTATACTTTCATTAATAATTAATAAAATGAAATCTAAAAAAACTTTTATGTGTAGATTTCATATACTTACACAGGAAAAAAATAATGTATTTAATGAATATGGTTTTCTAAATCTTTACCAAAATATTAGATCTTATTGATTTTCATTATTTAATTACATGTTTTCAGGATTATTTTATAATAAAATATATCTCTCAATAATCTGTGAATATTTATTTTTAAAATTATTTTATAGGAAAACATAAATTTTTTCACATCTTTAAGATATTACTTAGAGAGTTTTTATTAATATTAATAAATTAAAATTAAAATAGATATTATAATTAAATTAAAATATATATTTGTTTTATTCATTAAATTATTATTGAAAATTGTATATGAATGCTATGTGAGCATGATATAGCTCTGCTGATGAGTAAACATGATATTGTTATCTAATGCATTGGGTGAAGTAAAAGAGTTTACCTTTGATCGGTCACTAAAAATATATATAGGCCTTATTATATTATATGATTCTATTTTAAGTTATATTTTATGGTTTAATGTAATGTTAATGACCAAAGTTACATATATGATGCGATTTCTTTGATTTTTATGAAAATACATTTATTTAATAGTTTATTGTAAATGGATAAATTTTAAAGGAATATGTATTCCAATTTTATTGGGGAAAATAGTATTTACAAAAAACATTACTTTGTGTGTTCCCTTGTTTAATAAAATATCTTTGTGAATATTATTTTTACCATTAATATTGAATATTGTATTTTTATGAATTATTTAATCAACTAGGTTTTTCTCTTAGGAATATAAGTGAATTTATAGATCAATAATTATTATGAAAATGGAAAATACATTTATTTTTTTCATATATTTTCAAATAGAATAATTGATTACCTTTAGTTTTATATCCTATAATGAGTTTTTTGTTTCGATGTCATGTTTCCAAATATATTTTTAGTCCTATGTATATGGTTAAAATATATGAAGTTCTATATTTATACTAGGAGGATTCATCAAAAAATAATATATATTGTATTGAATGAATCATGAGTTTTGTTTTCAATATCATTTTTTTGGAAAATTGAAATTGTTACAATGATTCCACTTTCATATATAATTTTTTCTTAATTCTCAAAAACTCTAAAACAAACCGTTCCTTGAAATTTGATATAGTGAGATGATTTTAAAAATATGTTATTTATGATTAGTTTAAATTATAGGTTAGTATAACTAATTATTTAAATGATCACCAATAGTGAGGGATTATTTAAAAGTATTATCACTACCCTCTTATGCATATCCATCATCTAACACTATTTTTTAAATTTAAAAAGATATTATTCATCTAATAATTAAACATAAACATGTTTTATTGAAAATATTTATCCAATTTTTCTATTTATTTGATTCCATCCATTAATGGACCATTTATATTATTGATCTCATCTAGTGATACATTCAAAAAATCAACATAATACTATATTTATAGATCAAATCATCCTCTAATTTTTTTAACCTCGTTTGAACATTGAAGAATCATTCACAATATTTTATTATATTTATCTCATATAGTGATTCTTATAAGAAACTAATTCAACTAAAACTCCTATATAAATTATATATTTGTATTTTTTAGTCAAATATTGATCACATATCCATTATAAAAAGAGAACAAAATATTTCACCATAATCCATTAGTGACACATAACCAATAATATCATTATAATGACACCCTTATTTCTCCAAATATTATTTTTTAAATTTATAAAAAATAATTTCTCAATCCATTTAAAGAAATATTATTCTTATTTTAGTTCATTATTTTATTCATAGAGAAGATATTTGATGACACATCATTATAATTAGCGTTCTCTCCCATGAACATTGAACAATTTTGTTGAAATCATTCAAAATAAAACCACAGCTAAAAAAATAAGATGAAGTTCATGCTGATATATAAATTTTAACTTTTTAACACATTTTGAAATATGTCACACTAGTTTATTAAAATTTAAATTTATATATATATATATATATATATATATAAATTAGCATTGTTATCCATATACACTAAAAATGTCTCATTTTCGATCAATATATTTAGTGAAATATAATTTTGACACTTAATTAATTATTGATGAGAACAACATTTATTCATCATATATATATATCCAATTCACTATGAATTAAATCTAATTGAAATTATTTCAAAACAGTATACTTAATGACAATAAATGTTGAAATAGAAAAATTACAGTATGATATAATAAAACTCCTTAAAAATCATAGAATCGTGATGAGCATCTCAAAAAACACTAATAAATATCATAATATAATTCTAGAAAATATATTTATCTTAATCTATATCAACATCAGTCATATTACTTTCATGATATTAGTAATGATAAATTTAGATTATTTTTTCATTCACTATAACATTATATCCTAGAAAATTATATATTATACCAATATTCATCTCACTATCTTATCCCCTGTAAGATTTAAGAATTCATTCTCTTGATAGTCAATATTGTTTCCCTTTTTATCAGGATAATTCATTAATTATCTTTTCAAAATTTATGCAAATCTATCCATTTTAGTTTCAACAAATATAGACATAATATGAGTGATAATGAGATAATTTTTTCCTTATAAATATTTTGAATTGTGAAAAACAAATTGAAAAAAATTCTATTCATGGAACTATTTTTATGCATGATAAAATTAAAATAAATAAAACCAATAAATTATATCAAAATATAGAGAAATTATCACATTATACATCTAACAAGTTAAAAATATTTAATGTTAATCCTTAAAAATACATTGATACCAATTTTATAGTGGTATCATGTGTATTTAGAATGTTGTGTGGGGAAATCAATGAAGAAATTATATTAATTATTTACTTCAAAAAAACCATTATCATATCTTTATATAATTGAAAAACAATACTTCTTCCAACCATTCTTATTTAATGTTATTTTTATAAAAATATTCTAATTCAATTTTATTATTTTTTGTGTAACATATAAAGATAAACAATGGAATAGGTTACATACATGTTTCCCCAATCAAAATAAATTTCAAAATTCGTAATATTTTATGGTATCGTATATTCCTATGTGATCTACTAGAATTATATAACTATAATAATAGTAAGTATTTATCCATAAAATTTTGTTGATAATTATACCACGTAATATGATAATTTTTTATAAAAATAATAATAATATTATTCTATATAATTGAATAATATATCTCAACGAAATAAAATATACAGTCATAAGTCATTATATAGAAACCACCAAAATGATTTCAACCATGTACCACTTCTACTATTTTTCAAAAAATGTTATAACCATAAAATTAAATGAATTAACAACTGTTATATATTACCGATAATATGGTTTCCTTTTTTTATAATATATTTTTATTTTTAGAAGAGTATTATTGTTAAAAAAACATGTATAAACTCAATATAAAACATAATAAATTAATTATTCCATCTTCTTTATTGTATTACCTATATTTTCACATTCTATGTATTCCTTATTTTTGAACTGAATTGATTGATATTTAGACTTTATTTGTAATTATGTGAGTGCTTACATATTCATATCCACTATATTCATCCCTTATCTACTAATAAATATGTAATTCACTCTTATATAACATCATTTTCATTAACTAAATTTTAATTGCAAAATTAATATTTATAAATCAAATTCTATATCACCATATTATTCATATCATGGTTTAATTTAAGACTTAATATTAATGAGGACCACCAAATTAACAATTATTTATTTAAGAGATACTGATAGTCAATATTTATTTTTTCTATATGAAACCCAACATTAGACATCATTAAAACAACTAAATTATATATTTCATGAAAAAACATTGTTTATTGAGTAGAACCATTATTGTTTCATTAATCCCATCAAATACACATAAAATGATACTGATAATAATTAATAAAAATGGTAAATATAAGAAAAAGTATTTTTTAATCATCATATTTATTTATTTACAAATATTTAAATTAAAAATTAAAATGGATTTAAAAATTAATGAAACAAATATCATCTCAATAATTAATTTTGGACATGGCTATATAACAATTTTTATTCATCAAATTGAAACCATTTATACTCCCCATTTTACATTAATTTTATTTAACACCGTGATGTTTTCTCCTCCAACTATGATCATTTAATTAATTGAACACAAACAAAATAATTATTCCATTGTGTGGTTTTATACATTGTATATTTTGCGCTTTTATATTAAAATAGAAAATAACTATGATTACATATAAATAATGTTTTTAATATTAAACCATAAGTATTTTTCCTACACACCATGACATGGTTTCTTGAAAAACACCATGTTTTTTTCTTATATTCACACAATTAATATATTCTCTAATTTATTTTTTATATTTATATAGAAGAATTTATATAATTTTTTTCAAAAAAATTATTTTTTCACAAAAAAATCATAGGGAATGATAACACTGACCCATGATAAGTAAATCATAATAATTTGTTTTCTCTTTTATGAAATGGATATCATATTCTTAATATATACAATTGTTCATTAATTAAAATATTTAATTGAAAGAAATTTATTATAAATTTTAAGATGATCCATCTAATTCTAGGAATGGTATTTTAATTCCCTTGAAGCTGTTTTCTAAACAACATATTAAGAAAGTGACTTGTTAATAATGGAGGTCATTACTAATTTTTGTGACTAACTATATTGATGTAATATTTATCTATGTCTAACTTCATGAAGTGAATTTTATTTAAATACATTATTATATTCTTCAATGAGATAAGTAATATAGGGTGATACCCATTATAGGGATACTAAAATTTATTGTGAGATAATATTGGAGAGAAATTTCATTTTGTTATGTAACTTGATTGAGGATACTGTCAGATCAATGTGGTAAAATAAATAATAATATCACAGCATTGGCCTTTGTATAATATTTCCCATATTTATCATTTCCATTTGACTATCAAAATATATTTTTAAAATGTATTATAACTATTAAAATACATATTTTCATGGAATTCAAGAATATTATTTTCCTTGTAATTTATTCCAAAACCTTGAGAATATAATCATCTTATAATAATTAAGATATAAAAAAATCCTTAAGAAGGTCTATCTTTACCTAATGAGTTGGTGATACTTTTAAAAACATTAGTTTCAGTGAATTTTATAATTTTTCATTTAAATGAACAATTCTATGAAGAGAACGTGAGTTTACACTTCTTTGGGTTTTATAAATTAAAAATTATGGTATTGAAATATTCTTGAATGAAAGAATAACTTTTTTATTGATAAGTAGTTTACACTCAATTTTAGTGTGCATCAGTTCCTTAAGTCCCTTTAATTATTATGACTCATCAGCCCATTCCTCTTGGAAGAAGTTCTATTTGGTCTCTAACTCTAGTGTCAATAAAACATTTAAATTTATATAATCATTTTTTAACAAACCAATCACAATATAAATCATGGTTTATTAACACTGGAATATTCCACCCTTTTGAAAAATCCAGATCTTGAAGTGTGTAAAAATTAGAATATATTTTACAATTTTTATGTCATTGATTGTCTTATTATTTGTTTCATCTAAAAAACATTTCTTATTTAACTTATTCACATAAAAGATGTTTTAGTTTCATTAAAAAAATTTAATGCATCATACACACAACCAATTACATGTAAACATGAATCTAATGCATATCTATATACATATAATTTATACTACCATTCTAAATTTCATTTAATATTGATAATTAATGACAAATATCTGACAATACCTTAAAAATAGGTGTTATTGTAGGAATAAGATGTTCAATCAATGATGTTTTGAAAATGTTTATTTTGTAAGGATGACTATACTGATTGAAATAGTATTTACCCAAATCTAATCCTTTGTAAATTTTTTTGTAATTAAAAATGAAAAATTTCAATACAATTGACAAAAAAAATGTTTACCTATTTAAAATATATTTTAAAGGTTCTATTTGTCACAAAACTTGCTATATTGATTAGTTCTATAGACTCAATCCATTTTATCAGTTTATTAAATTACATATTATCTATATTAAAATAAGATTTAATTTTACTACCATTGGTCCCTGTAACACATTATGGTTTAAATTTTTTTATAATTTTTTATTTAATAAAATAATATGTATATATAAGATAATAAAAAAGAATACAAATTAATTTATCATGTGGTGTAGTAGAATTCTCCTTAAATATTTTTTTATTAAATCATATATATGAAATTATTTAATATACTATATTGTTATGGGTCATTTAATTCTTGAATTGGATAATCCTTATTGGTAAGTAAAACTAGTTGAGTTTAATATTTATAGAGTTTAATGGAATTTGTGTTGGTTTAGATACATATAAGAGTTAAAAAGGTTACTCTGTAGGAGTTTTTTTGATAGAAAATATAATAATTATGTTTTTAGGATGAAGGTATACTATGTTCCCTTTTTGGGTCCATATAAAGTTTTATCTAATGCTTAGTGAGACCCCATTAAAAGACTATTAAGATGTAAAGACCCGCAAATTTCAAGGAATTTTTTTTCTTAATTTTCTTTGGAATTTTACAAGAGCGCAGCTTCAGACGGCACCTGATTCCAAGGCCCGGTGTGCCCGGAATCAATTTCCGAAGTTTGGCTCGGGTACGTTCAGTGAACGGAAGAGCGGGGTTTTCTATCTTTTGAACCGGTGCCCGGAATCAAATTCTGACGGCACCGATGAAATCGCAGTGCCGGTATTTGCTTAGAAACGCCTCTTCCGGAGTTGCGTTTGCTCAACCGTGGTTTTTAAAATTTTGGGCTTTAAGTCGGAAATAAAATAAAGGTTGTGCGACAACTTTATTTTATTTCACTTAAGCCGCTTGGAAGTCACTTGAAAGCCACTTGAGCTGAGTTAAAGCGGATAGGGTGCTATCCGGAAATATCCTACCCTCTTGGTAGGATATTTTTGCGGTGGGGCCCGCACGAGCCCCGCCGTTTCTTTCGCTAAGTAACGCACCCGCGAAAACCCGTCAAAGTAACTGAAAAGTCAACCGGCGCGTTTTTTTTAATTTCTTAACAGACCATTTAATTGGGCGGTTTATTTCGTGAATTAAATGGGATGTTTCATTCGTTGAATTAATTCAACGAATTTAATGGGTCGTTAACTACGCGTTTGCGTTCGTTGGCAAATTAATAAAATAGACAAACTTGTCTATTTTGGAGGATTGCTATCGTTGTGCGATTTCTCTGAGCCTCCACTCTCCACGCGAAGAACTTGAAGAACGCGAAGAACGCGAAGAACGCCGGCGACCGGAATTCGACGACGCACACCGTGATCTGCGACGTCGACGAGCTCTACCCGCGATGTTCTTCGGCGACGCCTCTTCTTCCGCGGCCGATCCTCGTTCGGCAACTAAGGTGAGAAACGGATCGTTTAATTCTCCCTTTTTAATTTCAATGACAACAGATTTAATTAATTAAATCCGTTTGTTCTAGATCCGGAGATCGTCGGCACGACGTTTTTCCCGCGGTGCGACGAACGTCTCTTCCGCGACGACGCGACGATCCCCTCCTTCCGCGACGAGCGATTCCGCGACGACCTCACGTCCGACGGCGACATCGAGGTAGGGATTTTATTTTTCTTGGTGATTCGTTCCCGTGATCTAATTCTTTTTAATTAAAGAACCGAACTAGAAAAATTTTATTTTTGGATAAAATTGTGGCTGCCTTAATCCCTCCCGATGATTTTATGACTAACGCGGAGGGTGCGGATCTAACGAACAAGACCCGGCAACCCTCTGCCGATCTTTTTGTTGTGCGGATTTGGCGGACGACGACGAACCGTGAGGCAGGGGCGATCCGTTGATCCCGCAGTGAAGATCGGCCCCCGGGAGGAGATATGGTGCAGACATGAGGCAAAACGGGCCACCGGAGCAACTCCGGCGGCCTGCGGAAGGCGGCGGCGGCGAACCACCGGACCGCGTCCGCGGTCCGGCCACCCAGCACGCGGCCCGCGCGGGCCGCGTTCGTCCAAGCCGCGGGTCAAACCCGCGGCGGTTTTCTTCGGCCGCTCGGCCGAAGCCGAGCCGGTCGGTCCGGTCGGCCGGGCCGCGCCCAGGCCGGACCGGACCCGGCCTAGCCGGGTCGGGTCGACCCGGTTCGGCCGACCCAGGGGTGGTTCGGGCCGGGTCGCCCCGGGCCCAGAACCCCCGTTTTCGGGCCCTCTTCGGTCTTTTGCCCGTATCTTGGGCCTGGGACCTCCGATTGACGAACCGTCAGCGGCTACGCGATCGTTAGATCGATACGGTCGTTTCGATATATTACACTCAAGGTTTCGGAAGACTTTGGGTTCGGCCGGGTTGGTTCGTACACGAAACCAACCGGGCCCTCGGAGCGGAAACGCTCATAACTTGAGCTACGGACGTCCGATCGACGTACCGTCAGCTGTGGTAGTTTCTTCTAAGTGAGACGGAACTTTTGGCATACTCCGCCCGAGGATCGGACACAGGCGGAGTACGGTCGGGTTGGTTTTGCCCTAAAAACCAACCGGGCCCCTGGGACGAAAATGCCTATAACTCTCAGACCGGGCGTCCGATTGACGCGCCGTCTGTTGCGTTGAGATCCTGTTGTCGATACGGAACTTTTGGATACATCAACTTCGGACTACGTGTCAGTTGATGTATCAGCCTCTCGGCTCGTGGAGAGGACCCTCCTAAACGAGCTCGCTGTGTGCGGGAACCCTAGTGCTGGCTGTGACTTCGACGACAGAGCAGAGATCCTCCGTGGACTGCGACGACGACAGAGCAGAGATCCTTCGTGGACTGCGGCGACGACTGTGCGGAGATCCTCAGTGGACTGCGTCGACTACTGCACTCAGCGATCCTACGTGGATCAGTGCTACAGGTCCTGTGTGGGCCCGATCCTATGTGGGTCCTTACTACCGGTTCTGTGTGAGCCACTGCCTACAGGTTCTGTGTGAGCCCGATCCTGTGTGGGTCTTTTGCGGGGGTTAGTACCTATCGATCCTTCGTGGGTCCGACGACTTAGATGGATCAGTGATCATCTTTGACGTCATCTGAAAAAGTATACCTGGTTGAGCTGAATCTTATGTTACTCTCCTTTGTGGATTGTGTTGAACTATCCTATGTGGATTTATTATTTACTATTTACTCTCCCTGGTGGATTTGAGTCTTTCTTTCCTGTGTGGATCGAGTTGCCCTTGAGCTCGAGAGCAGAGCTAGAAATGGGGACTTAGGTATATGTATGGGCATATACCTAAGTCGAGTCAGATGTTACTTCGTGATTGCACCTTCCTTTTGTGTTATATCCTTTGTGGATTTCAGGAGACCTTCGGGGGTCTCGGGGTCCTTACTGAGTAGTTTATACTCACCCCTGCACGGGCTATGCCCGCACCTTGTTGTGTTGGATGCAGACGACGGACAGCGCTGATCTCGGTTGGGGCGTGGAGCAGGACGGTACCTGGAGGTGGACCACTGGGCGGGACGTGCTCGGAGGGGACGTGGGACCCGAGGAGCCTGGAGGCTATCTGTACCCACCCTTCAGGTGGGATTGCCAGTGGACGACACGAGGCCGCCGTCTTTTCTTCAGTTGCTGTTCTTTTCCTTTTCAGTTGTACTTTCAGTTGGGCTTGTATTCCGGCCCCTTTACTTTTCTGCACTTTGTAGTTACATTCCGCTTGCTGACTCTGTGGTGGTTGATACTTATAAAAGAAAATGCCTTCCCTGTTTACCGGGATTTTACGCCTTGGTGCTAGTCGCCAGCCCCTGGCCTATGGAAGGCAGGCTTGGGGTAGTCACGGCACGGGCCCCGAGGTCGGGTCGTGACAAATTGGTATCAGAGGCAGTCGGTTCTACCGCAGACTCTGATCGTCTTTTCTTCCTATATGAAGTAATAGTGTTTAGTGTATTGAGTGTGGTTATCAGTTCAGAGAGCCCAGTGTTGGTGCGGCGGCCGACGTATCCGTACACCAGGACCATGAATCCTAATTTCCGACTTAATGCATGAAAACATTGATTGCGTGTGTGTTTCAAGTTTTCTTTGTGATTACTTGTGTCAGCTCACCGGGTATACTGATCTGCTTCATGAAAGTCTCATGTTTTCCTTGTGATTACTTGTGCCAGCTCACCAGGTATACTGTTCTGACTGTGGTGCTCTTGTTCTCCTTTTCAGGATGGCCCCGCGACGACAACCAGCTAGGGTTCCGAGTGTAGGGCGCGACGGCAGCCCACCGAGTGACGAGGCCTCGGTGCAGGGCCCTTTGCCAGCAGTGGAACCGGCGGTAGCTTTACCCGCCGAGCCACCGATGCTACCAGTGCCAGACGCTGACGATGCACGTCGCCTCAGGGCACTGCATGAGTTTCAGAGCCAGCGACCGCCCAGGTTTCGCGGTGAGGCGGACCCCCAGGCCGCCGAGGACTGGCTAGAGGCGGTGGTACGGATCTTTAGGCTAGTGAGGACACCAGCGGATCTCATGGTGATTCTCGCGGCGAGCCTCCTGCAGGGCTTGCGGCAGGAGATTCAGGCGTCGCTGATCTCCCTCAGCATTCCGACCCAGGCAGGAGTACTGGAGCGAGCCCTCCTGATCGAGAGCTTCCTGGCATAGCCTTCTTCGGCGGCGAGACCTAGCGCAGGGCGGCAGGTAGCTGAGTCTTCGGCAGCAGCTAGCCGACGGATGACTCTCGGGTCCAGGCAGACCAGACCCCCACGCAGACGGCCTCAGGACACCGGCTCAGCAGTGCGGGGCACACAGCGGAGTGCCAGCATTCCGAGAGGCAGGAAGTGCTACTCCTGCGGCGGGCAGGGTCACATGGCTCGTGACTGCCCGACTCGCCGATCAGAGGAGCAGTAGACGGTGGAGGGGCCACCCAGGCAGAGGCAGAGGGTCGACCGTGGCGGTCCGCAGGGAGGAGGCGGACGAGGCAGAGGAGATGGCCGAGCAGCGGGTGGTGGGCGACGCTTCCAGGCTCTACCCCCAGCACCACCAGGAGGGCCACCTCGACCACAGGGAGCTGGCGGGAAGGGACAGGCCCAGCTCCAGGCAGTGGAGGCCTACGACCCCGACATGCCAAAGATGATTCGATGTACGATCTGTGTCTATTCCACCCTTGATGCAGTACTTATAGACACAGGAGTGAGTCACTCTTTCATAGCCTCTGCCCTTGTTCGGAGCTCGGAGATTCCGACTGAGCCGTTGGCTCGATCCTTACGGCTAGAGACTCCTACGGGAGCAGACTCGACGATTACGCACTGGTGCCGGCAGTGTGAGCTTACTCTAGGAGGCGAGATCTTCGGCTGGGATCTCCTTGTAGCGGCGTCGAGGCCTTACGACGTCATCTTGGGCATGGATTGGCTATTCACGGTTCATGCCCAGATCGACTGTTTTAGGCGCAAGGTGCGATGTGTTCGCACCGACGGGAGCAGGTTTACCTTCACCGGCGAGAAGGGAACCTTTGCAGCACAGGATGGACTTCCGCGGAGGAGAGTGCAGCCCATCTCTCATCAGTTGGCTAGACTCATCCTAGGAGCAGTGGACGTGCGGAGTCCAGTTTTTCCTGCAGTGGTGGACCAGTACGTGGACGTCTTTCCCGACGACGTTCCAGGGCTACCTCCTCGTAGAGAGGTAGACTTTTACATCGACTTGTACCCCGGGACAACCCCGATATCTACTCCAGCATACCGGATGGCCCCTGCCGAGCTTCGAGAGCTGCGGGTACAGTTGGAGGACTTGCAGAGCAAGGGGTTTATCCGACCCAGTGTTTCACCCTGGGCTTCCCCGATTTTGTTCGCCAAGAAGGCGGACGGGAGCTTGCGACTGTGTGTCGACTATCGTCGCCTAAACCAGGTGACAGTGAGGAACAAGTATCTGCTGCCACGGATTGATGACCTCTTCGATCAGCTCAAGGGAGCGCGGTGGTTCTCGAAGATAGACCTCCGGTCAGGCTATCATCAGCTCAGAGTTCGAGACGAGGACGTGCAGAAGACGGCCTTCAGGTGTCGGTATGGCCATTATGAGTTCTTGGTTATGCCGTTCGGCGTAACCAATGCTCCAGCAGTGTTCATGAGCCTCATGAACAGGATCTTCCAGCCATACCTCGACCGATTTGTCGTGGTCTTCATTGACGACATTTTGGTATACTCGACGACTGAGGAGGATCATGCCTACCACCTGCGAGTTGTGATAGACACACTCCGAGAGCACCAGCTTTATGGAAAGCTCTCAAAATGCAAGTTCTGGTTACGTGAGGTCCACTTCTTGGGGCACGTCATCTCTGAGGCGGGAGTTGCAGTGGATCCCGCGAAGATCGAGGCAGTGCTAGCTTGGGAGCCACCCAGGAGCGTGACGGAGGTGCGGGGCTTCTTGGGCCTAGCCAGATACTATCGGAGATTTGTGCCAGACTTCTCCAGAGTTGCGGCACCACTCTCAGCCTTGACAAAGAAGGGGAAACCCTTTGTGTGGTCAGATAGATGTCAGCAGAGCTTCCAGGAGCTGAGACTGAGATTGACCAGCGCACCTATCTTGAGGTTGCCTGAGGAGGGAGTTGGATACGTAGTTTACTGCGACGCATCAGGGACTGGACTCGGGTGCATCCTGATGCAGGAGCGGGCCGTGATCGCCTACGGATCACGTCAGTTGAGGCCGCATGAGCAGAACTACGCCACTCATGACCTGGAGTTAGCAGCAGTGGTCTTCGCTCTGAAGACTTGGCGGCACTATCTGATGGGCGAGCACTTCACAGTCTTTTCTGACCACCAGAGTCTCAGGTATATCTTCTCTCAGAAGGACCTGAACCTGAGACAGCAGAGATGGCTTGAGTTCCTCCAGGACTATGACTTTGAGATAGTCTATACTCCTGGGAAGGGGAACGTGGTAGCCGATGCCCTCAGCAGGAGGACGGGCATTCAGCTACTTGAGGAGGCGACGGAGCAGCTAGCCTCCTTACAGATATACTTCGTGGATAGAGACGGAGCAGCCTTTCTTCAGTCTCTCACAGTCTCTCCTCCACTTCTACAGTGGGTCAGAGAGGCTCAGCATGGGGACGCTGACTGTGAGACCCGGCGTGCACTGATATCCTCAGGTCAGGCGCCTGATGGCTTCTCCCTTGGAGCAGAGCACGACATCCTTTTCAGAGGATGTACCTTCGTACCAGTCGCTTTACGAGAGGAGGTCCTGAGAGAGTTTCACACTTCTCCCTTGGCAGTGCATCCTGGAGTGGTGAAGATGTACCAGGATCTCAGACGACAGCACTGGTGGCCGGGCATGAAGAAAGCTGTGGCAGAATTCGTTTCACGATGCCTCACCTGCCAGTAGGTGAAGGCAGAGCATCAGGTACCAGCAGGCTTGGTACAGCCCTTGGCGGTCCCGGAGTGGAAGTGGGACGACATATCTATGGACTTCGTGACTGGACTTCCACGCACTTCCAGAGGTCACGACTCCATTTGGGTGATTGTCGACCGACTCACCATGTCGGCACACTTCTTACCCATCAGAGAGCAGGGCTCAGTGGAGAGCTTGGGACGTCTTTACATCCAGAAGATCGTACGGCTTCACGGTGTGCCATCGTCTATCGTCTCCGATCGAGATGGTCGTTTCACTTCCCGGCTTTGGAAGGGGTTGTAGGAGGCGTTCGGGACGTGGCTCCATCTGAGCACAGCCTTCCACCCTCAGACAGATGGTCAGATGGAGAGGACCATACAGACACTCGAGGACATGCTCCGTGCATGTGTTATCGACTTTGGTCGCAGCTGGGAGGACCACCTACCCTTGGTGGAGTTCGCGTACAACAACAGCTACCACTCCACCATCGGGATGGCACCATACGAGGCGTTGTACGACAGACCCTGGGGAGTCAGCACTTGTGGGACCAGAGATGGTCCGAGCCACGATAGAGAAGGTCCAGATCATCCAGGAGAGGATGAGGACAGCTCAGAGCCGGCAGAAGTCATATGCTGACAGGAGGTGGAGGCCACTAGAGTTCGAGGATGGCGACCACGTCTTTTTGCGTGTCTCACCTCGACGTGGTTTACGGAGATTTGGCCGAGGCGACAAGTTGTCTCCACGCTTCATCGGGCCTTTCCAGGTCCTCAGCAGGATAGGAGAGGTGGCTTATCGCCTGGCTCTACCACCTCAGTTGCACCGGGTGCACGACGTCTTCCACGTGTCTCAGCTGAGGAGATACGTGCACGACCCGACACACATCATCGACTTTGGGGAGCTGGACGTGGACGATGGGGCGACTTTTGCGGAGGTCCCAGTGGAGATCGAGGATCGACAGGAGCGGGTCCTACGTGGGCGGTCGATTACTCGTGTGCGCGTCAGATGGCAGCACGGGAACCTCCAGGAGAGCACTTGGGAGCGGGAGGCTCAGATGCGTGCTCAGCACCCCCATTTGTTCCCCTAGTTTTTGATGTATCTTTACGGGGACGTAAAGCCCTGAGGTGGGAGTAATGTAAAGACCCGAAAATTTCAAGGAAATTTTTTTCTTAATTTTCTTTGGAAATTTACAAGAGCGCAGCTTCATACGGCACCTGATTCCGAGGCCCGGTGTGCCCGGAATCAATTTCGGAAGTTTGGCTCGGGTACGTTCAGTGAACGGACGAGCGGGGTTTTCTATCTTTTGAACCGGTGTCCGGAATTGAATTCTGAGGGCACCGATGAAATCGCAGTGCCGGTATTTGCTTAGAAACGCCTCTTCCGGAGTTGCGTTTGCTCAACCGTGGTTTTTAAAATTTTGGGCTTTAAGTCGGAAATAAAATAAAGGTTGTGCGACAACTTTATTTTATTTCACTTAAGCCACTTGGAAGTCACTTGAAAGCCACTTGAGCTGAGTTAAAGCGGATAGGGTGCTATCCAGAAATATCCTACCCTCTTGGTAGGATATTTGTGCGGTGGGGCCCGCACGAGCCCCGCCGTTTCTTTCGCTCAGTAACGCACCCGCGAAAACCCGTCAAAGTAACTGATAAGTCAACCGGCACGTTTTCTTTAATTTCTTAACAGACCATTTAATTGGGCGGTTTATTTCGTGAATTAAATGGGCGGTTTCATTCGTTGAATTAATTCAACGAATTTAATGGGTCGTTACTTACGCGTTTGCGTTCGTTGGCAAATTAATAAAATAGACAAACTTGTCTATTTTGGAGGATTGCTATCGTTGTGCGATTTCTCTGAGCCTCCACTCTCCACGCGAAGAACGCGAAGAACGCGAAGAACGCGAAGAATGCCGACGAACGGAATTCGACGACGCACACCGTGATCTGCGACGTCGACGAGCTCTACCCGCGACGTTCTTCGGCGACGCCTCTTCTTCCGCGGCCGATCCTCGTTCGGCAACTAAGGTGAGAAACAGATCATTTAATTCTCCCTTTTTAATTTCAATGACAACGGATTTAATTAATTAAATCTGTTTGTTCTAGATCCGGAGATCGTCGGCGCGACGTTTTTCCCGCGGTGCGACGAATGTCTCTTCCGCGACGACGCGACGATCCCCTCCTTCCGCGACGAGCGATTCCGCGACGACCTCACGTCCGACGGTGACATCGAGGTAGGGATTTTATTTTTCTTGGTGATTCGTTCCCGTGATCTAATTATTTTTAATTAAAGAACCGAACTTGAACAATTTTATTTTTGCATAAAATTGTGGCTGCCTTAATCCCTCCCGATGATTTTATGACTAACGCGGAGGGTGCGGATCTAACGAACAAGACTCGGCAACCCTCTGCCGATATATTTGTTGTGCGGATTTGGCGGACGACGACGAACCGTGCGGCAGGGGCGATCCGTTGATCCCGCAGTGAAGATCGGCCCCCGGGAGGAGCTATGGCGTAGACGGGAGGCAAAACGGGCCACCAGAGCAACTCCGGCGGCCCGCGGAAGGCGGCGGCGGCGCGGGTCGCCGGCGCGGCGGCGCCGGCGACCCGAGGCGGCGGCGCCCGGCGCGCCGCCGGAGGAATCCGCCGCGGCTCGGCGGCGGCGGCGGCGAACCGCCGGACCGCGTCCACGGTCCGGCCACCCAGCACGCGGCCCGCGCGGGCCGCGTTCCTCCAAGCCGCGGGTCAAACCCACGGCGGTTTTCTTCGGCCGCTCGGCCGAAGCCGAGCCGGCCGGTCCGGTCGGCCGGGTCGCCCCGGTTCGGGTCGACCCGGTTCGGCCGACCCAGGGGTGGTTCGGGCCGGGTCGCCCCGGGCCCAGAACCCCCGTTTTTGGGCCCTCTTCGGTCTTTTTCCTGTATCTTGGGACTGGGACCTCCGATTGACGAACCGTCAGCGGATACGCGATCCTTGGATCGATACGGTCGTTTCGGTATATTACACTCAAGGTTTCGGAAGACTTTGTGTTCGGCCGGGTTGGTTCGTACACGTAACCAACCGGGCCCTCGGAGCGGAAACACTCATAACTTGAGCTATGGACGTCCGATCGACGTACCGTCAGCTGTGGTAGATTCCTCTAAGTGAGACGGAACTTTTGGCATACTCTGCCCAAGGATCGGACATAGGCGGAGTACGGTCGGGTTGGTTTTTCCCTAAAAACCAACCGGGCCCCTGGGACAAAAATGCCAATAACTCTCAGACCGGGCGTCCGATTGACGCGCCGTCTGTTGCGTTGAGATCCTGTTGTCGATACGGAACTTTTGGATACATCAACATCGGACTACGTGTCAGTTGATGTATCAGCCTCTCGGCTCGTGGAGCGGACCCTCCTAAACGAGCTCGCTGTGTGCGGGAACCCTAGTGATGACTGTGACTTCGACGACAGAGCAGAGATCCTCCGTGGACTGCGACGACGACAGAGCAGAGATCCTTCGTGGACTGCGGCGACGACTGTGCGGAGATCCTCAGTGGACTGTGTCGACTACTGCACTCAGCGATCCTACGTGGATCAGTGCTACAGGTCCTGTGTGGGCCCGATCCTGTGTGGGTCCTTACTACCGGTTCTGTGTGAGCCACTGCCTACAGGTTCTGTGTGAGCCCGATCCTGTGTGGGTCTTTTGCGGGGGTTAATACCTATCGATCCTTCGTGGGTCCGACAACTTAGATGGATCAGTGATCATCTTTGACGTCATCTGAAAAAGTATACCTGGTTGAGCTGAATCTTATGTTACTCTCCTTTGTGGATTGTGTTGAACTATCCTATGTGGATTTATTATTTACTATTTACTCTCCCTGGTGGATTTGAGTCTTGCTTTCCTGTGTGGATCGAGTTGACCTTGAGCTCGAGAGCAGAGCTAGAAATGGGGACTTAGGTATATGTATGGGCATATACCTAAGTCGAGTCAGATGTTACTTCGTGATTGCACCTTCCTTTTGTGCTATATCCTTTGTGGATTTCGGGAGACCTTCGGGGGTCTCGGGGTCCTTACTGAGTAGTTTATACTCACCCCTGCACGGGCTATGCCCGCACCTTGTTGTGTTGGATGCAGACGACGGACACCGCTGATCTGGGTTGGGGCGTGGAGCAGGACGGTACCTGGAGGTGGACCACTGGGCGGGACGTGCTCGGAGCGGACGTGGGACCCGAGGAGCCTGGAGGCTATCTGTACCCACCCTTCAGGTGGGATTGCCAGTGGACGACACGAGGCCGCCGTCTTTTCTTCATTTGCTGTTCTTTTCCTTTTCAGTTGTACTTTCAGTTGGGCTTGTATTCCGGCCCCCTTTACTTTTCTGCACTTTGTAGTTACCTTCCGCTTGCTGACTCTGTGGTGGTTGTTACTTATAAAGGCAATGCCTTCCCTTTTTACCGTGATTTTACGCCTTGGTGCTAGTCGCCAGCCCCTGGCCTATGGAAGGCGGGTTTGGGGTAGTCACGGCACGGGCCCCGAGGTCGGGTCGTGACATAAGACTTGAAGTACTGTTCTTACATATTTAAGGCCACTAGGATTGTATTGGTGAGCCACTAGTTTCAATTTTAAGGAAAACTACGAGTATGAAGAATTATTATTATGTTTTTTTAATATAAATTTATTAACATTGTTACAAAAAATCGAAATTACCACACCCCAGCTTTTCGAGTTGTATAGAATAAACAAAATTTCTACATTTTTCTCCCTTCTCACTCAATTTATCTATTATGTCATAGAGCCATATTTCATCGGATCAATGTTTAATTTATATTAGTAAATTTTCATGATCACGGTTAAGGAAATACATACGGTCCTATTGATTTTTTTATTCACCAAGTATTTCTTTTTATGGAAATCCTTAAATAAGGCGTTTTCCTAAATTTTGAATTTCATGAAAATATATCCCAATGAATTAGAGATTGAAAATATGTTAACTTCGGAAAACATTAGTAATGAGGTCACTTACATATTAATAATTTTTTTCCTGTTTATGAGTTATTTCATTTGTGTTCATGAGGGTTTGAGTTTAGGAAATCATTATATGTGTTAAAAGGGTTTTGAATTTGTTTGTAAAGTTGCGTAGAGAGTCCTCTGATTGAAAAAGGGGATATGATCAATGGATAATGATTTATAATAAACCAGGGGAAATGTATACAAGAGGAACACATATATGTAATGTAAAATTAATCTATAATGAGATACAATAATTAAAATTATTAGAAAGTTTCATTATTTATTCATTTATTCTAGTTAAAATGTACTAAACTAATGTGACTATCTTGTTGGTTGGTCTAGGGAATAGTTTTCACGTGACATATGATAAACCTACTTCATGAGAATAATTATTATTGTGGGATATATTTATAGCTGTATAGGTCTCATGGGGAGAATGGAATCAAGGATTTTGGATTACAGGGAGTTTTTGGGAGGACATATTGGTAACAGTTGTTCTACATCATGGGAATAATTATACAATGAGTCACATCTTGTAATAATAGTGAAGAAAAAATGATGTATATTACATACATGACATGGAATGGATTACTGATTAATGAACTTCTAAATATGATGAGGGTTTTGTATGAAAATGGGGTATTTAGTGGGAGTTTTTTATAGTCATGACCTGGATTTGGAATAGGTGTATCAAAACCACTATAAGGATTGTTGGGTGAGGTTGAAATTTATAGTGACATTTTAGTGACTCCCATATAGCCAAGGTATATGGTATAAGTAGTTAACCTAAATGGATATTAAATATTGGTAGAATTAATAAGTAACATCCCACATAAAGTCATATTTTACGTTTGGATATTTTTATACATGATCGAGTGGGAATGATTATATTTTCACATTATTATGGTTTCTGTCTTTCAATGTGTTATGGTGAGGTTACACTACATTGATTTTAGATTTATGGTTTCTTATGGATTAATTCAATAAATACTAGAGAATTAATAGATACCATAGTGGGAGTCAGGTTATAAGATAGACATGATATGTTGGATAATATTAGATATCTGGGACCAAAGCATTATTTTCAAATTTTTTTAATTTCCTATATTTGATATGATGTTTCATGATTATGTAGAATATTTTAGCTAAGTTGTTGACATTTGGAGTTTGTTGCAGGTATCTCTATGTTATAAACCACCACCCAAATTCATAACTAGGAAATTGAGAGTTTGATATTATAAGGTTGTCACTATGTGTTAATATATAATATAGATACACATAGTGGCTTAGAGATTGTGGGTTTATAATTGTTATGTGATCCACTATCTAGATTCGGATAAGGACTTACAGATTCTGGGGGTATCAATTTTGTTGAACCACTTCCCTTATACACATTTCCAAAGGGCTAGATATTTTACACCATCCTATATATATATATATATATATTCTATATATGAGGATAACTATTATAAATTGAATCTTAAATTATTTTAAGGGACAATAGGCACAAATCATCTGAATTAAATGAATAATTAGGGGTTGATGTCATGGGGTTCTAGTTAGTATATCACGATATAACTACATTTCATCCATGTTGACTTTTATAATTTTTTTAATATAATTTGTACACATGATATATTATGGAATATTTTACGGACAATATTAGTGGTTTTCAATCGAGTATAATCCTCACAATATGAAGCTAAACATTAGTGAATGTGAAATCATTATATCTAATAGGTATTTATTATGACATATTGTTCATGTGATATGGATGGAGAATCATGGTAGTATTATGGGGACAATACTTTGGGGGTACTTAGGACCTTCTAGATGGAACTTCATAGTGTTTTTGTGTATATTTTTTTATTTGAGGTTGGCCATCCAAGTGGAATTACTCTAGGGTATTATTTGAAATCTCAATTCATAATTTTTTTTATCCAAATAAAGAAGAATCACATTTGATAAACTGAGATAGTAAATTAAATAATGTAATTAAATATTTTCACATATTTATTCATAACTATAACAGATTTAATAACTTTCTAGAGAGAATTTTATCAAATTCTCTGTGAATTAAAAAATGTATTCTTACCTCCACTAGTTTCAAACAATGACTATATCTCATCATGATTTAGTATGACCCCTTCTCCTATACATTTTTATATAAGCACTTCCTCAATGTCAAATTAATATATATGAATTTACAAAGATTTATTTTTATAAATAATAAATATTATAATGGATGCGGACTCTAATATTCCTTAAATAGTGATTTTTTCATCATTTTAATGAACCTATTAGAGTCTTAATAATTCATATATTATTTAATAAGTAAAACCATTTACTTTCCAACATTATAAATAATTACATTTGATTCTCATTAACATGTTATAGTTATACTAATTTAACAATATATAATATATACACACATATTATTAAGAGGTGTTAATTCTCTAAATGACCATTATAATCTTCATAACAATACCCCACAAAGGATATCACATATCATTCCTATAAAAACAACGATGTTGAATCAGAAACAATTAGATGAATAAAATATATACGGGTAACCCACACTATGACTTGTGGTACATAAATTCATATTTCAAACAATATACACCATTCAATAATTTTTCTAAAAAAAATACACAAAACATATGCAATATTTTTGAATCCTTTCAATCTAAATTTATTTTGATTATTGTATAAAATCTATTAAATTATGGATAAACAATTTGTATCTAAATTAAACATCATTAAAAGACATTTTTTTGAAATTCTAGGCCATTATAAGATTAAATAAAATTGTGATTTCCCAATTAAAAAATTATATTCAAAATTGGATTCTAGAAAAATTTTATTATTACACTATCCAAAAAGGGTATTAGCAAGGTATAAATTAAACACAGTGACATATCCAAATGTACATTCATTATACATGATATATATCTTTTTTTAAAAATATATTCAGATATAATCCATTTTTCTAATTCATAATGTGAAAACCAGACTCTGAATATTTAAATATATTTTAGGCCATCTCATATATGAATTATTTTATAAAATATTCTAACCAATATAAATTAATACATAAAATTTAATTCTTTCATGATGTTTATAAAATTATACATCATCAATGTAATATTGGAAATATATATTTTCATGGTCTAATTTATAACACCATGAAACTAGTAACTTAGAGTCGATTCTTACATTAATACATTGGTATAAGATACAAAGGATTCCAACTTCATATATCAATCAATTTAGAAGTCTTGGAATATTAGAAACATAAATTATTTCAATAGTAAATTGAAAATAAAATAATATCAAAAATTCAAAACATTTTTTCATCTCATAAATTAATTCATAAACTCATATTTTATATCCGGGGGGAAATGAAATAAATAAATGGTAGTCATAGATACATGGTAGGCATTGAATATAACATATTTTTTCTTGATAAAATAATGCATAATCAATATAATATATTGGACTGTCAAAACATATTCCATTGAATCATTGAAATGATTTCAATAAAATCCATGCCTAATATCAATATATAATTGACATGGATAATAAAAACTAGAACATTAAGAAAGGAAATACATAAATGGAGACATTCATAATCAAGGACTCTAACCAAGTTATCAGGAATCATTCCATCAAGGTACCTCAACCAATATTTAATTCTTAATAAATTGGTAGTTGTAAACCAAATACACAAATTATATGGCATTCATACGTTTTATCTCTTGAGACATATCATTAAATCTAGGGGGTATATATAGCCAATCCCCAAAAATCACCTTCATGTCCCATTAGTTCATCATTTATTCGATAATATATACTATTCATTCTCAAATTTTCTTAAAAATAATTATTTATCCTAATTGAATCAATAATATAGGCCATCAAAATTTACCAATTATATATTCAAACATATTTAATAATATTCCTTCAACTTGTACCATATAGAGAATTAGTATTTGGATTAATGATAATAAATGTTAAATATATTATTATTAATTCATCCATGTTATTAAAAATATATGAAATAATAATAAAATTAATGTCTTACGAAGAATAGAGAGTGATAGGGAACTGAACATAAGAAATTTTAATATATAAAAATAGAGTATTTTAAAGCTTTAGTAACGGATAATAGAAAAATTTCAATTTCTCGTAAATTATGTTCTTTTTTTAAACAAATCCTTTATATAATAAATTCAATTTAATAAATTCCAAATAACACCTTTGCGACTTTGTGAAGTAATGGAGTTATACACCAATTTTTATTTTTTCCATTATTTTATAAATATAAAACATTTAAATATTTGTATAATTTTAATTCATAAATTATAAAATATTGTGAAAAATATTATCTTTTTAAATATCCCTAAAAACATGTAAAGTATTATTCAATGTAATGGGTAGATATTTTAGAGGAAATAGTTATTCATGCAGTGTACGTTAAAACATTAATTTCATTAACACATTACGTAAAACATACATTGTTTAGAAAATGATATGAATATTCGTTTTAAACATTTTCATTGAAATCCAATAATGAATAAAAATTAATTTTATAATTATTTTCAGAATATTAAATAAATTAAAAAAAAATTACATAAAATATAAATATTGATAACTATGATTTTGAAGGAGAACATCAAAATAATATTTTTAAAAAATTATGCCTTAAAGGTAACTTAGTTGTTGATTTTTAATTCAACAAGAGATTAAATGGAAGAAATATTAATAACAATAAAAAATACCATAGTAGGGGAAATATATGGGCTTTATTATCTTATAATTTTCCAAAAGAACAAATGAACATTAAAAATCCTGAAATAAAATGTGATTATCACCAAAATCCCATATCCGGGGTCTCTAATTAGTCATGATTTTTTAGTCCTCAATGGTATTGAATTTAAATTTATTGAAAACATTAAAATGAAATTTATAATCTCTATCTAATTTTTATGGTTGTATATTAATGATTTTAAATTAATTAATTGAATATTTATCAATAAAATTACCAGCATTAAAGATGTTTTGTAAATTTCTGAAAAATAACATTAGTATATAGTATATGGTTAAATAAGTTATATTCCATATAAATAGTCTCTAAAATGTTATAAATTTCATGAATATAAATTTTTATTCATTAAATTGAGCAATAAAATCATCCAATTTGTTTTAAAATTGAATAATGAATAACATAACTTCATGGAGGTGGAAGTCTATATGAATGCATGAGTGGTGGTTTCATATTTAAACACATTGAAGGGTAAAACGTTTGATGATATATTATATTTAATGTAACATAATCATTATATAAATTTCATATATAATTTGTGAATTCCACCTTTAAAACTATTCATGTAAAATGGTGATGTAAAAGAGATTACAGCACTAGATAGAGATTGTTGGTCGTGCGTACACACTTGCGATGTTTTGATTTTTTATAAGATTTAAAATATGTAGAAAATGGTTGATCCATAACCATAAAATAGTTTTAGTATATTGGTGAGTATAAATTAACCATGTCTTGTTGGATGGAAAAATTTAGATGATTTTGGTGATGAAAAACCTTTATAATAGTCGGTTAAGATGATTACCTCTTCATTAAGTGGCATCCTTTTTATTAAAAAAATATGATTTATTTTTCTATACTTAGGCTAATAATAGGATATAAAAAATGTACAAATATTATAGTATTTTTTTCTTGTTTAGGTATTGGTCATTCTGTAGGGATGAAATTTTATTAAAAATGGTGGTAAAGAGGTAACCTTTTCAAGTGAGAGGAGGGACACAGGAAGAATTACTTATAATATTGTAATAATATAAACTAATTTTCTTGTGAATGTGGATCCCAATTAGTTTATCAATAAAAATTATATGTTAATGTTCTAAATCCTAAAAAAATTCATTTATTATATTTTTTCTACCTTGAATCATTATCCCATTACTATTAACCCATTTTACAAGTAGAGGATGTGATAAAAATTTTCCTTAACCACTCATAATTCTGACCCAAAATTATATTATTCTTTTTACATAATAATAATTATGATAATTAAAAATATAAAAACAATTTGATATAATTTTAATCATAGAATCATCCAATATTATTTTCAATATATGCTATAAAGACGTAGTAGAAATCATTTAAAAAAGTATTTATTATATGAATAATTTTTTTATAAAAATATAATGTATAATGTTAATTAAAATTTGATCCATTTTATTAGGTTAAATCTTATAGGTATTAAATTTAATTTAATAAAAACTAAAATATAAAGTTAACTTTTAAATGAATTATTAAAATAATTGGAATAATTTTTTTATTTGAACTAAAATATTACTTAGATTTTTAAAACATTATGCATATTTTTATAAATTAGATATTATATTTTTATATATTATATCATTTATTTAATATTTTTTAATTTAAATTCTTAATAAATCCATGTTGTTCTTATGTAATTATAATTTCATATAATAATATTCTTATAGAAGTAGTATTCATTATAATTCACATAATTATTGTTGAGGTTTTTTAAAATAACAAAAAAATTATATCAGGTAATTTTCAAATGAAAATATAAATAATTTAAGTAATTATTCAAATTAAAATTATTAAATTCATGAATATAGGTTATAATAACATTATTGAATAAATAAATTTTAGTTATTCTATAGTTTATTTAGAAATAAAATATTAATTTCTATAATTGAATAAGTGGCGTTATATTCTTCATCCATTAAAAATTTCATCCTTGATATTTCTAGAATGTCACCTCATATAATGATATGGGAACATCTTCATTATAACATAACATGGATCCTATATTTCCTCTTCTAATTTTTGATTTCTCAATTGTCTTATCAATAATCTACTAATTGTATTCTGCAACACATTGTCTTTATTGTCATGAATCATTATAGGTTCTTCAAAGTAAGATAACTTAAGATTATTGAAAATGGAAAAAGCATCCTCAAAATATTCCATATGCTTATATACATTATTAAATATTGTATCATGTCTCGCAAGCTACTATTTGGTAGGTCGTAGGGCATGAACGGAGTTACAGATTTAGAGTTATGGACATTTAAAGTTAGGCTAGAAAACTGGTTCGTGAAGCCCATCCGTGAATCTCCCTTCACGATTGTGGAGCACCGCTGTGAAGAAATGATGAAAGATTCTCCAAAATCCCCATTGATTATTGTGAACCCACTATGAAGCAAGGAGGCGGGATGCTCAGTGAACCCGTTTGACGTTTGCGACCCGTTGCGGAGCAAGGAGGATACATCTCTCCGCGACCGCATTTGACGTTCGTGATCCACCGCGGAGCAAACTCTCGCTTCGCATCGATAAAGATCTGTTTTGTGGCACCTCTTTCCTAAAAATACCCGGATCTACCCCCTTCAGATGCACGATCACTCTTCCCCTTGGGTGACCAATCTCACAGTTCATGGAGCTCCACTTTCCTTCACAAAGCATCTCTGAGATCCCATGCTCTGCAAGAAACTTTCTTCACGTCAGTGCTCCGTGTGTCCTTGCTCCGCGAGAAGCTTCCTTCGTGTGGCTTCTTGGTGAGTCAATGCTCTGCGAGTAGCTTCCTTCAAAAAAATACTATGTAATTCCACGCTCCGTGAGAACCATTCTTTTGCGAAGATGCTCCATGAGACCCCATGCTCCAGGAGCCCTTTTGCTCCATGAAGCTTCTTCGCAAAGACCCATTCTTTGCAAGGCTCCTACCTTCACGCCCACCAGTCCATACCGTGGCGGTTTCTCACCCGCACCCCCACTCGGGGTCATTGTCGGGCAGCAGTCCCAGACTTTCAGGCCTGTCCCTTCACTTCCATCCCTGATCCCCATGAAAAAATTGATAGTTGCACCGCGATCTTTTCGGGCCGGGACGTTGGGATGTTCCATTGCGCCCATATGCACACCCGACTTCCACCTATGGGATTCCTTGATTTGATATACTCCTCCACATAACATGATATGCCTTGAGTTAGTATATTTATCTTGGTTCATTTCCCATGTCGTGATTTAATATTATCATCATCAATTTCCCAAGTACCTTGAGTCAAACCATTAATCATGTAACTCATCCAAACCCCATCACTTGGCTCATATGTCCGGTTGATCCAGAAAGGGCCTCCCTTGTGTAAGTATCAACCCCATCCATTGATAGGATCCTTATGCCTAATAGTACTACCTATATGTCTTTAAACTATAGTAATACCTATATGACAATCATATGATGCCTCTTACTCAATATAAGTGATGCCTTATTCTCCAAGCATGAGATGCCAATAGTTTTATCTACATGACTTTAATCTGTAGCATTCCATATCCTTATATAATAAAATTCCTCTTGCTCCAAACAACAGATGCCTTACATTCCTAGCGTTAGATGCCAACAGTCCTACCTACAAGACAATAAGCTGTAGGGCACCCTATCATCCAAACATAGGATGCCTCTTGCTCCAAAAAAGTGATGCCTTGTGCTCCTAGAGTAAGATTCCAAATGTCATATCTACATGACTATAAACTTTTGTTCACCCAATCTTCCAAACATAGGATGCCTCTTACTCCAAACAAGATATTCCTTATACTCGAAGCATAATATTCCTAATCCAGGATTAACGTGGCGTATTTTTGAGAGTGTTAGAATCTGTTCAAAAATTCCATCACTCCACATCATGCTTTTCCATGTCCTTCATTCGGATCTTCATCCCCTTCCATGTATGAAGGGACCCCCTAATGGCCTGGTCCCATGTCGCATCGGTTCACCTACCATCCTGGGCCAACACCCCATAAGACTTTGGATAAATCATCGAGTTAGGTCCTATGTTTCGAACAAGGTCCACAGTCAACCCACATTTGTTTTTCCCCATTCAGGATAACGCGAAAATGAACACTGTGTTTCGAACACGGTCAGTATTTATCCCCTTCTCCATGACAAACTCATTGCATTCCAAATGTTGGGCATGTCATTCACACTTTTCATATCCCTTGGTTCAGACTGATTCCAATTACCATGGCATTGTCCCTCATGTGCACTAGCTCATAGGTGAAGGCCTCAACCCACCAGTGGGTTTGGATGCCCTCATGGCCAAACATAAGGAATAAATTACAAGAAGCTTTCTAGCGTAATCCCCATTCACCATTGCCGCCCCATAGGGTCACCTGGGTAGCTTCCCTATGTAAGCCCCATTCACCATTGCCACTCCATAGCGGCACCCGGGCAGCTTTCTTACGAAATCCACATTCAAAATTGCTGCTTCATAACGACACCCGGGCAACTTCTTTGTGTAAGCCCCATTCATAATTGCTGCTCCATAGCGGCACTCATGCACCTTCCTTGAGTAAGACTCATTCACAATTTCCTCTCCATAGTGTCACCTGAGTTGCTTCCTTGCGTAAGCCCCATTCACAGTTTCCACTCCATACCAACACCTGGGCACCTTCCTTGCCTCATCCCCATTCACAATTTCCGCTCCATAGTGGAACCCGGGCAGCTTCCTTGCATGAGCCCCATTCACAATTTCCGCTCCATTGTAGCACCAGGGCCTCTTCCTTGCATAAGCCCCATTCACCATTGTCGCATTATAGAGGTACCTAGGAAGCTTCCTTGCGTAAGCACCATACACCATAACCGCTCTATAGGAGCACCAAGGTAGCTTATTTGTGTAAGCTCCAACCACCATTGCTGCTCCATAGTGGCACCTGGGAAGCTTCCTTGCATAAGCCCCATTCACCATTGTTGCTCTATTACAGCACCAGGGAAACATCTTTGCGTATGATACATCCACTATTGCTGCTCCAAAGCGACACCTGGGCAGCTTCTTTGTGTAAGCCTAATCCAATATTGCCTCTCCATAGCGGCACCTGGGCAGCATCCTTGAGTAAGATCCATCCACCATTACCTCAACACAATGGCACATGGGAATCATTTTTGTGTAAGCCCCATCCACCATTGAAACTCCATAACGGTACACGAGAAACTTCCTTGCATAAGCCCCATCCACCATTGCCACTCCATAGCGGCACACGAGAATCATTCTTGCGTAAGACCCATCCACCATTGCTGATTCATATCGGCACCTGGGAAGCTTCCTTACATAAGACCCATGTACCATTTTCACTCCATAGAGGCACCCATGTAGCTTTCTTGCGTAAGCCCCATGAACCATTTCTGCCCCATAGCAGCACCCGAGCAGCTTACTTGTGTAAGCCCCATGTACCATTGCCGCTCCATAGCGGCACCCGGGCAGCCTATAGTGTAAGCCCCACACTCCACCTGAACAATGAGGTCATTGATCCTTGCCAAGGCGAGGTACATAGGAAGCCTCTGTGAGGTTCAAACCCAACACCCATTGGTCCCGACCATCTTCACGTCAGCTCACCAAATCCCATCCACAACTACGTGGACTTTGATCCTTTCCAAGGAACGGTACGTAGGAAGCCTCTATGAGGTTCATGTCAAACTACCATTAGTCCTAACCACCTTCACATCGGTTCACCACATCATAGTTCAAAACTATGTTGTATTTGATCCCTTCCAAGGCAGGGTACGTAGGAAGCCTCCCTGAGGTTCAAGACCATCACCTGGTCACTCTGACCACCTTCACATCGGTTCACCCCCGTCCTGTATAATGTTAAACTATAGACCCCAATTAGTTTTAAGCTGTTGTTTCCCCTGTATTCGGTAAGTATTTTCACCCTTCTGAACTACATGGTATTTGATCCTTACCAAGGAAAGGTACGTAGGAATACTCCATGAGGTTCAAGACCAACAACAATTCAACCCCAAGTCCTTCCCCACTTCAGTTCACAGACCCCATCCCACATGAACTACGTTGGTTTGATCCTTGTCACCTTGACAGGGTACCAAAGAAGCCTCCCCGAGGTGTTACCCCACTCAGTGGTAAGTCTTTTCCAACCCCATTTAGCGGTAAGCCATTTTCAACCCCATTCGGCAATAATCCGTTGAAGTCCCTAAATCGATGATAAGCCATTGAAGTCCCCAATCAACAGTAATCCATTTCCAGATGAACTACGTGAAAATTGATTCCCTCTCACAATGATATGTAGGAAGGCTCCATGTGGATCAAGCTCATTACCCATGTCTCATCCTGATCTATCCCTCGAGCCCCTATTTTTCGGGATGATCATTCGGCAACCTGGAGGTTCTATTTCCTCAAGATTCCATCCATGCATCCATTCTCACAGGTCACCTCCTCAGGTGTCCCATCATCCCACCAAACTATTCATACTTTGATTCCCTACCATGGGGATACATAGGAAGTCTATTAGAGGTTCAATCCCAATATAACCGTCGTCCTAACATTGGTTCCATCTCATTATCCCTCCACTTAATTCAACTCTACATCATCCATCTTGATTCTTATCTGGGCCTCCACATCCCGGTGGGATCATGTCATCCACCTCCTCACTGCTCCTAGCAGTACTTGGTTCGCTTTTTATGCGTAAGCCCCAGCATGTATCCGGGTCATTTTCCCCTGTGTACACCCCGATTCATCAACCCTTCGAACTACGTGGGTTTTGATCCCTGTCTTCTACACAGGATACGTTGGAAACCTCCATGAGGTTCAATCCCATCGAATGGTAAACATTGGTGTTCCCCGTTTCTAGGGTGCACACTCCCTGATCCACCCTCAGTGATGTCCAAATCAGCCTTTATAGTGTGACATATTCCCTTTATGGGACACACCATCTTGGGTCTACTCTTATTGAGTGTTCTGTTCTATCCACCCTGTAAACTGTCCTGGTGTTCCCTCCTAGGGATTTACCAATCAGATCAGTCCTTATGGGATGTTCTGATCACCCTCATTCTGTCTCCCCAAGATGTTAAAATAGTGGCCTACATCGTGTTAAACATTATATGCCTATGGAAAACCTCGGAAGATACACTTTTGGTGTAATCTTCTCTACTATAAATTTAACTCACGGCGTACCCTGTGTTAAACATGGGAAGCTGAGGAAAACCTCAGAGACATGCATCCTACACCAAATACCCCGCGACTAACGTGGGATACCTTGGGTTCTACACCCTTGAGATGGCCTATCATAAGGAAGAATATAGGTTCCCTAATGTCCACACATCCAGAGATGCCCCGATATGCCTGATGTTGTCATCTACTCTGACCGAATAATTCTACCATGTTAAGACCCCATGGAATTTCCTATCAAAAGTAGTGTAATTAACCAACATCCACATAGATATGGCACAGAGAACGAGATTCACAAACCACGACATAATCTTTAATGGAGGCCCGGATAAGGTAACGAGTTACAAGGAGGAATACATGGAAGGAGGAACCGGCATCCCGTCATCCTGTTTTAATCAAGGATCAAACGTCCATAAACAAGGAACGAATGTCGTCTGCCATTGGAAAGCAGGAATGCGGGGCAATAGTTGTCTTTCCTCCATAGACGGATGCGCGCACCCCAAAAAAAGCGTCGGAAACAAAGATCTAATTCAAATTTTCTATTGGGGAGTACATATGATATAGGTGGAAAGTATATCATAAATAGTGAAAAATGGAACTTATCATAAACATTAAATAGGCTAGGTGAGATTTATAATCAATAATCCAAAATTCCTATTCATTCCCTAATTTCAAGAGGTACAACGTACCTTGGACATAGACTAACTTCTTTACCAATTCATATATCACCCTTCATATACATTTATTAAATCATGATATTACAGATAAAATTCAAAATCATTAATTTAGATAGACACATAAAACAATTTCTTTCTTTGGGATACCACGATGTGACTCTGAATTTTTCTGACATTGTTAATCTTCTCCCAAATAAATTATAGGAATAAAGATTAATTACACTATATTATTCACAAAATGTTGTGTACAATATATTTTCACATAAATTATTTCATACTATTCTATTTGAATGATAAAATAGAAGATATTATTGTATTCAAATTCTTAAAGAGGTAAATATTTGTCCCAGAAACCATAAAATCTATGTGATTATATCTTCAAAATGTCTTATAATGTCTTTACATTACATTATAATTTTCCATATATCTGATGTTAATAGTAAATTATAAAATTTAGAAATGTGAATTGTGGGACCTAAGATTTCAGTAAATTTCCTTGTATATTTTTTGATGATTACTAAATATATTACAAAAACAAACACCAGGGGACCATAATAGTTTAGTTTCTCTAGATACCAAGTAGACAATCCTTAATT
Source organism: Viscum album (assembly GCA_963277665.1). Lineage (NCBI taxonomy): Eukaryota > Viridiplantae > Streptophyta > Magnoliopsida > Santalales > Viscaceae > Viscum > Viscum album. The sequence continues at coordinate 1,288,121,907 of OY728140.1, forward strand.
TGTTAAAGTTTCTTCAAAGTATCCCATAATGATCTTCCCTATAACAAGTCATAAAAAAATAGCATAATAAAAACCATAATAACAGAAGAAAGAGTGATCTCATATGATCAATAAGGGTAGACAAGATAAATATGTAAGTATAACATAAACAATAGGGTATGGGGGATTGAAAATAACATTGGAAAAAGATACCCTTAATATCAAAGATCATAATATTGATTCATACATAAATATTTTAATTTTATAAAATATTAATAATAAATAAATCATATAACATGATTTATGAGGGAATAACATTGGGATAAAAAATTTATTGGTGGAATACACATAAAAATTTATCATTGTGAACTTGTATTAATAGAGACAGGATCACTTTTTAAATTATGTACATGAAATGATGAACTCACATTAACTTATTGACATGAAACCCGGTCCAAAAATAACAATATGGACCATAAAGATAGGCCAGTTTAGGACACTATGAACATGTAATCGGTACATGAAGAACATTATGAACATATAATCATGTTTTCATATTACAATTTGAAATTTTTTTTAATTTCACATATAACATTGTAAACATGTAATTAAATTCAATTATAAATATTTTAACATGTAAAAAGGTTTATTCATAACATTGTTGAAATATAATTAGGTTCAGCCAGATCATATTTACTCATGATTTGTCAGTTGTTACCAAATTCATTGGAAGGAGATATATGTACCTCTCATGGATTAATGAAAATCATAAATATGTTCACCACGATATCATAAAACATTAATCATATCATAACCCATGAAATGACATGGGATTCATAAATATATTTATATGATAAAACATTTAGAAAATTATTAATATTGGTATCCTTGGTTCATATCCCCAGTAAAGAATAATATAGAATAATGTATATAATCTTATACGGAGAATGATTTTTAATGATAACTTGTAAAATTTCTCAAGGAAAATAATATTTCATTGTCAAAATAATAATAATAAAAATTCATAAAAATTTTGAAAATCATTTTGTATAAAAATAATATTGTTGAATTATAATGTATTCTTCAAATAAAATAATTGTCATGATGAAAACATATTCTGCACTTTTCATACATGTTAAATCACATATAACATTAAAATTTTACAAAAAATCTGTAATGGTATTCTTTCGAAAATGACATGAAGATTCATTTCAAGTAATTTGGTAAAAATTCTAATATTTTTAATAATGTAACATATAAATAAATATTACAATGATAAAAAAATTGACAATATTATTTATAAAACATGGAGTTTTAGGAAATGGGTTTTTGACCAAAAAGAGAAATATATACATTTTTTATTAATGATATTCTTTTGAAATCATGAGTACATAAAGTGGTTTAAATAAAGGTAAAATATGTGTTCTAATAAAATAAACATATTAGATGAAAAATAATGGTATCTATGATAAAATAAAATAATATTTCTTTCTTTTTATCATAATCATAATTAATCCTCATAAACAGTTTTATTTTATCAAAAAATCATTACTACATTGGTGACATTCAAATATAATCCCCATGAAAGAATAACAATAATAGAGAGATTGATAACATTAAATATAAAAGAGTATTTATATACACATCATAAAATAAAAAAGTTTTACAACATAACATTTATATCAAAGAAGGAAAATTGAGACAAAAATCCATTTCTTATTTGGTATCTATTGAACCATAAAGTTATTAATGGAGATGTACTAAAATGGATATTTAAATCATAATAATTTTTTGGATAATGACTATATTAAATTATTAGGATGCATTCAAAAATAATAAATTAAATAGGTGGTGAATATGGTATCTGTCTCCCAGAAGTAAAAAAAAGTGAGATGGAAATATATTACCTTTAGTCCCGACTTCCATCATACACAATAAAAAAACCAATATAATAAATATAATTCTGTTATAAAAAATTATAGAACCAAACATAGATAAGTTGTAACATATATTTAACAAGGTCATAATTTTAAATGTTTGGATGAATTATTTTTCAATTTTAATTTAGTTAATATCAATGTTTTCAAAATGATTTTAAGGATGTATTTTTATGGACATAATTGTTTTAAAATTTTAATGACTTTAATATATTTCAATGTTGTATGGGAAAATTTTATTCAAAAATCTACTTTAAATGAAATACTTTTTTAATTGTTTGACTTTTAAATGATTTCATGAAAAATGGATATTTATCTCAAAGGGTATTACAGATAATTTTCAACTATGACAAATTCCATTACTAGATATTATTATTGATTGAGGTTGATTTATAATAATACATTATTCCATCTTATATTGAATGAGTATTGATATGTTTGACTAAGGATGTTCTATTTTTATTACATTCTTGGTTTATAGTTAAAGTATTAACATTTTTATGCATATGTTAATATGATTGTTTATGTAATGGTTCCCCCTTTTCAAATGAAGAATACATTGGAATTAGTATTTGATTGGAGAATCCCGATATAGCCCCTGATGAATTGGTAGATCTCATGAGACAAAATAGTGTCTTGTCACAGGAATTGACAAAAATATTTGTGAATGTTCTAAGCACAAGGCCTTGAAGTATTAGCTATTATGTCCAGAAATATGAATTACCTCATTATAAATTTATTTATTACAATATATTGTTAATCTCATTGAATATCCATGTGAATTTTTATATGGTAAAGTTTTTTGTTTAAAAGGCTGTTGTTTTTATTATACATATTTCCTTAAAAGTTTATAGCTTCTGCTGAATTATTTATCGCAACTGAGCATCTTAGGTCACCCCTTTCTATTTTTTTATATTCTAAGGATTCCAAGAGGTGAATTATTGTTGATATGAATGATTAATTTACAGGAATAATGGAATCATAAAAAAATTATCTATTCTGTATTTTATGTTATAAATTGTATTTTTAGTTTCTTTTATGTAATCTATTTTCCAAGACTGTTAAACTAATCGCTCCATCAAGACATTATTTATTTTAATTATGCCAATATATTAAAATACTTCACCTGCTATGGGATTTTAGGGTCGAGGAATTTCCATCAGAATTTGTGGAAATTTAGCAATAACAATGGAAACTAGATTTAGGTAAACTATGATTAGAGAACATTAAACAATGACATTATTTGATTATTTGTATAGAATAAATTCCTAGAATTTTGGTAACATTTAGATTATGTGGGTCTTACATGAAATACATCACTGTATGAACACTACACGTAGACGTGGTTCTATCACGGATGTAACTAGGTGTTGAATACTATGATAAGGTGTTCTGAGCCTCACTCGGGGTGACCTGCTAAATGACAATTGGCCTTACTAGACACCTGGTTTGACACTCCTTGGGGATATGATTAAGATAATTCTCATTCTCATTTCAAACCATTATAAAGTACTTATGATTTAATATTTCATTAAATAATCTATTCTTATGCTTATGAGATTAGATATGCATAAAATTTTCAATTTATGTTAAGTGTTTCACTAGTTTAGAATAATGAATTTTGATTAATAACCTAATGTTGTGTTTTTCATTATATAGATATGGTTCCTAGTAGATGGAAGGAATACCCCACCAATGAAGATGTTCCAAATTGTATGAAGGATCGTATCCTTCATGGACATAAATCAATATTTCAAACGGAAATTTCCTCCCATGTATTCTTATCATATGATGAATATGTAGCATGTTTTAATAAGATAAATAATGAATCCTCCAGTCCTGTGGATTTGAACGGAATCTAGAGAAGAAGAAGATGGCATAGAGAAATATGTATAAAGGGAACATGTGAAATATGGATTTCCCTATATGTTATAAATGTGTAAGAAAACACCATGGTAAGTGCGTAAAAGAACTGGGTGTTTGTTATAAGTGTGGAAAAAAGCGTCATCAGGAAAAATAATGGACAGGTAAGAAATAAAAGACAAATATTTGGTGTTTTAACTTTTGAGAAATAAGAAATGACAAAATTAAATGTCCTAAGAGTTAAATAAATATAGATAAGAATAGTAAAGGGGATCAAGGTTGAGAATAATCTACTACTAGAGTCGACATGGAATAATTAATGTATTTGTGTTTCTAGATTGAAGAATATTTTCATTTGACTGTTGTATCAATGATGTACTGGTTATATTAATTATGTAATTAAATAAGGATTTTACTATAGTACTATTTCATTTAGGATTTGAGATTGTATGGTAGGAAGGAAAGTGACTCAATAGAAAGTAAAACTTTTTAGAAAATACATGGTTGAGGGAAAGATAATCCTTAATATTTTCCAAATACTAAGGTAGTGATTTTTGAATAAGAGACGATTTCATTTGATAAATTATGCTAGATATTATTGAAAAAATTGGAACTAATTATCTGTTTTTTTATTCCATCATTGTTGTATTTTACAACATTTTTGGATTTAAGGAGTATATCTAGTTTTCTATAAGGAATAAGGGAGCATTAATTTATTCAATATGTTTTTATGGTAATTCAATGTGTTACCATGTTTTATTGGAATACATGATGAAGGTATTCACATATTATTATGTGGGAAAAGAGATATTCATTATGTGTACCTCCCATATAAATTTTTGGATTGTGATTTTGGACCCAAGTATTTTCGATATGTAGAAAGGATGTAATGGAGTAAGTTGAGCACTTAATATTTTTTTTGAGGTTAAAGTATAATTTATTGGATACTTTTACCTATCCTTTTGGATTTTAGTAATCATATTAGGTTTAAGGAAATAAATATAGGCATTATGATTTATCAAATGTGCTTGAGGCATAAAAACCATTTTTGAACATTCATTTCCCAGTGTAAGGGATTATTGGAAAATAAATTGAATCATTACCAAATAAAGAGATTATTATTATTATAGATAATTAAATCAAGTATGTTTTATTGGGTTACTATCTTGACTATAAAATAATACCTCATATCCAAAAATATAGTATCCCAAAAAATGTGTTAACATAATACTTTTTTTTAACTGACTATATTTTTAATCATCATAGATTTATGGCAAGGAGGCCCTCAATTTTTCATTTATTGTTCACTTGTTTGTTCTTGATTACCATAATCACTACCTATAAATATTTACATTTTTCTACCAATAATATGACTCATATTTCAACTTATTTTCTAATATTCAAAATCCTAATTTTGTGGTGACTTTTTCTGTTACATTTCCATCTAATGAAGACTAAATTTTATTAACCCTATTTCTGATGTGTGTTTTCCACAATGGTATTTTCCATTTTTAACCATTTATTTTCGAGGGACAATTTCAAATTGTGAGGCTGAAATTTATTGAAGGAGGGGATAATATAACACCCCAATATTTCACGATACATTATCTCTTTAAGGTAATTTAATAGCTTACATTGCACGCAACACGTACTTGGATTGCGTTATACGCAAGATTGAGTTTGAACAAAACAACACATTAGTATTATAATTACTTAAATGATATATTTATTTATCAATTAAATATAGTAATATGAATTGAAAAAAATGTAAATGTTATTCATAATGTTTTCACATAAATAAAACATATTTATAATGAAATGTATATATTTTTGATAATATAATTATATATTTTGAAAAACTATTTTCATAAAAGAACTACACTTTATGTATTTTAATGAACAATAATAAAATTAATTTTACATAATCCTATAAATTAAATATGGTAATATAGACATAATTTTTAAATTTCTAATATCAAAATTAGCTTAAGGTGAATTTTTGGTATTTTTCTGAAAAATTCAATTTTTGATGAATACTGAAAATTACTACACAGTACATAAAACCCAAAATTTTAATTTATATAATTATTTGTAATTTAAATTTATTTTAATGTCAAAATAGATACATAATACTTATATTATTCTAATGTAAGTCATTGGAATAATTTTATAATAAGATTAGATATATAAAAAAAATTATTAAAGTTTTTAACGTCTTTTACCTACCATTTAGGCCCATTTAAAAATTTGAATAAAATATAGTTTTACAACTTTTGTGAATTGAAATTCAAAAATCTGACAAACACAGTTGTCATCAGTTAGTAAAATGTTGTCCAATTTGATGAAAATACAAGAAAACATGGTAAAAGTTAAACTCTTTTACTAAGGGTTAAATCTAAATGATAAGGATAATATGATGACATAAACATGTCTAAACACTATTGGTTGTGATGATTTCGACCTATAATCATCTTATCCAAGATATGAATCAATTTTGAGCTATTTGAAACCTAAAATTATGTTATAATAAATTAATATTTCAACATTTTTTCTAATGTTCCTCTCACCTCTCCTAAAAAATGTACCCTCTATTTATTTATAATTCACACTTCCAAATCCATTTCTCTCTACCAAAACCTTAATAAATTTCATCCCAACTACCCTCAACTCAATCTAGAGTCCTTACCTTGAACATTGAGGCAACCTAGGAAGCCTTTTTGTTCAAATCAAAAGGAAACAATTGATGAAGAGGTAATTATTTTAACACCATTTTCAATGTTTTTTCTTCTTCTAGATCATATTTCTTTTTTGTTACAACACTAAAATAATAACTCTATTACATTCTACATGTTTATATGATATAATAAATATGGTAAGACCATATTCATTATTATATCCATCATATGAATGAAAAAGTCACTATGTGTGCGTACATACGGCTTACCATCTACACATCTTTGTGTACTTTGTTATTCTCACTACATTATTTGGTTGGGTATAATAATGAGTAAAATTAGGTTAAATAATGAATTTAACATGGTAATTTTTCTGTATATATTATATACCATGAAATTAAATAATGTTTCTCCATCAATAGAATGTTATTGTCACCCGTGTTTATGTACGCTTTAGCATCCCCACAATGCAATGAGATTCATCTTCAACAATCAGAAATCAAGAATATTTATAAAAATAAATATTGATTATGTATGTGATATATGAAATAATATTACAAATTGAATGATATATAGATAAATATATGTCGTTTACTTACTTCCATACTATGCCATAAGAAAATAGTAACTACGTTCATGTGTACGTATGACCTACCATCTCCATGAATGATGTATTCCATTTTATATGTCTATCTATTTTATATATTTATATTGGGAATATATATGATATATAAATCATATTACACATTTTCAAACTATGTAAATCCTGATCTAAGTAATATGATCAAGAATAACTTGTCAAAACACATATGATAAAAAAAGAGATTTTACCTGAAATGTTGCATTAACTTGGAATTCTTAATAAATGGGTTACATAAAGTCCTAAAATATTCATATATGATATCATAAATATTATAATGATTCTGACTTAAGTTAATAATATTTTTAAAAACATTATACATGAGTACCGGATACATACGTATAGTATTAGACCTAAGGTAAGGGTTAATTCTTCAATCTCATTATAATTCAAGATTTTTTATGTGTAAGTATTCCCTGTGACGTATTTACCATATATGTCTATGTTTCAAAAAAATGATTTCAAAACCAATATTTCAAGGTTTTATGGAAGGGAATATTTTACTGGATCATCATTTTAAATGTTTTAATGATTTAATTTAATAAATCTTTTTAATTAATTACCATGTTTTAAAAATTATTTTAAGGATTTATTTATATGGATATGATTGTATTAAATTTTTAATTCCATTCAAATGTTTCAATGTGGTATGGAACACGTTCATTCAATAATAAAATGTAAATTACATCCTTTATAAAATTTTTGACTTTTAAATGATTTCATGAAAAAGGTTTCTTCTCTCAAACAGTTTCACTGATCATTTCCATCTATGTAAACTGCCTTTACTGGTTATTATTCTTGATTGAAGTTGATTTACTATAATAAAATATTCAATATTTTATTGAATGAATATTGATATGTTTGACTATGGATGTGCTATTTTTATACCTTTCATGGTTTATGGTTAATGTATTTACATTTTGTATGCTAGTTTTAATATGAATTTATATGTTATGTTTCCCTATTTTTATATGCGGAATGCATTGGACTTAGTAAGTGATGGGTGGGGCACAATATATCCCCTCATTACATTGTTAGGTCTCATGAAAAAAACAAGTGTCTTGGATCAAGGCTTTGACCGAAAATTTGTGAATGGTCATGGCAGAATTCCTTGACATAGTTGTTATTATGCCTAACATTATGGATTCCCATGTTATGAAATTAGTTATTACATGAGATTATTCGACTAGTATAATATCAATGTGCATGTTTATATGGTAATTTTTTACTTATTTTTTCCTTATTATGTTCATGTTTTCTGTTTAAAAAGACACTATTTTTATTATACATCTTGCTTTTAAAAGATTATAGCTTTTGCTGAATTATTTAACCTTATTGAGCTTCTGATCTCACCCCATTATATTGTTTTATTTTCCTATTATTACAATAGGTGAATTATGATTGATATTAAGGGATAATATATGGGAATAATTGAATCATAAAAGAATTATATATGATATATTTTATGTTATAAATTGTATTGTTATGATCACGTATATAATATACTTTCAAAGACATCTAAACTGATAAGTCCTTTGAAAAATGATTGCATGTAATCATGCCAATGCATTAAATAATGCACCAACTCCGGGATTCTAAGGTCTAGGTGTTTAATAAATAAATTTACCTAGAAGTAATTATTGAATTAGAATTTAGTATTTTTCAGTAATCATTATGAAAATAATTTTTTTAGAAAATTATAAAAAATATCCCTAAGATAAATTTGATATGATGATTTCTAAAATTAACATTTTCTTATAAAATAGATTTTATAAATGATTCCTAAATATCTTATAATGAATGTGTGGGAAAATTGAAAAAACTACTTTTCAGAAACATAATATAGTTAAGAGTAAAATTTTATGTATTACTATCTTTATTATAAAAAACATATAATATGAATGTTAATCATTTGACTTAATATATAATATATAAATATTATTAAAAAATTCCACCCCATTAGATTTGTTATATTTATTTATGTAAAAATGGATTGGGTTCATAACAATTTTTTTTGTGAAAAATTACTTCCTTTATTTTGAAATTGTTTTATATTTTTATTTGAAATAAATTGGTCACTATATAATTCATTTAATATACATGTGAATATTATATATTTTTATTAATTAAATAAATATTATTCATAAAAAACATTCAAATGACTATGTGGTACCAATCATATTAAATAATAATATTTTTATAGTATGTTATTCTTTGTTTAAACTCGATGTTGGATATATATGATATGACACTGTGTATTACATGTAAAACTAGATGAACTCATCATTGTTCTAATCAATGATGAATCTATCATTGTGTGAGACATATAATGTCAAATATATTAATTTTATTTAAAAAAATCACAAAGTATCGGAGAGTTACATTCTACCCCCCTTAAAATGAATTTCTCCAATAAAGTTAATTACATTGGTACAAATAACTGATGATTATTCTGCATCATTACATCCTCAAATTCCCTCATAGATTCCGAAAGCTAATGGTTTTGTGAAAAAAAATTACTATGTGGTTGACCTTGATTCGTAGAACATTCTCTATTTGATCCAAAATCTGAAATGATTTTTCTTTAAAAGAAGGTTCAATCTCCACCAATATTACCTTTGAGTTAAGTACATGTGAGAATTAGTAATTTACTTCACCATGATAGATATAAGGAACAGATTATGATTCTTAGAGTGTTTTTGTGTAAGATACATGCTATAATATTTTGTTCCAATACTATCATGAATTTTAAAAGGATTGATATAATTAGAGATTAAAATTATCTTATTTATACCACTATGTAATTTATAGAAAGTCATTCTCACCTAAATCAAAATATATATTTCCTCGATGATTATTTGTATTTTTTAAAACTTTTACCATTTCAGTTTCTAAATAGATATAACTATCTATTCAATTTCATAATCTTAATCTGGTCCCAATATCATTCATTCAATAATTTTTTCTAGTACATTTATGTAATACACTTATTTTTATAAGGGGATTCATAAGGATATATTTAAATGCTCGAGTGAATGATATTGTTTTATGAAAATAAACATGGGGATGCCGCTGATCATAGACACCTTTGAAATCCATATAAAACGATATTATCATATATTATAGGGTTTTCATTGTTCTTTAAGACTAACCATGTGTATTTTGATAAAACCCAGTGATGAAACACAACTCTTCATAAGGAGAATTATGTAGAATTCACCAAAACATCAAAGTAAACATCAAATCCTAATCAAATACAATATAATGTTTTACTCGACGAAATAAAAAAACTAGCCATCAATATATATCATGTAAATATTTTTCTTAGATAAATATTCTATAATATAGTTATATTGTGATGAATTATTATGTTGATTAACTAAAACACAATTATAATTATTTCTTTTAGATTTTTTGGGGAGTCTAGTGAAAAAACCCATAGTGATGTCTTCCGATTTCTATTATTTTAAGGATTTTTGTCGTATAATATTTTTAGAACATTGTATATCTGTGATGTCCTAGGAATAGTTCAATCCATGAATAGAAAACATGATTTTCACCACAAGGCCCCATGATTTCCTCCCCATATGCTATAGGATACAAACTAGTAATGAGGATCCACTGTATAATCATATCGAGACTACACACTCATGGTCATATTATATCTTTGTGGTATACTCATATCAATTAAGAGATGAATCATATGAAATAACTAAGAATCTAATGAATAAAAATACATTAGATAAATAAGTAAACTCATCCTATAATGTCATATACTAATTATGATGATGTAATTCCATTTAAATCCAACCAATAAATCAAAAAAAGAATACAATAAAATACATGGATCAAAAGAACATATCAGAATAACGAGTAATTATCTCTGAATATCATCAGAAGCCATAGAACAGTCATATTATACCATACTCTTATGAAAAAATTCATCAAGAATCAATAAGTGGGTGCTTTCCCCAATCCCTACATGAATCTATGATGTCATTCTGTGTACCCAATAACATATAAAAATTTGGTCTGAGAAAATAGTAAGTTGGTCACCACGAATAGTGTCTATAACATGTCTTGATTCTAAATATAAGAAGAATCAATATGTAGATATAATAAAATTTGATGCAATAATAATTGAATTAATAATATATAGTCTTTAAAGTCTCACTATTATTATGAAAGTAAATCTTATATTCTATTTTTGAATCGTTCCAGGAAACATAAATGGCCCATTCCATGTAAACGTCTATCATGCCTTCATGGGAAAGGGTCCAAGGAGTAGAACTGTCCAAGGCATCCATGTAATCATTATAAAATAGGTAAACATTACCCCAGGAGTATAAATGTCCAAGGAATCCTAATAAGGTGAGTTAATATAGTAAAAATTATCTATGATGCTGATTGACCCCGAAATCCTAATAGGTTGAATGAAAGTAGTATAAATTTATAAGGAATCATAGATTTATATGTAAACTCGTTATACTAGATCATTGGTGGTGAAATGTCGAAGGCATACAATTAAGCGTGATCCTTAGAGTATAAATGTCCATGGAATACATGAATTATATAATGTTGGGATCCAAGGTGTAGTAATGTATATGATATCCCAATAAGATGTGTAACCATGATCCAAGGAGTAGAAATTTCAAGACATCCTTAAAAGTCATCATGTCCAAGGAGTTCAAAATTCCAAGGAATGCTCGTGGGTCAAATTTATAGAGTATAAATGTCCATGGATGTTATACAGGTCATCGGTGCCGTACTATGAACCCTCTATTTTAATCATAAATATTTCATTAAAAATTCATTAATTATTCACCAACCCCTTCGTAATTATTTACAACACAATGGATTATCAAATTCATACATGTCATATACAAATGAATAGTTTCATACAAACCTTAATAGTCCTCTAAATAATGATATTCAATTTGGAATTATAAACAATGATCTCAACACTCACCAAGGGTGGTCTTATCACAATATAAATGTAGAAACCATTCAATGGAATGTTTAGGATGAATTTAACACCCTAAAACATTTTATAAGTGTTCCATGATACATGTTAACATGCATTTATCATTTAACTAAATGGTTTTTCCACTTTGGATGCTTCTTTTGAAATGTATGGCATGTAGCACAGTAGAAATAAGATATAATAAATAATACATTTATTGAAAAGTTGTTGAACCCATAACCAAAGATTTATAAGAATACATGTCATGTATAACTTTTCATTCGTACTAGATCAAAAGAAAAATTGAATAATGGAAATATGCCAAAAAAAAATAAAGAATAATATCCTACATTAAAATAGAACAAAAAATTTTTTTCAAGGAAAAATAAAATAATTGTTATTAAGGAAAACAATTAAATCGGACTATGGAACAATTATCTCAATAGTGTCATTAAAAAAATTTGAAAAAAAAACTCAAATCAGATATCAGATGATGAAATGAAAACAAACCCAATATTAACACCCTGTGGATATCAAGAGGGAGAATGAAGGGATGGCCGCTAGAGAAAAAGAGAAAATAGAAGAATTTTTAAAAATGCAAATAAAATTTGAGATAAAATGGTCTTTTACCATTCAAAAAATGGGTTGCATAGTTTCAGAACATAGTTGAAAAAAAATTCACCAATCATGTGCCCCACACTAACTTAAGACCCCCTATGAATGATCCTCAATCACTGTTTGAAAATACACTCACTAACAATGAATTTTACCTTAATTATATAACTAATAACACATTAGTAGGAATGTGAAAAGGGATGAATGGTTACAAAAAAACACAAAAAGTTTGATATGAACTAAAACATCCCCTTAATGTTTACTCTAATCATGTATACCAGGCTATATGGTTTAAACTAAATGTGTATCCAGACTTCCTTCTTCAAATACTCGGGCTCTAGGCTTTGTACAAGCCCTAGAAACCCATGTATCCTCTATGAGAAATCATGCCTCACATAAGGATTAATTTAAATTAGAGAATGAAAACAGTTTTCATTACACATTAAAAATTGATATCTTACGATATCGACCCATACCAATAATAAAATTTTCCACAAATTCCACTTCAATGGGTGGTCAAGCATCATCTATGAATAACTCTAGCCACTAGGCATGTACATAGGCATCCTGCTCGGATATATCGCCTTTACCTAACCGTATTGTCATAACAGCAATACCTATAAGTCCCCAGCCTTAAACCTTACTTAATATTGAGTTAATAAAAGATTACACAATGAGGATCTTTTTAGGTTTAGATTTTTAGATAATTAGATCATAAAACTTGCAATACATTCCACATTTAAACAGGGTGGTTACATAAAGATAGTATTCATTTTTTCCCATCAACAGAAACATATTTAAAATAAAACATGGATTCATTCTTGACACTTCCTTGACACTATCATCATATCATGTACCCTTCCCTTGACCTGTGAAAAAAATTTCAAAAAAATTGGGATGAGTATAAAAATCTCAGTAAAGGTTATAAAAAAAATATGGAAAGGAAACATGACTTCATATATACATAAGAATGAAATCATACACTACCCATAAAACATAGTCACTTTAACATACCTCATCAAATCATGAATAAATCATAGAAATCATAAGACATAAAAGGTATCTTGAGGCATTCATAACATTCTTATGTAGGGAGTAACCCTCTTGGTTACTTTTGGAATACCCACCACAGTATATTCCCTAAATATCTTCATTGAAACTTTAACGTTTCACTCCTTTGCGTTACCAAATGCATTGGAGAGCTATATCGGGCTCACCTGCCCTTAGTTTATCATGGAACCACCTCTCTTCATAATAATGCCAAAGAACCATAACATAATCATATCGCATAAAACATGCATAAAGGAAACATAAAATTTCCACTTTTCAATCACAAGATATCAATACAACACATTGATATAAAAACACTATAAAACCCATTTTCAATACCAAAATAAAATATAAGTAAAACATGGTATTTATTTTTCTTTTAAATAAAAGGTATGGCTTGTAGAGGAAGCAGAAACTCAAATAATGGTCACGGTGGCAGAGAAGTCGTTGTCGCCACATACATACGACAAAAACATTCCCTTTTGTTGTTTTCAAAAACAATTCGTATAAAAAATATAGCTTTTGGATAAACATAATAGTCGAAGGGGTTTATACACCGTATAAAAGAAGGTTGTGTATAAAATAAAATATTTCTCAATGAAAGGAGATTGAGACGAAGTCCATTACAAAGATGGTATCCTTGGTTTAAGGATAAATCAATTACATAATTATGTGTGAAAAAATACACCACATATAAGTGGATATTAAGTGTAAAATAATCAATGTTCATTCACAAATATTCAAAGGATGACATATTCAATAACTACATATTGAACCCAAAGAAATCGAAATTGGGTTAAGAAGTTCTCTTGACAGCCTAACGGTGTCACGTCAAAATGAGTTGATGAGAGATAAAAAAAGGGTATCTCATGACTTGGACATAAAATTTACATCAATAAGGATATATGAGAACATATCCCAACATAGCAATATGTAAATTAAAAGACCCAACAAAATAAGTCTTTTAAATAGAGGAGGGTGAAAGGTTACCTCACCGACATGGGTATCTTTCGAAACATACACCTCGTGAAAGAAGGTCAATACAACATTGATGTAAATACTCATAAAAGAAAGTATATTACACAATGAGTAAAATAATGGGCAGTACATACACCACTCAAAGGAAATCGTGGCAATGTAGCATAAATCTCACGGGAATAAAAGTGAGATGAAAATTCCCTTACGAAAACTCGACAGCCTAACAGCGCCACTCAAAACATCCAAAATGGATTGATGAGAGAGAGTAGGGTCTCTCATCAAATGAACATAAAAATTACAGTAAGATTAATATAAAAGAACATCCCAATCACAAGAAATATGAGCTTAAAAGGAATGACATAAAAGAGTGTACTTAAAAAGAAAGAGAGGAGTAGGATCCCTTACCTCGGGTCTGACTTGACTCGATCATTCTTTAATCACTTGAATAATAAACATTGGTCAATTTATAGTTGACTAAGGACCTTTTTTAGAGATTATTATTCAGTTCATATCACATATTATAATGTTATAATAATTGTTTAATAATGTTAATTCATATAAGACGTTTTTGCCGATGTTTGGTACATGAGTCAAAAATGAACTTGTTTGAAAAATGATTTTCCATGTAGTTATAAGTAAATAATTTCCAGAATATTATTAATGATTAAAATATCATATATATATCCAGTAAATATTTATAAAATTCCATACATTTGGAGATAAAAAATGAAAAGCACCGTTCATGGGGACAGTAGGCCGTACGTACGCATGAACGCTACTTTCATTTTTTTCTTTTTCATATTAATGGAATTAAAAATAAATGATATATATATATATTATAATTCCATTATAATATATATGTTATGTAGGTCACATATTTTCATTAATTTCATTCTTTATACATGCCATGTATTGCATGTACGAGTCACATCACTTGAGGGGGCGGTAGTCCGCACTTCCTCATATGAAATTATCGCATTTACACAACATGAAAAGAATAATTGTATGGTTTAAATATAATGTACAGAAGAATATAGTAAATATAAATACCATATATATAATATATAAAATACAGTGACATCATAATTTCCACCTTTAAAGGTGTTAAAAGAATATTGAACAATCATCGTTTCGTGAGGCAGAAAATCGCCAACCACAGAAACAGTATGTTATTTAACCATTAGACGAATGTGTGTGTAATTTTAGCTTAAATAATTATTGTAAAAATATCCTAGTATATTTAAGATACTGAAGTTTTTACAAAATAAATTAATAAAAAGAGTTTAAAGGGTTGGAGAAGCAAAATAAAACAAAAGGACTCACGTGAAGACATTACCTTAAAATCGGGTAACTCCCTTTGGTTTGAGCTCAAAGGATTCCTTGGGAAGACTTATACCCAAAGTGAGGCTTCAAGGAGTTAGATAAGGATGTGTAGAGACAAAATGGGCAGGGGTTGGCCGATCCAAAGGCTTTGGAAGTGTGGGTAAGGTGGTAGAGGTGGGGGCCTTTTATAAGAGGAGGGGAGGGCACTCTTGGAAAGTAAAGAAAGGTTCCATTATTTTAAAATGAGTTTCAGATTTAAAAGGTCCCACATTGATATAATTCTAGGATAAGGTGATAAGGGTTCGACATATACCCATCCAATAGGTTTTTTACATGTTTAGGTCATATATTTTACATTATATTTTCATTTTATTTAAATCCTTTATTAATGAGGTAATCGTTGCATCATCATGATGTCATAACTAATTTAATATATTTAATGTCTAAAAATTATAATAAAAATACTATGATGTAGGAAATATTTTTAGCTTTCTAATGAATAATTATAGTCAAAACTCTTACTTCTATAAACTTATGTAGAAATTGTTTTAGTAAAACATGTCATGTTTGTGTCATTTTTACTTTAACATTAAATAAAAAGGTATTTAAGCCATTTTCCAACCCAAGTGGCTCCATGGGGTCCCCAAGATGACCCATGGATTTTCTTGGCCGTCCATGACTCATAAAATGAGGGTAGGACATGTGTGAAGCTCGTATCATATTATTAAAACATTATTTTTACCTTAAACTACACTAATTACCCCTAATCGTGATTAAAAACTTAATAAGTTACTATTCACCAGAAAATTATTCTATTCTCATTGAACCACATTTTTCTTCTTAATGAAAACCATATATGTCTTATTTTTGAAATTAAAAACAAAAAGGTGGAAAATTTTCATTTAAACCAAAAATCAGTTTTTATAAGTACCACTTAGTGGTTTCACTATTCATCAAAAATTGAAGTTTTTCAGAAAATTACCAAAAATTCACCCTAAGCTATATTTCATATTCCAAATTCAAAAATGATGTCTATTTTAAAAGATTCATAACATATAATTTACATTAATTAATTTAATAATTAATTCCCGCTGTCAGAACAAATAGCGTGTTTTTATGAAACAATAAGTATCAAAAGATTGACACTAGTTTAAGTCCAATTTCAAAGGGAAATTAATTCCAATGACCACTATTGGATTAAATTGTAAAAATTTATTCCAATTTCACATTAAACCCAATTCAAAATATAATATAATCATATAAATAAATCAGATTAAAATGAGGATTTGAATTAAAATAGAACATTTTTCACTATTCATTAAAAATTGAACTTTTTCGGGAAAATACCAAAAATTTACACAAAGTAAATTTTGATGTCCTGATTCTAAATAAGAATTTTATTTTTTCAAATATAACACATAAAATTGTCAAAATGTGGATTTAAAAGAGGTTCGCCATCAAAAAGCGGTTAATCGACCTTTTAAAGAATATTAGAATGTTTACCCTTAAAATTGGATTCATTCGCGTTTTTTAATCCTCTAACATTTATTGTAAAGAGTAAATTTTTTTGACAAACATATATAATCATTTTTTTAGTTAGTTCTATTCATTCCCGCCATTACAACGGCTAGGCGTTAACTACCATTTAAAATAATATTATTTTATTATTAGAGTGAAACACAAGATTCTCAAGAAACTCATTGTTGTGTATTGGGTATGCCATCGTGCATAGAGTCCCCTTTAAAGTAATATTAATATTTTATTCAAAAATATGGATAAATATTAAAATGTCATGTTCTTTATTTACCTGGGGTGTTACATCCTTCCCCCTTTTGGGAATTGCGTCCTCGCAATTTTAAAATTGGGCTTGGAAACATCCTTGAAAGTCCCACATCGGAACAAGAGTCGGTAAAACAATCACATTAAAATAAAGTAAGATAAGTACAAAGGTCACATGAGTTAACCCATACTAGGATTCCAAGTATGAAAATATGGACATTGAGGAGAAAACATAGGGTCATGTTCTGATGGAGAGTGATAGAAAACATGTTTAGGAGAAATTTAACCACAAGAAAATCACAAACTTGTGATGGGTTAAAAGGTATTCGATTCCCCAGTTGGAATAGTTAATAGACAAAATTTTTGTTTTAAGTTACTCTTCATTGAGGAATTTATGTTTGATCTTAAGGAAACATACTTACTTTTCATTTTGACTTTCAACTATTACTAGATTTCTTACACAAACTCATACTTTCCCCAAAAGACGAGTATTTAGGAAGGCTTGTTCACATTAAGAGTACTATAATCAACTTCTAGAGAATCACCTAATCCAAAAAAGGGATCTATATACTTCCCATATCTATAGACCATAACCAAAACCAAAACCAAAACGTTTAGTACAAGATCAAATAATCCAGAAAAGGATAACCCTTTATAAAAAGAAAATCTATTCTTAATCTCCAAAATTTTGTCCAACAAACCCCAAAGTTCAAAGAGGACCATTCGATAAACAACTTGTCCATAAAATTCTTCAAAGTAAAAAAAACTAATATTGAAACCCAAATATTTGAAGGATTTAGTCACATAGTCTTCCAAGTTAAATCGTAACATTTATCTCCAAACAACATCAGTTTCTCATAAATTCTCTTATTGAAAAGTAATTAACCTAATCACATATCCTCCATGATAGGGTAACAAATTTCCAAAGATAACCCAAAATCAACTTACACTTAATTAATAAAATCATCTAACTAAAAAGAATCAGTGAAACTAATCAGGGACTTCACGTAGTCCAGTGGTAGGCGATAAATACCAGTCGCACATTGGTTGTGGGTTCGATTCCCGCATCTTTGTCCGACAGGACGGGTTGTCACACAGTCTGTGTGTTGTCCATTTTCCAAAACTATATAATTCGTAAAACATTCCCCAAAACGAGATAAAATCTTCAAAAATGATCATAACATATTTTAACCTCAAATTTATCTCACGCCTTTCATTTTCCATCATAACATATAACAACCCAAAATTACCTCAAAAGTAAGGATCATATAAACTCTAATGATTACCTTTATAATTATTACATGAACATCCACATAGATTGGAAATTTTTTACAGGATGAATTACAGATCATTCCAAGGTTCAAGTGGTTGATCATGACTCCTTGATAGTTGGTTTAGAACAACCACGATTTTCCTATTGAATCCCCATTTTATCTAGTATCTTAATCCGAGAACCACCGCAGTTTCCTTCAAACCTGTTGTCTCTTTGGTGCCTGTTAGATCCATCCATTCACTAAAAACAGAAATATCAGTGTGAGTATATCAACAAAACCATCATGTACTAATGAGGAAGGTAAAAACTAATATATACTTACTCACTTACTTTATCTAAAACTAGGACTCTTTCTGAAATCCTAACCATCATAGTAATTTCACATATGCTTAGAGAATACCCTACCCTCTAAAGTTATCTAAACCGACCTTTGATACCAACTATAAGGCCCCAGCCTTAAAAATTACTTAATCTTGCGTTAATATAAGATTACACATTGGTGATCTTTTCAGGATTAGAGTTTTAGAGAATTAGATCATAAAACATGCATTACATTCCACATTTAAACAAGGTGGTTACATAAAGATAGTATTCATTTTTTCCCATCAACGGAAACATATTTAAAATAAAACATGGATTCTTTATTGACACTTCCTTGACACTATCATCATATCATGTACCCTTCCCTTGACCTGTGAAAAACATTTAAAAAAACTTGGGATAAGCATAAAAAGCTCAGTAAGGGTTATAAAAAAAATATGGAAAGGAAACATGAGTTCATATATACATAAGAATGAAATCATACTTTACCCATAAAACATAGGAAATTTAACATACCTCATCAAATCATGAATAAATCATAGAAATCATAAGACATAAAAGGTAACTTGAGGCATTCATAACATTCTTATGTAGGGAGTAACCCTCTTGGTTACGTTTGGAATACCCACCATAGTATATTCCCTAAATCTCTTCGGAGAATCCTTAATGTTTCACTCTTTCACATTACCCAATGCATTGGAGAGCTATATCAGGCTCACCCGCCCTTAGTTTATCATGGAACCATCCGTCTTCATAAAAATTCCAAATAACCATAACATAATCTTATCACATAAAAAAAGCATAAAGGAAACATAACATTTCCACTTTTCAATAACAAGATATCAATACCACACATTGATATAAAAACACTATGAAACCCATTTTCAATACCAAAATAAAAGAAAAGTAAAACATGGTATTTATTTTTCTTTTAAAAAAAAGGTATGGCTTGTAGAGGAAGCCGAAACTCAAATAATGGTCATGGCGGCGGAGAAGTCATTGTCACCGCATACGTACGACAAAAACAATCCCTTTTGTCGTTTTGTAAAACTCTTCATATAAAAAATATTCCTTTTGGATAAATGTAGAAGTCAAAGGGGTTTATACACCGTATAAAAGAAGGTTGTGTATAAAATAAAATATGCTTCAATGAAAGGAGATTGAGATGAAGTCCCTTACAAAGACGGTATCCTTGGTTTAAGGATAAATCAATTACATAATTATGTGTGACAAATGAATACACCACATATAAGTGGATATTAAGTTAAAAATAATCAAATCTCATTCACACATATTCAAAGGATGACATATTCAATAACTACATGTTGAACCCAAAGAAATCAAAATTGGGTTATGAAGTTCTCTTGACAGCCTAACGACGTCACATCAAAATGAGTTGATGAGAGATAAAAAAAGGGTATCTCATCACTTGGACATAAAATTTACATCAATAAGGATATATGAGAACATATCCCAACAAAACAATATGTAAATTAAAAGTCCCAACAAAAGAAGTCTTTTAAAAAGTGGAGGGTGAAAGGTTCCCTTACCGACATGGGTATCTTTCGAAACATACACCTCATGAAAGAAGGTCAATATAACATTGATGTAAATACTCATAAAAGAAATTATATTACACAATGAGTAAAATAATTGGAAGGACATACACCACTCAAAGGAAATCGTGGCAAATGTAGCATAAATCTCACGGTAATAAAAGTGAGATGAAAAATCCCTTACGAAAACTCTGCAGCCTAACAGTGCCAATCAAAACTTCCATAATGGATTGATGAGAGGGAATAGGGTCTCTCATCATATGAACATAAAAATTACAGTAATATTAATATAAAATAACATCCCAATCACAAGAAATATGAGCTTAAAATGAATGACATAAAAGAGTGTACTTAAAAAGAATGAGAGGAGTAGGATCCCATACCTTGGGTCTGACTTGACTCGATCATTCTTTAATATCCTGAATAATAAAATTTGGTCAATTTATAATTGCCTAAGGAACTCATTTAAAGATTATTATTCATTTCATATCACATATTATAATGTTATAATAATTGTTTAATAATGTTAGTTCATATTAGACGTTTTTGCCGATGTTTGGTACATGAGTCAAAAATGAACTTGTTTGAAAAATGATTGTCCATGTAGTTATAAGTAAATAATTTCTAGAATAGTATTAATGATTAAAATATCATATATATATCCATTACATATTTATACTGTTCCATATCATTTGGAGATAAAAAACGAAAAGCACCGTTCATGGAGACGGTAGGCCGTACATACGCATGAACACTACTTTCATTTTTTTCTTTTTCATATTAATGGAATTAAAAATAAATGATATATATATATATTATAATTCCAGTATAATATATATGTTATATAGGTCACATATGCTCATTAATTTCATTCTTTATACATTCCTTGTATTGCATGTACGAGTCACATCACTTGAGGGGCGGTAGTCCACACTTCCTCATATGAAATTATCGCATTTACACAACATGAAAAGAATAAAGGTATGTTTTAAATATAAAATACAGAAGCATATAGTAAACATAAATACCATATATATCATATATAAAATACAATGACATCATAATGTCCACCTTTAAATGTGTTAAAAGAATATTGAACAATCATCGTTTCGTGAGGCAGAAAATCGCCAACCACAGAAACAGTATGTTCTTTAACCATTAGACGAATGTGTGTGTAAGTGTAGATCGAATCCTTCTTTAAAAAAAAACTTAGTATAATAAAGACACTAGAGTTGTTACAAAATAAATTAATAAAAAGATTTTAGAGGGATGGAGAAGCCAAATAATACAAAAGGACTCAAGTGAAGACATTACCTTAAAATCAGGTAACTCTCTTTGGTTTGAGCTCAAAGGCCTCCTTGGGAAGACTTATGCCCAAAGTGAGGGTTCAAGGAGTTATAGAGGGATTTGGAGAGACAAAATGGGAATGGGTTGGCCGAGCCAAAGGCTTTGGAAGTGTGGGTAAGGAGGTAGAGGTGGGGGCCTTTTATAATAGGAGGAGAGGGGCACTCTTGGAAACTAAAGAAAGGTTCCTTTATTTTAAAATGAGTTTCGGATTTAAAAGGCCCCACATTAATATTTTTTGAGGATAAGGAGATAAGGGTTCTAAATATACCCATCCAATAGGTTTTGGACATGTTTAGGTCAAATAGTTTACATTATATTTTCATTTTATTTAAATCCTTTATTAATGAGGTAATCGTTGCATCATCATGATGTCATAACTAATTTAATATATTTAATGTCTAAAAAGTATAAAAAAACTACTATGATGTAGGAAATCTTTTTAGATTTTTAATGATTATTTATAGTCAAAATTCTGACTTGTATAACCCCATGTAGAAATTGTTTTAGTAAAACATGTCATGTTTGTGTTATTTTTACTTTAACATTAAATAAAAATGTATTTAAGCCATTTTCCAACCCAAGTGGCTCCATGGGGCCCCCATGTTGACCCAAGGATTGTATTGGTCGGCCATGACACATCCAGTGATGGTAGGACATGTGTAAAACTCATCTCATATTATTAAAACATTATTTTTACCTTAAACTACACTAATTACCCCTAATCGCGATTAAAAACATAATAAGTTACTACTCACCAAAAAATTATTCTAATCCCATTGACCACATTTTTCTTCTTAATGACAACCATGTATGTCATATTTTTGAAATTCAAAACACAAAGGTGGAAAAATTTCATTTAAACGGAAAATCAGTTTTTATAAGTACCACTTAGTGGTTTCACTATTCATCAAAAATTGAAGTTTTTCAGAAAATAATCAAAAATTCACCCTAAGCTATATTTAATATTCCGAATTAAAAAATGATGTCTATTTTACAAAATTAATAACATATAAGTTACATTAATTAATTTAATAATTAATTCCCGATGTCAGAACAAATAGCGTGTTTTTATGAAACAATAAGTACCAAAAGATTGACACTAGTTTAAGTCAAATTTCAAAGTAAAATTAATTCCAAAGACCACTATTGGATTAAATGGTATAAATATATTCTAATTTCACTTTAAAACCAATTCAAAAGATAATATAATCAAAATAAATAATTCAGATTAATAAGAGGTTTTGAATTAAAATACAACATTTTTCACTATTCATTAAAAATTGAACTTTTTCGGAAAAATACCAAAAATTTACAAAAAGTAAATTTTGATGTCCCGATTCTAAAGAAGAATTTTATATTGTCAAATATAACACATAGAATTTTCAAAAAGTGGATTTAAAAGAGGTTCTCTATCGAAAGGCAGTTAGTCGACCTTTTAAAGAATATTACAATGTTTATGCTTAAAATTGGATTCATTCGCCTTTTTTAATCCTATAACATTTATTGTAAAGAGTAAAAATATTTGACAAACAAATATAATCATTTTTTAGTTAGTTCTATTCATTCCCTCCATTACAACGGCTAGGCATTAGCTACCATTTAAAATAATATTATTTTATTATTAGAGTGCAACACAAGATTCCCAAGAAACTTATTGTTGTGTATTGGGTACGCCATCGTGCATAGTGTCCCCATTAAAGTAATATTAATATTTTATTCACAAATATGGATAAATATAAAAATGTCATATTCTTTATTTACCTGGGGTGTAACAATATCGGTGGAACAAAATATTCTTAGAGAAACATCAGTCCATGATCAATAATATTAATAAGATTCTCCTCAAATTATACATCTACCTAAAACTCAACTACATTGGGTTGAATGATATGTGATGGATCAAAATGATATTTGTGATTTTGAGATACATAGAAGACTTCATGCATAGACTGATGCCTTAGAGGTACCTAAAACCAATAGTCTATCAGCCCAACCCAATCTAGAATCTCAAACATCATGGTATAATGAGGCCAAATCATCCTTTTTCTAGAATCCATATATTCTATAGTCTAGGAAAAACTCACTAAAAAACCCAACTCCCCACCTCAAACTCTAGTTGTCTCTAGATATGATAAACATATAAATTCAGTCTAGAATGAGATAAATAAATTCATTTCATAATAATAAAACCATTCTTTGAATACTTCTAAATGATATGACGCCCCAGTAGTAGTGCATATCCTACCTCTAACCCAAACAAGGGTGAACCAAATGGATATCCGTAAAGGGTTTTAATATGATCTATTAGTATGGTATATTATGAGTGGTTATTAAAAGAGAGGTCTACTAGAGATAAGTTTTCCATCAAATAAACATTTAAATAAGGGATACATTATTAAGTTATTTCCTCGAAAACTAGTATTGTATGATTATATTGGCTGTCATTATACGGGTGATAGGTTTTACTTAGCAGTACCTATGAACCTAGTTCCCTCAATGACCCCTTCCCAAACCAAGATGTAAAGTGTGTTTTTATTTCAGATACAATTGAATGTTGTAGTACGTGGAGGTGTATGATCTCAAAAATGTAGAGACTCCTAATATCATCAATATATTGATTCTCTAGAAAAGGAATAAAATCGGTGACCTTTTTAAACATATCTATGATCACCCATATGGTGTTACTACCACATGGTGATCATGGATATCTTATTATGAAATACATATTTTCATCATCCCATTTTAACATAGGAAAATGAAATGGCTATAAAACACCATATAATCAGTATTTCTCTAGGTCCCGATGGAGATTAGTAGAACACTAAGTAACAAAACGAGATATCTCTTACTGCATCCCCATCCTCAAGTATTGAAAATGTGTGTCTGTATACATCTTTGTTTCACCAAGATATAGTACCCTAGATGAGGAAAGAAATTACCGCATTAACCCCACTTGTAATTAATGCAGAACCTAGAAAGGCCCATGTATATGTTGAATTTTCTCCCCTATAGTAGTCTGACCCGATGGTGGGTCCTCGCCTACCATGCTCTCCCGATGGACCAATCCCTCATAATCTGATAGTTTTATTATCCTCACCATATATATAAGAGAGTAAGTCACTTACATGGATGAAAGAAATGTATACCAATAAATATATTTCAACTATAATTTCATCTCTGGATAAAAGTCCATAAGATTCCATTCTCCACTAACATTTTAAACTATTATTATATACGTCATCCTACTCAGAGCATGAAAAATAGTTTTTCCTTTTATCTATTTATTGGTAGGCTCAAAATCAATGTTATAAAGTTTTTCAACCAACCTTTTTTTGTGAGATTCATGTCTCCGTGTGTAAATATATAATTTTTTCTTTTTTTCCCATGTACACAAAAAAAGGAATCCATGTAAATAATTCGACCAATTTTTCAAGGTGTGATAAACATAAGATAACATGAGATCATCCGTCGATTAGTTCCTCCCATATAGACTCAAATTATGCATCTTTAATTCCATGAATCGCTCCACCGAAAATAGAAATTCTCATATCCTAATACATGATGCAATATAATTTACTTTATAACTTCTTCAAGACATTGGAATAATTAGGACCAGTGTCGATGTCAATATACCTTTTAGATCTTGAATGTCTATCTCATTGGTCACCAACCATTTAAAATTCAAAACCTTCTAATTCAATCCCCTTAAGAGTTGAAATAGTGTTTGAGAAGTCCTATATAAAATTCCTATAAAAATAGATATACCCATGAAATTTTTTATATCAAATATGTTCATGGTATTATCCATGGAAACTACATATCAAACATTCTCTAGGTCAACTGATACTCATGACTCTTAAATAATATGATGTAGTAAGTGAATCATATCCATCCAAAAGAGGTAAATTCTTATTTTATCATATAAATTATTATATCCTAGTTCATCCAAGACACTCTCCTGTTGAGTGTAATGGTTATGTTGGGTGTGATAATTTACCATTACATTTTCAATGAATACCACCACAAATGAATCATGATATGGATGGAAAAACTATTTCAACAGTTCCATGAAAACTCATAGAACATTTGTAAGATCGTGTGGTATGAAAAAACTCATATAGGCCATTCCATATATGTAATGTTGCACATGGTATGTCAAAATTTATATCATGCGCTAGATAAAAACCAAATCTCAGATGAATCTCAAAGAACACTCTTTCTAGAGAGATCTTGTAGAATAGATGATCCTTCTAAGGAAAAGAATTTTGATTATTATCCATCAACTAGTTCAATTATTATTTATCCACACACAAATAAATGATTATATAAAAAAGATTAGAAAAAATGAACAGCGAACAATGGAGAGAAGTACTAGGTTTTATAATCCCCTTTTATTCCATGTCCTTCTGATTCCTCATTGGATTTTGATACTCAGTAGTATCTATCCTATAATATGGAATGTATACTAGTACATTTTCATGATATAGATCAATAGAAAACACAACATCACTATTATAAGGTAGAACGTAAAGATTTCCCTTCAAAACATACCTAATACCATAAATCACTATAGGGGAGTCCTCCTAATAGATTCCCGAATTATTCATATATATATAATAGAAATTTTTATTTCCATCATCCCAACCCATGATTCTCAGGTCTATCTCGACTCCCCTGGACTTCCCATTCATGTTGGTGAATGAACATCCCATCGTCTGATGATGTGAAGGTAACATCTTAGTGATAATAGTCAGTGCAACCATGATATGGAATCAGTTAGTCTGGATTGATAATGTTATCAATCCATTTCATCTCATGGAAAAACTGGTCCCATATGAAGTGTCTCCCACCTGTATTAAGGGGTAACTTTTGACATCTGGATACACTCTCCAATCAAGCCCCCAATAGGGAATTGAATACCATATTTCTACATGAAATTAGATAATTGAGCCTAAGTATCTTAGCTACTAGATTATTTATGAACGAATTAGTAACATATATCAAATATATATGAAACTAACTTATATTCTACTATAGTAGTACATGTCACTATTGAAGGCGCAACACACTACTACTCAAGTATTGGCTTCAATGAACACATATGTCCTAAGCCAAAACCCTATTATATAGCCTAAATACCCAGAGCAGGGCTGCTTTTATATCATTTTGAATCAATTTTCTGGAAAACAGGACCATGAACACCAAATATTCCTAATCAAATTGAGACACTCCACTTCCATACATGACAATAATATGTTGACCATGTTTCTAAATTTGGAGTTGATGGAAACCCTCTATCAACACCAACTAGATGTAAGGGCCTGCAATACTATAATAGATGACCTATCATTCCACAGGCTCATCACTTCACTATGTTTCTACAACATTGGATTCTCATGGGACAATTCCTCAAACAATTTTAATATAAAAATGAGTTACCATCACTCATGATCAGGCATGTACTCCCCTCACAAGAGACATCAAAACATATATTCCAAAGACCTAACATGGATCCATTGGTATGAGAATCTGTTCATCCCTTCTCTATGGCCACATCTTCCCTCTATTACCATTCATTAATCAAATCATAGTTTAATATTTATGAAATGGTATTAATGTAAAAAAAATTCACATGTGATTGGATGTCATACCCATGGCCATCCTAAAATATCCTTAATTTTGATAACTTTTTACCTAATAGGATATGTGATAAAAACATGATCCATTTACGTGTAGATGAAAAGTATATGATTTAAATGTTTCCCCACACATAGTTCATAAAAACTCTATCACTATAAGACCTCAATGTATCAAGATACAAATATTCATATAAGGCTATTTGAAAATCCCTCCATGCCATATCATGATGATAATCAATATTATTAATCACATCCCAGCATCTCATGGATGAATCCTGATTCATTTTCATGTATATCATTATTCTACAATTTAGTGGTGTCTTGAGATGCATGGAAATCATTATTAGGACCCTAGATAGGTCTCTATAGACTTTGTAATTATGTCCCCCTAAATCATGTGTGGAAGCTTATACTAAAACTAACCGTTCAATTCTTACATTGTTGTGTATGGTCGTGTGGCTATGTGAACTTTCTTCATAAAGAGTAGTAATACATATTTCAAATGTGCATCATAACCTATATCTGGTATAATAGGCAGTGACACATATGGAGGTACTAGAGGTTATATGGGTGGCCCAAGGATTACCACATTCAATGCATGTTCTTTTTCATCCTCCTATAACACAATTGGAGGCCTTCATAGAGGAATACCTCTTTTAATGACAATATCATGCCTCATTAAAGGATCAATTACAACAGGATCATTTATATATAAACTAAAGAATCACAAGCCTCCAAAAACACATATCACACACCACATCCTTAACCTTAAACCAGGTATGGACTATGTATTGATCATAAGAATGCATGAGATACTGCCATCTTCCAACTAATAATGTATTTTCGGGTCCATATTCTTTCCAATAAGTCATGGGTTTGGGTATACATTTTGTAAAATAGATAATATTGATTAAAAAATTCATTAAATTATAATTCTAATCCCCATTTAATGAAAACCATTAATTTTATGATTAAATTAAATTTCAATTAATTTATTTAACAACTCTCATTAAAAGGGTAAACAATATGCATCATCATTTCAAATTCATATTGAATCATACACCATACCAATTTATGTGTGAAGTCTATTTAATCACAACAACTCATTTAAAAAATCAATGTGGGAAATTATTACACAATTCTTGGATATAGTAAAAAGACTTTGAAAAATATTGCATCAAATTCATGTAGTATGAAATTATTGAATAGAATATTTTTGGACATATTTGTCCAACAAGGTTACTAAAATTAATTTTGATCTATGATTACTTGTATTATTTGGAAAATGATAAAATAAACTCCTCAATCATAATAATAAACATTACTTATCATGTGTTCCAACGAACAATATAATACAATTAAAAGTAATAGTCATAAACTAGAACTTGATTTCCTCTCTCATGTATTATGGATTTCCCCATATGTGGGTTAGTTGTACCCATTCACATGACAGTTTTAAAATTACAAATAATTCTAGTATTATAAGGACCCAACCATAAACATTAAATAATATTTAATTAAATGAATAATTCACATTAAATATCTTTTCAAGTTTTGATTTTTATAGAATTAGCCCATAACTATTACATTACATCTCAAAAATTACAATATAGACACTTCTACTCTGTTTCGATTTTTTTCATAAAATAAAATCTATTGAAATAAAGAATCATGTCTAATATAATGTTTTAGACAACATGACTATTCCTTGATCCCATCCTTGACCCTTTTTAACTTTAGGTCCTATGAAAAAACATTTCAAAACATGGGATGAGAATAAAAAGCTCAGTAAGGGTTCTAACACAATGAAATAAAACATTATTCTATCATTAAATATATAACATATGGTCTTTTACATGCCTCATGAAATATTATGATTTATGAATAACACATATAAAACATAAATCAGAATGGAAACTTGTGGCATCCATATCATAATTACATAGTAGCAATCATAGCTACGTTGGGAGTTACATTTGTAATACCCATCAAAATATATTCACTAACTCTCTTAGGAGAACCATTCGTGTTTACCTCCGTCACGTTAGCAAAATCATTGGAGAGCTATCTCGAGCCCACCCACCCTAGGTTTATCACAAACCACCAGTATACGTAACAATTCCCAAGAACCATAACATATTCATAATACATAAAACAAATATAATGTAAAGATAAATTTTCCACATTTCAATCACAATATATCATTTTAATATATTGACATAAAAAATCCATTATAAAAACAATTTTCAATACCAAAATACTTAAAATATTATATGGTATTAATTTTTATTTTAAAAACATTACGGCTTGTTAAGGAAGCCAAAAGAGCAAATAATACTCGGGCGGTGGAAAGGTGATTGTCACCGCGTACATTAAAAGAAACATTCTTTTCCTTTCATTTAGTAAAACTCTTTGTAGAGAAATATACCCATTGAATGAAATGAAATTTCAAAGGTGTTTATATAGTGTATAATATAAAATCATGTATTAAAACAAAATATGGCTTAATGAATGGAGATTGAGATGAAGTCCCTTACCTCGTGCCCAATTTGACCCGTTCGTTCTTTAATCTTCTAAATAATAAAATAATGTTAATTTATACTTTCCTAACAACATTTTTAATGTTTATTATTCCTTTATTATCACTTATAACCATGTTATAAACATTATCCAATCATTTAAGTTAATAACATTCATTTTGTTGATATTTGGTACTTGAGTCAAAAATGAACACCTTATATTTACAAGTTGTCCATGTGATCAATAGTCCATTATCTACATAATGATTTTAATTATTTAGATATCATATATATCATGTATATAGAGTATATATATATATATATATATATATATAATAGCACCAATCATTTAGAGATAATAAATGAAATGCATCGTTAATGGAGATGGTAAGTTGTACGAACAGATCAAAGATACATTCATTTCATTTTCTTATTCTAATGGAATTAAAACATAATGATACATTGGAATATTATAATTACAGAATAATATCATATATAATATCATTAACGCCATCATTTATATGTCCCACATATGGCACTAATGAGACATATCGCTTCAAGAGGGCGGTAGTCTGCACTTCCTCAAATGAAATTATCACGTTTTCCCATAATGGAAACAATAATTGTATGCTATAAGTGGGAAATAAAGACATATAATGAAAAAATATAAATAATATAAATAATATATAAATATAGTTCCATAATAATTTCCACCATGAGAGGATGTAGGAGATAATCGAACAATCATTGTTTCGTGAGGCGTTAGTTTTCCATCCACAGAAACAATTTGTTCTTCACCCATTAGATGGAGGTGTGTGTCAATGTAGTTAGAATACTTCTCATAAAAACATCATATTATATTTAGTATAATGGTTTTGTTATAAAATAAATTAAAAAAATGTTTTAGGGGTTGGAGAAGTAAAATAAAACAAAAGAAATTAAGAGAAATTGTTACCTTTAATATGGTTAAATCCCTTTGGTTTGAACCAAAAGGGATTCTTGAAGTGCCTTATGCCTAAGGTAAGGATTATAGGAGAAAGAGGGATATCTTGAGAGATTATTTGTGTAGGTTTTGGATGATCCTAATGGCTTTAAAGTTTGGCAGAATTAGTTAGAATTAAGGTCTTTTTATATGGTGGAGGAGGGGCTCTTTAGGGAAGTGCGAAAATATTATTTTATTTTCTGAGGATTTTCAGTTTCTAATAGTCCAAAACTAATTAAAGTCGAATATAAGATGATTCATGGTCAAGATAGAGTCATAAAATAAGATTTTCTTATGTTTTGGATAATTTTTTAATATTTATAATCTTATTTATTTAAATCATTTATTAATGGGGAAATATTGTGTCATTATTGTGTTATAAATAATTTAATCTCAATGATTTCTAAAAATTATAAAAATATACCATAATGTAAGAAATATTTTTATATTTCCAAATAATATTTGTAGTCGAAATTATAACTTATATAGCTCTATGTAAATAAAAATTACTAAAAGATACATTTTATGTCATTTTTGACTTTACATTAAATTAATTAATCTAAATTTTCACTATCACTCCCATGTGGCTCTATGGGGTCCAAAAATCGTCCCAAGGATGCCCATGGTCGTCCATGACTCATCCAATAAGGTTACGACAAGTGTTAAGGTAATATTCTTTATTATGATATTATTTTTACCTCAAATTTCCCTATTTACTTTTAACCGCAGAAAATAAAAGTCAAAAGTTAATATTCAACAAAAATTATTTTCATCTTATTAAACCAAATTATACATACTAATAAAAACCATGTACGTTCGATTTTATAAATTCAATTCTTGGTAATGGGAAAATTTCATTTAAATGAAAAAGTCAGTTTTTAACTACTACTTTGGTGGTTTTACTATTCATCAAAAATTGATGTTTTCAGAAAAATACAAAAAAATCAATATAATCTATATTTGATATTATGAATTAAAAAATGATCTCTATTTTACCAAATTCAAGATAAAGAAGTTGGATTAATTAATTTAAATTTAATTCCTATTATCAATAAAAAGGCGTGTTTTTATGAAATATTAACTATCAAAAGATTGACACTTGTTTATGTACAATTTCATTGTAAAATTAATTTTAAGGACCAACATCAGATTAAATGGAAAAAATATAATCTAATTGGACTTTAAAAACAATTAAAAATATAATCTAACCAAATAAATAAATTATATTGAAAGGTAGTTTTGAATTTAAATACAGTAGTTATCACTTTTCATAAAAAATTGAATTTTATGAGAAAAATACAAAAATTTACCCAATGAAAATTTTGATGTCTCGATTCTAATGAATAATATTATTTAGTCAAATAGAACATATAAAAGTTACCAAAAATATATTTAACATGGGTTTTACCTTAAAATGTAGTCAATCAATTTTTTAATTTAAATTAGGCTTATAATTAGATTCATTATCATTTTAAGCCTCTCAATATTATTGGATAAATGTGAAATAATTTAACAAACATGTATAATCATATTTTAGTTTCTTCAGTTCATTCCCTCCAATACAACAGTTAGGCGTTAACTACCATTTAAAATAATAATATTATATTATTAGTGTGCAACGTAAGATTTCAATGAAACCCGTTGTTTCGTATCAAGTACTCCATCGAGCATATCGACCCCTTGAAAGAAAAATTAATATTTAATTCATAAATATAAATTATTAAAAATTGCATTATTTCTTTATTTACCTCGGATGTTACATCCTTCCCCTCTTTTGGAAATTGCATCCTCACAATTTTATTCACTTATTATATAAATGGTGGTATTTATCCTTCATAACATTTTCAGATTCCCATGTTTCCTATTCATCCATATGGTTTTTTCACAAAACATTTAGCAAGTGAATTGCCTTATTCCACAACATGTGCTCTCTTTGGTTTATAATCTGGGCTAGTTGTTACACATTGGAGAGATTCTCTTCCAATTGAAATACCTCTGGCCTTAAAACATAATATGGATCTGGCATATATATTATGAACATCGAAGTACGTAAAAACATTTTGTACCTGGGATAAACATGGAGGAAAAGCCCTTATATATGAAACTGATCCAATGTCCTCCAAGATTTCATAGGATCCAATGAACCTCGGACTCAACATTCCCTTTTTACCAAAACACATCACACTTTTCCATTGAGAATCTTTGAGAAAGACATGATAACCTACCTCAAAAGAGAGAACCTTCCTCTAGTTATCTACACAACATTCTGCCTACTCTGAGCTGTTATCATGTTCTTCTAAATTAACTAATATTTTTCTGTTATCTCTTCTACCAATTCTGGACCCATCATCTTCCTTTCACCTACATCAACCCAAAAAGATAGAGTTTGAGAAAACATTCCATATAATTCCTCAAATGGAGCCATCTGTATAATAGAATGAAAAATATTATTATATGAAACTTTAACCAAAGAAAGATGTTGGTCTGAACTTCCATGGTAGTCCAGTGAACAAGAACGTAGCATATCTTCCAAGGTTAGGATTTTTGGTTCTGTTTTCCCATCTGATTTTGGATGAAAAGTTGTACTAATATTTAATTCAGCACCCAATGATTGTTGAAGGCCTTTTAATAAGTTACATGTAATCCTTGGATCACGATCAGATATAATGCAAAGTGGAACACTGTGTAACATTAATACCTCTTTAACATACAACTGAGAAAGTAGATCTAGAGACAAATTATCTCGAATGGGAAGAAAATGAGAAAATTTAGTCAACTGATAGACAATAACCATGATTTCATTATTACCTTGAGATATCTTCGGTAGTCCCACTACGATTTCCATTGATATATTTTTCCATTTCCACTCTAACCCTGATAGAGATTGAAGCATCCATTTTGGTAACTACCACTCTACTTTAACCTACTTCCAAGTAAAACACTTCACAGTAAAATCATCAATATATATTTCCATTCTATCCCACCAGTAATACTACTGGAGATCCCTATACATATTAGTACTGCCAGGATGAACTGAAGACGGGGAACTATGAACTTCACATAACAACTCATTCTTCAACTGTGAATCACAAGGCACACCTAATATTTTCCCAAACCTTAAAACACAATCATTATCAACATTAAAATCAATCAAGATACCCTTCTGAACCAACTCTACATTTTTCTGTACCTCACTATCTTCCATCTGTGCTTTCTTAAATATATCTGATCGAGATGATTTCACTGACACCTGAAAAAAATAGAAGTATTTCCCAAAACCACATCTTCTATTCCAAAGTTCATCAAATAAAAAACCAAAGGATCTCATTTCAAATGTAGCATGGTCAATGATGCTTTATGTTTTCAACTCAAACCATTAGCCACTTTATTTTTATTTCCTGGGTGATAAAGGATCTTGCAATCATAATCATTGATTTATTCCAACCATCTTCTCTGTCTCTATTTCAATTTTTTCTGAGTGAATATATACTTCAATATATTATGGTCATTATATATTTTGCATTTTACTCCTTACAAATGATGCCTCCAAATTTTTAATGCAAAAAAGTGTAGCTAATTCCAAATCATGTGTAGGGTAATTTAACTCAAGAGGTTTCAACTATCGTGAAGCATACACAATTACCTAATCATTCTGCATAAAGACATAACCAATTCCTTTCAACTAAGCATCACAGTAGATAAAAAATCACCATTTTGGGAAGATAGCTCGAAAACAAGTGAATTCAACAATCTTTACTTCAATTTATGAAAAAACATCACATTCTATTGTCCAAAAGAACATAAAACCTTTTCGAGTTAACTTAGTCATTATATTAGATAACCATGAATTTTTTTTTAAAATCCTTTGTTAAAAACCTGTCAAAACATGAAAACTACGGATCATGGTTATTTTTGTGGTTCTTGGCCATTCATCAAAAACATTTGTTTTATCAGGAAAAACAGTTATGCCGTTTTTTTAAAGAATGTGTCCAAGGAAATATATTTTTTGTAACCAAAACAAAGACATTCTTAATTTCCCAAATAGTTTATTTTCATTTATGGTTTGCATGAGAACCCATAAATGGCATTCATTCTCCTCTTTACTTTTAGAAAAAACCAAAATATCATCAATGAACACAACCACAAACTTATCCATGAAATCAAGGAAGATTTTATTCATAAGATCCATGAATACAGCAGGTGCATTGGTTATCCAAAAAGGCATAACTACTTATTCATAATGGCCATATCTAGTTTGAAACGTAGTCTTTCGAATATCTTCTTCCTTTACTTACAACTGATGGTACCCCACCCTTAAGTCAATCTTCAAAAAACACTGAGCTCCCTGGAGCAGACCAAACAAATCATCGATATGAGGCAATGGATACTTGTTCTTTAAAGTGTTATTATTCAATGCTATATAATCAATTCAAAGTCTAATTGAACCATATTTCATTTTAAGAAACAAGACAAGAGCAACCCATGGTGATTTGTTGGGTTAAATGAAACCTTTATCTAATAACTCCGGTAATTGCTTCTTTAACACTAAAAGTTCAATTTGAACGATTAAATATGGGGGTTTTGAAATTGGATTAGCATTATGAACTATGTCAACAGTAAATTCTACTTCCCCGTCAGGTATAATACCAGGAAACTCATCAGGAAAAAATCAATGCACACATTGACCACTGGCACATTATTAATCTGAACAGTTATTTTGTTTTCGACAATATGTGCAAGGTAACATTCAATTCTATCAATTACTAGTTTGTTAGATTCCTGATATGTTATCAAAAGAAAGAGTCTATTCTTGTACACAGAATTAAGATCTTTCGAAAAATAAAACTCTTTAGCACTATATTCAATCCTATAATGATAAACAGAAAGCCAATTCATACCGAAAATAACATCAAACTCTACTAGAGGAAAAACAATATGGTATTTAGGTATATTTTTCATGAACAGAAGGACATGAATGGCCTTATTTTTTTTATCTCAAAATTTCCTCCATGTGTTTTTACCATATGTTCTGTATTAATATATTGAGATGAAATTCCTAATTTACTAGAAAACGTCTCAGAAATGAATGGGTTTGTAGACCCTGAATCAAACACTTCATTGGATTAATCTGAAAAAAAAAACAAACCGTGTAGCTAATAATACTTCATTTTAGGGACCAACATCTACTGAAGTAGTTACAAAGGATTTCCCCTCCCATTTTTACTTGTAGTTTGGTTTCTTTCCCTCAGTTGAGTTACTTGTCGGGCACTCATTTGTATAATGACACATTTTATTGCACTTAAAACATTTTACTGATTGAAAATATGATTTTTTATTAACATTACCCTGCTTTTTTTTTCAGTGAAATTACGATCCTTATGTCCCATTTTACTACATCGGTAACACTTACCCAAAATCCAAATACATTCCCCATCATGCTTTTTACCACAATTTTTCTCAAACTGTATACTTAAGATTCTTACCATCGAATTTTTTTGAAGAGTTCTTCCCTTTCGCTAGTCACCTTCACCTCTTATTCTGATGTTTGTCAAAGAACACTTAATCATAAGGATACTCCATTTCCAACTTCTCTGTACAACGAACTAGTTTTTCATAACATTTGATCTCGTGAGACGCTAAATACCTTTGATACTGTGGCTTCAATCCTGTGTAAAAACGGTTGATTTTACTATAATGATCTCATATGAAATTTGGACCATACATTTCCAGTCAAGTGAATTTTTCTTCATAAAGAGCCACTGAGTCGTCATCCGGCATAAATTTTAGGAATTTGTTTCCATCCTAAGAAAACCCACCTTAGGAAAATATTTCTCAAGAAACAAACCTTTGAATTCATCCCAAACAAGAGCATCAATATCCTCACTATCCCTGATATTTTTAACCAATGACCAAAACTGACTAGGATCACATTCCAAATGATAAACAAAGAGACTAAACATTTGATATTATGAACACCCCATGACATCAAACATTTTCTCCAGTGATTTAATCCACCATTCTTCTAGAACGAGGTCAGATGATCCTCTGAATGATGGGGGTTGTTTCCTCATGAAATGCCCACTACTGACAGGTTCCAATGTGGTTGATCCAGATGATCTCATGCATGGATACCACCACCATTATTATCCCAAGTCAACTATTCCATTATTTCAACTAACTGTTTAGTTCAGATTCTGACCATATCAGGTTGCTGATTTCGAAGGTTGTCTTACCCTGATGTTGTCCCAACATTACTGCCATGTTTCCTCTGTAGAAAACCATTCTGAACACATAAATATCTTAGGCGAAGAATCATGTTAATCTATAATTGATATATCATTCAAATATTAACATAACATAATTTTTGGATATTAATTTAACTATATTCTAACACCTAAAGTTATCTAAACTGACCTTTGATACCAACTATGAGGATCTAACCATAAAAATTATATAATATTTAATTAAATGAATAATTCACATTTAGGAGCTTTTCAGGTTTAGAGTTTTAGAGAATTATTCCATAACTATTAAATTACATCTAAAAAATTACAAGGTAGGAAATTCTACTCAGTTTCAATTTTTTTCATAAAATAAAAACTCTTAATAAAAAAAGAGTCATGTCTAGTCCCATGTTTTAGACAGTATGAATTTTCCATGATCCCTTCCATGACCCTATTAATCTTTAGGTCATGTGAAAAACATTTCAAAATGTTGTATGAGCATAAAAAATCAGTAAGGGTTATAAAAAAAAGAAATAAATCATTAGCCCATCATTACATATATAACATAAGCTCTTTAACATACCTCATGAAATCATATGTTATATGAATAACACATAGAAAACATAAATCATAAAGGTAACTTGTGGCATCCATAACAAACATATATTGTAGCTATCACAGCTACATAAGGAGTTACATTTGGAATACCCATCCCAGTATATTCCCTAAATATATTAGGAAAAACATTCACGTTTACCTCTATCACATTACCCAATGCATTGACGAGCTATCTCAGGCTCATCCTCCCTAGGTTTATCACGGAACCACCCATATATATAACAATTCCCAAGTACCAAAACATATTCATAACACATAAAACAAATATAAAGTAAAGATAAAATTTCCACATTTCAATCCCAATATATCATTTAAAAATATTAACCTAAAAATCCATTATCAACACCATTTTAAATGCAAAAATACATAAGAGAGTATATGTTATATATTTTCATTTTTAAAACATTACTTATTGTTAATGAATCCAAAATATCAAATAATACTCACGACGATGGAATGGTCATTGTCACTGCGTATGTTAAAAGAAACATTCATTTTTTCATTTAGTAAAACGCTTCATAGGAAAAGATTCCATTTTAATAAATCATAAATTAAAAGGAGTTTATATAGCGTATTAAATAAAATCGTGTATTAAAAAAATTATGCCTCAATGAAAGGATATTGAACCAATGTCCCTTACCTCGTGCCCGATTTGACCCATTCGTTATATAATCTCCAAAATAATAAACTAAAGTCAATTTCTAATTTCTTAAGAACCATTTTCATGATTATTATTCCTTTTATATAACTTTATACAATTTTATAAACAATATGAAATCATTTAAGTTAATAACTATCGTTTTGTCGATATTTGGTACATGAGTCAAAAATAAACACCTTTAATTTACAAGTTGTCCATGTGATCAGTAGTCCATTATCTATAGAATGTTATTAATTATATAGATATCATAGATATCTTATATATCTTGTATATATATGTACTTATAATTGCACATAACATTTAGAGATTAGAAATTAAATCCACCATTCATGGGGACGGTCTGCCAAACGTACGTATGAATGCAACTTTCATTACTATTTCGTATTTTAATGGAATTTAAACATAACTATACACAGTTATATTATAATTCCAGTGTAATATCATATATAATATCATTAAATCCATCCTTTATACGTACCACTTATGGAATTAACGATTCATATCACTTTCAGGGGTTGGTAGTCCGTACTTCCTCAAATGAAATTAACGCGTTTACCCATAATGGAAACCATAAAGGTATGCTATAAATGAAAAATAAAGAATCATAAAGAAAACATAAACATAATATATATCAAATATAAATATAGTTCTATCGTAATGGCTACCATGAGAGGAGGTTAGAGATAATCTAGAAATCATCATTTCGTGAGGCGTTAGTTTTCCATCCACAGAAACAATATGTTCTTCACCCATTAGATGGTGGTGCATGTAAGCGTAGATTGAATCCTTCTAATAAAAACATTCTAGTATATTTAGTATACTGGTTTTTTTATAAAAGAAATGAATATAAAGGGTTTAGGGGCCAAAGAATTAAAATAAAATAAAATAAGTTAAGAGAAACTGT
The DNA here is from genome assembly GCA_963277665.1 of Viscum album. Taxonomy (NCBI): domain Eukaryota; kingdom Viridiplantae; phylum Streptophyta; class Magnoliopsida; order Santalales; family Viscaceae; genus Viscum; species Viscum album. The sequence goes on from OY728140.1 coordinate 1,288,161,753, forward strand.
AACCATTAACGGGTAACTTCCTTTGGTTTGAACCAAAAGGAATACTTGAAGCGCCTTCTTCCTAAAGTAAGGAATCTATGAGGAATAGGGGGATTTTGAGAGATTATTTGGGCAGGGAATGGATGATCCTATGGGATAGAGAGGTTATAGGAATGAGTTATATGTGAGGGATGCTTATAAGTTTGAGGAGGGTCTCTTTAGGAAAGTGAGAAAATATTATTTTATTATATAATGATTTTCAGTTTCTAATGGTCCAAAACAAATTGAAGATGAAGATAATATGACTCATGGTTGAAATAAAATCGTCCAATAATAATTTTATAGGTATTGGATATTTCTTTAATATTAGTAATCTTATTTATTTAAATCATTTATTAATGAAGTAAATACGCCATCATTATTGTGTCATAAATAATTTAATATATTTGATGTCTAAAAATTATAATGAAAATACCATAATATTGTAACTATTTTTATCTTTACAAAAAATATTTAAAGTCAAAATTCTAATTTATATAACATTATGTAAAAATTAATTTATGAAAAGATATTCGTTTAGGTCTTTTTGGTCTTCACATTAAATTAATTAATCTAAAGTGTCATTATCACTCCCATGTTTCTCCATGGGAACCAAAAATCGACCCTAGGATGGGAGAGTTCATACATGACACATCTAATAATTTTAGGACATGTTTTACTGTAATTTTGTATTATTATTATATTATTTTAGCCTTTAATTACCCTATTTACCTTTAACCATGGTAAATAAGTCAAAAGTTACTATTCACAAAAAAAATTAATTATATTGAACCAAATTTTACATATTAAAAATAACCATGTATGTATAATTTTCTGAGTTAAATTCATAGAAGAGGTAAAATTTCATTTAAATTAAAAAGTCAGTTTTTTAACTACTACTTAGTGGTTTCACTATTAATAAAAAAATGATGTTTTCAGAAAAATACTAAAAATTAGTCTATGCTATATTAGATATTCCAAATTCAAAAATCTTGTCTATTTTACAAAATTAAAAAGATATAATTTTGATTATTTAATTTAAAATTAATTCTCTTTGTCAAAACAAAAGGTGTGTTTTTATGAAATATTAACTATCCAAAGATTGACACTTATTTATGTCAAATTTCAAAGTGAGATTAATTTCAATGACCAACATGGGATTAAATGGTTAAAATATAATATATGTAAAATTTAAAACCACTTAAAAAGATAATATAACCTTATGAATAAATTATATTAAAAGGTTGTTTTCAATTAAAATATATTATTTTTCACATTTCATTAAAAATGAATTTTATGAGAAAGATAAAAAAAATTACCTGAATAAAAGTTTGATGTCCCAATTCTAAAGAAGAATTTTATTTGGTCAAATAAAACATAAAAAAGTTACTAAAACTATATTTAAAGAAGGTTCGTCATTAAAAGATGGTAAATAAACCTTTTAAAGTAAATTATGTTTAAAATATGATTCATTAACATTTTAAGCCTCTAAATTTTATTATATAAATTTAAAAACATTTAAAAACCATGTATTATCATTTTGTGGTTAGTTTATTTCATTCCCACCTAAACAATGAATAGGCGCAAACTACCATTTAAAATAATATTATTATATTATTAGTGTGCAATGTGAGATTTCAAAGAAACTCGTTGTTGCGTATCGGGTACGCCATCGAGCATATCAAACCCTTTAACATAAAATTATTATTTAATTCATAAAGTATGAATAATTATGAAATTATATTATTTCATTATTTACCTGGGATGTTACATGTATCCTTTCTACCATCCCAAATTGTTATCAACATAAAATAAACAATTCATACATCGTTTTGATATTCTGGACTTGGTTAAATCAAAATTAACCAAATCGGGTTGGCCATGTGGCCTTCGTTATGCCTCCCCATACACCAAATGTTACTAACTTATAGTTAACTTCAATTGTTTTATAGCCTGTATAAAATCCCCTCATGATCAATTTGTAGCGTAGTAGTATAATCATATAAATCAATATGAAAAGAAAATGAAATAACTTAGTATCTGAAGAATAAAAATATTTCAGGTAAATAACCATGTAAACATATCCAATAGTTTCATATAAAAATGATTATCATAGAATACTATAAAAAGGAAACAATATAAGTGAAAAAATCCATCCAATACAATACATATATAAAATAAAAAAAACTAAAAAAGAACTATCCATAGATAGAATCACTATCCATAACCTAGTCAGGTGCATCACTTATCCAATGAAACAATCAATCAATCATCCCCATGAAGTAACATTTCCATATCCCACTTGCATTAACGATTTTTTTCTATGTACCTAATGAAATCTTGAACAAGTTGTGAGATTAAATTTATTAGAAAAAAAATAACATCTATAACAAGTCATGTCCATTCATATTAGCTAAAGTAGAGTGTATTAATAACTATAGTAAATGTGATTATAATAGAATAAACATTGTAGGTCAATATAGTATCATGGTTATTATGAAACTTATTCATAAGGGATATATGTAAATAATGTTATGAAAAATCAAAATCCTATTCCATGTAATCATGTATCAGGACTACATGGGAATGGGTCCCTAGAGTAAATATGTTCAGCACATCCACTTAATCTATGTAAAAAATCTATATAGCATCCAAGGAGTAAAAATTTCTAAGGTATCCTAATAATCTACGTAAATCAAGTAAAAATTATTCAAGTTATAGTAATTAACATGGCATCATAATGGGAATGTCCTAAGAGTATAAATGTCAAAGGAATCATATTCTATCAAGATAACACATTAAATTTGATCCTTGGACTATAAATTCCAAATCATCCATGTAATCTGGTTCCTTGAGTAAAATTTCTCAATGTATCCCAGTATGCAAATTTTATGTGATCAAAATATTAGTATTGTTCAAGTAATTCATGTAATCTATTTAACTTTTATCCATGGATTATAAATTTCCAATTCATCATAATTAGTCATAAGATACAATATTATAAAAATAAAAGTCATACGGGTGAGTTATATCGATGAAGTACAAATGCCCATGGAACCTAAATGGGCCATCAGTACCATACCACGCACCCTCAATTCTCATCATAACTATTTCATTAATCATTAATTTTCCAATCACTAATTTATTCAAATAATATTCAATGTAAGGGATTGTTCAATGTATAGATGTTTATATAGAAATGATAATGTGCTATAGGGTTCTTACAACCTTTAAAAATTCTCATAATTACCGTAGAAGATTATCAATATTACAAGGCATTCTCAATGCACCCCAATGGTGGAATAATCATGATAAAAATTAATAACCCACCCCATATGAGTGTTAGGATGAGGTTAACAACCTTGATTCTTATATAACGTTTTCACATTAAGTCTTAACATGAATTTATCATTAAACTAGAGGGATTATCACTTTTAAGAAGTATTGGTAAAAATTTCCAATGTTTAACACAACAATATTAAGGTATAAATAACTAAAATTTAAGAGAAATTTAATAGAACATATACCTTATTCCTATAGAGGAACACTCATTCGGCATGGACACCTGATTTCTTCCAGATCAAAAGAACATGAAAAAATAGACAAACATCCAAAAAATATGGCATAAGTGAATTTTTGAAAACAATATTGTTAATAGAAAGGGGAATATTGGAATGAACCTAAGGAATAAATAACTCACCAATGGTTATCTAACAAGATGATCATAACTATAATTGTACATCATATGGTTAAATGAACCCATATCCTAGATAAATGTCTGGTGGAGGTCAAAAGGGTGAGAGAAGGACTAACCACTAAAGAAAATAATAAATGATGTGGGAGTTTTAAAATTTATATGAATTAGGGTGAAATGTTAATATTCATTTAAAAAAATTATCTCTGTTTTTTGTATATTTTGGCCAAACCATGCGCCAATCATATGCTCAAAACTGCCTCAAGACACCCCTTAAATGGCTATAGAACTAGATTAGAAAAACCTTTCATTGAATGTGCGTTTTCTATATGTTACAAAACCTATAGGCCAAAAATGGGAAATCATAATAGGTTTCATGAATTTGAAAAATAATTAACCTACTATTGTGGAATGATACATCCCTCACAGTTTATTATAACCATTCATAATGGGATATAGGTTTTCTAATAACCATGTGGTCTAGATTCCTTCTAAAAAAACTCCATGCTAGGGATCCTTACAATAAATATAATCCAACATTTCCTCTCTAATCCAAATAGGAACTCACATAAGGATGAATTAAAAAAATATAATGGAAATAAAAAAGCCTAAATACCACATATAAAAGACATGTTCTTACACTCTCACTCTTGATATTATGACATACTATGTATCCATATACATAATCTAAAATATCTCTATTTATTTTGTCCCACCAAAAACAATTATTGTTTCTTGTGGTGTTCTCTATACCATTTTCACAATATTGTGATGTTTTCAATCATCGTGGACGAACTGGATGCCAAAAGATGTCCCTTTCTTTTTGGGTTAGCATTTATCTAATAAATATTGAAAAAAAATCATTTTAGAATTTCAAAAAAAATTATTACATTAACTTTAATGATAAGTAACAATTAACAATACCCTTAATTATATGTCCATAAAAAGTCATTCCTACTGAAACCCAAATGGTTTATTTGGAATAAATATCAATAAAGATATCATTAATAGTGATAAAATCCAAACACATAAAATATCAAGAGGGTATCTTGGACACTGAACTTCTGACCAACCAATAACTCATAAAACCTTTATAAAATTCATAACTCCTATTTTAATCTTACATGGAGATATATAATATTCCAGAAAAATTAAATCCTTAGATGTTTCATGATTCTTTTTAAAAAATACATTTGGTATATTACCTCTACACCATATTTATTAAATCCAAATACATAAATAATTCCATATTTAAAGATCAATAATTGGCCATGAATAAGCCGTTCTGTGGTATAAATGTTAATTCTTTGTCTATGTGAGTGAGTGGGGTAATTCCCATGATCCATGAACATATTTAATTGAACTAATTGATTTTTTTCACTCTACAACATTCCATTCCACCTAGATACATTCTTCCCCACCATTATATTTATTCATCTAGGTTATTATTCCCATCTAATTGAGATGTATGCTGGGAAATATTATTTACTATATGTTCATTACAACAAGATCATTCCGGAAATTATATCTTCCTCTTTTTTGATGTGTTAGGAATATCCCTATAGTTCACATTGTTAGTCATATATCACGAATGATGATTAGGCATAAACATAATATCATTTTCAATAGACATCATCCAATTTTGTTTCTCATAGTCATTGAATTTCTCATTATATTCAATTTTAACAAGATTCCTTCTAGTTAGAAACCAATGAATAAAACCAAAAATTGTTGTGTGAGAAAAAATATTATGGTGGGATGCCATATAATCTTGAAAATTAATATATCGGATGTCTAAATCATGAGAAATTAATTTTTAGTTTATAAAACATTTTGATTTTACAACCTAATTAATTTTTATAATTTACTTATACCCTTCATAATGGTTTATAATTATTTTGTTAATTTCAATGGAATATACCATGTGAGTGTCAAACCAGGTGAGAAACAAGGCCTTTTTTCATACACTAGGTGTTGATCGTGTATAGATCAATGTTTTCTTTTTAGAGTTATTACCTCTAGGTAAATCTGTATCGATGATATGTCCACTTTTAGTATCCAAATAGTGATGTAAGTGCTTTGAAATAACTCTCTCTATCTATTACCAAAATTAAAAGACATTTACAACATATAAAACAATAATTATAAACATTCATAGATAAATCCATTGACAAATCCTTATAAATATCACTAGAGATATCAATAATTTTTTCTCATTCTAGTTTGTAATGGTCAAATAAACCATTACAAAGATAGCTAAAAATTTCTACCTAGGATTCTAATACATAGATTTTTAATTTTTTAATATTAATATTCAATAAAAATAAAAAAAAGACTGACCATCATAATAGTATATTGTATTTGAAGATGAGGTAAAAATTATTCTAAATTTTGGAATGATATTCAACATATCCCATAAAGATACTCCAAATTAGTTCTCTTCACAAATATTGCATATATAAACCCATTCATCATAACTTGAGAAGAAGAAATATAATGAAGAATTACCTCATATTCTTAGTAAGTATAGATAAGGGTGACATTAATATATAAAATGAAAATAAGGGTATGATAACATCAACCAAAAATTTTAAAACCATACTTTAAATATCAATGATCATAATATTGAGTTATGGAATAATGATTGGAATTTCAAAAGACATGAATTATAAGGAAATAGAAGATCTTGATCAAGGGGACCATAACATTATTATAAGAAATATATTTATGTCACACATTGGATTATAACATTATGAAAATTTATAAATAATGAATGGTTCACAATTAAGTTATGGGCATGAAATCAAACCGTCATATAAATTTGGGACATGAAACCACATTGAAGAATAACATAATGGACATGAAATATAGGTCAACACATAACACTGTTAACATTTAATCATGTTCACACAAAATAATTTGATTATTTAATATTGTTCACACATAACATTATGAACAAGTAATGTGGTTCATACATAACATTGTGAATATAATTTGGTTTATGAATAACACTATGAACATGAAATAGTGTTTATCAATAACATTATGAATATTCAATCAGGTTCATTAATTACATTGAGATCATCTAATCACATTCACACATAGAATATTTACTCATTTGTTATCCATCTTTTCCCAATGCATTGGATGGAAATATAGGTCCCACAACTCACATAATTAGAATCAAATTAATTTGTGAAAACATATAATAAAGAATTCATAATATGATAACCCATGAAATGAAATGAAATTTACAAAAACAAAATAATATCATAACAAATGGAATGTTGATATGTTTCATAATCATTTCATCATTTTATCATACCATAACAAGTGGAAAAAGAATGAGTTTTCATAACAATGTAATCATGGTATAACTCATGTATGGAAATTTGGTTTCATAAGATTAATTTCAAGACAATATATTCATATAATGATTATGAATTGTAAACATGGATCATATCCCAAGAATGAATAAGTTATATGAAAGGATATAGTCTAATGGGGATAATTATTAAGAATAATGAGAAGAAATATTTCAGGTGGAAAAAAGTAATCATTGAAAATCATTTTTAAAATATAATAATTCATATAACATTTTGAAAACTGTTTTAATGAAGGAATCCTTGAAATATTATAATTGAATCGTCAATGAGAAAAATGGTCATGATGTAAGAAAATTACATTCATTTCGTAGACATTAAAAAAAATCATTCCATTCACAATTTCAGTGAAATCCAAATAAGAAATGATTGGGAAAAGTGATGAAGATTCCTTCCATTTTTTATGAAAAAATAGAACATTAAAAAACATTTAAACAATAAATCACTTGAAAATTGGGAATGAAAATTTAAAACTTTATTATAAATATACTATTAAAAGAAAAAAGTCACAAAAGAGAGAAGTTGATAAAACAATAATTTTTGAACATTTTTTTGATAATAAATGACATAATTGTATAAAATTGTTCTATATATATTCATTTATGAAATATATGGGATTAGATCATTAATTTGAAAAAATTGATGAAAATTCCAGTTTTACCCTTATAAAATGCATTGTAGCATTTCACACATTAATATATTAATATGACTTATTTGAAATTTAATATTGTAACAGTGTTCTTAACTTAATTTTCTACAGCTTTTATTCATGACACTAGAGTTATAGAGTGCATATGGATAGAGTAAATGGGACATTAAGTCAATGGTGGGCTGGACTCACCCGACTAGACATGAGTTCTGTATTTGGGACATAAGTTCTTCTTCCATGCTTGGCATAGCCCCAAATATTTGTAGGATCTTGAGGATTTAATTTTTCAAAAAACATCATTCTGGAAGGAGAGCTGATTCGCTGGTTTTTTGGGCCCAATGGGCGGTTCAATATGAATTATAATATTTAGCCAGATTTCCCCATTCAAAACTTATTCCACCTATAACCTATCCTCCCCTCCACTATATAAATTAGTCATTTTCACATTTGGATGAATTGGGACGTGCATTAGGAGATTGGAAACATAGGATAATCAGTTTCACCCAAATTGTCCAACCATTTTAAGTGGGTAGCTCTGGAATCAAGGACCCCCTCATCGAATCCTTCTTCTCTTCATAAGGATGTAGTTTTCATTTGTGTAATAAAATTATTTGTTCTTATTATATTTCATTTCTTTTCTTTGATTTTGTTTAAATTTATTCTTCTCTTAATCTTCTTAATTGGGTTAGAATCAAGAGTAAAGACGATATTGGGTTCAACCCTTTCAATCATTTGCTCATGCAAAACGTCTCCACGATGACCACACCACCCATGGAAGAGTTGTTTTCTAGTGATCTATCAAACTTCTACCCTGTTTATTTAAATATTTTTATCAATTGTGATAATTTATTTAACATAATATGATTCATGAACAGTGTTCTTAAATTATAATAAACTAAGAACGAATTTGAACGATTAACACAAAAACACGTGAGGATGAGGTTTTATTTAAATTGTGAGAGCGCAAACTTAATCGGTAATACCAGACCACACAGGATAAGTTTGTAGCGTTAAAATATATTCCCTAAACACAATTCATCCTCATTCTATATAATGGAAAGGTTCCTTAATTTACCACTGACCATAATCTAACCTTAGAACATCAATCAAATTAGGGTGTTCTGATTGCATGTTCCGAAGTTAGACTTGGGTCAAATTCACTTCATCTTTGTGGTGATGTTAATTGTCATAGTGTTCAGGATTGAAAAAATTAAGGGATAATAATTAAGTGAATGTTAATTTAAATTATAATGATAAATAATTGAGTAAAAAGGTAGATTTAGATCGATTACGCCTTTTATATATTGTCTAAAAACGCATCTTCTTGTTTTGTATTTTTAATCGAACATCATTTCAAAAACAAAAACAAAAAAAACAATCTTATTTTAGCCAACTTCTTCTAGTTTTATTAATGATAAAAACTTGTCCATCCTTATAACTAGTGTTTTTATTATATTTTATTTTATTTTAAGAATACCTTTATGAAGTTGTTATAATTTTCTTCCTCCTTTGAGAGATGACCTTGGTCAGCCACTCTACTGCACCTATGTAACCCAAAACCGAACATCATTTAAAGAGCCCATGATAGTGCCTTTAAAATTGGCGCGATTTCCAGGGAGGAAAGTAATTTTTCAACCAATTTGAGGTATTTATTTTATTTTTTATTTAATTATATTCTTCTCCTCTTTCTTTCTTCATTCTTCTTTCTCACGTTTTTTATCTTACTCTCTTGTTTTATTTTTATCGGACAAACTCAAACTTCTTTTCTTTTTATTATTGTCTACTTTTATTCATTTACTTTTTACCTTTCATTGATTTATGACACCGAATAATCTTGAATAACTCGTAGATCTTGATCATGATATTGAACGCATCCTTAGGGCTCGAATCATACATTCTCAGTCTATTGGCAGTTTCGACATTCAACAAGTAGGAGAAATCCTCCACTACTAGATCATTAAAATTTGAATAAATTCAAATTCAAACATAAAATAATAAATAATGGATGAAAATAATTTAGATGAACGTAATAGAACCATTTAAGAATTGGCAGCACCTGATATTAATTATCAACCAAATTGTATAGCATACCCAAATCTCGAATAAGACTTTAAACTGAAATCTGGATTAATTCATGTTCTTCCAAAATTTAATGGATTATCTAGTGAGGATCCAAATAAACACCTTAAAGAATTTAATGTGGTTTTCTAAAACTTAAAACCACGAAATGTTTCTCAAGATCAAATCTAACTAAGAGAATTCCAATTTTCACATGATGGAGCTGCAAAAGGATGAATGTATTATTTACAACCCAAAGATGTCACTTGTTGGAATGATTTGAAACGTCATTTTTTGAAGAGATTTTTTCTAGAATCAAGGACCACTTACATTCGTAAGGAGATCTCCTAGATAAATAAAGCCCAAGGGGAGTCAATGTATGAGTACTGGGAGTGATTAAGAAGCTGTGAGCAAGCTTCCCATATCACCAAATTAGTGAGAAACTCCTCATCCAGTACTTCTATAAAGGACTCACAACTATGTAGAGATGCATGGTGGATGCTACGGCTGGAGGAGCAATGGTGGACAAGACACCAGTTGCTGCACGTATGTTGATCGACAAAATGGCCCAAAAATCTCTACAATTTTGTGATCGAGGTACACCACATGTTAGGGATGTACATCCGGTAAGTACTTCATCACTTGAAATTCATTTTGATTGATATCATTTTGGAAGAATTGGAAATTATGGTGAGACAGATTACATTGGCTCAAAATACATCCCACACTCTTCTTCTAGGCCTTGTGGCATTTTCACTAAGACAAGACAACCAACTGACTGTTGCCCAAAACTATAGAAAACAGAGGATTGCACAGAAGTATTCCTAGGGATACCATATCAGCAGCAACAACATACATACCCCCACAAGAATTTTGATTCATTTTATCCAAAAGACAACCATGGGTGGAAGGATCAATCCGACATGAGGTATGACTCTGGACAACAACAATGGCCCCCTTTTCAATAAATATTCCAGTAGCCTCTTCCTTACAAGAATGGCTTCCAACAACCCCAAAAGTGATTTGAATCCTGAGCATCAACAAGCCAAGAACAAGGGAATCCTCCAACAATGGTAGATTCTAACACTGATGAAATTTTGAAGAAATTGTTCTTAATCAACGGAATTAGTTGAAGAGTCAAGGTTCAGAGCTAGGAGAGTTGGAGACACAAATGAGCCATATTTCCACTACCCTCCATGGACTGGTAAGTAATAATTCTAGAAATCCACCTTCCAAACCTACTCCAAATCTAAATGGGAATGGAAGTGCCATCACATTGAGAAGTGGGAAGCAAACTAGCGAATATATATACCTATCATTCCACTATGATTCACCTTAACTCCAGAACATCCTTATTCAATACCTGCTAATGAGCAACCCTAGGACAAAGATAGAGGTATGAAAAATATTAACGATCTTCCTCCTAAACCCCTTCCATTTCCAAACAGGATTGTTCAAACCAAGATGATGGTTGAAGAGGCAACGCAAAAAAGAGGTTTTGGAAACATTCTGGTGTGTAAGGATCACCATTCCTCAACTTGAATCCATCAAGAAAATCCTAAGGTATAAGAAATTTTTAAAATAACATTATACCAACCGAAGGGGGCTCAAGGAAAATGAGAGAATCATTCTTGCATGGAATGTGTCCAAAATCATTACATCAACATTAGCAATGCCAACAAAGTGCAAGGGTCTGGGGACATTCACCATCTCATTCACCATAAGGGATTAACAATGATTTAATGCACTTTTTGATTTGGGAGCTTCCATAAATGTGATGCCTCACTCTGTATTCTATTCATTGCATGTTGATGAGTTGAATCCCATGAGAGTAGTGGTGTTGTTGGTGAATAGAGCTATAGAATGTCTAGTGGGACTTCTTGAGGATGTACTTTTCTGGGTAATATACATGATCTTTCTAGAAGATTTATATGTGATTAACATGGAGGATAATCAGGTAAGTTCTCATGCCCCCATTATTTTAGGTGGAACCTTCCTCAAAACTACAAAAAATCATGAATGTTAACGAGGGTACACTTTCCATGGAATTTTTGGATGAAGTTGTGATATTTAATGTTATAGATTCCATGAAGTACCTCTCAGGGGATCATTCTACATTTTCTATTTCTCATTTTAAATAACCAAATAAAAACCCCATGGAATTTGAATGACAAATGATTAGGGAGATTATGAGTATTGGTTCTAGTTTGATAAATAAGAGTACTTCCACACCTATTTCTAATCCACAAAACTCTCTTAGATTTGTTTTTGAAATGGAATCATATTATGATCATTTGAACCTTGATTATGACATGGCTATTGAGTATGCTGATGGATTTGATACTTTATTCTCTGATTGTGATGATTTCTATTATAGTACTGATCCTCGTTGTGCACATATTTCAGTTCCTTCATTGTCTCCATCCATACACCACCCAACTTCATTGGAGCTCAATCCATTTCCACCAAATCTCAAATACTAATACTTGTAGAGTGGAGAGAGATTACTAGATTTAATTGATAATAATCTTCCTTTTTAACATGAAGAAAAACTTTTGATTCTTTTGAGGGAGATCATTAAGGGAATCGAGTGGACCTCAGCTGACATATCAGGTATTAGCCCCTCCATTTTCTTGTATAGGATTCTTTTGGAGGATGTGGCTAAAATAGTGAGGTAGCCACCAAGGAGACTCAATCCAACCCATCAGGAAGTTGTTAAATAAGAGTTATAATAACTTCTCGAGGTGGGTATAATCTATCCATTTTAGATTCCCAGTAGTTGGGACTTATTCAGGTTTTTCCTATGAAAATTGGTGTTACAATTGTTAAAAATGAGAAAGATGTGTTAGTCAATATGAGGGTAAAAAATAGTTGGTGTGTGTGTATTGATTATAGAAAACTTAATCAGTCCATTCGTAACGACCATTTCCCCTATCATTTATTGATCAGATACTTGAGAGACTAGTTGGGAAGAAAAACTTTTGTTTTTTGGATATAATTTTCTGGATATTTTCATGTTCCTATAGCTCTGGAGGATCAGGAGAATACTACATTCACCTGTCCTTTTGGCAAGTTTTCCTATAGAAGGATTCCATTTAGAATTTGCAATGCCCCAGGTACATTCCAGAGATGCAAGGGGAGCATTTTTTTCTAATTTTATTGATACCTGCATGGTGGTATTCATGGATGATTTTACAGTGTATGGGTCTTCATTGTTGAATGTCTAAGTAGTATGGGGATGGTATTGAATCATTGTATTTTGAAGAATCTAGTCTTAAACTTTGAGAAGTGTAATTTCATGGTAGATCATGGCATTGTCATAGGGCATGTAGTGTTAAAACATGGGATAGAGGTTGATAGATCTATGGAAGATATTATTTCATCCTTACCATATCCTTCATGTGTACATCATGTTAGATCTTTCCTAGGGCATGCGGGATTTTATCGGCACTTCATCAAATATTTTAGTAATATTTATCTTCCTATGTCATGGTTACTTCAAAAGGATTCTGATTCGGTGTTTAATGATTCCTGCAGGACTTCCTTTGATGAGATAAAGAAGTGTTTGACAACTCCACTGATCATACAGCCCTCACGGTGGGTGATTCATTTTGAGCTTATGTGTAACTCCTCCAACTTCACTGTTGAATATGTCTTATCTTAGAGGGTGGAGGGACGTTCACATTTGATTGCCTATACATAACGGACACTGGATTTAGCGCAAGCAAACAACACAACCATATTAAAAGAATATATTTCTTTTATATTCTCTTTAGATATACTCTGTTCATATTTATTGGGCTCCAAAGTAGTTGTTTTTTCTGACCATGGAGCTCTGAGGTACCTCTTGAAGAATCCATATGCAAATCATAGGCTAATCCAAAGGATGCCAATTATTTAAAAAATTGACATTAAGATAAAGGAAAAAAAGGTTCGGAAATCTTAGTGGGAGACCACATGAGTTGCCTTACTCACACACAATAGTATATGACACCTTGGACCAGGTACCACTTCGGGACACGTTCCCCAATAAACATCTTTATTTCATCTCATGTATGCATCCTTGGTATGCGGATATAGTGAACAACCTTGTTACATCAGAAATCACTGAAAATATAAAGAAAAATCATGTCCAAAAGTTAAAAAGTGAGTCTAGATTTTATGTGTAGGATGATCCCTACTAATGGTGTATGTGTCGTGACCAAGTCATTAGAAGGTGTGTTCCTAATCATGAGTTTGAGTCTATTCTGCAATTATGTTATACACTTTCATGTGGTGGACAATTTAGACCCCAAAGGATGACTATGAATGTTTTAGACTCTAGATTATATTCTCTTAGATTATTCCTTGATTCTCATGTGTATTGAATGTCGTCCTCACGTTGCCAACACACATGAATTATTTCTAGGAGACATGAGAGTCCTCAACAACGCATATTATTATGTGAGATTTTTTATGTGTAGGCCATAGATTTTATGGGTCCTTTTCCTAGTTCATTTGGGGTTTTTTATATTTTGGTTGTTGTTGATTATGTGAGTAAATTGGTGGAGGCTAAGGCCACTAGGACTGATGATTATCTTGTTGTTGTGGAATTTGTCAATGCGTAGATATTTTACATGTTTAGAGTACTGAAGGACAACATTTGTAACCAAGGAACATAGTTATGAAATCTGAATATTTCTACCCTTTTTCAGTTGTATGGGGTGACACACAAAATATCAACACCACACCACCCCCAAAAAATAGGCAAGGCTAAGGTTTCAAATCGTGAGTGGAAACATATTTTTTAGAAAACCATGCTAACAAATTGGAAATATTAGAGCAAGAAGATAGATGAATCATTGTGGGTTTATAGGAAACCATACAAAACTCCCATTGGAATGTACCGATTTCAGATTGTTTTTTGGAAAATGTGTCATCTCCATATATATAAGTTGAGCATCGAGCTTATTGGGTTACAATGAAATTCAACATGGATTTGCCCAAAGATGGAATTCAAATGAAGCTGAAAATTCTAGATCATGAGGAGATTCAATTATCTTCATATGAGAACTCAAAGCACTACAAGTTGAGATCAAAATCAGCTTAGGAAAAAATGATCCAGAAAAGAGAATTTCAAGTTGGAGATAATGCATTGTTGTATAGTTCACAATTGAAGCTGATGCCTGGTAAGTTGTGTTCTAGGTGGTTAGGTCTTTATGTGGTGACTAATTTTTTTCCTTATGGTGCAGTTTAAATCATACACTAGGACATGAAAGAGTTTTATAGTAAATGGGAAATGTTTGAAAAATACATTAAGGGACTTCCTACTGATGTAGGGGATTTCATCACACTACATGACCCCATCATCACTTGAGCATATCAAGCTGTTCCTAACCCTTTCACTTTTTTATTCTTTTTTTTATTTAAAATTACACATTTCATGTCCATATATCATCTAATGGGTTCAAATTGAGGATAATAAAATATTTTAAGTGTGTGGAGGGAACCTTTTAGTTTAGTAATTTCGATTTTTTTCTTGTTTTTCAATGATTTTCAAAAATAACTGTGTTTTTCAAATTTTGTGTGTTTATTTTTTACTTTTTTGTGTGTATTTTAAACTTTTGAGCTGAAATGATTCTCATAAAAAATATTAAATCCACATAAACAAGTATAACAATTTTTACCATGAAACTGAGATTCAATGAATGCAGAAAATGACTTTGTTTCAAGTTCAACTCTTTACTAATTTCATGAAAAGTACTCTGAATTTTGAATCTCATGCCACATCTCGCTATCATTATATTTGAAATCACATTCTTGTGAGGCTTCTGAACCATTTTTTCAATATTTTTGAAATTCACCTCAATTATTGATAGAACCAACCATGCTTGATTTAACCATAATTTAATGTAATCTTATCCAAACATGAGGGTTTGAGGTACTTATGATTTAAATGATTAAGGCATTTGTTTGTTATTAATTCCCCTATTTCAAAGAATCATTTTAAGCCTACCTTGAACATTTAATCCATTTAGCCCTTAAAATCCATGAACATCCCGTTAGGTTAGACACATTACAATCCCATTTTCCCTATCCAACCAATTTTGGAGGTTAAATTGCATAATCTAGTTGAACTTATGTGTGGGGGAGGCTGTCTTGTGTTGTGCTACCACATTGTTTGATACTTCGGGAAGAAAATTAAATTCTAAAGAGATGTTTTTTCATCTAAAGAAAATCATTATATTGAATTTTGTGCATTTTATGGAGCATTTATGATAACTGATGTTATGCCTTTTTGGAGCCTCTAAAACAGAAATAATGTTGTGCCTATGTGGAGCTTTCATGAAAATAATTTTTGATAAGATTGACAATTTTTCTACTAAAAGGTTGATTTGTGTGAAAATTCATTTATTTATCATGATGGTTAATATGAATTGATGATATGTGTATTGAGTAGGAGACCATATGTAAGTGAAAATTAGATTAATGTAAATTTCCTTCAAAAAGAGTCAAGCCCCCCTAATTCAGCCTCAGAATTTTTAACATCTTAATCCTACCAACCAGAATCCATAAAAAATCCATGAAATGTCCTCATGATAAACATATTCCATTGAATAATATTGGGTGATGATGTAGGAGTTTATCAATCCTATGGTGGCAATGTATGAGTTTGGATGACAAAGACGTTGCTAAAAATTTGACATTTGTGTGATAAGAGAAAATTCTAGTGAGGTAAGTGTTTTGTGAATGGGAGGATAAATGAATTTTAAATATATTGAATGATATAAATTGATAACTTGAAATAATGTTTTTTAGACATGATATCATTTTTTTCATGGTGTGTAATTGTTGGATTTCAAGGTTATGTGTTTTAAAATTTGTTTTGATTTGATATTGATGTTACTTGATATGAGGTTTTTCCCAAGAGTGAAAAAGGGTCAGTTGGGGGGGAGTTAATAAAACAATATTTTGTTAAATATTTTATTGATAATAAATGACATAATTTCCTGAAATTGTGCTAAATATATTCATTTATGATATATTCTGGATTAGATCATTCATTTGAAAATTTGATGAAAATTATGGTTTTACCCTTTCAAAATGCACTGTAGTATTTCACACACAAATATTCTGATATGACATATTTGAACATAAATTTTGTAACAGGTTTCCAAACATAATTTTCAACAACTTTTATTCAGGACTCTAGAGCTAATGAGTTCATTTGGATGGAGTAAATGGGCCATTAATTCAATGGTATGATGGACTCTCCTGAAGGGATATGAGTTCAGTATTTGGGCCATAACGTCTTTATCCTTTCTTATTTTAGTGCCAAATTTTGAGTGGACGTCTTGGATTCAATTTCTTAAAAATAACCATTCTAGAAGGAGATCTTATTCACACTTGTTTTTGGAAAAATGGGCGGTGATAGTTGGATTAAAGTATTTGGCCTAATTTCCCCATTCACACTTGAGTCCACTTATAACCTAGCCTCCCCTCCACTCTAAAAAGTAGTGTTTTTGTCATTTAGAGAGATTAGGAAGTGCATTATGAGATTGGAGGCAGAGGAGAATTGGATTCACCAAAATTATCCAACCATTGTAAGAGGGGTAGCTCTTGATGTAAGGATCACATCATCGAAACCTTCTTCTCTTCATTATGTTTTAATGTTTTCATTTGTGTAATAAACAACTTTTTTCTTCTTCAATGTATTCTCTTTTCTTCTATTCTGTTCAAATTTATTATTATTTTAATCATAATAATTTGGTAGTAATAAAGAGTAGATATGAGATTGGTTTTTACCCTTTCAATCATTTTCACATGCAAAACGTTTCCACGATGACCGCAATGCCCATGGAAGAGTAGCTTTCTAGTGATCGATCAATCTTCTACCCACTTCATTTAATTATTTTGAATTATTTAGCTACTATATTTCACATAATATGATCCATGAATTTATTTCATTAATTAAAATAAACTATGAATGTAATTTAACAATTAACACAAAAACACATGAGGTCGAGGTTTTGTTTAAATTGTGAGAGCACAAACTTAATCGGTAACACAAGACCACACATGATAAGTTTGTAGAGTTCAAATATGTTCCATAAACACAATTCATCCTCATTCTCTAGAATGGAAACGTTCCTTAATTTACCACTGACCATAAGTTTACCATAGACAATTAATCAAAGCAGGGATGCTGCGATTGCATGTTCCGAAGATAGCCTTGGGTTAAATTCACCTCCACTTTGTGGTAAAGATAATTCTATTAGGGTTTAGGATTTAACAAATTAAGGGATCTTAACTAAGTGAATGTAAATTTAAATTATAATGATAAATAATTGAGTGAATATGTATGGTTAGATAGATTAATCCATTTAAATATTGTCTCCGAATCATTTTCGTGTTGTGTATTTTTAATCGAGCCTCATTTCAAAAATTAGAACAAAAAAATGCATTATTCTTCTCGTAAACTTATTCTAGTTTTATAAATGATAGAAAACCCCCATCCATATAAGTTGTGATTTTATTTTCTTTTAATTTATTTTTAGAATACCTTTAAGATGTTGTTATAATTTTCTTCCTCATTTGAGAGATGACCTTGGTCAGCCACTCTGCTGCACCTTTGTTACCCAGAACAAAACATCATTTGAAGGCTCCCACAGTAGTGCCTTTCAGAAATAAACATATTTATTATATAAAAAATACTTTCAAGTCAGAGTACATAAAGATATACAATAATAAGGTAAAATATATGATCATGAACAAACCATAGGATTGAAAAATTCAGATGTTTTATGAGATATAAATCATAATATTTCACCATTGAATGCATTATCATTAATAATCCTGATAATAGAAGAGATTTTTTCATAAAATACATGCCTCTTTGGTCACAATGTATCATAATAACATTGAATGAATAATTCTAAATGAATCATATAATGTCATAAGAATATATAAATTAATAATATTACATTTAAAATTGTCTTAATATACATCTCATAAAATATTATCGGTGTTTAACATAATCGATGTATCAAAGAAAGAAAATTGATAAAAAAATAAATTACTGCATTGTAAACATTTGATCCTTAACCAATTGAAATAATCTTCCTGAAATGTAAAATGTAATACCAATAATTTTCAGGAAAATAAAAATAAATGAAATTTATTGGTATTATTCACACCAGATAAATGAAATGGATGTTGAATTTGGAATGTGTCTCATAGATGTAAAATGAATGACCAAAATTTCTCAATATAATTCTCAATTTACAAAATAAATTTTCCCGAATCCTAAATATCAAATATATTTTTCTTATACATATTTTATAGAACCAAAAATATATATATTATACCTTATTTTATGTTCTTGGTAGCATTTATTACACATTTATTTCCAATTCCTTGTTAAAATTATATTTTTGGTAATAATGGCTTTTTTTCATATATGTTGTGATTTATTATTTTAATTAATCATACATTAATAATTTTTAAATAATACAAAAAACAATAATTGTATATTATTATTATATTTATACTTCAATTATACTTTTAATACCAATACAAAAATATGGTTTTATGAAATGACCTATCTTATGATCATCTAGATGGAGGGTTGTACATTGGCATGATAAACGTTTCAAATTTTCCATGATCATTATAGAAAGGGGTTATAAAACTGGAATAATTTTTGGAATGTACCTTCTTAAATAATTTCATTTTATTTGATACCATACATTTCACGGAACACAAAACTTAATTGAGGTGTGATATACTTTTTAATATTAATAAGACCATTGGAATAGTAATATGACCATTAGAAGAAGTAATGTGGTAATTAGAATAATAACTTAACCAATTAATTTATAAATAATAATTAGGTATCTCATAACATAAAACATGATATATTTATATCATGGAATATGTACATAAATGTTTTGAAAATGATAAATTATGCGTTGGTATTTTTGTTATATGTGAATGTTTACATACAATTTTATAATAAATATAATTATTTAAGAGAAATTTTATTTTAAGAAAAAATATTCAGAATGTATATTTGTTTTTATTAAATTTTTAGTTTTAATTTATGAGACCATAATCAAATATTCAAAGTGTCATAAAATCTGTTATCATATTAAAATATAATTTTTTTCAAAAATGAGGATGTTAAAAATTAAATTTATAATATTTAGAAATTTATTTTCATAAATGGTATCCATTTTTTGAAATCAATACATAAAAAAATGGATAGGTTGAATTTTTTTGATTTCAGTAAAATAATAGAATTATTGTGAATAGTGAAATATGGTAATTTATGATATTTAACCTCATAAGTAAATACATGAATTATTGAGTCATGGATGATGTATGGATGATGCAACAAATCATTAGTTATAGCTAATAGTCACTAGTTAATATAAATAGTTATAATAAATATCTCTATCGAATGTATTATTCCAATGTAATAAACTAAAGGATAAAATAATGAAAAAACACCCACCTCCTCCCCTATAAATACCACCCCGCACTACCCCTTCTCCTTACACCTACTAAGACTTGAATTTTGTCTTATTTAGTCCCAAAATCCATACCAATCATATTACCACATAAATTACATTATTTTCTTACCCAAAGATCAAATAAAAGTGTCTTAAGAAGGTTACCAAGGAGACGATATTCATGAGGTAAAATACTCATTCTTTCCCTTTTAATTTTATTTTAGATAATATTATCTCCTAAAACACTTTTATAAAGGGTGTAATGATAACTGAAGTATAATATACATAATGAAATATATATTTTTTAATATCCATCATTAATATCTTTTCTCCTATTTCTATTCTAAAAATTATAACATCATTTGTGACGTGTCGATTCACCACCTTCATGGAGGATGAGTTTTCATTATATATTACATAAATAATGTTACATAAAAAAATATAATTATTCTTATGTCATATATTAATATACATATTATAAGTTATATAATTCTTTTAAACCATAATATAATTTTAATATTTCATAAAATGACAGAAGATTATGTTGGTCTTAAAACCACTAAAATAAATTCAGACACAATTTCAAATATTTATCTAATTAATCATCCTTAAACCATATAAATAATGATATATGATATCATTTAATCATTTTTAGTTAATTAATACTAAATATTTTTTACTTCTAGGGAAGTTATTCAAATTTTACAAGAACACCCATATTAATATTTAAGGGAACCGACCATAAATCATGAAACGAATGCTCTTTAAAAACAAATTTAAAAATTATAACTAATATAAATGTAGGAAAATTAAATAATAAATATATAATAAATAAAATTTATTCTTAATAGGTAATTAGTTATTTAATTAATGAATCTATTTTGATAATCTAGGAAATTACGTTTAAGGGAAGAACACTTTTAGACATTAGGTAAGAGGTTTCTATCTCCGTTTTTTCTATGAGATATGACTCATTAACCAAATATGTATTATTTTTCATGTATGAATACTTTAATTTTGAAATATTATGTCATTATTCTATATATATTCATGGTATTAAATGTTTCACTTTTATTTATAAATTTTATGTGGTGTACAATTCGATTGATTACAAGTGGTATGGACTTCCACGTCTCACTTTTACTTATTTGAGATATATTCCTTACTCATCCATTATATAATATGTGTGGTGTACATAATTACATTTAATATATCATATAATTAATATTTTTATTTTCATGATATTTAATGTTTCATTTGATATTCATAAATTTTACTGGGTATACGGTATTATTGATTACATGTGGAAAGGGATTTATTAACTCAATTTTCTTTCATTATGTTAAACTAATAATTTGTTGATTATGTCATGGTAAGGGTATGTGTAAAAGTAATTTTTATTTTATTATGATTTTTTATGAATTTTGTTTAGGTATTTATTGTTAAAACACATAATGTATTTATTTGAGTAACCATATGATTCTTGAATGTGAATTCATCCTAATCTATTTTTCCTTGAGACTAACTAGGTATTGTGCACCAAATCATTATTATATGGTCTATATACTACACCATTGAGATCCTTTTCCTTTTAAAATTATATTTCTCTTAAAGATAAAAATTTATTGTATCATGGACATTATTATTTAGTAATTCATAGACAATTTTTACATGTGGTGTTAACTATGAGTGTTGTTTTAACTAGAGAAATATTGACAGATATATACTCTATAATCAATAAAAATATTTTGATAATTCATATAATTTATGAATTAAATCTATGTATGAATAATTATTTATAATTTTAGTGATGGGTTGGGATGAAAATATATGTACCCACAATGCATTGACAGGTCTCGTGAGAAAATATTTTTGGGAACAAACCGAACATGTTCTTTTCCAAGAAGAGTTAGATATGTTTCTACCCACATTCATTAACAATATTTTGAAATGTCCATATAGAAGTGGTTCATGTACCCAATACATGGGCCCCATAAATAATAATTTTATACATTCAGATTCAATTTACTACCATCTATGAAATTTTTACTACTACAAAATATATGGATGCATAACATTATCTAGTTTCTGATTAAATGGAATGTACTTTTAAGTTTTTTTTGAATCTCATATTGAATTTTAATTATTTATTATTACTAAGTTATTATTTATACATGTTTTAGATTTATGTGACCCTTTACAAAGAGTTTTATCTCACCCTTTTATTTTTTTCATTCCCATGTTTTGGTAGATGAAATATTTGAATTCTGGTTATCCAAGAATTATATTTTACTTTTTTATGTTCTATATTAAATTACCAATATTATTAAGGATCCATTTAAGTGTATACTTATCCCTAGCTACTAAATTTCTTGAATCATGGTTATGTGATCACTTTTATATTTGAAATTGTTATAAAATAACCACCGACAGTATGCTAGTGGGGCCAGGAATGATATAATGTGTATTAGAGAAAAATTAGTATAAACCTTGAGAATATAATTTTAAATAAACATGAAGAATATAATAAATAATTATAACAAATATTTGGGGTAACACTCAGGATGATTAGGCACTAACACACTCTGTGCATTTATTTAGTGATGAGGCCTAATAGGTGAAAGGTAATCAATACTCACAGACAATGTATTGGGTTATACATTGATAATATCAGAAAAGTTGGTGAAAGAGATCATATGATCATGAATGTGTTAGGATTAAATACACAAGTGATTTAGAATAACTATACTAAACCTACTTTCGACCATTTGAAGAAGAGTAATCCCCCATCATTTAGTGGGACAAATAATATAGTGGTAGATGAGTAATAGATCATGTCCATTGAAACGTTTTTTTTTTCTACATTAGGATGTGATGAAAAGTAAATGGATTTAATATAGGTATTTTTCCCAAGGATGATGATGATAAAAAGTGGTCATTCAACCAAAATAATAAAGAATAAGTTGGAATATAAGTTATAGAATAGGGTAAATTTAGAGAAACATTATTCAAAAAATCTTTCCCTTGTAAGGAATAAATTAAAAAAAGATCATTCTTTAGAATAATTGAAAAATTAAAAGATTGTGTTAAATAGTTTGGGCATACATTCAAAACACTATAAAGGTATTGTATAAATTTCATATATGATTTAGAATATAATCATAGCCATTTAGTTATAGGTTTTAAGACATGTATCCAATGAGAACTAACATTTCAAGCATTCATATATTGGTAATAAATATTAATAAGTGACCTCAAAATGAGAAAGAAGTTTCGTGATCCTATATGTTCATTGGAAAGAAATAAAATAAGTTGTATTTTGAAAACCATGAAAATAAAAATTTCTCAAATAAGAACTGGGGAACAAAGGAATACCATTATAAAAAAATTTGAAAAAAATCATCCTAGGTAATCTTTAAAAGCAGTTCGAGTATAATATAAGTGCATAGAAAAGGGTCATCGAGCAAATGAAGGAAAAAGGATGAAAAAAATCAATGATATGAAATAATTCAACTATAATGAATTGATAAGTTATTCAAATAAATGTCACATGAGTTATTTTAATATAGAATATAAGAGGCAAGGAGAGATAAAAAAACGTATATAATCACCAAAGATGAATTAGAAGTACCCAATTATGTAGTGAAAGCTACATTAATCATATATTAAAATATATACAATGATTTATTTGATTTAGGATCATCACACCCTTTAAAATATACCTTGTGTTCCATAAAAATTATACATTTCCCTTTTGATATAATAAGGGAATTTTCAATCAAGACATATAAGGGAAGTTTCAATGCAAAAGAATTTGTCAAGAAAACCCCATTATGATTGATAAACATGCTTTATTTTCCAACCTTGTCAACATACCTATAGTTGACATTGAATTAAATTATTTTTATGTAATATATTACAAAATATATATAGATATTTTTTTCCATGATTAATGAAATTAAGATGTTGGAGGAAGGTGTATAATTACTTATCTTTATAACAGAAACATCATAATCTGATTATTATCTAGACCCACCCCCATTTTCTCTACT
This sequence comes from Viscum album, assembly GCA_963277665.1. Lineage (NCBI taxonomy): Eukaryota > Viridiplantae > Streptophyta > Magnoliopsida > Santalales > Viscaceae > Viscum > Viscum album. The sequence continues at coordinate 1,288,186,100 of OY728140.1, forward strand.
GAATAAAATAATTGGGGAGTAAGAGTAAAAAAATCTAGGAATGAGGAATATAATATTAAAATTAATGATTTAGAAATGGTAAATTCATACATTGAAGTATTTTTTTGAGGAATTACCTAGACACCCCTAGAGTGTGATGTGAGTTTACCATTGGTTTAACCACTGAAGTAAGACCAATATTTGTTAATACTTATAGAATAGACACTGTGTAATTAGTGGATCTGAATGAAAAATGATAGGAGTTGATATATAAGGTATTTATCCACCATATTTATTATTCATGGGTATCCCATGTTTATTTTATGAGAATAAATATGGATCCATGATGTGATCAATTGATTATAGAGAAATCAATGATATTTATAAAACAAGTATCTTCATCCCCACATTGATGATTTAATTTATCAAATTAATGAAGATAAATATTTTTCAATGTTTAATGTTTTATATGAGTATATCCTATATTGAATAAAGATGTAAAATATTCCAAATATTATCTTTTTAGATGATGTATGGAGATTAACAGTTTACAATAATACTATTTTAATTTACTAATTCAACCAAGGATTTCATGGATCTAAATAATATAGTATTCATGAAATTTTATAATAGTTTTTATATTATTTATTGATTATAATATGGTGTATTCTAAAATACATTACAACCATTAAAATCAATTTTGGATTATTTTTTAGAGTCTCAGAAAGAAAAATCTATATTGTACATTTAGATAGTGTGAATTTTGGATTCAAACAAGTTCTTTTACTAGATATATTTTCTCAAATTAGGGAATCGAAGTTTATTAAATAAAGAAAAATTCAATACCTGAATATCCTAAACAAAAAAACCTAGTTATGTAGTTTCATTTGTTTATTAGTATACAATCATTATTTTGTGAAGAATATTTCCAGATTGGCTAACATGTTTTCCATTCTCACACATAAAGTAGATTCATATGGATTGAAGAATGTGGATAGTGTGTTGAAGAATTATAGATAATATTATTCAATTATCGTATTTTCAAGCTACCATCAGGAAAATTATACAACCCATGATATAGTATTAGCAACTGTTATCATTAGTCTGATGAAATGGATATACTGTCTATAAGGTGAAATATGTGAGAGATATATATATCAGAAGTGTTTGAAATAAATATTTACAGTGAAAGAACTCAAAATGAGTCAAATATGATGTCTTCAGTTTCTCAAAGATTATGATTTCTCAATTTACAACCACCCTGAAAATCTAAATAAGTTATCATATTCATTAACAAAGAATGATCATCGACATCAAACCAAAATAAAGATCAATAAATACCCTATGTTTATGGATTTAGTAAACATATACACGATAATTGTTAAGAAAGAGGAAAAATATCTCCTTTTTCAAATGATTGAAAACCCATATTTACTAAGAAAGATAAAATTCACTCAATTTTATAAGGAGAAATTTTAAAAGAAATTTAATTCCATTAGGATGTAAGATTTGAGGGCATCATGTGTGAGGATTGAATACTGAAATTTTATTAGGGGTTATGTATTCCATGAATCACTGACCTAAAAAGATAACAATTAAATGATTCACCTGGATTAAATTTATCTATTAACTCTACTAGTTGAATGATTTATAGAGATCTGGATGAACATTTTATATGTCATAATATGAAATGGACATTTCTTATTATGTGTCAGTCTAGTTTTTCAACATGTTAAGTTTGAGAGATATAATACTATTGGATGTGTGAAACCTCAACCTATTCAAATGTGAAAGATGGATGAAGTTATAATGGAATTATTCAGAATATTACCAAATACCCTATAATGAATGATATGATATGGGTTATTATTGGTCACCAAACAAAATAAGATAATTTTAATTCTATAAGAGAAAATTTTATCTATTGAGTTCCAAAAAAGTAACAATATAAATAAAGTAATAAGACATCATGGTGCACCATTATTAATTGTATCTGGTCAAGATCTATGTTTTACATCAATATTCTAGGAGTTTATTTAGAAGGATTTAGGTACTATGATTTATTGGAGGACCAGTTATCACCTTTAAACCAATATTCAGTCTAAAGGGAATATTCCAACATTAGAAGACATGTTGAGATCATCATCACCTGAATTTCATGATATGTGTGTTCAATAATTACCATCAGTATATATTTTTTGTAATAATAGTTTCAATTCCAATATTTAAATGGTTCAATATGAAGAATTATATAGAAAGTGATCTTATACTAAAATTTATTAGGATGAAGTTGTTGAGAGGAAAATCATAGGCGTAGATCTTATTTAAGATACAAAACCAAATTTAGAGGGAATTAATGGTTGTATTAAAGTAGTTAAACGTAGGGAAAAAATTTATACTATCATTTAGACAAATTATTTGGAATATCATGTTGGATATCATTTCCTTATGAATGTGTCTCCATGGAAGGGTGTCAAAATGATTGTTTAAAAAGGGAAACTAAACCCAATGTACAATTGGCCATTTTCAATCCTTGAATTAATTGGAGCTACGGAATATCATTAGTTGATCCCACATAGCCTTTCTAAAGAACATGATGTGTTCCACATCTCTTTGGTAAGGAAGTACATTCTAGACCCAACACATGGACTCATGTATAATGAAAAATAACTTGAGAAAAATTTATCATTATGTAAAGAGACTATAGAGATTCATGACACTGTAGAACAATAATTGAGAATGTAGATGACTTGACTATTATAAGTACCTTAGAGAAACCATGAATTTAATGAAGTAATGTGGGAATTTAGGGATTTTATGAATATGAACCACCCTTTATTGTTTAGAATAAAATATTCATGAACCATATTTATGGTGAAATTTTTTATAGTGGGAAGAATATTACACCCAAATATTTTTGTGTGTGTATCTTCCTAAATAAAATCAATTTATTCAATTTATTACATTGCAAGCAATACCAAACAGACAAGAATCATGATATATTATTAAATATTAACATGACCATTGGAATAATAATCTGTCTATTAGAAGAATAAACCCACCTATAAAAGAATATATAAAATATATGTATCTCTAAAATGAATGTATGATATATTTATATCATGGAATAAGTAAATTAATGTTTTAATAATGATTAATTTGGTTCTTGAGCTTTTGTGAAACAAAAAAAATTATTGAAAATTGTATAATTATTATAATGATTTAATAATATTTTTATTTTCATAAAATATATTCAGAAAACATTATTTTTTTGAATTATAATTATATGATAATTTCTTGATACAATAATTTTTTTTCTCAATGTGTCATAAAATTGGTTATAAAATAAAAACCAATATTTTCCAAATAAATGAGTTATTTAATTGAAAATAAAATATCAAATATTTATAAAATTACTTTTATAAAATGGAGTTCATTTAATAAACACAATGGCTGAAAAAAATTAGTTTTTTTATTTTTCTAAAATAATTTAATTTTCAGGGAATACTGAATTATGGTAATTTACAGCATTTAGAATTATAGTTCAATAAATAAATTATTCAGTCATTAGTGATGTGTGGATGATGAATGCAGTCATTATTTCGTACTCCAATAAAAAGAATACTATTGATAGTCACAAGAACCATCACAATTGATTTTCATGATCCAAAATAATAATATAATTTAAAAAAAATATAAAAACATCCCTCTCATCCCCAATAAAACCACCCTTATCTATGACTTCTACAAGAACATTATCAACATTGAATATTATATAAATTAATAAAAATTCATATCCCAATCCTCTTTCCCACATCCAATACCTTCGGGTCTAACCAAAAGACCAAATGCACATGTCTTAAGGAGGTTCTAAAGTAGACGATATTCATGAAGTAAAATCCTTCCTCTTTATCTATTAATTTATTTCATTTTCATATTCTACCCTAACTACACCTTATTCAATGTTCCATGAAAACTCTAGTATCATATATATACTTTAATCTTGTTATGTTATTTCAATATCCATCTTCAAATAGATTATCTCCTACATTTATTCTAAAAATTAAAATATCTTCCATGACATATCAGTTAACCACCTTCGTGGAAGACAAGTTTTAATTTTCCATCACCTTATTCAAGGGTGGACATAATACCACTATTATAGTTATATAATATTGATTTATGAATATTATATGTTATATCCTGTTATAAAATAAATATATATATTATATTTTAAACAAAATGACGCATGTTCGTGATGATTGTAAAAACTGACAAAATAAATGAAGACATTATCTTAAAAAGTTTTTATAGAATTCATCTCCCTAATATATATACAAATGATATATACGAAAATTATAAATTATATATTTTAATAAATACTAAATAATATTACATCTAGAGATGTGATTCCATTTTGAATAGAAATTCCATATTTTTAAATAAGAAAACCGACCATAAAACATTGAAACAAATGGTACAGGAACAAAGAAATTAGACAATAAAACTCATCAAAATGGACATAAAATAACTACATTAAATTATAATAAATAAAATAATAATTTATTTGTCTTTTAATTAATAATTTAATTAATATAGTTAGATAGTCTAGGAAATTATGTACATGTGTAGAACGCTCTCGACCATAAAGTAAGGGGTTTCTCATATAACTTTTATTTTTATGAGATATGCCATATTCACCACTTATTTCATAAGTGTGGTTTATGTATACTACCATTTTGATATAAAATATCATGAAACTATTTTTCATCATGGTATTAAATTTTTTGGTTGATTATTATTAATTTTATGGGAAATACTATTCGATTGATTACAAGCTGTAATGAGATTCTCGTCTCATATTTACTTTTGTGAGATGAATTCTTTATTCAAATCTAATTTCATATGTTTGGTGTACATAAATTCCATTAATTATAATATAATTAATCACTTTATCTTCAATATGTTTAATATTTTATTTGGTTTTCATTAATTAATATTGGGCATACAATTCAATTGATTACAGGAGGCAAGGGATTTCATAATACATTCTCATTCATTGGGTTAAACATATATTTCATTGATTATGTCGTGATAAAGTTATGTGTAAAATGAATTTTAACAATATTATGTTTTATATTAACTTTTTTAATGTGGATTTATAGTTGAAAAATAAAATCTATTTATTTGATTATTCATATAATACTTGTAAGGTACTAATTCCCATTTTATATTTTATTGAGACCAACCTAGTAGTGTGAACCAAATAATTTTTATATGTTGTATCGACAACCCCTTTGAGTTCATTTTTTATTTTAAATTATATTTCACTTAAATATAAATATTTATTGTATCGTAGATATGATTAATGAATATATCTTATACTATTTTTACATATGGTGTTTACTTTGAATGTTTTTTAAAGTAGGGATTCATTGATAAATTTGTATCTCTAATCAATATGGATTTTTTGATAAGTCATAGTATTCATTAATTAAGTATACATATGAAGAATAACTTGAAATGGTTGTGATTAGTGAGTCCAGGAATTTTATATCCACTCAATGCATCAAAAGTTCAAATGAGATTAAAGAGATCGTGACAAAATCATCACATTTACTTCCATGATGAATCATATGGGTTTCTACCAACAAAAATAAACCATATTTTAAATTTTCATGATGGTAGTGGTTATTTCTCAAGATACATGAAATCCAATAATAATTCATCTCTTTTCTTCAATATTAATTTATTATTATCCAATATATTTTCACTATGAAAAAATATATAGATACACAAAAATCCCTAGTAATTGATTAAATGGAATGTGTTTTTAGTTATCTACCTTCCTATATTGATAATTATATATTAATTTTTCTATATTAATTTTTTATTAATGGTTCTGTTGTATGTAACGCTTCTGAGCATCTGAGCTCTCCCTTTTACTTATTTTCCTTCTCTAGGATAAGAAGATGAAATCATTGTGTACTTGTCAATAAAAAAGTTTATTTTAATTTTTTATGATCTATGTTTAATTACCAATGTAATAATAGAAACCATTATGTATATAGTTGTTCAGGAATTATAAATATATTTATCCTTGGTGATGTGATCTCTTATATCTATGTATTTGTAATTAAATAACAACCGACACTAGGATACTAGGGTTAGGGTTGTTACAATAGGTAAGTAAAAATTTATATTACAATAATTATATTTAAATAATAAATAAAATATTATAATTAAACATATCATCTATGGATGTGGTGAAGAAAAAAGAGATGCATCACTTCCTGAAGGGTGTAGTCCAGATGTTCACTAACAATGTTATACTATTTTAGTGAATGAAAAGATATGAAATAAAATTATATATTTCCAATTTAGAATTATAAATATGTCATTAATATTATAATTTTTTCATTAATATGAGATATATTCAATAACTTTAACTAAATTTTATTTCATATAATGCATTAGGGGAAAACGAATCACATTTATTTGAGAGGTAGGAGTCCACCGTATACACGAGCAACATTATTAGAAACCAAACATAATGGGAAGTAAAAAAGATTAATATTATATCATTAATATAGAGTGAAAATTATTTATGAAATATAATATAATTAGTTGATATCCATCATCTCACCAAACCGTATGAGATTCTGATTTAAAAAAAGAATGACGTCGCCTCACAAGAAAATATTCTACTGTACGCACACATAATGATTTCATTAAACATTTGATGGATATGGGGATATTTATTGGTCATGAAATTAATAAAAATATCATTATATTTAATATATATATATATATATATGTTATTATATAATAAAATATAAATTAAAATTTGAGGAGGTGTATGATGACATAAAATAAAAATGCTTATTGAATAACGTTGGATTTTATTTAAGATAACTCCTTAGGTTTGCACAAAAATATTTCTTATGATGCTATTATGAATAAAATGAAGCTTATATGATTATAGTTAGGATTTTTGGATGATATTTAGGTATAAACTAGATGATATAAAGCAGATTCATGGTGAAAAGATGATAGGAGAGTGTGCAACCATTTATAAGTGAGTGAGTGTGTGTCACACTTTTAAATTTTGTGAAGAAATTTGTGTACCCACGTTTTTCACATGAAAGAATGTGAAAAATGGATAATTATTGAGCATTATAAATAATAGGGTATAAATATATACATATAATATATTTTTGATGTGTATTTACTACATTTTAACCCCTGTTTTTTAGTTTAACCACTGATAAATTAATGTTTACCATAACCCTAGTAATTAATTTTTATTATTCTCACAATTCATTTTTTTCAAAAATTATGTTTGAATTTTTTTGTTACAAAAATTATTCATATTTTCAATATGGAATCCAATTTTACAAATTCAATTTACATCTATTGTAAAATTAAATTTAAAACTAATTATGATGTTGCGATGAGAGTGCATGTTTTAAATAAGAAAATGTTAATTGTTTAAGAGGTTTTTATATAAAAATTTAATATTTAAATGATTTAAATTATATAAATTTGATTAATATATATATATATAATTGAACTAATTTTAATTTAAAAAGTATTGAAAATATGACATATCTTTATAACTAATTGAAATAAAGGCATGTTTCAATTTGAATTCGGTATTTGTCACTATTCAAGAGGAAATAAATCTATTAAAAAAATTTAAAAAAATTTAACAAAACATATTTTTCAAATAATCATTTCAAAAATAAATAATTATCTTTTCAATTTATTTCCAAAATTTTAAAAAAATTTGTTTTAATGTACAAGCATAAAATGGAAACATAAATAGTTTTTAGAAAACCAATATTTTAAGTAAAAAATTATATTTATTCTATCTGTTTTTTGGAAAATATATAATATAAATGTCAAATATTTTATTATATGTATATATATATATTTCATTAAAATAATACATGTTATTATTATTGGGCAAAAAGATTTTTTTTTGCATGTAAATATTTTTTAAGAAAATTATTTGCCTTATTTCAAGATAGTTTTTTGATTCATTTCTAATTAATTGTTCACTAATTAATTCATTTCATATATTTGTGTGTATCATATACATTCATAATATATTTCATCCGGTCCATACATGAAATTACAGTGGCTAGGTTATAACTATCACATTATATAATAATATATGAACACTAAGTATTGTTTCGTCTAAAATCTGTGTATCTTGTATTGGAAGTTAAACCCAATGTTGAATATAATGCCAAATATAATTGGTGATGGATTTAATGAAAGATAAAATCATTGTATTTTGTAACATAAAATTTTAAAAATAATGAATTTATTTGGAAAAATATCAAAACACCTCAGGGTTCTACAGTGTTGTGTGGCTTCATTTGAATTTTCAAGAATTTTGATGTAAATTGTCGTTCAGAATTATAAATAATCATAATAGGTACACTATGAGGTTGTAAAACAACATTAATTGTAATGAACCAGATTCTAGTAACCTATATTTATTGTTTAATTTATTAAATTTTCAAAACATACACATAATCAAATCTTGAAAGACTAAATAGATTAGTATTATTAGTAACAAATATATATAAATTAAATTCCCATAAAAATGAAAACAAAAAATAGTCAATGTTTTTATTTGGTGATTTCATTATTCCAGGTAGCATGTCCTTTTATATCAATCACCAAACACATCTTGGCATCCTAGGGGAAAATAAAATACAAAATGGGTGATCTAATACACATAGTAATGGTATAATTGAAATAGAATCCTTCGAAATGTAGAATAATTATCAATATGGAAATGTAATTTATTGAAACACATTATATTTAATAAGAAAATAGAGAAAAATATTGTTGAAATAAATGATGATCAAATAAATATGTATAAATAATAACCTGATATTTAATTGTCTCTATAAATATTATCACTAACAATATAATCACAGGTTTATCAGAAATGATCACTTAATTTGGGAATTAATATTCCAGAACATTGAATATTATCATTTCCATCCTCAATATAGTTTAAATAAGCTTGTAGAAACCTATCTAATTTTAGAAAAAATATTTCTCATGAGACCAATCAATTCATCAAGGGGATATCTATAATTGGTTCTCACTCATCTCCCACTATGTAAATTTTATTCCATATATATAAGGTGTGAAATATAATAAACATATACATTAATATTGTAATATTGACTAAGGAATTTTTAATACATACCCGATCAAATAAATATAATCATAATCCATTCAAAATAATATGCTTAAGGGTAAACAGATTTACATCATTAGCAAATATGATCATAAAACATTTAATTAAATAATAAGTATCAGTGTAATAAAAAATATCCATGGTGGATCATAATTACAATATTGGGATTATTTTGTTGATGAATAAAAATACCACAAAAAATGTCATCAAAAACCTTCTTGAAAAAAATATCCATTTCACTTTGAGAATTTTTTTAATCAATTTCTTTAAAATATGGTATATTTTGAAAAAAAATTCAAAACATGTAAATTATAATTCACATAATGTAAATTAGGATTAAAAAAATTTACTATTCATCAAGGTGGAAAAGTCTCTATATGCGGTATTTGTTAAAATAATTAATATTTTCATGTTCATGGTAAAATACAAAGATTCCTTGATTTGAAAAAGACATTTCGAATCCATAGAAAACATATTGTAAGAATAATATTTTGTTAAAAATTTATATAATAATTCTTTTTCAAAATTTTAGTGAATTTTTACAATTAATTTTTAAAAGACATTTATTTTGATGAAAATTGGTTTTCGATCATAGTAAGTAATAATGATGGATTTCCTTGAGAATATTATCTCAATTATTTAAAATAAAAAAAATAGATAAATGAATGTATTACATGAAAAAAAATAATTAATTAAAAATTTAGAATTAAGTATTTTTATTTTAATATGGAAAAATTAGAAAATTATCCCAAGGGAAACCTAACAAAAACAATCCTGAATATTGATGAAATTTTAAAATAAACCCTTCATACTATGGTATCTTTTGAATCATAAAACCAATGAAATGAAATAAAAATAAAATTATTATACCACTAATATAAATCTATTGATTATATAAAATATCAAAATGGGAATTATAAACACCAAACAACAGAATAAGTTGTGAATTTGGAATATGTCTTATGATAGTAAATGTGAGAAGAGAAACCCATACCTCAAGTTCAAATTCCTTTTTATGTGTCTGAAACACATGTATAATTAATATAGTTTTATTATAGATCTATTAAATAACAATAATAAAATATTTAGTACAAATTATTAAAAACATGAAGTCTTTTATCAATTGTTTATTCACAATTCATTATAAAATTCAATGTTTTGGCTGATAATTTTCTCATTATTCGTGTATGTTTTAAATTAATAATTTTCATAATTTTATTTTAATCAAAATTAAATAACATGTTTAATGTAAAAAATGATATAAATTTCACATATATATTTGTATATGTACTTAGATTAATATATTAATGTTAGACAGAGAAAATGGATTACACTATTTATGTAGAAGGTATGTTGTATCTATCCATGAAATCTATTTCTATTTTTCTCAATGGATAGAAAAATGGAAAGTAAATATTATTTAATATTTATTGAATAATTTTTTTGTAATCACTATAATTTATATTAATAAAATCCACCATTTTAAAATTCATTTAATAATATAATTAGTATCATTTTATACCGTTGTGTGGTGGTGGTAGTCCACCCATATACTGAAGTGACACAATTGTTTTCCAAATTATTATAAGGTAAGAAGTTGTTTTTGATATTATATTTTTAAATGTATCGTAAGATCACAAATATTCATATATTTGTTCATTTTAATCATACTACATTCAATATAAGGTGTTAGAGAAAAATGAATCACACCACTTCGGGAGGCGACGGTCCACCATGCCCCAGAGCAATGTTTTTGTGTCCCCTAAAGAATGGAATGTAAAAATATATATGTGATATAATAATTTTCTAAGTATTAAAATTTATTAAATATCATATTAATATGTAAATCAATAATTTTACATATCGTTGATAGGTGGAGATGAAAATTAAACCATATTCGTATGTTACGTGGAAGTCTGACAAACACACGCTTAATGATTTTTCCTATTTAATAGAGAATGAAATATTTAAATATTATTCAAAAAACCTAATATATATATAAATATTATATATTTGGTGGTATTATATTTTATGTTTTATGACATATTATAAGGTGGGAAAAGAATAATGAAAATGAAAGTGCTTTGTTATTCCAAATACCATCTTTATGAGAAGCATCCTTTGGATCTCATCTTCGGGGACATAGGGTTGACCTTTTGGTATGAAATACAACTATATAACATGTTTAATGATTTTGGGAAGATATTTTTTTAGTGTTTGGTCGACACTAAGGTCATTGGGAGTGTGGATTTGGGATAAGAGGGTGGCCATTTATATGTGGGGGAGAGGAAAAATATTGTATGTTTGACTTGAATAAACTAAAATCACCTTTTGATCAATCCAAATTCCTCAAATGTGTGTAATTTTTGAACCATACATGAAATAAGGTCAAAATATTTCCATAACATGTGTGTTGTAAAGTATCTAGCTTATTTTAGCCCTAATCAATATAGTTTAACCCCTGATAAACCAATTGTTATCATAATCTTGGTAATTAATATTTACTATATTCTATCTCCACAACGGTAAAAAATTATTTTGAAAATATTAGCTAATATAAATTATTATAATTAAAAATATGTATTGCCTTTTTCCAAACTCAAATCACAGATGTTGTAGAATCTAATATTAAACTAATACAACAAATTTAATTAAAAAGAAGGGATCCAAAGATAAAATTCTCAAAAGTTTTGATTTATTGAATATCAATATTCAATATTATACTAATTAAAAATAACTAAATTATTTTAAGTGTAAAATTATTATACTAATATTATTTAAAACCAATTTAAAATTAAATTTAAGTCTTCAAAAAATTTAAACTAAATGGAAGATTTCAACAAATTATTATATTTATATCTTTATAAAAATAATAATATCTTCAGAAAATAATAATAAATGAAACCAAATGTGTTTTCTGTAATTTATATTTGAAAAATAAGTTTAATTTTTAATATAAATTTTCAAATAGTTGACAATATTAATTTTAAATTATGTGTGAAATGTGTGACTGATATTCCTTTCAAAATAAATATTGTATTTTTGAAAAAATTATTTCACTTTATAATTTTCTATATAGTACTTATATCCCATACATAACCATTTAATCTATTTTATACATGTCTTAACAATATATGTTTCATAATTTAGTTATTACTATTCTTACTCTATATATTAATGACAAGATAATAATGTTCCTGTTTCATTAATAATATTTAAACAGAATATTTTCTTTGATTCGAACACATTATTATGTTCACTAAATGTTGTCAAATAGTTTGAATTGGTTGACAATTAAATATAATTTAAACTATAATGTTGTTATATTCTATCAAATTATTATTTTTATCATATATTCTATAAAATATGATATTCCTAATTTAAAATTTCATGATGTTACATTATACCCCGATTAATTAATTCCATCTTCATAATTTAAACATGATGTAAATAATTAATGTCTTTACATTCAGAAATACCCTTATTTTAAACCCACATCATGATAATGGTGTATAAATATTCCTATTGATAAAAGTAAATTGGATATTCAATAGATTTCTATAATGACACATTATTAGGTTTCAAAGACTGATAACATTAGTGGGAGATGAAACCATAGAAATTCTAGATAATAGTAATGCCCAATGATTAATTTAGTATGATAGAGAACAAGGTCATGAGAAATTTAACCACAAAAATCAATAAATATATAAAGAGTAAAATTCCATTCATTCAATATAAATGAATGTAATAGGAAAACATTATATTTTAATATCCTTCATTAATGTTTTAGAATTCATTTATCATCTAGGCTGAGAACATATGAAAATAAAATTTATATATAGCTACATAATTATAATAATATCATCTTTTTGGATATGATTCAATTAAATCTTACTTCATATCATTATCAAAAAACAAATATCCAAAAAAAATTATTTGTGAAGAAGATTTAAGAAACCTTTATAATGATAAGACTCTCTTTCACTATCTATATATTTTCCAAACCTAAAATGGTTGTCTAATGTTATCCAATAATATCCATTTTTAAACATAACACATTTCATATATATTTAATAGTTTTAATCACTCAAAATATTTATGTATAAATTCAAAGTCAAATATTTTTGATGGCCAATAAATCAAAATTATCATATATGGAAATTATAATAATGCTCTTAATGCCACATTGAAAATATGTTGACACCATTATCACTGTAAAACAATAAATAAAACATGAATTATTCCCTATATAAAATCAAATTTGGTCAAATATATTCCATAAATCAACACTTGAAGCAAACTCTTGAAAATATTATATAAACTATTAATCTTTGAACTAAAATCATGGTAACTATCATTATCCATAAAAATATTATTATTATCTCAATATTAAGAGCAGATTGATATCTATCTTCCATTAATCTTGTGTTTTACATGATTTTTATCATTTTGAAAAATCCATTTTCCATTTTTTCAAAATATGATCTCCAATCCCTTATGAAATGGAACCAAAATACAATATTTATACATTTAATGATTCTTATGACCATAATAAAATTGATAATATTATACTTTTACCTAATTATTGATTCTAAAATAAAATAAAATTTATCATTCCATATTTTATTTGGTAGTTAGATAAGATTAACAATGTTCCCTTATATTTTATTTGATGTATATCCCATTGATTCTAGGGGTATTCATCTTCTTAGTTCCCGGTATACTTATATTAATCTATAGAAAACTATCAACTTTTTTTTGTACCTTTTCAATAAACATTATTTTGTGTATTTTATCTTAACATGTAGAAAAATCTCATTCCGTTCAAGAACATACAAGAATGTTTCTTTCCACAATTATCACATATGGGATAACACTACATTCTATTATCCCCTTATCCATTTTTATCTATCCTCATCTTCTTCATTTGGTTTAATTTGCATCCATAATACGTAGATAATTATTTCTCTTTTATTTTACCACATGATTCAATGTCCTTGTAAAATGATAAAATTTTTCCAACATGTTCGAATCTAAATATTATAATAATCTTCTCATTTAAATGATCATTATTACTATTTAGATTATATGCATCAATATTTTTCTAATTCATTAATCTAGGGTACCTTCCTAAAAAATGGAATATATTTTATTACTTCATAAAATTATGTTTCATTATTCATTACCCTTAAAATAATGAAATAAAACTCATAAATTGAAACATTTATTCCTTGATAATCTAAAAATCTTAACCATGTTCTCTATTTTTAAACCTTTATTTATGAATAATTTATAATATGTCATAAAAATTATTTAATATATCCTAAGAATATTACCATTATGTGTTTAACCAGGTGTACAACAAGGTTTGATTTTATGCACCAGGTGATGATCAGGTCAAGCATAATATTCCCTTTGTGATGTTATTACCTCTAGGTAGATCTTTTTTCAAACCATGTCTAATTATTGTATTCAAATAATGCTGTATTTGTAACAAAAAATAATTTTATTAATGGAATATAACTTCATATAATTATGTTAAAGAGTACATCCAATAGAGAAACCAACAAGACAATAGTATCAGAAATAATGTATGATACATCATTCCAAAAATAAACATATAAGAATTCCAAATCCTATAGCAGGAAAATTAATAGAAAAAAGGGAATAACAATAATGTAATTTGGATATGATCGATCCAAAAGAATGAACACATTCACGAAAAAGATATTAAGAAATAAAACAAAATATTATTAATATAATATTAATTTTGATGATAAAAGTATGTTTTAACATGAGAGGAAATATATTTGAATGAATAATGAACATAATATGATGTATTTATATAAATTAAGTATTATATATGATAATTACAAATATAAAAATTTTAATTGTAACCCAAAAATTTGATGATAAATTTCCCCTTTTATTTATTTAAATTACTTATTATGGTTATAGAAAACATATGCACATAATTGGGTTTATTATATGTTATCAAATTTAAAAGACTATTAATCATCAAATTTGTTGATAATATATCCATTTAACCCTGATAATATGAGTAGTATAAATATAGTGTTCTGAAAAATCAAATTCAAACAGACAAAGAGTCAATGGCCTAACTATCTTGGAGTCTTCCCTATGAATAAAATTTATTACGGATATCAAGTGATTTGAATAACTGGTATTTTCTATTGACCATGACTCATATATGATCCAATTACTAATGCATGTCTGAAATTGATTATGGAAGAAGTTCAAGCTCATTGAGGTCACAACCTTAATTATGAATGCTGAACTACCCCACCTAAATATCACTGTCATGCACCATACCTATATAGAGTTTGTTGACTTAACAAAGGTATATATATAAATCAGTAATAATTTTAATATTTTCTAGTTATTTTACAAAAAATAATGGATACATTTAATTCTTATTATTTTTACATAATTATTGTTTTGATTTTGATACGATAAAAATCAAATTCACTTTTTCTGTAAAATGAATTTTCAATTAAGACATTCATTTTTTATTAATTCTTCTATTTTAATAATAATTTATATTTTTATAAAATAATTCAATTAAATTTTTTTCTAATATATAATCGACAGTATAAATTTTATAATGTGAAATTTAGTTTTTTAAGGGTTCGAAAATCATTATTGTCAAAGAAGCACAACATTTGTAAATAAATTTTGATTCTCTTTTTATAAGTGAAAATTGACATATAAGAAAATTTATACTGATAAAAGGAATCTTATTTTTGTAATCATAACATAAAAATTACCCAATAGTTAGTTTTTCATAATTTTTTATGCGAACAATTATTGAGTAAAAATTAAATATTATATAAACATATAGTTTCTATTATGACAACATAATAACCAAAAATTGATGCTATAAATGATATAGAAGGTATCCAAGACCATGTCTATGTTTCCCCATTAAAATAATGTTTTTAGGTTTTTTTATTAATTTTATAAAGCTATTATGATCCCTCAAAAACAAATTTTAGATTTTAATGTTTTGAAATAAATTATTTATAAACATGATTCACTACCACATAACTAACTATAATATTTTATCAAACATTCCCTTTAATATGTAAAATAATTAAAACTTATTTAATATTCAAGATATTATTGGAAAAAATATAAATGTTTTTGGTTTTGATGACATTATTTTGTAGAGTCCAAATCCCATGTTTGGGAAATAATAAATAACTTGTATTTTATTTTATATATAAACAAACCAAATATCGTATTCCACTTCATCTAAATCCATGGACCATATTTTTAATCCTCCATAATCATTGTATAGTTTTCCAAAGAATTCCCAAAAATTGTCACGAACATTTTCTCAATATTATTCAATCCCCCACACAAAGTAAGGGGTCCTCCCATTCATTATTTTATATTAAGAACCTTATTTATATAATAATGTTTTTATTGAAAATACTATTGATGATATATAATTTTACACATACCAACTAATTACATTATTGTTTCCAAGTGATTAGTGACCCTTTCACTATCATTAATTCCTTCCATTATTCATAATGTAATCCCATTATTTTGTCAAAATTACCTTTTGATTTGTTCATTCCATGATTTTATCTTGGAACCCTCTTGGTATTACAAAAATTAATTACATTATTTTCTTGTTGTATAATGGTCTTACATATATATCATACTGTAATTTTTTTCATACATGTGACAATATATCATATTCATTACAATTAAACCATTTGATGAATCATTATCTACTTTTGTTATATTACCCAAATGTCACAACAATTTTCAATGAAAATCATTTTTGAGGTGTATACCCTCACCAATTTCTACTAAAAGGTGTTATCATTATTTAACATATACTTCATTGATTGTGTAATTCCCCTTTTTTAAAACACAATCTATAATCATGATTTATAATATGATGATATATGTTCTTATTTTGTATGAACTACATGGAAAACATATCCATGTAGATGATATAAAAGTGACGGGTACACCGAAATTATATAGCACTCCAATTAATAGGGTAATGTTTTATCCTCATCATATTCCATGTATGATGCATATTAGATTATACTATGCATCTTATGTTATGATTTTCTGTTGGTTTACCATGAATTAGGCATATGATTCCATGTTTAATGTTTTTCCCACATTTACTTATTGACAATATGTTATCATGCTATAACATTCAAAACATTTCCCCTGTATTCTTGTCACTATATTTGTACACCATTTAAATTACTGTTGTTTAGATGTACCAATTTCATCATTTTTTAATATTTTTATTTCCTTACTAGGATTTATAGATAACCCCTTTTATGAACAACCCTAGGTTACCCTATATACATTTAATAACAATGGAAAATTATGATAATTATAAGGAAGACCTAAAAATTGTGGATATACCCCCTTGATTTATGTTTTTATTTAATGTACCTAATAACAAAAATATACTAGAAACTTCAATTCTCTGGGTTATATTATGTTTATTCTAGTGAAATGAATCATAAAATAAGGTGAAATACATGGAAGGGTTTTAATAGATGACATCAAATAAAAGTTTAGTTATTTATTGGATTAGGAATAGAAAATTATAGTGAATGACTTAGGGATATGGCTGAACATAATAAGTCATCCTTTTGTTTTGGTAATGTGTAGAGTATTTAGATTCCCGGAAAATGTATCGCATTATGCATTGTAAGTTTCTGTCCCAGGTTCCACACACTGGTTCACCAAGTCGATCTGTGAAATGACATCAATCACACCACACCATAGGCCAACAACTGCCGACTAGTAGTGAGGGTATATTTTCAATCAGGGGGAGACTATACCCACTTTTTGATGAATGTAATAAAATAAAATAAATAAATAAATAATAAAAACAGGATAGCCAACTGATATCATAACCATATGAATACCAGTATAAAAAGACAAAAAATGGAAATAAGATACTTAAACAATGGATAAGATATTTAATGACAATGTACATGTACTATTTTAGAATGAAACCTCAAACGTAAAGACACTGACTACTCAAAAGTGGGTATCAGACCATGATTGGTTCCCTCATCCATGATCCATACCTAAAAACCATTATCAAAAATAGGGACATTTCCCTTAACCTATCATTCAACAATTAAATAATTTCACGTACTGTTCATCTCTAATGATTAGGATGTGAGTAAAACTCATTAGGTCACTACCATTAGAATCTAAAACAACATCTAGTAAAAAATATTATACTATTTTATATTTATGTAAAGGCAATAAATGTTTAAATTATTATCCCATTATCAATTTTTAATTATTTAACCACAAATCTCGTGGTTTCTTGAGGACATATGATCGACAATACCTTCAAGGGTCCACAACAAAGTCTATGAAATACCCAATTGAAATAATTTCTTATAATTACACTATTACCATTCAATATATCATGTCATATATTATAATACAATTCATACCATTATAGATCCCAATTCCATATGAATTCCATTATTACCATTCATAATTTAAATATCACATATGAATTCCATTGTTAACATTAATCATTTTAGGATCATTCCATTAATTAATTAAACAATTAATTAATCATCTCAATCATATTAATTAACTCAAAAATTAAATAATCATCTCAAAACCATTAATTAATAAAAAATTAATTTATTTTTATAATACTGTTAATTAAGTCAATATTTAACTAATAATCTTAATACCATTAATTAAATAAACAATTATATAATCATATCAATCCCATTTATTAGAACAAAAATTATTTAATCATCTCAATCCCATTAATTAACCCATTATTAAAATTTTCAAAACAAATTCCTTGATTAATTTCACAATTAATTAATCAAAATCAACCATCCCAATAATCACATAAATAATTCATCAATTAGTTATTCAATTTAAAATCACATTATCCTTTAATTAATTCATCAATCAATTATTTAATTTTACAATATAAATATCATTTAATTATTTAATGAAATAAATTATTCAAACTCGCAATCTTAATATCCTATAATGATTTCATCAAATTATTATTAAAAACTTATACTTCCAATGAAACCAATAGCATTTTTTTCAGTAATATAATTCAAAAAATTTACTATGTCATTAACAAACTGAAATTTTAATCATGTAATAGAATTTCCACAATTAAATACACATAACGAACATAAAGACATTGAAATTTGGAATATAGACCACCTACCTAAAAATCGATGAAAAACTCCCCCCGAAAAAACCTTTATATATGTAACATGTTTGAATGAACTATGGATGATGATATCTACAAAAAAAAACCTATGATCAAAATCAATCCGCAAATCAAAACTACCAATAGTTACACCGCTTCTTGAGAAGAAGGTGGAACATAAGGAATGCAATGAAAAAGGGGCTTACTACTTATCAAGCAATAATATGAAAATATCAGAGATGAATAAATCACTCAAAATCCTCTAAGAGTGGCCCTAGGTTGAAGGAGGAGAGCTATATCCAAAAAAATTGAATTTAGTCTCACAACATGCTTAAAATAACAGGTTGTGAATTTACATGTTGTGTAATGTTATTACACATCATGTCAATAGTTTTAATCGTATATAATGAAAAAACTGTCACCTTGAATTTATTTTACTAAATCATCAAAAAAGTACACAAAGTGTAATCTATTAACACAACATGTAAATGTTCTATAATTTATTTTTCATCTTATCGACTTTTAAATAATGTGAACCTCTTTTAATGTTTCTCATCCCTACAATAACCCCTCAAACACTTAACAAGATTTTGTTAAAAAAGGATGATATCTTAAAATATCTCCACCTTATAATATATCATCAATGAGATGTAATTCCAAGTATTCTTGAAGTACAAAGTCAAAAATATTGGGCTAATGAGACCTCATATCAGCTTCTATTTCCCACAAAACCACCAAGATGCACCCATGATTCCAAAATACCCAATCTATCGGTACAACCTTTCCTAAAAATACTTTTCATATACTATCCAACACAAATATCAGATTCTCCTAAAAGGAGGAATCTATCCCAAGATCAATATCATCCACATAAATCACATGAGAAGGGTTGTGGTGATACTATCATAGTTGTGACATAATGAAAAAATCATTCACATCACATTATCTCTATGGAAGTTCCAATTAGTACATAGTGACTAGATTCTTTCCACAATCTCAAATGGTCCAACAAAAATGGGCATGAACTTATAGTGTTGTTGTATTCTAAGGTGACCAATAATTAGGAGACACTTAGAGGAATACACAATCACCCATTATAAAATCTATCTGTTTTCAAAACCTATCAACATATTACTTTTATCTGCTCATAGATGTATCCATTCATTTTTGAATCTGTTGATCCTACACTGATGTGTCTTGCACGAGACTCAACCCCATCAACCCATACTCACCCCAACCATCAACCATTGACGTGATCTGCATGGATACCATAAAGTGCATTATATGGTGATATCTACATCATTTCCAAATAATTTTTGATATAGTAAAACTATACCAATGATTTCTGAATATCCCAAGACCCAAAAATGTTATGAACAAATCTTTATTGTACATCTTCATTTACTTCAACAATATTCTCTGAATTCCCATCTGTTTGTGGGTTGAATGTCATACTCAAAAGAACTTGTTTAGCCACGACATTCTATAATCCCACTTTGAAGCATGAGGTAAAACATGAATCATGGTCTAATACAATAGCATATCAAATATTTTGAATAAAAACAATATCCCAAACAAAAAATTATCGAATATACCCCAATGAGAAAGTCTTCTGTATTAGAAAGAAAAGATCTACCATTGTCATTTGATCCACAATGGCCCACATTGATTCACTATTACAATAAATCCTTAGGAGACCCACCAAAAAATACATAGTCACATTTTCCCACTTCCATTCCGAAATGGAAAACTACTATAATTAATGTTGGGGTCATTGAAGGTCGTTCTTCACTTGCTAAAAGGTGTAGCATTGCATCACAAAATCGATTATATCCTTTTTTCATGTTGTACCACCAAAACAATCATCATATGTTAAGGTATATTTTGGCCACACCTAGATGTACCAACCACTTCATGTATTGAAATTCACACATCATCTCCTCCAAAATTATCATAGGAACAACTACTTGATTTTTGACATTTATTATATCATCCTTATCTATACTCAAATTTGAATGTGACTCCCCACCATCAAGTATTTACCTCAATATTAAACATTTTGGATCTTCATACTGTCTTTATCTGACCCATCTCAAATGTTTAGAATCTATTGAAACTGATACCATTGTCATATGTCCTATAACTCCAGAACCTAAACATGTATCCCATCCTATAATCCCATCATCTTCCATTGATCACTAGCCTCATGAATATCATGATTCTATGTTTTCTTTCTCAAAGCATCAATAACACTTTTTCCATTCCTACACATAACTGGAAGCTCAAAATCATAAGACATCACATACAAAACCGAAATTCACTACCAAAGACTCAAATTTATATGGGAAATAATTCAATTCAAACACATGTTATCAGTATACACCATACAACGTATTTTAAATAGATGATGTCACTATCAGTTCAATGCATAAAATACCCCATCCAGATTGAGATAATGCGTAGCATATGTCCATTTATGTGGCCTCAACTAATGAGACCCATATGCCACAAATCGATCTCTACAAATGAACCCTTCTCCAAGACATATCCCAGATGAATCAAAATACCCTAGATACTCCTCGCTAATATTAGGTATGATCATGATCAGTTCTAATGTCATGTGCCTCTTCAACTCATGTAAATATTTCTCAAATGATCCATACCAATCAAAATTTATCCCCTTTTTTGTGTATCTGAAAAAAGGTTCTTCTATTCAGGAATATTCCTCATAGAACCCCCAATAAAATCTATAAAATCACGAAATCCTAGATTACAAAAATATTTTTGGGATGCTCCCATGAAACTACATCATGATCCTCATCTCAGTCCAATCACACACATTCCTCTTAGATGATGTGACCCATGATGTGTACCCAATCAATCCAAAATTTACACATATATATCATTGTGTATAGAAAATTCTCTCCTAGTGTACTCAAGAGGATGTCAAAATGTTGGGAATTTTGTTCATGAGTCTTGGTATACAAAAAGATTTCATACACAAATACAACCAAAAACTGATCTAAGGATGGATGGATTAATCTGCTCGTCAAGGACATTGACACTACTAATGAATTTGTCAACATAAACGATATTAAGATGAACACATATAGGAGAAACCATATTCTAAATGTATTCCTCAGTATATTAGTGGTTATAACTCTCAACTGAGGATACATAGATCTCATTTAAATATATGGAAAATAAATGATCATAAAAATATTTCAAAAATATCATTAATATGTTAATGATGATACCATATCATCTCTATCATCTTGGTAACCATTAGGTATACAATACACATGCTAAAAATCTTATCATCATTCATAGAAAAAAATTGTATAATCCCTAGGTGATGTACATGTTCTAATAAGCCCCTTATACTTCAAATCCTCCAACTGAGACTTGAGCTCTTGAAGATATATCAGTGTAATTCATTTTCGTGGAATAGAAACTCTCCAAACACTCGACATTTAATCAATAGTAAATTCTATATCTCTCTCTAGTGATTGTCATGATAAATATTCCAGAAACACATCCTAAATCTTATCCACTAAAGGTGGAAAGAAATCCTATTTCACAAACCCATCATTCATCAAAAAACTAAATACCTAGTATTTTATCATATCTAATTTTTGAGTAATTACCACTACTCATCCCACCTAGATATCCCACATTACAATGTGAATATATTTTTAACCCTTAGATGATGTAAAATCACTCTCATTTGGTAAAAATATTTATGGGATCAGTATGCTCCTAACCAATACATAACGTGAAATATTTCGGAGAAATTTTTTTTAGAATATAGAGATCCCCTAGAAAATGATATTAACTTTCCTCATGACAACATCACTTGAACAAGAAAATGTGTCTCGACCATAACCCCATTGGTTTATCTATCTTCAACACCCCACTAAAAAACTCCACCACTAGTCCCATATTATTCATTAGTTCTTAAAATTAATGTAATGGGAGGGAATTGTATAAAAAAGACACTATATAATGTAGAAGATACTAGAATAGTACCTATTGCAATCGATGGTCCATCCTCTCTATCAATAAGTATATGTTGCACCACATGAAATAGTACTGACCCTCTTCCCTATGATGTTGTCTTACTCCACTGAGTTGAACCACCTTTTTGATACATGTTCCCTTCCTTGAAGCTCCATGTCCACTGCCTCTTCTACCAAGTCCTATAGAAATCAGTCTTCCAATCTGATAAGGTGTGTAAGATATCGTTCATACACACTAATTTTTCATATATTTTATAAGATTACCTGTTAGTGGGAGCTTCCTAAAGAACACTTATAGATTTAACATCTAACAGAATGATTTTCACTCCACTAGTGGTGAGGAAAATTGTAAACGATATCATCCTAGAATATTAAATTGTTGGAAAGTACAATAAAATTGTCCTATGTAATCTAATTTCTCCTAGACACTATGTTTTCCAGGGCACTAGGTAATATTATAATAATGATGCTTCTTGATCTCAAAATACATACCTCTTGACTATTTGAGAACAACCACTTATCATATACTCGGAGACTTATTTTGGATGCTCCCATATATGAGGGCCCGATTCACCATTTATAAAAATTATGCACCCTAAATATTTTCACATGGGACTTAATTTCACACTTATGTCCTTCTTGAAATTGGTTTTCTAATGTAGCCTCAACCTCAACCATTACAGGAGAAAAGTGCTGCAAATATGTGACGCGTCCTGCATAGTCCATTGCATACATACACCATAGAATCAATTTATCTTATTATATATTCTCCCTTTACATAGTTTCTTAGGATATAAGTACATCAAGACCCTCTCCATGAGTTCCTTCCATAACATACTTTCAACATATTAAGTCAGATCTTGAACATCTCACTAGTGCATCACTAATCATTATAGCGTGTAAGAAACCAGATTAACACTCTTCTGATCAAGAGTTCATAGTGGTCATATATAGTCTAGATAGGATAATTCAAAAACTCATCTCTCTCACATCCACCCTCTTCAGTAATAGTCCTAGGATGATGCAACTGAAACACCCTAATCACGTTAGAGAAGCTATTCACAACCACCATAATCTCTTTCCATGAATTTCTAGAATCAAACATTGTTCTCCGAGAATATCTCTATAACTACCTTACCCAACAATATCTATTCCTTAGTTTCTACAATTAGAGGATCATCTGTGTACATATCCTACTATCATCCTCTCAACAGTCATCATCACGGAGTCACAGATCTATAAGAAAAACATGAAACATATGATTATTTTCATAACATCAACACATTTATGAGAAAAAAATAAGGAACAACAAGTCATTTTTTTTCAAACCCCACCACATGATTAAAATATTTATGCTCACACTACCCATAAACATTTTACATCAAGGTCATGGTTCACAATGTGTAACTCATTTTAATCATTTATGTTTGTAATTTATACATTCTATTATTCACATTAATAACTATTTTACAACATTGAAATTCAGATTACTCTCCATTTTCAATTAAAATTATCAATTAGGGGAAAATAGTTTTTGTTTAAGAACATACCCACATCCCATTTTTCTATGAAAGCCTAAAACTATGCATGTAACAAAGTAATATTTAGTTTGTAGAATGATTCATGTATACCCTACCATCGTGCCTTATTGGACCACGAGCCAAATCTAAACAATCTATGACATAGTAATCACGTAACACAAAAAGAGCCTCACTATAGGTTATATAATATTATACTATAACTATAAATAGAAATGACTACAAATTCGAGTCTAGGTACATGGATTCTCCTCTGAAAATGGGTTAGCAACTCTCGTGAACAAGCTCATAAATAAGGCCCAACTCTCCTCATCTTAATTGATAAGTTGTAATTTTCATTTTTAAAAAGTAATATTTTATAGAGTATCGGTCTAGTCTAAACAAAGTGTTTAGTGACACGAAATATATTGAAGAGAATGAATTTATTTGAAATAAAATATATTGTTAAATATTTGGGTGTTACATTCTCTTTTAAGAATCGTGTTGTGTGTCATATATTCTATCTAATTTGAGGTTTCTCTTTTATAATATTGGGTTGATACATTAATATAGGTTTTCATAAATAAATCATGAGTTATATCATTCCATATTATGCAGAAAAGTTTTAGACACTGTCCAACAATAAAAAATAAACCATAAAATATCATTACTCCTTAGTGTCATTATATATCCAGTGAAAAAATACATGGTAATATAATATCATTTTCACACCAAAATATGTAGAAGGTGAATTATTTCATTGATATGATGTCTCTTATTCACTACCAAATAATAATCCAAGAATATTGATACATATTATATAATTTTCCATTTCATATTATACATAAAATGTTCAAATTCAAATATCGATACATGTTTTTTGTAAT
This sequence comes from Viscum album, assembly GCA_963277665.1. Lineage (NCBI taxonomy): Eukaryota > Viridiplantae > Streptophyta > Magnoliopsida > Santalales > Viscaceae > Viscum > Viscum album. Next base: position 1,288,211,953 of record OY728140.1, read on the forward strand.
AGGGTGTAGAGATAAATTTAAGCTAATATGATTATATTATAATACTAGTTTTAGCTACGTAATGGATTGAAAAGTATTCTTCTGTGAAAATATCAATATAAAATCTTCACAAATGATATCAACCTACACCTATTCATTCAAAAATTTATTTACTTTAGAATATTCTTATCTTCAAGAAGAAAATTATTCATTTTCTCAAATTATGATTATTGGGAAATCATTTTGAATATATTTTTTTTATATTTCTCAATTTTTAACATATAAAAAAGTTACGAATATATTAATATTGTTCCTTTTTCAATCCTCATTTTAGATAAAAATTCAATGACATTTCCTTGTCAATGCATTACCTACCATATTTCAATTTCTATGGTGTTATTGTATTTATCATTTATAATCCCTGTCTAATTATATCCATCAGCTCTACCTCGTGTTGAGTTAATTATATGAGAAAATATAATTGAATTTATTTTTATGTATATATTTAACATCTCTAAATATAAAGGAAATTCCACCATATCTTCAATCTAATAACAACAACTTCAAATCAGTATCATGGGATGGATAATTTGGTTCATGAATCATTGACTACCATGATTCATATGAATCAACTCTATCATTATTTGTGAGGAAACGTTCAAGTAACTAATTTTATGTATAAATATATATCACAAATTTATCCCTTTAAGGTGGTAAATTTAATACTGTTGAAGATACTAATATCTTCTATAAATAATCATATCATCTATTACATTATTCTGACTATATGAACATAAATCATTTTTAGATTTAACATTTGTTAATGATTTATCTAATTAGTAATCATTTTGAAACAATCAATGATATTAACATGCCAATAAAAGGAAACTATATAAATCACATATATATATTTTGTAGTAGCAATTCCATAAAAATAATTTTCTATAAATTATAAAATTTTATTCTGTTCAGTGAAACAACATGGACATAATTGAACAATCATGACGCCAACATTTATAAATTATAAATTTTTCCAAAAAATTAATTATTCTAAGTGTTATAAGAATTCTTAAAAAATAAAACATATAAAAAAATTTATTTATTAGTATATCATGATATCATTATGGAATTCCAAAAAAATATATCATAATAATCCTTGAATTCTCTATTATTCTAATCATAATACTGAGGGTTTATTAGGAAACCCAAATTGAATTATATTAAAATTTTAATTTCAAAATATCAATATGGTTATCATATTTTTAATATATTCCTTAATTATAGGTAGTTGATGATACCCAGAATGAAGACCAGTCATTGAGAAAAAATTTCCTCTTAGTAATGGATCAAACATGACATTAATAAAGAGAAGATAATATTTTTTATTTATAGTAATGTAAATTATTTCATTAAAATTAATTCACAACCTTATAGAATCATCATTTTTAAAATAAAATTATTAGGGGATCCCCATTGGGTAAAATTAGGTTGTATAATTCCATAATCATTGAACTCTTATATTTGTTTAATTATCAATACTTAGTCCATTATCGACAACCTTTAGGGAATCATGACATTGTTAACCCATTTCTGACGAGAATAATATAAACCCTAACATTTGGTTCAGTTTTATTTCTAGGTATTTCTTTATGAAACAAAAAATTTAGTACAATACAATTAGATCTTTATCTACTATATGGATACATTTACAATCCACCGGTTTTGTCTACAACTATTCTCTAATAATTTCTTTATGGAGAGTTACCATAGGAGGATCCAAAGATGATTAAAATTATTTAGTATCCACTCAAAATATAGTTGATTTTACAAATATATAGTGAATCGTAATTAGTTTATCCTAGATTAAAAATACGTCATTATATTTTGAATACCAATTCACAAAAAGATATATATATATATATATAATTATATAATTATAAAGAATGCATATAATCATGTTTTTAAATATGGTATATGTGTATATTTCATAACGGAAACTGACTAACACATCCATGTTGTAATAGTATTTCAACTAAGTGACTTTATTTAAATATTCCATCTTATATTTCATTAAATATATATTTTTTCTGTAAAATATATTTGTTCAGTGTAGGTTAAAATACTGACTCAATTTAAACATTTTGTAAAAACAACATATTTGGAAAAATATCTATATGATTATTTTGAAATAGTTTTATTGAATTGATTTCATGGGGGAACATTATATTATTATATCTATATGGAATAGAAAAATACATTATTCATCACATTATAATGATATTATACACAATGGAGAAAAGAAATAAAGAAAATGTATTGTCTTATATTTTTAGTGTATTATTTTTAAATATTAAATATAATTATTTCCAGACCATGCTTTTTAATGGAGTGTGGTTCAGAGGCTTGAGGTTCCCAGATGAAATGTTTGAAATAAATTAAAATTTTAAATAGTTCATGCAAGTGGATTTTCATGAAAAAAGAGGTATAAAATTTAAATGGGTTCCTGGATAAAAAATATGAAGTCGTCTTCTCGTTCAGAGTAGCATCTTTTCCTTAGGAAAGGCCTAAAATTCACCGGCAAAGGTCTACAGTAAAAGTTAGTTTTCCAATGTTTTAAAGGAAATAAAATAAATAAATAAAATATTTTATTTTAAATGTTTCCATAATGAAGAGACACATTTTTTGGTTTTAAATAACATGCAGCCCATGTTTAGATTCATTAACTTTCAGGATTTCCCTAGAATCCCCTGGAGCTTTGTAGAGGATCCACCCTTGATAATTCTAAAAAAAAAGCCGACGAATGAAAATGAATGTATCCTTTCACTACAAGATTGAAACAAAACTTCTGGTTTATATACCTCTTCATTGATGATCTAGGTGGGGGTTTTTATTCAAATTTTTTTCCCATTCAAGGATTTAAACGACGAACATGAATCAACCCATGAACCGGTTAACATGCGGATCATTCGTTCTTGTGGTCGATTTTTACCAGGTTTTTTGGGAAATTAATCCATGGATGATTGTATTTAATTTGATTTGTTTAATTTGATCCTTCTATAGGGAGAAGATTCATGCTGTGATGAATGATGGTAGAAGTCCATTACTAAATTCCTTATGTGGATTTATTCTTCCCCTTCTTATACCATGTTCATCACGGGGTTATGAAGAACATATCATTGCATGAAAATTTTGCAACACAACGATCCTAAATCATATATTCTTCATTATGAAGGCCTAGAAGTGGTTTAACCACGATAGTGGTGAACAAAATGTCATTTTTTGGGAGAAATTTCCCTTCCATCGTTCTTCGTTCGGGTGGATAGAAACGTGTTTTCAGTACCAATAATAGGCCCAAAACCAATGTAATTGGCATTGTGGTGTTAGGGAGACCTCAACCCTTGAGTTTCATGGTGATCAGATGGCCAGATCGATGGATCAGAGTTAACCGAGTCACAGGAGGAAGACTAAATATTATGGTAAAATCATGAATAATATAGTATGTCCTCCGAGGAATAAGGAATATGGGCTAGGATCAGTGGATGGAACGGTTTTGCGATGCAGGAAGTGATGGGATAATGTGGGAAAACATTCACAAAGAGTTTGGTTAATTAAAGGGGACTTATTGTGAATCTCGTATGATATAAGGACATGGGGTGGTGTACATGGCATGTACTCCACTACATGGCTCGACCAGGCTGGTTTCGCGGGTTACCTCGTATACCGGTACACAGGTTGACAGACACATATGACATTTGTTTACATGAAAATGGAAAGAATACATGGATAGACTCTCATGTATTAGGTCATGATGATTCACTCTTTTACACATCGTTTTTACACATTCATGCACGACATTTTCATCGACACATGCCATTGTACACGGGTTGTACCTGGGGTCATACGACATGGTGTGTGACCTTTCTACATGTTATGTACCTATCTATACATGGATTGATCTTGTTGTCCACCATTCTTTTTGACAACTTCCGTATGTTTTAGTTCCCCTTTGATCATTCCCATGAATGATAGATATCATTTCCATCCACAGTAGTATGGTACCTTTAGCAAGAATTTATTGATAGAGGTAGAACCCATCTGATGGCTCGAAGTGTGATCATCTACCCATTCTTGACCCCATTTTGAGTCAGGTATATACCTAGACAATCCTACAAGACACATATTCTCTATATAGAAGGTGAATCTAGATGAGTCGTGGTATACACCAATGCCCTGGTAGTGATCCTCATTCGTGTATTGTGATCATTCCCCACTCATGAGTGAGTTCTACCGAAATGAGTGCATTTGTTCTATCTTTTGATCAATCAGTGCATCTATCACTCTCACGACGCTTATCAATGATTTTACTTATTAGATGGACTTCAACAGAGCTATCAGACTTGTGGAGTGAGTTATTTCATATGAGTGCATTGAGGAATATTCGAACTAAATCCGTAAACTAGTTATGCGGTTGTAGTGACATACCTCCAGTCTATGGGTTTGGGTTTTGTGTATATCTGGATATTTTTCTCTTAATATAAGTTGTGGGTATATATATTGATTATATATGATTGTACCTTTAATTTTAATTATATATTTGTTGGTTTTAATGTCCCCTATTTCTTAATATTGCAATCACCCCAACATGGGCTTTTCCCGCACATGTCATGTCTTGTTCAAATGGGCAGCCTTTTCACAGAATCCATGGAGGTTCATGATCAAAATTAGCATTGTGAGTGACCTTACAGGTTGAGGTGTTCCGGTGACTATGAGAAGTAGTCCCATTAGCTATTTTATGCTTACAATTTAGAATTTATTGTTTGAAAACTCGTCCTTTTCGTGGGCATGTACTATATCCTAGTTTACATTCCGCACATTACCATCTATTTTACTCTGTTGGTTGGGTTTAGTTGAATGCATGCATATTTTTCTTTATTAATGCATACAATTCATAATTTTTGTGATATGAGATGTTTTCAAGCATACATGTACAAAGGCAATGCCTCCCATGTTAGTGATATGCAGACTTGGTACTATTCACCAGCCCCTTGACTATTAGAGATCATCTTGGGGAGTCACAACATGGGCCCCAATGGGATGGGTCATGACAGTGTCGTATCATAGGTTGGTTGATTCTACCTTAGAACCAATAGTTTACGAGACTGGTTTAGGGAATAGTGTTATGTGTTTTGAGCTCGGAATTCAGAACAGGGACTCTAGTGTTGGACTGAGAGGTTGACATATCAGTACACTAGGACTCTAATAATCTACAAATTGACTTGGATCATGAGTACACTAGTTGCAGGGGAAAAAAATAATGGTACATGAATCATATAAGAATGGATTGTGTCTTCTATGTGGTTTTTGTCTGCTATCCCTATATACTCTATGACCGTGGAATATCTTGTTTATTCACAGGATACCTCTACGAGGCATACTCGGTAGGATTTAGTGACTCGGTAATGAGGATGACCCCCTCTATGATGGGGTGTCGATTTTGGGACCAGTTCCTTAGGCATTTCCTCTAGGTGGTTCACCTACTATACAGAGAATAGTGGATCATTACATTGTACCTACAGTACCAGCATCCGAGGATCACATGTTGGGTGTGCTCCATGAGTTTTAGAGATAGAGAGACCTGAAGTTTCAAGGTGAGCCTGTCCCTTATGCGGGTGAGGAATGGCTTGAGGTGGTGACTAGAGGTTTCTTGTCTAGTGAGGGAACTGAAAAACCAGATGGTGATTTAGGAGCGAGACTTTTTCTGGATTTGTTGGGATGATGGTTGATTTTGACCACATTGACTGAAGAATAGGAGACTATTTTGAAGACAAATCTTGATAAAATCATTAGGGATGTGTTCTATATGATTAACCAAATAGAAGTGTGTATCCATGTGCTTTTTATGCTTCAGTAGGGATGCTCAACGGTGTGTGACTACTCAATGAGGATCAACAACCTCGCCCATTACTCGACAGATATGGTTAATGATTAGATCATAATTTCTCGAACCTTCTAGAGAGGTCTATTATGGGAAATATGAGCTAGTGTAATTCCTTTATTCATTATGACTTATGATGGAGTTCTCAAGAGTGATTTAGTGGTTTAATGATTATTAGCTGAGTAGAGATTTCCAGTGGCAGTCTGTAGTAGGCCGACAGGTGTAGAGATCTTGGTAGTAGGAATCTGATGTTAGGCATAGGGATCATGGCATGAGAGAAGTAACAAGAGAACATAGGATAGGGGAACTGCGGTACAAGTCTCTCGGGATGGATATAGTTTTTCTTGGGAGAGGGGATGCAACTCGTGTTACAGCTTGGGACTTCCTGCTGGAGACTTTCCAACCCTTTGATCTGCTAACAGGAACCTGGTGGATGGATCACTGAGGCAGAGGTAGAGAGTGGAGTGGGCAGACACACCAGAAAACAAATGTGGAAGAGGAGTAGGTAGAGCTATAGGAGTTGGCAGTCACTTTGACCTACTTCCACCACCACCTAGAGAATTTCCACACCAGGCTAAGGGATCTAGGGGATAATGGTAGGGCAGCTACATGCGGTCGAGGTGTATGACCTATGGACTCTAGGGATGATATGAGGTATGATCAGTATCTTTTCTACCTTACCTTCTATACTAACAAATATAGGTTCCATTCATTATTTACTCATATCATGTCTTCTGAGAAAGGTTGTGATTCAGGTGGAGCTATTGACTCGACCGTTGGACTTGGAGATACCTATGGGAGGAGAATAAATTGTCACACATCTTTTTCGACCATGTGATCTTACCCTTGTAGGTGATAGTTTTGGTAGAAACCACTTGGTGGAAACATTGAGACCTTATGACATAATTCATAATGTAGATTAGTTATCTTTCTTCTACGTCTATATTGACTAATTTAGGTGAAGAGTGTAGTGATTCCATAGATATAGAATGAGGTTTTCCATTTTTGTGAAAAGGAAACTCAGGTTTCACATAATGTGCTCATGCTTAGGTGGGTGCAGGTGGCCAGTCACTAGTTTTCTACCCCTACCCTCAGAGCATAATATGTTGATGGATTTAATTTCTTGTAGTAGTGTCGAATTAAGAGGCCTTCATTCCAGAAGAAGTTCCATGATTACCTCTATGCAGGGAAATGAACATCTTCATCGACTTTCACCCCAAGAAAAAACTGATATCTTCACCAGTGTACCAGATTCCCCCATAGAGTATCATAAGATGAGTGTGAAGTTGGAGGTTCTATAGAGGAAGGGATTCTTAAGACCTAATGTTTCACCCCGGGTGGCTGCATTTTTGTTTGCTATGAAGGCATAAGAGAGTTTGAGGCATTACGTGGGTAATTGGAAGATAAATAATGTAACAGTGAAGAAAACATATCCACTTCGGAGGATCGACTCCCTCTTAGATCAAATGAGAGTGGTGCGATGTTTCTCGAAGGTTTTCCTTCTATTTGGTTACCACCAATTAATATTACGCGATTATGATATATAGAATATGACATTCGGATGCTTCTATTGTCACTACCTGTACTTTGTGATTCTTTTGGGAAGTAAGAACTCTCCCTCGGTGTTTATGGGAATTATGAACCAGATATTCTAGTCATACATAGAATGTTTGTAGTAGTACTCATCAATGAAATACTTATGTCTTTAGTGTCAAAGTAGAATAAAGATAGAAACCTACAGATGGTTCTAGTCGTACTCTGGGTGAATAATCTTTATGGGTATCACTCAAAGTTATTTTTTTGAAAACAATAGGTCCACATTTTGTTACATGTTATCTTAGAAGATGGTGTAGTAGAGGACCTAGCCATGGTCGTGGTTGTGTTAACATGTCAGCCACCCCGGAGTGTGAATAAGGTGTGGAGATTTTTAGGGTTTGCAGGATACTACTTGAGATTTTTACATGATTTCCCTTAGAATTCCCCACTAATTCCATCCTTAAAAAAAGGGGGAGCCTTCCATATTTATATAGTGGTTCCAGTAGGATTTCCAGATGTTGAGGTAGAGATTGATGAGCCCACAGATCATGTGATTTCTATAAGAGGGTGTTGAGTATGAAGATTTATATGATGCATCAGGTAACAGGATTGGATATTTCATGATGCATTGATATTCAAATATTTTATATATTTCACACTACAAAAGGCCATATGAGAATAACTACATGACATATGATATTGAGTTAGTAGTGGTAGTCGTCGCCTTGAAGATGTGGAAACATAGCCAGATGGGTGAAATATGTATCATATTCTATGACCACAAAATCCTCAAGTACATCTTCTCAAAAAAGGATCTGGATATGAGGCAGAGAAGATGGACAGAGATCCTACATGATTATGAATTCATGATTTTATATACTCTTAAGTAGGGGGAAATTGTAGCTGATGCTCTTAGCCGGAGATCATGATCACCACTACTGAGCGAGACGACATGGTAGTTGGCCTCACTATAGTTATCCTTCGTGGATGGAGATGATACACCATATATCCAGTCGATTGTTCTCACCACTCCACTCAAATAAAGAATGAGGGAGCCATAACTTTGGGATATCAATTATGAGAAATTACGTGCCCAGTTATCCATAGGACAAGCTCTTGATAGATTTTCGCAAACTGGGTAGCACGTAATTCTTTTTATAGGATGCAGAGTTGTGCCAGTGGTGTTCTAGTAGGATATTCTATGGAAGTTCTATAACTCCCCCTTGGTGGTAAATTATTTTGTGGAATGAATGAACAAGGTCCTCTTGCATTAGTTCTTCCGGAAATGTGTGAGGAAGGAAGTAGCATAGTTTGTTTCTCGATACATTACATGCCAACAGCTAATGGCCAAGCACCGAGATCCAGTAGGGTTAGCTCACCCCTGTAAGTGCTAGAGTGGAAGTGTGATGGATTATTGATGGACATCATCAAATGCTTACCAATAAAGTCTAGGGGATATTATTCCTTATGGGTGATCATTGATCGCCTCACTATATTGTCCCACATTCAAGTTATTAGGGAGCTGAGTTCTGTAGAGAGGTTCAATCACCATTATGTGAAGAAGATAGTTAGGCTTCATAGATTACCTTTGACGATAGTCTCAGATCGTGATGCTCATTTGACATCTCTATTGTGGAAGGGATTGCAAAAGGTGTTTTGGACTCAGCTACTCTTAATTACAAAATTACATTTCTAGACCAATGGTAAGATGGAGAGAACCATTCAGTTTCAGGTGGAAATTTTGTGGGCCTGTATCTTGGGCATTGGTCATAGTTGGGACGACCACCTACCACTGGAGGAATTTTTTTACAAAAATAGATTCCACTCAACCATTGGTATAGATCCATTTGATTCTTTATATGGGTAACCCTTTCGGTCAATTCTTTGTTGGACTGACCCTGGTGAGTCAGCACTTAGGGGCCCAGAGTTTGTACGAGATACCACCGAGAAGGTACAGATCATCAAATAGAAGTTGAAGTATTCAAAGATCCAACAAAATTCTTATGCTGACAGATGAAGGAGACCTCTTGAGGTTCAGAAGGGAGACCATGTCTTCCTTCCGGTCTCACCTCATCGAGGTTTTCCAATATTTGTTTGGAGAAAAAATTTGTCTATGAGGTTCATCGGACCATTTCAGATACTGCACAAAGTTAGAGAGGTGGTGTACCTACTATCTCTAACGTTGTAGTTGCATCAGGTACATGATTTCTTCTACATGTCGCAGCTTAGGTGGTACATGCACGACCCATCACACATCATTGACTGTAGAAAGATGGACATCATGGATGGACAGACCATCATAGAGTACCCAATGGAGATTGAAGTTTGATAGTAGAGGATCCTTCATGGGTGAGCGATTCCTTTGGATTGTAAATTGTGGAATCATGAGAACCCTCATGAGAGCATATGGGAGTGCAGGGCTCAGATTCGTGTGTAGTATCCACATTTCATTCAATATTCTATTGTTTTGGATTTTCGGGATGTAAAATCTCTATGGTGGGGATAATGTAATGTATCAGATTTTCGATGTATTATTTTTAAATATTATATGGTATTATTCTGAGATAAGGATTTGGGGCGGTGTTTGATTCTGAGGCTTGGGGATCCCAAAATAAATGATTGAAATAAATGAAACATTTAAATAGTGTGCATGAGCATCCTTCCTAAAAAAGTGGAATAACTGTTAAATGGGTTCCCAAATCAGAAATCGTAGTGCACATTCGAATTCAGAGCATGTAATTTACCTTAGGAGGGTTCTAAAATTGATTGGCATGGTTCAACAACAAATGTTAGTTTTTGGATGTTTTAAATGAAATTATATTAGTTAATAAATTATTTTATTTTAAACATTTCCATAACACAGTTCCAATGTTTTTTGATTTTAAATAACAAGAGGACCATGGATAGGCTCAAACACATAGAATATTTCCCTAGAATCCTTTGGAGATTTAGGGAGGAGACACCATTAGAGAATTCATGATGAACACCAATGAACGACGATGCGTGGAATTTGATGCAATGAGATTGAATCACGACCAATGAATGATCCCCATTTTCATCGATGATTGAGGTAGGGGTTATTATTCAAATTATTTTCCCCTTTAATAGATTTAAAAGATGAGCAAAGATAAACCCACGAATAGGTTGACCCATGGAATTATTGTGCTTTAAAGACTGTTTTTATCGGTTTAATTTTGGGGAATTAATCTGTGCATGCTTTTATTTAATTTGATTTTATATATTTTATAATTCTAATGTGATTAGATTAATTCAGTGAAAAACAATAATGGAGGTTCATTCCTAAATTCGTTGTGTTGATTTCTTTTTCCCCTTTTTACCCTGAGTTCTTCGCATTCTTCGTGAGGTTATGAACATCAGATTGTTTCACCCCCTTTTCCAAAAAAAAAACGATCCGAAATCATAGATCCAACATCATGACAACCTAGAAGAGGTGAGATGATGATGGAGGTTATAAATAATCATTTTTGGGGAGAAATCATCCCTTGGGAATCTCTATGAAGGTAGATGGAAACATGTTTTCAGAACCAATTAGATGTATGAAACAAAAAAAAAAGAATATTTGAGGTGCCAGGGAGACCTCAATCATTGAGTTTCATGGGGATCAAATGGTTAAATCAAAAAATAAAAGTTCAACATGGGTATGTGGTAAATAAATTGTATTTTTTATAATCCTGAAGAACATTCTGTGTCCTCTGAAGAACACAACATATGGGGCTGGCTCAGCGACGGCTAGGGTTTTGCGATGAAGTAAGCGATAACATGTCTTGTGACAATTTTCACACAGTGTGTTTGTATTGACATGGGACTAGACAGGTATCTCAGGAAATAAGAAGACATAGGGTGTGGTACATGGAATATACTACACCACACATCCAGACCAGGCTAGTTACATGGGTTACCCTGTCTTCCGGTACATGGGTTGGGAGGAACGGGTTGGATGACGTGGGTTGATTCTGTGTATGGGCATACAACCGCATACATAGAGCGGACCCTGGATAGTAAAACACCACATTTCACTCTCTTACACTTTGTGTGTATCACTATCTATACAACATGCTCTTTGACATGAGCCATTGTATGATGGTAGTAACCAGGGTCATAGGAAACAACGAGTGACCTTTTTACATGCTATGTATATTTATGTAAACGGATTACTATTCATGTCCACCATTCCTCCGAGATGATACGTTTTAGTTGGTTCCCATTTTCTCTTTCCCATGAGGTCTATGTATCGTTTCTATCCTCAAAAGTATAATCCATTTAGCAGGAAAATTTGGATAGAGTCTGAATCCCTCCAAGTGGCCCGATGTGAGATCCTATAGCCATTCTTGAACCCATGTAGAGTCAGGTATCGACCTAACCAATCCTACATGATGACAATATATTACATAGCAGTTGAATTTGGACAATTCATGGCATTTTCAAAGGCCATGGCAGTGATGCTCATCTGTGTATCATGATCTTTCCCCTCTCAAGAGGGAGTTATGCTGAAACGAGTGCATCTATTATCTCTTTAGGTATATCAGTGAGCCTATCTATCTCATCAAACTTCCAAAAATATAGTACCTCTCAGACGAATATCATCAGAGGTATCAGACAAATGGAGGGATTTCTACCGGATGAATGCTTTGTGGAATCATTGAATGAAATCCCATGTGTGGGTATGTAGTCGCAGTGACTTACCTATAGACTATAGGTTTGGGTTTCCGGTATTTCTGGATATGTTTATCTTTTAATATGTTCTAAAGACATATATTGTGTAGAGATTACAGTACCATTACACTATGTATTTCCTTGTCATTTTTGGAGTCCCCTATTGAGTATTGTTATACTCACCCCTAGACGGGAGTTTCCTGTACATGTCATTTCTTGTGTAAACGAGTGGCATTTTGACGGAGTCCAGGGAGGAACAGGAATGGACTGATCTTTGTGGGCTCCCTTATAGGATGAGGTGTTACTATGTGTTTGAGTAGTAGTTCTGGTACCTATTTCATTATTACAGTATGTACTTTTTAGTTTTCATACTATTTCTTTTGGTTCTCTTATTTTATGGCCCAATTTACTTTCCGCACATTACAGTCTATTGTACTCTATTGGTTGGGTTTATTTTTAGGCATGAATTTTGTTCCATAGTTGTTTTTACAATTAATAATTTTTGGTAATAGAGATGTTTCCATGTGTAAAGATACTTAGAAAATGCATTACATGTTAGTGATATGCCTACTCAGTGAAAGTCACCATCCCCATGCCTATTAGAGGTAGGATTGGGGAGTTGCGACATGGGCCCCACTGGGACAGATCGTGACATAAAACATTAAAATAAGGTTTAAAAAAGAATTTTCATTTACATGTAACTCACTTATGGATTATAGATGAAATATGAGAATAGATGGAAAATATACATGTAAAACAAAAACATAACTATGGATAGATTAAATTGATGGGTTTAGTGTTATATAATTTTTATAAAGGAAAAATAAACATAATAACTTCTGAAATATCATGGGATAGTAATATATATACCTTAAGTGGATCTTCGATTTTTCATACGTGCTTTGTCTTCCTGTATAATGAATTTAAATTTATGAAATTATATCTTAGATAAATTTTCTTGTATATTATATTTTTATATTCCTTTAAAATTAGATGAAATCCATTTATTGAATAGTTCGTTCTCATGTCGATTACATTAAGGTAGTTTGATCTATTTTTGAAAAATTACTATGGTATATTATCCATGGATAAAGTAGTTTCAAATTTATTCTATAATATCCACATTGGTAATATTTATATGAATATAATTTTTATTAAATATATTTTTATATTCACCCATTCATACTGGTAGGAGAATACTCTATTCAAATATTTTCAATGAGGTGGCAGTCCATGTGTATGCATGAATGATGTAATAATTATCCAATTTAAGTAAGGATATGAATTTAGATGGAATAATATATATCTAACATCATATTTATATAATATATATTATTTTTCTAAAATTTAAAATTTTAACCATCCATGTAATTTGAGGATGAAAAATGAATTTCACAGCTATGTAGAGCCGGTAGGTCATTTGTATACTTGAGCAATGTTTTCATTTTATATAGAATGTAAATGAGGTGGAAAATGATTTTCCCTGAATCATAATGAAATCTAGGTATATTTATGATACTAGATTCATTATTTTATGAGTGATACAATATAATTAAAGGATCTTAAAGAAGAAACAATCATAGAATGAGTCAGTTAAGATGATTTCCTCTTCAATGTGTAACCTCCTTTTACTTAAAAATTCGTCCACCTCATTATGTTATTAGATTAAAAACCACATATTTCATGATATATTCCTTTGTAAATATTTGTTTTATTGGTTTCCTTACATATAACAACGAGTTTAAAAAATCATGTTATACTTGTAAAATATAATTATTTAATGTGGAAATTTTATTCTCATAATTGGATTAGAGGGTATAAATATAACTAATTTTATTTTAAAATTATTAATTTAATTTTTATGAAAGGAATTAATTATATATTAATTTGATATTAATTAATATAATAATATTTTATGGTAAAAAAACTTTTTTTCAAAAAAAAATATATAATATACGAACAATGTGTTTCTATATTAATAAATTAAATTTCATTATATTGGTGAATTATTTTAGTAAAATGTGAACATAATATATTCACTAAAATATTTTAACATTCATCTTATAGTTTTTACATGGCCATAAATCAAGGTAATATTAATATTATGATTAAAATTTCATTTTACTTAGAACAATGTTGATTTTTTTTCACACGTATTTAAAAAAGAATTTATGAGATAATTCCAAAATGTATAGATTTATTTAATATCAAAATCTAATATCAAACAGTTTCAAAAAAACCAAAATTATTTTTAGTGTAAAATTATGGAACAAATTATAATTTAACACCTATTTAAAATAAAATTTATCTTTTTAAATAACATAAACTAAAGGGATGTTTTTAAAAAAATCTAATTTTTCACTATTCATAAAAAAATAATCTCTTCAAAAAATAATAAAAAACACCACCAAATATGTTTTTGGAATGAATATTTAAAATTAGAATTGTATTTTTTCAAATAAAATTTCCAACAGTTGGGAATATTAATTTTATATTATGTGTAAATTTTTTTCCTAATATTCATTTTAAAAAAATATAGTAATTTAGAAAAAAAATTATTCCTCTTAATAATTGTCAACATAATATTTCAAACGCATACATAACCATTTAATTTATTTTATACATATTTAAACCATATATGTTTCATAATTTGGTTAGTACTATTCATACCCTCGATATTAATGACATGATATTGATGTTCAGGTTCCATTAACTATATGTAAATAGACTATCAGGTTTAGTTTAAACCCATTATTGTGTGCATTTAATATTATCAAATAGATTGAATTTATTTAAAATTAAATATAATGTAAAATATAATGTTGTTACATTCTATCATATTATTTGTTTTTTGTGTCACATATTCTATAGAATGTGATCTTCTAATTTAAATTTTCACGATGCTAAATTATGCCCCACTAAATAACTTCCATTATCACAATTTTAACATGATATAAATAATTAAATTATTTACATTCGCAAATACCCATATTTAAACCCCACATCATGACAAAGGTTTATGAAAATCATATTGATAAGAGTTAATGGGATATTTTATGGATTTTTGGAATGACACATTATTAGGTTTCAAAGATTGATAACATCAGAATGAAATGAACCATTGACATTTTATATAACACTAATGACCAAAGATTAATAAAGAGTGATAGAAAACATGGCCATAAAAAATTTAACCACCAAAAACAAAAAATACATGATGACTAAACTGGTGTTGATTCAACATAATTGAATGCATTATGAAAACATTTTTGTTTCAATATACTTCAGTTGAGTTTTAGAATTCATTTATACTTTAGTTTGAAGACATATGAAAATATAATTGATATATATCCACTTAATTATAATAATTTCATCATTTTTGATATGATTCAATGAATTCCTACATAATTTCATTATTAAAAAATGAATTTCTAAAAAAAATAATATTTGAACCATATTAAAAAAACCTTTATAATGATAAGTTATTCTTCATATATCTATATTATTTCCAAAACCAAAATGGTGATATAAATTTATCCGGTAATATCGATTTTTAAACATAGTACATTTCAAACATTGGTAATATTTTTAATCTTCAAAATATATATGCACAAATTTAAAGTAATATATTTTTGATGGATGGTCAATAAATCAACATTATATTATACAGAAATTATATTGTATCTCTTAATGTCACATTTAAAATATGTCAAAACCTTTATGACCATAAAGCAATAAAGAGAACATGAATTCCTCACTATATAAATTTTGATTTGGTCAAATATATTATATAAATAAGTACACGCCGTAATATCTATTAAATATTACATAAATTGTCAATCCTAGAACCAAATTCAAGGAAACCAACATTATCAATAAGCATCTCATTATTATCTCAACATCATGAAAATATTAATGATTATCTTCAATTAATCACATGTCTTACATGATGTTCACCATTTTACTAATTCTATTTTCATTGTTTTTTAAAAATATGATCTTCAATAATTTATTAAATGATACCAATGTATAATTTTTTTTAACTTTCATGATTCATATTTCCAAAATATAATTTATAATATATTTCTTGAACATAATTATTGATTCCAAAAAAATTAAAATTGAGAATTCCATATTTTATTTGGTAATTACAAAAGATTAACCATGATCCCTTATCATTTTTAGGTATGTTCCCTTTCTATAGGGGTATTAATTTTTTAGTGCCTCATATCCTTAATGTTAAACAATTTAACACTATCGATTTTTTCATACCCTTTCAATTAACATTATTATGGGTTTTTTCTCTACACATGTAGAAAAATATCAATCCGTTCAAGAACGTAAAATAATGATTCTTTCCAAAATTATCACATGTGGGAAAAATCTAAATTATATTATCCCCCAATTCCATTTTTTATCTATCAGATTTTTCTTATTTTGGTTTCATTTCCATCCATATTACATAGATAATTATTTACCTTTTATTGTACCACATGATAAAATGTACCTGTAAAATGATTAATTTTTACCAACTAGTTCCCATATAAAGAATATAATAATCCCATCATAGAAATGATCATTTTTAGTCTTTAGATTACGTACATTGATACATTTCTAATTCATTCAACTATGGGAAATTTATAAAGAATGGAATATATTATATCATTTCATAAAAGTATATTTCATTATTCATCACCCAATAAATAGGGACATAAAACTCATAAATTGAAACATTTATTTCTTGATAATTTAAAAATTGTAAACATTTTTTCTGTTTGGATACATTTATTTAAAAATCATGTATAAAATCTTTAAAAAAAATATAAGTGAATTATACTAATCATATTAATAGGAATTGTCAAACTAGGGGAACCAGAAGGCCTTTTTTTATGCACCAGTAGACAATCAGGTCAAGCCTAATGTTCCCTTTTTTGATGTTATTACCACTGGGTACATCTGTTTTGGAACCACATCTAAATATTGTATTCAAAAAAAGATGTATTTTTAATAATCAATAATTTTTTTACAGGAATAACTCTTCATAGAATAATGTTACACAGTACATCACATAGAGAAACCAACAAGCCACTATTATCAGAAGCCACTATTATCAGAAATGAACAATGATACATTAGACTTCAAATAAACCTATAAGAATTCAACATAGTATATAATCAGAATAAATATAAAATAATATAATAATAATAAGATACTTTGGATATGATCTCTCAACATGAATGAACAAACTCACGAAAAAATATTTAGAAATAAAACATAATTTCAATATTCTAATATTCATTTCGAAGATAATAGTATTATTGACCATGGGAGAAAAGATATGTGAGTAATGAATGAACATAATATGAGGTATTAATATAAATTAAGGATTATATTGACCATTACATATCTTACCATTATAACAGTAACACAAACATTTAAAAATAAATATCCCATTTTAATTTAACCAAATGACCAATTATAGTTATAGAAAACAAATAAACATAACTGGGTTTATTATAGGCTATAAAATATATAATACTATTAATCATAATTTTTTTTGATAATATATCCATTGATTAATTATAATATGTGTAGTATAAACAAAGAGTAATGTTAAATTAAATTCACAATGAAAAAGAATCAATAGTGTCATCAAGTTTGATTGTAACCTATGGAGAAATTTATTATAGATTTAAATAGAGTTAAAATAACTGGTATATTCCCATGAACAGGACCCATATATGATCAAATTACTAATGTATAAGTAAAACTGTAAATGAGATAATTTCATGCTCATTAAAGTCACGACCTTATCCATGAACGCTGAACTACCCCACCAAAATATCACCACCATGAACCTTAACTATAAGTAGTTAGTCGGTGTAATAAAGGGATATATATCAATTTCCTAATAATATGAATATTTACCAAGTATTTTGATGATAAAAATTTCTATATTGAATTCTTAACATTTTTAAATCATATTGGTTTTGATTTTGATACAATAAAAATCGAATTATCTTTTTCTGTCACATGAATTTCTAATTTAGACATTCAATTTTGTTGAATTCATGAATTTTAAAAATAATTTACAGTTTAAAAAATAATCCAGTAATATATATTTCCTAAAAAATAAATTATAATATAATTTTTATAATGTGAAATGTTAATTTTTATAAGGGTTAAATAATCCAGTAGTATATATTTCCTAAAAAATAAATTTTAATATAATTTTTATAATGTGAAATGTTAATTTTTATAAGGGTTTGAAAATTTTTATTTTCAATAAAACCCATAATTTTTAAATAAATTTTGATTCAATTTTTATGCATGAAAACTCAAATATATAAAAATTTATATTGATATAATAAATATTAATTTTGTAATCACAACATAAAAACTAAACAACAATTATTTTTTCATAATTTTGTTCTGAGAACATGTTTTGGTTAAAAATTAAATACTATATAAATATATGCTTTCTATTATGACAACAAAATGACAAAAAAGAGATGTTATAAATGATATATAAGGTATCCAAGACCATGTATATGTTTCCCCATTAAGATAATGTTTTTAGGTTTTTTGATTAATTTTACAAATCCTTTATCAATACTCAAAAATATATATTAGGTTTTATTGTTTTGAAGTCAATTATTTATAAAAATGAATAACTCCCACATCACCAAGTGTAATATTTTATTTAAATTTTTTCCTTGAAATGTAAGATAATTAAAATCACTCCAATTTTATAGAAAACAATGGAAACAAATTATTATTATGGGTTTTTTACTTTATTATTTTGAGTCCAGATCCCAGGTTTTGGAAATAATAAGGATCTCCCCTTTCTTTTCAATTATAAAAAAACAAAATATCCCATTCCTCTTAACTCAAAAACCATGGACCACACTTTTAATCCCCTCTATAATCTCTATAGTACTCCCAGGGATCTCCAAAATACATATATAATATTATACCAATCTTTTGTAATCACCCTCCGAATGTAAGGGGTCCTCCAATTTTCTTTTTAATTCAAGCAACTTTTTATATAATAAAAAATTTATTAAAATTACAATTGATGAGATAAAATTTTACACATCCCTATTAATTAAATTATGGTTTCCATGTGATTAATGACCCTTTCACTATCATTAATCTCTTCCATGATTCATAATGTAACCCCATTATGCTGCCAAAATTATCCTGTGATTTTTTCATGGAATGTTTTTATCCACGAAACATATTTGTATTATGATAATTATTTATATTATTTTCATGTTAGATTATGGTTTTACATATCCAAAATACTATAATTTTTTAATTCCATGTGACGATATACCCATTTCCCTACCACTAAACCATTTAATCAATTATTATATACATTCGTTTTATTACCGAATTGTCACCACATCGTTCAATTCTAATAATTCTTGAGATTTATACTCTCACCCATTTCCAATAAAGGGAATTATTCTTATTGAACATATACTCCATTTATTGGATAATTCCATTTTATTAACCCCTAATTTGTAATCATGATATAATATATGATGACATGTTTTCTTATTTTCTATGAACTATATAGAAAATTTATCCATGAATATGATATAAAAGTGATTAGATCACCCAAATTACATAGAACTCCAACAAATTTTGTCATGTTATAGCCTCATAAGATTCCATTTAGGGGTGATAAGAGATTATACTTTGCACAATATATTATTATTTCTTATTGGTTTACCTCAACATTGATTATGATTCCATGTTTAATTGTTTTCCACATTTACATGTTGAATTTATGTTATCATGCTATATCATTCAAAAATTTTCACCTTGATGATTATCACTATGTTTATGCCCCGTTTTACTTGTGATTGTTTAGATTGTTTTAATTTATTCATTTTATAATATTTTTATTTCCTTACCGGGATATATATATCACCCACTTTTTCTGTTCAACCCTCGGTTACCACATATACAATTAAAAATGATGGAAATTTATGATCATTATTAGGAAGACCTCAATAATGCTGATGTACCCCCTGCTTTATTATTTTATTTAATGTTCCTAATAACATAATTACATTAGAAACATCAATTACATTGTTTATATTATGTTTATTCTTGGTAAATGATTCATGAAATAATGTGAAATAATGAGATGGGTTTTAATAGTTGGTATCAAATAAAATATTAGTTATTTTTGGATTATTAATCGATATTTATACTAAAAGATTTAGGGATAAGGCTGAACATAATAAAACATCCATTTGTTTTGGTAATTTATATAGTATGTGGTTTCTAGGAAAATACATCCCAACATGGGTTGTCACGTCCCGTCCCTGGTGCCACACACCAGTGCTCCATGTCGATCGATAACATGACCTTAAGTGCACCACCCCATACGCCAGAGGCTGGCAACTTGTATTGAGGGTATTGTCAATCAGGTGGAGACTATACCTTTTTTTCATTAATGTAAAATATAATAATAATAATTACGTAATAGCTAAATTATATCATAACCAGAATAATACCAATATAACCAGACCAACAAAAATTGGGAATATAGTACTAAAACAAAAGTATAGATAAAAAATGAAAAAGTACCTGTCTAGTTTCAGAATTAAAACTCCAAACTAAAGACATTGAAAACTCCCATGTGGGTATCGAACCATGAATGGTTACCTAATCCATGATCCATAAAAAAACCCATCATCTTACATGGGGACTTTTCTAATAACCTATCATCCAACCATAAAATAAATTTGTGTACTAATCAGGAATCATAAGTAGGGTGTGAGTAAATATCCATAGGCCACCACCATTATAATTTAAATAAATATATAGTCAATAATAGTTTATATAGTTCTATAAGGAAATAAACATAATGAATAAGTGAATTTTTATCCCATTATTAGTTAATATTCATTTAACCACAAAAACCAGGGTTTCCCAAGAACAACGGACCCTCAATACCTTCATCAGCCACACCAAAGTCTAATCTATTCCCAATATATATAATGTCATATAATTGAACTTTTATTATTCTATATGACATTTGTTATCTTGGAATACCATTGTTACCATCCTAGATCTCAAATACCATAGGAATTCCATTATTACCAATCATCATTTCAATATCACATATGAATTCCATTTTAAAATTAATCATTTAAAGATTATTCCATTAATAAATTTTGAAATTAATTAATCATATCAATCCTATTAATTAACACAAATATTAATTAATAATCTAAATCCCATTAGTTAACAAAAAATTTAATTTATTTTGACAATTCCATTAATTAACTCAATGTTAAATTAATCATCTCAATACCCTTAATTAACTCAACAATTAGATAAACATATCAATCCCATTAATTAGATCAATAATTAATAAATCATCTCAAACCCATTAATTAAACCAATAATAAATTTATTATATCAATTAACTTGATTAAATTCTGAATTAATTAATCAAAAACTACCATCCCAATAATAACACAATTAATTCGTCAATTAATTATTCAATTCATAATCTCATTATCTTTTAATTAATTCGTCTGTAAATTATTAAAATTCACAATCTAAATATAATTTTTTTAATTAATTAAATAAAATATTAAAATTCACAATATCAATATCCTATAATGAATTTATCAATTAATTATTCAATTAGATATTTCAAAAAACCCAAATTTCACATTTTTTGTCAATTACATAATTCACAAAAATAATTATTTCAATCACGAACTCAATTCGTAATCATTTAATAGAAAATATATAATTAAATACGCATAACTAAATCAATTCTATAAAATTTTGATTATATACCACCTGTGGAAAAATTGATGAAGAACCCCCCCAACAAAATCCTAAATTTCTATAACAAGTTAAAATAATATATGGAATTAGAGACCTAGATCAAAACCTTTGATCAAGATCAACCCCCAAACCTACAACTATCAAATGTTACACTGCTTCATCAAAAATAAGGTGGAACGTATGGAAACCAAAATAAAGTGCTTACCAACTATCAAGAACTAATATGAAATGATCAAATAAGAAGAAACCACTCCAAATCCTCAAATAGTGGCCTTAGGTTGAAGGAGAAGAGATATAGCAGAAAAAAAATTATGAATTTAGTCTCACAAAATGCTTCAAATAGTATGTTTTATATTTACATGGTGTCTAATGTGATTACACGTCATGTAAATGTTTTTAATGGAATACAATGTAAAACATATCACCTAGAATAAATATTATTAAAACATAGAAAAATTAAACAATGTGTAATCCACTGACACAACATATTAATGTTCTAAAATTTATTTTTCATTCTATCCAATTTCAAAAAATTGGAACCAATTTTATGTTTTCTCATCTTAATAGGAAACCAGGAATCACATAAATAAATGTTCCTATAAAAGGTATATATCTTAAAAGATCTCCACCTTATAATATCTCATCCTCAAGAGGTAATCCCATGTATCCCTGAGGTAGAAAGTCCAAAAATATTGGGCCAATGAGCCCTCATATCTACTTCTTTTTCCCACAAATCCACCAAAACTCTCCCATGTTTCCACAATACCGAATCTATCAACACAACCATTACCAAAAACAATTGATGAATACAATCGAACAAACATACTAGATGATCCTCAAAGAAGGCATATATCCCAAGCTCAACGCCAGGCACATCAATCACATGAGAATAGTTGGGGTGATACCATCGTTGTTGTGACGCAAGGAAAACTTCATTCACATCACATTATATCTATGGAAATGAAAATTGGAACACGGTGACCAGATTCTATCCACAACTTCAAATGGTCCAACAAACATGCCATTTCTCCTATCCTATAGTGACCAATAACTCAGCGAAACTGGGAGGAATACATGATCACCCTATATAAATTATATGGGGTTTTGAAGCCAATCATCATATGACTTATATCTACTCTAAGATGTATCCATTTATTTCTGAATCAACTAAACCTTCTCTAATGTCTCCTACATGCGATTCGATCCCAATGACCCATACTCACCTCCCACCATCCAACATATATATGATCTGCATGGCCTACCATAAAGTTCTTTATATGGTGATATCTATACCATTTCATAAAACAATTTACAGTAAAACAATTCCAATGACTGGTACATCTCTCAAGACCCACCAATGTTATGAATAAATCCTCACAGTATATCATCATGTATATGAATATTATTCTTTGACTTCTCATCTGTCTGTGGGTTGAAAGTCGACGTAAAAAAACATGTGTACCAAGAATATTCTTTTTCCCTCTGAGAAGCATGATGTAAAAATGAATCAAGTTCTAAAACAATATCACATTGAACCTTCTGCAAACGGAATATCAATCTAACATATAATTATCCCAACTAAACCACTACTAAATTCTCTCATATTAGTTATAAATGATCGACAATGTCATTTGATCCACAAACACCCAAATAGATTCATTATTACATGGAATCGTTATAGGACATACCAAAAAATCAATAGTCACATCTTCTTACATCCATTCTGAAATGGAAAACTATTGTAATTAATGATGGGGTCATTGATACACATACTTAACTTTCTAATAGGTGTAGCACTTTGTCCCAAAACCTATTATCTCCTTTTTCCTTTCAGACCACCAATACTATTAACATAAATTAAGGTGCATTTTGGTCACACTTGGATGAACCACCAACTTCAATGATTGAAATTCACACATCATTTTCGCCATCATTCTCTTAGGGCTAACTACCAGATTCATAAAATTGATGATATCATCCTTATATATGCATCAATTTGAAGGTGATTACCCACCATCAAGGCTTTACCTCATGGTGAAACATTTTAGATCATCATACTGTCTTTCTATGACCTATCTCAAAACTTTATAATCCATTTAAACTGATACCATAGTCATCTATCCAAACACTCTTGAACTGAAACATGTATCCCATCCAGTAATCTCATCATCTTCCACTGATCACTAGACTCATGAATAGTGTGATTCTATGTTTTCTTGTTCAAATAAATTGTAACAAATTTTCCTTTCCGACACATATCTCCTAGCTTAAAATTAAACGTCATCATATACTCAACCCAAATTCACTAACAAAGACTCAAATATATATGGGAAAGGATTCACTTAAAACTCTTTTGATCAATATAAATCATTATACTTTTTACAGATAGATGATATCACTATCAACTCAAAGCATACACCACGCCATCCTTCTTGAGATAATCCATAGGGTAGTTTAGTTTATAAGGCCTCAACTACTAAGATCCACAAGCCAGTAATTGATCTCATACATCAACACGTATCCAAGCCCTATCCTAGAAGAATTACAATACACCAGATACTCCTCTCCTATATCAGGTTGGATCATGATCAGTACCGATGTCACGATCTTCGTCATCTCATAGAATGATATCTCACAAGCTCCAGACCAATCATAATTTAACCCATTTTGGTTGAATCCCAAAAGTAGTTCTTCCATTCAATAAAAATATAGTATGAACCATGAATTATATATATAAAATTTTCAAAATAATATATTTATATATATATATATTCCTGGGATACTCCCATGAAAGAAATTTTTGATCCTCCTCATGTTCTAATGACAAACCATCCTTAGAGATGATGTGACCCAAGATGTGTAACTGATCAATCCAATAATTACACTTTGATATTTTGGTGCACAGAGAATTTTATGTTAATTTACTATGGAAGATGTCAAAATGTTGGGCATGATCATCATGAGTCTTGGTGTACCCCACGATTTCATTCACAAACACTGCAAAACACAGATCTAGGTATCGATGTATTATTCTGTTCATTAAGGAGATAGTCACTACAAGTGAATTAGAAAAACTAAAAAAATTTGGACGAACTCATAAGGAATACCACATTCTCAATTAACTCCTTAGTATATTAGTAGTTATAAAACTGAACTGATAATATAGTGATCTCATTTCAATCATTGGAAACAAATGATCCTCCAAACTAATCAAAAATATCACTGATACGTGAAAGAGGATACCAGTTCCTCACTATCATCTTGTTCATTATTTAGTATTCAATTCACATTTGAAAAATGTCATCATCATTCTTAGAAAACCACACTAAATAATCCCTAGTTGATGAACTTGGTCAGAAAAACCCCGTATACTTCTACTCCTCCAACTAAGACTTCTTCTACTCAATTTATATCTGTTTCATTCAATATTCTGGAATAGAAAATATCTCTGACCTTGAAATTTTCTAAATAGTAAATTCAAAATCCATTTTTGGTGATAGTCCTGATAAATCATTAGGAAACACATCCTAAATCCAATTAACAATAGGTGGAATGAAATCTTATTTCACACCCCCATCAATCAAAAACAATCTAGAAAATAAGGATTTTATCCCTTTTAGTTTTTGAGTAATTGCCCCTAGTCATCCAACCTAGATAACCCTCATTACAAGGATAATATACATTTCACCGTTAGAAGATTTAATTATCACTCTCATTTGTTAATAATATTTTTGGACTAGGTATGATACTATACAATACATAACCAAAATTATTTCAGAGGGAACCATTTATAGAATATAGAGATCCCATAGAAAACGATACTCCCCAACCGCATGAGAACATACCTTGAACAAGAATATTAGTCTCGAACGTACCCGCATTGGTCTATCTATCATCAAAAACCCATTCACAAACTCTACCACTACTCTCTGATTATTCAATAGTTGTAAAAAATAAACTAATGGGAAGAACTAGTATCAAATAAGACACTATATATTAAATATGATAATAGAATTGTACCTCAAAAAATTGATGGTCCAGACTCGCTATCTACACGAATAGGTTTCACAACATGAAATCATACTACCCATCTTCCCTATGATGTAGTCAGACTCACCTTAATTGAACAACCATTCTGATACATGTTCATTTTCCCAATTGCTCCACGTCCACTACCTCTACTACCAATGCCTGTAGAAATCAAACTTTCATCCTGATAATATGTCTAAGATCCAATTCCAACACTGTAAATATTTCTAGCATCAATATCATTACCCATGAGATGCGGTTTCCTAAAGAGCACATGAAGATTACCCATCCATCTGTACGATTTTCACTCCATTGGTGGTCAGGAAAATTGTATACGATAACATCCTAGATTACTAAATTGGGGGGAAATTACTAGAATATTTTCCTATGTAATCTTATTTCCCACCTGGACACTCTATTTTCCACAGCTCTTGTAAATTTTCCCATAATGACACTTCCAGATCTCGAAATACATAACTCTTGAATATCTGGAAGTAACCATTTATCCTATACTAGAACACTCTTTTAGGTTCCCATCATATATGGGGGCCTGATTTAGGACTTCCGAAAACTTATTCAGAATAAATATTTTCACATGGGGCTTAATTTCACACTTATTTCCTCCCTGAAATCTTTTCATAATGTATCCTCACCTATAGTTAATGCTGGAGAAAAGTGCTACAAACCAGTAAAGTGTCATGCACATCACATTACATACACACACCCCGAATTCAATTTATCTAATTATATATTCTCTCTTTATATAGTGTCTTATGATAGAATTACTTAGAGATCCTCTCCATGAGGTACTTTTTTAACATATTGTCTGCCTATTCAGTTAGATCTTGACCATCTCAATAGTACATCACTGATCCTCAAAAGCATATAAGGAACTAGTCTAACACTCTTCTCAACAAGGAGTCTATTTGGGGTCAAATATAGTCAAGATAAATTGAATCCATAACTCAACCACCTCAGGTCCACCCTCTCCGAAAAAATTAATTAGATACTATAGTTGAAACTCCCTCGTTATGTTTGAGATGCTCTTCACAATCCACCCTGGGTCTCATTCCATGAATTTTCTTGAACTCAACATTTTTCTCCTAGAAATTCACTATAACTCCCTCACCCATCAGGTTTGACTTTCTATGATGGTGCTCTACTCATCTTCCTTGTGGGGAGCGATGCCCTAGGTTTCATGGCTGCGGTGATGACCACTCCTACTTAGGGGGAGGGTCAGGATCTCTCGCATTGGGGTTTTCCTCCAGTGCGAAGCCCTTTCTTCCCCAACATAATGGTTTCTCTGAATGTCCTAGGAATCATCAACAACCAACCAGTGGTTCGAGTTTCTTCTCAGGAATTCCCCAAAACTTGTTCACTTCTTTCCACATCTATGATTGCAATGTTTGTTCATCGACGAGCTTCGGTGGAATTGTTAAATGGGTATGTTATTGAGTCATGTGGGTTAGGTCATCGTGCGGTTGTTGGTATTCTTGGGCCGTGACAATTTCTGATTTTCCTTTCCAATGTGGACGATTTGGCTGTGGTGTGGTCTCGTGCAAGAAGATCATTTTAAGGGTTTCAGTTCCACCTACATCGCTAGATGTTGGACGTGCAAATGAATCGCGACTCCTCTACGTCAGCAATCTGGTTATAGCTTTCAGGCTTACCGATGCCATTCCAAAATTTGGCTCCCCTAGGTTCAATAGGTAATTCAATTGGCTGAATTCCTTATGTTTATAGGCGGACTGATTCCATAATGCACCCGATTGTGGCACGTATTTGCGTCGAAATGGATCTCTCCTGGACTCCTCCCGATAGGGTTTGGATCACAGTTGGGGGACAATACAGGTATGCTCAAAATAATCTCTATAAATCATGGTCGTCAATGTGTTCCTTATTAAATAGATAGGGTAACTATTTTGAGGAGTGTCGTAAGATTTCAATGGCGATGGTTTCAGTGGATATTCCAGTGGTAGAAGAAGGTGTCTTAGTCCAGGTTGAGGGTGGGGGTGCCTAACCTATCGAAGTCTTAGGCTCTTTTATGTGCAAACATGGGTCCAAGGAGGTGTCGTCTGCTCCTCCTGTCTAGGATGAGGTGCCCTTTGTTGTGCACGATCATGAGTCTCATGTTCAACCAGTGGTGTGGATGTCGCGGCTTTCTACCCCCTCTGCAGAGGCCCCTTCTACTTTGGGGAGGAGGAGTCTTTCAGTATCAGTCGTGAAGGATACACCTAAGGTATCTGTTCCTCAGTTGGATGTGGTTCTCGATCGTCTACCGAAGGATCTAGGTGGAGTTCAGACATCCATTGACTTGGGATCTTCCTGTAAGGGACATGAGGCCGAGGAGCCGGTAGCCCTGTCGAGTGTTTCGGCCAAGGATTGGGAGGACCAGTACCCTCAGTCTCAATTCATGGGTCGAGTTTTTGAGAAGTCTATGACTTTAGAAAATCTGGGGCAGGCCTCGATGTTCCTCATGTCCTATGCTGAGATGGTCAAGGCTGGTGGAATGTATTTCCTCTCTCCTAACTGTTTTGCAGTTTTGGAAGATGAAGAGAATCCCGAGGATGACGTAGGGTATGAGGAAGAGGTTGATCTGGTTAGGGAGTCTAATTTAGAGTCCACAAAGGAGCCAATTGAAGTCGAACTAGCTGAGTATTATATTAGATTATCCGTTACTAATGGGAAAAACACCATAGTTGATCCGGAGGGGTTTATAAATCACTCTCAGAAGGAATGGAAGAGGAAAAATTATTCCTTCTAGCCTATCCCTCCAGTCACTAGATCCTCAAGAAAAAGGTAATTTCTTTATCAAGTTGGTGTCCGTGGTGGTATAGATAATACCAAGGTGAATAATAATGAGGGGGCTCGATTGGTCATTATGGAAAATCCTCAAGGGGATGATACGATGAGGTTTACGGCTTTGATGGAGGAACAATGGGATGTTATAATTCATTTCAAGGAGGAAATGTTGGAGACAATGGATCCTTTCAATAGCTTAGAATATGATTGTGGGAATTTGTATGAGATAGTTCTTCAGTTGACTACCAGTGAGGTGCAAACGGCGTGGGTCGATAAGCAAGATTGAATCATGGTAAGAGGGTTTAATGCAAGGAAGATAAACATGGAGGAATTATTACAGGCATGGGATAATTTTCTAACCTGGTTTGAGGATCTCATTACAGAAGAACCGGACAAATAGGTAATAGGGCTTTTATTTAAGGTTTTGCGGACCAACACTTCTAATAGGCTTAAACTTGATTTCAGTGGTGCGTATATCTCTTTTGTTGTTTGATGATGTGTTTCTGAGTTAGTAATGGACTAATTTTTTTAAGGATTCCACTCTCCCACAAAGTGGTTTTTTTTGAAAATAATAAAAATATGATTATGGCCAACTCCCTCAACCAACAAAGTATATGCCATAGTTTTTACCACTGGAGGATCATCTCTAGACATTTCCTACAGTCATCCACTAAACTTGCATCATCATAGATGTGTAACTATAAAATTAAAACACACACATTAGGATTTTTTTCATAACATTAAAACATTTATGAGAATAAAATAAGGATCAATAAGTATTTTTTCCCAAACCTCGCCACATAGATAAAACAGAGATGTTTACACTCCCCGTAACCATCTTAGATCGAGGTCATGGTTCAAATAGTGTAACTCATTTTAGTCATTTGTGTTTGTAATTTAGACATCCAATTATCTCGTTAATTATCATTTTACCACATTTAAATTTATATTAATCGCATATATCTATTAAAATTCACATGCATGGGAAAATAGTTTATGTTTAACATCATACCCTGATACCATTTTCCCATGCATTCCTAAAATGATGTATGCAACAAAGTGATTTTTAGCATGTTGAATGATGCATATATACTTTAACATAGTGCCTTAGGAGACCAGAAGTCAAATATAAACTATATATAAAACAATAATAACATCACCCAACATGTGAATCACCTTAGGTGAAATAATATTAAACTAAATCAATAAATAGAAATGACCAAAAATATTAGCCTATGTACTTGGATTCTCCCCTTAAAATGGGTTAGCTACTCTCATGAACAAGCTCATAAACAAGGACTAACACTTCATAGTCTCTTCTCTAACATTCCCAAATATTAAGAAAAGAAGGAAAATAAAACCGGCCCATGAAATGTATTTAATATCCCAACCCAGGTTCCACAAGTCAGTACCCCATTCTAGTCGATCAAATGACCCCAAGTGAACCTCCCCAAATGATAGAGGCTCCTGACTACCACTGAGGGTCTATTATGAATCATGGAATACTCTAAAAACTTTTTCAGTAGAGTAGTACACTAGCAGAAATAAAAAAATAATAACAACTGAATAACTGAAGTATATAATAATAAGAAGAATAATTGTATAATAATATCACCAAATCTAGAAATAATAAAACAAAATTAAATAGTTGATATGAAATTACAAAATATGATTCATATTTTAGGATAAAAACTCAAATGTAAAGCCACTGAAAAAACCTAATCAAGTCCCATAACACAATTTTTCCCCTCATCTATCCTTTATCTCCAATAAAATTATCTAAAAAGGGAATATTTCATTAAAATGTACTATAACAAATAATTATATTTACGTAAAAATCAGGTAACCTGAGTAGGGTGTGACTACAACTCAGTTTTCCACTACCAATGGTGTCTAAAACAATATCTTGTCAAAAATAGTGTATTCAGATGTATAATGAAATAAACCTATTGCAAGAGTAAATAGCCATCATATAATCAATTATTCTTTTTTTAACCACATAAACCCCCAGGTTTTCGATAACACATGTTCCTCAATACGAACATTATCCCATACAAGAATCTAAACAATCCCTAAGTGATATAATGACATATAATTCCACTATTTCTATTATATATCATATGTTATATCTCATAATTACATTTATACCATTAGAGATCTCAATTATCATATGAGCTCCAGTGTTACTATTCATCATTTCAATATCACTTATGAATTACATTGTTACAATTCTTAATTTCATGATCATTAAATTAATTAATTCAAAAATTAATTAATAATTTCAATCATATTAACTAACTCAACATGGAAATAAACATCTCAATATTATTAATTAACTAATTAATTAATTAATCACCCCAATCCCATAAATTTACTCAACTATTAATTATTCAGATCAATCCCATTTATCATCTAAACAACTAATTAAACATCTTAATACCATTAATTAAGTAAAAAGATAATTAATTATCTCAATCACTTTATATACCTCAAAAATTAGTTAATCAACTCAATTACTTTAATTAATTTCCCAATTAATTAAAAAAATACCCTCCCAATAATACAACATTTAATTCATCAATTAATTATTATTTTTCCAATCTCGTCATCCTATAATTAATTCATCAAATAATTATTTAAAATCATAAGCCTATATTATAATTCTTTTTTTAACACATAATCAATCTAATTCACAATAACAATATCCTATATTTAATTAATAAATGAATTATTCAAATTATACTATTCCAATTACTGTAATTTAACATTTTGACATAATTAATTAATTCAAAAAATTAAATAACTCAAAAAAAAACTTAATTCATAAACATTTATTACAAATTAAATAATTACATAAGCCATAATTTAAATAATACTTTTGTAATTTAATTATAAACCTCTTAACTCAAAATTAACGAAGAACACTCACCAACCAAAAACCCCAATTAATGTAAGAGGGTTTAACTAATAATTAAATAAGAGATGTATACTAAAATATATGATCAAGGTGAACCACAAAATCACCAACTATCAAAGGTTAAAACTCTTCGTCGAAAGAAGGAGAAATTTAAGGAATGTTTATCAAAATGGTCTTACCCAATATCCACCAGTAATTTTCAATAATCTTATATGATGAAATCAGTCAAATTCATCTAAGAGCTTCCCTTGGGTCAGATAAAGAGAGTTATATCTGAAAAAATTGAGAATTTAGTCATACATAATGCATAAAATATAAGATCAGGCATCTATACCGCCTATAATTTTATTTCAATTCATTTGAATTTTTATAATGGAATATGCCGAAAAACCTATCACCACAAATTTATTTTGTTAAATCCTCAAACAATTACCTGACATGTAATGGAATTACATGGATTTTAAATGTTCTAAAACTTATTTTTCATCCTATTATCCTTTTAAAAGACTGTAACATATTTTAAAGTATCTTATCTAACAAATATCCCATCGAACACATAATGATGCATTCCCAAAAAAACACGAGATATTACTTGAATACTACAGGTGGAGTGGTTGTCACACAGATGTACCTTGTAGTAAAATCAAATAATAACAAATTGAGATTGGATAATTTTGGGGAATGTGTATGACAATTAGTATTATTGAATGCCTAGTTTAATACTACCATGGCATTTGATTTTTTAAACTCACAAGTTCATTAAGAACCATTATTAATGGAATATAAAACAAAATGTTTTATTCTATAAAATATATCATGTATAACAAGGATTGAATCCTAGAAATTCATAAGTTATTAATATAAGTTATTTATGAGTTATCTATTTAATGTTCATAATATCCCATTTTATGTCCCTAGTACATAAAATGAAATTTTGAAGGTGAAATTTCTAATGGGGGGAGGAATATAATGGCCTGGAATTTTATGAATGTAATTTCACTTCATATAATTTTATCACCTAGTATATCACATACATAAACCAACATGAAATTATTATCTATTAATGAATAATGATGCATTACTAAGAAAATAAATATACAATAATTAAAATCATTATAGTTGGAAACCAAATTCAAAATAAGAGAATAATAATGGATAACAATGATATGACCAATATACCAAAATTACCACACTCGCGAACAAAGATGTAGAAATAAAACATAATGTTAATATTGAAATATTAATTTTTAATAAGATAATATTTAAAAACATTACATGAAATTCAAGATAATTCTAAATGAATTAAATAATATATATTTAAATAATTTAATTAACCTATATGATTATTATAAATATTTATTCTACAATAGAAACTGAAACATTTATTAATAAATTAAACTTTCTGATTAAATTAAATTCCTAATTATTGTCATAGAAAAAAGATGCAATTATTTGATTTGATTTTAACATATTAGATTTAAAAGGACACTATGAAATATATACATTGATAATATAGATTTTTAGTAGTTATCATATGAATATTTTTAATATAGGGTTATGATAAATCATTCTGACCTTGAAAAAAATGAAATTCCCCCAAAAAGTTGAATTGTACCCTATAAATCTAATTTATTTGAGCATCTATGGGAGGTAGAATAGATAGAATTTCCCTTTACCAGGACCAATATGATATCTAACTACTATGTCATGAGTGAAATCGTCTACCAAATAATTTCAAGCATATCGAGATAATGGCTCAAACAATGTACACTGAACAGTGACATTAAAATATCACCATCTTAATCCTTACCTATAAGGAGTTCTCTAGTGTAATAAATTTTCTCATATCAAGACCATAAGAACATGAATATGATTATTTTATTTTCAATATAATAATGGTTATTTTTACATCTTACTACATTTACTTTAAAAAAATTTTCGAATATGATATAATAAAACAAAAATTGTAGTTTTATTTAAAATGAAATTTTTACCTTTTTGAAATATTTTAGTTTTTTAATAAATAATTATATTTTAATTTAATAGTATAAACAAATAAAAAATTATAAATAAATGATATTATAGTTCTCATGATTTCAAATGTATTTTTTAGAATAGATCAACAATTATTATTGTCAAACAAACCACCATTTCTAAATAAATATAGAATATTGATTAAAAAGTAAAAATTCACATATTTTAAAAATATTTTTATAATATAACTATTTTTTTTAAAATCATCTTGTAAAATTTCTCAAATTGTGATTTATTTATAATATCATGAGAGAGTCAATTTTTTGGGTAAACATTAAAAATGATATAAATATATAGTGTGTATTATGACATAATAATGGGCTAAAAGTGATTTTATAAATCATATAATGGTTATCCATGGCCAAATAAATGTTTCCCCGTTAAAACAATTATTTTATTTTATTAATTTTAGAAATTATTCAAGAATATGCCGAATCCTATATTATATTCTAAGCTTTTAAAATAAATTCTTTATAAACATAACTCACATCCACATCACAATGGGTGATATTTTACGATTTTCATCCCTTTGAATTAATAAATAATGAAAAAAATTATATTTTGAATAAACCTAAGGAAAACACATTCTATGGTTTGTGGATTTTATTAATTTATTATAAAGAGTTTAAAACCTATGTTTTGGAAAAAAATAAATACCTCACCTTTGTTTCCATATATAAACACACCCAACAACCCATTCCTCTTCACTAAAAAACCATGTATAATAACCTTACTCTTTCCTTACATCTGAATATTCCCCGAAATGTTCCCCCAATCACTCAGTAAGCCCCTCCAAAAATTTTGGAATCACCTCATCATGTTATGGTATCCACACATTTTCTACGTTTTTAAAGCACCTTAATTGTGTAATACTATTTATATTATAATTTCTATTAATAGGATATTTTTTTAACATTACTATTACATAATATATTATATATATTTGATGTGTAAATCCTTTAATAACCATTAATACATTACAAGATTTTTAATATATCCTCGTTATGCTGCCAAAATCATAATGAGATTTTCCATTACTTATTTTTATTAAAGCACCCTCCTTGTATTATATTTATTAATTATGAAATAGTTATGTTGGATTATTTTATTAAAAATTAATTATAATTTTATGTTTACATAAAATTTCTAATATAATCATCTCTATATCATTGAACCATTTTTGGAATCTACATGTACTTCTTTTATTCTCCTGAAATGTCACTGGAATTGTCTATTCCAAATATTTGTGAGGTGTTAACCTATACACATTTCAAATGAATGGTATTCACCAATTTTTACCTATAAATAATTTACTGGGTTATTTTATGTATTTAACAAAAAATTATAAATCATGGGATTAAATGTGGTGAAATTTGTTCTTTTTTTATATTATCTATATGGCACACTTACACAACTACATGATATAAAATAGACTAGTGAACCTAGAATTATAAAGTTCTAAAATGCATTGGGTATTTTTTAGCCTCATGATATCTAAGGTGTGTTTAACATGATATTATAATAATCAAATTATGTTTTGATTTCTTTGTGGTTAACCATGAATAATACTTATGATGTCATGTTTAATGTTATTTTCACTTTTTGATGTTTCCTTTTTGTTTTAATTTAATATCAATAATCGTTATTCATGTTTATGATTCGCACTATTTTTATGTACCATTTAAATTCCTTTTATCATACATGTAAATATTTTCCATGTTATTAATTTTATTATTCCCTTTATGGCCTTTTTATC
Organism: Viscum album; assembly: GCA_963277665.1. Taxonomy (NCBI): domain Eukaryota; kingdom Viridiplantae; phylum Streptophyta; class Magnoliopsida; order Santalales; family Viscaceae; genus Viscum; species Viscum album. The sequence goes on from OY728140.1 coordinate 1,288,247,440, forward strand.
TCATCATGTTTTTATATGTGTCATAAGGTTTCCCCGAGTATTTTTAATAATATTAAAAAGTTATGAGCATGTTAAATAAGATTCTAATAATGGTGATGTATCCCTTAATATAATTTGTTATGTAATATACCTAATAACCCAAATATTATATACTTATTATTATTATAGGTTATATTATGTGTATTCTTATGTAATAAATCATGCATTAATATGTTATAATGATATGATCTGTCATATTATTTCAAAGAAACACCATATTATATCATCCATACAGAAAAAATACGATATTGGTATATAGATATCTTAAATAGATATCATGGATCTCTTTCCCATAATATATGCTATCTTAAATATAGTTTCCTCAGTTTTTACTAAACATCTTCTGACACCATCTATAGTGACCCACGACTCTTATAACTCAGAGTAAGTGTCTACCTTGTTACCTTAGGATGGTATAAAAGGAATCACAACCTGAATGACCAAATATTTGAAATGTCTTAATAAACTGGGTACATAATTTAAATTAATATTCAATATTAAAACATAAAATTTTCAAACTGTGTTATTTTATAATTTCATTATTCCTCATAGAATATCCTTTAACAACAATCAAAATCATTTCCTTTTATCCTGTGAAAAAATAAGAATGGTGTGAGGTAAAATGATCCATAATGGTAAGATTATAATGAAATATCTCATGGATATATAATATATTCAATATGGAAAGGTTAATTTTTAAAACCCATTCCATTTAATAAGTAACTATGTATAATAAAGAATAAATAAAGGATCATGAAATCAATCCTTATAAATAATTACATGAGATAAAAACTTATACATGGATATTCTATCTAATAGAATAACCACATTGATATCAATAATTGATCTCATATTGATGGAATGGATAAATCTTGATATCTGAAACTATCAAGATATTCATCAAGAAAGATTAAATCTAGTGGTGAAAACCTGTTTAATATGGAAAATAATTTTTTCTCATGAGACCTATTGAAGCATTTAAGGTGTATCTATAATTTTTCCCAACCCATAACATACTAATTTCAATTCATTCGTCATATGAATTCTATGAATCATAATAAACATAAACATACATATTAATAAGTTATATGTAAAATGATAATACTTACACAATTCAAATAAATGTAATCATAATCCATCTAGAATATTAAGGTTAATAGTAATAACTTGTACATCCTCTGTAATACTAATCAAAAACCATCCAAATAAATAAAAAGTATGATTTCAATATGAAATATCCCTAGTGGATAAAAATTAAAATCAATTTTTTATGTTTTCTATGAATAAAAAAATAACAAAAATTTCATTAAAAACATTTTTGTTGAAGATATCGATTTCACATTAAAAATTAATTTTAAAAAAAACCTTCACAAATAGTTTTTATAATAATATTTTTCTAAAATAATATTTTGAATCATTTAAAACAATATCTAAAACATTAATTGGTTATTAAAGTATAATATTTCATTCATGCTATATATTCTAAAACAAATATACCGTTCATTGTTTTAGTAAAAGCCAATTCAACCTTGTTTTGAGAATACAATAATGATTCTATTCAAAAAAATTTCTAAAAAGTAAAAAAAAATTAAATTTATATATAATAAATTATATTTATAATATTATGAATATTAATTTTATTTTTGTTTATAAAATTTTAATTTTTATGAAAGATATTTTTTGACCAAAGAGAGAAATATTATTGATTTTTTGAACAATTATCAATATTTTCAATTAAATATGAATTTTAAAAGGGTATTATTAATTAATAAATGATATTAATAAATAGATTATTATAAAATGAAATGATTTTGATATGTAAATATTATATAATTCCTCTATGGGAAACATAATAAAAACAGTCCCGAATAATCAAGAGATTGCGAAATAAACCCTTACAAAATTGTAAACATTTGAATCATATGACGATGAAATAAATATCATAAAATGAATCATAAAATGACTTGATTAAAAATATATTCACTATTTTTAAAATCAAAATGGCCAATATATATAATACACAAATGAATAAGTGGTAAATTTGGCATATGTCTCACATTAGTAATAGTGAGAGAGGAAACACACACATCAAGTTTTACTTAAATCACATGTGTTTGAAACACCAATATAATAAATTTAAGAGTGTTATAATTTTATTAAAAAAATTACTCATATATATCATAATTTATATTATTTTATTATAGGCTTCTATCACTATTTTATTAAAAATTATTTGTGTAAATCATTATTTTTTATGATAATTGATTCATTGTTGAGGTATGATTTAGTTTGTTAATTTTGTTCTTTTTAATTTTATCATGGTTAAATAATCCACTTTAAGTTAAAAATATTATAAATATAATATATAATTATTACATAGTTATTTAGATTCATATATTAAAGTTTGTGATTGAAAATTGATTGCACTCTACACAGAGAAGGTGGGAGGTATGTACACATGAACAATATTTCCATTTATTATGATTGATATATTAAAAGATAAATAAATATTAATTAATAACTAAAGAATAATTATTATATCATATATAACATTCATATTAATAAAATAATCCCTTATTATTATCCATGTAAAATAAAATTAATAACATATTATATTGATACATGGACGGGTGGGTCAACACGTATACACAATTGACATTATTTTTTCCAATAGATTGGAAGGAGTAAATTGAGATGTGATTTTATATTTCAATAAGAATTGGAATATCATAAATATCACATATATTAATTAATTTCAACATTTCTACCTTCCATGACAATTGTAAGAGAAAAACGAATCCTACTACATTTTGAGGAGGTGGTTCATTGTACACATGAGAGTTGTTATTGTATACCACATGTAGGGGAACGTAATAAGGTATATATGATATAATAATTTTATAATTTTCATAATATCATAAATATATTATATTAATATATTACATGTATAATTATTTCTGTCCCTGAATGGTTGTGATAGAAACTGATCTAAATCCGCTCACAAGGAGATAATCTATCATACAGATGATCAATGATTTCATTTCCCATTTTATGGAGGAGGAGATTTTGAAATAATATTCCATAAAAATAATGACATATCATGATATGGTATATAGGTTTTACATTATATTTATAGTTTCGTAAAATATTTAAGGTGGCTGTAGAAGAAATAAAATAAATGATATTTTTTAAGATAATTACCTTCTATAAGAAAACCATCCTTTGGGTATAATTATATGGACCCTAGGTCTAGTCATTCAGGAGAGAAATGATATCTGTAATATGTATAAGTATTTTTCGATGGTTTTATTTCATGCTTTTTTGGGGGAAATTTTATTTTCGACTGTGAAGAGGGGATGTGAGGAGGTAACCATTTATAAGTTGTGATGATGACACACTTGGTATTTTTGAAATGAATAAATTACAACCATAACATTATCTTAAAATTATCCAAAAAAATTGGTCATTATCGATCCATAGAGTTACTAATAGGTAAATATTTTTATAAAAGTTCATTTTGGAATTTCGTTAGTTCATTTTAAACCTTATATATTTATTTTAACCCCCGAGAAAACCCATTTTAACCCTAACAGTGGTAAATAATTATCACTATTTTTACTATTAATATTATTTATAAATTAATTTTAACATATTAGATATTATTTATTATGATAATTAAAAAGTTTTAATACATTTTTAAAAAATTAAATTCATAGATATGGAAGAATCTAATTTAACATTATAACCACAAAAGGGATGAAAAAGCTCATTTCCAAAGTGACAATTCCCATAAGTATGAAATATTTTAATAAAAATTTCAATATAAAATTTTGAACAATGAATAAAATTAGATGCATTATTAATTTAATTGAACTATTTTTATGTTAAATCAGATTTAATATTTAACTTATCGTTGTAAATAATTTAAACAGAAAGGTTGTCCTCAACAAAATTCAATATTTTTCACTATTCAAGAAAAAGTTATTTTTTTATAAAATTATAAAAAAGTAACTAAATGATAATTTTGTATTATATATTTCAATAATCAAAAATACTTTTTCAATTTTTTTTAATATGAGTAAAAATTATTTTTAAATTATGTGTGTAAACCATAATAGTTTTCCTATTTGAAACATATTAGTTTTTAAAAAAAAATCATATCTATTTGAAAAGGTTATTATTTTATTTAAATATAATAGATAACCAATTAATATGTTTTATAAATATTCATGATATTTAGCTTTAAAAATCGTGTTTTAATATTCACTCTCTCTATCTAAAGGGATGAGTTATAATTGTCATTTTTAAAAAGTAATATTTGTTTAATGTATCTTGTCTACTCTAAAAAAATATTTAGTTCCTTGAATTCTATCTACGAGATTCAATTTATTTAAAATTAAATATATTGTCAAATATTTGGGTGTTCCATTCTCTTATAACCATTGTATCATGTGTCATATTTTCTAGAAAATTTCATGTTTTTGTTTTATAATATTGAGGTGTTACATTAATATAGATTTTCATAACTGAATAAAGAGGTATCTCATTCCTTATTTTCATAAAATATGTAGAAATTATTCACCATTAAAAAATCACTCATACAAAATCATTATCCCTTAGTGTCATTAGTTATCTAGTAATAAAATCCGTTGTAATATAATATATTTTCTACACAGAAATAGGTACAACATGCATGATTTCTTTTATATGACGTCTCTTAGTCATTAAAAAATAATAAATCAATAATATTGATACATAATATGTAATTTTTCATTTCATATTATACACAAAAACATACTAATCCAAATCATTATTCATTTTTTACTAATATGGTTTACAGAGAAATTTGAACAATGATTATTATCTTATAATACATTTTGTAGCGATTTAATGGATTGAAAAGTATAATTCTTTGAATATATCGCTATAAAATATTCATATATGTTTCCAACCAACACATATTATTACAAGAATTTATATTCTTTAGAATATTCCCGTTATCAAGATGAAAATTATTTATTTTCTCAAATTAGGATGCTTTGTAAATCATTTTCAATATATTTTTTGTTTTATATTACCTGTTTTTTACTATATACAAAATTAATGAATCCATTAATATAAGAACCTTTTCAATCCACATTTTATTAATAAATTTTATGATATTTTCTACTCAATGCATCAAGTACTATATTTTAATCCCTATGGTGTTACTATATTGATCACTTATATTCCATATGTAATTATTTCCATCATGTTAACCTCATGTTGAGTTCATTATATGAGAGTATGTATTTCAATTTATTTATATTTATATATTTAACATCTCAAAATATAATATTAATTCTACTATATATTCAATATAATTATTAAAATTTCAATATAAATATCATGTGATGAATAATTTTGTTCATGAATCATTAACAACCATGATTCAATGTAATCAACTCTGTCATTCATCATAAGTGAAAGTTCAAGTCACTTATTTTATGTATAAATATATATCACAAATGTATCCCATTAAGATGGTTATGTAAATATTAGTGAACATACTAAAATCTTCTTTAATTATTAATAATATTGATTACATTCATCTGATTATATGAACATAAATCCTTTTTTGATTTTACATTTGTTAGTGAGTTCGCTACATAGTAATATTTTTGAGAAAAATATTTTATATAAACATACTAATAAAAGGAAAATATATATATCACATAAAATTTTTTATTATTACACATTCCATAACAATAACCATCAATAAATGATAAAAAAATTTCCATTCATTGAAACAACATGGCCAAGAATAGAATAATCATGAAACTAAAATTTACAACTTTTAAATTTAATTTAAAAATCAATTATTTTAAGAGTTATAATAAAGATTAAAAATGAAACATATAATCAAAATTTATTTTTGAATATATAATTATATTTTTATTGAATACAAAAACAATATCATGATAATTCTTGTCTTCTCTATTATTAAAATACATAAAAATAGAGGGTGTGTTGGTCAATCCAAATGCATTATATTAAAATTTTAATTTCAAAACATCATTATAGTTATCATATTTTAAATATCATCCTTTATTAAATGAATTTGATGAAAAAATAATGATGTCCAGTCATTTAAAATTATTGACCTCATAGAAGTTGATCAAACAAGACATTAATATGGGGAAGATGATATTTTTCCTATGTAATAATTGAATTTATTTCATTATAATTAAGGGAAAACCTCATTAAATCATTTTTACTGATTAAAAATGATTATGGGATCCTTATTGGGTTACAATAGGGTTTATAATTCAATTATCATCGAACTTATATAATTGTTTCATTAGTTATACTTATTCAAATATCGACATCAATTGCGACTATATAGCATAGGTTTCTCATTTGTGATGAGAATAATATAAAACTAAATTTCATATTTAGTTGCATTTATAGTTAGTGAATCCTGAAACAAATAAATTTTGTCCAATAAAATTTTTACTTCCTCTTCTTTATGGATACATTTACCATTCATATGTAGTATCTACAATCATTATCTATGAATTTCATAAAGAAGTGTTACTTGAGGAGGATCTAATCTTGATTCAAACAATGTAGTCTCATCTCAAAATATAGTTAAAGTTACAAATATATAGATAATAATAATTATTTTTTCCTATAAAAAAATTCATTATATTTTGAACACCAATCCACACAAATGTTTTTAATAAAATTCAAAAAAAATGTAAAATAATCACATTTTTAAATACGGTATATGTGGATGTTCCATAATGGAAACTGACTAACACATCAATGTTGTAACATGATTCAAAATATGTGAGTTTATTTAAATATACCTACTTATATTTCTTGGTATATATATTGTTTTCTAGAAAATATATTTGTTCGGTGTACATTAAAATACAAACTTAATTTGAATATTTTGTAGAAACCACATCCTTAGAAAAATCTCAAGATGATTGTTTTTAAATTTTTTATTGAATTTCATTCATGAGAAAAAAATTAAATTATAAAATTTATAGAGAAAACATAAATAAATTATTGGACACATTTTTAAGAGATTATACACAATGAAGAATAAAATAAGGAAATTGTAATATCTTATATTTTATGTGTATTATTTTTAAATATTATATTGAATTAATTTGAGATGAGGAATTTTTATGGAATGATATTTTGAGGCCTGGGGTGCCCGTAATAAATGTTTTAAATAAATTAATCTTTTAAATAGATAGTGTGAGTGGCTTTCCCAAAAAAAGTGGAATAAATTTTAAAAGTGTTCTTAGATAAAAAATCTGAGGGAACCCTTGCGTTCAGAGAAGAAACTTTGAATCAGGAATGTCCTAATATCGAATGGAACAGGTCAGTGGTAGAAGTTAGTTATTGGATGTTTTAATGGAAATAAAAAAAATTATTTAAATATTTTAGTTTGAACATTTCCATAATGGAGTGACACATTTTTTGGTTTTAATTACCCCGGAGACTAGGTTTAGTCTCATAACACTACATGCTTCTACTGGAATCACATGAAGCTTTGGAGAGCAGCCACCCTTGATAATTCGAAACAAACTCCGATGAGCGATGACACATGGATAATTTCATAGAGATATCAAATCTCGGCTGATGAATGGTCTCCCTCTTCATTGATGATCATGTTAGGGGTTGTTATTTCAATTCATTTCCTCATTCTTTGATTTAATCGATGATCACAGATCAACCCACGAATAGGTTGACTCATAAATCATTCATTATTTTTAGAGGGTTTTTATTTGGGTTATTTTTGTGGGATTAATATAAGAATTATATGATTTAATTTGATTTGATACATTTTATCCTTTTAATGGGAGCTGATTAATGCTGGGATGAATGAAGGTGGAGTTATATTCTTAAATTCGTTCTTTAGATATCATCTTCCCATTTTTACCCCACTTTCATCACGTTCTTCATGGGGTTATGAAATATGGATAATTGTGAACTCCTTTTCCACACAACAATCCCAAATCATTGATCCATCATCGTGAAGTACTAGTAGAGGAGTGATGACGACAGTAGTGAACATATCGACATTGTTCTGGAGAAATCTTCCTTTGAGTGTTTTTCATTCAGGTGTATCAAAGCATGTTTTCAAAACCAATTGGAGGCCCAAAACCAAAAGAATCGGCATTGGTGTGTCAGAGATACCTCAAACCTATAGTTTCATGGTGATCATATATTCAGATTGATGGATCAAAGTTCTATCGAGGTGTGGGAAGAAGAACACTGATTTTGTTATAATTATGAAGAACATGACATGTCCTCCGAAGAACATGGCATGGTTGACCAGCTTAGTGGAATCAAGGGTTTCGTGATTTAGTAAGGGATTACACGACATTAGAGAACTTTCACATTACATGGGCGTCTTTACGTGGGACTCAACATGTATCTCGAATGATACACAAGCACGGGGAAGGGTACATGGATAGTAATCCACTACATTTCCAGACTAGATTGGTTACACAGGTTCCCTCATGTACCGGTACATGAGTTAACATACAAGGGTTAAATCCATGTACCGTCACATGGATAGCAGACACGTAGCGACACTCAGATAGTAGGACAATAGGTGTCACTCTATTACAAATTGTATGTATCTCTTTCTAGTAGACATTTTCTTCGACATGGGCTATTGTACACGAGTTGTACTCGGGGTCATAGGTCACAAAGTGTGACCATTCTACATGCTATGTACTATTCAATACATGTATTTATCATTCATTACAACATTCATTGAACAGGGCCTCTTTGGGTTATTTCCCCTTTGATCATCCCCATGAATGTTAAATATCGTTTCCATCCACATGAGTATGATCACTTGAGCATGACTTTTTCGATATAGGAACAATCCCTCCAAGAGACCCAAAGAGAGATAATCTACCCATTCTTGAACCTCGGAAGATTTAGGTATTGATAAGACCAATCCTACAGGACGCAGATCTGCTACTTAGCTGGTGAATCTGGATGAGTCGTGTTATATGCCAAGCCCTTGGTAGTGATCCTCATATTTGTTTTGTGATCTTTCCACATTTAGGTGTGAGTTATTTAGAAATGAGTGAACATGTTCTCTCTTCGGATATATCAGTGCATCTATCTATCTCGTGACACTTTCTGATGAATGTACATCTAAAAAAGACAACATCAGATCTATCAGACTCGTGGAGCGAGTTCTCCCAGTTGAGTGCATCATGGAATCATCAAAATGATTCCCTAAACTGGGTATGTGGTCATACTGACTTACCTCTAAAATATGGGTTTTGGTTATTCCTATATCTTGATATGTTTTTCTTGATATATGTTATGTGGAAATATAATATGTAGAGATGACTATACCTTTACTTTGTGTATTTATTTGTGGTTTTTAGGGTCCCCTATTGTGTATTGTTATACTCACCCTTGCACTAGATTTCCCCGCACATTTCATGCCTTTTCCAGATGAGCGGCCTTTTAACGAAGTCTTGGGTGGACTCGGACCAAACCGAGCATTGTGAGCTTTCATACAGGTCAATGTGTTTCTACGACTATGAGAATTAGTCCCCTTTACTATTTATTTGTTAAAGGAAATACATTATAGTTTTTAGACTCTTTCTTTTGCTAGACCTATTTTCTAGCCTACTTTATGTTTTGAACAATAAATTCCATTATACTATATTGGTTGGTTTTAGTTATATACAATAATTTTGTACCTTATTGGTTTTTAAATTTTATAATTTGTGGTCTTATAGATGTTTCCATGTGTACATGTACATAGGAAATTCCTCTCTTTTATTGATAGGGCTACTCGGTTCTAGTCATTATCCCCTAGCCTATTAGAGGCCGAATTGGGGAGTTGAGGCATGGGCCTCACTAGGATGGGTCATGAAATAATAGTATCAAAGGTAGGTTTACTCTACCTTATAACCAAGAATTTGTGAGATTGGTTTGGGGAATATTTTTATGATTTTCAATCTAAAATTTCCGGCCATGGAAACCAGTGATGGTGCGGGCGGCTAACATATCCATACACCAGGACTCTGATAACCTACATTTTGAATCGGAGCATGAGAAAACTAATTGAAGGGAAAAAATGTGATGGTACATGCATCATATTAGAATGTGTCATGTTTTCCATGTACTTTTTTGTATTCTATCCATATTTAATGATTGATCATGGTACATCTTGTTTCGTTAAAGGATGCATTCATGATGCATACCCACTAGGATTCAGTGACTCGATCATGTGGATGACCCAATCAGGGATGAGGATTAGATTTAGGGACGAATTCTCCATGTGTAAACTCCCATGGGTGAACCTCCTATACCACCCCTAGTGGAGAAACATATGGTACGTGTTGTACTAATAGACAAGGATTATAGGCTAAGCATACTCCACGAGTTTTAGAGATAGAGACCCATCATGTACCGAGGTGAGCCTGACCCTCAGGCGGAGGGGGACTAGCATGAGTTGGTGACCATAGTTTTCTATCATGTAGGGATGCCAGTGGAAAAGATGGTGATCCTAGGAGCGATCCTTTTTCAGTATTCGCTGAGACGATGGTGGATTTTTACTATGAATAATCAAGATGAGGAGACAAATTCATGGATGGAGTTTGAGAAACTCATTAGGAATGAGTTATCTTTGATTACACTGAAAGAAGTAAAAATCCATGATATTATTCTACTTTAATAGGGATGTTTAATGGTGGATGAATATTCATCATGTTTCACTAACTCACCCGATACTCTATGGACATAGTCAGGGATCAGTTCAACAGATCTTAGACCATTGAGAGAGGTCTCGGATGGGACATCCGAGTGACTATAGTGCCTCTTTGCATTACGACTTTTGTTGGATTTCTCAAGAGTGATTTGGTGGTTGAGAGCTTATTGGTTGATAAATGATAGCCAATAGTAGTTAGTAGCTGGAAGACATCTGTGGAGACAACGATAGCAAGGATCTCAAGTCAGACATAGGGATTGGGATGCGAGAGACGTCACAGGAGCACCCAAGATAGAGTTTCTGTAGGCTAAGGCTCTCTGTTTTTATGTAGTTAGTTTAGGAGGAGGTAATTCAAATCGTGTGATAGTAGAGGACATCTTGCTAGAGACTGTCCAACCCGTTGAGCTACAGATAGGGACATGGTGGATTGACCATTGAGTTAGAGGAATATAGTGGACCATAAAGACACACTAGGTGGTAGATGTGGAAGAGGAGTAGGGAGAGATACAAGAGTTGATATACACTTTGAACTACTTCAACAACCACCATGAGGTGGTCCGCACAAGGTTCAATGAGCTGGTGGCAAGGGAGGGGTAGCTACATGCGGTCAATGCACATGAACTAGGGACTCCAGCAGTGTTCCAAGGTAGAATCTGTTTCTTTTCTACCTTACCTTCTATACATAAAGAAACAGGTTCCAATCACTCTTTCCTCACCACATGTCTTGTGCCAAATATGTTGATTCTAGTGGTGACATTGACTTGACCCTAAGGCTTGGAGACACCTATGGGAGGAGACTCGATGATCACACATCTTTTCAAACTGTGTGATCATACGCTTGGAGGTGAGAGTTTTGGTAGAAACATCTTGGTGGAATTTTCGAGGCCTTACGACGTCATTATCAGTGAAGAGTTGTTATATTTGTTTTATTCCCATATTGACTGCTTTAGATAATGAGTGTGGTGTGTCCATAACAGTGAATTGAGGGTTTCCTTTTTCAGTGAAGTGGAAACCTAGGTAGAACATAACGAGCTCATGCTATAGAGGGTGTAACAGGTGACTCATGAGTTTATTTCGACTACCCATAGAGTATCATATGTTGTGGGATTTCATTTCCTATCTGTAGTGGAAGTGTATGATGCCGTCTTTCCAGAATATTTTCCAAGATTACCTCCCCATCGGTAAATCGACTTCTAAATTGAATTGCACTGTGAGAAGGAACTAATATCCCCACCATTTTATCTGATTCCCCAATAGTTCATTATGAGATGAGTATGTAGTTGGAGGTTTTTTATAGGAATGGATTCATAAGACCCAATTTTTTACCCTAAGTGGCCACAGTTTAGTTTTCTAAGAATTTAGATTAGAGTTTGAGGTTAACTTTGGATTATTGTTCCCTAAATCAGGTAACAGTGATGAAAAAGAATCCACTGACGAGTATCAATGAACCCTTCGATTGACTAAGTGGGGCACAATGGTTCTAAAAGGTTGACCTTTGATTAGGATACCAAAAGTTATGGGTACGATATTAGGATATACCAAAGACAACATTCTGATGTGGATATGGTAACTATGAGTGCTCAGTGATTCCTTTTGGCATGTATAATGCCCCCTCGGTGTTCATGGGACTTATGAACCCGATATTCCAGTTGTACGTAGACCAGTTCATAGTTTCCTCCATAGACAAAATCCTTGGGTACTTAGTGCTAGAGGAGGAGCACTCAAGAAACCCACAGATGGTTTTAGACGTACTCCAAGAGAACCATTTTATGGGTATATTTCTATGTTCTAGACCAGAACAATGTTGGTCCACTTTTTATGACATGTTATCTCAGAATATGGAGTTGTAGTGGACCTATCCAAGTTCATGGAAATTTTAGGATTGGAGACACCTGAGAGTGTGAAAGAGGTGCGGATATTCCTTGGGTTTTCAGGATACTACTAGATATTTATATATCATTACTCCTGTACATCAAAACTAGTGCTGAACTTCAACCAAAAGGGGAAGCCTTTTGTTTGGATTGACAGTTTCAAGTGGGATTTCCAGTAGTTGAGGAAGAGTTTGACGAGTGCATCGATCATGAGATTACCAGAAGTGGGTTTCGAGTATGTAGTTTTCAATGATGCATCAGGAACCAGGCTTGGATATGTCCAGATTAATTTATATGTGGTGATTTCATATTGTTAGATCTAGATAAGACCATATGATCATAACTACATGACCCATGGTCATGAGTTAGTAGTGGTATTGTTCACCATGAAGACGCTGTGACACTACCTAATGGGAGAATAGTTTATCATCATCTATGACCACAAGATCCTCAGGCACATCTTCTTGAAAAAAGGACCTGACTATGAGGTGGAGGAGATGGATATAGTTCATCCATGATTATGAATTCCATATTATTTTTGCTACTAGGATGGGGAACATTGTAGATGATTCTCTCACTCGGAGATCGAGTTCACAGATACTAAGTGAGGCGTTAAGGAATTTTTCCTCTCTATAGTTAACCTTCATGGATATAGATGATATAGTTTGTCTACAGTTAATGGTTTCCTCCCCTCCACTCTTACAAAGAGTCTGGGAGGTACCACTTTGGGATATCGACTATGAGACATTTTCTGTACAGTTATCCATAGGTAAATCTCTTGATGGATATTCTCAAGGTGGGGAGCACATCATTCTTTTTAGAGGATGACGAATTGTTCCAGTGGAATTACAGAAGTATGTTCTAAGAGTGTTTAATACACCCCCCTTGGTGGTAAATCCTTGAGTGTAAAACATGTACCGGGTCCTCTGACGTTAGTTTTGGTGGATATGTATAAATAAGGCAGTAGCCGAGTTTGTTTCTCGATGCCCTATGTGCCACCAGGTGAACGCAGATCACCATGTTCCTACAGGGTTAGATCACCCTTATATGTTCTAGATTTGATGTGTAATGGATTATCAATGGACATAAAGATAGGATTTTCAAACATTTCTGTGGCGCATGATTACATCTGGGTGATCATTGACCGACTAAACAATCTGGCCCACTTCTAAGCTATTAGGGAGAAGAGTTCTGTATATATATTGGGAGACCACATTGTGAATGAGATATCTCATCATCATCCCATCCCATCAAAGATAGTATCAAATAACGATGCATGATTCACATACCATTAGTTGAAGGGATTTAATGGGGAATTTGGGACTCTTCTACACTTGTGTACGATGTTCCATTCCTAAAAAGATGGTCAGATGAAGAAAACCATTTAAGTTCTAGAGGATATGTTGTAGGAATATATCATAGTCTTTGGACATAGTTGGGAGGAACACCTACCACTAGTGGAGTTTGTGTATGACAATAGTTACCATTCCACCATTGGTATGGAACCATTTGAGGCTTTATATGGGAAACCATGTTAGTCACTGCTTTGCTTGACCAACCTCAAAGAATTAACACTCAAGGGTCTAGAGTCGGTGTGAGAAACCACTGAGACGGTACAGATCATTCATGAAAAGTTGAAGATTTTATAGATCTAGTAGAATTATTTGGATAACAGATGAAAGAGTCCTCTAGAGTTCTTGGAGGGAGACAATGTCTTCTTTCTGGTCTCCTCTCGTTGTGGTTTGTAGTGATTTGGCAGGGGCGGAATGTTATCTATGAGGTTCATCATCCCATTTCAGATTCTACTCAATGTTGGTGAGGTTGTGTACAACATATCTCTAATCATGTAGTTGTACCGGGTACATTCTTTCTTCATCATTTAGTAGTTGTGGTGGTACGTGCATGCCCCATCACACATTATTGACTAGGGAGTGATGGACATCAGGGATGGAGCGACCATCATGGAGTAACCAGTGGAGATCAATGATAGATTGGAGAGGATCCTTTGTGGGTTATATATTACTTTGGTTCATATATGATGGTAGAACGAGAACCTTCATTTGAGAATGTGGGAGAGGGATGATCAGATTCATGTGTAGTACCCACATTTGTTTCCCTAGCCTTTTGTTCTGGATTTTCATGATGTAAAATATATATGGTGGGACGAATGTAATTTCTCATATTTTTGATGTATTATTTTTAAATATTATATGGAATTAATTTGAAACCAGGGATTGGGATGATGTTCAATTCCAAGGCCAGGGGTTCCCAAAATAAATGTTTGAAATAAATTAAACATTTAAACAGCATGCATGAGTATCTTTTCCGAAAATGTGGAATAACATTTAAATGGGTTCCCAAATCAAAACTATAAGAGCACTATTTTATTCAGGGTAGAAACTTTACCTATGGAAGGTCTTAGCATCGACCAGAGCGGGTCCACATCCAAAGTTATATTTTTCTTGTTTTAATGTAAATAAAAATAGAAATAAATTAATTTATATTAAACATTTCATAACAGAGTGAAACTATTTTTTACATTAAATAAAACTGATCCTAGTGTTAGGATCATAACCCTATAAGACTTCCCTAGAATATTGTGAAGCTTTATAGAGGAGCCACACATTTAGAATTCTCGATGAACTCTTATAAATGAAGATATTTAGATAATTTCACAACAAGAAATAATCCAAACTGATGACCAGTATCCCTCTTCGTCAACGATTGAGGTAGGGTTTTTAATTTTAATTATTTTACACTTTCATGGATTTAGAAGATAAATGGGGATCATCCCATGAATAGTTTAACCCGCATATCATTCATTATTTTGGGAGGGTTTTATTAGGTTTCTTTTAGGGAATTAATCCATGCATGACTAGATTTCATTTAATTATCTCTATTATATCCTTCTAATAGGATTGGATCAACACTGTGAAAAATGTCGAAAGAGGTTCATTCTTAAAATCATTTTTTTGATTTCTTATTCACATTTTTACCCTGCATTCTTTGCATTCTTCATGAGGTTATGAAAAACATATCATTTAATGCCCGTTTCCATATGAAACCATCCCAAATCATATATCTGACATCATGAATACATAGAAAAGGTGTAGTAATGATGGAATTGAATGGATCTTAATGGTTTAGGTGAAATCATACATCAAGAATCTTCATTATGGAGGATCAAAATGTGTTTTCGGGACTGATCAGAGTCATGAAACCAATGGAATCATCTTTATAGTTTTTGGGTGACCTCTAACCTTGAGTTTCATGGAGATTGTATGGCCGGATGGAAAGATCAATGTTCAATGAAGGCATGGGTGGAATACCAGTTACTTTTTAAAATCACTAATAACATGGTGTGACCTATAAAGAACATGGAATGTGGGGCCGGAATAGTGGTGGCTAGGGTTTCATGGTACATGAAGGTATAACACGACTTGTGACAACTGTCACAAGACATGTGGGTCTTTACATGAGAATCAGCATGCATCTCGGATGATAAAAAACCAAGTGGTGGAGTACATTGAAAATACTACACCACATGACAAGATAATTTTGTCTACATGGGTTATAATGTGTGTCGATACATGGGTTGGCTGGAATTGGATGGAAGAAACAGGTCGATGTCATGTATGGGCCCACAACCATCATACACGGAGAAGCCCCCATATAGTAGGAAACCACATGTCATGATCGTACACTCTATGTATCTCTCGATCTACACGACCTTGACCTAATACATTATAACAGGTTGTACCCAGGGTTATAGGACCCAACGTGATACCTTTTTACATGCTGTGTACCTTTCTGTACATGGATTAATCTTCTTATCTCCCATTGCTCAGACATGTTCAATTTGTGTTAGTTCCTATTTTCTCATTCCTTGATATTCATGTAACGTTTCCATCCAAAAATTAATGATACCTTCAGTAGGAAATTCTGAATAGAGTCATGATCAATCAGTGGGGCCTGAAGCTAGATACTCTAGCCATCATGACACTAGGTAGAGTCAGGTATCGATGTGACCAATCCTATAGTATGAGGATCATTTACATAGAAGATGAATCTAGAGGATTCATGGTATACTTCAAGGCCCAAGAAGTAATCTAGATCTATGTATCATGATCACTACCCAAACCGGAGTGAGTTTTCCTAAAATGAGTGAATCTATTCTCTCTTCAGATCTATCAGTGCATCTATCTCTCTCTTGACACTTCCCGATGAACGTACTTACCCGATGGATGCCATCAGATCTATCAGACCTGTGCAGTGAGTTCTCCTGGACAATTTCCTTTTTGTAATGTACGAACCAAATCCCTAATATGGGTATGTGGACATGGAGAATTACCTCTAGAAAACATGTTTGGGTTTCCAATATTTATGGATATGTTTATCTTGTCATATGTTCTATAGACATATATTGTTTTGATCGTGTCGTACCTTGACACTATGTATTTCCTTTTTTTTGAGGTCCCCTACTATGTGTTGTTATACTCACCCCTGCATTGTATTTTTCCACACATGTAATTTCTTGTGCAGATGAGCAACATTTTGACAGAGTCAAGGGATGACCAGGACCAGACTATGCTTTGCGAGCTCCCTTACAAGATGAGGTGTTCTTTTGTCTATGGGAAGTAGCCCTAGTACCTATTTCACTCTTATAGTTTGGATGTTGTATAATTCATACACTATTTTTTTCTGCTTATTTTATGTCCTAGTTTACTTTCCTAGATTTTCATTCCATTATACTCTGTTGATTTGGTTTTTTTGAAAGCAGGATTTTGGTTCCATAGTTTTTTCTTAAAATTCAGAATTTGTGGGAATAGAGATGGGTCAATGTGTAAAGGTAATTAAAAAATTCTTCCCATGTTAGTGATATGCCTACTCGGTTCTAGTTACCAGTCCAAAACATATTAAAGGCATGATTGGGGACTTGCTGCATGGGCCCCATAAGGACGAGTCGTGACACAAAACCTAAAAATAAGGAATTAAATATAATTTCCTTTACATGTAACTAACTTTTGTATTATTGATAAAATATGATAATAAATGGAAATTAAACATGTAAAATAAAAACATAACTGGGTTTGGAGAAAATTAATTGGGTTTATGGTCATATATTTCTTATAATGGTAAAATTAACATTGAAAATTATGAAATACGATGGGATAGTAATATAAATCCCTTAACAAGATCTTTGAATTATCATACGTGTTGGTTCCTCCTATATAATGAATTCAAATTTATTAAATATATTTTTAAAAATAATATTCATGAATAATATATTTTTATGGCCCTTTGAAATTAGTTTAAATCCATTTATTAAATAGTTATTTCTTAAGTCGACTATATTAAGGTAGTTTGATCAATTTTTTCAAAGATACTACGGTATATTATACATGAATAATGGAGTTACTAAATTGTTACATCATATCAAGACTTTTAATAATTCGATGAATGTAATTTTTATTCAATATATTTTTAGAATTACCCATTCATATAGGTATGAGAATAATCTATTCAAATTGTTTCATTGTGATGATAGTCCATGGGTAGGCATGAATGAAGTAATCAACATCCAAATGAATTAATGATAATATGTTAGATGATATAATATATGTCTAATAATATTTATATAATATATATATATATATATATATTTAATTTTTCATTTATGTCCATCCATGTAATATGAGGATGAAAAATGAATTACACCGCTATGTAGAGATGATAGGTCATACTTATACTTGAGCGATGTTTTCATTTTAAATAGAATGGAAATTAGGTGGAAAATAACTTTCCCAGAATCAAAATTAAATCTTATTATATTTATTTTAATATATTAGTTATGTTAGGATTGATATAATAGATTTAAAGGATGCAGAAGAAGAAACAAACATAGAATTAGTCTACTAAAATTATTACCACATTAATGTGAAACCTCTTTTCCCTTAAAATTTATTCCATATCAAGATGGTGTTAGATTAAAAACCATATATTTTAGGATGTATTTATTTTTCAATATTTTTTGGATTGGTTTCCTTACATGTAACATTGAGTTTAAAGGAATCGTGTTATACTGGTCAAATTTCATTATTTATTGTGAAAATTGTAATCTCATCCTTGGATTGGAGGGTATGAATAGGATTAAAGAAATTTTAAAAAGTATTATTTTGAGTTGTATAAAACTAATTCAATTTTTTTAATCGGATATTAATTAAAATAATACCATTTTCTGGTAAAAATATGATTTTCTCTAAAAATCGGTTTTATATGCACAATGACTTCCTATATTAATAACTTAAATTTCATTATATTGGTGAATTATTTGAGTTAAATATGTACGTATATATTTAATAATAATTTTAACATTGTTTTTATAGTTTTTATGTGGCCAAAAATGAAGGTATTATGAATATTATGCTTAAAAATACATTTCATTAACAAAACTTTTGATGTGTTTTTCACTTTTATTTAAAAATGTATTGATGAGACGTATTGTGATTAAATATATAAAAATGTTTTTAATATTGAAAATATGAAAAATTATTATAATTTAAAATGGTCAACTTATTTTTTCCAAAAAAATATAAAAAATTGTAAAATTTTGTTACAATAGTTAGGGTTTGAAAGCGTTTACTAAGGGGGTTAACAAATGATAGTTGGATAGAAAAAAGAAAAAACCTGACTGAATGTTATTTTATAATGTTATTTTTATCATTTAATTATTATATTCAATTTGTTTTAATATTATATCCAATTTAAATGATAAATAAATATTTATACTGTATTATCATAAAAAATTAAAATTGTATCCCCTCACACCCTTATAAAAGGATACCAACTCTTCTCTCTTCTGCACACATCATCTGAATTCTATCCGAGACATAAATAGATGTAATTCCTCCAAAATTCCCCCACACACACCTATATATCCTATTTTGATCATAATACTATCTTTTCCATACATAATTTTCCAGATAATTTATGTTCGTCAATGAAGACGTATAATTATTAACCTTGTACTTTAAATTTTATTTCATACTATATATCCAATAAATATGAACTATACAATATAGATTAATGAAATAAGAATATTTAATATACTGCATTATTATTATAATTATTTATCAACCATTTTCCACCTCTTATCTATCTAATGTAAAATAAAAGTATCACTTGTGTTGCGGACAACAACCTCCAAGTAGAGATATGATTCAATTTCCATCACCATAATTAATGTTTATTTATTAGGACATATTTAGATCATATTTGGACATATATGAAATATTTAAACTTATTGGTTTATAGTATCTTATTTACCATGTAACCATTCTATTAATTGGAAAACATACATGCCACACATCTATACATGTCAACTACCACCTCCAAGCAGTTATATGATTCATTTTTCATGACCACTTTATTTGAATAATTATAAAATATTATATGATAACTACATATGATATTTTTTTCAAGATTTTAATTTTTATTATTTTGAAACCTTGACAGAGGTTCATGTATCAAAACCATATAACTAAAACATGCATAGAGAACCAACTACTTCTGACATGAATGACCATTTTAATGAATAATTTATTAATTAAAGGAAAATTGGATGTTTTAATTTAATGAAAATTACTATGTTATATATTAATAATGTTCTATAATATTTTTATAACAATCCAATATAAATTATATAGGATATTTTAGTCCATATGAAGAAAAATGGAACATGACGTAAGGGCTTCGATAATAATTTCAATTCATTTCTGGATTATCTATGCCAAAATTTTATTATGTTATATAATACTGATCCTCGAATTTCAAAAACATTTATATTTTTATCTATATATTATTTATGATTTTTATTATTATTTTTCCCTCTCTATATCATAATATGATAGGTTTTTTTTGAGAAAATATGACCTTATTTCCTATTAAGTTGAAAAAATTCTCTTCCCATATCCATACATATTAAATTAGGTTTACTAAAGTTAAAAAAAAACATAAAATGTTTTAAAATTTTATTTTTCAATACATTTTACTTTTTTTGAACGTTATTAAAAATAATTATATATATTTTCTAAATAAGCCTTTTCTTACTTTTTTACAACAGTGTGAAAGGAATGTTTTCTTTTAATGTATATGGTATGAATTATATTTTCTATGGTACTGAGCACTTTTTATTTATTGCATCAATTAAAAATTTCATTGGTTATTTTGATTTTATATATTTTTAATTAATCATAGAATTTTTTGTTTAAAAGGAATCTCATAAAAGGTTATTTTCTCATATTATTAAATATGTGATTAAAATATATTTTAAATAATTTTTTCATCTTTTTTTATTTTATATAACATATACTATTTTACGTTTGGGAAATTATATTTTGATATCATCCACATTAAATCTCTTGATGGATTATTAATATTGTGATTTAAGAATGATTTTATAAAAAATGTTTACTTCATGTGGTTTGATTATGTTTTGATGATTCCCTTTGGAAAAATGTTTCACTAAAAGTGTCATAATACGATAATATGAAGAATGTTTTATGATCTTATAGATCATAGAATTATGGTTTTACTTAAGTGAGAAGTGTGCCTAGTATTACATATCCCTCTAATTCATTTGGTAATGATGGATATATCATGATTTAATAAGGAATAGAATGGGGAGTGAACCCAAATTAGTATAGGAATATAACAAATATGGTAGTCTTCTGAATAAACCATGACTAAGGAAAATATTGAATTCATTGTCAACTCAATAAACTATAATAACATTACATGTGAGAATTTACATGGGAAATTATTTTCTATTGTTATGCATATTCTATTAAATTATGTATTAAATTTTTCTATATGTTATAGTAGATCATAATTGACTATTAATTATTATACTCTATTATGTCTTATAATCTTTATGAAATTGAATTATGACATGAATTATGATTAATAATTTTTTACTAATTGGGTATGTTTTTTATATGTAATGATCATTATATCATGCCATTATTATTATCTTATACTCACATATGATCATAGATTGATATAAATTATAATTAAACATACTAGTAATATTATAAACCCTTTCTTATTTTTCTTTTCTTATGGTTATAATTTCACTTGTATGTTTGTTTTGTTTAGTAAGTGTATCAGGTGAGAAGAACACTATGTGAGATATTGATGATCATTCAAAAAATTATATGATTATGTATCTAGTATCCAACGATAAAAAATTTATGGTTGTAGGGAATTCATTTTTTAGTGTTGTAATGAATATTAATCTAAAATTAAGAAATATATATATATGAAAGTATTTAGTCACATCAATTTGTATCAGAAGATAATTCAGTTAATTTCTAGATATTTATGTTAGAAAGTTTTTTTGAAATCGCTTGGGGTATACCTTTTTATAGGATACCTTATTGTAGCTTTTGTAATTTAGAGATTTTGGGGGTTTCCTGTGAAATTCATCCAAGTATAGATATTGGCATATGGGTGTGGTTGTGGCATAGATTCACCTAGGTGTGACACTTTGAAAAAGTCAGATTAGGTGTTAACATTATCATCAGCAATTCATGAGGATTGGTCCAATGATAAAACACATTGATAGAAACTTATATGTGATATTTTTTGGTTAATTCACTTTTCCATTATAAAACATTATGTATGATGATAATATTTAATTTCTTTCAATGAACAAGGATAAACCAAATTTTACATATATTGAATACAACATGTCATCATTTAGACGTCTTATGAATGAATTTTCATAATTAAATGAATTTCTATTATGAAATTTCATATTATCTCTAAACCATTTAGATTTATAAGGGGAATAATGTTAGAATGTTTAATTATTGGTGGTGATGGGAACACTCAAATATTGAAGTACATAATTTGAGATTACACATATAAATTTATTTATATAATTAAATGTCTATAAATATTTAAAATCATATCTTAAATGATTGGATTTTGAGTTTTATATAAAACCTCAATTTGTGTGACGATCAAATATCATGTATATAACATTTCTCCATTTGAATTTTTTGGGAATTTGATTTTGGAGAATCATGAGATTCTCCAACAAGTAGAAGTCGATGAGATTTTTGGAATGGATTATAAATCTCTATATAGAATTAATTTCAAATTTTAGTGATGGAATGTATTGTTTTATTCTCCAAATCAAAATATGATTTTCATTCGGTGTGATAATTAATATAAAATCCCAATGGATGTTACATCTGTTGTAAGGGTCTTATTATTGATCCATGAAGAATATATATCTCAAATGGATTGGGATGACTCGAAATAATATATATTCTTGTGGTATATTATTTTCAATATTAATTTCCAAAATACATTCATAGTATTCCAAAAAAAACATGATGTTGAGTATTCAAAATAACATCTATGTGGTGATACACATCTTTAAATGATTCCATATAAAATTTCCCTTATTTATTTGTAGAAATTAAAGAAGAATCTGCAAGATAATCTTATTATAGTGTCCATACACATGAGTGTGTAACCATGGGGTTCTCATGTTGTCTTTTTTATGAAGAAATAATTTTCAGTGTTTCATTGAATTCAATATTGAGGACGGAATGTGATCAATATCAATAATATGTATTCTGAACTATATATTTATGATCTAAATGACTATCTAATCATGCCTAAATACATTTCCATGATTAAACAAGATTATGGATTTCATAAATTGAGTTTCCAGATGGTTGTTGTTACCAGGATAATAGTTCAATTTAGTAATATTCATATTGAATTTACAATAATTCAACTTGGATTACTAATTCCATATTATATTTATTGATATAATAAAAAGTGTCATTTGAGATTACATAGATTATTTTTAACAGTATTTTTCTATGATATTTTAATATATTTATTGTGAGTGGATGTGAGTGATGATTATTTTTGGATTTACTGAAGACCATGATGGAAGATATGTTTTATGCTGAATTTTCTATGTCGTAATTTTTAATATAGAATGTCACATTCTTGGGTTATAGAATATAATTTTCAGAATATTAGTGGGCCCTTGAAAGACATAATGTGATTACTAATGGAATACCCAAATGATGTTATATAAGTTAAGTAATTTTCATGGGATTATAGGATATATGTGATGCATTATGAGAGATTTATCCCGACTCTTTAATTCACTATCCAAAATGACTCATATGGGAGCTAAGTTCCTTTCAAAAAATGAGTGTGAGGAAGATTTCCATGAGATGAGAATATGATTGGTTAGAGAAACTATACATACACTACTATATAGTAGATAATATATTTATTATTATTTATTGATTCATTTAATAAGGTACTAGGATTTGACATTATAATGAACAATATGGTGATATGTTATACTTATTTGTAATATAATATTAATGGGAATAAACATTAGGATCATTATTTGGAGTAAGAAGATGTAATTTTTAAAAAAAAATATGTATTTATTATATCGGCATTGAATATTGTGATATATATATTTATTATAAAATATTGAAGAATAGAGTTTTTTTGAAAGAGTTATAAATGTTTTTATCAATAAGGATAGAGTTGATTAATGATAATGATTATTCAACACACAACCACTGAAGGAAGGAGAATATGGTTGATAATTATTTAAGTTTAAAAGAATATGTTATTTTTTCCATGAAGGGGAATTAATGAGATATAATATTTATAGATTTATAATTTTTTTTAAATCATAAAAAATTGGGATAGTTTATATCTTTCTCAGATGAACATTCAACCATTTATCTATGTGATGATTAAAGAGGAAAAATATCGGAAAATGATATTCATAAGAAGTCGAGAAATTATTCTACGATAAAAAATTGTTATGAAAAAATTATATAGTCTAGGAAATTATTTGTGTTTCATGTTAATACATGGCGTGAACCTGGATATAATCAGTGAATCACATAGTATATCATTCTATATTCCTCATAGAATTATGAAAATGAATTGAGTTGTGAAAGAGTATTTCTTGTGGGATGAAATTAAAATTGATATTATAGAGTATGTATCTCATTTCAAATTTATGTCAGCAAGTTAAGGATGAGATCATGAAGTCTAATTTTATTTTATAACCACTACCCATACTTGTATTGGAATAGGATAACAATATAATATATTTTCTCATTTGAATCTCCAAAAACATTGATGGAAATAATTCCATTTGTGTTGTAGTGAATCACATTACGAAATAATCACAATTAATTACCATTAGAAAATATTTATCCTTTCATAAGTTTTGAATTATATACATTAAAGAAGTGTTATGGTTTCATAGAGTACCCTGTTCTATTTATCTGATCTAGATCCCTAGTTTACCTAGATTTTTTTATTAGTATTCAACATTCCATCAAGAATGAGTTCAAACTTATCACTAAAAATAATCCTTATATGGATGTTTAGTTTGGGAGGACCATTGAAACCCTAAGAGATATGGTGAGAACCAATTATATAGATGTCTAATGTTTTTGGTATCAATAACATTATATGGTATAATTTTGATAAAAACAATTTCCTTCAATAAATCATTCATATGGGTAATTATGTTTTCCTCTTCAAAAAATTTGTATATATCTAATTTAAATGTATGAAGTTTGATAAAAAATCTATTGGAAAATAAATAATATATGAATATACTGGAAATGGTTAGTGGCATTTAGAAACTCATCATAGAATCATAGAATCTACAAATGTGTAATATTGGAAATTGTGGGAAAGATTCAAATTTAAATTTTTTTGAGAAGGTATTATAATGAATATTACCTTGAATTAGGGTTACTATATTTATAAATATTGAAAATTTGAGTGCAAGATATATAATTTCCTTTGAAATTCATGACCATATCAAGACAGTTTCAAATTGATTGGTGCTTATACCAAGTAAATCTCAAATTCATAATTATTTATATGTAATTCCCTAAGGAAGTTACATGAATTATCATAGCATGAAATAACCTAATAGAAAAAACCATTGCAATTTTTGTACAAAATAAATAATGTTCAATGAAAAAATTCCACTCACCTAGTCTTTTTTTGGAAAACCCATAAATTTTAGAGTGATACATGGTATCCTAAGTGTGTGATGAGGAATAAGTTTTCTAATATGTTTGTAAAAGTGTGAATAAATATGCTGCAATAAATTATTATTGGGGGTTATAATGTATGACCGTGATATTTTACGATATATTTATATTTAAATAAATAATATGACGTTGATCTATTTATTTTCATGAAACATTATATTTAAACAAACCATGATATAAAACAATTTATTTTTTTAGTATAACATTTTTCATCAATATATTTATTTTGAAGGTAGTAATAGGAATTACTAAATTAGGAAAATTATTTTTTAAATATTTATAAAATTATTTTTTAGTCATTAATATTCTATAATAAAAATAAAATCATTTAGAAAAAAGTTGTTTTCCTAAAAAAATTCTTTTACACATTATGTGATTTTATCATAATAAAATAAATTAATTTCTTTAAATAATTTATTTTATTTATATTTTATTATTATTTATTCAATAAAATATTTTAACATTCTTCTACAATATTGTACAAGTCATTTAATGAAGGTAAAAAAAATTTGATTCTTAAACATGAATGTTTATTAAAAAATTTGTCGAATTTTGGGCACATATTTTAAAATGAATTTCCACTAGATATTTTAATATAATATTTTATAATTCATTCCATACTTATATTATTAATAATAAATATTATATAATAAGGTCAACATAATTCTTTTCTCTTAATGAATAGTTAACAAGTTAATATATTATAAACATTGATGGTTTAAAAGTGTTTACATAGAGGAGGGGATTAAACAATGAGATAATTATTGAAATATTAAATAAAACATTCATTCAATTTATTGGTTAATGTTATTTTTACTATATACATTTTATATGATATGATTCTTTATTTGGGAGAAACTTGACTATCATAAGACATTATTATGTTTTTTTCTTTTTAAAAATTAAATGTCTTTCTTCACTGACTTTTATGAATGAATGCATCATATTATCTCTTAATCACACATCATGGGACTTTTAATATATCTAATAAAAACACTAATACCTAGCTAAAATACATATTACCATCCTCAAATTCAATTTTTTATTAGAAACCCATATTTAAAATGATTACTGTGAAATATAATATTGGATTCTAAATGAAGTTATATAATTCCTAACCAAGCATAATAAATTTTATTTCTTATTATAAATCATATAAATATATTAGTTAAATTATAAAATATTTTTTCAAGTATCTCCAATATTAATAAATTTTATTATGATGATGGATGAACCGTTTTATACCTCATTTCTATTTAATGCGAAAACGTTCCATCACGTGTATGTGTGGACTAGTGCCTCCACACAATGATGAGATTTATTTTCCATCACTATCCATTAAAGTTGATTATTATGATGTATTTAATTATATATATAATAATTTCTATATAATATTGATTCTTGATTTATAATATCTTATCGACCCTCTTAATATTCTATTCTATAGAAAATGATAACGTTTCTCATGATTACATAAAAACATTTACCTAAACAATATAATGTGATTTATTTTTTATCACAGATTTATATGAAAAAGTGTTAAATTTTATATGATATATAATTTTTAATTGTATTTTATTATTAATATATTAGAGATTACATAACCCTAACCATGATGAAAGTACTGAATCCATAAAACTGAAACATGAATGTCAAATGGATCGGTTTTCATCAAAATGTTCATTTTAATGATGATGATTATAATTAAAGTATAAATAAAAATTTTAAGGAATGATAAATAGTATTTTATATATGAATATGGTATTTTAATATATATATAAATTTATTTTTTATATAGGATATTTTCATGTGTGTAAAGAAAGATAGAACATGTGGTAATGGTTTATGATACAATATAAATAATTTTGGAATCATATATGAAAAATTTATGTAAAGGGAGAGTATATGGAAATTAATAATCCAATAAAATATATTTTGTTATACTTTATTTTTCCATTAATTTTTTATTATTAGTACCATTTTACACTTTTAATTTAAAATGTTTGATAAAATGTTTTTAAGGAAATGCTGACTTTATTTCCTCTTTAGTTGGAAAAATTTTTCTACTATATACATACTCTTGAGAATTGTTTTATAAAACATAATATTTACTTGTGAAATTATTTAAAAAGGTATTTTTCATCAGATTTGGTATTATTTTAAAATTTTAAAAAATTAATATTTTGAAAATTTTCCTAAATAAGAAAATATCGAGTTTTTATCAAGACTCTAAAACGAATGTTTTCTTTTAATGTATTTAACATGATTACATATTACCACCCTAATGTCCATTTTTGTATTTAATGATTAATTATCATATTTCACTGGTCATTTTCAAGAAAAATTCTTATTAATATTGGTATATTTAGATAAAATATTATCAAAATAAATGGTTTTTTTCCCTTTTTTTAATAATTGATTGAATAATATTTTAAATGAATTTTTAATACATGTCAATATACATTATAGATATATATGATTATATAGGGATTTTATAATATGATATAATTCAATTTTCTTCCCATAATGTATAATTATTAAATGATTTCAGTATAAATCTATGTAACTCATTTCTTTCTGAAATGATAATTATGTTATTATGAATAAATTATGAAAAATGTTTCATTCCAAAAGGTTTGATATGATTATATGATAAATGTCTTATAGTCATATGTATGGTTTCAATTATGTTATTAGAGGACCTATAATTTTAAATCCCTCTAATTAATTGTGTAATGGTCGATTTCATAAGAGATAATAAGCACATTAATGGGTATTTAACCTAATTCAACTGGGGACATTATGTAGTATTTTTGTGTTGGCTTCAAACCTAACTATGGAAGAGATGGAATAGGGAGACATCCCAATAAACTATAATAGCCATGAAAGTGATCCTTGACTATGTAAATTATATTATAGGGTTATTTTTATGCAAAAAAACTTATTTCTTATTATTATGATATGCTCTCACATCATATGAATGATTATGGATGATTCTATAAGGTTATGTCTTCTGTATTTTATATATAGAAAATATTCCTTAATTTATGATTAATGGTATTTGAATAAATGAGTGAGATTCACCAATTATATTAACTTTTTCTCATAACCATTTTCTTTTCTTTTTCTAAAATATGATTATTCATTGAAATATCTTTTGTTTAACCTTACTAGGTATTTAAGGCCACTAGTTATGACACTTCCATTCCATGTGTCCTGAAGAAAAGGTTTAAGTAGATTATGTCTAGGAATTTTAAAAATAGAGAAGAAAATTTTGGTATATTGGGAAGGTATTTCATGAAATTTGATTACTATGTATTAGTCTCCAAATATAGAAACAATTATGGTTTTGGAGAATGTATTTTTATGATATCTAATGAATATTGGTATAAAATTACATAATATATATATATATATTGTCCTCACATATGATATGAAAATGAGATCAAGAATGAAAGGAACAAATATATTAATGATTTAATTTAGAGATTATCAGAACTAGATGTACTAATGTTTGTGAATATGGTGGGAGAATATGATATATTTTAAAATTGACTGGACAGATATTCATTGAATTGCAAAATTTTTTTTTTAATATAAAGTCATTTTCTTATCTAAAAAGATAAAATTTTTCATAAATTCAAATACAATATTTTTATTATCTAAATCCAAACATCCATTTAGATTTAAGTATTTTTTTAGTGTTATCGTGAAGCCCTATCCAATTATTTTTAAATATTTTCACTTTTTTCATGAACTATGGTGATAAACATTTACCATGATCGCTATTTATAATTACCAAAAATAAATATAAACTTATTACAATATAATAATAATTTTGAATAATACTATTTAATACACATTTCATAATAAAAAATATATATTTAGAGTAAATTCCATTTATATATGTTCTTGAAATGTAATGATAACTAAATTGATAAAAATTATTATATTAAGGATAAAAATAATTTTATAGAAACATGGAGTATAATATTGATTCAAGTGGTATTAATTATATTATGTTAAATATAATAATACTTATTTTTATTTAAAATAAATCATTATAGATATGCTCCTTTTAAAAATATTAACATAATAAAAGTACTAATAACTTTTTCTATTGATACAAAATCATTTGATGATGTAAAAAGTAATTAATTGATGAGAGATCGATAAATAAATACTTATTAAAATACTAATAACCATAAAAGACAAAAAAACGTGGCCAAATCTTATTTGTCGATTATATATAGACCATAAACGTCCTAGGGATGAGTTAGTGACCCTTAAGATCCATACAGAAGATATTATAACCCTTATATTATTATATTTAATGTGAAGCTAAATGTGTCAAATTAATAATTTAATGAGTATAACATTATAAATGTTTAATTTTACCGAATATGAATTCAAATAAAAGTATTATTCTGAAATATAGTAGATTTAACTTCATTATATTTTCTTTATTAGTAAAATATGTATATTAAAAAATTACCCAAAATTTATTTTGTAATTTTTTTAGCAATGGAGATAACAAATAAATGTTATTAAATTTTTTAAAATAAATATAATTTAGGATAACTAATATGTATAGATAATTTTATAGATGACCTCTACCTATTAGTAATATAAAAAATAGTTTTTTATGATAACATGTTATCATAATATTTTTTTAAAAAAATAATTAATTAAATTGTTCCAAAATTGACATCGTTGATTGTGTATCAAAATTATGTTTTATTAAATTATTTATAAATAATGTTTTAAAAAAATTAAATAATTATTCAATGATATAAAATTTTAGAATGTATTTATTCATGGTCTAATAGAAATCAAATATGTAAATATCTCTCCCTTTTTATATTGAAATATTTTTTACCCTACATAAAAATTAAAGAGAATACCTAACTGTTAAGTAAGATGATAGGGTTTAAATTTTCATAAAAATAAGTATAAAAAATATTTTATAATGATGTTAAAACCCTATATCATCTCATGTTAGAATTTGGGACGTTTTTTTATGTTTATATGGGGATTTATTTTATTATACATTTATATTTGTGGGGATCCCAATAGCTCCACTCACCTCAATTATAAAAGAGAACCTCCACCCTCACATATTCACTTCACATTGAGAATTAAAATTCAGAAATTTCAAGATATGTTACCCTATAAACGTCACTATTATAATTATAGTGGTTGTAACCTTATTTAATGACCAACTCTAGTTCTCTAAGAGGATATTTATAGGATGAACGATGTTGAAAAGGAAATCTCCTCTACCGATTCGTTCAAAATTATTTCTTCTTATACTTTTTGATTAAGAGATACTTCTTTATAAAGTAATAAATATAGAATAATATATATAATTATATGTTATTGTGATTATTTAATAGAAATATTCCACTTTATATTCATCCTACAAAAAATGAAATCACCACGCGTGCGTACACACGACCTACCATCTCCATGTCGTGGTGTAATCTATTTTCCTCCTCCACCTCTCTTGTATGGGAATAATGAGGGAAATAATAACTATATATGATTATTATAACATGATATTTATTATTAAATATAATTCACCAATCACTTCAATACGACACAATAATTACGATAATGATATTGTCGCTCATGCATACGTATGACCTTCCTTCTCCACGATGTCATGCGATTCATTATACATGATTATAATTAAAGCATGATTATATAAATATATATCATAAAAAATATGGTATATATAATTCAATATAATTTTTTAATTATATAACTATGACCAGTTAATGATAACCAAAACCTATTCGACAAAATAGCCACAAGCAAATGAAACACTTAATACAAAAATAACAAGTAATAATGAAATGTTATTTAAAAATGGATAATAATATGATCATATATGTTATCATAAAAATGTGTATGATTCTAAAATATTTCAATTTCATTGTTTGAATATTTATACCAGAGGGTCAGATGTATATTTAGGGAACCAGACCTAAAAGCTAAGAGACAATTGCACAATCTTATTATTATCTGAGATTGTTTATAAGTATATACTAGGGTATATTTAACATCCACACCAATGTTTGGCAAATATGTAATATAATTTCTATTATTCCAAAAAATATTTAATTTCAGTATTACCCATTGTGGAATTTTTATTAAACAGTATGAAAGAAATCTTTTTTTGTTATCCAATATGAGGTACTTTTTTTACTTTTCCCACAAAGGTTTGAGGGGTTGTTTATCTTATACGGCATGAATAGATTTTAACATCTTCATAATTTCTTATTTACATGAATATTCATCTACATGACTTCACGTTTATTTTAATATTAATAATTTTATTTCTAAAAGTCACCTCATTTTGTGAAAAGAAAACATTTTTGAAAAACAAAAGATATTTTCCTCAAGAATTAATTTCCTGTGTTATAAGAACTATTTTCCATCAACAATTGAATTATTTATTAGGATTATATTTCATGTTTAAAATCCTTATTTTTTCTATTATGTTATTGTATTTATGATGTTATGCTAATTTTGAAATCCATTTTTTCATGGATTATGTTATGTGGGAATAATGTCTAAAGAAACCCATTTTATTCCTTAGGTAATGATGAATGGTTTGTGTTATTGGGCCACTAAAAAGAATGATTTAATTATTTTATGGGTGAGTCCTATATGTCCCTATAATTCCTTGAGTCACGGTTTATATCCCATGATATATAACTGGATGGAATGAGAAATGATCTTGGATCAGTAATATAAGACATGAAAGAGGACTACACTCAGTTCCATAATGGACTATTTTCTATTAATGGTCTTGGAAATGATCATTGACTGATGTGGAATGGTTTTCTAAGCTTAAAAATATTCAAAAAAACATCATGTATTATGTTATCAATTTTGGTATTATTTTCAATGGTTCTTTCTAATGTTCATGATTTATCCCAAGGCATGATATTACGATCATTCCTATTCTAGATAATACTCTAAAATGTTACGTTCTTATGTTTTATCATTATTATATGATTTATATCTCCCTTTTTACTCTTACTAAGAATCTAAGCTCACCCTTAAATATTTTTCTTTTCATTGGTTCTGAAGAACTGTATTAAGTATGATATTTCAAAAATTTGTCTAGTTATGATGAAATAATTTGGAAGAAATGATGATGTATTATGAAGTAGTTTTATATCTTTCAGAGTTTCTAAATAAAATATAAATATACAGACCTATTATTTATTTTATTTATAATTTGTAATGAATATTCATTAAAATTTATTTAATACAAATATATGTAATTTATGGGTTGTTATATGTAATTATCCTCTTTAGACTATAATGAACAACATATGACAAAACAAAAAATCACATATTATCATTTTTATAGTTATTATGGTATTAAAATACAACCACTATATTAGTCTTTTTACTCTATATAATCCTTTTGTGTAATCTATTCATTGAATTATATGTCATTGTCACAATATTTTGAATTCAACGTTTTAAATATTTTCCACAAAATGTAATAATTTTAGTCCATACATTATTCTTTTCTAAATTTTTTTTCCTTTATTCCAAATGAAAGTATTTTTCAAATTTCATTCCATAAGAATATGTCTTTTGTTCATAGTGAAATTTATATTAACTGGAGCATTATATTTTTTTAAAGAAGGTCATCTTTAATTATGTATATAACTTCCACATAGAAATATTTTTCTTCTGTTAGAGTAAAATTGACTTATATAAAACTATTTATAATATTAATTGAATTTAACTATGAACATCGAAAGAAATCATTCGTATTTAAATTGAAAGTATATTGATCATCAAAAATTTGGATTAACCAAGATATATTAGAATTCCATTAGTGATTCTAAAAAAACATTTTCTTTTTTTAGGATAAAACCCCTAATATGTGAAAACTATCATTTTATAGATTTACATAATAGAATATTTCAATGAGCAGTATTTCAAAAACATACCAATAAAAATACTTTTGAATAATAAAAATTAATAATTTTTTTTATTGCATTTCCTTCTCCACATTTATATTGATTAAGAAGAAAAAATAATGAACATTTATGTAACATAAAATATGTAAAACATAATTCTGGAAATATAAGGACATGATACTAGAATTAATTAGAATTTTTTATGAAAAAATAAGAGATTATTAAAGTATAAAATATAATATGTAAATAATATAAACATTAAACAACCAAATAAATACTAGAAATGAGAATAAGGCATTAAATGTTGTAGAATAAATAATATAATTATATAGAGACAAAAAATTAACATCAATAAAATAGTAAAGATACATTAGGCCTTAATTATATGAGAGGGTTGAGAGGAAGGTTCGGATGATTAAAGCATCTCCAATGATTGTTTTTATATTCCAATCCAAGCCATGATTGAAAAACCCTTATCCAAAATCCATCTCATATTATCTTCATCAAGCACTATAAAAATAATGTAAACAAGAATACATTTTTAATGGGTTAATCAATAGTAATATGTTTACTACCTCCAGGGAAGTGAAGCAGCTTCTATTTTTGCATCATGGTGTGAGATGGGAAGATGAAAACATTCATTTAATATTTTCATAGAATATTGATATTTGTTTGTGGTAAAAATTTTATAGACATACCAATTCACATTTCAGACAAATAATTCTCAGCAATATCATACCTTCTAATAATATGACCATTTAAATAATTAGATAATATTTAATACCCTTTTGATAGACCATAATAATAACAATGTTCCATTTATATAAGATTATTTTTATGATTGATGAATCAATAAGTTATAGTGTCTTCCAAATAATTTATCTATTGATTAATTTTAATATGATGTTAGATCAATATATTAATGAATATTAAATATTATTATAAATATGTTAGTTAAGAATCACAAGGTCTAAAAACTAGATGGTTAGAGGGTGGATGATCATTGACCAGTGTGACATAGTTTGAGACATGTTATATATAAAAAGGATAAAACTAGATGATTTATCTCGTGAAACTGGATACTCTATTCTAGTAGCATCTTACATATTTTTCTAATGGAAAGATCATGGAGAAAACTAATCCTGTAACATTGAATATAAATGAAAACTTTAATGTCCATGACATATTGTTTATTTTATTTTATATTAATTCATAGTATATGAATATATCATTAATATTCTATAATTTTCATAGAGTTAGAAAATATAATAAAGTAATTTTTATATCAATTTTTTTCATTATATCTTATATGCTAACCATTTTAAATTGGGACCTAATGTCAACTATCAGCATCCTAAAATCCTATAACTGCCCATATAATAGATCAGGTAGAGAAATGTATGTTTTCCCTAGATTATATGATAATTTTGTTTCCAATTATTAAATCTATTGTAATTTAAGTACTTTATCGATGCTAATCAAATGTGATTTAAGTAGATTTGTATATAGTAATATTTTATATTTTTTTCTTATATCCCTATGATAATTAGTGAAAAACAAGAAATATTAATTAATTTTCATCTCCCGTTATTTTAATTTCTTGAAAAAGTTATGAACATCAGCCTTTAAATTTATAATATTAATAAAAAAATATTATTTAAAATTTTTTGTGTTTCCATGGAGATCACATCATAGTATAACGAATGAATACATTACCTTAACAAACTCTAATTTGATTTAATAGGAAAAAATGGCCATTTATATATTTAATATTCTTTATTACAGAATATGACATATCTTCTTGAGCTTATGTAATATTCTTAATGAATTCATATTGAGTTACCACCATACCCTTTATCATATAAATAACTTTTTTTGAAATATAATTCCCTCTTAGGTTTCTCATCACTTCATTTAACACATGAAAAAATTATTTAAAAAACAAGTTTTCCTTCAATTCTATCAACTAATCATTTAAATATTTAATATTATTAAAAATTTAGAAATAATAACTTATGAAAATATTTTGAATGTTCTTTAATAGTTTTTTTAGAATCCATCATCTTCATTATGCTCGTGAAATCTGTTTTGGGGTCTATTTTTTCCTTTATTTACTTTCAAACTAATCCTCGGATTCTTTAATCTCATCCATCACCATGTTTATATCTTCTTTGGAATGTTCAAATTAATTAAATACCACATCATAAACGTTTTAAAAAATATAATAAATATTAGAATCAGTTTCAATCTAGTTTTCAGGTTTTGAAACGACATTATTTTCAATAACAAACTATGATAGTTTCTCAATTTGACCACCAGATGGAAACTCCACACAATATCATTTTGTCATGTTTTTTGGAATTTTCACCTACTTAATCAAATAAAATTTCCTCATTTAGGATACATCATTACAACTACTGATAACTCCCAAACGTCCTCAATATGTGCAAATGGATCAGTAATAATATATAGATGATTTATTTTAGCATTATATTCTTATTCTCCATAACTCTCATACCAACATATTATTCTCTATTATGGATATCGATAACATAATTCTTCAAATGAGCTATGACAATAAGTTTCCTTACACATCTAGATCTAGAAATTGTATGTTCCTTAATAACCGCATCATTGACATTG
The DNA here is from genome assembly GCA_963277665.1 of Viscum album. Classification (NCBI taxonomy): domain Eukaryota; kingdom Viridiplantae; phylum Streptophyta; class Magnoliopsida; order Santalales; family Viscaceae; genus Viscum; species Viscum album. The sequence goes on from OY728140.1 coordinate 1,288,283,831, forward strand.
AATTTTGATTTACACCTAAAATAATTTAAAATATATTCTGTATGATAAAACTATTAGGTATTAGTAGGTTTTTATTCACCATACATAGAAGACTCCTCCAAGAGTAGAAAAATATCTAATAGAATCACTTCTGGTTTACTCTCCCTAAGAATTAGAATGGTCCTCATGATCCTCATTATTACCTCTTGATTATTTCTCTCTCATTATTTAAACCACTATCTTATTCTAAGAGGCATCCTATATTAGCTCCAAATTCATTAAAAGGATATAAGATGGGGTTTGAAGAATTTTTTAATTCATAATTCAAATCTACTAAGGTATTCATCTTTTTCATAAAGCATATTTTGTCCAACATTCTATAAGGATCAAAAATAATCTATAGCATGGAAAAAAATATGATGATATTTATATAGCACCACATTTATCATTAAATGTTTAATTTTTTGTCGTTTAACATAAAATATATCAAATTAATGTCTTTGTACAACATTTCCTCAAACATACTAACTCTTTATGCTATATAATTATGGATAAAATTCAATATAACACTTTGGTTGGACTATTTTTTTTATTTTCTGTTAAATTCCTAGGGAACCAAACATTGATTATATAATAAATTAACATATTATTTCGTCATCATAGATAAATGAATTTCTGAATAGATATCAACCTTCATGTTTATAGTGAATATAGTCCACTATTTACATATTAAAATAGATAATTACATTTCAATTTATTTTATATTTGACCACATATTCATCTAGATAAAATAAAAATGGGAATTATCATAGAATGTCAGACTTTCTTCTCAAACATAGTTCCAACATTCATATCATTCAATAAAAATTCAAAATCCTCAGACCTCAGATCCTTTCTTTTAAAATAATATTCTAAATAATCCCTCCAAATTTGATATTGTTTCCATGTAGAACTCCCTGATAAATATTGATGTAATTTTATTACATTGAGCTTCCCAAAGATCTATAATAATATATTATGTATTTTATCTTACTCAAAAAATAATGAATGTTTTTTAAATAAATGGAATATGGTTTTAATTACATTTAAGGGTATATTAACCTTTGAGAGTTAAAAAATTAGTGTGTTTTAACTAAGTACTGTTGAAATTATAATGTTGTAGGAAAAAATATATACACGTTTTTTTTAATTTTGGGTGACTGGACATGCGATTAGTGAAAAAAAAATTAAAACCACAGAAATGATAAAATAATTATTACATTTTGAAATAGTGAACAAAACCAATGTAATATTGAAAAATAAATAAGAATAAGAAGAAATAAATTATTAAAAATAGATTATTTAGAATTAATTTTATATATGAATACAATAATTTCCATTGAAATAATCCTAATTAACCCTTTAGAAATTATAATCGATCTGCATGTAGTGTATTATTAAAAATATATTCTATTTCAATTTCAATAAAAAAATATTTATAAAGATATTCCCCCTTCTTGTGAGTTCTTCAATAATAAATGGTGAATGGGATCAATTTTCTTGGTCCTCAAATGTATTATTTTATATTTATAAATATTGATATTAGAGGATTTATAATATTTAATTTTCACATGGTGAATATTTAATCTGATGTATATAATATTATGTTTCATTGAAAACACTTTTTCATAACAACAAAAAATTTTAATATACACAACATCAATATTTGAAAATGATACTAAGAATCATTTCTTAATTGACTATATATTATGATATTTTCCTAGAAAGAGGTAGGTTCCATATGTACAGTTATTATCTAACCAAATATATCCAAATTCAATATGAGAATATAAAAGTAATCTATAGTCAAATGTTTTTGAAAAAGCAATGAAAGTGAGATAGATTCATTCCAAAACATTAAAATTATTCTTGTGGTTGTTAAACATTACCAATTTTTCTCATCATTAAATCTTGAATATAAAAAATTATAAAAACAAATGTATTACCAAATATAATTTTGATTTAATATGCTTCCAACATTTCCCCTATATAATATATTGTCAAATATCTCTCTAGCTTCATCCAAATCAAATTTAGTATTGTACCTCATGTGATTCGAATAAATATTAAATCTTTATTGCAAAATTATATTATTAAACCATGTATATATATTGATTTATTAATTTAATTTCATAATTATTTCAAATAAATAAAAAAACTAGGAAAAATATCAACTCAGATATTATTTTAACTTCAATTTATTAATTCATTAGTTTTTATAGTACATTACCAGTTTATTGATTTTTTGAGACAAAATATGCATTATCAATATAACAATGAACAAAAAAATATCATTTGAGAATTTCTTCTTAAATAATGTTGAGTATACCATGAACACTGTAATTCAATTTTGTAAAATAAATAAACTTAACCAATCATACAAATCAATGAGTAATTTTTTTGGTCCATAAAAAAATTTTGTATGTTTTAAAATAGAATTTTTAAAGTGTTTGGATTCAAAAATGGAGGGATATTCAACATTTACGTCCTCCATTAAAAATCATATAAAAATGAATCTTTAACATTAAATTTAAATATGATAATATTCATATAAAAACATATGATTATAGTATTCCAATAACATTAAATCATTGAGAAGGGTAAAAGGTATGTTCACAGTTCAGTCATAACACAAAGTTAAAACTAGTATAAACTATCATTTATATATTATTTATGACCAAAATATGGTCATATTACTTATATAATAATACCCATTTAGTTCCAATGATATGATTATTTCAGGGTCATTCAATTATATCTCATATTGTGTTCCTCTAAATTAAGATTAATTATTCTTTCCTAGAACCTACCCAACTCTCATCCCATAGACAATATTCTATACATTTGGGATCAAGGTGTTATAGTAAGGATTAAAATTAATATTTTTTTTAAACATATTTTATAAGAAAATAATTCATATAAGATTCCAATAACAAACTCTATGGGATGTGTTTTCTAACGACCCAACCAATAGGGGAGCGCCCTACCAGTAGAATGTTGGGCTGACAAAACCTCTTTCCTACCTCCAATAAGAAAGGGGATTGTGGAATGAATCAATATAGAATAAATATATTGGGGGGGGGGGGGGGTTGGTAATTTCCTAATGTACATATACAAACACAATCTGAACCATATCCATAATGTAAAACAGAGAATTATAAATTAACTACATAAACATATAGAGGTAAACTATTTATACACTAATATCTAGGGAATATATCAACTTACAACTTAATAACACTAATGTGTAATGGGGAAAAATAAATTCTCAACCTTAAATGCATTCCAACCTAACACCAACTATAAATGGTGAATGATAAGACATTATATCTCTTTATCTCCAAGACTGAACATCATATTCGATCAATAAAGCCAAATATCACAATTCATTATCAAAATCACTACAGATCTACCTGTCATGTATATAAGAAAAGATGTGTTTCTTAAAAGGCAATGTAGGTGTGAGTATATTCATAACTGGTATGAAACTTTGGAAACTGATGTAGGTCAATGGGGGGATATAATAATATTCATCTCACCCCAATGTATGAGGGGAAAAAAGCCAAATAAATACATAAATATATATACACTCATAAAGAAAATAGGATTAGTGAGAAATGGGATAACCATCTCATATCCCAACTCATGTTGATTATTATGTATAACGATCCAGTATTTAGCCACTAATTCCCAAAATAAAATGTTACCATAGTAAAATATGTGTAGGGGGGTCGAGTCCTCAAAACTATGCACCATATCAATGGGAGAAAGAACTCCCAGGGATAATCGGTGGAGTACTCCTCCATATACAATGTTCCTTCACCATTATAGGGGAGTTCCAACTATATGTGTATGAATAATTTGGGGACTCTCACAATTGTGTAATAGGGGATTACTAACCCTGAAATCTCTCTAATGATCCATCGACAATCACTAAAGTTACAAAAGATTTTTATTGATTAATCACATACAAAACTACCCACATATTTTTGTGTATGCCCTAGAGAAGGCCATTGTCACGTGCTTTAAAAAAATACTTAGTAAAGGATACATGTAGGAAAAATCATGAGTTCAAATAATGAGAAATGATATGAAGAAGTCAAATGAGGAAATATAGTGATTTTATGTGGGTCCACATGGCATGTGAGACTTCCTCGTTTCTTGATCATTTTCTTATATGGAGATAGATAAAAAAGTGTTTTATATTACATGGCATGTATGTGTCACACACATTATTTCCCACCTTCTTGGGACCTCCCCATGTTCTCAATGACACTATCATGCATGTAGGGTCTTGCCCATGTACCACTCCATTCCATTGATCATTCATAGGTAGTATCCCATTTATGTTTACCCCCATAGTACAAAACATGCTAGAAAACATGGGGTCCTCGGCATGTGACATCAAGAACACAGCTTGGACACCTGAGTTAGGTCACGCAGTTTTGGTTCTTCTACAAGGCATCTGATTCAAAAAAATTCTGAAACCATAGTTTTGTAAATAGGGTGCTACATTTAATGTGTTCTTCTAGGATACATGGTGTGTAGTTTGGTATTTCATGGAATATAACTCTACTTTACATGGTTTTCATATATAAAACCATCATTGCTAATAATTCAAATTCCCCACAAGAAATAAAAATAAACATGCTCTTGTTATCATTTTTAGACATCTGGTGTCCGTAAAATAGATTATGGTCATACTCCTGAATCCAGGAACACCATTCATCAGGCCCGTTGTAACATGTTACTCGATTCCATTAAAAATTTATTTTATTGATCAATGAATCTTCTCCCAAAAATCATAATCCATAAATATACTTAAAAAAAACATAGATACATTCTTTTTTACTAAATTTAACATCAATTTGGAGGTTCAATATCACTTGAACCAACCCATGAAATGTTGAACCATGGCCGAGTGGCCCAATGACAAAAAATAGGAAGAACTATTGGGGAAAACAATATGAGAAAATGATGGAATGTTGTTGGGAAAGTTTTATTGTAAAATGATAATTGATTTTGGATATAGGGGTGATGATATGAAATAATAAAAAATAAAATGAACTAAATAAATTTAACTCATCTAAGATGAATGTGTGATGAACGTGTGCTCATAGAATTAAAATCTGATTATAAAACAATAAAAAATATTTTAATCAGAAAATATAAATTATTTTTAAATATCTCTACAAATATTATGGATAAATATTTGGTGAAAAAAATGGTCTCCAGTAATTGGTAATAACCACTAGGTTATCTCCCTTTTCATCCCCCTGTATCTGACCATCTTTCATTATCTTGTTCTGATACACCAATTAATGATGCATAATTCTCAAATCAAGGATCCTAGGTTAATATATCAAAAATAGAGACTTTTTATATCATAAATTATATAGATTAAATTAGGTAATGGGTATTAAATGAATTAATATAAAAAATTCATTAATTAGTCCACTTAACATAACCGCAAATGACTGCCCCATCTAAATATCCAACACTAACCAACTTTTTTTCACTCCTAGAATAAACAACACATTCTTGACTCAACCAAGGTATTGGATTTGTAATCCAAGGATTTATCTATAATTTATTCCAATTTATCTCGAAAGGTATGGGCACATGATATAAATATATTTATTATTTTTTAAAATATATATTCGGGGATTAATGGGCCTTGAAATCTCATGACGTCTCTATTCATGGACCAAAAAATATTCCTTAATGTATATAAAGTCATAAAATTGAAAATAAGGACACTTCATTCTTAAACCATTCATGGATTTTAATCCTCTAATTTCACAAGATAAATAACATAGTGTGGATATAGATGCCCCACTTGAATCTCCCACAACCAGAATCTATCCTCCATAGACCTATGCTATAATAGAATATGAGCCATGGGAATGATTTTTCCTTAATGTATCCTCTATATATTATATTAAATAACCATTTCATACTCCATGATGGTTTCTCAATCCTCAATTTCTTGCTCTTCCTAGTTAATAATGTGGGTATGATCGAGATCATATTTACTATGTTCTGACAAAATGAAGACATCATCCACCTGGTCCCACTACAGGGGTATGTATTGGTGGTAAACAACCACACATAACCTCTATAGGATTTGAAAAAGCCCACTGATCCATAGGAATAAAATCACTCCCTAGAAAAACCTCTGCCCTTGCCACCATAAATAGTCTATCCTGAAAAATGGTGTCCATTCTTAGACTCAATGGGCATTCATTGTTAGTATTTATATGCATTATGTGATTTATGTCTTATAATCATATTCAATCTAGTCTCATTAACTTCCTCAACAGTCACAAACACCATATATGGACTTTAAAGGAATCCCTTAGAACTCTCTATCTAGTATAAAGGTGACCTAAAGGGTCTCCCATACAAGGAATCAAAAGGTTATATTTCAATCGTTGTGTGATGGTTGTTATTAAATGTGACTATTTCAAGGAAAAGTGTTACTCTCATATATAGGAAAAGTTAAAAACACATGCTATAATTATATATGAAAAAAACTAGATAGTGTGCCATGTCTTCCCATCTATATTGTGGTGGAATGCCATACTCATCCTCAACATGGTATCAAATTCCACTACATGACTCTCCCAAACCATGATGTATTTGACATATCATAGTCATAAATAATATTTAAGTGTTACCAATCAAGAAAAATGATATCTTTCTTGTAAAATTATACTATAATATTCACCGAACTATTATCCCGGATGGATAGGATGTGTGCTGACTTTTTGTGACACCCCTAAGTGATTAAATATGAACATTGGGTTCGATAGAGTGTATCAAATGGAACAATAAGAGAATAAGCTAATATATTATCCATATAAATTGTAATATATTTACTATTTAACATATATAATATATATTTCATTTCATGAAACACCAAGTAATATTTTAATTCACATGAGACTGAGTTAGAATATATCATATGCATTATTGACCTTCCTCTATAGCTTGCATTATACAAAAAAAGCAACATTTTTTGAATTCATTCTCTATACGCAATACCTAGTCTTACCAAGAAACAATCTGAAACTAAAATAATATTATTTAATATAATATGATATAAATAGTATTTTATGATTATTAATAACAAAATTATGAAATTATATGGTTTAAAAAAATAAGTCATTGGTTTCAAATAAATTATAAATTAATATAAAAACATATTGAATATTAGAAGTATATTTTTATAGAAAACTAATTTTATGATTACAAAGATGTTTTATGCTAATAGATTAAATTTATTAAAAATAGTGGGTGATATTATTATATTAAATATGGTACATATTCAATAACATATTTTTTTATTCATCCAATAGTTTTTTTAAGTATAGGAAATGATAAAATATAATATTTCTGATAAAATCAAATATTTTTTTAAGGCATTTGACTTCTAGTTAATGGTGAACCTTTTTTAAATATCAATTATGACACATTTATCCATTAAATTTGGAAAAATGAAAATAATTTTTTTAATTCATAATTTAAATATTATTTTATGACGAATTTTTACAGTTTTTTAGAGAAGCATCATTTTTGTGAATAGTGATAATTACTATGTTTTAGTTAAAAATTAACATTTCATTTAAAAAATAATTTATGTTAAATTATATTATAAATATGTTTTAAAGTCTCATTGGATAATTTATACAACTATTAATAAAATATCGTCCATTAAAAAAATTCCTTTTTAAATTGAATATAAAAACATAAAAATATTTTTCGCCATTTTTCTACAAAAACAAGTTAGTCAGTCTGTTTGTTAGATTATCATTAATCATAATTTGTATACTTCTTTGATTTAAATTTTGAGAATATTAATTAAAACATTGTAATCAATATAATTTTTTTAGTTTAATATGATTGACATAATTTTTTTCAAAAAATATTAGTGAATGCGATTAATAATAATTAAAGTTATTAAGGTGTAATTAGGAAACATAATGTACTAAAACCCGATGGATAAGGAACAAAAGTCATAGAAACATGTCCAACACCCATTTTATGGTCATATATCGTACATTAACCTTCCATACATGAGTTTGTGTAGTTTTTTATGACTATTATTAGGTAAGAATATTTGAACACCTAGCTTCTTATGAAAGATACCAAGTGACTCCTTTTCCTTTCCTATAAAGTCCACCAACTCTAACCATTAATCACACCTCTAAAAACTATTTTTTCATCTAATATCTACCTCAATGGCCTCCTAAAATCCTTAATATAGATATAGAATCTTCACTTTTAGAATAATCCTTCCATAGATTTCTTTTGGTTTGATCGAGAAGAAGTTACCTGATTAAAAGGTAATGCCTTTTCTCAATCTCTTTAGTTTCATTTCCGTCCTCATAACCCTAAAATATACTTATTTTTATATTTTATAAAAAATAATATTCTCAATATAAAAGGATATTTTTAACCAATAGTTACACTCACCTTCATCTATTGGGTAATGACCATACAATTTCTGGGAACGGAAAATTATAGCCACATGAAATGATGATTGTTAAATTATACATTACATCCTTTTACGGTGTCCATTATGACAGAAAATCTATTTATATATGATATATGTTTTATTGATAATGTTTTAATATTCTTTAATTTTTATTTATATCCTAAATTTGTGCTTTCCAAGATGTGTGAATATGATAATATCATTTGAGGAATTGTGGAATACTACCCCTCAAAGTGATATGATTCCTTCACGTGATACATGGAATGTATAAATGGATGGTCATAATTAAACATAATTGATATTCAAAAAATCAAGAAAATATTAATGAAATAATTATCATTCTGGAAATATAATACATATATATATATATATATATATATATATCATCTCTTTTATTACCCATTCACACACTTAAAAGAGAGATAACGTCATTTGTGGATGCGTGGACAACCGCCTCCTCAACATTGTGTAATTAATATTACATCACATAGTTATATAAAAATATATATGAATAAATAATATAGTATTTATTATATAATTATCTTTCTATAAATATATTGTGTAACTTACCTTCTTTCTTCAACGATCATTAAAAAATGGGAACATCACTCTAACGTACATACGACCTACCGTCTTAATGATCGTTAATGTCATTTAATTTTCTCATAAATATTTAATTATTGATTTTAAAAGTAAAATAGTTTTATAATTATGAATATTATTTAATTTCTATTATTCTAGAGATGTTACAAAATGACCCCCTTGACCATATTTGACTATTAATAGTTGTTTTCACCTACAAAACGAATTTGGTCAAAAACACCCGATAGAAAACATAATTGTTTGTGTAGTTGTTCAAAAAATTGTAATAAGTGAAATAAAATTAATTAAGAACATAAATTTTTTTATTAATAATGTATAAAATAAATTTAATTTTATTATTCAAGAATTTAAATGACGTTCACCCGAAAGGAAAGACAAGGTAAGGGACTTCAATCTCACATTTTACATTCATGAGATAAATGCCTTATTCAACACTGAAATATTTTGTGTGTTATAACTACTGGCCATTTTGATATATTATATAATTATATACCATTATTTCATTATATTAGATGATTCAATTGATGATAATATTTCATGGAACCATTAACTCAAAATGTACTCAAGTAGAAAGGGATTCTTGTCCCATTTAAATTACATGAGGCCTAATTAATGTGTTTACTCATAATTTCATATATATGGTGTACATACTGCCATATATACATATAATATCATAAATATTAAAATAATAATCATATTTGAATGTTTTGGTTATGGATTATTACCTTTGGGTTATCCAATTATTTTTACTACTTTAGTAAGGGATTCTTGTTTAATTTTCATTACGCGAGAAATATTTAACTATTGTGCACCTAATTTCTTATACATGGTCTACTAACATTCACATTGACATATGATATCATGAATTATTTTATCTTAATGTTATTTAAATTTATTATTTATATATTACTACCTTTGGGATATCGAATTATTTTGTTACCACATTTGTAAGTGATTCTTGACCAATTTTCATTACATGAAGCATACTTAATTATTGTTCATATTATTTCATATATATGTTTTACTTACTTCTACATTGACATATAATGTCAGAAATCCTATTATATTCATGGTATTTATATGTTTTATTTAATGATTTATACCTTTGGGTTATCTAATTCATTTGTTACCATGTTGGTATGGTATTGTCATCTCACTTTTAATATCTATGAGATTTATGTCATATTAACTAATTGCTTATATTTTGTTCTAGTAATACTTCCAATTATGATATATTATATCTTTAATCCTATTTTTTAATTATATTTTATGATTCTTTTAATGTCATTCATTTATGGTGACTATGATTTAATTTTTATAAAGTGGAATGGGACAGTTTTGAATGATTAATGATTATTCTTCTCAAATATTCTCAATATCACATCTTTTTGTGATTCTCAACTTCCACTTTAAGCAATAAATTTATTTAAATCATTTTTCATTTTAAATTTAATTAAATATCCCTATTATGATATAATTCATATTATCATTTCCTAAACTGTATACCATTTTTCATATGGCTGTCACATTGACAATTATTTGATAATTGGGGAATTATTTTTTGATCTATATTTGTCATCATATTCAATTATTTGATATAGAATTTTGGTTATTTTGATCATTCAATATGATTAATTATTTTTATTGGCAATTAATGTTGGATCAAAGACATAATATATCACCTCGATGCATCGATAGGTTCCCATGAGACTAATAATTGGGAAATTGGGTTTCTACCCTTACTTTATAATGTCTTATGAAAGTTAATAATGTTAATATGCTTTCACATTCGATAGAAAGGATTTAAATTATGATTGAATATCCCTCACTATATTTTTTGTTACTATTAATCCATGAGATTTTGTGTCACCATATATATATAAACATTTCACTTTAGATAATTGATTAATGGAATGTGCTTTAGTTTCATACATTGGCATATTTTTTCCATTATCTAGTTATTTTATTTTCAATTATTTATAGTTGTTTACAATTCCATATTTTCTATTCTCATTGATTCATCATGTCACACTCTAAACATTTCTATTATAGATAATTTGATCTCACCCTTATTATATTTCTTTCCAATTGAATAATAGAAGAGAACTATGAATGATATAATGGAATATACAATATGGATTAGAGTCATCCTCAGAGTCATTTATTTAAAAGTAATAATAAAAGGTTGTAATCCATATATTCATTTGTAATTAAATAATCATTTTTTATCCAATTTACCAAGGCTACCAAACTGACCGATCCTTCGGGGCTTAATTCCTTGAAACCATGCCATTTTAATTGATAGAAGACATCGGCTTCATGCTATCTAGGTATGGGTCACTACACATCAAATGTAATCTAATTATCACACAAATGGAATCATGACTTATCTCTTTCCAAAAATCCCCTATAATATTGTCCATGAAAATTCCATCCCATTTCCACTATGTGATCTCAATTGGCTATATCAAACTAGCCAGAACATGGTTCCCATTATTGACTTGATGAAATCTAAGACACCAATAGATGAATTTAGCTATACATGTAATTATCCATCCCATAAAAATACCAATGAAAATACCTCTATATCATTCATACATCATGTTTTATATCTATATGATAAGATTGAAACTCCCTCACCACCTCCTCTCGCAAAAGAGTCCAAATCCACCCTCATTCCAAAGAATCGATTAACAATTTATCATTGTTTGGAAAATCAATCTAGTGGATATCGTGAAGATATATGGTCATGGATAAACTCGATGTTTATATCTACCAGTTATTCCTTCATAAAAATATTTATATGTGTATGAATCTACACTATTATCTTAAGATAAATGGAACTACACTCCTCTACTAGGGACAACTATAAAAAATCACTCTACTCAAAATCCTAATCTTCAAAAAAATAACATGACATCCATATACTGAAATATTTTACCTCATTTTAAATCACTAGAGAGTATAATATATCTTTTTCATAGTACTTCATAAACTCCAACAAGTTCTTCTATATCCTGTTTTTTCAAACTATGTAAATATATACATGATACATTGATGTTTTGAGTAGAAAAAAGTACTCTCTTAAATGATAGTTCCACCAAATATTTAGAGTGATGACTACCAAATCTAACTCCATGGAATGAGTTAGGTAGTTCTTCTCATGGGGGATCAAATAACTCAACTGATATGCAATCACTACCTACCTTCGAAAAACCACACAGTAGATCCCATCTCCAATGGTATCACAACACACTATGTACTCCATGACCTCCTCTAATAGTCTAAAAAATGTAATGTAGTCAGCCTCAGCTGAAAAACCACAATAGATCACTGAAACTACTTGGTCCAGGTAAATGGATTCCCTTTCTTTTATATTGTGGTCAAAGGTTCTATATTCCAATATAAGTATGACAAAACAACATCTATTACTCTTCCAATCCAATAAAACTTTTCACCTTCTATACCATCTTAGTTAGCTCACAAGAAATAACGTCACCAATCATTTCGGGTTCTATACCTAATCCATGATCCTATTTTATATACACAAGGATGTAATCTATGGGGATCTAATATTGGAATATTGAGAGAAACCCATAAAGAAGGTTGTCTCTAATTATATCTTGAAATTATCCCCAAATTCTATTAATTCTACTCATATGAATAAGAGTAAAGAGGTATTTAATCAATCAAGAAAAAAATACACACACATGTATGTTTGAATGATCATATTCATCAAAAATAGAAACACAATTCGGGAATTCATCCTATTACATGGAATCACTAGGAACTCGTACTATCCATAACAACATTGTAATTCAGGATTTAGAATATCATTCACATAAACACAAAACTGGTGGAATCTGGAGTTAATATTGATCTTCCATAACCAACTCACACTTTAAAACTGGCTAAAGAGTTCATCAATACTCAATAATGGATAGTTGTTTTTTTATCATTACCTAGTTCAAGTGATGATATTAAAAAAAATATTTAATCCCCCATAAATATATTTTATGATAAAATATATACTTACCCAAGGGAACACTATGTCTGATAAAGTATTTTTTTCTCAAAGGTCCTCCAACTGCACCCTTAGATCCTAAAGATCGGTTGGGGTCATCCAATAAGTCTGAATAGATATTAGTATGGCCCTTGGGTGCATGTCAATGCAGAATTTCATATCCATTTTTAGGAGTAATCCCATAACATCCTTGTGGAAGACATCAAAATAGTCCTCCATTATTGAAGTAATCCTAATGCATGGACATCCTTCTGTGGAAAGGGCTAAAATCACCAAATAATTATTGATGGGATTAAACCTCATACTAGAAAGGCACACTCACATACCCATGAGATCACTCTCACCCATAATGGATAATATCCTTCCATTTGTCAAATGGAATATATCCTTATTTTGATTATAATCAATCTAAGATCAATCTTTGGATAACTAGAGAATTACAAAGTAGATTTTATATATTTCTACATTCTAAGCATGAGGTGCCACGTGAAAATCTCTCCATCAATCAATAAATATCACTATTGGTTGATAGGAGATATTAAATAATCACACTCATCGAGATCCTCTACCAAACTATGTTTGGATAATGTCACAACTAGAAGCTCTATATCAAACACTATGTATAAGGAGCTGATGTAACCAATCATAGATGTTTTTACTAGTTTTGAGGTAATAATAGAAAATTAATATCATACCCCATATCATTCATGTCCATCCTTTACCTAACCCTCCACGGTAATTAAGTAATTATGGTCCAACCAATAGCTCAACATGTATGACGTGGGAAACATAGTGGTGTTGGTCGTAGAAGCTCATAACATCATGTGTCATAAACTACTCCCCCCTCAATAGAATCTCATACACCTATTCTAGTGTCACCTCCATAAAGGCCACCATATTTAAATCTTGGAGATCCCTGATCATTTTGCTTCCTCTGTAAAGGAGGTCCATCAACTGTCTTCTTATCCTTATTTTCATTTTGAGTCAACAAATCACAAGCTATGTAACCTCACCCATCACAAGCATAACATTAATTTTCTTTGGTAAGTTTGAACAATAAATATAATCCTTTAGCCTTAGATCGTCATGTTTGAGTCCAAAAATGATAATTTTTACTATTAAGGAATCTCTATATGTGACAACTACTATATACAATGTACAACTCACCCAAAAGATGCTTAGAACTAGATCCAAACAACTAAATCCCTGTTATAGGAATATCACAATCACCAAATCCCTCTATCCACCCTAAAATAAGATGCTTGGTATAAGGAAACAAAAATGGCTAGAATGTATTTATAATCCCTACTCAAACATCCTCTCCTAGAAAAATCTTTTTATAGTTATATATCAATGAGGTATGTTGTAATGTTCTTGAACCTCACAACCTAATCATATACTAAAATATCACTATAATAGATCTCTTGTATCTATTGGGATAGAAAAGAGAACAAGGATGAAGGTTGTTACTTCTCATTAATGATATGACGGATGCTGGACCATGAGAACAACATCTAGTCATGAGTTTTCTTAAACAAACACTAAAATAAACTAGTTGCTCCATGGAAAATAATTTCTTCCAATGAAACTGTAAGATCTATTGCTATAAAATCTAACCTAAAGAGTCAAAACATATAATCAATCTAATCATCTATTCCACGTATATCTGGATCACCATGTAAACATTTCGGTCATTACTACTAGAACACATGGAGTGAACTAATCCTATTCACATAATCGGCCTAAACATCTAGAATTAACTATACTCAATAGGATGTCTTGTTTATCCGAAACTGTATGTATGGAAGACCTCATGGGGTAGACCCTAAACTGATGAATCACCTATCATTGGATCATCATCCTAATCTGAATTTGATAACATGGATGGATGTCATCATATAAGAATCCTAAAATTAATCATGATGTACCAATGATAAATGAATATATATATATATATATATATCCATGTGTGGGGGGGAGTTGATAGAAGAAGTAAATTCAACTCACGTAATAATATTTTATTCTTTTCCCATTGTTCCCTATAACCAATTTTTTAGTATCATAAGTCCAAAATATAGTAGTTAGTATCTTAGTATATTGATATTTCAAATGATTTCACTGATACAGGGTTACCATTACAAACATATATACTCAAGACAATCTGAATCTATATCACTAAACTCAAAACAAATCCTAATAAGGGGATAACTCCAAACACTATATAAAGGATAGACCACATCTCATACCACTATGTAATGACATGACACACCCGTGGCCACATGGCATGCTGATGGAAGGTTCACTAGAACACCATGTTATTTACCAAATGGTCTGGGGAAGGTGAAAATTGTTGTGATGTCCTAAGTAAAATGAGAGGCCTTTTCATAATGTACATGTACATATACACCCAAACATCTCCATACATAATTGTATAGGAATTTAATGTAAAGACGGTAAAATATAGAGATAATACATGAATGAAATTAACTCCAAACTATACATCAGATTACAATATAATTGAATCAATGTTTAAAGGGATGAAAAATTCAAACACAAAAATGAATTCAAAAATAGACAAAGAAAATAAATGATGAAATATGAGAGATCTTAGCTATTGATCTCCAAGCCTTACCGTTGTACATCGTAAATGAACCAAGAAATGAAAATACTACACATTAATGATTAATGATCTATATTTAATCTTCATAAGACCCACCACGAGTGGTAAAATCTAAATCATGCTTATGTGTATACATACCTAGTAAGATTCCCTAAAATTAAAAGGGATTAATAGAGAGATACAAAACTAGTTGGATCAACCCCATGTATGAGGTAAATAAAAACCAATAGATAAACGTATATATTCTCATAAAGAATCACATAAGAGAGAGAATGGGTATCTCCATATAAAATCAGAACCAATGATGATGCATAAGTCTGCAGCTCCATAAGTCTTTCACCAATGCCCTAAATAATATCCATCATCATCAAGAATATTTTTGGAGGGGATCAACCCTCGAAACAGTGCTTTAATGTGAAGGGATACAAACCTATGATGAAATAACCACAAATCACCCATGATCGAATATGCAGGATTACATATCCTTATTTAAAGGATATGATCCTGTGAAGGGGAGTACCATATCTATCTATATAGAGATGGTTCGGTGTGTTCATAGATGTAAAATAGGCTAACACAACCAAATTTAGTTATGCCTTGTTGATTCTTGTCACTAACCCCTAGCCTATTGGTTGTAGGATTTGGGATTTCGTGACCTGCGTTCCATAAACTAGGTGGGAATTGGTGGTTCAGGTACTGATAGAATAGTATCATAGTAGTTCATTCCATAGGATGATGTTTGGAGGATTCCGATTTGTGAGGATTGTTTGAGACATATGTAAATCATTTTAGTGTTTCTCCAATGAACATTTAAGGCTAGAGATGTATGAATTGGCGTGATGGATGTCCTATCCATTATCCATTACATGGACTACCTAATTTTCCATTTAGAATACTGAGAAATTGGATGCATGGAAAAATAGTACATGCATCACAGATGATTTTTTTTACTTTCCATCTTAACTCAGATCCCAGTATATATTTTCTTATATTCATATTGTACATTATCATAACTTTCAGGATTTCTTCTCTCATATAGAATACTTGGTTGCTGATGTAAGATCATGATGAAGACATGTTGAGTGATGATGTCCCAATTCCATGTCAATCTAATGTGGTTTTTTCTCTAGGAGGATAGAGAGAATCACACTTAATGATAATAATTAGATATTAGAACTAGTTCTCAATGAGTATATGTGAATCATAGTGAAATGTGTTAGTTCTAGTAATATAGGTCATTATGGTTCTGTAGTGAATCTGATCCTCATGTAGTAAATGATTGAATTGAGTTGGTGGTTTGTGTATTCATGATAGTTTGGACACAAAACAATCTTATGGTTATATTGGAATCTAGTTTTTTCAATATTGAATTATGGAATGGGTGGATTCTGATGATTTAATCCCAGGATTAGACAACACACACATGGTAAAATTTCTAGTAGAATTTTTTTGATGAATTATACACCCATACTTATGCTTCATGTAGATTCACGAGCTTATGATGTTGTAGCTAGATGACATGATAATAGTAGATAATGTTTTGAGGTTGAAATCCTCACATGTTAGTCCTTAGATAGGGTGTGAGATAATTTCTTATAGGAACAAAATATCAAACAGTGTCTCTATAGAGACATTCATGAATGTTTTCCTTTATGCACCTCCTAAAATATGATGAATTTCTAGAGTTATCTCTAGTGACTGATAGATTTCTAGTAGAGAAATGGTATGTATTTAAAGTCAGCATTGAGAATCATTTGGTTGAGTCATCGATAGAAACTAACAAGCATCAGATGATATGTTATAGGTATATGGGGTATTCCCATTCCACGATTATGATACATGGATATATGGATCAGTAATCATTTATATTTTACAACCATCATGGTGACGTCTGAAACTGTTCTTATGATAGCAGGGGTTACAAATCACATAATTTCCAAATCCACCATGCCATGCAATATTTCCATAATGTGGATAGACCCCCCTCCAATGTATCAATTTATATGATCATGGATCTAATAGGAATAACAAAATTGCCTCAGCCTAGTTGGTGAGGACTCGGAAAGTGCATCCAAGAGACTCAAGTTCAAATTCTAGTGGTGACATAATTTCTATGGTATTGTATCAATACTATAGCTGGTACTATAACATGCGCTATATCAGGAACTATTGTTGGAAATATAGTAGGTATTGTATAAAATGGTAATAATTAATTTATTTGGGATTTTGGGCCACCAGTTTGGTCCTCGGTTCCTGCAAGGCCTTCAGTCCACCCATGGCCTTTGGGCGAGTAAAGATATAAAGCATCCTCAAGGCCTTTGGGCCACCTCAAAGCCTTCAGGACACCTCAAGGCCTTAGAGGCACCTTAATGCTTTTCGGCCAATTGAAATTGTGCTGAATGGAATAGTCAGAATCTACAAGGAGTATCCTCTATATGAGGCATCATAGATGGAAAATTCACTAGAGTAGAATCTAAAGGATTTTGAATAAAGAGATCGTATAGCATTGTCATCTAGAAAAACTGGTGCATACATGGGAAACATATCTGAACATCCATGTGAACGTGTGGATATGACATCACGATATAGGAGCTGGGGAGGAGAAGTTCCACATAGTTATAGTCTGGATATTTCCACTATGAACTACTGGTCTTTAATATCTAATCCTACATGCCTTGTTTGGATACCCCCTCATCCCTTGAAAAGAAGATTATAAAAAATTCAATAAAAATAATGCCTTTTTGAATTTCATGTAGGATCTAACTTGAATAGTAATATATACTCCCAAGGATGTGGTGTAAATGGAGGTGTAAGTGGATCTATTATGGGAGGAGTTGATGATGGGGGATGATACAATTAAATTCCTCCTCCATCACTACCAGGTGGCCCATGTCGGTCTCAAAGAGCTGTAGGTTGAGGTTGTAGAAATCTGTAGTATAGAGAGGGATATGACTAGGATTCACACATTATGATTTGAGGTATAATTTTTAACTTGTAAACACTTTTACTAGTAATTTTAGACATATAGGTGAGTCATAACATTATTAGATTACCCCATATGTGAGAGATAGATATTCAAGTTGAGACATTAGATTATCTCCTTTAACTTGAGGATCCCCAGGGAGTGATTCTTCAAAACCACTTGTATTCCCATAGTGAGATCAGTTACATAGTAAGGAGAGTTTTTCATGTGAAATTGTGTTAATTACTATTCAACCTTATGACATAAAAATTGGAATGTGATGGTTTTCCGTGTTCTGGACCTAGATTGAATACCTTCACAGATGAGTTAGATGACACCAGAAAGATTGGATACAATTCTCCTCTATGGGAAATATAGATGTCATGGATGAAAGAGTGGGTAATAAGGGCATGAAGCTACAACACAGTACCCATCTGTTATTGAGTATATCAGAAGGCAGAGTGCACCCTTTAAGGATCACAATTATATCAACAGTGTAGGACATTATTGATGTATTCCTCAAAGATGTTTTGGGAATACCATCAACATGGGAGATGGGATTGTTAAAAAATTTAACCCCTCGGACCACACTAATATCTTCTATGGATTATTGGATTCCCCAACTGATCATTGAGATATAAGGGAGAAATTATTGGACAACTGATACATGGGTTTCATCAGAACCATTTATTCATCCTAGGCATCTCTAGTACTGATTTGGAATAAGAGAGGTTGGAGTTTTAGTATTTTTGTTCATTTGTGTTTTCTAAACTAGGCAATGAAATAGAATTAGTACATATTTTTAATGATTTATAGTATCTTTGAAATATTGAGAGGCTCCAGTTGGTTCTCAGAGATCAACATTAGTTATGGATACCACTAGTCGAGGATTCATAAAGATGAAATTATGAATAAGACATTATGATGTTTCAATAGACATTATGAGTTCCTGGTGATACCATTTGGATGATGTATTTCTCTATTTTGTTTATGTAAGATATAAATGAGATATTACAGTTCTATTTAGACTGATTTGTGGTCATATTCATTAATTATATACTCCTTGACACTACAGTACCAGAGGTGAAATAATGTCATTTTTTGATATTTGTAGAATTACTCAAGGGGAATCTCTTTATTATAGATTCTTGATGTTCCAGTTTTACATCCATGATGAAAACCATTTTATGGAATGTCATTTTCAATTATGAATTATATTTGGACATGTAAATGATTGATATGGTGATTTATATAGAGCCACCCATGTTTGTGTTAGAGGTGTGTAGTTTTATTGGCTTTGTGGGGTACTGAAAGTGGATAATCGTGGATTGTACTAGACTACATTCCCTTAAACTTCTCTGTTATAGAGTTACCATTACATTATATGGACTAAGAAGTGTTTGGTATCATTCAACGATATGAGGATGAATATTACTAATGATTATATATTATTAATACTATATGATGGAATAGACCGTGTAGTTTTTTCTAATGAATATGGTTCTAGTCCTGGTCACATGTGTATACAATGTATATATGTGATCGAATATAACATAAATTACCAACTAAAAACAAAAAGAATAGTTGTAATGGTGGGTTTCATGGTCTCAAACGTAAATCCCCTAATTTAAGAGGAATCAAACTTGTAGTGAGGGTTTAAGAAGGTGAAATTGTGAAGAATATACATTCATTATCAGAGTAACATAGAAGTAAAATAAAAAAAATACAAATGATGAAGCAGGAATAATTGAATGATATGGAAGCAGAAGAATACTCTAAAAAAATTATAAAATAGATAAAAAATGAATGTACAATAATGAACACAAGTCAAAATGATGATACATATCAAAAATAGTATTAAAAAATATACAAGGAAGAACCCAAATACAAAAATAAATAAAAATACTCCAAGGAAAACTCCGTAAGAATCATGAGCTCCAACTCAGTGTTGTGCTCCCTTCTACTAGTTTCAAGTGAGATAACACACGAAAGCACCCATAGTCCTATAAACATGTCATCTACATAGGTACACCAATGCAATGGTAGCCCGAGAAGGGAAAGAGATATAAATTCCAATAGGTTACCACCCATGGTGTCTACAACTAAAACCAGTCCGTGAATAAAAAGTAAATAAGTGTTCATGAATATACATAATAATAATAATAAGATTTGAATTAATAAATAAACACCATATGGATTAGGTTCTAATAGTGAAATAGGATGCCTCTACCTACTTCGACTCATAGGTGGAATGTGTGTCTAAACCGTAACAATATGTATATAGTAACAGTATATAAGGATTATAGTTCTATATTGAATCCACCTATGTGAACCAAGTACGCGAAGATGTAATTGGAAATATACCTAGAATAGTAGATTTTGGAAAGACTACGGTATAACTAAGTCATCCATAGCTAGTATAAATGAGTTCAAAATATCAAGAGAAGGATACTTGCACTACATTACATAATGGGAGGGATACATCATTCACCTCACTCGAGATGGCGAGTATTCTATTTTATCAACACTCGAAGTCCTATGTTTTTCATCATGAAAACACTCAACAAGGGATATAGTGCCTAATGTCCACTATCAATCTTGTATCATTGGTGTGAGACATCATTCTAAAAACATGATGTAAGGTATCCTAATATTGTTATGCTCCACATAACACTTACCATCATTCCACAACCTTTATAAGACGATAATCCTATTTATAAAATTATCAATTAGATAGTAACCCTAAAAATTTACATTTATTATGACCAATAATAACAAAGTTAACAGTATATAAATAAAATATCTACTAAGATTGAAATATTGATATGGCCTTTCCACCTTATAGAATTCATTTCCATTAAAAAATTCAATTCACTCAAGGAAATTCAATCCATCCTAAGGTATTGTTAAATACATATAGATATACATCAAAACAATTACACCATTTAAATCATTCAAGTGTGTAAATCCATCATGAAAGGCCAATCCAATTCTTATAATACAATTTAGCTAACCGATGCCAATTTTTATATTGTACGTGGCATGGTCATACAAACCAATACATTTAATTTAATTTAAATATTTTTTATGTAATATAGACATTTTATTTTCAATGAAATGTGATTATAGTCAACTATTTCCAACCCACGTAGATGGTGGTTAACTGTCACTCATTTGTAATGAGAGAAACAATCCATAATAATAACAAATTGGACATTCCCAAAACATTCCATACATCTAACTGCACAAAAAAGGGAATATGTAATCACCCAGGAAATCTGGACAAGTGTTATTAAAACTTCATATCAAACCTTTTTTGTTTAGAATAAATCCAACCTCATTTGAGGGGTTTTATTATAAAAACATGAAATTTGTCATTAATCAATTCATTTAGAAAAATTAAGAAACACATTCAAAATCATAACTCAATCCACATTAACGGATAATTTGGAAAAAACAACCCAAAATGGTAATTCAATTTATAAATGTCCTATAATAAATTAGGATGTTCCATTATCATTCAATCATTCCATACATGGGGTAATTGAATTATTAATCGAAGCTGATTTATTTAAAAGCTTTCATGCCTTTAAATAATTTAATTTTTAATATGAAATATAATCTAGAACACCCTAGGGGTATCAATGACCGTGTTCGACACCCTCAATTTACTAAAACATGCTCAATTGGAGTAATGCAAGGTGTGTATAACAATTTAAAATGAGGAAGAAAATTTTATAAAAATTCACAAAAATGTTCAGTATGTGGTAAAATATATATATTTATTAAATGAAAGAAAATTGATGAAAAAATTCACATTCCACCTACAATATGCATAAGAAAGTTTTCACATCCAATACTAAGGCCTAATTATATTTGATATGGATGAAATCCAAGAAAAAATCAATCTCCCTAATAATAGGGTAGATGATCTCACACCATGATAAAATTACTGAGAGAAAATTCAATGGATAAAGGCTTAAAATGAATCGAGATATTATTACGAGGATTCCATAGAGACTGAAGATGTTTGATTCAAACATCGAATTGAGGAGATATCCTGACCCATAGAATAGGTAGGAGGAGGAACCAAAGTCATGGTGGAGATCCTCACATGGATATAGGAGGATAAGAAAAGAAGAAATGTGTTTTTAACATCATGAAGGGAATTTGGTAATTTCACATTAAAAAACATGGTGGCATAACGTGGCCAAATGGTTTGGAAAAACCCTTCACCAACCATTTCTCTCTCACTACTTTGGATACCCATCATGCATGGTTATTCTACATGGGTTGGCCTAACCATGTTCCATACATATGATGAATAATGCATTGGTACTGCTTAAGTGGAACTAATAATATAGGTTGGGAACAAGTTAAACCATACTCAACCCATGCGGGGAAAACATGCTCCTCTACTAAAGCTACGTGGATTGCTACTTGTGGGTCATACAGTATTAAAAAAACGTACACCCCTATCAATCCTCTTCTATTTTGAGTTTTTGGAGCCCAACACTCTGAAAACTGGATAGAGCACCAAAGGAACCTTTCATGACTTTACTTATCACAAAAAAACACATTGAAGTGTTCCGAATCTCATAATTTGATTCCAAAGATATGTTCAAATAATGGAACATCCACTAATTGAAAAAATTAAAATTCCCTTAGAATTATACCTTGAAAAAAACACATGTCCTTATAACCTCCCCACCATAGATATTCTCATCCATGATAATCCTTCTAGAACAACAAAAAAATAACCTGGCCTACATGAATTATGAATTCTCATTATAACTGTCACATTGCATATACAAATTCCAAACACACCTATAACCATATATTAATTATAAATAAATTAAGAAATCAAAATAAGAGGAAACAGAAGTATTTCAATTGAAACACTGAAATAGTGCTCACTCATTCCTAATTAAGTTGATACACAATCACATCACAGTCTCTTAAAATATCATGCCACTGCTCCTCCCCACTGTAACATTAATGGAAAATAAAAATTATGGTCCATAGTACATCCACCATTGTAATTTCCTATCAAATAATTTATCCATGAATTTTTGTGATAGTAATGGCATGACTTCTTCATCTGGGAGAACTGCATTACTCCTGAGGCCAAATTAGGAGCCTCATTAGAAGGAAATATTTGAATCCTACTCGACCTAAGTTAAAATGGTTGAGCATTATTTCCATGAAATTCACAATATAACAATAAAAATAGACCTCCATAGCTTTAAATGTGTTTAAATTTTTTCCTCTTGACTTTATATATAATAGTGGAATCATAACTGGTCAGGACACCTCTAGCTAACCATTTACACAATACTCGACATAGACGGACAATGTTACTCAAACAGACGCCCAATGCCTTATTCCAAGGAATATTACATTTACTATTAACACCTTCACCAAATACCATACCTAACATATGATGATATTCAATGGTCAATCCATTGCCTGACTATATTCTTCATCATGGCTCAGCACGTACAATGTTGTAACGTACATCCAACCCACCATAATCAACACCATTTAAACATCTCCTCCATGTCCCAAAAAATATAGTTTATCTTCAAGGTCATTTAACTATATTACAATTTAGTAAAACAAGGTAGTTCATACTTTAAAAATATAATTCATAAATTTTTAAAAGGAAAAGTAGTAAACATTATATTATTGGCTGATACCAGAGCCACATCTAATTAGTGGTCATATCAAAATAAAAAAGCTAGTGTACAAGAGTTATTCCAAGGTTCTCCTAATTTAGAACCCACATATCAATCAAGGAAATATACACCATATTAACAAAACAATGGATCATGTGTTATCCTCTGAATGGTTTCACTTATCAATACCAACATATCTTCAAACTCTAGTGCGGCGTACGAGTGAAACACTCGTAGTTAATAAAGGGATACTTCAATATATGGAACTTGCTAGTTGCTAAAAAGAGAACACTAGAAGGTTTAGAGTATTTGATATAACTCTAAAATGAATATTATTATTTTCTCAGTAATCATTCTAATGATTCATTACCAAAAAGGGATAGAAGTGCAGTTGAACTACTATCGGACGATGTCTTGGAAGAAGCTCGGATCCACCGATTGATGCATCAAAATCTGACCCACAATACCATTACCACCCATAGAATCATGTGATTTCTCAAAATCTATACATGTTGTTTCATTCAAGAATAATGGTTTTCTATATGTTGTGCATGTAAAAAACATTTCACTATTGTACTTTATTGCAAGCACAAACAGGATTCAAAACACTCTAGCTGGAAGGGAATTCAAGATAGACTGACCAATTATAAATGGTTCCCATTGGTTGTGTTCTTTTTAAGTGTAATGTAATGTGTTCACTCAAACTATTGTGAAACACCCCACATTAGAGGTGACTTAGTCATCAATAGAAGATATATACTAACTAATGACAAGCATACTGGGTTAGACTAGCCTTAATCACAATGGTTAATGTATCTGTAATGAAAACCAAAACCAACCAGACCATTATGTCAAAACAACCAATCCTATTGGAAGTCATCATGATAATTGAGAAGGAATTGATTCCATTAATTATTAGGTAAAACTACTATGTAGATGACTTGAGAACATACTCAAGGGAATAAGGCTCATAGATTTCACCAAACATAACCAGTTCATTATACCATTTAACAATATGATTGGATCCATGTATACGAACACACACTATCCTGGGGATTTAGAAGAAATATGACGATCCCCAATATTGTCAATTTGTTGTCTTCTATATTCATCTATGAATTAGGTGGTCCATAATACAAATTTATCCCAAGGTATGACTGCCCTATATTACCATTAACATGGAAATTTAGGTACCGAGTCATCTATCTATAAGGAGATGAAAGGGGCCCTCATCCTATGAATAAGACAACTATTCAAAATCATGTTTATCCTACCGAACAAAACATTTCTCAAGTATCAAACCCATAACAAGGGTCAAGGATACAATTATCACCCATCCAAAAATGGGTTTTAATTAAAAGCTAACAGTTTTAATTGGGATTACGACACCTGAATGATACAAAAAATTAGAAAGATCATTGCATTTTGAAATGGATTTATGCTCTATGGTTTGTCCCAACCACATTTTATCACCTTGAAAAAGAAAAAATCAATGACCCTATCTGTAGGAGTTCCTAAATGAATTTTTATATTACCTATATCTATAATTTACACATTTTAATAAATGAAAATGTAGAACGGCCTACTAAAACATTTATGTTTTTATTCCAAGTAAACTAAAAGAGAATTTTAAACTGACCATACATGAGGGTTTAAAATAAGGATACCAACTAATTTTCACTTACCACAGAAATACTTTAATTAAATTTTAATCTTTAAAAAATTAAAATATTTAAAATATAATTTTGAGTACTTATTTTAAATAAAAAACTCTTGGTAACATTAATTTGACCTATATGGGTCTTGTAAATCCGACATGGGTTCATTTGAATTAAAACATAATGATTTTTTTCAATTATTAATGTTTAAAACACATGATGTCGGTTATCACATAAGAAACATTCCACAACAACCATAATTGGGCCTAGTTATGCATTTAAAGAGATAATCACAAGATTTTCATGCTGAAATGATTGAGTCTCAACTCTTTATAGATGAAACAAAATAATTTCAACTCAAAATCAAATATATTTTACATTTACAACCATCTAAATATATATCATGGTAATTTATCATGGTTTGATTATATAGGTTATCAATCCCAATCCTATATAGTTCCCATATACATTATAGACAACAGTTTAGTTCCTATATAACCAAAACAAACTGAGTTTAAAATTTGAACTTTATCATCTATTATTGACTAACAATGGTATCTAGTAATATAGAATTATCAATGATGGTTCAGTTATACTGTTACTTTTACCCGATTATAAGTCACCCATATACATTAAAATAGAAAACAGACCCATGTTTAGTCACATCCAACTATATATTTCAAATCATAACATGGTTTGTAATAAAATGCATAAAACACAAAAAAACATGAAAATAATAATAGAATCATTCTATGTAATAAAGGAACATGGAATATAATCACCTGATAATAGAAGAATATTAACATGAAAATAAATTAACCAGTCGTGTTATATAAGAAAACATGATAAGTACTACCTAATGAGTATAAAACTCTGCATTTCAATAAAAATATCCATGGAGAATATAAAATGTATGAAAATAAATACAAGGCATGGAATACACTCAAGGAAAAAAATACAAATCAGATAGAATCCTATAAATACAACTACATGAAATGGAATGTTATTGGAATTTTTATTTTTATGTTCTTAGGATGATTCAGGTAATCCTACTTCAGTTCCTTACAAGTCCAAGGTATTAATAAAATAATTTTAATAAATTAATAAGCAACAGAGTGTAAACCAAGCACTCATGGTTAAATCCAAATAAGATGTATTATCAAAATGCCTGAAAAACAATCCCAGCCCTATAAACATGGACTTTTCCCCATACATGGGTTGATCCCAAAAATTCATGGCTATTCACCATGCATGGACATATTTATACGCTCTTTTATACCATTCCAAAATAGTATGACAATGGAAATTAATGATTTGACACCACATTGTAATTTCCGAACATGTCTGACCCCTAGAACTGTAGTATGACTAGGGGTAATATAGAATTAATAACATCTCCTCTTATGCCAGAGGATGAAAACTATATGGGAGGGTCTAAGGAGGTGATAGTGGGGATATTATACCATCCTGATCAGAGTAGAACATCGATATAATTAGAAAATAAATAAAAGGAAAAATAATAGTAATAATAAATAAAATAAAGAGAAATAGAAGAATAATATTAATTGGATATAAAATATATAGCCAACAATTGTATAGACCGGGAATTCCCATGTAATTTTTTATTAATATATGTGAATTTTACGAGTCCGGGAAAATTGACAGAGCCAGATTCTGAGGCCCAGAGAGCCCAGAATAAATTTTTGAACTTATGTTCACGTACGTTCAGTAAACATGTGAGCAGGTTTTTCTATCATTTGAATCGGTGCTCAGAATTAAAATATGAGGACATTGTTGAACTCACAATGCATGTATTCTCTTAAAGAGACCATCACCTCAACAGCAGTGGGTTGAGAGTGAATGATTGATTTTGTGTTTTTCATGAAGGAATAAAATAAAATAAAATGGTTTAACATTTTATTTTATTTTATTTGGATACCAACCATGTGGATATTCACAGGTGGGGAATACCTGAACTGAAACCTCCCATGGGAGGTTATAGAGGTGGGGACAACCGGGCCGAACCACCCATGAGAGATTATGGTGGTGGGGACCACCCGAGGATTAAAACCTCGTGAACTCTTTTATAAGTGTGGGGGAGCCTCTTAAACATCCCCCCACTTAAATGGTTCCACCCCCTTAAATTTATTATGCCAACCTATGTAATTAATTAACCCAGTTTGAAATTGTGCCAACAATTAAATTGTGGAAACATATCATTTTGGCTACTTTTCATTTTTTTGGTTGAATAGGGTAGAGGAGAACTATTGGGAGGATTTCACTTCTCCAACCAAGAATTACATCGAAGAAAATTCATTGAAAATCAAGGAAGAGGATGACGAGAGAGCC
Source organism: Viscum album (assembly GCA_963277665.1). NCBI lineage: Eukaryota > Viridiplantae > Streptophyta > Magnoliopsida > Santalales > Viscaceae > Viscum > Viscum album. The sequence continues at coordinate 1,288,312,243 of OY728140.1, forward strand.
TGACATCAAAGCATGGTTTTGAGAGCGATGATTTATTTCACTCCCTTCACCTTCTTCGACATCCTTCTCACACCAACGTCAATGAACAATCTAAGGTAGAGATTTATTTCTATATGAATATAACTTCCCATGTACTCTCCATCTAATTTATTTCTGTGATTTTGAATACTAATTGATGAGGGTTTCGAGGATTGATGTGTTTAAATATCTTCCATACTCGGTCTTAATTCATCATTACATTTAGTAGCTTCCTACCTCTTAAATGCGAAGAGTGCGGGTCAAATAAAAATTTACCGTCCTCTCCACAACTCTTGTGATGATATGTGGTGTTCTTTTCGAAGGAGGAAGACAGAAACCGGAGTTGGTTTTTGGCACCGATGAGGCACGAGAACGGAGGCTGACCCCTTGGTCTCCCGCGACAAAGGAATCGATGTTGTCCCCAGCAACCACCGCCATGCGGCCTGCACGACCCGTAGCACCGCTGCCTGCGGAACCCGTGCCACTCTGTGGCCGATCTGCCACCACCCCACGGCCGGGCAGCTGCGCTGCCACACACCACAGCTGAGTCACCACCCACGGCCTCGCCAAGCCGCCCTGCGTCCTCTCCGAGCCGCCCTGCGGCCTCTGCCCTGGACAGGGCCGAGCCGCCCTGCGTCCTCACAACACCCCCCGGACGAGCCGCCCCACGGGCTCTGCCTTCTCGGCCGAGCCACCTCGAGCTGGGCTGAGCTTCTATAACGACCCACACTTTACATACATTGTTAATACTTCAAAATTGAATCACTCTTATTACAACATATGACAAAACCACAAAGGACCGTATAGGTATAGTGTCTTTAGAAACTGGGGAAACATAAACAACTGGTTCATAAATCTTCTACAGTGTCTCCCATTTATTTCATCATATCTAGGGTCCCTTTTAGCATATTCTACTTAATATCCATCTTCCTGACCTGGGGAAAAGAAAACATAAAAGGGTGAGCTCAAATTCTTAGCAAGGGCAAATAAAGGAAATAAAAATCATATCATATCTTTATGAAAATCAAAACCTGCAAAAGAGATCATAATATCTTAACATGGAATAAATCATAGAAGTGAAAATGAGATCCCCATAACATAAAACTTGAAACTTTGTGGCATGCACACATAATCATGGAAAATCATTTCTTGTTAGTCATGACTCATTGCCAAGACTATCTTAGTGGACAAAGTCCCTTTCTGAACCGAGTTCACTCCTCGTTTCAGTCCTGTATCACTGAACCGAAATAACCTTCCGTTCCAGCCATGTCTATCTCATGAGATATAAAATCATTACCCAATGCATTGGAGGGAGATATAGGTCCCACCCATCTTATAATGAATCCTTTCTTATGTGTGCCACATAATCATAAAACATACATCATCGCATAACACATGTAACAAAAATGGGATTCTTGAAACATCATGACATCATAAATCAATTCATATAAGATAAAGGAATTCATAAAAATAATTCCATCACAACATGATCAAATCAATTTAATAATAGGGATAAAAACAGAACCCTTTATTATCTTAGATGGAAAATAATTTTGATAAAACACTTGAACTCCATTCTTGAGGAAAATATCCTTTCTTCTTCAAAAACACTTTTCTTTTCTTAATATGTCATACAATTATAAACTAAAAGAAGTTGATTAAAAATAAACTTGAAAACTTGTAAAGGAAGCTTCTTGGAAATAATGTTTTAAAAATCCATTCATGCTGTATAAGTTAAAAAAAACATTCTTCTCGTACTTTTGTCGGAAAAGTCAAAAAGTACCTCGTACGGAAAAACGACAAAAGATTCCTTTCATATTCTTTACTAAAAATTCACCCAAGGGTAAAATTGGATTTAAACTATTGCAAGTGGATGGAAACAATATTACATATTGAGGGAACATGGATGTGGATGATAAAATACACCCCAGTAAATACTTACGAATAAACAATCTCGGATAAAAATGAGATTGTGATATTTCCCTTACCTTAGGTCCGATTAGCTTTGTACGTGTCCGAAGCTCCTGTATAATGGTTTAAATAATGTTATTGACTTATTCCAGAATCATACATATTTATATGATATCATATATGGTCATATTATTAGCTTCTTGTTAGTAATATTTCATTGTTACTTGTTACTCGGGTCTTTATAACTTTTTGTTCTTATGCGTGTTTTGTCGAATAAATTCTTATTCTTATCTTTAGGTTATAGATAATTAATTTCCAGAATGGTATTAGTGTAGTATATACCATATTCATTCATTCAATTCATTTATACAATCATTATGAAATGAAGATCATGTAGAACGAGTCGCATCACATCGTGGAGACGGTATTCCGTACGTACGCACGAGTGATGATATCGTTCCTATGATCGTGGAATTGTATTGGAGTATATATATATATTATTTCAGTATCAATATTAATTAATAATAATCATATATAGTTACTCATTACACCATTATACCCATCCTTGTAAGGTGATGGTGGAAAATAGATTACACCACGGCGTGGAGACGGTATTCCGTACGTACGCACGCGCGGTGATTTCATTTTTCCGTAGGATGGATAGAAGGTGAATTAGGGTTGTTTAATATTTATAATAACATATCAGTATGTAAGTAATACTGATGTTATTACTTTATCATGAAACAACTGAAGAAGAAGAAGTTGAAGAAGAAAGAAATTGAAAAGATCGGTAATGGATATTACCTCTTCTTTGGAACGCCTTTTTGAATCCTCCACTTAAGGAACTAAGATTGGTCTTTGGAGAAGACCAGGACCTCTAGGATTATTCTAGGGAAGTGGAGAGGAGAAAATGGCAGGTTTTGGCTGAGCTTGAGTGCTCAAATTGGTGTGAGGAGGAGGGGGAGGAGGTGCCCTTTTATAAGGGAGGAGAGGGGCACCTTAGGAATATCTCAACATATTATTTTATATTAAAGTCAAAATCGGTTTATAATGGTTCCAAAGGGTCTTATTTAGAAGATAAAGTGGGTATGGGTCGAAATCCTATCAACCAATATGATTTAGACAAGTTTAGGGTATTATTTTAACCTTATCAATTAGATTTAACTCTAAGTTAATTATTTTAACTTTTACCGTGTCTTTTTGTTTTCCTTCACTATATGGTTAATACACTTACTATAACATGCCAAACTAACCCCAAATTGTTTATTATTAATATATATATCCTTATCTAAGTCATTTGGCCGAACCTTAGATTTTTAGGAATAAAATAACAATTAATAATATAATATTTTATTTAAAAACTATTTTGTGTCAATTTTGACACTATTTGATATATGATTTGTTTGAAAGTCATAACAGAATTATATGTTCGAACCAAGTTGATTAAATCAACACTAATATATCATAGTAAGCTAGAAAATTAGTGGAATTCATAAAAAGTCTCAAATTACATTTATTTTGGTGTTTATAACATCAATTATGTCAATATTTCATTAATAAGATAATTATTTCATCATCATTATGTCATAAATAAATTAAATTATTTAATGTCTAAAAATTACAAATAAAATATCATCATGTAGGAAATCTTTTTAGCTTTCTAATGAATATTTACAATCGAATTTATCTTATGTATAACCCCATATTAAAAATGATTTACTTATTAAACTTTGATTTTAACTATTTTAACCCTTCTTTAAATAAATTAATAATAAATGTCCTAATCTAATCCAAGTGGGCCTAAATGGTCATATTTTATTCCTAAGTTTGTTTTTGGTCGAATTACACTTGTCCAATAGAATTAGGACATGTGTTAGGGTAATATTAATATCATATTTACCCTTAGTTACCCTATTTACTATTAACCGCGGTAAAAATCGTAAAAAGTTACTATTCACCAAAAAATTATTTTCATCTCATTGAACCACATTTTAGTCCTTGATATTAACCGTGTCTCTCGGATTTTCAAAATTCCATTCACAGAAGCGGTAAAATTAAGTTTTATGCAAAATTCAGTTTTTAACCTACCACTTAGTGGTTTCACTATTCATCAAAAATTGAAAGTTTTCAGAAAAATACGAAAATTTCACCCTAGGCTAATTTCGATATTCTGAGTCCAAAAATGAAGTCCATTTTGAAAAATAAAATTTATAAAATTTCAAAAAGTGGTTATTACTATTCATAACGGCTAGTTTTAATAGCATAATGTTGTTTAGTGAAACTCGGTATTGCGTACGACGCAAGCTATCGAGGAAGGTCGCGATTGCGTGTAAAGCAAGCCAAACAAGTGTTGTATAGAAAAAGATTCCTTTGATGATTTATATAACATAAAAGTCTCGGGTGTTACATTCTACCCCCCTTAAAAAGAATTTCGCCCTCGAAATTCGTCACTTTGTAACAAATAGATGAGGATACTTCTCCCTCATCATATCCTCAAGCTCCCATGTAGCTTCTTCAAGTTGGTGGTTTCTCCATAAAACTTTCACCAAGCGAGTGGTCTTGTTTCGTAGGACTTTTTCGCTACGATCCAGAATCTCTATCGGCTGTTCTTCATAAGAAAGATCTTGCTCCAGCGGTACAACTTCTGAGCTGAGTACATGTGAAGGATCTGGTATGTACTTTCTCAGGAGAGATACATGGAACACATCGTGAACTTGAGAGAGATTCGGTGGAAGCGCCAATCGGTAAGCTACCTTCCCAACACGATCCAATATTTTGAAAGGACCGATATATCTAGGGCTCAACTTCTCCTTCTTTCCAAATCTCATAACCCTCTTCCAGGGAGATATTCGTAAGAACACTTTATCACCCACTTCAAACTCTAGGTCTTTTCTTCGGTTGTCGGCATAACTTTTCTGTCGACTCTGAGCTGCTCTTATGTGTTGTTGAATAGATCTGACCTTTTCTGCCATTTCATCAACGAGATCAGGTCCTAACAGCTTTCTTTCCCCAACTTCATCCCAGCAAGTTGGAGTCCTGCATTTCTTTCCATAGAGAGCTTCATAAGGAGCCATTTGAATACTGGAGTGAAAGCTATTATTATAAGAAAATTCCACCAAAGGTAGGTGTTGATCCCAACCTCCTTTGAAATCCATAGAGCAAGCTCTCAACATATCTTCTAGGGTTTGAATTGTTCTCTCAGACTGACCGTCTGTCTGGGGATGATAAGCAGTGCTGAAACTCAACTCTGTATCCAGAGTATGCTGAAGACTTCGCCAGAACTTCGAGGTAAATCTCGGATCTCGATCAGATATAATAGAAAGTGGTACTCCATGCAATCTTACCACTTCCTTTACATATATCCTGGCAAGCTGATCTAGAGAGAAATCCTCTCTAATAGCAATGAAGTGTGCAGACTTTGTAAGACGATCAACTATGACCCAGATAGCATTATTGCCTTTGGATGTTTTAGGAAGTCCTGTGACAAAGTCCATAGTGATGTTTTCCCATTTCCATTCGGGTATGGGTAATGGTTGTAACATCCCCTTAGACTTCTGTCTCTCAGCTTTAACTTGTTGACAAACCAAGCATCGAGAGAAATATTCAGCAACATCTCTTTTCATGCCATCCCACCAGAAGTACTCTTTCAGGTCCCTATACATCTTCGTGCTTCCAGGATGAATAGAAAATGATGAACTATGAGCCTCATCCAGCAGCTCATTCTTTAATTCGGGGATGGGAGGAACGCAAACACGATTCCTGAACTTTATTATCCCATCACAATCAAGGTTGAATTCAGGAACATTTCTCACCTTCTTTTGTAACTCGACATCTTCTTTCTGTGCCTCTTTAATCTTCACATGTATAGATGGTTGAACATTCATTTGAGAAAGATAAGATTTTTCCCCTTCCATTATAATTCCAAGATCCATCCTTTGTAAATCCATAAATATTGGATCTTTTGTGATCCTCATCATGGATAAACTAGCATGGTCTTGTCGACTTAATGCATCTGCCACCTTGTTTGCTTTCCCAGGGTGGTAATGGATTGAGCAGTCATAATCCTTAATCAGCTCCAACCATCTTCTTTGGCGCATATTCAACTCCTTTTGTGTGAAAATATACTTTAAACTTTTATGATCAGTATAAATATAACACCTTTCACCATAAAGGTAATGCCTCCAAATCTTTAATGCAAAGATTACCGCAGCCAACTCCAAATCATGTGTTGGGTAATTTTGCTCATGGATTTTCAACTGTCGTGAGGCATAAGCTATCACCATATAATTTTGCATAAGAACACACCTCAATCCCTTCTTGGATGCATCACTGTAGATCACAAACCTTTCTCCACTACAAGGCAGTGTGAGCACAGGTGCACTGGATAACCTTCTTTTCAACTCCTTGAAATTCTCTTCACATTCCTCTGTCCAGACAAACTTAACTCCTTTCCGAGTCAACTTGGTGAGTGGATTAGATAATCGTGAAAAATCTTTTACAAAACGTCGATAATATCCAGCCAAACCAAGAAAACTTCGGATCTCAGTTACTGTTGTTGGTCTTGACCATCTTTCGATAACCTCTGTTTTTGCTAGATCCACAGATATCCCCTCTTTTGAGATTATATGACCCAAAAATGCAACTTTTTGAAGCCAAAATTCACACTTGGTAAATTTGGCATAAAGCTTCTCCTTTCTCATGGTCTTCAATATAATTCTCAAGTGATCTTCATGTTCTTCCTTGCTCTTTGAATAGACAAGAATATCGTCCATAAAGACTACCACAAATTGATCAAGATAGTCTCTAAAGACTCTATTCATTAGATCCATGAAGATAGCAGGGGCATTAGTAAGACCAAATGGCATCACTATAAATTCATAGTGTCCATACCTTGTACGGAAAGCCGTCTTTGGTATATCCTCCCTTTTGACCCTTAATTGATGATACCCTGAACGAAGATCAATCTTGGAAAAGTATTGAGCTCCGCGTAGTTGGTCAAATAAGTCATCAATGCGTGGGAGAGGATATTTGTTCTTGATAGTGATCTTGTTAAGTTCTCGATAATCAATGCAGAGTCTCATTGATCCATCTTTCTTCTTAACAAATAGAACAGGTGCTCCCCAAGGTGACGCACTAGGGCGTATGAATCCCTTATCAAGATTCTCTTGGAGTTGCTTCTTCAATTCCTGCAACTCAATTGGGGCCATTCTATAAGGTGTCTTTGAAATAGGCAAAGCACCCGGTACGAGTTCTATTGAAAACTCAACTTCACGATTTGGTGGAAGACCCGGTAATTCCTCCGGAAAGACATCATCAAACTCCCGTACAATGGGCATATTCTTAATCGTGAGTTTCTCACCAACCATTTGAGATAAATAACCTTCATTTAGTGGGATCAATACCCATAAGATGGAAGAAATTTCCACTGGAAGGTTATGTTCATCCTTGCATTGGTATACGATCGTAGATTGATCTGGAGTATGAAATGTGACTTCCCTTCTTTGGCAATTGATATGAGCTCCATGTAGAGAATGCCAATCCATGCCAAGAATCACATCAAATTCCACTAAAGGAAGGATCACAAGATTTGCAGGAAGCACTTTCCCACAAACTTCGATCGGAGAAGAATTATAAACTTTTGATGCGACTGTTGTGCCATTAGGTGTTGTCACAGCTAACTCAACATCTAATTGTTGAGGTAGTACGGTGATACTCTTAGAAAATTTTTCAGAAATAAAAGAGTGGGTGGATCCAGAATCAAATAAAACATTTGATACTTTAGAGTGGATGGTAAGTGTACCTTTCACCACATCGTTATCGTACTCCACATCGCTGATAGAAATTGCATGTGACTTTCCTTTGTCTTTAGCCTTAAGATTTTGTTGACGTCGACCATCATCATCAACCCTTGGATTTGGGCATTGATTGGCATAATGCCCCATCTCCTTGCACTTGAAACATTGAAGTGTAGCAGGTTCATTCTGTGTATCCCTTCCTTTGTTTGTATCATTAGACATCTTCTTCCCATTATCACGGCATTCAAATGCCCGATGGCCTTCCTTTCCACATTTAAAACATTTACTTGTCCCTTTAAGACAACTCCCTCCATGTTTCTTTCCACACTTTGAGCATAAGGGAAAGTTCATCTTCTTTTCCGTGTGCTCTTTAGATTTTTCTTTGAATTCCATCTTCCTCTTCTTATCAAACCCATGTGACTGATGGGTTACTCCAATCTCCATCTCGACTTTGAGAGCACATCGAACGATTTCCTCGTAGCTATTGAAGTCCCTTATGGCTAACGCCCTTCGAAGACTTGGTTTTAAGCCACTAAAGAATCGATCGATCTTACTCTCAGGTTGGATAATAATACCAGAAGCGTACCTTGCAAGTCTTGTAAAATTTGCTTCATAGGTACTAACAGATTCATCATCCCTTTGATTCAGTTCAAGGAACTCTTTCTCCATCTTTGTTCGGAGAATACGAGGGAAGTACTTATTGAAAAATAAGTTCTTGAACTCGTCCCATTCCACAGACTCAATTTCATCCCTTTGCCTCGTATTCTTAACAAGATTCCACCATTGATCCGCATCTCCTTCCAAACGATACACTGCTAGGATGACTTTATCATGCTCAGAACATTGAAGAACTGAAAATATCTTTTCAGTAGTACTAATCCATTGTTCAGCAACTAATGGATCAGTAGACCCGCTGAAAGAAGGTGGACGCTGCCTCATGAAGGATTCAACAGAATGTTGCTCCCTCCTTTGCTCGTTTGGAAATCCTGCATGATTCATAGCTTGAGAAAGTTGTGTGAGCATGGCTACAAGATTTTGCATTCCAGCTCCCATATCGTTTGGTTGCTCAGGGGGACAATCATTGCATTGCCCATCGCATTCCGCATTAACACGGTTCCTTCGGGTTCCAGCCATTGACTAAAACCAAGAAGAATAGTGTGAGCAACACTAATTATAATAGGAAACCACATAATTCAAGAATAAAATTTTCATGCTTAAGGTCTTATCCTAGGTTATTCAAGGCCATTTCTAAAACACTAAGATTGTGTTCTATGCTTAGACTTATCCTTAGGGTTCTTACTAAGGCTTTCACATCCTAGTTTCCAAAGGTTGACTATACCTTTCCTCTGATACCAACTATAGCGGTCTAGAATTACTTCCAGTGGACTACAATTGATACCTATCAGGGCACTCCATGGGCGGCTACACCCCCTGGGCGGGACACACCACCATCCCCAGTGGCAGCCATTTCCTCATGAAGCCCTTGGGCGGAGAGCCATGCTTCGTCCAACGCTCACATGTGAGAGTTCCCAAGGATCGGATACATTCCTACCTCCTTTGCCTCTGATACCAACTATAACGACCCACACTTTACATACATTGTTAATACTTCAAAATTGAATCACTCTTATTACAACATATGACAAAACCACAAAGGACCGTATAGGTATAGTGTCTTTAGAAACTGGGGAAACATAAACAACTGGTTCATAAATCTTCTACAGTGTCTCCCATTTATTTCATCATATCTAGGGTCCCTTTTAGCATATTCTACTTAATATCCATCTTCCTGACCTGGGGAAAAGAAAACATAAAAGGGTGAGCTCAAATGCTCAGCAAGGGCAAATAAAGGAAATAAAAATCATATCATATCTTTATGAAAATCAAAACCTGCAAAAGAGATCATAATATCTTAACATGGAATAAATCATAGAAGTGAAAATGAGATCCCCATAACATAAAACTTGAAACTTTGTGGCATGCACACATAATCATGGAAAATCATTTCTTGTTAGTCATGACTCGTTGCCAAGACTATCTTAGTGGACAAAGTCCCTTTCTGAACCGAGTTCACTCCTCGTTTCAGTCCTGTATCACTGAACCGAAATAACCTTCCGTTCCAGCCATGTCTATCTCATGAGATATAAAATCATTACCCAATGCATTGGAGGGAGATATAGGTCCCACCCATCTTATAATGAATCCTTTCTTATGTGTGCCACATAATCATAAAACATACATCATCGCATAACACATGTAACAAAAATGGGATTCTTGAAACATCATGACATCATAAATCAATTCATATAAGATAAAGGAATTCATAAAAATAATTCCATCACAACATGATCAAATCAATTTAATAATAGGGATAAAAACAGAACCCTTTATTATCTTAGATGGAAAATAATTTTGATAAAACACTTGAACTCCATTCTTGAGGAAAATATCCTTTCTTCTTCAAAAACACTTTTCTTTTCTTAATATGTCATACAATTATAAACTAAAAGAAGTTGATTAAAAATAAACTTGAAAACTTGTAAAGGAAGCTTCTTGGAAATAATGTTTTAAAAATCCATTCATGCTGTATAAGTTAAAAAAAACATTCTTCTCGTACTTTTGTCGGAAAAGTCAAAAAGTACCTCGTACGGAAAAACGACAAAAGATTCCTTTCATATTCTTTACTAAAAATTCACCTAAGGGTAAAATTGGATTTAAACTATTGCAAGTGGATGGAAACAATATTACATATTGAGGGAACATGGATGTGGATGATAAAATACACCCCAGTAAATACTTACGAATAAACAATCTCGGATAAAAATGAGATTGTGATATTTCCCTTACCTTAGGTCCGATTAGCTTTGTACGTGTCCGAAGCTCCTGTATAATGGTTTAAATAATGTTATTGACTTATTCCAGAATCATACATATTTATATGATATCATATATGGTCATATTATTAGCTTCTTGTTAGTAATATTTCATTGTTACTTGTTACTCGGGTCTTTATAACTTTTTGTTCTTATGCGTGTTTTGTCGAATAAATTCTTATTCTTATCTTTAGGTTATAGATAATTAATTTCCAGAATGGTATTAGTGTAGTATATACCATATTCATTCATTCAATTCATTTATACAATCATTATGAAATGAAGATCATGTAGAACGAGTCGCATCACATCGTGGAGACGGTATTCCGTACGTACGCACGAGTGATGATATCGTTCCTATGATCGTGGAATTGTATTGGAGTATATATATATATTATTTCAGTATCAATATTACTTAATAATAATCATATATAGTTACTCATTACACCATTATACCCATCCTTGTAAGGTGATGGTGGAAAATAGATTACACCACGGCGTGGAGACGGTATTCCGTACGTACGCACGCGCGGTGATTTCATTTTTCCGTAGGATGGATAGAAGGTGAATTAGAGTTGTTTCATATTTATAATAACATATCATTATGTAAGTAATACTGATGTTATTACTTTATCATGAAACAACTGAAGAAGAAGAAGTTGAAGAAGAAAGAAATTGAAAAGATCGGTAATGGATATTACCTCTTCTTTGGAACGCCTTTTTGAATCCTCCACATAAGGAACTAAGATTGGTCTTTGGAGAAGACCAGGACCTCTAGGATTATTCTAGGGAAGTGGAGAGGAGAAAATGGCAGGGTTTGGCTGAGCTTGAGTGCTCAAATTGGTGTGAGGAGGAGGGGGAGGAGGTGCCCTTTTATAAGGGAGGAGAGGGGCACCTTAGGAATATCTCAAAATATTATTTTATATTAAAGTCAAAATCGGTTTATAATGGTTCCAAAGGGTCTTATTTCGAAGATAAAGTGGGTCTGGGTCGAAATACTATCAACCAATAGGATTTAGACAAGTTTAGGGTATTATTTTAACCTTATCAATTAGATTTAACTCTAAGTTAATTATTTTAACTTTTACCGTGTCTTTCTGTTTTCCTTCACTATATGGTTAATACACTTACTATAACATGCCAAACTAACCCCAAATTGTTTATTATTAATATATATATCCTTATCTAAGTCATTTGGCCGAACCTTAGATTTTTAGAAATAAAATAACAATTAATAATATAATATTTGATTTAAAAACTATTTTGTGTCAATTTTGACACTATTTGATATATGATTTGTTTGAAAGTCATAACAGAATTATATGTTCGAACCAAGTTGATTAAATCAACACTAATATATCATAGTAACCTAGAAAATTAGTGGAATTCATAAAAAGTCTCAAATTACATTTATTATGGTGTTTATAACATCAATTATGTCAATATTTCATTAATAAGATAATTATTGCATCATCATTATGTCATAAATAAATTAAATTATTTAATGTCTAAAAATTACAAATAAAATATCATCATGTAGGAAATCTTTTTAGCTTTCTAATGAATATTTACAATCGAATTTATCTTATGTATAACCCCATATTAAAAATGATTTACTTATTACACTTTGATTTTAACTATTTTAACCCTTCATTAAATAAATTAATAATAAATATCCTAATCTAATCCAAGTGGGCCTAAATGGTCATATTTTATTCCTAAGTTTGTTTTTGGTCGAATTACACTTGTCCAATAGAATTAGGACATGTGTTAGGGTAATATTAATATCATATTTACCCTTAGTTACCCTATTTACTATTAACCGCGGTAAAAATCGTAAAAAGTAACTATTCACCAAAAAATTATTTTCATCTCATTGAACCACATTTTAGTCCTTGATATTAACCGTGTCTCTCGGATTTTCGAAATTCCATTCACAGAAGCGGTAAAATTAAGTTTTATGCAAAATTCAGTTTTTAACCTACCACTTAGTGGTTTCACTATTCATCAAAAATTGAAAGTTTTCAGAAAAATACGAAAATTTCACCCTAGGCTAATTTCGATATTCTGAGTCCAAAAATGAAGTCCATTTTGAAAAATAAAATTTATAAAATTTCAAAAAGTGGTTATTACTATTCATAACGGCTAGTTTTAATAGCATAATGTTGTTTAGTGAAACTCGGTATTGCATACGACGCAAGCTATCGAGGAAGGTCGCGATTGCGTGTAAAGCAAGCCAAACAAGTGTTGTATAGAAAAAGATTCATTTGATGATTTATATAACATAAAAGTCTCGGGTGTTACAGCTTCCCTGTGACCTCACGGAACCCCATGGCCGAGCCTCCATCCATGGTCGAGCCAACCCATGGCCTCCGCCACCCCGCGACATTCGCGGCCTCTATGTCCCCCCGCGTCCTACCGGACCACCCAGCGGGCCGGGTCGCCTAGAGGGCTGTGCCACACCACATGTTGGGTTGTGTCTACCAAAAGCGGGTCGACCCATGCCAAGTTGGGTGGGGTCTGTCTGACCAGGTCTAACCGAACTCAGACCTTATATGAACCTATACATTACTTGGGCCATAAAATTGGCACCAGGCATTTGTAGGGAGAACCATCTACAGCGCTGGAAATCATATAGCGAGATGGTCCCTTTCAGTATACTCCACTAGAGTTTTGGGTAAATTTTAGGTACGGTCGTGTTGGGTCGATCACGAAACCAACTAGTCCCCTAAGGGTATAAGGCTAATAACTCACAGACTGGGTGTCCGATTGATGCACCGTCTATTGCTTTGAGACCCCTATGACGCGGCAGACCTATGAGATACTTCTTCATGGGACTTCATAGCAGTTAGAGTATCGACTGGTGGCATGTGGAGCGAATCCTTTATGAGATGAGCTGGATTAGTGTGGGAACCCAGTAGATGACTGTGATGAAAAAGAATGAAGAGCGATCCTGTGTGGGTCAGCTCCTAGAGATCCTCTGTGGGTCAGCTCCTAGCAAACCTGTCTGGGTCAGCTCCTAGCGATCTTGTGTGGGTCAGCTCCTATAGATCATGTGTGGGTCAGATCCTAACTATCTTGTGTGGGTCAGCACCTAGAAATCCTTTGTGGGTTAATACCTAGCTATCCGGTGTGTGTCAGCTCCTAGCGATCCGGTGTGGGTCACCTTATTTAAAGAGTAAGATTATTCGGTAGTTAGATCTAATCATCTCTACTACTGTACTAATGTAATACCCAGATTGAGATGATTTTGTACCTGTGTGGTACTTTCCATCATGGTAATACCATGGTGGTATTCTCTAGTGTGGCATACATGTGTGGTACTTTCCTTTGTGGCTTTCCATCCTTTGTGGAACAATTCAGAATTGTGCTTTTGGGTTGGACCCTATGATTCCTTGTGATTGAGATGGGTATACTTGATAAATAAGGTATATGTATGGGCATATACCTAAGTAGGGTTGATAGTTGACTTCATGCTTTGAGGTTTATCCATTGTGGATTTTTGAGACCTTGAGGGTCTCAGGGTTCGTACTGAGTATTGTTGTAATCATACCTATGTGGGTTATGCCTACATCTCATTGTGTTTGGTGAAGACGACAGGCAACACTGATCGAGGCTAAGAGTATCAGGACTGGACAATGCTCGGAGGTGGGCCATACAGCGTGTCAGCACACAGAGGAGATGGGTGGACGTGGAGTGTTGAGGAGGCGATTTGTACAGTGTGTCAGTAGCTATCTTTCAGTTTGTTCAGTTGTTTTGTATTTCAAATGTACTTGTACATTACATTTGGGATTGTATTCTGGACCCTTTTACTTACTCCACTCACTCTCTTTACTATTTAGTTTACTTGAGTTTTTATCATGTTGTGTTCTTGGTTTTCTATTTATAAAAGTTATAAAGGCAATGAATTCCCAGTTTTAGGGATTACGCCTTTCAGTTCTAGTCGCTAACCCATGGCCTATGGAAGGTGAGCTTGGGGTAGTCACAACACGGGCCCCGGGGGACGGGTCGTGACAAATTGGTATCAGAGGAGTCAATTCTACCGTAGAAATTAGGACATTTATCTTTCTTTTAACGACAATAGTGTTAAGTGCAGTGAGTGTGGTTATCAGATTAGGGAATCTAATGTTGGTTGGCCGGCCAAATTTTCCATACACTAGGACCCTGACTTCTGAATTCCCACATAGTTCACGAAAACACTGATTGTTTATGTATTTTCTAGAGTTTTCGTTGTGATATCTTTGAGTTAGCTCACCGGGTATAACTTATTGATCATGGAATGCTTGTTTCTTTTCAAGATGCCTCCACACATATAGCCTGATGGGGTTCCAAGATTAGCACACACTGATAACCCACTGAGCGGCGAGGCCTTGATGGAGGGCCCTCTTTTAGTAGAGGCACTAGTGGAGGCACTAGCAGTACCATTACCCATTGGTCCACCAATTCCACCGGCCCTCGAAGCAGATGGAGCACGTCGCCTGAACGTTTTGCACGATTTCTAGTGCTAGAGGCCACCCAGGATCAGGGGAGAGTCGGGCCCCAGGTAGCTGAGGATT
Source organism: Viscum album (assembly GCA_963277665.1). Taxonomy (NCBI): domain Eukaryota; kingdom Viridiplantae; phylum Streptophyta; class Magnoliopsida; order Santalales; family Viscaceae; genus Viscum; species Viscum album. The sequence goes on from OY728140.1 coordinate 1,288,327,396, forward strand.
TGATGGAGGTCATGGTGAGAGTCTTCCAACTAGTAGGGACACCATTTGATCACATGGTGATCCTTTCCGCTAGCCTTCTATAGGTATCAAGAGCTAGATGGTGGAGCTTGATGCTCTAGTTTCATGACAAGGTGACATTTCTCTGGGAAGAATTTGAGAGCCTATTTCGTGCAGAGTTTTTCTCCGCGACTCTTTGTGATGTTTGCATTCATGAGATACTTCATCCACAGCATAGTAGCATGACTGTGGCTCAGTACTCAGCGAGGTTCATTGACCTCTCACACTACTACACCGATATGGTACGAGACCCATTATTCAAGGCATAGACCTTCAATAATTATCTTAGGCAGATTAGGGCTTTGATGATCTCACTCAACATCCTGAATCAGGCGGGGGTGTTTGAACGTGCCCTCTTAGTGGCGAGTTTTCTTCGTGAGAATTCATCAGCAGTGAGACCTACCACCAGTCATCACGTAGAGGAGTCTTATGCAGCTTGGATGTGGACATATGTCACAAAGGTCCAAGAGGAACATACTTATATATGGACGACCGCATGACTCAGGATTGGATGTGGGGGCACCCAAGGTGGAGCCAGTCATACCAGGAGTGGGCAGTGTTATGCATGTAGCGGGCAAGGTTACATGGGTCGTGACTGTCCAACCCGTCATTCGGATGATTATCTGACTGTGAAAGGACCACCCAGACAGAGACATAGATTCGGCCAAGGAGGTCCTTAGAGAGCAGGTATACATGGTAGAGGAGATGGTCCTGCAGCTACTGGTGGGTGACGATTCGAGATGTTACCACCACCACCACCAGGAGGTCAAACCCGACCACATGGAGGTGGTGGATAGCGGTGAGCTTGGATTCAGGAGGTAGAGCCCTATGATCCAGGCACTCCAGAGATGATACATGGTAAAATTTGTGTCAACTCCAACTTAGATGAAATACTCATAGAAACAGGTTCCATTCATTCTATAATTTCCACTGCCCTCGTACGGAGCTCAGAGATTCTGATGGAGCTGTTGGCTCGATTCTTACGACTAGAAACTCCTACGGGAGAAGATTCGATGATTATGCACGGGTGCAGGTAGTTTGAGCTTTCTCGAGGAGGAGAGAGCATCGGCAGGGATCGCCTTGTAGCAGCGTCGAGGCCTTACAACATCATATTGAGTATGGACTAGTTATCTATTGTCCATGCTCAGATAGACTGTATTAGGTTCAAAGTGCAGTGTTTCTGCACTGATGGGACTAGGTTTAACTTCACTAGTGAGAATGTAGCATTTGCAGCACAGGATGGAATTACCCAGAGGATAGGGCAGCTGATCACTCATCTTTTGGATAGCCTTACCCATGGAGTAGTTGTTGTGGATAGTACGAGTTTTTTTATAGTGGTGGACCAGTATGAAGATGTCTTCCCTGATAATTTTTTGGGTTAACCTCCTCACAGAGAGGTGGAATTTTTCATTGGCTTGTACCCCGGGATGACACTGATATCCACACCAGCATATCGTATGGATCCTTCGGGGCATCGTGAGCTGTTGTTATAGCTAGAGGAATTACAGGTGAAGGGATTCATTCGGCCTTGTGTTTCACCTTGGGCAGCCTCAATTTTTTTCACCAAGAAGGCAGATTGGAGCATGAGGATTTGGGTTGACTATCAGTGCCAGAACCAGGTTATCGTGGAGAACAAGTACCCACTTCTGAGGATTGAAGAACTCTTTGAGTAGCTGAAGGGAGCACAGTGGTTCTCTAATATAGGCCTCAGATCAGGCTATCACCAGCTCAGAGTATGAGATGACGGTGTGTAGAAGACAACCTTTCGATGTCGGTACAACCATTATGAGTTCATGGTTCTGCCATTCGGTGTAACCAACTCTCCAGCAGCGTTCATGGGACTCATGAAAAGGATCTTTCAGCCATACCTTGATATCTTTGTAGTATTCTTCATTGATGACATTTTGTTCTACTCGACTTCTGACGAGGAGCTTTTCTATCATTTACAGGCAGTACTGGACACACTCTGAGAGCACCGACCTTATGGTATGCTCTCTAAGTTCCCATTCTGGATCCAAGAGGTACACTTTCTAGGACATGCCATATTGGAGGCTGGAGTTTCTATGGATCCAATGAATATTGAGGCGGTACATGGTTGGGAGCCACCCATGAGCGTGACATAGGTATGAAGTTTCATGGTTTTGGCTGGATACTACCGGAGGTTTGTACCAGATTTATCTAGAGTTTTAGCACAATTATCAACGCTGAAGAAGAAGGGGAAACCCTTCATGTGGTCGGAGAGATGCCAGAGGAGTTTTCAAGAGATGAGACAGAGGATGATGAGTGCCCCCATCTTGAGTCTTATAGAGGAGGGCGTACGGTACGTAGTCTACTACGACACATCATGGATCGGGCTAGGATGTGTCCTGATGCTAGATCGAGCAGTGATCATGTATGGTTCTCGACAACTGAGACATCATGAGAAGAACTACTCTACCCATGACATTGAGTTAGTAGTAGTGGTCTTCACCTTGAATATTTTTAGACACTAATTGATAGGTGAGGGCTTTACAATGTACTCTGAGCACAAGAGTCTCATGTATATATTCTCTCAGAAGGACCTGAACCCAAGACATCAATGTTGGATTTAGTTCCTCCTAGAATATGACTTCGACATAGTCTGTAATCATGGTAAGGGGAACATTGTAGAAAATTCCCTCAGCAGGAGCCCTTGTTTATAACTGCTAGGCGAGGTGATGGAGCAGCTGGCCACTTTGCAGATATCCTTTTTGGATCGAAATAGAGCATCTTTTCTTCAGTGTCTTACAGTCACTCCCCCACTTCTTCAGCGAGTCAGGGAGGCACAGCGTGGGGATGCTGACTGCGAGACACGGCGTGCTTAGATATCCATATGACATGCACCTGATGGATTTTATGAAGGTGGGGAGCACGCCATCCTCTTTAGAGGATGTACCATTGTTCCACACATACCATCTAGAGGTACATCCAGGAGTGGTGAAGATGTACCAGGATCTCCGACGACGGAACTGGGGGCCAAGAATGAAGAAATCAGTATCATAATTTGTTTCTCGATGCCTCACTTGTTAGCAAATTAAGGTAGAGAATCAATTACGATCAGTATTGGTTCATCTTTTAGAGTACCCAGAGGGGAAATGGGATGAGATATCCATGGTCTTCGTGACAGGAATTCCAAATACATCCAGGTTTCGTGACTCGATTTGGGTGATCATCGACTGAGTTACCAAGTCATCCAACTTCCTACGAATTAGAGAGAAGGGTTTAGTAGAGATCATGGGACTCCTATATGTGCAAGAGATTTTGGGGCAACATGGAGTACCATCAATGATTTTCTCCGATCATGATTCATGTTTTACTTCCCAGCTGTGGAAGGGGTTTCAGGAGGACTTCAGGACGCAACTTCATTTGAGCACTGCCATCTATCCTCGTACGAATGGTCCGACTGAGCGGAATATTCCGACCCTCAAGGACATGCTACATTCTTCAGTCCTCAATTTCAGTCACAACTAGAAGGATCACATGTCATTGGTCGAGTTTTCATACAAAAACTGTTATCACTCCGCCATTGGGATGGAACCTTTTGAGGCCTTGTACGAGTGACTTTAAAGATCACCTTTATGCTGGAATGACCTTGGGGAGTCAGCACTAGTGGGTCCAGAGATGGTACAAGGTACCATATAGAAGAAGTAGATCATCAGGGAGTGGATGAATACTATATAGAGCCGGAAAATGTTTTATGCCGACAGGATACCGAGACCTATGGAGTTCAATGACGGGGACCACGTCTTTCTACGGGTCTCACCTCGATGAGGTTTGTGGTTATATGAATGAGGCTGCTAGTTATCTCTAAGGTTCATCTGACCTTTTGAGAACATCAGCAGAGTTGGCAAAGTGGATTAACACTTATCTCTTACACCTCAGTTGCACCAGGTTAATGGCGTCTTCCATGTATCCTCGTAGAGGAGATACATGCATGACCCTTGTCACGTCATCGACCATGGCGGGTCGGATGTCACCGATGTGGAAACTTTTACGAAGGTTCCAATAGATATTGTGGATTGACAGGAGAGGGTCCTTCGTGGATGGTCGATACCTCTGGTGCACGTTCACTCACTACACGAAAGCCTCAAGGAGAGAAAATTGGTGTAGGAGGCTCAGATGCATGCTCTGTACCCCCACATGTTTTCTACTTTGAGTAGTGGCTTACAGGGACATACAACCCTATGGTGGGGAGAATGTAAAGACTCGGGATTTCCATGTAATTTTATTAAATATATGGGAATTTTACTTTTCCACAAAAATAGACGGTGCATGATTCTGACGCCTAGAGTGCCCGAAATTAATTTCTAAACTTTTGTTCGGGTACGTTCAGTAAATGTGTGAGCGTGTTTTTATAACATTTGAACTTGTGCTCGAAATTGAAATATGAGGACACCGTTGAACTCACAGCACCGATATTCACATAAGGAGACCGTCAACTCGACCACAGTGTGTCAAGAGTGAAAGATATATTTTTGGTTTTTTGTGACGGAATAAAATAAAATAAAATTGCATAATATTTTATTTTTATTTTATTTTGAAACCACCCATGTGGATTTTCAGCGGTGGGTACCACCGGAACTAAAACCTCCAATTAGTGGTTATAGAGGTGGGGACCACCGAGCCTAACCTCCCATGAGAGGTTATGGTGGTGGGGACCACCCGAGGTTTAAAACCCCACAAACTCCCTCATATGTGTGGGGGAGCCTCCTAATCTTCCCCCACATAAATGGTTCCACCCCCATAAATTTATTATGCTAACCTATGAAATTAATTAATACAATTTTAAATTGTTCCAACAATTAAATTGTGGATACATATCATTTTGTCTACTTCTCATTTTTGGTGGATTTTGGTAGGGGAGAAATATTTGGGGGATTTCACTTATCCAATGAAGAATGCCATCAAAGAACGTTATTTAGAAATCATGGAAGAGGACGAAGAGAGAGCCTAACATCGATGCATGGTTTTAGATGCGACAATCTTTGGAACTCTCTTCACCTTCTTTAACTTTCTTGTCAAGCCATCGTTAATGAAAATTCCAAGGTAGGGTTATATTTCTATATGAATATCACTTCCCATGTACTCTCGTTCTAATTATTTTGCAGGATTGGGAATAGATAGTAAAGAGGGATGTGGGATTTATGTTTTTAAATATCTTCCATACTCATTCTTGATACATGATTACTTTGAGGTGCTTGTTACCTCTCTAATGCGGAGAGTACGGGCCAAACAAACATGGACTGTCCTCTCCACAATTCTTGTGATGATATGTGTAGTTCTTTGAAATGAATTATGACGACAACCGAAGTGGGTTTATGGCACTAATGAGGTACGAGAATGGTGGCGAGAACCTCCACCAGACGCGATGAAGGCGATAGCGCAACAAAACCACCCCACAGCCTCCGCGGTCTGTTGCACCGCCGCCTGCAGCCACCATGCCACACCGCGACTGAGCGGCCACCGCCCCACGGCTGAGCCGCCACCCTCTACGGCTGAGCTGCCACCCGCGACCTCACCGAGATGCCAACGCCCCTCAATCGTTCTTCTGTTGGATGGCCAAGCCGCCACCCTATGTGGTCGAGCTGCTGCTCGGGGCTGGGTTGTAGCCTGCGTCCTTCCCGAGCCGCCCCACGGCCTCCACCTTGGGTCGGGCCGAGCCACCCAACGCCCTTGCAGAACCCCCCAGTCGAGACACCCAGCAGCCTACGCCCTCTTTACTAAGCTTCTCCTGGCTGGGCCGCGCTGCCCCGTGCCCTCGCGGCACCCCCGCGGCCAAGCCGACCCCACCATCCACCGCCACGTGGCACCTGCGGCCTCTGCGGCCCCTCACAGCCATCGTGGCCTACCGGACTGCCCAGCGGGCCGGGGCGCACATTGGGTCGGGCATAACCCAGCGGGTTGGGCTGTGTCGACCTAAACCGGGTCGACCCAGGCCAGGTCAGGTCGGACCGGCCCTGGACCTGATACGAACCTATAATTTACTTGGGCCATAACATTGCCACCAAATGTCTATTCAAAAAACTTTCTGTGGCACCAGAAATCGTGGAGCGATACTGTCCCTTTTGAGTATACCCCATAAGAGTTTTTGGAAAAGTTGAGGTATGGTCGGGTTGGATCGAGAACAAATCCAACCAGGCCCCCAGAACTAAAAGACTAATAACTCACAGACCGGGTGTTCGATTGAAGCATCATCTGTTGCGTTGAGACCCCTATGACGTGAAAGACCTTTGAGATACTTTTTCTTGGGACTTCATAGGATTTGTAGTATCAACCAATGACTTGTGGAGATGATCCTCCCAGCAATGAGTAGGATTAGTGCTGGAACACAGTAGCTAGCTATGACGAGAAGAATGAAGAGGGACTTTGTGTGGGTCAGATCCAAACGATCATATATGGGTCAGCTCCAAGCCGTCTTATGTGGGTCAGCTCCTAGAAATCCTGTGTGGGTCACCACTTAGCGATCCTATGTGGGTTAGATCCTAGCGATATTGTGTGGGTCAGTTCCTAGCGATCTTGTGTGGGTCAGCTCCAAGCGATCTTGTGTGGGTCATCACCTAGCGATCCTGTGTCGGTCAGCACCAAGCAATCCTTTGTGGATTATCTCTTAGCGATCCTGTGTTGGTCACCTTCATTACAGAGTAAAATGATTCGGTAGTTACATCTAATAATCTCTACCACTGTATTTTAGTTATACTTTGAATGAGCTGAGTTCGTACCTATGTGGTACTTTTCTTCTTGGTAATACCTTGTTGGTATTCTCTAGTGTGGCGTACATGTGTGGTACTTGCCTTTGTGGTTTTCCTTTCCTTGTGGAACATCTGATATTTGGGTTTTTGGGTTGGACCCTGTGTTTCCTCATGATTGAGATGGTTATACTGGATAAATTACGTATATGTATGGGAATATACCTAAGTAGGGTTGACAGTTGACTTCATGCTTTGAGGGTTATCCTTTGTGTATTAGTGAGACATTGAGGGTATCAGGGTCCCTACTGAGTATCGTTATTTTAACCGTTGTATGGGTTATGCCCGCATCTCATTGTGTTTTATGCAGACAACGGACAATGCTAATCGAGGCTAAGAGTACCAGGATAGGACAATGCATGGAGGTGGACCATATGGCGTGTCATTATGCAGAGGAGATGGGTGGACTTGGAGTGTTGAGGAGGTGATCTATACCTACCCTTTAGGTAGAAACCTCGCAAGATAACCTAGTATCTGTCTTTCTCTTTCTTCAGTTGTGTTGTATTTCAATTTTACTTATTCATTCCAAATGGGCTTGTATTCTAGCCCCTATACTTACTTCACTAACTTCGTTTACTGTTTAGTTTATTGATTTTGTACCTTTTTGTGTAGTTGGTTTCATGTGTTTATAGGTTATAAAGGTACTGCCTTCCCTGTTTTTGGGATTAACACTTTCGGTTCTAGTCGCCAGCCCCTGGTCTTTGGATGACTTGTTTGGGGTAGTCACGACACGGGCCCTGAGGGATGGGTCATGACAACACTAATATACAACGATTCATGCATGTCCTTATGATGATACATAGCTTAAATAATAAGAAACAAGATAAAAATAAATACATGAATATAGAATATAAATAATAATATCTTAGGACGACATCCATGAGCATCCTGAGCTCCAGCTAATCCTTGTGATCCTAACTCCCAGGTACAAGAGAAAAAACACAAGAAAACATATATGGTAATATAGACATGAGATCTACACAAGTACTATAGTGCAATGGAGGCCCAAGAAGGGTGTGAAATATAAATCCCAACAGGTTATAACCTACAGTGTCTACAAATAAAACCATTATATGAATATAAAGTAATGTCGTGTGTAGGTATAATAACAATAATTATAAACAATGATGAATAAATAAATAAAAATTACTGGAATCAGTTACCTATCACACACCTAACTGAATCTTCATTCTTTTTCCCACGTCGAGAATGAGTGTATTAATAGTGTCCATATGTATATTGTAATAATATATACATTGTATAGATCTATATTTCGTCCACCTACTTCAAACATGTATGAGTGGATGTACAAGGGCATGTCAGTTGAATACTTGGTGTTGGATGGACCGGGTCATAACTCATTCATTAATGACTAGTCAAAATGATCATATAATTTCAATCCAATGTTTATTATACCTACATCTCATAATGAGTTAAATACATCATGATCATCATTTGAGAAGGTGAGTGTGTCATCTTGTCACAACCAAATGTCATGAGTGTGTCGTCAGGACAACACTCAATAAGGGATGCAGAACATAATTCCCACCATCCAACTAGTGACACTGGTGCATGAAGTGTAACACCTCGACCCCCATTACCCAGAGCTGGTGCATTATCCCTTAGAATTGGCATGATTATAATGAATCATGTCCCGAAGGACCGATCTGTTTAGCAGTCATGGAAAATTGATTACATACATGAACATTAAATTACACATCTAAACATAAAACACAAAATAAATAATCCTTTGAGAAATCCATTATTCAACTAGATTAAGCTCATATATCCATCATCATACACTTCTTTGAATCCTGGAAAATCAAAACATAAGAAAGGGGTGATCTCAGATTCTCAGTAAGGGAAAATAATTTAGCAGAAGCTATAAACTTTTAAGATAAGATGTGTAATAAAAACAAAATCCTTTTAAACATAAACATGAATATTATATGGAGAAAATAAATAAAAAATTACCATATAAACAAGCACATGTATATTCTACTAGTAAAATAAACACATATAATAAATAATTTCATTACCTGGAAATGTATAATTCCATACATCATAACCACATTGTCAAGGCCTCCTCCCAAGACTAAAAATAACATTTCTTTTCAAAGCCTTCATCCCAGACACTAATTTGTATCATGAAACCTATCGATGCATCAAGGGGCTATAATGGGACCCTCTCATCCCATACTAAGTCCAATGCATTCCTAAAATAAAAAGGGTGAAAAAAGACATAAGAATTCATATTAAAAATATCATAAAAAATGTCAATACATTTACCATAAACCATGAATAGTATAAAACAGAACATCCATAGTCAAACATATAATAACTCATTCAATACAATATAAAACATTGTAGTATAATAATAAAACCTCAATCATAAATAATATCATGTAAAGTATGTTAACGTAGTTGAAAATGATCAGTAAAAATCATTGAGATAAATATCTATCTTTCATGAAATCATATAGATGTCACAAAATCTAGAAATGAAGACAATTAAAATTCATTCTTTAATCAAAGTGTCCCATACCACTTTGAATCTTTTGAAATAAATTAACAATTTAAAACATTCAAGTCCATATAAATAAATCCTTAAAACCATTTTGACAACATGGACATTAATGAAAATGATTTAGAAGAATAAAATTTTAAACCATTTAAATTGATTTTTTAGGTGAAGATACCCTTAAAAAATCATTTTGAAAAATCTCTTATGAAACATGGACATGGATAAAAAATATTTCCTAGTTAAAACATACACAAAAACAATCTCGGATAATAAAGAGATTGTGGAACTAACCCTTACCATGTAAATTCATTTGGTTGAGGGTACATTTAACCCCATGTATAATAACCATATTATGATTATAATTTATAATAGAACCATATTCATGTTTCTGTTATCATAATTGATTCCTTTATTACTTTATACTACCCATTTAATAATAATTTCCATGTTAAAATAACATTTTGGGTTATAATTTTTTTCTTTATCGTATATGTTTTCACATGTTATTCTTGATCATATCACATATATCATGATTTAATTTCATCCAGAATATAAAACATTATTTATTTATCATATATAATAAGAATATAAATATGTATAATAGATAGATGTATGAAATGGAAAACACTTTTTATGGAGACGGTAGGCCGAACACACAAATAAATGATGATTCTGTTTGCATATCTTATTGAAAGGTAGTAAGAGAATGAGATATATATGTGTATATATATATATATATATCTAGTAAAATTATTATGTCATATATTACATACATATTAATAATATATATATTTATAATCATCATTGAATGGTGAACGTTGAAATAAATCTCCTCGAGTCATAGAGACGGTATGTTGTATGTACTGTTGAGCGACAATATCATTCTATTAGAGGTGAAATATTATATAATTTGATAGTATATTAAATATACAGAATCATTAAAAGGTTATATTTATTATTTACATCAATTATATTCATTATTATACCCATCCTAATAATGAAGTATTGAATAAAAAATTACACCATGATGTGGGGACGGTAAGACCTATATACGCATGTATGGTGACATTGTCATTCATGGGACGGATAGAATAATTAATATGGTTTTACCATATATATAATAACATATCAGTATGTAGAAGGTACTTGAGTTATTTTTTTATAGAAACAACCATGAAAGAGGAAGTGGAAATAGAAAATATCTTTGAATGATGTGATGAAGTTATTTCATCTTCTTTGGGTTCTTCCTTTTTAGTTGAACAAAACGGCTCCATAGTATGGAATAATGATCAATGTAAGGCCTCTTGGATGAATTGAGTGTAGTTGGGAGGAAATTTGAGTCATCTCTTTCCATGGAAAAAGGCCCTGGAAGTGTGAAATTAAGAGACCGGGAAGTACCCTATAATAAGAGTGGTGAAGAAAACATTATGAAAAACATGAAATATTATTTTACTATAATATAATATTCGGTTTTTAATGGCTCCAAATGGATTAATTTCAAGTATAAGGTGGGGATCGGTCGAAAAACTCTCACGAAATAAGTTTTAGGAAAGTTTAGCTTACGATATTTACCTTATCTTTTAGATTAAACTCTTAGTTATATAGTTTAACTTTTACCATGTATCCTTGTATTATTATAATACATGGCTAATAAACATAATAATAACTACCAGGAGAACCTCACATGGTTCAGTAATGATATATCTAACATTATTTAAGACCTTTCCCAAACCATATATTTTTTGTAGTAATATATCATTTAATAAAATATTTTTTGTTTTAAACCCTCATATTTGTCAATTTTGAGACTATTTATAATTTTGGTTTTGTGAAAGACATAAAAAAATTATTAATTAAATTAAAATACAATTAACCAAACCTAAAATTTCATATTCAACTAAAAAATTCTTTGATGGCATCAGAAGATTCAATTTACCTTTATTTTGATATTTATAACATCAATTATTTTAATATTCCATTAATAAGGTAATTACCGCATAATCATTGTGTCAAAAATAAATTTAATTATATAATTTTTAAAAATTATAAATAAAATAACATTAAGTAGGTTATTTTTTTGACCTTTCTAATGAATATTTATTGTCACATTTATATTATGTTTAACTCTATATTAAAAACAGTTTAGTTCTTAAACAATGAATTTAACACTTTTAACACTTCATTAAATAAATTTTATCAAAGGTCATAATCAATCCAAGTGGATAAAAATGATCATATTTTATTCCTATGGTTAATTTTTGTCAATATACCCTTATCCAATAGAATTAGAATAAGTGTTAGGGTAATATTAAAATCATTTAATCCTTTAATTAGACTATTTACTTTTAACCGTGTTAAATAAAATTCACAAGTTACTATTTGAAAAAAAATTATTTTCATCTTATTGAACTACATTTTACTTAGTGATGTCAACGATTTCTATCAGATTTTGGATATCCAATTCATAGAAGCGGTTAAATTTTATTTATGAAAATTGAAAATATGCATAGACTGAAAATTATTTTTTATATTATTATCAAATCACATTTAAGGAGAAGTGATAAACCCCATGTTCATCAAACAGCCAAAAAACAACAAAATATAACCCCAAGAAAATACTGGTCCTGCCTAATCCCAACAACTCAGTATTAAAAGGCCACCGCCAAAGTATGGGACTCAGCAAACAGTCTCGTGCAAAGATTCACATGCATGGTAATAATGTCCATGTCATACCCTCTCAGTCTTCTGCTCCAAGCGACATGAAGAAGTGACAACCTTGTGCTCTAAACCTCATCTAAGGCAAGACAATAAAACTTGCTGGAATTGAAACACCCAAAATCACCTCGGGACACAAAAACTGAAGAAGCACATCATCATATCCAAACATCTCATGAACAATAGATCACCTCGACATTATTCAAATAATGGTAAAACAACATCATTAAAAAACAATTTAACTCTTCCTGATACCATATCTCTAAACAACTTCCAAGATATAGCGGATACCAGGGTATGCAGATCTCCGTTTATCAGGACATCAAGAAAAGAGGTCAGTTTTTCCCAGGCTTGTATGTACTCCTCAAGTCTAATTATCCCCTTATTGAAGCCCCCAACCAGGATCGTGTCCTATTTGTCAACCCAAATATATTATTCCTCATTAAGATTCACTTCAATGTCCTGGACCATCAGCTTGGTCGCTTCCTCTTCTAAAGCATTGAGAATTAACACCTTATCTGTCACCTCATCATTAGAATATAAAATCCACTCCAAGGGAAGTGCAGAATGATCGGGTGGTTCCAATTGACACTTAACCTCACTGTCCAAATTCTCATCAATTTTATTTTTTGTTGACCGAGTCTTCATGGGAGGTGGTAAGGATGAGTAATCCTTCCTACCCATCCTCCTCATATTTTTCATGTTTCTCCTCGGACTGGACACCCATGCAGATAACCTCTTACTATTTACAATGAGTTCCTCCACTCCACTTCCAATAGAAAAATCTGGATAAACATGGTCAATTTTTCCATCTTCCATATTAAGGCCATGGTGGTTCTTCCTATTAGTCTCATATCTCTCAACCACAACAAGTGCTTCATCTCCTGATCCTAACGATGCTTGTCCTTCAAACCTATTGCCCAGGATGACTAGGGTATGAATTGAGGAGCCCGCACCCCCGGGTATGTTGGAGGGACTTGAAAGGTCATACCACAGCTGATTGAACACATCTATAACATTCAGATTTCATTGGTGCATCACGACTTCCTTCCCTACTCCATAACCCACGCCAACATCTAGGATGTGATCCACTACCTCGTTGCTGGTAGGTTTCTCCACACTCGGTCACAATTATCTATCTCTGCTACTGCTATCATCCCCTCCTATTTCCTTCTGTCCCGTTCCAACAGCCTCACATGTTTCCGATGTTTTTCTCTGAACAGTTGCCTCCATCCTTGGTGGAACCGGGACCTCCCGTTCAACCTTCGATTGAATTTTAAGTCCCCTTCCCACTTTCAATGGACTCTCCCGAGAACGGAATTCCATGGAATTACCCAGCCGACCACATGAACAGCAAAAATCCGTCCAACTCTCATAAACCACATGTTGCTTGCATCTATACTCTTCTTTAACCGTGATCCAAACTAATTTGAAGGGAACTCTAGACACATAATCTTCTACACAGATTCGCGGATTCGCAGGGTGAAAAACTAATTTTGTGTGGCTATCCGAACATAGGTACCTAAAGACCATATTATCTATCATTCTTATAATAGAGGGATTTTAGAAAGGTAACATAAAATTCGGGAAACTAACCCAAATTGAAACGGATGGCGAGTCACACTTCATATGGAAATTGAATGACCATCGTAAGAGAAAGAACTGAAGGCCATTACAGCATCGGGGATCCCTCTCCCAGGTGCTGATGACATCCTCCTCTGATGCGAATCGAATCATAATGTAGTGATTGTCATGTAATCCCACTGTCTCCCTATCTTTTATGTCCCATGCATTGAAGACGAAGCGGTCAAAGAAGTCGACTGAAGGTCTTCTCTGCTAGAACCGTGCCACAAGTGTGAGCTTCAGAAGCACATAGGTTTTTGTAATCTCTGCTATTGATATCTGAAGGTTTAGAAACCCATCGAGGAGCACTTGTGCTTTAGGGAATATCGATGCCTTCAGGAAAGTAGGTAGCAGGTCGGGATTGTAGAAGGGTCGCAACCTCGAAGACCTATCACCCATCGGGGGGGACCCGCCCGGCCGCCGACATCTTCTCCAAGAGTAAAACGACTCTCCTAGGGTTCCTGATGCCACATGCCACTCTAAGGAATTCCATTCCTCATGCAAATATTCCTATAAGGTGGGTAAAAATCTATAAAAAGTTCAATAAATTTTTATATATCTATTATTTTTATAAAATGACTTCTATGAATTAAATTAGACTGATAAAGTTATTATGTATCTATTTTTTACTTAAAAATAAATTGAAATAAAAAATAATTATTAAAATAAAAAGGCAGTTTTAAACTATAACCCAGTTTTTTCACTATTCATAATAAATTGAAATGGTTTAGAAAAGAACCAAAAAATCACTCTAAGATAATTTTGATATTCAAAATCCAAAAAGGATGTATAGTTTCCGAAATTTAAAACATATAAGTTTAATTATTTAATTTAATATTAATTCCCATTATCTAAACCAAAAAATGGGTTTTTAAGAAGTAAAAACTATCAAAAGAATGATACGTGTTTATGTCCAATATAAATGTAAAATTACATCCAATGACAAAAATTGGATTAAATGTTAAAAATATAATCTAATTATACTTAAAAACCATTAAAATATAAAATTTTAAACTATAAATTATTTTTATTATATATGTTTTTTTCAATTACAATTTAGTATTTTTCATTATTCATAAAAATATGAAAGTTATTGAAAAAACACAAAACATTCTCCAAAATAAATTTATACATCTCTCCTTTAAAGAAGAAGTTTTTTATTGTCAAATTGAATATATAAATGTGTCAAAAATTCTATTTTAAAAGCGTTTTCCAATAAAAATCCAAAAAATTGCATTTTTTTAAAATTACACCTTTTATCAGAAAAATTGAATTTGTTCTTATATTATCTGCATGAAACATAAATTTGGATGTTAAAATTTTATGGAGTCTATAAAATTCTAAATTTAGTTAATATAATTCATACACATTTTTTGAATGGCTAGTCTGGTATGTCGTGGTGCGCTCGAACTCGGTGTTGTGTGTGGTGCAAGATATTGAATTACTTTAAATAGATAACATATTATGAAATACTAGGGTGTCCCATTATTCCCCTCTTAAATAAATTTCATTCCCACAATTTCCAATTTATTTTCAAAATAATAGGTTGAAAATAGAAATTACCTTTGTGGAAAACCCACATCAGAAATAGGGTTACTAAAATTTAGTCTTTATAAGATGGAATGTGAATAAAGTCACCACCAAGTAAGAGTTTCAAATAGGAGAATATTGGTGGCAATTTTAGAAAAATAATTAGATAAACATGTAAATATTTTTAAGTATTGATTGAGGTCATCAATCACAAATAAGTGAAAAATAAATTGAAAATCGAGGGCCTCAAATCCCTAAATCTATGATGATTTAAAATATCATAGGTTCATCACAACATAAGGTATTAGGATAACAAAATTTTTTATTGAAGTTATTTTACCTAATGTTTATGAATTAATTTATTTATAGAATCAGAAAAATAATTACTAGACATGTAGATTTCAATCTTTAAAATATTTTCTACTAGAAACTCATCATTCACTAAAAAAGATAATAGAACTCAAAAATATTATATTTAACATAATCGTATAGGGTTTAAAAATAATTATTTTATAATAAATCATTCATAACATTTAAAAAAATATATAATACAACCCAGACATCGCATACGCTAGTGATAGGTGATGCACCTTTATTGCCGTTGAGTTGCATTTTCAAGTTTCACGGCCGTGCCGGACATGACGGGTTGTCACCTGACCTCCTTGTTGTCCATTTTATAATAATACAAAAAATAATCTTAATAAATATTTAAACCGTAAACAATAGTATCCAATATCTAACTTAATGTATTCCATCTTTTATACATATCCAAAATACATCGGTCCAAACTTATAGTCCAAAATTTATAAGGAATCTCACATAACATACATGTGAATACATTCATCGTGTATTCTATTAAGACATGAGAATAAAATGGATTACCAAAGAACTATCTTTAATACATTCATTCTTCCTTATTCCTTCTGTAAAACATAGAATAATGTATACATTCCTTAAATCCATGAATTATTTAAACTCTAACAATGATGGAATAAACAAACCATTAATCAGTTCCAAGGTATTAAAGACTATACAATATAATTTATCCAAATCAACCATCCCTTATTCCAAATTCAACACCTAAATATCAGGACCATGTTATGATTTATCATTTGTTCAACCATGTATTTTCCAAAAAAATTAACTTTCTATTGAGTGACTTTTCTTAGTACCATATAGTCACAAATCTTTAATGAAATAGTACTGCAGTACAATCCTTATTTACATCCATAATTCATATAACCAGTACATCATTGAAAAAAACTCAAATGACATAATTAATTAGTAAAAAATATAAGAACAAAAATTATTCAACTTCATATGATGTAGTACAGTAACATGATTATTATCAAAAAGCCTCATTTGGGGTATGCACTAAGGATTGGGAAATTGATTCCCAAAGTGCCCCAACTCCTTGTAGATAATGCATTATACATTTGAAACTTATTTCTTACCATTGCAATCACGTACATGGTGTCCTTTTTATCTACACTTGTAACAAACTCTCATTCCCATCATTCATTTACCAAGGTGATTCTTTAAAAAGTCATATCAGGTGAAAAATCTTTCTTTCACTTCTTCCCTTTAACCGTCTCTTTCTATTCCATCCTCTTCTTCTCTCTATTCACTTCAAATCCTTAGTATTCATAGAAATCATTACTTATCTTATTAACACATTATACTGTTTTTTAATATGATGTTAATATGTGGGAGACTATTTCCCTAAAAAGGGTTGGATTAAGACCATGAAAGACATGATCCTTCTTACAGTATGGATAAAGTGTATGTCTCGAGTTCTCATTCCTTCAACTCGGAAACATTTATAAATGACGACATACACTAGGTTAAATAATATCATAATATATAATCCTAAAACTAGAACAATTATCTATATTAATTGAATATTTTCACAAAACTATTATCGTAATAAAAATATGGTTTCTTGGATTATATATTTACTCATAAATACCTCATAATGGTTTGTAAATAAAATGTGAATTGTCCTAAGAATATCCAATGGGAGTGTCAAACTGTGTGCGTAGTAAGGATTGTTGTCGGGTACCAGAAAACCCCAGGCCATGCCCAAAACACATTATTGGAGTTTTCACTCCTAGGTACATCTATCCCGGAACAACTTCCAAATGTATTATCTCAACAGGGATATATTTCTTAGGAAACCCCCATAATCCCTACTTTACCTAAACTTTTTATGGTTCTTCTATACTTATCTGCAATGTATATCATTGTGTTATGATACCTAATCTAAGGGTGATAAATATATTTCCGTGGTTGTTTCTAAACATCCTTTGTACCAACTGTAACACCATGACCCAAGTTACCCTGAGCCGATGCATTATTACATAGCATTGGAAAGATTACAAGGAATCAATTCCCTAAGGACTGATCATGTTAGCAGTCTTGGAAAATATATTACACACATGAATGTTACAATAAATATTTAAACATACAAAACAACATAAATAATCCATTGAGAACTGTATTATTCCACTAGATTAACCCTTTATATCAATCATAATACACTTCTTCTAATACTGTGGAAATCATAACAAAATAAATGGGTGATCTCAGACGCTCAGTAATGGTAAATAACTTTGCAGAAGCTATAAACTTTTAAGGATCGATGTATAATAAAAACAATATAATTTTAATCATAAATGTGAACATAATATAGAAAAAATAAATCAAATATTACCATATAAACATACGCATTGATATTCTACCAGTTATATAGCCACATGTAATAACTAATTTTACAACGAGGGAATTCATAATGTCAGACATCATAACCACATAGTCAATTCCTCATGCCAAGACTAAAAATAAAAAATTTGTAAAGGCCTTTTGAAAAGACACTAATTTGTCTCATGATACATACTGATGAATCAAGGGGTTATAGAGGTCCCCTACCATCACTTACTAAGTCCAATGTATTCCTTATATGAAAAGGGTGATACATAACAAAACATTAATATCAAAACTAGCATGCAAAATGTTAATACCTTAATCATAGACCATGAATGGTATAAAAACAGAAAATCCAAAGACAAACATATAGACTTACCTTGTACATTTCTTTGGTCAAAGGTAAGTTTAACCTATTTTATAATGACCATATTATGCTATTAATTTCTAACAGAACCATATTAATATTTATTATATAATACATGATTCATTTATGACTTTTTACACCCCATGTAATAATAATTTCCATGTTAAAATGACATTTTGGGTAATAATCGATTTCTTTGTCGTTCGTGTTTTAACTTATTATTCATGATAGTATCACATAAATCATGATTTAATTGATTTCATAATATAAACAATTATTTATTTATCATATATATTCATAATATAAATATTTATAATAGATAGATGTATGAAATGGAAAACACCGTTAATGGAGACGGTAGGACATACATATGCATAAACGTTGTTTTTGTTTACATATCTTGTTGAACTGAAAGAAAAGAATAATATATATGTAAATATTTATATATATATATCCTATAGATATATTTTTTCATATATTACATAATTTTAATATATATTTTTATAATCATCGCTGAATGGGGAACTTAGAAATGAATGTCATCCCTTCATGGAGACTGTAAGCCGTACGTATGCACGAGGGATAATATAATTCTATTAGTGGTGAAATAATATGAAATTGGATGGAATATTATATATACAGAATAATTAACATATTATATTTATTATTTACATCAATGATACTCATTATTATTACCATCCAAATAATTATGTGTTCAATAACAAAATTCACCACGATGTGGATATGGTAATCCGTACGTACGCATATATGCTGAATTTTCCATTCATTGGATGGATAGAATAATGCATATGGTTATAACATATCTATAATAACATCTCATTTTGTAGAAGGTACTAGAGTTATTATTTTTCTTATGGAAGCAACCAATAAATCAGAAGTGGAAGAAGATAAGAACATTGATATAGGTGATGAAGTAATTACCTCTTCTTCGGGTTCTTCCATTTGATTTGTAAAACATGGCTCCTTATGTTACCTTTATGACCACATTGTGAACTCTAGGATGATGTGTGGGTATTTGGGAGGATATTGGAATAGGGTTAGGCAGTTCCAAAAGGCATTGTAGGTGTGAAATTAAGAGATGGGGAAGTACTATTTTACAAGAGAGGTGAGAGGCACATTAGGAAAAGCTTGAAATATTATAATAATATATAATCCTTTTCGGTTTCTAATAGCTCTAAATTGATTTAATTTGAGGATAAGGTGAGTATGGGTTGAAAACCTCTAAATCAATAGGTTTTAGACATGTTTAGTTAACCATATTAACCATATCTTTTAGATTTAACTCTTACTTAAATAGTATAACTTTTACTATGTCTTATTATATTATTATAATACATTCTTAATAAATTTATTAATAACAGCCAAGAGAACATATATTAGATCATTAATGTCATATCAAATAGTATTTATGTCCTTTGACCATTCCATAGTGTTTTTGGAATATTGTATCATTTTCTAAAATAATATTTGTTTTGAAAACTCATTTGTGTCAATTCTAACACTATTTAAAATTTGGATTCTGTGAAATTCATAACATCTTTATTACATAAAATATACATTTAATCAACCCAAAAATGACTTATTCAATTATAAAATTCTTGGATGGCATCAAAAGATTCAATTTAAATATACTTTAATATTTATAACATGAATTATTTAAATCATTAATTAATAATGTAATTATTGCATCATCATTGAGTCATAAATAATTTTAATTATTTAATGTCTAAAAATAATAAATAAAATACCATAATGTAGGAAATATTTTTTTCTTTATAATTCATATTTATCGTCCAATTTATCTTATGTGTTATCCTATATTAAAAATGTTTTAGCTCTTAAAATATTAATATAACACTTTTAATTCGTCATTAGATAAAATAAAATAAATGTCCAAATCTTATCCAAGTGGATAAAAAGGAACATATTTTATTATTAAGATTTATTTTAGTCTAAATACTCTTATCCAATAGAATTTGGGCATGTGTTAGGTTAATTATAATATCATTTTTACTTTTAATTACCCTATCTAGATTTATCCTTGGTAAATAAAATTCAAAAGTAAATATTATCCAAAAAAATATTTTAATTTTATTGAATAACATTTTACTCACTGATGTCAAATTTCTCTCTCATATTTTTGAAATTCAATTCACATGTGCGGTAAAATTGCATTTTATGCAAATTGCAAATGTCCCTAAATAGTAGATAAAAGATAATGAAATGTTCAAAGAAATTTTATATATCTATTCTTATATAAAATAAAATGAATGAATAAAATTATAAAAATATTGGTATTTTTTACCTTTTTTAACTTCAAAATATATTTCAATTAAAAGTAATTATTTAAATAAAAATTTGGTTTTAAACAATAACGCTGTGTTATTCATTATTCATCAAAAATTCGATGTTTTCAGAAAAAGTACAATAAATTCACCCTAATATAATATTAATATTATGAATCCAAAAATGATTCCTATTTTACAAAATTTAAAACATATAAGTTATATTAATTAATTTAAAATTAATTGATGTTGTCAGAAATAGAAAGCATGTTTTTAAAAAGTAAAAATTGTCAAAAGATTGATACATGTTTAGATCCAATTTAAATGTAAAATTACATCCAATGACCAAAATTTGATTAAATGATAAATATATAATCTAATTATACTTAAAACCCATTCAAATGTAAAATTTAACACATTAAATTATTTTGATTAAAAAAAATTTCAAATAAAACATAGAATTTTCCACTATTCATAAAAATATGAACGTTATCAAAAAAACACCAAAAATTTATCCGAACTGAATTTTTATGTCTTTACTCTAAAGGAGATGTTTATTTTATCAAATTTAATATATAAGAAGTTTAAACATTTGATATAAAAATGGATCGCCATTAAAAGGCGGTAAAATTTTATTTTTATAAAAAATAATTCTTTTATCTGAAAAATTTAATTTGTTCTTTTATTATGTCTAAGAAGCACCTAATATGGGTGTTAATATTTTTTTGAATATATAAAATTCAAAATTTTGTTAATACTATTCATAATAGCTTTTTCACCTAATAGTTTGTTATGTAATGGGGCACACGAACTCAGGGTTGTGTGTGGAGTATGCTATTGAATTACTTTAAAGTGATAATGTACTATGAAATCCTGGGGTGTTACCAGAAGTCACTCTCTATAACATATGTATGGTCATATGAAACATCCATGATCAAATGAACCCTTACCATCATTCTACAAAATTTCTCATGCGGTCTTAACATTTATTATTTTATCCATGAGGAATTACAACACATGTTTTACATTTATTAAGACCTGTCATAACTAAGAGAATCACATTTAAATATATAATGTAATAAAAATGAATGATTTGTGTGTTCTTTACACACATTAACTTCATATCATATAAAACTATCAATTCATTCAAGGTAATCAATTCCATAATGATGAAAGAAGATATATATAAATTTTTAGATATTAATCATAACCATTATTAGATTTGAATAATTCAACAATGGAGGTCCATCAGGACAAGCCATTCTAATTCTTCTAATTCAATTCACATAATGCATACTTATGTATATATATAAATTGGAATTGTAATAACATCTAATAAAATTAATATAATTTAAATCATTTGAAAATAATCAATTCATTTGATTTATCATGGAAATATTTATATATAGTCAGGTATTTCCCTCCCACATAGAAGGTGGTTGGTCTATAAACATTTATATGGCGGACAACTCCATGTAAGTATATCAAATAGGCCATCAAAAAAACATTCCAAACCTATAAAAATAACCAAAATGTCATAGGTAATCTCCAAAGAAATCCAATTGAACCTGATTTAAACAACCAATCAACACTTTTTAGTTTATAAGACAACACACCTCACTTGAGAGGTTTTATTATAAAACCATGAAATTTCTCATCAATCCATTCATTAATCCCAATTAAGAATAACTTTAAAAATCATAACACAATTTATAGTAAATTATAATTTCAGTCAAAATTACACAACAAGTCAATTTAATTTATAAATGATCAAACCGGAAATAATAGGTTATATTATCATCAAAGGATTCCCTGACAAAAGACATTCAATTATTAATCAAAGACAATTTTATTAACGGAATCATATGATCTTACAATTTTAATTCTTAAGAAGAAATATAATATGTCACACATAAGGTGTATTAGTGATCATGGTTGACATATTCTATTTACTAAAAAATGATCAATGAGAGTATTATGAGGTCCATATACCAATTTGAAACAAAGATCCCATTTTTTGGAAAATTCACTACAAATTTCATCATACAGTGAAACATAGATTTTTATAATGTAATGGAAACATGAGTAAAAAATATATCGATCACATACTTAATTATTATGATGATTTTCTCATCCAATAAAAAGTCTTTATTCGGTCCATTTGGGAACAAATCGATGAAATGGATATTCTCTATCAATATAGGGAAAATGATCTTGCACCATGATAGCATAGGAGAGAGGAAATGAAACAAAGAAATGATAAAAAAGAATCAATAGAATATTGAGTAGAATCTATATAGAACGATAATGATTGATTCATACATTAGTAGATGTTTATACATGTATCCCTCGATTATGGTGGAGGAGGATACCAAGGATCTATTGAGAGTCCCACAGAAATGTAGTAGTGAAGAAAAGAATTATCGAGGTTTTAACCATACTAACCACACTTTGGAAATTTATCCATTAAAAAATGGGTCACCCAGTTATTCCATACATTATTTCCAAATATTAAGCCAATTTTGTGCCTCCCATTACTTTAGAGAACACCCATCATAAGGTTATGTAGCATGGTTAGGCCAAACCATGTGCAAAATTGTCTAGAGTAATGCATAGGTACTGCCTATGTAGAACAATCTATTTGGTCTAGGTGCATGGTTTAGGAAACCACTTGATGTCTATGTGTGGGACATCTGGGCACATACTAAAACCACACAGTTTGATGCTAGTTGGTCTTAGGATTTCATTCAAGCCCTGTTCCCATGTCAGTCCTCTTCCATTTAGAATTTCTGGAGCCTGATGCTCCAAAAACATAATGGATAACTTCAGGAACATTCCTGGCCTTTACAAAAGTATAAAATAACCACATTGATGATTTAATACTCAAAAAATTTTGTTTCAAATACCGGTTCTATGAATGACCCTTCCACAGAGGCCTCTGAGCGGCGGCGGGCCCCCTTCTCCCACTTCTAGGGTTTCCCTGTGTTTTCAACCACTTCCCTCCTTCGTTCGGGCTCATTCACCGGTGATGCTCTCATCTCATTCCCAATGGCCTCGTCCTGGTCTTGACATCATCCTGGCATGACATGTTTTCGGGTCGGTGGTGCGGCGTGGCATTGGGTGTCTCAATCTCAAATCATCTCCAGAACTCATGTTTTTTCGGCGTGGTGGGTTCTTTAATTCTAGGATCGGTGTCAGATCCAGAAAGAATTGGTTTCTTGGGGGTGGCTCGAGCTTCTTCTTCTAGTTCCTGCAACAGAACAACATTGGTTCTAGTTTCTGTTTGATGGTTTATCGGTTATGGTTTCTGGTTGCTAGTTTCTCGGTTCCAGCCTCCGTTCGGGTTTTGGTTTATGGCTCTGGTTGACGGTTTCCGATTGCGATTTTGGTGTGGACTGGCATTGGTTATGATATAGAACATCTTCCGTGGGTGGTGTGGCGTTGGAGGTTCTGAAGCATCCTAGAGGTGGGAGGACCTGGTTCTTGGTTTCTTATTCGGTTTTTTGTTCGTTGTTGTGTTGTTTTCTTGGATGTGGGATGGTGATCTCGCGACATCATTTTCATCGGAGCTCTACTCCTCATTGACCCTTTTCTTCCTATGGTTCGGCCTTTGGGGAACCTAGGGAGGTATCTTCTATAACCACGACCTGAACAACCTCATTCCCATGGTGGCGATTTTGGTTCAGTTTTACTCGGATCCCCTCAATGATGATGCTCTATCGATGTGCGGTTTGGTCTTCCAGTCCTAGGTAACAAATACCTAGCTTCACATTTCTTGGCTCGTCCTCGTCTTCAGTTATCTGTGACTTGGTGGTGGAGGTGCCTTGCAGTTGCGGAGGGTTTAAGAGATTTTTATTCCAGCATTGAGTTTCTCATATTCGTGGTTGGATATGCTCTATTGTCTGGAATGATTGCAGGACTGAGGATCAATGATTCAGTCAGACACGACCACAACGTTCTGCCCATATGTGGTTTTAGAGCAGGCATTTCTCCTATGTAGGATTTACGGATTCTGATGTTTGAGAGTGTATGGCGATATCCATCAGATCGGGTTTGTGATTTTTCATAGGAAAACTATTTTCTCTATAGTCCTGCATCGGGTTAGAGCTTCTTCACGATTCAATTTCCGGGGAGGGAAAGTTCTATGTTGTCAATCTGTTTTGTTTTCTATGATCATTGGGCCAAGTAATGCATTATGTCATAAAGTCTATTTGGCTTCCCCCTAATTACATTAAAAGGGGCATCTTTTAAAATAATAAAAATCAAAGGCCTTAGGGCCATTGGAAGAAATGACCCATCCACTAATCTCAAAAATTTCAAATTCCATCAAAATTCATCATTTTCTCAAAACATGTGTTGTTACATTACATATGGGTCAAAACATTTGGGTCCCCATGATCATAACTATGTTACACCTAACATATAGATAATAGTGGTATTCTTCACATGGATGATTTTAAGAAACTATCTTTGGGGTGGGAATTTTTTTATTTTCTCACACAACTAGAGTATCATGTATATCTTCTCTAACACCCCAATATTTTATATTTCATATCTTTTTAAAATAAATTTAATTTCCTTAATATCATTAATTGCACACAACTCTTTGATTAAAAAGATATTCTATGTTTGATATCATATAAAATATGAATCATTGTGCTTAAACAAACAATAATATCATAATAAAATTTTAATCCATAACACAACCATTATAAACTAGACATTAAATTTGTAGGTATAAATTAGATAAGAAGTACGATAAAATATATATATAGTTCATTATCTAAAAAAATTTCTCATTTATTTTTTGGAAATAAACACATTTTTTTTAAAAAACCATTTTATTCATAAAATATTATTTTATACAGAATAAGTACTAATTCTCATTGAAAAAAAGAAAATATTTATTCTAGCTAAAAAAATATTTGAAAAAATTTCAGTTTTTGAAATCATCATTTATAAAGCTAGTTTACAGTTAATTTTTGTTTTTTCTTCTAAAATATTTATTGTTCATCAAATAAAATAACTAAATACTTTTATTAAAGATTTTATTTTTATTTCACGAATTTAAAAAGAAAATATTTTTAAAAGGGTCAATGCTAAATTTGTGCTAATATATTGTTAAAAATCCATTTGATTGTATTTGATTAAATTTTATTGAGAATTTTAGTGAAAATATATTTTATACATCAAAATGTTTTTTTCATAAAAACAAGTTGTCATTGGGTTTTTCATTTTAATCTCAAATTAAAAACTTCCACTGATTTAAATTTAATAATGTAACATCTTTGTTTTCATTTTATGTTATTTATTTTTTTACCTTTTGTATTTCTTTCGTCCCATTGGTTTCCAATGAGTTTCTGATGAAAAATGGAGAATTTGGGCATGACCCAAGGTGGTTTATGATTTGTAAAACCATGTGCCCTTTCCTGGGAAATCAAGCAGCACAACCTTTTTGGGCACCATGGGGTGAAAAATATCAGTATTATTTGTAAACTATGTGTGCTAACCAAGCCCCATGTATAGTTAACTAATAAATGAGATATTACCTTGTTTCCCACTTTATCTTTAACACTAATTCTTCTTCCTTAAACCCTGTTCAATATTTTCAACTATGGTACCTCCCTCTATTCTTTGTTAAAGCATTGGAACTCCAATACATTGGTGGTTTTGACCATGATTCATTAATGAAACAACATGTTAGTCAACTTACACTTAATTTCACCCTCTTTTTAGGGATCTTCCACCCACATTCATGGGATTCTATTTTCCATCAAGGTTTTTGACCTAATTAGGGTTTGATCATTTGTTTTTGAGTAAGATCATGAATATTTTTGTTAAATATTTCCTTTTATAAGGTATTGTGGTGGTGAGGTTTTGGTTTAGCAATGATTTACAAATGTTTTAATGAGTGAGGCTGGTGATTCCAGAATTTTACATAACAAAGATATTTTAGTATTCATTCCCTTCTTCCTAAATGTACTCTATGACTTTTTTTAGTGGTGAGAAATGTGTTTTAAAAGGATTTTAGGATGTCTATGGACTTGAATGTGATTCTCTAAATGATATTGGTCGGATTTAATATGAGTTCTCATTTTAAAATTTATAAATGTGTTTTATGAAATCTGAATGTGGTGAGAATGGTTTTTTCAAGTGGATTTTCTATGGGTGTGAATATAAAAGAGTTTTTTATGAGAAGTGGTGGATCTATATATGTGTATTCATTTTTATTACTTGGGTGTTAGAATGCGGTGATCTATATGATTTCAGAAAATGAAATTAAAATAAAATGCAATCATTGGTATCTAGATGGGAAGACTAGGACCAGTGCGCTTGTTGACATGATTATGGAATATCCTAAATTTATATTGAATGATTATTTATTACCACACCAGCTAAATTATGATGATTATTGGATACCACTAGAGAATTGGATGGATTCCACTCTTGTAGATCATGCATATGAATGATGTGGGTTATTGTTTCTATACCCTTTTTCACTCAGATACGAGGTTCCTAGTGCCTCATAAGTTCCAGTAACTATATAGATCTCTTTTGGTTCTCTTCTAATGTTTTTCATACCATCAACATATGGTGGATCATTTTATTATGTTAATTTTTAAATCATATTTCATTGAATCCTTTTTCTAAAATGTTTTATTAAAAATTAACCCATGTTCTTTATTAAGACATTCATATTGATTTGTATTATAATTTAATGGCATGGAATCCTTCTTTTGTGTAGCATCATAATGGGATTTGTATCAGACACTACATACAAAATTGGGTGGATGAATAACATTTTATGTATGACCCAATTAAAGGAAAGATGTATTGTGGTGATGAAGCGGGATCCAGATGGTAATATCCTACATCTTGTAGTAATTGATGGTGGTGGATTGAGGATGATGATCTTCTTGTTTCATTGATGTTTTTTTAATTCTGTTTGTGTTCCCAACCTGTTGTTGTACCTTTGGCATATGATTGAATTTTTCAACCATGAATATAAAATTTTTTCTTCTTTATTGGAAATTGGTTATTTATTATTGAGATTTCTATTTCCGATGGGTGTATATAGTTATAAAAATTGGTGAAATTTTCCCCATATAATACTTTTGTTATCTAGTCACTCGATACCAACCTGTGGGGATGGGTAATGTGCATCGTGCTATGTTTTGGATAGGGTCTGGTGTTAGGTAGGATGGAATCCTAACATGATTCATGAAAAATGGTATCATAGCTGGGTTGCACTTTTTTTGGTCATGTTATTTTTGCATGATTCTTTATAGGCATGTGGTGAAACATTCGAGGATTAAAAGTCTAGTTGTGATTAGGGTGCTTGGATAGTACACCTCATGAAAAATATTGAGTCATCGCTAGATTTTGGCATTTTATTTTTATTCTCTTTTAAGAGATACATAAAGGCTACATACTGTATAGGGACACTATGTGTGGTGGAGTAGTTTGTATTTGGATTGTCATTATGATGTACTCGGATGTTTTTTGATATTTGAAAGTGTTGGTGATTATTGTTATTGTTTTTGATAATTTTCATAATGATTATTTTTTTGATTTTCCTTATGATTGTTTCTTGTCATTGTAAAATGGATCCTTATAGAGTTATTATGTGGCAATAAGATGAAGATGGAGAGATTTCTCCCACACCATTTGATCAAAGTTTAGTGGATGAAGTGGTTCATGAAATCTATGATTTTAGAAAAGGAGAGTAATCTGGTCCTACTTAGGATAGAGAAGTCTAACCTAGTCATAGTATGGAAAGAGCTTTGGATTTCCTTATGATAAACACTCCATCTTTTCGGGGTATCACATAACCCCAGCCAGTAGAAGGGTGGATGTAGAAGATATGATGGCTGTTCAATTTTCATGTCACCCTTGATGTAGTAAGGTTGAAATATGATATTCTCATTTTAGAAAGTCCCAATTGGACGTGGTTAGACTCAACGGTGCACGACACAAATTATGACCATAAGGTTTAGAAAGACTTTATGTTATTTTCAACGACTAGTATTGTTCTGATGTCTTGTATTATACCAAATCATAAGAGATTATAGAGGTTATCCGGGGAGACCATTCTATGATGAAATACTCAAACCGCATTGATAAGTTATTTAAAAACTCAACCAATCTAGTTTCCATTGTGGAATTAAAAGGTTAAAGGTTCAAGAAGGGGTTAGACACATAAATAAGATCTCAAATGTTTTTGTTTAAGAATAATATCTATTATTTTGGGGATAATCATTCAATGATGTTAATAATTGATCATAGTGACCATCATGTTTTCCACAGATCTATGTCAGTTGTTGGTAGGGGAAGGCTCTTAGAGATAAAAGAAAATAAGAAGGACAAGAAGTGGAAGAAGGGAGGTGGTATCTTAGGCCATCCATCCAACTTATCTTCTTATGTTTATCATGATGTTCGGTTGGTTTTCTGCCATTAGTGTGGGATTGTCGAAAACATATGACATGTGTGCAAATTTCCTTCCATACCTTTTCAATGAAGTGGATCAGGGGAAACATGTAACAGGATTTCTCAGCTACATATTCTTATTAGAGTATTGAAATATCTGTATATTCAAAAGTGATTTTAGCCTAGCAAGAACCATCCATGAAAATGGGATCATGGTTTTGATATCATCTCAACATGGATGTATCATGTTTTGGGAAGAGTCATCTTAGGGTGGATACATATGCTGTTGGCTATTAACATGCTCAGGTAGAGACTAAGACACTCTATTCATTGGAACAATATCCCTTGGAATTAGATATAGGGAAAATTATATTTCAAGGTACAATTCTTATTGCATCATTCAAAGCTATTTCCCTCCAAGATAATGTTACATGTTTTACATTTTTTTTCTTCCCACCTTGTTAATTTGATATAGTTACCAATTGAGATTATGGATTATGTGAAGGATTTAGTAAAACCACTTGATACAAAGCAAGTGTATGGTTTCTGGTATCCATATTTCACACTCAACATGTCAGGGGACAATCTAGAATGGAGTATTTTGTTTTGGAAATGAACTTATTTGATGTGATATTTTTTACAGATTGGATTCTTCATTTTTAGGTGAAAATATAATTCTATCAATGTTGAGTAAGTTTTGTGGCTCCTTAGGGAAGTATCCAGGTTTTTCCTGGTTAATTGGATCCCTATCAGGCTGTGCTAGACCTCCACATCTAGAGATAGGCATCAAATTTATCAGAGCTCATCGCTCATGTCTAATGATAATGATGGTTCTCATAAGGTTATATTACCTCCAAAAGTGAATGAATTATAATAGTAAATTCCAAATGTGTTTTTGGGTTTTCATCTAGAGAGGGAGGTGGAGTTTTATATTGAGTTGGAACATGGAACACAATCAATATCTCATCCCCATACCTTATCTCCCATATCTTGTTGAGGCAATTAATGGCAGAATTGGAAGAATTAGAATCCAAAGGATTCATTTTCATAAGAATCTCACCTTGGGCCACCATAGTGTTGTTTTCTAAGATGGATGATAGTTATCCTTGGTTATGTATAGATTACCATAATATGAATAATGTTATATTCAAGAATAACTTTCAGTTTCCCTATATTGATTATCTTTTTTACTAGTCTAAGGGGGAAGGTTGTTTTCATAGATTGATTTGTGTTTTTGGTATCTTAAATTCTGAGTTAGGTAGTCATATGTTCAGAAGTATATTTCCATTGTAGGAATTTCCATTTTTAGTTTTTGGTCATCCCTATATTGTTGAAAAATTCTATAGTAGTCTTTACAGTGCTCATGAATAGTGTATTCCATCGGTATCATTACTCTGTTATCATTTTATTTGAGGATGAAATCCTGGTTTATTACAAGACTGAGGAGGAGCATGAGAATCATTTGATATTTTTTTGGGAACTCTTCATGATCCTTATCTATCTGACATGTTTTCCAATTTCACCTTCTTGTTCATGTAGGTGATGTTTCTGGGACATGTTATCTCAAAAGAAGTTGTTCATTTGGACCCCATGAAGATTAGTGCAAGGATTTCATTGGAACACCCATGGAATTTTTTTGATAATAGACATTTTTTAGGCTTAATAGGGTATTATAGGAGTTTTTCATGATTTTTCTGGGTTTCTTCACCCATGAGTATGCTCACCTCAAAGAGGGTAAATCATGAATGGATCTTAGAGTTTCCAGTGTCCTTTTTTAGCATTAAAATAGGTTGAAAAAAGATCCTATTTTTATATTTATATAATCTAGAAAGGGGAATGTGGTATATATTGATGACTTAGGTATGAGACTCAGGTGTTTGCTTTTATAGGGTGGCCATGTTGTGGAATATTGTTCTCACCATCTCTAACAACATGAAAATAATTGTCCCATCAATGAACATGAGTTGGAAGTGGTGAATATTATTTAATATTTAACAATGTTATATTTTTATAGAGTAGACTGTGGAGTATTTGGATCATAAGATATTAGAAAACATTTTCTCCCAGAAAGATATGAATTTTAGAAAGCAACATTAGGATGGGTACCTTCAGTATTTAGATTTTGATATAGTATATACCACAGGTAAACGTAATGTTTTGGATATTCAATTGAGAAGGAACCCCCTACAGAATGAATGAATGAGTCTTGTGGTGATTAAGATTTGATAGTAATCATTGATCAAATTCATTTAGAGACCATGGAGCACAGTGGAGGTGCGTTCCTGGGTAGTGTTCAACTAACTCCTACGCCTCTAGAACTGATTTAGTGGGAGAATCATGGTGATGAGTTGGGATTGCAGTCTACATAGTTCATTAATGGTGGGGGACACCATTTGATTGGTCTTTTTCTTCAGAAATATTTCTATTCTCTAAGGGTATCTTTGTGGACAATTATCAATGAGGTAAGTGGTGATGTAGGATAGACACCAGTCTAAGTGGTCCTTCATCCTAGTTCCAGCAAGATGTTTTATTATGTGTGTCACATGGTCTCGGGCCCATGTCTAAAGTGGGACACTACAACCATTGTATCATAGTGTTATACATGGTAGCAGGTTACAGATGAGCACTAAAGGCCTCCATATTTTCTTCAACCACTACACATTCCAACCTATAAGTGGCATGACAACGACGTGGATATAATTTTTTTCATACCTTGTACACCCTAAGGGATGAATTATATCTGGGTACTGATTGATTTTATAACCAAATAATCATATTTCATTCCAATTGGGGATTCATATAAGGGGGGATAGGTTGGTCCGGTTATATTTTTAGGAGGTTGTGAGGATTCATGGTGTAGAGTCAGTTATCTTTTTTGAAAGGGAGCCCCTTTTCACCTCATATTCTTGGGAATTCCATCAGAATGAAATGGGTTATAGGTCATGTAGAGTGTGGAATTCAATCCCTATATGGTAGGTCTGCTGGAACATGAGAATCAAATTTTGGAGGATATTTTTTGAGCATGTGTTCTTGACTTCGATGGTTCATGAGATAATAATTTTTTTTGGTTGAGTTTGTGTATAAAAATAATTACGAATACTTGATTATAATGTATTCTTTTGAGGCACATTATGGTAAGTCATATCAGTCCCCTTTATGTTGGTATGAGGTGGGATAGACATCATTGTTAGGAAATATACTTATAATGGAGTCTTATGATAATGCAAAGTTGATCATGTAATGTTTTTTACATCTAAGAGTTGATATATGTCTTATTATGGTCATAGGGACCATACACATGAATTTTTTGTGGGTGTTCAGGTGTTCAAGAATGTACAAATCTATAGGGTCATCATCATTTTGTAATGTAAAGGAAATGGGCACTAAGGTATGTGGGACCATTTTAGATTATTGAACTAAATGATAATGTGGAATACATGTTATCCTTTCTCTCTCAATTTATGATAATTCATGATGTCTTCCATGTTTCTTCGTTAGAGAAATATATGTTAGACCCATCTCATGTGTTGAATTGGGAAGATCTAGAATTTTATCCGAATTTATCCATGTTCGAGCAACTAGTACAGATTGTGGATTCGATGGAGAAAGATATTTATGGGATGCCCATTCCATTGGTCTGATTTCATTGGAGCATAGTAATGTTGTGAATAATAAATGGGTATGGAAGTCTTTCACTGAGGACAAATATCGGGATTTTTATCATGCCTTAGGTTTAATTTCTAGGGATGAAATGTTTCTAGTGTAGAGATAATTGTCACATCTATATTTTCATTTTGAGGTATTATTCTTTATCATTTTATTCTTTTTACCCTTGGGTTTCACATGAATTTTTAATGAAAAATTGAAAAATTGTGCATGGAAGATGATGGTGCATGGTTGGATTAGGGGTTATCAAACCATTCTCTATTTCCTAGGATACTAAGAAGATTACCCTTATTGGGTAGTAAGGGGTTAATGGTTACCACAATATTTTAAACAATGTGGGATAATCGTGTGTCCTTTATAGGTCATTAAGAATTGAGAAATTACCTTCCTTCCCCATTTGGATTTAACCCAAATTCACCTCTCATCCACCTCATTCGATATTTTCTGACAAGGTAGCTCCCTCTAATATTTTGTGAATCATTGGAGCTCCAATACAGGGGTGTTTGTGACCACGATTCTTCATGGAAACATCATGTATGTCCATTTCCTATTGATTTATATATTTTTAGGGATCTTCCTCCATATTTCTTGGGATTCAAATTTCATGTAAGGTGTATGACCTATGATGGGTTTTATCCTATGTTTTTTAGTATGATCGTGATGATTTTTGTAAGATATTACCTTGTTAGGGTTTTTGGTGTCTTGAGTGTGGTATTACACCAATTAATGGATGTTCTGAAGTGAGAGGTTAGTGATTCCAATATTTTACATTATAAGATGATTTTTTTATTCTTGATGTGCTTCTTAAATGTACTCTATGGAGTGTGTGTGTGTGTTGTATGAAATGTGTTTTTAACTATTTTTGGATTGTGTATGGACTTGAATTTTATTTTCTAAATAATATTGGTAGGATTTCATGTGGGGTGTCTTGTAACGATATTTAAATTTGTTTTATGAAATGTGAATGTTGTGAGAAGGGTGATTTAAAATGTATTTGTTGTGTCTTTAAATTTTAAAGATGTTTTTATTATTAAAAGTATCTTTTCTATATATGTGTGTTCATTTTCTTACACATTCATAAAAATCTATTGGTCTAAATTATTTGTGAAATGAATACTATGCACAAAGGGAATATTATGTATCTAGATTGGTAGACTGAGATTGTTATGCTAGTTGAATCAAAAGGTTCTTATCCCAGATTCATCATGAATAATTTGGGATTACAAAACTATGTATATTATGATGATGATTAGAAACCAGACGATGTTGGGATGGATTCCTCACTAGTTTCTTATGCATGGGAAATTTGTGTGTTATGGTTTCTATACCATGTATCACTAAGATATTAGAATCCTAGTTTCTCACTAGTTCTAGTACCTTTAAGAATTTATAATGGTGATCTTGGGATGTTGTTTATACAATCAAAAAATGGTGGACCTTACAATTATGTTAAATTGAAAAGATTATTACTTGAAATCATTTTACATATAATGTTTTGTTTAATTTTTACCATGTTCATTCTTAAAACATGCATACTGATTTGTCTTGTAATGTTATAGATTTGAAGCCTTATTTTAGGTGGCATCTTGCTGGATATTTGATCACACCCTCCAGAAACATTTCTATATATGTATATTTTGTTATGGATTAACCAGGATATAGAAATATGTGTCATGTTAATGAAAATGGATTCATATTCTAGTGTTTCACTTCACAGAGGCATTTGTGGTATTGTATTTTAGATGTTGATCTTCTTGTTACATGGATAGTTTTGGGATATTTTTTTTCCCATCTCATTATAGTAACATTAGATTATGTTTAATGTTGTAAAACTTTATTATTAAATTTTTTGTGTCCTATATAGATTTGTATATTTATTTGTGTGATGTCCAATGTTAATGGTTTCTTACACATATTCAAATGAGTAAAATCATTCCAAAAGCATATTTTTTATACCAAGGAAATGGTTTCCATCCTATGGGGATTTGGACTGCTCTCCCAGTCGTGTTTTGGATCGGGCTGATTATCAGGTTGGAACGAATCCCATCTAGGATTTGAATAATCTTGAAAATGGATTCCAAATTATGAATTATGATTAAAAAATTTGTTAAAATTTGAATTTTATTTTTTGGATTTATTTATATTAAGTATATTAATTTTTTTCACACTATAAAGGGAAAATTTGATATGTAATGTTAAAAATAAAATGTTAATGATAAATAAATGACCCAAAAACTTGGTTTAATTTTATTGAATGATTTAATTTGAGCTATACACATCCCTGATTTCTCCATATTTCATTTTTCATTCCATTTGGATGTGATTATGATATTTTTAATATTTTATGTGAAGACATGTAAAAGATGACACAATCGGGTCATTAATAAATATAATTCATTTATCATATGTTAAACTAGTGGATATGTTCTATTATAAATGAGTTTTCAATGATATATTAATTTTCATTATTATGGTAAATTTTTTATTAAATAATCCCCATAAATTATGACAAATCTTTGATGCAGTAATTATTTAGTTAATAAAAAAATATAAATTTCACTAAAATCATTAAGAGTTGTCAAAAATGAATGAATTATTGTGAACCACGAATTTTAAAGATAAATATTACATAATAGAGTGGTTTGGAATCTTTTTATTCATATTAATTTTTTGTTTTTATGTGTTAAATGTCATTCTAAATGAATATATTTAAAATTTTCATTACTAATATTTTATGAAAATAATATTAAATTGAAAAATTTAAAAATCAAAAAAAAGATTGGATTCTTATAAATGAATGATATATGATAAAATATATCTAACATAGACCATTAATGGTTTTTTTGATTTTATATTTAAAAAATTTCCCATAATAATTTAGAAATTTGTATAACAAGAATGATTTTCAAAACTGTTAATAGCGGTTAAAATGAAAAGATAATGATAAAAACAAATAAAAAACATGTCCAATCTTTTTATGAAAATAAATAATCATATTTTAATGTTATAGTCTAATAATATCAATTTGAATCAATTTGGACAAGGGAAATAATAAATATTAATTTAACAATTAATGAAAATCTAAAAGTTCCCCTCATATAAATTATAAATGGGAACCCTCTATTATAATTATTTACGCCACATTGATCCATCTAAATCGACCTAAACATACCCATTAAACTTATCAATGAACTTATTAATGTTATTATTATTATAAACATTCATAAATATCCACCATACATCCCTTAATAAGAGATCTAAATGAAAATAACTGATAAAGTGGTGTTCCTCTATATTATCTCTTTCATATTTATTGATACATCTACATACTGTTCATTTTTTATAACCATTTTAAAATAAAAACCACAGTATTATAAATATATTTAAATTTAACATTGATTATGTGAAAACCATATTCCATATATTTTAAATCATATGAAAAGTGAAAACATTGCTCCTGCATACTTAGAGAATATCGTCTCTATATAGTGGTGTAATTCAATTTTCATCACCACTTTACATGGATCATTATAATGATTGAAATAATTAGTATATTTTATATTTATGTGTATTATATTATTAATAAAGGATTAAATATTGTTTATAATTATTTATTTCCATCAACCAAAATGTTAAGATGGCGTTCATGCGTACATACGACCTACCATCTCTATAAACAATGAAATTTGTTTTTTTCCCTTTATGGTAGACTATAAATATATATATCAAACATATATAATATTTATAACATAAATATTATTCTGTAGTTTATAGAACAATAATAAAATTACAAGGATCAGATTTGACAAATCTTAATATACATGAAAACAATGTTCTTGTCACACAAAAAAATAAATTAATAAATAATTATTAATAAATAGAGGATGAAATATTATAATTAAATAATAAATTTAATTATATATTGATATTATTAATTCCCTTTAAAATATTTATAATAAATAAATTTTTATTAAATATTGGTTTCAAGAACATAAAAATGATGTTGGACCAGAGGTGAAGGTTTAATTCAAAAGCTCATCATTATTTGAGGTTGTTTATATTCCCATTTGGGAAAACTTTTATTACAAATAAATATATTAATAATATAAAAGAATAATTTTACTCTAGTGAAATTATTTAACAAAGGAATTATTTACCCTTTATAACATTTTTAGAAAATATTGTTATGGGAATCTTTTTGTCATTTTCGATTCAAGTTATTTTTTTAAATTTAACAAAATATCAAATGGAATGTTTTTTAAATTATAAGAAATGATAATAAATTTTATCCATATTTATTTTTAAAGTATTTAAGTATACCTTTACATATTTAAGTGGTTGTTTCAAAATAAAAATAATTCTTTACTATGTGTGCTATTTTCATATTTTAAAAAGTGATTTTCAAAGTTGAAATGTCAATTCCCCTTGAAATTTTACTTTTTTCTTTTTGATGTATTCTATACTATTTCAACAATAGTTGTTGAAAATTATGTCAAAGATATACACTAATCATATAATTGACAATATATTTGGGATGGTTGATGAACATTTTGACTAGTGAAATTATTGATTTTTCAGAGGTAGTTTTAGCCAATTTGGATAGTTTCTGATTTCTGAATTGCGATGATTAATTTAGTTGTTAATTTATATGATTATTTAATATTTAGTTTTATTTTATTATAGGGGTCCCTAATAACAAATTATTTCATAATTATATCAAATGGGACAAAATAGATTTAATTTTGGCTAAGGACATAGCCATTTATTTTAAAATGTCCTGGAATAGAATCTTGGCATTATTTTTTGATGTCTTGGGCTATAACTCGATGGTATTGTTTAGAAGTCTAAATTTTTTAATTATATTATTACCAATTATGTTATTTATATTAATTTTATGATATTATTTTCTATTCAGGGATTCATTTCTATATCATGCGATTATTTATATTTTCTTTTTTATCATGAATTATTATTTCCATATTATTCATGGATTGTAAGAATCTCTTATATGCACACCCTTAGTGAACATAAGATCTGAACCATTTCATGTTTTTCAATTCCCCATGTTTCTAGGAAGTGTTTTGTGATTGATATCTATAGATATGAGAATTATAATAATAGTGTTCTCAAAGAAAATATTATAATGTATTATATATTTTAAAATGTATTATGTAATTATTGTACGTATCCAATTTTCCAATAATACATAACTTTTTGTTCATTTAGGATGAGTTTCCATATATTATCATCCATTATAAAAGATTAAATAATGATTCTGGGCTACTACTGTTTAGGTATATATAGTGGAAATTTGAGAAATTTTAGTATAAACCTTATGAATCAAAAATTAAGAAAACATTGATTATGGAAACATAACCTTATAAGGAACATTAAAAAGACCCTAAAATCCTAAAATAGGATATTGAGATTTTTTATACAAAAATATTAAATTTATGTTAACAGCTTCACTAGTTTTGAAATTATACCTTATTATATTGTGATTTAATTTAGTATATTCTATTTTTTTATAAATGGCTCATAACAGATCAAATAGAAACAATATAAATATTCATAATCCATGAATGGATTTACATTCACATCATTATAATGTTGACAGATCCAAATATGATACTATATATAGAAAAATTATAATTGTATTTGGTTAGATGACTTATGTTATTATCAATAACCATTATTGTAAGTAGAAACCTACAGGCCCACACTGTGAGATATGAATGATCGATTTGTTCATGTGAATGCAACCTATATAATTCAATGGTAATACAAACAATTGGAAGATGAGAAATGAGAAAACTAAATTGAGTTGATATTTTGCATGTTTGGAATAAATTAATGGGTTTACACAGTCACAAATTCTTATCACATATCATGGGATGATGATTAATGGCATACCATAATTCTGAACACTAATGATGTGGTGGAAATACTGAGTATGGAATAGAAGGATTTCATCATAGAGTTCTGGGAAAAATATTTTCATCCTAAAAAATGACTAGATATAGGGAAGAATCAAGATTCTAAGAAAAGAAATAAAAAGTGAGGCTATATATAAAAACAGTATAACTTTTTCGTATTTATTTATCCTATTTATGTAATCAATTTAGTGTGATTGACAGTTTCGTTGATGGGTAAAATCTGTTCCATCAAAGAGAACGTGTATCCAAAAAATTCTCATAAAACATGGATATATTCTTGTTTGATATTATGATAGATAAATAATTATTTATTTCTTGTTAATACAAGGAGAGGAAAGATAAGAATATGATGGAAAAGAAAAAAGGGATAAGGGGAGGAAGAGAAAAGGAAATTTTCTAGTGCTCGCTATTTATGGATTGAAACACCATGGTACCTTATTCAATGGAAAAGTTCATGTGAAGAGATAAGGGAGTCTAGGCTTCTTATTGTATATGAAATAAATAGAATACAAACATTCAATGATTTATCTATAACGAGATGGGCTCTATGAAAATAATTTTTTTTGGCACAAAATTATTTTCTTTATAAATGACATGTATATAAGTAATTGACTTTGATATCACAATTAATGATTTTTATGTCATTAATGATGTGATGGAAGGTATATTAATCATATCCACAATCCTCAAAAATTAATTATTTGATTATGTATAATCACATGCCTTTATAACATACAATATGTCCAAAGAAATTAGATATTTAACATGGAACTTATTAAAGAAGTTATTATCTAGGAATACAAATGAGAGTTTCCATAAAAAAGGATGTGTCATTATGTTCCCATTATTACATAAAAATGAATTATTTTATTACTGTATTATCATACCAATGGTGGATTTTTATATAATCCATGATAGAAATTGGAAATCAAAATATGATGAATTTTGTTTTTAAGGGCAATGAAATTATGAATCGTGATGGTGATGTGTAAATAATAATCTTTAGGGGTGAAACATTATCCATATATCCAATATATATCCACCCCAATATATTGTATGAATGAAAATATTATGGAGTTATTTTAGAAAAATCCAAAATAAGGAAATAGAAATCATTAAATCGAGGATGTACAAAATATTCAAGAATATATAGATATATTTATTATGAAATTTACAAAACATCCACTTGGTTTTGAGGGAGTTTTTGCATTGATTTGACCACAAATACATGACCCATATCAATAACTCTATATATAATGGCCATTATGTAATTAGTTTAATTGAATAAGAAACTAGATTG
Organism: Viscum album; assembly: GCA_963277665.1. Taxonomy (NCBI): domain Eukaryota; kingdom Viridiplantae; phylum Streptophyta; class Magnoliopsida; order Santalales; family Viscaceae; genus Viscum; species Viscum album. The sequence goes on from OY728140.1 coordinate 1,288,367,314, forward strand.
GTTGTGTAATAGTGGATTTATATTCCATAGTGTATCACCTTGGGGTGGCCTTATTCTCTTAATTAAAGTGATGTATGGATCTATGAAGTTGTTCATTGATTTTAGGGAAAACATTTCTATTATAATAACATGCAAGTATTATGTGCCAGACATTTATTTCTTTTTCAATCAAATTCTATGAGATCATTATTTTTCAATGTTTGATCATCGATCTAGGTATCAAAAAAAGTGATCAAAAAAGGAGGATATTTAAAGGGAATCATTTAGAATGAATTATGGACTTTATAAGTTTATAGTAATTCTATTTGTATTGTCTTATTCAACCATTATTATTATTGACCTAACAAATTGTGTATTAAAGGAGTATCTTGAATATTTTCTGGGTATTTAATTTTGATATCTTGGTTTACTCTCAGTATATTGAAGATCATGAGAATCTCTTGTTAATCATTCTTGAGAATCCTAGAATGAAGTAGTTATATTGGAAATTTATAATGTTAGAATCATGAATTAAAAATGATTCTTTTATTGCCTAAATTATATCCAATGATGGTATCTATGTTGATCCAATGAACAAATGTTTAGTCCAAGAGTGGATGAAATCCTTGAAAAAAATCGAGGTACGTAGTATCATTGGTTTGGATGGTTACTTAATGTTATTTTTCATTGGATCATAATCTTAAAAGGGGTTATGTTTATTTGGATAATTTAATATGAAAAATGTTCTTAAAAATTAAATAGTATATTTAGTAATGGCCCAATCATGATTATACCATACAAAAATTGTTGATTTTTTATTTATAGGGATGGAATGAATAAGGAACATGGTTGGAAATTTATAATGAATGATAGAGTTATTTCCTATGCATCCTGGAAGTTAGAAACTAATGAACAGAACTATCCAACTCATGATATTGAGTTTACATCGGCAATCATTTCCATGAAAATATATAGACAATGCCTATATTATTAACAATAAGAGATATACACATATAATAATAGTATAAAATATACCTTATCACAAAATTATTTCAAAATGATAAAAAGGTGATGGATTGAAAATATCAAAGATTATTATAGATCAATACTCTACCACCCAAAGACGAAAAATTAAGTAGTGGATGCATTGAGTAGGAAATATCATCATGTTCTTTACAAAATAAGGATTGAGTATGATACTATCTTCATGGATTTAGTAAATTTGGATGTGGAAATTATTTAGGAGGGTGAGAAATCAATCATTTTTTTCAAATCAATTTCATATAATTATTATTATAAAACATAAAGCACTGTCATCCTAATGATGATAACCATCATATGAAAACTAATTATCTTAATGATGGGAAATTAGAAATCTGTGTAAATGAAGATTATTTTATGAATTTTTTAAAGTGTTTATATGTTCCATCCATTCCTAATCTAAAAATTTAATTATTATATGAATCACATAAATAATATTTCACTTTAAATTATAGAAGAAAAATTATGTATATATATCTAAATAAGTATTTTCAATGGAATAATATGGAGATGAAAATATCATATGCTATGTTAAGATTTCTTGATTTTATAAAGATGAAGGTTGAGAGACAACATCTTAGTGGATTCCTAAATCCTATTTATATTACTTTGTTGAAATAGGTTGACATTATAATGTACTTTTCCCTGGATTACCATGGAACACTAGAGATAATAATACAATAGAGGTTATTGTTAATGGCCTTACCAATTATGCACAATTACATGCAAAAATAAATGAATTACTTTATGGAAACCTTGAAAAACTATTTATTAATGTAGTATTAAAACATCATGGTGCACCCCCAATCAATTGTGTATGATCATGATCAATTATTTTCATTGAAATTATAGAAAATTATTCAGATAAATCTTGATATTGACCAACATCTGAGCACCACTTATGATCCCAACATGTATGGGAACCCAAAATGGACTTTCCAAAACATTAGAAGAAATGTTGAGATTATTTTCCCAATACCTAGAAGGTATATGAAATTAGTGATTACCTTTTGTTTTTTTCTTCTATATAATATATTCAATTAAAATTTTCAAATGAAACCATATAATGAATTATATTTGATGAAATATCATAACCCAAATTATTCGGATGTATTTGGTGAAAAGAATCTTGTATGTATAGAATATGTGGGGAAAGTGATGACTAAGATAAATACTATTCATATACATATAATATAATATCATTGAAGGAAAATTTATATAGAAATAACCAAAGGATGGATTTTTAATTTCATGTTGGAGAATATGTTTTTAGTAAAGTATCTCCATGGAAGGTTGTTATTAGAGTCGATAATAAAGGAAAATTATGGCTAAGGTACATCAGACCTATTAAAATTCAATAAATAATTGGAGACATGGAATACTATTTGTAAAATGCACCTATCCCCTGAAAATTACATGATGGGTTCTATGTATCACATTCAAAGAAGTATATTCCAGACCAAACACATTTTCTCACCAATAATGATATAGAACGGGAACCATATCTATCTTACGATTAGGTGCCCATCTAGATTTATGTCACTAGATAACACATGTAAAAGAATAAGTGTTAATTAATATTAAAGGAACCATAATGAAATTATAGGCATCAACAGGCGATTTTAGAACCATAAAAATTATGACTAAGATCTACCCAAATCTATTTTGGAGGCCACATTTTGGAAATATCGAGGATGTTTTATTGAGGGAAGAATATTACCGCTAATGATTTCATATTTTTATTATTTTTAAATAAAATTAATTTCTATTTCATGAAACCATAGTATTTTAATGGGATTATATGTTTGATATTGTACTCCACATTAACACTGAGGGTAAACGAATATGGATACACTATAAAAATATTATTATTTTAACTTGATCATTATAGCCTAGCAGTTTAATTAACTGGTGTGAATATGAATAACTATAATATGAAATATATAGAAAATATTCAATCAATTGAAAATTAATCATTATATGCGGGAAAAATTAATAACAATTAGGGAAGCTATTTTAGTCTTTAAAAATAGGGTTTGTTTAAAAAAAATATTATTATTTCCTATTATAAAAATCATTCCCCCATTTTTTTCAAAAAATATTTTATCAAATGAATATAACATTTTATATTATCTTGGAAGAAATTATATTGGGTTTATTTTTTGTAATTTTTTCTAAAATATTAATTTACTAATGAATTGTGAAAATATATCTTTTTTTAAATATGTTTATTTATTTCAATAATTTCAAATATAATTTTTTTAATATGGGTTAAATGTAAATTTGTTTCAATTTTATAATGAATAATCCAATTTAGTTAATTGGAATAAATTTTATTGTTTACCTTGAAAAAAAACAATTTAAATATAAAAGGATTTTTTCCTGTAAAATAGTTTCTGTTGTGTTTTAATTTTAATAACTATTTTTTCGACTTATTATAGAAATTGAATCTTAAAAAAATGATTAAATATTTTAATAGTATCAATAAAATTATTAAATTGGACATTTGTTTTGTACATTATGAATAGAGACATTAGTATTTTGTTTGGCATAATAAAGAGTAAATCATGTAATTAAGATTAAAAATAAATTGATATGTACTATTAAATGTAAATAAAACATTAATTAATAAAATTAGATGAGTTAAATTATTCAATATTTATTAAATATTATGTTATAGGACGTTTATTCCATTTGTATGCGATTATGACCGTCATTGTTTTTTATGTAATAATAAGTCAAAAATATAACATTGTTGTTTTTAACAACTATAATATTTTAATCATAGGGATAACCTGAGTATATATTCACAAATAAATAATGTTTCAAAAGATAAAATAATTTTATTTATAATTTTATTTATTTTTAATATCTGGTGAAGAAATGATTTCTCTAAGGTCATACTAAAATAGAGTAATTATTTAACTGATGGAAAAATAAAATAAATGGTATCAAAATAAATAAATGTAATATAATTTAAATTCCTTAATGTGATGCATGAATTTTAAATTAATTTTTTTCACATTATAGTTGTTTTTATCTACTGGACTTGAATTCATTTTTTTCTGGATGTTATTATAATCAAACTAGATGAATGGTTCTAAAATTTGAAATATTGATATTTTTTGGAAAATCAAATTTTTTTAAATAAATTAAAATTCATAAAAAAATTATATATGTCCTAATATTTATTATATTTTCAATAAAATTGATAATTCTCCATTTATTGGTCATCTAAAATAATGTGGTGAAATTATTTTCCCATAGAGTTTTGACAATATTAATATTATAGTAATTATAAAAATTGTCAATGAGGGTAAAAACATTAAGAAAATTGAAAAATAGTTCCAATCAAATCCCATGTTTTTAAGAATGAATGGATTTAAATTTATATTCAACTTAACATTAAATTACATCAAATTTCAACCGTTTTAAAATTATAAATAATTTAATTTAATTTAATATTTTATGAAATTCCAAAAGGGCCTATAATATTATTTATAAATGTGAACCACCTTCCTTAATTTTTTATACCATATTGATCTATCTAGATATAAAAGAATTTAATTATTCCTCTTATCATCATCATTATCCAAGTCCATGAGGGTTTTTACCTTCCAAAATACCAACCTTAGTTCCCTTATGAAATGATCTAATGGTGGTCTACAGAAGAATAAGTAATCATCTTTACAGACACATTCAACATATTTTTTCATAAAATCCATATTCATTTGTTATACATTTAATAAAATAATAACTACAATATCACTAAATCAATGATTTTTTATTTTCATTATTGAAAAATCATATAATATTTTTCCCTTATAAATAGAGAAAACCTCACTCATGTATATGTACAGTTTTCTTTCTCAACATAGAGGTGTAATTCATTTTTCATCCCCACATTACATTGATGTTTATAAATTTGGAAATAAATTCCTTTTATTATATTGAACAAATATATATGCTTTTAAAGAAATTAGTTATTTTAAATTATTCTTTCCCTCTATATTTCAAAAACCATAAAAAATGTTCACACTATCTTAGGGTCTATCATCTCTATGAAAGGCGTAATTGATTTTTCGATCACTAAATTTAATGATGAATATATATATATATATATATTGAATTTATATTATATTTATATTATTAATAATATTATGTAGATTATGCAAGCATAATAAAAGTATAAGGGCGAGATGTACCGAATGAAAACATCAATAAAAAACAAAGGGGTTGTCACCCAAAACAAAATTTGTTTTAATATATTTTAATAAGTGGGTGTAAAAATATAATATGTAAATAATAAATGATTATATATATATATTATTAGTGTTTTATAATATATATATATAATATATTTATTTTAAATGTGTTTCGAACACATATGAAGGATTCCCAACTAGAAATAATCGTTTCCCTTAGAATCACATCATTATTTGGGGTTGTTTATATTTAAAATGTGGGAATAATTTCTTCTATATCCATATTTTGATCAAAATTATTTAAATATTATTGTTATAGAACAAAATTTATTTATTAAATACGTTATTACCCGGTTTTTCATTTTAATTATCAGGTTTTAACAAAATCTTATTGTCCTTTTCTGAATGATGTTCCTTTGGACTATTAATAAAATATTAAAAGGAATTTTTTAGAAATATATGCAATGATCGTATGTTATGAAAATGAAAAAAAGTTAATCTTTTGAGATTCATTTATATTTTTACAATGTAATTTTACATTGAAATTATATCTCCATTATATATGTATTTTTACAGTTCCTAAAATAATTTTAAATATTTATATTTTACTTTAGTCAAAGAGTTTTCTTGAGATATTTTTAATGTATATTCATATATATCAACATCATTTATTGAATCTCATTTTAATGATATAATCTAATGAAAACATCCAAAAATTATTTTCCATATTTTTTATGATCAGTTTCACCAGGGAATATATTTGTATACAATATTCTAGTTCTTCCAATAAAAATTGTTAATGATTTTTAAGTAATGTTGATTTTGATTATTTTCTATTAATATGATTAATTAATGGGACTTATTATGTTATGGTTGGGGACCTATATATCTTCTCAATTAAATGGTATATTTAATGAGGTAATCTAGAATTTTTTTTATGAACGAAATACATATTTATTTTAAGATTAGATGGCATGTGTCCATGATGGTATTTTCAGAAGTCGGGGATAAGGGCTCAATAGTGTGTTTCAGATGTCTAAAATTATGCATTCCATCATTATAAAATTAGTTATTTAAGTCCAAATTAGTATTTTATATTGTATTCATGAATTATTTTCCATCACATGTGATAAATTATATAGTAATAATTGATCATCATTTTTTATTTATATTTTTTTCCAGACGTCTTAGTTTCTTTTTTATAGAAAAACATTTTGAGAATTTGAGCTCATCCATTTCTTATTTTTTCTTTTCAACAAATTCATTCAAGTGTATAATGATTGATATGTAGGGATATGGATATCGAATATTAGTGTTCTTAAATAAAATAGTTGGTTATGTTTAATTTTTTCAAATGTGATGTGTCATTTGTGTATATATCTAATTTTGAAATAATATTATACCACTCAATACAATGGGATGTGATTGATTTTATATTACTCGTTGATTATATTTTAACCACATGTTCTGAGATATAGGAGTTGGGGTATTTATATCCATACTTAGAGAGATCTGAAACCAAGACCGAGACATTGGTTGGAGCTTTGGAATGACTATGACATCAAAAAAATCAACACTACTTGGATGGGAATAATTCTAGAATATTTCATTAGCATTATATATCATTTTTAACTTATAGTTGGGTGTGTCATAATAGTTTTCTTCTTTTATGCTGACCCTTGTGGAAGAGAGGGGTGCAATTTTTTAATTGTTGCTGGTGTTGACTCCACCACCTCTTCAGCGAGCCGGAAAGGATCGTGTTGGATACATAGACCATGACGCATTATGGGACTAGATTTGTAAAATATATGCACGATATGTATGTTATGAAGATGTTGGGATCATCTTAAAGTACTTTGGATGGATATTGGTTCTATTCTAATTTAAAGAGGATGTGATGAGGGTGATTCACACTTCCCCTTTGTAAGTGAATCTGAATGTATAAATCATGTATAAGGACCTTAATTAGAAATATGGGTTTTAGTTAATGAGGAGGAGATTTTCCAAGTTAGTATCTATGTGTCTCACGTGTTAGAAGGTGTAGGATAGGCACCCAGACTTAGCATGTTGGACACAACCACATGTGATCTTATAGTGAAAATTGGATCGAATATAAATGAGTTTTATGAGGGGATCCATGGATAAAGAGATTCAATGATTCTATCTAGACAATTGTAGATAGGATCATCTTGTCAAAAACCTTACATTCCACCATAGATCATAGTTTTATTGATAGTTCATGGAATTTTTTCATACAAGAGATCATATGGGTTCATGGGGAATCCTCAAATTTTTTATTCAACCATCATTCACAATAAATGTAAAAATTTAATGATCCATAAAAAAGGATTATAAGACCCATTTAGGGATGAGTAATGAATTTCAATCCATGATGGATTTCTATAATGGGCATACAATCTTGGTGTTGGAGGATATGTTGATATCTTATTTGTCAGACATCATCTGAATATTAAAGAATCCCATTGCAATGTCAGTGTTTTTATATAATAATATACACAACTATACTAATGTAAATGAACCATTCAAGGCCATGTATAGTAGATATTCAAGGTATCCTTTATGTTCAAATAAAATTAGTGAGACGTCACACTTATGTACTTATAAAGTGTAGGAAATAATGTTGAAGGTCCAAGTGATTTGAATGTGTTTGAGGATAGGGAAAAGTAGAAAAAATTATTAAGAAGATCGATTTGTATCCATATAGAGATTGGGTTGGGAGACTATTCATTCAAAAGATTATCTCTACAAATAAAATTGGTGAAATTTGGTTATGGTGGAATTTTATCATTAATTTCTTTTGGATTTTCGAGATCATAGATAATGTTGGAGAGGATTCTTACTGCTTAGACCTACCCCATAGTATGAATGGGTTAATGACAACTTTCATGTGTTGTAGATGTGGTGAAATGATCATGATCTTCCACATACTATTGATTATGGAGATCTGGAAATCGTGGATGGTTCCCTATTCATCGAGTACTCATTTGGGATTTCAGAAAAAAAAAATTAGAGGTTCGGAAGAGGACATAACATTCCCATGGTTCATGTGTCATGCAAGAACATGATCACACAATAGTTCTCCTAGGAGTGAGAGAGCAAAATGCAGCCTTATTACCCCTAAATTATTGTTTATATTTTTCTTATGGGGGAGGAAATCCATGATGGTGTAGAGTGTGTAATAAATATATTTTTGATGTATTTTCCATTTTTATATTTCATCATATATATCTAGATTTATCCGTAGAGTAAACATATTTTCTTAGTGTATTAGGACTAAAGAAATAATATATTAAATATATTAATATATTTTAATGCACATAGACACATGATTTTATTATATTTGTTATTATAGTTTTTCAGGACCATAGATGGGATATATGAGTCACTAGATAAATTCAAAATATGGGTATACTCTAGGAACTCCCTATGGTTGGTCAATAAAGGATGTTTCCAAGGAGGTAATTTATTTACTATGAATTTAATTAAAACAAATACAAAAATTATGACTTTTATTTTAAATAACCTTATTTTAACCATTTATAAATAAATTATTATAGGAAATTTCAAATATAATCCCTAAAACCCAGGATGGATTTGAGAGTACGAAAATAGGAATTATTCATTAGAGGATTAGGATCATATGGCGAACATTGGTCATTTGAAGGTAGATTAGGAGTCAGTGGACACATCAAACCATTTCCATTTCTAGATAGAACATTCTTTAACAACTATCTATCCTAAATCAAATAAGGGAACATTCTGTTTTAATTTCTATGTTTTTTATATAATCATGAATCAATTAACTAATATACTTTGATTTCTATAATTTTCTATAATAAATATGAGCCTTCCAATAATTAAATTTTATTATTTGATATTCTTCCAACATTAAAAAATCTATCACACCTAGATTTCAACATTCATTATAATGTTTAACAAGAATTATTTTCCAAAAAATTATTTACTTCATTCTAGTTAATTTCACAAAAATCATTCGTCACCTTATTCAATGTTGAGGAATGGGGTCATAGTTTGACATTGATGGGGAGAGTTATTTCTCTATTGAACAACATGATAAATTGGGGTGTGAAAAAAGAAACAAGATGGTGATTAGTTGATTTATGAGGACAGATCATGGGTAATACATCATGGATCTATGACAATAAAGGTATATTAGTGATTGGTGGAACCTGTAACTTAATGTAGCACATTTGTTGATGACCATATTCAAATATTCAACCATTGGTGGCTAGGAATCAACTTTCCGAGGAAATAAACATTGATTTTGTTTTTCGAAATGGAGAATTTCTGGATATTAAAGGTGGATTTGGATCCACATTATTTAATTTAGTTTTCTCTGAAAAACTCAAGTATATGATTTGCACTATGATGAACAAAAATAGTTAATTCATAGGATGTGTGTGTTAGAGTTTTAGGTGAAAAAAATTATCACATACTTTGTGGACTCACAACATGTAGTGTGACCATATAATAGAAACCCAGAATGTAATATAAGATTACATGAGCATGTAATTGCATGAAAAATTGGGACAAATTGAGTATATAGTCATGACAATATAAATAAACATTGATTGAAGAGAAAATGAAATCCACATATGGTGGATATACATTTTGTAAATTTAATACACACCATGTACGGTGACATGGTTTCCGAATCCATGTCTATAATATAATTTATACTATTGTTATGGTGAGGTGGCATTTGATTTCAACCCCTTATTGGCTATGTAGTTACCCATAAAATTCCTTCCTGTTGTATATCATTCTTCATGACACATATGTTTCCATGTGGGTAATATATCATATTTTTTAAATGTAAAATGAAATAGTGGACTTATTCACTGATTATAAGATATACTGTGTGAATTTTCAGGCATGATGATTCTTTAGTAGATGTTTGTTTATGACTATGATAAGGGTATGAAAATCAAAGGGATTATGGGGTTAGTACTCTTATGTAACACCATGACTTCGATCCCCCATACTAATTACATAAGTAGATTAATTTCTTCTCTATATCATAGAATAAATACTCTATCTACAGAGTGGTACACACCCTATCTTCGAACTCTAGTATGGAGTGGGACCTCCACCAGATTTGTGTATCCCTAAGCTGGGGAGTATAGCAATGAGGTGTGAATCCCTACAAAAATATAATTCCAAGGATTCAAAAGATATGAAGAATTTAAGAAAGACTTTTTAATATATTGAAGGACTCATAGAATTTGGTTGGGATGTGAAATGGAGATTCCATTCTCTCCCTACAAGGTTTCATTATGATAATATGTGTATGATTGGTCCTTATTCCCTTTTTCATGGATTGAGGTGACTTCTATCATATATTTATTTTAATCTATTTGTAGTTTTTGGGGAATCCAACATTGTATGTTTATACTTACCATTGTAATGGGTTTTCTCTCATATATAATCTCTTGTATATATAATAGAAAAATAAATAATGACATTGGTGGATCATTGTGATACAATAGTGCGTAGGCATCATATGGTGGTTGGGACATTAATATCATAGGTTGGGATCTTTCGTTCTTCATCTTTCTAATTTTTTGTCTTCTTGGAATTTCATTTATATATGGTTGTGTGTTTTATCCCTTTATTTTCAAATTTGGATTATTATTGGTATACTCTGATGTACTTACAAGATGATATTTCATGAATGGTTATACTCTAGATGTTTTGTAAATTTTTTATTCCTGTACAAATTAATAGAGAGATGACTTGGTTTTTGTACATAAGAACATTAGGCTATGGGATAAAGTTTTTGTAATGGCTTATGCACACTTTTTGGGAGAACCTAGCCTCTTGGAGGTGGGACTGGGTTTCCACACCTGGACTTTTACCATCCTGAAAATCCCTAAGGGACTGGTTAATGATAATTATATTGCAGAAATAATCATAAGGTAAATATGGAATATGTTTTATGGAAAGAATAAATTAACAACATTAATCATTAACCAAATGATAACGAATTGAATGATATGCCCAATAAAATAAATGAAAAAATGGTTCACAATAATCATTAATGTTATATTGATGTAATGATTAATGATACAAATCAATGCATGTTGTCATGGACATGGTTCAACACATTATAATGATATAGGAACACCCATATATTTTATCACTGGGTCCATCTCAGGCTCCACTCATTTACTCTTTTGTTAGGCCTTTTGGCGCTGACTCCTTTTGGATTATGTGGTGTGGTGTGTGAGCTTATGTCCTCATTCACATTGGGTTTTAAATAGCTGCACCACATACTCCCCTTTTTAAGAGGTGGTTTCTCCTACCTTCTTCTTTGTTTCATGACATAAATTGCATGACATCTTATAGAATAATGTATGGATTTATTCTCATCCTCATGGGATACATAGGAACACCCGGTATGTTTTTCTTCTAGTCCATCCCCAAATCCTCTGATCTTTTCCAGCTCCTCGGCCTGAGGTTTCAACTCTAGAGTTGGGTGCTGTGTGGTGTGGTCCTTGTCCCCATTAACGTCTGGTATGCTTTATCACAAATTGATCATTCCAATTAATACCTCGTTATTCCAATAGCGTCCCACCCATAAGACCATAAAATATGATTCTTTTGTCCCACATGACTTTAATGTATTGTGTCTTCTCTACACAATGTTAAAACACATGGGTTGTTCATGTTACCCAACCCTAAACTATGACATTGTCTTCCTGGCCGCATGATGAAAAATGGAACCACATTGTAGTGTCCTCACTCAGGGGGACATCATGCCTGGTATCAGTCATCCACCATGCCATTTTTTAAGGCCTACATAGGGCTTGATTCCTGTAGTTATACACATATTCTCTATCCAATGTTTGTTTCTTCCCAAAAAAACACATATCCACTCTAAAGAACAAACATGATCCATCCAATGTTGCTTCTTTTTGTGCATGGGATAGACCATAATTATAGTATTTATACTTCAACTGGTACCATACTATTCCACATATGAGAACTAAATGTGGATTAATTCCATTCCTAATGATATTAGTAGGAATGAATAAGCATTTCATCTTTGGGTCCAAAACCTACTATCTCAAATCCTTCCCTCTTTCGGGCCCCCTTGGACTGAACACTATTGGAAGCATGTAGTGTGGTGAGTACCTCTTAGTTTCTCATTCACATCAGGTTCTTGATAACCATTTGATGTATTTCCCTTTATGGGACATCCCTGAATCCTCTTTACATCCCTGCCACATGGTGATAAACTGCACGAATCACACTAGAACTACATATGGCTTGATTCCAATCCTCATGGGATACAGAGGAGTTCCCAAACAATTCATCTCCAGAATTGTATAAATTCCACATTTGAACCCTCGAACTAAAGATTCCCCATGAAGTGTGTGGTGTGGTGTGTCTCCTTTTGTCCTCATCCACATCAGGTTTTTCAATAACTTCACCATATTTCTCACTTGTTTCTTCCCATCATTGCTCGAGTTCTATGAACACAATCTAAGATCTTGTGATAACTAAATATGTCTTGATTCACAACATTATGGGATAAGTACTAATTCCCATATGGTTAGTCTCAGAGTCCAAACCTAGAAACTTTGAATCCTCCAATTCTCCATGTGCAAGTTGTTAAACAACATCCCCCAGTCCAAGCATCATGACGTTAAACTGTGTGTGGATTTTCACTAGGAATGTGTCATGATATAGAAGGCCTTATTGGTCATCAACCTTGTTGGGATTTCCTAATTCTCCACACTACACACATTCCATTAAACAATTTCCCCTATTGAACTAGGATATTCCATCCCTTGGACCCTTGTTCTTGGAAACGGATTTCACGCCCTCTATCTGATTCGTGTCATTGTAATACTCAAATGTGTCATAAAAAATATCACAATGTGTGGGATTTAATATGGAAATTCCCTCATTTCATGTTTTCTCATTCATGGCCCATTTATTCGGATTTACATCCTCTTACATGTCTAATGGGAACTCATTTACGACCTGGTCTCATGCCACATAAGATCACCTATCGTCATGGGCCAATGCCCTGAAAGACCTCAGAAGACATTTAGTGACATGTCCCGTGTTTTGAACGTGGTCTACGGTCGACCTACATTAATATGTCCTGATGCCAAGATAAAAAGAAACACACGTTGTTTTTCAAACATGGTCAATATTTTTTCTCAATCATCACACATCCATCATTGTGATCTAGATCTCGAGAACCATGATTCATATCTTTCCACTCCCTTATGTTGAAGTGTAATTCTAGCACACTCGGTTTTACACCTATTCACATCTATTAATTTTAAGTAGGTAGGCCAGAAAAATTTGGATATCATCCACCCAGAGTTTTGTTGATCCTAATGTGTTCCTCCCTCTATCATGAAAATCCCATCACTACTCCTAGTTCCTCACATTGAACATGACTCGTGTGGGGTTAGTGGGTTTGGTAGGATGTATACTGGTACAACCAAACCACACATTCCTCTCATCCTACATGTCATTAAAAATCAACCAAATAACTATGTATGACTTGATTCCCATCCACATGGGATATATAGGAACACCTGAGCACTTTCCCTGAGTTCTATCCCAATGTAGGCCACATATGCATTATGGTTTACATAATCCCACTTGGAACACGTCGTGGGGTATAGAATGATTCGTCCACATTCACGATGAGGTATGTACTGCACCACAGATTTCCATTCATGGTATCCATGTCCTCACAACATTTCATTAAACTACAATTCAATATTTGAAAAGATCAGGATTCTAGATGATAATTATGGGATGATTTATCATCTCTACCAAAAAGGTTTTCCCTCAGTGGTATTGGTCTCTGACCACAATATGCTTTGAAAGTGACATCTTTCTTGATTTCCATTATCATGGGATACGTTAGAACACCTAGGCATATATCCTTGGTTCTAGTCCAAAAATTACCCATTCTTACCCTTGGCATCATATCTCTTTTGGAGGCACATGATGTAGTGCATACTTCCTTATTTCCTCATTCACATCGGTTTTACAGTTACCACATTGCATACCCCTTCAGATATCCCTTCCCCTTTGAATCTTTACCGCATGATCATAGAATACACGAGTACTGCGGAACTATGCATGGCATGATGCCCACCAAAGCATGATACTTAGTGAAATGTAGATTTCAAGTTCCCATATCAATCCACTTGATTGTGAACCCTCTACATGGCCATCCTGGCCTCATTCCACCTTTAAGGATCGTTCATTATATCCATCCTCATAGTATGACATTAAATTACATGGCTATAATCTTTATTGGCCTCACATAAAACTGCAGGACACTCTAGGATCTAGCTAGAGAGATCCTTTAAAGAAATGAATATGATCCCAGATCAGACCGTTTCACTCACCCAAAGTTTGTTTATCACGGTGGCATAATTTCAATAGTGTGGACCTCCAATCGAACAACCCATCACACTTTCCTCTAGGATTTGTATGCCCTTTATGTGGATTCTCATCCACTTTCATGACTGAAGGAACCCCCTAACAATATGGATGCGTGGCCTATGGCTCACCGACTGCCCTAGGATAATGTTATAGAAGTCTAATGGGTGACATTCCGAGTCAGTCCCCATATTTAAAACATGTTCAGCAGTCATCCATCTTTTTTATCCCTATTTCAGGATACTAAAATTAGGATATTGTGTTTCAAACATGATCAAAAGTTATCCATCATTGTCATTCCATCCCTAAAATGTTCGGAATTTTGGCTATCTTGATTCACACTTTCAACTCCCCTCTATTCAGATTGATTCTATGACACCTATCATTACCCCATTCATCAACTAGGGAAAATTTGGAAATTGGTAATTTGACTGCTCTAAGAACTTCATTCTCCAGTAAGGACTACCTTTTTATTCCTAGGAATCTGATAGGTGGTTTGGAACCCAAATGCCTGGATCTTTTTTAGCACTCTCATATTCAAACGGATTAACGATGCTATTATCCATTATTTCTCACATCAGGAATGACGTATGTGAGATTAGTGATTGACTGCTAGATATTTTGCGAATTATATTTTACTTCTGCATACAGAAACAACTAATGGAACTCCCACACACAATGAACACAAACCAAAAAATCATGATGATCTATTTTTTCGTTTCCAAAAATTACATTGCCCAAGGATTGGCCCATCCAATACATGGGTTTACCTCTTCAATAGAGCATGACAGCACTTCTACTCTCATGATTGTGGCATCTTGGATCTGATATATCATGTTAATCTCCTCCTACTCCTTGATGGTAATAGGGCGTAGTTTCTCAGCCTTGATCTAGGACCATTCCTCATCAGCTCAAACAATATCCATCTCTTTGGTGGATATCCTGGTTTATACATAGACCTATTCAAGCTGGTCCCTCAGTCGCAACAGGAGCCCTAATTGTTCATCAAAGAAAGATGAATACTCGTTCTCCCATTCCTTCAAATGATAGAACACATTTCCGGCCTCCTTGAGTCTCTTGATGTTCACAAACATCCTCCACTTCCACCCCCCACTGAGGTCATAGACATGTTGTAACGAGCCAAACTATCATCAATGGAAATCCTTATTGGTATAATTAAATGTATCTATATGTATAATGTTTATATAAAATGTCAACTTCATTGTTTTTTATGGTATGAATTGTGAATATTGCTAATATAGTCGTTGAATAGTGATCACATGATTAGAATAGATATAAGGCTTAAACAAATCCAATTTACTCCGAGAAAGGATGTGATGGCCTCATTCAGTAGATGTGCCCCATACCAAGCACATTTTTCAGAGCTCGGAAAGGAGGTTGCATCATTGGGATTCTCTCTTGACCAATCCCAAGATGATCTTGAATATGTTAATCTTCGATTAAGACCGCCTATGAGAGAATTGGAAGTTGATAGCGATTACCTCCCAGGAAATGTTATCCAAGACACCCCAGGAGACTGTCACCATCTTACACCATAATTTTCTGCCATATGCGCGTGTTAAAAGGGGTTATGTATCAATACCCTAGTACAATGGTTGTGTACATTATTTTTGTATATATTAATCAATATAATTTCATTTTATTATTATTACCTTAGAAATAGTATTTAAAGCACAAATAGAATGTTTAGTTAATGTGAAACTGAGAAATATATTTTGATGAATTAATGGATTTTAGAATTAAATAATATTTTAATATAATAATAATATTATTATTAAATTAATTTTTATTAAATATAAATGATCGTATAATTTTATGAATGCATGTGTAATTTTTATTAAAGTTTCAAAGCCATTTTTGTCAAAACCCGTGAATTTTCGATAAATGTCGGTATTTATTTTAAAAGAGAAAATAAACATATTTAGAAAATTATTTAGATAAAAATAATATTATTTCTAGAATCATGATGTCAAAATTATCCAACAATTAATTTCTCATAATTTCTTGAGACAGTCAAATTTTTGGGTAAAAATTAAATACTATTTAAATGTATAATGTGATGTATGACATCATAATGACCTAATAGTTATGTAATACAATACTATAGACAATATGTTCAGAAAATGTATGTTTTACCATTAAAATAATGTGATTTTGGGTTTTTTTGACTTATTTTACCAACCATTAAAGGACCCTTCAAAACTTATTAAATATCTTGTCTATTTAAATTGTTTTCCCTAGGAGTGTGACTCACCTAAAAATAAGAAACCCCATTATTTTAAAATGTTCGTACATTAGCCTTATAAAATATTTTCTTCCACTTCCCTTTTCGAAAACCATGGTCAAAAACCATGTGATGGTTTGTGGTTTGTATTATTTTAATGTGAGGCGTCCCAAACCTAAATAACAAAGAATTTCATCACATTTCCTTTAAAACCCCTCCCAAGCTCCCACTTCCTCCTCACTCAATGACTTTAGAGTTTTTCCAACCTCTTCCCTCCTCTCTCTATAATCCTCCAAGGGTTCCCCAAGCTCCCAAGAAGCCTCTCTCAAGCCCCTCTCAATCCTTTGGAAGGAGACTTCCAAGTATGGGATTTCTTCCTTTTTCATTTTTGTCCAATTTTCTTTAAGTTGATATGACGTTTTAATATCAATTATAATTGTGGGGTATTATTTCGAACGTCCCCCATACATCCCTATTTAGGTTTTATTTATGGTAGGGAGCTTTCATTCTCATTAAATACCTCTCATGTACACCCGTTACTATGCTGAAATTCTGAAAGGAATTTCCCTCTCCTCATTTACATTCAAGCAATTATTTTGTATCATGAATCTATATTCCATTACATTAGTTGGGAAAAGTACCTATATGATACACTTACTATACATGTCATTTAAATATTATGAGACACCCCTCTCTCACTAATCAATCATTTTTTTATGAATTCTTACATCCCGTCGTTACGCTGCCGAAATTGCACCGATTTTCCAAGCCAATGTCATTATGTAGTGAATACCATGCTCATTTCTCTATCAAGGGTATTCACCTTTATGAAAATGTACTTATTGATTATAATGTTTTATGTCTTAATTCGACATTCTTTTATCAGGGAATAAATGATGATGTTTTATGAATTCATGTTTTAT
The DNA here is from genome assembly GCA_963277665.1 of Viscum album. Taxonomy (NCBI): domain Eukaryota; kingdom Viridiplantae; phylum Streptophyta; class Magnoliopsida; order Santalales; family Viscaceae; genus Viscum; species Viscum album. The sequence continues at coordinate 1,288,385,172 of OY728140.1, forward strand.
TATCCTTGTGCCACACTTATGCATCAAACAAAATGTTTAAGAAGGGTGCACCCTTATAGTGCTCTAATGCATTTGGTGATGTATAATATCATAATACATCATGTTAAATTGGTGTTTAATCATTCTAATTGATGTTAAATGAGGTTTTACTCATGCTTCATGTGCAATTAGGATTTACTAATGCTTCATGTGCAATAATCCTTAGTACATGCTAATTCCATGTTAAGTGTAATTGCCACATTTCCATGTTATTATTATCATGCATTATCTGTAATTTAAGTTTATCCATCCCTTGTGATCTATTTATATGCTTATTGTCTACCATTTATTTCATTCCTCATGTTACATCTTGTTTATTCCTTTACTGGTCTTTATAGCTCACCCTTTTCTTATGCATGTCCTCAGGTTATCCCATGCAATGCTATGTATGAGGGAATTTAGTGGTCATGAAATGGAATTTTTCAATAAAGATGTTGTATCTCTTGTTTTATGTTGTTATGTAATGATCTCAAGCCCCAAAGACTCTATAAATTTCGATCTTCTATGTTGTATCATGTGAATTTTATTTAATAATTCACGTTTTAGTGTGTAATAAAGATGTGGGTTGTCATAGTTGGTATCAGAGGATAGGTTTAGTTATTTTTGGGATTATGATTAGAAAAAGCTAGTGAATCTTTAGAGACAATACTAAGTATAATAAAAATATCCCTATGTTTTGGTGAGTTTTGAGTATGTGGTTTATCAAGAAAATATATCTCTATCTGGATACGAGCAGGTAGGGGCAGCTCGGGCACAGATGTATCCTGGGGGTAAATCCCGAAAACACCGCTCTGAGCTAGACTCGAACGGGAACTGATGCATGACAACGAACCTTGCTACACTCTTGGTTACGACACTCCTGGGGGATATTCTTTGGTAAATTCTCAATATTAGTATGAACCATTATTAAAGAAAATAATTCCCTAAGAATATATGTTAGAATGTAGATCATGGATAACATAGACTGAGCCAAGAGATTAATATGTTAAGGAAACAAATTTTTTATATAAGTTGTTAATTTTTTCCTTGGATTACTCTTTATGTGTTACCCATAAATTTCCTTTTATTATAGACAATGTTCGGTAATAGGAGGACTCGAGCTAACAACCGAAGTGAAGATCAATGTAATGACTGTACTAATGAAATGCCCAATACAATAAGAGAGGGAATCAAAAACTTTTTCATGCTTCTCTCTCAACTGACTCAAGATTTGAATAGAAACATAGGTCAAGAGGAATGCTCAACCCCTCTAAGAAAGAACAAGTCGCTATCGAGGGCTTCATGAGACAAATGCCTCCTTCTTTTAATGGATCATCCGATCCCTCAATCCATGTTCAATGGATCAACTCCATTGAAAAGATATTATCTATCCTTCAATGTTCTGAATAAGAAAAGGTTCTCCTGGATGCTTATCGTATGTAGGGTGAATCTAATCAATAGTGGATGTTGATCAAAAATACAAAGACTTAGGAGGAGATAGAGGCATTGGATTGGAAGGATTTCCAGAAGATGTTTTTTGATTAATATTTTCCATGCACCCTCCGACTTAGGATGGAAAGAGAATTCCTTTCCCTCAAGCAAACAAGACGAAGAATCTATTGGAGAGTATGAAGCAAACTTCACATGGATTGCACGATATGAATCTGGCATTGTTGTTACCCTCTAATGCATGGTTGACTGCTTATTTGGTGGGCTGAAGCCAAGCCTGCAGATAGCACTGGTGATCTATGCCTTCGATAGCTAGGAATAAATTTTCTGATATTCCCTCGAGATTAAAATAGAGAGTAGAGAATCTCAGGAGTATCATGGGGATAAGAAGAGTAAGGTGGACTTCAATGATAGTGGACCTATGGATAAATCCAATAGTGCTAAGAAGACCCATCACCCAACTTTCAAAAGCTGTGGAAAGAAGAACCCCAGAAATTTCCTAAAGAGGCTGATGAAATGCTTTAGGTGTGGAAGAGAAGGGAACCTAGCTGTAAACTGCCGACAAGAAAAAACCACCGCTGCAAAAGAGGAGACGAATGCTCAGTTAGAACCTCAACACTTTGTTCATTTCAAAAACTACAAAGAACCAGGGCATCTTGCAAATTAGTGCCCTAAGACATGGGTTTTCAGAGGCAACCAACAACCTCTAAGATACGAAGGGCGAGCTTTTTCCATCACTACCACCGAAGGGAACCCAAAAAATGAAGTGGTGATAGATACGGTAGTTATTCATTCAAGAATAGTGAATGTGATTTTTGATTCAGGTTCTACGCATTCTTTTATATCCCTAATTCTTAGTAGAACCATCCCAGCACCACCACAAATCATGGAAGTGAAGATGTTGTGAGTACAGAAAATGGGGAAATCATTGAATACCATGAATATAACTCCTCCCTTTTCATAATCTGAGGATAGAACATCCTGGAGAACCATTTCATACTCCCTCTAGTAGAACTGAATGAAATTCTTGGCATAGATTGGCTTTCCTTATATAGATCCAACATAAATTTCCGTGAGAGGGAAATCACCCTCCATGTGGAGAATCGACCCCCGATTCTATACAAGTGAAAGGAGGAAGATGAATCTTCTCCAGATCCATCATATCAGGCGTGGATATTAATACCCAATGAGCACACATATATGGATCAAATGATTGAGTCTAAGGAGGCAACCATCCTAGAATACATTCCTATCATGAGGTAATTCGGTGAAGTGTTTCCTGATATATTGCCTGGTCTTCCTCCAAAAAGATATGTTTAATTCTCAATTGATATTATTCATGGGGTGTTTCCAATATCCAATACTCCATATAGAATTGTTATAGTGGTCCTTGAGGAGATAAAGAAATAAATACTGGAGAATTCGGATAAAGGGTTTATACGCCCAAGTGCTTCACCATGGGGTGCACCAGTCCTCTTCCTCCAGAAGAAGGATGGGTGAATGCGCCTTTCCTTCGATTATCGTGAGCTCAACAAAATCAAAATAAAGAACAAGTATCCTATCCCAAAACTTTATGACTTGTTCGATCATCTACGTCGAGCAAAATACTTCTCCAATGTGGATTTTTCGTCGAGATATTATCAAGTAAGGGTGAAGAAAGAAGATATCCCCAAGGCTTCTTTTCATACAAGATACGGGCACTATGAATTAATATAAATGCCTTTATAACTCACTAATTCTCCACAAATCATCATGGATCTGATGAATAGAGTCTTTATAGATTACCTTGACAAATTTTCCTTAGTCATTATAGATAATATTTTGATATACTCCAAAACCAAGGAGGATCATTAGGAGCATTTGAGAACCGTACTAGAGACCTTGCAGAAGGAGAATCTCTATTAAAAGTACAACAAGTGTGAGTTCTAGTAGAAGGAGGTCATCATTCTTCGGACATATCATCACAAGCAATGGGATGTTTATAGATCCCTCTAAAACAGTTGCAATTGAGGTATGGCCGAGGCCAATATCAGTAACGGATATCCATAGCTTCTTGGGGTTAGCTTGATATTATCGATGATTTTTGAGAAATCTCTCACTATTTTCTAACCCTCTTTCCAAGATATCTCTGAAGATAGTAATGTTTTTTTTGGAGTGATGAATGTGAAGAAAGCTTCAAGGATTTGAAAAGGTGGCTTATCATTATTCCTATGCTCACTATACCCACAAGTGGAGATCATTGTGTGATATTCAGTGATGCTTTGAAGAAGGTCATGGGATGTGTGTTGACGCAAAATGACAATGTCATTTCCAATGCTTCAAGGCAATTGAATGTTCATAAAAAAAACTACCCAACACATGACCTCTAGTTGGATGTAGTGATCTTCTCATTGAAAATTTGGCGGCATTATCTATTTGAGGAGGAGTGTGAAATATACACGGACCACAAAATCCTCGTGTATATATTCCAATATAAAGAGTTGAACATGCACCAGTGAAGATGGTTAGAGAGGATTAATGAATATGACTGCTCAATAAATTACCACCCTGGGAAAAGAGAACAATTTGGAAAATTCCCTAAGCAGAAAGGACCTAACGATTCATTCATTTATGAGAATTGAAACGGATAAAATCTTCTTAGATTTGATGAAGATTGACATGGGAATCATAAAGAAGGTAAAATCATCAATCCTTTTACAAATGATTTTTCAACCACAACTTTTAGAATGGTTAGAGGATGCTCAAAAGGATGATGTGGGAATTCAAAAAAAAGTGGAACCTATTGGAAATGGTAAATCCTCAGAGTGTAATGTTATTGAAAAAGTAATTGTGAGATTTGAGAAGATACTTTGTGTTTAATCAAGTCCAGAGCTAAAGAAATAACTTTTGGATGATGCACATAGTTGAAATTTCACTATTCACCAAGGAAACACAATGATGTATTGAGATCTCTGAGAGCATTATTGGTGGGATAATATAAACAAGAAGATCGGTGAGTATAGATCAATGTGTCTGGTGTGTCATTAATTAAAGGCATAGAGGCAGAAGTATAAGGGGATGATGCATCCATTGCCAATACCTGAATGGAAATGGGAGAACATAAACATAGACTTTGTCACCGGACTTCCAAGTTCATCCAAAGGAAACAATGCAATATGGGTTGATGTTGGTCAAAGGCTTCACAATTCATTGCTAATTGGGAGGATTTCTCATTGGATCAATTGGAACAGATATATATCAGGGAACTGGTAAGGCTGCATGATGTACAATTATAAATTGTGTCTGATTGTGATCCAAGATTCACCTCTTTGTTTTGGAAGAGTCTTCAACATGCTCTGAATACTGAACTGAACAACAGTGTGGCCTATCATCCTCAAATTGATTTCCAATACAAGCTGAATTTACAGACACTTGAGGATATGTTGAGATCATGCTAAATGGACTTTATTGGTGGATGTGATCAACATCGTTATCAGGTTGAGTTATCTAATAATAATAGTTTCCACTCGACCATCCAACTGGTACCATATGAAGTCCTTTATGGAAATATATGTGGAACACCGGCATGTTGGGATGAGGTCGGTGAGCGTAAGCCGGTTAGACTAGAAATGGTCAAAAATATGGTGGTGAAGGTAAAACCCATTCAGTAGCATATCAAGGTAGCCCAAATTCATTAGAAGAGTTGTGCAGATAATCATCGATGAGAACTTGAGTTTAAAGTTGGATACATGGTATTTCTATGAATATCTTTGTGGAATAAGGTCATGAGGTTTGGAAAGAAAGGGATGTTAAGTCCAGGGTACATCGGCCCCTTCGAGATTATTGATTGTGTCGGGGCTCTAGCCTATCGACTAGAAATTCCACCTACTATAGCCAATAAGAATGATGTATTTCATGTATACCACTTATGGAAGTACATACCAAACCCTTCACATGTACTCTCTTCAGAGGTGGTATGGTTAGAGGATGACCTTTCTTATGAGGAGAAACCAGTGAATATCATAGATCGTAGAGATAAAGTTCTATGAAATAAGACAATTCCCCTCATCAAGGTGTTGTGGAAAACTACAAGTTTGATAAAGCGACATGGGAATTAGTGGAAATGATGAACCAAATTTACCCAAATCTGTTTTAGTGTTAGAAAAGTAAATTTCGAGGGAAAAATTTCTTAAGGGTGGAAGATTGTAACGACCCAAACATTCGTTAATGGAAATCCATCTTGATCAATGACTATATTATCAACATATTTGGTTTTATATTAAGAATTGTGACAATTGATAATATAGTCATTGATCTGTTATCACATGATTTTTATAAATATAAGTCTTTAACAAATCCAATTTACTTAGACAAAAGAAATTGATGGCCTTATCTAGTAGACGTGCCCATACGAAGCCCATTTTTCTGGTCTCGGATAGGAGGTTCCGTCAATGGGCTTCGCTCTTGACCAATCCCAAGCCGAGCTTGAATATGTTATTCTCGAGCGGGACTGCCTATGTGATAAGTTGAAGTTTATAGAGATTACCACACGATCAATGTTATCCAAGCCACCCCAAGAGTCGGTCACCGTCACACACCTAACACTTCGATCTTATGCGGGTGTTATAAGGGGTTATGTAACAAGACCCTACTACTATGGTTATGTACATTATATTTTTTATATAATAATGAATATACTTATATTTTATTATTGTTACCTTGTAAATAGTTTTTAAAGAACAAATGGTATTTTTAGTTAATATTCAACTAGGAAATCTATTTTGATGAATTAATGGATTTATGAATAAATTAATACTTTAATGAAATATTATTATTATTATTGAATTAATTATTATTAAATATAAATGATTGTATTATTTTATGAATTCAATAGTAATTTTTATTAAGGTTTGAAAGCCATTTTTGTCAAAAACCAGGATTTTTTTATAAATATCAGTTTTTATTTTAAAAGTGAAAATTTACATATTTTAAAAATTATTTAGATAAAATGATTATTATTTATGGAATCAGTATGTCGAAATTATTCAACGTTGATTTTTTCATAATTTTCCGAGACAGTCAAATTTTTGGGTATAAATTAAATACCGTTTAAATATATAATGTGTTTTATGACATCATAATGACCCAATAGATATGTAATAAAATACAATAAACATTATGTTCGTCCAATATATGTTTTAGCATTAATATAATGTTATTTTGGGTTTGTTTGACTTATTTTAAAAAGCATTAATGGACCCTTCAAGACTTATTAAACATCTTGTATTTTTCAATTGTTTTCCTTGGGAGTGTGACTCATCTCCTCATATGCAACCCCATTATTTTAAGAAGTGAAAACATTTTCCTTATAAAATATTATTTTTCACTTCCCTTTCCAAAACCCATGAGCAAAAACCATGGGCTAGTTTGTGGTTTTTATTAGTTTAATTTGAGGTTTCCCAAACCTAAATAATAAATAATTCCCTCACCCTTCCTATAAAACCCACCCAATATCCCACTTAATCCTCAAACAATGCCTTTCGAGTTCGTCCAAAATCTTCCATATTCTCTCTATAATCCTCCCAAGGTGCCCCACTGTAACACCCGAGAGTTTTATGAGAAATATTTTGTTTTTATGTAATATAAATCATCAATGAAATCTTTCACAACACACAACACTACCTTGGCTTGCTTTACACGCAATCGCGACCTTCCTCGATAGCTTGCGTCATACGCAATACCGGGTTTCACTAAACAATGATATATTATTATGGACTAGCCGTTATGAATAGTATTAACTACATTTTGAATTTAATAACATTATTATTCATCTTACACATTTTCTAGAATATGGTAAGAGAACAAAATAAATTTTTGGGGTAAAATAAGTATTTTTCATAAAATGCAGTTTTGTCACCTTTTGATGGCGCACCCACATTAAATCTATTTTTTGTCATTTTTATAAGATCAATTTGACAAAATAAAATTCTTATTTTGAATCAGGGTATAAAAATTTACTTTGGATAAATTTTTGATATTTTTTCGATAACTTTCATATTTTGATGAATAGTAAAAATACGCATATTTTTTATTAAAAACAAATTTTTTCATTGAGATAATTTATATGGATAAATTATAATATTGAATGGTTATAAAGTATAAATATAATTTATTTTTAGCATTTAATATAATGTATGTCATTAGCATTAATTTCACATTTATTTCATAGGTAAAAACATTTCAATCTTTGGTAATGTTTTAACTTCTAAAACCAGTTCTCTTAACAATGGGATTTATTTTAAATTAATTACTGAAAATTATATGTTTTGAAATATTAAAAATGGATTAAATATTTGGAATTAGTGGGTCCAAATTATGTTAATATGCTACTTTTTATTTTTGGGCATTACGAATAGTAACTACGGTAAATTTTATTTACCATAGTTAAAGGTAAATCTGGTAATTAATGGTAAATATAAGATTATAAATTTTCCCTAACACCTTCAAAAATCTTATTGGTTCACTAAAAGCCTACCCATATCACCTAAGGGTCGGATTAGATTCATTTAATGTTCTTTTTTACATGAAAAAAATTTAATTATTATTAAAACCAAAAAATGTGACAACATGTCACTTTCTTAAATCTTATAAGTATAATAATTTTACATTAGTGATAAACCTAATGAAACTTCTAAAATAAATATTCTAAAGAAAGAAAATACAATTATCTACATCATATGAATTTATTTATAATTTTTATGGATTAGATAATTATCATTAATTATGACACAATAGTGATGTTGAAATTAGTTTATTAATTAAAATATCAAATAAATGGTTTTAAAAAAATTAAAATAAATATTATATGAACTATTTAACGTGGTCCACTAATTTTATAGATACATATGACATTTTTTTAATCTATTAATGCTTTTATTTTGAACATATTATCTATATATATTTTATTTTAATTCTAATAAATGAATAGTTTTAAAATTGACACTATTGTTATTTTATAAAAATAACATATTATAAAATTGTTTATAAATCACAAAAATATTTAAAAAATAAAAATTTAAATTTAAATGGTCTAAAATCCCTGTCCATTTCACTTCCCACTTCCCTGGAAACAAACTAGATGTCCTGGTCTTCTTCGAAGGCCAATTTTAGTGCCCTAAGAGGAGGTCTCAAAGAGGCGTTTCAAAGAAGAGGTAATGTCCGTTACCATATCTTTCAACTTTATTTCTTCTTCCACTTCTTATTATTTAGTTGTTTCATTATGAATTAATAACATCTATATCAATAATTTACTGATATGTTATTATAAGTATGAAACAACCGTATTTCACCATCTATCCATCCTACAGAAAACGAAATCACCGCGTGTGCGTACGTACAGAATACTGTCACCACAACACCTTGGATTGGTATAATGGTGAAAATAATAAAATATATATGATTATTGTAAATTGTTATTGATTATGAAATAGTATACATACACTCCAATACAATTCCATGATCATGGGAACGATATCATCGCTCGTGCGTATGTACGGAATACCGTCTCCACAATGTGATGTGATTCGTTCTACAGGATCTTCATTGAATAATGATTATATAAATGAATTGAATGAATAAATATGATATATAGTACACTAATACCATTCTATAAATGAGGTATCTATAATCTATAGATAAGAATAAGAATTTATTCGACAAAACACGCATAAGAACAAAAATTAATAAACACCCGAATAACAAGTAATAATGAAATATTACTAATAAGAAGCTAAGAATATGGCCATATTTGATATCATAACAATATTTATGATTATGTAATAAGTCAATTAAATTATATAAATAATTATACAGGAGGTTCGGACACTTACGAAGCAGATCAGACCTAAGGTAAGGGAAAATATCACAATCTCAATTTTATCCGAGATTGTTTATACTTTTGTATTTACTGGGGTGTATTTTATCATGCACATCCATGTTTCCACAATATGTAATATTTTTTTCATACACCTACAATTGTTTAAATCCAATTTTACCCTTCAGTGAGTTTTTAGTAAAGGATATGAAAGGAATCTTTTGTCATTTTTCGTACGAAATACTTTCTGACTTTTCCAACAAAAGTACGAGAAGATTGTTTTTTTATCTTATACGGCATGAATGGATTTTTAAAAAATTATTTCCAAGAAGATTCATTTATGAGTTTTCATGATTATTTTCAATCAACTTCTTTTAGTTTAAAATTGTATTAAATGTTAAGAAAGGGAAAATATTATTGAAGTAGAAATGATATTTTCCTTAAGAATGGAGTTCATGTTTCTTTATCAAAATAATTTTCCATCTATGATAATATAGGGTTCTGTTTCTATCCCTATTATTAAATTGATTTTATTATGTTTTGATGGAATTATTTTTCATGAATTCCTTTCTCTTATATGAATTATTTTATGATGTCACGATGTTTAAGGATCCCATTTTTATTACATGGGTTATGCAGTGATGTATGATGTATGATTTTTTGGAACACATAAGAATGGAATCATTATGAGATGGGTGGGACCTATATCTCCCTCCAATACATTGGGTAATGATTTTATATCTAATGAGATAGACATGGCTAGAACGGCAGGTTAAACCGGTTCAGTGAAACAGGACTAAAACGAGGAGTGAACTCGGTTCAGAAATAGAATTTGTCCATTAAGATAGTCTTGGCAATGAGTCTTGACTAATAAGAAATGATTCACTATGAATATGTGTGTATGACACAAAGTTTCATGTTTTAAGTTATGATTATTGGGATTACATTTCACTACCGTGATTTATCCAATGTTATGAAATTATGATCTCTTTTGCAGGGTAAGATTTTAAAAATGTTATGTTCTTATGAATTTGATGTAATTGATATTTATTTTGTTTACCATTAATGAGAATTTGAGCTCACCCTTTTGTATGTTTTCTTTCCCCAGGTCAAGAAGAAGGGTATTAAGTAAGATATGCCGAAAAGGGACTATATATATTATTAAATAAATAGGAGACACTGTAGATGCTTTATGAACCAGTTGTTTATATTTCCCAGTTTCTAAAGATACTATACCAATATAGTCCTTTCATGTTTTTGTTATATGTTGTAATAAGTATGCTTTAATTTTGATGTATTAACCATGTATGTAAAGTATGGGTCGCTATAGTTAGTATCAGAGGAAAGGTATAGTCAACCTTTAGAAACTAGGATGGGAAAGCCATAGTAAGAAACCTAAGGATATGTCTAAGCATAGAACACAATCTTAGTATTTTAGAAATGGCCACGAACAACCTATGATAAGACCTTAAGTGTGAAATTTTATTCTTGATTATGTGGTTTTCCTATTATAATTAGTGTTTCTCACACTATTCTTCTTGGTTTTAGTTAATGGTTGGAACCCTAAGAAACTGTGTTAATGCGAAATGCGAAGGGCAATGTAATGATTGTCCCCCTGAGCAACCAAACGTTATGGGAGCTGGAATGCAAAATCTTGTAGCCATGCTCACACAACTTCCTCAAGCTATGAATCATGCAGGACTTCCAAATGAGCAAATAAAGGAGAAAAATTCTGTCAAATCCTTCATGAGGCAGTGTCCACCTTCATTCAGCGGGTCTTCTGATCCATTAGTGCCTAAACAATGGATCAGTACCACTGAAAATATATTTTTAGTTCTTCAATGTTATGAACATGACAAATTCATCTTAGCAGTGTATCGTTTGGAAGGTGATGCTGATCAATGGTGGAATCTTATTAATAATATGAGGCAAAGGGATGAAATTGAGTCCATGGAATGGGATGAGTTCAAGAACTTAATTTTCAATAAGTATTTCCCTCGTATTCTTCGAACAAAGATGGAGACAGAGTTTCTTGAACTAAAGAAAAAGGATGAAGAATCCATTGGAAACTACAATGAAAATTTTACAAGACTTGCAAGGTATGCTTCCGGAATTATTATCCAACCTGAGAGTAAGATCGGTCGATTATTTAGTGGCCTAAAACCATGTCTTCGATGGGCATTAGCCATAAGGACATAAATAGCTACAAGGAAATTGTGCGATGTGCTCTCAAGGTTGAGATGGAGATTGGTGTAACCCATCAGTCACATGGGATTGATAAAAAGAGGAAAATGGATTTCAAAGGAAAATATAAAGACCACACTGAAAAGAAGATGAGTTTTCCCTGATGGTCAAATTGTGGAAAGAAACAAGGAGTAAATTGTCTTAAGGGGAAAAGAAAATGTTATAAGTGTGGAAAAGAAGGTCATCGTGCAATTGAATGTCGAAATAATGGGAAGAAGATATCTAATGATGCAAAAAAATGAAGGGATACACAAAATGAACCTACTACACTTCAATGTTTCAAGTTCAAGGAGATGGGGCATTATGCCAATCAATGCCCAAATCCAAGGGTTGATGATGATGATCGACATCAAAAAACTCATAAGGCCAAAGACAACGGAACGTCACATGAAATTACTATCGGTGATGTGGATTACGAGAACGAAGTGGTGAGAGGTACACTTACCATCCACTCTAAAGTATAAAATGTTTTATTTGATTCAGTATCCACCCACTCATTTATTTCTGAAGAATTTTTTAAGGGTATCACCATATTACCTCAACAATTAGATGTTGAGTTGGTTGTGACAACTCCTAACGGCACAACAGTCGCATAAAAAGATTACAATTCTTATCTGATTGAAGTTTGTGGGAAAGTGATTCCTGAAAATCTTGTGATCCTTCCTATAGTGAAATTTGATGTGATTCTTGGCATGGATTGGCTTTCATTATATGGAGCTTATATCAATTTCCAAAGAAGGGAGGTCACATTTCATATTCTAGATCAATCTATGATCATCTATCGATGCAAGGATGAACATAACCTTCCAGTGGAAATTTCATCCATCTTATGGGTCTTGATTCCACTAAATGAAGGTTATTTATCTCAAATGGTTGGAGAGAAACTCATGATTAATAATATTCCCATTGTACGGGAATTTGATGATGTCTTTCCGGAGGAATTTCCAGGTCTTCCACCAAATCGTGACGTTGAGGTTTCAATAGAACCCGTACCGGGTGCTTTGCCTATTTAAAAGACACCTTATAGAATGGCCCCAATTGAGTTGAAGGAATTGAAGAAGAAACTCCAAGAGAATCTTGATAAAGGATTCATACGCCCTACTGCGTCACCTTGGGGAGCACCTGTTCTGTTTGTCATGAAGAAAGATGGATCAATGAGACTCTGCATTGATTATCGAGAACTTAACAAGATCACAATCAAGAACAAATATCCTCTCCCATGCATTGATGTCCTATTTGACCAACTATGCGGAGCTCAATACTTTTCCAAGATTGATCTTCATTTAGGGTATAATCAATTAAGGGTCAAAAGGGAGGATATACCAAAGACGGCTTTCCGTACAAGTTATGGACACTATGAATTTCTAGTGATGCCATTTGGTCTTACTAATGCCCCTTATATCATCATGGATCTGATGAATATAGTCTTTAGAGACTCTCTTGATCAGTTTGTGGTAGTCTTTATAGATGATATTCTTGTCTATTCAAAGAGCAAGGAAGAACGTGAATATCACTTGAGAATTGTATTAAAGACCCTAAGAAAGGAAAATATTTATGCCGAATTTACCAAGTGTGAATTTTGGATTCAAAAAGTTGCATTTTTTGGTCACATAATCTCAAATGAGGGGATATCTGTGGATCCAGCAAAAACAGAGGTTATCGAAAGATGGTCGAGACCAACAACAGTAACTGAGATCCGAAGTTTTCTTGGTTTGGCTGGATATTACCGACGTTTTGTGAAATATTTTTCAAGGTTATCTAAAACACTCACCGTGTTGACTCTAAAAGGAGTTAAGTTTGTTTGGACGGAGGAATGTGATGAAAAATTCAAAGAGCTAAAAAGAAGGTTTTCCAGTGCACCTGTTCTCACACTACCTTGCAGTGGAGAAAGGTTTGTGGTCTATAGTGATGCATCCAAGAAGGGTCTGGGATGTGTTCTCATGATAAATGATATGGTGATAGCTTATGCCTCACAACAGTTGAAAATCCATGAGAAAAATTACCCAACTCATGATTTGGAGTTAGCTGCGATAATCATTGCATTAAAGATTTGGAGGCATTACCTTGATGGTGAAAGGTGTGATATTTATACTGATCATAAAAGATTAAAGTATATTTTCGCACAAAAGGAGCTGAATATGCGTCAAAGAAGATGGTTAGAGCTGATTAAGGATTACGACTGCTCAATCCATTAACACCCTGGGAAAGCAAACAAGGTACCAGACGCATTAAGTCGACAAGACCATGCCATCTTATCCGTGATGAGGATCACAAAAGATCCAATATTTATTGATTTACAAAGGATGAATCTTGGAATTTTAATGGAAGGGGAGAAATCTTATCGTTCTAAAAAAATGTTAAACCATCTATACATGTGAAGATTCAAGAGGCACAGAAAGAAGATGTCGAGTTACAAAAGAAGGTCAGAAATGTTCCTGAATTCTACCTTGATTGTGATGGGATAATGAAGTTCAAGAATCTGGTTTGTGTTCCTCACATCCCTGAATTAAAGAAGGATCTGGTGGATGAGGCTCATAGTTCTTCATTCTCTATTCATCCTGAATGCATGAAGATGTATAGGTACCTGAAAGAGTACTTCTGGTGGGATGGCATGAAAGAGATGTTGCTGAATATGTCTCTCGATGCTTGGTTTGTCAGCAAGTTAAAGCTGAGAGACAGAAGTCTAAGGGAATGTTACAACCATTACCCATACCAGAATGGAAATGGGAAAACATCACTGTGGACTTTGTCACTAGATTTCCTAAAACATCCAAAATCAATAATTCTATCTGGGTCATAGTTGATCGTCTAACAATGTCTGCACACTTCATTGCTATTAGATAGGAGTTCTCTCTAGATCATCTTGCCAGGATATATGTAAAGGAAGAGGTAAGATTTCCTGGAGTACCAGTTTCTATTATATCTGATCGGGATCCAAGGTTTACCTCAGAGTTCTGGAGAAGACTTCAGCATACTCTGGATACAGAGTTGAGTTTCAGAATTGCTTATCATCCTCATACAGGTGGTCAGTCTGAGAGGAAAATTCAAACTCTAGAAGAAATTTTGAGAGCTTTCTCTATAGATTTCAAAGGTGGATGGGATCAACACCTACCTTTGTTGGAAATTTCTTATAATAATAGCTTTCACTCCAGTATTCAGATGGCTCCTTATGAAGCTCTCTATGGAAAGAAATGTAGGACTCCAACTTGCTGGGATGATGTTGGGGAATGAATGCTATTAGGACCTGATCTCGTTGATGAAATGGTAGAAAAGGTCAGATCTATTCAACAACACATAAGAGCAGCTTAGAGTCAACAGAGAAGTTATACCGACAATCGAAGATAATACCTAGAGTTTGAAGTGGATGATAAAGTGTTCTTACGAATATCTCCCTAGAAGAGGGTCATGAGATTTGGAAAGAAGGGAAAGTTGATCCCTAGATATATCTGTACTTTAGAAATTCTAGATCGTGTTGGGAAGGTAGCTTACTGATTGGCGCTTCCACCAAATCTCTCTCAATTTCATGATGTATTCCATGTATCTCTCCAGAGAAAGTACATACCCGATCCTTCACATATACTCTGCTCAGAAATTATACTGCTGGAGAAAGATCTTCCTTATGAAGAAAAACCGATAGAGATTCTGGATCGTAGAGAAAAAGTCCTACGGAACAAGACCAATCGCTTGGTGAAAGTTTTATGGAGGAACCTCCAATTAAAAGAAGCTACTTGGGAACTTGAGGATACGATGAAGGAGATGTATCCTCATCTGTTTGTAATGAAGTGACAAATTTCGATGGCGAAATTCATTTTAAGGGGGGTAGAATGTAACACCCGAGAGTTTTATGAGAAATATTTTGTTTTTATGTTATATAAATCATCAAAGGAATCTTTCAGTACACACAACACTAGCTTGGCTTGCTTTACACGCAATCGCGAATTTTCTCGATAGCTTGCGTCATACGCAATACTGGGTTTCACTAAATAATGATATATTATTATGGACTAGCCGTTATGAATAGTATTAACTATTTTTTAAAATTTATAACATTATTATTCATCTTTCACATTTTCTAGAATATTGTAAGAGAACAAAAGAAATTTTTTAGGTAAAATAAGTATTTTTCAAAAAATGTCATTTTGCCACCTTTTGATGGCGCACCATATTAAATCTAGTTTTTGACATGTTTATAAGTTCAATTTGACAAAATAAAATTCTTTTTTGAATCAGGTTATAAAAATTTACTTTGGATAAATTTTTTATATTTTTCTGATAACTTTCATATTTTGATGAATAGTAAAAATACGCTAACTTGTAATTAAATTTTTTTTTTCATTGAGATAATTTATATGGATAAATTATAATATTGAATGGTTTTAAAGTATAAATAGAATATATTTTTACCATTTAATATAATGTATGTCATTTGCATTAATTTCACATTGAATTCATAGGTAAAAACATTTCAATCTTTGGCAATGAATTAACTTCTAAAACCCTTTTTATTAACAATAGGATTTATTTTAAATTAATTACTGCAACTTATATGTTTTGAATTTTGAAAAATGGATTCCATATTCAGAATCATTGGGTCCAAATTATGTTAATAGGCAACTTTTTATTTTTGGGCATTATAAATAGTAACGACGGTAATTTTATTTACCATAGTTAAAGGTAATCAGATAATTAAGGGTAAATATAAGATTATAAAATTACCCTAACACCTACGAAAATCCTATTGGATGACTTAAAGTCGACCCATATCACCTAAGGGTCAAATGAGATTCATTTAATGGACTTTTGTCCATGAAAATAATTCAATTATTATTAAAACCAAAGAATGTGACAACATGTCACTTTATTAAATCTTATAAGTATAATGATTTTACTTTACTGATAAACATAATGAAACATCAAACATGAATATTATACAAAAATCTAATACAATTATCTACATCATAGGGATTTATTTATAATTTTTAGGGATTAAATAATTATCATTAATTATGACACAATAGTGATGTTGAAATTATTTTATTTATTAAAATATCAAATAAATGGTAATAAAAATATTAAAATAAATATTATATGAACTATATAATGTTCTCCACTAATTTTCTAGATACATATGAAATTTTATGAATCTATTAAAGCTTTTAGTTCAAACATATCTTCTGTAAATATTTTATTTAAATTCAAATAAATGAATAGTGTCAAAATTTACACCCTTGTTATTTTATAAAAATAACATATTATAAAATTGTTTAAAAATCACATAAATATTTAAAAATTATAAATTAAATTTTATATGGTCTAAAATGTCATAAAGTGTCAAATTATGGAAAATTCACAACACATATGCAATTATTTATAATAATTTAAAATTTAGAATATTATTACCACAAATAAAATTAAATTGATAAATAAGAATAAATCAAGTTGATAATGTTTAAAATAAATTCCTAACATGTATAAATTTTATTGGTTGATGAGATTAAAACCCTATATCATATAATATTCTGATATGAGTCATTTTGGA
The DNA here is from genome assembly GCA_963277665.1 of Viscum album. Classification (NCBI taxonomy): domain Eukaryota; kingdom Viridiplantae; phylum Streptophyta; class Magnoliopsida; order Santalales; family Viscaceae; genus Viscum; species Viscum album. The sequence goes on from OY728140.1 coordinate 1,288,402,274, forward strand.
AGTTTTTATGTGGGGATGGAATTTAATATAAACAAATATTTCTTATATTTCCAAAGGTGCCCCTCTCCTCCCTTATAAAAGGGAACCTCCTCCCTCTCCACCTCACACCAATTTGAGCATTCATGCTCGGCCAATACCTGCCCACTTCACTTCCCCACTTCCCTATAAACATCCTAGAGGTCCTGGTCTTCTTCAAAGACCAATTGTAGTGCTCTAATAGGAGGTCTCAAAGAGGCGCTTCAAAGAAGAGGTAATGTTCGTTACCGATTCTTTCAACTTTATTTCTTCTTCCATTTCTTCTTCATTAGTTGTTTAATTATGAATTAAAAACATCATTATCACTCATATATTGATATTTTATTTTATGTATTAAACAAACCTATTTCACCATCTATCCATCCTATGGAAAACGAAATCATCGCTCGTGCGTACGTACGGAATACCGTCTCCACGTCGTGGTGTAATCTATTTTACATCACCAACTTAATTAGATGGTATAATGGGGAAAATAAATAACTATATATGATTATTGTAATTTTTTATTGATTCTTAAATAGTATAAATACACTCCAATACAATTCCACGAACATGGGAATGATATCATCGCTCTTGCGTACGTGTGGAATACCGTCTCCACATTGTGATGCGATTCGTTCTACATGATCTTCATTGCATAATGATTAAATAAATTAATTCAATGAATAAATATGATATATAGTACACTAATACCATTCTGGAAATGAGGTATCTATAACCTAAAGATAAGAATAAGAATTTATTCGAAAAAACACGCATAAGAACAAAAAGTAATAAACACTTGAATAACAAGTAATAAGGAAATATTACTAATAAGAAGCTAAGAATATGACCATATATGATTTCATAATAATAATTATGATTCTCGAATAAGTCAATAACATTATTTAAATCATTATACAGGAGGTTCAGACATTTACGAAGCAAATCATACCTAAGGTAAGGTAAAATATCACAATCTCATTTTTATCCAAGATTGTTTATACTTTGGTATTTACTGGGGTGTATTTTATCATCCAAATCCTTGTTCCCTCAATATATAATATTGTTTCCATCCACATAAAATTGTTTAAATCCAATTTTACCCTTCTGTGAGTTTTTTGTAAAGGATATGAAAGGAATCTTTTGGCTTTTTTCATACGAAGTACTTTTTGACTTTTCCGACAAAAGTACGAGAAGAATGTTTTTTTAACTTATACGGCATGAATGGATTTTTAGAAAATTATTTCCAAAAATATTCCATTACAAGTTTTCATGTTTGTTTTTAATCAACTTCTTTTAGTTTAAAATTTTATGACATGTTAAGAAAGGAAAAATGTTTTCGAAGTAGAAATTATATTTTCCTCAAGAATGGAGTTCAAGTTTTTTTTATCAAAATTATTTTCCGTCTAAGATAATATAGGGTTATTTTTCTATCCCTATTATTAAATTGATTTTATTATGTATTTATGGAATTATTTTTATGAATTCCTTTATCTTATATGAATTGTTTTATGATGTCACGATGTTTTAGAATCCCATTTTTATTACATGGGTTATGCAGTGATGTATGATTTATGCTTTTGTGGAACAAATAAGAATGGTATAATAATGAGATGGGTGGGACCTATATCTCCATCCAATGAATTGGGTAAAGATTTTATATCTAATGAGATAGACATGGCTGAAACGGCAGGTTAAAATGGTTTAGTGAAACAGGACTGAAACGAGGAGTGAACTCGGTTCATAAATGGACTTTGTCTACTAAGATAATCATGGCAATGAGTCTTGAGTAATAAGAAATGGTTCTCTATGATTATGTGGGTATGTCCCAAAGTTTCATGTCTTAAGTTATTATTATTGGGATTAAATTTCACTACCATGATTTATCCCATGTTATGAACTTATGATCTCTTTTGCAGGGTAGGATTTTCAAAATGTTATGTTCTTATGAATTTTATGTAACTGATATTTCTTTTGTTTACCCTTACTGAGAATTTGAGCTCACCCTTTTGTATGTTTTCTTTACCCGGGGCAGGAAGAAGGGTATTAAGTAAGATATGCCAAAAAGGGACTATAGATATGATGAAATAAATTGGAGATAGTGTAGATGTTTTATGAACTAGTTGTTTATGTTTCCCAGTTTCTAAAGACATTATACCAATACAGTCCTTTCATGGTTTTGTTATATTTTGTAATAAGAATGCTTCAATTTTGAAGTATTAACCATGTATGTAAAGTATGGGTCTCTATACCCACGCTCCCATGAATACTCTCTCAAGCCCCTCTCTAGCCTTTGGATGCACACTTCCAAGTAATGGATTTCTTCCTTTCTCATTTTTGTCCAATTTTCATTAATTTTCTATGCCCTTTTATTTTTAATTATAAATGATGGGGTATGTTTTCTCACCTACCCCATACTACCCTATTTATGTTTAAATGTTGGGAGACCACTTTCTCTCTCATTAAATGCCTCCATTGTACACATGTTACTTTTCCTAAATTCCGAAAGGAATTTCCCTCTAATCATTTACATTCATGAAATTATTTTGTTTCATGAATATAAATCCCACAAAAATTGTTGAGAAAATTATCAATATGGCCCCCCTTAAATTCCATGTAATATAAATATGATGAGACATCCCTCTCTATCATCAACCATTTTTTATGAATTCTTACGTCACATTGTTACACTGCCGAAATTGCACCAATTTTCCACGTCAATGTCATCATTTAGGGAATACCATGCTCATTTCTCTATCAAGGGTATTCACCTTTATGAACATTTTATTATTTATTATAAATTTTCATTTATGAATTCCATATTTTGTTATCTTGGAATAAATGATGATGTTTTATGAATTCATGTTTTATCTACCATGTGGCACACTTACACATGAAACAAAATATTTAAGAAGGGTGCACCCTTATAGCGCTCCAATGAATTGGGTAAAGTATAGTATCATGATACATAATGCGAAATAGGTTCTTAATCATGATAATTCACGTGCAATGAGGTCTTACTCATTTTTCATGTGCAATGAGGATTTACTCATGCTCCATGTGCAATAAGCCTTGGCACATGCTAATTCCATGTTAAGTGTTGTTGCCACATTTCCACTTTAGGATTATCATGATTGAACATGCTTTTGTGTTTATGCTTCTATTGTTCTCTGTTGATATTCATAATGTCTAACATGTATTGCATTCCCCATTTTTCTCTGTGTTTATTCCCTTATTGGGCTTCATAGCTAACCCTTTTCTTATGCATGTCCTCAGGTTATCCCATGCAATTCTAAGTATGAGGAAATGTAGTGGTCATGTAAAGAACGTTTTCAATAAAGATGTTGCATCTCATGTTTTATGTTGTTATGTAATGATCATAATCCCCAAATACACTAGACAGTTTGATATTCTATGTTGTATAAAGTGAATGTTATGTAATTAATCATATTTAAGTGTATAATAATGACCAGGGTTGTCATACATATTCCCATATTTTCACATCCATTAAGTCTCATATGAGTATATAAGGGTGCCAAGGACCAACTCCTATAGTGCATAATTTATAAATATGGGAATGAAACCTCTCTATTAAATCAATTTATTATTTGTGTGGGGTATCTCTAATTATGTTCACTATCCTTTTCCATTATAGATGATAGGAAACTTTTCTATCCTCTTCATCAGAAGTCATCTCATCCCAGTTCTAGGGGTCGGCAGGTTCATATTTGGGGAACCCATCTAGGAACACTTCAGCAGGATCCTCAACTATTGTCGTGTTGGGTATGTCAGGTCTAAATCCATCCAATAGATCCCCATTGTCAGCTTACACCTCTATGATTTCTTTTTTGGTCCTGCTGATGGTCCCACCAATAATCAAGAGGTTTGCAACATCTCCAATATGGGAATCCTCTTTCATGACCATCATTGTTCCCCTGGGAAATGTAGTTCCAGGAACCCCGACCGTCCTCTCTAATGTGGCCCATGCCATTTACAGAACCGTTAATCTGAGAATACACAGACGTCAGTTGGCCTATTCCAATGAATGACAGTTACATATTATAGGAAAAGGAATTACATAGGACAACTAGTCAGTCTATCCCCTGATCTGTCACCATTGGAATCTCATGGCATGCCCCCCCATATATGTTTTGGAAATATGATGGATCTAGAAGATCCACCATGGGTGTCTCAGCCCCACTAGCTGCATTAATCGTTGTCATCACATTTTCAAATCCTATAACTTCATCCACTATTTCACGAAAATTTGTATTATGTATGAATTACTCCTACATAGGTCGAATGTTTATTGAGAAGGACTAAAAGAACTTAATGAGTATCATAGGAAAATGTTTTAGGGATTACCTGAAGAGATTTCAAAAACTCTTCCAGCTCAGAGTTTCAGAACTCACCTTCATATGGGGGCCCCTTGTACAATCCTCTTCACCCGAGGAAGACTCTTCTGATTCATCCATTTAGGGGAAGTGCTCCATCAATTAAGCAGCATATAACTATGGACAAACTGTTCAATTGAGAATCACTTTCACTCAATCAATCATTTGATGCAGATCAACATGAGAGTGCACGAAGACCTCCAGATCAGTGATGTAATATTACCCTTCCGCCTAAGATACCACAAAGATAGCCCTAGAATGAAAAATTATTGAAAAATCCATCCAAAGATGGTTCATATGGTGCCACGTCTAGGAATGATTGAGGATTTTTCTATTAACATTCTCGGAGTCCCAGCCCTCCAGAAGAAAAATGTCCTCAGGCATGTCCATATGTTGCAGATGCTATCCAGAGCATGAGAGGATATCCTATGGAACCTCCTAGGTGGACTCCCCTCTAGTTGAATTTTATCCTCTGAGACTAATGAGACTGCTGCTGCATCCTTCATCTTGATTGGCACATGCCTCACCATTACTACAGCCACGCCACCACAGGATGTTCTTACCGCCTGATGGACCCAATATCGAGGTTGATAAGACACCCCATAACTAGCATGAACTGTCTGCCACTTCAACATCTGCCCATTGTGGGCTAGCTTCCAACTCTTGGCATACTCCTTCACTTGTCCATAGAATGTTGTGGGAAGAGGTAGCTCATTCCGCATCTTTCGATATTCACGTATGAGCATGTGACACATATGCCTCATCACACATGTATGGTCATTATGGTGTACTACCTATTAGACTAGCGGGGTCAGCCTCTGCTTTCACTAAAACTGCCTCGCAAAGAGGTGCGGGGTGTATGGCTCCCATAGAGGCTCGTGGACAACCCGATCCATAATGACTCAATCCAAAAAAATTATGAGGATAGAACGATGCTCCTACGTTACCTAATAGTCATCAGAGAACACACCAGTTGGGTAGAGGAATGGGTGGAAGTTGAACTCATCTGCCTTCCAGACCCAAATCTGTACCAGCAGTGGGGTCAGATTTGTCAGGAAACTCCCCACTGCATTCAAATAGCCGGTCTAAATTCCGACCTTTGAGGGGAAATGGCATTCATATATTCGTAGGTTCCCATATGCACCATTTACCACCAATAAAAAAGATGGATCAACTCACACACCCTATGCAGCTTCTTCCCCTCACAGATATTCCATATTACATTGTAAAACATAGCAAGCATTGGGATCCCCAGATTGATCTGTTCCCCCAATTCCAACATGGAAACAATGATAAATGTGCTCATCTGTATGCCCATGTTTTTATCACATACTCGCAGTATCCATCCACAAATGAGCACTGAGATGAACGCATCAAACATAACCACTGGTTTCTTCATTGTGATGACCCAGAACCCCCATGTCTTGTACTCATTGTCCTCCAAGAGTCTCTTGTACGAGTGCTCTTTACTACGCAAGACTCCATTCAGGGAAGTGGCTAGCCTCATAGGGAACTTACCATCTAAACGGGAAATGAGGATCATCATGAACCACAACATAAACTAGACATCCCTCACCGACTATGTTTCCTCTCCTAGGACAAGGAAAATCAATACCTTTCCTAGCAGTGACATCTTATCCAGGCCCTCCCATGTATTCACTGTGAGGAAGAACTCATCATAAATCACCCCCAATATCGTATTCCTCGAGATTTTGTGAATATTGTAGAGGTTAAGCCAACCTCACCATGGTAAAGATGAAAATTTTTGGTCCTCGACGCCCACCTAGTCAACAACACTGGAATCAGATGCTTTAGCTGGTTTATGTGTAATTGGGTGGCCCATACCACCTCATACAAGCACACATGTCTCATATCTACCTCAAAATCTTCACAAGAGGCATATAACCCAGAAAGTCCATTCCCATTCATCTATGATATTGCTTCCCTAGCGTAGATCTCACTCAGTTGTCCACCCCTTCTTCAGGTTCCAAAAGAATTCATTCAAAATGGTTTGGTACTACGAGGGAGATACCTATGGGTGCATCACCTTCCTATCAACATTGTTAACATGATTGTAAAATCAGTTGAAATTTATAGTTGTATGATTCTCCCATGTATGACTGTCAGCCACACTGAACCACTAGTGCTGGCACGATGTACTCCTGAACTAATAGGCTGGCTCGTACCTGCTTACTTTGGGAATGAGAACATCATCCCTCAGACCAAATCCATATAGAGGAAACCTCTTTCATAGGGGTAGTTCTTCTGGAGGTTTGAAAATAGATCCATCTGATATTCATGGTTCGAATGACTGCACACACATTCCATGATGCCTGGGTTATCAGCCATCTCTTCCCTCCGGCCCCCATCCACATGGACCCCCTGGAAGCTTTTTAGTGAGCCATTCCATCTAAAAATATTAGAATTTTCTATTCTAGATCATGGAGCTCGATCAGAGATATCGATCAGAGAGATAGGTCACAGAGCCCTACCACATATCTCATTGGAAAATGCCTCATAGCGCAAAATCGTAGTGTTTGAAGACTCATTGTGCATCGTAGAGAAAAAAAGTCTCAATTCTCAATGAACAGTTACAGAGCGTGAGGATCATTGTGAGTCGAGATCCAATAACAAAAATTGTAGAGATATATAAGGACAAAATAGGGGTCATCTTTCTCAATTTATAGTCAATGACCTCCAAGTATTGAAACATGCCTTGCCGCTGCATGCATCGTGATGTTATCAACCCGCGCATTTCCTATATGCATCACAGCCCTTCATCGCAATATTTCTTTTCAATTAGACTAAACATATTGGTGATCTAACCTTAGACATTGACCATCATTTTCTCTATGAGTCCAAGTCTGAGGGGGGGGGGGGGATTTGTTGGTACCAAAATGTGTTCAGAGGTAAAATATTGAAAGAGCACACCAATGTCAAAGGGTTTGATTTGGGAATAACCTTCATGAGGCCCTTCAACACCTCGAATTTCATGGGACCCCTCAGCATCGCAGCCACTACAAGTCCAAGGCCACCTCTACGATCACCACAGAGTAAATAAGAGAAATAATATGTGGTTATATCCCAAATGGATCAATGATTTCCTCCTCAGAGGTAATGTGATCGCCTCTACAATCACATCGAAATTGATGGATTCCTCTGCGGGTGTCGTAAAGGTAATTCTGGAGGCCTCTCTACCAAGGAGGAGATGATGGTTGACTCCACATTTACAAAAAACATAACTGGACCCACTTCTGATAACAATGCACCATGTGGCGTCACAACAAGCTATTAGAGCTTCATACCGTATCTCACCTAAAAATTTCAGGCTTCCCTCGGACCTGAATGATGGATACCATGACATATTTCCTTCCATTCCCTCAAATCTCAATGTACCCTCTACTCTACAAAACATTGAAAAAATGAGCTCTTCAAGGTAGTTGAGCATTTTGAAATACCTTTTTCTTTTCTCAAATATAACCCCACTTCGATCTGGGATTCCCATCACAAAGCCAATGGTCCATCGTAAAGGATGGATCTACGTAAGGGATCTCTGCTCATCGCAAAGCACACATGCTTCGTGAGGTACATTCCATGCACATGTGGACCCTATGCTAATGCGGGATCACTATTCTTCTCAATGTTCATGGCTTTGTAGTGTCGTGCTTTGCAAGGCACCGATACTCTGCGATGTCCTACTCTATGAAAGTACTTTCACTTAATGAAGAACCCTTTTCATGCATGAATACTTCATTCCTATGCTAGACCATTTCACTTCGTGAATCATACACCTTCATGGAGGCTCCCCACTCAATAGAGAACCAGAGCATCGCAAGGGCCCTTTCAGTGGACCCCTTTTCTTCATAAACACTTCTTCCATACGGCTCTCCCAGTTTGTGTGAAGTGATTTCATAGTCCCTTGGGTGGTGTTTCATATTTTTTTCATAGCCTCATGCTTCTTTTCATAGGAACGCAAGGGAGTGTAGATTCTTCTCATAGCCACACTAACGTGATCCCCTCAATGGATCAGTCCATTACTCTATTTTGACATGGCATTGCTGATCCCTTCCCTTCTCCACATGTTGGTGGTTATTAGTTTTGTAAATCCTATAGGTTGAAATTAAACTACCAAGAACCCCCATCCTCAACACATGAAGTTAAACAATAGCTTCTCCCCATGAAATATACACAGGGTTCCCCTGCTCAGACATTATCAAAGCCCACTGGTCTCCAGGTAAGTGAGATATTTTTCACATGGATTATGATCCTCCATGTAATGAATGTCATATGTCTGCATTGATGGGAAATCATATTAGAGTAAGACCATATCCTTTTTGTGGTTGGTACCATCCCCACTCCTCTAATATAATTCCATGTGTATAGTCTAGGGGAAAGACGGTCAAAGGTACATTTGCTACTTCATCCCTCTCCCTCTTGGATTTATCTCCATCAGGCATCCATCATGGAGATTTCCAAATATCTATCTATATGGGCTGCTAACCACACATAAGGCCCTCTCCATTCCTCACATACACACCTTTTACAACGTGGTCATGAGGTATTTTCTTCCCCTTGTTTCTCACACTGATCACGACTCCCGTGCGATTAATGTAAGCATTGACTATGGCATCCTTCCTGGGATGACATAGCATGTAATCCTCATGAAAACTTATATTCTATGTAGACTGTGATCTTTTCCATCTCTTGGAAATGTATGGAGGAATCCTCCCTATGGTTCAAGGCTAACACCCATTGGTCCAGAACATTTTACGTCAGTTTACCCCCATCCAACATGATGTTAAATTGTATTCCCCCCTTTCACCATGCATGATTCTAAACTATATGTATTCGAACTATGTGGGTATTGATCTATGTCTCCAATATAGGGTATGTAGGATTCATCCTTGAGGATCATCCCAAAACACTGGTAATCCTATTAAAACTACGTGGTTTTGATCCATGTCTCCTTGACATGGTACGTAGGAAGCCTCCTTGAGTTTTAAACCCAAACAATGATTAACATATTCAAACTATGTGGGTTTTGATCCATATATCCTATATAGGGTACATAGGAAGCCTTAATGATGATCAACACCAAACACTGGAAAACCCATTTGAATTACATGGGTTTTGATCCCTGTCTCATAGATGGATATGTATGAATCCACCCCGAGGTTCAACCCCAAACACTAGTAAACCTATTCAATCTATGTGGGTTTTGATTCCTATATCCTAGATAGGGTATGTAGGAAGACTCCCTGAGGCTCAACCCCAAACGCTAGTAAAACTATTTGAACTATGTTTTTTTGATCCCTATCTCTTAGAAATGGCATATAAGAAGCCTCCCTCAGTTTCCAATACCATCACTTTTAATTTTTATAATTCAAACTATATGGGGTTTGATCCCTCTCTATTAGATAGAGTACGTAAGAAGCCTCCCTGAGGTTCAACCCCAAACACGTTTAAGCCTCGGTGCCCCCTTTGTTGGGACCTGCATCCTTGATTCGTCCCAGTGGCATTAGACCAACTCTCGAGTTTATAACCACACGTTAGCCCCTCGTATGTTGTCAGGTTGTTGTCCTCTACATACACCGAAATTTTATGCCTCATCTTAAACTACATGGACATTGATTCCCTACCCTAGATATACTTTTGAAGCCTCTCGGAGCTTCAATACCAACATCACCATCACATTTTTGTCATTTCCATCTCAATCCTCTCATCCACTTCGTTCAGCCAACTATCATCTGTCATGTTACTTACCTGGGCTGCCGAATCCTAGTGGGATCAAGCCATTCCCATGGGTAAAGAACCACACATAAGTCCCAAAATACCCATAATCATCCAACCATGACATCGAAATATGTGGGTTTTGATCCATGATGTCTATATTGGGTATGTAGGAAAAATCCATAAGGTTCAATCCCAGACAATGGTAAACCATGGTGTCCGTTTTATAGGGACCCAAGCATCCTGATATCCTTCTTCATTGAACGTTTTGATACACCCATCCAGTAAACCCCATAAGTGCACCCTCTTAGGGATGCACATATCTGATCCACTCTCTATTATTGTTACAATCAGTCTGATTCCTATTCTCTAGAAATTAAACTCGTGGCATATCCTATCTGAAACATGGGATGTTGAAGAAAACATCAGGGACATTTATATGGAATATAATTCCCCGCACTCGATGTGGGATGACTTGAGATTTTCACACTCAAGAATCACTACCATAAGTGGAAGAAACCCAAAAGCATATGTGATTCATCATCCTGACTTTCCAGTGACGTCCAATGTGACTACTCCACCGATCGAGTGTTTTTTCCCTAAATTGACACCTTGGAAAGTCCAAACATAAGATGTGTAATTAATCGTCGTCCATGAAGATATGGAACAAAGGAAGAGTTTTTAGAATAGCATCTTAATCATTAAGGGATACTCAGACTAGGTAACAAGTTCCAAGGAGGATTCCATGAAGGAGATGCCAACATCCCATCATCCCATTTCGATCAAGGAGATAATGTACCTAAATAATCGATGGATGTCCCTGGACTATAGAAAGGTGCAATGTGGGGAAATGATCAGAGCGTCCTCCAAATATGGATACATGCCACAATGATAGTTTCAGAAATAGTAATTCCCCCGGCTGAATTAAATGGATTCTGAATCTACTGGTACATGTGAAGATAATTTTACAAGGAATACATGGTACATTTCTTTTTTGATCATAATCCATCATATAAAAATTGATCTATTATTTGGTGAGATAAAATCAAATAATTGAATTACATTTTCTATAAATACATTCGTAGTTAAAATAATTTCTCTGATTTGATATGAGGATAGAAATAAAAATTTAATATTCCATCCATTTTTATGGTTATGATAAAAATTGGTTGATTTAGTCTCATGAAAATTGATATAGTGGAAGGAAATTTATTCCCTTTGCATGCCATAAATATAAGGCCCCAAACTTAAACATTACTTAATATTGAATTAAATGAATAATTCACATTGATGATCTTTTCAGGTTTAGAGTTTTAGAGAATTAGATCATAACTATTACATCTCAAAATATTACATAGTAGACACTTCTACTATGTTTCCATAAAATAAAAGCACTCAAAAAGAAACATGTCTAGTTCCATGTGTTAGATAGCATGAATTTCCCTTAATCCCATCCTTGACCCTATTCCACATTAAGACCTATGAAAAACATTTCAATAAAACTTAGGGTGAGCATAAAAAGCTCAGTAAGGGATACCCAAAGAATGAAAGCTGTTAGTTTATCAAAACAACAAGTAAACCATTTATACTTTATCAAAAAAATGTTGTTCACCTTTATGAAGTAGTAAAAACTCTTCACTGAATAAAAGATCATTACATACCCTTTTGTAACTAAAAGATTACCATAAACCCCATATAAAGAACAAATAACATATAAAGTTTACTTGGGACATAAACATACTTAAGTGGAATAACCATACGGTGGACTTCCACACATATCACTTAATGGAATAGCCATATATCCAGCTTCCATACATACTTAATAGAATAGCCATACGGCCGACTTCCATACCCAATGCATTGGAGGTTATAACGTAACCACTCGTCCTGGTATTCATGGCACCACCCGTCATATGGTTTATCACGTAACCACCCGTCAAATGTCCAAGTACCATTATAAAAATTATAAGACATAAAACAAATATAATGGAAAGAAAACATTTCCACACTTTGATCACAATATATCACTTAAATATATTGTCATAACAAATCCATTATAAAAACCATTTTGAATACCAAAATATATAAAAGAATATATGGTATTTATTTCATTTAAAAAAAACATTACGGCTTGTTGAGGAAGACAAAGACCAAATAATACTCGTGGTGGCGGAAAAGGTCATTGTCACCGCATACGTTAAAAGAAACATTCCATTTTGTCTTTTAGAAAAACACTTCATAGAAAAAGATTCCTTTTGTATAAAAGTAAAATTCAAAGGGGTGTATACACTATATAAAAGATAGTTGTGTATAAAACGAAATAATCCTCAATGAAAGGAGATTGAGACGAAGTCCCTTACCTTGGGTCCGACTTGACTCGATCATTCTTTAACGTCCTGAATAATGAACTTGAGTTAATTTCTGATTGATTAAAAACAATTTTCAATTTCATTATTCCTTTTATATCACTTATTACCATGTTATGAACATTATGTAGTCACATAAGTTGATAATAGTCATTTGTCGATATTTGGTACTTGAGTCAAAAGTGAACTTCTTACAATTACATGTTTTTCGTGTGGTCAAAGTTTCATTATATCCAGAATGATATTCATGATTTGGATATCATATATATCATATATATCCAGCATATACATGTATTTATAATATTACATAATCATTTAGAGGTAAGAAATGAAATACACTGTTCATGGAGACGTTAAGCCGTACGTACGCATGAACGCTACTTTCATTTCTATGCCATATTGATGGAATTATAACTAAATGAGAGGTATGTATATTTTAACTCCAGAATTATATTAATCATTTAGATGTAACATACATCATATATATCCATTTTATATATATACTTATAATAGTACATTAAATTTGGGGATAAGAAATGAAATGCACCGTTCATTGAGACGGCAAGGCGTACGTACGCATGAACGCTGTGACAACCGGGCCCCAGTGACAGCACAACCACCCCACCATAACATGGTCGTTGGGTCCTGGCCCACCAGGTACCTCCAGTTGTCCCGCAGGCACATGGGGCCCACCCCAGGGTCCACCCACATGCCTGAACGGGTCATCTGACTAATGATTGTCCCCATAGGCCAACACATGTCCTTTCCAGTGTGTTTTGTCCTCACTCACACACACCCTGAGAAACTTCCCAGTAGGTCACCCATCCTGATCACTACTCCAGGCCAAGCACGTTTAACTGTGGAGTTCTAACCAGGTAGGCTCCCGAAAAGGAAGGTGCACCTTGTTGACATGAGTAATATCATTTATGTAACACCCGAGACATTTATGTTATATAAATAATCAAAGGAATGTTTTTCTACACAACACTTTCTTGGCTTTCTTTACACGAAATCACGACCATCCTCGTTAGCTGGCGTCATACGCAATACCGAGTTACACTAAACAGCGATATGCTATTAAAATATTATTAAAACTAGCTGCTATGAATAGTAATAACCACTTTTTGAAATTCTATAAATTTTATTTTTCAAAATGGACTTCATTTTTGGATTCGGAATATCGAAATTAGCCGAGGGTGAAATTTTGGTATTTTTTCTGAAAACTTTCAATTTTTGATGAATAGTGATACCACTAAGTGGTAGTTAAAAAACTGAATTTTTCATAAAACTTAATTTTACCTCTTCTGTGAGTGGAATTTCGAAAATCCGAGAGACACGGTTAATATCAAGGACTAAAATTTGGTTCAATGAGATGAAAATAATTTTTGGTGAATAGTAACTTTTTACTTTTTTTACCACGGTTAAAAGTAAATAGGGTAATTAAGGGTAAAGATGATATTATTATTACCCTAACACATGTCCTAATTCTATTGGATAAATGTAATTCGACCAAAAGCAAACTTAGGAATAAAATATGACCATTTAGGCCCACTTGGATTAGATTAGGACATTTATTATTAATTTATTTAAAGAAGGGTTAAAATAGTTAAAATCAAAGTTTAATAAGTAAATAATTTTTAATATGGGGTTATACATAAGATAAATTCGACTATAAATATTCATTAGAAAGATAAAAATATTTCCTACATAATGGTATTTTATTTGTAATTTTTAGACATTAAATAATTTAATTTATTTATGACACAAAGATGATGCAGTAATTATCTTATTAATGAAATATTGACATAATTAATGTTATAAACACCAAATGAAATGTAATTTGAGACTTTTTATGAATTCCACTAATTTTCTAGGTTAATATGACATGTTAGTAGGGATTTAATTAACTTGGTTCGAACTAATAATTCTGTTATAATTTTCACAAAAATCAATTACTAAATAGTGTCAAAATTGACATAAAATAGTTTTTAAAACAAATATTAAATTAGTAATTGTTATTTTATTCCTAAAAATCTAAGGTTCGGCCAAATGACTTAGATAAAGTTATATATATTAATAATAAACAACTTGGGGTTCTTTTGGCTTCTTATAGTAAGATTATTAACCTTATAGTATAATAACACAAGAAGACACGGTAAAAGTAAACTTATTTAACTTAATGTTAAATCTAAATGAAAAGGTTAAAATAGGAACATAAACTTGTCTAAACTGTATTGGATGAGAGTATATCGACCCATCACCACCTTAGCTTCGAACTATATCAATTTGGAGCTATTTAAAACCGAACTTGACTGTATAATAAATTATATTTTTAGTTTTCCCAAAGGTGCCCCTCTCCTCCCTTATAAAAGGGAACCTCCTCCCCCTCTTCCTCACACCAATTTGAGCCTTCAAGCTCGGACAACCCCTGCCAATATCTCCTCTCCACTTCCCTAGAGACATCCTAGAGGTTCTGGTATTCTTCAAAGACCTATTTTAGTGCCCTAAAAGGAGGTCTCAAGGAAGCACTTCAAAGAAGAGGTAATGTCTGTTACCGATTCTTTCATCTCTATTTCATTTTCCACTTATTCTTGTTTAGTTGTTTCATTATGAAGTAATAACATCAGTATCACTCATATACTGATATGTTATTATAAGTATGAAACAACCCTATTTCACCATCTATCCATCCTACGGAATAAGAAATCACCGCGCGTGCGTACGTACGGAATACCGTCTCCATGCCGTGGTGTAATCTATTTTCCACCACCACCTTACTTGGATGGGTATAATGGTGTAAATAATTACTATATATGACTATTATACATTGATACAGATTCTGAAATAGTATACATACACTCCAATGCAATTCCACGATCATAGGAACGATATCATCACTCGTGCGTACGTACGGAATACCATCTCCGCGATGTGATGCGACTCGTTCTACATGATATTCATTTCATAATGATTATATAAATGAATTTAATGAATTAATATTATATATATTACACTAATACCATTCTGGAAATGAGGTATCTAAAACCTAAATATAACAATAAGAATTTATTCGACAAAACACGCAAAAGAACAGAAAGTTATAAACACCCGAATAACAAGTAGCAATGAAATATTACTACTAAGAAGCTAGGAAAATGACCATATATGATATAATAAAAATAAGAATGATTCTGGAATAAGTCAATAACATTATTTAAATCATTATACAGGAGTTTCGGACACTTACGAACCAAACAGACCAAAGGTAAGTGAAATATCACAATCTCATTTTTATCCGAGATTGTTTATACTTTGGTATTTACTGGGGTGTCTTTTATCATCCACATCCATGTTTCCCCAATATGTAATATTGTTTCCATTCACCTATAATTGTTTAAATCCAATTTTACCCTTCGGTGAGTTTTTAGTAAAAGATATGAAAGGAATATTTTGTCGTTTTTCGTACGAGGTACTTTTTTGAATTTTCTGGCAAAAGTACGAGAAGAATGTTTTTTTAACTTATACGGAATGAATGGATTTTTAAAACATTATTTACAAGAAGCTTCCTTTAAAAGTTTTCAAGTTTATTTTTAATCAACTTCTTTTAGTTTAAAATTGTATGACATGTTAATAAAGGAAAAACAAATTTGAAGAAGAAAGGATATTTTCCTCAAGAATGGAGTTAAAGTGTTTTATCAAAATTATTTTCCATCTAAGATAATAAAGGGTTATGTTTCTATCCCTATTATTACATGGATTTGATTATGTTGTGTTGGAAATATTTTTATGAATTCCTTTATCTTATATGAATAGTTTTATGATGTCATGTTGTTTAAGAATCCCATTTTTATTACATGGGTTATGCTATGATGTATCATTTATGATTTTGTGGCACACATAAGAATGGTATCATTATGAGATGGGTGGGACCTATATCTCCCTCCAATGCATTGGTTAAAGATTTTATATCTCATGATATAGACATGGCTGGAACTGTAGGTTATATCGGTTGAGTGAAACAGGACTGAAATGAGGGTGACTCGGTTCAGAAATGGACTTTGTCCACTAAGATAGTCTTGGAAATGAGTCTTGACTAATAAGATACGATTCTCTATGATTATGTGTGTATGCCAAAAAGTTTCATGTTTTATCTTATGATTATTTTGATTACATTTCACTACCATGATTTATCCCATGTTATGAAATTATGATCTCTTTTGCAGGTTAAGATTTCAAAAAGTTATGTGCTTATGTATATGATGTGATTGATATTTCTTTTGTTTACCCTTACTGAGCATTTGAGCTCACCCTTTTGTATGTTTTCTTTCCCCAGGTTAGGAAGAAGGTTATTAAGTAAGATATTCCAAAAGGGACTATAGATATGATGAAATAAATGGCAGACATTGTAGACGCTTTATGAACTAGTTGCTTATGTTTCCCAATTTCTAAAGACATTATACCTATACGGTCCTTTGGTGGTTTTGTTATATGTTGTAATAAGTATGCTTAAATTTTGAAGTATTAACAATGTATGTAAATTATGGGTCGTTATAGTTGGTATCAGAGGAAAGGTATAGTCAACCTTTGGAAACTAGGATGTGAAAGCCTTAGTAAGAACCCTAAGGATAAGTCTAAAAATAGAACACAATATTAGTGTTTTAGAAATGGCCATGAATAACCTAGGATAAGACCTTAAGTGTGAAATTTTATTCTTTATTATGTGGGTTTCCTATTATAATTAGTGTTGCTCACACTATTCTTCTTACTTTTAGTCAATGGATGGAACCTGAAGGAACCGTGTTAATGCGGAATGCGACGGGAAATGCAATGATTGTCCCCCTGAGCAACCAAACGTTATGGGAGCTGGAATGAAAAATCTTGTAGCCATTCTCACACAACTTTCTCAAGCTATGAATCATACAGGACTTCCAAACGAGCAAAGGAAGTAGAAACATTCTGTTGAATCCTTCATGAGGCAGCGTCCACCTTCTTTCAGCGGGTCTACTGATCCATTAGATGCTGAACAATGGATTATTACTACGGAAAAGATATTTTCAGTTCTTCAATGTTCTGAACATGATAAAGTCATCCTAGCAGTGTATCGTTTGGAAGGATATTCTGATCAATGGTGGAATCTTATTAAGAATATGAGGCAAAGGGATGAGATTGAGTCCATGGAATGGGACGAGTTCAAGAACTTATTTTTCAATAAGTACTTCCCTCTTATTCTCCGAACAAAGATGGAGAAAGAGTTTCTTGAACTGAAGCAAAAGGATGATGAATCTGTTGGTACCTATGAAGCAAATTTTACAAGACTTGCATGGTATGCTTCTGGTATTATTATCCAACCTGAGAGTAAGATCGATCGATTCTTTAGTGGCTTAAAACCAAGTCTTTGAAGGGCGTTATCCATAAGGGACTTCAATAGCTATAAGGAAATTGTTCGATGTGCTCTCAAAGTCGAGATGGTGATTGGAGTAACCCATCAGTCATATGGGTTTGATAAGAAGAGGAAAATGTAATTCAAAAGAAAATCTAAAGAGCGCACTGAAAAGAAGATGAACTTTCCCTTATGCTCAATGTGTGGAAAGAAACATGGAGGGAGTTGTCTTAAAGGGACAAGTAAATGTTTCAAATGTGGAAAGGAAGTTCATCAGGCATTTTAATGCCGCAATGATGGGAAGAAGATATCTAATGATGCAAACAAAGAAAGGGATACACAGAATTAACCTACTACACTTCAATGTTTCGAGTGCAAGGAGATGAGACATTATGCCAGTAAATGCCCTAATCCAAGGGTTTATGATGATGGTCGACGTCAACAAACTCTTAAGGCTAAAGACATAGGAACGTCACATGAAATTTCTATCAGCGATGTGGAGTACGATAACGATGTGGTGAAAGGTACACTTACCATCCACTCTAAAGTAGAAAATGTTTTATTTGATTCTGGATCCATCCACTCTTTTATTTCTGAAGAATTTTCTAAGGGTATCACCGTATTACCGCAACAATTAGATGTTGAGTTAGCTGTGACAACACCTAATGGCACAACAGTCGCATCCAAAGTTTATAATTCTTCTCCAATCGAAGTTTTTGGGAAAGTTCTTCCTACAAATTTTGTGATCCTCCTATAGTGGAATTTGATGTGATTCTTGGCATGGATTGGCTTTCATTATATGGAGCTCATATCAATTGCCAAATAAGGGAAGTCACATTTCATATTCCAGATCAATCAATGTTCATCTATCAATGCAAGGATGAACATAACCTTCCAGTGGAAATTTCTTCCATCTTATGGGTCTTGATTCCACTAAATGAAGGTTATTTATCTCAAATGGTTGGTGAGAAACTCACGATTAGGAATATTCCCATTGTACGGGATTTTGATGATGTCTTTCCGGAGGAATTAACGGGACTTCCATCAAATCATGAAGTTGAGTTCTCAATAGAACTCGTACCGGGTGCTTTGCCTATTTCAAAGACACCTTATAGAATGTCCCCAATTGAGTTGCAGGAATTGAAGAAGCAACTCCAAGAGAATCTTGATAAGGGATTCATACGCCCTAGTGCGTCACCTTGGGGAGCACCTGTTCTATTTCTTAAGAAGAAAGATGGATCAATGAGACTCTGCATTGACTATCGAGAACGTAACAAGATCACTATCAAGAACAAATATCCTCTCTCACGCATTGATGACTTATTTGACCAACTACGAGGAGCTCAATACTTTTCCAAGATTGATATTCGATCAGGGTATCATCAATTAAGGTTCAAAAGGGAGCATATACCAAATACGGCTTTCCGTACAATTTATGGCCACTATTAATTTATAGTGATGCCATTTGGTCTTACTAATGCCCCTGCTATCTTCATGGATCTGATGAATAGAGTCTTTAGAGACTATCTTGATCAATTTGTGGTAGTCTTTATAGACGATATTCTTGACTATTCAAAGTGAAAGGAAGAACATGAAGATCACTTGAGAATTATATTGAAGACCCTAAAAAAGGAGAAGCTTTATGCCAAATTTATGAAGTGTGAATTTTGGATTCAAAAAGTTTCATTTTTGGGTCACATAAACTCAAAAGAGGGGATATCTGTGGATCCAACAAAAATAGAGGTTATCGAAAGATGGTCGATACCAACAACAGTAGCTGAGATCTGAAGTTTTCTTGGTCTGGCTGGATATTATCGACGTTTTGTGAAATATTTTTCACGATTATGTATTCCACTCACCAAGTTGACTCGGAAAGGAGTTAAGTTTGTCTGGACGGAAGAATGTGAAGAGACTTTCAAAGAGTTGAAAAGAAGGTTATCCATTGCACCAGGGCTCACACTGCCTTGTAGAGGAGAAAGGTTTGTGATCTATAGTGATGCATCCAAGATGGGATTGGGGTGTGTTCTTATGCAAAATGATATGGTGATAGATTAGGCCTCACGATAGTTGAAAATCCATGAGAAAAATTACCCAACACATGATTTGGAGTTAGCTGCGGTAATCTTTGCATTAATGATTTAGAGGCATTACCATTATGGTGAAAGGTGTGATATTTATACTAATCCAAAAAGTTTAATGTATATTTTCACACAAAAGGAGCTGAATATGCGTCAAAGAAGATGGTTGGAGCTGATTAAGGATTACGACTGCTCAATCCATTACCACCCTAGGAAAGCAAACAAGGTGGCAGATGCATTAAGTCGACAAGACCATGCTAGTTTATCCATGATGAGGATCACAAAAGATCCAATATTTATGGATTTACAAAGGATGGATCTTGGAATTATAATAGAAGGGGAAAAATATTATCTTTCTCAAATGAATGTTCAACCATCTATACATGTGAAGATTAAAGAGGCACAGAAAGAAGATGTCGAGTTACAAAAGAATGTGAGAAACATTCATGAATTCAACCTTGATTGTGATGGGATAATAATGTTCCGGAATCAGGTTTGTGTTCCTCCCATCCCAGAATTAAAGAAGGAGCTGCTGGATGAGTCTCATAGTTCTTAATTCTCTATTCATCCTGGAAGCACGAAGATGTATAGGGACCTGAAAGAGTACTTCTGGTGGGATGACATGAAAAGAGATATTGCTGAATTTTTCTCTCGATGCTGGGTTTGTCAAAAAGTTAAAGCTAAGAGACAGAAGTCTAAGGGGATGTTACAACCATTACCCATACCCAAATTGAAATGGGAATATATCACTATGGACTTTGTCACAGGACTTCCTAAAACATCCAAAGACAATAATACAATCTGGGTCATAGTTGATCGTCTTACAAAGTCTGCACACTTCATTGCTATTAGAGAGGATTTCTCTCCGGATCAGCTTGCCAGGATATATGTAAAGGAAGTGGTAAGATTGTATGGAGTATCACTTTCTATTATATCCGATCTGGATCCGAGATTTACCTCGAAGTTCTGGCGAAGTCTTCAGCATACTCTGGATACAGAGTTGAGTTTCAGCACTGCTTATCATCCTCAGACAGATGGTTAGTCTGAGAGAACAATTCAAACCCTAGAATATATGTTGAGAGCTTGCTCTATGGATTTCAAAGGTGGTTGGGATCAACACCTACCATTGGTGTAATTTTCTTATAATAATAGCTTTCACTCAAGTATTCAGATGGATCCTTATTAAGCTCTCTATGGAAAGAAATGCAGGACTCCAACTTTCTAGGATGAAGTTGGGGAAAGAAAGCTATTAGGACCTGATCTCGTTGATGAAATGGCAGAAAAGGTCAGATCTATTCAAAAACACATAAGAGAAGCTCAGAGTCGACAGAAAAGTTATGCCGACAACCGAAGAAATGACCTAGAGTTTGAAGTGGGTGATAACTTGTTCTTACGAATATCTCCCTGGAAGAGGGTTATGAGATTTGGAAAGAAGGGGAAGTTGAGCCCTAGATATATTGGTCCTTTCACAATACTGGATCGTGTTGGGAAGGTAGCTTACCGATTGGCGCTTCCACCGAATCTCTCTCAAGTTCACGATGTGTTCCATGTATCTCTCCTGAGAAAGTACATACCTAATCCTTCACATGTACTCAGCTC
Organism: Viscum album; assembly: GCA_963277665.1. Taxonomy (NCBI): domain Eukaryota; kingdom Viridiplantae; phylum Streptophyta; class Magnoliopsida; order Santalales; family Viscaceae; genus Viscum; species Viscum album. Next base: position 1,288,423,839 of record OY728140.1, read on the forward strand.
AGAAGTTGTACCGCTGGAGCAAGATCTTTCTTATGAAGAACAACTGATAGAGATTCTGGATCATAGCGAAAAAGTCCTACGAAACAAGACCACTCAATTGGTGAATGTTTTATGGAGGAACCACCAATTAGAAGAAGCTACATCGGAGCTTGAGGATATGATGAGGGAGAGGTATCCTCATCTGTTTGTTACAAAGTGACGAATTTCGAGGGAGAAATTCATTTTAAGGGGGGTAGAATGTAACACCCAATACATTTATGTTATATAAATAATCAAAGGAATATTTTTCTACAAAACACATGCTTGTTTTTCTTTACACGAAATCGCGACCTTCCTCGATAGCTTGCGTCGTACGCAATACCGAGTTTCACTAAACAACGATATGCTATTAAAATATAATTAAAACTAGCTGTTATGAATAGTAATAACCACTTTTTGAAATTTTATAAATTTTATTTTTCAAAATGGACTTAATTTTTGAATTTGTAATATCGAAATTAGCCTAGGGTGAAATTTTGGTATTTTTTTTTGAAAACATTCAATTTTTGATGAATAGTGAAACCACTAAGTGGTAGTTAAAAAACTGAATTTTTCATAAAACATAATTTTACCACTTCTGTGAGTGAAATTTAGAAAATCCGAGAGACACGGTTAATATCAAGGACTAAAATGTTGTTCAATGAGATGAAAATAATTTTTGGTGAATAGTAACTTTTTACCTTTTTTACCACGGTTAAAATTAAATAAGGTAATTACGGGTAAATATGATATTATTATTACCCTAACACATGTCCTAATTCTATTGGATAAATGTAATTCGACCAAAAACAAACTTAGGAATATAATATGACCATTTATGATCACATGGATTAGATTAGGACATTTATTATTAATTTATTTAAAGAAGGGTTAAAATAGTTAAAATCAATGTTTAATAAGTAAATAATTTTTAATATGGGGTTATACATAATATAAATTCGACTATAAATATTCATTAGAAATATAAAAATATTTCCTACATAATGGTATTTTATTTGTAATTTTTAGATATTAATTAATTTAATTTATTTATGACACACCGATGATGCAGTAATTATCTTATTAATGAAATATTGACATAATTAATTTTATAAACACCACAATAAATGTAATTTGAGACTTTTTATAAATTCCACTAATTTTCTAGGTTAATATTACATGTTAGTATTGATTTAATTAACTTGGTTCGAACTAATAATTCTGTTATGATTTTCACAAAAATCAATTACTAAATAGTGTCAAAATTGACATAAAATAGTTTTTAAAACAAATATTATATTAGTAATTGTTATTTTATTCATAAAAATCTATGGTTCGGCCAAATGACATAGATAAGGTTATATATATTAATAATAAACAACTTGGGGTTCGTTTGGCTGCTTATAGTAAGTTTATTAATCGTATATTATAAGAACACAAGAAGACACGGTAAAAGTAAACTTATTTAACTTAATGTTAAATCTAAATGATAAGGTTAAAATAGGAACATAAACTTGTATAAATTATATTTTATGAGAGTATTTCGACCCATCCCCACCTTATCTTCGAAATATATCGATTTTGAGCTATTTAATACCGAACATGACTTTATAATAAAATATTATTTTTAGTTTTCCCAAAGGTGCCCCTCTCCTCACTTATAAAAGGGCACCTCCTCCCCCTCTTCCTCACACCACATTGAGCCTTCAAGCTCGGCCAACCCCTGCCAATTTATCCTCTCCACTTCCCTAGAGACATCCTAGAGGTTCTGGTCTTCTTCAAAGACCTATTTTAGTGCCTTAGAAGGAGGTCTCAAAGAAGCACTTCAAAGAAGAGGTAATGTCCGTTACCGATTCTTTCATCTTTATTTCTTCTTCCACTTATTCTTATTTAGTTGTTTCATTATGAAGTAATAACATCAGTATCACTCATATACTGATATGTTATTATAAGTATGAAACAACCCTATTTCACCATCTATCCATCCTACGGAAAAAGAAATCACTGTGCGTGCGTACGTACGAAATACCATCTCCACGCCGTGGTGTAATCTATTTTCCACCACCACCTTACATGGATGGGTATAATGGTGTAAATAATGACTATATATGACTATTATAAAGTGATACTAATTCTGAAATAGTATACATACACTCCAATACAATTCCACGATCATAGGAACAATATCATCACTCGTGTGTACGTACGGAATACCGTCTCCACAATGTGATGCGACTCGTTCTAAATGATCTTCATTTCATAATGATTATATAAATGAATTGAATGAATGAGTATGATATATATTACACTAATACCATTCTGGAAATGAGGTATCTATAACCTAAATATATGAATAAGAATTTATTCGACAAAACACCCATAAGAACAAAAACATATAAACACCCGAATAAAAAGTAGCAATGAAATATTACTACTAAGAAGCTAAGAAAATGATCATATATGATATCATAAAAATAAGTATGATTCTGGAGTAAGTAAATAACATTATTCAAATCATCATACAGGAGGTTCGGACACTTACGAAGCAAAAAGGACCTAATGTAATGGAAATATCACAATCTCATTTTTATCCGAGATTTTTTATACTTTGGTATTTATTGGGGTGTATTTTATTATCCACATCCATGTTTCCTCAATATGTAATATTGTTTCCATCCACCTAAAATTTTTTAAATCCAATTTTACCCTTCGGTGAGTTTTTAGTAAAAGATTTGAAAGGAATCTTTTGTCGTTTTTCGTACGAGGTACTTTTTGACTTCTCCGACAAAAGTACGAGAAGAAGGTTTTTTTTAACTTATACGGCATGAATGGATTTTTAAAAAATTATTTCCAAGAAGCTTCCTTTAAAATTTTTCATGTTTATTTTTAATCAACTTCTTTTAGTTTAAAATTGTATGACATGTTAAGAAAGGAAAAAATGTTTTTGAAGAAAAAAGGATATTTTCCTCAAGAATGGAGTTCAAGTGTTTTATCAAAATTATTTTACATCTAAGATAATAAAGGGTTATGTTTCTATCCCTATTATTACCTGGATTTGATTATGTTGTGATGGAAATATTTTTATGAATTCCTTTATCTTATATGAATAGTTGTATGATGTCATGTAGTTTAAGAATCCCATTTTTATTACATGGGTTATGCTATGATGTATGGTTTATGATTTTGTGGAACACATAAGAATAGTATCATTCTGAGATCGGTGGGACCTATATCTCCCTCCAATGCATTGGGTAATGATTTTATATCTCATGAGATTGACATCGCTGGAACGGTAAGTTATACCGGTTTAGTGAAACAGGACTGAAACGAGGGTGACTCGGTTCAGAAATGGACTTTGTCCACTAAGATAGTCTTGGCAATGAGTCTTGACTAATAAGATATGATTCTCTATGATTATGTGTGTATGCCAAAAAGTTTCATGTTTTAAGTTATGATTATTGTTATTACATTTCACTCCCATGATTTATCCCATATTATGAAGTTATGATATCTTTTGCAGGTTAAGATTTCCAAAAGTTATGTGCTTATGTAGATGATGTGATTGATATTTCTTTTGTTTAACCTTACTGAGCATTTGAGCTCACCCTTTTGTATGTTTTATTTCCCCAGGTCAGGAAGAAGGTTATTATATAAGATATTCCAAAAGGGACTATAGATATGATGAAATAAATGGGAGACAGTGTAGACGCTTTATGAACCAGTTGTTTCTGTTTCCCAGTTTCTAAAGACACTATACCTATATGCTCCTTTCGTGGTTTTGTTATTTGTTGTAATAAGTATGATTAAATTTTGAAGTATTAACAATGTATGTAATGTATGGGTCATTATAATTTAGTATTCTAACCCTTTATCATTCTGGGGTGTTACAATCACCCCCCCTTTAGAGCACAATGCCCTCGTTGTGGGCCCTACATATCAACCCAGGCAGTGCACCGCACTAAAGGCTGGGTTCCTCCTCTGATACCAAATGTAAAAATCGGGCCCCAGTGACAGCACAACCACCCCGCCTTAACATGGCCATCGGGTCCTGGCCCACCAGGTACCTCCAGTTGTTCCGCATGCACATGGGGCCCGCCCCAGGGGCCACCCACATTCCTGAACGGGTCATCTGACTAATGATTGTCCCCACAGGCCAACACATGTCCTTTCCAGTGTGTTTTGTCCTCACTCACACACACCCTGAGAAACTTCCTAGGAGGTCACCCATCCTGATCCCTACTGCCGGCCAAGCACGCTTAACTATGGAGTTCTAATTAGGTAGGCTCCCAAAAAGGAAGGTGCACCTTGTTGACATGAGTCATATCATTTAGTCATTTAACCCTTTATCATTCTAGGGTGTTACAGACGCTACTTTCATTTCTATCTCATACATTAATGGAAAGAAATAATAATGATATAGAGGTATATTATAATTCCAGTATAACTTTAAATCCTTCCTTTATACGTCCCATATATGTCATTAACGAGTCACATCACTTTGAGGGGGCGGTAGTCCGCACTTCCTAAAATGAAATTATCGTTTTTACCCACAATGGAAACCATAGAGGTAAACCAAAAATGAAAAATAAATAAGCATAAAGAAAAAATAAACATAATATATATCATATATAAATATAGTGACATCTTAATGGCCACCATTAAAGGTTTTTAAAAGAAGATTGAACAATCATCGTTTCGTGAGGCATAAATTCGCCAACCACAGAAACAGTATGTTCTTTAACCATTAGAAGCAGATGTGTGTAAGTGTATCTCAAAATATTCTTATAACAACATCCTAGTATATTGAAGATACTTTATTTGTTACAAAAGAAATGAATAAAAAGAGTTTAGGGGGTTGGAGAAGCAAAATAAAAAAAAGAACACAAGTGAACACATTACCTCAAAATCGGGTAACTCTCTTAGATTTGAGCTCAAAGGCTTCCTTGGGAAGACTTCTGCCCAATGTGAGGCTTCAAAGAGTAATAGAGGGATGTGGAGAGACAAAATGAGCAGGGGTTGGCTGAGAAAAAGGCTTTGTAACTGTGGGTAAGGTGGTAGAGGTGGGGGCCTTTTATAAGTGGAGAGGAGGGGCACTCTTGGAAAGTAAGGAAATGTTACTTTATTATAGAATGCGTTTCAGATTTTAATGGTCCCACATTGATGTGGATGGAGGATAAGGTGATAAGGGTTCTAAATCCACCCATCCAATAGGTTTTGGACAGGTTTAGGTCTTGGATTTTACATTATCTTTCCATTTTATTTAAATCGTTAAAAAATGACGTAATCACTGCATCATCATGCTGTCATAAATAATTTAATAAATTTACTGTCTAAAAATTATTAAAAAACTATCATGATGTAGGATATCTTTTTATATTTCCAATGAATATTTATAGTCAAAAATCTGACTTGTATAACCCCATGTAAAAATTGTTTTAGTAAAACAACTCATGTTTGTGACATTTTTATTTTAACATTAAATTAAAAGATATTAATGTCATTTTCCAACTAAAGTGGCTCCATGGGGTCCCCAAGTTGACCAATGGATTGTCTTGGTCTTTCATGACACATACAATGTGGTTAGGACATGTATCAAGATAATTTCATATTATTACAACATTATTTTTACCTTAAATTACACTAATTACCTCTAATCGCGATTAAAAACTTAATAAGTTACTATTCACCAAAAAATTATTTTAATCCCATTGAACCACATTTTACTTATTAATGAAAACCATTTATGTCGGATTTTTGAAATTCAAAACACAGAAGTGGTAAAAGTTTCATTTAAACGAAAAATCAGTTTTTATAAGTTCCACTTCGTGGTTTCACTATTCATCAAAAATTGAAGTTTTTCAGAAAAATACCAAAACGTCACCCTAAGAAATATTTGATATTCTGAATTCAAAAATTATGTCCATTTTACAAAATTCAAAACATATAAGTTGAATTAAATACTTTAATAATTAATTCCCACTGTCAGAGCAAATAGCGTGTTTTTTTGAAACAATAAGTATCAAAAGATTGACACTAGTTTAAGTTCGATTTCAAAGTGAAATTAATTCCAACGACCACTATTGGATTTAATGGTAAAAATATTTTCTAATTTCACTTTAAAACCAATTCAAAAGATAATCTAATCATATAAATAAATTATATTAAAAATAGGTTTTGAATTAAAATACAACATTTTACACTATTCATTAAAAAACGAACATTATCGGAAAGACACCAAAAATTTACCCAAAGTAAATTTTGATGTCCCGATTCTAAAGAAGAGTTTTATTTGGTCCAATAGAATGTATACGAGTGAAAAAAACTATATTTAATGACAGTTCACCATCAAAATGTGATAAGTGAACCTTTAGTGAAAATTAGGGCATATATGCCTAAAATTGAATTCTTTCCCTACTTTAAGCCATAATATTTTACTAGATAAAAGTAAAAACATTTAAAAAACATATATAATCATATTTTAGTTATTCTTATCCATTACCTCCAATACAATGGCTATGTGTTAACTACCATTTAAAATAATATTATTTTATTACTAGTGTGCAATGTAAGATTTCAATGAAACTCTTTGTTGCGGATCAGGTATGCTATCGAACATAGAAACCCCTTTAAAATAAAATTAATATTTAATTCATAAATATTAATAAATATGAAAATTCATTATTATTTATTTACCTGGGACATTACATCCTTCCCCCCTTTTGGTAATTGCGTCCTCGCAATTTTATTCATTTATCAAAATAAGTGGGGGTATTTATCCGTCATAGCATTTTCAGATTCCTAGGTTGCCTCTTCAACCATATGGTTTTTCCACAAAACCTTTACCTAGTGGATTACCTTATTTCGCTACACTTTCTCTCTTCGGTCAAGAATCTGGACTGGTTATTCTTCATAAGAGAAATTCTCTTCCAACTGAACTACTTCTAGGCTCAAAACATGAGATGAATCTGGCATATACTTTCTCAGCATCGAAACATGAAAAAAATTGTGTACCTGAGATAAACTATGAGGTAAAGCCACTCGGTAAGAAACTGATCCAACTTTCTCCAGAATTTCATATGGTCCATTGAACCTTGGACTCAGATTTCCTTTCTTACCAAATCTCATCACACTTTTCCATGGAGAAACCTTGAGAAAAACATGATCACCTACCTTGAAAGATAGATCCTTCCTCCGATTATCCGCATAACTCTTCTGCCTGCTATGGGCTGTTCTCATGTGTTTTTGAATCAACTGAACTTTTTCTGCCATCTCTTCTACCAATTCTAGTCCCATCAGCTTCCTTTCACCCACTTCATCCCAAAATGATGGAGTTCGACACTGCTTCCCATATAATGCCTCAAATGGTTCCATATGTATACTAGAATAAAAACTGTTATTATATGAAAATTAAACCAAAGAAAGATGTTGGTCCCAACTTCCCTGATAATCTATCGAACAAGCTCGTAGAATATCCTCCAAGGTCAGAATTGTTCGTTCTGACTTCCCATCAGATTGCGGATGAAAAGCGGTACTAAAATTTAATTTAGTACCCAATGACTTTTGAAGGCCTTTCCAAAAGTTAGAAGTAAACCTAGGATCATGGTCGGACACAATGGAGAGAGGAACTCCATGTAACCTGAATATCTATTTAAGATACAAACGGGAAAGTTGATGTAGGGAAAAGTATCTCGTATAGCACGAAAATGTGCAGATTTAGTCAAGCGATCAACAATAACCGAGATTTCATTATTACCTCGAGATTTCTTCGGTAATCCCACAACAATGTTCATGGATATGTTTTCCCATTTCCACTATGGCACTGGTAAAGGCTGAAGCATCCCTTTCGGAAACTACCACTCTTCTTTAACCTGCGGACAAGTCAAACACTTCACAGTAAAATCAGCAATATCTCTTTTCATTCAATCACACCAGTAATACTCCCGTAGATCCATGTACATCTTAGTACTTCCAGGATGAACTGAAAATGTTGAACAATGAGCCTCACATAACAACTCATTCTTCAACTGTAAATCACCAAGAACACATAATCTCTTCCCAAACCTCAACACACAATGATTATCAATGTTGAATTCAGGCAACTTACCCTTCTGAACCAGCTCTTCCTTTTTCTGCAACTCACTGTCTTCCCTCTATGCTTTCTTAATTTTGTCTGATAGGGATGATCTGACTAATACCTAAAACAAAACACAAGAACTTCCTGCACCAAAAACTTCTATTCCAAAGTTCATCAAATAAAAAACCAAAGGATCTTGTTCCAAACGTAGCATGGTTAATGAAGCATTACTTTTTCGACACAAAGCATCGACCACTTTATTTTCTTTTCCCGGATGGTAATGAATTGTACAATCATAATACTTGATTAATTCCAGCCATCTCCTCTATCTCATGTTCAATTCTTTTTGAGTGAATATATACTTTAAACTTTTGTGATCAGTATATATTTCACAATTTACTCCATACAAATGATGCCTCCAAATTTTAAAAGCAAAAACAACAGCAGCTAATTCCAAATCATGTGTAGGGTAATTTACCTCATGAGTTTTCAACTGACGTGAAGAATAAGAAATTACCTGATCATTATGCATAAGGACACAACCAAGTCCCTTTAACAGAATATCACTATATATAACAAACTCACCATTACTGGAAGGAAGTGCCAAAACTGGAGAATTCACCAATCTTCTTCTCAACTCCGGAAAACAGTCATCACATTCTTTTGTCTAGATGAACTCAACACCCTTACGAGTTAGCTTAGTCATTGGACTAGATAACCGTGAAACTTTTTCAACAATCCTTTGGTAGTAACCTGCCAAACCAAGAATACTAAGGATCTCGGTTACATTTTGGGGTCTTGTCCATTCTTCAACAACTTTTGTTTTAGCAGGATCAACAGTTATGACATCTCTTGAAACAATGTGACCTAGGAAAGAAATTTGTTGTAACCAAAACTCACCCTTGCTGAATTTTCCATATAGTTTCTTTTATTTTAAGGTTTTCAAGATAACCCTTAAATGACTTTCATGCTCCTCATTACTTTTCTAAAAAACTAAAATATCATCAATAAAAATAACCAACATTTTTCACCCGAGTCAATTGAGCCATCACTGCAACAAACTGATTAGTTCTGATTCTGACCATCTCAGGATACTGATTTGAAACGTTATTTCCCTCAGTATGCCTTCCTAGAAAATCTGTTTTGTTTCCTCTATGAGAAACCATTCTTACATAGAAATATATTAGGAGAAGCAACATGGTAATCTTTAAATTCTATATCATTTCAATCGTACCATAAATTAATTTATAATTTAACAATTTTCTAACTCCTAAAGTTGTCCAAACCGACCTTTGATACTAAATATAAGGCCCTGACCTTAAACATTACTTAATATTGTATTAAATGAATAATTAAATTGAGGATCTTTTCAGGTTTAGAGTTTTAGAGAATTAGATCATAACTATTACATCTCAAAATATTACATAGTAGACACTTCTACTAAGTTTCCATAAAATAAAAACTCTTTAAAAGGAACCTGTCTAGTTCCAAGTGTTAGATAGCATGACTTTCCATTGATCCCATCCTTGACCCTATTCCAAATTAAGACCTGTGAAAAACATTTCAATAAAACATGGGGTGAGCATTAAAACCTTAGTAAGGGATACACAATGAATGAAAACTGTTAGTTTATCAAAACAACAAGTAAACCATGTATACTTTATCAAAGTAATATTGTTCACCTTTATGAAGTAGTAAAAACTATTCAATGAATAAAAGATCATTACATACCCTCTTGTAACCAAAAGATTACCATAAAACCCATATAAAGAACACATAACATATAAAGGTAACTTGGGACATAAACATACTTAAGTGGAATAACCATACGGTCGACTTCCACACATATCACTTAATGGAATAGCCATACGGCCAACTTCCATACATACTTAATGGAATAGCCATATGAACGACTTCCATACCCAATGCATTGGAGGTTATAACATAACCACCCATACTGGTATTCAAGGCACCACCCGTCATATGGTTTATCACGTAACCACCCATCAAATGTCCAAGTACCATTATAAAAATCATAAGACATAAAACTAATATAATGGAAATAAAACATTTCCACATTTTGATCACAATATATCACTTAAATATATTGACATAAAAATCCATTATAAAAATCATTTTCAATACCAAAATACATAAAAGAGTATATGGTATTTATTTCATTTAAAAAAACATTACGGCTTGTTCAGGAATCCAAAGACGAAATAATACTTGTGGCGGCGGAAAAGGTCGTTGTCACCGCAAAGGTTAAAAGAAACATTCATTTTTGTCGTTTAGTAAAACGCTTCGTAGAAAAAGATTCCTTTTGTATAAAAGTAAAAGTCAAAGGGTTTTACACACTGTATAAAATATAGTTGTGTATACAACGAAATATGCCTCAATGAAAGGAGATTGAGACGAAGTCCCTTACCTCGGGTCCGACTTGACTCGATCGTTCTTTAACATCCTGAATAATAAACTTGAGTTAATTTCTACTTGATTAAGAAGCTTTTTCAAGTTCATTATTCCTTTTATGTCACTTATTACCATGTTATGAACATTATTTAGTCATTTATGTTGATAATGGTCGTTTGTCGATATTTGGTACTTGAGTCAAAAGTGAACTTCTTACAATTACATGTTGTTCGTGTGGTCAAAGGTTTATTATATCCAGAATGATATTCATGATTTGGATATCATATATATCATATATATATAGCATATACATGTATTTATAATATTACATAATCATTTACAGTTAAGAAATGAAATGCACCGTTCATGGAGACGGTAAGCCATACGTACGCATGAACGCTACTTTCATTTCTATGTCATATTAATGGAATTAAAACTAAATGAGAGGTATGTGTATTTTAATTCCAGAATTATATTAATCATTTAGATGTAACATACATCATATGTATCCATAATATATATGTACTTATAATAGTACATTACATTTGGGGATAAGAAATGAAATGCACCGTTCATGGAGAAGGTAAGCCGTACGTACGCATGAACGCTACTTTCATTTCTTTCTCATACATTAATGGAAAGAAATAGTAATGATATAGAGGTATATTATAATTCCAGTATAACTTTAAATCCTTCCTTTATACGTCCCACATATGGCATTAACGAATCACATCACTTTGAGGGGGCAGTAGTCCGCACTTCCAAAAATGAAATTATCGTGTTTACCCACAATGGAAACCATAAAGGTAAACAACAAATGAAAAATAAAGAAGCATAAGGAAAACATAAACATAATATATATCATATATAAATAGAGTGACATCTTAATGGCCACCATTAAAGGTGTTTAAAATAAGATTGAATAATCATCGTTTTGTGAGGCAGAAATTCGCCAACCACAGAAACAGTATGTTCATTAACCATTATATGTAGATGTTTGTAAGTGTAGCTCTAAAGCATCATATAAAAAAAACCTAGTATATTTAAGATACTTGAGTTGTTACAAAATAAATTAATAAAAAGAGTTTAGGGGGTTGGAGAAGAAAAATAAAACAAAAGAACACAAGTAAACACATTACCTCAAAATCGGGTAACTCTCTTAGATTTGAGCTCAAAGGCTTCTTTGGGAAGACTTCTGCTAAATGGGAGGCTTAAAATAGTAATAGAGGGATTTTGAGAGACAAAATGGGCCGGGGTTGGCCAAGACAAAGTCTTTGGAAGTGTGGGTAAGGTGGCAGAGGTGGGGGCCTTTTAAAAGAGGAGAGGAGGGGCACTCTTGGAAAGTAAGTAAATATTACTTTATTATATAATGAGTTTCGGATTTTAATGGTCCCAAATTGATGTGTTTCGAGGTTAAGGTGATAAGGGTTCGAAATCCACCCATCCAATAGGTTTTGGACATGTGTAGGTCTTGGATTTTACATTATCATTCTATTTTATTTAAATCGTTAAATAATGAGGTAATCACTACATCATCAGGGTGTCATAAATAATTTAATTTATTTAATGTCTTAAAATTATTAAAAAACTATCATGATGTAGATAATCGTTTTAGATTTCTAATGAATATTTATAGTCAAAATTCTGACTTTTATAACGCCATTTAAAAATTGTTTTAGTAAAACAACTCATGTTTGTGACATTTTTATTTTAACATTAAATAAAAAGATATTAATGTCATTTTTCAAATAAAGTGGCTGCATGGGGTCACCAAGTTCACCCATGTATTTTATTGGTCGAACATGATACATCCAATGAGGTTAGAACATGTGTCAAGTTCATTTCATATTATTACAACATTATTTTTACATTAAATTACACTAATTACCTCTAATCGTGATTAAAAACATAATAAGTTACTATTCATCAAAAAATTATTTTAATCCCATTGAAACACATTTTACTTCTTAATAACAACCATGTTTGTCGGATTTTTGAAATTCAAAACACAAAAGTGGTAAAATATTATTTAAACGAAAAATCAGTTTTTATAAGTACCACTTATCGGTTTCACTATTCATAAAAAATTGCTGTTTTTCAGAAAAATACCAAAACATCACCCTAAGAAATATTTGATATTCAGAATTAAAAAATGAATTCCATTTTAAAAAATTCAAAACAAATAAGCTGCATTAATTAATTTAATAATTAATTCCCACTTTCAGAGAAAATAGCGTGTTTTTATGAACTAATAAGTATCAAAAGATTGACACCAGTTTAAGTCTGATTTCAAAGTGAAATTAATTCCAACGACCACTATTGGATTTAATGGTAAAAATATTTTCTAATTTCACTTTAAAACCAATTCAAAATATAATCTAATCATATAAATTAATTAGATTAAAAAGTGGTTTTGAATTAAAATACAACATTTTACAGTATTCATTAAAAAATGAACTTTATCGGAAAGATACCAAAAATTTACACAGAGTAAATTTTGATTTCCTGATTCCAAAGAAGAGTTTTATTTGGTACAATAGAATTTATAAGAGTGAAAAAAACTATATTTAATGATGGTTCTCCATCATAAGGCGATAAGTGAGATTTTAGTGAAAATTAGGGAATATATGCCTAAAATTGAACTCTTTCCGTATTTTAAGCCTTTATCTTTTATTAGATAAAAGTAAAAACATTTAAAAAACATATATAATCATATTTTAGTTATTTCTATCCATTACCGCCAATACAATGGCTATGTGTTAACTACCATTTAAAATAATATTATTTTATTACTAGTGTGCAACATAAGATTTCAATGAAACTCTTTGTTGCGTATCAGGTACGCTATCGAACATAGAACCCATTTAAAGTAAAATTAATATTTAATTCGTAAATATTAATAAATATGAAAATTGTTTATTCTTTATTTACCTGGGATGTTACAATATATTTGGGAACAATAATGATTGTAATTTATTAAATGGAACTAAGAGGATCATTAAATGTGTTTTGGTTAGTTATAAATCGCATTATTGTTGAAATGTGATTTATGGGTATGTTAATACAATAGAGGAGAATAGGAATCCAAAAATGAACCACTCACACTATAGTGATTTATGTTATAGGTGTTTAAGTATTATGAGAAACTATGTCCCTATCTATTGGGTATTGTGGATGACAATAAATCACTTCCTTTCAAGTCAAATGAAAAAGGGAAATATTAAGCAATCAAATTTTATAACGTGTATCATTATAATTAGGGAACACTTATCCTACCATCATTAGTTTTTAATTTCATGTTTTATTTTTGATGAATGGGCCGAATGAAATTTTAATTAATCATCATTGAGAGAAATTTCATATGATTGTCTACATCTGCATAGACCGCCAGATAATGAAATCCCATTTTATATTCTAATGTTATGAGGATGAATCAAAGATTCCAACGACTTTTATTTATTTATGATAAGATATTATATATGAAATAAAGGTTGAATTAACTATTATATGTTTATATGTCTCTAGGTAATATTAAATTAAGAGTTATCGAATAACATAATGGGTTTTTGTGTTTAAGTTTGATCATATTTTCAATGTTAATGACTCCCATTTTCTGGTTTTACATGAGGTTAGTACATCATGATTAAAGATATTCTAAGAGTCATTTTTTCAATATAATACTTTTTTTGTATATGTTTTAGTGAAAGGTTATATATAGACATATGCCTTTAAATTTTCTTGAAATAAGATTAAAGTCACATTAAAACATTATACTTTATATTGTCTTGATGTTGAGGTAATTATTTGTTTTAGTTAAACACCTTATGATGTCACCAGAATTTTTATCTTGCACATATTTTTTCTCTCTAGATACTATCTCAAAAAATATGTTATGGAAATTGTGAGTTTTCATAGATTATCACATTATTTTGTAACTATTTTATATAGAATGATTAGATTCATATTTATGAAAAGTATTAGCAAGAACCAATACAAAGTTGAGTTTCACCACTTCTTATAATTCTCATACAAATTGTCATTCTAAGAAAACAATTCAGACAATATTGGATATGATATGAAATTATTCTTTGGATATCAATAGCGTTTTTAATGGGCACCTTATTCTTTTTGAGATTAATTACAATAAAATATTTAACTCAAGCATTGCAATGGATCCTTATAAATCCTATTTTGGATGTTAGTATAAAACTCCAAAATATAGGAATTAGTTATAGAATGAATGATATTGGGACTTGAGTAAGTTGATGAGATGGGAGATAATGTTAGTGTCATTTAGAAACATGTAAGGATAACCAAAATTTGGAAGAAATTTTATACAGGTAATCATTTTCATGATCTATAAATTAATGTTTCTGAGAAGGTCTTTCTATGAATTTATTCATTGATGAAATAATGGAAAAATAATCCCTTTTTATATCATTCCCTTTGATATAATTGATCGTATCAGGAATGTATTTTGTAATTTGGTTCTTCAACCAATCCTCTACTAAGTTCATGATATATTCAATATTGATCTATAGAGGATGTATATAGAAATTTTTTTATATAAATGAAACTCATATATTATAGCAATGTAGAATAATTTTTAATATAAGGGAAAATATATAGATATTTTTGATCATATAGATAACGTGATATGAAGCAAGAAAATTAACAAATAAATTTTCAATGACAAAACCACCATATTCATAAATCTATATGGGAACATAAGAATGTAATGAGGTTGATTTATCATCAATTATTGATACCAAAGTGATGAATTTCAATGATGATTTTAATTTTATGGGGGGTGGGGTTGAATATAAAACCATCAGATTTTTCAAAATATATATAATTTATGAATTTAATATTTTATATATTTTTTCCTAGACAGAACAATAACTTTATATTTTGTTACATGAATCGATGAGTTTATCTTGTGTTATATGAAACACAGTGCATAAATAAAATGTGACAAAATATTAAACTAATTTTATTTAATGTGATAATTATCAGCCAACTAATGGAATGTTGGTTATGTGTAGGATTAAATAATTTCTAAAAATATATTTTTTCACATGTATATAAAATTACTTTTTTAGACCAATTAATGAAAAATAAAAAAAATTATTTGAAAATAAAGTAATGTTGTTATTCTTCAAAACTATTTCTATTCCCAAAAATTAGTTTACCTCAATTAATATAAAATATAAAATTATTTGAATCATTTTAATGGATATTTATATTATATATTGTATCAAATTTTTAACAATTATCTTATGTATTTTTTAGACAAGATATAAGAATAAATCCAATTTTAACATTAAAAACATTGTTTTTATAAAAATATTTTTTCACATTTTATGCACTTACTTTAAAATCAATGTTTCCCACTAATAGATAATTTAAATTTAGATTTTAATTCATGATGTCAAAATTATATTAGTTTTAATTCATGAGAGATTTGAATGAAGAAATATTTTAAATGAATAGGGAATGATATAGGTTTGTTTATATGAATTCTTATTTATTTTGATTGACTTTAAAATCTAAAAAAATATAAATGTGGATTTAATTGTAAAATTATTAAAAAAATATATTGATAAATAAAATGTAGGTCAGTATAATAAATTTCGAATTAATATTTTATATAAAATCATTTTTATGTTTGAACATTTTCTCTTTGGGAATCCTCTTTCTTGTCACATATATGGGATGAATTTTAAATTAATATTTTCCAAATAAGTTAAATTAATTAAGAAGAATATATTATATATTCAGAATAATAATAATTTATATTATAAAATATTTATAACTTAATATTTTATTTTAATGAATAAGAATAAAAGAAATAATTATTTAATGTGGTAAAAGTAAAAATGGGTTTACTATGGTGTTAATGTAAAATGATAATTATTAAAAATGACCCATATAAGTCACAAAACTAATTATAATGAACTATTTAGACTATAAATATTATAATATTTACAGTTTCATAGTTTGGAGTATTATTTTTTGTTTTAAACATGGTTCAAATGTTTTTCGTTTAAAAAATTTAATGTATGTCGCTCTTCTCACATAAAAAAGGACACCATCACTCATAAACTCCCACACAAGTAGAAATTTTTTGAAAAGAAAATAAAAGATCAAAAAACGTCACTAATTATCTCTTTTCAACCATGAATCCTTATTGAGGTCACAAAAACATCCAATGAATCCTTTTGGTGAAAAGAAAAAGAAATTGGAAGAATAAGAGGTAACATCCCTAACCTTGCATTTTATTTTATATCTTCAACTACCTCCTTCAATTATTATTATATATTTATGAAATAATTAATAAATATCTTCTATATACTGAGATTTAATTATGTTATTTTAATAACCTAAATACTTCTCCCATTCAATGAAATATTTTGCAAAATCATCATTCATGTGTATAAAGGACTATTATCTCACGAACGAATGTTGTTCATTTTCATCACCAACTACCACAAATGTATATAATTATGAATTTAATTTTTTATATATTATAATTATTATATTATTTCTTCTACAATCATGATATCATGTGTTCTTTCTTTCCACCATTTTTTTTACTAATATGATAATGTCGTTGATGTGTACGGTAGACTACCTCCTCCCAGAGTAAGGTGACTATTTCTTGAATCACACGAAAGGTAATATGTATGGTTTTATTTAAAATTTTAAATATTTATCAAAATAAAATTAAACTTTTAGGGGAATATATTATTTACCATTATTTTTTCCACCTATTGTGATAATGGGAAAACATTAATGCATTTATAAGGCTTGTCGTATCTATGAGTGGTGTATTTAATTTTATATATTTAACTTTTATGGATCAATATAATAAATTTATAATTAGTATATATGATATTAATATCATGTTTAAATTTATTGATATTATCGATTAATGATCCCAGTACGAGGAACAAAAACTTAAATTGAAAACACACATGATAAAAAATGTTGTTGTTGCTTAAAACATGATTTTATCATGGAATTATTAATTAACATGTTATAAAACGTCCTAAGTAAATATTTAAAAATATAGAATATATAATAATAGTTATTCAGTAGATTTATTATACAATTATATTTATTATACATTATTTTTGAACATTTTCGAAGGTTTTAAGACTTAATGTAAGTGATTTATATTTCAATTTTATTTTCAATGAGACTCACGACATATTCACCAATATTTTATTTTAGGAGCGGTATATACTACCCATTAATGAATTTTATATTGATTATACATAATATTATTGTGATTTATATATCTATTTTTTGATTTCCCTTACATGGGGTCTATGAGAAAAAATATACAATGGTAAGGGTTTTATGATACTATGTCATCATTTACCAGGATTGATTGAATTTATACATTAGATAATGATATATAATTTTCCCCACTCCAGGCACTCATGAAAATTTTCCAGTTATGGTAATTCCATTACAATATATTGGTTAATTATATTTTTCTATTTTCATGTATTAAATAACTCAAAATAATGAGTTTTAAAGAGAATCTACATTATTTTTCTCTATATCAAAAAATACATTAACCTCAAAAATAATATTTTAAATTTTTCCAAAAATAATAAAATATCCTCCAAATTTTATTATATTTTTTTCCCATTTAGTTATTTTTATATTTTATTAAATGATATATTACTTTATTTTTCCTTATAATTCCTATATGGGTTTTATTGAAAATGAGATAGTAATATCTGTTTTAATATCATGGACATGTACATTTTTTCAGCCATAATGATAAAATAATTATTTTAAATTTTCTGTTATGTCTTTCAAATTTTATTATGATATAAAAGTACTTATTAAATAAATTAGTAGATGTAAAAGTAAATATTTTAAAATTGAATAAATATTTTCTTTAGGAAATGATGTAAATTTTTTTTTAAATTTACATTATATGTTTAAAATGTTATTTTAATTGAAAATGAATTTTGTAATGTTTTTAGTTTTATATAGTGTTTATCTATGAGTAATATTTATATTAATAATGAAATGTTCTAAGTGGTATTTGAAAATATTTTTTCATCTAAGATAGAATATTTTAATGTTAAAAATTCGTTTATATGAATAAGATTTAATGAAACCACTCATATTCATTCTCCAGATGTTTAATTTTTATATTGATGAAATGTTTATGAATCCAATTTATTTTAATAGGGAAATTTGATGGATAATAGATGAAATATTTCTAACACATTTTTTCTTTATGAAGATTAATATGTGATCATATGAAGAATGTCTTGTGATGTTGTGGAACACGTAATTGTTGTTTTTATTATGAGCTATGTGGGACATAAATCTCACTCTGATTCAAAATGTAATTATTTATATCCCAATTGATTACAATGGTTACCATTTTTATGAGATTCATCCATTATTGGAGACAAGTACATCATAATACACTGTGATAAATTATTGCATCCTAATACATAATGTGAAATAGGTGAAAGTCAAAACCCAATATGTATATGGTCATGGAAGATAGACTTTGGAATATGAAATTTTTACTTAATATATTTGATGTTTGTATTTTTATGAAATTATTTTTTTATTAATGATAAATTTATGACAATATATCACTCTTATAGGTCATGTTATATGAAATTAAAAAAAATTATATCATGGTTCATGTTTATGATATATCAATTTTTTGTTTGAACTCCATTATTTATTTTCTAGAGAACATTAATTTTTGATTGTTTTATTATTTTATATTATCATATATTTATATATTATTTTATTTAACCATATTGATCTTCTAAACTCTCCCTTTATTATGTTTCATTCTCCAGGTTATGAAGAAATGTATAGGTAAGTAATGCCTTAGAGAAGTATAGTGTGAGAAGATCTTTATTGGAAATGTTTATATTATTTCTTGAAATTTTAATATTGTGTTTCATGTATTGAAATAAAATAAATAATTATGGTCCTTGAGAAGTTAGTAATGAATTATATTTATTATCACTCTAAAAATTGTGTGATATTATGTTTAAAATATTTTGAGGTTATAAGGTTCCTCTTAACATATGAATTTTTAAAAAAATTAAAGGAACTAAAGAGAATGGTAGTCATCTCATGTGTTCATATATTACCCCATAGTAGCACAGGGTTTGGGATCTTTAGTGATACATCAAAAAAGGTACTGAGATGTTTGGTCATGTAGATTAATATGATAATATCTTATATGAACTGAAATTGAAGTATCGGGAGGAAAATTTCCCAACTAATCAATTAGAGTTATCAATGGAAATTATTACATTAATGGTATAGTGGAATTTTTTTTATAATGAATGGTGTTACATATATAAAAATCCTAAAATATTAATATATATATTCACGTGGAAAGAGATCATTATGAACTAGAGTATATTGGTGGTCTTTATTAATGATTATGAATGATAAATTATTTACCACCTAGAGAAAAATGAAAAAAATGGAATATCATCTTAGTTGAATGGATAATGAGAGATTATATTTAATGAGGCTAAAAAATATAAAGTATTTCAAGATTTTTATTATCAGTCCTTGAAATATTAATTGAATGGGAAGAAATATCTTATTTTTAAAATGTTTTTTAAAAAATATATCCATGTGAAAATTAATGAGGCTCAAAAGGATGTTTTGGAAATTAGATATAATGAGAGTTGTGATCTAGAGTTCAACCTCGATTATGTTAGAGTGATAAATTGTAAAAACCATGTATTTGTTCTATCTGTTCTAGATTTGATGAATGAGTTATTGGAAGAATCATATAGTTCATCATTATCTATTAATCCGGAATGCTTCAAGAAGTATATTAATCTTCTATAATATTTCATGTGGGAAAATATGAAGACCTATCTTTACAATTATATATCTTAGTTATTGGTTAATCAATAAGTTATAGGATATAGATAAAATTATAAGGGATAGATACAAACATTACTCACAAAATAATGTAAATGGGAACAATTGTCTTTGATTTGGTCATCAAACATCCCAAAATGTATAAAGGCCATTACATTATTAGGGTTTTATTTGATCTCTTCCTAAATCCTTCTCACATAAACAGTATCAAATAATATTTTTATCTTTATCATCATTCCATAATATATAACATGTATGTGGTAAGGATGGATGGAGTTCCACATTCAATTGTATCTGACTTAAATAAGAGGTTTGTCCAGATGTTCTATTGATTTATTCAAAATCCCTAGAATCAGTGTTGCGTTTCAATAATATTTATCATCCTCAAATAGATGGTAAGTAATAGGAAAGTATTTTATACCTAGAGGATATGATGATAATTTCTTCTATATATTTAAACGGTGAATGGGATAAATATCCTTATCTCATTGATTTTTATTTCAACAATAAAAATAATCAACAATACATGTTGATCCTTGTGAATAAATATATGGAATTAAATTTAAATATATAGTTTGAATGGATGGAGTTAGAGAAAGATTTTTATATGGACTGAAGCATTCTAAGGAAGTATATGATTTTGTTAGAGGCATTTAGTACCATAATACGTATTCTCAGAGTTGAAAAAATTTATATTATCCTTCATTATTGAAATAACTAATTTCTAATTCTTGGGAATGTATCTCTATTAATATATCCATGTATGAATATTATGTGATCAAAAAATAATCTAAAATTGAGACCACGATATATTTTTCCCATCTAGATTCATGATTGAGTAGGGATGATATTATATCACTTGGAACATCCACCATCCTCCCTCATGGTCATGATATGTTCCATGTATATATCATAAGAATGTAAATACATGATCAATAATATGTAATGATCAAATTTTTTATATGATTTTATCATGATATTTACTATAAATAAAATTTTGAAACAAATATTGTATCATACTGATAATGTGCTTCGAACAATTACTACTGAGATGGTTAAAGTTATCTAAATAAATCAAAAACTCAAAAAATTTATATAGGAATCCAAGGATATTTTGAAACAAAGATTTGATTTTATTGTTTTTTTCATATACAATATCATGTGAAAAATTCATTCTAAATGGTGTAGAAAATAACACCATGATATTTGATTATATATTTCTCTTCAAATAAATTTAATTTATTTAATTTCTTATGATACATGAAAACACAAATCAAAATTAACCATAATATAGAGTACCAATATAACCTTGATTATAAATTAGTGTAGTGAATATGAATAACAAAACATTTAATAAATATGTATACATTATTTAAATAAGAAAAAATATGGATAAATTAGTACACAATTTTTTGGTAAGTTTTTTATATGATTCAAAAATACATTTCTACTCAAAGAATCAAATTTTTTATAAAAAAAATTATAAAGGGGTAGGAAAAAAGGCCACTTATTATTAAAAACACAAAAAAAGTACAAAGCAGTATTTAACAACCATTCCAATAGACCCCAAAAACACAAGGGTAGAAAAAGAAACATCAAGAACCTTGAGAATAAGTGCACAAGCTATGTCATGAGGAGTGTCCACCCCTAAAACGAGGATGAAGACCACTTTTTTTAGTGGGTACTAGTGTCCATGTTCCATATCCTTTTTCTGGATGACCAATTTCAACATCCTCATTCCTCTTAACGGCTTTATGCATGCAATATCCATGTTGTCTCTCATCGTCACTACCTGCAGATCCAATCAGTTCAAAGACATTATGTGTATTTACTTTTAGTTTACCTCTCTCATTGACAGCTTGAGCGGGAACATGAGTCTTGGAGCCAGACTTTTCAAAATGGAATCCCAATTTCCTAGATTAGTTTGGGTTACAATGAATTGGAATACATTCCCTTGGGCCGATAACCTTATCCCTCTTCTCAGAATCAAAAACCTGGATGAAAGAATCCTACCTCAAACCATGCTTTGTAGACCTGCTAAAAATTTCATTAGAACCACCAACATGGGGATAGACAGTTTCTCCCACATATAGATTAGACCCAACATACTCTTGATGTTGAATCACATGTTTACAAGATATTAAAGAGGGATCAAAATGATTCTGTGAAGCATTAGTGATCAGCAAACCTGAATCCTGTAGTGGTTTTGCAGGCATGTTGTTCTCCGGTAAATTTACTTTTCATGGCAGAGAAATAGCCACATTTATGTTATCCAATTCTTGCATACCTTTGTATTCACATTCAAATTTTGTAGACAGACCTCGTTCTCATTAGGGAAGATATTTTTTTGACAACGGTTCCATGTAGGGGCCACTAGAATCCTTGATAACAATAGGATCATTTGTCATGGAGAGGTAGGGGAAATCTTCCCATGTCTATTAACATAAGTCTTTTTCCCTCACATTAGTGAGTGTTTTTGTGTCTTATCTTCCCAGGGATAATAGCTTCAAATAGTTCTTTCATTTTCTGTAATTTGTGGCATGATGTTCTTTCCTAAACATGTCATCTGTATCTGCTTGAGCATAGTATTTTTTTTCACATGGGTATCATCTGAATCTGGTTTAGTGTGACATTCCTCCATGTTATTAGTTGGTGCATCCTTCAACAAAGGATGTACTTTAGTTTCATATTACTCTTCTAATAAATCATCCAAATTATCCTTTTTATTTTATTTATATTGAAAGGTGTTTTGAAATTCTTCTTAAATTACTGATTCATGAGTAATATCTTGCCTGAGGTTTTTACTATAGCCCTGGGTTTGCTCATCATTTAACTCCTTCTAAGAAGAATGCTGACCAGTCCCTTGAGGAGATTTATATCCATCCTTCTTTCTACAGTAAGTCAATACAAGATCCTTCTACTTGCAAATATCACATATGATGTTTGCGTGAAAGTTGGACTGGGTGTGTCCAATAATGCAGCACATATCACAATATAAAGGCAGTTTTTCAAATACAATTTTCAGGATGATTTCTTCATGAGGGGTGGCACGAATCACATTGTCAATTAGAGCTGAACCTAAATAAATTTCTATTATGATTATGGAAAAGTGTCCAAAAGATGTTTTTTTAGAATCCAAATCCATTCGTATTGGTATGCCTATCGCAGATTAAATGTGAAATAGGACTTTGGAATGCCACAATACCCAGTTTAAACCATATACCTTAATAGATACTTGAGAAAAAGAATCATTAAAATCATAAAGATTAATGTTTGAATTCCAGTCATAAACCCTAAATTTTCCTGGCTTTAGATTCACAAAACCAAAACCACACGCTCGACTCTTCATATCAGCAGAGGGAAATAAAAGATGAAGGAAACCTCTTCCCAGAGAAATGCATTTAAATTTATAAAAACCCCAAATAGAAGCTAAATGTACAAAAAGATCATATATTTTCCAAGGTTTCATAACTTTAGATAAAGAGATTCGAGAGATAAATGAGTTCTTTC
This sequence comes from Viscum album, assembly GCA_963277665.1. NCBI lineage: Eukaryota > Viridiplantae > Streptophyta > Magnoliopsida > Santalales > Viscaceae > Viscum > Viscum album. Next base: position 1,288,447,759 of record OY728140.1, read on the forward strand.
AATGCTCTAACCGTTCAAGGATCGCACAATCCGAGGATTATACATGTGTTATAGTTTCTTTTCTAATGATACGTTTCATAGCTCGATTCTCCAGAAAGACAAAAGATCCAGTAGGAGTCCCAAAGGAAGATAAATAATTTTCTTCGAAATCCCGAACCTGTTTTGAAACCTTTGGAAACTGAGAGGCATGATGGCATCGAGATTCATATGTGAAGAGATTTACGCTTCTCGGATGAGTGAGGTCAACCCGACCCCCATTGAGGGTCAAGAGTTTATACTCTCCATCTATCTCCCCCAAAAATTATAATTAAATTCTATCCACTTTTATATATTAAATTTAGAGATACTTAAATTAATTTTTAAAATAGTTATGTAAAAATTATCTTAGTTTTAATTGTGATGAGGTTTATAAATATATAGATTTATTGATCAATAGTGAATGTACCAATTTTTTTTGAAAACTATCCTTTCATTTTATGAATATACAATGATTCATGTGTTATAGGGAAAGATGAGGATCTTATGTTTGATAAAATGGGTATCCTTTGGGGTTGTTTAAATATATTTAAAATAAAACATGTTATGAAACACATGCGTTATAGGGAAAGATGAGGATCTTATGTTTGATAAAATGGGTTCTTTAATTATATAGTTCAATTCTTTAAAATTAATTTGTAACTCATCCTATAATACATGAGATACCATCATCAACTTATGTTTTTATTATTAGTACACAAATGATATATCTTTGTCATAACAAGTCTCATATCCTATAATGGAAATGAATCATAATCACATCTTCATTGAATATCAATGAAAATAAGAAACTCAACTCCATCATATAACATTTCCCTTATCGACCAACCAAAATTCATTATATGATGTGCAGTATAATAGTATAGTGGGAATTATTTTTTGGTATATAATGTAACAATTAAATTGATAATATATTGGTATGATGGAAAATCTAGTATCAATCATCAACACACCCATTCGTTTGTTAAAGAATTAAAGAATTTAAGAAACGTATATCATGAATTTGGTAACACCATCAAACAACCCTAGCGGTTACCCTATGGGTGAGTTACTCACCCTCATGAGTATTGGAGAGTGATGTAGTGTAATAACATGATGTGGTTTAATTTCATTACTTTTTTCCACAACATTCATTTTGTTTTCATCCTGTTTATTTATTAATATAATTTATTTTAGATAATAATTAACAATTATTTTGTTTTTTATATTAAATTTCATAAAATTTGTTTTGGTGTAACATGTTTTTTGTTTTGTTTTATTAAATTATTTTGAATAATAAGATTAATTTGTTCATTGATTTTTTACTTTTTACTGTTTTCTCTAAATAATCAATTTTAATTTTCTTATTTTCATTATTTTAATTTTTATTTTATTATTTTGTTCTTTCTTCTGATATTATTATATTTTTACTTCATCATTAATTCAATTTAGAATTCATTTTTTAATTTTCCAATATATAAGTTTTTTTAGTATTTCATTCCTTAAATAGTTAAATTAATTATAATATTTTAATACTATTTAGTAAATATTGATTACTTTTTAATATTTAATTATCATTATTATAGTATATTTTTCATTTACTTTTTAATTATTTTATGCATAGTAATTTATTTTTATTTATATGATAATTATAACGTAACATTTTGAAATCTAGATTTATTTCTTTGTTGAATAATTATAGTTTATTTAATTGGATATTTCGTAATATAAAATGTGATTTTTTAATTTTAATTTTATTTGTAATTTTAATTATCTATCATTTAGTAGTTAAATTTATTTTATTTTTAGGTGATGTTCGAAATGGATGCCAGCAAACCCCAACCGCTAGCCTCCTCTAATGTTGGAAATCTCTTTAATTCACCAAATTTTTGACCCAACAAATCATTGGAACCATTGGTGTCACAAATCACAATAGTAAGCCACTATTATAACTTCTCTACTCCACCCACTGTCACTACACCCACCATTGGATTTTTCGAAGGTGACTCCTCATCACATGTTTACCATCCATTGATCCAAATGGTGGGTATCTGCAAAAACCCAGGTAAATAAAGAATATAACATTATCATATTAATTAATATTTATGAATTAAATATTAATTTTACATTAAAGGGGATTCTAGGTTTGATGGTGTACCTGACACACTATAATGGGTTTCTCGGACGTCTTATGTTGCACATAATGATGACTCATACTACAAACTAATAATATAATATTATTTTAAATGGTAGTTATTGCCTGGCCATTTTATTTGAAAGAATGAATTGAACTAGTTAAAATATTATTACACATATTCCTTAAATGTCTTTACCTTTATCCAATAATCTTTAGAGGTAAAAAATTTGAATGAATCCATTTTCAATAAAAAATACTCTAAAATTATTGAAAAGGTTGATTTACTGCCTTTTGATGGAAGACCATTTATAAATATAGTTTTTTTTCAATTTTATATGTTTTATTTGAAAAAATAAAATTCTTCTTTAGAATCAGGTCATCAAAATTTACTTAGGATGAAATTTTGATATTTTTCTGACAATATTCATTTTTAATGAATAGTAAATAATACTGCATTTTAATTCAAAACATCCATTTAATCTATTGTATTTATATAGATTGATTACTTTTAATTGATTTTAAAGTGTAATTAGATTATATTTTTTCTATTTAATCAAATTTTATTTATTGGAGGTAATTTTACATTGAAAATGGACATAAAAAATTACTATATTTTGATAGTTATTATTTCTTAAAAAGACGCATTTTTTGTTTTGACAATAGAATTAATTTTAAAGTAATTTCGGATAATTATGTGTTCTGAATTTGGAAAAATGGACTTTATCCTTTCAATCTGGGGATCCAAATTGTGTAAATAGGTGAATTTTATTTTTAGACATTATGAATAGAAACATTAGTAAATATTTTATTTACTATGATTAAAGGGTAAATTTGGTAAATAAGGGGAAAAGTAATATTATAATAATATTAAATTATCATATCACATGTCCTAATCCTATTAGATGATACATGTCTGACCATGGGTATCCTTGGGTCAATTTTGGGACCCCATGGAGCCACTGGTATGTGAAAATGACACTTTATTAAAATTAAGTTAAAGTGAAGGAAAATGTAACACAAAATTATATCCCTTAGTAAAAAAATATTTATAATGGTTTATATAAGTTGTATTTTCTACTATAAGTAGTCATTATAAATTAAAAAAGTATTTCCTATATCATGGTATATTTTTACTAATTTGTAGACATCATATAAATAAATTTATTTATGAACCAATTGTGATGTGGTGTTTAACATATTATTGAATGTATTAAATAAATGAGATTATAACCATACACGAATTTTAGAGATTATTATGTCTTGTGATATATGAATTAAATAATGTTGGTCGAAACAATAAAGTTGGTATAGGTTTGGTAAAATTCGTTATATGAATAGTTTATAAATTGAAAAAAATGGGGTTTTAAAATGAATACTATTTTATTAAATGATAAATTAGTCCCAATAATATAATATTCATCCAAATGACATATATAATGTTACAAGTGTCATTAATGATCCATTTTGGGTAACATTGAATTTTATAGTAAATATATTAACCATATTGTATGAATATACAAGAGGACATGGAAAAAGTTATGTTAGTTAACTAAATTTTAAAGCTAAAGGAAAATGTTAATGTTATGACAAAAACATTATAAAACCACTACCTGAGATGATTTCAAACAATACTCAAATTATATTTGAATTAAATGAGTTTGGAACCTTTCGAAATTGAAATTATATTTATAATAAAATAAATTTTCTAAACATTCTTAAAGAGCCCCTCCTCCCTCTTATAAAAACCCACAATCTCAAACCATTACTCGCACCTATCAAGACCCCTTGGATCATCTATAAAATGACCCAATAAGCTCCATAAATCCCTCTTATTCTCCTAGAATCCATAAATTCTGAATAAGGATCTTCAAAAAAGCATTTAGGTTCATACTAGTGGGAGTTACTCGATTTAATGGTAATTCCTTCTCTCAAGTTCTTTTCTTTTATATTCCTTCTCCACTCCATATTCTTATCATGTTATGTGTTTACATAAAAACTCAAGTATACTGAATATACTTGGTTGTTTTTACGAAAATTATTAAAATTACACTTACACACACCTCTATCTAATATATTTAGATCATACTGTTTCTGTGGATGACGAACTACTACCTCACAAAACAATGATTGTTAAACATTCTCCCACCACCTATCATAGTGACCATTAAGATGGAAATGTGTTTATATGTCATATATATTATATTTATATGTCTCTATGCTTTAGTATATTTCATTTATAGCATAGCTTTATTGTTTACATAATGGGTAAAAACGATAATTTAATTTGAGGAAGTGCGGAATACTGCCCCCTCAATGTGATATGACTCGTTCATACCATACATGGAACATATAAAGGATGGTCTTAATGAAATTATATATTATATTATAATTGAATTATAATATACCTATTTATCAAATGTTTTATCATTCCATTAAATAGGAAATAGAAATTAATGTTGCTTTCATGCGTACGTACGGCTTACCATCACCTTGAACGGTGCTTTTCAATTATTTTCTCCAGATGTTATATACTATTATAAATATATATATATATATATATATATATATTATATATATGACATATAGAATATATAATTAATGAATATATTTCTTTAGATAATGGACTTTTGACCACATGGATAATTTGTAATTTTAACAAGTTCATTTTGACACAAGTACGAATTATCGACAAAAAGAATATTATTAACATAAATGATTATGTAATTTTTATAACATGGAAATCGGTAATATAAAATAAATAATAAACATGAAAATGGTTATTATGAAAGTATAAATTAACTTTAGTATATTATTAAGGAGATTAAAGAATGAACAAGTCATGTAGGGCATGATGTAAGGGACTTTGTCTCAATCTCCTTTCATTGAGGTATATTTTGATTTATACACAAAATTATTTTATACATTGTATAAACTCATTTTATTTTTAATTTCATTTCAAAGGGAATCTTTTTTCTACAAATAATTTTAATAAAAGACAAAATTTGATTCTTTTAAACGTACGTGATGACAAATCCCTTTCCACCGCCGCAGGCATTATTTGATATTTAACTTCCTTAACAAGAAAAAATGTTTTTAAAAGGAAAATAAATATCATATATTATTTTTTCATTTTTTATATTGAAATTTTTTTGATAAGGGATTGATTATGTCAATATATTTGAAATGTTATATTGTGATTGCAATGTTGAAATTTTATCTTTCCTTTAATCTTGTACATGTATTACGATTATGTTATGGTTCTTGGGAATTGTATATGACTATAGGTGGTTCCATGATAAACCTAGGGTGGGTGAGTGTCACAACCCATCTTCGGGGGCCCGTGCTGTGACTACCCCATGCTTGCCTTCCATAGGCCTGCGGCTTGGGACTAGCACCGAAAGGCTTATTCCCTAAAACCAGGAAGGAATTTCCTTTATAACTTGTAAACACATACAACCAAGCAAACACCAAGATACAAAAAATGTAAACTGAAAAGTAAACAGATTGAGTACATTAAGTAAAAAGGGTCAGAATACAAGCCCAACTGAAAATTACAAGAAACTGAAAGGTACAACTAAATTGAAACAGCTTTTGTGAACACCCTCCAAGGATCCTACCTGAAGGGTTGGTACATCTCTCGAACAGTCGTCTCCACGGTACACCTTGTCTAATGTCCACCTCAAAAACACCTCCTATCCTGATACTCTCATCCACGGTCCGCGCTATCCATCATCTTGACAAAACACAACAAGGTGCATGCATTTCCCGTGTAGGGTTGATTATAACGATATCTAAAAGGGACCACGAGACCCTCATGGTCTAAAAAAAATTCACAAAGGATAAACCACATAACAAGAAATCAAAAGACAACCTAATTAGGTGAATAAACATATATATACCTAAGATATCAAATATACCCATCTCTATAATGAGGAAATACAGGGTCTAACCCAAAATCTCAAAGATCAATTGTTCGACAGCGGAAAGAATACCGCGAAGTTAAGTACCACAGTGGTATGCCACACAAGAATAATAACACCAACGCATTACCATGAAGGAAATTACCACAAAGGTACAAACTCAGTACACACCATGTATATCTTTGGTACAGTAGTATAGATGATTAGATGTAACAACTGAATCATCTTACTCTGTTAAGAGGAAGACCCACGAAGGATCCCAAATTACAGACCCACACAGAATCCTAATACATAGTGAGACCCAAAAATGATCCTAGTACGTCGTTTGACCCACACAGGATCCTAGTACATCTTCATACCCACACAGGATCCCAATACATCATCAGACCCACAATGCATCCTATTACATAGTCATACCCACATATAATCCTAGTAAATCAGCAGACCCAGATAGAATCCTATAAATGTCCCACATGGATTTTTAGAGAGAATCCATGTGGTATCCTCAAATACATAACCATGAAGGATCCCTTTATCATGTTATATCAATCTATAGGGTTCCCGCACTAAGCATGTTTGTCTCTGGGAGAGTCCAATCCCCAAGCTACTGGTCGATACTCCAACTACCGTGAAGCCCTGCAAGGAAGAATCCCAAAGGGCCTCCTTGTGAAAGGGGTCTCAATGCGATAGACGGTACGCCAAAAGGACGAATGGTCAGTAAGTTATTGGTCATTTAGTCTCAAGGCCCCGATTGGATTTGTGCCCAATCCAGCCCTACCGTACCCCAACATTATCCAAATCACATGTGGGGAATACCAAAAGGACCGTCTCGGTCCATGGTTTCTAGCACCATAGATGCTTCGTCAAACAGACGTCTCGTGCCAATGTTATGGCCGAAAGAACCTATAGGGTCGAAACTGTTCCAGGTCCGGGCCGACCCGACATGGGCCGACCCGACCCGGTTCAGGTCGAACCGGCCCACTGGGTCCGGCTCGGCCCGCCGGTGCTACGCGGCCCACTTGGTCTGGCCCGGCCTGGGCGGCTTGTGGTGTGGCGGTCTGCCGCGGCCGGCCAGCCAAATTCACCGCGTGGCGTGGTCGTACGCCTCGCCTTCGCCGACTGCCGGCTCGGTCGGCCGCCCTGCATTCCCCACCGCGACCCAAAGTTATAACCCTTCTCCGTCGGGTGGTGTAGAAGCAAGCAGCTACCCCATCGCATGGCCGCCCACCATCTTTTCTCTACCGCAGCCCTTCTCATGGGTTATGATTGCACCACCATCTTCGTCGTGGCCGGTCGTGGTCCCTGACCCCTCTCTCGAGTTCTACTGGTGCCAATCGCCAGCAACGATCTCTGTCCTCCTCCATCACGAAGAACACAACAAAAATAAATGCAAGGATTTGCAGAGTGGACAGGCCATGTTCGTTTGGCCCACACCATCCATGTTAGAGTGGTAGTAAGGGGCTCAATTATTTCGTGAATCATGAAGAATCGTCAAGAACGGTTAAGGGGTAAAATTAAAAACAAAAACCCTACCTCGATTTTTTTTACATTGTTAGAATGGAAGGACAGACGTTGGTTTTTCATTGTTTAGGACATCCCACATTTGAGGATGTCACGAGGAAGATGCCGATGTTTTTGGAGAATGTCGGTGTTCTTCGATGGAGAAGCGTTCTTCGTTGGAGAAGAAGAACTCCTCCAATGTTCTCTCCCAATTACCATTTTCCCACACTTCCCCAAATTCCACCAAAAATTATTGGCCAAAAGATTAAATTATGTTTCATTAATTTAATATAGAGTTTTCCATTAATTATTTTGGTGTTGGAATAATTAATTTAGAGGATACAAAAGGTCACCTCCCTCATTAAATAGGGATTTCAAGAGTCGGGTGGTCTCCACCATTGAATTCAAATTAGGGATTTATTAGTTTGGGATGTCCCCACCTATATAACCTATGTAGAGAGATTTCAAAAACAAAAATAAAATGTTAAATAATTTTTTTTTCTTTTTCCATGAAATATGAAAAACTATCTTTCGCCCTCAACTTACTATGGTCAAGGTGAAGGGCTACTTAAGTGAATACTGGCGCTACGAGTCCAACTGCGTCCTTGGATTTCAATTCTAAGCAACCGTTTAAATGTTACAAAAACCCACTTGCACATTTATTGAACATACCTGAAAAAAACATCTGAAATTCATTCTGGGCACTCCGTGCCTCATAATCATGCGCCATAAATTTTCTCAAACTCTCAAAATTCCCATATAATTAAAAAAATAACATTGAATTTCCAGGTCTTTTCATTATCCCCATATCAGGGCTTTAAGTCCCCAAAAGATAGAATTCAAACTAATGAAATAAGTGGTGGTACTGAGCATGTATCTGAGCCTCCCACTCCCATGTACTATCCTATAGGTTCCCGTGCGTCCAATGAACATTCACTAAAGGTATCGACAGGCCATGAAGGACCCACTTCTGTCAATCCTCAATCTCTACTAGAACCTTCATAAACGTAGCCCCATCGTTGATGTCCATCTCGCCGTGGTCGATGACATGATATGGGTCATGCACATATCTCCTCAATTGTGATACGTGGAAGGTGTCGTTCACCCGGTGCAACTGAGGTGGAAGTGTTAGGCTGTAAGCCACCTTTCTAACTCTGCTAAGGACCTAGAAGGGTCCAATGTACCTCAAAGATAACTTGTCGCCCCATTAAAATCTCCGCTAACCTCGTCGAGGTGAGACTCATAGAAAGACATGGTCGCCATCACCGTACTCCATAGGTCTCCGTCTCTTGTCCACATAATACTTATGTCTTCTTTGTTCATTCTTCATCTTCTTATGGATGATCTACACCATCTTTGTGGTAGCACATACCATATCCAGTCCCATGAGTGCTAACTCCCCTAGGTCAATCCAAAACTGAGCTTATCTGAAAGGTTACATGTACAACGCCTCAAAAACTGTCATCCCAATTGTGGAGTGATATCTATTGTTGTTTACAAAATCCACTAAATGAAAGTGATCCTTCAGGATATGACCGAAGTTGATGATGCAATGACCCAGAATTTCCTCGAGGCTCTAAATATTTTTCTTAGTCTGGCCATCCATCTGAGGATGGAAGGCAGTTCTCAAACGAAGCTATGTCCCGAAAGCCTCCTACAATACCTTCCATAGCCGGTAAGTATAACATCCATCTTTATTGGAGAAATTGTCGAGGGAACTCCATGTATCTGCACAATATCCTGCACATAGAGGCATCCCAAGCTCTCTTTTGAACCTTGCTCTCTGATTGGTAGGAAGTGAGCCGACATGGGGAGTTGGTCAACGATCACCCAGATAGAATCATGACCCCTGGATTTACATGGAAGTTCTATCACGAAGTCCATAGATATCCAATGCCAAATCCACTCTGGGACCTCTAATTGTTGAACAAAACCTATTGGAATATGATGCTCTACCTTCAGTTGCTGACAAATGAGGCAACGAGAGACAAACTTTGCTACGGATTTCTTCATTCACATCCACCAGTGATGTTATCGAAGATCTTGGTACCTCATCGCCACTCATAAATGTATCGTTAGAGAGAAGTTTTGGAACTCCCTCAACACTTCCTCCTGAAGTTACACTAGTACCATTGAACATCCTCTAAAGAGTTTAATGTGCTCCCCACCTTCAGAAAATCTATCAGGTGCATTTCCTAGGGATATCTGAGCATTTTGGGCCTCGCAGTCAGCGTCCCCATGTTGTGCTTGCCTAACTCACTGATGAAGTGGGGGAGTGACTATAAGAGGCTGAAGAAAATATTCTCCATCTTGATCCATAAAGGATATCGGCAAAGTAGCCAGCTTCTCTGGTGCATCACCTAGCAGCTGTATACCAGATCTCCTGCTGAGTGCATATGTTACAATGTTCCCCTTACCATGAGTATAGACTATCTAGAAGTCATTGTACTGGTGGAACTCAAGACAACATTGATGTCTCATGTTTTGGTCCTTATGAGATAAGATATAACTAAGACTCTTGTGATCCGATTAGACTATAAAACCATCGCATATCATGTAATGTCTCTACATCTTCAAGGAGAAGACTGTTGCTACTAACTCTAGGTCAAGGGTAGAGTAGTTATCTTCATTTTGTCTCATCTGTTGTGAACCATATGCGAGCACTAATCTCTCTTGCATCTGGACACATTCGAGCCCCGTCCCTGATGCGTCGAAGTAGACTACATACCCTACGCCCTCCTCTGGTAGCCTCAAGATGGGGGCACTATTCAGCCTCTTCCTCAGCTCCTGCAAACTCGGTTGGCATCTCTCCGACCAAAAAATTGGTTTCCCCTACTTCGTCAAAACTGATAAAGATGTTGAAACTCTGGATAAATCTGGAACAAACCTCTATTAGTAACCATCCATACCCAGGAATCTATGTACCTCTGCCACTCTCCTTGGTGGCTCCCAAGCAAGTACATCCTCAACCATCACAGGATCCACCACAACTCCAACATCCAAGATGAAGTGTCCAAGAAAGGGAACCTCTAGGATCCAGAAATGGAACTTTGAGAGCTCACTATAATGTTGGTGATCTCAGATTGTGTCCAGAACTATCTACAAATGATAAGCATGCTCCTCCTCAGTAGCCGAGTTGATCAGAATGTCATCAATGAAGACCACCAGAAAGAGATCAAGATATTGGTGGAAGATTTTGTTCATGAGTCCAATTAACACTGCTGGACCGTTGGTCATGCTGAACGGTATGAACAAAAACATGTAATGGTTCTAACGACATATGAAATCCATCTTCTTCACATCCTCATCCCGTACTATGAGTTGGTGATATCCTGATCTGAGGTCTATCATCGAGATTCATTGTTCTTCCCTTAGCTGATCAAAGAGGTCTTCAATCCTTTAGAGTGTGTACTTTTTCTTCACTGTCACCTCGTTCAGGCACCGATAGTTATACAACTGTCACAAGATCCATTCTGCCTTCTTGGCAATCAAAATCGATGCTGCCCAAGGAGAAACACTGGACCAAATGAATCCCATCCCATGTAAGTCCCCAAGTTGTACCTGCAACTCACGAAGCTCCGTGAGAGCCATCCAATACGCTGGTGTAGTTATCAGTGACTTCTCGGGGTATATTTCAATGTAAATTTCCACCTCTCTACCAGGAGGAAGACCCAGAACATCATCATGGAAAACATCTGTGTACCGGTCCACGACATCAGGACAGCTCGAACTCTCCCCATCAACCGCACCGAGGGTAAGGCTACCAAACTGATTAGTGATCAGATTCACTCTCCTCTGGGTAAGTCCATCATGTGATGCAAATGACCCCTTCTCACCGGTGAAGGTAAACCTGGTCCCATCTGTGTAGAAACAATGCACATTGTGCCTAATATAGTCTATATGAGCATGGACTATAGATAACTAATTCATACAAAAAAGGATGTTATGAGGCCTCAACGCCACTACTAGGAGATCCCAGTCGAAGATCTCACCTCCTAGAGTAATCTCACACTACCGACACTAGTGTGTAATCATCAAATCCACTCTTGTAGGAGACTATAGCCATAATGATCGAGCCAACGACCCCATTGGGATCTCTGAGAACTATACGAGGGTAGTGGAAATAAAAGTATGACTCGAACCTGTGTCTAAAAGAACTGAAGCTAAGGTGGAGTAGACACAGATCATACTTGTATCATATTTCGAGTCCCATGGTCGTAGGCCCCACCTACCTGGAGCTGATCTTGCCCATGTCCACTGGCTCCCTGCGTTCGGGGTAGACCACTTGGTGGTGGTGGCAGTAACACCTCGAATCGTCGCCCACCGCCAGCTGCACGGAGAGTTCCTCTACCACCACTGCCAGCTCAATGCAGACCACCTCGGTTGAACCTCTATCTCTGTCTGGGCAGTCCTTAAGACATCAACTGATCATCCATATGGCAGGTTAGATAGTCATGTGCCATGTGACCCTGCCCGCCGCATGTGAAACACTGCATGTTCCCCCTATGACTGGCTCTGTCTCTGGTACCCCGCACAACCAACCCTGAATCCTATGGTCGTCCACCTCTAAGTCTGGTCCTCTTGGTCCTCTGTGACATCTATCTACTATCAGCTATAGAAGACTCCACTACGTGATGACTGGTGGTGGGTCTCGCTACTAGAGACTACTCAGCAAGAAAATATTCCACTAATAGGGCTCTCTCTAACACCACCGCCTGCGTCGGGATGCTGAGAGAAATCATCAAAGCCCTAATCTCCCACCTGAGTCCCTGATTGAAGGTCTGGGCCTAGAAGAATGGGTCTTGAACCATATTATTGGAGTATCATGAGAGTTTTGTGAACCTCACTGAGTACCGATCCACAATCATGCTTCCCTATTGTAGATGAAGAAGCTCTTGTATGCGTACTGTGTGAAGAGTTGCTGAGACAAACTCTGCCTCAAACAGGCTCTCAAAGTCTGCCCAGAGAAGTGTCACCTCCTCATTAACCTGGAACACCAAGCACCACCATCTTCCTAATAATTGATTTTTAAGACTGGTAGCAAGGATCACCATGAGATCATCTGGTGTCCCTATCAGTCGGAAAACTCTCACCACGACCTCCATCATATCCATAGCCTCTTGTGGGTCTGTTTCTCTAGTGAACTTAGGTAGCCACAAGTGATAGAACTCATGCAATGTACTCAAGTGGTGTGCACCCTCTACTGTGGGGGCTGGTGGTATTGGTCTCCCAACAGGTAATGGTACCGATGGTGCCTCTGATGGTGCCTCTATTGGAAGAGTTCCCTACACCGATGCGTCGTCGCTTGGTGGGATATCCGTGCGTACTATACCCGGAACCCTAGATGGATGTATGAATGAAGGCATCCTAGAAAAGACAAATGTGTGCCACGGTCAATTAGTTATAAATGGTGAGCTAACTCAAAGAGATCAGAAAGAAAAACTCTTTAAAAAAACAAACGCAATCCGTGTTTTCATGCACTAAGTTTGAAATTAGAAGTCCTGGTCCTAGTGTATGGATACGTCATCCACTGCACCACCTCTTGATTCTCTAAAATGATAACAACACTCACTACACTTTACACTATGGAAATTAAACAGTTCAGATCCCTATGTTTTACGTTATAGCTGACTCCTTTGATACCAATTTGTCACGACCCGTCCCCCTGGGCACGTGTTGTGACTACCCCATTCCCGCCTTTCATAGGCCAGGGGCAGTTGACTAGCGCAGAAAGGCATAGTCCCAAAAACAGAGAAGGCATTACCTTTATAACCTGTAAACACACACAACCAAGTGTAGAATAAGATACAAACACAAGTAAACTTTATAGTAAACAGAGTGAGTGCAGTAAGTAAAAGGGGCCAGAATACAAGCCCAATTTAAAAGTACAAGAAACTAAAAGGTACAAGTAAAATAAAACAGCTCCTTTTAACACCATCCAAGGATCCTACATAAAGGGTAGGTACATATCTCTAATATTCGTCTCCATGTTACACCTCGTCTAATGTCCACCTCCAAGAAACCTCTTGTCCTGGTACTCTCATCCACAATCAGTGTTTTCCGCCGTCTACACCAAACACAACAAGGTGTGGGCATATCCCGTGCAGGGATGAGTATAACAACACTCAGTAGGGACCCCGAGACTCTCAAGGTCTCACAAAATTCAAATAGGATAAACCACATATCATGAAATCAATTGAAAACCCTACATAGGTAAATTCCATTAAATATACTTAAATTATCAAGTATACCAATCTCAAATCATGAGGAAACACCGGGTCAAACCCAAAATCCCAAAACAAAATAGTTCCACAATATAAGGAATACCACAAAGGTAAGTACCACTGAGTCATGCCACACAAATGAATACCACCAAGGTATTACTAGCAAGGAATGTACCACACATGTACGAAATCAGCTCACGCCAGGTATATAATAGGTACAATAATAGAGATGATTAGATGTAACTACTGAATCATCTTACTCTGTTTAGAGGAATACCCATCAAGGATCCCAAATTAAAGACCCACAGAGTATCCTAGTACATATTCATCCCCAAAAAGGATGATAGTACATCGTCAGACCCCCACCGGATCCTAGTACATCGTCAGACCCACACACGATCCTAGTAAATCATCTGACCCACACAGGATCTTGGCACATTGTCAGACCCACACAGTATCCTCGAACATCGTCACACCCACATAGGATCTTAGTACATTGCTAGACCCACACAAGATCCATGTACATTTTCATATCCACATAGGATCCTAGAGTAGTCCCATATGGATTCATAGAGCGGATCCATGTGGGATCCACAAATACAGACCCACGAAGGACACCTTTCTCTTATTAGAACTAGCTACACGGTTCCCGCACTATGAATTTCTATCTCCGGGAGGGTCCGCTCATCAATCTACTGGTAAATACTCCAACTGCCCTAAAGACCCACTAAGAATTATCCCAAAGGTCTGCCATGTAAAAGGGGTCTCAATGCATCTAACTGTGTGTCAAATGGACGCCCGGTCTGTAAGTCAGTGGCCTTCTAGTTCTGACGGCCTGGTTGGATTTTTTCTCAATCCAACCCGACCATACACCAACTTTATCGAAATCTCAATTGGGGTACACTAAAAGGAACACGTTTCCTCACGGTTTCTGACACCACATACAGTTCATCAAATAGACGTCTGGTGTCAATGTTATGGTCGATAGAACGTAAAGGGTCGAAACTGGTCCGGGTCCAATCTGACCGAGATGGGCAAATACGGTCTAAACCAAAATGGGCAGAACTGACCCGGTTCGGGTCATCCCGGCCCACTGGGTCAAGCCCAACACACGTTGGGTGGCCTGCGGTGCAGTGATCCACCGTGGTGTTGTGATCCACCCTGGCTAGCCGGGTGGCAAGCAACCTTCTTCGCACGGCGGGTTTACGTGCCACACTTTTGCCAGTGGTTGGCTCGGCCGCCTGACTGTCATTCACCATCGTGGCCCAAAGTCGCGGTCCTTCTCCACTGGGCAGTGTGGATGCGCGCCGCCACCGTTGGCCACTACCTTTGCTCAGACGTAGCCAACGGGCCCAGGCCCATCTCCGGGGGCGTGGTCACGTCATATCCTTTGTTGTTGTCGGCTGTGGTTCCATTCTCCACTCACGAGTTCCACCGGTGCCTATAGTTTTCACTGGTCACTGTCCTCCTCCATTTTAAATAACACAGCAAAAATAAATATAAAGATTTGTGGAGTGGTCGGGCTATGTTCGTTTAGCCCACACCATCCATGTTAGAGTGGTAACAAGTGGCTCCATTATTTCTTCAGTCACGAAGAATCGTCAAGAATGGGTATGGAGAAAAATTAAAATTAACAAACCAAACCTCGAAGATTTGTAGAGGTCATGAAGAGGGAAAAAAGGATGTCGATTTTTCATTGTTGGAGACATCCCACATTGGAGGATGTCACGAGGAAGAAGCCAATGTTGTTTGAGAACGTCAGCATTCGTTGTTAGAGAAGCGTTCTTTTTTGGATAAGAAGAATTCCTCCAATTTTCTCTTGCAATTACACTTTGTGAACAATTCCCCCAATTCCACCAAAAATGAATAGCAAACATACTAAATTATGTTTCATTTTTTTAAAACAGAGTTGGCCATTAATTATGATTTTGTTGGCATAACTAGTTTAGAGGATACCAAAGTTCACCTCCCTCATTATAGAGAGAGTTCAAGAGTTTGGTGGTCCCTACCATTGAATTCAAATCCGTGTTTTTTATATCAGGTGGTCCCCACCTCCATAACCCATGTAGAGTGGTTTCAAAAATAAAAATAAAATGTTAAATAATTTTATTTTCTCTTTTTCCATGAAAATTGAAAAAAACATTCACAATCTACCTATTACTGTCAAGTTGAAGGTCTTTTTAAGAGAATACCGGCGTTGCGAGTTCAACTATTTCCTCAGATTTCAATTTCGAGCAATGGTTTAAAAGTTACAACAACCCGCTTGCAAATTTATTGAACAAAACTGGAAAAAATACCATAAATTCATTCCAGTCACTCCAGACCTCAGAATCAAGCGACGTCAATATTCACGAACTTGTAAAATTCCCATATAATTAAAAAAATTTACATGGAATGTTTGGGTCTTTATAGTGAGCCCGAGATAGTTATCCAATGCATTGGGTAAGGTGACAGAGGTAAAAGAAAATGTTTCTCCTAATATATTTAGGTAATATACCATTATGGGTATTCAAACATAACTCCCTATGTAGCTGTGAAAGCTGAAATGTATGTATTTAATAGATACCACAAGTTAACATTATGATTTATGATTTCCATGTGTTAGTTATAAAAAATATAATTTTGTGTGGTACGGTAATGATTAAAAAGTATGATTTCATTTATTTTTATGTATTGATGGACTAATGTTTTCTTTCCTTGTTCTATAACACTTAATGATATTTTTCATATAATTCCATGTTTTTGAAATGTTTTTCACAATTTATAAGGAACGGTAAGAGAATGGAAGAATTCATAATGATTTATATCAATAAAATAACTCTTTTTTTGTTTAAGGAGTTTTATTATTGTGAAAAATATAGATAGAGTATAAGTGTATACCTTGTATTTTTTTAAATTTATTTTAGTAGTTTTCACATAACTCTCTAAAACCCTAAACCCTAAAAGATACTAAATTTGAATTATTTACTTAATTCATGATTTTTTAATGTTTATGGTCGAGTCCTTATAGTTGGTATCTAAGTTTGTTTTATATATCTTTAGGGGTTAAGAGTTTTTTAGACACATGGTTAGTTTATATGTCTACTCCTTAAGTTACAGTCTTTTTTTTTTAACTTTTTCTGATCATGGAATGTCTGTTACAAATTAAAGGTTGAGGATCTCAAACGAAATTTCTATATCTTCCTAATGACTGGCTTCCAATTGCTATTGCAAAAACATGTCCAGAGGATTCTGAAAAATTTTCTAATATACAACTCAGAAGTAAGAAATATTTTGAGACATCAAGAACCCCAGTTATACCTCGATACCATGGTGGATCATGGGTTTTATTTAATCAAATCCAATTTTTTCAATATTATTATATTTTCAAGAAAGCTAAATATTATCAAGGAATATTTAAATATTTTACCTTATCACATGTTTTTGAAGAATATTAGGATTTTGAAAATTGTGATGAAGAATGAGACCCATGTGAAACATGTTTATCTTTTCTCCTAAATTAGATTCTTTTAGTACATACTTATGGTATTTTAAAAGGACCATTAGTTGGAAGTTTCAACTCAAAATCAGTCTGAATGTTTTATAAAATGTATGTTTTATCTGATTTTTTGAAATTATATGTAATACATGATTAATTTCCAAAGGTACTTTTCTGTGAACACACATATGAACCATTTTATATGAGGTGTATTTAGATAAAGGAAGAAGATGATTTTGAAGGATCTATAAATCATTGTTTCAAAGCATGGAATATCTATCTACATGAACATGATGACAATGAAACCAGTAGGACCCTATGATCAAGGTACGATGCTATTTATCATCGAATAATCTTATTTTATGGAGGAAAAAATGTCAATATATATAATACTTCATGAAATAATATATTGAACTAATTATGAGTTGGGATGAAATGAGATCTATAAGGAAACTATTTATGTTATATTATGTAAGGGTTATTTTTATGTTTTATAAAAAGTGAAAACATGAATGATGGGAGACAACAGAGCGCATCCGACAAGATTTTGAAAATCAAACCCACAACCGAAGGGTGCCAAGGGTGCATTTCCTACCATTGGCCAACTTGAAGACCCAGGTTAGTATGACTCATTATTTTTAGTTCAATGATTTTATGGATCAAGAATAAGTTGATTTTTGGAACTTATGTTTTATCAAATGGATATCCTAAGTCTACAAATATTATTTGGTGATTATGTGATAAAAGTTATTTTGGAAGAAATTCTCTCTTCTGAAGAAACACAATATGCCTATGGAAAATAGAATACTATGGGATTTAATTTGTGGAGTAATGGTTGAAATTTTATTTTGGAATAATATATATTTTTATTATGGACATAAACCACTTTGTGTCTTTTATTGAAATGATTAACCATTCATTGTGAATGTTTGATTTGGTTAATTACACATCAGTAAGAGACTTTAAGTGTAATAGATGTTATTTGCAGAAAAATGTTAACATTCACTATGGAAGACTATGTGATCAAATCCTCATGAATTTTTTGATTCAATATTAGTTCGATTATTATGAAAAAAAATTAAGTATAATTTCCTGTTGAATGGTTTTTTTTGAACAGTGGGTACTGTTTGATGAATTTTGGAGATTAAGATTAGAATTTATTTTTATAAAGGGTTATCCCTTTATGGGATTATTTGATGTTGTACTAACCATTTTGTTTTTGGTTAATGTCTAATGATAGGGGAAATATATGGTTCATCTATTTTTGAAAAATTATTCTCTATAAGTTGATTCTAGTGCTTCAGGTGTCACCAATTCATCTTGAATACTCATTTTTTGGATAAAAGATGAGTTTTGGTAGAAACTTATTAAAAGATAAAACTGTACATGAAAATTATGTATTTTTCCTTTTGTTCTTATTCAGTCTCAAAAATAAATTCCGTAACTATATGAAAAAGAACATAAAGAAGAAAAATTTTCCGTTTTCTTTTCATACTAGGGAATGAATGATTTTTAACCTATCACAAGTTTGTGGGTTTCTAGTGGTTATCTTTTTTATGATCAACTTTTCTATCACTCTCCATCAGAAAATAACACTTAGTTTCTCTACCATATCTAGGTTTTAATGGAATTCGAGTATGCATTATCTCGGGTGACATTTGTACATATATTTCTTTCTTTTAAAGTAATAGTTCTATTTATTCTTTTCCAATGTGGGACTTCTAATGAAGTTTACAAGCCCAATTTTTAAATTGCGAGTATGAAATTTCCAAAAGGGGGGATGGATGTAACATTGAAAGTAAATAATGTATATAAAATGTTAATATTTATTAATATTTGTGAATTGAATATTAATTTTACATAAAAGTGGATTCTATGTTTGATGGAATACCTGACACACAATAATGGTTTTCTCCAAAGTATTATGTTTCACACAATACTGATTCATACTAAAAAATAATAATATAATATTATTTTAAATTGTAGTTAACACCTAGACATTATATTAGAGGGAATGAATAGAACTAATTAAAATATGATTATACATATTTTTATATGTCTTCACCTAAATACAATAAATGTTAGAGGATTAAAATCTGAATGAATCCAAATTTAAGCAAAAGGACTCTAATATTCATTAAAAGGGTCATTTTCCTTCTTTTGATGGGGAACCCTTTTTAAATATATATTATTCCACTTTTATATGTTCAATTTCAAAAAATAAAATTCTTACTTAGATTCGGGATATCATAATTTACTTCGTATGAAATTATATATTTTTATTATAATATTTAACACTTAATTAATAGTGAAACATATTTCATTTTAATTCCAAACTACAATTTCAAATAATTTAATTGTATTGTTATATTATATTATTAATTAGTATTAAAGTATAATTAGATTATATATTTACCATTTAATCCTATTTTGGTCAATGGATGTAATTTCACTTTGAAATTGGATATAAACAACTATCAATCTTTGGAATGTAATTATTTCTTAAAAACATGTTTTTTTGGTTTTGACAACATGAATTAATTTTAAATTAATTTATGCAACATCTGTGTTTCCAATTTAGAAAAATGGATTCTATATTTTGAATCCGGAGGTCCAAATTGTGTAAATATGTTACTTTTATTTTTAGACATTATAAAATGTAACATCAATAAATATTTTATTTACCATGGTTAAAAGGTAATTCTATAAATAAGGGTAAAACATAATATTATAATAATATTAAATTACACTAACAGGTACCCTAATCCAATTTTCTAATAAATGTCTGACCATGGGCATCCTTGTGTCGATTTTGGGACCCCATAGAACCACTAGTTATAGATAATGACACTAAAAATTAATTTAATGTTATAAAAACATTTAACATTACCATATATCTCTTTGTAATTTTTTAATTGGATGTATAAGTAATACATTCAACTATAAATTTTAATTAGAAATATAAAAAAAATTCCTTCATCCAGTAATATTATTTATAATTTTTAGACATCATTTAAAAAAAATTATTTATGACCCAATGTTGATGTAGTGTTTACCTTATTAATGAATGTTTAAAAGAATGAGATAATAAATATTAAAATAAAGTTATTTTGAAACTATTTATGCCATAAAAGAATTTTTGAAAAAATTATTACTTGTTATATTTGAATTAATGAAGGTTTTTCAAAATAATAATGTTGTTGTATATTTTTCTAATGTTAAGAAATGAATAGTTTATAAACTGATATAAATGAGTTTATAAAATGAACACTATTTTATTAAATTATAAATTAGGCCAAAAAAATATTATTTGTCCAAATTACATATATAATAGTACAAATGTCATTAATGATTCATTTTGGTTGCATGGAATTTTATATTAAATATATTAACCATATAGTATGAATATATAAGAAGACGTGGTAAAAGTTAAATTAGTTAACTAGAGGTTAAAGCTAAAAGATAATGTTATTTTTAGGCCATAATCTTGTCTAAAACCCATTTAATGAGATTATTTAGAACAATAATCATCTTATATTTGAATTAAATGAGTTTTGGACCTTATGAAATCAAAATTCTGTTTATCATAAAAATATGTTTTCAAACATTCCAAAAGATCCCCTCCCCCCCCCCTATAAAAATCAGTCACCTCTAACCATTACTCACACCTCCCATGCCCAATTGTCATGTCCAAACTCAACCCAAATAATCTCACAACATAACTATATTCCTCCTAGAAACCTAAATATAGCCATAATGCACTTCAAAATAATCATTTTCGTTCAAACCAAAGAGAGTTACACAATTTAATGGTGACATCTTCTCTCAAGTTATTTAATTTTATTTTCCTTCTCCACCCCCCATTCTCTTCTTATCACTTGTTTATATTTCAAAAATAGTATTGTAAATATACATGGTTGTTTTTGATGAGAATTATTCAACCTAAACTTACACAATCCTCCATTTAATGGATTTAAAACAGATAGTTTCTGGGGATGACAAACTACTGCCGCACCAAACAATGATAGTTCAATCATATTCTAACACCTCTCATGGGGGCCATTATGATGGAACTATATTTATATGTGATATATATTATATTCATTTTTTCTCTATTATTTAGTATTTATCATTTATATGATAACATTATGTTTTCTACAATGGTTAAATATGATAATTTCATTTGAGGAATGGAGGAATATCGCCCCCTAAAAGTGATATGCCTCATTCATGACATACATGGAATGTATAATGGATGGAGTTAATGAAATTATATATGATGTTATACTAGAAATATAATATACCTATGTATCATTATTTTTTTATTATACTAAATAGAAAATAGAAATTAAATTAGTATTCATGTGTACGTATGACTTTCCCTATCCTTGAACGGTGCATTTCATTTCTTGTCTTGAAAAGTTATGTACTATTATAAATACAAATATATATACTAAATATATTTGAAATATATGATATCTAAATCATGAATATCATTTTGGAGATAATTAACTTTTGACCACATGGACAATTTTTAATTTTAGTAAGGTCATTTTTACTCAAGTACAAAATAGCAACAAAAAGACCGTTATTATATTAAATGATTCTGTAATTTTCATAAAATGGTAATAAATTATATAACAGTAATAATAAACATGAAAAGGGTTCTGAAAAAATTATAATTTAATATTAATTTTTTATTTAGGAGTTGAAAGAATGAACGAGTCAAGTTGAGGATGAGGTATGGGATTTCGTCTCAATCTCCTTTTAATGTGGCATATTTTGATATACACATGAATTTATTTTATACGATGTATAAACCCCTTTTACTATTATTTTATATTTAAAGGGAAATTTTTTCTATGATATTTTTTACTAAATGAAAAAAAGAGTTTTTCTTTAAAATTCACATGATGACCATAACCTTTCCACACATATGAACATTATTTGATATTCAGCTTCCTTAACAAGACATAATGTTTTTAAAACAAAATAAATACCATATACTCTTTTTACATATTTTGGTATTGAAAATTGTTTTGGGAAAGGATTGATTATGTCAATATATTTTAAATTTGATATTGTTATTTCAATGTGGAAATGTAATCTTTCCTTTATGCTTGTTCTTGTGTTATGATAATGTAATGTGTCAAAGGAATTGATTATGCATATAGGTGGTACCATGATAAACCTAGGGATGGTCAGCCTAAGATAGATCTCCAATGCATTTGGTTACATGGAGGAGATAAACATTTATGTTTCTCCTATGATAATTAAAGAATATACCATGATGGGTATTCAAAACGTAACTCCCTATGTAGCTATGAAGTCTATAATGTATGTATGTAATAGATTCCACAAGTTCCTTTTATGATGTATGATTTCCATGTATTATTCATAAAACATATGATTTTTTTGTATGTTAAAGAATGAAATGTACGATTTCATTGATTTGAATGTATTTATGGACTAATGTTTTCATTCCTTGTTTTATAACCCTTACTAATCTTTTTATTCTAACCCCATGTTTTTGAAATGTTTTACATAGTGTATAAGGAAGCGTAAGAGGAATGAAGAATTCAAGAAGATTTATATCAACCAAAAACTATTATTTTATTTATGAAGTTTTATTATTTTGTCAAAATTTGGATAGAGTAGAAGTTTCTACATTATAAAATTTGAAATGTATTGTAATTGTTACGAATGAATTCCTTAAAAATCATAACCTAAAAAGAACCTCAATGTGAATTATTAACTTAATTCTTGATTATGTAATGGTTATGGTCAGGTCCTTATAGTATAACTCTATCACTCACCATCCATCCCATCCCACCACCATAAAAATACAATACTGACTACTCGTATCACCGAAAACCTTTGACATAAGAGGGTCATCATTGCCCTCACCCCACCCTGTCTGACCGCTAGCTTATTCCTTCATCACTCATAGTTGCAACCAACCAACCATGTCCCAACTAATCACCTGAATCCCGCATCCCCGGCCACATAACTAAATCAACCGTCGTTCTTTGATTTATTTAGTTCAAACAAATTTGACAATATAGAATGAAATCCAACCAAAAATCAAAAAACATACTAAATACTGACCATATTGACATTCTCGAAATCAAGAAAGGAAAATCAGATATTCTCAAATCCATCCGAAGTAGAATAAGAAGAAGCAATAAAAATCCAATGAGTCTGCTACATTTGTAGATGCATACATAGCTGAAGCAACCCACCATCTCTTCTTGGTGCCACCGCATTGTAATCCAACGACAGATTTGATTCTAGAAACACAGTTGGTAAACCATTCGAGTTGCTACCTCACCATAGGACACCACTACTCCTCTTTATATCCACCCACCACTTCACTAGCTGCAATACATTCCTTAGTTTTTTTCCTCTATTTTATATCTACCACTCCCATAGCTCACCATATGCCACAAACTGACCAGGTCGTGAGCCCCCATTTTCCACTTCCACTCGATCCCACTCCCTCCTCTTCCCCATTTCTCTACCAAGAATTAACCCTCCCCCTTATTAAAACATTAATTTATTATTATATAAAACAACCTGAACCATATAATATAAAATATATAATAATTATAACATTAATGATAATTAATATAATTTTTTCAAATCATAATAATAATTATTATTATATAAAAATTTAATATATTAATAATATTATGTTTATATATATATATATATTAACACGTGTATTTACTTATATGACATTTATATTTGTAATAGTTAATATATATAATTTTATGTATTTCTTGTATTAATATATCTAGTTATATTAATAATCATTACAGGTTTTTTAATTATAATCATATTCAAATAAGTTATTTTTTTTAAATGAGTTTATATGAACGGATTTAGGTATATACTATTAAGTTTATTTTTAGAAAACTTTTTTGTGACATTTTTCTCTCTTCTATTTTCTTTCAGGATCTGGTGTCCATGGGTGCTAAAGATAATCAGAATAGATTAAAGGGGATACATAGGTCATTTCATTAGTTTAAATACACTCACATTTTACTCACTAAAGACTAGTGATAAAAATTTCAAGGGTTTCCATGTGGATGAATTTGTTTCATTCTATCTAATGATTTTTCATATTTTCATTTTCTGAATAAGAGGAGAAATATCACTACACTATTCTCTAGAAGTTAATCCCCAAAAAATGGGAAACGTCTTCAACACTTGAGATGGGAACTGGTTTTCCTTCTCCATCTTCCATTTTGTTTGGTTTTGTTTATTCTCCTATATAAATTCCGTCATTCTATTTTTGTTTTTTGAAATCAATTCTTTGATTGTTTTTTTGTGTGTTCATTATTTTTCGTCTTATTTTGTGTTGTCATATCATCTATAACAGAGATCTAATTTTGCGATTCAAAATTTAGAAGGTAAATCTCAACGTACCCTAAAATTCATCACTTCATATTTAACATCATCATTTCATCATTCTATGTATATCAAAAATGTGATTTATAGTGTGTGATAGTGCATTCATATATTATAAAGAGAAGATCATCGTGATAGATGGATCACTATTGCGTAGAGAATTTGGGTCTTCCAAAAGACATTGATTTCAATGATATATATTTAATCTAAGTAGGCGTTTTTAAGAAATTCATTGAAGACTAGATATAGAATTTTTCTAGTTAGTTATAGCTTCAATATTTTTATATTCTTAATTTTCTAAATAATATGACACTTCTATTCATAGCACAACTACACCCCAGACAAGGGAATCAACTTCAATGGGTTTCTATAGGATCCACTTCCCCCCTTCATCTCCCATATAATATTTTTTTCCCATTTTTGTAAATATTAGTGTGATACACTTTTATTAATTCAATTTGGATGTTTGTGGGACTTTTAAGCCTTTATTCTTATTGCAATTTTTAATCTATATAAATTGAGATCCAATTTGTGAGGCCTCATCCATGATGTGAAAACAAATGGTCACCTAATATATGATATTCATTGCTATCATAGCTTCTTCTACACCTTAGTGGATTACAATTTTCAATTAGGGTTAGTGAAAGTGCACCATGGCATAAGAATTCTCTTATAATATATCATATCATTTATGTCGCCCATCCATAAAAAATTTATCTAACTAAGTAATTGAGTTGGGATTGTGTGACCTAACGAAGTCATCTAGATCATTTTTTCTTGTGACAACCTATCTAGAATGGGCCTGGTGAGGGATTCATTTTTCAATATAGACGAATGGTCAATCACTGAAAAACCTCTGTGATTGAGTGTTCACTATCCAGGTGAAAGAGCATATGATTTAATTCATTGGTCATGTATTTAGTGGGGATTATTTTTAGTGGTTTTCATCATATGGTAGATAAAGGGTAGTTTTTGGTGGATCAACCTACATCCAACCATCAACACCAAACATTTCATTACTATATTTCTATAATTTCAGATTTTCTATGTGTTTGTTTACTAAAGTGTAATTGGAATAAACACATATAGTAGACATTATTTAAAACAATTACATAGACTGGACTATATTATAGTATCATAAAGGGACTTATCAACATTATAGTAAAGGTAATAATTTTTTCTAAATATATAATGGGATTTAGTAATTATCCTTGATATTTATTAGGATGGTTCCATATGTGCAACATGAATCATCATGAATTTTTTCAATAGAATATTAAATGTTTGTAAATATTCTTAAATGTTCACTTGATATTGTTTTAATATACCTTTCATTGATTAAAATCATGCATTAAATAAAATTTGTTCTAATATTTATTTAGACTCCAAGATCACATTATATTAAGCTCAATAGAAGTATCAATGGATACCAAATGTTCTTCCTCCATATTTTCTAGCCTTATATTGTTATTTTAAAAGATTAAAACTTTTGTGAATGTATGAAATCATCTCCATAACTTAGTTCTTATACCATCATCATGACCGGATTTCTTCTTCTATATTTTTTAATTCATTTGAATCCAATCATTCCCTTTATTTATTCTTCAATAAAACATTATTATTCTAATATGGGTGCTATATTGTGGGATTTTTTCAAAAAAACAATTTTGGGGAATGTTTAATCTCAAGTGAATAGATGATTTTATTTGAAATTGTTTCATGAAAGAGCATGATATATCCTGAACATTCATTATATTTCTAAATTTACTCCTAATAAATGAATTTATATCTAAATTAGTAAATAAAAATGTTTTTTTGAAGTATTTTATTACTTATAAACAATTAGAATGAGTGAATGAATATGGATTATGCTATTATGACGAGTTATTATTAAGAATCACTTATGTTATCCCAGTAAATCTCATATAGACAAATAGAATATGGGTTAAATTAGTCATATTGATGCTTCTCACAGTAATTCCCCCAATTGATTCTATTTAATATCACACAAAAATAGGCCCTGGGATTAAAAAAAACATAACGGTGAATGATCTATTTTAACCACACACATGATATTTAAATTCTGTTTTATCAAAAAAAAAATCTTGAAAAATAAAAAAAATATTTTCATAGGCTATCAATGTTGATTAGAATATATAAAATTAGTAAATTATATAAAATAATGAAATTATTCTATTTTTTACTAAACATCAGGATATTATTAAATTTTGAAAATGAGATTAATCATGGTATATTATCAGAATGGGGTGGGCATTATCAGTAAATTAAAAGAAAACAATATAAAAAGATGTTCTACATCAGTATATATTTTGAAAACCAATTGGAATAAAAAATATCATATTTTAAATTACATAGGGATACTATGTATTGGGGTTGGTGTATTTAAAGAATCAATTTAATTGAAGGACTTATTTCATAAATAGTTGTTGTAAACATAGTTTCGAATTGTTTTAGAGAGGAGATATTATATTTAAAAGGATTAAAATAGATATTTAAAAATTTAGATGATTTATTCATGAGAAAAAGAATCCATAAGGTGGGGAGTTCATACTAAATCATGTCATTATAGGTTGATGGAAGTAGTAATATTTCAAAATCTATTGATAATTTAATCTAGTGGAATTTTATATTTAGATAGTTCCTGGGAATGTTAAATCTTTTTTATTGTTTACAAAATATAAGAAATTGTTAATTTTCTATGGGGTTGTTGGTTGAAATGTCTTAATTGAGTATCAAATATTTAATTATATTAATTTACTTTTAATAATATGTACTAGGTTCCTATAGAATCCTTCTATTATACCATCATGAGTATGATGGGCCACAAGAATCCCGATAGATGAAAAATGTGATTCAATTGATATGATAGAAATTAATTTTTAAAAATTCTATTTATTTCAAATTCATACATAACATAATAAATACCCCATCTTTGTGAGTTTCATAGACCATCCTCTCCAACCCATCTTTTTTCCCTTCTTCATCATATTCTCTCCCCACTTGATGATCTATCTATAACCTGAAATCTTTTCCATTTATGGTAATGTATTTCCATGAAAAACACTGAATTAATCATGGGGATTATCCTTATTATTTTATTTTAATCAATTGTGATTTGAAATTATTCTATAAAAAGGAAAATTTTACCTAGTTCAGTGATTTTAGATGAATTGAGATAAATGAGTAAAAAATAATATATTTCTTAACTATCATAAGTACAGGGCATGTGGTGCCTCATGTATTCTAAAAAATGATGCTTGTTTTTTCAGATATTCTCTAAAATGAGGTATATCATATTGAAAGATATACCTAATTATCATAATATGATACCCATGTCTAGAGTAATGTAGATTATGATAACTTTATAACATATAAATCATGTCATACCGTTACTTTAACTTATGATAGGATTATTATAAATAATACATGAACAGTACTATATCTCTAATATGGTTTAGGTTACGTATGAATGGGGTAATTAATTTATATCTAATTATATATTCTATAATCATTTGTAAAAATAAAAAACTATTAATCATCAATATTATATGATTTATGATATTTCCTGTTGAATTCTAAATTACGAAATTCAATGCTCGACTCCCTTCATTGAATGAAGAAAATCTGTATAAAATGACTGAAATCAATGATTGGACATGGGGAAATCTCATATGTTAGATCACCAGAGATATGATAGAAACTAGGGGTAAATTTGTGTTTATATTTTTTTAATTCCCAATCTTCCACATAATTTTATGTCATGAACATCCTAAACTCATTATGCATTATTAATAAAAATGTACACAATATGTTTTTTAATGAGTCTCTTTAAAAAATATATATTTTAACACTCCTATTGTATGGTGGTTTTTATCCCCAAAAAATCATATCCTTTTATTATAATGATGTTTCTATTGGAAAAGGAATTCATTTAAACATACTAAAATTATTAGATCCATCAATTATAGTTAACTCTCTGAATGATAACAACCATAATAGTCAATTGTTGAAGAAAATTCATTAGTATAATAACATGAATGAAAATAATATTATATGCGACCTTCTTCCTACTCAACTCAACATTAATCTTCATATGTTAATTCCCAGTATTTATTTTTAACAAAAAATAAAGAAACAATCTGATATCATGTTTTATTTTTTACATATCTACATATTGATATCCTCATTCACATAAAATTCACAATTATATGAATGAATGTACCAAAATTTGAATATGGAAAAACTCTCTAAATTTTTATAGTGTTATCTAATAAACTATTCAAATTTTATCCAAGTGAATTATAATCATTCAGTATTCCTTGATACATGTAATAATAATTTTTAAGACATTCCTAAAATACATGACATGTATCCCTAACTGCAATTCCACAGATATTGAATCTTCATAGTACAACAACTCTTCCATGATGTGAGTGGATTCTCAATTTTCTCCCAGCTATGATGGTTGTGTCATGGAAAATCATATAATCGTAGAGATATGATGCATAACCCTCATTCTATAGCTCAATGTTCTAAGCTCTAACCATTAATTCATTTTTGTTAATCAATTCATAGAACTGGATCTAGCTAGTAATTCATCATCATACTTTTAATGGAATGTTTTTTACATCTCATCTCAACACACTTTGAATACCCACCAAACATGTGGTTCCATATGACATCATGAATAGCTCCCAAAACACCCAGGATGGAGACCATTAGTTTTTGATTAATGTTATTTCATGGAGAGGTTACACCCCTTGTGTTACCATGCACAAAAGAATATAAAATAACTAAATAAAATCCATCACAAAAAAGGTAAACCTGGAAGAAGATTAATGTAATAGGGATATATAATTTAAATAAACAAATTCCTATAAAGTTAGTAAAAACATACAATAACAAACCTTAAACTACATTGATCACATAAACAAGGTAAAAAAATATGAATTAATTTCAATGGACCCATTAAAAATTTAATCCATATTTCATCTGAATCTCCACATAAATGCTCAACCTTTCCCTCTAGACCAATCATGAAAAACATCCCAAAATGTTCTAACAACGCATTAAGAGTGTATTCATGGATACCCATGTTCCATGGATGCCCTATAATAATGGCATGGAAAATCATTAAAACACCACTAAATGTTTGAAAAAATAAATCCAATATTTACATATACATGAGGAAGTGATAATGTTAATAAATTAAGACTACAACCTCCAATACCTTCAAAATAAATTCCTAAAATGACACTAAAAAATTGATCTCATGATGACACGTGTGAACAATATATAACTGCTTCTGCAATTTCAGGGGTTTGAATAAGCATGTCATAATGACATAATCAACTTATCTATTACAATGGGAAATATACATATCCCCCATAAAAAAATTCATCAAAATGTAATAAAAACATCCTTATTTCCCACCCGAATTTCACTACAACAAGAGTTTACACATTGTTCCCAAAAAAACAATCATACAACTAGGATCTGTGTTCACCACACTTTTCACAATAAATTCATGTGTCCATTAGGGGTCCATTATTTAGTGACCACCATTTCCCTTTTATGACATTGAAATATTTATAAATATATTTCACGAGTTGGTTGCTGATATACTTTGTGATTTCAAGGACTGGTGTGACCAGAATTAATTTTATAATTAATAATAAATACATTGTTTTATATACAAAACTTCATATTAATGAAAATGATGGAACTCTTAAAAGATAGATCATATTGGGAACTTCAGACTGTGGTCGGGTTCGGAGCACAATGTTTACCTTATGTGAGACATAAAATATGATGGAGCGTGGTGCTTGGACCCCTATATAATTAGAAGTTCATTAATTTGAGTAATTATTAATTAATATAATTAATTAATTCAATTCTTTTCTTAATGACATATCTATACAATTTTTACTATATATATTTTTTCAAGGTAGATTAATTATTCTGGTTTTCAATGGAGAAGATCACATCACCTTCTTTACTGGAAAACACTTCAATAAACCACAATATACCTATAGATCAATGTAAGTTGTAGCACGATAAATGAATCATCTTCTTATTATTTTTCTATAATCACGTTCTTCACCAACGATGGATCCAAAAAATATGTATGACTTGTTATATGTGGGTTTCCAAGTGTGTAATTAATATTTTTTTCATGATCCATTCACTCTATTTGATCTCTATTAATTTGAGCATGTTCATGATCCCATGAATCGAAATAAATTATCCTTTCAATTTATTTTTTGTTATGTCATGTTTTTCACCCAAATTTTCCCGGTTATGAAATTGATAGAAAATAAAAATTGGGGAACGAACCTTATGACCTTTTTATTGGGTATTTTACCACACTATTCTTCATTTTCTTTATATTTTTACCACTGGGTAATGATTAGTCATTTTTGGGGTGGGTTCGAATGCAAAGGAACACCCGTATTCATTGTTAAGGCACAAATGACATGCAAATAATCGGTTTGGGGTTGGATTGATTAAAAATTAGGTTTTCTTGGTAAATAGACTAGATTGGAATGATGGGTGTGTGTTTTTGAATGGATATGGTTTGGTATTAGGTCTATAAGTCTTATTTTCTTGGATGGAGTGCGACGAAAAATTACATTGTGACAAGGTTTTTTTCAAGACGAGGTTGTGTGAAAGATCTCATGGAAGAGGCTATTTGGCATGGATGGGACAATGGAAAGACTTTTACCTTAGATGAGGTGGTCGGATATGGTCAATCTAGAGAGCCTAAATACTACGAATATAATTATAGTAATGAGTTAATAAAATTAATGGTGGATTTTTTATTCTTGTTATATTAAATAATAATAATTGTGGCATAAAATGTTTGTGGTCAATTAAATAAAATTGGTGTGTGAGTTATGTTTTATTATCATAATTATTTTTTATTATAATAATTTGATTATACAGACAAGTATTTAGGGTAATTTAATAGAATAGTTGTGGAATGTGAAAATTATATAATTTGTTATTTTTTTTAATTTACTGTAATTAATTTAAATGATGAAGGCATGCATGCAAATGGGGAAATTTGAATATGTGTCCTTCTTGGGAATATGAATTCCACAAACTCATTTTACCCCTTTACATGTTCTTATAATAATAATAGTATTCCATGAATAGGGGTAGTGGAGGAGGTTCCACCTCCACATACATAAAATTCAATAGAAAAAAATCCAGTGAGCATTGGATTTGAAGAAAAAAGGGTCTAAAAATAATAGTAATACAATAACAACAACAACAATAATAATAATATCTTTTTTTGTTGGAATAACCTATATCCACCTACAACATATTCATACGACATCAAATTAGTGAGCCATTAGTGAGAGTGTGATCTAATAATTGAGACGGTCATCTAAAGACCAATGTTGGATTATTTTTTTGGACTTGTGCATCAGGTAAATTAAGAACACAATAACAATAGAAATTATTATTATTTCTGGATATTTTATCTACCAAATATCCTTCATGTGCTGTCATAATGATAAATCGCTTAAGACACTGTGACCAAAAAATTAAAGTAGACATTTCAAAACCAAATTTTGGTATTTAATTTTTACTAGTGGCTTAGGCCCATGAGATTCCATTCAAGCATAATGTGGTGAAATGGTAATTTCCCACTGGGTGTTAGTAAAATAATGTGAATATCCTATACCTACAATCATTCTATGATGATCACAGTGGTTCAATCCATTTTTCCATCTAGGGCTGTTTGATGAGACATATTAGTGATATTACATTTTTTGCTTTGGATTGATGACGAACCATGTGCATTTATCACGCTTTTTGTTGAGTCATGTCATGTAGAACCCTTAAACACTGATTAATACTACATGGATAGAAATCAATGTGTTTTAAAGGTCCTAAAAAACAACAGATCAAGACAACATGTTATGTGGGTCAGTAACATGTCGTGCACTCCTTTATGAATCATGAAACACATATATATATCTCTTCCATTTGGACCATGATTTTGACCCATGAGTAGACTATCCTGATTTTTTTTCATGTAGAATGTATTTTTTTCCCTTATATTAATGATTTTTATATATTATGTGAGATTTTCCTAGTGTAACGCCTCTTTTGGTGCCACTTGAAAATGGTGGTGATTTGGTAGGACCATCATAGAGTTTACATAGAGATAGAACTCCATTTTCATTTCATCATGTGGGTCGTCTATATTTGGTGACAATACTACCCTATCACATCATGTAATTTTTTCAACATACTCATTATGTAGATAGAGACAGTACTCCTTAATGGCGCCGAGGCTTAGTTCATCTATGTATCGAAATGATACTCCCATTTCATTCCAGGGAACTTGTCTTACATTTATTTTTGTATAAACATGTAGTGTAATCCCCATATCAATATAGGTCATAGATCCAATGCATTGTAATTATACCCCTCATATGTCTGGAATAGTGAAAATATGTGGTATAGAATAGCTTTGGACTCAAGAGAAATAACGATAGGTCCCCCACCCATATTCGTTTTTATGACACGGCCTAAAACCGTATGGGAACTTTTTGTGCTACCCAAAGTATATAGTATCACGGTGTGGTGATTTAGTCCCTTAAAAATGTGTGTTCAATGAAGACACAGGAGGTTCTGGGCATCGTATATGGACCTAGGATCTATTGGATACTCTTCTTCTTGGGGTGAGATATCAGATGGAGGTCCCCATAATCTATTGTTAGGGACTCTTTAACTGAGAATATGTATATTCTATCCACTGGATTTACCATTTGGATTCTGATACTATCTTTCAAGGAGAGGAAAAAATTACTTGGGTGTTCCACATGCATTCCTTTTTTATCTTATCATGGTTTGATGAGTTTTCTATCCTACTATAGGTAGTGAATACTCGATGTGAAGTCTATCTTCTCACTTTGTCACGATCCTTTTGTTTGTATGAGTTTATGTTAACTGTCTTGTTTGGTTGAGAAAGTTGCATTCCTTCAAACATGTTTGGGCACTTATTTCCCCTTCTTTGGTATCTCTTACTGCTCCGCCTTCACCCATTAAGGGTGTTCAATTGGGTATGTATATAATCCCCCTTTCATGGGGTTTTCCCACACATGTCATGAATATTTTAGACGACAGACATGTCGACCATGACTTCATAGGATCTTAAAGGTATTGTGTTGTTTGGCCAGATATGGTGATCATAGATTGGGATATAGTATATGGGAACTCTCATATATTTACACATTTCATGTTTTGTTAGGTTGGGACATATTTTTGGTTATACATGTATTTTTCCACCTTACGTTATGTTTACACTATTGTACATTGTTTATCTAGGGGTTCATTTATTTTCTGGTTTACTTTATAGAAGTGTTTCATATTTTCTTTATTCACTCTACACTTTTGAATTGAGTTGGATCTGTGCATGTGTACAAGTTTCAGGGATAATACCTCCCTGAGTTTGGTATTCATTTGACACGTGTCACCACCGTTAGCCTATAGTGGCGGGCTTGGGGTAGTTGTGACTCGAGCCTCACCTTGGGTATGGATGTGACAGATTGGTATCATAGCATGCCAATTCCTTGGGGATTTTGTATGGATATTTCCCATAAAGAAGATTGGTTGGGTGTTGGGAAACCATTTCAATGTTTGTGAAGTGCGGCTCTCTGTCCATGGATTCCAGTGTTGGTGTGGTGAAGGAGAAATCCATTCACCAAGAACCTCACAACCTTCTTGACGATATAGAATACAGAGACATTTTTTGAAGGGATAAATGATGCATGAATGATGTATGATTGATTATATTACTCTCCTTATTGAGTGAGCTCCCCAATGTTATTAATATATATATTCTCATTCCACTATGGTACTCTATGATAACATTTAGGATTCCTCCAGGATGACAACATGCCAGAATAATATATACAGTTCATGATGCCGACCCTATGGGTAAGGAGACCTCACATAAATTTATATCTTTCGACCTCTTTACTCCAGGTGGGAAGGTAGTATCCCCTCTACCTGTCGATTAGTATATTAATCCATTAAATAAGGATTTGGACATGCGTAATCTTAGTACACTTTGAATGTTTTTTCATTAGATACATCAAAGTTTCTACGGTGTTCTGGATCCCGAGGAGTAAAAGTACTGGTTCGAATAAGTGATCTATATATTTAGAAATATCCACACACTAATGGATTAGTTAGAGTAACTAGACACTATTATTTTTAAGTGGAGTAGTTGGGAATTGGAGGAGGATAGTTACTTTGAAGCACAATGTGTCGACACCCTCATGGGATGATGTCTAGAAGCTATTTCATCGGGTGGTACAACCCATCCTTCATAAACTAGATCACGATCCAAGGTATTATACATATTCATCCAAGAGTGATGTTGGCGAATGAGTATAAATAATGCCTTATATACCTTATGATCTAGTCTACTAACATGATACATGGAAGCTACTTCCGAGCATGTATGTTTGAGGAGGGGATCTACAGAGAGACCCAAACATGAGACTATGATGTTTGTTAGAATACCGACAGGAATATAACATTGTGATAGTTTATAATCTAGGGAATGGAAATGTTGGAGAAGATATCCTTAGGTGGATTTCTCAGGATTTCATAGTGTTGGAAGATTAGAATAAGTTATATCCCTAGAACTGACCCAGATGAAGTATGAGGCTGCTGTTTTTCTTCAGTTTGAAGAGTTGAATCCTTAGATCCTTGAGTGTGAAAGAGGGTCGTAGCTGGGAGACATCTAATTCATGGTTTTATGTGATCATATATCCAAATTATACACACTTTATGGATATTATAAAGGTTTTAATCATTTCACCATGTTCCAAGAGAGAACAATTGTTCCATTCGTCTTCTGGGAGGAGGTGATGTTGGAGTTCCACACTTCTCCCCTAGTTGTACACCCTTATTTTGGTAATATGTAATTATTTTATTAGTGGTATTTTCGGTTATCTATAATGGTTTTTTGAATAGATAATTTTGACTCTCAGTGCCTCACTTTTCAGCAGGTGAGTTCTGAGAACCATGTTCTATCATGTTTGTTGCAGCTTCTTGAGATCCAAGAGTGCATGTGGGATAAAATATCTATTGATTTTTTCATAGGAATTTTGTGAACATGGATGGTCCATGATTCCATTTTTATGATATTATAATAACCCATGAGTTAGGATCCCTTATTTTCCACTAGGAAGTAGAGTTTTTTGAAGAGTTTGGGGTAGTTGATTATGCAAGAGTGTTCCTAGGAACATGAGAGATAGATATGGGCTCAGTATCCCAATAAGTTTTCTTAGGAGATCTATTCTGGGAAGAAAATATAAAATTATGTAATTATGTTGTGACCTTGTTTTCTCATTATAAGATTTCAAAAAATTCAAATTATATTTACATAGATATGTACTATGATGGAGTGCAATTCAGAGGCCTGGTGTGCCCATAAGTAATTGTATAGAAAATCTTAAATATAATTTTTCATACACATGGTTAATTAATGAAGATGTTATAACTCATAAAAAGTAGATCATCTTCGGAATTGGATACCATATATAGTTCCAGAACACAATGTTTATCTTATGCACTATATAAGATGAGTTGGCATAGGATGTTTGGACCCCTCGCTCATTGGCAGGGCATTTAAGTGGATTAATTATTTAATAATTTAAATAATTAATTAACTATTTTACTTAATGATATATCTCTAAATATGTTATTATGGAATTTTTTCTAATGTTTATTTAATATTCTGGTTTTCATCGGAGAATCTCTCCTCCCCACCTTCATTGTTGAACCATTTGATCAACGAAAATAAATCTCTACATTAAGGAGTTTCGAAGAATGATGAATAAATCAACGTCTTCGGGTCATTGAATGAGAAATTCAATCACCAATGGTCTATCCAAATTAGAGTTAGGGCTCATTATATACGTTGGTCCACCCATATAATTTAACCTTTTTTATGATCAATTCCCTTTCATTGATCTTCATTAACCCGAGTCTTTTCATGAGTCCATGTATCAAAATAAACTATCTGTTCAATATATTTATTTTATTCCTTGTTTCCCATAATGATTTTACCCACTACGATATCATTATCCATGAACGATTGACCAATGAATGGTATCACCTTTTTTATTAGTGATTTCCCCTACATTTCTTTGTGGTCTTCATCGTAGGACCATCTCGTTACTATTTGACTTCTCATTGGTAGGTTTTAATGCAGTCAAAGCCCCAGATTCATTTCGATTGAACAAACAATAAGAGGATAAACATGTTGGAGATGTGTTGATAAACATGAGGGATAGTGTTTGGTGAACAGGTCAGACCAGCACTGCGGGTGCGTGTTTCTGATTGGATGTGGTTAGGGATTGTGTAATTTACTCCTATTTTCCTAGTAGTCATGTGATGACGATGTGAATTGTGACAAGGTCAGTTTCCAGAATAGGTCACAAATGGGATTTCAAGGTGGAGGCTATTTGGTCTGGATGTGATGATGGCCATATTCAGATCATTGATTAGGAGGTTGGGCATGGTAAATTTAGTGAATGTGAATAATAATAATATTAATATTAATAATAATAAGGGTTACGAATTAATGGAATTAAAAGAATATTAGTTATTATTATTATATGAAATTACTATATTATTGGTGAAATAAAATGTGTGCGGTTAATTACATTAAACTGGATTGGGGTTTATGTTCAATTATTATAATTATTATAAATTATAATAATGTTATTAGGGAGATATTATTTTTAGTAATATAAATAAAAATGAGTAGAATATTTTAATTAAATAAATTTTTTTTGTTTTTTATTTTATTTTAATTAAATATTGAATCCATCCATGAAAAGGGAGGACGACGCCAACATTTCAAGCATGGAAATAAAAATTCCAAATACCCCTTTTATCCCAATACATATAATTATAATAATAATTTTATATCTTGAAGAGGGTTTGAAGAGATGAGGCCTCATTCGCATACATAAAAATCAACTGAGGAAAATACTTTTAGCATATCCTTTGATAAAAAAAGGGTTTGAAAATAATAATAATAATAATATAATAATTATAATAATTTTATTTTCTGTTTTCAAATGATAAATCTGAAAAACACAATCTTTATACGACATTAGAATAGAGAACCATCAGTGGGATCAGGATCCTGTAATTTATAGGACCATTTTAAGATTGACGATTGATACTTTTCTTTGGACTTGTGACTTAAACAACTAGAATTCAATTTATAAGAAAATTATTATTATTTCATTATCTTATATCGGATAAATCTCCCTCATGTAGTTACAAAATGATGAACTGTCTATAATTTTGCGACCCTGAAATGAAGGTGGAAATTAACAAACCAATTTTGGGAATTGAATTTGGACTCTTATCTTAGGCGCACAAGTATTCATTCTTGAATGATGTAATAGAAAGATACTTTTTCACCAAGTGACTGATTGCGGAAAGTGAATAGCCTATCTCAAGAATTTATATATGAGGATTAAAATGGTGTGATGTTTTTTCCATCTATGGCTGCTTGGAGAGGAATATTATTATAATTACGT
Organism: Viscum album; assembly: GCA_963277665.1. NCBI lineage: Eukaryota > Viridiplantae > Streptophyta > Magnoliopsida > Santalales > Viscaceae > Viscum > Viscum album. The sequence goes on from OY728140.1 coordinate 1,288,486,059, forward strand.
TTTTTCCTTTCAAACCGATGAAAAAACTTGTGGGTTTGTCAAACTTTTGGTTGAGACATGGGGTGTAGTGCACTTACACACCATGTAATACTATATGGTTAGCTATCATTCTTCTGGAAAGGACCAGTCCCGATAGTAGAGTGAGACATCATGCTATGTGGGTCCCTTAAATGTTGTACACACCTATATAAATTTTCTTGGTCTCGTATTTTGGCCAGTGAGTAGAGTGTTTTTTCACAGCGACCATGATAATGTATTCCATTTTGGATTTAGATATACGATGTGAGATGTTACGACAATGATTTTTCATTAGGTATCATTTGATGATGGTAGTGATCGGGAAGGATTTATAGGGTGTTTAGATAGATACGGTACTCCATTTCCATTTGATCACGTGGGCCCTCTATCCATCGTAGGAGTACTACATTGTAATATCGTCATCTTGGTACTCCAAATTCCTTATTGATGTATATACAGTACTCCATTTCCAAATGAGTGTTCATGTCCTCTATCTATGGAGATGGTACTTCACTACTGCATAAGGGTGCAGATCCTCCAATGTCGTTGTGTAGATAGAGATGATACACTCATATGGCCCCAGGGTTGAGGTCCTTTATTCATGGAGATAATACAACCCTGTCACATTAGGGTGTGGGTCCTCCATACTAATTTTGTAGATAGATACTTTACTGAAATGTGTCACCAAAGAATGTGTCCCATATCTTTGGAGATGGTACTCCCCTATTATACAGGGGTTGCTGTCCTTTATACATTTCATATAGACACAGAGTGAAATCCCCATATCGGTATAGGATTTGGAACCACTATTTTGAAAATTTTCCCCCACCCTCGATTGTGAGACAGATTGACAAGAAATGGTATAGAATATCGTTGGCTTGACAAGAAAGGGGATTCTTTCCCCACCAAGACATGTTTTTGTGTCACAACCTAAAACTATGTGGGTGAGTCAATTCTCCCAAAGGAGATATTATCAAGGTATGGTGATCGAGTCCCTTAGAATTGTGTGTTTAGGGCAGATGCATGAGGTGATGGGAATCATAGTTGGACGTTGAAACTATTATAAAAAACTCTACTTGGGTTATGTTGTGAGATAGATACCCCCTTACTATTTTATCATGGTTTCTTTTTATCATCATATATATATTCTTTCATTATTATTCACCCTTTGTATTTTTATACTCTCTTTTCAAGAAAGGTGAAGACATGTGGGGTATGTCATGTACATTCCTTGATTAACATATTGGGGTTGATGAGTCGACTCTCCTACAACAGGTAGCGAATACTCGATGGGAGTGTCATATTCTCACCATGATGAGATCCTTGTGTTTGGATGAGTGTAAATTGACTCTATTGTTTGGTTTAGTAGTACACATTCATTGAATATTATTCTAACTACTTCTTTCCTATTGTGTTGATTCTCTTACTACTAACCCTTCAATATTTTGGGGAATTCTATGGGGTATATATATACTCACCACTTCATGGGATTTTCCCATTATGTCAGGTCTTCTAAAAATGATATATAGGTCGACCGTGACATCATAGGATCATAGTGGTATTGTGTGCTTGGAATACATATTGTGGTCATAGCTTGGGATATAGGAGTCAGGCTCTCTCAGCTATTTACAATTTTTTTATTGTGTCAGTTTGGGACATATTTCTAGTTAGATATGTATTTTTCCCCTTTAAATTCCATTTACATTAAAATACATTTTTCTTTCATTAAGTTCCTGAATGTTGTGGTTTACTTTATAGAAGTGTTTCATATTCTATTCTTTCCTTCTACACATTTAAATCGTGTTGGTTGTGTTAATGTATACAGGTATCAAGGAAAAGGCCTACCCAAGTCTGTTATGTGTTTTTCACTGGTATTCACACCATGTCCTATATAGGCAGGCATAGGATAGTTTGGAATCAAGCCTCATCTTGGGTTGGGTCCCGAAACATGTTTACCCAGTGATTAAATAAATTCAATCAACTACCCAGTTTCCATGTTCACCCTATGCTTATACTTAAATTCTAGCATCAAACCATTTGTCTGGATCACTATGGGATAATACACAAATATCAACATCCTCACAAGGTCTATGTACTCACCATTATTAACAAAAGACCATAAAAATCATCCAAAAAAAGAAAACACATATTCAATAGACATGGAATCAATAAAAACATCAAGTTTTCATATCACAAACCACCTCCAAAAAATATTTTCTAATTATTTGACTCAATACACAGTGTTAAATATATCATTAATAATTTTCATATAATATATCATTATGGGATTTACAATTTTACCATCATTAAAAAACATATCAATAATTATTAAATAAGCTCCATGTATAATGTTACCAAGCATCTTGGACTATAATGTTTTAAAATTCATCATATCCAAAATTCAAATACCACGATCTTATAGAATGAACACCCATAACTATTCTCACCTTTTGTTGCATTGGGTTAGAGTAATTTAAAAACCAATTCTTATTTTCTATGGCTGTGAAATTAAAATTCATAACCATCACTCCAACCAATTTCTCACATTAACTAATTAAAACATCTTTAGTCATTATTAATCTCAATAATATTTATTTTATCCCTACCCTTAAAGAAGTAGACATAGAATTAACACTTTCTTTGGTCCACAATATTTTAAGTATGCAAGATGAGTAATGAAAACATAAAACACTACAACCTTATTCAAATTTATTAAAAACATGTATATTATAGCATGAGAACACCATGTAGTCACTCTAAATAAGGTAATATTATGAGTTAATTTCAATAAACCACCTATAATTTCTAAGTCTTCCCTATTAATTTTGAAAAGGCCACCAATATCTTTGAAGCATCATCAGTTCTCTGATCAAAAAATGAGCCTCAAAATCATTCCCAACTTCATCAATTAATTTATTATTATAATCAAATATTTAATATAAATAATAATGAATATAAATAAAATCTAATTCAAATGAAAATAATATTAAAATCTCAATGGATGTCATCATTGTGCATGAACCATAAGAAATAACAAACCAACATCCCCCTGATGGTCATCAAACATGATCTAATAAAATTGGCTAACCATAAAAATAAATTTTATCATAAAAATGAATAATTTTATAGAAAACTATAAAAAAATATTTTTTTGGTATACCCTTTGTGAAAGAAAATTTCAAATACACCGATGTCATCCTGGTACATCCTCTATAAGTGTTGAGAAAAATAATGGTCTCAATCGGTCTATTCCACCTAGATATAGTAGAACGATAATCAAATTAATATAGCAGATAAGAATAATATAAAATTAAGAGGGAGGGTAAATGAATATGAGATTATTGGATGTAGTAAGTCACCAAAAATACAATATTATTTCATCATAAAAAACCAAAAACATATTAGGAATCATGTAGTAAGTGGGGATGGATAGTTTTACCTATGTTTGTTTGGGTTAGGGGAAAAGGAGACTCCACATTTTAATTATAATATGATTAAAGGGTAAAAATACAACTTAAATGATCCCAGTGGTTTGGCCTAATAGATGACCAAATAATGTGCAAAATATTCCACCTTCTCTATCTAAGGTTATACAAATAAAAAAATTAACATGGGTTTCTAAATTGTGTTCCAACAATTAAAAAACATATGCATCATTTCACATGGGTTGTCTGCAAGAGTTTCAAAACTATGAAGCAATCCTCAATTCAAAATAAATTCACATAGTTTACATTTATATCTGCTTAGATTTTCTCTAAAAGGGCATCTAATAGTTCCTGGAATCCATTCCCTATAAAAATTGAACTACATAGTGCATATCGATATATCATGACCCTCAATAATGTCAGCCTTTTCAATCTTGTATTTCCATTATAAATATACTTTATCATCTGGAACATCACTTATTCTATGCTTAATTTCACAATCACATGCTACATTGGTGTCTTTCCTAAACTATAGGTGTAAATCCATGTATTGAAAAAAAAATCCATTAGGATGCTCCTATAAAATCTAAAAAATTTCCAAAACATTAGTATCTACCAACTCTCTCAGAACATACTAATCTGCATTTAAGGTAAACAAGGAGAGACACACAAATGTTCATTTCCTTCAAAAACATCAACAAAACTATGACAAAATAGGTTATTCAAATACAAATAGTAGTAGTAAAATTTAATATCATATAGCACTCCAATGTGTGACTAGGAATTTTTAATTTGAATGGTTCTACCATCCATTCTGCATCTATAAAATGTTCCCCCCTCTTATGGTTTTCTACACTATATGAAAACAACAAAATACCTTTTTAACCCCTATGGTAACTACATATAAAAATATGGACTCAATTTTGTGCGTGTAATAACAAAAGGTATTTATTTATATTGCCTAGTCCATCTCGTATGGCATCATAATGGTTATAACCCTTCCAAAACACTACATTTTACCTATATTGAAACCCATGACATCCAATGTGCCCAATCACCCTATCAAGGGTCTTATATAGAAAAACTATAATCACATGCCCACTAAAATCATACGATATATTTAATTATCTTGAGAATCATCACATGAAAACCCCCACTTGAGACTCATGATCTCATTATTGACCACTTAGTTGACCAACAACATCATCATAGATTACTCATAAGATAGAAAATACAACCACGGTATTAGTTATGTAGATTTCATTCAAATAAATATGGGATAACATGGTATATATTTTTAATATTAAATTAAATAACTGAACTAAAATATTGATAATACATAATCAATTTAACATTAAGGAATAAAAATCCTCCCCTGGACTACTAGGGGAACTCCATGTCCCCTACACCAAGGGAATACATCACAGTCCTCATGATCATTTCGCCATATATCTATTTTCATTCCACCACATGGAAATATATTTACTTAAATCATCAAAACTCATTAGAATTACAATATTCACTTATGTATATTTATAGATTTCTGGAGTAATTATAGACATTTTAAATAGTTAATACTTAGTTATAATTTAAAATAATAACAGTGGTATGAATACATATAAAATTAATCTATATATTCCTATAATGATGCATGGAATTCCCCTTGACTTTACCGACAAGGACATAAAATCCAATTAAGATGAATATTTCAAATGGGATAATATCAAAAAAATTACAATAACTAAAAATCCATAAACCCGAAACCTCATTTTCAACATGTTAGGTGAAAATAAAAAAACCATAATTGTGTTCATAAATAACATGAAATCTTATACACATAGAAAAAATTTATTTCCCTGAGGAATTTTGTTCGTGATGCACTGGTGTGGGTTACATCACTTGTTCAAACAAATTTCTTTATATCATGTCTATATTATCACTTAATAGTAATATAATATAAAATAATTCTCAAAAAACACTTTTTAACACCACATATTGGCTCACTTTAAATAGTAACTATCCCAATATCGCCAGCTGATCGGATGTGAGACTCCTTATATTCTAGTGGAAAATAAATAAATGCATGGGTTTAAGTAGGTATAATGTGGGGGTTTTAGACCATACCTTAAATAATCAAATAGATTAAAAAATAAAAAATTGTATACCTAAAAAATATGCAAAATATGTTAGAAGATATATAAAATTATGTTATAAAAATGGAAGGTAGTAAAAGCTTAAAAGGCTGTCTAATACAAACAATATTTGACCATCCACTAGGGATATCCTTGAAATATGAGTTGTATATCATTTCATCAATCATATACAAATCTATGATATCTATCTCTATATATTTTAAGTCGCATAATGACCTATGCTTGTAACAATGGGAGAGTGTATGCACGGGTACCCATGTGACATGATACCCTGAGAAGAGTGTGAGTATTACTCCATAGGAAACAACTAAAAATGTAGAAAAATATAACCAACATATTACTATCAAGAATAAATTCCCAAGGTCACAATGTATAGTTGCAACTTCTGAAATGTTAAAAATAATGTGCATAAAAAATGTTGAACCCTCAATATATTTTTGATACCATAGAATGGTTCATAGATATATTGTCCAATGTTATGGTGTATCTAATAAATAAAAAATAATTATTCCAACACATATTTATTTGTGGTAATATTTTTATACCAAGTAAAACAGAATAATATATATTTAACATAGACATCATCAAATCCCATCTAATGTCCACTTGGGGATCATGTAGAATCTAAGTTTAACAAACAATCCCAATGTGAACCAAGTATCCATTTTAACTTTTGGTTTTAAAAAATAGAGCATAAAAATTGGTTTCATGTTCCCCATGGGTATCACCATTAATTCAAATTTCCACATGGTGTACTTGTTCACCTTGGTATTAACAATCGATTTTAGTACCAACCTGGATGTTGGGTCCAACAAGACTTTTATTATCATTGCCATTATTAATTGTGAGTAGTGTCCACCCTGTGTTTAACAATAAATACTAACAAAATATACCATAAAGGATAAAAAAAATTAATTAACATGAAAATAAAAATGACCTCAAATTTAAATTTAAAATACCACCATAAAAACAGTTTCAAATTCTTTGATTAAATACAAATAAATTCATTTATCATTTAAAATATTCATCTCAGTTCACACTATAATATTTACCATTTTTACCTTTAATAAAAATAAAAATAAATAATATTAAATAATAATGAGATTTCACATAACATAACTTCCCACATATTTATGTTTTAACACATCTCAAGTAGAATATTCAAAATCTATTCCATTATGAAATGTCACCCATTATAATTCATACAGACATGTAATGACCTAGGAATTTATAGAATGATTCTTTTTTCATTTCTATTAATATTAATGAATTAGATATTAATTTTTTGTTAATGTGTACACTTTTTTATGATTGCATACTAAACACACAACAATCGGTTTCTATGAAATGATACGTTTCACACATCATTCAGTTATACCGAAAATCCATATAATAATATTATTATTTTAAATGGTAGTTAATGTATAAATTTTTTAGTGTGAGGAATGAACCTAAAAAACTATATTATGATTTTAAATATTTATTAAATGTTTTTAAATTTATCAAATTAATATTAGAGGCTTCAAGTAAGAATTAATCTAATTTTAAATATGAAATACTCTACTATTTTTAAAAGGTCTTTTTACCGACTTATGATAGAGAACCCTTTTTAAATATAAGTTTTTCACTTTTATATGTTATATTTTAAAAAATAATTTTATTATATATTATAAGAACAACAACTATACTTTTGATTAAATATTTTTATTTTCCTAATAAAAATCATATTTTTATGAATAGTGACAAATGCAGCATTTTAATTCCAAACAGCCTTTTTATTTTAATTATTTATATAGATATATTATTTTTTAAATTGGTTTTAATGTTTAATTGGATTATTATTATATCATTCAATCCGATTATGTTCATTGGATGTAATTTCACTTTTAAATTGGACATAAACTCATGACAATGTTTTAATAGTTATTACTTCATTAAAACCCACTTTTTTGGATTCGAAAATGAGAACTAATTTTAAATTAATTATTGCAACTTATATGAATTTAATTTGGAAAAATAGATTCTATATTTTGAATCAGGAGGTCCAAATTGTGTATTTAGATACCATTTATTTTTTAGACGTTAAAAATAGTAACATTAGTAATTGTTTTATTTACCATGTTTATAGGGTAAATCTGGTAAATAATGGAAAATTGATATTATAATAATATTAAACTATCCTAAAATGAGTCCTAATTAATTTTACAGGATATTTATGACCGTGGTCATCCTTGGGTCGATATTGGGAGCCCATAGAGCCACATTTATGTGAATATGTCATTTTATAAGAATTAATTTAATGTAAATGAAAATTTAACATAAACATATATATTTTACAAAAACAATATTTATGTGGGGTTATATAAGTGATATAATCAACTAAAAATTGTAATTATAAAGATAAAAATATTTAATAAATCATTGAATCTTATTTATAATATTTAGACATCAAATAAATAAGATTATTTTTGGCACAATGACGATGTAGTGATTTTCTTATTACTGAATTATTTTAATAAATGAGATTATAAATATTAAAATAAATTTATTTAGAAACTTTTTGAAAAATAAAAGAATAGTAGGGATGATTATGACTGGTTGTATTTTAATTAATGGAGGTTTTTTGAATGAATAAAGTTGTTATAATTTTTTTTAAAAGATATGATATGAATAGTATAAAAATTGACATAAATGAGTTTTTAAAAAAAATATTATTTTATTTAATGATATAATAGTTTTAAAAATGTTATATTTGTCACAATTACTAATATAATGTTGAAAATTTAATTAATGAACAACTTGAGGTTAAATTGGCATTTTATAGTAAATATATTATTTATATAGTATGAATATACAAGAAGACATGGAAAAAGTTAAATTAGTTAACTATGGGATAAAGTCAATAGGTAAGGTAACATTTTTGAATAAGACATGTTTAAACCCTATTAGTTGATAGTTGTTTGACCCAAAATCATATTATAATTAAAATAAATGTCATTAAGACCATTTGAAATCGAAAATAATTTTCTAAAAAAATTATTTGAATACCTTCTTGATGTGCCCCTCCCCCCTCTTACAAAAGGTCATCACGTATAACCCATACTCAAACCTCTCTAGCCCATTTTATAAAAAAAACTCTTCCCATGAATCTCCCAATATACTAATATTTCTCATAGATGCCTTAACTTTGGAGGAAGAAAATTCAATACTTAATTTTATGTTTAATCAAATGGAGTAACCCGATTTGAGGTAATGTCATCTCTCAAGATTCATTCATTTAGTTTCCTTCTATAACCCCATAACCTATCATTATTACATTATATTAAAACAAAACAAGTATATTAAATATAATAGGGTGATTTTTTGAGATTTATTTTAACTAAACTTACACACAACATCACCTAATTGATACAAACATACTATTTTTGTATACGGCGAACAACTGCCTCATGAAACTATGATTGTTCAATTATTCCCTACCACCTCTCATGGTGGACATTATAATTTAACTTTATTTATATAGATGATATATATTATATTAATATTTTGTATATGATAGTTTAATTTTTATTTAAATACATACCTTTATGATTTTCGTGATTTTTAAATATGATAATCTCATTTGGGGAAGTGCAGACTACCGCCCTCTCAAGGTGATATGACACGTTCATGACATACATGGAACGTATAAAAGACTTCAATAATGAACATATTTAATGTATTTAAAATAATAAATTATAATTTAATTATAATATAAATATTTATCATTTAGTTTTATTTCCTTTATATATAAAAAATTAATGTAGTGTTCATGCGTATGTACGACTTACCGTCTCCATGAATGGTGCATTTAATTTCTTATCTCGAAATTCTTGGGAAAATTATAAATACATATATAATGGATATATATGATATTAAAATCATGAATACTATTATGGATATTTTTTACTTTTTACCACATGTAAAATTTGTAATTATAACAACATTATTTTCGACTCAATTACCCAATATTAACAAAACAACCTATATTAACGTAAATAATTATTTAGTTTTTAACATGTACATAAGTGATATAAAAGGAATAATAAACATGAAAAATGTTCTTAAGAAAGAACAAATTAACATTATTTTATTATTTAGGAAGAAAAAGGATCATACGTGATGAATCTGACTCATGGTAAGGGAACTTCTTAAACCAATTTCTATTCTTTGGGTTAATTTTCTACTTCATGATTTTATCATGCTATGACTATGTGAGAAATTAATATTGATAACCTGTATTGTATTTATAATTTATTTCTGTTTACTTATATTTAATAAACATTATCGATCTATTTTATTTACAAAATGATCTTTTTAAGGGACATTGTCTCAATCTCATTTTCATTGATGAATATTTTGATAATATACACCTATTTCATATATATGGTGTATTATAAACCCATTTGAATTATTATTTCATTCAAATGGAATAGTATTTTTAAGAAGAGTTAGACTAAATATAAAAAGCAATGTTTTTAACCTATAAAGAGACAATGAGATCTCTGTCGCCATAATCATTCTTTGATATTTGGTTTCCTCTATAAGACATAATTTTTTAAAAGAAAAAGAAATAATTTTTTGGTTGTTTAGGTATTTAAAATAGTTTTTGTAATGGATTGATTATTTCAATATCTTGAAACTATTTTTTGTGATTGAAAATTAAAGGTTATTAGTGAAATTTTGATATTTAAAATATTTTATGTGTTACGATTATATAATAGTACTTAGACATTTGAAGGGTGGTTAAGTGATTAAACAATGTTGGGTCATTACATGATAACCCAAACGATCAGTGGTTCTATGATAAAGTAGTGACATGTGGTTATATTTTAACCTCCAATACATTGGGTATGGATGTTTTTCGTATGACTATTATATTTAGTGATATCTGTGGGTGTTGACTGTATGGTTATTCCATATAAGTATTTTTATGTCCCGTGTTTCCTTTATGTGTTATATGTCACATTATATGGTATTAATTGCAATATTTTGGTTACAAAATGGGTAAGCAATGATCTTATATTTATTGAAGTGTATTTGCTACATTTTAAAGGTGACAAGTATTACTTTATAATAATGTATGCATGGTTTTCATATTATCCTAAGTCTAATAGTTTTTACTATTTATGTATCTCTTACTGAGATTTCTATTATCATCCCATGTTTTGAAATGTTTTTCACAGGACATAATGAAGTGTAGAGTCATTGATGGGATCAAGGGAATCTTATGTTGTTAAAACATCAAATGATATCATGTATCATTTTAAAATGTTTTTGTTTTATGAAAACAAATTATATTGAGTAAAAAAATTTACTTTTAATATTCCAATTGTTTTGTATATGTTAGGACATAATTGAATATAGCCCTAAACTAGAAATTAACATTGATGCCAATTAAAAGTAAAATTATTAACTTACCTCAAGATTGTGTAATGTTCAATGTTTGGGATTTATAGTTGGTATCAAAGGCCCATTATATAACTTTAGAGTATATGGCGTTATTTAAGCATAAGTGAAATAACTATAATGGTTATCATAATATATAGAGTTATAGTCATTTATGATAAATTGAATTATTTTAAGATGACATGAATAAGTATATCATAGTGTTTACCCACCTTATTAGGTAATATATGATGATATTACGGAAATAATCACACTAAACATTTTTGTTTTATAAAATTGATGGATCTAGAAGGAACCAATGTAACAATGGATGTGAAGGAAGTTGTAGTGGTTTTATGAATGGGAAATCAAATGAAATGGGCATTGTAATACAAATTCTTGAAGATATTCCTAACCAACTATATAGAGTCATGATAGACCACATTAACCTTGGTGATTTTTCTACTGCATCATATATGGGAGAAATGAATCCCAATGGGTGTTAATGTAATAATCATAATTGTAAGTATATTAAAAAATCTACATGTCAAGTATGTGGAAATAAAAACCTATGAAAATACTTAAAAGGGTGGATAATATTTTTTAGATGTGGTAATGAAGGTCATAAAACAATAAACTTCCATGCAATAAGGATGTTTTTGGTTGACTCTAAGAATGGGAAAGAACTTCATTCTAAATGATTAATTGAATGTTTTAAATGTGGTGTGCATGGAAATTATAAAAATTCATGTCCTACGAAAATGTTTTGGCATTGAGATCAGTAAGATCGTACAAATATATGTATACCAATTTTTAATTCCATTCCAATTAAAGAGGGGGAAACTAAAAATGACTTATGAATGTTATGAATTATTTCTGAGCTCATTTTTTGACATTACTGAAATCATAAGACATTATGCTTGATTTTGTTTTTTGGAAAGAAGTATAAAAAAATATGGAAAAACATCGATAAATGATCATGAAGAATGTTCTATGATTAATATGTCTAAATTTTAGGAATTGATGAGTTCTGTTAGAAGCAAGGGTGATGAAATTTTTAAATGTATTAATTATATTTTGTTTAGTGGATTAATTTAGATGACTTTTACCTTATATGTGTAACACTGAGTTTTTTTTGAAAATTATATTTGAGGAATAATTATATTTTATTTTTTGTATATAATTATAAAGAACCATTTGGGTTTATAAGATCATTGATTTTGATGAATTTACATGTTATTAATTTTTGGTATGAAAATGTGAGGTATGAGATAACCTTTGAAGAAATAAAATGTTATGGATTTTTTAAGGATTTTATCTCATTTTTTTAATGTTATAATAATTAAATCATTTTTGAAAAAGGACAACACACAGACCATGTGGCAACCCGTCACATCGGGAAAAACCGCGGTAATCGAACCCATAACCAAAGTGTGACTATGATTTATCACCTACCACAGGACAACGTTAATCGCCTAGTTAGTATGAATAATTATTTTTAGTTAAATGATTTTTTGGTTTAGGAATAAGTTCATAATGGGGACTTATATTTTATCAAATGGATATCATTAGTATTAGAAAATGAAATGGTGATTAAGTGATAATGGTAATTTTGGAATAAATTCCCTCTTTTGGGAACACTATATGCCTAATGAAAATATAATACATTGGGATTTAATTCATGGAGTAATATATGAAATTTTATTTTGGAAGAATTTATATTTTTATTGTGGATATATGGAGGCTTGGGTTATTTATGGAAATGATTAACCAATCATAGAGAATATGCGATTATGTTAATTACACTTCAGTACAAGACTTTAAGAGTAGTCATTTCTATTTGGAGATAAATGTTAAGATTTATTGTGGAAGACTATGTGTTTAAATCCTTCTATGTTTTGGGATTCAATATTAGTTTGGATTATTTTGATTATCTTTGAGGATAGTTGTTTATTGAATGATCTTGGTTGAACTTTGTGTATTGTTTATCAAATTTTATATATTCAGAGTAGTACTTCTTTTTATAAAGGCATATCCTTTGGGGGGATTATCTCATCCCATACTAACCATTTTGGGTTTGTTTAATGTATAAATATTGGGGAAATATATATTTCATATTTTGTCGATCATTTGATTCTAAAAAAGTTTATTCTAGTGCTTCATGTGTGACCATATCATCATGAATACCTATCATTTGGAGAAAAGATGAGTTTGTGGTTGAAAAATATTATATTTGTAAAATCTACATGAAAAGTATGTATATTTTATTATTTTCTTAGTCAATATCATAAATAAATTTTTCAACTTTATGAATAGGAATTGAAAACAAAAAATGGTGTATGTTTACTTTTCCAACAGTGGAATCAATGTTCGTTGAACCTATCACAAGATTGTGATTTTCTTGCGGTTAACTTTCTCTTCATCATGTTTTCTATCACATTATATTAGAATGCGATAGTTTTTTCCCTTCCATATACATATTTTCCTATATGGAATCCTTTTATGGGTTATTTTGATTGACTATTGTACATCTTTTTCTTTATTTTAATGTGATAGTTTTATTAACTATTTTTTTGATTTGGGACATTAAATGACATTTCTAGTACCAATTTTAAATTTTTGAGGATGTAATTTCCAAAATGTGGGAAGGATGTAATGGACCATATATTTATAGAATGATACCTTTTTAATATCTATTAATATTTCTGAAAAAGATATTAAATTTTCATTTTAGAGATGGAACTTTTTCCGATATTGTACTTGACATGCATCAACGAGTTTCTATGAAATATTTCGTTGCACATAGCATAGAGTTATGCGGATAAATAATATAATAATATAATTTATTTAAATGGTAGTTATCTCATATGTGTTTTATGGTAGAGATTGAACATAACAAAATATATTATGATTTTACATATTTATTTAATGTTTTTACACATATCTAAGGAATATTAGAGGCTTAAAATAAGAATGAATCCAATTTTAATCATGAAATGCTCTAATATTTTTAGAAGTACTTTTTAATCAATTTTGATGGAGAACCATTTTTAAATATAGTTTTTTAAAAAAAATTCTATTTGAAAGGATAAACTTCTTCTATATAAGTGGTACATCAAATTTTGTTTTAATAAAATTTTGGCATGTTTATAATCAAATTCATATGTTTATGAATACAGGAAAATTCTACATTTTAATTCAAATCTTCATTTTAATCTAATCTATTTATAAAGTATGATTATTCTATTAAATACGTTTTAATTGTAATTGGATTATATTTTTATCATTTAATCTAATAATGGTCATTTAAAAAAATTTCACTTCTATGTTGGACATAAACACATGTCAATCTATTGACAATTATTACTTCAAAAAACCTGCATTTTGGCTTCAACAAGAATAATTAATTTTAAAATATTTATTTAAAATTTTTAAAAAATTACAGCATATTTCGAACCAGGAGGTCCAAATTGTGTAAATAGATACCTCTAAATTTTTTGAACTTATGAATAATAATTTTAGTAATTATTTTATTTACTATTTTTAATGGGTAAATCTGGTAAGGGTATAAAAAATAATATAATAATATTATTAAAAAATCCTAACATGTGTACTAATAATATTGTATGAATTATGTCCAACCATTGGAATCCTTGGTTCAATTTTCAGACCCCATGGAGCCACATTGATGTGAAACTATGATTTTATAAGAATTAATTTAATATCAATAAAAATATTACATAAACAAAGGTCTTTTAATAAACCAATTTTTATGTGGGGTTTTATAAATGATAATATCATGTATAAATAATCATTATAAATCTAAAATATTTCATACATAATAGTATTTTATTTTAGTTTTTCAAAATCATATAAATAAATTTTTTTATGATACAATGATGATGGAGGGACTTCCATTTTAATTAATGATTTAAAAAATTGAGATTTTAAATATTAAAATAAAATTATTTTGAATTTTTATTCCATATACGAATTTTAGGGATGTATATGAATTGTCATAGTTTAATTAATGAAGGTTAATTTAAATAATCATGTTCTAATGTGTTTTTTGAAAAGTTGTGATATGAATAGTATAATAATTTACCTAAATGAGTTTGTAAAAAGAATAATATTTAATTAAATGATATAATAGTCCTAAAATATAATAATATTCCATGTAACTTATATAATATTGAAAATATAATTAATTAAGAACTTGAGTTCTATTGTCATTTTATAGTAACTATATTTATTATACAGTGTGAATTTACAAGAGCACATGATAAGATTTAAATTAGTTATTTAAGGGTTAAAGCTAAAATATAAGTTTAAATTTTTTACATAGACCTATATAAAACCTATCAGTTGAGATTTTTTCAAAACAAAAATATCATATAATTTAAATAAATGTCTTTGGGTTTATTTGAAACAGAAAATCATTTTATAATAAAATTATATTTCAATTCTTTCATAAAGTTCCCCTCCTCCCTCTAATAAAAGGGAATCACCTCCAACACTTACTAACCCCTATAAATACCCATGTCGCATCCAAATTCTACCCAAATAACATCCTAGAATCTCTCTATTCCACATATAACCCTAAACTTTGGCAGAATCCAACTCAATAAATCCAATTTCGTAAATCAAAAGGAGTTACCCAATTTGAGGCAACGTTTACCCACAAGCTCCATTCATTTATTTTCCTTATCCCACCCGTAAAATATTTTTATTTCATTCATTTATATCAACCCCTATGTCTTAATTATATCAGTATGTTTTTATGAGAATGATTCGAACTACACATACACACACATCTATCTAATGGATACGAACATATTGTTTCTGTGTACGGTGAACTACCGCCTCATGAAACGATGATTATTCGATTTTCTCCTACCACCTCTCATGGTGGACATTATGATGGCCATGTATTTATATATAATATATATTATATTTATATTATCTCTATTACACTATAATTTATAATTAAAAAAATACCATTATGCTTTTCGTTATGAGTAAGTACGATAATTTCATTTGAGGAAGTGTGGACTATCGCCCCTTCAAAGTGATATGACTCAGATATGACATGCATGTAATGTATAAAGTATGGGTAAAAAGAACTTATTTAATGAATATAAAATATTATATTATAATGGAATTATAATATACATTTGTATCATTTATTTTTAATTCCATTAAATATGAAAAAGAAATTAAAGTACCATTCATGCGGACGTACGACATACAATCTCCATGAACGGTGCATTTAATTTCATATCATCAAATTTTATGGACTTTTATAAATAAATATATAATAAATATATATGACGTTTAAAGCATGAATACTATTTTACATATATTATACATTTGACCACCTAGAAAATTTGTAATTATAACAAGACCATTTTCAACTCAACTACCCAATATCGACAAAACAACTAATATTAACATAAATAATTATTTAACTTTTAATATGTGGTAATAAGTGATATAAAAGGAATATGAAATTGAGAATTCTTTTAATTAAAGTATAAATTAAATTATTTTTATTATTCTGAAAAAACAAGGAACATACGTGAAGAATCAGACTCAAGGTAAGGGAACATCCTATCCCAATTTCCATTATTTGAGTTAATTTTCTACATCTTGATTATGTCGTTCTATTAATATGTGAGAAATGAAATTTGATATCATATATTTTATTTATAGATTATTTATTTGTACTTATAGTTAATACTCATTATCAATATTTTTAATTTACCAAATCATCTTTGTATGGGACTACATCTCAATATTCTTTCATTGAGTCATATTTTGATTATATAAACCTCCTTCGTTTATAAAGTGTATAATAAACCCATTTGAAATTTAATTTCATTGAAAGGGGATATTTTTTTAGGAAGATTTTTTTCAAAATGAAAAAAGTAATTGTTTTAATGTATGTGGTGATAATGACCTCTATATCCCCATAATCATTATTTTATATTTGGATTACTCTATATGCCTTAATGTTTTTAAAAGGAAAAGAGATTTATTATTGTGTGTTTTGGTATAGAAAATAGTTATTGAAATGGATTTATTATTTCAATATAATGAAATTATTTCTTGTGATTTCAAATGAAATATTATTTGTGAAATGTTTAAATTTAAAATTTATAGGTGTTATGATTATATAATGGTACTTGTCCATTTGATGGGTTGTTACGTGATGAAGCATTAACAATTGGTCAGCTGAGAAACCTAATGACGGGTTGTTCCATGATAAACCATGAATGGGTGGTTACATTATAACCTATAATGAATTGGGTATGGAATTCTCTCGTAAGGTTATTCAATTTAAGCATGTTTATGTCCCAAGTTACATTTATATGATATTAGTCTCTTTCTAGTAGATTTATGGGAATATTTTGGTAAAAAATGAGTAAAAAATGAGCTTATATTTAGTGAAGTGTTTTTATACTTCTTAAAGGTGAAAATTATTACTTTATAATAATGTATTAAAGGATTTCATGTTTTCCCATGTCTATTAGTTTTCATTCATTATGTATCCCTTACTGAAATTTTTTTGCTCATCCCTTGTTTTGAAATGTTTTTCATAGGACTTAAGGAATAATAGATTCATGGACTATATCAAGGAAATGTTATGTTATTACGTAATTAAACGATGTCATGATCCTTTTTAAAAAGTAGTTTTTAATTAAGAAAATGCATAATGAGTTGATGTCTCTACATGAAATATTCATGTTCTTATGAATAAGTTATGTCCAAATTCGATAAATTTCTATACCTGAAAAGAAGCACTATGTGAATTAAAAGTCAGATTACTGACTTAACTCATGATTATTTAATATTTAACATTGTGGCCTTATAATACTATTATGTTGTGTTTGTTTCAAATAATAAACCATTCTTAATATTCAATGGTTTTCATGTTTCATTTCAATGACATTGATTCTCCAAATCTCTCCCCTTATTACCATAAAACATTTTTTTATTTAATAATATCAATACCCTTTGATGATAACTGCACATATAAATTTTTCCACAAGGAATTCACCTCCCCATGGTTCAAGACTTGTTCTGTGGGCCATCTAAATATAGAAAACCCAAAATTCAAAGACATGATTCCAATTAATTCATTGAATGGTGAGCCCCAATGATCAAAGTACTCTTCAACAATAAAATAATGCAATAATATGTATTGGATTCAATGGACCACACACATTTTTTTTATCACTGCCATTAATTTTCTAAAGATCGGCGACAACTACCGATCCCCACCCAAGACTCATTGACACTCGATCAACAATATCACACCCAATATCCTTAATTAATTAATTATAATCAATTTATAATTATTTCAAAACTTCTACCAGTGATTTGTATGTTATTTTAATGTGTAAATAATGATGAAATATAACCATTCATCATTATCGCATAAACACCATAAGGAAATACAAACTAATGACATGTGGAATGCCCCATATAACAATTCTAGGAAAATTACATGTCATCATAACAATTATCATCAGTAAAAATATTATTTTTAATGAATACTATATATAAATTCATGGTGCCACATGCCTTTAGAAAAATAGAAAACAACAACAAGTAGATGTCATCTTTAGACGTCCTCTAATAGGGTTGAGTTGAAGCACATTCTCAATTTTTAGATTGCTCCAGGATCTAGTGGAATCAAAATTGAAACCCTAATCCATATAAGAAAAAAATAAAGTAACATGTGAGGAAAATGGTATAAAGGGCCCCAAAATATATTAAATCACCATTAAATTGAATAATTACACCATAAGACACCAATAATGATGAGGAATCATAGGTAAATTGGGGATAGGTTAGAAATCCCATGAACATGACATGGGGAAGAAATGGGGACTGTAACAGCCCAAGATTTTATGAAAAATATTCTTTTTAATTTTATTAATGTCTTGTGTTGTACGCTACACCAAAAGGAGCTTGCACAACACGCATCCTTGACTTTCCTTGCATTACATGCAATCGCGACCTTCCTCGATAGCGTGTGTAGTACGCAATACCGAGTTTCACTAAACAACGATATGTTATTAAAATGTTATTATAACTAACCGTTATGAATATTAATAACCACATTTTGAAATTTTGAAAAATGGACTTTATTTTTGGATTCGTAATATCTAAATTAGCTTAGGGTGGAATTTTGGTACTTTTCGGATAACTTTCATTTTCTGATGAATAGTGAAAAATACTAAATTTTAATTAAAAACAACTTTTTTAATCGAAATAATTAATAGTGATAAGTTATTAATTTTAGTGGTTTTAATGTATATTTAGAATATATTTTTACAATTCAATACAATGTTGGCCATTGGATGTAATTCCACATTTACACCAGACATAAACAAGTGTTAATCTTTTGATAGTTATTATCTCTTAAAAACACATTATTTGTTGTGACAGCGGAAATTAATTATAAAATTAATTAATGCAACTTATATTTTGGGAATTTTGTAAAATAGAAATAATTTTTGAATTCGGAATATCAATTATTGCTTAGGGTGAAATTTTAGCATTTTTCTGAAAAACTTCAATTTTTGATGAATAGTGAAACTAATAAGTGGTAGTTAAAAAAATTAATTTTTTCATAAATCTTAATTTTACCGCTTCTGTGAATGGAATTTCAAAACTCTGAGAGACAAGGTTGATGACAGTAAGTAAAATGTGGTTCAATGAGATGAAAATAATTTTTGGTGAATAATAACTTTTTTACTTTTATTTACCACGGTTAAAAGTAAATAGGGTAATTAAGGATAAATATGATATTAATATTACCCTAACACATGTCCTAATCCTATTGGACAAGTGTATCTCGACCGAAATCAACCTTAAGTGTAAAATATTATCATTTAGTCCCACTTGGATTAGATTAGGACATTTATTATTATTTAATTCAAAGAAGAGATAAAAGAGTTAAAATCAAAGTTTATTTACTAAAACATTTTTAATATAGGGTTATACATAATATAATTTCGACTATAAATATTAATTATAAATCTAAAAATATTTCCTACATATTTTTATTTTATTTATAATTTTTAGACTTTAAATAAATTAATTTATTTATGACACAACGATGATGCAGTGATTACCCTTTTAAGGAAATGTTAACATAATGGATGTTATAAATTCTAAAATAAATGTAATTTGAGACTATTTATGAATTAAACTAATTTTCTAGGTTACTATGATATATTAGTGTTGATTTAATCAACTTTTTTTGAACATATAAGTCTGTTATGACTTTCACAAAAATCATATATCAAATAGTGTCAAAATTGACACAAAATAGTTTTTAAATCAAATATTATATTATTAATTGTTATTTTATTCCTAAAAATCTATGGTTCGGCCAAATAACTTATATAAGGATATATATATTAATAATAAACAACTTGGGGTTATTTTGGCATGTTATAGTAAGTTTATTAACCATATAGTGTAAGAAAACAAAAAGTCACGGTAAAAGTTAAATTATTTAACTTAGAGTTAAATCTAATTGATAAGGTTAAAATAATAACCTAAACTTGTCTAAATACTATTGTATGAGAGAATTTAGACCCATACCCACTTTAACTTTGAAATAAGACCATTTGGAACCATTATAAACCGAATTTGACCTTAATATAAAATAATATTTTGAGATATTCCTAAGGTGCCCCTCTCCTCCCTTATAAAAGGGCACCTCCTCCCTCTCCTCCTCACACCAATTTGAGCATTCAAGATCGGCCAAAACCTGCCAAAATCTCTTCTACACTTCCCTAGAATAATCCTAGAGGTCCTGGTCTTCTTCAAAGACCAATCTTAGATCCCTAAGTGGAGGATTCAAAGAGGCGTTTCAAAGAAGAGGTAATATCCATTACCGATCTTTTCAATTTCTTTCTTCTTCAACTTCTTCTTCTTTAGTTGTTTCATGATAAAGTAATAACATCAGTATTACTTACATACTTATATGTTATTATAAATATTAAACAACCCTAATTAACCTTCTATCCATCCTACGGAAAAACGAAATCACCGCACGAGTGTACGTACGGAATTACGTCTCCACGCCGTGGTGTAATCTATTTTCCACCATCACCTTACAAGGATGGGTATAATGGTGTAATTAGTTACTATATATGATTATTATAAAGTGATATTGATACTGAAATAGTATAAATACACTTAAATACAATTCCATGATCATGGGAACAATATCATCGCTCGTGCGTACGTACGGAATACCGTCTCCACGATGTGATGCGACTCGTTCTACATGATCATCATCACATAGTAATAATATAAATGAATTTAATGAATAAATATGATATATGTTACACTAATACCATTCTGGATATAACGTATCTATAACCATAAAATAAGAATAAGAATTTATTCGGCAAAACACGCATAAGAACAAAAGGCAATAAAGACCCGAGTAACAAGTAACAATGAAATATTACTAATAAGAAGCTAAGAATATGACCATATATGATATCATATCAATATGTATGATTCTTTAATAAGTCAATAACATTATTTAAACAATTATACAGGAGATTCGGACACATACAAAGCAAATCGTACCTTAGGTAAGGGAAATATCACAATCTCATTTTTATCCGAGATTGTTTATACTTTGGTATTTACTGGGGTGTATTTTATCATCCACATCCATGTTTCCTCAATATGTAATATTATTTCCATTCACCTACAAATTTTTAAATCCTGTTTTACCCTTCGGTGAGTTTTTAGTAAAAGATATGAAAGGAATCTTTTGTCGTTTTTCGTACGAGGTACTTTTTTTTGACTTTTCTGACAAAAGTATGCGAAGAATGGTTTTTTTACTTATACGACATGAATGGATTTTTAAAACATTATTTCCAAGAAGCTTCCTTTACAAGTTTTCAAGTTTATTTTTAATCAAGTTATTTTAGTTTAAAATTGTATGACATGTTATGAAAGGATAAATGTTTTTGAAGTAGAAAGGATATTTTACTCAAAAATGGAGTTCAAGTGTTTTATCAAAATTATCTTCCATCTAAGATAATAAAGGGTTCTGTTTTTATCCCTATTATTACATTGATTTGATTATGTTGTGATGGAATTATTTTTATGAATTCCTTTATCTTATATGAATTGTTTTATGATGTCACGATGTTTAAGATTCCCATTTTTATTACATGGGTTATGTAATGATGTATAATTTATGATTTTGTGGAACACATAAGAATGGTATCATTATGAGATGTGTGGGTCCTATATATCTCTCCAATGCATTGGGTAATGATTTTATATCTCATGAGATAGACATGGCTGGAATGGTAGGTTATACCGGTTCTGTGAAACAGGACTAAAACGAGGGTGACTCGGTTCAGAAAGGGACTTTGTCCACTAAGATAGTCTTGGCAATGAGTCTTGACTAATAATAAATGATTCTTTATGATTATGTGTGTATTCCACAATGTTTAATGTTTTAAGTTATGATTATTGTTATTACATTTCACTACTATAAGTTATCCCAGGTTATGAAATTATGATCTCTTTTACAGGTTAAGATTTACAAAAGTTATGTGCTTATGTATATGATGTGATTGATATTTCTTTTTTTTTACCCTTACTGAGTATTTGAGCTCACCCTTTTATGTTTTCTTTTCCCCAGGATATAAAGAATGGTTTTAGGTAAAAAAAGGGAGATCTTTATGGGAGATATTGGAGATCTTACACCACGATTAGAAGATTACGTTCCGAGTTTCCAAAGACACTAAACTATTACGATCTTTGTGTGTGTGTTTTTTGTTATGTACTAAGTATTCTGCAAAAGTAATGTAATGTTCATGTGCGTCAAGATACGGGTCTCTACAGTTGGTATTAGATGAAAAGTTTAGTCAACCTTTGGAAACTAGGATACGAAAACATTAGTGAGATCCCTAGAGATATTTCTAAGGTATGTCTAGGGATTTCCCTAAGGATAAGTATACGTATAGGATATAGTCCTTGAACTATGGTAACGATATTAGATTAAACCAAAGATGTTAGATATTGAAGTTACTCTCCCTTTATTTTGATGTTTGCCTCTCACAAGATTCTTTTTGTGTTTTAGTTAATGGAGGGAACCAGAAGGAATTCGGTTAACATTGAATCCAATGGACAAATTGGTGACTATGAGAAAAAAATTGTGTATTTCTTAGAGAGAAAGATATTGTGATTATGCTGAATCAGTCATCGCGATATATGATTAACAAGGTGACATTTAGTGGTATGCCTAATTCGTCAAAGAAGAGGAAGATAAACTATTATGCATGTTCGCATGTTGAGGAGCATAAAGAAAGGAAGATTGAGATTTCTAAAGAAGGGAAGAAGAGCCTTGAGGAATACCTCAAATGGAGGGATCGATGTTATCTGTGTGGAGAAAAGGGTCATAGAGTGACAGACTGTTATGGAGTTTAATGTCTTATTTGTGGAGAACATGGGAATTACCCAACTCAATGTCCTGACCTAAAAAGTTACTTCTAAATCAAGGAAGGACTTATTCCGGGACAATCATTGAAGTGGATGGACTGAAGTGTTTATGTATTGGTATTCAAGAATAATGTTGTTGAGGTACTTTTATGGTGTATTCAAATTGGTCTATTGTGGTTTTCAATAATTTTAAGGTACCGGTAACCATGAAAAGTGATTCAAATTTTTTGGAAAGTAGATGATATGTGCATAATGAAGGGAAAAGGAGAAAATGAAATGTTTGACAGTATTCATGAGCTCATGATTGATACAAGGACTAAGTGATATCATGGTTTGAGTATATAGAATTTTGAGGATTTTGGTATATGGAAAGTGTTAACTTTTAACTGCATTAAAGTTTTCACTATGGTTCAATGGGTATTCAAGAGAATACATGATTAAGGCCTTTGAAGGTTGGGAATGTGACCAACAAGACATATCTTACTATATATGGGGATCAATGATGGTATTAAATCTCTGGACTGCAGTATTATGGATAAGCCTAAAGACTAGAATGGACTATGTTGGACATAAATTAGTATTATTTAAGGATATAAGTTCTTTTTTTGATATTATTGATGGGATGTTATAGTAAAGTAGTTTTAGAAAAAGGACAACCTGTAGGACGGGCGACAACCCATCACGTCGGACAAGGATGTGGGAATCGAACCCACAACCAAAGTGCAACTGGCCTTTATCGCCTACCACTGGCCTACAGGAAGTCCCTATTTAGTATAAACAAGTTTTATTATATTAAGCAGTATGATATATGAAGTATAAAGTCCATTTTAAGAACCATATATGATTAATCTCACTATAGATCGACTTATGTATATAACTTTTTCTAACCTTTTGTTTGAGACAGATGGAATGACCCGTCATTCTATCTCATGATCTGCTAACACTTCACAAATAACAAATTCAACATCATTTATTTAAGAGATGAAGTGGAAATTGTTCAAGGCACGAACAACAGTGAGATTTTACCAAAATAAAGTAAGTATTTATTCTAATTCAAATTCTTCAACTTTAGGGAAACAATCTTGAAAACCAAAAATGTTGTCCTAGTGCTCTTATATCTGATTAATCAGATGGTACCTTAGATCGTAAAAAATATATGGCTTTGTGATTGCTAGCTTTTCCATATCCATGTTCTCTACCACTCTCCATCAGAACATGACGGTTAGATTTCTTTCCATATCCATATTTTCACCTATGTGGAAACCCAGTGATTAGTTTATTTGGATAATCGTTACATTTCATAATTTAGTTTTTCAAGACAAGTTTTGGTATTTATTTTTACGATGTGGGTTTCTATTAAAGAAACTTTTGAGTAGTAAACCATTTATAACCCCGACGAATTTCGAGGGCGAAATTCATTTTAAGGGGGGTAGAATGTAACAGCCCAAGATTTTATGAAAAATATTCTTTTTAATTTTATTTATGTCTTGTGTTGTACACTAGACCAAAAGGAGCTTGCACAACACACATCCTTGACTTGCATTGCATTACACGCAATCGCGACCTTCCTCGATAGCGTGTGTAGTACGCAATACCGAGTTTCACTAAACAATGATATGTTATTAAAATGTTATTATAACTAACCCTTATGAATATTAATAATCACATTTTGAAATTTTGTAAAATGGACTTTATTTTTGGATTCGTAATATCTAAATTAGCTTAGGGTGAAATTTTGGTACTTTTCGGATAACTTTCATTTTCTGATTAATAGTGAAAATTACTAAATTTTAATTAAAAACAACTTTTTTAATCGAAATAATTAATAGTGATAAATTATTAATTTGAGTGGTTTTAATGTATATTTAGAATATATTTTTACAATTCAATACAATGTTGGTCATTGGATGTCATTTCACATTTACCCCAGACATAAACAAGTGTTAATCCCTTGATAGTTCTTATCTCTTAAAAACGCATTATTTTTTGTGACAGTAGAAATTAATTATAAAATTAATTAATGAAACTTATATGTTGGGAATTTTTTAAAATAGAAATCATTTTTGAATTTGGAATATCAATTATAGCTTAGGGTGAAATTTTGGCATTTTTCTGAAAAACTTCAATTTTTGATGAATAGTGAAACTAATAAGTGGTAGTTAAAAAAATCAATTTTTTCATAAATCTTAATTTTACCGCTTCTGTGATTGGAATTTCAAAAATCTGAGAGACACGGTTGATGTCAGTAAATAAAATGTGGTTCAATGAGATGAAAATAATTTTTGGTGAATAATAACTTTTTACTTTTATTTACCTCGGTTAAAAGTAAATAGGGTAATTAAGGGTAAAAATGATATTAATATTACCCTAACACATGTCCTAATCCTATTGGAAAAGTGTATCTCGACCAAAAACAACCTTAAGTGTAAAATATTATCATTTAGGCCCACTTGGATTAGATTAGGACATTTATTATTATTTAATTCAAAGAAGAGTTAAAAGAGTTAAAATCAAAGTTTATTTACTAAAACATTTTTAATATAGGGTTTTACATAATATAATTTCGACTATAAATATTAATAATAAATATAAAAAAATTTCCTACATAGTGGTATTTTATTTATAATTTTTAGACTTTAAATAAATAAATTTATTTATTACACAACGATGATGCAGTAATTACCCTTTTAAGGAAATGTTAACATAATGGATGTTATAAATGCTCAAATAAATGTAATTTGAGACTTTTTATGAATTACAATAATTTTATAGGTTACTATGATATATTAGTGTTGATTTAATCAACTTTTTTCGAACATATAATTCTGTTATGACTTTCACAAAAATCATATATCAAATAGGGTCAAAATTGACAGAAAATAGTTTTTAAATCAAATATTATATTATTAATTGTTATTTTATTCCTAAAAATATACGGTTCGGCCAAATGACTTAGATAAGGATATATATATTAATAATAAAAAACTTGGGGTTCGTTTGGCATTTTATAGTAAGTTTATTAACCATATAGTGTAAGAAAACAAAAAGTCACGGTAAAAGTTAAAATATTTAACTTAGAGTTAAATCTAATTGATAAGGTTAAAATAATAACCTAAACTTGTCTAAATCATATTGTATGAGAGTATTGAGACCCATACCCACTTTATCTTCGAAATAAGACCATTTGGAACCATTATAAACCGAATTTGACCTTAATATAAAATAATATGTTGAGATATTCATAAGGTGCCCCTCTCCTCCCTTATAAAAGGGAACCACCTCCCTCTCCTCCTCACACCAAATTGAGCATTCAAGCTCGGCCAAACCCTGGAAAAATCTCTTCTCCACTTCCCTAGACTAATCCTAGTGGTCATGGTCTTCTTCAAAGACCAATATTAGTTCCCTAAGTGGAGGATTCAAAGAGGCGTTTCAAAGAAGAGGTAATATCCATTACCGATCTTTTCAATTTCTTTCTTCTTCAACCTCTTCTTCTTTAGTTGTTTCATGATAAAGTAATAACATCAGTATTACTTACATACTGATATGTTATTATAAATATGAAACAATCCTAATTCACCTTCTATCCATCCTACGGAAAAATGAAATCACCGCGCGTGCGTACGTACGGAATACCGTCTTCAGGCCGTGGTGTAATCTATTTTCCACCATCACCTTACAAGGATGGGTATAATGGTGTAATGAGTAACTATATATGATTATTATAAAGTGATATTGATACTGAAATAGTCTAAATACACTTAAATACAATTCCACGATCATGGGAACAATATCATCGCTCGTGCGTACGTACGGAATACCGTCTCCACGATGTGATGCGACTCGTTCTACATGATCATCCTTACATAGTAATTATATAAATGAATTGAATGAATAAATATGATATATGTTACAATAATAAAATTCTGGATATAAGTTATCTATAACCTTAAAAGAAGAATAAGAATTTATTCGGAAAAACACGCATAAGAACAAAAGGCAATAAAGACCCGAGTAACAAGTAACAATGAAATATTACTAATAAGAAGCTAAGAATATGACCATATATGATATCATATCAATATGTATGATTCTGTAATAAGTCAATAACATTATTTAAACCATTATACAGGAGCTTCGGACACGTACAAAGCAAATCGTACCTATGGTAAGGGAAATATCACAATCTCATTTTTATCCGAGATTGTTTATACTTTGGTATTAACTGGGGTGTATTTTATCATCCACATCCATGTTTCCTCAATATGTAATATTATTTCCATTCACCTACAAATGTTTAAATCCTATTTTACCCTTCGGTGAGTTTTTAGTAATAGATATGAAAGGAATCTTTTGTCGTTTTTCGTACGAGGTACTTTTTTGACTTTTCCGACAAAAGTATGCGAAGAATGTTTTTTTTAACTTATACGGCATGAATGGTTTTTTAAAAAATTATTTCCAAGAAGCTTCCTTTACAAGTTTTCAAGTTTATTTTTAATCAAATTATTTTTGATTAAAATTGTATGACATGTTATGAAAGGATAAATGTTTTTGAAGTAGAAAGGATATTTTACTAAAGAATGGATTTCAAGTGTTTTATCAAAATTATCTTCCATCTAAGATAATAAAGGGTTCTGTTTTTATCCCTATTATTAAATTGATTTGATTATGTTGTGATGGAATTACTTTTATGAATTCCTTTATCTTATATGAATTGTTTTATGATGTCACAATGTTTAAGATTCCCATTTTTATTACATGGGTTATGTAATGATGTATGATTTATGATTTTGTGGAACACATAAGAATGGTATCATTATGAGATTGGTGGGACCTATATCTCCCTCCAATGCATTGGGTAAAGATTTTATATCTCATGAGATTGACATGGCTGGAATGTTAGGTTATACCAGTTCATTGAAACAAGACTGAATCGAGGGTGACTCGGTTCAGAAAGGGACTTTGTCCACTAAGATAGTCTTGGCAATGAGTCTTGACTAACAAGAAATGATTCTTTATGATTATGTGTGTATGCCACAAAGTTTAATGTTTTAAGTTTTGATTATTGTTATTACATTTCACTGCTATGAGTTATCCCAGGTTATGAAATTATGATCTCTTTTACAGGTTAAGATTTCCAAAAGTTATGTGCTTATGTATATGATGTGATTGATATTTCTTTTGTTTACCCTTACTGAGCATTTGAGCTCACCCTTTTATGTTTTCTTTTCCCCAGGATATAAAGAAAGGTTTTAGGTAAAAAAAGGGAGATCTTTATGGGAGATATTGGAGATCTTTCACCACGATTAGAAGATTATGTTCCGAGTTTCCAAAGACACTAAACTATTACGATCCTTGTGTGTCTGTTTTTTATTATGTACTAAGTATTCTGCAAAAGTAATGTAATGTTCATGTGCATCAAGATACGGGTCTCTACAGGGACACTCCCAATGAATTAATGTCGTGGTAAAAAATTAAAAATAATACTTTAATGAGGCACTTTTTTGGGATGAAATGTTTTTAAGCCATGTTAAAACTATAAGGATATCACTTGTAACGTCCTGACCCTAGTTACCAAGAGTATGTGCATTATTACATAACATTGGCATGATCATAAGTGATCATGTCTTGAAATACCGATTAGTTTAGTACATTTGGAAGTGCTAGATACATAAATATGTTTTACATTACATCATCAAATAAAAAAACAACTGTGTGTCCCCTTTGAACACACTCATATTAATTATCCAATTCCGGTAGGTTAATCGTAATATACTTTTTCACAACCTAGGAAAAATAATATAGTGAAAGGGGTGATCTCAAATGCTCAGTATGGATAACAATATATCTGAAACTATCATAAATATGCATAAACATTTAAGGTAATGTATAAGACTAAAACAAAATCCTTTTAAACATAAACCTCTGCATAATATGGATAAGATAATTGAAATAATACCATTTACTTATTCTCATGGATATTCTATTAGTCAAATAATCCAATATAGTATCAATATACAATTTCATAATGATGGAATGCATAATGTCAGACATCATAACAACATAGTCAAGGCCACGTCCCAAGACTAAAAAATTATTTTTTCAAGTAAATGTTCCAAGACACTATTTTCTCTCATGATACCAACCCATTCATCAAGGAGCTATAGAGGGCTCCACCTGTCAGGTACTAAATCCAATTCATTCATCATAGGAAAAGATTGAAACATAACATAAACATTCTTATTAAAACGAGCATATGAAATGTTAATACTTTAACCATAAAAATGAATGGTATATAAATAAGACATGAATAGTCAAACATATCACAAAACCATCAATACAATATGGAAGATTGTATCATAATAAATCAACTTCAAACAAGTATAAAATTCATCAAAGGTTGTTGATAATGATGAAATGAAAAAAAATTTGGAGAAATAACTCTTTCTGTTTTGAAATCATATAAAAGTCACATAATTATAATTGATTTCATTGAATTTCAAAATATTCTACTAAGGATGTAAGGGAATATTCGATGGTGTTATAACGGTGGAAAATAGCTGTACTCACTGTATAAGTTAAAAAAATTTCTTTCCTTAATTTTTTTGAATAGGTCATAAAGGAAAATGTTTAGAAATCCACAGAATGATTGCTTTATAAAAAACTTATAAAAAATCAAATAAGTGTATAACTGAAATTAAAAATAGTATAGGAAATAGTAAAAATGTTTTGAAATACTTTTTTAAGAATCCCTAATGTGGATTAAAAAGAGGTCCCAGTAGATACTCACATATAAACAACCTCAGAAAATGAATAGATTGTAGAATTAACCCTTACCTTATACATTCATTGATCCAGAGTAATATATCCTCCTGTATAATAGTTATATCATGGTTATTAAATTATAAAAGAACCACACACATAAATATGATATCGTATATGATCTTCTAATATTTCTTTGTTAACAATATTTCATTAATATCATTGTTTTAGGTGTTAACTGATTTGTTTTCATTTATATGTTTCGTTATGTATGTCATGTTTTTTATGGATAAGAATTATTTGATTCATATCCAGAATGATATTATGTTATGAAATTTTTTTATTTATAAAATAAAAATTATTATTGAATGTTTACGATGGGAAAATGAATCTCATCACAATCATTGAGATGGTAATCCCTATGTATGCACAAGCGACAATATCGTTATACTGATGGTGAAAACATATATAATATGATGGTATATAATATATAAAGAATATATAACATTTTATATTTATTATCAAAATAATTTATACTCATTATTATACCCATTCATATAATGATGTTTTGAATAACAAACTACATCACGACGTGGAGAGGGTAAGCCGTACGTACGCACGTGTGGTGAAATATTCATTAATAAGATGGATAAAAAATGAATATGGTAGTACGATATATGTAATAACCTCACAATAATTATATGGTAATGGATTTATTATTTTGTTATGGTAACATCAAAGAAAGAGGATGTGGGAGAAGAAAAGAACATTGAAAGAGGTGATAAAATTATTACATCTTCTTCGAGTTCTTCATTTTGATTTGACAAAAAAGGATCCATAAGATGGATTATGATTAAAGTATGGACATTGAGATGATGTTAGGGTATTTGGGAGGATATTTTAGTAGGTTTTGTTTGAGCCAAATGGCCTTAGAGGTGTGATTTCGAGAGAAAGGGAAGTACCATTTTATAAGAGAGGTGAGGGTCACTTTAGGAAAAGATTGAAATGTTATTTTATTATACAATCATATTTGGTTTATAATGCCTCCAAAAGGATTTATTTATATTATAATGGGGTTTTAGTTTCATAACCTCTAAACCAATATGTTTTAAATAGGTTTAGGTCATCATATTAACCTTATCATTTAGATTTAACTCTTAGTAAAATTGTTTCCCTTTTACAATGTATTCATGTATTACTATAATAAATGGTTAATAAAAATACTATAAAAAAGGGAACACCAAGTCATTCATTTATTATATATATATATAAACTTATCAATGTCCTTTGTCCGACCCTTAAATTTCTAGAAATATAATACCAATTGATAATATAGTATTTTTTTAAAACCCATTTATGTCAATTTTGACACTATTTAGTATTCGGGGTTTTTTAAACTCAAAACAACATTATCATTTCAAAAAAAATTATAAGAAACACTAACATGTCATATTAACCTAGGAAATTCTTGGAATACATAAAAAGTCTCAATTTACAATTATTCAAATATTTATAATATTAATTAATTTAATCATCCAATTATAAGGTAATTACAACATCATAATTGTGTCATGTGTAAATTTAATTAGATAATGTATTCAAATTATAAATAAAATACCAATATGAATTATAAAATTTTATATTTAAAATAAATATTCATAGTAGAATTTATCATATGTAAAATCCAATATTAAAAATGTTATATTTATTAAAATTTGAATTTAACACTTTTAACTATTCTTAAAAAAATAATAAATTTCCAAATCTAATACAAGTGGACCAAAAGGATCAAATTTTATTTATAAGGATTATTTTGGTAGAAAAACATTTATCCAATATAATTAGGACATGTTTTAGGGTTATTATTATATTATTTTTACCTTAAATTACCCTATTTAATTTTAACCATGGGAAACAAAATTCAAATATTACTATTCACCACAAAATATTTTCATCCTACTGAAAAAAGTTTTACAAATAGATGTCTACTTTTTCTCTCATATTTTTGAAATTCAATTCAATGAAGTTGTAAAATTATGTTTTATGAAAATTTTTAAATGTTCTTTGAAGGTGGGTAAAAGACGTTAAAAATATCTACAAACTTTTATACATAAAATATTTTTATAAAATGAATATAATGAATTAAATTGAACATGTATAGGTATTATATATCTATTTTGACATTAAAATTAATTTTTATAAAAATAATAATTTTTTAAATAAATGTTGGTTTTAAACCACAACATAGTCTTTTTTACTATTTATCAAAATTTGAAGTTTTTCAGAAAAATACCAAAAATAACCATAAGAAAATTATAATATTATTTATCCAAAAATGCAGTTCATTTTGGAAAAAAACTATTTATATAATTTCAAAAGGTTTGTATTAATATTCATAATGGATTTTTTGATTAGTTTCGGTGTGTTAGAACTCAAAGTTGTGTACAACGCAAGCTATTTCACTATTCAAAGAGAAGCGTATCATGGATGAAAAGGGTGGTACATTCATCCCACCTTCAAATAATTTTTTCCTAGAAATTTTTAGATTATTACTGCATAAAAATATTCAGGTGTTTATTCATCATAAGTTACTCAGGATCCCACTTTTCCACTTCAATCTTATTGTTTTCCAATGAACATTCACCCAAAACGTCGTCTGGTTTCTCAATACCTATTCTCTAGTATCATGAATTCCAATAGGATCTTAGCAACAAGACAAATCTTGCTCTAGTTCTATTTCTTCATAGGTGAGTACATGTGTTGGGTTAGTTACTTATTTTCTCAACAGTTATACGTGGAACACATCATGAACTTTGGAGAGAAGTGGTTGTATTTCCATATGGTATGCTACAATTCCTTTTTTTTAGAGTTTAGAATGGTCTAATGTACCTGGGACTCAATTTACCTTTCTTACTGAATCATATAACACCCTTATCTGGAGATACCTTCAAGAAAACCTAATCTCCTACTTGAAATTCCAAATCCTTCCTTCGGTTATCGCCACAACACTTATTCGTACTTTGAGCTGCTTTGATGTGGGTTTGGATAATCTTTAGTTTTTCCATTGATTCTTAAACAATTCTAGATATATTCATATTCATTCACCAATATTGTCCCAACAAGTTGGTGTACGACATCTCTTTCTATATAATGCTTTATATGGTGCCATCTGAATACTTGAATGGAGGATATTATGATAAGAAAATTCTATTAGATGTAAATACATATCCCACATACCTTTAATGTCAAGTGAAAAAGATTTATACATGATTTATAATGTTTGAATAGTCCGTTCTCATTGTCCATCAGTTTGGCGGTGCTAGGCAGTGCTCAAAAAAAGATCAGTATCCTTGGATCTGTAAATAATTTTCCAAAATCATGATGTAAAATGGGGATAACTATCAGAATCAATCGATATGGGTACACAATGAAGTCTTACAAATTCATTAATGTATAATATTGCTAAACGTTTAAGTGGTAAATATTCTCTTATAACAAGAAATTGTTCTGACTTGGTAAAACGATCAACAATGGCCCATATTACATCATTCCTTCTAAAAGTCTATAGTTTCCCCATGACAACATCCATTGTAATATCATTACATTTCAACTATGGTTTGGTAAGAGGATGCATGAATCCTCTAGGATGTTGTCTTCCAGCCTTAACTTATTGACAAACCATACATCTTAACCCATTATCAGCAATCTCCCTCTTCATGTAGCCTCACCGAAAATCATCCTTCAAATCTCTATACATCTTACTACTACCAGGGTGTATAATGAAATTGGAGCTATGAACATCATCCAAAAATTACCTTTTTAGATCAAGTCTATCAAGAACACAAAGTGTCTTCCCAAATTTTAAAATTCCATCATCATATTTGATGTCAATCAATCTCCCATAATTCGAGTCATTAATTTTATTTTTAAACTCCTAATCATCAGTCTGAGAACATTTTATCCTTCCTAGTAAATATGTTTTGGAAACCATTTCAAAAATTATTGATGTATCACCTTTACTGATTAATCTCATATCCATATTTACTAGATCCATGAACCTAGGATCCCTTTCAACTCCCATCTTGTTCAAATCTCCATGATCCTTTCTACTAAAAGCATCTGAAACCTTTTTTTTCCTCTAGTGGTAGTGTATAGTGCGATCATAATCATTGAGTAGTTCAATCCATAGTCTTTTCCTCATGTTGAGTTCTTTATTTGAGAAAATATACTTCAAACTCTTGTGATCGGTATATATCTCACATTTTTCACCATAGAAAGTGTGCCACCATATCATCAAATAAATGATTACTTCTGCTAACTCAATATCATGAGTGATATTGTTTTTTTCATTAATTTTTAGCTATTGTGATGCATAGGCAATAACTCTATTATTCTACATAATGTCACAACCAAGTAAGTTCTCTGAAGCATTACAATATATAACAATCACATAATTCCCATATGGTAGAGTCAAGATAATATCATTGACTAATCTTCTCATCAGTTATTTAAAAAATTCTTCACACTCTTTTGTACAAACAAATTTAACCCCTTTATATGTGAAATTGGTTTATGGGTTTTCCAATTTGGAAAAATTATGGACAAAACACCGTTAAGAACATGTTAAATAAATAAAACTATGTACCATAGTTATACTTATCGGTACTGGCCATTCATGGATTTCCTTGGTCATTGAAGGATCGGTTGATATTCAATCCTAAGAAATAATATGGCCAAGAAAATAAATTTCTTGAAGCAAGAATTCACACTTCCTAAACATCCCATATAATTCATTTCTCTTGAGGGTTTTCCGAATAGTGCACAAGTGATTTTCATGAACTTCGTAGATTTTTTATTATACCAAGATATCATCAATAAATACCACTAAAAATTCATCATGATATTCCTTGAAAACACTATTCGTTATATCCATGAAAATAGAGGGTGCATTAGTTAGTCCAAAATGCTTTACTATAAACTTGTAATGCCCATACTAGGTTCGAAATGTTGTTTTCAGAATGTATTCCTCCTTCAACCACAACTGATGATATCCAAATCGATGTTTAATATTAGAAAAATAGTTTCCTCTATGAATTTGGTCTTATAAATCATCATTAGGAGGTAGGGGATACTTTTTCTTTATTGTTATAGCATTGATCTCCCAATAGTCAATACATACCCTCATAGATCCATCTTTCTTCGTAACAAAAAGAGCATGGGCTCCCCATTGATAAAAACTAGTCCAAATTAATCCATTATTACTAAATTCCTCTAGTAGTTTCTTTAGTTAAACTAATTCCATAGTGGCCGTTCTATTAGTGGTCTTCGATATGAGCCTTGAACTTGGAATTAAATCAATGGAAAACTCAATTAATTGTTCAAATGGAGGTCCTAGAAAATCCTATGGAAACACATCAACATATTCTTGCACAATATGAATGACCTCTATTTGAACATTTTTTCCTCGCCCATAGTTATTTCATTTTTTTCCTCCCCAATAATTGAATTTAGAAGCGATACCAGTGGTGGATCTAGATAAAAATCAGGTGGTGACGTTTCTTCTCCAATGATAAGGTACTCCTTATCATTATATAAAATTGTAACTTCCATCTTCTTATAATAAATATTCACATCATGGTCTGAAATCCAATCTATATCTAGGATTATATCAAATTAAATCATGGTACTGATGATGAGGTCAGTAGATAAAAAACATTTTTATGCCCTAATGGGGGCTGATTCATAAAACATTGTTTCCGTACTTCCCATATGAATTTTGACTGAAAACTTCCTTGTTAAATCAAATTGGAAATATCTAATTTTCTTAGAAAAATGGGATGATATGGAATAATGAAATGATACAAAATCAAATATAGAATTGGATAAATTTGAGGAAAAAATTATATTACCTTCCACCATGTCATTTAGATCATCAACCTCAACAGTAGTGATCACATAAGATTAGCCTTTCTCCCTTGTCCTTATCTGAGGTATAGTTACTTGGAACTTAGGAAACTCATTTCCATAATTCCCCATTTCTATAAAATTGAACCATTCAACATTGAAACCCTATTTCTCTACCTCTCAATAACATTCTTGGTGTATTTTTTCCACACACTTTTAACAGACTCCCATTCCTTTCAAGAATGTTCTAGGGTGATTCTTCCCACATTTACTGCAGGATGGAAATTAAACATTTCCATTCTTCCCCTTATTTACAATTCTAGAGTGATAAGAAGGTATCTTATTCTCTTTCATTTCATTAATTTATTAAGACATAGAGAATTCATTTTCTATCTTGATATCAAATGAGATAATATCTTCATACTGTGAGAAGGATTTTGAGATGACTGCTCGATGGAGAAATTATTTTAACCCATTATAAGATAGATCAATAATACTCCTTTGGTTATGTACAAAATATTTTTCATGCCTTCCTAAAAATTTTATCTAGCCTCATACTTTGCGATAATCTAATCCTCCTTTTTCCTCAAACTCGGAAATTGTATTTCTGTATCCACTCGATGGTCATGATGAAAGTATTTTTCTAAGAAATGTATTTCAAAATCCCTCCATTCCATATTTGATACTTATTCATCCTACTTTTTTATTCTAATTAATGACCTCCATTGATCTGTATTTCCCGTGAGGTGATAAACTACCATGGAAACATTCACCTTTCTCAACTCCACAATTCATGAAATATTTTCTCTAGGGAAGGTATCCATTTCTTAGCTAAAAAAGGTTTTATAGTCCCATATAATTTTAGTGTTTCTTCCCCCATGAATAAGTGTAACATTGATCCTCCACATTGTGGATTAGGGTGCTCAATAAGGGAAAGGTTATTATTTGCAACCTGAGTGAGTTTCCTAGTATTGTTATAAGTTGTTCTGCACCGATTGAATCACCAGCTCCACTATAATTATCTTGAGTTGGAGTTCAATCCCTACATTAATTATGTGCATTGATACGGTTTCTATTCTTTCCACTAGGTTCCATTTCTAAATAATTTCATTGTTACTGATGCTTTCGTCGCGGCGTGCATGTCCGTTGCGTTTAGGGGATGTCAGCAAGGTTCGGTTTCCCCGCATTCCCTCTTTCCAAAGGCGGGAAGCATTCACTCTTTATCTAGGGACGTCTTCACCTTGATCTAAACAGGATGATGGGATGTCGGTTCTTCCTTCTATGGATTCCTCCTCTGAACTCGTCACCTGGTATGGGTCTCCCTTATAGATTTAATACGTTGTTTGTGAAAATCTTCCCAGTTCCATGTTTCCGTGAATGCCAGTTAATTACACTAATTATCTAAGGACATTCCAAGGAGTCCAGTCAGGGCAGCAACCTTCAGTTGGGAGAGTAGTCACATCGAGGCACCACTGGTGGGTCTAGACGATGTAGAATTAGTGTTTCTATCTTTTTTCCCTTATTATAGGTCTTTTTGAGGGCGCAAAAGCCTGAGTCATCCCACATCGAGTATGGGGAATCATATTCCAGAGGCATGTGTCTAAGGTTTTCCTCATCTTCCTGTGATTAACATGGGGTATGAATCAAGATTAACGTCCAGCGGGGAGGGATCAGACTGATCAAGAACACTAGCTAGGGTGGATCCTATTGAAGGACCCCCTTGAGGGAACACTGATATCGGGGCCAGCACGTGGGGAGCTTCCCGAATGCTGTGGAGGGGAATGGGGTGGCATGATTTCACTAGGATGTGGGGGCCCGGGTAAGAATTAGGATGGATGATGGATAGGGGAATGGGGTGAAGGAGGAATGATATGTGACCTTCATGAAGATAACGGTAGTGATGGGATTGAGCCTCAAAGATACATCCTACATATCCCCATGGTGTGGAATCGAAGTCCGCATAGTTTGGTTGGTGAGAACCGACGTGAAGGGGGGTTGGAGAAACCAACGGGTGGTGGGATTGAACCTCAGGGAGGCTTCCTACGTACCATTCGTTGACATGGATCAATATCCACGTAGTTCATAATTGATGTGTGTCGGAGAATCGACGTGAATAAAGACCTTGGTCTGATGGGTGATGGTTTGAACCTCGTGAGGTTTCCTACATACCATGCCTTGGCATGGATCAAAGTCCACGTATTTCGGGTTGGATGTGTGAGGGTTACACTCTAGTCTACCCAAGGTGGTGGGTGAACCAATGTGAATGAGGTCAGAACGACCAGGTGGTGGGCTTAAACCCGAGGGAGGCTTCCAACGTACCGTGCCTTGACACGAATCAATGTCTTAATAGTTCAGGGTGGCGTGTCGGTGAACCGATGTGAAGATGGACCTTCGTCCGATGGATGATGTGCTTGAACCTCGTGAGGCTTCCTACGTACCATGCCTTGGCATGGATCAAAGTCCACATAGTTTGGGTAGGAAAGAGGATGTTTAACTGACATGAAGGGGTGTCGGAACAACTAGATGGTGGGGTCACGATGTCATACCACTAAATTGGGGTGTAGTTTAACGTCATACGGGACGAGGGAATATCGGAGAACAGACATGAATAAGGACCTTGGTCTAGAAGGATGGCGGGCTTGAACCTCGTAGAGACCACTTACGTACCATTCCTTGACATAGATCAAAGTACACATAGTTCGGGATGGTGTCGGCAAACCGACGTGAAGATGGACCAGGGGTCCAATGGGTATTGGACTTGAGCCTCAGGGAAGCTTCCTACGTACAATTCCTTGACAAGGATCAAAGTCCTCGAAGATAAGTTATATAGTTTAGAGTCATGCGGGATGAGGGAATTTGGGGCTTACGCCTTGAGGCGGCCGAGGGTGTGTCGTAGTCAGTGCTTAATCTAAGCTCACAGGAGTCACGCTCGGTGTGAGAACCAAGAGGTTTTAGGGACCTGATGATCACATCACAAAAGGTGCATTCATGGGATGTGAAGAGGGGCTTATGCATTGGGCGGCCCATTGTGTTGTGACTTACTCCACGATGGAGGCCCATGGGAGACAAAGCGCAGAGGGAGAGGGGAAGTACGGAGGTGAATGGGTGCATTGGTGCTACCTCCAGCATGAAAGGCTTGGGGCTTACACCAAGGAGGTTTCCCTTCCCCACAGACAAATTCCAGTCCCAGAAGTAGGATATCATCACATGTGGAGACCAGGGGGCATGTAGAATGTCCAAGGTGGGGGAACCCCATGTGAGAGGCATGGGGTGATGTCATAGTTTAATGTCGGTTGTTGAGGAAAAGGGTTCTTGGAAGTTTAACGTCATGTTGCTTGGAGGATGTGGGTATAATCTGCACCCCTAAGACATACATAACCGGTACCCTCTACTTTTTATTGGAGGGAAGGTACGGGCAATGCCTTGTTGAAGGGGGGTCACAGAGCGAACCATCAAGGGGTCCACGTTAGCGTGGCTATGCGAAGAAGCAATAGCCATTAGTGTGCCTATTAAAAGAAGCATTAGGTGAAGCAAAGCCATAGGAGGTATCATCTGGGGGAATTTAAAGATAGCTCATGAAAACCTGGAGGGTCGCATGGGAGAAGGAATTGCCAAGAAGAGGGGTCCATAGGCAGCAGCTTTGTGGAGCTCAGTTGCTCGGCGTAGTAGTGGGAACTAGGGAAGGGGTGTGATTCGTGAAGTGGTGTGCCCTTTCCATAGCTTGGGAGGATGTGAAAATTGTAGGTGCATTTCAAAGTGGAAGAGCATTCGCGGTGCACTGCCTCACAGAGCATAGGTGCCTCGAGAAGCAAAGTGTCGTGATGCAATGTGCTTCGTGAAGTATAGTGACCCTGCCTTGGCATGTAGATCATGTGTACAAAAGGGGTGTTTTTCGAAGCATAAACGCTCCGCGACAACCCTGGTCCCCTTGGGGATCTCTTTCCTTCACGAAATCCCTTAGTCTTTAAGAAAGGAATTGCCCTCGTAAGAGGGGATAAAAACGGATAATGCGGAGGCTCCTCACGGAGAAAAAATGCATCGCGTAACTCATGGTTCGCAGAGCAAAGGGTGCTTCGCGATTCAGGAGCTGAGAAGCTAAAAGGTCCGATTTTCCATCCATGGGGCTCAGAGGTAGCATGGTATTTATAGGAAAGAAGCGCCATGAAGCAGAGATTACAGGGCGTGAAGAGGGTTTTGGTTGCTTAACGGCGGGTCGTGAACATCACCCATGTTCGCAGAGGGGTACCGCCTCATTTGATTCATGCCATGATCATGAACGTCAGGGGAATTTGCGGAGCATCCCACCTCCTTTGCTTCATGGCGGGCTCACGAACTTCAAGTGAGTTTGTGGAGCGTCCAACCACGGTTGCTTCGTGGAGGCCACATTGCTTTGGGGAGCCCCACGCTATGGTTTTGCGAGGCAGGTCACGAGACCTCCTTTTATTCTTTCTTTTCTTCCAAAATTTCTGCTCAAACAATTTCCCCCACTCAGACATAGAGCCATGGAGGGATCAAGGGTTTCAGTCTGAGGTAAATCGCCAAAATCATCGGTCGTTCGTGGAGATGGATCGCGAAGAGGGATCGCGAGGCAGACAGTCGACGAACGGGCCACGAGTGCCGCGAAGCTCACCATGCCCAGACGCACCGCGATGCTCTGAGGGACGCCGCCAATAAATAGGCGGAATACCTTTCTTTTTTCCTTTCCTTTCTCCACAATTTTGTCCTCTTGTGCTCTCGATTTGTAAATATTCACGTCTTCTCTCCGTGGATCGGGATTCTCGGCGAACCGCGAGTCTTTGACTCCGTGACTGCGCTACGCGAGCATGTGCTTGCAGACTGAGGCCAGGCTCCGCAATTCGGTTTCACAAAGAAGACCCATGATCAGGATTTTCGATCCAAGCTAAATATTTTCCAAGTCTTAAAACCAAATGGCCCATCGAGAAGCTGCCCAGGGGGTGCTTGCAGACACTGCCCGGAGGGATGAGGTGGAAAATTGTATGGGTCTGGGGGAGCTAGTCTGGAGCAACTCGGACCATAATTCATTGACGAAACTGCTATCAGAGAGCCAAATAACTATCCACTGTTTAAGAGGAATCCTTTGTATAGCTTCAGGCTGAGGGATTACTTCTTCATTCCTGAGGCGAGTAGGGACGAACCAGCTTACTGGTTCAGGAGCATGATGTGCTAGCACCAATGGTTCAGGACAGCCGATGGTCTTGCGTGGGAGGACTTAACACCTGTTACCGCTGACAGCCTGTAAAACCACCTGAACAATGTTTATGGGATGCCATTGCATCTGGAGATGTCCCCTCCCATGTACCTCACAATACTAAAGGCATCCTTGAGGGATTTGAAGAAGGGGTGGTCCGATGAGTGGGACCTGCACCAGGGCGGCAACTTCACAAACGACTGGGCATGGACCTATTGGGTAGGTGCCTCATGCGAGGATTTAGAGTCAAGATGAGGATAGTGGGTTTTTACGAGGCATCCTGGGCATCCCATTTCCACATATATCAACCAAAATAGCTGATGTCGCAGTTGTTGAGCAGATGGACGTCTAGGACCAACACATTTCACATGCACGATGGGGAGGTTGGAATCAGACTTTGGCATGTCCCTCAGATTTTTGGGGTCCCAATCTTGGGGGCTATGTATGATGGGTTCCTCCCCATCATGAGTGCATGGGAGGATCTAGAGAAGATGTCCTGGATGGCGCTGGCATAGATGGGGCTGGTCCCCAGAGAAGACAAAGAAGCGGTGAGGGATGTCCACTTCAAGAAGGGGTTCATGCAGTTCCTGAACATTCCGGTGGATCAAGATTTTCCCACGAGGCCTTGAACATGCCCAAAGGGGGATCAAAGGGGCAAGGAGCACCTGTATTGGTGTCTCTTTAAGGACATCCATTGGAATACATGGGGTTATAGTGATAATACTAAACAACAGTCGATAGTGAGACTGACGGACTTTATCTCGGCCCTTATCTATTGTTGGATCCTACTAGTGAGGGATACCAACATGGGGGTACGCTTAGCTCATTCATCATTGCATCCACGCTTTCCATTGGAGGGTGGGTGATTTTGGGGATTTTGATTCTCTCCATATTTTACAAGATTCTACGACATGTTAGCGAGGGCAAGATGTTGCAGAGGATATGTGGGCCCTTCCATCTTCTGTACGGGTGGATCGCGGCGCACATCAGGGGTGTTTACGAATATCCGAACCCCATCTCACCTCCGAGGTAAATCTTCCGCACATCCATTCTGAATTCTACCGGGATAATTCCATCCAAATTAACCATACCATTGGTTCTAAACTGATAGTGGAAGGCGAACGAGTTTAATTTCCACCAATTTTCATTGTCGATAGGGTATTCACCGATGATGGTCGGGGGAGGGAAGAGCATCGGGCATATCTCCAGGCGTCTCAAGGTGGAGTCTTGGTCGCATGGTTGGACCACATGCCTCTCTGTGATTCGTACACCCCACATCGGTTTGCAAGGCAATTCTGGTGCTTGTAGTGGCTGACCCCAAAGTTCTACTAGGAGGTGCACCCCAAGGAGCACCCGTGTGTGATGAGGAAATTGTGGCTCATGTTCACACGGGAAGACGGGAAAATGTGAAATGCATTGCCTCCATCTAATGTTGCCTTCAGACTACTGAAGGAGTATGCCATAAGCTGGGAGTCATGTTATCTGAGAGAAATGCTTAAGCAGAAAAACGTTCGAGCTAGTGATGGTGGTCCTTCCCCATCCTGAGGTCGGGGTCGGAGGGCGGTAAAGGCCTCTCACGGTGGCGAGGCTGCCGTTGAGGCGATACCTACACCAGCTGAGGGTGATGTAGCAATGGAGGATCCAAAAATTACAGTGGACCTGGTGGTCCCAGGAGAGTAGATCCATATGGAGGGGCGTCCATGGAGTGGATTCCACAGGATATCCACACCGGCCCCAGGGAAACGGTTGTGCCATATTGACATGCCAGAGAATTCTGTTTTCCTGGAGGCTTGGGACATCTGGGATTTCAACCGATAGTTCTTCGGCCTGCCCAAGATGTGGCAATTCCTGAACCACCTTTGGAGGTATTAACCATGTATAGGCCATGTCCGGGCCAGTTTCGCAGTGTCTTCGGCAAAGGAGGAGCAATATCTGCATGATCTGGAAGAAATTGTACATTCCAGGGGTGCCCCGTTTCCAATAACAGACCAGGTGAGGGTACTGCTGGATCAGAAAGTTACACCACAGCTATTTTCTGCTAAGCTGGGAGAGCGCTTTCCCCTATAAGAAGATTCAGGAAATTCCTCTTGGGGAGATGAGGCCGGTGGAGGGATCTCATTGGAAGAAGGTGAATTAAGCACTCAAGACTCAGGTCTCGAATATTTCGTGGAGTCTCTCGAGGTAACATTCAATGTTTCTTTCCTCGAGGACTTATATCAGGTAATTATGGATTTCTTACCAACATCTGAACTGTGCATAAGGACCTTGTGTATAGACCTCGTTCTCGCCCCTCGGGGGGTGATGATGCAGGGCCATCAGAACCCACACCTATGACCACATCCAGTTCTATGTCTGGTGGGGCTTGGACACCCGAGTTGGCTCCTCTAGAATATATGGACCTTCCAATAGTATACGGTGGGCCACGCTTTGGGGTCTCGTCAACATCAACTCGGGAGCAGCACCAGGAGTTCAATCCATGTAAGTCCTTTCCACTAAATTCATTGCTGTCACACGCTGATCGTGCCAACTGACGTCCATGCCCTTCTCTGTTACGTACTGTTCTTCAACCGGCATGGGCTGCTACGGTGAGACTGGTCAGGATTTCTGGTGGCATCCCTCCTAGGGGTATTCCAGTAATCATGGAGATAGTCACCTAGCCCACCCGAGCTATAGGGCTCCCTAAAGTTGGCGGGACAACCAGTGGGGTCATGCCTGCTGTCATTGAGGTGGGGTCCGACGATAAGGATCGATAGGTCGACCCAAGTCCCACCACGCCTGACCTGACACCAGATGTCCGATCTGATACAATTCCTGACCGAAATCCCACTAAAGATTTCCCAAGGGTGTACCCCGCATATGAGTCTTCCAATCACGCGGACTAGGATGAGACGACCTCCGATGAAGAGGACATCGACATAGTCTGTCACCAGTCATGGAAGATGATCGTGCACTTTATCAAAAAGACCCCCAAGGAACTATGGATGGATGAGATGGATAGACTTCCCTCATGGCGGTGCGAACATTGTTCTGGGGGTGTGGATGCCCA
Source organism: Viscum album (assembly GCA_963277665.1). Taxonomy (NCBI): domain Eukaryota; kingdom Viridiplantae; phylum Streptophyta; class Magnoliopsida; order Santalales; family Viscaceae; genus Viscum; species Viscum album. The sequence continues at coordinate 1,288,530,498 of OY728140.1, forward strand.
ACGCCCTCATCTGCTCATCCGAGATCTCATGGCAGAGAAGATTCGAGAGTATGATCATGGCCTTTGCATGGGATGGATGAAGAGGAAGGCGGTGAACATCAAGAAGCTCCTGGAGCCTAAAAATAAAGTCCAATAGTTACAGATCCGAGCGGTTGAGCACTCATCCTCTTTTAATGAACAATCAGTGTTGATCTTGCAGTCGAAGGCCCAGCTGGAAGAATCATAAGAGTGTATGAGGTAGGCTTCCGAATAGATGGGCATCATTCAGGCTAACGTAGAGTAGTCCCAAACTAAGGCTGATGAACTGCGCCCCATCACTGCTGAGGAGGAGCGGGATCTGGGCCGGTGGAAGCAACTCCTGGATTCCACAAATCGAAGGGTGGCAGAACTGCAACTCTCTTTTGACAGGGTCAACCCGTCCATGGGGGTAATAAACCCCCGAGTGTTGTAAGGATCACAATATCTCAAACGTCCTTTCATTTATTGAGTTATTTGATGACATAACATGCATGAGTCTCATTACAGAGGTTGTCTTCATACACGTCTGTTATATTCGTGAAATTTCTAGTGGTCAGTCCCTAAGCTCACGCGGGTCGAGCCCAATGTGAGAAACAAGGGATGATCACCATGCTATTCTATCGGAACATAACGCGTCCACCAAGACTCTGGTATTTGGGGTTTAATTAACCAATCCGGATCTTCTGGGAAGACATGGGAGAGGCCCGATCAGATGATTAGGACCTCAGGACAATTGACAAGTTGTTCTTCCGATGTGATCTGCTGCACGAGTTGGGTATCGCCAAGGGCGTTAGGATTAGTAAGAACACAGGGGAGTAGAAGGTGTTCAGCAGGATACCCAAAATTCAGAACATTATGGGGGTGGTGTGACATTAAAGGATAACTGTTGACCATGTTTGAAACACATTATCCTTATTGCGTTATCCTAAAATGGGGATAACAAATGTGGGCTGACGTTGACCATGTTCGAAACACAGGGCCTAATTGAAATGGGCTACCCATTAGTCTTTCGGAATGTTGGCCCAGGACAATAGGCGGGACTTAGGCTGATAACCCATACTATTAGGGGTTTCCTCCTGACATGAAAGATGACAGGAGTCCGAATAAGGGGCACGCGAAGCATGGAATGTGGGGTGAGGGATTGTTTGAACAAAATCCAATACTATTGAAATTATGCCACTGTGGTGGAAGCACACTAGATGACGTATCGGTATGGTCATGGATAATTATTTCATTTAGACAGAGCCACTCTGGCGAGGGATTTGCCGCTTCCCAATGTCATCTTGGGGCATCCTGAACTTGTTTAGGGGGAAATTGTAGTTAAATAGTTCCTCACGAGGGGTCCGGCCAGGGGGTCGGAAAGGGGAAGAACAAGATTTATGATTCCTGGGGGCTGGACCCTAGGAAAAATACCAGGGTGTCCCTATGTATCCCATGATGATGGGAATCAATCCACACATAGTTCTGGAAGAACAGTTTTACGTCATGTAGGTTGATGAGAAGCCTAGTTGCACTAGTACAGATCCAACCAAAACAACTAAGCCAATGTGAGTCGTGTCTGATGTGGGAAATAAGGAGTAGTGGTGGGACATTCCTGAAAAAGGAAAGGGCAAGGTGGGGAAAAGGGATTCTCGGGGAATACTGGCCCAATGATGATAACCCGTTTATGTACCGCACCTAGACGCACGAAGAGATAATTCCGAGTATGTTGGAATTCCACTTGAATACGAGGAAGTGGAAATGTGTGAATCATGATGCTCAAAATTTATATCCCAATGATGGAAGTGTGATGATGGGGGATAACTGTTGACCGTGGCTGAAACGCAGCATCCATATCACGTTATCTTGGAGTGGGAACAGAAAAATGAGGGTTGACCATTGACCATCTTCGAAACATGAGACCTATCGCAGATGTCGTCTGAGATCCTTGGGGACGTTGGCCCGAAACAGTTGGAGAGCCCTTTGGCCCGTCATCCCTGGAGGGACCTTAAGCCTAGCATCCATGTCATCCAAGGGTACTTTTGGATGTTGAAGAGGATGAGGATCCAAATAGAGTGCTCATGAAGCTTGTTCATGGAACGAGAGGATGTCTCCATGAAAATGCCACACTTTAGACTCTGTCAAAGTGCATCTTAACACGTTAATGAGACGTATTAGATAGAGGGAGTCGAGTATCTTCCCATAGGAAGATCTTAGTTTATGGTCAAATTATTCAGACCATAGATGGGAGGAAATATAGGAGGCATGTGGTGGGGTAACTCAAATATCCAATGTGAATGGAAACCAGGGGTTCCAACCACCATGTGCTTCTCAGAGAGTTTTTTAGGTTGAGGGACCGAAAATGGGATTAGAGCTGGGTCTGATGCAAAGTGAGAAAGCGTTCATACGTACCCCATGGGGATGGGGATCAAGATGCACGTAGTTCTTGAAAGGGTCTTAGTTTAAGGTCATAGAACATGGACCGTGAATGGGTAAGATGAGCAGGAGACACATGTTATCATGGTTACATAACCCGACGTGAATGAGGACATAAGCCCTACTTACCATGTTTTCTCTGGGGAAGTTCTCGAGTCGAGGGACCGAACACGACAGTTGGGCTGGGCCCGCAGGGAAGTGCCAGGGTGCTCATACGTATATCATGAGGATGAGAATCAATCCATACGTAGTTCTTGAGGGTGGCATGACACGGTAAGGTACCAGTGAAAAGGATGAAAGGGGGGTACAGGGTCTAGCCCTCGCACTGAGAGAATCGGTTTTTGATAAATCTTGTTTGTACTTTATGGTGTGTGGTTTTTTTTGTGAACTGACAGGCCTAGGGTAGCAAGTCCTAGCATCGCCACAAGAATCAAGCCATAGTAGGCGTTGACAAATGGCATGGCGTATGGCCAATGAACAATGTGACTTCCTATATGATGAGGTCATCACAATGTAGTGTCGTTTTTCATTGTGTGGCCAGGATGATAATGTCACAGTTTAGTGTCATTTGATTGGACCAAGCATGCATTTTAGCATCACACAGCGCAGAAGTATCAGAGATAATGCTAGGGGGAATGTGTATGGTGCCATGAAACATAACCGACGTGGATGGGGACATGATCCCACATCACACTATACACAATTCTGAGAGGGGAACCGCGGGCCAAGGGGCTCAAAATAGGGGTGAGAGCAAAAGGGGACGGAGAAACTAGCTCCCAGCTGAGCTAGACCCTAAAACGAGAAGTTCGGGAGGTCATAAGTATCCCATAGGTATGAGGATCGACCCAAACATATCCCTTAATGAAGATATTAGTTTATGGTATTAGAGATCGGATCGTGGGAACCCCGAAGGACACCCTATTGTAGCATTGTCCCCCCAACGTGCAGATGCACACTGAGTAATAGTGTCAAGAGTGTCGAGATTCCACCGGGACATAATGGTATGGAACATAATGTGAATCATGCAACCAAAATTCAATGCCTGAAGGGGCTGGCGTGGTGACAAAGGATTACTGCTGACCATGTTCACAACACAACATCCGGTCGTGTTAGCCTGAAATGGGGAAACAAAATGAGCATCGACCACTGACCATGTTCGCAACGCGGTATTTGTATCAATTTGTTGTCTGAAACCCTCAGGGGTGTTGGCCCGTAATGGTAGGAGAGCCCTTAGGCATGGTATCCAGGCCGTTCTTGGGGGTCCCTCCAAGTGTGAAAGATGATGAAATACCTGATGATGGGAGACGAAAGTCCTAAAAAGTGAAAGGAACTTTCCTAATTAGAATATGACACTCCTGGTCCTAGACCAGAGTACTCTTAACACGTTAGCGAACCACTGCAATGGGTTGAGGGACTCAACTTGAGGGGATCCAAGAGATGGCATATTCCTAGGAGAAGGGGGCATGGTGTCAAAAACCATGTGCTGCACCTATAAATCCCCCTCGTGGAAAGGGATAGGCCAAGGGTCTTAGGTGACCGGGAGATCGGTAGATCTATAAAAGGTCGGGATGGACCCAAAGTCTAGACATTCAGGTGGTCCTACGTATCCCATAAAGATGGGATTCAAGCCACACGTAGTTCTAGAGGGTGACTTTTAATGTTGTGCGGGACTAGAAATAGGAGGGATAATTATTAGAATGGGGTGTGTGTGATACGGCTATCGTAAACCCGACATGAATGAGGACATAATCATGTACCATACCACATGATCCTGTAGTCATGGTCCTGAAGGCGGGACAGAAGAGAAAAATTAGCAGAACTCAAGTTGGACCCAAAGACAAGAGGTCTGGGAATTCCTATGTATCCCATTAGGATGTGAATCAAGAAGAACGTAGTTCTGAGGAGATCTTAGTTTATGGTATTAGAGCTTGTACCATGAAGGGATGGTAGCTTTTCGAGTATGTACAGAACTCAACCCGATCCCTAAGCCCACATGAGTCAAACTCAGTGTGGGAAACAAGGGAGGAAGATCTTTATTGAAATACTTGGAACGCCCATCAAAGGGAAGTCGGTGTAGTGCCCCGAAGGATGCCCTTGCCGCCACTTTGTTCCCCTGACATACAGATGAACACTAAGGAATATCATCAAGAGTGTCAAAGATATACTTGGACATGAGAAGGTGGGGAAGGATGTGAATCATGTAATCAACACTTTGGGCGTAATGGGGTTGTCTTGGAGATGGAGTATAATTGTTAACCATGATAGAAATATTGTATCTGTATCATGTTCGCCTAAAGTGGGAACAACAAATGAGAATCACCCGCTGACCATATTCGCAATGTGGGATTTGTATAAATTTGATGTCTGAGACCCTCAGGGGTGTTGGCCCATAACGGTAAGAGAGCCCTTAGGTGTGGTATCCAGGCCGTTCATGGGGGTCCCTCTGGGTGTGAAAGATAACGGGGGCCCAAATGAAGAGGAACACGAATATTAAAAAGTGAATGAAGACATGTCCGAGTATAACCCAGAATTCAAAGCTCTAAACCAGAGTTCCCATAGGCACATTAATGAACCACTTAAGAGGCTCGATGCGGATACTCAAGAGAGATAGGTACATGGAACTGTCGTTACAATCCTTGCATGAATGAGGATTTATTACCACACCACACCATGTCATATAATCCCCTATCCAAGAAAGGGTAGGCCAAGGGGACAAGGTCAAATGGTGATTCTTGAGAGATGGGGATGGACATGAATCCTAGACATTCAGGTGGTCCTATGTATCCCATAAGGATAGGAATCAAGCCACATGTAGATATCAAGATGCAGTTTAACGTCATGCAGGACGAGGAGGGTAGTAGGATACCCCCAAACAAGGGAGGTGTATGATACGACGAATAATCCAACGTGAATGAGGACATAATCCCGCACCACATCATATACTCCCATAAGAAAGGACTTGAGCCAGGTTACTGGAATGGCTAAAGGGACTGGTAGTTGGGCTTCGGTCTGGAAGGCCTAAACTACTTGTAGTTTAATGTCTTGCAGTGAGGACGAGGGTCGGGGAATAGGATTCCCAGACAAGGGAGGTGTACAACACGACGAGTAACCCAATGTAAATGAGGACATAATCCCACACCACACCATACACTCCAAGTAAAAACTTGGTCTAGGGCCCGAGAAGTCGAAGGTCCCTAAGGCTGGGCCTCAGTCAGGCAGGCCTGACCAACTTAAAGTTTTACATCTTGCAGTAAGGACGATGGTTAGGGGCCCGAAAAGGCCAAGCGGCCTAAGGTTGGGCCTTGTTCAGGAAACCCTGACCAGCATGCATATTAACATCTTGCCGTATGGACAAGGTCTAGATAAGGTGTCTCGTCCGGGGAAGTTTATGTCATGGAAAGTAACCCGACGTGAAGGAGGATGTAATCCCACACCACACTGCACAATCCCATCAAAGAGAACCCGGGCCAGGGGCTCGACAGTTGTCACCACCTGGAAAGAGTTCGTTTCTTGGGTACGGGAAATAACAAATAACTACACTCGATGATTGGGACATCTTTTGGTGGACCTAATGATTCAGGACAGCTTTTGACCACGTTCTAAACACAACATCCCTATAGTGGCTTGAAATGGGAGAAAAAAATGAGCATCGACCGCTGACGACATTCAAAACGCGGGACTTGTATCGGTCTTTTGCTCAACATCCTTAAGGATGTTGGCCCTAAGTGGTAAGAGAGACCTTTTTCCTAGCATCCATATCATTCAGGGGACCTTCCGGGTGGGGAAGGTGATGGAATCCCAATCAAGGAGTAGGTGAATCATAGTTGTACCCATCTATGAAAGAGGATAACGTGTCTAGGGAGCAGGGTGTATGGCCGGATTGAGGCTTGCTAGACATGAATTGGGGAAGAAGTATGCACCCCGCCATATGTCTGGACTCGAGGGGCATATTTTGGCTTCTGGGATGGTCCAATGGACGAAGTTTCCAGGAGTTCCTACATATCCCATGAGGATGGGAATCAATCTATACGTAGTTCTTTAAGGCCATGCAGTTTAATGTCGTGTGGTGATGACATGGGAGGATAGAAGAACGGGAGTGGGCACATGGTGCGACCATTATGATACTCATATGAGTGGGGATAAGGAATCCTACTTCACATCATGCGAGGACCCTCCGACGAAGCTATACCCAGGGGGGATATTCAAAGAGAAGAGTTTGGGGCTAGGCTCAAGATGAAGCATCTGAGCATTCCTACGTATCCCATAATGATGGGAATCAAGACATACATAATTATCAAAATGTAGTTTAATGTCATGTTGGACTATGTGCAGTTTAAATTCATGCAGGACCGTCCAGTTTAATTTCATGTAGGAACATACAGTTTAAGGTCATGTAGGATCGTCCAGTTTAAGGTCATGCATGACAACAGAGATTAAGGTCATGCAGGACCATCCAGTTTAAGGTCATGCAGGACCATACAGTTTAAGTTCATGCAAGACCCATGGGATTAGGCAGTGTATTGCTTGAGGAAGTTGGCATTGGTGGAAGGAGTTATGTGCTCACCATCCAAGGTCACCAAAGAGTATGATCTGTTGGGGTAAACCTTATGAATGATGTATGGTCATTCCTATTTGGGATCTAACTTGGGTGGTTTCCTACCAGAGATCATTGGCGCTCGGAGGGAAACCACCGATTTTCCATGAAGAAAAGAGAGGCGGCGATCCTTTTTATTGAAGGCTCTAGATATCTTATTCCGATGTCTTTCCATATTGTGCAGGGCACATAGCCTACTCTCATCCAGTGCTTCCAATTCTGCTAGATGGATTTCGGACTCCTTATCTGGCATCTACTGGTCATAGACTATTGTGCGTATCGATGGCAGCTGGATCTCAATGGTCAGGATGGCCTCGGCCCCATACACCAGGGAATATGGTGTCACCTGGGTGGAATTTCGATTCATCGTCTGATAAGCCCAAAGGGCATTGGGGAGCTTTCCTGGCCAGCACTTATTCAGATCAAACATTTTTTTCAAAATGTTAGAGAGTGTTTTGTTGAGTGCCTTGATCTGTCCATTTTCCTACACATGATAGTGAGAGGTATGGTTCGAACATATATTGTACATAACGTAAAATCTCTTCATCTCGGCTGCTCGGAAGTTTGTGCCATTATTGGTGAGGACAGAATGACAGACTCTAAACCGGTGGATGATATTGGATCTCACGAAGTCAAAAATGGAATAGGCTTGACCTCCTTGAGTAGAACTGCCTCCGCCCACATTGAGAAGAAATTCGTAGCGGTCAGGATGAACCTACACGGGCGAGCTATCGCCGGTGGATATGGTCCCACTACATCAAGCCGCCACACCACAAAATTTACAACAGTACATGGTGGAGTGAAGCGATTCGGGAGGCCGATATAGGAACTTAGCATGAACTGGGCAGGAATGACATCTCTTGGAAAACTCAATACAATCGTGGATCATAGTGGGCCAGAAGTACCCCAGTCTCCAGATCTGATGGAACATCTTTGGCCCAGCCTAGTGGGCACCGTAGGAACCAGCATGAACCTCTTGCAGTACCTAATTAATCTCGACTCATTGAATGAAATGGTGGATAACTCCATCGAATTACTGCTTATAGAGGATCTTCTCAGGACCGGGACCGCTCTGGAGGGTAAACTGCAATGCGTGACATCAGATTCTCTCACTCTCAGCCCGATCATCCTGGAGGCATCCACTTTGGAGATACTTGACAAAAGGTTCTCTCCAGTCAGAATTCATCTCCACCACTACATCTGATGAAACTAAGGCTCCTGGCGTGGATGGTACATTGGTAAGATGGATTAATCGCAGGCCATCATCATCCACTGGGGTGATGGATGAAATGACTCCACGGCGTGCGACATGTATAATTAGATCATCCTGCATGGGTTCTGCAAGTGACACAGCTAAGCCATCCAAAGCGTCTGCTCATCCATTCTGTGACCGGGGGATATGGGTAACCACTGGTTGTTAAGGGAACTGGGCCATTAGATGGAGGGTGCACTCCAACAATGTAACGATCTATGGCTCCCTGACAACATAGTCACCATTGACCTGTTTGATGACTAGTTTGGAATCCCCTTTTACGTGCAAATGGGGCACATCAATCTCAAGTTCCATCTCGATCCCAGGGATGAGAGCCTGATACTCTGCCTCATTTTTGTTGTAGCCTTCTGACAACAGCAATGAATACATCAGAATGGCTTGCGCTGGGGTGATGAAAACGATACCCAGACACACATTGTTGGGCCTAGGATCATTGAGGCTCCTACCGGTGGGGCTCCCGGAGGCACCGTCGAAGTGCATTTTCCAACATGTGATGACATGATCGACTGAGAGGATTGCCTCATTAGGAAAATATGGGTCATGGGATTGTTCCACGGAGGTTGGATGGCCAGCTAGGAAGTACCTTGGGGGGGCCCTCAAAGTCATGGAATCCTCGTCTCTGGGGGCCATCCGGATCTTGTTGTACACAAAATACCCATCCATGAAGGAGAGAGCTTGGAACACGACCGTAGCATCAATCAAAAACTCTGTCACTGGATGGGGAAAATCATCCTTTTGACAGTGATATTCGAGATCAAAGAAGTCAATACAGACTATAATCTGCCCGTTCTTCTTCCTGACTGACACAATGTTGGCTAGACACATGGGGTACTGGACATCCTTTATGATGTTAACTCTGATGAGCTTGAAAAATTCGGCCTCAACCATGGAACCATGAGAAGATTACATCTTTCTTGGAGGCTGCTTGAACCCGCGATGGATTTTTGGGAGTCCAAGGTGGTGGATGGATTTATTGGGATCTAGTCATGGCATCTCACCGCAACACCAGGTGAACACATCACGGTGCTTCATAAGGAAGTCCATGTACCACTACTGATCCTCGAGGGACATGGCGGCACTGATCAACATGGGTCTCAGATCTGCCTCGCTACCAAGGTTCACCTGTACCAATTCATTGACTGTGGTATAAATTCCTTCTTCAAAGGAAGGGGGAGCATCTTCTATATCCTCTTCTTCACTTGTGGAGGGATATTCTGTGGGGGGAGTTGTTTCCGAGCCTCCAGGCTCTGATGGGAGGCTGGTGCCGGCTTGAGCTCTAGTTTTCATCACATCAAGAGACTCTTGCGCCATTGAGACTATGGCGATGAAGGAATTTGATCCAATACCATCTGTTCTTTGGCCCATGGGGCCACAAATGATATAATCAAAGCAGTAGTGGTGAGTTGGCTTGAGCCAATTAATTCCATCCTGGGGAAATAGACACGTATGATGTACCGCCATTGCCATGATCCTGACGTCCCGATACAGTACATGGGTAGGAGGTTTTGGGATCACCTATGCCGGGTTTGTGTATGAGTATGAGGTTATTTTCCTCTATTGCTTGGACGTTGAATATTCCTTCCTCTTTAACCCAAAATGAAAAATCATTGCCCCATATCGGGTGGTTGTGTCCTCCAATCGATGGATCGGGAAGATGTAGGAATCATCCAGACCTACCCAGGGATCACTTGTGCCCGTGGCGGGCTCAATCTCACATGCCAGAATCTTCTTATCCTTGCTCTTGTAATAGAAAACATCCAGATAGAGGGCTTCACAAGAGGCAAAAGGAGACACATATCTCTGTAGAACGCCTACTCGACCATTGAGGGATTATTTGAGGCATTGTTGATACGATGAAGGGACCACATCATGTAGGTGGAGCGATGGCCTGCCCATCAATGCATTTTACGTGGTATCCTAGGAGATAACCATGAATTAGATACTGGAAACTAGGCCACTGAATTGGGTCTTCAAATGGGTCTTGCTGACCGGGGTCTGCTCGGTCTTGTCTTATCCCTGGATTCTGATGTTGGGGTGAGTTAAATCATCCTCAGAAAACCCCAGTTTCCACATTGTCCGAGTCGGGATTAGGTTAATCTTAGAGCCCATGTCAACAAGACAGCGGCAGAGTTCCACGCCATAGAACTGGACCGTGATATACAGTGGATGAATGTTCCCCTGTATGGGAGGGTCATTGGCTTCACTAGAGAACGAGATAACTACCTGGAATTCGGTGTTCTCAATTGCCTAAGCGTGGAAGGCATCTGCAGCTGCTACCTCTTTCTCAAACTGTAGGGGACTACTTTGGGCCTCGGTGAGAGCCTCATGCATGCCTAATGATAGGAGAAGAGCCTTGATAATAGAAATCCTCACTGGGATTCCGGCAAGGTGCTTAAGGAAATCATACTTTCTCACTAATCGCGAACTTCTGCTAATAGGAGGCCGATTTGTGATCGGAGGTACGATAGGCCCCGCCGACTGAACCAGCAGCTGGCTAGTGCCAGGTACACCCCATTTATCACTAGTTGAGTACTGAAGAGTAGATACTGGATGTGGTCCAAACAACTGAGATTGGCCTATGGTTGGGCAAGACTGGCCGCGGTACGAACGAAGTAGCTCTGCCTCATCTAGTAACACAAACGGAAGTGGAGGTAGATCTGAGGACACTAGATGAAAAGTTTTCACATGATGAGCTCTATGTTGGGACTGATTTCTGGACCCAGTGGCATGCACGGAGTAGCTGAAGGTGCTAGCTGATGTTCCATGACCACCCATATGGTCGCAGTTCCGCCGACGTTGGCGTCGGATGGGGACGTTGGGGAGGATTGTCTGGCATTCCCCCTCATCCGAAGTCATATAAGGATTTACCAACTCCACGGTATTAACCAAAGTGTACCCTTGACTGTCACATGAAGAGTCATCCACCACTAGGTTGATTCTGGGAGGGATACCCATCTCAAGGGGCCTGATGTCACCTAGAGTGAAAGATGACGATGACATTGGTGTAGTGTGTTTCTTCTTCTTGTGTCACTGGTGCTTGCTCTTCTGGGAAGAGGTCGGCTGAGATGATTATGTAGAGGTGCTGGTCGCATCTTCTGAAGGCTCCGGAAGATTCAGGCATGGCCGAATAATACCATCGGCGCGGGTGATTTTTTTTACGAGGCATCCAGTCATCGTACTTCTGGGTTCCGCAGCTGGGAACCAGCTGCCACTCACATTCATCATCACTACTACTTTAAGACCTCACAAAGACACCTGCCACTTGTGTTGGGGCTAGGCCCAGCACAACTATGTTGTTATTGACCTGGTCTTGGATCCAGTCATTAAACACATAGCGCTACTTGAGGGTGTTCCCTGGAATCTGATGATAGGGGTAGTAGTTGGGGGATATTTGTGAGATTTTCCTCTACTGGCCTTCTGCACTCAGGTAAGAATACAATCATCTTCTCTAGGGAACTACGGAAGTAACCGGGGAACTAATCCTCGCTTAAAAAGTATGTCTGGTATCTCTTTTCCGGATAGGGTGCTCTTGGAGCCTGGCGCTAATGAGGGTTTGGAGGATCTTGTCTTCGAGGCAGGGCCTGATTATCCCGCCTAGGCAGCGATGGTGTGTTTCGTGGGGGGACCTTCCAATTCTGAGGAGGTCGCTACTGGGAAGGAGGTTGTGCTTGAGGTGGCGGGCCTCTATGATGTTGCCTAGCCGGTGCTGGTGGAAGAAATTCTAGTTCCCTGGGGGCTTCTATTTGGGCCACCGCAGTGGACTCGGCTCTGGAAGCCCTTCTTGCTGGGATCCTAGAGGGCATCAGACCCACCTGACTAGCCTGTTGTAGAGCTTCCTCAAGGTGCTCGGCATTATCTGAGAATTCTCAGAAACCTCCATGGTAGTATTGGGTGATCAAGGAAGGAACCAATTCTGTTTTGACATTCCCTATGCACATCGTCAATAACTTCTCCTAAGTCAGTGGCATATCGAGAGAGTATGTGAGCCCCTCCCACCGGGCGATAAAGTCCGTGACTCTCTCATTAGGCCTTTGTATTCACTTGAAGAGGTCTGCGATGCGTGTCTTTCGTGTGGTGGAATTGAACTGGTAATGGATTTTTCGGCGAAGATATTCTCAGCCAGTCACCAATCTAATGGGGAGCTAGCTGTACCAGACGAACTCAGGGCCTTCCAATGTCTACACAAAACATCAGAGCTTGGCGGCTTCCTACTGTGCAGGGGTCCCCAACATGGGGCCACACCTAGAGGAAAAGTGGTCCAGGTGTTGCGGCGGGTCTCTTGTCCCGTTAAAGGGCGAGAAGGTGTGATTTCGAAAACCCGGGGGGGCAGACATATCATCCACCCACGCTGGGTATGGATTGCCATCTGGTGGTACTTCCACCTACCGTGTTTCCAATGCCTCAAGGCGGGCGATTAGTGCCGCCATTAGATCATCTGTACAGGGGTCCCTGTCTTGACGGGGATCTCTAACCACAAGTGTGTTGCTAGGCTCTTGGACATGGTAGACGGGTTCAACGGCTCATGGAGCGACTACTGGAGCGGCCTGCGGGGCCGCTAGGGGAACCCGGGTTGGATTCCTTGGATTTCTGTGCCATTCAGGAGGGTTTGGTGAGACATATCGTGCCCTCTTGCAATGAGTTTTTCCTTCGACCCTTTCCGCAGGAGTGGTATGATCTGGGTTTCCCAGAGTCACCTCACCGAGGGGAAATTGTTCCTGCTCGTGCTGCCCCGGCCTAGGATCACCACAGTCGGGTCTTCACTCTACAGCGTGTTCGGCCAGGAGTTCGTCGACCAGCCTCTTCTACTCCGCACGTTGCTAGCGCAACGTGACCTTCTTGGGGTCATCCTCTATCTTGTGCACTGAGGCGGATGGGTCAAAGTGCTTGATAGCTTCTACATGCTCTTTACCCTTACCGACATTCTGAATAAGTTCCAACGACTCGATGGGCGTAAGAAGACCTTGGAGGTTCCTCTACTGACGAGTAATCCTCCAGGATGGGTCCAGCAATGGTGGAATGCCCTCAGGTGGGAATGTCTCTATCATGAAATTCCAGCTCGTCCTCCTTGTCCATGACATCGACCATGTGGACTCTGACCCATCCCGAGGGCATGTCCTCAATATCACATATAGATTCGGGCTATCATCGGATAGGGCAGAAGAGGAGGGTTGCATACTTCCCCCCGCCATAGACTTGCACGTGGGGGGTAGCTACCCTAATGATTTTGCGGAGTACCGTGAAACTCTGAACGCATTTTTGTTGGAGGGTGTTCTGGTGACATAGTGACCTAGGGCACTGGGCCATGGGGAGTGCGGCCAAATCGACCAGACATAATTGCACGTTGATTTCCTCAAACTGCACTTGGCTCCTGGGGTACACCACCCAATGATAATGAAGACAGAAGTGTGTCACCCATAGGGTCTAACGAAAGTATCCAACTTCCTCTGGGGTGAGGGATTCTGGCGCATAGAAGTTCGACATTGCCGCCGGCCATAACTTCTTCAGGAAATGATCTACCGCAAGAATGTCCCAGAAGCTATTGGGCTCAGACTCATGGTCTCGCCCCGTATTTCCCCACCCATCATCCAGAGGTGGTTGAGGAACTGGTAGTGGTACTGAGGTGGACCACTAAGATAGTAGACTGGGCGGTGGAGAATACGGCGAACGAGCCGACTGGACGCCAAATTCCGTGCAATCTTTCGAGGAGTGAGGTGACCAGACCACAATGTCACGATATGCCGGGCTAATAGCCACAGCTTCTAGTACAGGTATCATGGTTACTGGAGAAGGGTAATGCTGTTGCTCAACCACCATCGGTCCCAAAAATAGCTCTCTATGATCACTAGTTGAGGTAGAGGGTGCTTTTGGTGACGACTGTCGTGATTGCATGGTTGGAACCTGTGGGAATCCCAAAATTTCCTCCTCTTAGATGTACCTGGGAAGAGAGGCGGGAATCCGGTGGACATATCACTCTTCAAGGATGAGAATGATATGCCCTGTTCCTGCCCTGGTATTTGATATAGAGGACTGAGCGGAGGGTTCCACCATTGAGTCGTACTCTGCTTCAGAATCCAAGAAAGAGACCAGTTTGATCTCAATATAAAGCTTTTCATTATTCTCCTGGAGGTGGCGGCGACCCACCTGCCTGCCCCAGGATGGATCTTCAGGGAAGGGACAATTCCCAGCTCGAGGAGGTCCTTCTGTCGGACTAGTGTTAGGTCAGGGAGTACTTCCGCCTGAGTGTGCCGGGGTGTGAGGAGCACTGGGGCAGATGTCAAAGGGGACACAGGGACGTGATGGCTGCTAGTACGGGTGGGACCACTGCTGGAATTTTCGGGATCATGGGTAAGACCTCCATGCCTAGTTCGATTTGTAACGTCCGTATGAGGCCGGTCCCCATACTAATTGGACCGAACACGGGTATGACCTCTGTGATGGGTTTTGGCGAAGTGAAGTTGATCTCCATCCCTCTGGATGATAGGATGAATAGGACCTCCATCAACTGTTACAAGGATGTGAAGAAGTTCCTCACATCAGAGAGTGATTGGATGTGAAACGTCCCCACCCTGGCGGTCCATGGTAGAAGGGATAGTTCTGTATCCAGTGTAATGAGTTCGGGAGAGGCTCCCATATGAGGTGTTGCTACCATGTGGAAGGCCCTCATTCAGGTCGATGGTGGCATGAGGTATACCTCCGAGATGGGCCTCAGAGTGGGAAAGGCCCGCGTCCTCCATGGTGGATGTATGGGGAGGGCCCCCGTAGTGGGTGGTATTGTCGCGGGTTAGTCAGCGGTGGCCACTACCTGTGCCTGCGACCAGGTGAGTCGACCCAACCTACCCATGGGTGGTTGGGGAATTGATCCAGGTGGGGTGTATAGCTACCCCTTCTCGGCATATGCATGGGGTGATGATACACATCGGTCGTGGCTTAGGACATAGTATTCACTGACACTGACTCTCCTTGATGGGCGTCCTCCTCGGCCTGTGCTCGACACTGGCGTCCGGATAGCCGGGCTGGTACTAGTGATGCAGGTAGGTAGTCCACCTGCACTTCAGCTCGAGGAACCGGGTGGCAGCACCGGCGCAGCCTGGTGGGGGCCCTCGTAGGGAACCCCTGGAACAAAACTCTGGCCGGGTAGGCCCGAACATCCCCTTCCTCATCGGCGTAGGGAATGGAGTCATCGAGGCGTTCTGGGGATAGGCCCCCGAAACAGTTGAAGGTTGGAGTGGGGAGCAGCGGCTCCCTGAGCAACACTCAGGTGTGACGTCGACGGTGAGGCATAGATGCCTCTAAATCCAGGCGGGCCATGTCCCTCGTAGGGATGACCCCATCCTCCTCTTAACAACGTACACGGTCATTGATTACCCTCCATTGGATAATCATTGATGTGTAGATGGGGCATGAGAGCCTAGTAGTTGAGGATGTTGTGGAAAAGGAAGAACCATGCGGGGTAGTTGTGTTGATATTGTCTTTGCCCTACGTCTGTGGGTAGGATGTGATCGGGTTCTGGATGCAGCAACTGGGTCCCTTGAGGTAGGAGATCAGCTCATTAGTACTGATAGAAAAAGAAATCAACACCCAGTTCCCCAACACCATTCTGTATTCCATGACCGATAATAGTGATCAACACTAACAACGTCGCAGAATGAGATTCCCAACATGTTGACTACCCCAACGTCTGGTGAGTTCCACGCTAGGCCTGCTATTTGCCTGGCGGGGCCCGGCACCGAATATCTGGATCCGGTGAAACTTCATTCTACTGATGTCTTGATCACTACTAATCTCCACATTGAGGGGAATAATTTCACATCAGGTTCACCATTTCTGATTCTGACGCTTTCGATGGGTCGCGCACGTCCTTCACGTTCAGGGGACGTCGACGCATTTCTATTGCCCCGCAACCCCACTTTCCAAAGGTGGGTGGAATTCACTCTTTATTTAGGGACGTCTTCTCCTTAATTGAAACAGGATGATGGGATGTTTGTTCTTCTTTCCATGGATTCCTCCTCAAAACTCGTCTCCTAGTCTAGGTCTCCCTTATAGATTTAATACGTTGTTAGTGAAACTCTACCCAGTGCCATGTTTCCATGGACACGTGTTAATTACACTGCTTTTGTCAGGACATTCCAAGGGGTCCAGACAGGGAAGAAACCTTCATTTCGGGGAGTAGTCACGTCGAGGCATCCCTGGTTTGTCTGGACACTGGGGAATTGGCTTGTCTGTCTTTCGTCCCTTATTATAGGGCTTCTCGATGGCCCGAAAGCCCGAGGCATCCCAAATTGTGCGTGGGGAATCATATTCCATAGGAATGTATATGAGATTTTCCTCATCTTCCTATGTTTAACACGGTCTATGTCGCAAGTTTAACAACCAATGGAGATGGATCAGACTCATCAGAACACAAGCTATAGTGGATCAGATTGAATGACCCCCATGAGGGAACACCAATATCAGGGCCAACACATGGGTAGCTTCCCGAATGCTGTGGAGTGGAATGGGGTGGGAAGATTTCACCGGGATGTGGCGGCCTGGGTAAGAAACAAGGTGGGTGAAGGAGAGTTGAATGGAGTGGAGGAGGAATCAGATGGGATAGTTGTGAAGATGACGGTAGTGATGGGCTTGAGCCTCAAAGAGACCTCTTACGTATCCCCATGGCGGGGAATTAGTCTCTGTGTAGTTCGGTTGGTGAGAACCGACATGAAGGGGGGTCAGAGCGACCAACGGGTGGGGGGCTTGAACCTTAGGGAGGCTTTTTACGTACCATGCCTTGAAATGGATTGAAGTCCACGTAGTTCATAATGGTTGTGTGTCAGAGAACTGACTTGAATAAGGAACTTGGTCTGATGGGTGATGGGCTTGATCCTCGTGAGGCTTCCTACGTACAATGCCTTGGTATGGATCAAAGTCCATGTAGATTGGGTTGGATGTGTGGGTCTTACACTATAGGCCGCCCAATGTGGTGGGTGAACTGATGTGAATGAGGTCGGAACAATGAGGTGGTGGGCGTGAACCTTAGGGAGGCTTCCTACGTACTGTTCCTTGACACGAATCAAAGTCCTCGTAGTTTATGGTGGCATGTCGGTGAACCAACGTGAAGATGGTCCTTGGTCTCATGGATGATGGGCTTGAACCTCGTGAGGATTCCTACGTACCATGCCTTGGATGTGATCAATGTCTACGTGGTTCAGGTTGGAAAGGGGCTATGGAAATGACATGAAGGGGTGTCAGAAAAACATGATGGTGGGTTCACAACGGGTTACCACTGGATTGGGATGTAGTTTAACATCTTGCGGGATGGGGGCGTGTCGGAGAACTGATTTTAATAAGGACCTTGGTCCAGGTGGATGGTCGGCTTGAACCATGTGGAGGCTTCCTACATACCATGCCTTGACATGGATCATAGTCCACGTAGTTCGGGATGGTGCCGACAAACCGACGTGAAGATAGATCAGGGGTCCGATGGGTACTGGGCTTGATCCTCATGGAGGCTTCCTATGTACCATGCATTGACATGGATAAAATTCCTCGTAGTTCAATTATACAGTTTAACGTCATGCAGGATGGAGGCATTTGGTGCTTACACTCTGAGGCGGCCCAGGGTGTGTCATGGATAGTTCTCACTCTAAGCTCACAGGAGTCATTATCGGTGTGAGAAACAAGAGGTTGTTGGGACCTGATGATCACGTCGCGAAGGGTGCATTCATGGGAAGTGAAGAGGGTATTATGCATTGGGAAGCCCATGATGTTGGGGCTTACTCCAGGATGGAAGCCCAAGGGAAACAAAGCACAGAGGTAGAGGGGAAGTATGGAGGTGCATGGGTGCTACCTCCTGCAAGAAAGGCTATGGGCTTACACCATGGAGGTTGCCCTTCCCCGCAGAAAAACACCACTCTTAGAAAGAGGATTTCATCCCCTGTAGAGATCAGGTGGTGTGGAGAATGTCCAAGGCGGGGAGACCCCACATGAGAGGCACATGGTGATGTCAGAGTTTAACATCATGTGTTGAGGATGGGGGTTCTAGGTAGTTTAACGTCTGGTAGCTTGGACGATGTGGGTTTACTCCACACACCTAGGAATTACATGACATGTACCCTCTGCTCTTTATGGGAGGGAAGGTACGAGAAATTCCATGCTGAAGGGGGGTCGCAGAGCAAAAATCGAGGGGTCCACGTTAGCATGGCTATGCGAAGAAGAAATATCAATTAGCGTGCCTATGTGTAGAAGCATTAGGTGAAGCAACGCCACATGTGGTATCATCTAGGGGACTTTGAAGTCACATTGTGCAAACCTGGAGGGTCACACGTGAAAAAGAATTTCCAATCAGAGGGGTCCATAGGCTAGGGCCTTGTAGAGCTTGGTTTCTATGCATAGTGGAGGGCACTGGTGAAGGGGTGTGCTTCACGAAGTGGGGTGCCATAGACTTAGCATGGGTCGGAGGTGCAAATGGGAGGTTCTTCACTAAGTGGAAGAGCATTCGAGGAGCACTGCCTCACGGAGCATAGGTTCCTCACGAAGAAAAGTGTCATGAAGTAAAGTGACCCTACCTTGGCATGTGGATCACATGTAATGGAGGGGTGTTTCGCGAAGCATAAATGCTTTGCGACAACCCGGGTCCCCTTGGGGATCCCCTTCCTTTGGAAAAGACCTTAGGCTTCACGAAAGGCATCCCCCTTGGAAGAGGGGATCAAAACAAGACAATACGGAGGCTCCTCGCAAAGAAAAAATACCTCATGCAGCTCATGGTTCGCAGGGCAAAGGGTTCTTCGCGATTCGGAAGCTTAGAAGCTGAAAGGTTAGATTGTCCGTCTGTGGGGCTTAGGAGGAGCTTGGTATTTTTAGGCAAGAAGTGCTGCGAAGCAGAGCTTACGCGACGCTAAGAGGGCTTCAGTTGCTTCGCAGCGTGTCGTGAACGTCAACCAGGATCGTGGAGGGCTACCACCTCCTTTGCTTCATGGAGGGCTCGCAAATGTCAGGGGAATTCGCGGAGCGTCCCGCCTCCTATGATTTGCAGCGACCACATTTCTTGGTGGAACTCTACGTCATGGCTTCGCGAGGCAGGTCGTAGGGCCTCATTTTCGTCTTTCTTTTCATCCAACATTTTGGAACCAACAAGCATAAACTATATTAGTTAATGATTCACAATACATAAATCTAAACTAGTGAAATACCTAACATAAATGGAACTATTTATGAACATAATCCATAACCATAAAAAAATGTTTTCTTTGAGGAATTAATTACTCATAATGAATTGGCTATATTTGAGGAAAACATTATATTACCTTACACCACATCATTTAGAGCTTCAACCTCAACTGTAGTGATCACTTAAGCTTGGCATTTCTCCCTTGTCCTTTTCTGAGGTAATATTCCTTGGCACTTAGGAAAATAATTTTCATAATTCCCCATTTCTCTAAAATTGAACCATTCAACATTGAAAACCTATTTCTCTACCTCTCAATAACGATCTTGGTGGATTTTTTCAACACACTTGAAACAAACACCCATTCCCTTTAAGAAAGTTATAGGGTGATTCTTCCCACATTTACTACAGGATAGAAATTAAACTTTTCCATTATTCTCCTTATTTCTATTTCTAGAGTGATAATCAGATATCTTCTTCTCTTTCTTTTCATTAATGTCTTATGACATAGAGAAATCATTTTCTTTTTATATAGAAAATGAGATAATATCTCAATACTATGAGAAGGATTTTGAGATGACTTCCTGATAGAGAAATTATTTTAACCCATTTAAAAATAGATCAATCATACTCCTTGGGTTATGTACACAATATTTTTCATGCCTTCCTAAACATTATAGCTAGCCTCATACTTTGTGACAATCTAATCCTCCTTATTCCTCAGACTCAGAAACTGTATTTCAATATCCACTCGATGGTCACGAGGAAATTATTTTTCTATGAAATGCACTTCAAACTCCCCCTATTACATATTTGATACTTCTTCATACTACTTTTTGTTTCTAATTAATGACCACCATTGATCTGTGTTTCTTGTGTGGTGATAAACTACCATGACAACATTCCCCGTTCTCCAATCCCAACAGCATGAAATATTTTATCTAGGGAACTTATCCATTTCTCTGATACAAATGGATTTGTAGTCCAAAATAATTTTAGTGGTTGTTTCCTCATGAAGAAGGGAAGAATTGATCCTCCGAATTGTGGATTAGGGTGCCCAATATGGGAATGGTTATTATTTACAAACTGAGTGAGTTGTCCCAGTATGGTTATAAGTTGTTCAGCACTGGTTGCATCCCCATCTCCACTATAATTATCTTGAGTTGGAGGTCAATACTTACATGGATTATGTGTCTCGATATGGTTTCGATTCTGTAGACTAGATGCCATTTCTAAATAATGGAATTGTTTCTGACGCTTTCTCTAGGGCGCGCGTGTCCCTCGAGTTCGGGGGATGTTGGCGCGGTTCTATTTCCCTGCATTCCCTATTTCCAAAGGCGGGTGGCATTCGCTATTTATCCATGTAAGTTTTCTCCTTGATCGAAACAGGATGATGGGATGTCAGTTTTTCCTTCTGTGGACTCCTCCTCGGAACTCGTCACCTAGTCCGGGTCTCCCCGATAGATTTAATACGTTGTTTTTGAAACTATTCCCAGTGCCATGATTCTATGTATGCCGGTTAATTACACTACTTCTATCAGGACATTCCAAGGTGTTCGGTCAGGCAACCAACCTTCACTTGGGAGAGTAGTCACGTCGAGGCATCACTGGTGTGTCTAGATGCTGGGGAATTGGTGTGTCTATCTTTTGTCCCTTATTATACGGCTTCTTGAGGGCGCGAAAGCCTGAGGCATCCCACATTGATCATGGGGAATCGTATTCCATAGGCATGTATCTGAGGTTTTCCTCATATTCCTTTGTTTAACATGGGGTATTCCGCATGTTTAACATCCAGCGGAGATGGATCAGATTGGTTAGAACACTAGCTAGAGTGGATCAGATTGAAGGACCCCCTTTAGGGAACACCGATATCGGGGCCAACACTTGGGTAGCTTCATGAATGCTCTGGAGGGGAATGGGGTGGCATAATTTCACTGGGATGTGGTGGCCTGGGTAAGAATTAGGATTGATGATGGAGAGTTTAATGGAGTGAAGGAGGAATGAGATGGGATCATCATCAAGATAACGTTAGTGATGGTATTTAGCCTCAAAGAGACCTCCTACATATCCCCGTAGTGGGGAACCAAAGTCCGCGTAGTTCGGTTGGTGGGAACCGACATGAAGGGGGGTCAGAGTGACTAACAGGTGGTGGGATTGAACCTTAGTGAGGCTTCCTATGTACCATGACTTGACATGGATCAAAGTCCATGTAGTTCAGAATGGATATGTCAGAGAACCGATGTGAATAAGGTCCTTGGTCTGATGGGTGATGGTTTGAACTTCATGAGGCTTCCTACATACCATGCCTTATCATGTATAATATTCCACGTAGTTTGGGTTGGATGTGTGGGGATTACACTCTAGGCCGCCCAAGGTGGTGGATGAACCGATGTGAATGAGGTCAGAACGATCGGGTGGTGGGCATGAACCTGGCGGGGGATTCCTACGTACCGTGCCTTAACATGGATCAAATTCCTCGTAGTTTAGGGTGTCCTGTTAGTGAACCGACGTGAAGATGGACCATGGTCCAATGGATGATGGGCTTGAACCTCGTGAGGCTTATTACGTACCATTCCTTGGAATGGGTCAATGTCTGCATAGTTCATGTTGGAAAGGGGTTATTAAATTGGCATGAAGGGGTGTCGGAACAACAGGATGGTGGGGTCACAACGGCATACCGCATGATTGGGATGCAGTTTAACATCATGCGGGATGGGTATGACAACCCTCCTTTTATTACAAACTCAAACATGATTTATTACATAAAACATCACTTGATACAACAAATAAGATCAAGAGGCTTAGTGTATTTGGGGCTTAGGATCATTACATACAAACTTGAAACATGATACAGATCATCTTTAGTGAAAACATCCTTTACATGACCACTACATTCCCTCATACTTAGCATTGCATTGGATAACCTGAGGACATGCATAATAAAAGGGTGAGCTATAAAGCCCAGTAAGAGAGTACACATGGAATAACATGAGGAGTACAATAAATGTTAGACAATAATCATATCAATAGAGAATAATAGAAACATTAACATAAATGCATGATAAATCTTGATAATCATAACATGGAAATGTGGCAACAACACTTAACATGGAATTAGCATGAGCCAAGGCTCATTGCACATGGAGCATGAGTAAATCCTAATTTCACATGAAGCATGAGTAAACCCTCATTGCACTTGAATTAGCATGAGTCAACACTAATTTCACATGATGTATCAGGATACTATACTTTACCCAATGCATTGGAGCGCTATAAGGGCGCACCCTTATGAAACATTTCATTTCATGCATAAGTTTTCCACATGGATCATAAAACATGGATTCATAAAACATAATCATTTATTCCACAATGAAGGAATGTTTAATTAATATATGAAACTTTATAATAAATAAGTAAATTTTCATAAAGGTGAATACCCTTGATGGAGAAATGGGCATGGTATTCACTACACAATGGCATTGGCTTAGAAAATCGGTGCGATTTCAGTAGCGTAACGACGTGACATAAAAGTTCATAAAAATGGTTGATGAGAGTGAAAAGGGTTCCTCATCATATCTACATGTAATGAAAAGTAATTAGGTCATATAGATACATGTCCCAACAATTTTAATGGAATTTAGATTTATGATACAAAAGTATTGCTTGAATGTAAAAGAGGAGAGAGAAGTTCCTTTCGGAATTTCGACATAGTAAAGGGTGTACATGGGAGGAATTTAATGAGAGAGAAAGGGGTCTCCCATCATTTAAACATAAAGAGGGAAGTATGAGGGAGGTGTGAAACTATTTCCCAACATTCATAATTGAAATTAAAAGGGAAAAACAACTTAACGAAAATTGGACAAAATTGAGAAAGGAAGAAAAACCCTTACTTGGAAGTGTTCGTCAAAAGGCTAGAGTGAGTCTTGTGAGAGGCTTCTTGAGATAATGGGGCACCTTGGGTGGATTCTAGAGAGAGTAGGGTAGAGGTTGGAAGAACTCCAAAGGCTTTGAGTGGGGAGGAAGTGGGATATTGGATGGGTTTATATAGGAAAGGTGAGCGAATTGTTTATTATTTAGGTTTGGGACGCCTTACATTAAATTAATCCAAACGACAAACCATACCATGGTTTTTTCCCATAGTTTTTGGAAAAGGGAAGAGTAAAAATATATTTTATATGTCCAATGTCCGATCTTCTTAAAATATTAGGGTTGCTTATGTGGAGGTGAGTCACAATCCCATGGAAATTAATTTAAAAAGGCAAGGAGTTTAATAAGTCTTGAGGGGTCCATTAATGCTTTAAAAACACAGTCAAACAAACCCAAAATTACATTATTTTAATGGCAAATCATATATAGGCCGAACATAAAGATTATAGTATTTTATTACATCACTATTTGGTCATTATGATGTCATAAAAAACATTATATATTTAAACGGTAATTAAATTTTACCCAAAAATTTGACTGTCTCAGAAAACTATGAAAAATTCACCATTGGATAATTTCGATGTCCTGATTCCAGAAATAACATTTATTATATCTAACTAAATTTCTAAATATGTTAATTTTCACTTTTAAAATAAAAACCGACATTTATCAAAAATGACGGGTTTTAACAAAAATGGCTTTCAAACATTAATAAAAAATTAAAATTGCATTCATAAAATTATAAGATCATTTATATTTAACAAAAATTATTTAAATAATAATAATATTATTTTATTAAAATATTATTTATTTTAAAAATACCTTATTTTAAAAAAATTGAATTCTTAATTAAATAATAACTAAAAACACTAATTTTAATTTAAAAACTATTTACAATGTATCAAAAATGACAAGAAAGTATATAAATTATTATATAACAAAAAAATAATGTACATGAACATTGTACTATAGATTTGTTACATAACACCTTAAAACAACCGCATAAGACCAAAGGGTAAGGTGTGAGATGGTGACAGACTGTTGGGGTGGCTCAGCTAACATTTCTCGAGTGATAATATCTATCAACTTCCATTTTTTCCGTAGACACTCTCGTTCGAGCTTGACATAGTGAATCTCAGCTTGGGCTTAGTCAATAGTGATTCCCAAGGATGCCACCTCTTTTCCGAGCTCTGACAAGGGGGATTTGTACGGAGAAATTCTACTGGATGAGGCCATCACTTCTTTTGTCTGAGTAAATTGGATATGTTAAAGCCCTATATTTATACTAATCATGTGATCACTGTTCAACGACTATATTAGCAACGGTCAAAATTATTAACATAAAACCAAAGAAGTTGAAATTTTATATAAACATAAAGAGACATTTAATTAGATGAAGAGGGATTTCCATTAATAAAACTTTGGGTCGTTACAATATTCCCCCATTAAAAAATTTCTCCCTCGAAATTTTCCTTTTCCCACACTAAAACAAATGTGGGTAACTCAGCTTCATCATATCCTCTGATTCCCAAGTCGCTTCTCCAAACTTGTGGTTTCTCCACAACACCTTGATGAGGGGAATTGTCTTTTTTCGCAGAACTTTTTCTCTATGATCTAAGATCTTCACTGGTTTCGACTCATAAGAGAGATCATCTTCCAATTTCACAACCTCAGAAGAGAGTACATGTGAAGGGTATAGTATGTACTTCTTTAAGAGTGATACATGAAAGAAATTATGCACTTTGGCCATGGTAGGTAGAAGTTCTAGTCGATAGGTCACAACCCCGACACGATCAACAATCTCGAAGGGGACGATGTACCTTGGACTTAACATCCCTTTCTTTCCAAACCTCATGACCTTTTTCCAAGGAGATATGCGTAGAAACACCATATCCCCAACATTAAACTCAAGGTATCATCGACGATTATCTGCATAACTCTTCTATCGACTCTGGGCTACCTTGATATGCTGCTGAATGGTTTTCACATTCTCCACCATTTCCTCAACCATTTCTGTTCCAAGCAGCTTACGTTCACCGACCTCATCCCAACATGCTGGTGTTCTACACCTTTTCCCATATAGGGCTTCATATGGTGCCATTTGGATGCTTGAGTGGAAACTATTGTTATAAGAGAACTCAACCAGATGGAGATGTTGATCCCATCCCCCTTTAAATTTTATTGAGCATGCTCTCAACATGTCCTCAAGTGTTTGGATAGTCCGCTTGGATTGGCCATCAGTTTGAGGATGATAGGCTGTACTGAAGTTCAGTTCATTATTCAGAGCATGTTGTAGAATCTTCCAAAACATAGAGGTGAATCTTGGATCTCGGTCAGACATAATAGATAGTGGTACTCCATGCAGCCTTACCACTTCCCTGATATATATCCGTGCTAGTTGATCCAAAGAGAAATCCTCCCGAATAGCAATGAAGTGTGCAGTCTTTGTAAGATGATCCACAACAACCTAGATTCCATTGTTTCCTTTAGATGTCATTGGAAGTCCAGTGACAAAGTCCATGGTGATGTTCTCCCATTTCCATTCTAGTATGGGCAATGGTTGCATCATCCCCATAGACTTCTACCTCTCTGCCTTCACATGCTGACACACCAGGCACTTTGATGTATATTCAACGATCTCCTTCATCATATTATCCCACCAAAAGTTTTCTCGGAGATCTCGATACATCTTTGAGATCCCTAGGTGAATAGAGAAATTCAAACTATGTGAGTCATCCAAAAGTTCCTTCTTCAGCTCCAGACTTGATGGAACACATAGTCATTTCCCAAACCACACAATTCCTTCTTCATTAACATTAAACTCCGAGGATTTTCCCTTTTTGATAGCTTCCACTTTTTATAGAATTACCACATCATCCTTTTGAGCATCCTTTAACCTTTCCAAAAAAGACGGTTCAGAAATCATTTGTGAAAGGATTGATGATTTTCCCTTCTCTATGATTCCCATGTCCATCTTCATCAAGTCTAAGAAGATTGGATCCTTCTCAATTATCATCATTGATATAATCGCTGGATCCTTTCTACTTAGGGCATCTGACACCTTGTTCGCTTTCCCAGGGAGGTAATTTATTGAACTGTTATAATACTTGATGAGCTCTATCCATCTTCTCTGGTGCATATTAAGCTATTTTTGTGTGAATATATATTTATGAATCTTGTGGTCAGTATATATCTCACATTTCTCTCCATAGAGATAATACCGCCAGATTTTTCAAGGCAAAGATCACAGCCGCCAACTCCAGATCATGCATTGGATAGTTTCCCTCATGGATTTTCAATTGCCTTGAGGCATAGGATATCACTTTATCATTCTGCATCAGCACACAACCTAATCCCTTCATCGAAGCATCACTGAATACAACAAAAATTTCCCCACTTGTGGGTAAAGTGAGAACGGGCGTAGTGATAAGCCTCCTTTTCAACTCCTTGAAGCT
Organism: Viscum album; assembly: GCA_963277665.1. Taxonomy (NCBI): domain Eukaryota; kingdom Viridiplantae; phylum Streptophyta; class Magnoliopsida; order Santalales; family Viscaceae; genus Viscum; species Viscum album. The sequence goes on from OY728140.1 coordinate 1,288,557,323, forward strand.
TTCTTCGCATTCATCACTCCAAGAAAACATTACTCCCTTTCGATTTAGCTTGGTATGAGGGTTGGACAATCGTGATAAAATTCTCACAAATCGTCGATAATATCACGCTAACCCCAAGAAGCTACGGATATTCATTACAGATGTTGGCCACGACCATCCCTCAATTGCATCTATTTTGGAGGGCTCCATAGATATCCCATTTATTGTGATGATATGGCCCATGAATGAGTCCTCCTTCAACCAGAACTCACACTTGTTGTACTTTTCATCGAGCTTCTCCTTGAGAAAAGTCTCTAGTACAGTTCTTAGATGCTCCTCATGATCCTCCTTGGTTTTAGAGTATATTAGAATATCATCTATAAATACTACCATAAATTTGTCTAGGTAATCACTAAAGACTCAATTCATCAAGTTAATGAAGATTGCTGGAGCATTGGTGAGTCCGAAAGGCATTACTATGAATTCATAGTGTCCGTATCTTGTGCGAAAAGAAGTCTTGGGGATATCTTCCTTATTCACCCTTACTTGATAATATCCGGACCGCAAGTCCACCTTGGAAAAGTATTGTGCTCGACGTAGCTGATCGAACAAGTCATCAATTTGGGGAGATGATACTTCTTCTTCATCGTCATTTTTTTAAGTTAATGATAATCGATACAAAGCCGCATTGACCCATCCTTCTTCTTGACGAAGAGGACTGGTGCACCACATGGTGAAGAACTTGGGCATATAAACCCTTTATCCACATTCTTTTGTAGTTGTTTCTTCAGCTCTTAAAGCACTACAACAACCATTCTATATGGAGTCTTTGATATTGGTAGTGCCCCATGTATAAGTTCAATTGAGAACTCAACATCTCTTCTAGGAGGATGACCAGGCAGTCCTCGGGAAACACTTCCGTGAATTCCCCCAAAATAGGAATTTCTTCAAGGATGGTTTCTTCTTTGGACTCAATCAACTGAGCCAGATACGCATGCTCATTGGGAAATAATATCCATGCTTAAGATGATGGAGCTAAAGGAGATTCGTCTTCCTCCTGACATTTGTAATGAATCAGGGGATGGTTGTCCATATGGAGTGTGATTTCCCTCTCCCGACAATTTATGTTGGCTCTATATAAGGAAAGTCAATCCATGCCAAGAATTGCCTCAAATTCCACCACAGGGAGTATGAAGAGGTTCACCAGGAAATTCAATCAACATATTATAATAGGGGAGGACTTATACTCATGGGATGCAATGATTACCCCATTTGCTGTACTCATCGACATCTTCATTTCCCTGATCTGTGGTGGTGATGGGATTGTTCTACTAAACTTTCAAGATATAAAAAAATGCGTAGAACCTGAATCGAAAAGTACGTTCACTATTCTTGAATGAATAACTAGCGTACCTGTCACCACTTCGTTGTCGGGGTTCACTTCGGCAAAAGTGATGCCAAAAGCTCTTCCTTTCTCTCTTGGAGGTTGTTGGTTGCCTCTGAAAACCCTTGAACTAGGGAACTAATTTGCAAAATGACCCGGTTATTTTCATTTATAGCATTAAACAACGCGTTGAGGTTCGAAAGGAGCGTTCCTATCCTCTGTTGCAGCCGCAGGTCATTCTTTTCGACAGTTAACAGCTAGGTGCCATCCCTTCCACACCTGAAGCATTTCCTCGTCCCCTTAAGGCACTTTCCAGGGTGCTTCTTTCCGCACTTTTGGCAAGTGGGGTGCTGGATCTTCTTAGCACCGTTGGATTTATCCGTCGGACCTCTAGCATTGAATTCAACCTTACACTTCTTGTCCCCATGATACCCATGAGATTCCTCGATCTCCATTTCGACCTTGAAGGCACATCGGAAAATTTCCTTATATCTCTCGAAGTAACGGGTCGCTAATGCTTTCCAAAGGCTAGGCTTCAGCCCACCAAAGAAGCGGTCAACTTTGCATTTGGGGGTAACGACAAAGCCGGAAGCGTAACGTGAAAGCCTTGTGAAGTTTTCCTCGTACCCTCTAACAGATACTTCATCTTTTTTCTTTAGGGAAAGGAAGTCCCTTTACATCTTAAGCCGGAGGGTGCGCGAAAACTATTTATCAAAAAAAAATTCCGAAAATCCTTCCATTCCAATGCCTCGATCTCCTCCTCAGGCTTCGTATTTTTGATCAATGTCCACCATTGATCAGCTTCACCCTTCATATGATAAGCTTCCAGGAGAACCTTCTCTTGTTCAGAATATTGAAGGATAGAGAAGATCTTTTCAATGGAGTTGGTCCATTGTTCAGCGATCGTGGGATTGGATGATCCACTAAAAGTAAGAGGCCTTTTTCTCATGAAGCTCTCAATAGAGACTTGTTCTTTCTTAGGGGGGGGGGGGTTGATCATTACTCTTGACCCGTGTTTCTATTCAAAACATGAGTTATCTGAGAGAGAAGAGTGAAAAGTTCGCAATTACTGCACCCATTGGATTTGGCATCTCATTAGTACAGTCATCACATTGATATTCACAATGGTTTTTAGCCCGAGTCCTCCTATTACTGGGCATTGGCAGGAATACAAGGAAATTTAGGGGTAACACGTAATGATTAATCCACAGACAAAAGTTGATGACTCATAAATAAACTTTTATTTCCTTAACTCATGAGTCTATAGGGTTCAATTTAGGCTTTTCATGATCAACGTTCTAACATTTATTCTTGGGGGGGGGGTTATTCCTTTAATAGGGGTTAATACTATGCTCGTGAATTTACAAAAGCATATCCCCTAGGAGTGTCATAACCAAGAGTACAACAAGGCCCATTTTCGTGCACCAGTTCCCATTCGAGTCTAGCTCAAAGCGGTGTTTTCGGGTTTTACCCCTAGGATACATCTGTGCCAGAGCCGCCTCTACCTGCTCGTATCCAGAAAGGGATGTATTTGCTTGATAACCCACTTACTGAATATTCACAAAAACTTAGGGACTTATTTATTGTAATTAGTCTTGTATCCAAGGCTTTACTAGGGCTTTCTAATCCTAATCCCAAAAATAACTAAACCTATCCTCAGATACCAACTATGAAAACTCCCCTTTTATTACAAACTCAAACATGATTTATTACATAAAACATCACTTGATACACAAAGAAGATCAAGATGATTAGTGTCTTTGTGGCTTAGTATCATTACATTCAAACTTGAAACATGAAATACAACATCTTTATTGAAAACTTTCTTTACATGACCACTACATTCCCTCGTACTTATCATTGCATGGGATAACCTGAGGACATGCATAAGAAAAGGTTGAGCTATAAAGCCCAGTAAGAGAGTACACATGGAATAATATGAGGAGTAACATACATTTTAGAAAATAGGCATATCAATAGATAATAATAAAAACATGAACATAAAGGCATGATAAAACATGATAATCATAACATGGAAATGTGGAAACAATACTTAACATGGAATTAGCATGAGCCAAGGCTCATTGCACATGGAGCATGAATAAATCCTCATTGCACATGAAGCACGAGTAAACCCTTATTTCACTCGAATTAGCATGATTAAACACTCATTGAACATGATATATCATGATATTATACTTTACCCTATGAATTGGAGCACTATAAGGGCGCACCCTTCATAAACATTTCATTTCATGCATAAGTGTGCCACATGGATCATAAAAAATGGATTCATAAAACATAATAATTTATTCCACGATGAAGGAATGTGGAATTCATACATGAAACTTTATAATCAATAATTAAATTTTCATAATGTTGAATACCCTTTATGGATAAATGGTCATGGTATTCACTACACAATGGCATTGGCTTAGAAAATCGGTGCGATTTCGGCAGCGTAACGACATGACATAAGAATTCAGAAAAATGGTTGATGAGAGTGAAAGAGGTTCCTCGTCATATCTACATGTAATGAAAAGTAAGGTGGTCATAGAGATACGTGTCCCAACAATTTTAATGGTATTTAGATTCATGATACAAAAGTATTGCTTGAATGTAAAAGAGGAGAGAGGAGTTCCTTTCGGAATTTCGGCATAGTAACTGGTGTACATGGGAGGAATTTAATGGCATAGAAAGGGGTCTCCCATCATTCAAACATAAACAAGGAAGTATGAGGGAGGTTTGAAACCATATCCCATCATTCATAATTGAAATTAAAAGGACAAAACAACTTAATGAAAATTGGACAAAATTGAGAAAGGAAGAAAAACCATTACTTGGAAGTGTGCTTCAAAAGGCTAGAGAGAGGCTAGTGAGAGGCTTCTTGAGAGCTTGGAGAACCTTGGGAGGATTCTAGAGATATTAGGGAAGAGTTTGGACGAACTCCAAAGGCTTTGAGTGGGGAGGAAGTGGGAGCTTGGGTGGGTTTATATAGGAAAGGTGAGGGAATTCTTTATTATTTATGTTTGGGACCCCTTACATTAAATAAATCCAAACCACAAACCACCCCATGGTTTTTTACCATGGTTTTTGGAAAAGGGCAGAGGAAAAAATATTTTATAAATTCAAAGTCCGTTCTTCTTAAAATATTAGGGTTGCTTATGTGGAGGTGAGTCACACTCCCATGGAAATTAATTTAAAAAGGCAAGGTGTTTAATAAGTCTTGAGGTGTCCATTAATGCTTTAAAAAGTAAGTAAAACAAACCCAAAATAACATTATTTTAATGGTAAAACATATATTGGCCAAAAATATAGATTATATTATTTAATTACATCACCATTGGGTCATTATGATGTCATAAACCACATTATATATTTAAACGGTATTTAATTTTTACACAAAAATATGACTGTCTCAGAAAATTTGGAAAAAATCACCTTTGGATAATATCGACATCCTGATTCCAGAAATAACATTTATTTTATCTGAATAATTTTCTAAATATGTTAATATTCACTTTTAAAATAAAAACTGACAATTATAAAAAATTCACGGGTTTTGACAAAAATGGATTTCAAACCTTAATAAAAAATTAAAATTGCATTCATAAAATTATATGATCATTTATATTTATTAAAAATTAATTTAATATTATTATTATTATTTTATTAAAATATTATTTAATTCAAAAATCCCTTAATTTAATAAAATATAATTCTTAATTAAATAATAACTAAAAACACTATTTGTACTTTAAAAACTATTTACAATGTATCAATAATGACAAGAAAGTATATACATTATTATATATAAAAAAAATAATGTACATTAACATTGTACTATCGATTTCTTACATAACCCCTTAAAACAGCTGCATAAGACCTAAGGGTAAGGTGTGTGATGGTGACAGACTCTTGGGGTGGCTCAGCTAACATTTCTCAAGTGGTAATCTCTATCAACTTCCATTTTTACCGTAGACGGTCCCGTTCGAGCCTAACATGGTGAAGCTCAGCTTGGGCCTGGTTAAGAGCGAAGCCCAAGGACGCCACCTCTTTTCCGAGCTCCGACAAATGGGCTTCGTATGGAGCAATTCTACTGGACGAGGCCATCACCTCTTTTGTCTGAGTAAATTGGATTTGGTAAAGCCCAATATTTATACAAATCATGTTATTACTATTCAAAAGCTATATTAGCAATAGTAAAAATTCTTTACATAAAACCAATGAAGTTGACATTTTATATAAACATAAAGAGACATTTAATTAGATCAATAAGGATTTCCATTAATGAAACTTTGGGTCGTTACAATGGGGGAATGTTAGAGAACAGACGTGAATAAGGACCTTAGTCTAGGTGGATGGTGGGCTTGAACCTCATAGAGACATCCTACATACCATGCCTTGACATGGATCAAAGTCCACATAGTTAGGGATGGTTCCGGCAAACCGACGTGAAGATGGACCGTGGGTCCTATGTGTATTGGGCTTGAACCTCAGGGAGGCTTCCTACGTACCATGACTTGACATGGATCAAATTCCTCGAAGTTTGGTTATATAGTTTAACGTCATGCGGGATGAGAGCATTTGGGGCTTACGCACTGAGGTGGCCCGGGGTGTGTCATGGTCGGTGCTTACTCTAATCTCACGGGAGTCATTCTCATTGTGAGAAACATGAGGTTACAGGGACCTGACAATCATGTCGCGAAAGGTGCGTCTGTGGGAAACGAAGAGGGGCTTATGCATTGGGCGGCCCATTGTGATGAGACTTACTCCAGGATAGAGGCCCATGGGAGAAAAATCACAGAGGGAGAGGGGATGTACAAAGGTGCTTGGGTGTTACCTCTTGCAATAAAGGCTAGGGGATTATACCAAGGAGGCTGGCCTTCCCCGCGGACAAAAACAACTCCCAGAAAGAGGATATAATCCCCTGTAGAGACCAAGAAGCATAGAGAATGTACAAGGTGGGGGAACCCCATGTGATAGGCACGGGGTAATGTCTCAGTTTAACGTCATGTGTTGAGGATGAGGGTGCTTGGAAGTTTAACGTCCTGCAACTCGGATGGTGTGGGTTTACTCCGCACCCCTAGGACATACATGACCGGTAACCTCTACTCCTTGTGGGAGGGAAGGTATGGGCAATGCCGTTCTTAAGGGGGGTCACAGAGCGAACCATCAAGGGGTCCACGTTATCGTGGCTATGTGAAGAAGAAATAGCCATTAGCGTGCCTATGTGAAGAATCATTAGCCAAAGCAATGCCACATGTGGTATCATCCAGGGGACGTTGATGTCACATCATGAAAACCTGGAGGGTGGAACGAGAGAATGAGTTTTCAAGCAGAGTGGTCCATAGCCACCGAATTTGTGGAGCTCATTGTTCTGCATAGTGGAGGGCACTGGAGATGTGGTGTGCTTCGCGAAGTGGTCTGCCATAGCCTTATCTTGGGGAGGATGTTAAAATGGGAGGTGCTTCATGAAGTGGAAGAGAGTTCGTGGTGCACTTCCTCACAGAGAATAGGTGCCTCAGGATGAAAAGTGTCGTGAAGCAATGTGCTTCATGAAATACAGTAACCTGCCTTGGAATATGGATCATGTGTACAGGAGGGGTGTTTCGAGAAGCATAAACTCTCTGCGATGACCCGGGTCCCCTTCTGGATCCCCTTATTTCCCGAAATCCCTTAGGCTTTGTGAAAGGAATCCCCCTCGGAAAAGGGGATCCAAACGAGACAATGCGGAGGCCCCTCGAAAAGAAAAAATACCTCACGTAGGTCTGTGTTCGCAGAGAAAAGGGTGCTTCGCAATTCAGGAGATGAGAAGCCAAAAGGTCAGATTGTCCCTCCATGGGGATAAGGGGGAGCATGGTATTTATAGGCAATAAGATCCATGAATGACAGATTACGTGGCACGAAGAGGGGTTTAGTTTCTTAGCGGCGGGTCACGAACGTCAACCAAGTTCACGGAGGGGTACCACCTACTTTGCTTCAGGGTGGGATTGGAAACTTTAGGGGTGTTCATAGATCATCGTGCCTCCTTTGATTTGTGGCGGGCTTGAAAATGTCATGGGAATTCGCGGATCATACCGCCACCTTTGCTTCGCGGTGGCTACGTTGCTTGGGGGAGCTCCGCGCCATGGCATTGCGAGGCAGGTCGCGGGGCCTCCTTTTCCTATTTCTTTTCTTCCAACATTTTGGCACAAACAATTTCCCCAACTTAGACATGGTGCCGAGGAGGGATCAGGGGTCAAATTCTGAGTTAAATAGCCAAAATCATCGGCCGTTCGCGGATATGGATCGCGAAGAGGGCCCACGATGCAGAAAATCGATGAATGGGCCATGCGCGCCACAAAGATCGACACGACCAGATGTGTCGTAAAGCTCTGAGGGACGCCGCCTATAAATTTGGGCATACCTCTCTTTTTTCCTTTCCTTTCTCCTCGATTTTTTCCATCTGCACTCTCGATTCACGAATCTGTGTGTACTCCGTGTCTGCTCTCCGTGAATCGGGCGTCATGGAGAACCGCGAGAATTTGACTCCGTGACTGTGCTACGCAAGCGTGTGCTTGCAGACTGAGGCCAGACTCTGCGATTTGGTTTCACAATGCGGATCCTAAAATAGGCTTTGCGACCCGAGATAAATATTTTCTGAGTCTTAAAACAAAATGGCCCATCAAGAAGATGCCCCAGGGGTGCTTGCAGACGCCACCTGAAGGGATGAGATGACAAATTGTCTAGGTCTGGGGGAGCTAGTCTAGAGCCACTCAGACCATAATTATTTGATGGTACTACTATTAGAGAGCCAAAAGAAATATCTACTGTGCAAGAGTCTGCCTTTTTATAGCTTCAGGTAGAGTGATGACGTCTTCATTCCTGAGCCGAGTAGGTATGAACCAGCTTACTGGTTTAGGAGCACACTGTGCCAGTGCCAATGGTTTAGGGCAGCTGATGGTCATGTGCGGGAGGACATCACACCTATCACCATCTACTGCCTTTACAACCACCTGAACAATGTTGATGGGTAGCCATTGTAGCCTGATATATCCCCTCCCATGTACTGCAAAATTTAGAAGGCAACCTTGAGGGATTCGAAGAAGTGGTGGTCTGATGAGTGGGACCTGCGCCAGTGCAGCAACTTCACAAACGGCTTGGCATGGGCCTACTGGGTAGGTTCCTCATGCAAGGAGTTCAGAGACGATATGAGGAGAGTGTGTTTGTATGAGGCAGCCTGGGCCACCCAATTCCAGATATATCATCTGAAACAGCTGATGTCGCAGCTGTTGAGCAGATGGTCGTCCAGGACCAACACATTTCACCTGCACCATGGGGAGGATGGCATTAGTCTTTGGGATGTCCCTAATATTTTGGGGGTCCCAATCTTGGGGGATATTTATTATTAGTTCCTCCCCATCATGAGTTTATGACAGGATTCTGAGTAGATGCCACGGCTGGCGCTGGACTAATGGGGCTGGTCCCTAGAGAAGACAAAGAAGCAGTGAGGGATGTCCACTTCAAGAAGTGGTTCAAGAAGTTCCTGAACATTCATGTGGATCAAGAGTTTCCCACGAGGCCTCGAACATTACTGAAGAGGGATCAAAGGGGCAAGGAGCACTCGTATTGGAATATCTTTGAGGATATCCAGTAGAAGACCTAGGATTTCAGTGTCAATACTGAACAATGGCTGATAGTCAGACTGGCGGCATTTATCGCGGCCCTTATCTGTTGTTGGATCCTACCAGTGAGGGATACCAACATGGGGGTACACACATCTCATTCATTATGGAATCCACACTGGCCACAGGAGGGCGGGTCAATCTGGGGATTTTGATGCTCGCCAGATTGTACAAGATGCTACGACATGTTAGCGAGGGAAAGAGGCTGCAGAGGATATGTGGGCCCTTCTAACATTTTTATGGGTGGATCGCGGCAAACATCATGGGGGTTTATGAATATCCAAACCCCATCTCGACTCTGGGGTCAAACTTCCTCCCATCCATTTTGAATGCTACTGGGAGCTTTCCAGCTAAATTAACCGTACCATTGGAACTAAACCGGTAGGGGAAGGTGGACGAGTTTAATTTCCACCAGATTCCATTGCCGATAGGGGTATTCACCGATGACGGTTGGGGGAGGGAAAATAATTGGTCCTATCTCATGGCCTTTCGAGGTGGAGTCTTGGTGGAAAGGTTGGACCACGAGCCTCTCTGCGAGCCGTACACCCCACACTGGTTTGCAAGGCAATTTCAGTGCCTGCAACGGAAGACCCTACAGGTCTACTGGGAGGTGGGCCATGAGGAGAACCCATGTTTGATGAGGGAATTGTGGATCATGTTCACATGGGAAGACCAGAAAAATTCAAAATGCATTGCCTCCATCTACTTCCACATTCGTACTGGTGAAGGAGTATGCCATAAGCTGGGAGGTAGGTTATCCGGGAGAAATGATAAAGTAGCCAACTATTCGAGGTGGTGATGGTGGGACTTACCCATCTCGAGGTTAGGGTCAGAGGGCGGCAAGGGCCTCTCGTGGTGGCAAGGCTACCATGGTGGCGAGAACTACATCAGCTGAGGGCGATGTATCAGCGGAGGATCCAACAGTGGCAGTGGACCCGGTGGTCCTAGGAGAGAAGACCCATCTGGAGGGGCAGCCATCGAGGGGATTCCACAAGATATCTAGTCAGGCCCAAGGGAAACAGCTTCCCCATATTGACATGCCTGAGAATGCTACTTTCCCGGAGGCTTGGGATATTTGGGATGACAACCAGCAGTTCCTCGGCCTGCCTGAGATGTGACAATGCCTGAACCACCTCATGATGGATTAACTAGGTAGAGGCCCTATCTAGGCCGGTATCGTTGTGTCTCCAGTGAAGGCGGAGCAATATATGCATGATCTAAATGACTTTGAACATTCCAGGGGTTCCCCGTATCCAATGACAAACCGGGTGAGGGTATTGTAGGATAATAAGGATCCCCCACAACTATTTGCAGCTATTCTGGGAGAGTGCATTCCCTTATCGGAAGATTTAGACAAATCCTCTTGGGGAGACGAGGCTGGTGGAGGGATCCCATTGGAAGAAGGTAATGGCGGCACTCAAGTCTTGGGTCTCAACTATTTCACAGAGGCTCTCAAGGTAGCATTCCATGTTTCATTCCTTAGGGTATGCTATCTGGTCATTATGGATTTCTTACCAACATCTAAACCATTCACGAGGACCTTGTGTACAGATCTCATTCTCTCCCCTCGGCGGGTGATGATGCAGGACCTTCAGAACCTGAACCTATGACCGTGTCCATTTCTGTGTTTAGTGGGGCTTAGACACCTGAGGTGGCTCCTCTAGAATCTCTGGTCCTTACGACGGTATACGGAGGGCCACGCTTCGAGGTCCCATCGACATCAAATCAGTAGCAGCACCATGAGTTCAATCCCTATATGTCCTCTCCACTTAATTCATTGTTGTCACACGCTGATCGTTCAAACTAAAGTACATTCCCTTCTTTGTTACGTACAGTTCTTCGACTGGCATGGGCTGCTGCGGTGAGGCTGGTCGGGATTTCTGGCGGTATCCCTTCTAGGGGTATTCCAATAATTGTGGAGATAGTGGCCCATCCCACCCCAACTGCAAGGATCCATATCGTTGGTAGGACCACCAGTGGGGTCGTGCTTGAGGTCATTGAGGTGGGGTCTGATGATGATGATCGACCGGTCGACCAAGGCCTGCCATGCCTGACCCGACGCCAGATGTCGTACATGATAAAATGCACGAAGTAGATCCCACCGAAGATTTCCTGAGGTTGTAGGCCACATATGAGTCTTTCAATCACGCGGACTAGGATGAGACGACCTCCGATGAAGAGGACAACAACATAGTCTGTCGCTGATCATGGAAGCTGATCATGCACTTTATCGAAAAGACCCTCAAGGAATTATGGGTGGATGAGATGGACACACATCGCTCGTGGTTTTGCAAACTATGTGTTGGGGGAGTGGATGGCCAGTTGCCTCATATGATCATCTGAGTTCTCATGGAAAATAATATCCAAGTGTATGATCGCGGCCTCAGCATGGGCTAGCGGCGGAGGAGGGTGAAGAACATCAAGAAGCTCCAGGAGGCTGAAAATGAAGTCCAATGGCTAATGATCTGATAAAATGAGAACTCATCCATTCTTAATGAACAATCAAAGTTGATCATGTGGTTGAAGGCCCAACTAGAAGAGGCAGAAGAGCTTATGAGGCAGGCTTCTAAAGAGATGGCCCTCATTCAGGCTGATGTAGAGTGGTCCCAAACTGAGGCTGATGAACTGTGCCACATCGCTGCTGAGGAGGAGTGGGATATGGGCTGGCGGTATCAACTCCTGGATTCCACAAGTCGAAGGGTGGCAGAACTACAACTCTCTTTTTACTGGGTCAACCCTTCCATGGGGGGAATAAACCCCCCGAGTGTTGAAAGGATCAAAAACTCTCAAACGTACTTTCATGTCTTTAGTTATTTGATGACATAACATGTACGAGTCTCATTATAGATTTTGGATTCATATGCGTCTGTTATATTCATTAAATTTACGGTGGTCAGTCCCTATGCTCACGCTGGTCGATCCCAATGTGAGAAACAAGGGTTGATCACGACGCTATTCCATCTGAACATAACGCAGCGGCCAAGCCTCGGGTATCTGGGGTTTAAGTAACCAATCCGGATCTTCTGGGAAGACATGGGAGAGGCCCGATCAGTGGATTAGGACCTTAGGAAAATCGACGAGTTGTTCTTCCGATATGATCTGGTGCACGAGTGGGGTAACGCCATGGGTGTTAGGATTAGTATGAACATAGTGAAGTGGATGGTGTGAATCACGATACCCAGAATTCAGAACATTATGGGGGTGGCGTGACAATGAAGGATAACTGTTGACCATGTTCGAAACACATTATCCTTATTGCGTTAGTCTGAAACGGGGATTACAAATGTTGGCCTACTATTGAACATGTTCGAAACAAGGGGCCTAACTCAAAGTGCTACCCATTAGTCTTCTGGAATGATGGCCTAGGACAATAGGTGGGCCATAGGCCGTGAATCCATACTATTAGGGGGTTCCTCCATACATGAATGATGACGAGAGTCTGAATATGGGGCACTCAAAGCGTGGAATTGAGGGTGACAGTTTGCTCGAACATAATCCAATACTCTTGAAATTACGCCACCGTGGCGGAAGCACACTGGATGACCTATCGGTATGATCATGGATCGTTCTTTCCTTTAGACAAAGACACTTTGGCGAGGGAGTTTTCACTTCCCAATGTCATCTTGGGGGATCCTGAACTTGTTCAGGGCGAAATTGCAGTTACATAGTTCCTCACAAGGGGTCCGGCCATGGGGCCGGAAAGGGGAAGAATAAGGTTTATGATTCCTAGGGTCTGGAACCTTGGAAAAATACCAGGGTGTCCCTACGTATCCCATGAGGATGGGAATCAATCCACACATAGATCTGGAAGAACAGTTTAATGTCATGTAGGGCAATGAGAATCCTGGTTGTGCTGGTACAAATCCCACCAAAACTACTAAAGCCATGTGAGTCGTGCCTGATGTAGGAAACAAGGAGTAGTGGTGGGACTTTCCCAATATAGGCATGGTGGGGAAAAGGGATTCTCGGTGAATACCAGACCAATGATGTTAACCCGTCTATGTAGCGCACCTAGACACATGAAGGGATAAAGCCGACTATGTTGGAATTCCACTTGAACATGAGGAAGTGGAAATGTGTGAAAAATGCCGCTCAAAATTTGTATCCTAACGATTGTGGCATGATGATGGAAGATAACTATTTACCATGGTAGAAATGCAGCATCCATATTGCGTTATCTTGGAGTGGGAACAGACAAATGAGGGTCGACCGTTGACCATCTTCGTAACACGGGACCTATCACAGATGTCGTCAAAGATCTTTGGGGACATTGGCCTGAAACAGTTGGAGAGACCTTAGGCCTGTCATTCCCTGGAGGGACTTTAAGCCTATCATCCATGTCGTCCGAGGGTCTTTTTGGATATGGAAGAGGATGAGGATCCAAATGGAGAGCTCACGAAGCAAGTTCATGGAACGAGAGGATGTCTCCATGAAAATTTAACACTTCGAACTCTGTAAAAATGCATCTGAATATGATAATGAGACGTATTAGATAGAGGGAGTCGAGTCCCTTCCCACAGAGAGATCTTAGTTTAGGGTCGTAGAATTCAAACCATGGATGAGAGGAAACATAGGAGGCACGTGGTTGGGTAACTTAAATACTCAATGTGAATGGGAACCAGGGGTTCCGACCACCACATGCTTCTCGAAGAGTTTTTTAGGTTGAGGGAACAAAAACGAGAGTAGAGATGGTCCTGAAGCAAAGTGCAAAGGAATTCCTACATTCCCCATGGGGATGGGGATCAAACTACACGTAGTTATTAAAAGGGTCTTAGTTAAAGGTCATATAACTTGACCATGAATGGGTAAGAAGAGAAGGGGACACAGGGTATGGATGTTACATAACCCGATGTGAATGAGGACATAAGCCCTACTTACCTTGTGTTCTCTTGGGAAGTTCTCGAGTCGAGGGACCGAACAATAAAGTCGGGCTAGGCCCGCGGGGTAGTGACCGGGTGATCCTATGTATCTCATGAGGATGAGGATCAAGCCATACGTAGTCATTGAGGGTGGAACGACATGTTAAGGTACCAGTGAAAAGGATGAAAGGGGGGCATGGGTCTAGCCTCACACTAAGAGAAGTGGTATTCTATAAATCTGGTTTTTCCTTTATGGTGTGTGGTTTTTTTGAAGCGGCAGGCCTAGGGTAGCAAGCCCTGGCGTCGCCACAAGAATCAAACCATAGTAAGAACTGAAAAATGGCATGGCATATGACAAATACACAATATGACTTCCTCTATGATGAGGTCATCACAATGCAGTGCCGTTTTTCGTTGATCTGCCAAGACGATAATGTCACAGTTTTGGGTCATGTGATAGGACCAAGCATGCATTTTAATGTCACACCGTGTAGATGTAGTAGAGACGATGCTAGGTGGGGAATGTGTACGGTGCCATGAAACATAACCGACGTGGATGGGGACATGATCCCACATCACATCGTATGCAATTCCGAGAGGGGAACCTCGAGCCAAGGGGCTCAAAATAGGGGTGAGAGCGAAAGGGGCCGAAGAAACTAGCTCCCAGCTAAGCTAGAAATGAAAACGAGATGTCTGGGTGGTCTTACGTATCCCATAGGTATGAGGATTGATCCGAACATATCACTTAATGAAGATATTAGTTTATGGTCTTAGAGATCTGTCCGTGGGAGCCCCAAAGGACGCCCTATTGCAACATTGTCCCCCTGACGTGTGTATGCGCACTACGGAATAGTGTCAAGAGTGTCGAGATTCCACCTGGACATAATGAGATGGAACATAATGTGAACCATGCAACCATCATTCATGGTCTGAAGGGGCTGGCGTGACGACATAGGATTACTACTTACCATGTCGCAACACTGCATCCTGTCGCATTAGACTGAAATGGGGAAAACAAATGAGCATCGACCGCTGAACATGTTCGCAATGCGGGATTTGTATGAATTTTTTGTCTGAAACCCTCGGGGGCGTTGGCCCATAACGTTAGGAGAGCCCTTAGGCATGGTATCCAGTCTGTTCTTGGGGGTCCCTCCGGGTGTGAAAGATGATGAAAGCCCTAATGAAGGGAGACATAAAGCCTGAAAAGTGAAAGGAACTTACCTAAGTTGAATCTGACACACTTGGTCCTAAACCAGAGTACTCCTAACATGATAGAGAACCACTGCAAGGGGTCAAGGGACTCATCTTGAGGGGATCCGAGAGGTGGTAGATTCCTGGGAGAAGGGGGGCATGGTTCTAAAAACCCTGTACAACACCTATATATCCCCCTCGTGGAGAGGGATATGTGATCGCGTTGTCGTGACACGTCAAAATGATTATGATTCTAAGGTTCATTTATAGTCTAGGTTAGACCCTTGGTCGTCTCTCAAGGATCGTTGGTAGGTTTAGAGTGAGTATTTTTAATAAAAATGACTAAGAGAGGGGGTGGTTTTGAAAAGAGTTTTAAAAAATGACTTAGTTGAAATAGATTAAAAGTTGAGTGACCTAGTGGATTTCGAAAAATATTTGATAAAAGGGTCGATGTGATTTCACTACACACATATCAAGTTCATTGTTTAAAGACGTTAATCTTAGGTTTAGAGTAGTTCATTGGTTGGAGTTAATTGGAATCCCGATTAACTCCTAAGCTTTTATTTCAATGCTTTGAAGACCAAACCTTGACGTAACAATAGTATTATCAAGGTCCAGTACTTATGCATGGAATTAGAGCTTCCAAAGTAGATTGAAATCTCAATAAGGTGGGTATGAAAAGGATTATTTGATATCCAATCGGAACAACACAAGTTATGCACTCAAAACCTCACATCGATCGGTTAGAAATTTAGAGCATAACACTTACATGCATAAAATCACCTCCACCTACATTGAAATAATAAAAACAAGAAACATTACCCATAATAATGTTGATTAAAATTAATTAAATGATTCAATCATATAGTGAAATTTATTATTATATTTGAAATATTCATTACAAAACTAGTTTAAAACAGCAGTGTAAGGGTGGAATAAAACAGTGAATCGTGGTAAGATCAATATGCCAAGGGGCCTAGGTGACCGGGAGATCGGGAGATCTCTAAGAGGTGGGGCTGGACCCAATGTCTAGGCATTCGGGTGGCCCTACATATCCCATAAGGATGGTATTTAAGCCACATGTAGTTCTAGAGTGTACCTTTTAATGTCACGCGAGACAAGAAATAAGGGGGATAATTCTTAGAATGAGGTGCATGTGGTGTGGCTATCGCAAACCCGACATGAATGAGGACAAAATCTTTTACCGTACCACGTGATCCCGTAGTCATGGTCCCGAAGGCGGGACAAAAAATACAAATTAGCAGACCTCATGCTGGACCCAAAGACAAGAGGTCTGGTCATTCCTACGTTTCCCATTAGGATGGGAATCAAGCCGAACGTAGTTCTGAGGAGATCTTAGTTTATGGTATTAGAGCTCGAACCATGAAGGAATGGTAGCTTTCCGAGTAAGCATAGACCTCGACTCGATCCCTAAGCCCACACGAGTCTAACTCAGTGTGGGAAACAAGAGAGGAAGATCTCTATTGCAATACATGGAATGTCCATCAAAGGAAAATCGGTGCAGAGCCCCGAAGGACACCCTTGCCACAGCTTTGTTCCCCTGACATGCAGATCCGCACTAAGGAATAGCGTCAAGAGTTTCAAAGATCTAATTGGACATGAGAAGGTGGGGAAGGATGTGAATCATGTAACCAACACTTTGGGCTTAATGGGGTTGGCGTGGCGATGGAGGACAACTATTAACTATGACAGAAAGATAGTATCTCTATCGCATTCACCTGAAGTGGGAACCACAAACGAGCATCGACCGCTGACCATATTCACATCGTGGGATTTGAATCAATTTGTTGTCCGAAGCCCTTGGGGACGTTGCCCTATACTGGCAAGAGAGCCCTTAGGGGTGGTATCCAGGCCGTTCTTGGAGGTCCCTCGAGGTGTGAATGATAACAGGGGCCCAAATGAAGGGGAACACAGAGCTTAAAAAGCGGATGATGACATGTCCGAGTATAACCCAGCATTCTAGGTACTAAACCAGATTACCCTTAGGCACATTAATGAACCGTCGAAGAGGGTCGACGTAGAGACTTGGGAGGTATAGGTACATGGAACTGTCGTTAAAATCCTGACATGAATGAGGACGTAATCCCACACCACGCCATGTTATATACTCCCCTCTTTAGGAAAGGGTAGTTCAAGGGGCCACAATGAAATTGAGATTCCCAGGATATGGGGATGGACACAAATCCTAGACATTCGAGTGGTCCTATGTATCCCCTAAAGATGGGAATTAAGCCACATGTAGTTCTCAAGATGCAGTTTAACATCTTGCAGGACGAGGAGGGGAGTAGGATACCCCCAAACAAGGGAGGTGTAAGGTACGGTCAATAAACCGACGTTGATGAGGACATAATCCCGCACCACATCATATACTCCCACATGAAAGGACCTGGTCCAGGGGCCTGAGAAGTCTAAAGGGCCTGGTAGTTGGGCTTCGGTCAGGAAAGCCTGACCTACAAGCAGTTTAATGTCTTGTAGTTAGGACGAGGGTCGTGGAATATGATTCCCAGACAAGGGAGGTGTACGACACGATGAATAACCTGACGTAAATGAAGACATAATCCCACACCCCATCGTACACTCTAGGTAAAAACATGGGATAGGGCCTGATAATGCTAAGGGGCCTGAGGCAGGGCCTCAGTCAGGTAGGCCTGACCAAATTGCAATTTAACGTCTTGCATTAAGGATGGGGTCGGGGGACCGAAAAGGCCAAGGGGCCTAAGGCTGGGCCTTGGTCAGGAAGGCCTGAACAGCATGCAGTTTAATGTCTTTCAGTAAGGATGAGGGATGGATAAGGTGTCTTGTCCGGGGATGTGTATGGAATCGAATGTAACCCTACGTGAATGAGGAAGTAATACCACACCACACCGCACAATCCCATCAAAGAGAACCCGGTCCAGGGGCCCGACAGTTGGCACCGCCTGGAAAGAGTTCGTCGTTGGGGGACGGGACAGAATGAATCACTACACTCGATGTTTGGTACATCTTTGGGTGGCCCTAACAATTCAGGATAGCTATTGACCACGTTCAAAACACAACGCCCCTATAGTGGCTTGAAATGGGAGCAACAAATGAGCATCGACCACTGACCACATTCGAAACACGGGACTTGTATCAGCTTTTTGATCGACATTGTCGAGGACGTTGGCCCGAAGTGGTAAGAGAGACCTTAGGCCTAGAATCCATATCATTCAGGGGCCCTTCTGGATAGGGAAGGCGATGGAATCCCAGTCAAGGAGTAGGTAAAGCATAGTTATACCTATCTACGAAAGAGGCGAACACCTCCAGGGAGTCGGGCGTACGGCCGGATCGAGGCTTGCTCGACGTGAATTGGGGAAGAAGTATACACCCCACCATATGACTTGACCCGAGGGGAAGATGTTGGATTTTGGGCTGGGTCAATGGACAAAGTGTCCAGGCGTTTCTACGTATCCCATGAGGATGGGCATCAAGCCATACATATTTCATGAAGGCCATGCAATTTAACATCGTGCGGTGAAGATGTGGGAGGATAGAAGAACGAGAGTGGGCACATGGTGCAACCATTATGATCCTCATATGAATAAGGATAAAGAATCCTACGTTGCATCATGCGAGGACCCTCCAAGGAAGCTATCCCCGTGGGGGGGTAGTCAAAGATAAGAGTTTGGGGATAGGCTCAAAATAAAGCATCTGAGCATCCCTACATATTCCATAAGGATGGGAATCAAGCCATAAGTAGTTCTCAAAATGCAGTTTAATGTCATGCACGAAGATGTGCAGTTTAAAGTCATGCAGGACCATACAGTTTAAGTTCATACAGGACCATCCAGTTTAAGGTCATGCAGGACCATACAGTTTAAGGTCATGCAGGACCGTCCAGTTTAAGGTCATGCAGGACAATACAGTTTAAGGTCATCCAGGACCCTGGGGATCAGACAAAGTATTGCTTGAGGAATTTGGAATTGGTGGGAGGAGTTATGTGCTCACCATCCAAGGTCACCATGGAGTATGCTCCATTGGGGTAAACCTTATGAAGGATGTAAGTTACTTCCCATTTGGGCTCCAACATGGGTGGTTTTCTACCAGGGATCATTGGCACCCGGAGGGCCAACAGGAGGTTGTATTTCTGAAAATAGCAGAGGTGATCCTTTTTGTTGAAGGCTCTAGCTATCTTATTCTGATGTCTTTCTAGACTGTGCAGGGCATGAAGCCTACACTCGTTCTATTCTTCGTATTCTGCTAGATGGATTTTGGACCCCTTATCTGGTGCCTTCTGGTCATAGACTGTTGTGCGTATCGATGTCAGCTGGATCTCAATGGGTAGGATGTCCCTGCCCCCACACTCTAGGGAATATGGAGTCACCTGGGTGGAATTTTGATTTGTTGTCTGATAATCCCTGAGGGTGTTGGGGTGCTTTTTCGGGCAGCTCCTCCTGTTCGGACCAACCATTTTTTGCAAAATGTTAGAGAGGGTTTTTTTAGTGCCTCGATCTCTCCATTTTCCTGCGCATGATAGCGAGAGGTATGGTTCGAATAGATATTGTACTAGGCGTAAAATTTCATCAACTTGGCTACATGGAAGTTGGTGCCATTATCGGTGAGGACAACATGAGGGAATCCAAACCGGTAGATGATATTGGAGCTCACAAAGTCAACAACGGAATGGGCCTTGACCTCCTTGAGTGGAACTGCCTCTACCCACTTTGAGAAGAAATCCGTAGCATTCAGTATGAACCTACACTTTTGAGCTGTCACTGGTGGATATGGTCCCACGACATCAAGCCCGCACACAACAAATGGAAAACAGTACCTGGTGTAGTGGAGAGGTTCTGGCGGCCGATGCAGAAAATTAGCATGAACTTTCCATGCATGACATCTCTAGGAAAACTCAATACAATCGTGGATTATAGTGGGCCAGAAGTACCCCAGTCTCCAGATCTGATGGGAAAACTTCTGGCCCAACTTGGTGGGCCCCACATGAACTAGAATGAACCTCTTATATGACCAGATTAATCTCAACTTCATGAATGAAATGGAGGAGAACACCATATAAATCCCGCTTATAGAGGATCTTCTTAAGACTGGGACCGCTCTGGAGGGTAAACTGTAGTGCGCGGCATCAGATTCGCTCGCACTCGGCCCGATCATTCGGGAGGCATCCACTTGTGATATACTCGACAAAAGGTTCTCTCCAATCGGAATTCATCTTAACCACTGCATCTGAAGAACCTGGGGCTCCCGACGTGGAGGTTCTAGTGGTAAGATGGCTTACTCGCAGGTCGTCATCATCCACTGGGGTGACAGGGGCAATGACTCTCTGGTGTGCCACATGTATAGTTAGATCATCCTACTCAGGTTCTGCAAGCGATGCAGCTAAGCCTGCCAAAGTGTCCGCTCAACCATTCTGTGACCGAGGGACATGGGTAACCACTGATCGATAAAGGAATTGGGCCATTAGATATAGGGTGCACTCCAATAATGGCACGAGCTCTGGATTCCTGGAAACATAGACTCTGTTGACCTAATTGATGACTAGTTCAGAATCCCCATTTACTTGAAAATGGGGCACATCGATATCAAGGGCCAGCTCGAGCCCAGTGATGAGAGCCTGATACTCTGCCTCGTTGTTGGTGCAACCTTCTAAAAACATGAATGAGTACAGTAGAACGACATGCATTGGGGTGATGAAAACGATACCCAAACCCACATTGTTGAGCCTAGGATCGTTCAGCCTCCGGGAGGCACTTTCGAAGTGCATTTTCCACCATGAGACGACATGATCGACTGAGATGATTTCCTCATCAAGAAAATCCAGGTCCAGGGATTGGTCCACGGAGGATGGATGGGCAGCTAGAAAGTCTTCCAATGCATTCCCCTTGATAGACTTCTAAGGCACAAACCTGATGTTAACCTGCTTGAGAATTAATTCCCACCGCGCTAGTTAGCTATTTACATGGGATATTTCAGAATGTACATTAGTGGGTCTACACGAGAGACCAACTATAACACATGGTGCTGCAGGTAATGTTGTAGTTTTTGTACGGCAAACACGAGAGCAAGGAAGCTCTTTTCGATGGCGGAGTATATGGTCTCCATATCGAGGAGCATGCGACTAAGGTAGAAGAGGTTGTTCTATATCCCCTCATTGTTTTTCTGGGCGAGCAGGGTGCCGATAGACCGTTCAAGAGCGGTCACATAATGGACTAGAAACTTTTCGATGTTTGGTGGCATTAAGACCGGAGGCTACAACATATACCGATTGACTTCCTCGAATGCGTTCAGACACACTTTATCCCATTCATAGGTGGAGCCTCTCGTCATGAGCCGGGAAAAGATCTTGCACTTGCTATGCTGATTCGCAATGAACCGATGTATGTAGGCTAAGTAGCCTTGGAGACCGTGAAGCTCCTGAATATTGCTCGGGGGAGGCATCGGGCTGATTTCCTTGATCTGCTCTGGGTCGATCTCGATGCCTAGATATCTGAAAACAAAGAAAAGAAACATCCCGGAGGTGACCCCGAAGGTACATTTATGAAGGTTCATCTATAGGTGGCAGGAACGGAGGAAACCAAAATAATTTCTCAAGGTCCTTGAGATGGTCCTTCCGCTGGAGAGATTTGACCAGCAGGTCATCCACATGGAACTCCACCAATGTCCTGAGAATTGGTGTGAATATTCAGTGCAAGGCCCACTGATAGGTGGAACCTGCACTCTTCATGCCAAAGGGAATGACCAGGTAATAGAAAGTACCTTGGAGGGACCTAAAAGTAGGGGACTCCTCATCTTTGGGGGCCATCCAGATCTGGTTGTACACAGAATACCCATCCATGAAAGAGAGAGCTTGGAACCGGCCATATCATCAATCAACAACTATGTCACTGGAAGGGGAAAATCATCATTTGGACAATGACATTTGAAGTCACAGAAGTCAATACAGACTCTAATATGCCGATTCTTCTTCTTGACTGGCAAAATGTTGGCTAGACACTTGAGGTACTGGATATCCTTGATGATGTTAGCTCTGATGAGCTTGTCAAATCCGGCGTCAACCATGGCACCGTGAGAAGGGTTCATCTTTCTTGGTGGTTTCTTGATCCCGCGATGGTTTGTCGGGAGTCCAAGGTGGTTGATGACTTCCTAGGGATCTAGTCCTAGCATCTCACCGCAACTCCAGGTGAACACATCACGATGATGCATAAAGAAGTTCACGTACTGCTGCTGATCCTCGAGGGACATGGCAGCACAGATCAATGTGGGTCTCAGATCTACCTCCATACCAAGGATCACCTGTACCAATTCATCGACCGTGGTAGAAACGCCTTCTTCAAAGGTAGGGGGAGCATCCACTAGATCCTCTTCTTCACTTGTGGAGAGAAATTCCATGGAGGGAGTTTCTTACGAGCCAACCGACTCTGATGGGAGGCTGGTGAATGCTTGAGCAGTAGTTGTCATCACATCAAGAGAATACTGCTCCATTGAGGCCATGGAGATTAAGGTAGTTGATCCAATCCCATCCGGTCTTCGGCCCATGGGCCCACGCTTGATAACATAAAAGAAGTAGTGGCATGTTGGATTGATCCGGTTAATTCCAGCCCAGAAAAACAGACACGTATAACGTACTGTCGTTTCCATGAGCCTGACGTCCCGATACTGTACATGGGTAGGAGGTTTCTTGATCACCTGAGCCTGGATTATGTAGGAGTACAAAGTTATTTTCCACCGTCGCATGGACCTGGGAATATGCCTTCCTCTTGTACCCGAAACGACAAGGCATTTCCCCATGTTGGGGGTCGTGGCATCCAACCAATGGATTGGAATGATGTAGGCGTCATCCAAACCTACCCAGGGATCACTTGTGACCGTGGCAGGATGAATCTCACATGCCAAAATCTACATATCCTTGCTCTTGTAATAGTCAGCATCCAGATAGTGGGCTTCACAAAAAGTAAAAGGAAACGTATATCTTTGGATCATGCCTACTCAACCACTGAGGGAGTATTTGGGGAATTTGTGATACGACGAAGGGACCTCTTCATGTAGGTGGAGCCATGGCCTGCCCATCAATGCATTGTACGTGGTATCCTAGGAGACAACCATGAATTCAGTACTAGTAACTAGGCCACCTAACTAGGTCTTCAAACGAATCTTCCTGACCGGGGTCTACTCGGTCATGTCTTATCCCTGGATTCTGATGTTGGAGGGAGATAAATCATCCTCAGATAACCCTAGTTTTCACATTATCTGATTTAGTATTAGGTTAATCCCAATGCATGTGTCAACAAGACAGCGGCAGACTTCCACGCCCTTGAACTGGCCCGTGATATATAGTGTATGAATGTGCCCCTATATGGGAGGGTCTTTTTTCTTCACCAGAGAACGAGATAACTGCCTGGAATTCATCATTCTCAATTGCCTCAGTGTGGAAGGCTTTTGCAGCTGCTACCTCTGTCCCAAACTGGAGGGGACTCCTTAGGGCCTTGGCGAGTGCCTCATGCATTTCTGACGACAGGCAAAGAGCCTCGAGGATAGAAAGCCTCACCGGGATTCTGGTAAGGTGCTTAAGGACATCATACTTCCTCACCAATCACGAAATTCTGCTTATAGAAGACCACTCTGTGATCGGAGGTACGACGAGCCCCGCCGGCTGGACCGGTGGCTGGCTAGTGCCAGGTACGCCCCGTTGCTCACTAGTTGAGGCCTGGAGAGTAGCTGCAGGATGAGGTCCAGACAACTGAGATTGGCCTGTGGTACGGCAAGACTGGCCATAGTATGAACGAGGCAGCTCTGCCTGATCTATTTACACAAATGGCGGTGGAGGTAGATCTGAGGACATTAGATGAGGAGGTTGAACATGATAATCTTTGTGTTGGGCTTACTTTCTGGACTCAGTGGCGTGCATGTCCTAGCTGAAGGTGCCAGCTTACGTTCCTTGACGACCCATATGATCGCGGTTCTGCCAACGTTGGCGTCGGCTGGGGACGTTGGGGAGGTTCGCCTGGAATTCCCCCTCGTCTGGAGTCATATAGGGATTTACCAACTCCACGTTATTAACCGAAGTGTACCCCTGACATTCACATGAGTATTCATCCACCACTGGGTGGATTCTGGGAGGGATCCCCATCTTAGGGTCCATGAAGTCACCTAGAGTGCAGGATGATGATGACATTGGTGGAGCGCATTTCTTCTTCTTGCACCGCCGATGCTTTCTCTTCTGGGAAGAGGTCGGCTGAGATGATGATGCAAAGGTGCTGGTCACATCTTCGGGAGGCTATAACTAATTCAGGCATGCTAGAATAATACCATGGGCGCGGGATACTATTTTACGAGCCATCCATGCATCGTAATTTTGGGATCCACTACTGGGAACCTACTGCCACTCACCTTCATCATCAGTACTACTTGTGGACCACACAAAGACACCCTCCACTTATGTCGGGGTCGGGCCCAGCCTAATTATGTTGTTATTGACATGGTCTTGGATCCATCCTTTAAACACATAGCACTACCTGAGGGTGTTCCCCAGAATTCGATGACAGGGGCAGTAGCTGGGGCGATCAGTGAGATTTTCCTCTACTGGACTTCTGCACTCAAGTAATCATAAAATCATTTCCTCTAGGGAACTACGGAAGAAACCAGAGACCTAATCCTCACTAAATGAGTAATACTGGTATCTCTTTTCAGGATAGGGAGCTCTAGGAGCCTGACCCTAACGAGGGGCTGGAGGAGCCTGTCATGGAGGTGGGGCCGGATTATCCCGCCTAGGCGGTGGTGGCGTGTTGCACGGGGGAACATTCCAATTCTGCGGCGGCAGCTACTGGGTAGGAGGCTATGCTTGAGGTGGTGGGCCTCTACAAGGTTGTGGAGCTGGTGCTTCTGGCTGCAATTAAAGCTGCCTGGGGGCTTCTATTTGGGCCATTGCGGTAGGCTTGGCTCTTGAAACCCTCTTTGATGGGATCACAGAGGGCAGCAGACTCACCTGACTGGCCTGTTTTAGAGCTTCCTCAAGGTGCTGGGCCTTATCTGAGAAGTCTAATAACACTCCAGGGTAGTTCTGGGTGATCAGGGAAGGAACTGGTTATGTTTTGACATTCCCTATGCACATAATAAATAATTTCTCCTGAGATAGTGGCATATTGAGGGAGTATATGAGCCCCTTCCACCAGGCGATAAAGTCTGCGACTCCCTCATCAGGCCTTTTTTTGCACTTGAAGAGGCCTGCGATGTTGGCCTTTCACGTGGTGGAACTGAACTAGTATATGATTTTTCGGTGAAGATCTTCCCAGTCGGTCACTAATCCAATGGGCAGATGGTTATACCGGTCGAACGCAGGGCCTTCTAATGTCTGAACAAAACTTCGGAGCTTGGCGGATTCCTATTGTGCTGGGGTCCCAACATGGGGCCACACCTTGAGGAAAAGTGGGCCAGGTGTTGCAGTGGGTCTCCTGTCCCGTTAAAGGGTGAGAAGGTGGAATTTCCAAAACCTAGGGGTGCAGGCATATCATCCACCCACGTTGGGTATGGCTTGCCATCTGGTAAGACTTCCACCTTCCGCGTTTCCAATGCCTCGAAGCTGGCGATGAGTGCCTCCATTGGATCATCTATACAGGGGTCCCTGTCTTGACGGGGATTCCTAACCACGAGTGTGTTTCTAGGCTCTTAAACATGGTAGACGGGTTCAACAGCTCGGGGAACGACTGGCGGAGCGGCCCGTGAGGCCGCTAGGGGAACCTGGGCCGGATTGCTCGGATTGCCTCATCGTTCAGGGGGGGGGGGGGTTGGTGAGACATATCACGCCCTCTTACTGTGAGTTCCAGCTTCGACCCTGTCTGAAGGAGCTGTGTGATTAGGGTTTCCCGGAGCCACCTCGTCGGGGGGAAATTGTTCCTTCCCCTGATTCCTCGGCCAAGGATCACCATAGTTGGGTCGTCGCTATACCGCACATTAGTCAAGGAGTTCGTAGACCAACCTCTTCTGCTCAGCACGTTGCTGGCGCAACGTGACCTTCTCGGGGTCTTCCTCTGGCTTCTACACTGAGCTGGACGAGCCAGAGTGCTTGACAGCTCCGACATGCTCTTTACCCTTACTGGCATTCGGAATGAGTACCAACAACTGGGTGGGCGTAGGGAGACATAATAGGTTCCTCTAATGACAATTAATCCTCCCGGATGGGTCCAGTAATTGTGGAATGCCCTCAGGGGGAATGTCTCCATCACAAAATTTCAGCTCGTCCTTCTTGTCCACGACATCAGCCATGTGGATTGTGACCCATCCCAGGGGAATTTCCTCAATATCACATATCGAGTCGGGCTTTCATCAGATAGGGATGAAGAGGAGGGCATCATACTTCCCCCAGCCATGGACTAGCACGTGGGGGTATTCTCCCTGATGATATTGTGGAGTACCTTGAAACTATGAACAAATTTTTGTTAGAGGGTGTTCTGGTGACCTAGTGACTCAGGGCGCTGGGACACAGGGAGTGCAGCCAAATCGACAAGACAGCATTGCTCGCTGATTTCCTCAAGGTGAACTTGGATCCTAGGGTACACCACCCGATGATAAAGAATATGGAACTGTGTCACCCATAGGGTCTGACGGAAGCACCCAACATCCTCTGGGGTGATGGATTTTGGTGCACAGATGTTTGACACTGCCAACGGCCAGAACTTCTCCGGGAAGTGATCCGCCGCAAGAATGTTCCAGAAGCTCCTGGCAAGATTTTTGGGTCTGGCCTAGAATTTCCCCACTCGTCAATGGGAGGCGGTTGAGGAACTGGTAGCGGTACTGAGGTGGACCACTAAGACGGTAGACTTTGCGGATGAGAATACGGAGAATGATCTGACTAGCCGCCGAATTTCGGGCCATCCTCCGAAGAGTGTGGTGATCTGACCACAATGTCATGATACACTGGGCTGACAGCCACAGATTCTGGTGTAGGGATCGCGGTTACTGGAGAAGGGTCACACTATTTCTCAACCGCCATCGGTACCCAAATTAGCTCTCTATGATCTCTGGTCAAGGTAGAGGTAGCTTCTGGTGAAGACGGTCATGATTTCATGGTTGGAACCTATGGGACTCCCAAAATTTCCTACTCCTGGATGTACCTGTGAAGAGAGGCGGAATCCATTGGAATTCACACTCGGGAAGGATGAGATTGATACGCCTAGTTCCTGCCCTGGTATATGATACAGAGGGATGAGGGGAGGTTTCCACCACCGAGTCGTACTCTGCTTCATAATCTGAGATACAGACTGGTTTGATCTCATTCTAATGCTTTTTTTTATTCTTATGGCGGCAACGACCACCAGCCTGCCTTCCCCAGGATGGCTCCTTGGGGAAGGGACAATTCCCGACTCAAGGAGGTCCTTCGGTTGTACTGGTGTTAGGCCGGGGAGTACATCTTCCTGAGTGGGCTCGGGTAAGAGGAGCACAGGGCAGATGTAAAAGGTGACATTGGGGGACCCCCATGCTGGATGCTGGTATGGGTGGGCCCCCTGCTGGAAATGCCGGGAGCACGGGTAGGACCTCCATGCCTGGTTCCCTTTTTGACGTTAGTGTGAAGAAGGTCCCCGTACTAATTGGACTGAACATGGGTATGAACTTCATGCTGGGTGTTGGAGAAGTGAAGCTGATCTCCACCCCTCTAGTTGAAAGGACATATATGACCTCCATTGACTACTACAAGGACGTGAAGATGGTCCTCACATTGGAGAGTGACTGGATGTGCAACGTCCCCACCCTGGGTGTCCATGGAAGATGGGATGGTTCCATATCTAGTGTAATGAATGAAGGAGAGGATCCTATATGAGGTGTTGCTACCACGGGGAAGGCCCTCATTTGGGTCGAAGGTTGCATGTGGTATACCTCCAAGAAGGGCCTCAGAGAGGGAAATGCCCGCATCTTCCATGGAGGTTGTACGGGGAGGCCTCCCGTAGTGGGTGGAATTGTCGCAGGTTAGTCCACGGTGGCCACTACCGGTGTCTGCGACTGGGTGAGTCGACCCAACCTGCCCATGGGGTGGTTAAGGCCTCGATCCGGGTCGGGTGTATATCTACCCTTTCTCGATGTATGGTCGGGGTGATGATAGACGTTGGAGGTGGCTCGGGACGTAGTAGCCACTGACGTTAATGCTCCTTGATAGGCATCCTCCTCGTTATATGCCTAATGCTGGCGTCGAGATAGTTGTGCCGGTACCAGTGATGTAGGTAGGTAGTCCACCTTCTCTTCAGCTCGGGGAACCGGGTGGTAGCGCTGGCGCAGCCCGGTGGGGGCCCTCGCTGGGAACCTCTGGGACAGAACTCTAGAAGGTCGGGCCCGAACATCCCTTACCTCATCGGAGTAGGGAATGGAGTGTCGAGGAATTATGGGGATAGGCCTCCTAAACGGTGGAAGGTTGGAGTGGGGAGCAGTGGCTCCCTGCGCGGCCCTCTGGGGCGGTGTTGACGGCGAGGCGCAAATGCCTCAAAATTCAGGCCGGCCATGTCCCTCATAAGGATGATCCCCCCCTCCTCGTAACAACATACAAGGTCGTTGATTACCCTCCATTGGATAAGCCTTGATGGGGAGAAGGCGTGTGGGCGCCTAGTAGTCATGGCAGGCGAGGCCATCATGGAAAAGGCAGAACCATGCGGGGTAGCCGCGTTGATATTGTCTATGCCCCTACATCGGTGGGCAGAAGGTGATCGGGTTTTGGATGCATCAACTGGGTTCATGGAGTCATGAAGATCAGCTCATTAGTACTGACCGAAAAATAAATCAACACCCAGTGCCCTAGCGCCATTCTATCTGGCATGACTAGTAAGAGGGATCCACGCTGACAACGTCGCATAATAAGATTCCAAACATTTTGACTGCCCCAACTTCTGATGAGTTTCACGCCAGTCCCGCTATTTATGTGGAGGGGCCCGACACCAGATATCTGGATCCGGTGACACTTCATTCTACTGATGTCTAGAGCTCTACTAATATCGACATTGGGGGGAATAATTTTACGTCGGGTGCACCATTTCTGTTCCTGATGCTTTCGCAGGGGCGCGCGCGTCCATCACGTTCGGGGGATGTCGGCGCAGTTCTATTTCCCCGCATTCCCGCATTCCAAAGGGGTGTGGCATTCGCTCTTTATTTAGGGACGTCTGCTCCTTGATTGAAACAGGATGATGGGATGTCAGTTCTTCCTTCCGTGGATTCCTCCTCGGAACTCATCACCTAGCCCAGGTCTCCCTTATATATTTAATATATTTTTCATGAAACTCTTCCCAGTTCCATGTTTCCATGGATGCCGGTTAATTACACTGCTTCTGTCAAGACATACTAGGGGGTCCGGTAAGGCCAAATACCTTCAGTTGTGGGAGTAGTCCCGTCGAGGCATCACTGGCATGTATGGATGCTGGGGAATTGGCATGTCTATCTTTAGTCCCTTATTATAGGGCTTATCGAGGGCACGAAAGCATGAGGCATCCCACATTGTACATGAGAAATCATATTCCACATGAATGTATCTGAGGTTTTCCTCATCTTGTTGTGTTTAACACGAGGTATGTCGCAAGTTTAATGTCCAACAGAGAGGGATCAGACTGATCAGAACACTAGAAATAGTGGATCAGATTGAATGACCCCCGTGAGGGAATACCAATATCGGGGCTAGCACATGGGCATCTTCCCGAATACTGTGGAGGGGAATGGTGTGGGAAGATTTTAGCAGGATGTGGCGACCCGAGTAAGAATAAAGATGGATGATGGAGAGCTGAATGGAGTGGAAGAGGAATGAGATGGGATCGTCATGAAGATGATGGTAGTGATGGACTTGAGCATCAAAGAGACCTCCTACGTATCCCCATGGCGGGGAATCAGTGTCCGCGTAGTTCGGTTGGTGAAAACCGGCATGATGGGGGGTCGGAGCAACCAATGGGTGCTGGTCTTGAACCTCAAGGAGGCTTCCTACATGCCATGCCATGACATGGATCAAAGTCCACGTAGTTCATAATGGATGTCTGTCAGAGAACCTACATGAATAAGGATCATGGTCTAATGGGTGATGGGATTGATCCTCGTGAGGCTTCCTACGTACCATGACTTTTCATGGATCAATGTCCTTGTAGTTTCGGTTGGATGTGTGGGGCTTACACTCTAGGACACCCAATGTGGTGGGTAAACCGATGTGAATGTGGTCGGAACAACCAGGTGGTGGGCTTGAACCTCAGGGAGGATTCCTACGTACCGTGCCTTGACACGGATTAAAGTCCTCGTAGTTTAGGGTGGCATGTCGGCGAACCGACGTGAAGATGGACCTTAGTCCGATGGATGATGGGATTGAACCTCGTCAGGCTTTCTACGTACTATGCCTTGGCATGGGTCAATGTCTGCATAGTTCGAGTTGGAAAGGGGATGTTGAACTGACATGAAGGGGTGTCAGAACAACTTGATGGTGGGGTCATAATGGCTTACCGCTCGATTGGGATGTAGTTTAACAACTTGCGAGATGGGGGCATGTCGAAAAACCGACGTGAATAAGGACCTTGGTCTAGGTGGATGGTGGGCTTGAACCTCATGGAGGCTTCCTACGTACCATTCCTTGAAATGGATCAAAGTCCACGTAGTTCAAGATGGTGCCATCAAAACAACGTGAAGATGGACCAGGGGTCTGATGGGTATTGGGCTTGAACCACATGGAGGATTCCTATGTACCATGCCTTTACATGGATCAAAGTCCTCGTAGTTCGGCTATACGGTTTAACATCATGCAGGACGGGTGCATTTGGGGATTACGCTCTGAGGCGGCCCAGGGTGTACCATGCCTGGATGGGAGTGAATATTATTAACATTATTATGAAATTTATAATGTTCTTAATCATTTAATTTTTTTAATGATTTATTTTTACATAATTATTCGACTCTTTGTAATGTCATTTTATTCTTAAAAGTATTATTTTTTCCTTTAAAAATGATGTCTATTACATTTTATGATATATTATTATATGTAATTACATTAAATTCTAAAATGGATATTTTATAAAAAACAATTCATTTTATGAACTTAAAATTTCGAATTTATCTTAAATTTTTTATTTATTGTTTTCTAAAAATATTTAGTTTTCAAGGAATAATGAAATATTCTGAATTTTATTGAAATTGTATTTAATTTACAATTAAATATTATGTTTTTATTAGTTTCAAATATTAATTAATTATATTTTATTTTAAATAATCCAATTCAATTATTTTAAATGTATTTTATTCTTGAATTAAATATATAAACATATTATATTTAGAAATGAATTTTTTTTAAAAACTATTCTTTATTATGTTTTTAACGTTTAAATATATATTAATCCAGGAAACGAATATGAAATTAATTTTTTTTAAAAGATTCAATATTTGGATTTAGTAGGTCTAGATTTAATAAATATGTCATTTTTATTTTTTAAACAATTGGACTATATATATATATATTATTTGTTTACCATGGTAAAGGGTAAATTAGGCAATTTAGGATAACAAATAAATGAAAAGGACTATAAAATGAACAAAAAAATTATACCAATTAAATTGGATGAGTATTTTTCATCCTTAATCATTCTTTATTTATTTATAAGACCATTTGATACCATTTGGACATTATTATCACCCTTATAATATTTTTTTGTAATACAAATCTAAGATGTCATGATATTATTTTTAAATATTGTTACATTTTTAAAATGGATTAATCATGAGGATATAATAGAATATAATTATTTTTTTGAAAATAAATTATTTATCTTCATCATGAAAATTTATTTTTAACATTTTGGAAATAAAAATTACTTTAACTTCTTACAGAATGATGAGGAATTAATTATTTAATTAATAAAAAATAAAATAAATGATAATAGAAAATATTAAAATAATTTTTTTTATATAAACATTGAGAGCCCTGAATTATCTATATGACCGTGAAATTTTATGTATATAAATAAATAGTGGGTTCAATTTTCTATTTTTTAATGCTTTTAATGTCAAATTATTGAATAGTATGAAAATTGAAATTAATGATATTTTATGAGATTAATATATTATTAAATTAATTACAAATAAAATAAAATAAAATAAGAATTTGGGATATAATATATGGTTGAATATATATTCTAATATGTATTTATATTCCATTTTGAAGTAACTTTATCTTGAATATTCTTATTATATTTTAAAATTATGTGAAATTCCATGACTGACTCTCCCATCTCTTCTAAATGAACAACACATCTTCTTATTCCATCACAAATGAAAACCCCTTTGTTTTGGTCAATATCTACCCAAATACCTTCATATAAGATCTCCCAAAATTATGGAGGAAATGTTTTAGGTATGACACAACCCTTTGTTGTCTTAAGATGATATGAAAATGAGTAGTTCGATAAAGTTGTGTCATTTAAAATAATTAATTTTTTTTGTTTATTCTCCCAAATCCCACAAATATTTTTCAATCATGATGAAATAATAAATATAATATTTTACAAATATGTATAAGTTATTTTTTAATTATAATCACCAAAATCTTTCTCCACTTCCGTGATATGGGAAATGAATTTATCCTTCCTGTGTACGGAAGACTACCATGTCGCGAATTGATATAAATATATTTCAATAATCATCTCTATATACTAATTATAATTTACGATTTAAGATTCATATATTATAGTCATTAAATATTTATCATTATTTAAATAAAATATATCATTTATGTTCTTACCTTTCCATGCACATAAAAATTTTAACAGTGTTTATTCTTATATGTGGACAACCAACACCACAATGAAATGTGATTCAATTTTCAGCCTCACATGACATGGATGATATATATATATATATATATATATTTAAATGAATCATATTATATATATGATATTTTTATTATTATTGAAAGTCAAAATAATAGTTACTTTCTTTCTGTAATGATCATTGAAAAATGTAAGTGTTTGTCATGAATATATTTGGCCTATCATCTCCATGACTATAACATGGTTCGTCATTTATAACCATCATTTATGGTGGGATAAAAAATTTATTGAGGTATAACTATAAACATTATTTAATTATTATTTTTTAAGAGATTGGGAAATTAGGATCTTTTTTACCATAGTTAACCTTTGGCAATATAGACCGAATAACATCAAAGTGTCAGACATAATTTTAAATAATTATGTTATTGAAATAAAATTGAAATAATTTAAATAAAAGGAATAAAATACATCAAAACTCTTCCTAATAATGTAAATAATTATTCTATATTTAATATTTAGGAAGATAATGAATATATGTGATGAGTCAGACTCAACGTAAGGGACTCCTAAACTAAAACACTCATTTAAAATTTTCTAAGTATTTATTTTATATGTCATCCTATTTCAGGTACCTATTTTTAAAATGAATTTTTTAATTTATTAATTTTTACATGAATATCGTTAGAATTTAATTTTTTAATTTCTATCAAAATTTTTGAAAATTGAGTCTTTTTAAGGTTTTATGTATGTTCAATTATTTTAAAAATCAACTTCAAATATACTCTTTCAACTATTTTCAAAAAAGAAAAAATGAAATTTTTAACATGTATTACATAAGAGGCTTTTCCTGCAATCATTACAGCAAAATTATTTGAATAATACATTACACATATAAAATATTATTTTTTAAAAATGTTTTCATTTATTATTTTACAACTCTTTAAAAAAATTTAATTCTAATGTAGAATAAATATTTTATTCATGAATATTTATTTTATGAAATATTTATGTTTGATGATTATGATATGGTTCTTGGGAATTTTTTATTATCATAGGTGGTCCCCATATAATATGAGGGTGGGTCTTCCTGTTTCAACTCTCTAATGCTTTTGTTAAAATGATGATATTATCTAATTAGGTTTATCCTATGATATTATAAGAACATACATTAATGATTATTCCAAATATAACTATGATTCTTAATCCCTGTGTGGATGCCATAGCTAAAAAATATGTAAGAGAGATATGAAAATTACTCCACTTGTTACATTTAAGATTTATTATTTATATGGACTTCTACAGGAAAATTATAATTTCATAAGCTAATATAAATATATTATGTTCTATATATGAAGGTTATGACATTGTGAGGAGTTTTCATAAAACATTTATTATTTTTATTTTTTACATTATGTTATATTATGATTTTTTTAGAAATCATTAGGAAAAGAAGGTGATTTTATGGATAAAGAAATGTTATCCTGGACCAAATTTTTTTTAATGATGTTATTTTTATTATTATTTATGGACTCATGGTTCTTTTTTTATGTCCCATGCAAAGCTATTTGTGCAAATAACTTGTAATAAAATGTTTTTCAAAGGGTGTAATGTATATTATTGAAATAAAATGAGGACAATGAGAAACATTTTAAGATTTATTATGATGGAAAATATTATTTTATTTTAATGAAATTATTTTATGTGAAAAAATGGATACTTTTTAGTAGTGTCCACTTACAATTAATGTGTTAATATGTAACTTTTTTTCCTGATTCCATATAACTCATTGCATAAAATATCATTGGAATTTTAATAGATTTATTTATATTTCATAAATACTATAATATATAATTCTTATGTTTGGGTATATATAGTTGGTATTATAGAAGAGTTTAGAGAACATTGGAGATTATGTTGTTTCATGAGGTATTTTCTAAAGATTTTTTGATACCACAATGGACTTATATTTTTAAGGATGAAAATATGTTCAAATGTATAGACAACCATTTTTCTGTTCTATGTTATGAAATTTTATGTTTACTAAATATATTTTTGGAGACATTTAATTTTGTGATAATTTTCCATTATTAAATTTTGGGATGATAATTAAAAGGTATGAGATTTCCTTCAATGATAAAAAATTTCATAATGTTGAATATCTTAAGTATATTATAGAGAAATTTTCTCACATTTCATGAATATTATAAGGATTATAAGTATATAATTTTAGAATAAGGAAAACCCGCATGATGGTTGAAAACATGTCACTTTGGGAAATGATGTGTGAATTGAACCCATAACTGAAGGGAGATAAGGGTAAATCACCAACAACTAGGCTATGTAATGTCTTGGTTAGTATTAAATTTTTTTCATTCATTTAATCAATACACTGGATAGTGATTTTGGTCCTTTTAGGATCATATTTTTTATCTAATAGAAAAATATGTGTTTGGAAACATTTTAATATAGTAAAGTAATTTTGGAAGTCGTTCAATTTTTTTCGGAACACTATATGAAAACTGTAGACAAAAATCTTTGAGATTTTTTTTGGAGTGTAATATTTTAATTATATATTGGAATAATATATTATTTTATTTGTATTTATTTTATTTTTGGTTATTTTTTGTAATGACTATTATATCTTGGAGATTATATGATTATGTAAATTATATTTTGGTATGAGACTTTATGATTCCTTGATATAATTAGGGGATAAATGAAAAAAAATTATAATGGATGACTATGTGATTAAATCCTTCTGATTTTTGGGTTTCAATATATTGAGGAGTATTTAGATGAATTTAATGGATAGTTAATAATGGAATTATTAAATTTAAAATTCAGGTATTATTTTTTAATTTTAGAGATTAAAGTAGTTTTTCATATTAAAAAGATTTATTCATTTTGAAAATTATCTTCTCTTTATAAATATTTTTGTTTTATTCAATTCCTAAATATGAAATGAATAATTATTTATTCTTTTGTGAGTTTTTTTAATCGGTAGATGATGATTCGATTGATTCGGACGTGAAATATATATATTTAATAATCATTTTTTAGAGAAAAACCAGAGTTTCTGATAGAAATTAACTAAAGAATGAAGTTATTATTATAAATAAAGTACAATTAATTATTATATTTTACAATTTTTAATTAAATTCGTCATCTATAGAAAAGATATTTTGAAAAAAATTGTTACGTTTTTTCATAACTTCAAATCAAAGGAATTTTTAACACATAATAAATTTTCTGTTTTCTGATGGTTAATGATTATATGACCATGTCCTATATAACTTTATATTAGTCCTATGGAGTTATTTTTTTCTACTATATCCTTGTTTTCCTCTAAGGAATCCTACTTTGTGTAATCTCATGTGACATTTGTACAGAGTTTTATCTATTATCAAGTTGATATTTTATTAATCCTCTTTATGATGTGGGATTTGAAAAAGGTAATTTGAATAGTAGAACACTAACTAGTGAGATCGAGATAAAATTTAAAAGTGTGAAATATATTAATGTGTATGGGGGATGTAACATCCCAATATTTTTAATTTAATGATTTTTTTGATATTGTAGAAGATATTAAACATCGATCATTAATGAAAAAACACAACTTTATTATTTACACATGACCATTATAAAATAACCATTAAATTGGATAGAATGAAATGTATAGTCCATGTTATGAATCAAAAAATGGCTTAACTCGTATATATTGTATTAATTAAATATTTAATATTTATTTTAAATTTTTAGTTAAGTCATTTTATTCATAAAAGAATTGTTTTTTCTAAAAAAATTATTATATTGATTTTTATGAGTTATTATTCTTATTAATTTATGAAAGCATTACAAAATGTATTTTATAAAAAAATTTTCAGTTAATAATTCATCCGGTCAAATTTATCATAAAATTAATTTTTTTATGTATAAAAAAATTTCATTCAATATTTGAAAATAATTTTTTATGAAAACTATATTTTTTTACAAAGAAAAATTATGTTTGGTGAGAGTTTTAAATTCTAATGAGTTCAATTTTATATACAATAATCCAATTATGGGTTTCAATATGGATTATATAATTTAATTTATTATAAAAATAATTTAAATTACAAAATGGAAATCTTATATTAAAAAAACTTTTCATTTAATTTTCCGATTGAAATTTAAAATAAATTATTAATCATATGTGATTTTATATTTGAAAATGGAATAAATTTATCGAATCATGAGGTCCTTTTAAATAAAAACATTGTGTTTTCATTAAATTATTTCAATATTCTGAGGCATTATGTAAGTCTCAAAGCTTCCACGATACATTTCCCATTGAATAACGCAGTAGCATGCGTTGTACGCAATTTAGAGTTTTAACACACCATGACAAATAAAACTAGCCGTTATGAATATTAATAACCGCATTTAAAATTTTTCTAAATTTTAGTTTTCAATATGGACTTCATTTTTGAATTCGGAATATCAAAATTAGCTTAGTGTGATTTTTTTTGTATTTCTCTAAAAACATACAATTTTTTATGAGTAGTGAAAAATGCGTTATTATTGAAAACTGATTTTTTATTTAAGTAAATAGTTATTTTATTTTAATTTATTCTAGGTAAAAATAGATATATAATACTGATATATGTTAAATTTAATTCATTGGAGTATTTTTATAATATGTTTATATATATAAAGCTTTATTGAACCTTTTACTATCTTTTACCCACATTCTAAGAACATTTACAAATTTGCTAAAACATAATTTTACCACTTCTGTGATTTTAATTTAAAAAATATTAGAGAAACAATTGGCATAAGTATGTAAAATGTTGTTCAATAAGATGAAAATAATTTTTGGTCAAATGTAACCTTTTACTTTTATTTACCCCGGTTAAAAGTATATATGTTAATTAAGGGTATAAATGAAATTTTAATTATCCTAAAACATGAACTAATTCTATTGGATAAGTGTAATCCAACCAAAAACAACCTTAGGAATAAAATATAATCCTTTTGGTCCACTTAAATTGTATTAGGGCATTTAGGTTATTTTATTTAAATTAGAGTTAAAAGAGTTAAATTCAATGTTTAATAACTAAACCATTTATAATATAGGGTTACACACAATATAAATTCTACTATAAAAATTAATTACAATGAAATAAATCATTCCTACATAATAGTATTTTATTTATTATTTTTAGACATTAAATAATTTAATTTATTTATGACACAATGATGATACAGTAATTACCTTATTAATGAAATATTAAAATAATTGTTATTATAAATATTCAAATAAATTTAAATTGACAATTCTGATGAATTCCACATATTTTATAGGTAAATATGACATGTTAAGGTTTAATTAAATAAATTTTATTCGAATTGATAAAGTTTTTATGGCTTTAATAAAAAATACTAAATAGTTTCAAAATTGACATTTTTGTGTTTTTAAAAGAAAATACAGTATTATTAATTGATATAATATTATTAAAAATATAAGGCTCAGACAAAGGACATAGATAAGGTTAGATATAACAATAATGAAATACTTGGGGTTCTCTTGGTAGTTTATAGTATGTTTATTAACCATATAATATAAGAATACAAAGATACATGGTAAATGTCAAACTATTTAATTTAGAGTTAAATCTAAAAGATAATGTTAATATGGTGACCTAAACCTCTATAAAACAAATTGGATGAGTGTTTTTCGACACAAACCCACCTTATCCTCGAATGAAATCATTTTTCATCCATTAGAAACCGAAAAATGATTTTATTATAAAATAATATTTCATGCTTTTTCAAAAGTGACCACCACCTCTCATATAAAAGAGTACTTCCCCTCCTCTTAATATCACACGTCCAAAGCCATTTGGCTCAGCCAAACCCAACCTAAATACCATTTCAAATTCCCTCAATTCAACCTAGAGTCCTTACATTTATCATAAATCCATCCTATGGAGCCATTTTGATCAACTCAAAAAGAGAAACCCGAGGAAGATGTAATAATTTCATCACCCTCTATCAAGTTATTTGCTTCTTACACTTCCTCTTTCTTTGTTTTTTCCATACCAAAATAACAAATCTAGTATATTCTACATACTATGATTTTATTATAAATATTTTTCAACCTTATTCATTATTCTAACCATACTATAAATGAAAAAGTCACCATATGTGCGTACGTACGGCTTACCGTCTCCACATCGTGGAGAAGTTTGTTATTCAAATACATCATTATTTGGATTGGTATAATAATGAGTATAACAGATTTAAATAAAAAATATAACATGTTTATGATTCCTTATATATGATATACCATCCAATTAAATATGATGTAACCATCAATATAATTATATTGTCTCTCATGCGTACATACAGATTACCGTCTCCACCAACGTGACGAGAATCATTCCCCATCATAATCATTAAAGAAAATTTTAATTTTATGATAAAAAATATTTTTTGTAAACATAAAATAATTCTATATATGAATCAAATACATCCTATCCATTAAAAAACATGGATTACATAACCAAGCATATAAAGGAAAACTAATCAGTTTACACCCGAAACAATGATACTACTGAAATATTATTAACAAAGTTATATTAGAGGATCATATATGATATTTTATTTATGTATATAGTTCTAGTATAATTTAATAACAATTTTTTAACTAATCTACAAGAGTTTAAAATACCGTCAATTAAGGATAATTATAAGGTAAGGGTTAATTCCTCAATCTCATTATTATCTTTGATTGTTTATGAGTATGTTTTTACTGGGACATATTTAATATCCTTGTCCATGTGTCATAAATGATTTTTCAAAAGGATTCTTTTTAAGGAATTTTTTTTTACAAAAACGTAATTTTAAATGTTTTAAATATTTATTCTTTTAAGCATTTCTCATTAATGACAATGTTCTCAAAATGGTTTTAATGATTTATTTATATGGACATGAGTATTTTAAAATGTTAATTATTTTCAAATGTTTAAAAGTGGTATGTGATACTTTGATTAGAAAATATCTTTTAAATGGATTCCTTTATAAATTATGTGGATTTTAAATGATTTCATGAAAATGGAGTATTTTCTCAAAGATTTTTACTGATCTATTTCAATTATGTCAACATCCTTTACGAGATATTATTCTTGATCAAGGTTGATTTATTATGATAAAAATATCCATATTTTATTGAAGGATTTTTGATATGTTTGATTGTGGATTTGTTATTTTTATACTATTCATGGTTTATGGATAAATTATTGAAATTTAATTTGCTCGTTTTAATAATAATGTTTATGTTATGTTTAAAACTTTTCATAAGAGGAATCCATTGGACATAGTAAGTGATGGGTGGAGCTCGCTATAGCTCCTCGACGCATTGATAGGTCTCAGGAGACAAACTAGTGTCTTTGATAAAGGCCTTGACAAAATCTTATTTTTAGTCTGGGAATAAGGCCATGACTATGTGGTTATGAAGTCTAGAATTATGCATTCCATAATTATGAAAGTTGCTATTGATATTAAATGTGATTATTTTACTAGTATAATATCCATGGTAATAAGTAAATGGAATTATTTTATTTTATCTTTTCCATATTAAGTTGATGTTCATGTTTGAAAGGATTTGGTTTTAGTCTTATACATTTCCATAAATGTTTATGAATCATTATGAATGTTTCCTCTATATTTTTATCCTTACTTAGCATCTGATATCACCCCTTTATATGTTTTATGTTTCCCTAGAGTTGAAGAAGTATATTATGACTGAACTTCAGGGATGTTATAAGGGATTGTCTAAGGGATATGAATGTGATGAATGGAGACAATGTTGTTGTTTTTTTTCATTTTATAATGTAATGTAAAAGAATTGAATGTATCTGGTACATTTGAGGCTACTAAACTAACTAGTCTTTCAAGATTTCATCCCTTATGACCATGCCAATATTATGTAATAATGCACCTAATATGGGTAAATGGGTTTGGGGCGTTAGACATTAATTATTTAATTAATGATAATATCTATCAATTCAGTTTAAAAAAATTACAATAAATATAATTTATATAAATAATATGATCTTGGAATTCTATATATCACAATGAAATTTTTAGGGTAAAAGGAAATATTTTTCTCAGATTTTATTTTTTATTTTGATTTTTTAAGGTCAATGTAATGAATAGTATCAAGATTGAAGAAATAATATATTAAGATATTAATATATTATTTAAAAATTTAATAATAATAAAATCAATAAATAAAAATATATTATAAAATTTATTCCTTAAATTTCATACCCTACATATTTATAGGCCCTTTTAGAAATATTTTAATCTAGAATATTCTTATTGTATTTTAATTTTTTGATAAATTCAAATAGTTCCCCTCTCATTTTAATAATATAAAAAATCTTATTCTCAATCTATTGATCTATGGAAAATCCTTTGGACTGTTTTTTCGATCCTAAGGATGTTTTCGTTCCGCCCTCGAGGGTGGTGGTTTTTGGTGGTGGTGTTATTTCGGATCATGTTGCTGTGGTGAAGGCCAGTGCACAGAATCCTAAGAGGAAATCTGAGGGTTTTGCTACCTGAAATAGGGTTTTTTCGTATCACAGCTTGATTCTACTGCCTTGCATAAGCAGATTACCAAGAGCGGATCTATTGTGTTTTTAGAAACGAGGCCATAGATGTTAGCATCCCATCTTGAAGAATGCAGGTTTTCACTTCTTGCAAGGAATTCATGTAATCATAGCAATACAATTTTTGAGGATGGATGAGGTGCGGGATCAGCCATCTAAGAGTTGGGGTTTCAGTGATTGGTTCCTAATCTTAGTTTGGAGAGGTAATTTTCATATTGTTTTCCCCTCGATGGAACATCATAATGTGGCCCGGAGCTTTGGACCAGTTCCCTTGAAACCTGGATACATCATGTTTCAATAGTGGGATCTGTTAACAAATACTTTTGAAATCAAGAATTCCCCCACGCAATCATGGGTCCGAATTAGGGGTCTTAATTTCTTTTTCTGGCACTCTTCGGTCTTGTGGGAGGTTACTTCTACTGTCGGCTCTCCAATCAAGGTTTATAATGAAATAGATAAACCAAGGTATGGTCACATTGCTCATGTGCTAGTTGAGGTTGATTTTTCTCATGTCCTAGTTGAGGTTGATTTTCCTCATGTTATGATTGATATAGTATTTCTTGTTGCGAGTGATATTAAGCTGGAATTGTTTATTCAGTATGAGTGGTTACCTAGTTTCTATAAGTAATTTTTATACATTTTATATTCACTTAAGAAAAGTAGTTGGAACATTAAATGTTCTCTTTGTAATTCCTCAGGACATGCCTCTAATCAGTGTAGGAGGAAGCGATCTAGTGATGAACCTAATGGTTTTAAGAAAGTTTTGAGGAGGAAGGACCCTCCTGTTTGTCCCTCCTCTATTGTTGAGGCTATCATGCACGACATGAAAAAGGCTCCTAAATAATTGTTAGATGTTCCATTGCAGGATTTTACTCAGCACCTAGTTGGTGTTGCTGCTCCACTGTCTAATGGTGGATCTTTTCAGCAAACTGTAACCAGTTTCTCTAGAGGACTAGGGAAGAGGCCTTGGGCTGATTTGGCTGATGAGGAGGATGAGAATCAATCTGAGGATGAGGTTGTTATTCAGGATAAAGTCAATCATGAGATGGATCATGCTGCACTGGCCTCTACATGCCGGAAGGGTAAGATGAAGGTTTTCGATGCTGATGGATTTTAGTTGGTGACACCGAAGAAACTGAGGGCCCATTTACCCTCTTCACATGTGGAGCATGTGCCCAATGTGGATGTCCGAATGGAATTAGTTCCTTCAATATGGGATTATTCCCCTATTGTAGCTAGGAAAAATACACAGGTTGATGATCAGCAGGTGCAGGCGAGGTTTATGGCTGGATCTGCTATTTTTGAGGAGGCTGGTTATTAGCAGGGGTTCAAGGAGGTTTGGGTATGACCGGTTTTGGTGCTACTTGCCAGTAGGGTGGTGTTTTTGATATAAAAGAAAATCATCCCTTGATTATTTGGATGGAACTGGTACCTACATTGATGCTTCGGCTTTTCATGGAGTTATCCAAGACATTCTACCGCCTCCTCTAATGGATGAGGAGCAAGGGTCGTTCTCTTTGACGGCTTCTGTCCCATAGGATGTTTTTTCCAGATAGGATAAGCCAGATGTTAACTTCTTTAACATGTTAGAGTCGATTAACTCTCATGAGTTTGATATGCTTATTATTGAAGGTCTTAATAGTGTCAGATGCAATAATATAAAGTGTTTCTCTTCAAAACATGCTGATGTTGATGGATCAAGGTTAACAAAGGTGATGGACAAACCTGTTCAGGTTGTGGTATCACCCTCTAGTGTGGCTCTGAATGGTTCCATGGATACACAAACAACAACTTCCAATAAATAACCTTCCCAGGATGATTTATCACCCACTATAGATCTTGTGCCTCAATCCACTGTTTCATGTGAAGAAGCTAATCATGGAGATGCTGTCCAGGATGATATCTTAACCTCTAATGAGGATGTGCATGACTTCAAAAATGCATATGAAGATATTCCTAATGAAGAAACTGCCTTGACTATGATGGAGGATATCGTGACGGTTGAGGAATTAATGCCAAAGATGATGCTTTGGGGAAGAGGGCATCATCTGGCCAATTAGGGAGGATCTCAAAATTGGGGTTGACCCAAGAAGTGGTAATTTTTGTGTTTAATGTGCATGTTTTGTTATAATCAGTTTATCTTGGTTTGGTTTATCACTTGTTATCATTTCATCCAAACATTGTTGTTATTTTACTCTTTTTCAATAAATTTTGAAGCCATGGGTTTGGGTTTCTGAACCCAAGGTTGAGATGTTCTTTTATAATCCCTCTATTTGTTTGAGATGTATTGGTTTAGGATTAACACCAACCATTGTGGCTATAATGTGTTAAGAAATGGAGATTCTCTAAAGAAGAGTTATCATTTTAAATCGATAATTTCTATTTTTCTATTCTCCCACATCCACAAATCATATTATTTAGTTATGAAATAATAAATCTCATATCCTAAATATAATAGAATGTTATTATGTAAATTGTACCACCTAAATCCATATCCACTTCCAGAAAATGTGATAATAATTCACTGATCGTGTATACGGAGGACTACTACCATTCAAATTAATGTAAATTATTTTACAACACTGTCTCTCAAGAAAATTCATAATTACGAAACTAATGCACATATAAATTATTAATTAAATAAAGATAATTATTGAATGAAAATATATCATTTACATTGTTATCTTTCCTTGTACAGAAAATTAAAACATCGTTCGTGTGTATGTGTGGACTACCACCTCCACGAAGCTCTATCATTCTTTATTCCTCAATATATCACATAAATTATATACATATTTATATTTTAAGAGGTATATATATATACATATAATATTATGATCATTCTGTAAATATAAAATAACAATTACCTTCTTTTTTTAATGATTGTTTAAAACTAGACATGTTTTTCATGCTTTAATATGATCAACCATCTCCATGATTGTAACATAGATTATTTTTCATAATCACCTTTCAATGTTGGATTAAAATATATCATTTATGTATATAAGTGATAACTATATAATTATTATTATTATAGATA
This sequence comes from Viscum album, assembly GCA_963277665.1. Lineage (NCBI taxonomy): Eukaryota > Viridiplantae > Streptophyta > Magnoliopsida > Santalales > Viscaceae > Viscum > Viscum album. The sequence goes on from OY728140.1 coordinate 1,288,601,853, forward strand.
ATATTCAATGATAATCTCTGTAAAGACCCATAAATTTCAAGGAAATATTTTTCTTAATTTTCTTTGGAATTTTACAAGAACGCAGTTTTTGACGGCGCCTGATTCCGAGGCCCGGAGTGCCCGGAATCAATTTCCGAAGTTTGGCTCGGGTACGTTCAGTGAACGAACGGGCAGGAATTTCTAACTTTTGAACCGATGGTCGGAATCGAATTTTGAGGGCACCGATGGAACAGCAGCACCGGTATTAGCCTTGGAAAACCATTTCCGAAGGTGCGGTTGCTCGGATGGTGTTGTTAAAAAATGAAAAGGGTAAAAAGAAAGAAATAAAATTGTATAACAATTATTTTTCTTTCTAGTGGATGTTAATTCCTCCAAAGGGAAGTTGAGGTGGAGCCCATACCCCACCCAACTTTCCATGGGAGGATATGTGTAAGGGAGGTGGGGTCCGCACGAACCCCTAACCTATCACTTTCCCTTAAACTCTCTTTTAACTCCCCCTTAAAACTCCTTAACTCCCTTGAACCCCCAATTAAAGGTGAAATCTTCACTTCCACCTTCCTCCATTAATTTTGGAGCCTCTCCACCCATTAATGAAGGGATGTAACTTATTGAATTTGAATCATTTTGAATTCATTAACCAAACACTATAATAAGATGTGTTTTTTTTATTATTTGGGGGTTGGATAAATCTTGTGGTGGAGTCTTGGAAGGATAAAGGAAAAAATCTCCCGACGAGGAACGACTTTTCCAAAGAAGAACGTGAAGTTGCCAAATTCGATTCCTCCTTGGATGCCTCCATCCCACTCCTTCCGGAATAAAGAAGGAAGCGCCATTCACGAAGAACGCCGACCTCATCAATGACTTTCTCTTTTCTAATGTCGACGAATCGATGCCGCCTTTCCGCGACTTCATCAACTCATAACGAATAGCGAGGTAGGGGTTTTATTTTTTTGCTCTTGAATAGCTTTTCTAGCGTTCTTATTTGATTTAAATAACCGACTGTTATCGGATTAATGGAGGGAGGCCGGACCGCACAAACACGGCCGACCCCCCTCCCTAGTGCTTGTAATCATTGCGGTTTGGAGCGGGGTAACGCGGTGCCGTTGAACCGCACGGAAAATAAGAAATTTCAGCCGGTGCGGGCTGCAATGAAGAAACGCGGCGCCGTCGCACCACGTCGTTGAACACGAATGAGACCGCGACTGGAGTCAGGCCATGGCGGAAGGGCACGTTGCCGTCGCACCACGCCAGACGAACAAGGGCTGCCGCTTGAGCCGCGGCAAAGCAAGAAGCGTTTGCCGGTTTTCCGGCCGCTGGCGACCAAGGAGAGTATAACGACCCATACTTTACATACATTGTTAATACATAAAAATTGAATCATACTTATTACAACATATAACAAAACCAGGAAAGGACCGTATAGGTATAGTGTCTTTAGAAACTGGGAAACATAAACAACTGGTTCATAAAGCGTCTACACTGTCTCCCATTTATTTCATCATATCTATAGTCCATTTTGGCATATATTACTTAATAACCTTCTTCCTGACCTGGGGAAAGAAAACATAAAAAAGGGTGAGCTTAAATTCTCGGTAAGGGTAAACAAAAGAAATATCAATCAAATCATATACATAAGCACATAACTTTTGGAAATCTTAACCTGAAAAAGAGATCATAATTTAATAACATGTGATAAATCATAGTAGTGAAATTTGATCCCAATAATCATAACATAAAATATGAAAATTTGTGGTATACACATATAATCATAGAGAATCATTTCTTATTAGTCAAGACTCATTGCCAAGACTATCTTAGTGGACAAAGTCCGTTTCTGAACCGAGTTCATTCCTCATTTCAGTCCTGTTTCACTGAACCGGTATAACCTACCGTTACAGCCATGTCTATCTCATGAGATATATAATCTTTACACAATGCATTGGAGGGAGATATAGGTCCCACCCATCTCATAATGATACCATTCTTATGTGTGCCACAAAATCATAAATCATACATCATTGCATAACTCATGTAATAAAAATGGGAATATTAAACATCGTGACATCATAAAACAATTCATATAAGATAAAGGAATTCATAAAAATAATTACATCACAACATAATCAAATCAATGTAATAATAGGGATATAAACAGAACCCTATATTATCTTAGATGGAAAATAATTTTGATAAAACACTTGAACCCCATTCTTGAGGAAAATATCCTTTCTACTTCAAAAACATGTATCCTTTCATAACATGTCATACAATTTTAAACTAAAAGAAGTTGATTAAAAATAAACTTGAAAACTTGTAAAGGAAGCTTCTTGGAAATAATGTTTTAAAAATCCATTCATGCTGTATATGTTAAAAAAACATTCTTCTCGTACTTTTTTCGGAAAAGTCAAAAAAGTACCTCGTACGAAAAACGACAAAAGATTCCTTTCATATCTTTTACTAAAAACTCATAGAAGGGTAAAATTGGATTTAAACAATTGTAGGTGGATGGAAATAATATTACATATTGAGGAAACATGGATGTGGATGATAAAATACACCCCAGTAAATACTAAAGTATAAACAGTCTCAGATAAAAATAAGATTGTGATATTTCCCTTAACTTAGGTCTGTTTTGCTTCATATGTGTCCGAACCTCCTGTATGATTATTTAAATAATGTTATTGACTTATTCCATAATCATACTTATTTTTATGATATCATATATGGTCATATTCTTAGCTTCTTAGTAGTTATATTTCATTGCTACTTGTTATTCGGGTGTTTATAACTTTTTGTTCTTATGCAAGTTTTGTCGAATAAATTCTTATTCTTTATTTAGGTTATAGATAAATCATTTCCAGAATGTTATTAGTGTAATATATATCATATTCATTCATTAAATTCATTTATATAATCATTATGAAATGAAGATCATGTAGAACGAGTCGCATCACATCGTGCAGACGGTGTTCCGTACGTACGTACGAGTGATGATATCGTTCCTATGATCGTGGAATTGTATTGGATTGTATGTATACTATTTCAGAATCAGTATCAATTTATAATAGTAATATATAGTCCTTATTTATACCATTATACCCATCGAAGTAAGGTGGTGGTGGAAAATAGATTACACCACGGCGTGGAGACGGTATTCCGTACGTACGCACGCACGGTGATTTCTTTTTCTGTAGGATGGATAGATGGTGAAATAGGGTTGTTTCATACTTATAATAACATATCTATATATGAGTGATACTGATGTTATTACTTCATAATTAAATAACTAAATAAGAAGAAGTGGAAGAAGAAATAAAGATGAAAGAATCGGTAACGGAAATTACCTCTTCTTTGAAGCGCCTCTTTGAGACCTCCTCTTAGGGCACTAAATTTGGTTTTTGAGGAATACCAGAACCTCTATGATGTTTCTAGGGAAGTGTAGAGGAGAAATTGGCAGGGTTTTTCCGAGCTTGAAGGCTCAAAGTGGTGTGAGGAAGAGGGGGGGGGAGGTGCCCTTTTATAAGGGAGGAGAGGGGTACCTTTGGGAAAACTAAAAATATTATTTTATTATAAAGTCATATTCGGTTTTAAATAGCTCCAAATTGATATATTTCGAAGCTAAGGTGGGGATGGGTCGAAATCCTCTCATCCAATAGAATTTAGACAAGTTTATGTTCCTATTTTAACCTTATCATTTAGATTTAACATTAAGTTAAATAATTTTACTTTTACCGTTTCTTCTTGTGTTCTTATACTATAAGGTTAATAAACATACAATATGAAGCCAAACGAACCCCAAGTTGTTTATTATTAATATATATAATCTTATCTAATTCATTTGGCCGAACATTATTTTTTTAGGAATAAAATAACAATTACTAATATAATATTTGTTTTAAAAACTATTTTATGTCAATTTTGACACTATTTAGTAATTGATTTTTGTGAAAATTATAACAGAATTATTCGTTCGAATAAAGTTAATTAAATCAATACTAACATGTCATATTAACCTAGAAAATTAGTGGAATTCCTAAAAAGTCTCAAATTACATTTATTTTGGTGTTTATAACATCAATTATGTCAATATTTCATTAATAAGATAATTATTGCATCATCATTGTGTCATAAATAAATTAAATTATTTAATGTCTAAAAATTACAAATAAAATATCATTATGTAGGAAATATTTTTATCTTTCTAATGAATAATTATAGTCGAATTTATCTTATGTATAACCTTATATTAAAAATTATTTACTTATTAAACATTGATTTTAACTATTTTAACCCTTCTTTAAATAAATTAATAATAAATGTCCTAATCTAATCCAAGTGGGCCTAAATGGTCATATTTTATTCCTAAGATTGTTTTTGGTCGAATTATACTTATCAAATAGAATTAGGACATGTGTTAGGGTAATAATAATATCATCTTTACCCTTAATAACTCTATTTACTATTAACTGTGGGAAAAAAAGTAAAAAGTTACAATTCACCAAAAATTATTTTCATCTCATTGAACCTCATTTTAGTCCTTGATATTAACCGTGTCTCTCGGATTTTCGAAATTCCACTCACAGAAGTGGTAAAATTATGTTTTATGCAAAATTCAGTTTTTTAACTACCACTTAGTGGTTTCACTATTCATCAAAAATTGAAAGTTTTCAGAAAAAATACCAAAATTTCACCCTAGGCTAATTTCGATATTCCGAATCCAAAAATGAAGTCCATTTTGAAATATAAAATATTTAAAATTTCAAAAAGTGGTTATTACTATTCATAACAACTAGTTTTAATAATATTTTAATAGCATATCGTTGTTTAGTGAAACTCGGTATTGCGTACGACGCAAGCTACCGAGGAAGGTCCCGATTTCGTGTAAAGCAAGCCAAGAATGTGTTGTGTAGAAAAAGATTCCTTTGATGATTTATATAACATAAAAGTCTTGGGTGTTACATTCTACCCCCCTTAAAATGAATTTCGCCCTCGAAATTCGTCACTTTGTAACAAACAGATGAGGATACCTCTCCCTCATCATATCCTCTAGCTCCCATGTAGCTTCTTCTAATTGGTGGTTCCTCCATCAAACTTTTACCAATCGAGTGGTCTTGTTTCGTAGGACTTTTTCACTATGATCCAGAATCTCTATCGGTTGTTCTTCATAAGAAAGATCTTGCTCCAGTGGTACAACTTCTGAGCTGAGTACATGTGAAGGATCAGGTATGTACTTTCTCAGGAGAGATACATGGAACACCACGTGAAATTGAGAGATATTCGGTGGAAGCACCAACCGGTAAGCTACCTTCCCAACACGACCCAGTATTTCAAAAGGACCGATATATCTAGGGCTCAACTTCCCCTTCTTTCCAAATCTCATAACCCTCTTCCAGGGAGATATTCGTAAGAACATTTTATCACCCACTTCAAACTCTAGGTCTTTTCTTCGGTTGTCGGCATAAATTTTCTATCGACTCTGAGCTGCTCTTATGTGTTGTTGAATAGATCTGACCTTTTCTGCCATTTCATCAACGAGATCATGTCCTAATAGCTTTCTTTCCCAAACATCATCCCAGCATGTTGGAGTCCTGCATTTCTTTCCATAGAGAGCTTCATAAGGATCCATCTGAATACTAGAGTTAAATCTATTATTATAAGAAAGTTCCCCCAAAGGTATGTGTTGATCCCAACCACCTTTGAAATCCATAGAGAAATCTCTCAACATATCTTCTAGAGTTTGAATTGTTCTCTCAGACTGACCTTCTGTCTGAGGATGATAAGCAGTGCTGAATCTCAACTCTGTATCCAGATTATGCTGAAGACTTCGCCAGAACATCGAGGTAAATCTTGGATCCCGATCGGATATAATAGAAAGTGGTACTCCATGCAATCTTCCCACTTCCTTTACATATATCCTGGCAAGCTGATCTAGAGAGAAATCATCTCTAATAGCAATGAAGTGTGCAGACTTTGTAAGACAATCAACTATGACATTGATAGCATTATTGCCTTTGGATGTTTTAGTAAGTCCTGTAACAAAGTCCATAGTGATGTTTTCCCATTTCCATTCGGGTGTGGGTAATGGTTGTAACATCCCCTTAGACTTCTGTCTCTCAGCTTTAACTTGTTGACAATCCAAGCATCGAGAGACAAATTCAGCAACATCTCTTTTCATGCCATCCCACCAGAATTACTCTTTCAGGTCCCTAAACATCTTCGTGCTTCTAGGATGAATAGAAAATGATGAACTATGAGCCTCATCCAGCATCTCCTTCTTTAATTCGGGGATGGGAGGAACACAAACCAGATTCCTAAACTTTATTATCCCATCACAATCAAGGTTGAATTCAGGAACGTTTCTCACCTTCTTTTGTAACTCGACATCTTCTTTCTGTGCCTCTTTAATCTTCACATGTATAGATGGTTGAACATTCATTTGAGAAAGATAAGATTTTTCCCCTTCCATTATAATTCCAAGATCCATCCTTTGTAAATACATAAATATTGGATCTTTTGTGATCCTCATCATGGATAAACTAGCATGGTCTTGTCGACTTAATGCATCTTCCACCTTGTTTGCTTTCCCAGAGTGGTAATGGATTGAGCAGTCGTAATCCTTAATAAGCTCCAACCATCTTCTTTGACGCATATTCAGCTCCTTTTGTGTGAAAATATACTTTAAACTTTTATGATCAGTATAAATATCACACCTTTCACCATAAAGGTAATGCCTCCAAATCTTTAATGCAAAGATTACCGCAGCTAACTCCAAATCATTTGTTGGGTAATTTTGCTCATGGATTTTCAACTGTCGTGAGGCATAAGCTATCACCATATCATTTTTCATAAGAACACACCCCAATCCCTTCTTGGATGCATCACTATAGATCACAAACCTTTCTCCACTACAAGGCAGTGTGAGCACAGGTGCACTGGATAACCTTCTTTTCAACTCCTTGAAATTTTCTTCACATTCCTCCGTCCAGACAAACTTAACTCCTTTCCGAGTCAACTTGGTGAGTGGATTAGATAATCGTGAAACATATTTCACAAAACGTCGATAATATCCAGCCCAACCAAGAAAACTTCCGATCTCAGTTACTGTTGTTGGTCTCGACCATCTTTCGATAACCTCTGTTTTTGCTAGATCCACAAATATCCCCTCTTTTGAGATTATGTGACCCAAAAATGCAACTTTTTGAAGCCAAAATTCACACTTGGTAAATTTAGCATAAAGCTTATCCTTTCTCAGGGTCTTCAATATAATTCTCAAGTGATCTTCATGTTCTTCCTTTCTCTTTTAATAGACAAGAATATCGTCTATAAAGACTACCACAAATTGATCATGATAGTCTCTAAAGACTCTATTCATCAGATCCATGAAGATAGCAGGGGAATCAGTAAGACCAAATGGCATCACTATAAATTCATAGTGTCCATACCTTGTATGGAAAGTCGTCTTTGGAATATCCTCCCTTTTGACCCTTAATTGATGATACCCTGAATGAAGATCAATCTTGGAAAAGTATTGATCTCCTCGTAGTTGGTCAAATAATTCATCAATGCGTGGGAGAGGATATTTGTTCTTGATAGTGATCTTGTTAAGTTCTCAATAATCAATGCAGAGTCTCATTGATCCATATATCTTCTTAACAAATAGAACAGGTGCTTCCCAAGGGGACGTACTAGGGCGTATTAATCCCTTATCAAGATTCTCTTGGAGTTTCTTCTTCAATCCCTGCAACTCTATTGGGGTCATTCTATAAGGTGTCTTTGAAATAGGCAAAGTACCAGGTATGAATTCTGTTGAAAACTCAACTTCACGATTTGGTGGAAGACCTGGTAATTCCTCTAGAAAGACATCATCAAACTCCCGTACAATGGGCATATTCTTAATCGTGAGTTTCTCACCAACCATTTGAGATAAATAACCTTCATTTAGTGGAATCAAGACCCATAAGATGGAATAAGTTTCCACTAGAAGGTTATGTTCATCCTTGCATTGATAGACGATCATAGATTGATCTGGAATATGAAATGTGACTTCCCTTCTTTGGAAATTGATATGAGATCCATATAAAGAAAGCCAATCCATGCCAATAATCACATCAAATTACCCTATAGGAAGGATCACAAGATTTGTAGGAATCACTTTCCCACAAACTTCGATCGAAGAAGAATTATAAACATTTGATGCGACTATTGTGCCATTAGGTGTTGTCACGGATAACTCAACATCTAATTGTTGAGGTAATACGGTGATACCCTTAGAAAATTCTTCAGAAATAAAAGAGTGGGTGGATCCAGAATCAAATAAAACATTTTCTACTTTAGAGTGGATGGTAAGTGTACCTTTCACCACATCGTTATCGTACTCCACATCGCTGATAGAAATTGCATGTGACTTTCCTTTGTCTTTATCCTTAAGAGTTTGTTGACGTCGACCATCATCATCAACCCTTGGATTAGGGAATTTATTAGCATAATGTCCCATCTCCTTGCACTTGAAACCTTGAAGTGTAGTAGGTTCATTCTGTGTATCCCTTCCTTTTTTGCATCATTAGACATCTTTTTCCCATCATCGCGGAATTCAAATGCCCGATGAACTTCCTTTCCACATTTGAAACATTTACTTGTCCCTTTAAGACAACTCCCTCCATGTTTATTTCCACACATTGAGCATAAGGGAAAGCTCATCTTCTTTTCAGTGCACTCTTTATATTTTCATTTGAATTCCATTTTCCTCTTCTTATCAAACCCATATGACTGATGGGTTACTCCAATCTCCATCTCGAATTTGAGAGCACATCGAACGATTTCCTCGTAGCTATTGAAGTCCCTTATGGCTAACGCCCTTCTAAGACTTGTTTTAAGCCACTAAAGAATCGATCGATCTTACTCTCAGGTTGGATAATAATACCGGAAGCATACCTTGAAAGTCTTGTAAAATTTGCTTCATAGGTACCAACAGATTCATCATCCTTTTGCTTCAGTTCAAGAAACTCTTTCTCCATCTTTGTTTGGAGAATACGAGGGAAGTACTTATTAAAAAATAAGTGCATGAACTCATCCCATTCCATGGACTCAATTTCAAACCATTGCCTCGTATTCTTAATAAGATTCCACCATTGATCAGCATTACCTTCCAAACGATACACTGCTAAGATGACTTTATCATGCTCAGAACATTGAAGAACTGAAAATATCTTTTATGTAGTACTAATCCATTGTTCAGCAACTAATGGATCAGTAGACCCGCTGAAAGAAGGTGAACGCTGCCTCATGAAGGATTCAACAGAATGTTGCTCCTTCCTTTGCTCGTTTGGAAGTCCTGCATGATTCATAGCTTGAGAAAGTTGTGTGATCATGGCTACAAGATTTTGCATTCCATCTCCCATAACATTTGGTTGCCCAGGGAGACAATCATTGCATTTCCCGTCGCATTCCGCATTAACACGGTTCCTTCAGGTTCCGCCCATTGACTAAAACCAAGAAGAATAGTGTGAGAAACACTAATTATAATAGGAAAACCACATAATCAAGAATAAAATTTCACACTTAAGGTCTTATCCTAGGTTATTCATGGACATTTCTAAAACACTAAGATTGTGTTCTATTCTTAGACTTATCCTTAGGGTTCTTACTAAGGCTTTCACATCCTAGTTTTTAAGGATGACTATACCTTTCCTCTGATACCAACTATAACGACCCATACTTTACATACATTGTTAATACTTCAAAATTGAAGCATACTTATTACAACATATAACAAAACTACGAAAGGACCGTATAGGTTTAGTGTCTTTAGAAACTGGGAAACATAAACAACTGGTTTATAAATTGTCTACATTGTCTCCCATTTATTTCATCATATCTATAGTCCCTTTTGGCATATCTTACTTAATAACCTTCTTCCTGACCTGGGGAAAGAAAACATACAAAAGGGTGAGCTCAAATGCTCAGTAAGGGTAAACAAAAGAAATACCAATCACATCATATACATAAGCACATAACTTTTGGAAATCTTAACCTGCAAAAGAGATCATAATTTAATAACATGGGATAAATCATAGTAGTGAAATATGATCCCAATAATCATAACTTAAAACATGAAACTTTTTGGTATACACACATAATCATAGATAATCATTTCTTATTAGTCAAGACTCATTTCCAAGACTATTTTAGTGGACAAAGTCCCTTTCTGAACCGAGTTCATTCCTCGTTTCAGTCCTGTTTCACTGAACCGGTATAACCTACCGTTCCAGCCATGTCTATCTCATGAGATATAAAATATTTAACCAATGCGTTGGAGGGATATATAGGTCCCACCCATCTCATAATGATACCATTCTTATGTGTGCCACAAAATCATAAATCATACATCATTGCATAACTCATGTAATAAAAATGGGAATCTTAAACATCGTGACATCATCAAACAATTCATATAAGATAAAGGAATTCATAAAAATATTTCCATCAAAACATAATCAAATCAATGTAATAATAGGGATATAAACAGAACCCTATATTATCTTAGATGGAAAATAATTTTGATAAAACACTTGAAGTCCATTCTTGAAGAAAATATACTTTCTACTCCAAAAATATTTATACTTTCATAACATGTCATAAAATTTTAAACTAAAAGAAGTTGATTAAAAATAAACTTGAAACTTTTAAAGGAAGCTTCTTGGAAATAATGTTTTAAAAATCCATTCATGCCGTATAATTTAAAAAAACATTCTTCTTGTACTTTTGCCGGAAAAGTCAAAAAAGTACCTCGTACGAAAAACGACAAAGGATTCCTTTCATATCTTTTACTAAAAACTCACAGAAGGGTAAAATAGGATTTAAACAATTGTAGGTGGATGGAAATAATATTACATATTGAGGAAAAATGGATGTGGATGATAAAATACACCCCAGTAAATACTAAAGTCTAAACAATCTCGGATAAAAAAGAGATTGTGATATTTCCCTTACCTTAGGTTCATTTTGCTTCGTAAGTGTCCGAAACTCCTGTATAATGATTTAAATAATGTTATTGATTTATTCAAGAATCATACTTATTTTTATTATATCATATATGGTCATATTATTAATTTCTTAGTAGTAATATTTCATTGCTACTTGTTATTCGGGTGTTTATAACTTTTTGTTCTTATGCGTGTTTTGTCGAATAAATTCTTATTCTTATCTTTCGGTTATAGATAACTCATTTAAAGAATGGTATTAGTTTAATATATTTCATATTCATTCATTCAATTCATTTATATAATCATTATGAAATGAATATCATGTAGAACGAGTCGCATCACATCGTGGAGACGGTATTCCGTACGTACGCACGAGTGATGATATCGTTCCTATGACCGTGGAATTGTATTGGAGTGTATTTATACTATTTCAGAATCCGTATCACTTTATAATAGTCATATATAGTCATTATTTATACCATTATACCCATCCAAGTAAGGTGGTGGTGGAAAATAGATTACACCACGGCGTGGAGACGGTATTCCGTACGTACGCACGCACGGTGATTTATTTTTCTATAGGATGGATAGATGGTGAAATAGGGTTTTTTCATACTTATAATAACATATCAGTATATGAGTGATTCTGATGTTATTAATTCATAATTAAATAACTAAATAAGAAGAAGTGGAAGAAGAAATAAAGATGAAAGAATCGGTAACGGAAATTACCTCTTCTTTGAAGCGCCTCTTTGAGACCTCCTCTTAGGGCACTAAAATTAGTCTTTCAGGAAGACCAGAACCTCTAGGATGTTTCTAGAAAAGCTTATAAGAGAACTTTTCAGGGGTTGTCCGTGCATGAAGGCTCAATGTGGTGTGAGGAAGTGGGGGAGGAGGTCCCCTTTTATAAGGGAGGAGAGGGGTACCTTTGGGAAAACTAAAAATATTATTTTATTATAAAGTCATGTTCGGTTTTAAATAGCTCCAAATTGATATATTTCGAAGAGAAGGTGGGGATGGGTCGAACCCCTCTCATCCAATAGAATTTAGACAAGTTTAGGTTCCTATTTTAACCTTATCATTTAGATTTAACATTAAGATAAATAAGTTTACTTTTACCGTGTCTTCTTGTGTTCTTATACTATAAGGTTAATAAACTTACTATAAGCAGCCAAACGAACCCCAAGTTGTTTATTATTAATATATATAACCTTAGCTAAGTCATTTGGAAGAACCTTAGATTTTTAGGAATAAAATAACAATTACTAATATAATATTTGTTTTAAAAACTATTTTATGTCAATTTTGACACTATTTAGTAATTGATTTTTCTGAAAATCATAACAGAATTATTAGTTCTAACCAAGTTAATTAAATCAATACTAACATGTCATATTAACCTAGAAAATTAGTGGAATTCATAAAAAGTGTCAAATTACATTTATTTTGGTGTTTATAACATCAATTATGTCAATATTTCATTAATAAGATAATTACTGCATCATCATTGTGTCATTTATAAATTAACTTATTTAATGTCTAAAAATTACAAATAAAATATTATTATGTATGAAATAGTTTTAGATTTCTAATGAATATTTAGAGTCGAATTTATCTTATGTATAACTTTATATTAAAAATTATTTACTTATTAAACTTTGATTTTAACTATTTTAACCCTTCTTTAAATAAATTAATAATAAATATCCTAATCTAATCCAAGTGGGGATAAATGGTCATATTTTATTCCTAAGTTTGTTTTTGATCGAATTACACTTATCAAATAGAATTAGGACTTGTGTTAGGGTAATAATAATATCATCTTTACCCTTAATTACCCTATTTACTTTTAACCATGGTAAAAAAAAGTAAAAAGTTACAATTCACCAAAAATTATTTTCATCTCATTGAACCACATTTTAGTCCTTGATATTAACCGTGTCTCTCGGATTTTCGAAATTCCACTCACAGAAGCGGTAAAATTACGTTTTATGAAAAATTCAGTTTTTTAACTACCACATAGTGGTTTCACTATTCATCCAAAATTGAAAGTTTTCAGAAAAAATACCAAAATTTCACCCTAGGCTAATTTCGATATTCTGATTCCAAAAATGAAGTCCATTTTGAAAAATAAAATTTATAAAATTTCAAAAAGTGGTTATTACTATTCATAACAGCTAGTTTTAATAATATTTTAATAGCATATCGTTGTTTAGTGAAAGTCGGTATTGTGTACAACGCAAGATATCGAGGAAGGTCGCGATTTCGTGTTAAGCAAGCCAAGCAAGTGTTGTGTAGAAAAAAGATTCCATTGATGATTTATATAACATAAAAGTCTCGGGTGTTACAGAGAGCCGCGACCAACGGGTCGCTGCGGAATGACAGAGGGCGGCCGGTCTTGCCGGCCGCCGGTTCACAATTAAGGAAGGACCACTTGGGTCCCGTATTAGGTAAAACGGCTGGCATTATGGCTGGCCAAGATCCACTAAATCCGGGGGTTAAACCCCCGGTCAACATTCCAGTGGGACCCGTGGGGTCCGCCATTTGGAATTTAATGAAGGAACCTGCGTGGTTCCTTGTGGGAAATAAAAAAGGGGGCGCTTGCCCCTTTGATTTGTGAGGCGGGCCCCACGAGCACCGCCGCCGCCTGGTTAGCATGACCAGGCGGAATTTTCCTTCCTCCCTTGGGCGCGCTCACGCAGCGCGCTGGTCGCGCTGGCCGCGCTGGCCGCGCCGCCGCACCACCGCGCTGCTGACCGGGTCGGGCTTCCGAGCCGGGCCGGGTCTTCGGGCCAGGTCGCCGCCCGGGGCGGGTCGTCGCCCGGGGCGGGTCGCCGCCCGGGGCGGGTCGACCGGGTTCGGCCGACCCAGACCCTTTTTTTTCGGGCTGAGTTGGTTCAAACGCCCATATCTTTGGATATGGACATTCAATCGACGCACCGTCAATTGCGATTCGATCCTCGAAACGAGGTGGTCGTTTCGGTATATCGCACTCAAGGATTCGGAATACTTTGAGTTCAGCCGGGTTGGTTCGTACACGAAACCAACCGGGCCCTCGGAGCGGAAACACTCATTTCTTGAACTCCGGATGTCTGATTGATGTTTCGTCGACTTAGTTGAGTTTCCCTTAGTGAGACGGATCTTTTGGCATACTCCGCCCAAGGTTTGGACGTAGGTGGAGTACGGTCGGGTTGGTTTTGCTTTAAAAACCAACCGGGCCCCTGGGATGAAAAAGGCAATAACTCTCAGACCAAGCGTCTGATTGACGCGCCGTCTGTTGCGTTGAGTTCCTGTTGACGATACGAGACTATTGGATACATCAACTTCGGACAATGTGACAGTTGATGTATCAGCCTCTCGGCTCATGGAGCGGATCCTCCTGAACGAGCTTGCTGTGTGCGGAAACCCTAGTGCTGGCTGCGACTGCGACTTCGACGATGACTGTGCAGAGATCCTCAGTGGATTCGACGGCGACGACTACAGCACTCTGCGATCCTACGGGGATCAGTGCTACAGATCCTATGTGGGTCCGATCCTATGTGGGACATTGCGGGAATTAGTACCTATCAATCCTTTGTGGATCTGACAGCTGGTCTTGTATCCTATATGGGTCTCAGCTTAGATGTTTCAATACTGGTCTTGTATCCTATGTGTGTCCCAGTATAGATGAATCAATGAAGACAGCTGGTCTTGTCTCCTATGTGGGTCCTAGCTGTGCTGGTCTTGTATCCTATGTGGGTCCCACCTTAGATGATCCAATACTAGTCTTGTATCCTATGTGGGGCCCAGTATAGATGAATCATTGAAGACAGCTAGTCTTGTATCCTATTTGGGTCCTAGCTGTGCAGGTCTTGTATCCTATGTGGGTCCCAGCTTAGATGATTCAATACTGGTCTTGTATCTTATGTGGGTCCCAGTATAGATGAATCAATGAAGACAGCTGGTCTTGTATCCTATGTGGGTCCTAGCTGTGCTGGTCTTGTATCCTATGTGGGTCCCAGCATTGATGATTCATTGTTGGTCTTGTATCCTATGTGGGTCCCAGCATAGATGAAATAATGAAGACGGCTGGTCTTGTATCCTATGTGGGTCCCAGCTTAAATGATTCAGTATCTATGTCTGATCATCTCTTTCACCTTTTCGTTGATGTATACCTGTGTGAGCTGAATCCTGTATGCTTTTCTGTGTGGATTGTGTTGTGCTATCCTATGTGGATTACGTTTTGCTTTCCTGTGTGGAATACGTATACTTTCCTTTGTGGACTGAGTTGTACTTGGGCTCGGAGGATGGAGCGTATTGGAATTGTTGACTTAGGTATATGTATGGGAATATACCTAAGCAGTGTCGGTTGTTACTTCGTGATTGTATATTTCCTTTGTGGTTTATCCTTTGTGGATTTTGGGAGACCTTCGGCGGTCTCGGGGTCCCTACTGAGTATCTTATACTCACCCCTGCACTGGCTATGCCTGCACTTCATTGTGTTGGTTGCAGACGACGGACAACGCTGATCGTGGTGGAGGATTGCGGAGCAGGACGATACCTGGAGGTGGACCACTGGGCGGGACGTACTCGAAGCTGTGGAGGCTATCTGGGCTCGCCCTTCAGGTGGGACTTCCAGAGGACGGCTCGACGCTGCGGCTTTTCTTTTTAGTTGCTGTTTTTCCCTTTCAGTTGTACTTTACAGTTGAGCTTTTATTTCCGGCCCCTTTTACTTCTAGCACAGCTTGTTACAGTTTTTTACATAGTGTTTACTCTTTCCGCTTGCTTCTCTGTGATGATTGTTTACTTTACAAAGGCAATTTCTTCCCTGTTTATCGGGATTTACGCCTTGGTGCTACTCGCCAGCCCCTGGCCTATGGAAGGCGGGCTTGGGGTAGTAATGACACGGGCCCCGAGGACGGGTCGTGACAAATTGGTATCAGAGGAGTTTTCTTCTACCGCAGACTCAGATCTTTATTCTATGTGAAGCAATAGTTTTTAGCATATTGGGTGTGGTTATCAGTCCAGGGAGTCCACTGTTTGTGTGGCGGCCGATGTATCCATACACCAGGACCCTAACTTTTGATTTCCGACTTAATGTACGAAAACATTGATTGCGTGTGTGTTTCAAGTTGTCTTTGTGATTACTTGTGTCAGCTCACCAGGTGTACTGTTATGACCGTGGCACACTTATTTCCTTTTCAGGATGGCCCCACGACGGCAGCTAGCTAGGGTTCCGAGAGTTGAGCGTGACGACAGCCCACCGAGTTACGAGACCTCGGTGTAGGGCCCTTTGACAGTAGAGGCACTGGCGGTACCACTACCCGCCAAGGCACTGATGCTTCCAGCCCCAGCCGCTGACGATGCATTTCGCCTTAGTGCACTGCATGAGTTCCAACGCCAGCGACCACCCAGGTTCCGTGGGGAGACGGACCCCCAGGCAGCCAAGGACTGGCTGGGGGCAGTCGTACGAGTTTTCAGGCTAGTGAGGACCCCAACAGACCTCATGGTGATCCTCGCAGCGAGCCTACAACACGCATCAGCGGGCCGATGGTGGATCTTGATGCTCCAGGTGCACGATGAGGCATCTCTACTCTGGAAGGACTTTGAGAGCCTCTTCTGCTCGGAGTTCGTCCTAGCCACCCTCCGTGCGGTGCGCATTCAGGAGCTTCTTCAGCTACGGCAGGGCAGCATGACCGTGGCCCAGTACTCGGCGAGATTTACTGATCTCTCGCGCTACTCCATAGATATGGTACGATACCCGTTCATCCAGGCCCGGACCTTCGAGTAGGGACTGAGGCACGAGATCAAGTCTTCGATGATCTCCCTCAACATTCTGACACAGGCTGAGGTGTTGGAGAGATCCCTTCTAGTGGAGAGTTTTCTCGCCGAGCAGACTCCAGTGACAGGGCCCTCCGCAGGACGTCGCGTAGCAGGGTCTTCTACAGTTGGCAGTAGATAGGTGACGCAAAGGTCCAAATAGGCCAGACAATCAGATGGGCAGTCACTGGATGAATATTCGGTTGGGTGGGTCACATGAAAGAGAGCCAGCTACACGAGGGGAAAGCATTGCTACACATGCGGCGGGCAATGTCACATGGCTCGAGACTGCCCGACTCATCTTACAGATGAGCAAAAAGTGGTAGAGGGACCTCCCAGACAGAGGTTCGGCCACGATGGTCCGCAGGGTGTAGGCGGACGAGGCAGAGGAGCTGGCCAGGCAACAGGTGGTGGACATGGGAGAGCTCAGCTTCAGGAAGCTGAGGCCTTCGATCATGGAGCTCTGGGAGCCAATGGACAGGAGCGAAACTAGTAGATACGTCCTTTGTACTTCTAGTTCCTTGTTTCTATTGTGTAGTGTCTTTGTATTATGAGATGCAATAATAAAAGAAGCATACCTTTGTGATGTTTTCATTCTTGTCCTCTTTTGTGTTGTTACTAAGAGGTTCCAGTTTTGACTGTTGACTTGACCCTCACTTGTGAGACATCTACTGGAGGAGACCCAGTTACCACACACTGATGCCGACAGTGTGACTCAACCCTTGGAGGTGAGAGTAACGGTTGGATATCTTGGTAGCAGCGTCGAGGCCTTACGACGTCATCCATGCCATGATTTATCTAATCATGACGGGATTGACTGTATTAGGCAATAGAACGTGTTTCATCCAAGGGATGAGACCAGATTTCTCTTATCGGAAAAGAAGAAATAATAGCAGCTCTTGTTGGACCAGAGGTGGTCAAGGCCACGATAGAGAAGGTCTAGGTCATCCAGGAGCAGATGAAGACAACTCAGAGCCGACATAAGTCTTTCGCTGACAGGAGGCGGAGGCCACTAGAGTTTGAGGATGGCGACCATGTCTTCATGCGGGTCCCACCTTGACGTGGATTATGGATATTTGTCCGAGGTGGAAAGTTGTCTCCATGCTTCATCGGACCCTTCCAGGTCCTCAGTAGGATTGGCGAGGTGGATTACCGCCTAGCTCTACCGCCTTTGTATCCATAGTTGGTGTTGAAGCTTTACAGGGACGTAAAGCCCTGTGGTGGGAGTAATGTAAAGACCTGGAAATTTCAAGTAAATTTTTTTCTTAACTTTCATTGGAATTTTACAAGAACACATTTTCTGACGGCGCCTGATTCCGAGGCCCGAAGTGCCTGGAATCAATTTCCGAAGATTGGCTCAGGTACGTTCAGTGAACGAATGTGCGGGAATTTCTAACTTTTGAACCGATGGTCGGAATCGAATTCCGAGGGCACCGATGGAACCACAGCGCCGGTATTTGCCTAGGAACACCTTTTTTGAAGGCGCGGTTGCTGGAATGGTGTTGTTAATAAAATGAAAAGGGTAAAAAGAAAGAAATAAAATTGTATAACAATTATTTTTCTTTCTAGTGGAAGTTAATTCCTCCAAAGGGAAGTTGAGGTGGAGACCATACCCCACCCAACATCCCATGGTAGGATATGTGTAAGGGAGGTGGGGTCCGTACGAACCCCTAACCTATCACTTTCCCTTAAACTCTCTTTTAACTCCACCTTAAAACTCCTTAACTCACTTGAACCCCCAATTAAAGTTGAAATATTCACTTCCACCATCCTCCATTAATTTTGGAGCCTCTCCACACATTAATGAAGGGATGTAACTTATTGAATTTGAATCATTTTGAATTCATTAAGCTAACACTATAATAAGATGTGTTGTTTTTATTATTTGGGGGTTGGCTGAATCTTGTGGTGGAGTCTGGGAAGGATAAAGGAAATAATCTCCCGAGGAGGAACGACTTTTCCAAAGAAGAACGTGAAGTGGCCAATTTCGATTCCTCCTTGGATGCCTCCATCCCACTCCTTTCGGAATAAAGAAGGAAGCGCCATTCACGAAGAACGCCGACGTCATCAACGGCTTTCTCTTTTCTGACGTCGACAAATCGACGCTGCCTTTCCACGACTTTGTCAACTCATAAAGAAAAGATAGGTAGGGGTTTTTTTTTCTCTTGAATATCTTTTCTAGCATTCTTCTTTGATTTAAATAACCGACTGTTATCGGATTAACGGAGGGAGGCCGGACCGCACAAACACGGTCGACCCCCCTCCCAAGCGCTTGTAATCATTGCGGTTTGGAGCGGGGTAATGTGGTGCTGTTGAACCACACAGAAAAGAAGAAATTTCAGCCAGTGATGGCCGCGACGAAGAAATGCGGCGCCGTCGCACCGCGTCATTGAACACAAATGAGACCACGACCGGAGTCGGGCCGCGGCTGAAGGGAACGATGCCGTCGTGCCATGCCAGACGAACAAGGGCTGCCGCTTGAGCCATGACAGAGATAGAAGTGGCGGCCGGTTTTCCGGCCACCGTCGGACAAAGGAAAAGCAGCGGCCGATGGGCCGCGATGGAGCAGTCGGAGGCGGTCGGCCTCGCCGGCTGTTGGCGTCCAAGGAGAGCCGCGGCCAACGGGCCGCGACGGAGCAGACGGAGGCAGCCAGCCTCGCCGGCCGCTGGCGACCAAGGAGAGCCGCGACCAACGGGCCGCGGCAGAATGACAGAGGGCGGCCGGTCTTGCTGGACACCAGTTCACAATTAAGGCGGGACCACTCGGGTCCCGCATCAGGTAAAACGGCTGGCCTTATGGACGGCCGAGATTCCCAAAATCTGGGGGTTAAACCCCCGGTCAACATTCCAGGCGGACCCATGGGGTTCGCCATTTGGAATTTAATGAAGGAACCAGCGTGGTTCCTTGTGGGAAATAAAAAAGGGGTCGCTTCCCCCTTGATTTGTGAGGCAGGTGCCGCGGGCACCGCCGCCGCCTGGTTAGCGTGACTAGGCAGAATTTTCCTTCTTCCCTTGGGCGCGCTCGCGCAGCGCGCTGGCCGCGCCGCCGACCGGGCCGGGCATCTGAGTCGGGGTGATTTGTCGGTCCGGGTCGCCGCCCGGGCCGGGTCGACCCGGTTCGGCTGACCCAGGGGGTACTGGGTCGGGCCGGGCCGGGCCCAGACCCCTTTTTTTCAGGATGAGTTGGTTCAAACGACCATATCATGGGCTGTGGACCTCCGATCGATGTACCGTCAATTACGATGCAATCCTTGAAATGAGACGGTCGTTTTGGTATATCGCACTCAAGGTTTCGGAATACATTGAGTTCGGACGGGTTGGTTCGTACACGAAACCAACCGGGCCCTCGGAGCGAAAAAACTCATTTCTTGAACTCCGGACGTCCGATTGACGTGTCGTCGACTTGGTTGAGTTTTTCTTAGTGAGAAAGATATTTTGGCATACTCCGCCCGAGGTTTGGACGCAGGTGGAGTACGGTCGGGTTGGTTTTTCCTTAAAAACAAACCGGGCCCTGGGACGAAAAAGCCAATAACTCTCAGACCGGGCGTCTGATTGATGCGTCGTCTGTTGCGTTGAGTTCCTGTTGATGATATAGAACATTTGGATACATCAAATTTGGACAATGTGATATTTGATGTATCAGCCTCTCGGCTCGTGGAGTGGATCCTCCCGAACGATCTTGCTGTGTGCGGGAACCCTAGTGCTGGCTGCGACTGCGACTTCGACGACGACTGTGCAGAGATCCTCAGTGGATTCGACGGCGATGACTACAACACTCAGCGATCCTACTGGGATCAGTGCTAATGATCCTGTGTGGGTCCGATCCTATGCGAGACTTTGTGGGAATTAGTACCTATTGATCCTTTGTGGATCTGACAGCTGGTCTTGTATCTTATGTGGGTCCCACCTTAGATGATTCAATACTGGTCTTGTATCCTATGTGCATCCCAGTATAGACGAATCAATGAAGATAGCTGGTCTTGTATCCTATGTGGGTCCTAGCTGTGCTGGTCTTGTATCCTATGTGGGTCCCAGCTTAGATGATTCAATACTGGTCTTGTATCCTATGTGGGTCCCAGTATAGATGAATCAATGAAGACAGCTGGTCTTGTATCCTATGTGGGTCCTAGATGTGTTGGTCTTGTATCCTATGTGGGTCCCAGCTTAGATGATTCAATACTGGTCTTGTATCTTATGTGGGTCCCAGTATAGATGAATCAATGAAGACAGCTGGTCTTGTATCCGATGTGGGTCTTAGCTGTGCTGGTCTTGTATCCTATGTGGGTCCCAGCTTTGATGATTCAGTGCTGGTCATGTATCCTATGTGGGTCCCAGCATAGATGAAACAATGAAGACGGCTGGTCTTGTATCCTATGTGGGTCCCAGCTTAGATGATTCAGTATCTATGTCGGATCATCTCTTTCACCTTTTCGTTGATGTATACCTACGTGAGCTGAATCCTGTTTGCTTTCCTGTGTGGATTGGGTTGTGCTATCCTGTGTGGATTACATTTTTCTTTACTGTGTGGAATACGTATACTTTCCTATGTGGACTGAGTTGTACTTGGGCTCGGAGGATGGAGCGTATTGGAATTGTTGACTTAGGTATATGTATGGGCATATAACTAAGCAGTGTCGGTTGTTACTTCGTGATTGTATCTTTACTTTGTGGTTTATCCTTTGTGAATTTTGAGAGACCTTCAGGGGTCTCGGGGTCCCTACTTAGTAGCTTATACTAACCTCTGCACGGGCTATGCCTGCACTTCATTGTGTTGGTTGCAGACGACGGACAGTGCTGATCGTGGTGGAGGCTTGCGGAGCAGGACGGTACCTGGAGGTGGACAACTGGGCGGGACCTACTCGGAGCGGACGGCTGGACCGAGGAGCTGTGCAGGCTATCTATGCTCTCCTTTCAGGTGTGACTTCCAGAGGACGGCTCGACGCTGTGGCTTTTCTTTTCAGTTGTTGTTTTTCCCTTTCAGTTGTACTTTACAGTTGGGCGTGTATTTCCGGTCCCTTTTACTTCCAGCACAGCTTGTTACAGTTTTTACTTAGTGTTTACTCTTTCTGCTTGCTTCTCTATGATGATTGTTTACTTTACAAAGGCAATGCCTTCCCTGTTTATCGGGATTTACGCCTTGGTGCTAGTCTCCAGCCCCTGGCCTATGGAAGGCGGGCTTGGGGTAGTCACGACACGGACCCCGAGGATGGGTCATGACAATCTCTATGAACACATTCACCCTACCTATGTCAATATGGTATTATGACGGAATATCATTAAAGTATCTAAGGTAAAGGTAAATTATTATGTAATTGTTAAAAAACAGAAGAATATTAAATAAAATGAATTAAAAACATTATAATCGGTCCCATAAATGTAAATATTAAACCTAAATTTATTATTTAGGATGATAATGAACATATGTGATGAGTCATAATCAACAATAGGGGCTCTTTAACTAAAAACCCTCTTTTTAAATGTTTTGATTATTTTCGTTTAAATATTTCTCAAACATGAATATGTTTTTTCAAAAATATTTTTTAATATAATTATATGGAAATTATTGTTTTAAGATGGGTATTTTCCAATATAACTCAAATGTTTTCCAAAAAAAAGAATCAATTTAATTTTTAATGTATGATACACATTTTAAAAAATATTATACTAATGATACTCACTGAACACATTTTTAAAAATTCAAATTGAATGATTTTTAACATATACATATTGATAAGTTTTATTTTAATTCAGTAC
The DNA here is from genome assembly GCA_963277665.1 of Viscum album. Classification (NCBI taxonomy): domain Eukaryota; kingdom Viridiplantae; phylum Streptophyta; class Magnoliopsida; order Santalales; family Viscaceae; genus Viscum; species Viscum album. The sequence goes on from OY728140.1 coordinate 1,288,624,388, forward strand.
CCCACCACTCATTGAAGGTCCATTACATTTTAACATTTTGATTTTTAAATAAAATGTTTTCATTTATAAAATCAATACTTTTTTCAAAATTAAAGTGATTACAAAATAGAAAGGTTACATTCCTCAAAAAAAAATATTATACATGATTAATGCCTTATGATTATGCTTCCTTTTATATTAATTTATTATGAGGGAGTTTGGTTCTATTATAAAATGAGGGTGTTTGATCCTAGTATAGTTATCCAATGCATTAGGTTATAAGATGGAGATAAAAATTAGGTTTCTCTAATGAGATAATTAGAATATACTGTTATGGTTCTCCCAAATGTTTTATATGTCGTAGATATGTACCCATGAGATATACAATATATGTAAGAGTTATATAAAAATGATTCAATAGGTTAACATTTTGTTAATATATTTCATTGTATTTTTATATGAATCATATTATTTAATAAGGTAGGATAATAAGTTATGTCTTATGGATGAATGATATAATTTTGTGAACATTTTTTTATGAAACCATAATGAGTTATTATTTTTTTATCTATTAATAGTGTTTATTTTTTTAATAAATCATTATGTAAAGAATATAATTTCTTGGGTAATAAAATATATATTTTATATTAAATTTAATGTTGAAAAGTGAATTTTTTTTTATTTCTATTTATGGACTAATGGATTATTTCTTTACTTTTATGTCCATTACTAATATTTAAACTCGTACCTTGTTTTAAAAACATTTTCATAGTGTTTAAGGTAGATAAAGTAGAAATATAAGATCAAGTCGAAAATAGTTTTGATCTATCATGGAAATAAATTATGTTTTCTTTTGAAGAATTGTATTTTATGGAAAAAATGAGTACTGTGGGGTATTTTATATATGAAATGTATGGATTACCATGTCAATTATTTTACCAATTTTATAAAACAGAAAATAGATAAGATATATGGAATTTAAAGAAAGTTAAATCAAGTTAATTTAATAAAATAATATGGAATGACATTGGTCAGATCATTACAAATAAAATCATGACATTTATTCATATATGGTTATTCATGATATTATAAAGTAAGAGTATAATTTTTAAATTCATGGATACATAAATCAATTGAGGGAATGTTTTTAATAAAATTTGTCTTCATTTATATATTTTTAATGTACCACCCCAAGATTCAATGGTACATTCCCCTTTTAATAATGCAATAGTTTAAATTGTATGCAACTTCGAGATTCTAACACACCGCGGCCAATAAAACAAGCCATTATGAATAGTAATACCCACTTTTTGAAATTTTATAAATTTTATTTTTCAAAATGGAATTAATTTCCCTTTGATGTAATCATGTTGTTATGACTTTAACAAAAACAAAATACCAAATTATGTCACAATTGACATAAAAGTGTTTTAAAAATAGATATTATATTATTAATTGATATAATATTTTTTAAAATTCCATGTTTCGGCCAAAAGACATATATAATGATAGTTTTATCATTAATTAATCACTTGGGGTTCTCTTTTATGTGTATATTATGTTTATAAACCATATAATATAAAAATACAAAGAGACCTGGTAAATGTGAAACTATTTAACTAGGAGTTAAATCTAAAGGATTAGGTTAATATATTGACCAAAACATATGTAAAACCTATTGGTTGAGTGGTTTTTGACCCATCAACAACTTAACATAGAAATAAATCATTTTGGAGCCATTATAAACCAAAAATTATTTTATTATAAAATAATATTTCAATCTTTTCCTAAAATAACCCTCACCTCTCTTATAAAAGGGATCGTCCCCTTCTCTTAATTTCTCAAATTCAAATCCTTTTGGATCGGCCCAAACCTTCCCAAATAACCTCCCAACATTCCTCCCTTCATCCTAGTGGCCTTCCATTGGTTATAAAGCCATCTTAGGGAGCGCTTTTGATCAAATCAAAAGAAGAACAAGAAGAAGAGGTAAATATTTCATCACCTCTTTCAAATTCTTTTCATCTTCCAATTCACTTTCTTTGTTGTTTAAATTATAAAATAATAACTCTAGTATCTTATGTATAAATTTATGTTATTATAAAAATTGTACAAACATATTCATTATTCTATCCATCCTATAAATGAAAAAGACAACATACGTGCGTACGTACGGATTACCGTCTCCACGTCGTGGTGTAGTTTGTTATTCAAAGACATAATTATTTGGATGGGTTTAATAATGAGTATAAATGATGTAAATAATAAATAAAACATGTTAATTATTCTGTATATACGATATAACATCCAATTATAATTTATTTTACCATCAAAATAATGATATTGACGCTCGTGTGTACGTACGAACTACCGTCAACATGAACGCGATGGGATTCATTCCACATCGTAATCATTCAAGAATAATTTTTATTTTATGATAAAAAATAATGTTTATGAACATAATATCATTCTTCATATGAATCAAATACATCCTATCGATAATAAAAAGGAATATGTAACCATTCATATAAAGGAAAATGAATCAGTTAACATGTGAAACGATGATACTACTAAAATATTATTAACAAACCAATATTATAAGATCATATATGATATAAAATTTATTTATATAGTTATTGTATAATTTAATAATAGTGATTTAACTATTATAAAGGAGTTTAACATGTCATTGACTAAGTAAAATTATATGGTAAGGGTTAATTTCACAATATTTTTATTATCCGAGGTTGTTTTATATGTGACTATCGACTGGGGCCTCATTATCATCCACATCCATGTTTCATAAAAATGTATTTCCAAACATTTTTACTATTTAATAGAAAGTGGGTTAATGTAATTTATACGCTTATTTTACATTATAAGATTTTAAAAGGAATCTTTCTATCATTTTCCAAACTAGGTACCTTATGACCTTTTCGACAAAATTAAGGTACGAATGTCTTTTTTAACTTATACGGCTGGTACAGCTATTTTCCGTCATTACAACATTGTCAAATCATCCCTTAAAAGATTCTAAGAATATTTTCGAAATAAACTTTTACTTTTATAATTATACAAATTTTAAATTATTTCTAAAATGAAAGAGATATTTCGCTAAAAAAGTTTTGATTACATATATGTCAACATCCGTTGATTGATTTTAAGAATATTTGAAGTTGATTTTTTATGATACAAAACATCCAAATTGTATTCAAGTTTTCGTAATATGTTTTACTGTGGATGTGTTATTTTTACACCTTTCAAGGTTTATGGATAATGTATTGACATTTCTTATAGATGTTTTTATACGAATGTTTATGTTATGATTAAACTTTTCATATGTGTAATGAATTAGACTTATTAAGTGATGGGTGGAGCCCATAATATATCCTCGATGTATCGGTGGGTCTCATCAGACAAACCAGTGTCTTGGAACAAGGCCTTGATGAAATCTTATTTTTAGTCTTGGCACAAGACCTTGACTATGTGGTTTTGAAGTCTGACATTATGCATTCTATCATTACAAAATTATCTACTGATATTGAATGTGATTATTCGACTAGTAGAATATCCATGTGAATAAGTAAATTGAATTATTTGATTTTATCTTTTCCATATTATGCTGAAGTTCATGGATAAAAGGCTTTTGTTTTAGTATTATGCATTACTTTAAATGTTTATTCTTATTAAGAAATGTTTCTGCTATATTTTTATCCTTACTGAGCATCTTAGCTCACCCCTTTCTATGTTTTATTTTTTCCAATATGTGAAGAACTATATTATTACTGGACTATTGGGATATTTTAAGAGATATGAGTGTGTCTTATGTAGACTATGTAGTTTTAGTTTTTCAATTTATAATGTAATGTAAAACTTATGAATGTATCTAGTATTTCCAGGGATACTAAACAGATCGATCTTTCAGGACATGATTCATTATATCATGCCAATGTAATGTAATAATGCACTGACTCTGGGTAACTGGGGTCAGGAAGTTACAGTTTTTATTAGAGGATGTTTAGTAGAACCCTTGGAAACTAGACTATGAAAAACTCTGATTAGAGAAAACTACCGTAAGATAATATTTGAGGATCTGTATAGAAGAACTTCCTAGAATTTTGGAACTGTAGAAATTTTGTGAGTTTTCCATGAAATACATCTTTTTTTATATGAGTAGTTAGAGCTAGCTCTGGAATAGATGTACCTAGGGGTATAACCCGAAAACACCACATTGAGCTAGACTCGAACGAGAACTGGTGCACGATAACGGGCCATGCAACACTCTTGGTCATGACACTCCCAGGGGATATTCATTGGATAATTCTCATATTCTTTACAAACCATTATGAAGGGTTTATGAGTATATATATCCTCAGAGAAAACATATTTATGATTATTTATCATATCCATAAACTGCACAATTTATGTTAAGTGTTTTATAAGTTTGGAATTAATTATTGTGATTCATAAACTAATCTATTGTATGGCATTATTTAGAAATGGAACCTAGTGGAAGGAATGAAAACTATATCAACGCACATAATCCATGTAGGGATTTCCCTTTAACTTCAGATAATTATATTGGAGCTGGTGATGATACTAGTGTTTATCAGCTTATCACCATACTAGGAAAACTCAATTGGGATATGAATAATAACCTTACCCATATGGAGCACCCTGATCCACAATGCCAAGGATCAATGTTAGACTGCTTCATAAGAAAAAAACTATGAACATTAAATGAGTGTACAAATCCATTAGTAAATGAGAAATGGATAAATTCCATAGATAAAATATTTCACGCTATAACGTGTAGCAGAAGGGAAAAAGTTGTCGTGGTAGTTTATCATTTCACGGGAGATACAGATCAATGCTGGTCATTGATTCATAACACCAGGGAAGATGATGAAGTATCAAATATGGAATGGAGGGAGTTTGAAGAACTTTTCTTAGAAAAGTACTTCACTCGTGACCATCGAGCGGATAGGGAATGGAAATTTATATGTTTGAGGCAAAAAGAGGGTGAGAATGTCACAAAATATGAGGCTAGATTTACAAGATTAGCAAGGCATGTTGCAGATTATATACTTAACTGAATGAGTAAGATTGATCGATTATTTAATGGGTAAAAACCATTTATCTGGAAAGCATTAGTCTCTCAATCCTTCTTATCAAACGAAGATATTGTCTCATGTGCTATCAAGATAGAAATGGAATTATCCAAGTATTATAACATTAAAGTAAAGACGGAGAAGAACGGATCTACTGAACACTCTAGAAGTTGAAATTAGGGTGAAAAGGGAAAATTTGAATATCGATCCTATGGTAAATGTGGGAAGAAACACCCCGGTACTTGCCTGAAGGGAATGAGAGTGTGTTACAGGTGTGGTAAAAAAGGCCATCAATCTCGTGATTGCAAGGGGAAGAAAGAGGTTATCAATTTTGAATGCTATAATTGTAGAGAAAGGGGGTATTATGCAAATGAATGTCCAAAGATCCAAGGATACATACCTCAGAAAATGGCAAGGGATCAAAGCTATGATTATTCTATCACTACTACTGATGTTAAAGCTCCTAAAGATGTGGTGGAAATTAATTTAATGATTTCCTCATGTTTAGAAAATACTTTATTTGGTTTTGGATCATCACATTGTTTCATATCTTTCTAGTTTGATATGAAAATTAGATATTTCCAATTTGATTTAACAAGGGAGTTGTCAGTCAAAACTCTTAAAGGAAGTATCATTACAACAATGTTTTGTGAATCAGTGCACATTAAGGAATATAGACATTATTTATCTGCTATCTTCATCATCATACCAATGATTGAATTTGATATAATCCTCAGTGTGGATTGGGTTTCATACCATGAAGAAAAAATTTATTGTAAGATGAATGAGGTTACAATTTTCGATGATGATAAGGAGTAACCTTTCAGAGTAGAAACATCACCATCTAATTCTTATCTAGATCCACCCCAAGTAGCTCAACTAAATTAAATTATCCAAGAGGAAGAGAAGATAATAACTGTGGGTGTGAAACGGAATGTTCAAATAGACGACGTACCTATTATGCAAGAATATGTTGATGTGTTTGGAAATGATTTACTTGAAAATCCTCTAGAACAAGAAATTGAGATTTCCACGGATCTATGAGGTAGTGCATTGACTACTGGGAGATTAATGCTATAAAAAATAAAATGTATCCCCTATCTCGTATTGATAATTTATTAGACCAACTTCATGGAGCTCAATATTTTTCAATGATTGACATATGATCTGGATATCATCAATTGTGTGCATAGAAGGTAGACATTCCAAAAATAGCATTTCAAACCATGTATGGGCATTATGAGTTTATAGTAATGCCTTCTGGGCTGACTAATTCACTCTCTGTTTTCGAGGATCTAATGAACTTAGTGTTCAAGGAATATCTTGAACAATTTCTAGTTTTATTTATTGATGATATCCTATTATACTCCAAAAGCTATGAAGATCATGAAAATCAGTTGTGCACCATTCTGAAAACCCTGAAAAGAGATGAATTATACGGTATTTTTAGGATGTGTGAATTCGGGCTTCAGGAGACTTCTTTTCTTGGCCATATTATCTATATGGATGGAATCTCTATTGGTCATTCTAAGACAAGAGCAATCCATGAATGGCCAGCACTGACGAGTATAACCGAGGTACGCAGTTTAATTGTTTTAGTAGGTTATTATCGGGATTTCGTCTAGCATTTTTCCCGATTGGCTAACCCATTAACCAGTCTCACACATAAATGGGTTAAATTATTTTAGAAAAAAAGTGTTTGAGGAATTATTTTAAGAATTAAAGATAATATTAGTCATTGCACATATCTTGACTCTACCATTGGGGAATGATGGGTTTGTTATTTATAGTGATGATTCATAGAAAGACTTGGTTGCGTCCTTATGCAGAATTATAGAGTTATTGGTTATACACCACCACAACTAAAAATTAATGATCAAAACTCTCCCACTCATGATCTTGAGTAATCTGTGGTAATGTTTACATTAAGATATGAAGACACTATCTCTATGGTGAAAAATGTGATATTTTTACTGATCAGAAGAGTTTGAAGTATAATTTCACACAAAAAGAACACAACATGAGGAAAAGGAGATGGCTTTAACTACTCAAGGATTATGATTTCACTATAAACTACCACCTGTGGAAGGAAAATAAGGAGACATATGCTTTGAGCAGAAAAGCTCATGGAGTTTTGAACAAGATGAGTGTTGAAAAGGATCATATTTTCATGGATTTAGTGAGGATAGATATGGGAATGACTATTGAAGGTGAAGAATCAATTCTTTTCAAGTGGTTACCAAACCATCTTTAATAGAAAGGATAAAAAGTTCAGAGACTGATGATGAATAATTTCAAGCGAAAATTATGCTGTGAATGATGGGATATTGATCGACTTCATATATAATGATCGATATTTAAATTTGGGAAGAGACGCTGTGATCACGATATAAATGATCTAAAAAGGTAATTGTTGGATGATGCCCATAGATCCAATTTCTCTATACACGCTGGTAGCACAATGATGTATAGAAATTTGAAAAAAAATGGTGGTACAACATGAAGAGGGAGATAAATTATTTTGAGTCGAGATGTATGGTTTGTCAAGAATTTAAATCTATAAGGAAATGACTCGTAGGATTCATGAATAATCTTCCCATACCTAAGTGTAAATGGGATAATATTATAATGGACTTTGTCATGGGGATATGAAAGACTCCTAGAAGGAATGATGCAATAGGGGTCATTGTTTATCGTCTTACCAAGTCAATGAATTTTCATGAAATAATAGAATAGTTACCACTTGAACATATGGGAAGACTATATATTAATGAAGATGTATGACTTCATGGAGTACCCCTATCGATTTTTTTGGATTGTGATCCCCGTTTTACATCATGATTCTGGAAAATTCTTCAGAAGGCCCTGGATACTGAACTTCATTTGAGGACTGCGTACCACCCTCAAACTGATGGACTATCAGAATAGACTAATCAAACCTTCGAATACATGTTTAGATCTTGATCAATTGACTTTCAAGGCACATGGGATCAATTTTTACCTATGGTAGAATTTTACTATAACATTAGCTTCCATTCATGTATTCAAATTGCACCATATGAAGCATTATATGGAAAGACATGTCGCACACCTACTTGTTGGGATGGTGTTGGTGAATGAAAACCCGTAGGCCTAGAACATGTTGAGGAAATTATGGAAAAGGTGATGGTAATCCCAACCCACATCAAATAAGCTCAAAGTAGGCAGAAGAGCTATACTGATAAGAAAAGGAAGGATTTTTAATTTTAGATAGGCGATCTTGTTTTCATGAAGGTATATCCATTTTAAAGATATTTATGATTCTGTAATAAGGGTAATTTATGTCCTAGGTACATCGAACCTTTCGAAATTATAGAATGAATTGGTGATGTAGGTTACCGTTGGACAATGCCACCAAGTATCTCCAATGTTCATGATGTGTTCCATGTATCACTGTTAAGAAAATACATGCCTGACATAACACATGTACTCAGTAATGAGGAAGTTGAATTGGAACCTGCTTTGTCTTATTATGTAGAGCCTGTCAATATTCTTGATTCCAGAGAAAAAGTGTTGAGAAACCGGACGACTCGTCTAGTAAAAGTTCAATGGAGAAACAATAAGATGGAAGAGGAAATGTGGGAACGAGAGGAACATATGATGAAAAACCACCGAAATCATTTTGTTCAGTAGTATTATTGAAATTCTGAAGAAGAAATTATTTGTAGGAGGGGAGAATGTTACACCCAAGCTTCCATGGTACGTTTCCCTTTGAATAATTCTATAGAGTGCATTGTAAGCAACATCAAGATTCTAACACACCACGACCAATCAAACTAGCTGTTATGAATTGTAATTCCCACATTTTGAAATTTTAGAAATTTTATTTTTCCAAAGGGAATTCATTTCTGAATTTGTAATATAGAAATTAGCATAGGGTGAATTGTTGGTAGACTTCTGAAAACATTCAATTTTTGATGAATAGTGAATAATAATAAATTTTAATTAAAAACAACTTTTTAATAGAAATAATTTAGTGTAAATTATACATTTTAGTGGGTTTTATGTATCATTAGATTATATTTTTATTATTTAATATAATTTAGGTCATTAGATGTAATCTCACTATTAAACTGGAATAAACAATTGTCAATCATTTGATAGTTATTATTTCCTAAAAACACTTTTTTTGTTTTGACAATGAGAATGAATTTTAATTTAATTTAAGCCACTTATGTGTTTTGAATTTGAAAAAATGGATTCTATATTCCGACCATGGGCATCTTGGGGTCAATTTTGGGACCCCACAGAGCCACATGGGAGTTATAATGACATTTTATATTAAATAATCTAAAGTAATTACAAAAATAACAATAGGAAATATCTTTTAGTAAAACAATTATTATATGAGGTTATATAATTGATATATTCTATTATAAATATTCATTTGAAATATAAAAAATATTTCTTACCTCATGATATTTTATTTAAAATATTTATACATAATGTAAATATGTTTATATATGACACAATAATGATGCAATATTTTCCTTATTAATGAAACAATCATGTAAATCATATTATAAATATTAAAATAAATATAATATGAAAGTTTTGATTCCATACACGAATTATATAGAGAAATATGACATGTTAGGGTTGTTCAAATGAGTATTTATCCAATTAATCATGCTTTTATGACTTTAACAAAAACAAAATACCAAATAGTGTCAAAATTGATATAAAAGAGTCTTAAAAACAAATATTATATTATTAATTGATATAATATTTTTGAAAATAGAAGATTTAGCCAGAAGACTTATATAATGATAGGTGTATCCTTAATGAACAACTTTGGGTTCTATTGGATTTTTATAGTATGTTTATTAACCATATACTAAAAAAATACAAAGAGACATGGTAAATGTAAAACTATATTACTAAGAGTTAAATCTAAAAGATAAGGTTAATATATGGAAAAACTCTATCTAAAACCTATTTGATGAGTGTTTTTCGACCCATACCAACCATACCCTTAAAATATATCATTTTGGGGGCATTAGAACCCAAAAAATGATTTTATTATAAATAATATTTCATTCTTTTTCTAAATTTCACCTCATCTCTCTTATAAAAGTGAACTTCCCCTTCTCTTAATTTCACACATCCAAAGAATTTTGGCTCAAAAAAACCCTTCCCAAATATCCTCTTAACATTCCTACATTATTCTTAAAGGCCTTCCTTTGTTCATAAAGCCATCTTATGGATCAAATTTGATCAAATAAAAAGGAAGAACCCAAAGAAGAGGTAAATATTGCATCACCTATTTCAAGTTATTTTCTTCTCCCACTTCCACTTTCTTTGTTGTTTCCATTCTAAAATAATAACTACAGTAAATTCTATATAATTTTATGTTATTATAAAAATTTTAAAACCATATTCATTATTCTATCCATCCTATAAATGAAAAATTCACCATACGTGCGTATATACGGATTTCCTTCTTCACGTCGTGGTGTAGTCTGTTATTCAAACACATCATTATTTCGATGGGTATAATAAGGAGTATAACTAATGTAAATAATAAATACAACATTTCAATGACTTTTTATATATGATATTCTATCCAATTAAATACTATTTCACCATCAATATAATGATATTGTCCCTCGTGTGTCTATACAGATTACCGTCTCAACGAATGCGATGAGATTCATTCCCCATCGTAATCATTCATGAATAATTTTTATTTTATAATTAAAAATAATTTCTATGAACAAAATATAATTCTTTATATAAATGAAATACATACTATCCATAACATTCACGGCTTAAGTAACCAAGAATATAATGGAAAATTAATCAGTTAACACTCGAGACAATGATACTACGAAAATATTATTATCAAAGAAAAATTATTAGTACATATATTATATCATATTTTAGTATATAATTATTGTATAATTTAATAACAATGTATTAACTATTATACAGGTGGTCATCATACCATTGAATAAGGAAAGGTACAAGGTAAGTGTTAATTTAACAATCCCTTTATTATCCAAGATTGTTTTAGACGTGAGGGTCTACTGGGACCTCTTTATCATCCACTTCTGTGTTTCTTAGAAATGTATTTCAAAACATTTTTACTATTTAATGGACAATGGGTTAAATTAATTTATACCCTTATTTGACCTTATATGATTTTGGAAGGAATCTTTCCATCATTTTCCAAAAATGGTACTTTATTACCTTATTGACCACATTAAGGTAAGAATGTCTTTTTTTAACATATATGGCGAGTACGACTATTTTCATCCGTTACAACATCGTCGAAGCTTCCCATACAAGCTTATAAGAATATTTTCAAAATAAATGTTTTCTTTTATAATTATAGGAATATTAAATTATGTAAAAATAGAAAAATTTATTTCCCTTAAAAACGTTTTGATTACATCTATGTCAATATCATTTGATGGATTTTAAGCTTATTTGAAGTTGATTTATTATGATAAAAAATATCCATATTGAATTGAAGTTTTTGTGATATTTTTTAGCGTGGATGTTTTATTTTTACACCATTAATGGTTTATTGATAAAGTATTGAAATTTATTATGATAGTATTTATATGAATGTTTATGTTATGTTTCAACCTTTTCATATGAGTAATGCATTGGTCTTAGTAAGTGACGGGTGAAGCCTGCTATATATCCTTGATGCATCGGTAGGTCTCATGAGACAAACTAGTGTCTTTTCACAAGGCGTTGACGAAATCATATTTTTAGTATTGGACCAAGGCCTTGAATATGTGGTTAAGATATATGGAATTATGCATTCTATCATTATGAAAGTGGCTATTGATAATGCATATTATTATTCGACAATAGGAATATCCATGTGAATATGTAAATCGATTTATTTGATTTTATATTTTCCATATTATGATGATGTTCAAGTTTAAAAGTATTTTCTTTTAGTCTTATACATTTCCTTAAATGTTTATTCTTTTTTATGAAATATTACTCTATATTGTTACCCTTACTGAGAATCTTATCTCACCCCTTTCTATTTTTTATTTTTCCTATGCTGCGAAGAAATATATTATGACTGACCTTTAGGGATAGTCTAAGGGATATGTTAGTGGCATATGGAGACTATGTTGTTTTATTTTTTCATTGTTTTAATGTAATGAAAAACTTTTGAATGTATCTATTATCTCAAAGGCTACTAAATTTATCGGTCGTTTAGGACATGATTCCTTGTATCATGCCAATGTTAGGTTATAATGCACCGACACTGGGTAACTGGGGTTAGGGTGTTACAAGGAAAGAAATCTATTTTCAACCAAAACCATGTTCTCTAATTTTTTTATCAAATATATATGTTTTATCAATTATGTTTTATATACAGATTTACACATGGTTATATTTATAAATTTATTTGAAACATAAGATTTATGTTTCTTTCAAAAAAATATTTCATTTGTCTTTTACCTAAACCTTGAATGGAGATCTTTTTTAATGTATATGAAATGAACATAATTCTCCATTTTTATGACCATTATTTTCTTTGAGGCTTCCATTATAAGATTTCAAGTATATTTTTAATTGAAAAGGAGGTACATTTTTTCTATTTTAATGAGTTATTTAACATGAATGAATATTTTCCTCAAAAAATGTTTTAAATGATTTATTAAGATTCCTTTTAAAATTTTCAATGTTATTTTTTGAGAAAAGTATTTTTAATATGATTTATATATTGTAATTTTATTTTCAAATAATGGTAATTTTCTATAAGATATATTATATGTTATCATTCAAAACCCATAAACATGTAATATGATATACTTTAATGTATGTTATGTATTTTTGGGGATATGAACCAAGGTCACTATTTTAATTCTTTTTCTAAATGGTTTATCATGAAAAAATTCATAAGAAAGAAAGTAGTTTTCAACAAATTATTCATGTTTTAAATGGATTATTTTTTAATCCATTTAATTTCCATGGGTAAATTTATTTTTAAAAGATATTTTTATGAAACCATTTTATATTCCATGACAGAATCATATTTCAATGTGATTTTCTAGGAACACATTTCATTTCCCTTGGATAACAATATTTTTAAAGGAATAATGATTGTTTTTTTAGTTTATGATACAATTAAATCTCTTTGAACATTATTAATGTTATGGTTCATGGAAATTACTTATATGATAGGTGTTAATTTATAGAAATGAGGGAGAAAATTATATCTTATAGGATGGGGAGACCTAGATAAAACTATATGATCTAGTTATATATTATACCATGGGGTATCCCGAATAACATATGGTGAGACTGTTATCGATTATATAATGGGGAAACCCAAACTATAAAGGGTGATCCCATTGCAACATATATGATATGGTGACCCAGATAGAGCTAGGTAATCCCAATATAGAATATTGTTTGGGTTCACCAATACATCACTCAAATGTATTAAGTATCATTCCTTGTCTTGAGAGAAAAGAAATATGCTATTAAATATGGCTTTCTCAAATTGATTTATATATGATCTAGTTATTTATGAAAGGAGATTCAAATGGGTTATGATGAAAACTCTTTCATCAGGCAGAATCATTTATGTTATGTTTGTTATGGACATATAATGTTTGTTATAGTAATGATTTATATCAAATAGATCATGAAAATTGATTCTAATGAATTTTTCTTTTTTGTTGGAATTAATACCTTATGACATAGGTATTTATGTGAATGAGTTCTTTTATTATTCTATCATGGAATCTGATTATGTATTTATACCCTTATTCAATTTTTATTCACATCGATGAAATTCAATTATTAGTTTTTATATTTACACTAAATGAGAATTAAAACGTGACATTCTATTGTTTCTTTTCCAACAATTTTTCAATAAATGATGTTCTATGAAATATTTATATTAGGGTTTTATATGAATGATTATGATTAAATAATGTGAAATAAGGAAATTTTTATTAAGTTGGATAAATAATCATTTAAAAATTGGGTTATTTTTATGTATATTATTGAACTAATTATATAATACTAAAAACCTAAATGTTATTTATAAATATATGGGATTCAATAACTAATTTTTATATTTTACATTTTTTATAGGGAAATTATGGCCAACTATGTAGGTATCAAAGCTAGAAATATATATTCTATGATTTCAACACTTCAGCTGTGAGTGCCAATTTTGGGCTATAATAGTTCATCAGTAAATGGATCATTTTTTTGTGATAACTACCCAAATTCAAGTCATTATCTTATCGAATTTGATAATTTTGGGTCATCGCATTGTTTGTGTCTACCAAAAATATTCTCAAAGGGTCTTGTATATTTTAATGAAATTGGTTTGATGTGACCTATCCCCTAGACTCTCAAAGATGCATGGAGGTACTAAGGTTATCATTATGTTGGGATCACCCACCACAATTAGCACATTCATATAATTGGATATGTTATTTTATTCCATTGAAATTGTTACAATATGTGTTTTTGGATTTCAGGAGTCATGTCATAAGAACATTCGGGGTTATGATACAAATAATTCACCAATATAGGATAAAAATGTCGGGTTTGGTGTTGTGTTGGCCTGGCTAGATAATGATGACCAAAAATTATTTCACTAATTATTGGTATGACTATTTTACTTATATTATATTGAATAACCACAGTATATTAGAGAATATATAATGGTAAACATTGTTAGTTCCTAAATAAATTACATGTTCACACCCTACACATGAAATTTGGCGAATGTGTATACCTTTTATATTATAAAATTGTTTGAGAAAGGATTTTTGGGATAATAATATAATGAAAATTGATTTTATTGTGCATACAAGACATAGGTGATACATGGTACATTTTAAAATCTTTTCTATTATGGTTTTTTTCACTCTGTTTATTTTTATATGATCAACCCAATAGTAATTTAATTGTGAAATTTTTGATGTATGATCTTCATATTTCATTAAAAAAATAAGGGAATAAATTTATTTTTGATGTGGTGAAAATAATAATTTATTATAATATATAAACTATGCTATTATATAGTTGAATATTTTTTGGGTTATTTGATTTGTATTTTAGGTTATGATGTTTATAGTAAAACCACTCAACTATTTCATATTATAAAGTATTTATAGATGGTATCCCATAGTGTAAAGGTAGGCATGAATATGGTTAAACAACTTCACTAGGAGAGTCAATATTTGGATTTACGTCTTTTGATAATTACACATTCTTTCTTTATATTTTTGTTTTTTAGTTTATTTAAAAGGATCATGTGACCTATGCAGCTACTATGTCTATCAAACAATAAACCCATTGGAATGTGTAGTAACCAATCATAATTACCCTAATCTTGAAACCTGAATCATATATCCACATATACACAGGATGATTCTTCCTTCTTTACTGGCTGTAAACAGGTGAAAAGTGAAAAATATATCATATTTGTGTTAATAACACTCAAAAGATATAGAAAAAAGAGAAAAAATAAATATATATGATAAAATATTTTATTAAAATCTATTTAAATATAATCATTTAGAAAAAATATTTGAATATTATAAATTAAAAAATAAATGAATGGATTCTTAATAGTTAAAAATTGAATTAGGTCCCATAACATAAGAAAAACCCTTCTTTATAATCATCACTGATCTATACATAACATATAATTATTAAAAACATATTCATTTTCATACATTATTATTAGAAATGTAGATATTTCAACTATAGTATATATATGGGTTCAGTATCATCTAACTATGATTTCCTTATATTCTTAAATATAATCCAATTCTTGAGTAATATAAATTTTCAGGTAAAATATTTTTTTTTTAAAATTCATTAAATAGTTTACTGAAAACAATTGAAAATATAAATATGCCCATTATAATAAAAATAAGAAAAAATATTTTTTATGATAGGACCTGTCATTCCTTTTAAAAATAACCATGTACATATGACATCATGTAATGATAAAAACATATAATATATTGAATCCATATAGAAAATTTTTCTGTTTATTTGATATTAATTGTGATTTTTTTGATTCATTGGCGAAATTGGTTATATTTTACCAACCAAACATCTCAATAAAAGTTAAAACATGTTGAGACATAAATCAAATTGAAATATATACTATGGAAGATGTTTTGAGAATATGATATAATTAGTTGAATAGTGGTTTGGATAAGGGGAGGCTAAATGAACTAAGGATAATTCAAGTATACTACTTGAAAAATAAAGACTAATTCTTCTGTATCCAAATATCCAATGGAAAATTAATTTTAATATAGAACCAAATATGACATACACAATTGCTTTAAAGGCAATGCATTCTATTTCCCATGGAATTTGTAGGTGGTTATTGAGTAACAGTTGGTTCTAATTGAATCTTTTTTCCATCCAATAATGTTCTAGTAGTATTCAATATAGTTAATAACTTTTTTATATATTTTAAATAATAGAATTTTTAACAACACGTAGTTACATTATAATTCAACATCTACCTTCCAATAAAATTTTCCAATGTTATTTAATGGTCTGAAGTGATCTATGGGATCAGAATTAATGATATTTTATTGGTATTATAAGGGGGTAGATGGGTTTTTAATATGAAATTCAAAAAATAATGAAGGATATTTTCCTAGGGGATGGAGTGATGGGTTTCATGAATCCTGATAGAGTAGTAGTGGATAATAGTTGAAAACAAAAGGATTATAAAAAATTGAATAATAGAGATAGAGAGATATAGAAAAAATAAATAAATTCCATAATAGTCTAAATATATTTATGTATTTGGATTGGGATAATCATAAAATTTTTGTGTGTTATAAATGTGAAAGGATCCAAAAATAATAAATGAATTTTAAATGTGATGGGAACATGATTTGTTTGTTATAAATAACAATAATAATTATCAAAGAGATACCACTAGTTAATTAAATAAATTAGAAAATATTAATATAATATAAATTTTATGTGTAATTCATATCACAATGTTTTGGGGGAAAACATTTTAGATTTATATATTTTATTTTTGTTAATATTCCCTATTAGTTATATAAATCTTGGTTGTTCAATTTTATTATTTTATCTCTATTTTACCAACTCATAACAAGGAGGTACACATTCATTTTGAACTATGTACCTCAATGTCATTTTGATTTTATGCTTCTCTTAGATGTGTGAGAAATATCATAAGGTTATCCATTAATCTAATAAGTGATGGTTACTAATTTCAAAGAAATCATAAAAGTGAATGTGTTGAGAATTTCTCATGGATTCAACCCCTTCTCAAAGAACTATTATAATGGTTTTAGAAATATCAGTTGGTATTAGGGAATGTATATGGAGCCTTTAAATATTATATGGATTTTGACGATTAATATTGTAAATAATGTTCTTATACATTATTCTCTAAATATTATATATCTATTGGGTTTTAGGATGTGGTCAAATGTTTTTAATTATATTAATGTTTTTTATTTTGTATTTAAGTGGATTACATCTGTATTTATTACATTTAAGATAAATTGATTCAATTTTAGTTAATACTAATAAAGTAAACATGTTTGATGGGAAACGATTCAAATTTTTATGTATAGGATGGGTTTATTACATTTCACAATAAGAATTTACAATATAGATATTAGTGAATTTAGATTTTATCCAACCGTGCAATGTTAAATGATAATAGTAGAAGATAAAAAAGTATATTATGTGTGATTTAATACCATGTTATCCTTTTTATTATGAATGTTTAATGATATTCTTCTCAAACTTGAATGTAATCAAGACCAATAATGGTATTTGGTATTATTGGATCCTACTTGAATAGAGTATGTTTTAGACTCTATTATTTTAATGATCACACCACATGAATCATTTATTAATAATGTTTAACATGTTGTGTGATTAAATTTTCTATAAATATACTACTTCTATGATATTTTAGTTATGTGTTCTGGAAAGACACTATTTGGCATTGATTCACCATTAATACTAGGATGAGCTACAACCAGTTTGAAGCCACTGGTACCACAAGACAAAAGTCACTGCTACCTCCATAGGTGATTCATTGTTGTTTCCATGATGGGATACCGCTAGAGGTGATTCACCTTTACTACTGGGATTATCTATCTCTAGAGGAATGTCACTACTACCATTAAAGGAGTTACCATTAGTAGAGTACCAATATAGCTAATTAAATTATAAATTCTTGTTCACATTATTTTTTGAGGTATTCAGTGTGAATCGATCAATGGAAAGATATATTATTGTATAGATTGACAGTGTCTCAAAAACTTATAAAAAAATCTGAGGAATATGGATCTCTTTTAAGAGGGACTGTTATATATTCATGAACAATCTGTCTATCTCAAAACAATAGGTGATAC
Organism: Viscum album; assembly: GCA_963277665.1. NCBI lineage: Eukaryota > Viridiplantae > Streptophyta > Magnoliopsida > Santalales > Viscaceae > Viscum > Viscum album. The sequence continues at coordinate 1,288,642,896 of OY728140.1, forward strand.
ATGTATACAATAACTAATAAAGACAAATAAAATTGTTCAATCAAATTTTGTGAATTCTCTCAAACAAAATTATTTTCTTTCTGTGAAGAAAAATTAAACATAATAATTGAACCGATTAACAAGATTCATGGTGAAATAGGCAAAGATCATCTAAATCACTGTTTCAGAATTATACAATCATGTTTTATGCTTCAATTTTCCCGAACAAAGCTCGTACTTCTCACAACTATTGATAAGAGGATAATGATCACACAGAACACATTTGACTAAGATTTTTCTTTTCTTATTTGAACTATATATTTTTCTTTAGAGAAGTGTGTTTTTTAATTTTATCTAACACACAGAGTCTCTTATATATTATTAGAAAATTATTTTTGTTATCTTCTTCCTCAATTTATTTCCCACTATATTTATGGAAAAGGTCCCTCTATGACCTGTGTTGTTCATTCATACAATATATAACTATGTAAGAGTATTTTTATCTTAGAGATATTTTTTTAGTTTAATGTATACATAATCTAGGTTTTTTATTTTTTTGATTATATTTATAATCCTCTTAGAATCAGCTGATTGCCATATCTAGGGAGTTATGTTTCACCTTGGGACTTGGCTACTTGTTTATTATCTTCTATCATTGAGTTATTTGTTTTTATTTTATATCATATTTGAGACATATTTTAATTAATAAAAAACATATTGCTTTTATAATTAATCATATATAGTGTTTATATATTCTTACATCTATATTAATTGAACTCATAATTTACGGTATTTCTAAATCAAAATTTAACTGAGACATAGTCACTCTTTAAGAAATGTTTTAATAGTATATATCATATATCAATATGCATTTCTTAATTCACTAATTTATTTTTTTCGGGGGGGTTTTATCATAATCTTTTTATAAAAAAAATTAATAACTAAAGTAACATCCTATTGAGTTACTAACTCCGACCAACATTTTGTGTCAATGTATTGTTTAATTATACCATGTTTTACTGTGGTTTTTGTTTTATTAAAATGATCTCATTTTTTTCATTTCTACATTTTAGTTATTTATGGATAATAGACAAGTAGTATCTACTTCCAATAGACCTACTTATTTTAATTGTAATAACTATGCTAAATGGAAAATCAAAATAAGTATACATTTAAAATTTATTGGGTTTGATATATGATCTTTAATATAAGATCAATATGAATTACCACAAACTCCTAGAAATGTTTTGAGTAATGCTACTAAAACCGAATAGAATAGTAATTTTAATGTTATGAATGCTTTGTTCTATTCATTGAGAGATGGTGAGTTAAATAGAATATTTACATGAAAATATTCTTTTGAGATATGGAATACCATATCTGTCTCACATGAAGTATCATCAAATTTCATGGAAATTAGACCGAATACATATAAAATCAATTATTACACTTTTATAAGGAAATATATTGAACCTATTTCAAATATATATCTTAGGTTCAATGAAATAGTGAATACTATGAACTAACTTGGAAACCAAGTGATTTGAAAAGATCAATTTTTGAGAATTCTTATATAATTACAAGATAGATAGAGAGGAAAATATTGGTATTTCAAAGAATCGTGCCATGTTAGTATTCTTACTACAAAGGAATAGATAATAAATATGATGATTTATGAAGAAGATATTAATGTCAATAATGTTATTTATGAAGATGAAGTAAAAAAAATAAAATCAACAGCATTCAAATCTACTACTTCTAGACAAAAACAAAATGTAAAATCCAATGATTCCAGGGAAGAATGACCTCTTAATGATAGTGATGAAAAAATGGAACACATGGCCAGATGATTCATTAAATTATATGGGAAAAACATTTCCTAAAAAATCATATTTTTTGGAGACTAAGATAACACATGAATGTTAATAAAGGATCGAAAAAAGGATGGAACTCAAAATGAAGTCACCTGTAATGAATGTAAGTGAAAATGACACATTAATGGTGACTATAAAACATTAAAAGATAAACAGAAGTATGGGAACATGGACATGAGATACAAAAAGGAAATAAAAGAAAAATGGAGTGCCACCGAAGATAGTTCAAGTGACTCAGACACTAATCAAGAATATATGTATAACAGAGCCAATATGTGATTTACATTAAGTATATAATAGGTATAAAATTATCTTATAACATCTACTACTAATTCTTCATAATCTTCACAGAATGAAGAAAATAATGATAAAATGGAATAAATTCACAACATTGATTTGTATGATTACCGTAACACTCTATAAGACACATTTAATGAGATAAATGATAAATATGAGTCCCCTAAAATAATAGCATGACATTATATTAAATAATAAAAATAATCATAAAATTTAAAAATAGAAAATTATCAATGGTTGAATGAAAAAAATGAATTAAAATTATCAAATTTATATGTAAATAAACACATAGAAAAATTTACCAAGGGTATGTAAACTTTTAATCAAATAATAGGAAAAAAAGTATCTCCCATGTATAAAACTCGCATATGATACTAGTGAGGATAGAGAAAAATTACAATAACCAGATTTAAATCATGTTCCATTATTGCTTGTTCATATACATAAAATACACACTCAACTAGGCCAAATAACGTTTTTATCTCTATACATCCTCAATCTTATTATAAGAACACTATTAGTTAAATTTTGATTCCTAAATATATTATTACTATGATATATGGACCCAAGAAAATTTGGATACCAAAATAATTTTTGGCATAAATATTGTATTGTATGAAACCTATTTGAGAACATCCAGTATGATAATACAATATCTAATTAGTGTTTGTTCTAGTCACATGACTAGTGAGTATCTAAACATCAAGAATTTGATCATAGTTGATGGTGGACATGTCACATTTGGTGACAATGATTATGGAAAAATCAATAGCCTTGGAAATTGTTTTAATTATTATTTAGTAATAATTTATAATTATTTGTACCTAGATAGTTTAAAATAAAACCTTCTTAGCATATCCCAATTTTTTATGGATTATTTATATTGAAAATTGAAAACAATGCATCTAACATTTTTAATAATGAAAATGAATTAACTTTTACCACATGGAGAATGATAATATTTATTATATTGATTTAAATTAATAATATTCTAAAAATATTACTTTGTTATGTGACATTCATAATGAATCTTTTCTTAGGAATATGAGACATTACCATAGCGATATTCCCCCACTTAGAAAGATAACTAGTAATGGGTTAGTTAGAGACCAACTAATGATTTAATTCTCAAATGATAGAGTTTGTAATCCCTTCCAAAAATGGAATCATCAATATATTTATTTAAAATATAAGAAATATGTTTCGACCTCTCAACATCTATAGTTAAATCATATAGACCTCTTTGGACCTTCGAGAGTATCTAGACATTATTGAATAGACTATGACTATGTCCTGTTAGAGTACATCCCTATATACACTTTCTTATTCCTTCTAGCTCATAAATATGAATAATTTTTTTAGTTTATTATGTTTTCTAATTCATTATAAAACAATTTTTTGACTAATTATTAAGATCTTAAGAAGTGATCATTTTCAAGAATATAAAAATCCTGACTTTTAGTTTGTATTGTCTAAAACATGCTATAATCAAAACCTTTCTGCTCCTAGGAAAGCACGATAAAATAGTGTGGTAGACTGTAGAAATATAACTCTTCAAGGGATAGAACGAACCATGTTATATGAGAATGACATACATATCTATTTTTGTAATTAATCTACTAATAAAAACAATAATATTATGTGTAGAGTTTTTATTAGGATTCTATTAAAGAAAACACCTTATGAGTTATGGAATAATTGAAAAACAATGGTTAATTACTTCAATTTTTTGGATAAAAAGTTTTTATTCTTAATAAAAAGGAAAATTTGAAAAAAAAAATTCACCATGGGAAATGAATGAATTTTCCTAGGGTATTCAACTTCGAGAAAAAACCATCGAGTGTTTAACAAGAAAACCGGAAAAGTGGAAGAATCTGTTCATATAATGTTTGATGAAACTGATCCTAATAAGACTAATAAAATTGTAAAAGACCCCAAGGATGATATCTCATCTTTTAATATCAATTCCAAATCATCTTAATATTCTATTAGTCAAAAAGAGAAGATATCAAGTTATCTACCAAAACAAAATGAGCAATAACATTTGTAGCCTTGCATCCCCTCTTCTCAGAGACCCATTATGACTCATAGACATCACCCATTAGATATATTAATATGAATATAAGATAAAGCTACACAGACTATTTGAGCACTGGGAAATAAAATTGAAAAACTCCCTTCTTATCACAATTTTATCTTATGAACATCAATGATTCCCTCATTGATGAATTCTAGGGAATAGCTATATAAGAACACAATTTTATTGAAAGGAACAATGTCTATGAACATTTTCACTTACTTAATGATACCATAACTATTGTAACTAAGTTGGTGTTTAGAAGAAATGGTTATGGATCATTAAATATAGTAATAAATAAATCTAGATTAGTTTCAAAAGGAAATAATTATGAATAAGGAATTGAATATGATGAAAATTTTACACCTATAATAATAATTTAATCCATTATGAAACTTATTTATTATGTAGCACATTTGGACATGAAACTATATTATGTGGAATTTAAAAGTACAATATTAAATGGATTTATCATTTAGGATGTTTTTATTGAACAACCCTCAGGATTTCAAAACCCACATTTCCATATCTGGTTTTTAAATTAACAATAATTTTGTATGGTTAACAACAAGATCTTAGAGCTTGGTATGATACGCTTACCTTATTTCTTATTTCAAAATGATTTTCTAAATTTATAGATGATCCAACCCATATAATAAAATCTATTTCAATATATGTTTTAATATTACAGAAATAAATTGATGATAATATTTTTGGACATACTAAATATTTCTTATGTTCTTATTTTTAAAAATTAATGCAAAATGAATTTTAAATGAGCTTAAGTGTTGAAATCAAAATCTTTATTGGATTTCATATTTTAAAAATTAACTTTGGAATTGGTTAAAATATATGTAAATACATTAATGATATTTTAAAACTTTTTTCTTGGAAGGTACTAAATGCACTGATACTCCCATGACTACCACTTGTGAACATGACAATGAAGAAACTGGGAAATCAATAGATCAAACTAGTCGCCCAGGTATAATTTGATGTCTTCTCTACATAACTTCTAGTTGGCCTAATATTATGTTTACTACATGTATGTGTGATCTCTTTCATGAAAATTAAATTGATTCCCATTTGTTAGAGATTATAAAATTTTAAATACCTCAAATAAAAAACCAATTTAGAGTTTTTATACACAAGGGGACATGCTTCCGATTTAGTTCATTATTCAGATTATAATTTTTGTGGTTTCAAGTTATATTGAAAATAAATTAGTAGCATTTCATCTTATAGGAAAATCAATAGTATCATGTTTTTGTAGGAAGCAAAATTATATTTCACTATCTACAAATGAAGTTGAAAACATAGGTGTAAGATGTTATTCTGATATAATCTTGTGGATGAAACATACCTTAATAAACTTTGGATAAAAATTTAAACATATACCTATTAATTGTGATAACATAAATGGAATGAAAATTTCCAAAAATCTAGTATCTCACAAATGAAAAAAATATAGATGTAAGAAATCACTTTTTGAGAGATCATTATTAAAAGGGTGATATAACGATAGAATTTATTGTATCTGAACATCAATTAGTTGATATATTCATGAATCCTATGAGTTATTAAAGATTAAACTACATCAAAAATGAATTAGGAATGAAAAAAATTGGTTGATGAATCAACAATGATGATTCTCCAAGGATGAGTCACTATTGATGAGCCAATATTGATGAGTAACAATTGATGAGTCACCATTGATGATTCACCAATGAAGAGTCACCATTGATGAGTCACCGTTGATGATTCACTGTTGATGAGTCACCATTTATGAGCCACTATTGAGGAGTCACCATTGATGAGTCACTGTTGAACAAGTCATCGTTGATTTTTATGTTACCATTATTTTAGTAGGGGTTGCAATTTTTATTTATTGATTATTTTTTTATTATATTAACTATATTATTATTATTTTTGAATATGTAAATAAAACAAATATCTGTATAACTCAAAATATATTAACATCCTACAACCCTTTAACCCATGATTCCTTTCCTTCCTCATAATCCAATATTCCATCTTCCATGTTCATCTGAGTATTCCAGCAGATTCGAATGGCCCATATGAGGTGACTTATAGAATCAAATAGAGAAGATAAGAGGCCTTCCAAGAGATGATGAATATCCACAAGTAGTTTGAAACTTATTTTAGTAAACCCACATTTGATGAACCATGTATTTAAAGAATAAAAAGCAATTGATGTAGAATGGCTTCCAACTAAAAATACACTATTGTAAATTGTAATAGAAAATATGAAGTGGATGACTTGGTATACCTAATATTGACTAGTGTATTATCTAAGGGTTATCTTTGAATTTTATCAGAATGCACGTTTTATTTTTGGGATAAAATTGGTGGAATTCAAAGTAATATAGATTGAGAATATATTTAATTCACATCATGGGAATGGGTAAAAGGTCTACGAATTCCTCATAAGAGAGTGTATGATGATTTCAAAGTCAGTATACCTAATGGTAAGTTAGAATATGCTCTCCTAGAACTGACTGAAGATTGAACCAAGAGGATACCAAAAAATATAGAACATGATGGTGAGTGTAAGCTATTATTTTTGTTTTTTACATGTTGTTTTATGTCCAAGGAAATGGTACTCCAACATAATGCGGTATCAATATTTCAACTTTATATATATGATTAATAAAGGCAAAAGAATAAATCTATATAGATTATTAATGGTCCATATACATGAGAAGTGAAAGAAGTACTCTATATTGAACACCATCATTTATCCCAAAATGATTTATACTATATTAGATGTAAAGGGTTATGTTATACTTGGAGAAGATACTGAGGATAAAATGGGAGGTTTTTTCTAATCAAAATCAATTAGAAAAATAGGGAATGAATGTTGGGATCCCTAGATGGGATCTTGGGTTAGGGGCAATTAAAAACTTGATTATGATTTTGACCATATTTATCACTAAACTATAACAATGGCCGTATTGGATCATGGTCTTTAATCAAATGTGATACCTATATACTATAATATAAATGTTGTTACAAAAAGGGATGATGAAGAAGATATATATGTAATATAATGGAGTAATCCAGCGATGATAAAATATCCACAAAGAGTATCTAGTGAATATATCAGTTCAAAAAGATCTCTACCTTCCATTGCAACACTCTAACTAAGCATGATTATGAAGAAGATACTGATTTTTTGAATAATTAAATTTTAAATAATATTCCTTTTTGACGTCAAGTGAAGAACGTTATGATGGAGGAAATGATATTGTTTTTAAAACTGTAGATAAAGAGATTTCAGATCCTACGAAATCAAATGAATTTCAAGAAATAGTATTAAGGATGAAGATGATAAATCCCATGATGAGAATCTTGATGATGGAAATGATGATTGTGGATCTTATCAAATAGGTGATAAAACAAAGAAGATTGTTATGATCATGTGGAGAATGAAATGAATGGTGTTGATCATTTTTGTCTTGGAATGGAGATAATTCAATTTCAACCCTATAAACTAGTTGAATCTAATATAAATGAATAATTTTAGTCTTTAGATACACTAATACCAGAAATTCCATGAATTATTATAGAGGGAACAAAAGAAGAATATAAGGGGGAGAAGACTCCCAATCCTTATGAGCAGTTATCCCTATTGGAATCGGTAGAGAACATGGAATCCAATATAATAGAAGTTATTCCTTCTATAATTGAGGTGGAGTCAACTACCCTTCAAGTTAATAGGTCATATCCAGTGGCTTGGTCTCTAAAAATATCCATCTTGAAACTAAAACAGACTATACTTTTTCACTCATGAACTGAAATTGGTCAAAGATCTAAAATACTGAAATAAAATCCAATTAATTCCTATGTTAGATATTTAGTTATATATTTTGATCAATGGGAGAAATATACAGGTATTGTAAGACTGGGGATGAAATATAGTGATTCAGATGATCACTTTGGAATTAGAATAGAATTTTTCATATTTAATTGGATTGATGCAGATAGATACTTTCACCCATTCATTTAGATGTAAAGACTAGTTAAGGTACTTCATGGGAAAAGAAATATTCCCACTGATCACTCAGTATTGACTTCTAATGTTGAAACTAGAGATGATTAAGATTATTAATAAATATATATTCATTTAGATATGAAGTATCTAAGGAATAATTATACTCCAAATTTTTAAAATATCAGGAACAATCAAACATGTCATATTTCTCATTTTAATGAAGAAAGTGTTTTATATATTGAAGAACTGATCATATATCATATCAAACCAAGAGATAGATTTTATTTTCCAAAAATGGATGTTGAAAATTGATGTTTGAAATCTATAGTAGCAACTCTTAAATCATTAATAGAGTCTGAAAAAAATATTCTTTTAATTTCATGACATCTATTTCTCAGAAGATGGATAGTGTAGTAATTGTTGCCTCCACATCATCTGCACCTTCTCCTACTACAGTATAGTTTGATAGATATATAATGAAATAGTTGATCATAGAAGATTTTTGAAATTAGTTGGGTGATGTATGTACAAATGATGAACAGATTAGGTAGATAAATCTTCATGGACAACCTATCCTTCAATTCATAAAAGATTATTCTAGTGATCTTAGAAAAGATAACGAAGTGATCAAAATTTCTATCAAATTTTATTTTTCAAATATCTACACAAATAATGACATGTATGGTAATATCATGTTTCATTATAATATCTTGAAGATCCCAATAGCGATAAGATACTTTAAATAACATGTGAGTCAGATAAAAGTCATCACACCAGATTATCAGTGGTTTATAGATGAAAAGGAATATTTCTTTAATGTGATGTTAAAGGGTAGTCCCATAATTCTGTACAAAAGTAATATTATAAAAACAAATCTTTATTTACATCATAAACGAATATATATGAATAATTTAATCAGATTTCTTCAATTATTTATACCACATCCATAGGAACATTTTAGTACAGGCTTACTCTATTCTCTCCATCATCCTGTCTTATGCCTGTACAACCTAACCTCTGAGTTTTTCACCAATTGAATCTATAAGAAAACTCAGAGAAGATATTTTTGATAACCACAACCTCATACTTCCACATTACCATCTATTACAACATTTCTCCTAACGAATATTTAAATATAATCTCCTATGTATAATGATAGAGAAAAATCCAAAGGCAAAAGAAATTTTAAATATAATAAAGGGCCATATTCTAATGACTGAATAACTTTTTTTATTGTCTCTATGATAAGGATTTTTCAATTTTTTCCTTTAATCATTATCATTATATTATATATATATTTTTGGCACCAAGATAACACAAACACTTTGTGTTATTTTCCTTAATCCCATACTATTACTATTTTTAGTTTTGGAAAATCTCCAAGGGGGAGAGAATTGGGAATTTAGTTATAAGTAGATTGTTTTCAAAATAAAAACATCTCTACTATTTTTAGTTAGTTATTTAGTACACGATTTAAAAAATTACATGTTTTGTATCCTCAAAAAGGGGGAGAATGTGGACACCTCCTTTGATAGAGTATGATCGAAACCCTCTTATTTTAATGATCACAAACCATGAATTTTTTTTACTAATGTTTCACTTTTTGTATGATAGCATTTTATATAACCATATTAATTATATTATATTTATAATAAGTGTTATTTGAAGACACTGTTTGGATGAGATTCATCATTACCATCTGGATGAGCTACCTCTAGATTAATGTCACCACTAATGCCAGACATAAGTAACTGCTACCGCAAGAGGTGAGTTGCTATTACCACTAGGATGAGCTACCACCTGAGGCGAGTAACCATAACTACCTAGAAGAGTTACCTACTCTAGAATGTCAATGAAACCATCAGAGGATTTATTGTCAATAGAGTCACCAACAAATACATGTTACCACCAGTATCTTGTTACCATTGTCGTCTGAGGTATTTGATGTGAATGGGTTAATGAATAGATTAATTCCAGGATTGTTTTAATAATTTGATGATACATTTTAAAATACGATTCACGTAATATAGATCTCACTCAGGATTAACTTCTCTATATTTTTTAAGGATCTCACTCTCTAATCAACAATATGATACACAGATACACTGATTAATTATAATAAGAAAAGTGTGCTTTCAAATTGGTGAATTTTCTCAAACTTACTATTAGTCTTTCTATAAAGATAAATAAAAATAATACACTGATTCCATTACCAATTTTTTTTGAGAAAACATATAAAGATCATATAATTAATTCTTTTGGATTTCTATGATCCTCTATTCTATGTCAATTTTTTAAAACAATGCCCATACTTCTCAAAATCGTTGGTCTAGGGATTATTGAATTACATGACACAAAAGAGTAAGATTTTTCTAATCTTATTTGTTCTATCTATTATACTTTTGAGTAGTGTTTATGGTTACTATTATCTAAAATAAAACTTCCCATCCATATTCATAGACAATACTTTTCATTCCCCTATCCATCTATCTATTCCCCAATCTTTTTCAGGAATATGTTAATGTGTGACATCAGTTTTTATTTCATCACATGTATTACTTGTAAGCATATTTTTAGCCTGGAAATTTTTTTATTGATTGTATACCAAATTTTGGTTATTGATTTGTTTTATTTTATTTATAATATTCTTAGAAATAGTTGACTTTCATGTGGAGGGGATTAGTTCAAACCATGATACTGAACCCTTGTTTATTCTGTCGTGTCACTGAGTTAATTGTTTTTCTTTTATATTATGTTCATAATAATGATTCATTAACAAAAATAAAATTTCTATGATAATTTATATAAACTATTGTTTGAATATGTTAATATCAATGGAAATTGATCTCAAAATTTAATGTATTTCTAAAAAATATTATAACTATGATCTAATAACTCTTTAAGAAAACATTAATTATGAGAGATCTTATATTGATCTATTGATTTCATTAATTTTTCAGATTATTTTATTCTAGGGGTTTTATCTTATTCTATATTTTTTTACAGAAACATTAATTAGGAACTCAATTCACCGACTCTGGAGTTACTCACTCTGAAAAATACATATAATATTGTAAATATATTTGGTAACAATTCAAAAGTGAAATCGGTCGTGGACTAAAATAAAATTGTATATTTTTTTGAATATATTGATTTGAGGATTAAAAATATCATTTTAATCATATAAGACATTCATTAGATGGTAAATTATTGTTTGGATTCAAATAAAGAGGAAATTAAGTATGATGTATAGTTTTAACATAAGATTTCATGGTAGAATTCAATGATTTTCAAATGATGATAGTATACAAAAAAATTCTTGGGTATGAATCCTTCAATAAAAAAGTAAACAATTATTTATCAAAATAAATTTTTTAATCTAATGATTAAATAAATATAAATTTATCCAATATTTTTATATTAATGAAAATATTCATTAGAAATATAAATATAATAGAGTCATGAAATCACTATAGAAAATATAAACATTTACCAACACTTAATTAATAGATTTTTGATAAAAAGGACATAAACATCAAAATATAGTCTTATTAAATAATAATTTAAAGGTGTTTCCATATGAATATATTTAAAATGATAATTCTTTTTAAATATCTCGACATATATTTTTGATAAAATTAAAATTATATTTCAAATTTAATAATAATTTTTCTGATTTCAATAATATAGAGGGAGAATTATTAATCTAATGTGATTCTTGTATAATTTTAAAATTAAAAAAAATTCTTAGATAATTAAAAATAATTATACTACTATTAATTATAAAAGAATTTGGGAATTATTATATAATAAAAATTTTATTAATAAAAAAAATAATAAAATATCATTTTTGATTTACTCATGAATGTCATACCTTGAAGAAAAACCTGATTTCTAATGTGATTAAAAACAGTGAAAAACATTTTAAAATTAATTGGAAGATGTTTAGAGTATCATGGTGTTTTAATTTATGAAGCACATGTGAAAAACTATTCTAAAATAATGGATTTTAAAATATTGTTTCTTTTATAGATATTTGTTGTTGAATGAGTTGATTAGACTCTTACAGTCATAAATTCGTTTGTTTATATCAATAGAAACATGATGATATGTTTCTAGTCATGATGTTGTATAATTATTCTGATGGTAATATATTACATTTAATCATGTTTGGGGGATATTTATATTATAAATGAAATAATTCATGTCAAATATTATTCAATAATGAATTTTAATGAACGATAATAATTTTCGCAGATTAAACGATGTTTATTAAATATGATAAAAGAAATTTCATTTTGTTTATATTTGTCTCATGATCATTCCCGATCAATATTTTCCCAAAATATTAATTATAAAATATAGAACAAAGAAAAAATATTTACTCCATTGAATTAATATTTTTATAACAAGAATAACTATTATGTAGAGGTGAATTCATTAACTACTTTTGACATTAATGTCAAAAAAAGGAAAATTGTAAAAAAGAATATGACTGGTAGGTTGGTCACTAATGGAAGACATTAAAAAATGGTGGTTGGGAATATATTTGAACATTTTGATATAATTTGAGAATATTATTATCAATGTTATGGAAAATTTGGTGAAATGTATTATCAAAAAAGAAAGTGGTTTGATTGAATTATTTTCTTATTGAATTTATGAATAGTATTTATGAAAATAATAAATGGTATTCAGAGAAGAGGGTTTATAATAAATGATTCTATTATTCTATGGATGGGGTGTATCCATTTGAAGGAGGTTGTATAAGAAAATTTATCATTCTCTATTAAATGAATAAGGATCGAATTCATGTCCCCTATATCACTTGACATTATATTTTTTTCAATAGTTGAGGTGACAACATAAATTCATAAAATATATTTTATATCAAATTATTCTAATTTTCTATTATGGGTGAGAGAGAATGAAATATGAAATTTAAAAAAACAAAATGTCATTTTAACAAATGGGATATGAATATTTTGATATCTTTTAATAGTTTTTTAGAATGTGCAATTATATTTTTTGGAATAATAACATGAATAGTTTTATGAAAAATTGATAGTCTCGTAAGTAAAATGTGATATAAAAGTTATTTTTATGGTTGCTACATTGATTTTATTGACATTATAATTTATGTATTATTTTTTCATATATAGTGAATGACAACATGTGATCAAAATAAATTAAATATTTCCAATTTTCATATAATGAGAGACCATTCCTTTATGGAAATATATTTTTAATGGTTGATAGAAAAAAGAGAGTGATTATGTATAGAATTTAATCATTCTTTTGGTTTTATTGAGATTATTTTGAGTCTGGGATGATTTATTTGAGTACTAATTGGATCCAATTATCAACCCATGTTAACAAATTGAAAAAATTTCCAAACATAGTTAAAATTGATATATATGTGAGGAATATGTTTTGATAGGGGATTGAAATTAGTGGGAGAGTGTATTGAGATAGAAATAGGTTAAATAAAATGATAATAATTCACGTAAACTTCTTATTCATTTGGATTCTAGTTCCATAATACGTGATTTCCATTGGCCATGTTATTTTGAGGGAAACAAATTTCACTAATACTATTGTTTTGGTTTCCTATGATAGAGTTATAATGCATGAGAGTTGAGTTTTTCCATCATAGTTACCTCAAATAAACATTCGGTTCCACAAAGTCGGGTTCCAATATTATTTGATGTATAATATGATTTATGATTCCTTGGATAACATAGAATGGTTGGTTCATCCAAAGACCGTAATTATATTAATATTAATTGTCATGAACCCACCTAGAAACCCTACTACAATGACACCTTAGAAGATCCTCACATATCTCGAAGGGTGTTCCCAATCCCCGTAGGATGGAAACTAGCTCCTAAAATAATATATTATGATAGTTGGAATTCCTTTTCAACAATCAAAATACAATAATAATATAAAAGTTAGTATACATAAATGAAACACTTATACGTTAAACGACACTAGAAGTAAAAAATGTATAAAATCCCCAATGTATATAAGTTAAGTACATGAAAAATTGAAGATAAACAAATGACATCCTAGTGGTTAAAATTATCAAATCACAAAGATCAACATAAACATCCACTTCAAAGTGATTATATCCCCTTTCATGACTATATAATGAGATAAATGAAAAATGAAAATAGTTATAAGTTGGGTGTGAGAACAAATACCAGTAGGGTTCCACCAAGGATTATATAATATGATTACAATGTAATTCAGAAGATAATGCATTCAATTTTAAATAAACAAGCATGAAATTTCAAAGTATATATAAACAAATCAAAATTAAAATTTCAAATGATGGAAATTATTTAATAAATTGGACTAATAAAATTTTATATAAAATGATTTATAAAAATTACCAATTAATATATAATCCAGTTTAAAATGTCATATATAACAAATAATCCAAAATGAGAAATATGGTCTTGATCGAAGAGGTACGACTGTTCTAGTATATTGGATACTCACACACTAAAATAATGAATAATGAAAATGGCCCCCGACATATCTCTAAAACTAGATGAAGAAGACTAAAAAAAACCCTCAGGTGATTGGATCTTCCAATATGATTATGTTAGTGTCGTAAAGCGTCAACCCCTTGTAAGGGAATTCACATCGTAGAGTGATTGTCCCTAATAACTCAATAACTACATAGGGTATCACGTTTTCAAGAAAACATTCAATAATGGAAAATTTCTTTCAAAACAATTTAAAGTAAAATTCATTAAATTTTCCATTCAGATATACTAATTTCCATTTATAAACAAAAACATGTTTTTAATCAAATAATTAATTTTTAAATTGATAAAACCAATTGGTTTATATAAATTTTTTTTAATTTTCATAAATATATTTTTCAAATGAATTCAAAAACACTATTTTACATTTTAATTTCTAAATTAAAAACAAAAAATTGAATCTCCACAGTTTTCTGTCAAATTTAAATCACACCTTTATTCAACGGAATTGCGGGTTTTTCTTAATTTCATTCCAAATCAAATTTTATTGCCCAATTAAATAGAATTGGGGTTTTCACAAACCAATTGAATTTATTAAAATTTTAAACATGTAATTTAATTTTAATTAATCATTTTATGTTTAATTATATGGATATTCATAAATGGAGCCACCTACCTCAGGAGTACAGGATCACTAATCACAACTCCCTAAACATTAACCATTAATAAATAATGTTTTAAAAATAGATCCAAGAATAAATCCCAAATTGAACATGTAAAACCAATTAGATTATCTATTCTAATAACATATGTATATAATAACCTAATGGAATAGAGAGGAAGATACTCGAAAATAAGTAACAATGAGAGTAGATATTTTGAGAAGGCAGTGAAATAAGATCACCTATATTATATCAACCAGAAACGAGGTTATGAAGAGACAAAATTGGACCATTAGAGCCCTATGAACCCTTAAAACTATATTAAGGAAATTTAGGCTCATGTTGGGGTCAAAAGGGGGGTATGAATTTTTATTTAATTTATTAACTAATTAAATGTCGTGCACATGGATTGCTAGACATGGTTATACATTTAGGCAAACCATGCACATCCTGTTATAGGGTTGCACAATTTCTTCTTGGTGAGTGAACATCTTTTAAAACTGTGTTCCAACCCTACAATCACTCAGTTCATGGGTTTTCACATTTTTCACTAGTAGGGCACATGGTTTGTGAGAACTGTCCCCAAATTGTTCAGAACACAAAATCTATTAAAAACAATAAAAATTTCACCTGATATGTCCCTGAATGAGACCCAACAAATGCATGTTCAGAATAAATGATTATGAGTACCTGAAAACTATAACATGACGTTACAACTATAATAACCCATGATTTTATTTTATTTATCCTCTTAAATAAATTTAATTCATTTGATATCTTTCATTTTAAAAAAATAATATTGTATAAATCATATAAAGTCAAATAACAATCTTTTTAATTGAATTTTTAATTATATAAGTATGATTTTTTCGAATATAAGGAACATACTCCAACAAAATAGTAACTTGAAATTAATAATTTTAATGTAACCATTACTAATATTAATTAAGAAATTATAATTGTAACATCAAAAATGATTATATAAATAAAATTTTGGTTTCATTAAAATGAAAATATGATTACATTAAATCATAGTATAACTAAATAAATATTTTGAAAATGAAAAATTATGTGTTTGAATTTTAATAAAACATAAATGTTTATTTAAAATGTTAAAATAAATATATTAATTTTAAAAAAAATAATTTAATTAAATATAATAATAATTTTATACTTTTGGTATTTTTATTATAAGAAATTTTTAGCATCCATTACCTAATTTTTCAAGGTGTTATAAAATCAATTATAATTTTTTATTTTTTATTTTTTGATTAAATGAACATTCAAAATAATAAATAAATTACAGATATTTGGAAAATTAATTTCATAAAATAGTGTACATTTTTTAAATATACATTTCAAAAAATGGATAGGGTGAATTTTTTAGATTTGTTTAATGTAGTTTCATTTTTTCTGATTAGTGAAATACGGTGAGTTAATGTAAGATAAATTCATGAATTATTGAGTCATAGATATTGTATCAATTATCTAAGCCCAGAATCTTGACCAATAATTCATTATTTTTATATATTTAGTGATAAGGGTCAAAATAATATTAGTACTGAGGCAAAATAATAACCAATTTAATAAAATAATAAGAAAACACCCATTCTAATCCACTATTAATATCACCAATCACCACCGCTTCTCCTCACACCTAATAAGCCATTACAATTATCCAATTTCTACACAATAATATTCCCATGATTCTCCCCCACATCTAGGAGCATTTTTTGTCAACAAAATACCAAAACCGAGTCCCATAATGAGGTTATCAAGGGGGATAATTCTAGATGTAAAATCCTTAATCATTTACTTAAATTTTATTTTATTGTATTTTATTTTATTATCCTTCCTTATACTACTATATACAAAATGCATGATAACAAAATAATTTTGTATATACTATAATTTTAGTATGTTAATGGAAAATATATCATCAAACCCATTATCCTCTCCCATTTTATTAAAATGAATATATCATTCGTGTTATGTGAAATTAC
This sequence comes from Viscum album, assembly GCA_963277665.1. Taxonomy (NCBI): domain Eukaryota; kingdom Viridiplantae; phylum Streptophyta; class Magnoliopsida; order Santalales; family Viscaceae; genus Viscum; species Viscum album. Next base: position 1,288,660,300 of record OY728140.1, read on the forward strand.
TTCCATCCTGGATGATGCATATTCATTTTATTTTAATTCCTTAATTGATGGTGATAAAACCATAATAATGGTAAAAAAGACTGTAAAGTTTATATTAAAAAATATTTATTATTTTTAAAATCTTATATATTCATAATAATAAATAATAATATTATACTAGTTTTTGCTAAATGAAAATTCCCCAATGCAAACAAACATTAAGTGTTATCATTTTTTCAAATGATTCATCATTATTCCATTCCAAAAAATGATTAATTAGTCGATTTATTATATTAAAAGGTCAATAATAATAATTAATTTGACTTCAATACTTTTTTCATCCATTTTACATTAATTCCGTTAATTATATACAAGGGAACCAATCATGATAACCAAGGAAATGAACGGTCCCTAATGATAAAACATGGTCTTATAACTCATGGAAAGGATATAAATGATATTAAGAAATATACTAAATCAAATCAAAGTACAAAATGTTCTGATTTAATTTATTAAATGATTTAATTTATGTATCCATGACATTAAGATCATGTGGAGAAGACTTTCAGGCATAATGAAATGTATTGTCCCCAAACCTCAATTTTTTTCTTCAGGTTACAATTTCTCTAACATTAACCAAAGTTAATTCTAAAATTATCTCATGTGATCATCTGGAAATATGTGTGTAGGGTCCAAATATATTTACCTAGTTAAATTATAATTTCAATAAGGAGAAATACATTTTTTATATCTATTCTTATTTAATTCATCCCATTAAGGATGCCTAATTAAAGGGAACTTCCCAATTTCTTACTCATTTTCATGTACCACTGAATATATAATGTAAGACAATAATATTTTTATAATATAGAAAAAATTTATCATGAAAAAACTATCTTTTTTTGGTTTTATACAAACAATTATTTCTTTTTCCATTTTAATGAATCTTCAATATTTTCCATTGAATACAATAAATGGGAACATTTATAATGTTTCATAATAAATATATTTATATATTTTCACGTTATTTGGAAATAATTTATCAGGATATATGAATATCTACCATATTATATATACAAGTATGATTTAAATCCATTATTTAATGGACTCCATTATGATATTCACTTTATTTATGTCTCATTATACACTTATTCCATGTGTGGGGTGTATGTATAATTTCATTTCATTTTTTATCACCATTAGTTAATTATTTCAATAAATATCCATATTTTTTTCATGGGATATTATTATTTCATTAAACATATACAATTTTTACATATGTTTTTTCATTGAATAATTTTTTAATTGGGGAAATGTTGATAAATCTGTGTCCTCCACTAAATACGGATATTTTTGGTAAGTAATCTTAATCATCAGTTGGATCTATTTGTAAATAATTATTTAGACATTATTTTATAGGTGGGGACTGGTTATAGATAACCCCTCAATGGATTTAATGTTCTCATGATATATAATAGTTGGTGAAATCCCCATTATGTTAGTTTCCAAATAGAAACTGAGTGGTTTTTACCAACATATATAAACAATCTTAATGATATAATAATTTATGTTATAGATACGTTACCTCTATTAAATAATAATGTTCTTCATTCAATGTTCAGTTATTAATCTACATGTGGATTTCACTAAAATTAAAATATATGGTTGAATTTTCATTCTAATTTAATCCATGGCATGTGTTTTATGCAATATTTTCCCTACCATATTGTCAATGCCTTATTGACTTTGGTTCACTTATTATTGTTTCATATAAAAAATGAGTGTTTTTTCTAACTATTTTGTTTATTTATCTACATTGTGAATATAAAATCATTGAGTAAGTTAAAAGAAGATGTTTCTTATTTTTTTAATGTTTTATGATTAATTTCTAATATATTATGTTAAACATGTATACATATTATTCATTCAACCCTACTAAACTGATCGATGCATAGTGATTTGATACCTTGTAACTATTATATTCTAATAAAATGAACACCAACTCAGGATGACTGCATTTTGGGTTGTTAAAATATTTATCCGAGAATGATTAGTAGAATCCTTGGGAAATAGATGTTAAGTAAACATCAGAATTATAATAATATCTTATAGTGAATTTTTGGCTCAATAATCATAGTTATTATAAGCTAATATTTTTTGGGAAATTATTTGGTGATGTAACCTAATAAAAGAAATAGAATCAATACCCACATACAATGTAATGATTTACCCCTGAGTAAGTCAACATAGTTTGTGATGGAGGTGAGAAGATCATGACTATATAAGGAAATCATTCACATGGTATAAATAGTAACCATAATACACCTATACTGGATTCTTTCATTCAGAAGAAGCTACATATTTTTTGGGGACCCCTAATCAAATTTTAGATGAAAACTGGATTATTTCCCTTAGAATAATATTTATAGAATTGGTATGAAAATAATACGAAACAGTAGTATTGGATGTTTGTTTTCTCATGTTATATTCCAATCAATATTGTTCTGTGATCCATAATACTAGGGAGGAAAACATAGAAGACATCGAATGACGACCTTTTAAAGGAATTTTCTTCGACAAATAATTCCCTCATGAGTTATAATCCAAAATAAAGATAAAATTATTTATCATTAAGGAAACAGAAGAAGAGTGAGTTACAGAGTATGAAACTAAGGTCACAAGACTGGACACATATGTTATAGATTACATACACGATTTTGAAGGCATGATTGATAATTTTTTGATGATATTAAACCATGTCACTGAAGTGAAATGGATTATATAAAATTTTCATCTAATGAGGTAATAATAGTAGGTCCCATAAATATAAGGAAGGAATTTAATATATAATATATGATATAGGTAAATAAATATAAGAAGATGTATTCTGATATACATAGAAAATGACAATCATAAAAGAAAAAGAATGATGTGAAGCAATTTCCATTATCTGGTAAATGTGGAAGTAATAATCCTAGTATATTCTTGAATGGCTTGGGATTTTTTTGATATGTGCAAAAAAGGTTCATTGATATAATGAATTAAAATGTAAGAAACAAATAAATTAAGATTAGTGCTTAAACTATAATTAATTGTGGAACTATTCATGTCAATGTCCAATGTTTCTTGGTAATATACAATAGAAGAGGCCAAGGGGAGACTTCTAGGATAATGTGATAACAACCGATGATATAAAAGTACACAATTATGTTGTGGTAGGTACATTAATCCTATCATCAAATATAGAAAATTCATTATTTGACTCTACATAACAATATTCCATTATTTGTCCCCTTTTTTTGAAAAAGCGAATACATTTCCCATTTGATTTAACAAACTTTTTATCTATCAAAACTCCAAAGGGAGATCTCATTGTAACTAAAATGTGTTGTTCAATACCTTTTATGAAACATAAATACTCTTTAGTTTCATAACGTATCATAATACTCATGGATTAATTTAATAATATCAATTGTTTTTATAGGTTTTTAATATAGTATTTGAAAATTTATTAAAATAAAATGTGAATTACAACCTATGATGATGGTATAAAATCCCATATATTTAGAGAAAAAACCTCATCAACTAAATTTTTTTCTAGATCATCTCCCAATATCTATACATAAGGAAATTATCAGTGAGTTGGAGAAAGTAAAATAATTGTATGATTAATTTCATCATCAAATTTTAAATCTACCAGTCATATAGGAATACATTCATGTATTATTTTATGTATTACAGGGGAACACCTAGAGGGTGATGTCAATTTTACTGTTGAACAAATACATAAATAAATACCAATAACCATGACTCTTTGTAGAATGGATACTATGGAATCATTTGATTTAAAAACTAAATAAATGAGTTGAGTAATAAGGGATTTATTCTCCCATCTATTTATCTATGGGTAGAAGCAGTTTTTTTTAAGCAAAAAGATGGATATGTGAGACTCTGAATTTACAATAGAGAAATCAATTATATTATAAAAAAAACAAGTATATTATGCATTGAATTTATGATTTATTTGATAAAATTAATGGATCTAAATATTCACCAAATTTTATCCATTAATATGGGTTTCATCAATGGCATGTAAACAAGGAAGATATTTGATAGACTATATTTGAACCATGTAAGGACAATAAGATTTTACTGTAATACCATTTTTAAAGACTAATGAACGAAATTATTTCAAAGATATAAAGAAAATAGTATTCAACGAATATCATTACTATTTTGTAATAGTATTCATTGATTATAATTCGGTGTATTCTAAAATCTATGATGACTATGAGAATCCCTAGAGAATTATTATTGATTCTCTTGAAGGGAAGAGATACATGGTAAATTTGGAATGTGACAATTTTGTATTTATTAATATTCCTTTATTTACAATATAATATATAATTATGGAATCTCATTTGATCTTATGAGGAAAATTGCGATTTCAGAATGGCATACAAAAATGAATGAAGCCGATGTACATATATATATTTCTTTATTAGGTTACAATCGATAATTCATTAATAATTTTTCCCGATTCTCTAACCTATTTACCAAGATCACAAACAAAGGGGTTTTGTTTAAATGGAAAAAAATAATGTGCAATATGTTTTGATTAATTTAAGAGAATATTACTCATTGCTCTAATTTTGAAATTATTATAAAAACATTATGGGGTTTTTTATATACATTGAGGAATCGAATAATACATTGGGTAGTGTGGTTATGAAAAAGAGTTTCTATTATGTATCAAGTTAGCTGAAGAAACATGAAAAAAATTCACAACCTCATGACCATGAGTTATAAGCCATAGTATTTTCTACTAATATATCGATACACTATCGTTGTGGTAAAATATTATATATATTTATGGATCACTAAAGTTTTAAATACATCTCAATATACAAATAACACATCATGATGAAATGTATATTGATTTAGTAACTCAATGATTATGATTTCTCAATACACTACCTCCGAATAAATGAAAATATGATATAAGATGAATTATTTCGAAGAGATCCAGGACTTATAATCCAAATGAGGATCGATAATGATTCAATGTTCATGGATTTAGTAAAGTTGGATATTAGAATTATATAAGAATATGAAAAATCACTCCTTTTTCAAATGATTATAAAACCATGTTCATAGGAAAACATAAAAATCTATATATCTAATGTGGAGAATTTAAATAGAAAATTAAATTTGTTAAGGATGCATGACTAAAATTCATCGTGTATGAGGATGAAGTTCTGAAATTTGGAAATATTTTATGTATGCCCTCAATACAAGAGATAAAAAGTGAACAATTAAATGATTTACATAGTTCATATTTGCTAATTCACCATGGTAGTACCAAGATGTATATTGATCTGAAGGTATATATATTGTTGGATAATATGTATGGGTAAATTTCCTACTATGTGTCAAGGTGCATAGTTTATCAAAAAGTGAAGTCTATGAGTGAACATCCTAGCATAATCATGAAACCTCTACCTATTTGTCTGTGTAAGTGGGATGAAATTACAATAAAATTTGTCATTGTACTATAAAGGAAACCTATATGGAATGATTCAATATTGTTTATTGGTGATCAACTTATATAATCAACACATTTTCATTATATAAGAGAATATTTACATATTTAGTTATCATTAATACTCTACATTAATGAATTTTTAAGACTTTACGATACACCTATTTCAATTGTGTTTGATCGAGATCTATGCTTCACATGAAAATTTAGAAGTGTCTTCATAAGGACTTGGATACTAAGTGCTATTGGAGTACTTCATATAATCCTCAAAAAGATTAATAGTCTGGAAGGACTATTGAAATATTATAATACATGTTAAGATCATGATCACATTACATTCAAGGTATGTGGAATCAATATTTTCCATTGGTGGAATTTTCCACCTATAATAGATTCCATTCAAATTTACAAATTTGACATATAATGAATTATATGGAAAGAGATGTTGTAGTCCAACATATTGGGTTAATATTGGTGAGTGGAAACTAATTATTCCCAAAAAAATTTTGAAGTGAAAATGAAAATGGCATAGACTATAAAAGATCATGATAAAGAATCTCAAATTAGGAGAAAAAGTTATGACAAAAATCAGAGAGTGGATGTGGAATTTCAAGTGGGAGATAATGTCTTCCTGAATGTATATATATAGAAGGGTGTGTTATGGTTCTGTAATAAAGGAAAACCGAGTCGCATATACATCAAAACCATTATAAATTCTAGAAAGAATGTGTGTTATAACATACTTATTATAAATTCCTCCATGTCCCTCCAATGTTCATCATGTGTTCCACGTATCATTATTAAAGATGCTCATTCATAAATGAACACACATACTCACCAGTGTTGAAATATAATTAAAACTAGATTTGTATTACTATAATGATCCAATCAAGATTATTGACACAAGAGAGAAATTATTAAGAAATACTAAGACTCAAATGGTAATGATTCATTGGATAAACCGTAAATTAGAAGAGCCAAGTGGGAACTAGAGAATGTTATGTAGAAGAACAACCAACATTTGTTTAAAAGGAAATATCCATGATACATTACAAGGTTAAAATTTCTAATGGCAGAAAGAATATAACTACCCATGATTTTATGGAATGTAAATAAACTAAATTCATTGGATAGGTTATATTGTGCAAAAAATTATTTCATATAATATAAATAATAAATAATAAAATACAAATTTTTTTAAAAGAATAATAAATAAAATAATAGTCAATGTTTATAAACTACGAATCATATACAAATGAAATAGTGACATAACCTTTGCAATAGTATTGTGACCCATCAGAATAGTAATTCAGCCAATAGAATAGTAACATGACATATGAATGTATAAATGAAATTTGAGAATATTATAAATTAAAATATGAAATATGAAATATTATTATAAGTTAATTAATAATATGAAGACTATAAATTAAATGTTTGAATTTTTATAACACATTAATGTTTATTTAATTTTTTATTAATAATATAATTATTTCAATGTAAATTCATTTTCATAAACAAAATTGATAAAATAATTTTTTATTGTATTATGAATATTACATAATTTAATAAGATATTAATTAATTTTTCAATGCGTTATAAAATCAGTTAAAATATTAAAATAATTATTATTCATGTAAAGGATGATTTTAAATAAAATTAAATTGTATAGATTTAGAAAGTAAATTTAATTAAATGCAGTTAATTTTTTAATTATAAACATCAAATAATCATTGTGGTGAATTTGTTAGTTTTTTCAAAAATAGTTGATTTTTTCTGAATAGTGAAATACAGTAATCTACATTATATGCTAAATACAAGAGTTATTGATTCATATATGATGTACGGTTTATATAATCCCATAATCTCGAAATAACCTTCATTAATTTAACACATTTAGTGGTAGAGTTCAAAATAATCATATTACTAATCCAAAATAATAATAAAATGATTACAATAATAAAAAAACCACTCTACTCCACTATAAATACCACCTCTCACCATCTTTTCTCCTCAAACCTAAAAAACAATGAATCTTGTCTAATTTATGTAAAATAATATTCTAAAGTTTCTCCCACATATCTAAATTCCTTTGGTCTCAATAAATGTTGAAACCTATGTCCCTTAAGAATGTTCTGAAGGATATGAATTCAAGAGGTAAAACCTATAATCCTTCCATTCCTTTAATTTTATTTTATTTTACTTTCTTATCCATACCTCACCCCTATATAAAATATTCATGATAAATAAATTATATTTTATATACATTAATTTTATTTTTTTGATTTAAAATCTTTCTCCAAACACCATACCCTCTCCCTTATATTCTAAACACAAAAACATCATTCGTGATGTGTTGTTTTACCACCACCATTAATGATCCATTTTCATTTTATGTTACTGCCTTCATGGATATTAATAAAAGCATTATAATGCTCAAAAAGACAATAAAATTTTTATCAAAACATATTTTTATTATTATAGAACCTGTATATATGTATATATTATTAAATAATAAAACAAAACTTGTTTGTGATAATTGAAAATTAACCAAAAATAATACAAGGATCATTGTTAATGTTTTTTCTAATGAGTCACCGTAATTATATATAAAAAATGATATTTGAGAGAATTTGATATTATATAATCTCATTTATTCTAAATAATTTCACTTCTAGAGTTTTTATAACTATTTACATTATTTCCCTCAATTATATGCAAGGGAACCATTCATAAAGACAAATGAAATAAATGCTCTTGAATGATAACATAGTATCATATAACTCATTATAAAGGCCACCAATGATTGAAATAAAAATATAATAAAAAAATTACATGTATATAAAATTATTAACTAATTAATCAATTGATTTAATTTGATTATCGAGGACATTATGATCATGGCCAAAACACTTTCTTACATAAGGTATGGTATTCTCTTTGAACCACCATTTTTCCCTTTGGGTAATATTTTATATCCCATCACCTCAATGAAATTCAGAATTATTATTACGTTATCATCACAAATTTTGTTTTTATGATCCCAATATATATACAAATCTCAATTATTATTTCTTCTTTAGGAAATACATCCTTTATAAGGATTATTTTTCAATTCCTTCTGACAAGAAAGCCCGATTAATGGGAACTTCTAAATATCATACCCATTTTCACGTACAAACCATAATCTATTTTAATATACAAATATATTTATAAAATAAATCATTCTATCATGAATAACAATCATTGTTCGATTTTTTTATTATAAAAATAATTTTTCATTTTCTCGTTTTGAAGAATCATTAAAATTTTACATAAAATGAACTAAAGTGGATCATTTATATTGTTTATTTAACACTAATTTTACATAAATTAAAATATGTTAGAGATAATTTATCTCTATCGATTACTATTTTCTATTATGAATTCTAATGTATGATTTAAATCCATTCATTCGTGGTATCCATTATCGTATTCCCATTGATTATGCATTATTCTCGAATTATTTATTATATGTATTGAATTTATACTTCCAAATCCTTTCTGACCATAATTAATAGAGTATTTCATTTAATATTTATATTTATTATATCATTTATATTATTATAACCATATCTATGTACCATTTTTGAAAGAAAACTCTTGAATGATGTTTTTACTGGGAAAATATTCATGAATCTATATCCTATACTAAATAAGTATATATTGATAAGTCATATCATTCATCAATCGAATCTATATATGATAAAGGCAATTATACATATAGTGATCGGTGGGGACCAGTTATAAATAGACCCTCAATGCATCAAAATGTCTCATGAGGAAAAATAGTTGGAGATAAACCCTGTGTGTTTTTTCCTAATAGAAGAAGATACATTTTTACACAATGACATAAAACTTATTTCTTGTATAATGGTTCATATGACAGATACATAATGTCCAAAAAATAAGATTTTTTTCATTCCGTATAGATTTTTAACTTTCCATTTGGTTTAATTTTTATGAAATCTATAGACACATTTTCATTCTCATTGTATTTATGGATGATGTTTTTCAAATTGATTACCTTTCCACAATGTCGATTCCTTATTGATAGTGCTTCACTTATTATTGTTTCAAATAATAACACCCAAGAATTTGGGATAACCCTTTTTTTTCTTACCCATGTTTATGAATATAGTATCATTGAATAATTGAAAAAAGAAGTGTATTCACTATTTTTATGTCATGTTTTTTATTAAAAATTCTATAAGGAAACCTTGTATGTATACAGTTTCTGAAATACCACTAATTAGATTGATCGTTTGTGACATGATCTCTTTCATAAATTTTACTGAATTAAAATGAATACTAACTCTAGACTACTGGGGTCAGGTTTTCCAAAACATCCTCCCCCTATAGATAAATATGTCCCTAGAAATCCTATTAAGAATATTCCTTATCGAAAAGATGAGGCTATTACTCTCTCATTAGTGCCCCATATCCCAAGTCTCATGAGTATCACAATTATGCTGCCAAAAGACAAGAACCAAAGGTATCATCCTCCCATGACGTACCATAGTTTCATAATCAACTATCCATAATAGATTCATAGTCACAGATAAGTCTGATTCAACATCCATATCACTCCATCACAGAATATGAGATGGATCAGAAAGATACATCCATAGTTGCAATGAATGGAACATGTAATGTTTCAATGTCTGTTCCAACAAAATTTCTAACTAGTAAGCCTCTTTTCCCACCTCTTTAAAATCCTTAATGTTCCAACAAAACATGTAAAAAATCTCATTCTATACCAAGACATTGATGACCCCACCATAGTGAAACATTCAAGAACACATGATCACGAACTAAAAATTTCAATGGAATGTGATAATGATTAGAATTATACATATACCAACCTTTTTCCACCATAATTCTCTAAAGAATCAATTGAATTTTCTCTATCATATCATGAACGCATCCGGTCCTGACTAAGTAAAATTACCAAATCTATAACCAACACAACAATGATTTACAAGGCTATCTGTAAAAGTCCACAAAATGATAAATTTGGGTCATGTACCAGTAACTATTGTAATAAGAAAAATAATCAATCCCAAAATTATCATCCAAATACGCAAAAAATATCAGACTACATGAACATAGAATATATTCAATAACCATATAGGTATTTTATCTATACATCTAACTCCAGATGGTGTATTCTGATAAAATGCATCTGAAAACTTATTGCCACTATAAGGACTCTAAAAAAATTGAGAATTAAACTGTGGATATATATCAGAAAAAATTTCAGAAAAAAATCCTTAAAAATGAAAATTGTATTTCACATAGGGATTTACTATCTTCTCAACATTGGTATTATCATGACTTGGTAAGAAGAAATCACATTCTTTGAACTGATTGGTGAAAACCCATATCACTTTATTCATTTCTTGGTATTTAGAAATGATCCCAAAACATATATATTTACCATCCAACAACTACCTTGGCACTAGATGTGTCTTAAGAAAACCCAATAGTCTCTAGTGATCGACCATGACCTATTGGTACATTTAACAATGAAAGAAAAAATCAACAAGCCCTATATCATACATGGCCAACACAAACTACTATACATTTCAATTAGTATATTCAAGGCTCTTCCATACACAACACATTGGGAGTTATGAAAATAACCCATATAATATTTCCAAACTGATAACTATAGTAAAAACAATTTTGATAACATATAATTACCTCTGTGAATAATGAACAATAACTAATGGAATCGAATCAATAAAGAGAGTCTCTAATGTTATTGAACTCATAATAATGTTATTTTTCATATAGAATAATATAAGGGATTGCGACGGTCTACTAAACACTTTAATAAAAATATTTATCGCAAATTACCAAATTTCAAAATTGAAATGTGAAAAATTATTTATCACGTTCCACTCTTCTGATAACTCTTTCATGTCCTAGACCATAATTTTCCTAATTAAAGAATATATGATGATATTTCCCTTCCCTGGAATATATTCAACGTCAATGTTGAAATATTTCATGTATCCCACCCAACTCTTCTAGAGGAGACTAAAATAATTTTGTGAGAATATAAAGCTCAAATGTTTTTGGTTAGAACAAAAGGTTAACCCTTCCCAAAAATGGTTATTATGAATACTCACAATCACATGCATTACATCAATAATTTAAATGTCATGGGTCTTGTAATTATTTTATTATGGTCAATGATTTTGAGTTTCATAAGAAACGATGTATTCAGACTTCCTGAGAAGGCAACTAAATCTGAACATGATGAATCATAGAAGACCACATAGCTCTACATGACCTCTGGAAGAGTCAACACTGATAGAGTAGTAAGAACTAAATTAATCTCAATAAAAAAACTCGTTAATTTCTCTTCCCATCAAAACATTACACTCTTCAATGACTGATTAGTCAATAGGGAATCCAACATTGAGATTTATATAACCAAATGATTATAGTACCTAGATAAACTGGAGAAGCTATGAATCTTGAAATCATTTTATGGTGTTTTACCATGTCATAAAAGCATTCACATTTTTGGGATAAACTGAAATACCTTATTTTAACACCACATTTCCCATGAAATTCACTTCCAGAATCTTGAAATCACAGTTCAAAATATCACAATGATGTTAGTTTTTTTTAATAATTCTGGAACTACTATGATGGGAACCACAAGATCATCCTAAGACATGAATTAAACGAGGAATTATTTTCAATGTAAAACCACAATCATATCATGATTCTGATGGATAATCATATTCATTAAATAAATAAATTCTAAAAACCCATTGATTAGACCAAATTTAATTAAAATATACTTATGTTTTTTGTACCTACTCCAAAATGTGGTTTTAGAAATTTAATATTATTTTATTCTCAGCTGATGGAAATGATGTTGAAGATACATCTTTGAGAACCTCTTCCCCCATTTCAAATGATCAAATAGATCATCATTCCATGTAAAAAAACATTTTTTCATTACAATGACACTATTAAGATTTTGGTAATTAATGTTAATATGATGCGACAAAAAATATTTCTTAGAAAAGTGAACTAGTGCCTCCCAAGGTGACACACTCGGGGGTTTAAATCCTTTCTCTAAATGATCATCCAACTATCCATTCGAGTCTTTAATTTCAAATTAATATATATTGTAATATATATTATAAATAGTTAATGTACTATGAACTAAATTAATAGAAAACTATAGCTCTGTTACTGTTGGGAAACAATAGAAATCATATGAAAAAACAGAAGGAAATTAATTGAAAATTGGAGGGAGAGCACAACCAAAAGGTTCTTTCTCTACATAAAAATAAAAAAAATATATCTCTTTTCCCAACTATGGATTATAAGACCCAAGTCTATATGATCTTTTGTCCCATTATCCTTGAATTTGAAAACGCACCACATTATGTGAGTGAAGGATACTCATCTAAGATCAAAATCAATCTAGTATTTGTTGGAAACAATACAAACCATCTTGAAAATGATTTATTGATGTTTTATGTAAACAAACATAAAATCACAATAATGATCTACATATGTTAATTATAAAACTAAAATAGGGCTATAAAGTCCCTGATATATATTTATTTAAAGGATTGTATTAATATCTATCACAGAAGCTAAAATCATGGAATAAAGATTAGGTATATTCAAAATAACTATTTAAATTATTGAATGAGATGCACCAATATAAAAATGAAGTAAAAAATGATGAATCTACAGTGATGGTACCTATCACAGTTGATGTAGTTTCATATTCTTCCTCTAGATACTTTAAATGCATGAATATTCTTTTGGTCATATAATTGTGGTTAGAATTTTTTTTGGATTATTCTAATTCCCCTATATTATTAAGAGATGATGCTGATAACATGCCACTAAATTTAGTAGAATAGACATGTAAGAACTCCTTCATATGTCCTGGGAATCTAAAGGAATCACATGTGAAGGGTGCCGAAGTGAAACCCCAATTTGAGATCATAGGTTTCCACAGTAGAAGAAAATAAAATGGCATCTACCAGGAACAACAATATTTCTAGGAAAAAACTAATATTAACAACCACCATGTAAATCATCATGCTTACACTTAAATTTATGGGAACTCACAATTACACTAGGAGAAAAAAGAACTCCCATCAACCTTATCTTACTAGATAGGTCTATTTTGACCATCAATGATCTATCCATTACATCAGCATAAGAACGATGCCTCAATAGTAAAAACATATAACAAATATAATATTGAATTCACATATAAAACTACTATTTTTCATCTTTTTATTCTTTATAATCATTGTTTCAAACTACACATTCTCAAAAAAATTATTCACATATTATATCATGGTCTTTTCGTCATTATCTTGTTTGACGAACTCAAAATCCATACACAACAAAATATAATCTAGATAGAACTATTCTATAAAAAGACCATTGATGTCATTCCAATCTCATCCATCACGATTATTCAATGTCATCTTCATGTCCCGTTATTTCATTCGAGGTCACACAAGGAAAAATTTGGAAAACATCACCATGATTTCATCTAGTGTTTACATGAAATCATGCTAAAGCTCAATATCTCTAAACCAATCCTTAGCCTTTTGTGGATCGTTTGACCCTTGAAACGCTCGTGGCTTCTGATGAATGAACTCTTGAGAAAAATTCCAAGAAACATACCTTTTCTGTTTCATATCCAGAATCAGAATGGAGTGGGTTTATTGCATATCTAAAATCTTGTAAATCAAACACAATAACCTCATCCAGATTCGGGCCCATGAGAGACTTCACTCATACAGGTTTGATCAGAAGTATCCTCCTAGATCTGATTTTCACATCTTCTCAAATGTAAGATTCTACAAAAAATCAGTACAGAAAATTTAATACATTAAAAAATTTACCTAGAAAAACAAATAAAAAATAAAAAATAAGGGAATAAATCCCAAATTATAGATATAAAATATTTTTATTTCAATCTATCCAAATAAAAAATGGGAAAATAATATAACTAATCCTCAATATATCATTCCCTAACCACCCATAATGAAACAAGTCTCAATGTAGAAATTCTTGACCTTTAACTACAACAAAACTTCCTCTGATGTCCCGATAATATTATAGAAGTGTATAGTTACTTCAATGAAAGATTATTAAACGTAACCTTTTATTAAAAATTTTCATGAACCATCCCAAATAATTGGGTACCATGACACTTGAGATGATTTTAACATGGTCAAAATTGATTTCTTAATCCCCATGGGGTAGAAACAAGGATGTTGCATCATACAATATGATAGTTGGAATTAATTTTAAACAAACACAATGGAAGAAAGAGATATGAGTTTGTATACAGAATAGAAAACTCTGTAGAGAGAATTATTAAAAATTATAAACATATATAAACAACCAAAATTAATAGAAAAAAAAGTTCTGGAAAATAGAATGATAACAAACCCACATCCCAATGGGAACAGCTCTCCAAGCCCAATGATGGACAACAACTACCACCTCCAAGTGGTGCTTTCCCCATGCTCAAACATGAAAGGAGATAATATAAAAATAATAAAAGTCATAAGTAGGGTGTGAGAATATGTCCCAATATGGTCGCACCAATGTTTCCATAATATGATTATAATTTAATTAATTAGATAAATAATCTAATTATAATTAAAATGAAATATAATTTCAGATTATATTTAATAAAATCATTATTTACATTTAAAATTATTCAAATAAATTATTAAAATTGATTAATAAAAATTATATATAATAATATTTATTTAAATTCACAAGGCATGTGTAAACAGATTAGAAACAATAGAATATATATTAAATAATAAAAAATGAGCAACATTTCCTTCTTCCATGAGATTCGAATGTTCGAGGTTATGGGATCGTCACAAACAGATATAATAAAAATTGGGAATGTGCAGACAACTCTCTCTAACACTATCCAATGAAGATAAACCAACATCTCATTGGGGATAAGAACATCTAATATGTTTATTCTTGATTTATAATGAATCAATATTTTTTAATGAATTACTATCAAATAGTGTTTTTTCAAATAACTCACAACCTACCTGTGATCTCATATGCTCATAGAGAATTGAAAAATATGAAATTTATTTCCGAACTATTAAAAATACAACTCAACCCATTTTCCATTTCAATATCCCAATTTACATTTAAATACAAAAATAGTTTTTTAATCAAATCATTCATTTTCTAGGATATTATTAATGGGTTTCTTTGAAAACAATTTAATCATTTTTTCTTATGTAAATATTTCAAAATCTAGTTCAAAAATAAATTTCACAATTCAATATCACAATTAAATTTCACAATTGAAATTCCTTAATTTAAATTTCCATGATTATCCATCAAATAAAATCACACCCCAATTAAATGGAATTGGTTTTTTCCACCTATTTCATTCCAAATACAATTCAAACCATAAATTCAATGGAATTGGGTATTTATCAAATGAAGGGAAAGAAATTAAATTTAGTATGTAAATTTAATTTAAATCATGCATTGTTGGTTTAATCAAATGTAAAATCCTAAAATAAACAACCTACCTCACAATCATTGGATCTGTAATCACAAATACCAAAAATATAAAACATCAATAATGAATGCTAGAAAGGATATTTTTTAATTAAACATATATTAATAATCTAAAACAAATTATAATTTATCCAAAAAAGGGATCTAAAACCCAAATTTAAGAGAGGAATAATGAGAATAGGAGGGTAAACTTACAATGAAAGGACCAAATGAATATCACATATCTTTAATCCACCAAAAAAGGGATTTAGAGGATAAAAAAATGATCCTTGATAACTATATCAACCACAAAAATTGTAATAGGGTGATTTAGGGATGGGAGGAGATCAAAAAGGGGTTAGAGAAATATTAATTAATTTTTGGATTAATAAAATGTCACATGCATGATCATCTAGGAAGTGCCTCATGCTTAGAAATATTTTCCACCCTAACCATGTGCAACTCGCTATTAGGCTCCACATTTTATCCTTAATAGGATCACGATTAGTGTAATGATGTGTCAACCATAAACCAACTAATTTCCTAGGTTTTCAGGGATTTCACTAGCATGACCCAATGATTGTGAATACTATTCTCCAATAATGAAAAGTCCAAAATACCATAAATATTTCAAAACATTCTTCATAAGCACCTCTAAATGAGACACAATGGACAAATGTTCAGTGAAGGGGTTTAAGAGGACCTTAAAATCATAAACTGATGTTATATTATTTTCAATTAACTATATATAGTATTCTTTCATGGTTTGGAGTGAACTATGGGAACAAAACTAATGTAGATTATCTATTAGTTTAATTTAATTTTGATGATGAATTTTATTTTTAAAAAATATATGAGGAAATCTTTCTTAAATTAAGCAGTGATGGTATTCATAAATTTTGATAGTGTAATATTGAATATTGATATTAGTATTGCAATAGAAGAAGAAAAAATTGGAATAGCATAACAAATAATGAATATTATTAAAGGTAAACCAGAACACAATAGTTTGTGTGTATGAAGATGTATCATCCCGGAATTTTTGTGTTGATTATTTTGATAGAATCACACCAATTTAGTGACATGAATATAAATGGGGGAAATATATATAATTATGATTCAATTGAATCAAAATTTAAAAAATAATTATCCCATATTTATTAAATATGGATGAAATAATTTCAGTAATATAGATTGATGTATTAAATCCAATCATCTAGTTTTGAGAGAAATTGTAACTAATTCAATTATTATGAGTTAATGGATATTAATTTCTATTTTATACAACATGGTGATTTTACTGTATCAGTTGGTTTTGGGATTCCTAGATCATAATGAGGGCATATATAATCAATTTGATTAGTGATTCTTGTATATTTGGTTTCCTTTTGATTGGTTTCATCTATTTGGTGTGAAATAATTAAGACTGGATGATCAAATACTTCGACATTTGATGAATATTGAACTGAAATAAATAATAAAATTAAATAAATAATTAGTTATTTACTAATTTATTAAACTCCTCCTCCAACTGCTTGAAGGGATTCATTTTTATTTTCTTACACTATAGATTAAATTTTACCATATGTGGTCCATCTCATAATACCCTCATGTAATAAAAATAAACCACTTTACAAAAAATTATGAAGCATAGAAGATAAATTATATGTAATATAAGGTTACAATGGATTATTATGAGAAAAGGATATCCACAACACCAAAATGAATATACTAACTATAAATATCTCCCTAAAATAAAAAACTATCACTCGCTAGGTCAAAAAATATTGAAAAAGTCACAGTTCAATCATAAACCCCCTCCCTACCCATTTCAAAACCCCAGAACGATTACTATGATTTTACATAAGGCCCTTATTACAAACCATTTTCATAGGAAATATATGATAACCAAAATTATTTTCTATAAAAGAAGAAACTATATATAAAAATATATCACATGTTATTAAAAATATCCACAAAACAATTTTCCATGAGAAAATCATAAAACACACATATTTTATTTCAAACATTTTATGAAAAATATTTATATGAATACCCCTTTAAAATATATTCAAAATAAAAACACACATTTATAAAACCATAAATAAAATCCATAAATAATAATTATCTCCACACCTTTTTGAAAAACTTATAAATTTGATTCTTATAATTGTTTATATCAAAATATCTATTTTTATTAAAATCATGTTTTATCAAATAATGATTAAAAACCCATAGATAATTTTTCATAAGAATTTAATAAATGTTTATTTAATATATATATATATATATATTAAAAAATTGAATAAATATAATTCCAATATAATAATAGACCAGAGTCACCTATATAGACTAATGTTTCTCAAAATTATAAAGTTCGCAAATTGATGGCCCTAACAGGATAAATAAAAATTCATTAACATTAAAATTTCATTGTAAAAGAAGAATTCTATATAAATTTAATTAAACCACTCTTAAAGAACTTTTAACATGAACATATTATGAATGGAAGAAATAATATACCCTTTTTTCATGACATCAGATACATTTTCCAATGCATACGTAACTCTCGATAGAATAATAGATGACATCCAATGGTTGGAAAATTCTGTTCAGGAATTGGAATGAACTTTATGTAACTCTCTAGTCTGAAATAAAATATAAATAAATATTTTAAATATAAAATGAAACTATATTGTTTGAAATTTGGGAAAATTAGGAATGATTCATTCCATTGTTTTAAAATTACTGATTTAACATGATAATTATAAGAAATTAAGTAATATGAGTAAATATAGTTGAAATATTTTGATACACATTGAATAATCCATATAAAATAGATAAAATAGTCTGTATCATATTCCTTTATATTTATGATAGTTTCGTTATCTTATATTTACATTTCGTCACATAGTACACCAGCATAAAAAAATCCATGTTTCAAATATATTATATTTATAATATATATCATACCATTAATAGTAAAGATAATTCCATAATATTATCAATGGGAAAGTTAATGATGTCAAACCCACCTCATGATTTTTTAATTAATTTCATTAATATTAAATTTCACCTATGAATATAATATCCCCATATTGTTCTACATAAGGACGAATCTGAGTACCATTCATTATATATAACTAATGATTAAAAATTCTTATACACAATTGGGTAGTGTATGTTCATCTTTTTTGACAAACATTAATTTTTGCTCAATAAATTTTCATAACATTCATCCATCTAGTGGAGATTTTTTCCCTTTAAAGTCAACATCATTATTTGATTAAATAATTGTGTAAAATCCTTTATAATGTCTTTCTAACATCCTACCAACCTCATAAAGCTAGGAATATTGGATATCATTGTTGCTATTGTAAATTTGTAAATAAATTACATCATTGAAGGAGCCACTAATATACCAAATATTGATATTATGTGACTGCTGACTAAAAAATTATGTATCCCAAATACATAGGTGGTGAATTTTTTAAATAGTATTTATTTCTTCTCGGTCATCAATTTAAATACTAAAATTATCAATGTGCATTTTATTTCTCATTGAGTATAAAATAATATCATATATAAGGACTACTATAAACCAATCAATTCAATCTCTAAATGTTATATTCATTGTATCTATAAATATAGTGGGATAATTAGTATGTTATAATAGAATGACAATAAATTAGAATAGACCATACCTTATACAGAAGCATATCTTGGATAAATTCTCTTTTGGGACCATTAATTGATGATATCATGAATAAGTCTCAATCATGGGAATTTATTGAGATACAAATAAATTATCAAAAAACATTTCAATATTTTCTACATGATATTATTCTGTATAGAGATCTCATTATGTTTTTAATAATAAATTGCACTACCCATTGTACCACATTTATTATTAACAAAAATAAAATGTGCACCCCATGGTCACATATTAGGATTTATGAATAAATTATCATGATTCAACTGTATTTTATTATTTATTTCCTAAAACTCCATTAGAATAATTCTATATAGAGTCATTTAAATTTGTTTAGCACCATCTATTAGTTCTAGTGAAAACTAAAAATCTATATTTATGGGATGATAAAGGACATAATCATTAATTTTATTTGGATAGTCATATAAAATAGGTATATCATCAATGTTGAGTTTCTCCAAAAACATTTTATATTACTGTCCATTATGAATAGGTTTATACACTAATATAATGAATGGAACATCCATTAGTAGTTCATAATAAATTTCGAATCAAAATATGAAAATAGTTTTATTCAAAATATCAAATGATACCTCAAATTCTAAATAATTGATATAGGATCTGTATGTTGAGACCTTATAAATGGAAAAATATATATCAAATTCATCATGTGGTAGAATCAAAAGAATTACATGAAGCACATTACCATATAATTAAATCAAAGTGGAGTTATGGAATTCAGTTGTAATTTTCATTCCATTATGAGTTTTTATAGCTGTAGTAAAATAATGTCATTGAGGATTAGATATATCATTCCTCTAGAAAATTCAAGGTACAATGAAACTAATATTACTAATATCAAATAAGATACATCAATATTTTATTTTTCATTTCACCACCTCAACTTCATCATTCCTTCATTATTCTAATTATAAAACCAAAATGTTTTGTGTGATCATAAAAACATAGAGTGTGTAATCATATAATCTTGAAAAATCAGTAATAATATTTATAAATCATTACAAAATATTTTCAACATATTACATATTAGGTTATCCCTCATCCATTTGTGGGAATCATTTATTCAAATCCATTACTATGAATTATAATCCAAATAAAACCTTACCAATGATTTTTTCCCTAGAGTGTCTATCTAGTTATGCAGAAAAATTCCAAATCATAAAATAATAATGAAAATCCAAATAATACCCAGTATTATCCATTCCGAGCTTTTGACCATTGGTTAATGTATTAAAAAGCTTCTACTACCTTCCAATATATTGTATGGGATGTATTCTCTTGTAAAACCAAACAATATCAACTTTACTGAAGCATTGGAATGTTATATTAAATAAAAAATTACAATCACAGTTCTCGAAAATGTTTTATATCCTCAATTTACAACTATAAAATAAATCCTTCTATGATACCAATAGTGAAGATTGAATCATTTCATATATATATATATATATTATAATTTTATTGAAATATTCTTTAAATTCTATAAGAAAACATTTTATATAATTTTTATGATTTCTATTATTGGAGACATGATATGGGATGTATTATTTCATGAAATATCATTAACATCTCTCCAAATTTTATTCTCACACAATACACTTCACTAAGATAACCAATTTAAAACCAATATTCATAACCTATAAAATTTAATCATATTCAAGGATGAGGTTGAATCCTCTATAACGTAAAAATAATAGATATCAATCATTCTAATAAGGGATTATATTATTTGAATTATGATATGAGATCATGATCATAAAAAATAATAATCATACCCAATCATTCAATGATACAAAATAACAAGTCAATTAATAAGAAATTATAAAAAATTCAGAAGTCCTATGCATGAAGAATCTTCAATAATTAATCAAAAACTATTAGAAATGTATATAAGAATTAGACATAGGTGTTTGGAAAAAATATATGTATATAAACATAATTCTATATTTGAGGCTCAATTGAAAGGCTATAATTATTGGTTGGTTTCACTCCTTAATCCATCATTTCACTTAAAAGGATAACTCCGAAGATAATCATTCTAGAAATGGTATTTTAGGGAACATGGTATAATCTTAATTTTAGTCCTTATTATCTCATGAGATATCCATCATTATGTGATGTATTAAGGGTCTATAGTATTACCAATGATTAAATAAGAAGTACCCTATATTTTTGTGACATAAGAACATAGATAATTTATCAAATCGCCTTAGAAATATTATTTTAATGGAACCCTATTTCATAAATATTTCATCATTTCATCATAATATAATGTATGGAAAATGATTGGGTTTTATAATGGTTTATCGTAATATTATTAGCACATGGAAATAAAGTAGGATTCATAGAGTCATCCATAAATTATATTATCATAAACCATACATAGTTAGATATTATATTGTATAATGTGATCAAATACGTAGATAATATTAAAAATAAATAATGGATACTAACAGATTTGAACAATACCTTTAAAATATCACATGAACTGTTCTCTAAATATGAAATTAGAAAAAATTAATTTCATTTTATTTTAACTAAAACATATCATGGTATTTAGAATACAAATTTATTTGAAAATTGATATTGAATTAAATAAATGAAAATGAATATAAAATACTCATAATGATGGTAGATAAATGTGTTCAGTTAGTGTATCTTAAAGTAAAACATTTATTTATCACTTTTGTAAATAGAAAACAAATGACTTATTCAAAAATAATTTAGAAATATTTCATAATATTAAATTTTAAATAAAGTCAATCATTTTTAAAATTTTCTTTTCAAATAATATATTATTTAGTTATGAAAATTTGTGAATCATTTTTTATTATAATGGAAATAGAATACAATTTTCATCGACCAATGAGAAAATACGGTAGACCTTTTTATAAGAATGTTTTCTTGATCATTCTATGAACCAAATAGAAAGAATTGGTAATAATATGTAACATGTTTAGATATAACCATATGATGGCATGATTTAAAGGGTTTAAATATTAATATTCTTATAAGTTTCCCTAAAATAAATTTAGCTTAGCCAATTTGGATATAACATGTGATTGTAATATAAACCCTTACCTCATGTTTTATCTTTTGTCATATGTGTTCCAATAACCTATGTAATAAAAATAAAATAATTATATATATAAATATATTACAAAACAATAGTAATATATAATATATTATTAATCATTTCTTTATAATTTCCAATTACCATATTAAAAATAATTTTTTCATTAAAATGAAAATTATTGTGAAAATAGTTCTATTTTCACTGACTGATTCTGTGAAACTGTACTAATAAATACATATTAGTAATAGATTAATAAAATAAAAAATTAATAACTATTTATTTTTTTCATTTTTATTCATCATATTAAATTTCCTAATTACTTCTATAAACATTGATAATAAATCCACTACATGCCTTGGTGGAGGTGGTACTACACACATACACATGAGTTATATTATCAATATCCAACAAGTGGAAATGTATAAAGAAAGATAATAAATTATAATTATAAAACCATAATTATTTCATAAATTTAATATTTTAAAATGAACCCCATTATAGTAACTAACTATTAATGATAGTGATTGAAAATGAACAATATCGATATACGGTGGGGGTTTCCCACAAATATACATGAGTAATACTTTTATTTCTATTTTGATTGAATAGAAAGGGAAATGGTGGATATATCATCATAGTAAAAATTTAATATATTTGATATCTTTAATTCATAATATATGAAAGCATAATATATATTTATAAGAGGTTTATGATGAAGTAAAACTGAATGTACTTGGTTAAGTGTTGTACCTTTTCATTGAGAAACGTTCTTTAACATAAAAAATCTTCCTTGAATGGATTTTATTTTGATAAATAATGGTATTATACGATGTGGTATGGTATTTTAGTATGGTATTAAGGTATGTATTGTTTAATGTATAATGGTTATGATGTTTTAGGAAGTAAAGAGAGGCTGGTTCCTTTTATAAGGTAGTGAGATGACACATTTTGAAATTTTTAAATGGTAAAAATATAATAATTTCTTACTCACATAATGTGGCTCTAAAATTTCAAATAATCAAATATAATTTGTCTATGGTCAATATAATATGATAAATTTAAACAAAAACATGTGTTTTATGATATTTTAAAACTTATCCCCTAGGATACCCCTCCATTTAAACCCTATGTAACCCTAAACGAAATACCAAAATTTTATTTTTTAAAATTTATATTATAACAAAAAATTATTTTGAAAATTTAAAATTATAAATATTAAAATAATTAAAAATATAGGATCCTTTTTAAAAAATTAAATTTTTTCAGTGGTACAAATTCATTTTAAATTATGATTACAAAATGAAACCAAAAAGGTTTTTGGAAAATGTATTTTAAGCTTAATAATGATTTTATTTATAATCATTTAGATGTGAAAACTATTATATGAATGTTAAAATATATGAGTTAGTGTATTATATATAAATTTAATTAAAATAATTCCTCAATATAGAATAATTTAATTTATTAAGATAGAAACACATTGTGCACATAAAATATTTTCATAGAAAACATCCACCTTTTTAACCTCATAATGTTATATATTATTTAATAAACTTTTAAAAAGTAATTAATATGTTTTAAAAGTATGTACAAAATAAATACAATATCATTAAATAATTAGTTTTATTCAAAACCTATAATCCAATATCTTGGTGATAACTCTCACATCATAAAATAATATTTTACTAATATTTTAGGATTAATTTATATGTGTGTTTCATATATGTAATGATATAAATGAAATTAAATTTATTAAATATAAAGGTAACAAAAATTATGAGGGTGTTATAATTCATAATTTTCACTTATTCTTTAATAAATATATTCTGAATTCCTTATAAACATGCATGAAACAAAATAATAATGGCCCACAATGATTATAATTATGTTTTATGGATGATATTTTAATAATATTAAAATATTGTATACTTTATATTTTGAGCTAGTGTAGATCATTATTATTAAATGGAATTCATAAAAAAAATTAAAATTTATAAATTCATATTTCTGAGAGTCTCATAAGGAATTGAAGTACCTTATATGGAGGGAATGATAAAATTCACGAGAAAAAAATGATCAAAGGATATTTTTAAGAACACACACACTGGAGGTTGTATGAAAGTTCTATGATGTTATTTTCATAGGAAATTTTCCTTTTAAATTTACATTATTTAATTATGATATTTTATGTTGAATATTTTTAAGAAAAATATCCTTTCCCCTATCTCTCTTTCAATAATGTTATACATATCACTCTCTCTTCAATATGATCTATTGAACTCATGATAGAGATTTACTAACATGAGGATTATTCTTGGAGGGGATCTTCAAAAGTTAATAAATTATTGAATTTTTATTTTTTTATATTGTATGAGATATTAGTGTAATTGTATAGTGTGGATATCGTCCACCACTCCTTTTTTTGAATCTTGATCACATTTGATCCATTAAAAAACAACAAATACCTTTTTTACACTCTATAGTCTACATATAATAATGATGAGTATGTTTAGGGATGAAAGGAGAAACTGTATAGATTGTTTATGGAATTCGTTACACATATGATCATCCATACAATCATTCTTAAACATTCGAAGATGTGAGATATAGTAACCTTAAAATATCATTTTAAAAAGATAATCTCGAAACTCAATGTAAGGTATAATAGTTAGTGCATGATGGAATGGAATTCCAAATTGAATGTAAGAAAAAAATAGATAATGATAAAATATAGTTATCTATACAGTAGGATCATGTCCTTTCATTCAAAATTTTTTCATTATATTTTATATTTTTATATAAATGTTTCGTTTAGGTCATGTATTTCAATTCTCGACACCCTAGTTTCCATTGTTTAAATAAATACATGTGAACTGAAAATATAAAAAATATCTAGGAGGATTTAGTGATAGGCTATAAGAACTTCATATGTGAGAAAATCCTATTAAACCACAATTCATCATTATGTAAATGTACGTAATATTTTTTTACCACCTCATGAAATGTGTATAATAAATTTTTATTATTTTTGGGGGCCATAGTAGTCTTTTTCATACTATTCCATCAACATTTTATAAATAATTATAATTTTTTTTATAAAATAAAAATATAAATAAAACAATCTCTATTTTTAATTAAAATTTATTTTATTATTTATGAAAAAATGAAACTCATGTGAATCACTAAGAAAAATAATTTCATGAAATAAGAGAATCCCATTTATAAGAGATTAGTGATTAATTGTAAAATATGAGGTTCCATCTATAATTTTTAATTGAATAGACCCGTTAATATCACAATAAAAAACTAGATAATCATCAACAAACCCAATGGAGGGATATATTTCTGATTTTAGTTTTCAAATTAAAGAACATGAGGTGTTTTTTGTGGAATTAGATAATGAAATACTATACAAGAAACACTCTCAAACATTACAATAATGATTCTTGAAGAATCAATGCTAGTTAATTCACAAATAGGGGATAACTAAAATTTTAAGGAATTCAAAATTCACTTTTTAGAAGGAATCCTACATCATGATAAATTATTTCGTGGAAAATAAAATTATTTACATTTTTAGAATACTCTATATTTTAATGAGGATTCTACAGATGTGGTGGAATTTATATAGTTATATGAGAAGACTAACTACCTAACTCTATCCCTGAAAAATATTCACCCTATTTCATTGAGAAATTAAGAGGAAATTGAAACCAACTAAATAAAGATAGATAACCATTTCTTATACTCGTGTTTATTATTATTTATTGAAATAGAATTAAGAAATCTCTCTCATAATTTTCAAATTTCAAACTGATTCTCTCTATGGATTTACATCAATTTGAATGATTAAAAAGAATAATAACATGATGAGTAATATATAAAGGTCCATGAATCCATCAAACATCTTATAATGGAATTAAAATAATAATATATAGTTTCTCATTATAATTAAAATAATCCTGAAGCCATAATAAATGACAGATAATTATGACCAAAATCGGATTCTATCATTTTTATATAAAAAGTTCTTATACATCATTCCCCTTGCAAAATAATTCTATGGTTCTTATTATAATTATTCCATTAATTTTGAAGAATAATCTTATACAATGGTATTAAATTAATAATAGGTATGATTCCTTCTCCTACACCACCATGAATGTGGTCAATTATTTCTATCGAGATAGACTAGTAGTATACTATCCTTGGGATCCTCTATAATCATTGCAATCTAAATGGAACTAGGAAAAAATCATGTTTATATCAACAAATCCTCACCAACCAATTGGAATTGGTAGTCAACTAGAACATCCAATCAATGTTAAGTAAAATAAAAGAAACTTCATGGGTTTTAAACCATGAATTTCTCATTTATTAGGGTTTATATTTCATTTTTTTCACAGATTTTATATATTTTCATTTATTCCTTTTAGAGTGTTATATGGTATAATTTATATTGATGAATCAGAGGTTTCAAAATCCAATAAATCTTGTTTTTGCACTGCTTTATAATTTTTTTTTTCAATTACATTCTATAATAAAAACTGTTGTTTCTAATTTTTCATAGAAAATGTGAGGGTATTACTAATTTATCTATGATAGGATTAGAACTAAAATGATATCATTTTCATTATGTAGTATTTAGTGTGTTTTTGATCATTTTATACTCATTTTATAATTTTTGAATATTTAATTACATCATGGTGTTTATGAAAAACATATCAATTTGAATTTCAAAGAATATAAATGTATATTTCTGTTTGAATATAATCTGTTAGAATTATTCTGAAGAAATTGGGTACAAGTGTTTAAATTTTTTGAATTTTACAATTATGATGGGCATATAAAACTGTTCTAACATCATCATTACAATTATTTTATTCATATTATTCTTATAGAATTATATAAAATTTATACATTTCAGTTTTCACCATATCAAAATGTTTTTTAGAATATTAATTATGTAAAATGTGATTTAGGAACCATTCTAGATGCCCCATTTTACATAGATATCAATTTCAACCCCACCATTACATATCAATTTTTTAATTTCACTAATAGATATTAAAGACATTGTTATTAATCCATATTATAGAACATTTAACCATTCTAAAAAAACCAATTACAAAAATAAAAGATTATAGTCGAACTCATGTGTGGGAGAGTTGGGATGACGGGTTTTTAGGATATTATGATATCATACAGAGCTATTTATGGGTGTTATATTTTATTTTTTAAAATAGTTGGGATGAAAATATCATATAGAAACAATATCATCCAATGAAGGGTCATAATATCACCATCTTTTTAAGACCATAAGTGACAACTTTTTCAAGAAAAAATATATTTTTTACAAACTTAATTACATGAAAATGTGAAACGATGTTGTTGTATAATTGGGTTATATGGAATAAAATATTATTATCACTTAAATATCATTATTTGAACTACCAAATTGAATAAATTATTGTTTAAATATAAACTACATGAAATGGAGGGAGATGTTCCTACCAATATTTTGTATAAATTGTCCCCATTAAGTTTACTTCATATATGATCCATAAACCAACATAATATATGAAAATATTGTTAACATATAATTCATACAAACCATTTATCCATGTAACAAAATAGGTAAACCCCATATGATTATCAAAAATTTATGGCCCTATGAGATGAATGTAAGGAATCAGGGCAATTAAAATCATGAATAGACATGAGAGTTACAAAATACCCATTCTAATATCCTTGAGTAAAGAGAGATAAATTTCCATAAAGGTGTGAAAACAATTTTTATTATAATAAACAATAAATTTAATTAAATTTTATTGATTAGTTTTGGGAGTTAAAAAGTTGGAATCCATTTAGGAGGAACAATATATATTAATTTGAATTAATTGAAATTTAATGTCATTATTATCTAAGCATATAAAAATTCGACATAGTATTTTTGGATTTAAAAGAAGTGAAATTTTTTAGAATGGTGTAACTGATATTGATAGTAAATGCATTATATTTTGGTAACACAAAATTAATTTTTCCACCTTTGTATAATTATTGATTACATATATAATATTTTTTTAATGTTGAAACTCATATCATATTTTGAGTATTCAATAAAATTCCTAAAATGGGGAAATAAATGGAAGGAATGATATCACGATTAAAATGAAATTCTAGACAATAATTACTTCTTTTCCTTATCAAGAATATATTAGAATATATATGTATAGGACACATAATGATGAATTAGAAATGGGACATGGAATATATAAGGATCATCTTTTGATTCTATAAATATAACATAGTATTCCATATAAATTATCATAGTATACACAAACATGAATTCGTGGCTACATAGTCATAAATTTAGGGTTCTGTAAAAAGGATTATCATATACTAAGGATCGCTACACAATTCAATGGATGATTGTAGAAAGTATATTGGAAAATTGAAAATTCATTGACATTGTATAAATAAATTCTGGGTGGGTATGAGTCATTTTTCTCCTATGTCATCATGGATTCCAGTTTTGTATGATTTATTTCCATGTATATATGTAATTCATACATTTATTAAATATTCAAAACGATGAAGATTCAAGAAGACTTCATCAGATTCACCTTTACTACATATTATATCATTGGGGTTCCACATCATCATGAATGAAACCTAATAATAGGAGGACCAGTTTATAATAATCTTGATTTATAAATAGAAAATAGATCAAAATAAAATGTGGAATGTTATTATGTTTATATATGTATCAAAAAATATTTTTAGGGTAAATTAAAAAGAATAAGAACATAACTAGATATCAAAAATAGAAAAAATTAAAAAGGATTTGACCTATCAAGGGAGGAGGAAGTGAGGAACATCAAGGGAATAGAAAGATCAAAGGAGATATTAAATAGTTCAATGTCTTGAGGTTCAATTAGAAGTTTTTCAATGAATGTTTTAGATTATCTTTTCAATAAAATTATATTATTTAAATCTCTATAATTTAATTATAATTATTAGTAATAGTTATCTATTCCCCTCTCTCTATCTTTTTTTAACATTATCTCTCTCCCAACCCCTTCACTGTGATATCATTTACTCATAATTCTGAGTGGATAACATTATGAATGGAATTGAATAATTTTTTATATTTTTTATACAATTGTATATTTTTAATATTTAAATTTTCATTATTCTTATGAAGAAGAAGATATGTGTGTTATGATTCAATGCGATTATTATCACCTAAACATTTACATGACCCTATAACTCATTCTATTCCTCGCTAAACATATCATTCCACTCCTATATTTACAAATCTCATCATATTATTGATTTTAGTGTATTGAGGGATGAAATTTCATAAGATAGATCATGGTCTTGGAATCTGTCATGTATATGATATAGTGTATCATCATTCATGAATTTTTATTGTTGTATTATTTGGTTTACTAAATATATATCTATAGCATGAAAAAATTCCAAACACATTTAGGAGAGTCATTTCCTAAATGATTAGATAGACTATCAAATATAATTTTTATATTATAAAATGATAATGAATGAATCTAATTAGTCAATCCATTAGACTATGATCTTTATTTTAAACATCATTCATTTTATTTTTATTTTACTTTTTTCACGAACTTTTCACGGCCTGTCCTCCGGGCCCATGCTGTGACTACCCCATGCCTACCTCCCATAGGCCAGGGGCTGGCAACTAGCACCAAAGGTGTAAATCACAGAAAAAGGGGAGGCATTGCCTTTATATAAGAAAAGAAACACCACAGAGTACACAAGCAGAAGTAAAATCTAAGTAAACTGAGTACAAAAGTAAGTACTAGAAAGTAAATGGTCCAGAATACAAAACCAACTTAAAGTAAAGTACAACTGAAAATAAAGTACATCAATAGAAAAGTAAAGCAGCAACTTTGAGCCATCCTCCCGAACTCTCACCTGAAGGGTGGGTATAGATAGCCTCCATAACTCCTTAGTTCGGCCATCCGCTCCATGTACGTCCCGCCAAGTGGTCCTCCTCTAGGTACCATCCAGCTCCACAAGATTCCATCTCGATCAGTGTTCTCTATCGTCTGCATCCAACACAACGTAGTGTGGGCATAGCCCATGCAGGGGTGAGCATACGATACTCAGTAGGGACCCCGAGACCCCCGAAGGTCTCTCAGAATCCAAAAAGGATAAACCAAAAAGGAAAGATACAATCACGAAGTATCAATAACACTAATAAGGTATATGCCCATACATATACCTAAGTCCTTAGATACAGATCATCTCCAACTCTCAAGCACCTTGAAGTCCACAATGGAAAGCACAACCCAGTCCACAAAGGATAGCTCCACTCAGTACACACAGGAAAAACAAAACCCAGTCCACAAAGGATAGCTCCACTCAGTCCACACAGGAAAGAAAGTCAACCACATCAATAATAATGATTGAGAATCAAGACTCAGCTCACCCAGGAATACACTTCGTAAGGCAATAGAGATGATCAGATGTAGCCGTTAATTCATCTATTCTGTCAGACCCACATAGGATACAAGACCAGCTAAACTGTCGGACCCACTAAGGATACAAAACCAGCTACTCTACCAGACCCACAGAGGATAAACGTACAGAGTCATATATTGTCAGACCCCCATAGGATACAAGAACAGTAGTCATTGTTGTCGAACCCACGGAGGATCCCAGTATGGTCATCATTGTTGACGAACCCACAGAGGATCCATGTACAATCCTCCTCGCTGTCGAACCCAAGGAGGATACATGTGCATTCGTCATCGTCGCAGGTGCAACCAGCTCTAGGGTTCCTGCACACAAAATGATCGATTCTGAGAGGGTCCGCTCCATGAGCCATGGGTTCGATCTATCAACAGTCACAAAGTTCATAGTTGATGTATCACAATGTTCTGTCTCGTCAAAGGAACTCAACGCGACAAACGGTGCGTCAATCGGACGCCCGATCTGAGAGATATTGTCTTTTCCTTCCTAGGGCCCTGTTTGGTTTTTAAGTTAAAACCAACTCGATCGTACTCCATCTACGTCCAAACATCGAGTGGAGTAAGCCAAAAGAACCTTCTCACAAAGAGGATACCAACAAAGTCGACGACACGTCAATCGGACGTCTGGAGATTGAGTTATAAGTGTTTCCGCTCCAAGGGCCTAGTTGGTTCCGTGTTCGAACCAACCGAGTCATACACAATGTTCTCCAAAACCTTGATTATAATATAAATAAACGACCGTCTCGATCCAAGGATCCCAAAGAAACTGAAGGTACATCAATCGGTGGGTTGCGACCCAAGTTATGTGAAAATGATTGAAAATAGTCCGATGTGGGGGTTCTGGGCCCGGCTCGGCCCGGCCCAGCTGGGCGCGGCCCAACCCAACCCCCCTGGGTCGGCCTGCCCTGGGTCGGCCTGACCTGAGTCCGGCCGGGGGGGGGGGGGGGGGGGTGCACGGGCTTGGCAAGCATGTC
The DNA here is from genome assembly GCA_963277665.1 of Viscum album. Lineage (NCBI taxonomy): Eukaryota > Viridiplantae > Streptophyta > Magnoliopsida > Santalales > Viscaceae > Viscum > Viscum album. The sequence continues at coordinate 1,288,692,719 of OY728140.1, forward strand.
GTGCAGGGGGACGCGTTCTCCTCCCTTTTCCACTCCACGGATGCGGCGGGCGTCGTGTCCCCCTCCGGATCCCACGTGGCTGCGGGATCCGGCCACCTACCGCCGTAGCTTCAGCCATGGAGGTTCCTGCCAGCAGCGTGCTGGGTCGCCGCCACCTCTGGCCACCGGTGACCCGCGCCGCTGGAGATGTCTGCGGGCCACCATAGCCGCTCTGGTGGTCCGTTCATTCTCCCGAATGCGCCTGTGGTCCCCCGGGACACATAGATTACTGCGAAGGCCTCCAATCGCCATTACAGCCTCGCTTCACCATCACCAATTGTTCCACACAAAAAGAACAAAGAAGTGGTGAGTCGGGCTTATTCATCAACCTGCACCCACCACGTCAGAGGTTTTAAGAACCACCAAACAAATTAATACCAAGAACGAGGGTTTAATTCTCATGAGAAAGAACATACAATTTCCAAAATCTTGTACCTCAACTAGGAAGACGATCTATGGAACCACGATACACATTATCACGGAGAAGAGGGTCGTAAGCATCATCGGGGCACGCCGAGGAGGAAACGACGTCACCTCTCTAGCCGCGGCGAAGAGGATTGGTGGCTTGCCTTCGATCTCTGAGGAACCGGCGTTCTTCATCTTCCGTCGTCGGGGGTTGGTGTTCTTCGTCGCATAACGAACTTCTCCTCCTTAATAAAATAATACATTCCACGTATTATTCTATTATTCATGCAAAGAAACTCTCCCAAAATAACTCACCACATTTAATAAAATGTGGTGATAATTTAGTAATGAAGAGAGGGAGAAGTATCCCCCATTATTGAACGCATTGGCGGATAAATTAATAAAAGGGAAAGAGGAAGGTTCCACATTAAATTATGAGTTGACATAATTTAATGGATTTAAGCAACATTAAAAAGGAGGTTTGGAAAATTAATGTGGGGGTTTACTAAGGGGTTTTGATGTAATTAAATGGTGGGGGTTGGGCGGACGTCTCCTCTCTATCACCCACACTTGGGTAGTTAAGTGGCTGCAGGCCCCACCCGTAACTACCCCTAGGAGGGAGTAACCTCCTTTAGTAATAAAAACTGTTCTGACAATTTATATTTATTTCTTAAACAAACCCCCAAAAATTATCTTCTCCTCTTTTGCAAATGCAACTACGGTAAGTGCCCCCTAAATTAATTATCGGCGCTATGAGGTCATCGGTGACCTCAGATTTTAATTTTGAGAACCGGTTCAAAAGTTATAAAAACCTGCTCGTTCGTTCACTGGACGTACCCGAGCTAAACATCGAAAATTGATTCTGGGTGCACCGAGCCTTGGAATCAAGCGTTGTCAGAAGCTATAAACTGGTAAAATTCCAATGTCTATAAAAAACATTCCTTGAAATTTATGGGTCTTTATATTACTCCCACCTCAGGGCTTTACTTCCCTGTAAAGCTACAAAAAAACTAGGGGAAAAATGTGGGTACTGAGCACGCATTTGAGCCTCCTGCTCCCATGTGCTCTCCTAGAGGTTCTTGGGTTGCCAACGAATGTGCACCAGAGGTATCAACCTTCCACGTAGGACCAACTCCTGTCGATCCTCGATCTCCACCGAGACCTCCGCAAACTTTTCCCTATCATCGATGTCTAGCTCCCCAGGATCAATGATATGCATAGGTTTGTGCACGTATCTCCTCAGCTAATATACATGGAAGATGTCGTGCACCTGGTGCAACTGAGGTGGAAGGGCCAGGCGGTAAGTCACCATGCCTACCCTGCCGAGGACCTAAAAACAACAGATGAAGCGTTGAGATAACATGCCGCCCAAGCCAAATCTCCGTAATCCACGTCTAGCTGTGACCCATAAGAAAACGTGGTCTCCATCCTCAAAATCCAGTGGTCTCTGCCTCCTATCAGCATAGGACTTCTGTCAGCTTTGAGTAGTCCTCATCTACTCCTGAATGATTTGGACCTTCTCTATCATAGACTGAACCATCTCTGGTCACACGAGGCCTGACTCCCCAGGGTCAGTCCAGCATAGAGGTGATCTTCAAGGTTGGCCATACAGTTCCTCGTAAGGTGCCATCCTGATGGTGGAGTGGTAGCTGTTGTTGTATGGAAACTCATCCATGGGTAGTTGAACCTCCCAGCCACGACCATAGTCAAGGACACTTTCACAGAGCATGTCCTCGAGCGTCTTAATGGTCCTCTCTGTCTGTCCATCTGTTTGCGGGTGAAAGGTAGTTCTTAGGCATATCTGCATCCCAAATGCCTCTAGAAATCCTTTCCAAAGCCAAGAAGTAAAGCGAGCATCTCGATCGGAGAGGATAGATGATAGAACACCATGAAGTCGTATGATCTCCTGAATTTAGAGACGTCATATGTTTTCTACTGAGCCCTTCTCTATGATAGGTAAGAAGTGGGCTGACTTGGTTAGTCAGTTTACAATCACCCAAATGGAGTCGTGTCCTCTGGAAGTACGTGGAAGCCCCGTCACGAAATCCATGGATATCCCATCCCACTTATACTCTGGGACCTCTAAAGGCTATACCAAGCCTACAGGTACCTGGTGCTCTGCCTTCACTTTCTGACAATTGAGGCATCGAGAAACGAATCCTTCAACAACCTTCTTCATACCTGGCCACCAGTACTGACGTTTGAGGTCCTGATACATCTTCGCTACTCCAGGATGTACCGCTATAGGGGAAGTGTGTAACTCCCTCAGCACCTCCTCCTGTAGTGTAACTGGTACCATGGTACGTCCCCTGAATAGGATGATGTGCTCTCCTCCAACTGAAAATCCATCAGGTGCATGTCCTGAGGATATCTGTGCATGTCACGTCTCACAGTCCACATCCCCACGTTGTGCCTCTCTGACCCACTGAAGTAGTGGAGGAGTGATTGTGAGGGACTGAAGATAGGTCACCCCATCACAATCCATGAAGGATATCTACAAAGCGGTTAACTGCTCTGTCATCTCTCCAAGTAGCTGAATGCCCGATTTCATACTGAGTGCATCAGCCACAACGCTCTCTTTCCCAAGAGTATAGACAATATCAAAGTCATAATACTGAAGGAACACAAGCCATCTCCACTGTCTCAGGTTCAGGTCCTTCTACTAGATGATGTACCTGAGACTCTAGTGGTCAGAGTAGACAATAAAGCGCTCACCCATCAATAGTGTTGCCACATCTTCAGAATGAAGACCACTACTGCTAACTTCAGGTCATGGGTGATGAAGTTCTACTCGTGGGGCCTCAGCTGCCGTGAACCGTAAGCGATAACTGCTCTCTCCTGCATCAGGACACACCCGAGTCCGGTCCCAGATGCGTCGCAGTAAACTACGTACCCTATGCCCTCCTTCGGAAACCTCAAGATGGGTGCACTGGTCAATCTCCGCCTCATCTCCTGGAAGCTCTGCTGACATCTTTCTGACCTCACGAAGAGTTTCCACTTCTTCGTCAAAGATATAAGTGGTGCTGAAACTATGGATAAGTCTGTCACAAATCCCCTATAGTACCTAGCCAGACCTAGGAAACTCCGCACCTCTTTCACGCTCCAGGGTGGATCCCATGAATGTTGTAGAGACCCGAAGCTTGACGTACATTGACAATACATTACATTTGCGGAATACTTAGTACATAATAAAAACACACACACAAGTATCGTAATAGTTTAGTGTCTTTGGAAACTCGGAGTATAATCTTCTAATCCTGGTGAAAGATCATCAACATCTCCCATAAAGATCTTCCCTTTTTTATACCTAAAACCTTTCTTTATATCCTGGGGAAAAGTAAACATAAAAGGGTGAGCTCAAATGCACAGTAAGTGTAAATAAAAGAAATATCAATCACATCATATTCATAAGAACATAACATTTTGGAAATCTTAACCTGCAAAAGAGAGCATAATTTCATAACATGAGATAAATCATAGTAGTGAAATGAAATCCCAAAAATCATAACATAAAACATGGAACTTTGTGTCATACACACATAATCATAGAGAATCATTTCTTGTTAGTCATGACTCATTTCCAAGACTATCTTAGTGTACAAAGTCCCTTTCTGAATCGAGTCACCCTCGTTTCAGTCCTATTTCACTGAACCGGTATAACCTACCATTCTAGCCACGTCTATCTCATGAGATATGAAATCCTTACCCAATGCATTGGAGGGAGATATAGGTCCCACCCATCACATAATTATACCACTCTTATGTGTGCCAGAAAATCATAAATCATACATCATTTCATAACCCATGTAATAAAAATGGGAATATTAAACATTATGACATCATAAAACAATTAATATAAGATAAATGAATTCATAAAAATAATTCCATCACAACATAGTCAAATCAATTTAATAATATGTATAAAAACAGAACCCTTTATTATCTTTGATGGAAAAATAATTTTGATAAAACACTTGAACTCCATTCTTGAGGAAAAGATCCTTTCTTCTTCAAAAACAATTTTCCTTTCTTAACATGTCATACAACTTTAAACTAAAAGAAGTTGATTAAAAATAATCTTGAAAACATTTAAATTATGCTTCTTGGAAATAATGTTTTAAAAATCCATTCATGTCATATAAGTTAAAAAAACATTCTTCCCGTACTTTTGTCGGAAAAGTCAAAAAGTACCTCGTACGAAAAATGACAAAAGATTCCTTTCTTATCTTTTACTAAAAATTCACCGAAGGGTAAAATTGTATTTAAACAATTGTAGGTGGATGGAAATAATATTACATATTGAGGAAACATGTATGTGGATGATAAAATACACCCCAGTAAATTTTAAAGTATAAACAATCTCGGATAAAAATGAGATTGTGATATTTCCCTTACTTTAGGTCTAACTTTCTTTGTAAGTGTCCGAACCTCCTGTATAATGATTTAAATCATGTTATTGACTTATTCCAGAATCATATTCATTGTTATTATATCATATATGGTCCACTTATGACTTTATATTACCCGTTCTTTTGTAAATTCATGTTAAAGTAGCATTTTGGGTAAAATCGTCTCATTTGTCGTTCGTGTTTTTAACTTGTAATTATTAATATGATTACTTAGATCATGATTACTTAATTCCAGAATATAAAACATGATTTATATATATATATATTCAGAATATACATATATAATAAATCAGTAAATGGAAATAAATACACCGTTCATGGAGACGGTAGTCCGTACGTACGCATGAATGTTGTTTTCGTTTCCTTATTGAATTGAATGGAATTAAGTAGATGACATACATATAAATATAAATAATTCCAGTATCATTATTAGGTCATATATTTCATTAGTACTTATTATATATACTTTATAATCATTCATGAATGGTTATTCATTGAGAATGAATCTCATCGCGTCGTGGAGACGGTAGTCCGTACGTGCGCACGACCGATGATATCATTCCCATGGTCGTGGAATTGTGTTGAAGTGTATGTATACTATTTCAGTCTCAATATCACTTTATAATAATCATATATAGTTACTCATTACACCTTTATACCCATCCAATTAAGGTGGTGGCGGAAAATAGATTACACCACGGCGTGGAGACGGTATTCCGTACGCACGCACGCTCGGTGATTTCCTTTTTCCGTAGGATGGATATAAGGTTAATTAGAGTTGTTTCATATTTATAATAACATATCATTATATAAGAAATACTTATGTTATTACTTTATCATGAAACAACTAAAGAAGAAGAATTTTAAGAAGAAAGAAATTGAAAAAGATCGGTAATGGATATTACCTCTTTTTGACACGCCTTTTCTTAGCCTCCACTTAAAGAACTAAGGATGGTCTTTGAAGAAGACCAGGACCTCTAGGATGATACTAGGGAAGTGGAGAAGGGATTTTGGCAGGGGTTGGCCGAGCGTGAAGGCTCAAAGTTGTGTGAGGAAGAGAGGGAGGAGGTGCCCTTTTATAAGGGATGAGAGGGGCACCTTAGGAATATTTCAAAATATTATTTTATATTATAGTCAAATTCGGTTTATAATGGTTCCAAAGGATCTTATTTAGAAGCTAAAGTGGGTATGGGGCGAAATCCTATCATCCAATATGATTTAGACAAGTTTAGGTTATTATTTTAACCTTATCAATTAGATTTAACTCTAAGTTAAATAATTTAACTTTTACCATGTCTTTTTGTTTTCTTACACTATATGGTTAATAAACTTACAATAACATGCCAAACGAACCCCAAATTTTTTATTATTAATATATATATATCCTTATATAAGTCATTTTTCCGAACCTTAGATTTTTAGGAATAATATAACAATTAATAATATAATATTTGATTTAAAAACTATTTTGTGTCAATTTTGACACTATTTGATATATGATTTTTGTGAAAGTCTTAACAGAATTATATGTTCAAACCAAGTTGATTAAAGCAACACTAATATATCATAGTAACCTTGAAAATTAGTGGAATTCATAAAAAGTCTTAAATTACCTTTATTTTGGTATTTATAATTTCAATTATGTCAATATTTCATTAATAAGATAATTACTACATCATCTTTGTGTCATAAATAAATTAAATTATTTATGTCTAAAAATTACAAATAAAATTCCATTATGTAGGAAATCCTTTTAGATTTCTAATAAATATTTACAATCTAATTTATATTATGTATAACCCTATATTAAAAATATTTTAGTAAATAAACATTGATTTTAACTCTTTTAACTCTTCTTTGAATTAAATAATAATAAATGTCCTAATCTAATCCAAGTGGGCCTAAATGATAATAATTTACACTTAAGGTTGTTTTTGGTCGAGATACACTTTTCCAATAGGATTAGGACACGTGTTAGGGTAATAGTAATATCATATTTACCCTTAGTTACCCTATTTACTATTAACCGCAGTAAAAAAAGTAAAAAGTTACTATTCACCAAAAAATTATTTTTATCTCATTGAACCACATTTTACTTACTGATATCAACCGTGTCTGTCGGATTTTCAAAATTTCATTCACAGAAGCGGTAAAATTATGTTTTATGCAAAATTCTGTTTTTAACCTACCACTTAGTGGTTTCACTATTCATCAAAAATTGAAGTTTTTCAGAAAAATGCCAAAATTTCACCCTAAGCTATAATTGATATTCCGAATTCAAAAATGATTTCTATTTTACAAAATTACCAACATATAAGTTGCATTAATTAATTTTATAATTAATTTCCTCTGTCACAACAAATAGCGTGTTTTTAAGAGATAATAACTATCAAAAGATTGACACTTGTTTATAACTGGTTTAAATGTAAAATTAGATCCAATGACCAACATTGTATTAAATTGTAAAAATATATTCTAAATATACTTTAAAACCACTCAAATTAATAATTTATCCCTATTAATTATTTCGATTAAAAAAGTTGTTTTTAATTAAAATTTAGTAATTTTCACTATTCATCAGAATATGAAAGTTATCCGAAAGGTACCAAAATTTCACCTTAGGTTAAATTCGATACTCCGAATCCATAAATGAAGTCCATTTTGAAAAATAAAATTTAAAAAATTTCAAAAAGTGGTTATTACTATTCATAATGGCTAGTTTTAATAATATTTTAATAGCATATTGCTGTTTAGTTAAACTCGTTATTGCGTACTACACACGCTATCGAGGATGGTCGTGATTGCGTGTAATGGAAGGCAGGTCAAGGATGCGTGTTTTGAAAGATTCTTTTGGTGTAGCGTACAACACAAGACATTAATGAAATTAAAAGGAATATTTTTCATAAAATTTCGGGGTGTTACATTCTACCCCCCTTAAAATGAATTTCGCCCTCGAAATTCGTCGGGGTTATAAATGGTTTACTATTCGAAAGTTTCTTTAATAGAAACCCACATCGTAAAAAGGAATACCAAAACCAATCATTAATAACATAAGTATGAAACGTAACAGTTACCCAATTAAACTAATCACTGGGTTTCCACGTAGGTGAAAATATTGATATGGAAGAGAAATCTAACCATCATGTTCTGATAGAGAGTGGCAGAGAACATGGCTATGGAAAATCCAGTAATCACAAATCCATAGATTTGTGATGATATAAGGTACCATCTGATTAATCAGGTATAAGATCACGAGGACAACATTTTTGGTTTTCATGATCATTTCCCTAGAGTTGAAAATTTGAATTAGAATAAATACTTACTTTATTTTGGTACAATCTCACTGTTGTTCTTTCCTTGAACAATTTCCACTTCATCTCTTAAATAAATGAAGATGAACATGTTATTCGTGAAGTGTTAGCAGATCATGTGATAGAATGACGGGTCATTCCATCTGTTTCAAACAAAAGGTTAGCAAAAATTATATACATAAGTCGATCTATAGTGAGATTAATCATATATGGTTCCTAAAATGGACTTATACTTCATATATCATACTGCTTAATATAATAAAACTAGTTTCTATTAAACAAGGACTTCCTGTAGGCCAGTGGTAGGCGATAAAGGCCATTCGCACTTCGGTTGTGGGTTCGATTCCCACAGCCTTGTCCGACGCGATGGGTTGGCGCCCGTCCTGCAGGATGTCCTTTTTCTAAAGCTATATTAATATAACATCCCATCAATAATATCTAAAAACGTTTTATCCAAACTTATGTCCAACATAATCCATTCTAATATTTAGGCTTATCTAAAATACTTCAGTCCAAGCTCATAGTATAAAGAAAATGATTACTTTAAATGTCACAGAATAATCACGTGAATGCCATCATTTATCCCCCATATATCATAAGATATATCTTGTTTGTCAAATTACAAACATGTGAATACATTAATCATGTATTCTCTTGAAAAAATGAATACCAATTTAACCTTAGTGAAAACATGAATGCTGTCAAAAGTTAACTCTTTCCACATACCAAAATCCAAAAATTCTATATACTCAAACCATGATATCACTAAGTCCTTATATCAATCATGAGATCATGAATACTGTCAAACATTTCATTTTCTCTTTATCACTTCATTATGCGCATATCATCCACTTTCCAAAAATATCTGAATAACCTTTCATTGTTACTCATACCATTCATCATAAACTTTCAAAACTTAAGGAAAGACAAAAGTGTTACAATCCTTAGATGTCTTTTTATTCTATAGTACAACATTACACTTGATAAACATGTAATCATTCCACTACCTTCTTAAACCATTGACCGAGCTTCAACAATTCTTTCATCTCACATATCATTTGTAGTCTATTCATCATCATCCACATAAATACTACCCATACGACCATACTGATTCTCTTCATGAGACTTTCCCTTAGGGAATTGGTTTGCATAATGCCCGTACATTCCAAATTTAAAACATTTAACCATTGTTGATGTCGTAGAAATACCATTAACCCCATCCATGGTGTTAACTGAAACTTTTCCATTACACTTACTGGCTTTGTGTCCTTCTTTTCCACACCCAAAGCATCTTCCAGTTCCTTTGAATCATTCTCCATGATGCCTCTTCCCACATGATTTACATAGGTGAAATTGAACTTTCTTTCCTCTAGGATCATCATGAAACTCCATCTTTCTCTTATTAGCCGAGTCAGGAAACTTACTAAATTTTACTTTATTGGCCATATTATGAGATTGCTGATTCGGCATAATAATGATTTTTGGACTTCCAAATCCCATTTCATTTGATTGCTTATGAATAATATCATTCCATTGTCCATCATATCCTCCATTATCGTGAATCATCTTGTTTCTAGCCATTTTCTAAAACCCAAAAAGAATAGTGTTATAGGCAAAAATCATAATAAAGGGGGAGTAACTTTAATATCTAACATCTTAGGTTAAATTTTAATATCGTTACCATAGTTCTAGGACTATATCCTATACGTATACTTATCCTTAGGGACATCCCTAGACTTACCTTAGAAATATCTCTAGAGATCTCACTAACGTTCTCACATCCTAGTTTCCAAAGGTTGACTAAACCATTCCTCTGATACCAACTGTAGAGACCCGGAGCTCGACGTACATTGACATTACATTACATTTGCGGAATACTTAGTACATAACAAAAACAGACACACAAGTATCGTAATAGTTTAGTGTCTTTGGAAACTCGGAGTATAATCTTCTAGTCCTGGTGAAAGATCTTCAACATCTCCCATAAAGATCTTCCCTTTTTTATACCTAAAACCTTTCTTTATATCCTGGGGAAAAGTAAACATAAAAGGGTGAGCTCAAATTCTCAGTAAGGGTAAACAAAAGAAATATCAATCACATCATATTCATAAGAACATAACATTTTGGAAATCTTAACCTGCAAAAGAGAGCATAATTTCATAACATGGGATAAATCATAGTAGTGAAATGAAATCCCAATAATCATAACTTAAAACATGGAAGTTTGTGGCATACCCACATAATCATAGAGAATCATTTCTTGTTAGTCATGACTCATTGCCAAGACTATCTTAGTGGACAAAGTCCCTTTCTGAATCGAGTCACCCTCGTTTCGGTCCTGTTTCACTGAACCGGTATAACCTACCATTCCAGCCATGTCTATCTCATGAGATATGAAATATTTACCCAATGCATTGGAGGGAGATATAGGTCCCACCCATCTCATAATGATACCACTCTTATGTGTGCCACAAAATCATAAATCATACATTATTTCATAACCCATGTAATAAAAATGGGAATCTTAAACATCATGACATCATAAAACAATTCATATAAGATAAAGGAATTCATAAAAATAATTCCATCACAACATAATCAAATCAATTTAATAATAGGGATAAAAACAGAACCCTTTATTATCATTGATGGAAAAATAATTTTGATAAAACACTTGAACTCCATTCTTGAGGAAAATATCCTTTCTTCTTCAAAAACATTTTTCCTTTCTTAACATGTCATACAACTTTAAACTAAAATAAGTTGATTAAAAATAAACTTGAAAACTTTTAAATTATTCTTCTTGTAAATAATGTTTTAAAAATCCATTCATGTCGTATAAGTTAAAAAAACATTCTTCCCGTACTTTTGTCGGAAAAGTCAAAAAGTACCTCGTACGAAAAATGACAAAAGATTCCTTTCTTATCTTTTACTAAAAATTTACCGAAGGGTAAAATTAGATTTAAACAATTGTAGATGGATGGAAATAATATTACATATTGAGGAAACATGGATTTGGGTGATAAAATACACCCCAGTAAATTTCAAAGTATAAACAATCTCGGATAAAAATGAGATTGTGATATTTCCCTTACCTTAGGTCTGACTTGCTTTGTAAGTGTCCGAACCTCCTGTATAATGATTTAAATCATGTTATTGACTTATTCCAGAATCATATTCATTGTTATTATATCATATATGGTCCACTTATGACTTTATATTACCCGTTCTTTTGTAAATTCATGTTAAAGTAGCGTTTTGGGTACAATCGTCTCATTTGTCGTTCGTGTTTTTAACTTGTAATTATTCATATGATTACTTAGATCATGATTACTTAATTCCAGAATATAAAACATGATTTATATATATATATATATATATATTCAGAATATACATATATAATAAATCATTAAATGGAATGAAATACACCGTTCATGAAGACGGTAGTCCGTACGTACGCATGAACGCTGTTTTCGTTTCCTTATTGAATTGAATGGAATTAAGTAGATGACATACATATAAATATAAATAATTCAAGTATCATTATTAGGTCATATATTTCATTAGTAATTATTATATATACTTTATAATCATTCATGAATGGTTAATCATTGAGAATGAATCTCATCGCGTCGTGGAGATGGTAGTCCGTACGTACGCACGAGCGATGATATCGTTCCCATGGTCGTGGAATTGTGTTGAAGTGTATGTATACTATTTCAGTATCAATATAACTTTATAATAATCATATATAGTTACTCATTACACCTTTATACCCATCCAATTAAGGTGGTGGTGGAAAATAGATTACACCACGGCGTGGAGACGGTATTCCGTACGTACGCACGCGTGGTGATTTCCTTTTTCCGTAGGATGGATAGAAGGTTAATTAGAGTTGTTTCATATTTTTAATAACATATCAGTATATAAGAAATACTGATGTTATTACTTTATCATGAAACAACTAAAGAAGAATAATTTGAAGAAGAAAGAAATGGAAAACGATCGTTAATGGATATTACCTCTTTTTGACGCCCCTTTTCTTATCCTCCACTTAAAAAACTAAGGATGGTCTTTAAAGAAGACCAGGACCTCTAGGATGATACTAGGGAAGTGAAGAAGGGATTTTGGAAGGGGTTGGCAGAGCTTGAAGGCTCATAGTTGTGTGAGGAAGAGAGGGAGGAGGTCCCCTTTTATAAGGGAGGAGAGGGGCACCTTAGGAATATTTCAAAATATTATTTTATATTAAAGTCAAAATCGGTTTATAATGGTTCCAAAGGGTCTTATTTCGAAGCTAAAGTGGGGATGGGTCGAAATCCTATCAACCAATAGGATTTAGACAAGTTTAAATTATTATTTTAACCTTATCAATTAGATTTAACTCTAAGTTAAATAATTTAACTTTTACCGTGTCTTTTTTTTTCTTACACTATATGGTTAATACACTTACTATAACATGCCAAACGAACCCCAAATTGTTTATTATTAGAATATATATCCTTATCTAAGTCATTTTGCCGAACCGTAGATTTTTAGGAATAAAATAACAATTAATAATATAATATTTGATTTAAAAACTATTTTGTGTCAATTTTGACACTATTTGATATATGATTTTTGTGAAAGTCGTAACACAATTATATGTTTGAACCAAGTTGATTAAATGAACACTAATATATAATAGTAACCTAGAAAATTACTGGAATTCATAAAAAGTTTTAAATTACATTTAGTTTGGTATTTATAATTTCAATTATGTCAATATTTCATTAATAAGATAATTACTGCATCATCATTGTGTCATAAATAAATTAAATTATTTATGTCTAAAAATTACAAATAAAATACCATTATGTAGGAAATCCTTCTATATTTCTAATGAATATTTACAATCGAATTTATCTTATGTATAACCCTATATTAAAAATGTTTTAGTAAATAAATTTTGATTTTAACTCTTTTAACTCTTCTTTGAATTAAATAATAATAAATGTCCTAATCTAATCCAAGTGGGCCTAAATGATAATAATTTACACTTAAAGTTGTTTTTGGTCGAGATACACTTGTCCAATAGGATTAGGACATGTGTTAGGGTAATAGTAATATCATATTTACCCTTAGTTACCCTATTTACTATTAACCGCAGTAAAAAAAGTAAAAAGTTACTATTCACCAAAAACTTATTTTTATCTCATTGAACCACATTTTACTTACTGATATCAACAGTGTCTGTCGGATTTTCGAAATTCCATTCACAGAAGCGGTAAAATTAAGTTTTATGCAAAATTCAGTTTTTAACCTACCACTTAGTGGTTTTACTATTCATCAAAAATTGAAGTTTTTCAGAAAAATGCCAAAATTTCACTCTAATCTATAATTGATATTCCGAATTCAGAAATGATTTCTATTTTAAAAAATTCCCATCATATAAGTTTCATTAATTAATTTTATAATTAATTTCCGCTGTCACAACAAATAGCGTGTTTTTAAGAGATAATAACTATCAAAAGATTGACACTTGTTTATAACTGGTTTAAATGTGAAATTACATCCAATGACCAACATTGTATTAAATTGTAAAAATATATTCTAAATATACTTTAAAACCACTCAAATTAATAATTTATCACTATTAATTATTTTGATTAAAAAAGTTGTTTTTAATTAAAATTTAGTAATTTTCACTATTCATCAGAATATGAAAGTTATCCGAAAAGTACCAAAATTTCACCTTAGGCTAAATTCGATACTCTGAATCCATAAATGAAGTCCATTTTGAAAAATAAAATTTCAAAAATTTCAAAAAGTGGTTATTACTATTCATAACGGCTAGTTTTAATAATATTTTAATAGCATATTGCTGTTTAGTTAAACTCGTTATTGCGTACTACACACGCTATCGAGGATGGTCGTGATTGCGTGTAATGGAAGGCAATTCAAGGATGCATGTTGTGAAAGCTTCTTTTGGTGTAGCGTACAACACAAGACATTAATGAAATTAAAAAGAATATTTTTCATAAAATTTCAGGGTGTTACATTCTACCCCCCTTAAAATGAATTTCGCCCTCGAAATTCTTCGGGGTTATAAATGGTTTACTATTCGAAAACTTCTTTAATATAAACCCACATCGTAAAAAGGAATACCAAAACCAATCATTAAAAACAAATGTATGAAACGTAATGGTTACCCAATTAAACTAATCACTGGGTTTCCACATAGGTGAAAATGTGGATATGGAAGAGAAATCTAACCATCATGTTCTGATAGAGAGTGGTACAGAACATGGCTATGGAAAAGCCAGTAATCACAAATCCATATATTTGTGATGATATAAGGTACCATCTGATTCATCGGGTATAAGATCACTAGGACAACATTTTTGGATTTTAGGATCATTTCCCTAGAGTTGAAAATTTGAATTAGAATAAATACTTACTTTATTTTGGTACAATCTCACTGTTGTCCGTGCCTTGAACAATTTCCACTTCATCTCTTAAATAAATGAAGTTGAATTTGTTATTCGTGAAGTGTTAGCAGATCATGTGATAGAATGACGGGTCATTCCATCTGTCTCAAACAAAAGGTTAGCAAAAATTATATACATAAGTCGATCTATAGTGACATTAATCATATATGGTTCCTAAAATGGACTTATACTTCATATATCATATTTCTTAATATAATAAAACTAGTTTCTATTAAACAGGGACTTCCTGTAGGCCAGTGGTAGGCGATAAAGGCCAGTCGCACTTCGGTTGTGGGTTCGATTCCCACAGCCTTGTCCGACGCGATGGGCTGTCGCCCGTCCTGCAGGTTGTCCTTTTTCTAAAGCTATATTACTATAACATCCCATCAATAATATCTAAAAACGTTTTATCCTAACTTATGTCCAACATAATCCATTCTAATATTTAGGCTTATCTAAAATACTTCAGTCCATGCTCATAGTATAAAGAAAATGATTACTTGAAATGTCACAGAATAATCACGTGAATGCCATCATTTATCCCCCATATATCATAAGATATATCTTGTTGGTCAAATTACAAACATGTGAATACAGTAATCATGTATTCTCTTGAAAAAATGAAAACCAATTAAACCTTAGTGAAAACCTGAATGCTGTCAAAAGTTAACTCTTTCCACATACCAAAATCCAAAAATTCTATATACTCAAACCATGATATCACTTAATCCTTATATCAATCATGAGCTCATGAATACTGTCAAACATTTCATTTTCTATTTATCACTTCATTATGTGCATATCATCCACTTTCCAAAAATATCGGAATAACCTTTCATTGTTACTCATACCATTCATCATAAACTTTCAAAACTTAAGGAATGACAAAAGTGTAACAATCCTTAGATGTCTTTTTATTCTATAGTACAACATTACACTTGAAAAACATGTAATCATTCCACTACCTTATTAAACCATTGATCGAGCTTCAACAATTCTTTCATCTCACATATCATTTGTAGTCTCTTCATCATCATCCACATAAATACTACCCATACGACCATACTGATTCTCTTCATGAGACTTTCCCTTAGGGCATTGGTTTGCATAATGCCCGTACATTCCACATTTAAAATATTTAACCATTGTTGATGTCGTAGCAATACCATTAACCTTATCCATGGTGTTAACTGAAACTTTTCCATTGCACTTACTGGCTTTGTGTCCTTATTTTCCACACCCAAATCATATTCCAGTTCCTTTGAAACATTCTCCTTGATGCCTCTTCCCACATGATTTACATAGGGGAAATTGAACTTTCTTTCCTCTAGGATCATCATGAAACTTCATCTTTCTCTTATTAGCCGAGTCAGGAAACTTACTAAATTTTACTTTATTGATCATATTATGAGATTGCTGATTCGACAAAATAATGATGTTTGGACTTCCAAATCCCATTTCATTTGATTGCTTATGAAGAATATCATTCCATTGTCCATCATATCCTCCATTATCGTGAATCATCTTGTTTCCAGCCATTTTCTAAAACCCAAAAAGAATAGTGTTATAGGCAAAAATCATAATAAAGGGGGATTAACTTTAATATCTAACATCTTAGGTTAAATTCTAAGATCGTTACCATAGTTCTAGGACTATATCCTATACGTATACTTATCCTTAGGGACATCCCTATACATACCTTAGAAATATCTATAGGGATCTCACTAACGTTCTCACATCCTAGTTTCCAAAGGTTGACTAAACCATTCCTCTGATACCAACTGTAGAGACACGAATCTTGATGTACATTGACATTACATTACATTTGTGGAATACTTAGTACATAACAAAAACACACACACAAGGATCGTAGTAGTTTAGTGTCTTTGGAAACTCGGACTATAATCTTCTAATCCTGCTGAAAGATCTTCAACATCTCCCATAAAGATCTTCCCTTTTTTTTATACCTAAAACCTTTCTCTATATCCTGGGGAAAAGTAAACATAAAAGTGTGAGCTCAAATTCTCAGTAAGGGTAAAAAAAGAAATATCAATCACATCATATTCATAAGAACATAACATTTTGGAAATCTTAACCTGCAAAAGAGGGCATAATTTCATAACATGGGATAAATCATAGTAGTGAAATGAAATCCCAATAATCATAACATAAAACATGGAACTTTGTGTCATACACACATAATCATGGAGAATCATTTCTTGTTAGTCATGACTCATTTCCAAGACTATCTTAGTGGACAAAGTCCCTTTCTGAATCGAGTCACCCTCGTTTCAGTCCTGTTTCACTGAACCGGTATAACCTACCATTCTAGCCATGTCTATCTCATGAGATATGAAATCTTTACCCAATGAATTGGAGGGAGATATAGGTCCCACCCATCTCTTAATGATACCACTCTTATGTGTGCCACAAAATCATAAATCATATATCATTTCACAACCCATGTAATAAAAATGGGAATCTTAAACATCATGACATCATAAAATAATTCATATAAGATAAAGGGATTCATAAAAATAATTCCATCACAACATAATCAAATCAATTTAATAATAGGGATAAAAACAGAACCCTTTATTATATTTGATGGAAAAATAATTTTGATAATACACTTGAACTCCATTCTTGAGGAAAATATCCTTTCTTCTTCAAAAACATTTTTCTTTTCTTAACATGTCATACAACTTTAAACTAAAAGAAGTTGATTAAAAATAAACATGAAAACTTTTAAATTATGCTTCTTGGAAATAATGTTTTAAAAATCCATTCATGTCGTATAAGTTAAAAAAACATTCTTCCCGTAATTTTGTCAGAAAAGTCAAAAAGTACCTCGTACGAAAAATGACAAAAGATTCCTTTCTTATCTTTTACTAAAAATTCACCGAAGGGTAAAATTGGATTTAAACAATTGTAGGTGGATGGAAATAATATTACATATTTAGGAAACATGGATGTGGATGATAAAATACACCCCAGTAAATTTCAAAGTATAAACAATCTCGGATAAAATTGAGATTGTGATATTTCCCTTACGTTAGGTCTGACTTGCTTTGTAAGTGTCCGAACCTCATGTATAATGATTTAAATCATGTTATTGACTTATTCCAGAATCATATTCATTGTTATTATATCATATATGGTCCACTTATGACTTTATATTACCCGTTCTTTTGTAAATTCATGTTAAAGTAGCGTTTTGGGTAAAATCGTCTCATTTGTCGTTCGTGTTTTTAACTTGTAATTATTTATATGATTACTTAGATCATGATTACATAATTCCAGAATATAACAAATGATTTATATATATATATATATTCAGAATATACATATATAATAAATCAGTAAATGGAAAGAAATACACCGTTCATGGAGACGGTTGTCCGTACGTACGCATGAACGCTGTTTTCGTTTCCTTATTGAATTGAATGGAATTAAGTAGATGACATACATATAAATATAAATAACTCCAGTATCATTATTAGGTAATATATTTCATTAGTACTTATTATATATACTTTATAATCATTCATGAATGGTTAATCATTGAGAATGAATCTCATCGCATCGTGGAGACGGTAGTCCGTACGTACGCACGAGCGATGATATCGTTCCCATGGTCATGGAATTGTGTTGAAGTGTATGTATACTATTTCAGTATCAATATCACTTTATAATAATCATATATAGTTACTCATTACACCTTTATACCCATCCAATTAAGGTGGTGACGGAAAATAGATTACACCACGGCGTGGAGACGGTATTCCGTACGTACGCACGCGCGGTGATTTCCTTTTTTCGTAGGATGGATAGAAGGTTAATTAGAGTTGTTTCATATTTATAATAACATATCAGTATATAAGAAATACGGATGTTATTACTTTATCATGAAACAACTAAATAATAAGAATTTGAAGAAGAAAGAAATGGAAAAAGATCGGTAATGGATATTACCTCTTTTTGACGCGCCTTTTCGTAGCCTCCACTTAACGAACTAAGGATGGTATTTGAAGAAGACCAGGACCTCTAGGATGATAATAGGGAAGTGGAGAAGGGATTTTGGCAGGGGTTGGACGAGCATGAAGGCTCAAAGATGTGTGAGGAAGAGAGGGAGGAGGTTCCCTTTTATAAGGGAGGAGAGGGGCACCTTAGGAATATTTCAAAATATTATTTTATATTAAAGTCAAAATCAGTTTATAATGGTTCAAAAGGGTCTTATTTCGAAGATAAAGTGGGTATGGGTCGAAATCCTATCAACCAATAGGATTTAGACAAGTTTAGGTTATTATTTTAACCTTATCAATTTGATTTAACTCTAAGTTAAATAATTTAACTTTTACCGTGTCTTTTTGTTTTCTTACACTATATTGTTAATACACTTACTATAACATGCCAAACGAACCCCAAATTGTTTATTATTAATATATATATCCTTATCTAAGTCATTTTTCCGAACCTTAGATTTTTAGGAATAAAATAACAATTAATAATATAATATTTGATTTAAAAACAATTTTGTGTCAATTTTGACACTCTTTGATATATGATTTTTGTGAAAGTCGTTACAGAATTATATGTTCGAACCATGTTGATTAAATCAACACTAATATATCATAGTAACCTAGAAAATTAGTGGAATTTATAAAAAGTCTTAAATTACATTTATTTTGGTATTTATAATTTCAATTATGTCAATATTTCCTTAATAAGATAATTACTGCATCATCTTTGTGTCATAAATAAATTAAATTATTTATGTCTAAAAATTACAAATAAAATACCATTATGTAGCAAATCCTTTTAAATTTCTAATGAATATTTACAATCGAATTTATCTAATGTATAACCCTATATTAAAAATGTTTTAGTAAATAAACTTTGATTTTAACTCTTTTAACTCTTCTTTGAATTAAATAATAATAAATGTCCTAATCTAATCCAAGTGGGCCTAATTGATAATAATTTACACTTAAGCTTGTTTTTGGTCGAGATACACTTGTCCAATAGGATTTGGACATGTGTTAGGGTAATAGTAATATCATATTTACCCTTAGTTACCCTATTTACTATTAACCGCGGTAAAAAAAGTAAAAAGTTACTATTCACCAAAAAATTATTTTTATCTCATTGAACCACATTTTACATACTGATATCAATCGTGTCTGTCGGATTTTCGAAATTCCATTCACAGAAGCGGTAAAATTATGTTTTATGCAAAATTCAGTTTTTAACCTACCACTTAGTGGTTTCACTATTCATCAAAAATTGAAGTTTTTCAGAAAAATGCCAAAATTTCACCCTAAGCTATAATTGATATTCCAAATTCAAAAATGATTTCTATTTTACAAAATTCCCAACATATAAGTTGCATTAATTAATTTTATAATTAATTTCCGCTGTCACAACAAATAGCGTGTTTTTAAGAGATAATAAATATCAAAAGATTGACACTTGTTTATAACTGGTTTAAATGTGAAATTACATCCAATGACCAAAATTGTATTAAATTGTAAAAATATATGCTAAATATACTTTAAAACCACTCAAATTAATAATTTATCACTATTAATTATTTCGATTAAAAAAGTTGTTTTTAATTAAAATTTAGTAATTTTCACTATTCATCAGAATATGAAAGTTATCCGAAAAGTACCAAAATTTCACCTTAGGATAAATTCGATACTCCGAATCCATAAATGAAGTCCATTTTGAAAAATAAAATTTAAAAAATTTCAAAAAGTGGTTATTACTATTCATAACGGCTAGTTTTAATAATATTTTAATAGCATATTGCTGTTTAGTTAAACACGTTATTGCGTACTACACACGCTATCGAGGATGGTCGTGATTGCGTGTAATGGAAGGCAAGTCAAGGATGCGTGTTGTCAAAGCTTATTTTGGTGTAGCGTACAACAAAAGACATTAATGAAATTAAAAAGAATATTTTTCATAAAATTTCGGGGTGTTAAAAATGTACTGCCCCGACCTTCGTGGGATCCACTGCAACTCCCACCTCAGAGATGACGAGCCCCAAGAAGTGGACCTCTTAAAGCCAGAACCGGCACTTCGAGAGCTTACCATAAAGATGGTGCTCTTAGAGTGTATCCATTACAACCCGTAAGTGGTAGGCGTGCTCCTCCTCAGTCGTCGAGTAAATAAGTATGTCTTTAATGATGACTATGACAAACCGATCACGGTAGGGCTAGAAGATCCGGTTCATGAGACTCATTTACATTGTGGGTGTGTTGGTCACACCGACGAGCATGACCAAGAACTCATATTGGTCGTACCGACACCTGAAGGTCGTCTTCTAGACATCCTCGTCCCGAACTCGGAGCTGATGATAGCCTGACCTGAGGTCTATCTTCGAGAACCAACGTGCTCCCTTGAGCTGATCGAAGAGGTCGTCAATCCTCGGAAACAGATACATGTTCCTCACGGTCACTTGGTTCAGGCGATGGTAATCGACACACAGTCGCAAGCCCCCATCTTCCTTCTTGCCGAAAAGGATCAGAGAAGACCAGGGTGAAACACTGGGTCGGATGAAATATTTCCCATGTAAGTCCTCCAGCTACACCCAAAGCTCATGAAGCTTGGTGGGAGCCATCCAATACGCTGGGGTGGATATTGGTGATGTCCCGGGGTATAGGTATATAAAGAAATCTACCTCCCTACAGGGAGGTAGTCCTGGAACATTGTCAGTAAAAACGTCTGTATACTGGTCCACCACTAAAGGAAAATGCGGACTCTGCACATCGACTACTCTGAGGATGAGACTAGCCAACTGATTTGCGATCGGCTGACCTCTCCTCTATGTGAGTCCATCCTGTGCTGTGAAGGTTCCCTTCTCACCGGTGAAGGTGAACCTAGTCCTATCCATGCGGACACACCGCACCTTGCGCCTAATACAGTTGATCTGGGCATGGAATGTAGATAACCAGTCCATAACCAAGATGACATCGTAAGGCCTCGACACCACTACAAGATGATCCCAGCCGAAGCTCTCGCCTCCTAGAGTAAGCTCACACTGCCAACACCAATGCGTAATCATCGAGTTTGCTCCCGTAGGAGTCTTTAGCTGCAAGGATCGAGCCAACGGCTCCGTCGAAATCTCCGAGCTCCAAACAAGGGAAGCGACAATAAAATAATGACTCACACTTGTGTCTTTAATAACTTCAGAAAGTGTGTAGTAGACACAGATAGTACCTTGAATCATCTCAGGTGCGCCATGGTTGTAAGCCTCTACTACCTGGAGCTGAGCCGACCTCTGCCCGCCAGCTGCCTGTGGTTGGGGTGGACCACCTGGGGGTAGTGGTGGTAGAGCCTCGAAGCGTCGTCCACAACCCGTTGTTCGGATAGCTCTTCTACCTCGTCCTCCACGGTCGAACATCTGCCTCTGCCTTGGAGGTCCCTCCAATGTCTGCTTCTCATCTGCATGGCGAGTCGGGAAGTCATGAGTCTTGTGACCCTGCCCACCACATGCATAGCATTGTCTGCTCCTCAGAAGGCTGGCTCTGTGCCGTGTTCCCCGCACAGCCGAACCTGTGTCCTGAAGTCACCCAACTGATGGCATGGTCCGCATGGACCCATGCGTCTTCTGTGGAATACCTGCTATGGAATACTTCACTCCGTGTCTTACTGTGGTGGTTCTCACTGCTAATAGATGCTCTATGTGAAATCTCTCCACTAGTAGGGCTCGCTCAAGCACCCCCGCCTGATTCGGGATGATGAGTGGAATCGTCGAAGCTATGATCTCATGCCTCAGCCCCTAATGAAAGGTCTTGGCCTAGAAGAATGGGTCCCATTCCATGTCCATGGAGTAGCGCGAGAAGTCTGTAAATATCGTCGAGTACTGGGCTACTGACATGATGCCCTACCACAGTTGTAATAACTCCTAGATGCGCACCGCACGGAGGGTGGCTAGAACGAACTCTGAGTAGAAGAGGCTCTCAAAGTCCTTCCAAAGAAGAGATGTCTCATTGTTCACCTGAAGCATCAGTCTCCACCATCTACCAGCTGCTGCGTGCAGGAGAATCACGGAAAGGATCACCATGAGGTCTGCTGGCGTCCCTACCAACCTGAAGACTCTAACGATAGCCTCTGGCCAGTCCTCGACTGCCTTAGGATCCGTCTCTCCACAGAACTTGTGCAGCCTCTGCCTCTGGAACTCTTACAACATGCTCAGGCGGTGTGAACTCTCCGCCGCTGGGGTGGGTGGCCTCGGTGGCTCGGTGGGTTGAGGTACTACCGGTGCCTCCACGGTAATGTGGCCCTGCACCGAGGCCTCGTCGCTTGGTGGGCTGTCGTCTCGCCCAAAGCTCGAAACCCTAGCTGGCTACTATCGTGGGGCCATCTTGAAAAGAAATAGGTGTACCATTGTTAATACAGTATACCTGGTGAGATGACACAAAGTAATTACAAAGAAAACTTTTGAAACACAAATGCAATCAATGTTTTCGTGCACTCCGTCAGAAATCAGAAGTCAGGGTCCTAGTGTATGGATACAAAGGCCCCCACAACAACAATGGACTCCCTGGACTGATAACCACACTCATTACACTAAACATTATCTCCTCACAGAAAATAAATTATCTGAGTCCTATGTTCTGCGGTAGTACCGACTCCTATGATACCAATTGGTCACGACCTGTCCTCGGGGCTCGTGTCGTGACTACCCCAAGCCCATTTCCCATAGTCCAGGGGCAGGCGACTTGCACCAAAGACGTAAATCCCTGAAAAAGGGGAGGAATTTCCTTTATATAAGAAAACAAATACCACAGAGTACACAATCTGAAGTAATCTCTAAGTAAACTGAGTACAAAAGTAAGTGGTGGAAAGTAAATGTGCCAGAATACAAACCCAACTGAAAGTAAAGTACAACTGGAAAGAAAGTACAATAGCAGAAAAGTAAAGTAGCAACTCCGACCCGTCCTCTGGAACTCCCACCTAATGGGTGGGTATAGATAGCCTCTATAGCTCCTCGGTCCAGCCATCCGCTCCGGTACATCCCACCATGTGGTCCACCTCCGGGTACCATCCAGCTCCACAAGCTTCCACCTCGACCAGTGTGGTCCGTCGTCTGCATCCAACACAACGTAGTGCTGGCATAGCCTATGCAGGGGTGAGTATACGATACTAAGTAGGGACCCCAAGGTCCCCAAAGTTCTCTCAGAATCCATAAAGGATAAACCACAAAGGAAAGATAAAATCATGAAGTATCAACAACACTACTTAGGTATATGACCTTACATATAACTAAGTCCTTAGGTATAGATCGTCTCCCACTCCCAAGAACCACACAGTCCACAATGGAAAGCACAAACTAGTCCACAAAGGATAGATCCACTCAGTCCACATAGGAAAAACACAACCCAGTCCACAAAGGATAGCTACACTCAGTCCACACAGTAAAGCAAGTCAACCACATCAATAATAATGATTGAGAATCAAGACTCAGCTCACCCAGGTAAAGACTTAGTAAGGTGATAGAGATGATCAGATGTAGCCACTGATTCATCTTAGCTGTTATACCCAAATAGGATACAAGACCATCTAATCTGTGAGTCCCACAAAGGATACAAGACCAGCTACCCTGTCGGATGCACAGAGGATACATGTACAGAGTCAAATACTGTCGGGACCACATTGTATACAAGAATAGTAGTCATCACCGTTGAACCCACGTAGGATCTCATTATGGTCCTCATTGCTGCCAAACCCATGAAAGATCCAAGTATGGTCATCCTCGCTACAGAACCCATGGAGGATCCAAGTGCAGTCGTCATCGTCGCAATTGCAGCCAGCTCTAGGGTTCCTGCACACAGCTTGCTCGATTCCGGGATGGTCTGCTCCACGAGCCAAGGGGTCGGTCCACAAACTGTCACGATTTCCAGAGCTGATGTATCACAAAGTTCTGTCTCATAAAAAAAACTCAACGTGACATATGATGCGTCAATCGGACGCCCGGTCTGAGAGATATTGGTTTTTCCGTCCTAGGGGCCTGGTTGGTTTTTAAGTTAAAAACAACCCGACCATAATCCAGCTATATCCAAACTTCAATCGGAGTAATCCAAAAGAACCGTCTCACAATTTTGAAACCAACAAAGTTGACCGCACATCAATCGGACATCCAGAGATCGAGTTATAAGCATTTCCGCTCCGAGGGCCAGGTTGGTTTCGTGTTCGAACCAACCTGGTCATACCCAAAGTTCTCCGAAACCTTGAGTTTAATATACTGAAACGAACAACTCAATCCAAGGATCCCAACACAACTGACGGTACATCGATCGGAGGTATTCAGCCCATGATATGAGAAAATGAACGAAAACAGACCGTTGTGGGGGGTCTGGGCTCGGCTCGGCCCGACCGGGGGGAGGGGGGTGCGCTGGCTCGGCCCGCGTGCCGAGCAGGGGGGACGTGTGTCCCCCTTTTGCACTCCACGGACGCGGCGTGCGCCACATCCTCCTCTGGATCCCGCACGGCCATGGGATCCGACCGCCTGCCACTACGATTGATGTTGCGGCCATTCTTGCCTGCGGCGCGCCTAGGCGTCGCCGCCTCTGGCTGGCCGGCCGCCGGTGCCGCCGCACCGGCCACCCGCGCCTGCGGAGATGTTGGCGGGCCACTAGATCCACTCCGGTGGTCCGTTCTAGCTCCAGAATGCGCATGTGTTCCCCCTGGGACCCGTGGATTACTGTGAAGGCCTCCAATCGCCATTACGGCCTCGCTTCGTCATTGCCAAGTGTTCCACACAACAAGAACAATGCAGCGGTAAGTCGGGCTTGTTCGTCAACCCGCACCCACCGTGGAAGAGGTTTTAAGAACCACCAAAAAAGTTAATACCAAGAACGATGGTATAATTCTCATGATAATGAATATAAAATTCCCAAATCCCCTACCACAACCAGGAAGATGATCGTCAGGGTCGCGATACAAGGCGTCGTAGAGAAGAGGGTCGTAGGCGTCGTCGAGGCGCCCCGAGGAGGAAGCGGCATCTCCTCTCTGGCCGCAGGGAAGAGGATTGTCGGCGTGTCGTCGATCTCTGAGGCACCGACGTTCTTCTTCGTCCTTCGTCGGGGGTCAGCATTCTTCGTCGCATGTTGAACATCTCATCCTTAGTAAAATAATAGGTTCCACCTATTATTCTATTATTCAGGACAAGAAACTCTCCCAAAATAACTCACCACATTAAATAAAATGTTGTGACAATTATGTAAGGAAGGGAGGGAGAAGTTTCCCCCATTATTGAATTCATTGGTGGTTAAATTAAAATAGGGAAAGAGGAACGTTCCACATTAAATTATGAGTTGACATAATTTAATAGTTTTAGGCGACATTGAAAAGGAGGTTTGTCGAATTAATGGGGGGTTTACTAATGGGTTTTGAGGGAATTAAATGGTGGGGGTCTTGCGGACCCCACCTCTCTAACACCCACCCTTGGGTAGTTAAGTGGCGGCAGGCCCCACCCATAACTACCCGTGGAAGGGAGTAACCTATGTTAGTAATAAAAATTGTTCCGACAATTCTTATTTATTTCTTAAACAAGCCTTTCAAAATTAGCTTCTCCTCTTTAGCGAACCCAACTATGGTAAGTTCCCCCTTAATCAATTACTGGCGATACGAATTCATCACTACCCTCATATTTTAATTCTGAGCACCGGTTCAAAAGTTTGAAAAACCCGCTCGTTCGTTCATTGAATGTACCCGAGCTAAACATCGAAAATTGATTCTTGGTGCACCGGGCCTCAGAATCAAGCGCAGTCAGAAGCTACAGACTCGTAAAATACCAAAGTATTTTAAAAAATTCCTTGAAAATTTCTGGGTCTTTACAGAACTAGACTTAGTGGACCCTGAACTGGTCACCCAAGCTGGTCTGCAACATGTCCCTAGGGGCGTTCCAGATTCTTGCGGGTTGAAAACTTGTTCAATGCATCAAAATATACATGATGGAATGTTTTAGTAAAAAATAAATAAACCAATGTAGACAGATAAATGAACGATATGAACCACAGGAATCAAATACTAAACATAATAATATAAACAGGTCTAGCTAAAAAATAAAAATCATCAAACTAAATTCTAAAAATAATAATCTGTGACTATAACGAACAAACTGAACCACTAACACATGATCTCCATGGTACCTATTTGTCACCTACAACCACATTACCATCCATGCTCCAATCTCAAGATCGTATTTGGGAAACCATAACAAAACTGGTCCTTCCAAATAGCTGAGGTCTACCAACACCGAGTGGTATAAGTATTGAGTGAGATAACAGATCAGTAGAAAACCACCAAATAATCCATGTCTCATCTTCCCAAAACATTCCATAAATACTAGTTTTATTTACATTAATAAAATATAGATATTCATATACATATAATATTTTCAAAACATATAAACATAATCCACATCCCTCTTAATTTAAAACAAAGTACAAGTGGGGAAAAAGGGTAGTTTTTCTTTATGTTTGAAAAAATCCAATTTGAAATCCTTGTTAAAAAAACATTCATCAACATTTTTTTCAAATAAAAAACAAAAACAGGAACAAAAAACATGTTTCAACGCAATTAGGGTAAAGGATAACGGGCTACTCATAATAGAAAAACAAAAGAAATCATATGAACTCAGAGGAAGACATGAACATATTATACATTTGACTAATCCTAAAGAATTTCCATAGACAATGACTTCATATAGCTCTTACGCCCGACCTTCAGCCTACATGGCTTGGTTGAGGGGACCAATCCCATAAAAATAATAACAAAACATACCCTTGCTATGATCCACTAGCGAGTGCACAATCTAAACTTCTGTAGAAATCATTCTTGGTAAACCTTTTTTCTATAGAAGGTTCCCATGTATTTTTCATAAGGCAGGGTTCCATGCAATTCAAAAAACAAGTGACATACATGCATAACCACAGACACACCACACCATCTAGAAACACCCCTTCCCCCTCAAGGACAGTCCCTTGCCCTCAAACATTCATTTCACAAGGGGGTCCCATGCCGAGGATCCTCTAAATATCATGTCTCAAAAATAAGGAATGTAACCCATTCCATGAAGGGTTTTATAGATACCATTTCAAAAAGAAAAATAGGTGTATAGTTCAACTAATTTATGTTACATTTATCAAAGAGATATAAATAACATAAAACCATTTCCCACCGTATAAAATTCAGTTTCCACTATACCCTAAACATTCAGTGTTTATGTTTCAAACACACACCAAAACATGTAAAAGTTTCCAAACGGGCCTTTACCTGAAATCCACATTACCATGAAAATGTGTTTGAAACATGAAAAATGAGAAGAATGGTGGAAAACATGATTTCAAGTATACTAGTAGAACAATTTTCTAGTTATCAAGAACTAAATGTGTCATTAAATATTTCACCCAATTTGGAAAAACATCTTCAGTAACTTTCTAAACAATAGATCTATTTACCCAAAAAAAGAGGGAATGAAAATATATGCGTCCTTTTTTGAAAACCATGGTTTGGGAGATAAGACACCAAATTTTATCATCATTTATAGGCACATCCATGGTTTCACTTTGTGTGTCCATGGATGTGACCAAATCCAATGGCATTGCACAAGTGGTCTTCCCCCAATAATTTTTAATGAAACCACACACACACATTTTACTATACCAATTAACCATTTACACCAAAACACAATTGTTTTTAAAATAAACCAAACCATGACAATCAACATATAAAAACGTTTTATTTATGAAAACACCACCGGACATGTCCAACATAAGAATTTTGAAGGAAAATGATAATTATCCAAATCCTAAGGTAAGAAACACACGTGGGAATATATAGATAAACACTCAAAAATATATTGCAATCAATTCTACCAACAAGAAAATTGTACAATTAATAATATATGAATATAATAATGGTGGGAAATATCTTTTAAGTATTAAATACTAAAATTCAAGCATTACAAGTAATGAAATTAGAATATATGCCATTGAGACACATACATTAATGAATTGGACAAGCCAATAATTTCTAATTCAAATTACCACCTTCTCACGCACACACACTTCCAAAAAAACACAAACACATGGAATTAATCGCCACACCATAACTAAAACATTAAACAACCATAATTACTATTGATAAGAGAGACACACATCAAATTAAATACCAAGGACTCACATATCATAATAGACCCTAAATTAGATGGTGTTAAACCCAACGACAGGTTTATAAGCATACTAGAACCAACAACATCAAAGAAATTTGAGTCCATATACCATGACATTGGAGGATGATATTGGATTATGGAACAAAATTTCCTAATACACCATTATCATATATTATTGAAGTAATAACACAATAATCAAGTGTTATCGTCAAACCCTAGGTTTGGCCAAATCCATATTTGTTTTTGAAAGTGAAAAACATTGACAAATAGATTATGTAGAAGGGTTCCAAGGAACATACCTAGACAATAATTAGAGAAACACAAAGAAATATGAAGAAATCTTGGAGAAATAGAGTTATCCATGGAAGGGGTTCTGTGCCACTAGGAGAATCTCACATATAGTAAAACATGAGTCAGAAAGGAGTTGCAACCTAGAAGAGGTCCGACCATGGGAGGGATCACACACTATTAAGGTTCCAGGGAAAAAGGGGAGATCACACCTCACACTAGGAGGGGGTTCTATCATTTAATCATTCTTCAGAAGAGAGGAAGAGGAGCTACACTTCAAAGGGAAGGAGTAGAGGTCACGCCTCACACAGAAAGTCGTGCCTCTCTCTTTATTTTACCCAAAAATATCTAAATCAAAATTAATAATAATTTATAAAAAATATAATAACAATAATAATAATGTTATTATTAATAATAACAAATCTATTAAAATAATAAAAATAATAAGAAGAATAAAAATAATAATTTTATTCATTTCATTTTAAACCATAATTATATTAATAACTATTTAATAATATTATTATTAATAACAATTTTTAGAATATATTATTCTTAAATTTTTTTATTAATAATAATATTAATATCTACAAATTAATAATATTAATAATATTTATATAAAAAGATTCCTTATTTTATATTCATAAAATTTTATTATATTATGACATGGGAAGCTGAAGGGGCACTTGAGCCGACTAAACGGTCACCGCTAACTGTATGGTGCCCATGTACTGGTTAGAAACCCATCAAAATTATTAAATGTGAAATATTTCATACCAAAACTCAACATATACCATGAATAGGGTAACCAAAAAAATTAATAAAATAAAATAAATTTAATAGTTTGGGTGTGACAATTCTCCCCACCACAAATATTTTTACACCTAGAATTTTACTAATCCAATAGATAACACAACACAATTTTATTCCCAAATGAAACAAAATTCAACGTAAATATTTAGGGGAGACAATCACCAAAACATGTCACACATGAGAAATTCTAAAAAAACCACTTCCTGATACTGAGGGGAAAGCATGGGAGTGTTCTCCTAACCAATGCAATTCCATTAATAGAGAAACCCTGAATCTCGAATACACCACCCCTAGGGGGCAACATAGGACCTCCCAAACCGAACCCATTAAATTTTCCAAGTTGGACTGAACAACACCCAGAGACATAAAAATAATACTTACAACTAAACAACCCACCAAAATGAGGAAAAAATACTTATACTACACCTCCCACACAGAATAAATAAATTCAACATCGCATCTGGTGACATTGGAATTCCAATCCCAAAATCATTCCACCTTATCAAGGCTAACAGAACAACTCCAATACTAGGACAAAAATCATTATAGGTAAAACCATCATAACATAACATTGGTATGGATGAATCCCATATGAAATTGAAACATACTATAGGAAAACCCACTGAGAGGCACCCGAACTAAGAAAGGTCACAGAAACACCACCCATTAAAATCACAAAACTAGACATCCCCCTAACAAACACCACTAATTCTATAATAAATAGTATAATATGTACATTTATTTATGGTCCAAACACAATTCAAGGAATCCAATAGATTTAGTGAGCACAATAAGAGAAGATATGGCTTCCTTGAATGAATTAGAACAAACTCCTCAGACTACCACAACAAGGATTATATTATGAGTGAGAAAAATAATAGAATAAGTAAAAATTGATTATTTCAACCCCAAAGTTGAAAAAATGATCCAAACTAAGGTTCCTCACACCTATAGAAACTCATGATTGTTCATGATCTTCACCTAGGGACCTATGGCTGGGGGCCTGATGGCTAAAGCATCTTTATCCTCACAGTCTGGAATTTGCACACTCTAGTCCCCAAATCATTCTTCCTCTTGATGATTAAAATGAACATAGTGGTGATATGTTTTTAAATCGATAAAACATTATATCTCGTAATTCCGAAATAGGCTATACCGATGTAACATAAATTAATGGTCCAAGGGACTGGGAGCTGGCACCGACGAAGATAGCTACCTGGGGAGAAGTTCCTCTGGAAGCCTCTCCCTACAGGATAGGGAACCCTTACGAAATCCGACCACCACCATATTCAATAAAAACAATAACTATGATGTAAAATGACATATTTTCCAGTATAGAACTAGACCCTAAAATAAAATCGAGGTGGCATAAACCATAACACACTTAGGATTTCTCTGCAACACAATGACACACTCTATCTCCACGAACCACACAACTGCCTCTAATAGACATCTATTAACAAGATAAACTGGAAACACATGAAAATAATGTGGAACTGGGAATGACTCATTGGATTGCATGGGGGATTCTCTAGGTTTCACATCCTGAGAAATAAAAAATACATACCCTGAAACTAGTATCATGCCCAGAACATAATCAAAATAAACAACCCGAGATCAAAACAATCGGCTCAAAATCCAAGGAACTCAAGCACCATCAAAAACATCTTTTAAAAAAACACAATTCATATAAATATTCAAAATGGTTATATTTACAATTGGTATTCAATATAATAAATTGTTCTTTTAAATCCAAATTCAATTCCAAAAATTTCACTACCCATTTCAAAACCTCAATTCCACATTAAATTTTAAAACTCATCAATTGTATAATATTAACCATCACATGTGTGTTCATACAATATTTTATACATCATCCATGGTCAAGATCCCCCATGAACTCTCCTTACATACCCATGCACATGTTACCCTCTACAAATAATATCAAGGTACAATCGCCACTTTTTCCTTATCAAATCCAAAAACATACCATTCTTTCCCAAATGAAAAACATCCCCATTAAAAAACCAACTTCACAAATTTCAAAACAATTTGAGAGAAACCATTTTCTATTTGGAAACCAAATTAATTTTTAACACACACTCACATAAAATAATATCAAAACTAAACACAACCACCAAAAAACAACTTGAATGAGGAAATATTACCTATGCCTTACCCGACGACATGTTGGTGAGCCATGCCCCACGTAAGGCACGACACATAGTGAACATTGAACCTGAAAATTGGACTCCACATGGGTCACCACACTTTGTGAGGCTGCAACTTTACCTCATTCACCTCTATTGCCATCCCTCAATCCAATGTACCAAAAAAATGACTCAAATTCTGGACTACCCTGGGCAACTCGGCAATCAGTTTGAGCAAGAATTCACAACCCTCTACCAAACCATACCTCCTAAGTCCCAATTGAAACAATCTCCATATAATAGACTCCCAAACTAAAAAGGGCCTCCAATGATACCATTTTTTCATGAACCAACCCGAGTCGACCATGAATCGGTTATCCAAACCAATCTGCAACATTTCCTAAGCGGCGTTCACGATCCCCCGAGGATGGAAGCTAGTTTTGAGAATCAAACCATACAAGATAAAATGATTTATCACAAATGAAATAAACCAGAACATATTGATAAATGAACCAACCATTCCAAAAGAAATGAAAACTAATCATAAATAATAAAACTAATCTAGCTACAAAATTCAACTCAATAAGATGAAAACTAAACATACAAAACTGAAACTAAAATGAATAAACTGATCGTCTAACGTGCGATCTCCCAGTGACCTCTTGGTCCCATCCAAACACATGACCATCCATGCTCCAATTACGAGCACTAGTTAGGGAAAATGGAAAAAACAAAACCCGTAAAATTTCTCAGGTCTACCCGCACTAAGTGTTTTAGGTAGGGTGTGAGTTACAATTCCTCTAGGAAACCACCAAAGAATATAAGTCACTTCTTCAGAAAATCATTCCATCAATATTATATTTAAATAAATTATTAAAATTTATGTATTTATTTAAATGTTACAATTTTAAAACAAACTAACAAAATCCATCACCCTCTTAATTTAAAACAAAGTACAAGGTGGAAAAAAGTGAGTTACACTTTCTCATTCAAATCATAAACTTTGAAATCCTTTTAGAAAAAACACTACATCAACAGTTACTCCAAATAAAAACCGAACCTCGGAACAAAGAACATGTTTCTACACATTGAGTGAAATATCTCTAGTGATAATCATAATGGGGAAATATGATAAATCCTAGGAACCCATAAGAAGACCAGAACGTACTATACATGTGACTCATTCAGAAGGCATGACCTACCCAATGACATCCTAAAGCCCTAATGCCCAATATTCCCCCTACCTAGCATGATCAAGGGGCCCAATCCCAATGAAAGAATAACATAACATCCCCCAACTATGGGACACATGAAATTGTATAATCTATACTATTGCAACAATTGTTCTTGATAAACCTCTTTCTTATGCTAGGTTCCCATGTATACTTCATAAGGGGGTGTTCCATAAATATCAAACAACTAGTGACACATATACATAACCACATACTCCCCACACACTCTGAGACCACACCGACCACCTCAAGGGTGGTCTCGTACCATCAAACATTCATGGCACTAGGGAGGACCCATACCAAGGTCCCTATCAATCTCATGAATCAATAACTAGACAAGGAACCTAACCTGGGATGTCTTTAACAAAATTTATTTCAGAACGCCAAACAAGCCGTTAGTTATACACATCTAGAATATATAAATTAAAGTGGAAAGAATACATTAAAACTATATCCAACCATAATATATTCAATTTTCACTATGCTCTTTCCATTCAGCCATTTATATTCAAACAAACTCCAAAACATGTAACATTATCCAAAAGGGCCCTTACCTCAAATCCACATTACCATAAAAATGAGTTTGAGACATGAAAAATTCTCACAACAGCTCCAAATGGGATTTCAACCAATTTAAGAAGACAATTTCTAAGTTGTAAAACACAAAATATGTCACAAAACATTTCACCAGATTTAAACAATTCATTAAGTATCTTTGTAAACCATAGATCCATTTATCAAAAGGTAAGGGAAAGAAAAGATATAATTTTTTTAGAAAACCATTGTTCTAGAGAAGAGCCTCACCAAATGAAATCCTCATTTTATGCCCATCTATTGGTGCACTCCCTGAATCTATGGATGTCCGCACATCTAATGGTATATTACATGTGGTCTTCTCCCCACCATTTTTAAAGAAACCATACACAAAACTTAATAGAACATATAACCAGCTATAGTAAAACCCCAAGATTATTAAAATGCAGCAATCTACGAAAATAAACTTCCAGAAATATGATTATTTAATCAAACACCACCCAACATGTTTAACATATCCATTTTGAAGGAATCATCAAATTATCCACATTCAAATGCAAGGCACACACAAGGTAAAAATAGATAAAAAATAAAAAATCTATTTATAATCAAATCTATCAGCAAGAAAATGCTATGATTCACTAACTATGAATAAAATAAGGGTTTGAAATATTTTATAAGTGATAACCACTATATCAAAAACATCCCATCAAAGAAAATTTGATTAAATCGAATGAAGACACCTACTTCAAATAATAGGTAGATCCAATGCTTTCTAACTCATACTGTCACCTACTCACGTACACAGAATTCCAAAAAACAATGCACACATGGAATTTATTTCCCCACATAAAAAACGTAAATCAACACCCATAATTTGTAAGGGGAGAAGTAAAAACAATCCAATTAAATTCTGAGGACTCAATTATTAAAAAAACCCTAAATTAGATGGTTGAAAACCAAACAGCGGGATTATAAGCTTAACTAAACTAACGTCTTCAAAGAGAATTGTGTCCATCCACCTCACCCAGATTGGTATATTCCTGATTATAGACCAATAGGTCCAAATACACTATTGAAATATCCTATTACTGGCAGAAGAAAACAATCATGTATTATCATCATACCCTAGGTTTAGTTAAAAGAATATCAGTTGCTGAAAGTGAAACACATCACCAATGAGATGTAAGAGAAGTGATCTACCAACCATACCTCAAATTATTGTTTTAGAAACATTAATAAATCGAAATAAATTTTGAGGAAAGAGGGATATCTATGGAAGGGGGTCACGTGCCACCGAGCGGTGTACACCATTTGTAAAACATGACCAGGACGAGAGTCACGACTAAGAGGAGGTATGACCTTCATAGGGAGCTTCCACCGTTAGGGTTTTTGGATGAGAATAAAAGAATACACCTCACCAAGGTAGGGGGTTCCATTATGTAATCATGATTCACAAGAGAGGAATATGCATCGCCCCTCAATGGGGAGGAGGAGAGGTTGCACATCACATAGTAGGTCATGCCTCCCTCTTGGTTCCCCCCTAAAAAATCAAAATTAAATGTA
Organism: Viscum album; assembly: GCA_963277665.1. Classification (NCBI taxonomy): domain Eukaryota; kingdom Viridiplantae; phylum Streptophyta; class Magnoliopsida; order Santalales; family Viscaceae; genus Viscum; species Viscum album. The sequence goes on from OY728140.1 coordinate 1,288,728,118, forward strand.
ACTATAATTTATAATAAACCTAATTTAATTATAATAATGTTAATATTAATAATAAAACATCTATAATAATAAAAATAATAATAATAATTTTATTCATTTCATTTTAATCCTTATTTATTTTAATAACAAATTAATAATATTATTATTAATAATAAATGTAATTAAAATAAAATTATGAATAATTTTTTAATAGTAAAAATATAATTATATATACAATATTATTATCATTATTATGTTTTGAATCATTTTCTTTATTTTATTCTTATAATATTTTATTATTTTATGCAGTGGGAAACCGTAGGGGCACCCGAGTTTACCCCACTGTTACGGCTACCCTTGTAGTGCATGTCCACTAGTCTGAAACCCATCAAAATTATAAAACATAAAAAAAATTAGACCCTCACTCAACCCTCACTATGATAAGGCTAGATGAATCCATAAAATAATAAAATAAAATAATTTTAATTATCAGGGTGTTCCAGCACATATATATTTCATGAGATTATTTAATTTCAATTTTGAACTAAAATGTTTCATTTTGTTATAATCATAAATTATCCATAACTAAAATAATATTTTATGAGAGTTATGGGATTTACTACAAATGATTATCAAGAGATAATTCCATGGTCATCCACTATTCTACATTATTTAAATAAAAAATATACCTTATAGAAACACATGATAGTTGTACCAGCTATTTCTACGAGTGATGAGTTGTGAACATTATATAAATGGGAATAATAGTTTTTGTACTATAGTATTCAATATATTTTCAAAGAGGTGTGTGATTTAATGACGTTGAAAAATAAGGAAGATATTTCCTGAACTATGGTGTGATGAATGGATATAATTATTAAATTACGAACTGATTGGTATGGAGTTCATAACCAGTTAGAGAATTTATATTCATGATTTTGGGTGTGACATTATATACCATGAGACTAATCCATAATGAAAGGGTTTTGTAGTGATAGATAATGGATTAAATAAGAACATGGTTAGAAATGATCACCATGATATCAATTACCTTATATTGTGGCTCATATAATGTGCATTTCATGGTATAATGAGTAGAGATAAATAATATTAAAATATTTATAATTATAGGTCATGGATTGTTTTTTGTTATTGATTAAGGACAATGAAAATATAATGTTAGGGAGAAATGAATGAATTATATGAGGGTGTGGTGATGTATTTTTGAAATGTTATTTGTGAATGTAAGGAATATTATATATGATCAGTGAAAACTATTGGTGATTTTTATTTTCTTTAGAACACCGAATTAAGTTGATGGATATGTATAGTAATTATTATATATTTTGGTGTGTTTGCTGATCTATGATGATATATAATGTTGAATACATATAGTAATTTTATAAGTGTGAAATTAATGAAATATTCAAGTATTGTGTCCCGGTAGAGAATGAAAATACTCATGGTGGTGTGCGTTAAAAAATATAACGATGAGAGGATTTATTCTATTAGAAGAGTTGAAGTTGGATACTATGAAATATATTATATATTATACTAAAATTATTGGGTTTAGGTTTCGGTGAATATTTATCTGATAAATAGTAATGATGGAAACTGTTGGTGTATCACATGAGTTATTGGAAATATCAAAAACATTCATCAGGATCGGGAAAAAATTAATGATTTGATAATTTAATGTGTTGCTTTTCATGTACTTATAGGTAATTAATTAATTAGAGTTATATGATGATTATTTTAATACATGACTACCAATGATATAGACGAAACTAATTTGGATGGATCATTCAAGGAATATCCATTTATCCAATACAATAGATGAAAGATAAATTTGTAGTGTTTATGTTTATGTATTTTAGAGTAGTAAATTTCGTGAAATATTATACTAGTTTTTTGTTTTTAGATGCCTCCCACGAGTCAATGGTTTCATTGATGGGCATGAATTGATTCCTAAGTTAATTCTCATGGTCAGTTCAAAATTTGTTTCAATTGTTATGGATTTCAATGATTTTTATTTACTATTTGAAATTTGGTGGTGAAAAGAAAAAATATCTGGATTTATTTTGATGTTTTTGTAGTTGTAGTGGTTTTGAAGGCAGAATGGGAAACTGACCATATCTAATGGTACATGCGTATGTATTTATAAGGGTTTTTCTTGTTAGAAAAAATGAGAAAGTATCTGATATATAGGGTTCATACATAAAATATATATATTATTTACAAGAAATGGTTCTATAATGAATAAAAAAATTCCAAATATAGGATGATACGTATAGTATTATCTGTAAGTGTTGAAATATAGGTTCATTATGGTTGGGTCGAATTAATAGTTTTATGATATCTAAATGTTCCCTCTATGTGATACAAAAGGTTTTTTATATCATTCCTAATGAAACATATGGGATAAACCTATGAGGGTATATATATAAGGTCCTCAAAGGGAAATATATAATTTTTACTGACCTTGTATGTATAAATAAAAAATTTAATGTGATGATAATTATGTATATTTTTTTAAAAAAAAATATATTAATTAAATATTAATTTGTGGTTATGCCTTATTGTATATTGTTGACTTGTGGGTATACCCTAACCCATTTCTCTATCATTATACATTCCCTCATGATATATATTTATATATTAAAATCAGTTCATTATGTTTTTTTATTAAAGGATAATTCATGGATAAGTTAGCTATCCTTGACTATCAACATCTGGTTTCTCTCATCAATTGTAATTATTTTATCAGTTGTACCTTAAAATTGTGGATTTTTAGATTAAATGATTTCTATTGATTAATTTTGGATTTTATATCATTTATCAAGGAGTATATTCCAACTAGATTAACATTTAAATATCCATGATATATCATATGCTATATATTTTTTCTTTTGGTGTACTATAATGGGGAGTGGGTAAGTTCTTTTGTGCAACTATGAATGGAAAAAATTTGGGTTCTCTAATTTATGAAGGATGACTAGTGGATGTCATCTGTGATTTGTCAAGAATTTTCCCTAATATGTATTAGATTTCTTGATTTATTTAAATAGATTTTTGGGAATAATTATATATGTTATTGATGATGTTCTATCAGTTTTTATTATTGATGGGGCTTTTTGATAAAATAATGGGTTTAACCGATGTGACCATAGGTGGTTTTAACCACAATGAATGGGTGGAAGTTGAGGTTAATCTATGTAATGAAGAAGGTATTTACAATATTCTTTTGTTAAAATGGAGGTTTTTTTATTCATGGTTATGATGTTGCTGATTTCGTTTACTATGATGGGTGATGTCATTGGGGTCATGTTCATATATGTAAGAACCCATTATGTGTTTAAAAAAACATATAATGTTTTGTATAATCCAATAATTTAAGATTATAATTGTGATCGTATTTACCCTGACTATGATGGATGTATACAACTTAATTAGCAAATGGATGTGAGAGGTGATTGAGGTTATTATATGGGAGCTACATGTATTCCTTATATACAGAAGGTGTTAATTTATTTGGGATAAAATTGATAAATAATATTAGTTCTCGTGATTTTCATTTCATTATTCTATTTAGAAGGTGGTTGGGAAAGGTCTCAAATAACCATAGAACAACTGATATAGATTTTGGACATGTTTCTAGGTTGTAGTTTTCTCGAGATGGATATTCTATCTATTTGTTAACATGGGATGTAGTGTGAAATTAGTGTCATCAGAAGGTTATGGTAACTACAATTATGACAGAAAATGCATATATAATTCCATTTTATTACCATCCAAGGTTCATAGAGGCTCACTTGTGGCTTGTCGATCATGAGCCGAGAATGCTGAGTGATGGAAATAAGTTTTAATTTTATTCACATTTAATACAAGGGTATTGATATGCATAATTACAAGTGACACATATCATTGAGACCTACTTAGTTAATAATCATACAATTCATGGTCCCTCCATGATTATTAATGATATTTATCATCATTTAATAGTTAGGGTTATTGTCTTCTTATCATTAGTCCATTGGAGATTAAATTAAATGAGGCGATTAGGTTTGACATTGTAGTTTTATAGATCAGTTGGGTTGTTACTCAGTTCCAGACAAGATATATTTTTTTTCCTTTAGGATTTTAAAATTTTTATTAGTCTAAAGGTGATATGATGACTTTAATAATGATGGATGAAAATTACATATGCCTTATTTAATATTCATTTATATTTCTTTTATCTTGTTCGTAAATTTTGTATATAGTTTTTTCCATCATTATGAAGTTTTTATTATTTATATCAAGTGGATATATTATCGATGTTATTGCCTCATATACCCTCACTTCTAGTTAGCAGGCTTCGAATATTTGTTGGTGGACTAATGTCTAGGGGCACCATATTCATTTTACTATGGGGTGGGATAGGATGGAATGTTAAAATGTAGTATTAGAGTAGTCTGATAAAAGATGATGTTAAATGTTTAATTTCTTTCAATATTTTATAATATTTAAATATATATTAAATTATTTAGACCCATACAAAAATAGAAAATGGGAAAAATGTCACACTGTGTTCCAGACCAACACAAGTTCAAACATAATTCCTTGTTACTATAGAACTGGAGAATTATTTTTGAGATTTTTATGGTTACAACTGAGTAACATAATTTCTAAAAGGTAATATTTAATGATAGTGTTTTTTATTTTTGGATATTTTCCCTCTAAATAATTAGGTGACACACATGCATCATTTTATTTATATATGATTATCATAACATTTGTGTTGGTGCATGTGATTTCTATTTCTTTTAATGAAAAGTGTCTTGTCTGTTTATTGTGTTAGTAGAAAACTATAATATTTTTTATGATATAGTATATTGGTGGAATTCAACTAATCAATATGATATACTTTAATCTTGGTGTGATAATGTATGTGGATCCTACATGTGTATGGTTCTCTTGGTATCGATCCCAAACATTGGTAAGTAGGGCTATGAGGCCAATTGATATGGGACACAAGTGCCCTAGGGACTTGTAATGGGTAGTGGGTCATGATAACTATTATAAAATTTGATGTTGTTAAAATATATATTTTAGTATTTATATTGTGTATTTTATTTGGTTCTCAATGAAATCCACATAGACTATGATAATTGGAGTATTAGGATGGTGGATATATGGTTTCACTGAGTCATTTAAAAAATGAGCACCTGTAGGGTGGTGGTGGTAAAGAAAAATAGTAGGAAGTTCCTAGGAAATAATATTTTTGATTTTTTCTATAAGATCATGATAAGTGGTTGGATGAATAGCTTAGGATCTATGATAAGATTCCCCTAGTGCAAGGAAATAAATTAGTCAAGGGGCATGGTCAATGGCTTATTTTCCCTAAGTTTCACATATTTATTAATGTTTCTTCCATCTCTATAGGAAGATGATATCAATAAGGTAAGGTATCATAAAGATGTATTTTGACATGTAATCAGAGTGAAGTTAAACATATTCTTGTTAACCTCATTCTCAATGCTGGTGAATGGAGGGTCGTTACTACAATGAAATATGATGGAAGGTAGTATATCGATCTAGATCATTGTCCCACTGAAATGTGTATTTTAAGTATAGGTAGCTTGAAGTGGATAAATAATTAATTCTAACAAGAAATTAAAATAATTTTTTTAATTATTTCATTGGGGAGTGGGTATTCTGTGATGTGATTTAACTGTTGGAAGGAATGGATTCCTTGATCATAGTGTGTTTGTCCATTTATGGATTCTTATAATGATGTTAGATGGGGTATGATAAATGGTTCTTTTCAATATCCATACATTGAGTTGGGTGTCATTTAAAATTTAAAATTAATTTTTTTTGATATGATAATGAGAGATTCAAAGAGTTTACTAGGATTTGATTCTGAGCATGGGTCATATATAAGGATGGGATACACATCCATGGGGGAAATGGAGGACAGTTTATGTGACTGTATAAGAATAATGTGCATATAGTAATTATGCTAAAATTGAGAAATATATGGTCAATATGATATAATATTTACAGGGTAAGGATTCTTTGATACTTTTAGGTACAGTATAAGAACTCAATATTTTGTTTCACTGGAAGGGTAGTTGTGAAAAATATATAGTTGGGATTAATGGGAAAACCAGATGTTGGATAAGGTACAAGCTTGAAATATGATGCATGAAAACTATGGGATGTTCAAACAATGAGAATAATATATTTCACCATCCACTGGTTGATCTCTTATACCATTAGGCAATTCTAGGCCCTCACAGGCAACAACTTCATTGTCTCCCCCACCTATCACTAGGGGAACAACGTGGTGGACCACATGGCCACCCTAGAAGTACTTATAAATACATTTTTTTCTTTTTGATGTTTCTAAATTATAACTCAAGGGGTTGAATCTAATCCTAGTTGATTTCTTAGGTTTTCACTATTTCCTCCCCTTTTGTCCTTGTTTTCTATCTCCACTTGTTTCTTATTTTTAAATAAAAAATGATTGTAATGTGAGTGGGTCGTTTTTTTGGGATAATACAGGGTTAGTAATTCTATTGATTTATATTTATCATATAAGGAATCAGCATGTATTACTGGGTTAGTTGGGAAATTTGAGATGAGATATATGTATTGGGTGTCACCTAATCATTTGTATAATAAAATGATAAAAACAATTTGGATTTAGAAACCATTTATCAATGTAATTCATTTGATATCTATAATATGTTCTATCATGTGGTGTGGAGGTTGCAATTGCCTCGGTAATTGGGAGTGGTATTTCGCATATGATTCTGGTTATGATGATTTTATAATATCCTTATTGAGGTTTAAAGGGTGTCAATGTAGGCTATAAATGATTTTTTGGGTATTTTCATTGTGTGGGGGATGTAATTTTGTTTCATTTTTATGATTTTTATTTTACATGAATTTTAAAAGAAAATTGTTTTGTGAAAGAAATCCATTAGCACCCCACCATATCTCACTCAAAACATTATCCAGAATAGACCACTACATTCCCTCATAAATGCCTCCCCATATAGGAAAGGCTACCAACAAGATGTGGTGTTATAAAGAGGTACCATTGAGATACATTACACCAAATATCAGAGTGACAAAAATTAATAAAAACCAAATTATCATGCACAAACTAGAACCATTTTAGCGTGAAAGGAGTAATATTTTAGTGTTATCATGAGTTAACAAATTTATTAATGATAAGAAAGAAATATAGAATGATCACACACTATGACCATCAGATATATAGGATAATCAAATGAAAAGAAACCAAGAATGAAATACAAAAAATCCAATAATCCCCACTAAACAAACTGAGCCTCCCTTTTTCATGATCTCCGAATGACATCCAAGTTATTCCATCTCCATGATGAAATCATGGGCCTAATACAAACCTATATATAAAAAATATATATGATATTTTATTAGTTAGTTAGTGCAATGTCTTCCCAAGTAGGGTGTGAGTATAAAAATCAAAAGGGAAACCACTAACATGGTCCCTTATTTAACATCCAACCTCGTGATATGTGTATGTGACATGCACAATATTAGACCATAAATAAACCACAAAATATTAAATAAATAAACAACTATTAATTCCAACATTTTATAATCCTATATATTCTATGAGCATATCTTAGGAACTATGCCAACCAAATAATCATAACCTCCCTAATGAAATCCACATTAATCATAACACATGTCCAAAAAAATCACTAAAACATTGTTTTATGACCTCAATTGACCATAAAAACTTCAGCCAATGATGAATTGTCTTTGAGAATGAGCATCAAATGGGGGACCTCTTTCAAAACAATGGGGTTATAACACTCACACCTCCAAAAATGAGTAGTTGATAAGTGGTGTCAGTAGACTTCCCTTAACCTTAAGACCTCAAGATAAACACAACGACTATAGCTATACATTCTCGTTGTCAAGATTATGATTAATTCCATCAAGGGAAAGAATATGTGAAATCTTCTTCATCCATGTGTGACTGATTCCTTGGAATCCCATGAAATCAAAAGTAATTCATTCCCTAAATACCATGATAAATATCCTTGGAATCTAAAATTCAAGTCTACCAAGTTGAAACATCACATGTGTGTCAACATATTCCTATAGAGTATCCTTGGAATAGATTTAGGGCATGAAACATCTACCGTCAAAATTCAATAAAACCATTCTTAGTGATATAACCCCACCTGGAACCTTATATTAACATTTTAATGTAATGAGTATTAGGAATTTTCCAGTGTATACTAGTACCCCCTTTTGACCTTCATATATCCCATTAATTTTCAATGGTATAACTGTATCAATGGAATCCTTGACGTAGTGGTAACTTATACATGTGTTCTATCATATACACTAACATTGGATCATATAAATAATAAATTTTAATTACCACTACATTATCTATAATTTATGTTAGGGAAATTTATTATCTACCCCCAAAATAAAGCATGACCATATCTTGAATAGAATGAGAATTCTAGGGTGTCATCAGTCTTAATAGGTGATTCATAAGCATCCCATGAAATCATAATTGTTTCAATCCCAATTGATGATTTCCATGTATCCTTGTAAAACATAAATCATAAAAAAATATTAAAAAAACACATAATGATCTTGTCAAATGACCATTCCCATCCTCTCCATAACATAACATTCAAGATTAACATTTGGTTTTGTTTCTATTGTCCACTAAAATAATCATTACCCACAATCATAGAATCCTACATAGAATAATCTATAAAAGGGCCTCCATTGTTGTCCACATAGTCGTTAATAAACTAGAGGAATCCCACTATGTATCCTTAATCAAAACAATTCTCATGGGATGACTCCTACCACTCATAAGAAAACCCATATGTTGAATCTAGAAGAGACTTCTCATTGACTCATAGGCCTTAGGGGAATATTACACAACTGACAGTCTTACAAGATAGTTCAAGGACCATATCTATGTAAATGGTAACTCTATAAAGTTCATCTCACCCAACCTCTATATAATATTCATATGGTATATTATCCTATTCCTAATTCATTCCAATGGTCGTCACTCAACATACATGGCTAGATTATATATGGTCACATTACACTCTCTATAGGAGGGATCTATTTAACAGTGTATCCTTACAACCTTTGCATGGGCCATTAGCCACAGAGGAACCCATCTAGATCATATGGCCATCAATTTCCTTGGATGATACCCACATTTTCATAGTCATTTTACATAATTTAAATATTCAATAAAAATTTCCTTTTAATTTTAACAAATAAAATGTTTATATTTTACTATTTTTTTAATAAATAGATCCATACCCTTAGTGGAATGGACATACATAACATACATCATAAAAAAATGAAATAATTACATAGATAAATTATAGATAACTTATTTCGATAAAAGAATATTTTAATAAATATTTTAAAAAATCCAATAACTATATCCAAATCCTATGCATGACACTCCATTCTCAACTAGTTCTCACCCACACTATTAGATTTATAAGTCACAAAAAAAATTATAATAAAATCATTCTAAAAAATTATAATTAATTCAATAATTTCATTTAAAAATTTATAATTGACAAATCCCGAATAGAATTCTTCATTATATAGTAACTCACACCAAAAACTGATGGGATATCCTTCATGGACCCCTATCCAAATCCAGGGAAAACACATCACCCACAACACCAATTACACAATCATTTTAATTTAATTTTGATTAAAAAATAATAAAAATTAATTTCATAGTATATCTTTTACAAAACCATGAAATGAAAAAGGAAGATTTCATCATGTGATTTTATATATTTGGGATACATTAAATCCCCAAAAATTTAAATATTACTCCATTACCTTCTTATATCACCATAAAACCATAAAACAGTGATGTTAAAAATCTAAACAGAAGGTATAAAAGAAGTGTAATAGGATTAGGATTCCATATATCAATACAATAATGTAAATCCCAATTAAAATCACCCAAATCAATTGCAATAATTAATGAATAGTGGAGGAGGACATCTATATATGTTCATAAGATGAAGGGTAGAATGTGGGATACCCATTATGAAAATAAGGGGTTTGTAATTTCTGAATTTTAATGAGTGTCATGGTTTTGAAACATGTTTTGAAAAAACGTACTTCAAATTTGTTGTAGGATCATTTTATTTGGAATAATCATCACATGGTTTGTCCATATGATTTTCCAAACTATGTTATGATAATGTGGTACTGTCTACTTTCATCTGTATTTCTTAAATGGTTTATTTGTAATCACATACAAACCATGTTTTGAGACCAAATTCTATATCAAGTAAGATAATTTTCACTATAATTTTCTTGGTTTTTTCTAAACCATTTAATTATTTTACTAAAAAACCAGTGATATATAAATTTATTTCAAAACCTCATAAAACCCAGGGCGTCACATGGTTTCCACTAAAATGTGAACACAAAACCATGCACCCTATCCATAATCCTCTATTACTCACAAAAATAATAAAAACCTTATAATACATAATTATTTATCAAATATACATTCCCTGATGAATTCTATTTCAGAAAACTACATTTTAAGATGTATAACCTCTTATAATTCTATATCAAATTCTAGTTCAAAATCATGTATTTCAAACAGATTTATGAATTCAAAATTAATGTAGAATTTTCACCCTATATGGATATTAGACACTAAAAACTCTACATTATAAAACTTATAAAACATGATAAGTTAATTTGGGAATCCAATAGTGAATATGACTTACTAGGTTCATCAATTTATGATCAAATAAATTTTTTCCATCAAGGAATTATTAGCATGCTCTATGGAGAAACTCCAAAACTAAGTCACTAAAATTTCCTTAAATTGAGCTAATTCTTATATAGGTCACTAAATCAAAGCCATGGTGAATTAAAACACACTTATATTTTTATGTATAGTTTCATTTTCAAAAATATAATTATCTTTTCTTTGGTTCTCCACAATAGACGAATTATCCTACAAGAGAATTCTGATCTATAGTGTTTCAGACCATTTTAATTTACTATTAGTGAAAGATTATAGAATTATAAATCATGTTATGTGTAGGTACGGTCATACCAAACCATTGAATACATAAATATACTTGTCCCATTTTGATAATACTCCTCATTTCAATGATTTTTTACTAACTATGACATACCTATCATATAATTAAAAAACATGGACACATTACCTTCTCCTTGAGAAATCACATCCAATGGATAAAATGAAATAGTCACATTATATACGACATGTCTGATGTGGTAATCAGGTATCCTATTTTAAATTCATAGAATAATACTATTGAACACTCTAAGATTATCCCCATTAAAATTCCAAGCTAGTACCTCCATCTAAATACCAAACTCACCAAACATGGTTCATTATACCATGATGGCATCTTTTAATTATCTAAACAAAACCATGGAATTCCAATTCATGTATCTATTGTAATTGAACAATTGAATATTCAATTATATAAAACCACTATCATTCCTATACATGATCCGCTACACATTCATAATCTGAGTAATCCATAAGTAACCTCCAAAACCAACATTTGTATGATTCCCATGTTTAACTCATTCAAACATCACATCTGAATGAATTTATCAGTTTTTACAAGGGGACTAAAATATGGGACCCAAAATATCAAAATCTTAAAAAGAAAAAAAATGACCATATAAAAATAAAATACATGTATCATTGAACATGATAATTTATTTTCATATTTCCATGACCAACACTACATTTCTATTACATGCATTCCTTTTTAATTGAACTAGTCGGTAAAAATCATGATTATTTCATATAGACTATGTATCTTTCATATCATTCAGATGTGGTCAAATGATAACAAGTCTTTTTTATCTCATAAATATTAGAAAATTCAAAATGACACTGATTCCCAGTATATAGGTATAGTATTTACAGTATCTTCAGAAAATCCCTTTAATAATGGGGGTCATACCCTAAAACATCATATGGTGGACTCCACACCTTATGAAATCCATATACCAATCCAAGTTAATTATTGATTATGGATCCCAACACCACATGTGCGTAACTCTTCATATTCCGCCCAAAATTTAGATCTATATAAATAAATCGTAGCTGGGGCCCCTCATTGCCATCACCAAATTTTAATTAATAATTTACCACATGTAAGAAGTGTGAGTTGGCTCAATCCCTTCATAAACAATGGACATTCACACGCATCCAACTTGATCATAAACTAAACTCAAGATCCATTGAGTTATAGGTCAACAAAACAAGACCATACATTACACAAGGTGTGTTTGTAAAATTGAACAAAATGAACATTGGATATCCTATTTATAATACTTTTACCTATTTTTTAAAGATTAACCACATTATTAAAAGCTACACAATTTCATTACACATCACAAGAATCCACCAACACTCTATCCAATTTAAAAAAATCCACCCATGGTCTACATGGTCAATAACCTAAAAGTACATTCCCTTAGACACCACTCTTGATACCACAATACTATATGTTCCACACAACTTGAAAGAAGATGAAAAATCTCATGCATCTCCTAAATCCATTATGAAGGATATCCTGACTTTTTTGGACTCCTTTTCTCAATCCAATGCATGCCCCCATATACCTCCTCACAATATGATCATCTCTAAGGAATAGTTTTGCCTCAACTATATATTGTGTCATATGAAGTAAATTATTCATAACCTTAACCTCGCACATGTATTTTTGACTCTATAGATGTCAAAATTATATTTTTACTCAAACAATGAGGTTCTTTCTATAATATAATTCACTAAAAACATTTGGTCAAATTCAAGACTCGAGGTATCTAGTTCACAGACCTATTACATATGACATGTTTCCTGATAAATCATAAACAATGTGGAATAAACCATAATCCTATTCAAAAAAACCCAATCCTCTAACATGTGAAACTTCTATATCCAACATAATAACATATTTCACAAGAATCATGTGTTATATCATCATCCTTCTATGGCCTTGGAACTCAATGATCATCCACCCATAGGACTACTACCTTGAGACTCTCAACACCTCCTGGGACATAAATATTACTACATCTTCATAATAAATCCATTCTAAATAACCATAAATAAATTTTTTGGATTGTTAGGTTGAATTCCAATATATATGGGTAAACATCATATTGGTTTTTATTGAAACATTAAATAATATGTAATATATGTTGCATTGAACCAAAATATCCCTATAGTCACCTGTATCTAGAAAACTGTTATCACATGGATTGGTTATGTTGAGTTTAATTATATTATATATATATAATATCAAAAAGGATGTAGTTTAAACATTATATAATAGAATCTATATAAAAAACCCAAAATGGTTAAAGGACAAGGAATCACATTCCAATTCAAACCCATTAATGTCACCAAACATCCATTGCACATGAGTTCATTCCATCAGTATTTTTCACATGCATGTCAACATAGATCCAAATGACCCATTATAAAAAATAAAATTTATACATACAAGTCACCCATACATAATATAATTTCACAACATACTTATAATGTTAAAAACATAAGGTCAGTAGTCCCATACACATTAAAAAATTGAGCCTCCCATTAGGGGTAATTATCTCCCACATTTATGTATTCATGAACTGAAGATCTTATCTGACGAATCATTATTCATACAACACCTACTTCCTCATATTAACAATAATATAAATTAAATAATTTAACGCTTTTTATATGTAAAAGATATATTAATCATGAAAATTTACCAACCTAATTGTCTAGTTGAGTCGAGAGAGTTGAATTTTATATCAACCATAAAATAAAAAATACATAACCAAAATCATATCGCTAGAACATAGGACTTATTAACAGAAGATGTGTTCATGATGATCTAAAATATAATCCATTGTAGGTGGTGAATAATTCATTGATCTATAATATATAATATTCCAAATACTATTTTAGAAGATTAATATTATTTGATCCTACTTTTTAATTCCTCTACTCAGTTCACTCTAAATTATTTTCCGACCATATCATCATATGAACACTGGAACACCTCCCCACAGAGTATTGGATGTTAACTAGTAGTGGGGCTCAAAATAGGTTCCATTGGGTGACTATACCCCCAATATTAGAGTTCACAATCATTATGAAATAAAAAATTATCATTAAAACCCATAGCCCTCATCATTAAAAGAGAATAATATTTTATTAGAGATATATGATAGATAATATAATATGACACACAATCATAATGCACATATCTTCCACTGGGTTGATTATATATATTGGATAATAAAAATATAATAAATTAAATGATAAATAAAAAATTAATGAGGATTCTCTACAATCCCCATGCCTTCCCTATTCATATTCTGTGAATCATAATCAAGTTTCTACAACTTGATCATAAATTTTCATTCCTTATCCTAACTTGTACCTATAATAAAGAGTGAGGTATTCTAGGAAATGTTAGTCAAGTTGATTCTTAGGTAGGGAATGAATTAAATACATAATAGAGAATCATTAACATTTTCCCATGTATAACTAGAAAATCAATGATATGTATTTGTGAATTTTTGTCCTATAAAGCATAACAAAATTACTAAATTATAAATAAAAAATAAAAAATATTACATTCCTCGTCCGATGTCCATAATGTATTTGTGATTTTTGAGGGGACCTTATCGACCCCAATAACACCATAACATAAATCACATCCACATATTACTTTGTCCATGCTCAGAAAACACCACTAGTCATTGGGTCCAGGAACTCAATCCACCATAACCTCATTATCCAACGATAAAGTGTCTCTTAGTATGAGATTCAACATAGTGGACCACATTCCACACTCAGGGGATCTCATTTTAACACCGCCTCTAATGAGTATATTGCACTAGTTCATCACTAACAATCAATAATACTTAATACGCTATGTTGAAAACCATGATCATACATTGGAATTATCACTATTAGTCCAATCTTTAATTATAGGGATGAGGAGGCTCTATTGAATCATATATGGCTAGGTGTGTCTGATTCTAATGATACCTTTTGTAACACACTAGGTAAATAAATAATATGAAAATTTTATATTTATCCATATTTGTGAATAAAATATTAATATTAATTTAAAAGGAACGCTATTCTTGATGGCGTACCCAATATGCCACAACGATTTTCTTGGAAATCTTGCGTTGCACTCTAATAACAAAATAATATTATTTTAAATGGTAGTTAACACCTCACCATTGTAATGGCGGGAATGAAAAGAACTAACTACAAAATGATTATATATTTTTGTCAAATATTTTCACTTTTATCTAATAAATTTTAGAGGCTTAAAATGCGAATGAGTCCAATTTTAAGCGTAAATATTCTAATATTCTTTAAAAGGTCGATTAACCGCCTTTTAATGGAGAACCCTTTTTAAATCCACTTATTGACAATTTTATATGTTATATTGGATGAAATAAAATCCTTCTTTATAATCGGGATATAAAATTGTACTTTTTGTAGTTTTTTGTTATTTTTTTTGATAAAGTCCATTTTTAATGAATAAGTGAAAAATGTTGTATGATAATTCAAAACCTATTTTTAATATAATTTATTTATATGATTATAACAGCTTTTGAATTAGTTTTAAACATAAATTAGAATATATTTTTACCATTTAATCCAATGGTGGTCATTGGAAATAATTTCACTTTCAAATTGGAATTAAACTAGTGTCATTCTTTTAATAGATATTGTTTCTTAAAAACACACTATTTGTTTGCCAGTGGGAATTAATTATTAAATTAATTAATATAACTTATCTTTTTTTAATTTTGTAAAATAGGCATAATTTTTGAATTCAGAATATCAAATATAGCTTAGGGTGATTTTTTGGTATTTTTCTGAAAAATGTCAATTTTTGATGAATAGTGAAACCACAATGTGGTAGTTAAAAAACTAATTTTTCATTTAAATGAAACATTACCACTTCTGTTATTTGAATTTAAAAAATCCCACATACATGGTTGTCATTAGGATGCAAAATTTGGTTCAATTGGATTAAAATAATTTTTCGGTGAATAGTAATGTTTAATTTTTATTAATCGCTATTAAAGGTAATTGGTGAAATTTAAGGTAATGATAATGTTATTATAATATGAAATGACCTTGAAACATGTCCTACCCTTATTGGATGTGTCATGGCCGAAGAATAAAATCCATGGGTCAACTTGGGGACTCCATGGAGCCACTTTGGTAGGAAATGGCATTAATAACTATTTATTTAAAGTTAACATAAAAATGCCACAAATATGTATTATTTTACTAAAAAAATATTTTACATGGGGTTATACAATTCATATTTTTGACTATAAATATTAATTATAAATATAAAAATATTTCCTACATCATGATATTTTTTTAGAATTTTTAGACATTAAATAAATAAATTTATTAATGGGACCATGATGATGTAGTGATTAACTCATTATTGAATGATTTAAATAAAATAAGAAGATAATGTAAAATCTAAGACATAAACTTGTCAAAAACCTATTGGATGGGTGGATTCCTAACCCTTATCACCTTATCCATAAAATATATAATTGTGGGGCCTTTAATATCCGGAAAGTATTTTATAATAATGAATCCTTTCAAGACATTCCAAGAGTGCCCCTCCTCCCTCTTATAAAAGGCCCCCACCTCTTTCCCCTTACCCACACCTCTCAAGCCTTTGGCTCGACCAAAATCTACTCATTTTATCTCTCCAAAACCCTCTATTCATCCTATAATCCTTAACATAGGCAGAAATTTATTCAAGAAACCCTTTTGGTTCAAACCAAAGGGAGTTACCCGATTTAAAGGTAATGTCATCTCTTATGTTATTTTGTTTTATTTTTCTTCTCCAACCCCCTAAAATCTTTTTATTAAATTATTTTATAACAAAACCAGTATATGAAATATACTAGGATGTTGTAATGAGAATGATTTGAGCTACAATTACCCAAACCTCCGTCTAATGGTTAAAGAACATACTGTTTCTATGGACAGCGAATTACTGCCTCACGAAATGATGATTGTTCTATCTTCTCCTACAACCTCTCATGGTGGAAATTATGATGGAACTATATTTAGTTATGATATATATTATATTTATTTTTTTATCTATTCTTCTGTATTTTACATTTAAAACATACCATTATTCTTTTCATTTTGTGAAAATTCGATAATTTCATTTGAGGAAGTGTGGACTACTGCCCCCTTAAGGGATGTGACTCATTCATGCAATACATGGAATGTATAAAGATTGAAATTAATGAACTTATGTGAAATATATAACATATATATTATACTGTAATTATAATATATATATATATATATCTCTCTCATTTAGTTTTAATTTCATTAAATATGAAATAGAAATGAAAGTAGCGTTCATGCGTACGTACGACTTACCGTCCCCATGAACGGTGCATTTCATTTCTTACCTCTAAATGTTATGTGATATTATAAATTCAAGTATTTACAGGATATATATGATATATATGATATCTACATCATGAGTATAATTCTATATATAATGGATATTTTACCACATGAACAACTTGTAATTATAAGAAGATTATTTTTGACTCAAGTACCAATGATCGACAAAACGACCGTTATTAACTTAAATAATTAAATAATGTTCATAAAATGGTAATAAATGATAAAAAAGGAATAATGAAATTAAAAAATGTTCTTATGAAAGTATAAATTAACCTCTAGTTTATTATTCAGGTGATTAAATAACGATCGAGTCAAGTCGGACATGAGGTATGAGATCCTACCTCTCTCTTTCTTTTTAAGTACTCTCTTTTATGTCATTTCTTTTATGATCATATTTATTATGTTTGGGGATGTTATTTTATATTCCTAATTCTGTAATTTTTATGTTCATATTATGAGAAACCCTATTTGATCTGATAAATCCATTTTTGGAAGTTTTATGTGGTGTCGTTAGGCTGCCGAGTTTTGTAAGCGGTTTTTCATCTCACTTTTATTCCTGTGAGATTTATGCTACATTTACCACCATTTCCTTTCAGTGGTGTATGTACTTCACATTATTCTACACTTTGTGTAATATAATTTCGTTTATTATTATTTACATCAATGTTGTATTGTCCTTTTTTTATGGGGTGTATGTTTCGAAAGTTACCCAAGTCGGTAAGGGAACCTTTCACCTTCCTATTTTTAAAAGACTTCTTTTTTGGTTTGTCTTATAAATTACATCTTCTTATGTTGAGAAATGTTATTATAAACCCTTATTACTGTAAATTTTATGTCCAAGTGTTGAGATACCATTTATCTCTCTCATAAACTCTTTTTCTAAAATTTGATGTGACACCGTTGGGCTATCAAATTTTTGAAAGAGAACTTCTTAACCCAATTCCAATTCTTTGGGTTAAACCTCTAGTTATTTATTATGGCATGCTAAGAATATTTTTGGATGACATATTATTGTTTTACACTGAGTATCAACTTATATTTAGTGTATTTATATTTTTCAAACATTATTATGTCATTTCTTTATCCTTGCTCTAATGGCATGATCCTTGATTAGGATTACATCTCAATTTCATCTCATTGAGGCATTTCTTAATGATATGCACTTTTATTCTTTTATAATGTTTATATACAGCCCCTTTGACTTTCCATATCCATATTATGTCTATATTAAAGTCATTTAAATGTTTTTAAAATGGCCTACTTTCATGTGGCTTATAATTTAAATGTTCAAAAGGAAAACATGCTCTTTTATTAAAACATTGTTTTAAACGGTTTTAAAGATTTATTCTTTTAAAAATTTATCATCCATGTCCATGTTTTGAAAATGGTGTTAAGGATTTATTTATATGTACATGAATGTTTTAAAACACATTCAAATGTTTTGAAGTGGTATGGGACACCTTGATTATAAAATCTCTTTTAAATGTATTCCTTTAATATTTTCAAATTATAATGGCATTTTTCTCTTATAGAGTTTTAATGTATTTATTAGATGTTTTCATTTATGATAATATCATAATGTGATCACTTGTGATTGAAATGTCAAAATTTTTTGTTTATTTTATGCATGTTTTAAGTGTTATGGTTATTTTATGGTTCATGGGAAATGTTAATGAAATCCGGTGGTTCTGTGATAAACTAATGGCAGGTGAGCCAGTGATAGCTCTCCAATGAATTGGGTAACGTGAAGGGGTAAAATTATAAGGATTATCCAAAGGGATTTAGGGAATATATTGTGATGGGTATTCCAAACGTAACCATGGGGGTTACTCCCAACATAAGAATGTTATGAATGCCTCAAGTTACCATTATATATTATGATTTCTATGAGTTATTCCTAAATATAATTATTTAATGAGGTATGTTAAAGTGATTATTTTTTATGAGTAATGTATGATTTCATTGATTCTTATGTATACATGGACTAATGTTTTCTCTCTGTATTGTTATAACCCTTACTGAGCTTTTTATGCTCATCCCAAGTTTTTTTGATATGTTTTTCATAGGACTTAAAGTGGAATATGGTCAAGGATGGGATCAAGGAAATGTCATGATGTCTAAAAAATGGAACTAGACATGACTCTTTTCTTCAGGAGTTTATATTTTTGGAAAAAAATGGAAACTGAGGTGATGTTTATACCTTGTAATCTTTGAGATGTAATAGTTATGACCTAATTCTCTAAAACTCTAAACCTGAAAAGATCCTCAATGTGAATTCTTAATTTAATTTAGGAATATGTAATGTACTAAGGCCTGGTCCTTATAGATGGTATCAGATTTCGGTATAGATAACTTTAGAGGTTAGGGTATCCTTTAAACACAAGTGACATTACCATAATGGTTAGGATTTTAGAAAGGGTCATAGTTTTAGATAAAGTGAATGTGTTTAAGATAACATGAATAATTATATCTTAGTATTATATGATGATTCTAATGATATAATCACACTGACCTTTTTGGTTTAGTAAGTGGATGGATCTAGCAGCCACCAAAGTGACAACGAGTTTCATGGAAACTGTGGTGGTTCTCTGATTAAGAGATTGGATGAAATGGTGGATTCAATGAGGAATATCCTAGTTATTCTAAACCAACTGTCAAGGATTCGTGATCAACCACTTGAACCTTTGTGAGTTCTCTAATGCATCATGTACGAGAGAACCAACTCGATGTGGAAGTTCAGGTAATAATTATAAAGGTAACCATTAGGGTTTATATAATCCTTACTTTTGAGGTAATTATGGGTTACTATATGATTTGATGTAATATGAACGACATGAGATAATCATGGGGTTAAATTATGTTATGGTTAGTTTTTAAGACTTTATAACTTTTGGGTGAATGTTATAAGAATTATGTAGTTTTGGAAAATGGACAACACGTAGACCGTGTGATAACCTATCGCGTCGGACGAAGCTACCTGAATCGAACCCACAACCAATCTGTGACTGGTATTTATCACCTACCACTGGACTAACTGAATACCAAGTTAGTTTTAATAATTATTTTTAGTTAGAATGATCTTATGAATCTAGAATAAGTTGATTTTGGGTTATCTATAGAAATTATTAACCTATCACGGTGAATATGTGATTAGGTTAATTACATTTCAGTATGAGACTTTAAGAGTAACAGATGTTATTTAGAGATAAATTTTAAGGTTTATCTTGGAATACTATGTGATTAAATCCTTCGGTGATTTGGGTTTCAATCCTAGTTTTGATTACTTTGAAGAATTTTATGGATATAGGTTTATTGAATGGTCTTTGTTGAACCTTGGGTATTGTTTGACAAATTTTGGAGATTAAGAATAGATTTTTTAATAAAGTATTATCCTTTTTGGGTATTATATGATATTGTACTAACCTTTTTGGTTTTGGTTTTGGATAAGGTTTAAATTCATGGGAAATATATAGTTCTCTTTTTGGATTAGGTGATTCTCATGAAGTTGATTATAACGCTCTTAATGTGAACAAGTCAACCTAAAAACTCGTCTTTTGGAGGAAAAAATGAGTTTGTGAAAGAAATCTAGTAAGAGATGAAAGTCTAAACGAAAAGAAAGTATATTTCCTTGTGATTTAGTTAAGGTCATAAATAAATTTCTCAATTAAAAGTAACTTAAAACTAAAATTAGTCTGTTAACTATTCCTACTGGGGAATCAAATACCGTTTAACCCATCACAAGTTTGTGATTTTCTGGTGGTTAACTTTCTCCTAAACATGTTTTCTATCAATATCCATCAGAACAAGACCCTTTGTTTTTTCTTCCATATCCATGTTTTCATAGAATCCGAGTATGGGTTAACTCATTGACCTTTTTACTTTGAATTCTTTATTTTAAAGTGATAGTTTTACCGACTCTTGTTCCGATGTGGGACTTTCAATGATGTTTCTGAGCCCAATTTTAAAATTGCGATGACAGAATTTCCAAAAGTGGGGAAGGATGTAACACCCCAGGTAAATAAAGAATATGACATTTTTATATTTATCCATATTTGTGAATAAAATTTTAATATTAATTTAAAGGGAACCCTATGCTCGATGGCGTACCCAATACGCAACAACGAGTTTCTTGAAAATCTTACGTTGCACTCTAATAATAAAATAATATTATTTTAAATGGTAGTTAACACCTAGTAATTATAATGGTGGGAATGAACATAAATAACTACAAAATTATTATATATGTTTTTCAAATATTTTTACTTTTATCCAATAAATGTTAGAGGCTTAAAATGCGAATGAATCCAATTTTAAGTGTAAATATTCTAATATTTTTTAAAAGGTTGATTAACCGTCTTTTGATGGAGAACCATTTTTAAATAAAATTCTTGAAAATTATATATTTTATATTTAACTAAATAAAATCCTTCATTAGAATTGGGATATCAAAATTTACTTTGTGTAGTTTATTGTTATAATTTTTGATAATGTCCATTTTTAATGAATAAGTGAAAAATGTTGTATTTTAAATCAAAACCTCTTTTTAATATAATTTATATATTTTATTATATCACTTTTTAATTGGTTTTAAAGTTCAATTAGAATATATTTTTACCATTTTATCCAATGTTGGTCATTGGAATTAATTTCACATTGAAATTGGACTTAAACTAGTGCCAATCTTTTAATAGATATTTTTCTTAAAAACAAGCTATTTGTTTTGAAAGCGGGAATTAATTATTAAATTAATTAATGCAACTATATGTTTTGAATTTTGTAACATATACATAATTTTTGAATTCAGAATATCAAATATATCTTAGGGTGAATTTTTGGTATTTTTCTGAAAAACGTCAATTTTTTATGAATAGTGAATGCACTAAGTGGTAGTTAAAAAACTAATTTTTCGTTTAAATGAATCTTTACCACTTATGTGATTTGAGTTTAAAAAATATAACATAAATGGTTTTCATTAGGATGTAAAATTTGGTTCAATGGGATTAAAATAATTTTTTGTTGAATAGTAACTTTTATGTTTTATTAATCGTGATTAAAGGTAATTAGTGTAATTTAAGGTAAAGATAATGTTATAATAATATGAAATGACCTTGACACATGTCCTACAATTATTATATGAGTCATGGCCGGCCAATAAAATCCATGGGTCATCTTGGGGACCCCATGGAGCCACTTTGGTAGGAAAAAGACAATAATAACTTTTTATTTAAAGTTAAAATAAAAATGTCACAAACATGTACTATTTTACTAAAACAATTTTTACATGGGGATATACAAGTCATATTTTGGACTATAAATATTCATTAAAAATATAAAAGGATTTCCTACATCATGATATTTTTTTTATAATTTTTAGACATTAAATAAATAAATTTATTTATGGAACCACGATGATGCAGTGATTACCTCATTAATGAACGATTTAAATAAAATAATAAGATAAGGTAAAATATAAGACATACACATGTTAAAAACCTATTGGATGGGTGGGTTTAAAAAACTTATCACCTTATCCTAGAAAAAAATAATTGTGGTACCATTAATATCCGAAAATCATTTTATAATAATGTAACTTTTCATGACATTCCAAGAGTGCCCCTCCTCCCTCTTATAAAAGGACCCCACCTCTACCCCCTTACCCACACCTCTCAAGCCTTTTTATTTGCAAAACTCTTCTAATTTTATCTCTCAATATCCCTCTATTCATCTTATAAGCCTTACTTTAGTCTGAAGGCTCTTCAAGAAACCTTTTTGGTTCAAACCAAAGGGAGTTACCTGATTTAAATGTAATGTCCTCTCTTATGTTATTTTGTTTTATTTTGCTTCTCCAACACCCTAAACTCTTTTTATTCCTTTATTTTGTGACAATAATAGTGTATTAAACATACTATGATGTTTTTATGAGAATTATTCGAGCTACACTTACACACACCTCCATCTAGTGATTAAAGAACATACTATTTCTGTGGATGGCGAATTACTGCCTCACGAAATGATGATTGTTCTATCTTCTCCTACCACCTATCATGGTGGCCATTATTATGGAACTATATTTAGTTATGATATATATTATATTTATTTCCTCTCTATGCTTATTTATTTTACATTTAAAACATACCTTTATTCTTTGCATGTTGTGTAGATACAATAATTTCATTTGAGGAAGTGTGGACTACTGCCCCCTCAAGTGATCTAATTCGTTCAGGAAATACATGGAATGTATAAAGAATAAAATTATTTAAATTATGTGACCTATATAACATATATATTATTCTGGAATTATAATATTAATATATTTCTCATTTAGTTTTAATTTTATTAAATACGAAATAGAAATTAAAGTAGCATTCATGCGTACGTACGGCTTATCGTCTCTATGAACGGTGCATTTCCTTTCATACCTCTAAATGTTATGTGATATTATAAATGCAAGTATTTACTGGATATATATGATATATATGATGTATAAATCATAAGTATACTTCTGGATATAATGAATATTTTGACACATGAACAACGTGTAATTATAAGAAGTTTATTTTTGACTCAAGTACCACTGATCGACAAAACGACCGTTTTTAATTTAAATAATTAAATAATTTTTATAAAATGGTAATAAATGATATATAAGGAATAATGAACTTAAAAAATTTCTAGATAAAGTATAAATTAACTCTAGTTTATTATTCAAGAGATTAAAGAATGATCGAGTCAAGTCGGACATGAGGTAAGGGATCCTACCTCTCTCTTTCTTTTTAAGTACTCTCTTTTATGACATTTCTTTTAAGCTCATATTTCTTATGTTTGGGGATGTTCATTTATATTCATAATTCTGTAATTTTTATGTTCATTTTATGAGAAACCCTATTTGATCTGATAAATCCATTTTTGTAAGTTTTAAGTGGCGTCGTTAGGCTGCTGAGTTTTCGTAAGGGGGTTTTTATCTCACTTTTATTCTCATGAGATTTATGCTACATTTTCCACCATTTCCTTTGAGTAGTGTATGTACTACCCATTATTCTACACTTTGTGTAATATACTTTCGTTTATGAGTATTTACATCAATTTTTTATAGTCCTTCATTCATGGGGTGTATGTTTCGAAAGTTACCCAAGATGGTAAGGGAACCTTTCACCTTCCTATTTTTAAAAGACTTCATTTTGTTATGTCCTTTAAATTACATCTTCTTATGTTGGGATGCGTTCTTATATACACTTATTGCTGTAAATTTTATGTCCATGTGATGAGATACCCTTTATCTCTCTAATTAACTCTTTTTCTAAAATTTGATGTGACGCCGTTAGGCTATCAAATTTTTGCAAGGGAACTTCTTAACTCAATTCCAATTCAATGGGTTAAACCTATACTTCATGTTTATGTCGTTCTATGAATATGTTTTGATGACATATGATTTTTTTACACTAATTATCCACTTATATTTGGTGTATTTATATTTTTCAATTATTATTATGTCATTTCATTATCCTTGCTCTAATGGCATGATCCTCGATTGGGATTACATCTCAATTTCTTCTCATTGAGACATTTCATAATGATATGCACTTTTATTCTTTTATAAAGTGTATATACATCCCCTTTGACATTCCATATCCATATTATGTCTATACTAATTTCATTTTAATGTTTCAAAAATGGTCTATGTTCATGTGGCTTATAATTTAAATGTTCAAAATGGAAAATGACTCTTTTATTAAAACATTGTTTTAAATGGTTTTAATGATTTATTCATTTAAACATTTATCATCCATGTCCATGTTTTAAAAATGGTTTTAAGGATTTATTTATATGGACATGAATGTTTTAAAACCCTTTCAAAGTTTGCGAAGTGGTATGGGGCACTTTGATTCTGAAATATCTTTTAAATGTCTTCTTTTAATATATTTAAAGTATAATGGGATTTTTCTATTATAGAGTTTTAATGTTTTTTAGATGTTTTTATTTATGAAAATATCATAATGTGATCTCTTGAGATTGAAATATGTAAATTCTATGTTTCATTTAAGCATGTTTTAAGTGTTATGATTATGTTATGGTTCATGGGAAATGTTTATGAAATCGGGTGGTTCTGTGATAAACTAAGGGCGGGTGAGCCTGTGATAGCTCTCCAATGCATTGGGTAACACGAACGGGTAAAACTCTAAGGTTTCTATGAAGAGATTTAGGGAATATACTGTGATGGGTATTCCAAACATAACCATGAGGTTTACTCCCTACGTAAAAATGTTATGAAAGCCTCATGTTACCTTTGCATCTTATGATTTCTATGAATTATTCCTAAATCTTATGATATAATGAGGTATGATAAAGTGCTTATGTTTTATGAGTAAAGTATTATTTCATTTATTCTTATGTATACATGGAATAATGTTTTCTCTCCGTATTGTTATAACCTTTATTATGCTATTTATGTTCATCCCAAGTTTTTTTGAAATGTTTTCCATAGGGCTGAAAGTGGAATACGGTCATGAAATGGGTCAAGGAAATGTCATGATGTCTAAAACATGGAACGAGACATGACTCTTTTGTTCAAGAGTTTATATTTTGTAAAAAAAATGGAAACTAAGTAGATGTGTCTACCTTGTAATCTTTGAGATGTAATAGTTATAAGCTAATTATATAAAACTCTAAACCTGAAAAGATCCTCAATGTGAATTATTCATTTAATTCAAGACAATGTAATGTACTAAGGCTGGGTCCTTAGACTTTTTAAATGAAATTGAATATGCTCCCATGACCCCATGGGTAATTTATCAGGATTCAGATATCTCATAAATATGTGGACAAACTATCACTGTTGCATCCACTTATTCATAAGGGGTATCCAATAAATTCATTGAGGGGATCTAAAAATCTCCATTATGATGCCCAACATACATTATTAATGATATAATCCCAATCAGTACCTCATAACAGTATAATAATCCAAGGAGTTGCATGAATTGACAATGGTGTAATGGTGTCTCCATTCTAATCCGATGAATCCTAGCCATTCAAAATTGTATCTATATTTTAAGAGAATCATTAGTGTTATTGTAATTGTAACAATAATTTTATGGTATACCCAGATTGTGTATCCTAGGAACTGTCACTAGGATTCAACCACAAAATCACCCATAATGGAATCTATCCAAAATTAGAGTCCACACCCTAAATTTTGTGGGACCATATCCTAGAAATATCAAGCAACCTAGGTTCTCATTGATCTCAATATATATCTAATAACAATCTAGGGAAATCAGAAGAAAAATATAATATACTGTCAATTCATATGAATCCTGGGAAGTCAGATATAATAAAAAAATTATATCATAAAACATTACATGTTATTTCCCAACACCCACATACATCCTCATCAGCACAATCTCTCCACACATATATGTTGGTTCATGTATTGGTGACATGAGAAATCATTAATTGCATAATCACATATGATCTATCAGGAAAAAAGGATAACACTAGTGTCCCTAGAACATTACTACAAGTGGGGTATCCCACTCTAGATCCTTACTCAAAACTATTCTCACATCCCAATTCCCAATGATCCATGAAAATCCTACCCCAATACATCATCCATGTCATATTATAGCCTCATTGACGTAATTGGTATACTACACTGGAAATAGCATTGAAAGACGGCTTAAAGAACATTACAATGTCTATGAAAATTATAAGAAGGTCATATCTCCGAACCTATCTCTAATATGCATAGGGTTTATAATCATACCACAAAAACATTCCATATGGCATCCCTTGGTCTATGAGTTTCATCTATATCTGGAAATGTTATACACAAAATAGTTGTTTTATTGCTGAAATTTTATCCTCTTTATCCAAACCATATCCATCGACATCCATGGACTCCATCTTGTGGCGATGGTCTTTATGTGCCTTAGAACGTACAGACTTCATCACATGAATTTTACTAGAGCTAAAACATTAAAAATAAATTTTAATTTTGGTTTAAACTAGTTAAATTATTTAACTCAAACATTTTTTTAATGAACATGTCACCACCCATTGTGGCTTGAGAAAAAATCACATAGATAAAACAAATTTTCATAAATCCAATGGATAGTTATCGTGTACCACATACCAACCTTGTTGTTTTATGTATTTATTTTCTAATGGTTGTATTTCATTTAAAAGGAATATCAATGACCCTTCACACATAATTGGTCATCTCCCACACACCTAGATTATTAAAATAGACGACGACATCAAAAAGAAAAAATTTCAATCAATTATAATTAATTTCTAAATTACATTAATAATTTGTATAATTAAATAATTCATACTAGAATGACTATTTTTTCTGGACCAACTACTAATAACCAATGGTATATAATTAGAAGACCCCCAAAAAAATCCATAGAAAATATAATAAATTGATTTCATAATCAATTTAATTTTATTTTAAGGAAATCTATAATTTAAATTCATTATTATACGTATATATTTCAGAACCATGAATTGATATGAAAGGATATACTTACCCAATTTCATCATTCTAGAATAAATGAAAGACAATTCAATAATAGAAAACATCCACATTCATGATTCAAAATCACCATAGAATCATAAATTGATGAACAAAATTAGAATTGATGGAACATAAGAATATTCATGGAAGTAGGAGGAGCCTATACCTTGATTTTCTGATGGAATCTTCTATTAAAATCTCCCCAAATCACATAGAATAATATATGGAGATGGGGGAATCCCTCTTACCATAAACTATTTAGGGAGGGTAGAAAGGTGGATGGAACTTAGTGAAATTATGAGGAAGCATTAATTTTCACTTTTTATTAGGATATATGGTTTGGATGAAACTTTCTACAAAACATGTGCCAAACATGAATTATGTGCTATCGAGGTCCCCCCCCCTGTGAACATTTGGTCCACATGGTTTTCTAAATCATTTTCCAATCATTCGGTAAACACTTCCTTAGTCATGAACATGTACATAGTTTTTCAACAACCGTACCCAAAATGATTGCTAGTACCCATTACAATATAATGCCACAAGGTTATAACTAGATCTCACATGGTTTCATGAACACTATGAATTTTCCATTATTGAAAACCCTGAAAAATATAAATTGAACTAAAAATATACCCATGAATACGTTGTGAAGTACACTATGTTGCATTTGTTATCAATAAGGTATGTTGTTGTCAAGGAATGAATGGATGGATGTCAAGGAGTTTCAATATGTGAATGGAAAAGGATGTGATGGTGTTGGTAAGGAAAGGAGAATGGCCATGGTACTAAGATGCATGTCACATAGGAGATTCACTAAGTGACATAGGATGTTGTGGTTGAAACATTCTCTATGAATATCAGAAGATTGTAGAACTGATCTTAATGTTTCAATACTTGTATCAAGATGATACTAAGTTACAACACTTGAATAATGAATGATGATGGAGCACAATTACATCAGAAGATTGTTGAACTGATCTTTAAGTTCCAAGAACTTGTATCAACTGGATACAATGTCACAACAAGCTTTAGAAGACCATGCATTGTATTGACAATGCATGAGGAAGTGAATGGGATCCATCCACATCTCCTAAGTGGATTAAGTGAGCTGAAGAAGTCCATGCACTATCTCTTAGTGCATGTGAATCAGAAGAAGATCCAATTTGATCTCTGATTGGATCAATGAAGAACATTGAAGATCTATGTGATTCAGGAGCTCGGATGTTGAAAAACCTTCGGGAATTCCATTCCTAAGTGATGAATAAATTTTGCATAGAATTGGAGGAATTCTAATGAAGAAGAAGAAATAAAGAAGAGTATATGAAGAGGAAGATGGCTTGGCATTTGGCATTTTATACCGGGAGTACTTTGTTTTCTAACAAAGTCTTTATCATTTCCTTAGCCAAAAATATGGCCAGCCCGTAGACACCTTGAGGGTTCAACCCCAAGGCATGGGCGCTAGGCACCACACACATGGGGGAACCCGTGGGGCGAGCCCAGGGTGGCAGGACGCACCCAGGACACTGCATAGGCGTCTGGGGCACACCCGAAGGAGCGCGGTAGGGGCGCATGAGCGCACCCGCGAGTGTCAAGCAGTGCAGAATGGGCGCTAGGTGCGCGCCCGCAGGCGTGAGTGGGCGCAAGAGCGCGCCCGCAGAGAGAACTCGGTGCGGTGAGGCACCAAGAGGGGAGGAGATTCAACTGGCCGTCTCTGGGAGCGGCTGGGTGATAAACCGCGAGAATTCCGCGGCCCGTTTCGATGTGGGACAAAGATTTTTGCCGCGGATTGAATCTGAGCTGCTCGATTGATCGCGCGCCAGATCTCGGCCGCACATCTAATCCGCCGCAGCCCATCCTGATCGCGGCCGTCCAAATCTTCGATCCAACGGCTCCCCGTCCATCTCCTACCTCGAGCTCGACCGAAGCTCCCCGACGTCTCCCGCTGAACCAGAGGCATCCCGACGACGGATTTTGAGTTCTCGTCTGTCTCTCTCGAAGCCGAAGGCACCCTCGTGCTCGTTTGTCCATAATGAACAGTACCATGCACAAAAAGAGACTTGCATGCAACAAATGAGAAAATTCGATGAAGGCCGAAGGCAAACGAAGTGACGAGGCCTCGGGGTGTTCGTGTTTTGCATGGGATGGCCAAAACAGAGGTCGTGCATGCGTTCTAAGTCGCATGCACGTAGAGGAGAAAAATATAGAAGGAGAACCTGCGGTGAACCGAGGAGAAAATCAAGATTTTCAAAAATCTTGAAAGATCCGAATACTTCGGGGATTTGAGATTTATCTCACGCGGAAGTTTTGAGGCCTCTCTGCCTATAAAAGGAGAGCCCATGCTCTTGTTTATGCTTGCTGATCCTTTATTAAAAACCCGAAGTCCTGCGGAGCACTTTGTGCCTCGCGAAGCTGAAGCCCCGCGCAATCCACTTGCGCGGCTATGTTCCTTTTGTTCATACGTGCACGAAAGAGGTTGGAGGAGTCCCATGCGCGCCTTCCCTTTGCGCGGCAGGAAGTACTCGGGGCAGTAGCACTTGCGCGCCCCGTGGTTGAGGTGCCTTGCACCCGAGGCCATGCGCGGCCCTTGCAACTTGGTACCTTGTGCGGCTGTTGGAGAAGGAGTTGGCTGCGGCTCAAGAATACCCTTGCATGACTCCTTTGAGTTTGCCTTGTGTGTGCTTAGTGGAGTGAAGGCTGTAGCCTTTGGTGGTTGTGCAAAATAACAAGTGAAGGCCGTTTCCTTATGTGGGTGCACATTTTGAAGAACAAGAACACCCTATAGCCATTTAAGTGTGTGCCAAGTGATAAGAAGACCACACATTGTGTGTGAAGTGAAAAAGGCCGAGAGGAAGTGTGTGCAAGTGGAATAGGCCGTAGCCAAGTGTGTGTAAGTGAATAAGGCCAAAGACCACACCTAGTTGTGTGAAAAGTGGAGAACCTTGTGTATGCAAATTGAAGAACACACCTTGAGTGTGTGTGTGCAAACAAGAAACAAGTTGGCCGAACCTATGTGTGTGCACTAAGTGGTGTGAACACACTTAGAAGAAGTAGAGGACTCACACAAAGTATAACACACATTTAAGTGTGTAATCAAAAGGAACAAAATGTATGTAGGACAAGAAGAAGGTGTGTGCTTGATGTGATTACACCCTTTGTGGGTTTATTGCACCAAGAGAAGAAGAAGGGGAGTGCATGCATACATGCATGCACATGCACACGTGAACAAAGACAAATATGGTTGTGTGCATCTGAGTTGACCAAGACCGGAAGTTCTTGAAGTGAATTAAGAGGCCATGCAGTCAGTGCATGAGGAAGCAGAGATGCCATGCACTCAGTGCATGAAGTTGATGTGAAGTCAGACTGAGCCAGACTGAAGTGAATGATATTGTTTGTCTGAGTTTTTCAGTAATTGAGAAGACCCTGATCAACAGAAGTGATCAGAAGTTGTGAGCAAGATCAACAGACCTTATCAGAGGCTGTTGAAGATTCTTGAAGAGAGAAGCCAGGTCATCCTTAGAAGAAGGAGATAAATCCTGAGCAAGACGAGAAGACCTAATCAACTCAAGTGATCAGAGGTACAAAGCAAGGCCATCAGTCTTTTATCCCAGACTGCTGAAGATACTTGAACAAGCTTAAAGTGAAGAAGAACTACTCGTGCGACTCGAGGAGCCAAGAGAAGACCCTGTGGGACTCAGGGAGAAGAAGTGTTCAGTGGGATTCTGGAGCAGGCCAGTGGGACTCTGGTAACACTGTGGGACGCAGTATAAAGACCCTCCTGTGGGACTCAGGAGAGATACAGTGGGACTCTGTATCGACCATTGTAATACTAACAGTTTATAATGGAAGAAACCATGTTGGGGCGTATAACCAACATGGAAAGAATGTAGGCCTTTGGTGCCGAACCTTGTAAATCCTTATGTCCAGCGCCTTTACATTTACTGCATCATTCGAGGAAAGGATGAGAGATACAAGAAGAGTGGATCGAGGCTTTAACCAGCCATAAAGGTTTAATTGATAAAGAATCAATTAGTAAAATGTTTTAAGGGATCACTGATTCACCCCCTCCCCCTCTCAGTGATTCACACTAATCTGGGCACTTCAATTGGTATCAGAGCGAAGGTTACCTCTAAAAGATCCAAGGGAGTCTTTATGGAGTGCAGATTTGAGGAAATGAGTGACCAGCCTCAAATGGAGATATCTGCCAAGACTCAGAAAAATAGAAAGAAGAAACAGGCAAAGAAGATGAAGAAGAAGGTTGTTGCAATCAGAGAAACTCCTTCTAGGGAAAGAAATGTGAAAGTCACATCAGATGACAATTCCTTTTATCATTCTTCTGATGAAGCCTGCTCTAGCTGTGATGAAGATGGAAGGAACAATGATCTTCTAAATGCAATCAAATATCTTCAGAAGATAGTCCCCAAGGAAGTGGCAATGTGTATAGCTACAGGCCTCCTTGATCTTCAAGAAGAAAAATTATAGCTAGAAGATGAAGCCAATTCTCTGGAAGCCCAATTGGCTAAAAGGTTTGGCATAACCAACACTCTCAGAAAGCTGGTGAAGGCTAAAGATGAAACTGTTTCTCTTTGTAATGAAAGATATGAAGACACTGCTGAAGAATTGCAAAGAAGCCTTTCTGAGAAAGAATTCTTTAAAGTAGTAATCAAAGATGTTTTTCATGCACTGGAAAAGAGGCACAAAGTTTCAATGAATGTCAGAGATGCTCAACTTGAAGACAAAGTAAACAGGGTAAAGGAGTTAGACAATTCCTTGCAAGAAATGAAGAAAGTGCATGAAGACCAGATGGAACAGCTGAAAGAAAATTGGGAAGGAAGGCTAAGAACTATTGAGGATGAGAAGAACTCCCTTAACATGAAATGCATAGAACTAGAGGTGATATTGAAAAATCTGCAATCACCCAAAGCTGAATCCTCCTAGTCAGCTGAAAGTAGAAATGTTGCTGCACAGGTGTGCTTTGAGATGGATGATTCTAAGATAAAGACATCCTCTAATAAAAGGGAAACAACTTCCAAAAAGAAGGTACCATCCATACCATCTTGTACTAATTCTTCTAATTGTGTTTCCACAAAAAGTGCAGGATGGAAGAATAATTCCAAACAAGTATGGATGAAGACAATGAAGAAAGAAAGCTCTCCTGAAGCAGCACAACAATTCAAGACAAGTACCCTACAATCAGAAGGAAATAATAAGTCAAGATTTGTGGGTCAATGTTGGTGTTGTAACAAGTATGGGCATTGTGCAAAGGATTGTTGGTACAATCCACTGAATGCCAAAGCACAGAGGAAGCCCATGCCTAGGGGGAGCAAGCCAGAAGAAAAGAAGCAGCATCCACAGGTCCAGAGACATCTGTTTACTGCAAATAGATTTGGATTACTTGACAACATCTGGGATGATTGCAAAAGTGGTCAAAAAGATACATGTCAATCTCCAACTGTATCCAGAGCTCAAAAGAAGAAAAGATCACAGAACCTGGCTCAGAAAGAATCCTTGGGAAGAAAGCATAAGAATGTGGAAGATTATCCCAAGAAGATTATGAAAAAGGATGAGAAGACCATAGAGTCTAAATCCAAGAAGGGTGATGCATCCAGAAGGACCGCCAAGAAGAAATGCTTCTACTGTGGAAAGAAAGTTCATACCATGGATCTTTGTGAACAAGACCTGGAACTGAATAGAAGCAGACTGGACTCAAAAAGACAATCAATCCAGAAGAAGCAGAAGGTATTGATTGAAAACAAGTTGCCTAAGAAAGGTAGCTTGAAAGCATCAAAAGAACCATGTGGAACTTTCATAACTGAGGCCACACTTCCAAATGACTTGTTAGTCATATGGCCTAATCAGTTGCAACTTGCTATAGAACTGCAAAGAGCTGAAGATGAAGCACTGGCAATTGCTAAGTCAAAAGGGAAGAAGAAGATTTCACATGAAGATGTTTTGAGAACCACACCAGCACAATTATCAATGAAGATCAAATGTGCAAGTGTGAAGAATGGTGAAAATGGGGCATCTCGGTTGAGAGAATCTTATCAACCTTGTTGTTCACATTGATGAACCAAGGAGGTTCCATCTTATTCACTAATCACTTGTATTTACATGTGCTAACATTACAGGGAATTGAAGATGATGATCATTCTCAACTGGAGAATGGTTTGGACAGAATGGAGTGCACCCCTTGAGGGGGAGCCAATCTGTAGAAGATGGGATTCTGAGATTTAATACCATCTTGAGAAAAGTGAAGGTATTCCAATCATACTTTCATCCCTTGTTTCTTAATTGAGTTTATCTTGTCAATTAAGGGGGAGTATGGATTGATGACAAATGGATGAAAGGGGGAGCTTTATCTTTGCACCTGAACTTTCTAATGAGTTTTGTGAAGTTGTGCATGATTTAGCAAATTCATTATTATATCTGAAAAATTTCAAACCCCTAAGCATGATCTCACATGTGTAGAGAATTATGGACAGCTTTGAATTCCTTGGTCATATCACTCTTGTTTTCTACACCGGGTTTGCCCAAGTAGACTTAGAGCTGATTTACTAAAGGTTCATTGCTCAAGTGAACATGTGGCATCATCCCTCTCTTAGTGTTTTTCAAGAAAATGCTTTTCAAAGGGAGGAAGTGATTTTTGGATAAGAGCCACACCACATCTTTGCATTTGATTGCCAATAAGGGGGAGAAAAGATTGGTCACACATATTGACCCATTCATATGTGCTAAAGTTTTGATATTGACAACAAATACAAAGGGGGAGATTGAAGTGAACTATGTTGCATTTGTTGTAAATAAGGTATGTTGTTGTCAAGGAATGAATAGATGTATGTCAAGGAGTTTCAATATGTGAATGTCAAAGGATGTGATGGTGTTGGTAAGGAAAGGATAATGGCCATGGTACTAAGATGCATGTCACTTAGGAGATTCACTAAGTGACATAGGATGTTGTGGTTGAAACATTCTCTATGAATATCAAAAGATTGTAGAACGGATCTTAATGTTTCAATACTTGTATCAAGATGATACTAAGTTACAACACTTGAAGAATGAATGATGATGGAGCACCATTACATCAGACGATTGTTGAACTGATCTTTAAGTTCCAAGAACTTGTATCAACTGGATACAATGTCACAACAAGCTTTAGAAGACCATGCATTGTATTGACAATGCATGAGGAAGTGAATGGGATCCATCCACATCTCCTAAGTGGATGAAGTGAGCTGAAGAAGTCCATGCACTATCTCTTAGTGCATGTGAATCAGAAGAAGATCCAATTTGATCTCTGATTGGATCAATGAAGAACATTGAAGATCTATGTGATTCAGGAGCTCAGTTGTTGAAGAACCTTCGGGAATTCCATTCCTAAGTGATGAATAATTGTTGAATATAATTGGAGGAATTCTAATGAAGAATAAGAAATAAAGAAGAGTAAATGAAGAGGAAGATGGCTTGGCATTTGGCATTTTATACCGGGAGTACTTTGTTTTCTAACAAAGTCTTTATCATTTCCTTAGCCAAAAATATGGCCAGCACGTAGACACCTTGAGGGTTCAACCCCAAGGCATGGGCTCTAGGCACCACACACATGGCGGAACCCGTGGGGCGAGCCCAGGGCGGCAGGACGCACCCAAGACACCGCATAGGCGTCTGGGGCACGCCCGAAGGAGCGCGGTAGGGGCGCATGAGCGCACCCGCGAGTGTCAAGCAGTGCAGAATGGGCGCTAGGTGCGCGCCCGCAGGCGTGAGTGGGCGCAAGAGCGCGCCCGCAGAGAGAACTCGGTGCGGGGCGGCACCGAGAGGGGAGGAGATTCAACTGGCTGTCTCTGGGAGCGGCTGGGTGATAAACCGCAAGAATTCCGCGGCCTGTTCCGATGTGGGACAATGATTTTTGCCGCGGATTGAATATGAGCCGCTCGATTGATCGCGCGCCAGATCTCGGCCGCACATCTAATCCGCCGCGGCCCATCCTGATCGCGGCCGTCCAAATCTTCGATCCAACGGCTCCCCGTCCATCTCCTACCTCGAGCTCGACCGAACCTCCCCGACGTCTCCCGCTGAACCAGAGGCATCCCGACGACGGATTTTGAGTTCTCGGCTGTCTCTCTCGAAGCCGAAGGCACCCTCGTGCTCGTCTGGCCATAACGAACAGTACCATTAACAAAAAGAGACTTGCATGCAACAAATGAGAAAATTCAATGAAGTCCGAAGGCAAACGAAGTGCCGAGGCCTCGAGGTGTTCGTGTTTTGCATGGGATGGCCAAAACAGAGGCCGTGCATGCGTTCTAAGTCGCATGCACGTAGAGGAGAAAAATATAGAAGGAGAACCCGCGGTGAACCGAGGAGAAAATCAAGATTTGAAAAAATATTGAAAGATCCGAATACTTCGGGGATTTGAGATTTATCCCACGTGGAAGTTTTGAGGCCTCTCTGCCTATAAAAGGAGAGCCCATGCTCTCGTTTATGCTTGCT
The DNA here is from genome assembly GCA_963277665.1 of Viscum album. Classification (NCBI taxonomy): domain Eukaryota; kingdom Viridiplantae; phylum Streptophyta; class Magnoliopsida; order Santalales; family Viscaceae; genus Viscum; species Viscum album. The sequence continues at coordinate 1,288,764,660 of OY728140.1, forward strand.
GATCCTTTATTAAAAACCCGAAGTCCCGAGGAGCACTTTGTGCCTCGCGAAGCTGAAGCCCCACGCAATCCACTTGCGCGGCTGTGTTCCTTTTGTGCATACCTGCACGAAAGAGGTTGGAGGAGCCCCCTGCGCGCCTTCCTTTTGCGCGGCAGGAAGTACCCAGGGCAGTAGCACTTGCGCGCCCCGTGGTTGAGGTGCCTTGCACCCGAGGCCTTGCGCGGCCCTTGCCACTTGGTACCTCGTGCGTCTTTTGGAGAAGGAGTTGGATGTGGCTCAAGCATACCCTTGCGCGACTCCTTTGAGTTTGCCTTGTGTGTGCTTAGTGGAGTGAAGGCCGTAGCCTTTGGTGGTTGTGCAAAATAACAAGTGAAGGCCGTTGCCTTATGTGGGTGCACATTTTGAAGAACAAGAACACCCTATGGCCATTTAAGTGTGTGCCAAGTTCTAAGAAGACCACACATTGTGTGTGAAGTGAAAAAGGCCGAGAGGAAGTGTGTGCAAGTGGAATAGGCCGTAGCCAAGTGTGTTTAAGTGAATAAGGCCAAAGACCACACCTAGTTGTGTGAAAAGTGGAGAACCTTGTGTATGCAAATTGAAAAACACACCTTGAGTGTGTGTGTGCAAACAAGAAACAAGTTGGACGAACCTATGTGTGTGCACTAAGTGGTGTGAACACACTTAGAAGAAGTATAAGACTCACACAAAGTATAACACACATTTAAGTGTGTAATCAAAAGGAACAAAATGTGTGAAGGACAAGAAGAAGGTGTGTTCTTGATGTGATTACACCCTTTGTGGGTTTATTACACCAAGAGAAGAAGAACGGGAGTGCATGCATACATGCATGCACATGCACATGTGAACAAAGACAAATCGTGTTGTGTGCATCTGAGTTGACCAAGACCGGAAGTTCTTGAAGAGAATTAAGAGGCCATGCAGTCAGTGCATGAGGAAGAAGAGATGCCATGCACTCAGTGCATAAAGTTGATGTGAAGTCAGACTGAGCCAGACTGAAGTGAATGATATTGTTTGTCTGAGTTTTTCAGTAATTGAGAAGACCCTGATCAACAGAAGTGATCAGAAGTTGTGAGCAAGATCAACAGACCTTATCAGAGGCTGTTGAAGATTCTTGAAGAGAGAAGCCATGTCATCCTTAGAAGAAGGAGATAAATCCTGAGCAAGACGAGAAGACCTGATCAACTCAAGTGATCAGAGGTACAAAGCAAGGCCATCAGTCTTTTATCCCAGACTGCTGAAGATACTTGAACAAGCTTAAAGTGAAGAAGAGCTACTCGTGTGACTTGAGGAGCCAAGAGAAGACCCTGTGGGACTCAGGGAGAAGAAGTCTTCAGTGGGATTCTGGAGCAGGCCAGTGGGACTCTGGTAACACTGTGGGACGCAGTATAAAGACCCTCTTGTGGGACTCAGGAGAGATACAATGGGACTCTGTATCGACCATTGTAATACTAACAGATTATAATGGAAGAAACCATGTTGGGGCGTATAACCAACATGGCAAGGACGTAGGCCTTTGGTGCCGAACCTTGTAAATCCTTGTGTCCAGTGCCTTTACATTTACTGCATCATTCGAGGAAAGGCTGAGAGATACAAGAAGAGTGGATCGAGGCTTTAACCAGCCATAGAGGTTTAATTGATAAAGAATCAATTAGTAAAAAGTTTTAAGGGATCACTGATTCACCCCCTCCCCCTCTCAGTGATTCACACTGATCTGGGCACTTCACGTTGTTACATGATTTCCCTAAAACTATGAAAAATAAATCATACACCCTATCCAGAAAACACAAAATAATCTGTAACATAACCGAAATCAATATTGACTTTTCCGATAAACTAGCTACCATTATAATATCATTCCATGTTATAAAGTAGTTGGTCAATACAGTCAAACAATATAAATTTCATTCTACATCATCGTTCAAAATTTGTTCTATCTACCAAATTTAAAAATTCAAAACCGCCTCTTAAATTTAAAATCCTTATGATCACTACATATTGATATTTGAATATATATACAGATATATATCTTGATGGGTTTTTAGTTTTATTGGTTATATTGAAATGTAGGAATGTACACACACATAAGTGTACTATAATCTATACATGTATTTGATATCTTAGTCTAGAAAAATTGTTTGGTGTTGGATGTATAAGTGTCATATGAAAAAGCTAATTCTTTTTATCATAAGGATTCTATGATATGTAAGGGTATTTTATGCAATTTTTGATACATAACATGTCATTAAAAAATATTGATATGTATGTGTTAAGTGGAGTGTAATAGAATAAATTTTTGAATATCATATAATGGTAATATTTGGGTTCTACATAAGAGTATTTTGTTTGTTCCCTAAGATACATAAGTATTGAATACTTGATGCTTGATACATAATATTTCTAATAGTTGATACTTAAAGATCAATACTATGTTAAGAGTTTTCCCAAAATTATGTGTGATGAGAATTATGTCTAGTTTAATGGGTGTTAGGCCATAATTTCTCCCATTAACTAATAGGTATAGAAAAACTCCTACCTCTCCTTAATTTCATTCCTTACCTCTTGAAAAATATCTTTTGATTTTTTGAAATTTTATTTCATTTAGTGAGTAGTATTCGGTATGTATATATATGATTTAGAATTTGTATCTAATTTCTCTCGTTGTTCCATTTTTTCAATTATTTCTTCCTAAATTTAATTTTCTTGAATATTATCTAAGTTCTCACATTTGGGGAATGATCTGCATGAGAAGATTAGTGTTTATAGTCCAATAAAATCCAAGATTACGTTTCATAGATATAAATTATTTTATATAAGTGTTTATGTTTCATTGGATAATCGTGAATGGGTATGGTCATGTGTTTGACCAGGAACTAAACCACTATCAAATATTGATGTTGGTGTTTGATTAATAAGGTCAGTTTCATATTGAAAGTGATGGGTTTTATAAAAAAATATCATTAATATCACAAATATGTGGTTCTGATGTATTATAGGTGTGATTTCATGTGTTTTTTATATTCTATGGGATTTGATGGTTGATGTGGTTCCATGGAAACATGATTATAGTAACTCATGTGATTTTGTGTGATGTTTATTAATGAGTATGGGTCGAGATAATGGTTCCCTACTATGACGTTTCTGATTTTGATGAATTATTTTGTTGACATATGAGGTTCACTCAGAAATGGAAATGTGGTTAGTGATTAAAACTAACATTTGGGGTTGAAATAGTTAGGGTTGTATACACATATGTTAAGCACCATGAGGAGGTTTTATCACTTTTTGTTAGTGGTGTAATTTTCATATTTATTGGATTAAGGGAAATGATGTATAACATCCTTATAGAGGATGGATATGTCATATTTTTCTACAAGATATTATAGGTTATTGAAATTACCAAATTTGAAAATGATATTAATTATATATATGGGTTGTTTGGGTTGGATAAAAAAGGATTCTCAATGTGTTGGTTTCACCATGACCTAGGTTTCAGAAGGTTTTTTATACGGTGGAGGGTAAGAGGATTTAATAACCATATGACTTAAGTTATTTTTTACTGACATGTAATTAGGGTATTGTGGAAGGGTTGGGATAATTATTCTAATTATAGGTTTTTATGTGATGTCTTGTGAAATTATTCCAGAATAAGAATAAGGCTTATACATGTGTGACAATATGTGGATACAACGATCCACTTCGTCACATAATAAGGTAGTTATGGGACACTAATGGATTTTCATACATTAATGGAGTAGGATGATTGGTGGTGTTTTGAGGAAATATGTTTCCCTGTACATGCACATGTATAAATTTTTCATATTATATTGTGATAATACTTGAGGTAGAACACTGAGTTTATATTCACACCATACATGTCCCTTAAGAATTCATACATACATTATATGTCCTAAAAATGTATGTGTATGAGAACTTCATCACGATTTTATTGTACATTGATGATCAAGTGGTGCATGAGCTAAACATTTTTTATTTTTAGATAGGCTAGGTGGTTCCCCAATATCATGATTCCAATTTTTATTAGATCCAGTTTCTCATTTAAATATGTGATCAACTTAAGGAATATTTATTTCATGTTGTATATTGAGCATGTAATTGTATATTTTTATGTGGACTATCATATGTATGTTTTTCCCAATCATGGAATGTTATTTATAGTTGTTTACAATATTATGTTTTTATTATTGTTATTTATATTCAGGGGTATTGTATCCTCACTATAACCTATAAGATAATAATTTACCATCACTGGACAAATGTTTATGCAGAGTCATACCCTAGTACAAGTGTCAAATTGATACCATTAATATGTATTGAATTAGGATATGACATTAGATGTTTAATGGATGTTTTATTAGATTAGGTATGATGGTGTATGTGATAATATGTTTTCGGTTTAGAATTAGAACCATAATTATGGTCTCAAGGACTAGTGTTTTCTTGAAAGGTCACATTAGTAGACTTAATAGGATTGGGAAATGTAATTGTGGATAGTTTTTTAGGATGTGTATTGTTCATTGGTTGTTGAACAAATTTTTTTTAATCTAGTGGAATTGGTGTCAAGCTGAATTTAAATTTTAGGAATCGATTGAATTTTTACTGATTAATATGTTACCGGAGAACGGTTATGATATTGATTTGAGGTTAGAATGGGGTTTAATGAATTATTTAGAGAAATTAGGGACAAAAATGTGATTTCAAATTATAGATAACACAACCATGTAAATAATGGTGGTATTTTGGGTATGTATTATAATATATTGAATCTTCATAATAGTGAAATTACCGTCGGGTACGCAATGGAAAGGTATAATGTACTAGGTGGGGTGGGGAATGTATTTAAAATTTTAGATAAGCCATCGAGTTCCTAGTGAGGATGCATCAGGTACTTAGTAGACCACAATGTCTAATTTTATAATGTGGCACAAATTGTGAATTTTGGTATCTAAAGAAGGCACCCAAATCATGATTATTCCTAAATGTATTGTTATAAAATCAGGGATTTGTATCAGATTCTATCGAGCCTCCATTATATTCATTTTTTTTATTTTTTTTTATTTTTCCAATCATCCATTAATCAAATAGAATTATATTATGTAAAATTATTTTCCAATATCTTTCATCATTTGTTGACCCTAATTTCCAAAAGGTGTATTGGGGTTCTTATTTGAGATTCCGTTAGAGGATGGTAAAATGACTCTGAAATGATGGGGATTTTATTTAATTTATATAGAGGATGTTTGGGATGGATTTTTAATTTTAATTATCACCATTCTGTTGGTCTTGAGTCACAATATTTATAATCATATTATTTTTTGAAAATTCTGATAAAATAGTCCATGAATCCAAATATATAATTTTTTATTTTATCATTATTGGGATCTGGAATGTGTTAGGAGTTTAATAATGTTCACTATATAATATTATATTGTTTTATAGATATTCATTGTTCGTTAGTGATTTTAGAAACATGGAATTAATTATGAATTAATGTTCAAAATTATTTTTTAAAATAATATATATGATAGTTGTTATTTTAAAAAGATATAGTGGGATCATGATGGTGGATGATGATTGAGGATGGATTTATAGAAGGTAGAGTATGTTTGGATAAATTGTATTACGGTAGTTTTGGAAAGGTGATACCTAATATTACCTCATATATATTTGTGTGAATTTATCTTTATATTTACATGAATGGATATAAAATTGTAAGAATCATGAAATGGAACCATTGTCTGTTCCCCTCTGTGAGAAGTGGATAGAGAGTTATGATAGGTTAACGTTGAGTCATATTTTTTCTATAATTCGTCTCCATCAAGATCTATTATTCAAAATAAGATTGAACAGGGCATCGATGGAATCATATAGGGGGTCCAACCTGATGATAAAGAACTTGATTTTTGAAAAGGATTGAAGTGATCATGTGACATTCACATATTTTCTTTGGTTGGTCATGAAAATTGTGAGATATTGTTAGATAAATTATGGATTATAGGTTATTCAAAAAGGGTAGCCTATAGGATTATATTAAAATTGAATTTTTCATCCCAGTGTATTTTAGATGGAATATAAATGGATATTCTATGAGGGTTCATTTTCAGATAACTGTGGATGATGATATTATGATGGGGTTTAATGTAATGTTATAATGTATCGATTTACTTCAATTTGTCGCCAGTAAAAAGGTGATTTGTGAAAATGGGTTTATGAAAATGAAAGAGAATAACGATGGTCCTAAAATATTGGAAGTGAACGGATGGTGGGAATGGTTTCTCATGATTGGTACATGATATGTATCTATTATAATCATAGATACCGAAAATTAATGAGGTACATACTATTGGTACAAATCACAATAATGGTCACTTCGATAAATAAATGGATGCGCAATGAATTGATACAACACCTAGGTCATCATTTTTGGATTATTGTGATGTGGTATATGATATTATGCAATTACTAGGATCAGGGTATATTTGGGATCAATCTATATGACGTGTGGGGAATTATATATGATGATAGTGTTTGTAGTGAAATACATTTTATCCTTATTTTTACCCTTTATTTTTATAGGGTTAACTAATTATTTCTTTGAGAGATAATGATGATTATATTGAGAATACTCTTCCAGAATCTAGGAAGATTAGAATAGTAATTTTTTTTTATAATTTGAGGATAGTTTCTTAGGTTGGATGATTTAATTACACTTCTATCAGGAAGGAGTCCCCATGGTTTGAATGTTTCTACTAACCTCAAATTATGAATTTTACAATATTTTCTAGATAAATAATAATATATTAGGACTTAAGACTAGAATTTTGGTTTCATGAGTCAACTATAAGGGTTTATCATCATAATATTTTACACTTCTAGTCCACTATTTTTATTTTACCATTTCTTTTGAAGACGTTTACCTTATACATTAAATTAGGGGAACATTTTTTATAGTTTAAATTTTTAAGATTAGCATATCCTATTACTAATAAGAGGATATTTTATATTTAAATATGTTACATGATTTAGAATATACTTAAAGGAGGATACATTTTTAGGCTATATATGTCCTATATTTGAAAAAAAAATCCAAATGGGATTTTTGTCGCAATATGTGAGAATTATTTGAATTTTTTTGAAGAGTAAATCATCAAGGGTTATAAGTGACTTGAATTTGAGAATGTTATTTAGAAGGAACCTTTGGGTTAATATGTGACACAGATTTGGTCGTGTAGTTAGGTGTGTAATTTTTAGGGATACATGTATTTAGTATTTCAATCATGGTATCGATAAGGGATCTTAGATTGCTTTACATAATTATTATTTGTTTATTTTGATCAAGTGGATATATTTGTGGGATATTTATTATCCCTTGTTGAATTTGGGGGGGGGGGAGCCTTAGATATTGAAAATTTCCCAACAAGTGAATTGATTTATACAGAACTTTGAGTTGATCTCAATTGATTCATTTTCAAAATAATTTATTTAATTCATCAGGATATAATGTAATTAATACAAATTATTAAATCATATTAAAACATATTTACAAAACGTTTTGATGAAGATATTTTTGAATAGAATTTATTAATTAATTTTTTTAATTTCCAAAAAAAACCCCATATTTTTACATGGCCTAGATTTGATTTATTTTAGTGGCACTAAAATTCAAACTAAATTGATATGGTACATTATTATATATAATTGATACAAAATATAACATAATATGAAAAAAATGAGGGTTTTATATTGTAAAACTGGTTATTCAAAAAAATAGTAGATTTTGAGTGTATATAATGAAATTAAATAACATTTGGAAATGATGACATAGCTATATTTGATAATTTATTGGATCTTCCCCCAATATCTTAGAATTTCACTCTTAGAATTTATTTCCAATAAATTTTTGTAAATAATTTTTCAAATATTCATATAAATAATTTATTAACAAGTGCTCAATTGTAATCCCAATAAGTACATACCTTTTCCATAAACAATTATGACATAGTCAGTATTAGTTGTTTTTAGTTCAATTAATTTTAACCTGTACAAATATACACAATCCAAAAAATAGATACTTAAATACTGCATAACAATTTTATTATATTTTATTAATTAAATTCTAAAACATTTATAAATAAATTATAAAAAATCAATGAATAATGTTTTAATAGAATTGTGGAAATGAATATTTTAATCATCTGATATAATTCTGTCATGAATTTATGGGAATGAAAATCATCAGTACATGAATTCAAATATCAATAGAATCATAACATTGAGTAAAAATGAGAAGACCTAGAAATGAAATCACTAAAAACCACATATGGATTCTTTACAAGAGCATTAGACAGTCATAGTGGAATAGAGATGGACTCTATCATTTTTAACTCTCACTACAAGATAAAATACTTGTTTAAGATATATTTTTTTTGGCCAAATACAACACAAAAGGATGACCAATCCATTATTCCTACCGTGATTTCCCTCATCAAATTGGGTTCAGCACCCAATTTAAAATCTAATCCCATATCTCTATTGATATCCTTTATGCCGTAGTTTTTTTGTTTGGGTTCAACCCTTACCTTCCCTCCATTATATTTGATACACTATTCGTGGTCTCAATTATCTATATATAATGGATCAATTCCCTCAAATTCATTCATCAATTGACTCTAAAGGGGTGTTTCTAGTAGCTATTTCATTTTATTTGACTATTATAAGGCATTTAATAATAATGAAATAGATTCTCAATATTATTTATTTTGTTATCCTCAAGTTAAGTCACCATATATTGTAACTATCCCTTTCTAATGTTGAAATCCAAAAGATATTCATCCAAATTCACAGTTTAATCACAGTTAATCCAAATCCAAAATCATTTTTTATCTTAATCCTAAATAAAAATTATTTCCTACAACATAATAGACCCCCTTAAAAAAGGTTAAATGCCTTATGTTGAAATCAATTTTATTATAATTAATGTTTACCAACTGAAGGAAAATGGTTTGATGTTATACATTGGGAATGATGATGGAGTGACAATGTGAAAAAAAAAGATCGAAAAAATGATGGGATGAATTGACTCACCACCAGAAGGTGTTACCTATAGTAAAACCATTTTAAGATTCATGATGGAATAATTCTAGAAGAATTTGGTGAATAAAAATGTCATTTGAAATTTTGGAATATTCACTATATTGGAATGTTGATGATGTTTTGATACTTGACATAGTAGATGATTTTAAATAAATATCTTTTATAGTTGATTAATCAAGTGGAAAGTATATGGAAGTTAAAATTAAATTCTTTAGTTTGTTACTACTATAAAATTAATATGTTATCACTCTATAGATTGATGAATTCATCGTTATAATCATCCCCTATTTTTTTAATTAATGTAAATATTCATTCAGCTATAGATTGTGAATCATGTCTGAACAATGAAAATCTATTTTTTTGGTAATTTTGATATGTTTTCTTCTTTATGTGTATTCTTTGGTCTTTATCAGATTATCTAGAAGGGGTGTTTTTAATCATTGTTATTTGAGAGTGTACTAGATTTCAAATTCCGAATTTTATTTTATAATACAATTTTATATATTTTCATACACATTCATTAGTTTTTTTTGTATTTTCTATTGGTTTTTTATCTGAATAGGTCATATTTTACCCAAAAATTGGTATATGAGATGATTATAAGAGTGATATAGTTGATTAATCCCAGATTGAGGTGGTTTGTATATAAATTCATTTTAAATATTATTTCCCTAACCCTGTAGGAGAAGAATAGTAATTAGGTCAAGGAGTTCAGAAGATATTGGGTATCCATATATTCAAGCAAAATGGAATTGGAGGAGAGTAAAGTCTATTCAAAGACAAATTATGGATGATATTTTTGATTCTAGATTATATATAACTATGATAATCTAGTACCAGATGATCTTGATCATCCTTCACTAGGACCAAACTAGAAATGATAAGAAAATGTTGAATGAGAGATGTTTGATATGAAATAACATCTAATTGTATGAATGTAAATTTCATATAAATGGTGTATAAAATAAGTATGATGTAAAAAATATAACACTCTATGATTTCATAGCATGTTATTTCTTCAAAGTATGTTAATATCTTGCGGTACACACAACAACGAGTTCGAGCACACCACGACTTACCAATCTAGCTGTTCAAATGCAGTTATGTATAGTATTATCTGAACAATGAATTTTATATATTCCATATAAATTTTAACATCCATATTATGTGTTTTTTAGACATAATATAAGAACAAATTCATTTTTTACATATAAAGGTAGTATTTTTCATAAAATGCTATTTTACCGTCATTTAATATAGAACCCTTTATCAAATAAATATTTTACACACATATATATATATATATATATATATTCAATTTTAAAAAATAAAATTCTTCTTTAGAATCGGGACATAATAATTTGGTTTCGGTAAATTTTTGGTGTTTTTCTGATAACTTTCATATTTGGGTAAATAGTTAAAAATACGAAATTTTAATTGAAAACAACGTTTTTAATCAAATAAGTTATTGTGTTAAACTATAAATTTTAATGATTTAAAAGTATAATTAGATTATATTTTTTTCATTTAATACCATGTAGGTCATGATAAGTAATTTCACAATTAAATTTGACATAAACTCATGTCAATCTTTTTAAATTTTTACATTTTAACCCCCCACTTTTTGGTCTTTGACAACGGGAATTAATTTTCAATTAATAAATTAAACTTCTATGTTTTGAATTTGGTAAAATAGAATTCATTTTTTAATTTATAATATCAAAATTAGCTTAGGGTGAATTTTTGGATTTTTCTGAAAACATTCAATTTTTGATGAATAGTGAAAAACACAAAGTTATTATTTTAAACCGATTTTTTATTTAAATAATTTTTTATTTTAATTAAATATTTCTGAAATAAATGATATATAATACCTATATATGTCGAATGAAATTAATTTGAGTCATTTTATAATAAAATTAGATGTATACAAGTTTATAGAGCATTTTAACGTTTTTACGCACCTTCTAGAAGCATTTGAAAACTTGTATAAAACTAAATTTTACCACTTCTCAGAGTTGAATATCAAAAATCTAAGAGACACGGTTAAATACAGTAATTAAAATGTGTATCAATAAGATGAAAATAATTTTTGGTGAATAATAAATTTTGACTTTTATTTTCCACGGTGAAAACTAAATTGGGTAATTAAGGGTAAAAATGAAATTATAATTACCCTAACACATGTCCTAATTCCATTGTATAAGTGTAATTAGACAAAATAAATAGTTAGAAATAATATATGATCCTCTTTGGTCAACATGGATTAGATTAAGAAATTTATTATTATTTTATTTAAAAAAGAGTTAAAAGTGGTTAATTCAATGTTTAATATCTAAACCAATTTTAATATAGGGTTATACATAAGATAAATTCTACTATTAAAATTAATTTGAAATCTAAAAATATTTAATACAAAATGGTATTTTATTTATAATTTTTAGACTTTAAATAATAAAATTTATTTATGACACAATGTTGATGCAATAATTTCCTTATTAATGAAATATTAAAATAATTGATATTATAATTATCCAAATAAATGTAAATTGGGACTTTTGATTAATTACACTAATTTTCAAGGTTAATATGACATTTTAGGGTTGATTAAATATTTTTTTGATGTAATCATGCTGTTATTATTTTTACAAAAACAGAATACTAAATAGTCTCAAAATTGACATAAATTAGTTTTTAAAACAAATACTATATTATTGGGTGATATATTATTCCTAAAAATCTATGGTTTGTAAAAAGGGCATAAATAATATTATAAATTTCATTAATGAACCAATTTAGGTTCTCTTCTATGTTTAGAGTATGTTTATTAACCATATAGTGTAAGAATACAAGAAGACATGGAAAAAGATAAACTAATTAACTAATAGGAAAATTTAAAAGATATGGTTAATATGATGACTTAAAGATGTATAAAACCAAATCATTTGGAGGAATGATACCCCTACCCACCATAGATTTGAAATAAATCAATTGGATATATTATAAACTGAATATTATTTTATAATAAAATAATATTTCACATTTTTCCTAAGGTTCCCCTCACCCCTCTTATAAAAGGGCACTTCCACTTCTCTCAAAATCAAACATCCAAATACATTTGTCTCGGCCATACCCTGCGCAAATATCGTCTCAACCTTCCTCACATCAACCTAGAGTCCTTACATTGATTATAAAGCCAACTTAAGGTTCTATTTTGATCAACTCAAAAGGAAACACCCGAAGAAGAGGTAATAATTTCACCACCCTCTTTCAGGATCTTTTCTTCTTCCACATCCCATTTCATTGTTGTGTCCATAACTAAATAATTACTAAAATACCCCCTACAAACTGTGATGTTATTATAAATTTGGTAAACACGTATTTTTTATTCTATCCATCCTATAAATGTCAATGTTACCATACGTGCGTACGTACAACCTACTATCTCCACGTCATGGTGTTAATTGTTATTCAAACACTTCACAATTTTTATGGATATAATAATGAGTATAATTGATGTAAATAAAAAATATAACTTTTTAATGATTATTTATATATGATATACCATCCAATTATATATGATTTCACGATCAAGATAATGATATTGTCGCCCGTGCATACGTACGGATTACCGTCTCCACAACGTGATGAGATTCATTTCCACATTCACCATCCAACAGTGATTATAAAATATATATATTATTAATAAGTATGTAATACATGACATATTAATTCTACTTAATAAATATGTATAAATATATTTATCTAGTTACATATATATTATTCACCTACTTCCATTCAATACGATATGAATACAGAAACAGTGTTTATGCATATGTACGGCCTACCGTCTCCATAGACTGTCTTTTCCATTTCATATATCTATCAATTATACATATTTATATTATTAATATATATGATATATAAATCAAGTGTTATATTCTGGATTTATATAAATCATGATCTAAATGGCACGTTCAAGAATAACAAGTTAAAACAAGTGCGATAAAGAAAGCGATTATTACCCAAAATTTTATTTATATAGAAATAATTATTATATGGGTAGTATAATGTCATAAATGAATAATTTATTATATAATAAATATAAATATGGTTCTAGTATAATTTAATAACATACTATTGTCATTATACAGGAGGCTAAACATACCATCGACCAAAGAAAAGTGCAAGATAATGGTTAATTTCAGAATCTCTTTAATATCCGGGGTAGTTTTTACGTAAGTATCTACTAGGACATATTTATTATCCACGTCCAAGTTTCATAAAATATTTTTGAAAGGTATTATTTTTAAGAGACATTTTTTACAAATATATCATTTTAAATATTTAATGATTTATTCTTCTAAACCATTATCATTAATGTCCTTGTTTTCGAAATGGTTTTAAGGATATATTTATATGGACATAATTATTTTAAAATGTTAATTCCTTTCAAAAGATTAAATTTGGTATGGGACACTTTGATTGAATACTATATTTTAAATAAATTTATTTATAAATTTGGGACTTTTAAATGATTTCACAGAAAGTGATATTTCTCCCAAAGAGTTTTACTGATCATTTTAAACTACGTCAGTATCCTTTACTGGATATTATTATTTATTGAGGTTGATTTATTATAATAAAATCATCCATATTGTATTGAATTAGTTATGATATGTTTGACTATAGATGTTCTATTTTTATACCATTCATGGATTATGGTTAATGTATCAACATTTCATATGCTAGTTTTAATATAGATGAATATGTTATGTTTAAACCTTCTCATATGAGGAATGCATTGGACATAATATGAGACTGGTGGAGCCCACTATTGCTCCTCGATGCATCGGTAGGTCTCCTGTGACAAACTAGTGTCCAGGAACAAGACCTTGACCACATCAATTTGTAATTTTTGCATGAGGCCATGACTATGTGGTTATGAAGTCTGGCATTATGCATTCCATCATTTTGAAATATGATATTGATATTACATATGATTATTACACTTGTAGAATATCGATGTGAATAATTAAATAGAATTATTTGATTTATATTTTCCATATTATTATAATATTTATGTATAAAATGATTATGTTTTAGTATTATACAATACCATAAATGTTTATACTTTTTATGAAAGTTTCTACTATATTTTTATCCTTAATGAGCATATGAGATCATCCCTTTCTATATTATATTTTTACAAGGATGCGCAAAAGTATATCATGAATGACTAGCAGGGATTGTATAAGGGTATGAATTTGGTCAATGGAGACATTGTTGATTTTTTTCATTTTATAATGTAATGTAAAACCTATGAATGTATCCAGTACATCCAAGGATACTAAACTGATTGTCCTTTCAGGACATGATCCCTCGTAATCATTCCAGTTTTATGTAATAATGCAGTGACTCTGGGCTTCTGGGGTCAGGGTGTTATAGTTGGTATCTGAGGATGTTTAGTAAAAACCATGGAAACAAGATTTAGATAAATTCTGATTAGAGAACATTAATCTATGATAGACTTTGAGGATTAGTATAGAATAAGTTCCTAGAATTTTGGTAATTTAGGAATTTTTTGTGGTTTACAAGAGATACATCCCTGTCTAGATACGAGCTGGTAGAGGTGGCTCTGGCACAGAGGTTTTTAGGAGTAAAAAATCTTACAAGTAGTTTCAAGCTTGAGATGGGGTATCCTGGTCAACATCAAAGGTCCTTGCTACACTCTTGGTTATGCCATTTCAGAGGGATATGCTTAGGATATTTCAAATTTTCAATACAATCAATTATGAAGGATTTAGTAGTAAATATTACCTCAAGGAAAACATTTTATGATTATAGATTATATGAATAATCTTATAAATTTACATTAGGTATTTTAAATGTTTAGAATTATGCATTATGATTCATATACTAACCTAGTGTATTCTATTTTTTAGAAATGGAACCTTGTATTAGGAATGTGAATTCCCGCAATATGAATTAACGAAAGATTAAGATGGATCACATAATTCCTGGTATTTAACCAACATTTGAAATGGAAATAGTCTCCCATGTATTCTCATCATATGAAGAAATAGTGTCATGTGTTAATAATATAAGTAATATATTTCCTGAATCCTATAGACTTTAAGGGATGAAAGAGAAGAAAATGATATGAGAGAGAAATATGGATAAAGGAAAGAGGGGAAAATGATTTTCTAATATGTGATAAATATTGAAAGAATCCCCTTGGTAAATTTTTGAAGGGAATGGGAGCTTGTTATAAGTGTGGAGAAAAAGGACACCATGTACGTGATTCCATGGGTAAGAACAAAGATTTAAATGTAAAATGATTCATCTTTAAGGAGTTAAGACACTATAATAACCAATGTCCAAATCATCAGAGTATACCCCAAATGATTCTATTGTACAATAATCATGTTATGATACTAAAAAAGATGAAGAGTAATGATTAGAGTTTTTATGTTGTTATTAATGTATTGTGTCATTTAAGTATTGTATTAATGATGTACATGTTATAAGAATTACGAAGTACATAAGTATTTTACTGCAGTAATATTTGTAACGCCCAAACCCTAGTTACCCAAAGTCAGTGCATTATTATATATCATTGGCATGATACAAGGAATCATGTACCAAAAGACTGATCAGTTTAGTAGCCTTGGATGTACTAGATACATTCATAAATTTTAAATTACATCAAGAAATAAAATCATAAAAAACATTTTCTCCCCGATGAACACATTTATATCCTTATCATATCCCTATGGGTAAACCATAAAATACATCTTCACATCCTGGGAAAAATAAAACATCGAAAGGGGTGAGCTATGATGCTCAGTGAGGATAACAATATAGTAGAAACTTTCATAAATAAGAATAAACATTTATGGAAATGTAAAAAACTAAAAAATAGACCTTTTAAACATAAACATCAGCATAATATGTCAATGATAAAATAAAATAATTCCATTAACTTATTCAAATGGATATTAAAGTAGTTGAATAGTCACATACAATATCAATAGCAACTTTTATAATTATGGAATGAATAATGCCAGACATCATAACCATATAGTCAAGTAATTGTGCCAAGACTACAAATAAAATTTTGTCAAGGCCTTGTGCCAATACAGTATTTTTCCTCATGAGACCTACTAATTCATCGAGGAGCTATAGCGGGATCCATCCATCACTTACTAAGTCCAATGCATTCCTCATATGAAATAGTTTAAACATAAAATAAAAATTCATATTAAAACTAGCAATGAAAATTTCAATACATTATCCATAATCCCTGAATGGTTTAAAAATAACACATACACAGTCAAAAATATCACAAAAACTTCAATACTATATTGATGATTTGTATCATAATAAATAAACATCAAACAAGCTTAAATTCCATCATAGGATGTTGACATAGATGAAATAAAAACTTTTTTAAAATAAACATCTCTTTCTATTTTGAAATCATTTAAAAGTTATATAATTATAAACAAAATCAGTTATTTTGAAAATTTCCTTATATGCGTGTATGGGAAGCTTTGACGATGTTATAATGACAGAAAATAGTTGCACCCGCTGTATAAGATAAAAAAATACATTCTTACCTAAATTTTTCCGAAAAGGTTATAAAGTAAATTATTTGGGAAATGATGGAATGATTCATTTCAAAAAATATAAGGACTAATAAGTGTATAAATTACATTAACCCATTGTCGAGTAAAATATGTTTTGAAATACTTTTTTATGAAAAAACGGATGTGGATGAAAAAGAGGTCCAAGTAGATACTTAGGTAAAAACAACCTCAGATAATAAGGAGAATGTGAAATTAACACTTACCTTGTAATTTAACATAGTAGATGTTATGTTAACCCCCTGTATAATAGATAAAACATTGTTTTTAAATTATAAAATAATTATATACATAAATATAATATCTTATATGATCTTATAATATTTCTTTGTTAATAATATTTTAGTAGTATCATCATTTCAGGTGTTAACTAATTCGGTTTCCTTTTTATGATTCGTTATATAAGCCATGTGTATTATGGGTATGATGTATTTGATTCATATACAGAATTATATTATGTTCATAAACATTATTTTTAATAATAAGATGAAAATTATTCTGGAATTTTTACAATGGGAAATGAATCTCATCGTGTTCATGGAGACGGAAATCCATACGTATGAATGAGCGAAAAATATCATTATATAGATAGAGAAATCCTATGTAATTGGATGGTATATCATATATACATAATCATTAAAATTTTATATTTATTATTTACATCAGTTATAATTATTATTATATCCATCCAAATAATGAAGTGTCTGAATAAAAAACTATACCACGACGTGGAGACGATAATCCATACGTACACACATATGGTGACTTTGCCATTTATTGGATGGATATAATAATGAATATGGTTGTAAAATTTTTATAATAACATCACAGTATAATGAAGATACTAGAGTTATTATTTTATAATGTAAACAACAAAGAAAGAGGAAGTGGAAGAAGAATAGAACATGAAAGAGGTGATGAAATATTTACCTTTTTTTCAGGTTCTTATTTTTGATTTGATCAAAAGGGCTCCATTGGTAGGCATTATGAAAAAAGGAATGCCACTAGGATTTAGGGAGGAACTATAGAAGGATACTTGGGTAGGGTTTTTCCGAGCCAAAAGGATTTTGAGGTGTGAAATTAAGATAAGGGGTAGTGCCCTTTTATAAGAGAGGAGAGGGTCACTTTAGGAAAAGATTGAAATATTTAAAGAAGAATGCGTGGATTGGTTGAAAATATCTCAACCAATAAGTTTTATACATGTTTAATTCATCATATTGACCTTATCATTTAGATTTAACTCTTAGATAAATAGATTGACATTTACCATGTCTCTTTGTATGTTTATATTATATGGTTAATAAACATACTATAACAAGACACAAGAACCCCATGTGGTGAATTATTATTATTTTTAACTTTATCTATGTCCTTTGGCCGATCCTTATATTTTTAGGAATATTATATTAACAAATAATATAATAGTTGTTGTAAAAACTCAATTATGTCAATTTTGACACTATTTAGTATTTGATTTTTTTGAAAGGTATAAAAACTTTATCACCTCGAATAAAATTTATTCAGATAACCTAAACATGTCATATTATCCTATAAAATTAATATAATCCATCAAAAGTTTCAATTTACATTTATTTTGATATTTATAATATCTATTATATTAATATTTAGTTAATAAGGTAACTGCTACATCATCATTGTGTAATATATTAATTAAATTCTATAACGTCCAAAAATTATTAATAAAATACCATTATATAAAAAAAAATTTTATCCTTCTAATGAATATTTATAGTCTAATTTATAATTAGTTTAACCCTATATTAAAAATGGTTTAGTTATTAAATTCTGAATTTACCTTTTTTAACTCTTTTTTAAATAAAATAATAATAAATGTCCTAATCTCAACCAATATGACAAAATGGGTTCATATTTTACTACTAAGGTTTTTTTTGGTTGATTTATTCTTATCCATTTGAATTAGGACATGTGTTAGGTTAATTATGATATCATTGTTATCCTTAATTACCCTATTTACTTTTAACCGTGGTAAACTACAGTCAAAAGTTATTTTTCACTAACAAAAAATCATCTTCATGAACCACATTTTACATAATGATATTAACATTGTCTCTCATATATTTGAAATTAATCACATAAAAGTTCCAAAAATTATGTTTTATGCAAATATTCAAATGCTAAAATGAGGAGGGTAAGAGACGGTAAAAAGTTCAATAAAATTTTATACATATAATTATATTATAAAATGACTCAAATGAATTAAAATTAACTTATATAGGTATTATATATATTTTTTTTACTTAAAATAAATTTAAATAAAATAAAAAATTATTTAAATAAAAAATCTGTTTTAAAATGTAATGCACTGTTTTTCACTATTCATCAAAAATTGAATGTCTCCAGAAAAATTCCAACACTTTACCATAATATAATTTTGATATTCCAAATTCAAAAAATGAATTATATTTCACAAAATTCAAAGCATATATGTTTCATTATTTAATTTAAAATTAATTCCCATTGTTAAAACCGAACAGTGGGTTTTTAAAAAGTAAAAACTATCAATATATTGACATGTGTTTATGTCGAATTTAAATGTGAAATTACTTATAATGACATACATTGTATTAAATGATTAAAATATAATCTAATTATACTTAAAAACCAATCAAATACATAATTTAACACTATAAATTATTTCCATTAAAAAAGATGTTTTCAATTAAAATCAAAATATGATAGTTATCATGAAATTACCAAAAATTTATCTAAAATAAAATTTTATGTCCCGGTTATAAATAAGAATTAAATTTAATTAAATTGAATATATAAAAGTGTCAAATAGTGATTTTAAAAATGGTTTTCCATTAAAAGGTGGTAAAATTGCATTTTTTTGAAAAATATTTATTTTATTAGAAAAAATTAATTTGTTCTTATATTATGTTTAAGTGACACATAATATGGATTCTAAAATTTTATGTAGTATATAAAATTCAAAATTCAGTTAATACTATTCATAAACACTTTTGAACGGCTTGTTTGGTATGTCGTGGTGCGCTAGAACTCAGTGTAGCATGTAGTGCAAGCAATTTAATTACTTTAAAGAAAATAATTTACTATGAAATATTGGGGTGTTACATTCTTCCCCTCGTTTTGAAATTCAATCCTTGAAATTTTAAAATTGGGCTTTGGAAGATCAATTAATATCCCACATTGGAAAAAGTTTCAATAAAAATATCCCTTTAAAACAATGAAATATAATAACAATGGTCGCCAAAGATAACCCACAGTATGATTCAATGTAGGAAAAAATGGATATGGAAGATAAAATAAGTGTCAAATTACGATGGAGAGTGATAGAAAACATGACCAGTAGAAATTTAACAAAAATAAAACCACAAACGTGAGATGGGATAAATGGTAATTACTTTATTAGTAAGAAAAGTAAATGGATAACATTTTTTGTTTTAAGTTCCATTTCATAAATTTAAGGAATTTATTTATGAGATTGACTAAGAACATAAAGAGATATAATTAATTTTTTAAGTAGAGTATCATCCGTTAATAAATTTCCACCACTAACTCATATCATTTTTTTCAAACTATTAGTATTAAGATGACTTAGTCACACCTGAAGCACTAGAATCAGCTTCTAGAGAATCACATAATCCACAAAGAATAATCTATACATATTTACATTTTCTTTAGGGATTAAACAAAAAAAATGATTAGTAAAAGTTCAGATTATCCCCAAAAAGGATAATCCTTTAGAGAAAGAAATATTAATCTTAATTTTTAAAATTAATCCAATAATACCCAAAGTTCATTAAATACCATTCAATAAACAATTGTCCTTAAAATCCTGATATATAATCCAAACTTTTATTGAAACCCAAAACCTATAAGAATTTGATTACACAGTTTTCCACATTAAATTGTATCCCCAAATAACATTGACTACTCTTAAAGACATATACATAAAAGTAATTAACCTAATCACATATTATCTATAATAGGATAATCATTTCAATAAATAACCCAAATCCCTATAAATCTACTATAAAAACATAGATAAAAATCAACCACTACTCCTAAAATGAAATCCAATAGTATTCTATTATCCTTAGGCATTTATTATTCCCAAAAAAAGATAATGTCTTCCAAAATAACATTTATTAACTAATCACCAAATAATATTCCAATACTAACGATATTTATTTCATAAGACATAAGATCCAAAATCAACTTATTATTGATTAATAATGTCATTTAACATAAAATAATTAGTCACACTAACTAGGGACATCACGTAGTCCTGTGGTAGGTGATAAATCCCAATCACACTATGGTTGTGGGTTCGATTCCCACAGCTTTCTCCAATGTGATGGGTTTTCACACAGTCTGCGTGATATCCTTGTTCAAAAACTATATTTTATAATGTTCAAAAATGAGATAAATTCCTCAAATAACTATAAAATAATTTCACCCCAAATGTTATCTCAGTCCTAACATTTTCATCCCAAAACATAATAACACGTAATTTCCTCAAATTAAATTATCATATAAGCAAAAATGGTTATTTATAACTATATCAACAATAGAAAAGATAATTATTCCTAAAATTAAATTTTCACATAACAAACTATAGTGTTACACATATAAGATAAAAGTCTTCAAATGTAATCTCATCAACAAAGAGCACTAACACTTTTAAACATTTCACCATCCATTTATTTACACATAGGTTCTTCTTTGACCAATAGGTTATCCTATAGAATAGGGCTTTCACTAGGGTAATGACCAGGTCACCTATATTTATGGAAAATAACTGTAAATGGATTCTTAGGATCATTTTTATTTTCATCTATAGTACTCTTCATTTTTACTCGGCAATTCATTCCTTAATGCCCTTCTTTCCCACACATAAATCAATTCTTTGTTACATTGAGACACTTCCCTAGGTGTCTCCTTCTAAATTTCCTATGTGATTGAAATTGAAATTTCTTTTCTCCTTTGTCTCCACTTTTGGAGCTCTTATAATTCAACACCTTTCTCTTCATTGTTGAGTCCGGGAGTTGGTTAATATATTTGTTGTCTATCATATTATTTGAAAAAACTAATTCTACATGAACACGAAATCTTTTACTCCTATCAAGATTCCATTTTGTTTCACATTTCCACCGTTGTGCCAACCTTGTACATCATGTTCAATGTTACTATGCCTTCCTTGGAATCCATCCATTGACTAACACATGAAAGAACAATGTGAGTCATAAAATAATTTAGAGAATATCATAACACATTATTTTCAATTTAAATACCTTAGGATTTACTACATTTTTTTATTCTCATCATATATTAAAGACATTGAAATAATTTTGTAATAAAATTGTGAATAATCCTAAGCATATCCCCAAGGAGTGTCATTACCAAGATTAAATCAAGGTCTATTGTTGTGCACCATTTCTTGTTCGAGTCTACCTCAATGCGGTGTTTTCAGGTGTTACACCTAGGTACATCTATGCTAGAGCCACCTATACCTGTTCGAATCCATATAGGGATGTATTTCTGGGAAAACTCACAATATCTCCACAGTACCAAAATTCTAGGATGTTCTTTTATAGTAATCCTCAAAGTCTATCTTAGGGTAATTTTCTCTAATCAGTGTTTTTCTAAATCCAGCTTCCAAGGTTTGTACTAAACTTCTCTGATAACAATTGTAACTCCCTGACCCTAGTTACCCAGAGTTGGTGCATTATTACTTAACATTGGCACAATATAAGGAATTATGTCATGAATGAAAGATCAGTTTAGTAGATTTGGAAGTACTTGATACATTCAAAAGTTTTACATTACAACATGAAATAAAAACATCAACAACATTTTTCCCCTTTGAACACACTTAAATCCTTAGACTATCCCTATAGGTCAACCATAAAATACTTCTTCACATCGTGGGAAAAATAAAACATAGATATGGGTTAGATCAGATTCTCAGTAAGGATAATAATATAGAAGAATCACTCATAAATAAAAATAAACATTTAAGGAAATGTATAAAACATAAAAAAATCCTTTTATACATATTATTCCGTATAATATGGAAGTGAAAAAAACAAATAATTCTATTTACATATTCACATGGATATACTGCTCATCAAATAATCACATACAATATCAATAGCCACTTTCATAATGATTGAATGAATAATTCCACACTTCATAACCACTTATTCAAGGCTTTGTACCAAGACAACAAATAAGATTTATTCATTTCCTGTTTCCAAGACACTAGTTTGTCTCATAAGACCTACTGATACATCGAGGATCTATAGCGGGCTCCACCTCTCACTTACTATGTCCATTGAATTACACATATGAAAATTTTTAAACATAAAATAAACATTCATATTAAAACTAACATAATAAATGTCCATACATTATCCATAAACCATTAATGGTGTAAAAATAACACATCCATAGTAAAAAATATCACAAAACCTTCAATACAATATGTATGTTTTGTATCATAATAAATAATATTCAAACAAGTTTAAAATCCATCAAAGGATGTGGACATAGATAAAATACTTTTCATAGAAATATCTCTTTCTGTTTTGAAATCATTTAAATGTTTTATAATTATTAAAGAAAATATTTATTTTGAAAATATTTTTATAATCTTGTATGGGAATCTTTGACGATGTTATAATGGTATAAAAATAGTCGTACTTGTCGTATATGTTAAAAAAAGACATTCTTACCTTAATTTTGTCAAAAAGCTCAAAAAGTACCTTGTTTGGAAAATGAATGAAAGATTCCTATAAAATCATATAATTTAAAATTAGTTTATAAATGACTTTAACTCTTTTTCTAGTAAAAAATATTTTGAAATACATTTTTAAGAAAACACGCATGTGGATGATAAATCTGTCCCAGTAGATACTTACGTAAAAATAACCTCAGATAATAAAGTGATTGTGAAATTAACCATTAATTAGTAATTTTTCTTTGTTGATGGTATGTTATCCTCGTGTATAATAGTTAAAACATTGTTATTAAATTATTCAAGAACAATATACATAAATATGATATAATATATGATCTTAAAATATTTCTTTGTTAATAATATTTTAGTAGTATCATCGTTTTGAGTGTTAACTGATTCTTTTTCCATTATATGATTAGTTAGGTAAGCCATGTTTTTTATGGATAGGATGTATTTGATTCATATAAAAAATTATATTATATTAAAAAAATTTATTTTTAATCATAAAATATTAATAATTCTTGAATGATTATGATGGGGAATGAATCTCATCGCATTTGTCAAGATGATAATCCATACCTATACATGAGCGAAAATATCATTACATTGATGGAGAAATAATATGTAATTGGATGGTACAACATATATAAATTATCATTAACATGTTATATTTATTATTTACATCAGTTATACTCATTATTATACCCATCCAAATCATGAAGTGTTTGAATAACAAACTATACCATGACGTGGAGACGGTAATCCGTACGTACGCACGTATGGTGACTTTTTCATTTATAGGATGGATAGAATAATTAATATGGTTGTACCATTTTTATAATAAATTCACAGTATATAGAAGATACTGGAGTAATTATTTTAGAATGGAAACAACAAAGAAATAGGAAATGGATGAAGAAAATAACTTGAAAGAGGTGGTGGAATATTTACGCCTTCTTCAGGTTCTTCCTTTTTATTTGATCAAAAGGGATCCTTAGGTTGGAATTATGACCAATGAAAGGCCTATAGGATGAAGATAGGAAAATTGGGAAGAAATTTGGGTAGGGGATAGATGATCCAAAAGGATTTGGAGGTGTAAAATTAAGAGAAGGGGAAGTTCCCTTTTATAAGAGAGGTGATGGTCACTTTATGAAATGATTGAAATATTATTTTATCATAAAATCATTTTCAGTTTTTAATGGCTCAAAAATGAATTATTTAAAGTATAATGTGGTGATGGGTCGAAAACCTATCAACCAATATGTCATAAACATGTTTACTTCATCATATTAACATTATCATTTATATATAACTCTTAGTTAAATAGTTTGACATTTACCAAGTCTCTCGGTATTTTTATATTATACGGTTAATAAACATACTATAAAAAATCAAGTGAACCCCATGTAGTTAATTATTAATATATATAACCTTATATAAGTCCTTTAGAAGATCCTTATATTCTTAGGAATATTATATCAATAAATAATATAATATTTGTTTTAAAAACTCGATTATGTCAATTTTGACACTATTTAGTATTTGATTTTTTTGAAAGCCATAACAACTTTATCACTTCGAATAATTTTTTTTCAACTAACCTTAACATATCATATTAAACTATAAATTAGCTATAATTCATCATAAGTCTCAATTTACAATTATTTGGATATTTATAACATAAATTATTTTAATATTTGATTAATAAGGTAATTATAGCATCATTATTGTGTCAAAAATAAATTAAATTATTTATTGTCTAAAAATTATAAATAAAATACCATTATCGAGGATATATTTTTATATTTCTAATGAATATTTATTATAGAATTTATATTTTGTGTAACCCTATATTAAAAATGGATTAGTTATTAAACATTGAATTTATCTCTTTTAACACTTCTTTAAATAAAATAACAATAAATGTCCTAATCTCATCCAAGTGGACCAATGTAAGAACACAGATCTTTGTTTCAAGTATGTATTTCCTTTTTTTGAGTTTTTGAGAAATTTTGGAGATTCTGGAAATTTTTGAAGTACACGTTGTGTACTCCATTCCCGCTCGAAGCCATGTGCTGGCCGTGTCCGGGCCACACACATGGTGCGTGAGGGTGACGTGGAGGCTGATTTTTGCAGAGTACGGAAAAACCTACTACACGCCGTGTACATTAAAAATACACGCTGTGTACTTTTATTTTTTCACTAAACAGACCGGGGTCGCGCCTCATCACCATATTCATTTCTTCTAGGTCTGGTTCGTTCGAGAGAGACCCATACAGCCGGATCATCGATGAGCCCCCGTCTCTCCGTTCGTTCTCCGATTCAAGCTCTGTCGATTGTGTTGGAAGTGCAGCGGTGAGTTCTTCCTTCTTCTTGAGCATTGATTTCCAATTATTCCTCTTTCTTATGTTATATAAGGTTGAACTTTTTGTGCATTTTTTAGATCTACGACATTCTAGGGGGAATTAGCTATCGTGGTTCAAGTATATTGATCTCCTGGGATCAAGGTAGGTGGTTTGTGCCTTACCGTTTAATGTCTCTGAGTTTTATGTGTAAATTCCACCAATACCCGTGAACGGTGTATTGCGTGTTTACCTTTTTACCCTCATTTTATTCTTTCCTTGCTTTTATGCTTGTGTAGAGGTAATTTGACCGTGTTAGACGATAATGTTTTGTTCTTGGATGTATTTTCCCTTTCTTTGTTCTGTTTACGACCTTTGGGTCTCATTTTCCTTTGGCTGTTACACCTGTTTCCTTCTTTGTGGTGATAGGTTGAAGTGAAATTCATGACATGCTTGTTGACATGTTGACTCTTTAGCCAAGTAGCTCTATATGTGTAATTTGGTTATCCAAGTAGCTCTATAGGTGTACTTTGGCCTTATAGAATTAGTATGCACTGACTGGCACAATGTTTAGGGACATTGGTGCTATAGACTATAAGGGATAGACCGAGTGAGCATCCCACAGAGTCTTAGATATTACATACTATATGGGGGATGGACCGAGTGAGCTCCCAGATAGTCTTGGATTTTATAGACTATAGGAGGGTAGACCGAGTGAGTTTCCTCAGAGAGTCTTACCTTGTTTGAGTCTCTTTAAAAACCATCCCAGGCTAGAGGAGGAATTGACTGAGTGAGCATCCTCAGAGAGTATGTTGCATAACTGAGGCTATAGGAGGAATTGACCAAGATAGCTTCCTCAGAGAGTCTCTAGACCTTGGGGCTAAAAGGGTTAGACCACATGATCTTCCTCATGAGAGTCCCTGACTACCCCACACTATAAGGGGAATTGACTGAGTGAGCTTCCGTAGAGAGTCTCATAAATTCGTATGACCAAGCCAGAGGGGTTAAGCTGAACGTACTTCCCAGAGAGTTGTGGTACTTCTTGGATAAGACCAGAGGGGATGGATGTGAGTACTTTCCAGAGGTTTTCCGGCTTGTTAGCTATTTATTTCACTGCTTTTGATAAGTTGTGGATTGATTTCTGCTATGTATCATCTTGTTTTAATGCTTAATGATTACTGCCTACTGCTTTCTGTTGTTGTTTACTGCTTATTGTACTTTTACCTTCCATATACTCACTGACTATTAGGCACAGATCTTTGGGGGGATCCCTACTGGGACTTTATCTCACACCATGTTTGGGCCATGCTTTTGGGCCCAAGAAGACTACGTTTTTTTAGGTATAGACAAAGGAAAGTGCCCTTCGACTTCTAGAAATTGATTGCTTGGAGTAGGAGAGAATGGGACCAAGCGTTGGCTTCCTATGATGAGGAGATGTTTACTTTTCTTTTGTACTTGTTTTGGTACTATGGTGTTTCATCATTGTGACTTGTTTGGATTCATTACTTGAGTTTTATTTTGTTCCATTCCATTTATGCATTTTTTTTCTCCAGTTTGTTGATTGAGTCATCTGTTGTTGTTATTGTTGGTTATTCACTGCTTCTGCTATTGCATGTTTATTTTCTTCCACTTTGTACTCCGACAATGATGGCATAGTTTCCCCACTATCACACCCAAGGCCAGCGCTGCTAGTCAGTATCCTCTGGTGTTTGGGGAAATGCGCTTGAGGCCATGTGACCAACCAGGTACGGGGCGCCTTTGGGTGGATTTCGGAACCAGGACGTTACAAAGTGGTATCAGAGGAATTCTATTCTCTTACTTTACTATTTGGAGACTTTAGCTAGGAATAGGACGGATTCAGTACTTGGTAATAAGTTGTGTTGTGAGTAGCTAACCCGTGTGTAGGGAAAAGCCATACCACCTCGTTTATTGTAGTATTCTGGTTTTCATATTTTACGGATGATACGATTTCACCAAGAGTGATTCACATGTTTTTTATTGTTAATTTTTTTGATATTATGGTTATATTTCTATCGCAACCCGATGAGATGAGGGTTTTCCATCTCATGCATCATATAGGCACTTGTAGAAATCACATGCCATGCATTCTTGCCATCCCATTTAGGGTGAATTAGCGATTTCATGCTATTTTGATAGACGTTATGTAGATTATGCATGCTGTTGTGATAGATGCATGATAGAATATCTGCTGCTTGTTAGAGATTTTTTCTATTGTACTTTGTTGAAATGAACACCAAATTCTGATTCCTGAGGTGTTATGAGACCTCTTGAATCAGAAATTGGTGGATCATGATATTGTTTTCTCTTGTACATGACTGTAGGGGATGCCAAGCTTGGATTCACGAGGAGTATGGGCCCTCACAGATTGGAATTTGGCACCTTTTTGCCTTGTTTTCCGTGTTGCTGGGTATCTGTGCAGTTTCTGAGCTACTGCCCAGAAAAACCCAGAATACACGGCATGTACTTTCTGGATTCACGTCATGTAGTTTTCAGGCCGTGTCCTGGACCGTGTGATCAGAAACACGGTGTTGTGAAAATAACGTCAGGAGCACGCCGTGTACGCTATGTACACGCTGTGTAGTGTAGAGCCTTGTACCCAGCCGTGTCACTAACAACACGGGTCGTGAATGCTCGAGTAGAATACACCGTGTTGTTCAGAACATAGCATGTAAGGGACAACCGTGTAGACGACTGTATAACCAACAACACGGGTAGCCGAGTCAGTGTTGGGTACACGCCATGTCCGTAGGGAACACGCCGTGTAGTCTGAGGTTAGTTTGAAACATGTGGGTTAGCCATGCCAAGAGACTCGGGCAGGGGAACAGTCTTCAAGTACACGCTTTGTGTTTGTTCAACACGCTGTGTAGTTTGAGGTGTTACACGACCTATTGGGAAGGGGTACATGCCCATGTCAGTGGCTTAAGAAGACATGTCGTGTAGTTTTTATTCACACCGTGTAGTCATGTTTTGTAAACTTGTGTGTTTTTCTTCCCATCTTTCTGTTTTGTACTCTTGTGTTCTTTTTCCTTGTCTTACTGATCTAAGGTGTACTTTTGATTTTTCAGAGCTATGCCTCTTAGACGTCCTCTAGTTGTATGTCGGTCGTCAGGAAGTGATCAGACTCCAGATATGGCTGATCAGGGACTTCCTACCGATCCTCCAGTCGAGCCAGCCTTGGAACCGGCTATCATACCCGTTGTAGTTGCCGAGGTGCAATTCATGGAGGAAATCCTGAGGATGATGCATACCTTCCAGGGAGGGCCGCCTCCTGCACCGTCGATGGATGAGTTGACGCGGCTTTTCCAGCACCAGTATCCTTCAAATTTTTCAGGGGATGGAGGACCTCAGGCTATAGAGTCATCGACAGAGGCCACACTGACCATCTTTGAGCACCTAGAGATCCCTCCAGAGAAAAGGGTAAAGCTGGCTACTTCTATTCTCTAGGACACCGCCAAGAGGTGGTCGGAGTTGATCTCACAGTCAGGACGTCAGCAGGATATGTCTTAGGAGGAGTTTTGTCGCACCTTCTATGACTACTTCTATCCAGAGACCCTGATGACCGATCGAGCCTGAGTGTTTATGAGTCTGCAGCAGGGTACTCTCTCTATTATGGAGTACTCGTCTCTCTTCACTAAGCTGCAGCGTTTCACATCAATCCCTGTAGTTGATGATTTGTTCCTTTCTAGGAAGTTCGAGGATGATCTCGGGAAGAAGATCTGTTCCCAGCTGAATATCTTCAAGTTGACTTCGATATCCTCCATCGTCAACCAGACGCTGATCACTGAGCGCAATCTGAGAGATTTTGGAGCAGTGAGCCAGGGTGGTTCGATATCTAGAGTTGGTGTTCCTCCTACAGACATTAAGAAGCTTCAAAAATAGTCTTTACTAGAAGATCGAGGTTTGTGGGATTCAACTTCTGGCAGTTAGGTTGTATGCTTCTAGTGCGGTAGAAGTGGACACACTAGGCCTCAGTGCCAGAGAGATCTGATGGAGTGCCGATCTTGCAGAAATATAGCCCATCTTCAGCGTTTCTGTCACATCTTCTCACCTTCTGCTAGTGGTAGGGGTTCTTCTATGACCCCGCATTCTGGATATACGTCAACAGTTTCCCACCATTCAGGGAAATGGAGTTCTTCCAGTCATTCAGGATGAGGTGGAGGTTGCGGCCGTGGTGGTCAGTCACCATGTCATTAGCGACAACAGAGTGGATCAACTCAGAGCGGTCAGACAGGGGAGCATGGCCGCGATGTAGGCCAATCTTTCACCTTGGAGAAGACCTATCTGGATCAGGATCCCAGCCCTTCTACAGATAGAGGTACGATCCTATTATCCTCGGATTTATCTTCATTTCTTTTCGATACTGGTGCTTTAAATATATTTATCTCTATTTCGGTTGTGGAGAGCCTTGGGCTCTGTATATTTTCGTCTGCTGACTTGTTGACTCTTGACACACTGTTCGGAACGAGGACATCTATTGGTCGTCAGTGCAGAGAGTTCCCTTTCGAGGTTACATGGTTTCATTTCTTATGGGACCTCTATGTCCTAGAGATGACGAGTTATGATGTCATTCTCGGTATGGACCGGTTGGTTCCCTTCCATGCAGTCGTAGATTGCTATCGTCGTAGGGTGAGTTTTGTATCACTAGAGGGAATATCATTCCTTCATAGAGGTTAGTGGGATATCCAGGTGGGTAGAGCTGGACCAGAGCATCATGGGATAGGTGAAGTTACATCCCAGATTGTTAGTATTTATTTGGATGACCAGGGGACTTCACAGTTAGGCATTCCTCCAGTGGTGGATTGTTTTAGGTATTTCTTTCCAGTAGACTTTTTAGGTTTACATCTGGAGTGTGAGGTAGGCTTCCCAACTGAGCTCGTTCCAGGAGTGTCATCGGTGTCCATTACTCCTTATAGGATGGCTACACCTGAGTTGTAGGAGCCCAAGAAGCAGTTGGAGGAGTTGAAGGAAAAAGGTTTCATCCAACCCAGAACTTCTCCTTGGGGTTCACCTGTCCTGTTCGTGAAGAAGAAGACGGTACCCTTCAACTTTGTGTGGATTATTGGAAGTCGAACCAGTTGACTGTCAAGAACTGATATCCCTTGTCGAGGATCGATGACCTATTTGATCAGTATCAAATATCCTGGGTCTTTTTAAAGATCAACTTAAGGTCCGGTTATCATCATTTGCGCATTAGACCATCGGATATACCTCTGAAAGATTTCAGGAGAAGTTATGGTCTTTAAGAGTATATATTCATGCCATTAGGTCTTACGAACGCACCTGCAGTCTTCATGGCACTGATGAACCGAGTGTTCCATCCGTACATGGACTCCTTTGTCGTGGTCTTCGTGGATGACATATTGGTCTACTCTCACACTCGACACAACCATGAACCACATCTTGAGATCGTTCTGAGTACACTCAGAGAGCATCCGTTATATTCTAAACTCCTAAAGTCCCACTTTTGGATAGATCAGATTCACTTCCTATGTCTTGTTATCTTGTAGAAATGAGTGTTAGTAGACCTAGAGAAAGTGAGAGATGTAGTTTCCTGGGAGCATACGAGGAACATCTTTGAGGTACGAAGCCTCCTAGGGATGGTTGGATACTACAGACGCTTCATTCAAGACTTCTCGCACCTAGAACCACTATTGACAGGTTTGAACAAGAAGGGGGTAATTTTTTTTTGGTCAGATTCTTGTGAGTCAGCCTTTCAGGAGCTGAAAGGTAGGTTAACGTCAGCAACGATACTAGTATTTCCAGAGCTGGGAAAGGGCTACACTATTTACTGTGATGCTTCAGGTATCTGGATGGGAGCTGTGCTCATGCAGGGAGATGGATTCATTGCAGACGGGTCTCGACAGTTAAGGACACGCGAGAGGAAATACCCTACGCATGATCTGGAGTTGGTAGCAGTTGTTCATGTGTTACGTTGTTGCAGACACTATCTTCTGGGAGAGCACTTTGTGGTTTTCACTGACCATAAAAGTCTCAAGTATATCTTCACTCAGTGCGATATGAATCTAAGACAGTGCAGGTGGGTCGAGTATCTTCATTACTTTGACTTCGAGCTCGCCTATACGTTGGGAATGGGCAATGCACTGGAAGATGCGTTGAGCAGATGAACTCAGATTCAGGCAGTTTAGGAGGCCAGCAGTGAGTGGCAGCTTATGGCTCTGATCTCTGAGATGCATCCAGAGATGCATGATAGGGAGGGATATACTATCCTATCTTCTGTGGTTTTTACCTCTACACTTCTTGATTGGTTACGAACGAGGAAGTTATCAAACTCATAGGCCTTGGTCCTGCGGGAGAATGTGTCAGGAGGGGACCCTCTTCCTGGATGGACAGTGGGCGAGGATGAGATCTTGCATTTCCAAGGATGCGTATGGGTGCTTGCAGACGAACGTGAGGAGTTGATGAGGTATTTCCATTCCTTAGTTTGGGCATTTCATCCTGGAGTCACCAATATGTATCGAGATCTACATCGCATGTACTGGTGGCCAGGTATGAAGAGAGATGTTGCTGGTTTTGTCATGAGATTTTCTACTTGTCAGTAGGTGAAAGCAGATCATCAGTGACCAGCATGGCTTTTATAGTAGTACCAATTTTGGAGTGTAAGTGGAACAATGTCGCGATGGACTTCGTGTCTGGGTTACTGAGGTCACCTTGGGGATGTGATGCTATTTGGGTTGTCGTCGACATGCTTATGATGTTTGCACACTTCTTTCAAATCAAGAAGACCTTCAATGATGATGATCTAGGATGACTTTACATCAGAGAGATTGTACATATACAATGAGTTCCACACTTCGTTGTTTCATACAGGGATGCATGCTTTACCTCTCGGTTCTGGCAGGGACTTTAGAAGGGCTTGCGTACACAGGTAATTTTAAGTACATCATACCATCCCCAGACTGATGGCTAGTCCAAGTGCACGATCTAGGTGCTTGAGGATATGATTTGAGCATGAATCCTAGACTTTGGAAGTTCCTGGGAGAAGAATATTTCTCTGGTGGAGTTGGCCTACAACAATAGTTTTCAGGTGACCATTCAGATGGCACCATACGAGTCCTTGTACGACAAGCCATGTCGATCACCCTTGTGCTGGCTGGAGGCAGGAGAGGCAGCTTTGCTAGGACCTCATCTTGTTCAGGAGACCTCTGAGCAGATAGAGCCCGATTTAGAAGAGTATGTCTACAACACAGTCTTAATAGAAGTCTTATGCTGATCAGTGGAGACAACCTATGGAGTTCGAGGTCAGGGATCAGGTTTTCTTGCGTGTCGCACCGAGGTTGGGACATAAGATGATTCAGAGATAGGGTAAGCTTTTACCATGGTACGTCAGGCCGTTTGAGATTTTGGAGAGAGTTGGGCCAGTTGACTATCGGTTACAGCTACCTCAGAGGTATCAGGCTATGCACGACGTCTTCCACGTCTTTCAGCCCGAGTAGGTTGAGCACCAAGAAGATGCATCATTTGAAGAGCATCCTATCTGGATTGTCGATCGCAGTACAAAGGTTATCTGAGGCCGGTCTGTCCCTCTGTTTTGAGTATTATGGCAGCAGGGCGAGTATAGGATGAGACTTGGGAGAGGGAGGTCGAGGTTCGATCGTAGTGGACGGAGCAGTTCGAGGTTTCTTCTTCTACGCCCATCTAGGGAAATTCAGGGACAAATATTCTTAAGGGGGGACGTTTTTAAGAACCAGGATCTTCATTTCAGGTATGTATTTCATTTTCTGGAGTTTTCGAGAACATTTGGAGATTCTGGAAATTATTGAAGTACACGCCGTGTGCTCACACTGTCCAGGCCACACACAGGGTGTGTGAGGGTGACGTGGAGGCCGATATTGGTGGCGTACCGAAGAACCTACTACACACAGTGTTATTTAAAAATACACGCCATGTACTTTTTTTTCTTCACTAAACAGACCGGGGTCACACCTCATCGCCATATTCATCTTATTTTAGGTCTGGTTCATCCGAGAGCGACCCACACGGCCAGATTTTCGACAATCCCCCATCTCTCTGTTCGTTCTCCGATTTGAGCTCTGTTGATTGTGTTGGAAGCGCAGCAGTGAGTTCTTCCTTCTGCTTGAGCCCTGTTTTCTTATTCTTCATATTTCTCATGTTATCTAAGGTTTAACGTTTTGTATGTTTTCTCAAATCTATGAAGTTCTAGGGGAAATTAGTCGTCGTTTTTCATGTATATCAATCTCCTTTGATCGAGGTAGGTGTTTTGTGCTTTACCGTTTAAAGTCTCTGATTTTTATGTGAATATTCGACTAATGCCCGTGAACGAGGTATTGCGTGTTTACCTTTTTACCCTCGTTTTTTTCCTACCTAGCTTGTATGATTTTGTAGAGGTAATTTGACAATGTTAGAGGATAATTTTTTGTGCTTGGATGTATTTGACTTTTATTTGTTCTGTTTACGACCTTTGGGTCTCGTTTTCCTTTTCCTGTTACACCTGTTTCCTGGTTTGTGGTGATATGTTAAAGTGAAATTCATGACATGCTTGTTGCCTTGTAGACTGGTTAGCGAAGTAGAACTATAGGTGTACTTCGGTTAGCCAAGTAGCTCTATAGGTGTACTTTGGCCTTATAGCATTAGTATGCACTGACTGGCATGGGGCTGAGGGAACCTGGTGCTATAGACTATAAGGGATCGACCGAGTGAGCTTCCCAAAGAGTCTTAGATATTACAGACTACAGAGGGGATGTACTGAGTGAGCTCCTAGAGAGTCTTGGATTTTATAGACTACAGGAGGGTAGACCAAGTGAGCTTCCTCAGAGAGTCTTACCTAGTTTGAATCTCTTTAAGAACCTTCCCAGCTTAGAGGAGAAATTGACCAAGTGAGCTTCCTCAGAGAGTTTGTGGTCTTCCTGAGGTTATAGGAGGAATTGACTGAGATAGCTTCCTTAGAGAGTCTCTAGACCTTGTGGCTAAGAGGGTTAGACCACGTGATATTCCCCAAGAGAGTCCCTGACTACCCTAGTCTATAAGAGGGAATTGACCATGTGAGCTTCCCTAGAGCGTCTCATAAATTCGTATGAACAAATCAGAGGGGTTAGGTTGAGCGCACTACCCAGAGGGTTGTGCTACTTCTTGGATAAGACTAGAGGGGATGGTTGTGAGTACTTTCCAGAGGGTTTCCAGCTTGTTAGCTATTTGTTTAACTATTGTTGATTGGTTGTGGTTTGATTTCTGCTATGTATCATCATGATTTACTGCTTATTGTTTACTGCCTACTGCTTGATGTTGTCGTTTACTGCTTATTGTACTTTTACCTACCATATACTCACCGACTGTTAGGCACAGATCCTCGGGTGGTTTCCTACTAGGATTTTATCTCACAAACTATTTGGGCCATGCTTTTAGTCCCAAGAAGACTATGTTGTTGCAGGTATAGACAAGGGCAAGAACCCTACGACTTCTAGAACTTGATTGTTTGGAGCAGGAGAGCATGGGACCAAGCATTGGCTTGCTATGATGAGGAGCTGTTTACTTTTCATTTGTACTTGTTTTTCTGTACTGTGGAGTTTCTGCATTGTGACTTGTTTGGCTGCTTTCCAAGAGTTGTATTTTGCACCATTCCATATATGCATATTTTCTCCAGTTTGTTGATTTCGTCATCCGCTGTTATTATTGTTGGTTATTCCCTGATTCTGTTATTGGATGATTATTTTCCTCCATTGTGTACTCTACAAAAGAGGGCATGGTTTCCCCACTATCACATTCATGGCCCTCGCTGCTAGTCAGTAGCCTCTGGCGTTGGGGGAAATGCGCTTGAGGCCATGTGACCAACCGGGTACGGGGCGCCTCTGGGTGGCTTCTGAAACTAGGATGTTACATCCAAATTAGTGTATATTTTATTCTTAAGGTTGTTTTTGGTAGAATAATACTTATCCAATAGAAATAGGACTTCTTTTAGGGTAATTATGATATCATTTTTACCCTTAATTACCCTATTTACTTTTCACGATTGTAAATAAAAGTCAAAAGTTACAATTCACAAAAAATTATTTTAATCTTATTGAACCAAATTTAACTTAGTGATATTAACCATGTCTCTAGTATTTTTAATCATCTACATATTGTAGTTGTAAAATTATGTTTTATGAAAATTTTAAAATGCACCTTTGAGGTGGGTAAAAGACGGTAAAACGTTCTATAAAATTTAATACATCTAATTTTATTATAAAATGACTTTAATGAAATAAATTGAAATTATATAGGTATCATATATCTATTTTAACTTAAAATAATTTTAAATTAAATTAATAAAAATTTAAATAAAAATTTTGTTTCAATATATAAATTGGTGTTTTTCACAATTCATAAAAAATTTAATGTTTTCAAAAAAAAAAAAAAAATTTACCCTAAGATAATTTTGATATTTCCAATTAAAAAATGGATTAAATTTTACCAAATTAAAAAAATAATAGTAGAATTAATTAATTTAAAATTTATTCACATTGTTAAAACCGAAAATTGGGTTTTTAAAAAGTAAAAACTGTCAAAAGATTGACATGTGTTTATGTCAAATTTAAATGTGAAATTACTTATAATGACATAAATTGTATTAAATGATTAAAATATAATGCAATTATAATTCTATATCATTCAAATACATAATTTAAAAATATAAATTATTTTAATTAAAAAAGTTTTTTTCAATTAAAATCAAATTATGAATGTTATTAGAAAAGCACCAAAATTTATCCAAAGTAAATATTTATGTAACTGTTCTAAAAAAGTATTTAATTTAATTTAATTTAATTAATAAAAGTGTAAAATATTGGTTTCAAAAGGGGTTTCCATTAAAAGGTGTAAAAATTGAATTTGTTGAAATATATTTTCTTATCTTAAAAAATGAATATGTTATTATATTGTTTCTATGAGACACATAATATGTATTATAATATTATATGGAGTATATAAAATTTAAAATTCAGTTAATACTATTCATAACAGATTTTGAACAGCTAGTTTGGTAAGTCTTGGTGTTCTCGAACTCGATGTTGCGTGTAGCACAAGCTATTGAATCAATTTAAATAAAATTTCATACTATGAAATCCTAGGGTGTTACACTATTTAATTAAGGATTTGAGATTGTATGGTACTAAGTAAAGTGGCAATTTTTTAGGTTAAATTTTTTGAAAAAAAACATGGTTGAAGGAATGGTAAACAATAATATGGTCCTGATAATAAGATAGTAATTTTGGAATAAGAGATGGTTTATTGGGATAAATTATATTGGATATTCATTACTAACTTAAAACTGATTAATGATTTGTATATTACATAATTGTTTGAGTTTACAATATTTTTGGATTTTAGGAGTATATCAAGTATTCTATGATTTATAGGAGAAATAAAGAACTTCATACATAATCAAATTTGGTTTTCTGGAAATTCATTTTACTACCACATTTTAAGAGAATGCATGATGAATGTATTCACATGTATATTATGAGACCTTCCTTATAAATGTAGGACTATGAGTTCAGAGAGAAGTATTTTGGATAATTATAAAGGTTCAAATTGATTCTGTTTGATGATGTATACTATTATTAATGTTAAATCATTTCTTAAGATTATTTTTGGCTTGTTATAAAAAGTACAACCTGAAGGTTGGGCGAAAACCTATCCCGTCCGGCAAGGGCTCTAGACTTGAACCCGAAACCGAAGGGCGAAAATGGTGCATCACCTACCCCTGGATTATATTGAGTCATCATTTGTATAATGTAGATTTTTTCTAAATTTTCTGAAAAATGTATTATAAAATGATTATTTTTGGAATACTATATGATTAGAATAAATATAATATTTTTGAATTCTATTATCTTTTGGGAGTGAAAGATGAGTTTGTGGTAGGAATTAGTAGATGGATGGAACTTTACCTATCAGGTATAATTTTTTTCCACTTATTATATGAATAAATTAATTCGTAAACACAAGGAAGGGATCTTAAACCAAAAAATTTGTTAACCTAATACCTTATGTTTGTTGAACTGATGATATTTTAAATGAGCCTAGATTGATTGCTTTGAGTCCCTCAGTTGTACACTTGTTTGTGATTGATGACCTAAATCACTACCTATAAATAATTACGTTTTTCTCTAATTCAGTGTCTCAAATTTCCACCAATGTTCTCCTAATCGAGATCATAATTTCGTGGTGAAATTTTCATTTCCCTTTCCCTCTTATTAAGACTAAATTTTATTAACCCAATTTCCAATGTGGGTTTTCCACAAATGTATTTTTATTTTTCTAACCTTTTCTATTCAAAGAACAATTTTAAATTGTGAGGACACAATTTATTGAAGTAGAGGATAATGTAACACCCCAATATTTCATAGTACATTATTTCTTCAACATAATTTAATAAATTTCCCTACATGAAACATCGTGTTCGAGAAGACCACGAATTACCAAACTAGCTGTTCAAATTCGGTTATGAATAGTATTATATGCATTTTTAATTTCATATATTATGAATAAATTTGAACATCCATATTATGTGTTTCTTAGACATAATATAAGAACATATGAATTTTTTTCAGATAAAAGAAGCATTTTGTAGAAAATACAATTTTACCGACTTTTAATGGAGAACCCTTATTAAATCCAATATTTGACACTTTTATATATTAAATTTTACAAAATAAACATTTTATTTTATAATAGGGACCTAAATATTTAGTTTTGATAAATTTTTTGGGTTTTTTTGATGACATTCATATTTTGATGAATAGTAAAAAAATATTAAATTTTAATTGAAAACAACTTTTTTAATCAAAATAATATATAGTGATCAATTATACATTTGACTGGTTTTGATGTATAATTAAATTTTACTTTTTATCATTTAATAAAATGTAGGTCATTATATGTAATTTCATAGTTAAATTTGACATAAACACATGTCAATCTTTTGATAGTTTTTACTTTTTAAAACCCCACTTTATTGTTTTTGACAACGGAAATTAATTTTAAATTAATAAATGCATATTTTATATTTTTTATATGATAAAATAGACTTAATTTTTGAATTTATAATATCAATATTATCTTAGTGTTATTTTTAGGAAATTTTCTAAAAACATTCAATTTTTTATGAATAGTGAAAAACACTACATTATTATTTAAAAACGAATTTTTATTTAAATAATTATTTATTTTATTTATATATATTTACAGTATAAATATATTTTTATTTCCTATATAAGTTCCATTTAATTCATTGGGGTCATATTTCAATAAAATAAGATGTATAAAATTTTATTGAACTTTTTAACGTTTTTTTACCCACCTTCTATGGGCATTTAAAAATTTGCATAAACCATAATTTTACCAATTCTATGAGTTGAATTTCAAAACTCATAGAGGATATATTAACATCAGTATGTAAAATTTGGTTCAATAAGATGAAAATAATTATTGGTTAATAGTAACTTTTGACTTTTATTCACCACGGTTAAAGTAAATATTGTAATTAAGGGCAAAAATGATATTATAATTAACCGTACACATGTCCTAATTCTATTGGATAAGTTAATTAGTACAAAAAAACCTTAGAAATAAATTTTTTTCTTATTTGGTCCACTTTGATTAGAATAGGACATTTATTATTATTTTATTTAAAGAAGAGTTAAAAGTGTTAAATTGAATGTTTAACAGCTAAACCGTTTTTAATATTGGTTATACATAAGATATATTAGTCTAAATATATTTAATATAAAGATACAAATATTTACTACACAATAGTATTTTATTTATTATATTTATACATTAAATAATTAAAATTATTTATGACATAATGATGATGCAGTAATTACCTTATTAATGATAAATTAAAATAATTGATATTATAAATATCCAAATAAATGTAATATGTGTCTTTTGATGAATTCCACTAATTTAAATGGTTAATATGAAATTTTAGTGTTTATTAAATAATTTTTTTTGAAGTAATCATGGTGTTATAATTTTCACAAAAACCAAATACAAAATTGTGTCAAAATTGACATAAATGTGTTTTTAAAATAAATACTATATTATTTGTTGATATAATATTTTTAAAAATTTAAGAATCATAAAATGGCATATATAATATTTTATATTTCATTAATGAACCATTTTATGTTCTATATGATGTTTAGAGTATGTTTACTAACTATATAGTGTGAGAATACAAGAATACACGTTAAAAGTTAACCTGTTTAACATATAGTAAAATATAAAAGATAAGGTTAATATGGTGACCTATAATTATATAAAACCAATTTTATGAAATTATTTACACCGATTACTACCTTATAATCTATATAAATAAATTCTTATCCATTATAAATCGAAAAATAAATTTTTAATAAAATAATATTTCAAAATTTTCCTAAGGTGCCTCTCACCCCTCATATAAAAGGGAACTTCCAATTCTCTAAAAATCACACCACCAAAGCCAGTTGGATCAGCCAATACCGTCCCAAATATCCTCTCAACATCTTTAAAATCATCCTATATTCCTTACATTGATCATAAATATAAACTATAGATCCCTTTTGATCAACTCAAAAAGAAACACCAAAAGAAGAGGAAAAACAATCACCACCATCTTTCAAGTTCTATTCTTCTTCCACAACCTCTTTATTAGTTGTTTCCTTACCAAAATAATAACACCAGAATCTTCTACATACTTTGAGTAATTATAAATATGGTACAACCATTTTAATTTTACTATCCATCATATAAATGAAAAGTCACCATACGTTTGTGCCTACAGTTTACCGTCTCCACGTCCTGGTGTAGTTTGTTATTGAAACCCTTCATTATTTGGATGGGTATAATAATGAGTATAACTGATGTAAATAATAACTATAACATCTCAATTATTATTTATATATTATATACCACTCAATTAAAAACTATGTCATCATCAATATAATGATATTGTCGCTCTTGCATACGTATGGATTACCATCTCAACAACGCGATGGGATTCTTTTCCACATTCACCATTCAACGATGATTATAAAAATATATAGTATAAATAAGTATGTAATATATGACATAATAATTCTAATTAATATATATATATATATGTATTTATGTACTTACATATATCTTATTCACTTACTTCCATTCAATACGATATGAAAACAGAAAAAACATATATGCGTACATACGACCTAGTGTCCCCATAAATATTTTTTTCCATTTATTATATATATCTATTATACATATTAATATTCTAAATAGATATGATATATAAATCATGAGTTATATTCTGGAAGTATGTAAATCATGT
Source organism: Viscum album (assembly GCA_963277665.1). Classification (NCBI taxonomy): domain Eukaryota; kingdom Viridiplantae; phylum Streptophyta; class Magnoliopsida; order Santalales; family Viscaceae; genus Viscum; species Viscum album. The sequence goes on from OY728140.1 coordinate 1,288,805,865, forward strand.
TCTAAATGATACAGTGAAGAATAACATGTTAAAACATGTACGATAAAGAAAGCGATTATTACCCAAAATTAAAATTTAACAAAGAAATAATTATAAATTGGTAGTATAAAGTCCTAAATGAATGATTTTTTATATTATAAATATGAATATTGATCTGGTATAATTTAATAAAATACTATGGTCATTTTATAGGAGGTTAAACATACCATTGATCAAATTAAAGTGCTAGGTAAGGGTTAATTTCACAATCCTATTATTATCCGAGATTGTTTTTACATAAGTATCTATTGGGGAATATTTATAATATATGTCCCTGATTAATAAAATAGTTTTCAAAGGAATTATTTTTAAGGTAATTTTTTAATAAACTTAATTTTAAATTTTTTAATGATTTATTCTTCTAAACCATTTTCATTAATGTCAATGTTTTCAATATGGTTTTAAGGATTTATTTATATAGATATGAAAGTTGTAAAATGTTAATTGATTTCAAAATTGTCATAGTGGTATGGTACACTTTGACTCAAAACTATCCTTTAATATACTTCCATAATAAATTTGTGACTTCTAAATGATTTCACAAAAATGGATATTTATCTCAAAGAGTTTTACTGATCATTTTCAACTACTTAATCATCCTTAACTGGATATTATTCTTGATTGATGTTGATCTATTATAATAAAATCTTCCATATTGTATTGAAGGAGTTATGATATTTTTGATTGTGGATGTTCTATTTTTATAACATTCATGGATTATGGTTAAAGTATTGACATTTCTTATTCTAGTTATAATAAAAATTATTATGTTATGTTTATACCTTTTCATATGAGTAATGCATTGGACATAGTAAGTTATAGGTGGAGCCTGATATAGCTCCTCGATGCATCGGTATGTCTTAAGAGACAAACTAGTGTCATGGCACAAGGGCTTGAAAAAATATTATTTGTATTATTGTAATGAGCCCTTGACTATGTGGTTATGAAGTCGGGAATTATGCATTACAACATTAAGAAATTGGATATTGATGTTACATATGATTATTTGACTAGTAGAATATCCATGTGAATAAGTAAATAGAATTTTTTGATTTATCTTTTCCATATTATGATGAAGTTTAAGTTAAGAAGGTTTATTTTTTATTCTTATACACTGCCTTAAATGTGTATTCATATTTATGAATGTTTCCGCTATATTTTTATCTTTAATGATCATATGATCTCACCCATTTCAATGTTTTATTTTTTTTCAAGGATGCGAAGAAGTATATTATGACTGACCTGTAGTGATAGTCTAAGGGATATGAATGTGGTCAATGGAGACAATTTTGATGTTGTTTTTCATTTTATAATGTAATGTAAAATGAATAAATGTATCTATTACTTCCAAGGCTACTAAACTGGTCGGTCTTTCGGAACTTGATCTCTTGTAATCCTGCCAATGTTATGTAATAATTCACTGAATCTGGGCTTTTCGGGTTGGGGCATTAATGTTTTTTTATCAGAGTATGTTTAGTAAGAACCAGGGAAACTCGATTAAGACAATCATAGATTAGAAAAAATTACCCTAAGATAGACTTTGAGGATTAGTATAGAAGAATTTCAACAAATTTTGGTAATGTAGAGATTTTGTGTATTTTCCAAACAATACATTCCAATCTGGATATAGGAAGGTAGAGGCGGCTCTGGAAAAAATGTACCTAGGAGTGAAAAATCTGACAAGGTGTTTTGGCCTTGAATCATGGTATTCAGGTACACGAAAATAGGCCTTGTTACACTCTTGGTTACGACACCTTCAGGGGATATGCCTAGGATAATTCACATTTTTATTACAAGCCATTATGAAGGATTTAAGATTAAATACTTCATCAATGAAAAAATTATATGATTATAGACTATATTCATAATATTTTCAATTTCCGTTAGGTATTTTACATATTTGGAATAATGCAATGTGATTCATAATCTAACCCAGTTTAGGCCATTGGTTAGTAATGGGGCCTAGTAGAAGGAATGAGAGTTCAATAATAAGCATGATCAAAAGATTAAGAAGGATCATATCATTCATGTTATTAAGATAGTATTTAAAAGAGAAATATTCTCTCACATACTCTAATCATATGAATAAATAGAATCACGTGTTAATAAGAAAAGTAAATAATTCTCTGAGTCCTATGGCATTGAAGGGTAGCAAGAGAATAATAGGATGGAAGAGAGAAATTTAGAAAAATGGAAGACGGAAAAATGATTTTCCAATATGTGACAACTATGGAAGGAATCACCTAGGTATGTTCTTGAAGTGAATGGGAGTTTGTTAAAAGTGTTAATAAAAAAGACACCAAGCACATGATTGAAAGGCTAAAAAATTGTTTCAAATGTACAATTCTTTTTGTACATGGAGTTGGGACACTAAGCGAATCAATGTACAAATCATCAGAGTATACCTGAAATGCTTCTATTGGATAATAATCAAGAAATGATACGACCAAAAACGAAGATAAATGATTATAGTTAATATATTTTTATTAAATTGTTGTTTAATTTTAGTATTGTATTAATGATGTACAAGTTATAAGAATTATAGAGTATATATGGATTGTACTGTAGTAGTATTTAATTAAGGATTTGAGATTGTATGGTACCAAGTAAAGTGACACAATTTCAAGTTAAACATTTTCGAAAATAAATGGTTGGAGGAAAGGTAAACCATAATATGGTTTTGATATTGAGATAGTTATTTTGGAATAAGATATGGTTTATTTGGATAAATTTTATTGGATATTATGCACTACCATGGAACTCATTAATGATTTTAATATTCTATCATTATTGGAGTTTACAAAATTTTGGGATTTTAGGAGTATATCTAGTATTCTATGATTTAAAAAATGAATAATGAAGTACCAACCTATTCCTATAAGGTTTTCTGGAAATTTATTTTATTACAACATTTTAAGAGAATAAACAATGAAGGTATTCACATGTATATTATGTGACCATCCTTATAAATTTTAGACTATGAGTTTGTAAAAAATTAATTTGGATAAGTATAAAGGTAGGAATGGATTAAATTTGATGTTGGATACTATTATTAAGGATAAATCATTTCTTAAGATTAATTTTGGATTGTTATAAAAAGGACAACCCGAAGGTCGGGTAACAACCCATCGCGTCCGGCAAGGGCACGAGACTTGAACCCCCAACCGAAGGGCGACAAGGGTGCATCTCCTACCACTAGCATGCGTGCTTTCGACATTTGTATAATGTAGTTTTTTAAATAGTCTTACAAATAAATTATAAATTCATTATTTTTGCAACCCTATATGATTACGAAAAATATAATATTTTTGAGTTCTATTGTCTTTTGGAGTGAAAGATGAGTTTTTGGTAAGAATTATTTGAATGATGAAACATTATTTGTCAAGTATATATTTTTCCTATTTTTATATGAATAAATTAGTTATAAAACATTAATAAATAGATTTAAAAACCAAAAATGTTTTATGATAATACATTATGTTTTTTTTGGAATGACAATATTTTAAATCATCATAGATTGATGGATTTGAGGCCCTCAATTTTATAATTTTTTGATTGATGAACTAAATCACTCTCTGTAAATATTTACGTTTTTCCTCCAATTATGGGTCTCTTATTTGCACCAATTTTGTTCTAATAGAGATCATAATTTGGTGGTGAATTTTTCAGTTCCCTTTCAAACTTATTAATAACTAAATTTTATTAACCCAATCTCCGATGTGGGTTTTCGACAATAGTATTTTTCTATTTTTTACCTTTTATTTTTTAAGAAAAAATTCAAATTTAGAGGAATAAATTTTTTGAAGGAGGGGATAATGTAACACCCCACAATATCTTAGTACATTATTTCTTCAATGTAATTCAATAACATGCGCTACATGTAACACCGAGTTCAAGTGCACAACGACTTACATAACTAGCTGTTAAAATGGGGTTCTGAATATTATCATACGAATTTTTAATTTTATATATTCCATATAAATTATAACATCTATATTATGAGTTTCTTAGACATAATATAATACAAAATTCATTTTTTTTCAGATAAATGAATTATTTTTTAGAAAAAGCTATTTTACTGACTTTTAATGATCAACCCTTTTTAAATCCAATATTTCACACTTTTATATATCCAATTTGAAAACATTAAACTTCTACATTAGAATTGGGGCATAAAAATTTAGTTTCGATATTTTTTTTTGTTTTTCTGATAACCTTCATATTTGGGTGAATATTGAAAAATACAAAATTTTAATTGAAAACAACATATTTAATCAAAATAATTTATAGTGTTCAATTATACATTTGAATTGTTTAGAAGTATAATTATATTATACTTTTATCATTTAATATAATTTAGGTTCTTATATGTAATTTCACATTAAAAGTTTACATAAACACTTGTCAATCTTTTCATTGTTTTTATTTTTTAAAACCCCACTTTTTGGTTTTTGACAATGGAAATTAATTTTTAATTAATAAATAAAACATCTATATTTTGAATTTGTAAAAATAGACTTCATTTTTGAATTTATAATATAAAAATTTTCTTAGGGTTATTTGTTTGTATTTTTATGAAAATATTATATTTTTTATGAATAGAGAAAAATAATTCGTTATTATTAAAAACTGATTTTTTATTTAAATAATTAATTAGTTTATATAAATCTATTTCAAGTCAATATATATATATATATAATACCTATATCAGTTCAATTTAATCCATTGGACTCATTTTATAATAAAATTTGATGTATAAAATTTTATTGATCTTTTTATTGTTTTTACCCACCTTTTAAGAGCATTTGAAAATTGGCATAAAAATTAAATTTAACACTTCGGTGAGCTGAATTTAAAAAATAAAATAGACACAATTTACATCATTAAGTAAAATTTGGTTCAATAAGATGAAAATAATTTTTTTTAAAATAACCATTTGGATTTTATTTACCACAGTTAAAATTAAATAGGGTAATTAAGGGTAAAAATGATATTATAATTACCCTAACACAATATATAATTCTATTGAATACGTTTTATTTGACCAAAAACAATCATAAGAATAAAATATGATTCTTTTTGGTGCACTTGGATTAGATTAGGATTTTTATTATTATTTTATTTAAAGAAAAGTAAAAAGTGTAAAGTTCAATGTTTAATAACTAAACCAATTTTAATATAGGGTTATACATAAGATAAATTCAACTATAAATATTTATTACAAATATAAAAAGATGTAATACATAATTTTATTTTATTTATAATTTTTATAGATTAAATAATTGAATTTATTTATGACACTATGATGATCTAGTGATTACTATATTAATGAAGATTAAAATAATTTATATTAAAAATATCCAAATAAATGTAATTTGATACTTTTGATGAATTAAACTAATTTTATTGGTTAATATTACATTTTAGGTTTGATAAAATTATTTTTTTCGAAGTAATCGTGCCGTTGTAATTTCAAAAAAAGCAAATACTAAATAGTGTCAAAATTGACATAAATGAGTTTTTAAAACAAATTCTATATTATTTGTTGATATAATATTTTTAAATATCTAAGGGTAGACCAAAGGGAATAAATATTATAATATATTTAATTAATTATCCACTTTAGGTTCTATTGGACGGTTAGATTATGTTTATTAACCATATAGTGTAAAAATACAAGAAGACATGGTAAAAGTTAAACTGTTTAACTAATAGTTAAATCTAAAAGATAAGGTTAATATGGTTACCTAAACTTGTCTAAAACCTATTGGTTTATACAATTTATACCCATATAGACCATATATTAGAAATAAATATATTTGGATCCATTATAAATCGAAAATGATTTTATAATAAAATATAATTTTAACCTTTTCTTAAGGTGCCCCTCACCCCCCTTACAAAATGGAACATTACTTTCTCTGAAAATCACACCTCCAATTCCATTTGGCGTAGAAAACCTCTGCACAAATATACTCCCAACTTACCTCACATCAAACTATATTCCTTACTTTGATCAGAATTCCAACCTATAGAGCTCTTTTGATTAACTCGAAAGGAAAATCCCAAAGAAGAAGAAATAATTTCACCACCCTTTTTCATGTTCTATTCTTCATCCACTTCTTATTTATATTTTTTCATACCAAAATAATAAATCGAGTACCTCATACATACTGTAATGTTATTATAAATATGTTACTACTATATTCATTAATATATCCATCATATAAATGACAAAGTCCCCATACATGTGTACATACAGCTTATTGTCTCCACGTTGTGGTGTATTTTGTTATTCAAACACTTCATTTTCTGGATGGGTATAATAATGGGTATAAATGATGTAAAAAATAAATATAAAATGTTAATTATTATGTAAGTATGATATAAAATCCAATTACATACTATTTCACCATCAATATATTGATATTTTCGCTCGTGCATACATACAGATTACCATCTCCACGACGCGATAAGATTCATTTCCACATTCACTATTCAACGATGATTATAAAAATATATATTATTAATAAAAATGTAATATATGAAATAATAATTCTTCTTAATAGATATATATATATATTTACATACTTACATATATATTATTCACTTACTTCTATTCAATATTATATGATAATGGAAACAACGTTTATGCGTAGTATGACCTACCGTCTCTATAAATGGTGTTTTCCATTTCTCATATATATCAATTATACGTTTTTATATTCTAAACATATATGATATATAAATCATGTTTTATATTATGCATGTATTTAAATCATGATCTAAATGATATGATCAAGAATAACAAGTTAAAACATGTACGATAAAAGAAGTGATTATTAACCGAAATGTTAATTTCACATCGAAATCATTTTTAAATACCTAGTATAAAGTCGTAAATGAATCATGCATGATATAATAATTATGAATAAGGTTCTTTAATAATTTAATAGCATACTATGGTCATTATACAAGAGGTTAAACGTACCCTCGACCAAAGGAAAGTTCAAGGTAAGGTTTAATTTCAAAATCACTTTATTATACATGGTTGCTTTTCTATAAGTATCTACGTGGACATATTTGTTATCCATGTCCATGTTTTATAAATGTGTTTTAAAATTGATTATTTTTAATAGACTTTTTTGATAAAACATAATTTTAAATTTTTTAAAGATTAATTCTTCTAAACAATTCTCATTAAAGTATATGTTTCCCAAATGGTTTTAAGGATTAATTTATATGAGAATAAATGTTTTAAATTGATAATTAATTTAAAATGTTTAAAATTGGTATGGGAAAAATTAATTCAAAACTATCTTTTAAATTAATTTCTTTATAAATGTGTTACTTTTAAATGATTTCACAAAAGGGATATTTATCTCAAAAAGTTTTACTGATCATCTTCAACAACGTCAGCATCCTTTACTGTATATTATTCATGATTGATGTTGATTTATTATAATAAAATATTCAATATTGTGTTGAATGAGTTATGATATGTTGCAGAGTGGATCTTCTATTTTTATACCATTAATGGATTATGGTTAAAGAGTCAACATTTCATATGCTTGTTTAAATATGAATGTTTATGTTATGTTTAAACCATTTCATACGAGAATTCATTGGACTTAGTAAGTGACAGGTGGATCCCACTTTAGCTTCTCGATGCATCAGTTGGTCTCATTAGACAAACTAGTGTCTTGGAACATGGCCTGAAAAAAATCTTATTTGTAGTCTTGGCACGAGTCCTTGACTATGTGGTTATGAAGTCTAGCATTATGCATTCAATCATTATGAAATTGGCAATTGATATTACTTGTGATTATTATACTAGTGGAATATCCATATGAATAAGAAAATTTAACTATTTGATTTATATTTTCCATATTATATTGACTTTTATGTTTAATAGGATTGTGTTTTAGTCTTATACATTCCCTTAAATGATTATTATTATTTATGAATGTTTCCCCTATATTTTTATCCTTACTAGTCATCTGAGCTCACCCCTTTCTATGTTTTATTTTTCCTAGGATGTGAAGATATATATTATGACTGACCTACAGGGATAGTATAAGGGTTATGAATGTGGTCAATAGAGACAATGTTGATTTTTTTTCATTTTATAATTTAATGTAAAACTTATTAATGTATCTAGTACTTCCATGTCTACTAAACTGGTTGTTCTTTTTGGATTTGATCCATTATGATCATAATAATGTAATGTAATAAAGCACTGACTCTGGGATTCTAGGGTCACGGTGTTACAAAAATATAATAATAACATATAAATACCATAACTAATGTTTATAACAATCGGATGGTGAAGAAAAATATTTTATTTTTATGGTGGATTTTCAACATGATATTGTTAGGTGAAATATATTTAACTAATCATATATATACCTTGAATTTGAATCATTGTTAGATGATATTGGTTAATTTTACATTACGGGACATTGTTTCAGGGATATTGTTACACTCTTATGTTTTGGAATCATGTGAAGCGATGGTGACCTCTTTAGTGGAATAAATGACTTAGAATTCTTGGGGTTATCATAACATTTGTTTAATGAAGAAATTCATAAAAATAACATCCATTCTTCATTTAAAAATGAATTTAATTTAGAACTAATAGGAAAATTTACAGAACAAATAAGTTATTGAAAAGGAAATGGTTTGAGGATTTCTATCCAGTGTGTCACGATAGACTATGCAACCTTGTAAAATTATTTTAAGATAAAGGGAAACATAAAAATGGTTGATGTTAATGGATTTAGTATATTGAATATATGATTATAGATGTGGTATGTAAAAACTATATGATATGATAGAATTAAATTTCTATTAAGTACCTCTAGTTAATGGGGGTCTTGGGTTAAAATCTCTAAAACATCATTCCAATTCAGTTCAGAGAAAGGGATTATTAGGAAATGTTCTTCGTTAAAATATGGAATTCATAATTTTATGGGTCATAATTCTATATTGATTTTAGTTAAAGGATGTTATCCAATATATATTATGATATAAGGATGTCAGAGTTTATGGGAATATATAATATACTAACCTTATGAAAAAAATTGGAACTCTCATTCAATATGATGATGCTATATTCTCCAAATTGATTTTAGATAGAGTATAACAACCCAAATATTTTATATAATGTTTCTCTTAAATAAATATAATTCATTAGATACCATATAATTAATAAATAACTGAGTCTCATTGAAAAATGACTTGGTTAATTAAGATATAGTGATAACCCATCCATTAAACATAAATTTTCCACTTCTGTGTTTTAAACTTGAAAAACATATATACATGCTTGCGATCAGGGTGAAATTTTGAGTATGATAGAATCGACATAATTTTTTATTAATAGTATATTACCCTTATGAATGGTTACATATCCTTATGAACAGTAAGAAACCATTATAAATATTAATTCAAACCATATAAATCATAACCTTACCCATGAATGTAGAAATAACATTTGGAACCTTAAAAACGAAGATGTATATATTAATTGTTGTTGATTTTTGATTAAATAATGATTTTAATTAAAAAATAAATTTATCCTATATAGAGAATATGTTTCGAGAAATGGAGTTCACTTTTGGATTCTACACATCGATAAATGTTTAAGTTGAATTTACGGGATTTTTAAGAAATACATGAATTTTTGGTGAATAATAAAATTCTCTAATTTATGAAATACGCTAAATTAATGAAATTATGCCTCATTATTGAATCATGGATTATGTAAATGGACAATGGTTATAACTCACATGCACATATTCTATTTTTTATCATGTATTCATCACTATTTATTGTCTTAGGATAAAATCATAAACAAATGATTAAAATGTTAAGAAAACACTCATTCAAATACAATGATAATTTCACTACCTTACATGAACTTGAATTTTATTACTCTAAAGAAATATTTTATCATAATATCTCTTTCCCCATCCTCTTATAGTATAAATGAAAACACTATTTTTGATATGTTAATTTATCACATTCAAGGATGACAGGTTTTCAATTTCTATTACCATCTTTAGTCCTGGTAAGGAAATGATTTTTATGGTTGAATCATATCAGAATATATGTATCTCATATTAATTAATTTTATGGAATCCTTACACTCTCATATTATAAAATAATAATTAAAAACATGTTCATTATGCAAAAAACCTCCAAGTTAATCCTTGCGCTTATCATTAAATCTTATCTAAAGATTCATCCTCATGTTATATAACCAAAATCATTATAAGATTATTTATTTCTATTTAATTTCACTAATAGTATATATTAAAAAATATGGATGCTTAACCACGTTTCAAATGAGATACCATTCATAAATACAAGTAAACCAATCATGAAAAACAAGGACGAAATTTCTTCCAAAACCACACAACTGAACCTCTTAAACCAATAAAAAGGCCATGAATAAACCCAAAAAGGTTATAATAAATATATTAAATTTAGAGGTGGTTATAGAGTTATTAATTAGTGAAGTGTAATTTGATTATTCAGGTCATTAAGATCAATAATAGAAAACATTTAGACATAAGGTATGAGGTTTCTCATCAATCTATTAATTTTGTGAAAATTCCATTATTTTCCACTTATTTATTGTATGTGGTTTATTTTTACTACCATTTTATATATAATATCATGATTTTCAATATATTCATGTTATTCATTGATTCACTTGATTAGTAGTTCCGCGATTGATTACAATGTTGAAATAGACTTTTTTCAGTTTTTATTTCATTATGATTTACATGGAATTGTGCACATATCATTATTATGTGGTATACCTACTGAAAATTTAGATCATTATTCATTTTAAATTTTAAATATGTTATATATCCAGATTTTGGGTTCATGGATATGATTATTTTCTAAATCCTTCTAACCTTTTACACACTATCTTCTTTTTGGAATGTTGTTGTATATATGGAAATATTAATGAATCTATATCATCTACTCTATGTGGACATAGAGAAGGAATATTTTACATGTATTAAATATATTTATAATTAATGATTTGATATTAAGTGACTGATGGGGCCTGCTGTATCACCTCGATGCATCGACATGTCTCTTGAGACAAATGAGTTGGTGATAAACCCTTTTAGTTTTCTACCAAAATAGAATCAGACAGGTATCTACCCAAAGACAAATACCATTTTTACAGTATAGTGGTATCATGTTATAGATACATGACCTCCAATTAATAATAATTCTCTTTATTAATTTTTAGTTCTTATTATCCATGAGGTTTTCACTATGATAAAATCTATGGATGCAGTTTCACTCTCAGTTTATTAATGGTGTGTGTTTTTCATTTTTTTCACCATACAATATTGAATGTGACATTTTTTTAAGATTCGGTTATTTTTTATTAATGATTCAATTATTTTTATCCCTTAGAGATAATTTGATCTCACCCCATTCATTTTTTACATTCAACTTGTTATGGAGAGATGACCATTTATTGGGTTCTTAATGATGATGTTTATCAGTTATTGTTATGTATTTTATTTTTTTACCTTTCCCAATGTATTAAGAGTTACATATATGTATATATATTCATCAAGACTACTAAAGTGATCATTGATTTGGGATTTCGTACCTCGTAAACATTCCAATGTAATATGTAAGTCACTAGCTCCAGGGTTATGTGGTAGGGGCGTTACAATTGGTATCAAATACAGTTTATTTGAAAACATGGAAACCATATTTAGATAATGTATATTAGTGAACCAACCCCTAAGGTATTAAATTTGGATAAACATACCAGAACATCCTGAAACATTGGTTCGGAATATATTATGTGGATTTTCCTAGAAAATACTCCAATATTTGGATTCTACAAGTTGACATGTTTCTGGAACAGATGTACCAAGGAGTGAAAACTCAGACAAGGAGCTTTGGTCCTTACCCAGGATATCCTGGTACGTGACAACATGCCCCATTAGTTACTAGGTTTAACACTCCCATGGGATAGGCTTAGGATAATTCACATTTTCATTACAAACTAGTATGTAGGATTTAAAATTATATATAAACAATTGTTATGATGATTATATTAGTTGTGCATAAACATTCAGATTATCTTAAGTGTTTGATAGTTAGAAATTTTGATATATGACCTAATTTGGTGTGTGCCATTATTTAGTGATGGAACCTAATGAAATAAGGGGAATCAATACCGGTGGAAAATGTATGGATTTTAGGGTATCTATTTTTCCAACAAATGATGGCCGAGAGACAACATCTTATAAGAGTCATGAAACCACTACCTATTCCTATGTGGAAGTGGGATGAAATTATGATGTATTTTTTCCAAGGACTTTCGAGGACACCAATAAGGAATGATTCAACATGGGTAACTGTTTATCATCTTATAAAAACAACATATATCTTTTATATAGGAGAAGATTTACCACATGAGTGCCAAGAATGAATTTATATCAATGAAGTAATATGAATTCATGGTTCACCTCTATCAATTATATCCTATCAAGATCCACGATTTAAATCAAAATTATAGAAATTTACCCAGAGGGATTTTGATAATGAGCTACACATGAGTACTGCTTATCACCCCAAAACTGACGTACATTCTAAAAAAACTATTCAAACAGTGGAAGACATGATGATATCATTCTTTCTTGAGTTTCACAATATGTTTGATCAATAATTTTCTTGGTAAAATTTTCCTACAATAATAGTTTCCATTCTAATATTAAAATAGAACCATATGAAGAATTATATGGTAAGAGGTATCAAACTCCCACTTATTTGGATGAAGTTGGCATGTGGAATCTTATATGCACACAACTTATTAAAGAGACAACTAAAATAGAAAACAATATTCAGGCCCATATTAATATATCCCGATATATGAAAAAAAATCAAACTGAAAACTGAAGAAATGATTGGTAATTTAATGAAGGAGATCATCTCTTTCTAAATATATCTTCACAAAAGTGTGTCTTAATGTTTTGTAAGAAAGTGAAAATGGGCCCCTAGTACATCGTCCGGTTGCATATTCTAGAAATAGTTGGAGCTATAGCCTACCATTTGGGAATAAAACCAAGTATATCAAAAGTTCATAATGTGTTCAACATGTACTTACTATAGAAATTAATTACAGACCTAAATAATGTACACACCTATGAGAAAATATAGTTGGAACCTGATTTTTCGTAATATGAAGTGCCTATCGAGATTCATGACACAAAGTAGCATGTATTGTGAAATTGTAAAAATCGACTAGAAAATGTTTTTTAGAGAAACCATAAAATGGATTAAGTTATGTGGGTAACTAAGGATGTTATGAATAAGAACCACACACATATTTTACATGGTTTAATACCTGAAAACTTTTGAGGATGAAAATTATGATGGTGGGAAATATATAATACCCAAAAAAAATTATCATATGTTTCTCTTAAATACTTTTAACTCATTAAATAGTTGATATTTACTAAAGCACAGAGTCTTTTAGAAATAAATTTTTTTATTTTGGAGACAGTCATAACTGATCCATTAAACATAAATTTCCCACTCCATTGTTCTGAATTTCCAAAAAAAGTCATACAAAGTTGGGATCAAGGAGATATTATGCGTCAGATAGAATTAACATTATTTTTGGTGAATAGTAACATACCCTTATGAATACTAAATTTATAACGCCCCGAACCCAGCTACCCAGAGCCGGTGCATTACTTCGTAACATTGGCATGATCACAAAAGATCAAGTCTCGAAAGACCCATTAGTTTAGTAGCCTTGGAAATACTAGATACATTCATAAGTTTTACATTACATCATAAAATGAAAAACTACTACAACAACATAATGTCTCCACAGTCCACACTATTATCCCCTCAAAATATCCCTGCAGGTCATTCATAATTTACTTCTTCATTTCCTGGGAAAAAATAAAACATAGAAAAGGGGTGAGCTCAAATGCCCAGTAAGGATAACAATATAGCGGAAACTTTCATAAATAAGAATAAACATTTAAGGCAATGTATAACTAAAACAAAAGCCTTTTAAACTTGAATATCAACATTATATGGCAAAAGTAAAATAAAATAATGCCATTTACTCATTCACATGGATATTCTACTAATCGAATAATCACATGCAAAATCACTAACCACTTTCATAATGTTGGAATGCATAATGCCAGACTATCATAACCACATAGCCAAGGCCTCGTGCCAAGACTACAAATAGGATTTTGTCAAGGCCTTGTGCCAAGACACTAGTTTGTCTCATGAGACCTACCGATACATCGAGAAGCTATAGCGTGCTCCACCCGTCACATATTAAGTCCAACGCATTCCCATATGAAAAGGTTTAAACATAACATAAACATTCATATTAAAACTAGCATACGAAATGTCAATAATTTCACCATAAACTATGAATGGTATAAAATAGCACATCCACAGTCAAACACATCACAAGAACCTTCAATACAATATAGAAGTTTTGTATTATAATAAATCAACTTCAAATAAGCGTAAAATCCATCAAAGGATGTTGACATAGATGAAATCAAAACACTTTTTAGAGAAATATCTCATTCTATTTTTGAAATCCTTTAAGAGCCATATAAAACAAAACATTTTCTTGAAAATATTCTTATAAGCTTGTAAGTAAATCTTTGAAGATTTTATAATGGCGGAAAATAACCGCACCCGCCGTATAAGTTAAAAAAAACATTCTTTCCTCAATTCTGTCGAAAAGGTTAAAAAGGACCTTGTTTTGAAAACGACGGAAAGATTCCACTTATAAAAAGTCAAAAAGGGTATAAATGACTTTAACCCATATTCTTGTAAATAATAAAAATGTTTTCAAATACATTTTTAAGAAACATGGATATGGATGATAACGAGGTCCCAGTAGATAATTATGTATAAACAACCTTGGATAATGAAGAGGTTGTGAAGTAAAACCTTACCTTGTACTTTTCCTTGGTTGGGGTAGGTTAACCTCCTGTATAATGGTGAAATAATTGTTATTAAATTATACGAGAATCAAATACATTCATATGATATCATATATGATCTTTTAACATTGCTTTGTTAACAATATCTTAGATTTATCGTTGTTTCGGGTGTTAACTTACTCGTTTTCTTATATGTTTTGTTACGTAAGTCATGTTTTTCATGGATAGGTTGTATCTTATTCATATCCAGAATGATATCATGTCATTAAACATTATTTTTAAATTATCAAATGATAATTATACTTGAATGGATACGACGGAGAATGAATCTCATCGCGTTCGTGGAGACGGTAGTCCATACGTACGCACGAGCGACAATATCATTATTTTGATATTAAAATAATATATAATTGGATTGTATATCATATATACAGAATCATTATCATGTTATATTTATTATTTACATGAATTACATATCATTATTATACCCATCTAAATAATAATATATTGAATAACAATTACACCACGACGTGGAGACGGTAAGCCGTACGTACGCACGTATGGTGACATGTCATTCAAATGATGGGTATAATACTGAATATGGTAGTTCAATATTTATAATAACATCACAGTATATAGAAGATACTGGAGTTATAATTTTAGAATTGAAATAATAGACAACGAGGGAGTGGAAGAAGAAAGAAACATGAAAGAGGGTGATGAAAATGTTACCTCTTCTTCGGGTTCTTCCTTTTGATTTGACCAAAAGGACTCCTTATGATGGATATCTGACTAAAGTAAAGCTTCTAGGATGAAGGGAGAAATGTTGGGAGAGTATTTGGGCAGAGGTTGGCCGAACCAAAAAGCTTTAAAGTGTGAATAAGGTGATACAGGTGGGGGCCTTTTATAAGAGGAGAGGAGGGGCTCTTTTGGAAAGATTGAAATGTTACATTATTATACCATGCTTTTCGGATTCTAAAGGTCCCAAACTTATATAATTCGTGTCTAAGGTGATAAGGGTTCGAAACCTCTTCATCCAATAGGCTTTGGACAAGTGTATGCCTTGGATTTTTCATTATCTTTTCATTTTATTTAAATCGTTAAATAATGAGGTCATCACCGCATCATAATGATGTCATAAATAATTTAATTTATTTAATGTCTAAAAAATATAAAAAAAATAATATGATGTAGGAAATATTTTTATATTTCTAATGAATATTTATAATCAAAATTTGGACTTGTGTAACCCCACTAAAAAACTGTTTTAGTAAGACAACTCATGTTTGTGTCAATTTACTTTTAACATTAAATAAATATATATTAATGTCATTTTCCAACTAACGTGGCTCCATGGGATCCCCAAGTTGACCAATGGGTTGTCTTGGTCGGCCATGACTCATCCAATAGGAGTAGGACAAGTGTCATGCTCATCTTATATTATTAAAACATTATTTGTACCTTAAACTACACTAATTACCTCTAATCGCGATTAAGAACATAAAAGTTACTATTCACCAAAAATTTATTTTAATCTCATTGAACCACATTTTACTTCTTAATGACAACCATGTATGTCGGATTTTTGAAATTCAAATAATATAAGTGGTAATATTTCATTTAAATGAAAAATCAGTTATTTAACTACCACTTAGTGGTTTCACTATTCATCAAAAATTGAAGTTTTTCAGAACAAAGCCAAAATTTCACCCTAAGCTATAATTGATATTCTGAATTCAAAAATGATGTCTATTTTACAAAATTCCAAACATATAAGTTGCATTAATTAATTTTATAATTAATTCCCACTGTTACAAAAAATGGGGGTGTTTCTAAGAATCAATTTATATCAAGAGATTGACATTTGTTTATGTCCGCTTTCAATGTTAAATTAATTCTAATGACCACCATTGGATAAAATGGTAAAAATATATTCTAATTATACTTTAAAACCACTAAATAGTATTATTTTTCACTATAAATTATTTTTATTTAAAAAGTTGTTTTTAAGTATTTTTCACTATTCAAAAAAAATTCGAAGTTCTCAGAAAAATACAAAAAATTCATCATAGGCTAATTTCGATATTCCAAATACAAAGTTGAAGTCTATTTTGATAAATAAAATTTATAAAATTTCAAAACATAGGTATTACTATTCACAACGGCTAGTTTAATTAGTTGTGGTGTGTGTTAGAGCTCGAGGTTGCGTACAACACACGCTATTGCATTATTCGAAGGGAAACGTACCGTGGAAGCTTGGGGTGTTACAAAATTACCCATATGAATATTAACAAACCCTTATGAATATTAATATAACCCTTAGGATCTATTGTCATGACCCTTCCTCAGGGCCCGTGCCGTGACTACCCCAAGTCCGCCTTCCATAGGCCAAGGGATGGCGACTAGCACCAAGGTGTAAATACCAATCAAAAGGGAAGGCATTGACTTTATAAAAGTAAACAACCCAACATAGTACAAGAGGAAGCAACCACTATGTAAAGCAGTAAAACAAACGTGCTGAAAGTACAAGGGTTCAAAAATACAAGCCCAAAAGAAAGGTACAGCTACAACCGAAGGAAAATTACAACTCAAAGGGAAACATCTGAAAGGTGACGAACTGCTCCTAGATCGACCTTCAGCTTCCTACCTGAATGGTAGGTATAGGTATCCTCTTCAGCACTCCAAGTCCGTCCGTCTCCTCCGGGTACCAACTCGTCGTGAAATCCACCTCCAGGTATCTTCCAGCTCTACAAGCCCAAACCACAATTAGTGATGTCCATCGTTTGCAACCAACACAACATAGTGCGGGCAAAGCCCGTCCAAGGGTGAGTATACGATACTCAGCAGGGACCCCGATACCCCCGAAGGTCTCCCAGAATCCACAAAGGATACACCAAAAAGGAAAGATGCAATCACAAAGTAACAACCAACTCTACCTAGGTATATGCCCATACATATATCTAAGTCATCAATTCCATCTCGGCTCCAACATCTGAGACCTAGTTCGATCACGTCCACACAGGTTAGTACAACCCAATCCACTCAGGAAAGCACAACTCAATCCACATAGAAATCAAGTAAATCATATCATAGATAATTATTGAAAGTCAAGACTCAAATCAAACCAGGATTTAATCATGATGTCGAAACCATCGTTGTTGGGGAACTCCTCCTATATCGAGTACAGTGGGCCTGCTGCAACAACCAAGCACTTACCACTAACCTTGGACTACTGTAGTACTCCACCTATCGAGTACTATGGGCCTTCTTCTACAACCAATCGCTTCCCACAATGGGTATGCCGTTACATCCAAGAGCTCCCCCTCATAGCCTCCAGATGTACTCCTTCTGTTGAGTACCGTGGGTCTGCCGCTACAACCAAGCGCTCCTCCGCCGTGGGTCTGCCGCTACAACCAAGCGATCCCCACTGAGCTATTCGAAACACACCGAGTCGATCGATCAGTAGTCGTCAAGTCTCATCCAGCTCTAGGGTTTCATTATTATTGAAAGTATCATAGTTGTCATCGCCGAACCCACGGAGGATTCCCGTACGGTTGTCGTCATCGTCGAACCCACAGAGGATTCTAGTATGAAAGTCTTCACCATCGAACCCACGGAGGATTCCAATGTGGTTGTCATTGTCGTCGAACCCACGGAGGATTCCAGTACAAATGTCTTCACCGTCGAACCCATGGAGGATTCCAATGCGGTTATCATCGTCGTCGAACCCATAGAGGATTCCAGTACAAAAGTCTTCCCCGTCGAACCAACGGAGGATTCCAATGTGGTTGTCATCATCGTCGAACCCACGGAGGATTCCAGTACGAAAGTCTTCACAATCGAAGCCATGGAGGATTCCACTACTAAATTCCTCACCATTGAACCCACGGAGGATTCAAATGCGGTTGTCATCGTCATCGCAGTCGCAACCATCTCTAGGGTTTCCGCACACAACACGCTCGTTCCGGGAGGGTCCGCTCCACGATCCAAGAGGTTGATACATCAACTGTCACGTAGACCTGAGTTGATGTATCGCAATGTTCTGTCACATCGATAGGAACCCAGCGTAACAGACGGCGCGTCAATCGGACGCCCGGTCTAAGAGTTATTGGCCTTTTTGTTTCAGGGGCCCGGTTGGTTTTTAAGTCAGAACCAACCCGACCGCAATCCAACTACGTCCAAACCTCGAGCGGAGATATCAAAAATGTCCCTCTCACTAAGAGGAATCCAACAAAGTCGATGGCACGTCAATCGGACGTCCGGAGCTCAAGCTTTAAGTGTTTCCGCTCCGAGGGCCTGGTTGGTTTCGTGCTCGAACCAACCCGACCATACCCCATGTTCTCCGAAACCTTGAGTGTAATATACCGAAGAGACCGCCTTGATCCAAGTATTGCTCACAACTGACGGTGTGTCGATCGGAGGTCTGTAGCCCGTGATACAGGTGTTTGAACGGAACTGTAGGAAAATAGGGGGATTTGGGCCCGGATCGACCCCAAGAACCCCTGGGTCGGCCTGAACCGGGGCGACCCGACCCGGGTCCCGGTTCGGCCCCTTAGGGTGCGGTCTGGCCCTATGGGTGTGGCCCGACCCAACAGGCGTGTCCCGGCACAGCTGGCGCGGCCCGGACCGGTGGGCGCGGCACGGCCCGGCTTGGGCGGCCCGGCACGATGCGGCCGGTCCGGCCTGAGTGGCAGGTTGGCCTGGCGCGGGCGCGGCCCGCGTGACCAGGCAGCTCGGCGAAAATGGATGAGCGGAAAAATGGGGGGGGGGGGGGGGGCGCTGCCCCCCTGATTGATGAACCACCCCCACGAGGGGGGCGGGGCGCCTCCTGGCTAGCAGGGGGTTACGACCCCCCGTCCTCCTGAAAAGGTCGGCCCGGCCGGCGCTGCTGCTGCGGGACCACGTGGTCTCGTCCCTCCGAGTGCCGGCGGCCGGTGGTTTCGGCCGCCCCTCCTTGAACCGCCACAGCCTTGAGTCGCGGCCTTGTCCGACCAGCGCAGCGCGGCGACGCCGCGTCCCTCTGCCGTGTCCCTACTCCGGCCACGGCTTCTTCGTGGTTCACCGGTGTGGCGTGACGACGTCGTGCCCCTTCGCCGTGGCCTGACTCCAGCCGCGGCTTCTTTCGGCCTCAACGGCGCCACACTCCTTCATCGTGATCCTTCTAGATTCTGCACGATGTCGTTGCACCGCGTCGGCTTTTTTCGAGCCGCAACAAACACAACATCAAAGGGGGAGGAGGATCAGCCTTGTTCGGGCAGTCCGACCTCCTCCCGTTAAATTGATAATTGGCAGCACAAATATTAAACGATGAACACAAGGAATTATTCACGAACTAATACAAACCCCTGCCTCGATGAATTCATTGAACGAGGTTCTTCGTGGGAAAAGGACATCACAGAAGACAACGTTATGGAAGACGGTGTCGCGGAAGAAGCTGTTGCGTATCGATGCTCCGTAAGCATTGTCGGCATTCACCCGAGGAAAGATGTGGCGTGTCGTCGTTCTCTGAAAAAGGTGTCTATCACCGGCTTCAGAGAAGAGAGGAGAAGGCATGGAGATTCCCTTGCGGTGACGACGTTCTTCGTTGAGGTCTTGACGTTCTTCGCATTCTTCAACGTGGAAGATGATGCCCTTCTAGACCTTTGTTATTTTTCCCCCGACTCCACACAACAAACCAACCAAAAACAATTTATTACTTTGTCATAATTTATTCGCACATGCCAATGTTTTAAAATTCAAAAACCTCATTCAATTAATTAACGAGATTCAATTAATTGAATAGGTGGGATGGAATTCAATTAATGAGAGAGAGAAGGTCAAAACATATGGGGGTTGCCAACAATTAAGAGGGGGGTTTGGGGATTCTAAGGGGTGGGGGCTCGTGTGGGCCCCACCTCAATATTAACCTCACATGGGTGGTTAGTTCCACCCAACCTCCATCCTTAGGATTTTAACCACTTAAAAGAAATAAAATTAGTAGCACAATTTTATTTCTCTGTAGTCTTAATCCACAATATTAAACAACTCCTCCCGAGTAAACGCAACTCTGGAAAAGGTCTTCATAAGAAATTATCGGCGTTGTGGTTTCAACGGTGCCCTCGGATTTTGATTCTGACCACCGGTTAAAAAGAACGAAAAGCCCGCTCACTCTTTCACTGAACGTAACTGAGCTAAACTTCAGAAATTGATTCCAGGCACACCGGCCTCAAAATCAAGTTCCTTCAGAAGCCACAGACTCGCAAAATTCCCAAGAAATTAAGAAAAAAAGTTCCTTGAAATTTACAGGTCTTTACATCTATATCCTTTCCGACAAAAATAAAAATAAATTTAGGCTCATTAAAAATGAAGATGAATATTTTAGGAGTTCGTGTTTTTCAAATAAATACGGATTTTTATTAAAAATATAATTTATCATAAAGATAAATTTCTTTTTGAAAAAATGGATTTCATTTTGGGATTCTACATGTTGAAAAATGGAAATGTGAATTTTTGGGATTTTTCTGAAATACATGATTTTTGGTGAATAGTAAAAATTGCTATTTAATGAAATATGAAAAATAAATGAATTTTCTGCATCATTCTTAAGTCATGGGTGATGTATATTTACATTGGATCGAACTCAAATGAAATTTTTACTATTTGGGGTCATGGAATCATTATTATTTCTTGTCTTAGAAAAAAATAATAATCTAATGATTACAATTTTATGAAAACCATCCTCCCCTCTACAATATACACCACCCCACAACACATCTTCCTAACACACCACTAAATCATAGAGACTTACCTAAGTTCTAGAAAATAATCTTCGCATGCCCCCACCACCCACATCCATAACCTTCTGGTCTTACCCAAAGTCCAAAAAACAAATTCCTTGTAGGACTCACATGTTTTGATAATACCAAATCCAATTTTATATAATCCCAAATTCTGTTTTGATAATCACAAATATTGTTTTCATTTAAGTGAAATCCATGTCTTCATTATATGCTAATTTTGTTTTAGAAATAGTTCATGTTTCTTTAGAGTAATTTTCATATACTCTCAATCTCACTGCTTGATAGCTTAATCTTATAGTGAAAAATTTAGCTAAGTACAATGGTCACTGCTATAAAAGTCACCGTTATAGAGGTCACCATTACAAGGTCACCGTTACATAGCTTATTGTTACATAGTTACAGGTACAAGAATACCGTTATATGGTCACTGCTACATGGTTACCGCTACAAGGTTACCCCTACAATATTACCACTACAAGGTTACCACTACAGGGTCACTGTTACATTGTTACAGCTACAAGGTTACCATTACAGGCATACTGCTACAAGGTCACCATTACAGGTTTACCATGACAAGGTCACTGTTACATGGTTACTGGTGTGAGCATATTGTTGAAGGTTATAGTAGGAGATTTTCGATGTGCAGTTACTGTTGAAGCCTACCTATATGAAGGTCACCGTTACTAGTCTACCGACGATTACTCTTTCATACTTTGGAAATTTCTCAATATTTTTCTAACGGTAATTTTTTATAACATAAATTATCTGACATTAATTAATGCTGATTGTAAATGTTTCAGGATACAATACCATGGAAAATACGAGGTATGAAAAAGCATGCACGTGATATACACATTCCCACTATCGGACCTCAAATATAAAAAGGGAGACCAAAAAATAAGAAGAATATATAGGATACAAAACCTGCGAAAAATAAAAATGGTGGAAGGAAACAAATATAGAAAATGATATACCTGAACACGAAGAAAGGATTTCATGATAAGGGTGATAGAGTTTACTTGCTAGATCAAAAGGCTGAATCATCCAGCACTAAGATCCTGAACCCACATGCTTCACGAAGATCATTCTGGGATAAACTCATTCCTGTCATTTGTGCTTCATCTACTCTTGATCAACACCATAAGCAGAACACCGAAAGATCCAGGAGTTGCGAATCTCAATTTTCAAGAAAAGTATCAGAAAAAGACTCCAACATAAAATTCTTTACTCTGCAGAGTCATGAGCTGGTCTGCATACACATAGATCCTTCTAAACTCTTTCTCATCATAACTGCTCTATTGTGTTTCTTTTTTTTACATTTTTAGAAGTGTGTGTCACTGTTTATATCAAACACTATCTCATGTGCTTGAACTGGAGGATATTTAATATCCTCTCATTAGACATCACCTTATCAGCATTTCCCACATATAATTGTGGAAGAGACAATTTGTGGTCTATTTTGTTTGTCTTTCACATGAAGAACTGTTTTAGTGGGGGTGTTCCCTGGATAGTTTTTGAAAACTATTGTAAAGCCCGATACAGGTTGTCTATCATGTTTTAATATATACTGCTTGGTGGCAGGTGATCTCCATGTGGATAGGATTAGGTATCATCTTGAGACTGAACCTCTTGTTTACATTGATGTGAAAATCCTCATATACTCTATTTTTATTTTATCAGCTACTTATATTTGGTAATACATAAAAAATATATTACACTTTCATAGTTAGTTTTGGTCAGTGTGTGTATTTGTTTAATTCAGTATATTTTTTAAAACGTTTCATTTGTGTTCTACACAGATTCATCTGAGGACTAATAACCCTTTGAGAAACCTGATGACCAATTGAAAGTTTACATTTCTACTGCCTTAATTAACTGGGCTATTATTAAATTGGGGGTTTTCATAACCATAACCTTTTTAACAGAAATTTTAATTGGAACTCAATTCACACCCCTCTTGGGTATCCACTCTGACCAACATTTGGTATCCAAGGATTTTAGTTTTTACTTCTTATGTGTTCAAATTAATTTCAACTGTTATTTCAGTTTCATCTTAATGATATTAAAATTTCTATCATATCTATATTTTTAGTTCTTCAAATTCTAATTATTTATGGAAACTAGAGTTGAGGGTGATTCTACTAATACTCCACCATTATTTAAGGGTAATAACAATGCTATGTGGAAATTGAAAAATAAAATGTATCTATAGAGCTTGGGACCTGAAATCTGGGACATAATTGATGAACTACATACATCACCTCCTACTACTAGGGACACATGGTCTAAGTTGACTAAATCTACATATAACAATAACTATAATGTAATGAATTCCATTTATTGTTTCCTTGGTGACGATGAATTCAGTAGAATATCTACTTGTAAAACTACATATGGAATTTGGGATACTATAGTTGTTTGTCATGAGCGAACAATAGATTTTAATGAAATGAGACTAAATACATACACTATTAAATATGATAATTTTAAAATGATTTCTGATGAACATATCTCTGAAATTTTTCTCAGGTTTAACTAAATATTAAATACTATGAATCTTATTGGGAAACCAGTGGACAACAAGGACCATATTATGAGACTTATTTGATGCCTACCTCATAGATGGAGAGGGACTTCTGTTTCAATCCTATAATCTTTTGACATTGGCAAGCTACCAGTGAATGCACTAATTGGAAAGCTTATGATGTATGATAAATAACATAAGGTGAATCAAGAAGTAGATGAAGAACCAAGGAAGAAGTCTTTAGCATTTAAACCTACTTACACAAAGAACAAGGATAAAGAAAATGTTCAAGCTCTTGTAGACACTTCCACAAGTGAAGACTTAGACAGTAATGAGGAAATGGATCATCTTGCTAGAAGATTCAAAAAATTATACCAAATGAATATATTCTTTAGGAAATAAAACTACAATGAAATTTATGATAGTAAAGGACAATGGAAGAAAGACAGAAAATGGAATGACAACTCAAATGAAATAATCTGTTATGAGTGAAAACGAAAAGGTCATATGAAGGAAGACTGCCCCAAGCTAGAATTTAAGAAGAAATATGAGGATATGGGAAAAGGTTATAAAAAGGCTATGAAAGCTACCAGGAGTGTTTCAAAAGACAGCTCTAGTGGATCTGATGCTTTTGATAGTGAATAGAACAATCATGCCAACTTATATTTCATGACACAAACAACTGAGGTAACACCAAATTCCCGTATGCCTAATGATTATTATTCTAGTAATGTAGTTGAATAAAACAATAATGAAAACATGACTAAGGATGAACTATTTGAATACGGTGGAATTCTTGAGGATAATTTTAATGAACTCAAGGATAAATATAAATTATTGAATAAATATCATGCTCTAAATTAAAATGATAAATCTGATCTGTAAATTGAGAAGTGAACATGTGATCAGCTATTAAAATAAAATACTAAACTCAAATTGTATAATGAACAATTAATGAGAGATCTTGAAAAAATTACTTTTGGTAGAGATACATTGACACTGTTTCTAGGAAAAAATATTGCCTCAAAATGTACAGCAGGTCTAGGATATCACCCTGGACAGAGAATGATCATTAAAACTAAATTTTTTCTAAAATCTGTACAATTCACAGCTAGATCATGTTTTGGACCATTGATGATTTCTCTTTCTAAAGTAGAAAAAAAAGTTTTTATGTCTCAAAATATATATTCTAAATATAGGAAATATGTGACACAAGTATGGGTTCCTAAAGATTTACTTTCTAACCTCTCTGGACCCAAGACAATCTTAGTACCAAAGTTACCCAATGTGTAATCCGTTTTGCAGAAAAATTTCCTAAAGAGCTCTTGTAAAGCACTATAGTACTTGGACATTGGATGTTCAAGATATATGATAGGAGACTATTCATGTTTCAAAATTCTGATTAATTTTGATGGTGGATATGTCACATTTGGTGATAATGATAAAGGGAAAATTGTCGGCCTAGGATAGATTGGTAACCATAATACTGTATTAATTTCAAAAGTACTTTTTGTTGATGGGTTAACATGAAATCTACTAAGTAATTCTATGGTTTGTGATGATGGTTTTAATGTTATGTTTTAAAATGATGCTTGTAATGTTTTTAATTCTAAGCATGATTTAATATTTACTGCTCTCAGAAATGAGAATGTATATGATGTTGATTTAAATTCTTTAGCTAAGAAAATTGATTCTTATTTAAATGTGTTTCATAAGGAATCCTGGTTGTGGCACAGAAGACTAGAACAATATAATTTCAACTCACATAGCAAACTGGCTAGGAAAGGTTTATTTAGATATATACCTAAATTAGAATTCCCTCTTAACAATGAGTGTAATCCTTGTCAAATGGGAAAACTACACAAATTTCATTCAAACCAAAGAAACTAGTTTCTACTTCTCAACCGCTTGAGTTGGTTCACATGGATTTGTTTGGACCATCAAGAGTTTAAAGTCTAAATGGGAAGCACTATGTTTATGTCCTTGTAGATGATTTTTCTAGGTACACTTGGGTATACATTCTTGCACACATAAGCAAATCTTGCACCTCTTTTATAAAATATTCCAAGTCTGTAGAAAATCAAAGTGGACTTAGAATCAAGACCTTGAGAAGTGATCATGGACGTTTGTTTTAAAATCTAGAGTTTGAATCTTATTTCTCACACAATAGATATAGTCACAACTTCATGACCCCTAAAAAACCTCAACATAATGGAGTCGTAGAAATATGAAATCGGACTCTTCAAGACAGTTCTAGGACAATTCTCAATAAATATGATTTGCCAATTTACTTTTGGGACGAAACTGTTAATACATCTTGTTAAATCGTCAATATAGTCCTGATTAGACTGACTCTTAAGAAGACCCCATATGTGCTTTGGAACAATAGGAAGCATACAGTTAATTACTTTAGAGTTTTTGGTTTCAAAGTCTTTATCATTAACACTAAATATAATATTGACAAATTTGCTTCAAAAAGTGATGAAAGAATTTTCCTAGGTTACTCAATCTTGAGTAAAGATTTTAGAGTATTCAATAATAAAACCAAATTTGTGGAAGAGTCAGTTCATGTCAAATTTTACGAGACTGATCCACATGAATCCAAAACCTCTCTTGAATATCTTGAGGATGATATGTCAATTCTAGATCTTAATGATAATGATTGTGAACCTCCTATAAAAGTAACTAGTTTTGGGAATCTTCAAGAATCTACACTTGTCGAGCCTGAACCAATAGACAACCGTGAGAAGTCTAGTTCAATTATTTCTAGAAATATTAGAACTCTTAAGAATCATCATTTAGATGTTGTAGTATGATATTTAGACAGAGGAACTTAGATTAGGGATTCTATAAGAAATCAGGTTGAACATCATACATTTCATTCACATTTAGAACCTAAAAATATCAATGATGCAATCTGTGATTAATTTTGGTTAATGGCTATGCAAGAAGAATTGAATCATTTTGAGAGAAATAAGTTTTGAGAATTAGTAGACAGACCTAAGGACACATTGACAATAGTCACTAAATGGGTCTTTAGGAACAAAGTTGATGAGTCTGGAAATATAGTTAGAAACAACATAGGAATAGTTTTACAACGGTATAGTCCAGAAGAATGAATATACCACGAGGAAACCTTTGTTCCTGTAGCTAGACAAGAATCCATTAAGATTATACTATCTTAGGCAGCTCATCTGAATTTCAAAATTTATCAAATGGATGTTAAAATTGTACTTCTAAATTGATATATAATTGAAGATGTATTTGTTGAACAACCCCCTCGATTTACAAATTCCCATATTCCAAATCTTGTTTTTAAATTGTCTAAAGCCTTATATGGTTTAAAGAAAACTCCAACAGCTTAGTGTGATAAACATAGTTGTTTTCTAATTTCAAAAGGTTTTACAAAAGGGATAGCTGATCATACTCTATTTATTAAAAGTATTTCCAAAGATGTTTTAATAGTAAAAATATATGTAGATGATATAATTTTTTGATCATATAAACAATCTTTATGTATTTATTTTTACACAATGATGCAAAATGAATTTGAAATGAATTTAATTGGAGAACGAAAATTATTTCTTGGATTTCCAAATATTCAAAACAAATATGGTATTATTTTAAATCAAAATAAATACATTAAATATCTTTTAAATAATTTTGGTTTCGATAGTAGTAAAGGTAGTGATACACCTATGAGTACCACTTGGAAATTGGATGCTGATGAAACTGTAGAACCCGTGGATCAACCCAATTGCAGAGGTATGATTGGTAGTCTACATTATCTTACTACTAGTAGACTGGATATTATGTTCAGTGTATGCATGTGTGCTTGATTTCAAGCCAATCCAAAAGAGTCTCATTTAAATTCTGTTAAACGGATTTTTAAATATCTCATGTAAAATAAAAATTTAGGTCTATTTTATCCAAGAGGATAACTCTTTGATTTAACAAGTTATTCGGTTGCTGACTTTTCTGGTTTCATGTTAGATAGAATGAGAACCTCTAGAACATGTCAAATTTTAGTCATGTCACTAGTATCATGGTGTAGTATAAAAAATAATTTTGTTGAATTTTATACTGATAATGCAGAGTACATAGCAGCTTGTAGTTGTTGTGCTCAAATTCTATAAATGAAACACACTTTACTAGACTATGTATATCAATTCAAACAAGTCTCTATAAAATGTGACAACACAAGTGCTATTAACATTTCTAAAAACCAGTATCTCATGATAGGACAAACCATATTGATGTAAGACATCACTTCTTAAAGGATCATTTTCAAAAAGGTGATATAAATCATGAATTCATTTCTACTCAACACCAATTGGCTGAATTATTCACAAAGCCTTTGAATTTTGGGAAGTTAATTACATCAGACATGAGTTTGGTATGATAATCTATTCCTGTTATAACCTTACCATTATAACCTCACTATTATAACCTCACTATTAGGACCTCACCGTTAGACCTCACTGTTAGACCTCACCATTGAACCACACTGATAGGACCTCACTGTTAGACCTTATAGATACCTTCTTACCAATAGACATTCAATATCCGGACATTGCATTTTATGTGATCTCAACCGGAATCTGAGACGTTTTTCTGCTATTATTGTTTTATTTTATCTGTTTTCATTTTGGATCCCTAAATGATAAAAATAGAACACATGCCACATTTCAATCCACATCAAACCCTCGTACGAACCTCTTGCTATAAAATCTCACAAGATAAACCTCTTCTGAAACCTCGATCCACTCTAGATTAATGGAAAGATTGAAGATTCTTCTGGTCAATGATGAAGAAGACACGTCTAATCCTAAGAGACCAAGAGATCAGTCGAGTAGTTGAAGCTAGACATTAGAAAAGGTTCTAAACCTACATTTATCCAAAAGTGAAATAGTAGATGAGAAGGAATTATGTTCAGAGTGGCTGATTTCGAGTCGATTTTTGGTGCTTAAGGCACTGGAAGCTGAAGGTTGGGTTGAATGTTTTGAAAACAACAATGGACCATATTACCCGAAATTGGTGAAAGTGTTCTTTGAGTATATGAAGATCGGACAGTTTGAGAATGAGCACTGGATCACCTCCAGAGTAAATGAAGTAAATATAAGTGTCTCCTTGGCTAAATGCGCGAATTGTTTAAGGATTACTCATGAAAGAATTTATTAATATTATTCAAAAGTTGTGCCTCCCACTAGTGAGTTATTTTTCTATGAAGAAGCTTTAACTTATTTGACAGGGAATAGAATTTTTAGGAAAGTCATTTCTGCTGAAATGGAAGGAGAGGATAAGTTTCTTTTCAATTTTTTTCAGCATTTCGTAACTCACATGAGAGGGGACTTCATTGTTTTGAAGAATCAGGACACATTCATTCTGTATTTTCTGAAGCATGGACATAGAATTAACCTATGTAGGCTATTGATGATTCATCTCGAATACATGACCAACCCCAGTTCCAAATTTAATGCCCTATCCCATGCCATGTTGATAGCTCTTCTATTGAAAGTAAAAGCAGCTAATGGATATATGGAAGAAAATGTTGTTGTACAAGATAACCATTGCATCACCAATGTGATTTCCAAGATGATGAAGATTAACTAGAATCAATGGATGAGAAGATGGGTAAAAGATGAGGCTATGGTGTATGAAGAGTTTAATCATGTGAGTCATCCTACTAGGCCTATGAATAAGAGAGACACAAGTCTTATGCCTGATGAAGTAGAGCCTGCTTACTCATATGAATAAGAAGAAGTTGTTGCTGTGCAAGGAAGAGTGGACTCTCATACACATGAGAGGAGTGACCCTGACCTTCCCTCCAATCCTCATGCGACTACTGAATACTTTGGTGAGCCTATCCCACCAAAGAGATTTCCTAGAAGGGAAGCTATCTTAAGGGACAGTGATAAGGAAACCAGTGAAGTAGAAGGGGATGAAATTGTCTTAAGAGAAGTTATAGATACCTCTGATGAGGATGATGACTTTGAATCAACTAATGCTGACCTTGAGATAGTTGCTGCTGAAAATGAAGAGGAATTTCTATGTCTTAATTCTCTAACAGGACATACAGAAAGGGAAGAAAATGGAGAACAAGAAGAAGCTCCTGACTACGTTGAGGCTAGACCTTTTTTGGAAGTGGATGGAGACTCTGTTGAGGAAGTGGCAATGAACCTTCCTGTTGATGAAGTTGATCGAAGAGGTCAGATGGAGATTTATGTGGTTGTTCAGAAGATTTCTCAGATTGAGGGGGAGGAACATTCTTTTACAAGCTCAGTTTCTATTTTCATGATATTGAATGCTGGTATGAGGACCCTGGATATATGGTGTTGGGTCAAGACTATGATTAATCAGAAGATGAGAAGCCTCTAAAAAGACCCTCAGTGCGAAATCTCACTTTTTTCCCTCAAGAAAGCTCTTTCCATCACGACTATGTGACAATGGTAAACCTTGCATCCCTTAAATCCAACCTGCAGATAATGTCGATGGGTATGTCTTTAGAAATGGAAAATCTTGTTGCTCTAGCTCATGAGAAGTTAGCATCCGAATTTTCCAAAATGCACTCTAGTATTCAATCTACTATGATCCAGGAAGTAAGGAAATGTCAGAGTCAAATAAAAGAGTTTGCATATTCTATTGATTCAATGAAATAGTCTATTTCCAAATTAGATGCATATATGGCTTGAAAGACCCAAGTGGACAAAGATCTTGCATATGTCAAAAGTATAGTTCAGAAAATGGTGACAGTGTTTGAGGCTTTTAATAAATATAGGGAAGCACATTTGAAATGGAAAGACGATTATGTCAAAATGTTTATCAGTGGGTTGACAAAATCATTCAGGGAGACAATAGCCTTCTTTATGGCTCCTCTAGCAGCATATTTTTCCACTTCAGACTCTCCTCCATTTGAAATTGAAGCTTTCATAATAGTTTTCGGAGAATAAGTGGAAAATATCTCTGGTGGCAGTTCCTTATATTCTCATGTCATTTCCATCACAAGGGAAATACATAATATTGTGGGAAGCTGCTCAGGATCAAAAGGCCATCAAAGATCAAGTTTATTTCTACAAAAAATGTATGTACACTAAACATTAGATGGATGTTCACTTCAAGTTGTTGTTGGAAAAAATAAGAATACAACCAGTCACTAAGGACATTAAGGATCAGGTTAGCTGACTCATAGAATTGACTCCTTCTTTGTAAAAATTTATGGAGGGTACAAATGATTTTATTACTACTATGGAGGGATGTTTCGGTATCATTATGGACTTCAGTAATCTTCTTTTCCCATTCCTCCATGTGGACTTTACCCCAATCATAGTTCCTTCTACTCTGCCTACTAGTTCAGCTGCTTTAGGTTCCACCAGTGCTTCTCCTTTGATGTCTCGTGCCCATTCCATCAGAAGCATGACCCCTCAATTTCTCAGAGATCTACTGACTACAGGTCTACTGATGATTATTTTTTAGCTCCTCCTTCCTTACTAACTTCCATCCCTTAGCCTATCACACCACCATCAAAACCTACATCAACATTTTCCAAGGAAAAAGATTCAATGGGAATATATTATGTGGATTGAGTGCGGACTGTCTAAATTTATAGGGATTGACTTTTTATATTATGTACTCCAGTTTTATTAATAATGATTCTCTCATTTCATTTTTTTGGTCTGTATAATATTAGTTTGTCACAAAAGGGGAGAAAATATTAAAGTGGAGAAAATGTGAGAAGTCATTCATGGGGGAAAAAATATTCAAAACATAATTCTTCTGATTCAATGACATTAGAAGATTTGTTTTACCTTGATTAAAATATCTTAGCAGTGCCATAATTTGTGATTATCAAAAAGGGGGAGATTGTTGGTCTCACCTATTTTGATAGTCCCAAATATTATTTTCATTTAAGTGAGAGCCATTTATTCATTCTATAACGACCAATACTTTACATACATTGTTAATACTTCAAAACTGAAGCACACTTATTACAACATATAACAAAATCATGAAAGTACCGTATAGGTATAGTGTCATTAGAAATTGGGAAACATAAACAACTGGTTCATAAATAATCTTCATTGTCTCCCATTTATTTCATCATATCTAGAGTCCCTTTTTGCATATCCTACTTAATAACCATCTTCTTGACCTGGGGGAAAGAAAACATACAAAAGGGTGAGCTGAAATTCTCATTAAGGGTAAACAAATGAAAAATCAATCACATCATATTCATAAAAACATAACATTTTGGAAATCTTCACCTGCAAAAGAAATCATAATTTCATAGCATGGGATAAATCATATAAGTGAAATGTAATCCCAATAATCATAACATAAAACATGAAAGTTTGTTTCATACACACATAATCATAGAGAATCAGTTCTTAGTAGTCAAGACACATAGCCAAGACTATATTAGCGGACAAAGTCCATTTCTGAACTGAGTTCACTCCTCGTTTCAGTCCTGTTTCACTGAACTGGATTAACTTATTGTTCCATCCATGTCTATCTCATGAGATATAAATCATTACCCAATGCATTGAAGGGAGATATAGGTCCCACCCATCTCATAATGAAATCATTCTTACTTGTGCCACAAAATAAACATACATAACCCAATAAATAAAATGGGTTTCATAAACATCATCCCATTATCAAATAATCCATATAAAAGAAATGGATATCATTTCATAATAAGAAAAGTGAAACCATTTAAATCATAGAGACATTATACTTGAAACATACACTTATTAAATAATGTCATCTTAGATGAAAAATGGTTTTGATAAAACACTTGAAATGAATTCTTGAGGAAATATGCTTTCTTCTTCAAAATCATTCTCTTTTCACAAAATGTCATGAAATTTTAAAAGAAAAGGATTTTTTTTAAAATAGTCATGAAATATTTTTAAGGAATATTCATGAAAATAAGGCTTTGTAAAATCGTAAAAATCCGTTCGTGCCGTATAAGTTAAAAAAACATTCTTATCGTACTTTTGTCGGAAAAGTAAAAAATTACATCGTAATAGAAAGATTGCATACATACCATGTAGTAAAAGTCAAAATGGGAAAAAATGACATTAAACATACATGAAACCATTTTTAGGAAACATGGACATGGATGAGAACAATAACCCCAGTAAATACTTATGAATAAACAATCTCGGATAAGAATGAGATTGGAATAATTATCCCTTACCTTAGGTCTGATATGCTTCGTATGGATCCGAACCTCCTGTATAATGATATAAATAATGTCATGGATTTATTACATAATCATATTCATTGTTATGATATCATATATGTTTCACTTATGACTTTATATTACCTGTTCTTTTGTAAATTCAATGTAAAAGCAGCGTTTTCGGGAAAATCATTTCATTTATCGTATGTGTTTCGACTTGTCGTTCTTGATATTATTACTTATATCCTAATTTATATAATTCCAGAATTTAAAACATGATTTATATATAAGATATATTCATCATGTACATATATATTATATATCGATAAAAGGAATTAAATACACCGTTCATTGAGACGGTAGGCCGTACGTACGCATGAACGTTGTTTTCGTTTCCTTGTTGAATTGAATGAAATTAAATAGATGAAATACATATATATATACATAAATATAGTAGAATTATTATGTCATGTATTTCATTATTATTCATTATATATACTTTATAATCATTCTTGAATGGTTAATCATGGAAAATGAATCTCATCACATTTGTGGAGACGGTAGTCCGTACGTACACACGAGCGATGATATCAATCCCATGATCATGGAATTGTATTGGAGTGTATGTTTAATATTTAAGAATCAATATCACTTAACAATAATCATATAGAGTCATTATTTACACCATTATACCCATCTAAGTAAGGTGGAGGTGGAAACTAGATTACACCACGACGTGGAGACGGTATTCCGTAAGTACGCACACATGGTGATTTCGTCTTCCGTAGGATCGATAGATGGTGAAATAGGGTTGATTAATAATTATAATAACATATTAGTATATTAGTGACACTGTTGTTATTACTTTATAATTAAACCACTAATGAAGATGAAGTAGATGAAGAAATAAAGTTCAAAGAATCGGTAACGGACATTACCTCTTCTTTGAAGTGCCTCTTTGAGACCTCCTCTTAGGGCACTAAAATTGGTCATTGAAGAAGAACATGACCACTAGGATGTTTCTAGGGAAGTGGAGAAGAGAATATTTTAGGGTTTTCCGAGCTTGAAGGCTCAAAGTGGTGTGGGGAAGAGTGGGAGGAGGTTCCCTTTTATAAGGGAGGAGATGGGCACCTTTGGAAAAACGAAAAATATTATTTTATTATAATGTCATATTCGGTTTTTAATAGCTCCAAATTGATTTATTTTGAAGATAAGGTGGGTATTGGTCGAAATAATTTCATACAATAGAATTTATACAAGTTTAGGTTTCTATTTTAACCTTATCATTTATATTTAAATTTAAGTTAGATAATTTAACTTTTACAGTGTCTTCTTGTTTTCTTAAACTATAAGTTTAATAAACGTACTATAACAATACAAACGAACAACAATTTGTTTATTATTAATATATATAACCTTATCTAAGTCATTTTTATGATCCTTAGATTTTTAGGAATAAAATAACAATTAATAATATAATATTTGTTTTAAATACTATTTTATGTCAATTTTGACAGTATTTGGTAATTGATTTTTGTGAAAATCATAACAGAAATATTAGGTCTATAATTGTTAATTAAATCTGTAATAATATGCAATATTAACGTATAAAATTATCGGAATTCATAAAAAAGTCTCAAATTACATTTATTTGGGTATTTATAACATCAATTATGTCAATATTTCATTAATAAGATAATTACTACATCATCATTGTGTCATACATAAATTAAATTATATAATGTCTAAAAGTTACAAATAAAATACCATTATGTATGAAATATTTTTAGATTTCTAATTAATATTTATAGTAGAATTTATCTTATGTATAACCCTATATTAAAAATTATTTACTTATTAAACATTGATTTTAACTATTTTAACCCTTCTTTAAATAAATTAATAATAAATGTCCTAATCTAATCCATGTGGGCCTAAATGGTCATATTTTATTACTAACATTGTTTTTGGTCGAATTACACTTATCCAATAGAATTAGGACATGTGTTAGGGTAATAATAATAACATTTGTACCCTTAATTTCCCCATTTACTTTTAACCGTGATAAAAAAATTAAAAAGTCACTATTCACAAAAAATTATTTTCATCTCATTGAACCACATTTTAGTCCTTCATATTAACCGTGTCTCTCGGATTTTCGAAATTCCACTCATAGAAGCGGTAAAATTAAGTTTTATGTAAATTTTCAAATTCTCCTAGGAGGTGAGTAAAAGACGGTGAAAAGTTCAATAAAATTTTTATATATCTAAAATTATTATAAAATGACTCCAATGAATTGCATTGAACTTATATAAGTATTATGTATCAATTTTGACCTGAAATAAATTTAAATAAAATAAATAATTATTTAAATAAAAATTTGTTTTTTAAACAGTAACCCAGTGTTTCACTATTCATTAAAAAATGAATGTTTTCAGAAAAATACAAAAATTTTACCCTAGGTTAATTTCGATATTCTGAATCCAAAAATGAGGTCCATTTTGAAATATGAAATTTAAAAAAATTCAAAAAGTTGTTATTACTATTCATAACGGCTAGTTTTTATAATATTTTAATAGCATATATCGTCGTTTAGTGAAACTCGATATTGCGTATGATGCAAGCTATCGAGGAAGGCCGCAGTTGCATGTAAAGCAAGCCAAGCTAGTGTTGTGTGTAGTGAAATATTCCTTTGATGATTTATATAACATAAAACAAAATATTTCTCATAAATGTCTCAGGTGTTACACATTCAATGCTAATTATGTTTCAGCAATATTTCATGTTTCTATAGAGTAATTTTCATATACTCTCAATCTCACTGCTTGATTGATTAAGCATACAGTGCAGAATTTATCTAAGTACAATGGTCACTACTATAAAGTTCACTGTTACAGAGGTCAATGTTACACGTTCACCATTACATAGCTTGTTGTTACATAATTACAGTTACAAGATTATCTTTATATGGCCACTACTACATGGTTATCACAACAAGGTTACCGCTACACAGTTACCGCTACACGGTCACCGTTACAGGTTTACTACTACAAGGTTACCATTACAGGCTTACCGCTACAAGGTCACCGTTATAGTTTAACCACAACAAGGTCACCATCACATGGTTACTGGTGTGATCATACTGTTAAAGGCTATAGTTTGAGATTTCCGATGTGCACCTATCATTGAAGCCTGCTGATATGAAGGCTACCCTTACCAGTATACTGATGCTTACTCTTTCATACCTTTTCAATTTCTCAATATTATTCTAACGGTAATTTTTGATAACATAAATTCTCTGAAATTAATTAATGTTGATTGTAAATGTTTCAGGAGACAATACCATGGATAGTACGTGGTACGAGAAAGCATGCACATGATATACTCATTCCCATTGTCGGACCTCGAATATAAAACGGGAGACCATGAAATAAGAAAAATATAGACGATAAAAACCATGTGAAAAATATGAATGGTGGATGGTCACAAAGATAGAAAAAGATATACGCAAACATGAATAAAGTATTGCATGAGAAGGGTGATTGAGTATACTCTCTAGATCCAAAAGCTGAATCATCCAGTACTATAATCCTGAACCCACAAGCCTCACGAAGATCATTCTAGGATAAACTCATTCCTGCCTTCTATGCTTCATCGACTCTTGATCAACACCAGAAGTAGAAAACTGAAAAGGCCGGGAGTTGCGACATTATATTTTCATGAAAAGTTTCAGAAAAAGACAACAACGTCAAATTCTTCACTCTAATGAGTCTAGAGCTGATTTACAAACACATAGAGCCTTCTAAAATATTTCTCATTATAATAGCTCTTTTGTGTTTCTTTAATTTACATTTTGAGATGTGTGTGTCACTGTTTAAATCTCACAATGACACTTGTTCTTGAACTGGAGGATATTGAATGTCTTCACATAAAACATCACCTTATCTGTGTTTCCCACATATGACTGTGGAAGAGACCGTTTGTTTTCTATTTTTTTGTCTTTCCCACAAAGAACTGTGGTAAAGGGATTGTTCCCTGGACAGTTTGTGAAAAATGTTGTAATGCCCGATATAGGATGTGTATCATGTTTTAATATAAACTTATTTGTGGTAGGGGATCACCATGTGGAGTAGATTAGGTCTCGGATTGATACTGAACCTCTTGTTTAAATTATTGTGCAAATCCTCATATACTCTGTTTTGATTTTATCCACTAGTTATATTTCCTAAAACCTAAAATTGTTTTTTTCTTACACATTGATAGTATGTTTTGGTTAGTTTGAGTATTAGTTTTATTCTGTAGAATTGTTTCAAAAGTTGCATTGGTGTTCTTCACTAATTCAACTGAGGACTAATCACCCTTTGAGAAACTTTTTGACCAATTTAACATTTAAATTTCTACTACCTTAAATAACTATGCCTCTTTTCAATTGGGGGTTTTCTAGACCATAATTTGTTTAATAAAATTTTAAATGGATCTCAATTCACCCCCCCTCTTATGTATCCACTCCAACAAATAGGCCTTAATGAGATTTTAAAGGAGTACTAAAGAGGTGAACCACTATTCTTTTTTCTTTCATCTTCTTTTACAAGATCCATTATTTTATTTTTCCCTCCTCATCTCCAATAATCCAAATTATATGATAATTATAGTAACTTACATAAACTATAATTTTATTATTCTAAAAGAAAATTTGTTTATCATCACCTTTTTCCACCACCTCTTGTACTCAAAATGAAAACACCATCCCAGATGTGATAATTTATTACATTCAAGGACGACCAGTTTTCTATTTATATTATCATCTTCAATAATGGTCATGAAACCATTTTTATGGTCGATACAGAGCATAATATATGTATTTCATCTTATTTAATATTCTCTAACCCTTATAGTCTAACCCTAATAAATAACAAAACTAAAAAAGTTTATTATGCACAAAACTTGCATGTTAATCCAAGCATTAATAATTAACTTTTCTCTAATGAGTCATATGTATGTTATATAACCAAAATATTTTAAAGAACATTTATATTAAATTAATGTTGCTAAAATTATATATTAAAATTTTCAGATTTTTATCCATGTTTCAAATGACGTTCAATTCATAAATATAGGTAAAATGATCAAGAAACCCATGGAATAAAATGCT
Source organism: Viscum album (assembly GCA_963277665.1). Taxonomy (NCBI): domain Eukaryota; kingdom Viridiplantae; phylum Streptophyta; class Magnoliopsida; order Santalales; family Viscaceae; genus Viscum; species Viscum album. The sequence goes on from OY728140.1 coordinate 1,288,844,524, forward strand.
TCTAAAATAATAACATTGAACCTCTTAAAACAAAAAAAAAGCCTTTAATGAACATAATATGGTTATAATAAATCAATTAAATGTATAGTAGGTTATTTATTTTTTAATAAATGTATCTATATTGGATTATATTGGTTATTAAGATCAATCAAAGAACTCATTCAGGCATAAGGTTATGGGTTTGTTTTCTCAATTTTATTACCATGAGATTTCTATTGTTCATCACTTATTTCTTGTATGTGGTGTATGTTAAAACCATTTTATATATAATATCATGATTCTTTATATATTCATTGTATCCATTGAATCACTGGATGATTATTAACTCAACTGATTACGTTGTTGTAAAGGACTTTTTTTGGGTTTCTATTTTATTGTGATTTACATTGTATTTTTCACCTACTAATTTTTATGTGGTGTTCCTACATCACATTTTAGATAATCCTTCATTTTAAAAATTAATTATATTATATATCCATATATTGGATTCATAGAAATTATTATTTTCTTAATCCATATACCCTTTTACATACGATGTTATTTTAAATGTTGTTTCAACTATAAAAATATTGATGAACATGTATCCTCTACTTTGTAAGGATATCTGGAAAACATATTTTACTTGTATAAAATCATTCTATAAAAAATAATTTAGACTTTTAGTGATGGTAGGGGCCCTCTATAACCCCTCGATCCATCAATTGGTATCATGAGACAAATCATTTGGTGATAAACCATTCGATTTTGTTTCTAAAATACAATCAAATATGTATCTACACAGATACATTAACAGTTTCGATGGTATTGTAGAATCGTGGGACAGATACAGGACATCAAATTAAAAACCATTATATTTATTAATTTTTACTTATTACTATCTATTAGGATTTCACTATGAAAAAATATGTGGTTGTAGGTTCATTATAAGTAGATTAATGGAATTTTTGTCATTCATTAATGATCCTATATTGACTATGACCATTTATTTATGATTCTGTTATTTTTGATCCATGCTTCCACTATTTATTACTATATGGAACATTTGAGGTCTCCTCTTAATTTTTTTTACCTTCAACAGCTTATGGAGATAAGACCATTAATTGAGTTCTTGTGGCTAAGGTTAATTAGTGTTTATTATGTATTGTATTTTATTATTATTCCAAATATATTATGTGTTAAATTTATTTATTTAGTTTATGAAATCTACTAAATTGATCATTCCTTTGAGATTTCATTACATGTAATCACGATAATGTAATTTGTAATGCACCATCTCCGGGAATCTGGGGTCATATTACATTGATGAAAAAAATTTAAAGAAGGATCATTGGTTTTAGAAACTGGTTGAAGGATTGAAATTTTTGTCTTATTGGATTAGTGGTAGATAAAAATATTTTTTTCGAAGACCCCACTATTATTTAATTTTCAGATGATATGGGGAATACCAATAAGAAGTGTATGATGGTCATCGCTACCAATAGATTGTAAAAGTTCACAGACATAAAGTTCCTAATGTGTGTGGAATTTTTTATTTTAAATTATATTAAGGTTCCAATAAAAATTTATTTGAAAACACCGAAGAAAAAAATGTTATATTTGGTTCACACTGATTTTTGGTGATTTTCACTAGTGTTCTCTCAAGGTTTTTTAGTCATAATTGTGACATCTATCAATTATTCTACACAAAATTTGTGTGTTTACATTATAAGTAAAATGTATGTGGTTTCAAGAATTCACTATGTAGATTTTTTTCATCCAATAGGAGACCAGATGTATGTTTCATTTCATATGGTTTCAAAAAAGAGGTGTGTAGGGAAGCATTGAATTATAAATATTTTTACTAGTGGAAGAAGATTCAATTATAGAATACTATTAAATGTTCTATATAACTTAATGAATTTATGGAAATGATGAAATAGATGTTGGTGAAGAAATATAGGGACTGGGATATACATGTGGGGTTTCCAAAAAATATTTGCGGTGGAAATGATGAAAAATGATTTCTAATTAATTAACCAATTTCTATCATCAATAATTGGGAACAATATTACACAATCCCCTTTTTTTAATTAATTTACACATTAAAAAATTAATTTCATTGTTATGTGAGATCACGTACATATGGATTCAAAGGATCGATATAAATTCAAGGATAATTATCAAAAATGTTAAATTTTGGTCCACAGTGATGAATAATTTGGGCCTCCATCCTGGGATTCAAATATTATGAAGATCATGATAATTAAAAATGAAATCATTAATGATGATATTCCATGTAAGGATTAGGACCTATAATTAAATTATTGTTTAAATAAAGTATCATCTTAATAAATGGATCACTGGTACATCCAAATTGAAAATATGAATGTTACATAAAATATAGGAATCATAAAACATCCATAGATTATTGAATAGTTTAAGGAGCATAAAGAAGGAGGTAAGATTCTGGGGATGTCTCCATGTCCTAAACTACATGATAGTTCTATTATTGTGGATTATGAATAATCTATTATTGAATCTATAAATTATTTGACACCAAAATGATATTATTCATTGAAATAATTGAATAGGTATAAAGGGTCACAATTCTTGGTGAAAAGATATTAATTTTTTCCCTAAATTTATTCCAACATAAGTCAGTGGATAAAAAATCCTAAATGAGGCATGTATTTTGGAATACTAGAAGTAGAGTGAGTGGGTGATTAGGGATGAATTTAACTCCCTCGATGCTTCCAGATCATGGGAGATGATGAAAATATATATTATAAAGAAGGAATTTTAAAACAAGTATGTACTTTAATAATGTAAGAGGATGATTTAATTAGAATATACATGAAAAGACTAGTTGAGAAGGGTTTTCAAAAATAAAATGGATTTTTTTTTATGGGATATTATTCTATAACAGTTAAACAAAAAAATGGTACTAAACATGGTTTACTTTGAAATATTTCATGTAGTGTACATGGAAATAATGTCAACATTTCAGCTTTCATATTTTGATGAAAATTTTATTTTAGTTGTAGCTAAAGTGAAAAAAAAAATAGAACCAAAATCTTATATGCAAGTTGGGGACTATTATTTTAGTCTAAAATAATCTCTATGTAATTAATATTATATTTTTAATGATCTTATGATGGTTTAGATGTTCATCATGAGAAATGATATAAATTTATTTTAAATTATGGTACTTAATGATGGATTTTTTTTCAACCATTGATTTCATATTGATTATAATGATATAGGGGTTACAGGTAAATAACATTTCAAATTGTTTAATGGGAAATTATCAAGATTACTTGAGATGAATAAAAATGGACCATATATAAATTATTTCATGGTGGAGATCGGGGGAGACGATTGTTCGTATACCATGCATATATCTCAAGAAGAACACATTTCAAAGGAGGTGGAATTATTTTAAAGGCTTGAAACAAAATTGGGGAAAACATCCATGGATTAAAATTTCATGCTAGTTAAGGATAAGTCACCAAGAACAAATATAGGAACTATATGTATAGAAAAAAATACATATGTATCAACTATTATTGTTAATTGTATTACATGTTTTGAAATCATGTTTACATTACATAAGTACTCTGAGTTTTCATTTGATACATGTCGAACCCCAAAAGTGATAATTTTAATGTTGTAAAATGATTCTCTATTTATTAAGTGGATTCATAATAATTGTGATTTTATTTGGAATGGATGGTTTATTACATATATTTGTGTATTCAATCAATAGGGATGATTCATATTCACAAAATAAAAAATCGGGATATATGTTTATATTTTTTGGAAAAATTGTTTTTTGGATGTCCAAACTACAAGTGTTCTTAACTATTTTAAAATAAGATTATGAGTTTGTTACATTAATAGTTTACACGAAGTAGTTTATTTGGAAGAAGTGTTTATGGGAGGATCCTAGAAGGATTAAATGTAATGGTATTATATTTTGTGATTTAAAAAATGTTATTCTCTTAATTAATATTCCAAAATTTCATTCTCATATAAAGGATATTAGTTTAAAATTTCATAATATCTAAATGTTTTCGGATAATGGCAGATTAATGTACTAAAAAATGGAGTATTGTCGATCAATTTGAGATTTTGATGATTGTGATCCCCCAAGACATCATGAGGTGACAATAAACCACAATTGTAATGGGTTGAATTTAGTTCTCAGTGGTAAGTGATGTTTTTAATTAGTAAATTATTAGTTAATAAATACATATTTCTATAGTTATGTGGGTGAATTATATATAAAGAATGGAAAGATGATTCCCAAGACATATATTGTTGGGAAAAAAATAATTGAGGAAACAATATTCATGATAACCGATAGAGACTAAAATAATATTGATATATTGAGGTAGAAATTTCATAAGCCTATTGGTGTTTTGGAATATGAGAATTAATATCATGATAACAAAATTTAATGTCGATCAGATACACAATCAGATGGTATGAGGAAAGGTCAAAAATTTAGAATATGATTTCTAGTAGAATAGTGGGAAAGTACAATAAACCATGATATATTAGGGATTCAATAATTTATTACCAAGTGGTAATTGTGAGGAGCTAGAAAGATAAGAAATAATATAGGATTTTTTATGGATATCAATCTATGTGGATTTAATATCATGGAATTTAAATGGACATGACAACTAAACTCAACACCTGGTTAAAACTCTAAAATTTAGCTATGGTTATTTATTATATGAAGAATCATTCATTGTAATTGTATTATTTTCAATTATTAAATGTATTGTATTATTTAATTCTATATTATGATGAATTTGTGAACCACATAAATCTCATCTATTTTTCTAGAACAAATTATTTCTATTGTTTTTTGTTTTATCCTTGTTTGCATTGTTTTAAAGGTATGTGTAATAATATTTTAATTAGAGATTATTCAATAATTTATGTTCTAGATGTTGTTCAATTGTTTCATTTTTTAACTCTTTTTACCCTATCATATGATCTGGTGAAGCAATCTATTGTTGATTTAACAGAATAAATCCACTTTTACTAAACACTACAAACATCCACAACAATTATTCAATCCTACATATCACTAAATCTATATTGGTACATGAATTTTATTAAAATGGATTAATTATATAATCATTAGTGACCCTTAAAATCCTCGAATGATCACAAGTGGATTTGGTTTGGTTTATTCATTTATACAATTCATCATGAATCCATTGTTACCTTGTCCAAAGATAGGCTATTTTGGCATATTAACTGATGATTTGAATGAATAATGTCAACATGAATTTTATATAAATAACCTCTAATACGAAATATCAATCATCGTAGGAGAATAATTTCTATAATAATTGAATTATAAAGTATGAAACTAAATATAAACAAGTTAATAGATTTATTTTCATAAACAAGGATTCCATGTATCACTCAGCTTCTACCCCTTTTATAACTGTTCTTCAATCAAACATCAAATTTTTTATTAGGTACAACCCAAATTTGGTTGAAAAAAATCAACCATTAAAATTAATTAAACTTCCATTCAGTTTCATTTGATTAATCATCAATATTTGAATCTCAATTTATTATTTTATTATCACTCACCAATATGTAGAAACCATGAAAAATCATTGGATTCATTATCAAAAAATTATTTTTTTATCTCATCTCTTTCAAAATAAAATAAATCATGTATCGTTGTCACTTGTAGATTATGAACCATAAGGATAAAATCAATATCATTTCATCATATGACACTATTATGGTAGGAGGATAGACGATAAAAATAGTCCCCAAATATGATGGAAGGATTGTAGTATTATTTAATAAGGTTTATTAATAAGAATAAATTGAAAAACCAAATGGATTTCAACTAGAATTTGAAAAAAAATGATGAATTAAAAATTAATTTGCATAACATAAGTATTAACATAAGTCTGACCACATTTTTCCAATAGTAATTATAAATAAATTACTATAATTACTCTTATTCTACAAAAAAGAAAAAATAATATAATAAAAATAGATACGGGGAAATAAAAATTTAATTAAAATATTCCATAAAAGTTATCCAAAGAGCATGTAATTGAAACATCATATCCTGTGAGGAACTAAATATTAGGATAATATATATACATGAATCCTAGATAGATATACCAATTAAAAATAACTTGAATTAAAAATAAATGAAGGATTTATACTAGAATAGAACATTAGAAGAATGTATATAATTGTAGATTTAGACCGAAACTAAGAAACTGACGGGGGTCATTGGAAGAGTTGATACTAATTATTATGGATTTATAATCCTATATTCATAAATGAAATACAAATTAGTACTTTCATGTTTTTTTCAATAAAATTTAATTTATGTTATTATGAAGATATATAAATGAAATAAAAAATGTGAGATCAAGATCCACACCTCCATCAATATATCACCCATTTCACATTAAAATCATGAAAAAGAATTGTAAACATCCCTAATGAAGAGTTATGACAATGGATATTAGAAACAATGATATTGATATTGAAAAATATCATTATTGATTGATTTGATAGATTTTCATATAGAATTTTAGGCATAAAGTAATCATAATAAAAGTTAGTGTAAAAATTGGAATCTATCCCATGCTAAGATGAAAATTGAATTTTATGGAGAGAAATTGTAAAAACCCGAGTTTTTATAAGGTATATTCTTTTTAATTTCTTTCATATATTCTATTGTATGCTACACCAAGATTGTCTTGTGATATACACAACACCATATTAGCTTGCAGTATAGACAATAGTAATCTTGGATCGTGTTACACACAGTTTCAAGTTTGTTTGATAGTAGTTATTCTACGCAACATTGAGTGTATATATATATATATTCAATGTATAAATGAAATATGGTTGGATTTTTTTATATGCAACCACAAAAGAATCTTGCACTACACACAACCCTGAGTTGTCTTGCATTACACGCAATCACAACCTTTCTGGATAGCGTGTGTTGTACGCAATACCGGGTTTCAGTAAACAACAATATATGGTTATAATATTATTATAAACTAGACGTTATGAATAGTAGTAAATACCTTTCGAATTTTATGACATTATAATTCATCTTACACATTTTATAGAACATGGTGTGAGAACAAAATAAATGTTTCGGGTAAATATGTATTTTTCAAAAAATACAGTTTTGCCGTCTTTTGATGGAACACCCATTTAAAATATAATTTTTTGACCATTTTATAAGTTAAATCTTACAAAATAAACTTTTGATTTTGAATCAAGATATAAAAATTTACATTGCAAAAAGTTTTGATATTTTTCTGATAACTTTCATATTTTAATGAATAGTAAAAACACGCTATATTTTAATTAAAAACAACTTTCTTCGTCTTAATATTTTATATTGTTAAATTCTTATATTTAATGGTTTTAAAGTATAAATATAATATATTTTTACCATTTAATATAATTTATGTCATTAGCATTGATTTTACATTGAATTCATAGGTAAAATCATTTCAATCTTTTGTAATGTTTTAACTTTTAAAACTCATTTTCTTAACAACGGGATTAATTTTAAATTAATTTCGGCATCTTTTTTGTATTGAATTTAGAAAAATGGAATCCATATTTAGAATCAGTGGGTCCAAATTATTTTAATAGGCTACTTTTTATTTTTGGGCATTATGAATAGTAACTACGGTAAATTTTATTTACCATAGTAAAAGGTAAATCAGGTAACTGAGGGTATATATAATATTATAAAATTACCCTAAAACTTGTCTAAATATAATTTGATTCTTAAATTTCTTCATAAGGAATATTTGGGTCGAAATTTAATCCATGGGAACCCACTTGGAGGTGATTAAGACCTTTAGTTTATTTTATTTAAGGGAAAGTGAAATATGTCTCACTCAACTTTAATAATTAAAGTGTTTTTAATATAAGTTTATTAAGAATATATATTCGGTTATAAATACTCATCTGAAAGATAAAATATTTTTATTTATCATGGTAATTTATTTATAATTTTTATGAGATATTTAATTACCTCAATAGCTTATACATTAATGATGAAGAAATTATTTATTTAGTGAAAAATAAGTAATAGTGTTATTATTGAAATAATAATAACCATTAAAAGGCTCAAAAACCTGACCTAAAATTATTTTTAGTTTATATATACACCATAAGCATCCAATTACTGAATATATGACCGTTTGGAGTCTTATAAAAGTGATTATTACACTTATATTATTTTATTTTAAATGATGTCAAAGTTGTCACCTTCATAATTTAATAAATTAAACATTTCACAAGTTGGGTTTTTTAGAATATAAATCAGACTATAAGTATTATTATGAAATCTAGAAGATTTATCTTCATCCTAGTATTTTTTTAATTTTTATGCAACAAATAAGTATATTTAATAATTATACAAAAATGTTGCAGAAATTATTTTATTAAGAGAAGTATCTGATAAATGGATTTACAAATAGTAAAATAAATATTATATGAACTATTTAATGTACTTTACTAATATTATAAATCCATATGACATGTTATGAACCTATTAAATATTTTATTTCGAATATATCCTCTTTTTGGATTTTATTTAAATCCAAATAATTGAATAGTGTCAAAATTGACACTATTGTTATTTTATAAAAATAACATATTATTGAATTGTTTAAAATTGAAAAAAAATATTTAAAAATTATAAATTGATATTTATATAGTAGAAAATTTCATAAAGTATCCAATTATGGAAAATTAACTTCACATAAGTTATTATTTATTACCATTTATAATTTATAATTTTATTACAGCACATAAAATTAAATAGATTAAATAAGGATAAATGAAAATGATAAGGTTTAAAATAAGCTCAAAACATGTCTAAATTTTATTGGTTGATGATATTACAACCCTATATCATCTAATCTTATAATTGAGTCATTTTTGGAGGTTTTTATGTGGGTTTTGAATTTATATTCAACTAATATTTTTGAGGATTCCAAAGGTGCCCCTCTCCTCCCTTATAAAAGGGCACATCCTCCCACTCATCTTTACATAACTTTGAGCCTTCAAGCTCGGCCAACCCATGACCATTTCCCTTATCAAGTTCCCTATAAATATTCTATAGGTCCTGGTCTTCTTCAAAGACCAATTTTAGTTCCCTAAGAGGAGGTTTCAAAGAGGCGTGTCGAAGAAGAGGTAATATCTGTTACCGGTTATTTCAAATTTATTTCTTCTTCTAATTCCACTTCTTTAGTTGTTTAATTACGAAGTAATAACATCAGTATCATTCATAAACTGATTTTTTATTATAAATATGAAACAACCATATTCCACCTTCGATCCATCCTACGGAAAACGAAATCACCGCACATGCGTACGTACGGAATACCGTCTCCACGCCGTGGTGTAATTTGTTTTCCACCAGCACCTTACTTGGATGGGTATAGTGGTGTAAAGAATAACTATCTGTGATTATTTTATATTGATATTGATTATGAAATAGTATACATACACTTCAATACAATTCCACGATCAAGGGAAAGATATCATCACCCGTTTGTACGTACGGATTACCGTCTCCATGAGGCGATGAGATTCATTCTCCATGTTAATCACTCAAGAATGATTATAAAGTATATATAGTGAATAATAATGAAATATATGAAATGATAAAGATACTGTATTTATGTATATATATATGTCATCTACTTACTTCGGTTAAAGTCAATAAAGAAAATAAAAGAGCGTTCATGCGTATGTACGACCTACCGTCTCCATGAACGGTGTATTTCATTTCATTTATATATCTATTATATATATATATAATGAATATATATATGATATATAAATAATGATTTAAATTCAAGAAGTAAGTAAATCAAGATATAAGTAATAATAATATCAAGAACAACATGTCCAAACACGTACGATAAATAAAACGATTTTACCCAAAACGCTGCTTTAACATAGAACTTACAAAATAATGGGTAATATAATGTCATAAGTGAACCATATATGATATAATAACAATGAATATGGTTCTGTAATAATTCAATTTAATTATTTAAATCATTATACAGGAGGTTCGGATACGTACGAAGCATATCAGACCTAAGGTAAGGGATAATTTTTCAAATCTCATTTTTATCTGATATTGCTTATACGTAAGTATTTACTGGGGTTATATTTTTCTTCCATGCCCATAAAATGTTTTGAAAAAAGTGTTTAATATTCTTCCATTTATTTTTAATGTCATATTTACCCCTCTTTTAATTTTAGTTTTTGTTATGGAATGAATCTTTCTTTTGTTTACCAAACGAGGAACATTTTGACTTTTCCGACTTAAGTATGAGAAGAATGTTATTTTTAACTTATATGACATGAATTGATTTTTAAGGTTTCATAAAAACTTATTTAAATGATGTTTCCTCTTAAAAATATTATGACTATTTACAAAAAAATACTTTTATTTTATCATTGCATGGAATTTTGTGAAATGAAAATGATTTTGAAGAAGAAATGATATTTTCTTCAAGAATTCATTTGAAGTGTTTTATCAAAGCCATTTTCCATAAATGATGACATTATTTCATAAGTGTACCTCTTAAGTATAATGTCTCTATGATTTAAATGTTTTTACTTATCTTATTATGAAATTATATCCATTTGTTTTTTATGGATTATTTTATAATGGGATGATGTTTATGAAACTGATTTTATTCATTGGGTTATGATGAATGTTTTAAGTTTATTTTGTAGCACAAGTAAGAATGATTTCATTATGAGATGGGTGGGACCTATATCTCCCTGCAATAAATTGGGTAAAGATTTATATCTCACAAGATAGACATGGTTGGAACGGTATGTTAATCCGGTTCAATGTTACATGACTGAAATGAGGAGTGAACTCAATTCAGAAAGGGACTTTGTCCACTATGATGGTCTTGGCAGTAATTCCTTGGATACTATGGAAATAATATCATGTGATTAATGGTTACCACAATTAAAAGTTTCATTCCCATGCTATTTTATCATTTTTTTGTTCCATTATGATATATGCCTTACGTACTTCCAAGATTCATGTCATTGCTCAAGATTTTGATGTTTAGATTTTATGTTCTGGTTTTTGCATTCAAATGTTTATGGATTGTTTTATGTTCTCTATGTTTACCCTTACTGGGAATTTGAGATCGGCCTTTTTTATGTTTTCATTTGCCCAAGATTTAAATAAAGGTTTTAGGTAAAAAAATAAAGGGGGAAGATCTTTATTGGAGATGTTGAAGATCATTCACCAAGATTAGAAGATTATATTTCGAGTTTCCAACGACACTAAACAATTACAGTACTTCAGTGTCTATTTTTGTTATGTATTAAGTATTTAGAAAAAGTAATGTAAATTCCATGTACGTCAAGATTCGGGTCTCTACAGTTGGTATCAGAGGGAAGGTTTAGTTAAACTTTGGAAACTAGATGCGAAAACTTTAGTGAAATCTCTAGATATATTTCTACGGTATGTCTAGGGATGTCACTAAGGTTATGTATACGTATAGGTTAGAGTCCTATAATTATGTTGACGATCATGAATAACCTGGGGTGAACCTAAGGTGTCATGGTTTAAAGAATTTTTGATAACTTAGACCTCCCATACGTGACTTTTTATGATTATGTGGTTCCTAGTTATTTTAACTGTTTCTTACACTATGGTTTCTGGTCATAGTCAATGGAGGGAATGAGAAAGAATTCAGTTAACATGGATTCCAATCGACAAATTGGTGACTATGATCAATGAAATTATGTAACTCCTGGAGAGAAGGATATTATGATTAATCTGAATCCATCATCTCAATATATGATTAACAAGGTGAACTTTAGTTGTATTCCTAAGTCATCAAATAAGAGGAAGATGTAATTTTTTTCATGCTCTCATGGTGAGGATCATAGGGAAAAGAATATTGAGATTTATATAGAAGGAAAGAAGAACCTTGAGGAATAACTCAAATGTAGGGGAAGATGTTATCTATGTGGAGAAAAGGGTTATAAAGTGACAGACTGTTATGGAGTCCAATATCTAATATGCGGAGAACATGGGAATTACCCAACTCAATTCCCTGACCTAAGAAGTTACTTCTAAATCAAAGAAGGACATATTCCATGCCAATCATTGAATAGGATGGATTAAAGGTCTTATGTATTGGAATTCAATAATAATGTTGTTGAGGTAATTTTATAGTATATTGAAATATATGTGTATTGGTCCATTGTGGTTTTCTATAAGAATATTGTATCGGTAACCATGAAAAGTAAATATTTTTTGAAAGCAGATGATATGCGCATAATGAAGGGATAAGGAGGAAATAAATTGTTTAATAGTATTCATGAGATCATGAATTATATAAGGAATAAGTGATATCATGGTTTGAGTGTATAGATTTTTTTTGATTTTGGTATGTGGAAAGAGTTAACTTTTGACATCACTCATGTTTTCACTAAGGTTCTATGGTAATTCATGTTTCAAAAGAATACATGATTAAGGTATTCACATGTTTGGAATGTGAACAACAAGATATATCTTATGATATATGGGGGATAAATAATTGTATCCACGTGCTTGTTATGTGACCTTTTTAGTAATTGTTTTATTTATACTATGAGATTGGACAGATGTATTTTGTATAAGTTTAAAAATTGTAATGGATTATGTTAGACATCATATGGTATTGTTTAACGATAGAACTTGTTTTTTGATATTATTTCTAGAATGTTATAATATTATAGTTTTAGAAAAAGGACAACCCATAGGACAAGAGACAACTTGTCACGTCAGACAAGGCTATGGGAATCGAACCCATAACCGATGTGCGACTGGACTTTATTGCATACCACTTCCCTACAGGAAGTCCCTGGTTAATAGAAACTAGTTTTATTTTATTAAGCGCTATGATAGAAGAAGTATAAGTCCATTTTTGGAACCATATAAGATTAATCTCACCATAAGATGGACTTATTAATTTTGCTAACCTTTTGTTTGAGACAGATGGAATGACCCATCATTCTATCACATGATCCACTAACACTTCTAGAATGACAAATTAAACTTCATTTCTTTAAGAGATGAATTGGAAATTGTACATGGAACGAACAATGGTGAGATTGTACCGAAATAAAGTATGTATTTATTCTAATTATTCAGCTTAAGGGAAATGATCTTGAAAACCAAACATTTTGTCCTAGTGTCCTCATATACGATGAATCAGATGGTACCTTAGAACATCACAAATTTATGGCTCTGTGATTGTTGGATTTTTCGTAGCCCTGTTCTCTACCAATCTACATCAGAACATGATGGTTAGATTTTTCTTCCATATCCATATTTTCACCTATGTTCTCATATATAGAAACCCAGTGATGAGTTACTTTGGGTAATAGTTATGTTTCATATTTTTGTTTTTAAATTTAAGTTTTAGTATTCGTTTTTACGATGTGGGTTTCTATGAATAGTAAATGATTTATAACCCTGACAAATTTCGAGGAAAAAAATCATTTTAAGGGTGGTAGAATGTAACAACCCGATATTTTATAAGATATATTATTTTTAATTTCTTTCATATCTTTTGTTGTACACTACACCAAGATTATCTTGTGTTATACGCAACATAGTAATAGCAAGCAGTACATGCAACACTAATCTTGGATCGTGTTACACACAATTTCAAGTGTGTTTAATAGTAGTTATTCTACACAACATTGAATGTATATATATATATTCAATGTATAAATAAAATATGGTTGGATTTTTAAATATGAAACTACAAATGAATCTTTCACTACACGCAACCATGACTTGGCTTGCATTACACGCAATCACAACCTTCCTCGATAGCGTGTGTTGTACGCAATACCGGGTTTCACTATATAACAATATATGGTTATAATATTTTTATAAACTAGCCATTATGAATAGTACTAATTTTTTTTGTATTTTATGACTTTATAATTCATCTTAAACAATTTATAGAACATGGTATGAGAACAAAATAAATTTTTTGGGAAAAATAAGTATATTTCAAAAAATGCAGTTTTTCCGCTTTTTAATGTCGCACCAATTTTAAATATAATTTTTAGAAAATTTATAAATAAAATTTTATAAAATAAACTTCTTATTTTTAATCAAGATAATAAAATTTACATTGGATAACGTTTTGATATTTTTCTGATAACTTTCATATTTTAATAAATAGTAAAAACACGCTATATTTGAATTTTAAAACAAATTTTTCATCCTAAAAATTTATATGGTTATTTTATAATATTTAATTGTTTTAAAGTATAAATAGAATATATTTTTACCATTTAATATAATTTATTTCATTAGCATTGATTTTACATGGAATTTATATGTAAAATCATTTTAAACTTTTGCAATGTTTTAACTTTAAAAACTCATTTTCTTAACAACGTGATTAATTTTAAATTAATTTCTACAACTTTTTTTATTTAATTTATAAAAATGGATTCAATATTTTTAATCAGTGGGTCCAAATTATGTTAATAGGATACTTTTTATTTTTGGGCATTATGAATAGTAACTACACTAAATTTTATTTACCATAGTAAAAAGGTAAATTGAGTAATTAAGGGTAAATATAATATTATAAAATTACCCTAACAATTGTATTAATATAATTGGATGCTTATATTTCACCCTGAGGAATATTTGGGTCAAAATGGAATCCATTGGAACCCACTTTGATGTGATTAAGACCTTTAGTTTATTTTATTTAAAGGAAAGTGAAATATGTCTCACTCAACTTTAATAATTAAGGTATTTTTAATATAAGTTTGTAAATAATATAAATTCGTTTATAAATACTCATTTGAAAGATAAAATGTTTTTATTTATCATGGTAATTTATTTATAATTTTTATGGGATATTTAATTAACTTAATATCTTATACATTAATGATGAAGAAATTATTTATTTATTGAAAAATAAGTAATATAGTTATTATTGAAATACTAATACACATTAAAAGGCTCAAAAACCTGACATAAACTTATTTTCAGTGTATATATACACCATAATCATCCAATGACCGAATATATGACCGTTTGGAGTCTTATAAAATTGAATATTAGACTTATTTTATTTTATTTTAAATGATGTCAAAGTTGTCACCTTCATAATTTAATAAATATAACATTTTAAAAGTTGGGTGATTTAGAATATAAATCTGACAAAAAGTATTATTATGAAATCTATAAGATTTATCTTCATCCTAGTATTTTATTTTTAATTTTTATGCAACATATAAGTATGTTTAATAATTATACAAAAATGTTGTAGAAATTATTTTATTAATAGAAGTATCAAATATACGGTTTTAAAAATAGTAAAATTAATATAATATGAACTATTTAATGTTCTACACTAATTTTATAGATTCCTATTACATGTTAGGATCCTATTAAATATTTTAGTTCGAATATATCCTCTGTGTGTATTGTATTTAAATCCAAATAAATAAATAGTGTCAAAATTGACACTATTGTTATTTTATAAAAATAACAAATTATTAAATTGTTTAAAATTCAAAAAAAATATTTAAAAATTATAAATTTATATTTATATAGTCTAAAATGTCATAAAGTTTCCAATTATGGAAAATTAACAACACATAAGTGATTCTTCAAAACAATTTTGAATTTAGAATTTTATTACCACAAATACAATTAAATAGATTAAATAAGGATAAATCAAAATGATAAGGTTTAAAATAAGATAAAAACAGGTCTAAATTTATTTGGTTGATGATATTACAACCCTATTTCATATAATATTAAAATTTATTCATTTTTTTAGGTTTTTATGTGGGGCTTGTATTTATATTAAACTAATATTATTAAGGATCCCAAAGGTGCCCCTCTCCTCCCATATAAAATGGAACCTCCTCCCACTCATCATTACACAACATTGAGCCTTCATGATCGGCCAACCCCTTACCATTTCCCTTCTCAACTTCCCTATTAATATTACAGAGGTCCTTTTTATCTTCAAAGACCAATTTTAGTACCCTAATAAGAGGTTTCAAAGAGGTGTGTCGAAGAAGAGGTAATATCCGTTAACGATTCATTCAAATTTATTTATTCTTATACATCCTATTATTTAGTTGTTTCTTTATGAAGTAATAACATCATTATCATTAATATACTAATATGTTATTATAAATATGAAACAACCATATTCCACCTTTTATCCATCCTACGGAAAATGAAATCACCGTGCGTGCGTACGTATGGAATACCATCTCCACGCTGTGGTGGAATCTGTTTTCCACCACCACATAACATGGATGAGTATAATTTTTTAAAGAATAACTATATGTGATTATTTTAAAGTTATATTGATTATGAAATAGTATACATACACCTCAATACAATGCCACGATCATGGAAATGATATTATCGCTCGTGTGTACGTACGGATTACCGTCTCCATGACGTGATGAGATTCATTCTCCATATTAACCACTCAAGAATGACTATAAAGTATATATAATGAATAATAATGAAATACATTACATTATAAGGCTAATTGATTTATGTATATATATATATTTCATCTACTTACTTCCATTCAAGTTAATAAAGAAAAGAAAACAGTGTTCATGCATACGTACGACTTACCGTCTCCATGAACGGTGTATTTCATTTCATTTATATATGTATTATATATATATACTGAATATATATATGATATATAAATAATTATTTACATTCTGGATGTATGTAAATTAAGATATAAGTAATTATAATATCAATAATGAAAAATCCAAACACGTACGATAAATAAAACGATTTTACCCAAAACACTGCTTTAACATGGAACTTACAAAATAATGGGTAACATAAAGTCATAAGTGAACCATATATGATATTATAACAATTAATATGATTCTGTAATAAGTCAATGACATTTTTAAATCATTATACAGGATGTTCGGATACATACGAAGCATATCGTACCTAAGGTAAGGGATAATTTTCCAAATCACATTTTTATCCGGGATTGCTTATACCTAAGTATTTACTGGGGTTATATTTTCCTTCCATTCCAATAAAATGTTTTTCATAAACTGTATATTATTCTTCCATGAATGTTTAATGCCATGTTTACCCCCCTTTGAATTTTTTTTGTTATGGAATGAATCTTTCTTTTGTTTACCATCCGAGGAACTTTTTGACTTTTCGGACGATAGTACGAGAAGAATGTTATTATTAACTAA
Source organism: Viscum album (assembly GCA_963277665.1). NCBI lineage: Eukaryota > Viridiplantae > Streptophyta > Magnoliopsida > Santalales > Viscaceae > Viscum > Viscum album. The sequence goes on from OY728140.1 coordinate 1,288,861,825, forward strand.
TACGGCGTGAAAGGATTTTTACGGTTTCATAACGACTTATTTCAATGATGTTTCCTCTACAAAATTTTATAAATATTTTAAAAAAAATACTTTTCTTCTAAGATTTCACGGCATTTTGTGAAAAGAAACTGATTTTGAAGAAGAAACGATATTTTCCTCAATAATTCATTTCAAGTGTTTTATCAAAACCAATTTCCACTTATGATGACATTATTTCATATGTGTGTCTCTTAAGTATAATGTCTCTATGATTTAAATGGTTTTACTTCTAATATTATGAAATTGTATCCGTTTTTATATGGATTATGTACGGATGGGATGATGTTTATGAAACCCATTTTATTCTTTGGGTTATGATGAATGTTTTATGTTTATTTTGTAGCACAAGTAAGAATGATTTAATTATGATATGGGTGGGACCTATATCTACCTCCAATGCGTTGGTTAATGATTTATATCTCATGAGATAGACATGGTTGGAATGGTATGTTAATCCGGTTCAGTGTTATAGGAATGAAATGAGGAGTGAACTCGATTCAGAAAGGGACTTTGTCCAATAAGATGGTCTTGGCAGTAATGCCTTGGCTACTATGGAAATCATATCATGTTATTAATGGTTTTCCACAATTAAATGTTTTATTACCATGTTATATTATCATGATTGGGTTACCTTATGATATATGCCTTTTGTACTTCCATGATTCATGTCTTTGCTCAAGATTTTGATGATTAGATTTTATGTTCAGGTTTTTGAATTCAAATGTTTATGGATTGTTTTATGTTCTCTATGTTTACCCATACTGGGCATTTGAGCTCACACATTTTTATATTTTCATTTCCCCATGATTTAAATAAAGGTTTTAGGTAATAAAATAAATGGGGAAGATCTTTATGGGAGATGTTGAAGATATTTCAATAAGATTTGATGATTATATTCCGAGTTTCCAAAGACACTAAACTATTACGGTCTTTTGGTGTCTATTCTTGTTATGTATTAAGTATTCTGCGAAAGTAATGTAATGTCCATGTACGTCAAACTTCGGGTCTCTACAGAAATATGATTAGAATCACCCATATTTTAGATAGTGGAGAATCATCTTGAACAAACAAGAAATGATACAACTAAATTTGTATAACCATCATTGATAAAAGGATAAAACCCAACCCTAATAAATAACCAAAAATAATATAATAAGAAAAATTAATGAAAGGATTATCTTAGGTTTAGGAAACATATCCCAAATAAATAAAACCATATTGAAAATATTATGTATCATTATAAAATATGATATACATAATAAAGCATTAAATTAATAAATATTTATTGGTAAAAATTTTACCATGAATGAAGAAATATTAAACATGTCATTAACAAGAAAATAATATATTTACAATATAATGATGAAAAACATCACAATCTAACATAGATATATATATAAACTAATATATGAAATTCTTTTTTATGATTGTCACAGTAGAATAACCTATCATCCTTTTTGGGTATTTGTCACAACTAAAAAACCCAACACCCGAAAATTCATCTAAAAAGGACTGTACCCATCGAATTTAACAAAGGGGAAAATTTATGATTCTACCCTCTAATATATCATTTTATACTCTTAAGGAATACTGATAAATAAAACCACCATTTTAAATAACATGAAAAGATATTATTTGGACCACTATTACATTCTCCACCCAAAATGAATCCACTAATTGTAACATCCCAGGTAAATAAAGAATAAAGAATTTTCATATTTATTAATATTTACGAATTAAATATTAATTTTATTTTAAAGGGGTTGCTATGTTCGATAGCGTACCCGATACGCAACGATGAGTTTCTTTGAAACTTACGTAGCACACTAGTAATAAAATAATATTATTTTAAATGTTAGTTAACAAGTAACCGTTGTACTGGCGGGAATGTATAGATGTAACTAAAATATGATTAGATATGTTTTTAAATGTTTATACATTTACCCAATAAAAGATAAAAGCTTAAAATACGGAAAGAGTTCAATTTTTAGGGCATATATTCTCTAATTTTCACTAAAGGTTCACTTATCACCTTTTAATGGTGAACCGTCATTAAATATAGTTTTGATCACTCTTATACTTTATTTTGGACCAAATGTAACTCTTCTTTAGAATCGGGACATCAAAATTTACTTTGTGTAAATTTTTGGTACCTTTCTGATAAAGTTCATTTTTTTGTGAATAGTGTAAAATGTTGTATTTTAATTCAAAACCTCTTTTTAATATAAATTATTTATATGATTATATTATTATTTTAATTGATTTTAAAGTGAAATTAGAAAATATTTTTACCAGTTAATCCAATGGTGGTCATTGGAATCAATTTCACTTTGAAATTGGACTTAAACTGGTGTCAATATTTTGATACTTATTGTTTCACAAAAACACGCTATTTGTCATGACAGCGGGAATTAATTATTAAATTAATTAATTTGACTTATATGTTTTGAATTTTTTAAAATGGACTTCATTTTAGAATTCGGAATATCAAATATAGCTTAGGGTGAATTTTTGGTAATTTTCGGAAAAACTTCAATTTTTGATGAATAGTGAAACCACTAAGTGGTAATCAAGCAAACTGATTTTTCTAGTTAAATGAAAGTTTACCACTAATTTGTATTGAATTTTGAAAATCCGACATACATGGTTGTCATTAAGAAGTAAAATGTGTTTCAATGAGATTAAAATATTTTTTTGGTGAATAGTAACTTTTTTTCATTAATCGCGATTAGAGGTAATTAGTGTAGTTTAAGGTTAAAATGGTATTATAAGAATGTGAAAACACCATGACACTTGTCCTACACCTATTGGGTGAGTCATGGCCGACCAAGACAGGCCATGGGCCAACTTGGGGACCCCATGGAGCCACTTTAGTTGGAAAATGTCATTAATATATTTTTATTTAATGTTAAAGTGAAAATGACACTAACATAAATTGTTTTACTAAAATAATTTTTGAGTGGGGTTATACAAGTCCAAATTTTTATTATAAATAGTAATTGGAAAGCTAAAAATATTTCTACATCATAGTATTTTTTTTATAATTTTTAGACATTATATAAATTACATTATATATGACATAATAATGATGCAGCGATGACATCATTATTTGACGATTTAAATAAAATGGAAAGATAATGTAAAATATATGAACTACACATGTCAAAAACTTATTGGATGAGTGGATTTCGAAGACTTATCACCTTATCCACGAATTATATCAATGTGGGACCTTTTGAAACCGAAACACATATTCAAATAAAGTAATACTTCTTTACTTTCCAAAAGTGCCCCTCCTCTCCTCTTATAAAAGGCCCCCACCTCTACCTCATTTCACACACTTCTCAAGCCTTTGGCTCGTCCAACCCCTGACCAATTACTCTCTCCACATCCCTCTCCTCATCCTAGAGGATTCTATTTGGGAAGAATCCTTTCAAAGGAAGCCTTTAGGCTCAAATCAAAAGTAGTTACACTTTTAAAGGTAATTCATTCTCTCTTGTTCATTTGTTTTATTTTGCTTCTCCAACCCTCTAAACTCTTTTTATTTACTTCTTTTGTAACCACACCAGTATCTTCAATATACTAGGATGTTGTTATAATATTTATTTGAGCTACATTCTCACACAACTACATCAAATGGTTAAATAACATACGGTTTCCGTGGATGGCGAGATTCTGCCTCCCGAAACGATGATTGTTCAATACTCATTTAACACCTTCAAGGGTGGCCATTATGATGTCACTATTTTTATATATGATATATAATATGTTTATGTTTTCTTTAAGCTTCTGTATTTTTCATTTTTTGGCATACCTTTATGGTTTCCATTATGGGTAAACACGATATCTTCATTTAAGGAAGTGCGGACTACCACCCCCTAAAAGTGATGTGATTCGTTAATTCCATATGTGGGACGTGTAAAGGATGGATTTAAAGTTATTATATATGATGTTATACTGGAATTATAATATACCTCTATATCATTATTATTTCTTTCCATTAAAGTATAAGATAGAAATGAAAGTAGCGTTCATGCGTACGTACGGCTTACCGTCTCCATGAACGGTGCATTTCATTTCTTATCCCCAAATGTAATGTACTATTAAAATTACATGTATATAATGTATATATATAATTAATGATATATCTAAATGAATAATATAATTATGGAATTAAAATATACATAACTCTCATTTAGTTTTAATTCCACTAATATGACAAAGAAATGAAAGTAGCGTTCATGCGTACGTACGTCTTACCGTCTCCATGAACGGTGCATTTCATTTCTTACCTCTAAATGATTATATAATATTATAAATACATGTATATTCTGGATATATATGATACATATTATATCCAAATCGGGAATTTCATTCTGGATAAAAAGAACTTTTGACCACATGAACAACATGTAATTGTAAGAAGTCAACTTTCGACTTAAGAACCAAATATTGACAAAACAAACATTATTAACTTAAATGGTTACATAATGTTTATAACATGGCAATAAGTGATATAAAAAGAATAATGAACTTTAAAAAGGTTCTTAATCAAGTATAAATTAACTCAAGTTTATTATTCAGGACGTTAAAGAACGATCGAGTAAAGTTAGACCCAAGGTAAGGGGCTTCTTCTCAATCTCCTTTCATTGAGGCATATTTCGTTTTATACACAACTTTATTTTATATGGTGTATAAACTCCTTTGACTTTTACTTTTATACAAAAGGAATCTTTTTCTACGAAGCGTTTTACTAAACGACAAAAGGAATGTTTTTTTAACATATGTGGTGACAACGACCTTTTCCGCCGCCGCGAGTATTATTTGATCTTTGGCTTTCTCAACAAGCCGTAATGTTTTTAGAATAAAATAAATACCATATACTCTTTTATGTATTTTGGTATTGAAAATGGTTTTGAAAAAGGATTCTATTATGTCAATATATTTATGATATATTGTGATTGAAATGTGGAAATGTTATCATTCCTTTATATTGGTTTTATGTTTTATGATTTTATACTGGTACATGGACATTTTAACGGGTGGTTACGTTATAAACCATATGACGGGTGGTGCCGTGAATACCAGGACGGGTGGTTACGTTATAACCTCCAATGCATTGGGTATGGAAGTCGGCCGTATGGCTATTCCATTAAGTATGTATGGAAATTGGCCGTATGGCTATTCCATTAAGTGATATGTGTGGAAATCGACCATATGGTTATTCCACTTAAGTATTTTTATGTCCCAAGTTACCTTTATATATTCTATGTGTTTTTTATATGGGTTTTATGGTAATCCTTTGGTTAAAAAAAGGTATGTAATGATACTTTATTCAGTGAAGATTGTTTTTACTACTTCATGAAGGTGAAGGTATTACTTTGATATAGTATACATGGTTTACTTGATGTTTGAGAAACTAACAGTTTTCATTCTTTTTGTATCCCTTACTGAGCTTTTTATGCTCACCCCAAGTTTTTCGAAATGTTTTTCACAGGAATTAAAGTGGAATAAGGTCAAGGATGGGATCAAGGGAATTTCATGCTATCTAAAACATGGAATCTAGACATATTTCTTTTTAAGAGTTTTTATTTTATGGAGACTTAGTATAAGTGTCTACTTTGTAATCTTTTAAGATGTAATAGTTATGTTCTAATTCTCTAAAACTCTAAACCTAAAAAGATCCTCAATGTGAATTATTAATTTAATTCAATATTAAGTAAGGTTTAAGGCTGGGGCCTTATACTAATACTAATATGAAAACATATACACATATAACATTCCAAAGTAGATAAAAAAACGTTCCAAAATTTATAAAAACTAATATTAGAACTATAAAATAATAAAATATCAATATTAAAGAATCATTGAAGTCAACAAAAATGTAAAAATATGTTACAACCTGATTATATGTGGGAAATCTCAAACTAGAACTAAACATAACTAGAAAAAAAATCCAACATCATGTTATTTCATTAAATAGACCCCCTATAAATTTCATATGTTGATATTACTAGAAATAGTGAAATATAAAATCATATGATCCACCTATTTCTATATTAAGGGATATAAACATATTTCATGGTACAAAAAATATCAATATTGGGTAATTCAATTCTGTTTTAGGCCATTCTATTCATTATACTACTTATGGGGTAGTATCTCATAATCTCATTGGTGGTATTCAAGTTCGTTGATATGGAAATTAGTAAAACAAAAAACATCATTTCCTTAGTATTATCACTCGTATGACTCCTATAATTCATCATCTAGGGTTTCTCTTGTACCATATGACCCACACACTTCAAAACATGGTTATATTGATACCTAGATAGAACAATTTCATTGAATGCATCGATGTTTATAAAACCCCTACCTTACCTCTATTTATACTTCAATGAAATTAAGATTTATTTATTTAGGTTAAAAAATCAGTTTAGTCTTAAACACATATATTCACATATTTATTTGTTATATCTATTAATTTATTATTGAATTAAATTCATTTAGTGAAAATTTATGATTCATGAAACATATTAAAATAAAAAATCCTCTCATTCAAATACACTTTAAAAATATGTTATATAGTCATGTATAGTTGTTGAAGATTTATCCAAATGGATCCATCTAAGGTATCATTAGAATATTAACTTTGGAAATTATATAATAATGTTAATAAAATAATATATTGGTTTTTATAAACAATAATGGTGTTAATATCATCATAGTTAGTGACCAACAGTCCATTTGCAGACATGATAAAAAATGTATGGATTTTTAAATAAGTGTATTCAATTATATTATATACTAATAGTTCCTGTATATTCCAAATATTTAAATTAATATCATTTTCCCCATCAACCATATAAAAATAAATCTTATAATAATTCATCACTATAAATGATATAATAGTTCCAATAAACTGTTAATGGGGGAGAAGGCCCATGAGGACATTATCTCTCCCAATATAAAAAATAAGATAGCGTTTACTGATGCACTTTGAGAAAGAAGATTAAACATAAAAAATATAATAATTGAACAAATTAAGAAACTAACATAATATTTAAAAGTTCAAAAAAGTAATGATAAAAATATGTGTACATTAATTAGACTACATTTGTTATTTGTTCATAGAGATAACACCACTACAATTATTTTTATTACTGAAACAAATTACAAAAATAGTATTTAAAATATGATAAATTAAGAAAGAAAATTAAAAATGTCCATATATGTTATCTGAAGATTAGGACTTTAAATTCCAAGGGTGTAAAAGAAAACATATTTTTTGGGACATTTGTTTGAATGGTTTTTTAAATATTCAACATAGGTTAATGGTTTTTAATGAATTAGCACAATGATCCAGAATTTAAATGTTTAAATATAATTAAAAGTGGCTTTTCATTTACATATAATGATGCTTATTAGGATTTAAGGGTTCTTGTATAAGAATTATGATTGGTACATGATGGACATATAGGTAAAATGTCAGCTACTTGTGGTTATCATGTTGTGGAGACTGAGTTCCACTTCTAAGTGGCCTATATTTGAGGAGGCCATAGTATACCTAAGAATGGTTGTTATTTAGGTTTTTTATGATGGATAGAATTATCTCACACCCTAGAGACTATATTGTGATTGGTCTTCCATTTGGTATATTAGATGAGGCTTCTCCCATTGGGGAAACACTACAATGTAGATCCCTCATGTTTCTCTGTCCTGCCCTATCATGGGTGAGTTTCATTAAAACATGTGGGGGCCGCACCACCGTGTGAATCTTGTTTATAATTTCCATGATGACATCCATGTAGAGTCTAATATAGACGGTTTGATTAGAGTCACAACCTTCATTGGGGGATGGGGTTGTTTGCGATATAGTTAATTCCCCATAGTGCATCTTGTTAGGTATCCCCATTACATAACATGGGGGGTTTCCCTATATAGGATCTTCATATGGATAGCCCTTACTCCAACAATCCAGGAGGAAGACGTCATGGACTCATTCAACAAGCTACATCAAGATATTGGGGGTAGTCCATTATACATAATACATGGGGATTCCCTACAAGTCTCTTGCATGTGAGTGTTCATACACTATATCCCTTATAGGAACACTATAAGGGGAGATGATTATTATTTTTAGATAAAAAATTTGTAATTTACTAGTGGTACCATATGTATTTTTGTTAAATAGATCAAAATTTGGATCAATTTTGGTTTTACTCTCCAATCACCTACCTCCCCTTCATCCAACTTATCTTGGGGTGAAATTTGATGTGTTTTTATGTAAATTTGTAGTATTTTAGCTTGTTAATTATTCGATGATACACTCTCATTGTAACTTTATGGCTTTGGTGATATGTTATATATGGTTTATTGGTTCATCCCATCATAGTATCAATTAAATCATTCATAATGATTGGGATTTCATCTATGATGTTTATAAGAGGTTTATAGAGGATATACTGATGATGTTATATCTAGTTTCAGTGTAATGATGGTGCCTAGTGAGTTTTATGGTTATCATTAAACTTAATTAAATGTTTTAATTAATTTTATGTTACCATAATTATATATTTTTGTTGTAATTTTTTCATATAGGCTATTGGGTCATAGTATGTTCTTCAGAAATGCCTGGACAGGATTAGCCTCGATGGAGCAATGTCTGGAATAGATGTTAACACAATGTCAATGGTTAATGGTAGTTTTAATATATAACCATAGTCATATTATGAAATAAAATGAATTAATGTGTGTTTAAATGGTTATTATGTATATGGGTTTAGAGATTCCAATATATATATATATATAAAGTGTCATGAAGCCTTGTTAATTTATTTCACATAGTCATTATCACTTGTTTGTTTTTTGAATAAACTATAGACTCTGTATATATTGAGGAAGAGTTTGATTAGTGTCATAAATTTTCATTTGGATGGAATTGGTGTGAATGATGAGTTTTGGGTAGCCTAGGTTGGTTCTAATAGGGAATGATATGCAGTTATCAAAGGTTTAGAGTATGTGGTATGGATGAGATGGTCTTGCTTTTGATGCCTAGTAATGAATACCGTCCTAAGGGTGGGATGATGCATGATGATCAATGTGACTGGGATACACATGAGGATAAATAAAGGATGAAGATGAGGTTTTTCTTCTAGGACATTATTTTTATAGATCCCTTTTATGGGATGTGAAACACTATGTAACACCATGAGTTTTTTTAAAATACTTTAGTTTGAATTAAAATATTCTTTTTAGTATTTTTTATTTCACAAAAATTTGAATCTACCTTTTTATTATATGAAATCACCATGATGTTCATTATTTCTTATAATAAACCATGACAATATTTCTTTATATTGTCCCCAAATATTATTTTTTGATACAAAAAACAATAACTTGTCTTATGTTATATGCAACACTAAATTTTCTTGGGTCACACGCAACACAATGTTTCTAGAGAACATCAGTTTTTTATTATAATTAATTAGATGATATTGTTGTAAAATATCCTTTAAAATACTATGAATAGTAAAAAAAAATTCTAAATACCATTTATAATGGATTTATTTTAATCAAACAAATAATTTTTTAAGGTCATTATATGATTTGAAATAATATTTTTTTAAAAGAACTACATTATAAGTCCATTTGTGAAAAATAATATATATAATTTAGAAAATTTGTGAAATTTAATTTAATAAAAAATCAACATTTTTTAATTATAATTGTAGAAATTATGTTATGGTGATTTTGGGGTTTTTTTGAGATACTTCATTTTTGCTGAATAGTATTATTTTATGAAATTGAATTCAAATATACTTTTTTGTATAATTTATTTATACAGTTAAAATATATTTTAAGTTGTTTTTACAGTAATAATATATCAATTATACATGTATTAATTTAATATGGGTCATTGAAATCATTTATATTTTTATTTTTGATATAAAAATCAATGATCTTTTGAACATTCTCACTTTAAAAACCCACTCTCTCACCACATCTTTGAGTTTATCATTAATTTTGATTTCTAATTATGTGAATTGAATAATTATAAAAATGAAATACACAGTTCTAATAACTAAAACATTTATAGAATAATATGTTCATATTTATTTTATACAAAATATATTTAAGAAAATGATTAAAATTAATTTCAATTTTTAAGGTAAAATTAAGCATAACAAAAGAATAAAACATAAATATATGGGTCCAAATGACCTATAAATTTTCCAAAAAAATATTGGATGAACCTATCTCTAATATAAACCTTATATTGTTTATATTTTTAAATATTTAGTGCTTTTTTTGGTCAGAACATGGGTACACCAATCTTGTTTCCAAAAATTCCATGTGTATCCCCTCTTCCCCATATTAAAGGCCAGTACATCTCCCCTTATTACAAACTCTCAATCCACATAATTTTGTCTAATATCTACCTAATTCAATTATTTACATCCCCCAATTCATCATTTATTCTTCCCATTGTCCATAAATACATCCAATGAATCCCTTTTGTGTAAACCAAAATGTGTTACCCAAATAAGAGGTAACATCCTTCCCAAACTCCATTAAATTATTTTCTTCTTCCCCTACCTCAAATACTATTAATATATGAATAAATAATAGCATCATTATACTAAATTTACTGATAATTTTTTATTATAAGGTTATGAATAAAAATTACACACACATTCATCTAATCGGTAACACGATTATTGTTCTCATGTATGGAAAACTACCTCCTCACGAAATGATATTGCCGATTTTTTCCTATACCACCTCTCATGGTTGGGAATTTTGATGGAAAATATTTTTTATGGTATATATTATATATATGATATATATAATATTTATTATGTATTTATTATTATATAATTATTATATAACAAATACCTTAATTCATTTCATTTGGTGTAATTATGATAATTTAATTTGGGGAAGTATAGATTGTCACCTCTTCAACATGATAAAATTAATCTACACACTAAATGGAATGTATGAAGGATGGGATTAGTGAAATTATATGATATATATGAACTAAAAATTCCATGAAAATTAATATATATATATATATATATATATCACATACTTTGTTTCAACAGTATAAAGAAAAACAATAATAGTGTTCTTGCATATGTACGACATACCATCTCTATGAACAATGTATTATATTTCATATTTCTATATTATATTGATTATTATTGATACATATATATGGAATATATATGATATTTATAACATGATTTACATAATAAGAATAATTATTTATGTAATATGACCAGAATGATGAAAAATTAATACACGTGTGAAAAAAAATGTCGATATTACCCGAAGCGAAAGCATAACATGAAATTGTCAAAAAGTGGGTACTATAATGTCATAATAAAAAAATATATAGTATTTGATATAATAATATTTATCTTTAAAATATCTATAATAATTTTATATTTATTATATAGGGTGTCTATACGAATAAGAAAATAGTGATGTCATAAGGTAAGGATATTTTTAGCCTAAATTTTAGTTTTGTCACATTTACACCTTATTCTCCACTCATTTATTATGTATGGTGAATATAATTCCCATGAATGTATTCCGTTATTGTTATCAAAATTGTTATTTTTATTTAAATATCAATTCAAATCTATCTCCTTCATAGGGTTTATGTTTCCCATGTTACAAAACTGGTAAAGTATTTTTGTCTCAATTTTCATTTTAGGGAAAAAATGCTATGTTTCACTCCAATATTTTTCCATGCGATGTATATACTGACATTGAAATTTTATATCAGGAATATAATTTATTAAATTATTTTTTATTATTTATTTAAAATAATTATTTCTATTTAATATGACTTAATGTTAGCAAATTGGAAATGGTTTATAGCTAAAATCCAACAGTTTATCAAGATAGTTTTTAACTATGCTCCCATTATTGAAATATTATGATACAACAGTAAAGTAATCTCATAATTTTTGTTAAAATCTTTGTATTCATGTTTTATCCATTAAAGGGAACCATTTTTTCACTCATTGGTACTTACGATGTTTAAGAAAGGGTTTTTAATTGAGTTTTTTACCTCTCTATTTGGTCAAAAATCAATTCTATTTCAAGAACATTATTTCTAAAAGGCATTAAAAAATGTTTTATTTTTAAAAATGTTTAAAAATTATTTTAGTAATCTTTTATAAGTATTCAAATGAAAATCATTTCAAAAAAATTTCAATCTTCTTTTATAATTTTTTAATGAATATTTATTTTTAAATGTTTATATGATTATTTTATATGTGTTGAAGGGAAATAATTTTCAAATTGATTTAAATATTCTTTTAATTATTTTCATAGATTTTTTTCAATAGGTTTTCAAGAATCTTTTAAAAGTTTTGAAGGAAAATGGTTTTCAATATTTTTTCAATATTATTTTATTAATTTTCAAGGGAAATGGTTTTCAAAAGGATTTTACACCTAATTTCTATCATTTGAAATTATTTTCTAAGAAAATTGTTTCAGAAAATATTTTATGTTTAAAAATATTTTTTTCAATGATGAGTGTATATTTTCCTTTAGAAATTATTATAAATGTTCTTTCGAAATTATTTCACATATTAGATAAATATTTTGGCGTTACTCATACCTTAAAGGGGGATACGATATATTTTTTCATTCCTATTATTTCCCTAAATATTTATTGTTTTGATGGCATGATGTTCATGTAACTCATTTATGTTTCATAGGTTATATGATTATGAACCCTAGTTTTTATTCATGGGTTCTATGTTTATGAAATTGTATTCTCTTTTATGGGTTATATGTCTATAAAATCAATATATATTTAATAGAATCTATATTTTTCAAATATATTTCTCTTTTAAGGTCTTATTTCTATAAAACCCATTCTTTCCATGGGTTAACATTTGATGAAATTATCAGAAAACATGTATTATTACCATATATTTTAATATTATTACATTTTATGATGCCCATTTAATTTAATGGGTTATGATATAATTATTTATGAACCTATGGTACATGGTTGTATGAATTAATTATGATATGTGTGAGACTTATATCTCCCTATAATGCATTGGATAACAAATTATATCTCATGATATAATGATGGGATTCAACTCATTGGGCTCAATCCACTATGGGAAGATGTGAAAACATGATCCCTTAAAAAGAATAGACTTTGACTAGGGATGTGGGTGTCTCCCACCTAGTTGGTGTTCTAACCATGAATATGAAAGATGGGGAACCCCAGTATACTATGGAAAGATAGAGAAACCTGGTCTATGATGGTATGATTGGGAAGCCTGATGTATTACAAGGAAATGATTATTAGTGGGGATGGTTGTGTGCACCACCTTGTTGGTGTATTCCATATTATGTTCTTGGATAAGATTTTGAAATGTTTTTGTACTTATCCCCATTTTTATTACACATTTTTGTGTATGAAAATATTCTATGACATAAACTTATGTTATGATATGATGTATTATTTTATTGATTTCATTGTGAATCATTCATTATTAATTTATAAACTTTAAGGAATGATCCATGTTTGCGATATCCACGGTGTGATCTTCTATTGTTATGATCACATTCTCGTTCCCTTATAATCATTTTTTCGCTTACATATCTTCCATGTTTAACCTTACTAAGAATAGGAACTTATCCCTATCTACATTTCCTTCCCCTAATAATGAAGATATATTTTAGGAATAATATGTCTAATAGGGAACTATTCCATGAGAACCAAAAGCGATATAATTTTTATAACTCATGTACCAACACTTACATTTCAATGTTTCCAAAGGCAATAAATTAACATGGTCTTTGGGTTTCTTTTTTTAAAATATATTAAGTATTTTATCAAATAAATGAAATATTAATTAATGAAAAGAAAAGGACCCTATAATTGGTATCAGAGGAATGGTTCAGTTAACCACTGTAAAAAAATGATTAAAAAACAGTTGTAATAACACTAAGGATATATCTATGGATAAGTCTATCGATAAAGAAATGTATTGGAAATTGTCCTAGAATTCTGGTAAAGGATTGAGTGAGTATATTCCTAGAAATACATAAATGTCTAGGTACAACATGTGGAAGGGTTTTTATTCATATATGCACCTAGGATTAATAACTCTGGCAAGGTGTGTTGATCCAGAATCAAGCTTAACTAGGTACACTACACTAAGTTAACTATGAACCTGGTTTGATGCTCGAAGAGAATATTCATTGGGAATTCAAAAACACATCATGCACTATCATGTGGATATAAAAATTAATTTTAAATAAATAACCTAGGATAAACCTATGGTATCATATATTAAAAAATTATTCATAATTTATACATCATATAAGTTATTTCTCAATATTATTTGGTTCCACTTTATGATATTTGTTTACCCTATTATATTTGGATTAAGTCAATGGAGAGAAATAGATAATACTTGGTTAGTGATCAATGCAATGGAAAAATTTATATTGAGTGGTCAAATGGGATGATCAATTGATATTAGGATGTTTTTATAGTGCATAATTAGTTTTCAAGTAGCATGATTAACAGTGTGTCACATAACGAACTCTTGGACTCAACAATGATGAGAATTAATGATATCACCGAAAAAACTCGTAATGAGGACCATTTAAGAAATAAATTCCTTTTCAAAAATGTCAAGAATGATGGAATAAATAGCCATGTCAATGTATCTAAAGAATAGGATTATGTTTTGACTGTTGAAAATATGGTCACAAATAAAGTATCTACAAAAGGAAAATGAAATGTCCAGTTATGATAATGGATGGAATGTTAGACACCCAAAGTTATTATTAATTGATGACTGCATTAAATGTGTAATGTTTGAGAAATTGTAAAATCGATGACATATGTTGAAGGATCACGAAGGGAATCAATAAGGTGGTATATGTAATTGTTTTCATGATGATAAGGAGGATAATATGAATGAAATATAAAAGGTATGTTTTATTTTAATATTATCGTTGATAAGAAATATTATATTAAATTTTATAAATGTTAAAACATGATTTTTATTTCATATTTTATGAAATATTTATTAAGGATCAAGTTGATGAAGCCTTAGTAATGGGTTAAGAATAATGTTGAATTATTAAGTGTTTATGTTATATAATTAAAATATTATGTTATACAAATCATGAAATATATAATATTTTTTTGTATATTATTTTTATTACAAATTTATGTATATTTCGTATGTTTCTAATAAATTAGAGAAGTGATTTAATATAATGGTGAAATTTTAATTAACATGAGGTGACCTTAATGTGTTCAGGATGATGAAAAAACCATGTTTGACTTATATAATATGATGATTGATTTGGATAATGTAAATTGGATAGTATCGATGACCATATAATCGATAAATGTTTTTTGGAAATGGTTTTTTATATTATCATGGATGATGTTGAAAACTTCTTGTATTTATGGAATATATCCAAAAATATTTTGAATTAGGATGCATGCATGTTTCTAAAAAGTATTTATGGTCATTTAGGATATTTAAATGTTTGAAGAGAATATATGATGAGGGTATTCACATGTTTAGAATGTGACCACAAAGAGATAATTTATAATATATGGGGGAACTATGTCATGATTATTAAGTGAACAATATTCTAAACCTTTTGATTTTATGTTTTCCTAATGGTTTTAAGAATGACCATTTATGGAATGTTTTTGTTATACATTAGATGATTTTTTTGGGATTAATGTATCATCTCATCAAATCTGAATTTAGGAATTATGGATAACCTTTTTTATCCAATTTTTGTTTATGGTAACTAACGACATGTGGGATGAATTGTCATGGATCCCATGATCTGTTAGTTATTTAGGAATGAATATTCACTGTCCTTTTTGCAAAAATAGGGGAAGTTGAAATTATTCAAGAAAGGAAAAAAGGGTTATATTATATATTTTAATGATAATGAAATAATGATAGCATATCTTCTTGTAAAAAAATTTATCATTAGGAAAATGGTCTTGAAATAATATTTGGTCCTATTATGATTATTTTTTTTGATATCAATGAAAACTTTACTAAGTCTTCACTTTGTGGATTTATGATTTTAAACATTCTATAGATAACCATCATTTCTACGAGCGGTGATATTGGTCAACAACATTGATTATTTATACATTTATTCTTTTTCCATGTTTCCACATAACAACTATTTTCTATTATGTGGAAAAATAGTTCTATATTTAATTGGATAACTATTATGCTTCCAACATTCTTTCATTAACTGATGTTTTTGTGTTAATTTTTACGATGAGGGTTTCAAAGAATGTAACTTTTATGTATTAATCTTTTGATAATATAGAAAAATTTATATTGATAAATTAATTTATATGGGGTAGAATGTAACACCACATATTGTTGTGAAATAATTTTTTTTTATCAATTTAATCATTTAGATATTTTTCATTTGACGTAACACTGAATATTTCTTGTGTTATATAACTGCACCATGTTATTATTTCTTAGCATGATACACTATGTTAATATTTATTTATAAGTTACCACAATCATAGTTTGAGATACACACAAAACCAACTTGGATTGTCTTATATGCAATATTTACTTGGCTTATGTCACTCTCAAGACCCACTTGGCTTCTATTACACACCACAGAGTGTTTTTACAAAACAATATTTTTTATATTAATTAATTAAATAATATAGTTATAACATAGCCATTAATCATAATAATATGAATAGTAATTAAAAAAATTAAAATTTTATTTATAATCGATTTATATAATTAATACAAAGTGATGATAAAACATATAAATTTTGGTAATGTCTTTATATGTTTGGAAATAATAATTTATTAATAGAATTTATTTTTAAGTTATTCAGGGAAAAATAATAAAATTAATTTTAGATGATTATATATATTATTTTTATTAAAATAAACATTACTTTTCAATTAATAATATAGAAATTGTATTATGGTGAATTGTTTGGATTTTTTTGAGAAACCTCATTTATTGTTGGATAATGAATAGTAGTGATTTTTAATAAAAAGTTTCATTTTTTGGATAATTTATTTATATAAATAAATTATATATTATATTGGTTTTAAATTAAAAATATATAAATTACACACCTATTAAGAATATTTATGTCCATTGAATAAATTTTATGATGAATTTAGAAATAAAAGCTTAATGAACTTTTGAACATTCTCATATTAAAAACCCACTTTGTTGCCACGTATCTGAGACAAACATGAAACTTAAATTTTCTATTTCAATAGATTGAATTCTGACAAATATAAATATATAGTTAAAATTAATTAAATATTTAGTTTCTAATGATGTCAGCTTAAATTTTTACCAAAAAGATTAGTGAAAGTGATTAAACTTATTTATAGTTTTTAATGTAAAATTTAGCTTAGAAAGGAAGTAATACATAATCATAAGGGCCTAAATGACTTAAAAAAAGTTCCTAAAACAAATTTTATTGTCATATATCGGCCATAAACCTTCAATTATTGATTTTTTTTTGTTTTTTAAGATTTTTTAGTAAAAAACATGGGCACACCTAATTATTTTCAAAAATGAAAAATATGTCCCCTCCCATATAAAATGTCACCACATATCCCCCAATCTCACACAACTCAATCCATGTAGGTTTTTACATGTTAATCCAAACTCACATCCCAACTTCCAAACATCCACATTTAATCCACCCTTGGTTAAAAATACAATCAAGGAATCCCATTAGTGAAAATCAAAATGAGTTCACCAAAAAAGTTGTAACATTCCTACTCAATCTCCTTTATTTTTTTATTTATATGAAACCACTATAATTATTATTCCATAAATAAATAATGTATTATTTATCCTTAATATACTGATACTATTTTATGATAATTGTATGACATACACTTAAAAATGCATCCATCTAATTGGTAACAAACTTACTGTTCTTGTATGTGGAGAACTACTACCTAACGAAATGATGATAATCAGTTTTCCATTACCAACTCTCATGGTTTGTAATTATGATGGAAAATATCTTATTAATTGATAAATTTTATATATATTATGTTTATATTTATCTTAAATTATTACATAACACATAAATTCAGGCTTTCCAGTTTTTGTAAATATGATAATTTCATTTGGGGAATTGTGGACTATTGCATCCTCAAAGAGATTTGATTCATTCCCAAACTATATGGAATGCATTAAGGATGGTATTAGTGAACATATATGATATATATGATTTAAAAGATTACTATAATTATACTATATATTGAAATATATTTCATTTAATTTCATTTATTTAAAATGGCAAAGAATAATTGACACGACATTCATCTATACATACGACCTATTGTCTCCATGAATGGTGTATTACATTTCATATTTATATATTCTATATACTATTATAAATATTTAAATACTATATATAAATTATATTTATATCATTAATTATATTATTTAATTAATTATATTATTATTAGGATAAAAATATAACGAATAAAAACACATGTGAAACATAATGTGGATATTACATGATGTGAAACCTTAACATGGAATTATTAAAAAGAGTTTAATATAAAGTCATAATAAAAAAATATTATATTATATATAAGAATTATGTTATGTAAAATATTTCCAAAAAACTTATATTTATTATATAAGGGTTTTTTATGAGTATGCTGATAGTCAAGACAAAATGTAAGCGGGTCTATAGTATAACATTTATTTCTATCTGATTTATGCCTTATTCACCACTCATTTATTATCTGTTGTGTATATAATTCCCATGAATATATAATATTAATTTTGTCATTAAATTTATGGTTATTTACAAATCCATTTTAATATCCCTCTTTCATGGGGTCTATTGTTTTAAAAGTAACCAACTCAGTAAAGTAATTCAGTGACAATTTGACTTTTTTGAGACACAAGCCATGTTGTGCACATATATTTCCCAATGATGTTTATATACATTCAATGAAATGTAATATCATGAATCTTATTCTTTTAATTATTTTTTATTATTCGTTTAATTTTATTTATTCCATTTTACAAAGATTACAAGTTACCAAATTGTTAATATTTTATAGCTATAATCTCACCATTTTTTGAGATTTCATATGATTATGTTCTCATTTATGAAATATTATTATCAATATCACATGAACTATGATGGGTTTTATTATCCATGTCCTTTTCATGTTATATCCATGTAATTGTTCCATTTTCCCTGTAAATGGTACATAAGATAATCAAGAATGTTATTTACGTATTCCTGAATTTATCTATCTATTCGATCAGAAATATGTGTTCATTCAAAACCATGTTTATCTAATTTTTTTTCACAATTGTTTTATATTTTAAAATTCATTAATATTATTTTTAATATTCATTTAAAATTTATCAAGGAATTTTTTTTAAAAATTTGATCACTATTTATTTATATATTTTCTAATGAAAATCATTTTCCAAATGTTTCCTAGAATATTTAAAATGTTTTCAGTGAATTGTTTTTTCAATATTTTTTCAAGGTTATTGTATACTTTCTCAAGATAAATGAATTAAAATATTTTTTTACAATGAAAATAATTTTCAAAATCGTTTTAAAATTCTTTTATAAGGTCTCAAGGGAGTCTATTTCCATAATGATTTAATGGAAAATATCATTGTGTTTGACGTATTTTCAATGATTTTTTTTAAAATAAATTTTTTCTGTTTTAAAAATAATTTATTATATAAGAATGGATATTTTTCTCAAGAATTTTTTTTTAGAATATATATCAATGTTATTTCCCATATAAGGTGACATTTATTGTTGTAAATTGTTCATTATTTGGGGATATTATCTAAGGGTGCACTAATATTCTTTCTTGGAGTGGTTATTTTTTGGATGACATGACATTAATGAAACATGTTTCCCTTTTATGTGTTATATATTTATAAAACACATTTATCATCCATAGTATCATGGTTTATTAAATCTATTTACATAAAATGGGTTCCATTTTTATGAAACAGTTTTCTCTTACATATGTTTTATGTTTATGAATGTTGTTTCAATTATATGGGTTATATGTTTGTGAAACCCGATTCATTTCATGAGATATGATTTTATTAAAGGATTATGAAACCTATACCATTTCTATAGGTTGTTATATGAATAAATATTAATCATACCCATTTCATTTGATGTTTTATGAAAAAAAATTATTATCTTATGGGACACATTTTAATGATTTTATAAAGAGATTGGAAGAACCTATATATCCCTCCAATGAATTGGGTAAAGATTTATATTTCATGATATAATGATGAGATTCAAGTATACAAAATTAATCCACTATAGAGAGATACAGAAAAACAATTCATTATAGGAAAAAGACTATGAAAGGGTACAATGGTGTGTCCTAGCCTGTATGTGTTTTCCACATGATGATAAATGTTGAGGAAATGTGATACATTATGGTAATATGGGGAAATGTGGTCAACTATAGGATGATTGGTACACACGATCCCTTACAAGGAAAGGAAATCGAATGGGGATAAAGGTGTGACTTTCCGAGTAAAGGTATTCCCCTTGAAGTTCACTGCTATGTTCTATCAATTCATATTGACATATAGGGAATCATATTATATATATATTTTTATGAGATAATTCCATGTCTTTCTCATATGTAATGATTTAATGTAATATTATATTTATTTCATTATGACTTATTATTTACGAATTTATCACCATTAATCCATGATTCATGTTTATGATATGAATGGTATGATCTTATAATGTTATGATCACATTGAGATAAACATAAGATCATTTTTATTCTTACATATCTCCCATGTTTAACATTAATGAGCCTCTGATATAACACCATTTTATGATTCCATCCCATTTTTATGAAGATATAATTTAGGCATGATATGTATAATAGGGGTTATAGTCTTGGAGAACCTACTAGGATATAATTTAGTTCACTCATGTAGCAGTTTTTACATATAAATTTTCGAGAAGGCACTAAAATAACATTATCATTATATGTATGTTTTGTCAATGTATAATTTATACCAACCTATTAATTTAATTTTAATGTATGAAAATAGAAATTGACTATGAAATACCCAGGTATGAGTAACACTAGTTTATAGAAATATATCCCATGATTTATAGGGGTTTATTGAGTATAATTAGGTCATTCTATGGGTAGATGAACATAATTAATATGTGGAAATTGTAAATTGTGTGGAACTCACCTCTTGTGGATGGGTTCAGGAAGGTCCTATAGGATATCGAGTCATCATTGAATGATCCGGATGGTTATCATTGATGTTCATATAATAGAATATTCTAATGGGTACCTTGATAGGATGGATGTGAGATGAGAGAATATTGAGGAAATGATCTTGATATCACATGACTTGCACTCTACTAATGATATGTGATTTTTTGAGATAAGGAGAAAGAATTATTCATGTGTGTTATCATTAGGGAAGAACAAATTCCAATATGATGATGAATCCATGGACTAGAATCACCTTGGTTGATAAGATGACTTTGGAATGCTACCATGAGTTATAAGTTTGTGTCAGAAAAGTTATATTAGTAATTACATTTAGTGACAAGTTTGTGGTTTTAGTTATAACCCTACCTTGAGTAAAAAATTTGTGATAGGTGTGTGATTTCGACTATATCTTGATTCATATGCTAACAATTATAGATGGTTCTTTTCCTTGAGTGAAATGGCATGGTTGACCTCACTATGGGTGAGTGGACATTGGTTGTTTTTATTATTTAGTGATGGAATACATTTTGTGACAATGTAGTTTTAGAAAAATGGTATATGACCACCCTTGAGAGATAAGGGCTGTTCTAGGATGTGGACAAAAGACCCTTCCCTCACCCATTGAGTAGTATTAGATGACATGGTGGATTCCCAACAAGAGACTTCTTGTACATGTAGGGATACAAGTTAATTAGAACAATGAAACAAATATATTTCGTCATTCTATTGAATCTGTAATTATATGGTGTCATTGTGTATTGGTCACTAGAGAATTTCTAATATTCTTGTTTATACAAGATTAATTTATTCATACAAACACATATCATTAATTTATTATGTAAATTTTGTGAGATCCAAATAATAATTATTTCCCAAACCCATCAAGGGCACTATCAAGTGCGTGAAGACCTTACAATAGCATTCAGTTTGGGTAGGGGATGTACATGGGATCATTCTAGGGTAGCTACATGTGTATTGGAAACACTGATGAGATTTGGTTAGGGGATGGTCCTAGAGAATATTTTATTATTATTTTGATTATTTTTTATCTTTTTAATATCTTAGTAGGTGACCATTATTTTATTCTAGTATGACTTGTACAAAAAAAATTTATAACATTTTCATTTATTTATTTATTATAATATCATGTTTTCAATATATAATTTTTTGTTATTTTAAGTCATTTTATTACAATGTTATGAATTTATTCCCCCACCATTGTATAGATCATGCCCTCACATTTAGTTGGTAGCCTCAAGAATAAGAGTGGTAAGACTAAAAGACATATAACATTCCTTCATTAACATTATTCTAGTTCAATGTGTTAAAATTCAAATATTTGTGACTTTTTCTCCATTTCTTACTTCTTGGGATACGATAAACATGATAATAAGTGCATGTCCAAACTTTTTATGGACAATGGATTGGTCATTAAATAAATTCTGTTTTGCGATTTTAGGTCACCAATTGAGTTGGATGGTTATAATTTCTTATCACTATTAAATTTGATATATTTATTAATTAAGATCCCTTATTAGTGGATTTTATTTATGTTATTATCTATTGGGAAATTGGAAATATGTCATTAACATGTATCTTATTTAGAACGAAGTACATATATGAAATATGTGTTTTTGTGGGTGATTTTTTATGATGGGAGTTTATTTTTTATTTTTTTAATAAAAACATATATTTTTTACAATATAACATTTCTTTAGAATTATAATCTATTTAACCATAGTATATTCTTCTGATAACTCTTTGCAGGGATACTACTGTTTGAAATTTTTTGGTGTTGGCTATATTGACTCTTTGTGAAACGTACATATAGAGACCCTTAGTGGCTCGGTGTGGAAATTAATCATAAAATAATAATGGGTTTTATTTATGATTTGTGGTTTTATTACTTAATATATAAACAAAAACATATATGGTGTTTTTCTATATATCTTCAAGATGAAATTATACTTATCGACTGACGTGGATATAGATACATCTTGGAGGGTTTAGAAATAGAATTTTATTTATATATAAAAGGAAATAGTGTCACGTTTTTTGTCAAGGATGTAATCGATTTTCATCTTACTTGATTTATGAATCAATTTTGATGGTATAGTGGGAGTTTGATTAAATGTTTTTGTTTTTAGAATAAAATTATTTTGGTAGTTAATATTTTTCATATCCTTGAAATGTGTGTGAATCCTTTGTACATGTGATGATATAAAATTTATATGATCATGGGTTTTGAGTTAAGAACAAGAACCTAGGTCAAATGAGATGCCACTCAGGGGATGTTGAGTTTGGATGTGAGATCTGATTTAATGGGAGAATACACCAATTTTTTCCAAGTATGATAGAAGTAAATGGAAATTAATAACCTATTATTACGTTTTTAAGAAGTTCAATTTTTATTTGGATGTGTAGAGTGAGTACGTTGATTATTCTTGCAGAAATCATCATTTTATGAGGATAGTTCCCACATGTTAGACACGATGCATATTGAGTAATGGTCATCTAATCGGCCTTGTGTTAGATGATGATTGGTAGGTTATTTTTTGTACATGTAGGTTTAGTGGACCCACATTCATGTATGAGGGTGGGATTTCCCACTATTATATCAATAAACACATAAGTGGGATCAGGTAACAATGTAACAATCAATGTCTATGATCCTAAACATCAGATTCCAAGATGGGTGTGCATGGATTGGGAAGTACAGTATGGTGGGGTTAACAAGAACCATTTTGGTTAGAAATAGAGGACTGCTGCAAGGGAATAAATATATTTGGGAGTACACCATTCGTAATTGGATTAGATGATCCTCATTAAAATTTAATTGTTAAATGAACAGAATAATGTTCCTAGTGACATAGGAATGGGTATTTATTTTTTAAAATAATAAGTATTTGTGGGATGACCATGCCCATTCCCCGTGTGGGGTAAAGGATGGGAAATGGGACTAGGAGTAGAACATATTATTTTAGTTGGGTGAAGATAAGGGTACTCCATAATAGAGCATATTGAATCGGTCATGGTTGTACGATTGCTCCATTGGATGGGTTGTGTGTTAAAGTGAGACTAGTCAATGGATAGTTGCAATTGATCTGAGATTCCCTTGTGTCTTATGATTTGAAGATATCATGATCATTGGTAAAAAAATTAGTATTTTTATTCACAATATCTTATAATTATTTTTATAGGAATCAGTATTAGGATGTATTTGGTAGGCTTCCTGAGATAGTCAGATTGAGGGTATTGTGGTTCTTATATAGAGAGTGTGATGGTTGGAATAAGTGGCTAGTGATCCATCTGCAGAGTTGCACTAGGATTATGGTAAGGAAACAAGTGTGAGTCTTTGGAAGATTTCGTAATCCCAATGAGGGTTTAAAAATCATGATTGGGTACCAAAATAGTATATTAATGATTGTGGACGAGAAATTTTGCAGGGTTTGAACTTTCTAACTATTGACATTTTTTCTTTGGTGAAATTAGATTTTATGATGAGGAAACATCGTAGAATTTTTCATTGGACAATTGGAATATAATTATCAAGGATATTATGATAATGGGGTAACTATGTTTTATAATTGGACACCTTTTATGTGATGACTTATAGTGAGGACTGGAATAATCATTAGTGTTGAACTCTCTGTGGAATGGTTATTTTAATAATCACAAATCTTAGTTTTATTTATTTCCTCTTAATATCTTGATCAACTTGTTCTAAATATGTTTAAATCATATCTAAAATTGTTTATCTATGATCAATGTATGGTTATGGTTGACCTGGAATTATTCTAGTTTGAACAGACACTTTGTAAGAATTCCTCATCTTGACTCACCAATAGTCATTTTCCTAAGTCACCGATGATGAACGGTCACACCGATGATGAACGGTCAGACCGATGATGAACGATCGCACCGATGATGAACAGTTGTAGCAATGATGAATGGTCGCACCGATGATGAATGGTCGCACCGATGATGAACGATCGCACCGATGATGAACGGTCGCACCGATGATGAATGGTCGCACCAATGACGAATAGTCGCACCGATGATGAATGGTCACACCAATGATGAATGGTCACACCGATAGCTACTGAAGATCTTAAGAGATACTGACGATCATCTCTCATCGACACCGATGATGAGTCACCGATGCTGAGTCACCGATGCAGGGACACCGATGTTGAATCATCGATGATGAGTCACCAATGCTGAAACCCAGATGCTGAGACACCGATGTTGAGACACCGATGCTTAGACACCGATGATGATGCTACCGAAACCAAAATATATTCAAAATATCTCACCGATCACATGACTCACTAATAGTCATGAAAACTGTTTGAATTTCTATAAATTCTTATATAATTCTAACGGTCATTTTTTATTTTTTTTAATTTAATTAATGATTTTTAATGTTGATAGTTGGCATGTCAGGGGACCGTACCTCGTACCTCTAAAAAGGTAATCATTCCTACTACCGGAGCTCGTGGAATAAAAGGAAGATCGAGCAGCAGTAAAGAAAAAACAACAAAAAGATACACACAGATATACAACAGATACGGAGATACAAAAAGAGAGAGAATTCTTCCATACACGTACATGAAAAGAAGAACATGAAGAACATTGATATACATCAAGAAAACAATTTCAAAGAAGTAGCTCAAGAGCTATAACGACTAAACAAACTTGAGGTGAACACCTACACTGGAAGTGAAGGAAGTGAATCACGATACTCTGTTTTTCAAGGGAAAAACCAAAGAAGGACTTAGAAGCATTTCTGTTAAATCCAACGAGTCCATAGGTGCACTGCCAATCACTAGAGCTTCCTATACTCTATTACATTCTCTCTATGTGATTATTTTACTTAAATTTTTGAGCTGTGTGTGTACTCTATATATCTTACACACACACACTGACTCCTGTGCTGAACTGGAGGATATCAAAATCCTCAAACCACAATTTTTTACTCTTGTTTACCCACGAAAACTATGGAAGAGGTCCTTGTGTGGCCTGGTCATTGTTTTTGTTTCCCACAAAGAACTGTAGTAGATGTACCTATGTGTCATGGACAGTCGTTCAATCTTGTTAACCCCGATCCATGGTGTGGATCAATTTATATAAATTGTTGAGTGGACTAAGTCTCAGCTTGAGACTGAACCTCTTAGTTAACTCTTCTGTGCATTCTAATTGAAGTCTATAAGTAATCTATATACTTATTCCACTACTATTACTTTGAAATATAAATCTATTTTAAAGCTACTTCGACAGTTAAATTCGCAAGTGTTTATAATTATTGTAAATCAGTAAGTCAGTTTCAAAAGTAAATTTAATCTTCAGATTAAGTAAACTAAAACCTAATCAATCTTTGAGAAACTAATTGAACATTTACACTCTGTATAGATTAACTACATTTTAACATTGTTTTTAAATTGGGGGATTTTAAGAGAAATATAGTTAATATAAATTTTTAATTGGAACTCAATTCACCCCTCTCTTGAGTATCCACTCCGACCAACATTTGGTATCAGAGGGTGTTTGTTTTTGTTTAATGATTTTTGAAACACTCTGTATTTCAACTGTGATTTTAGTTTCATCTTTAAAGATCTTAAATTTCTATTAGTTCTACATTTTTCTCTTAAAAACTATTTTCTAAAATATAGTTATGGATAATAGACTAGAGGGTTCTACTACTAACCAGACACCTTTCATTAATGGTACGAACTATTCTCAGTGGAAACTTAAATTGAAAATTCATTTAGAGAGTATGTGTTTTGATATATGGACTCCTATAGAGTCTCAATATAAAATTCCAGAAACTGAACGAACAACTTGGGATGAACCTATAAAGACTGCCTACAATAATAATTGTTAAGCTATGAATGCCCTGTAATGTGCTTTAGGAGATGTGGAATTTAACATAATTTCTACTTGCAAAAATTCTTATGAAATTTTGGATACTTTATGTGTTTCTCATGAAGGAACAACCAATGTTAAAGAAATGATATTGAATACTTATACTATTAAATTTGATAATTTTAAAATGAAGACTGATAAACCTATTTCTGATATGTATCTCAGGTTTAATGAAATAGTCAATACAATGAATTCACTCGGAAAGTCTTTTCCAGCAAAGGAACAAATTATGAGAATCTTGAGATGTCTACCAGACCGATTGAGAGGCACATCTATTTCAATCATAGAATCATGCGACATTGGAGCTCTGCCTGCCAAGGAACTTATTGGTAATCTCATGATGTATGAGGAAGAACTCAAGGTAAATAAAGAAGAAGATAATGAACCAAAAAGGAAATCAGTGGCTTTCAAGACTACTGCTTCAAAGAGAAAAGATACGAAGAAGATTCAAATACCTACTGACAGTTCAACCAGTGAAGATTCTGATTCAGATAGTGATGCTGAAATGGGTCAGATAGCCATGAGGTTTAAAAAAATTTATAGAAAGAAGAAATTTTTCAGAAAATCAAAATACAAAGGAAAGTATGACAATAAGGGACATTAGAAGAAGGACTGGAAAAAGCCAGATAGAAGTGATGAAGTTGTTTGCTATGAGTGAAAAATGAAAGGACACAATAAAGCAGACTTCCCAAAGTTAAAATTCAAGAAGAAATATGATTACAAAGACAGTAAGTACAAGAAATCTATGAAGGATAATTGGAGTGCATCTGAAGATAGTACAAGTGAATCTGAAATGACTGATTCTGAAAGAAATTGTGGCAACATGTGTTTCATGAAAAACACATATGAGGTAACCTTTGATACTCTTGTTTTAAATTCTTATTATTATGGAGATGATGCAGAATCTGATTGTGATTCTGAAAACATGACTAGTGAGGAATTATTTGAATATTGTAATATGCTGGAAGAGACATGAAATGAACTTACGAATAAATACAAATCATTAAAGAAACATCATTCTCTCACTACTACTGTTAAAACCGAACTTACTATTGAAAAAGAGAAAAATTCTCAACTGTTAAAGGAGAACACTGAATTGAAAATGTCAAATGAGAAACTTAGAAAATACTTAGAGAATTTTACAAATGGAAAGGATACACTATCTCAAATTCTAGGAAAGCAAGTAGCTCCCAAATACACTACTGGAATAGGCTAAAACCTGGACAGAGATAGATTACTAAGAATGTATTTATTCCTAAATCTAGAGAGAATACTGGTAGTTCTAGTTCTGTACATTCATATGATTCAACTTGTAATTCACATAGTTATAGATCAAATAAAATTTATCTTTCAAAATATATTGATTCTGTAAATTGTATGAAACCCATAAGACAAATTTGTGTACCAAAATCTTTGATTGCTAACCTTTCTGGACCCAAGAAGATCTGGGTTCCAAAATCATTTCCTATCTAAATTTGTTTTGTAGGAAACCATCTTGAGGAGTTCCCACAAGAAGACATGGTATTTGGACAGTGGATGTTCGAGACACATGTCTGGGGATTACTCATGCTTCAAGAGTTTAATAAAGGTTGATGGAGGTATTGTCACCTTTGGTGATAATTATAAAAGAAAAATCATCATCCTAACCCAAATTGGTAACACTGATTCAGTTTTAATTTCGAATGTTTTATTTGTTGATGGACTAAAATATAATCTGTTAAGTATTTCTCAATTATGTGATGATGGTTTTAATGTCAAATTTGAAAAGGATTCTGGTAATGTTTTTAATTCTAAAAATGTTCTAGTCTTTTCTTCTTTAATAAATGAAAATGTTTATGATATTGATTTAAATTCCTTAGGTAAGAAAAATGTTACCTATTTAAATGCTTTTCATAAAGAGTCCTGGTTATGGCATAGAAGTTTAGGACACTGCAACATACATTCACTTAGAAAACTAACTAGGAAGAACTTAGTTAGAGACCTACCTAAACGGGAGTTTCCAAATGACAAAGTTTGCAATCCCTGTCAAAAGAGAAAGAAACATAAAGTTTCTTTTAAATCAATGAAAGAAGTTTCAACTGCTCAACCTCTCGAGTTGGTTCACGTGGATTCTTTTAGACCATCTAGAGTTTCTAGTTTAAATGGGAAGCACTATGTCTATGTCCTAGTAGATGACTTTTCTAGATATACTTGGGTATACTTCTTAGCTCACAAAAGTGAAGCTTGTTCTTACTTTGTCAAATACTCCAAATCTGTAAAAAATCATAGTGGACATAAGATTAAAACTCTAAGAAGTGATCATGGCAGTGATTTTGAAAATCATAAATTTGAATCCTATTGCTCACACAATGGTGATAGTCATAACTTAATTGCTCCTAAGACACCTCAGCAGAATGGTGTAGTAGAAAGAAGAAAAATAACCCTGCAAGAAATTGCTATAACTATTCATAATGAATATTACCTACCTATTTACTTTTTGGATGAAGCTATGAATACAAATTTTTATATTATTAATAGAGTCTTAATTAGACCATTTCTTAAGAATATCCCATATGAGTTGTGGAATAATAGAAAACCTAAAGTTAGTTACTTTAGAGTCTTTGGATGAAATGTTTTTATTCTTAATACAAAGGATAATCTGGACATGTTTGCTTCTAAATTTGATGAAGGAATTTTTCTTGGTTATTCTTTAACTAGCAAAGACTATAGAGTCTTTAATAAGAGAACCAACTGTGTGGAGGAGTATGTTCACATCAAGTTTGATGAAACTGATCCACATGATCTTAAAACCTCTCTTGAAAATCGTGAAGAAGATTTATCTGTTCTGGACCTTAATGACAAATCTAAAGAATATGCTATAAATACAACCAGTTCTGGGCTTATTCCAAAATCTGCTACTAATGAACCCAAACCTATAGAAAAACCTGAAATTTCTAGTCCTACCTTTACTAGATCAACTAAAATTTTAAAGAATCATCCTTTAGATGCTGTTGTATGAAATATTGATAGAGAGACACAGACTAGAGCTTCTCTTAGAAATCAAGTTGAACATCAAGCCTTCTTGTCACAACATGAACCTAAAAACATTGTGATGCTATTAATGATGAATTTTGGGTAATTTCTATGAAAGAAGGACTCAATCAATTTGAAAGAAATAATGTTTGTAATCTTGTTGATAGACCTAAGGACACTTTCACAATAGGCACTAAATGGGTATTTAGAAACAAAGTTGACGAGTCTGGAAACATATTTAGAAACAAAGCTAGGCTAGTTGAACAAGGCTATAGTCAATAAGAAGGTATAGACTATGACGATACTTTTACTCCAGTAGCTAGATTAGAAGCTATTAGGATTTTACTTGTTTATGCTGCACATCTAAATTTCAAACTATATCAAATGGATTTCAAGAGTGCATTCTTGAATGGATATATTGCTGAGGATGTTTTTGTTGAACAACCACATAGATTTTCAAACCCTCATTTTCCAAATCATATTTTCAAATTATCAAAATCTTTATATGGCTTAAAACTGGCTCCAAGATCTTGGTATGATAGACTTAGTAATTTTCTTATTTCAAAAAGTTTAAATAAAGGCATTGCTGATCCAACTCTTTTTATTAAAATAATTTCTAAAGATTTTTTAGTTGTACAAATTTATGTAGATGACATTATTTTTGGATCTTCAAAAACTCTATTATGTACTGATTTTTCTAAAATGATGCAAAATGAATTTGAAATGAGTTTAATGGTATAACTTAAATATTTCCTTGTATTTCAAGTTTTTCAAAATGAAAATGGTATTATTTTGACTCCAAGTAAATATAATAGATATCTTTTAAAACTTTTTGGATTGGAAAGCACAAAAAGTAGTGACACTCCCATGAGTACCACCTGTAAGATGGATCTTGATGAAAATGGTAAATTTGATGATCAAACCACTTATAGAGAAATGATTGTAAGCTTACTTTACCTTATATCTAGTTGACTGGATATTATGTTTAGTGTGTTTATGTGTGCTCTTTTTCATGAAAACCCTAAAGATTCACATTTT
Source organism: Viscum album (assembly GCA_963277665.1). NCBI lineage: Eukaryota > Viridiplantae > Streptophyta > Magnoliopsida > Santalales > Viscaceae > Viscum > Viscum album. The sequence continues at coordinate 1,288,893,165 of OY728140.1, forward strand.
AATGCTATAAAAAGAATTTTAAAATACCTCAAGCATACTCCCAATTTAGGACTATTCTATCCCAAATGAAAATAATTTGAATTAGTTAGTTATTCTGATGCTGATTTTGCTGGATGTAAGTTAAATAGAAAAAGAACCTCTGGAACATGTCACCTTTTAGGCAAGTCACTAGTATCATGGTGTAGTAAGAAACAAAATTCTGTTGCATTATCTACTGCAAAAGCTGAATACATAGCTGCTGGCAGTTGTTGTGCACAAATTTTGTGGATGAAACACACATTACTAGAGTATGGATATCAATTCAGACATGTCCCAATAAATTGTGACAACACAAGTGCAATTAACATTTCAAAGAACCTTGTGTCTCACTCTAGAACCGAACACATTGATGTTAGACATCACTTTTTGAGAGATCACTACCAAAAAAGTGATATCACTCTTGAGTTTATAGATACTGAACATCAATTAGCCGATATTTTAACCAAACCCTTAAATTGTGAAAGGTTAAACTCGATTAAACGAGAGTTAGGTATGGTAGATGTAACGACCCTAAATTTTGAATAAATCTTGTTTCCAAATTTTGTGTGTTATTCTATTTTATTTTTAAACTCAAAAAAAGTGTTTCATTTGATAACATGAGTATAATTAAAATGAGACCGTTGGGTTTTGAATGTTATATGACCATTGGTCAATATGACCGCTGTAAACTAAAAGTTTCGATTATTTTCTCTAAATACAAGTAATCTTGTTCAATTAATATAAAAATAAGATTTGATGGCCTCACCCAGTAGTCTTGGACCGATCGAAGCCCATCTAACAAAACATGGGAAGGAGGTAGCACCACTGGGCTTTGCTCTGGACCAAACCCAAGCCGAACTTCATCGTGTGAAGCTAGAACGGAATCGCATTCGCGAGAAGTTCAAACTGATAGAAATTACTAATCGTGCGATGTTGGCTGAGCCTCCCTCGGATTCTCTCACCTTAGCACACCTTACACTTAGGTCCTATGCTGGTGTGATAAGGGGCTATATAAGGAGACTGTAACTGCCTTGTGTAATCCTTTGTTTTAAATAAAAATTGGGATTTCTTCTTATGGTGATGTTTATGACTTTTTAAATGTCTGGATAAATATAGTATGCATATTTTTGGTGACTTTTAGAGAAAGGATATTTTAAAAAATGTTTATGTAAACCTTAAATAGTTAAATATGTGTAATGATTTTCAAAAAATGGTCTTCTAGAATTATATTCAGTACGAAATTTAGAGACTAATAAGATCAACTTAATTTTTGATGAATAGTAAAATATGAATAGTGATTTTATTCTTAGGATTAGTAATATGACCAAATGGATTAGTAATCTCACTTAAATAAAGTATTAATATAATCTAGGCACCTTGATTAAGTAATATGATTCAATAAAATGGTTAAATAACGGAAAAAAAATATTATTCAAGTATTAGTTTTTTTGGGTGAATAGTGTTTTTTAATTAAAAATTAAATTAAAAATATTTAGAAAATTATATTCATAAAATGGATTTCATTTTTGAACTCAGAGCATCTATATTATGTTAAGGTAAATTTTGGGGTTTTTTCTGAAAAAATGAATTTTCGGTGAATAGTGTATTTATTTAGAAAATTAATTAAAAATATTTAGAAAATTATTTTTATAAAATGGAGTTCATTTTTGAAATTAGAGCATTGATATTTGGTGAAGGTGAAATTTTGGGATTTTTCTGAGAAAGTTAAATTTTCAGTAAATAGTAAAAATACAGTTTTAGGATTTCAGTATGTTTAATGACATCATAACTGTGTCATGATGATGTCAAGAGATATTTTATGGGTTGGTCGACCAAAGGTGATGAATTATTGTATTGGGGGACCCATGTGGCCTAACTTCATGGGAAATATCTTGGGAGAGCACATGGTTTTGAGAAACCCACTTATATGGTGTCCCTTGCCCATTAATGCATTGTCCCCTCACTTTCCCTATAAATACCAAGCCATTCTCTCATCCTTTGGACTCCAAAATCGTTCACAATGAATTTCGGGTCTCCTTACCTCCCAAGGAGTCTTCCCAAGGTGCCCCAAGCCCTCAAGGTCCAAACCTTTGTGTTTTAAGAGTTACGTTTTAAGGTAAGGGATCTGACCCCTCTCTTTCTTTTCAAGTGATCTCTTTTATGTCATTTATTTTATGCTCCATGTTATTATGTTGGAGGATGTTATTTTATATTCAATATACTGTCATTTATATTTTTATATGATGAAAGAACCTCTCTTACTCTCATCATTTCATTTTATGAATGTTTAAGTGGCGTCGTTAGGCTGCCGAAATTTTGTAACAGATTCTTTCACCCTTCTCATTTTCAAGTTCTATTTTCTTGTCAAGTCTTTCAAGTCCATTTTTTATTATGTTGGGGTATGATATCTATAACTATCATACTTATATTTTATTATCATATGATTAGAGACCCCATTTGATCTCTTCAATTCAGTATTTTGATGTTTTAAGTGGCGTCGTTCGGCTGCCGAATTGTTAAGTGGTTCTTTCACCTTTCTCGTTTTGAAGTTCTACTTTCATGTCAAGTCTTTCAAGATCCTTTTTATTATTTTGCGGTATGTTATCTATATCTATAATACTGATATTTTATGTTCACATGATGAGAGACCCTATTTGATCTCGTCAATTCATTTTTTGAAGTTTAAGTGACGCCGTTAGGCTGCAGAATTTTCATAAGAAAAATCTTATTTTTGTCTCCCTTTCATGTTCTTCATTTCATATAGTACATATTTCAAATTTCATTACCATGTTCATATATCATTCATATTCTGTCCCTATACTGTTTTATGGATCATTTATGAGTGGGTGACCCATGTCCCCTCTCTTTTCAATGTTCTCTAAAACCCCGAAACATAGCTGTTATGCTGCCGAATTTTCGTCTCAAAATGCCTCTCTCTTTTCTCAAAATTATTTTATGTTATAAAGTGAATACTCAAAGATCTTATTTCTACAGGGGTATTCACATATATATCAAAATTTCCTATTTTAAATTCTGGGATTTACATACATGAGACCTGCTCTCCCCTTCCGTGGGTTTTAATGTGACGTAAAGATCATGTCTTTAAAGCAGTTTTTAAAACGTTATGATTATGAAATGAAAACCATTTATTTTATGCTATATGGGTTATTTATGAAATGTTTGATGATGATATATGTGGTTCACATGATAATAAAGGAAAATTTAAGGGTGTGCCCTGATAGCGCTCCGATGCATTGGGTAATGATGTAACCACTAGAGATTACAATTTTCCCGATATCTTGGTGAATAACCTTGGTAATTTTCAAATGACACCTTGCGGATGGACCTTGGTAATATGTTCACGATTGTCTATATTAAATGATGTAGCCACATCTTCAAGTTATGAAAACATTTATTTTTATTATGATATGCCTCATGATTTCTTTCTCATGCCTTAATGTTCTTTTCATGACCTTATTGAAGTATCTCAAGTTCACATGTAAAATTTTTCTCTTGTTTCCCATACTGGGCCTTCTGCTCACCTTTTCTTTTGATGTATGTCCCCAGGTTATGAGATGCAGTAATGAACCTAAGATGAACTTAAGGAGAAGCCTTTAATGTGTTTAAAGAGAATGTTTTATGTTGTTTTCATGTATTATATTCCTGGTTTCCAAGACACTAAACCTTAATGATCCTCAGTTTTGTGTAATGTAATGAAAGTTTATGTTATAAAAAGACGGGATGCAATAGTTGGTATCAAAGGATGGTTTAGTTGTTTGTGGAAATTAGGATATGAAAACTCTAGGAAGAACCCTATAGAAAAGTATAAATATAGGAAATCTTCCTGGTATTTTGTGAGTATTGAGTAAGGGGTTGCCGAGCAAATACATCCATGTCTGGATACGAGCAGGTAGAGGTGGCTCTAGCACAGATGTACATAGGGGTAAAACTTGAATACACCGCTTTGAGCTAGACTCGAACGGGAACTGGTACACGACAACAGGCCTTGCTGCACTCTTGGTTACGACACTCCCAGGGGATATGCTTTGGTAAATTCATAAGCTTAGTATGAACCATTATTAAAGGAACAAAGATAAAATAAAATTATGATTCACATAATAATATATGATCATGGATAACCTAGTTTAGATCCTAGGGGATCACAAGTTAGGGTATACTTTTCTTCTACAAGTTATCCTTCTATGCTTTAAGCTCCTTTTCATGATTATTGGCTAAGTATTTAAGCCCCAAATTGTACTTTATTTTCTTAGTTAATGGCGGGAAATGGAAGAACATGTCCCAACAACCATTGAGATAGGAAATGTGATGATTTCCATATTAATATGACGGAGATGATTAGGGGATTAAAAGATGATTATTATTTTGGAAGATGTTCACTATTTTGGGAACCCTATTTGATCGAGGTAAATAGATTACTATGGTATTTTATTTAAGGAGTAAGGTTGACTTATATTTTGATGAATCGATGAATTTAAGGTGGACTTATAGTAATTTAGGTTACTTTTTGAAATGATTAACCTATCATGGGGTAAATATGTTTAGGTTAGTTACTTTTGATATAAGATGTTAGGAGTGGTTGATGTTGTTTGGAGATGAATGATAAATTTTACCTTGGAAGACTATGTTATCAATTCCTTCTTGTATTTGGGTTTCAATCTTAGTTTGGTTTATTTTAAGGAATTTTAAGGACAATTATTTATGGAATGGTCTATGATGAACTTTGGGTAGTACCATGGAACTTTGAAGATTTAAAAGTAGTTTCCCTTCCTATGGGATTATTTATTTTTGAAGAGTTGTTTTATCTTAAAAATTATGTTTTTGGGATAATTTTTAAAGATAGGAGAAATAGATAGTTAATCTTTTGTGGATTATGTGATTCTCTAGAAGATTATTCTTGTGTTTTGATGAGACCAATTAGTTTTTAATGATCATATTTTGGAGAAACGATTACTTTTGGTAGAAACTTATTAAAGGATGAAACTCTACATGAAGGTAGGTATATTTCCTTATATTTTTGTTCTATGCAGTAAATGAATTCCTTAAAATTATGAAAATAAATGTAAAAAAAATGTTGTTGGTTTACGTTTCCTACCAGGTAATCAAAGACCATTTACACACATCATAAGTTTGGAATTTTCTCATGGTCAACTTTCTCCTAATCATGTTTTATATCACTCTCCCCCAGAACATGACCCTTTTTTTCTTCCATATCCATGTTTTCCTCCATGGAATCCTAGTATGGGTTAACTCGTGTGACCGTTTTTACTTCCCTTTCTTTCTTTTAAAGTAATAGTGTTACTGACTCCTTTTCCGATGTGGGACTTTCAATGAAATTTCTAAACCCAATTTTAAAAATTGCAAGGACGCAATTTCTTAAGGGGGGAAGATTGTAACGACCCGAAATTTTGAATAAATATTGTTTCCTAATTTTGTGTGTTATTCTATTTTATTTTTATACTCAACAAAAGTGTTTCATTTGATAACATGATTATAATTAAAATGAGACCGTTGGGTTTTGACTGTTATATGACCATTGGTCAATATGACCGCTGTAAACTAAATGTTTCGATTATTGTCTCTAAATACAAGTAATCTTGTTTAATTAATATATAAAGAAGATTTGATGGCATCACCCAGTAGTCTTGGACCGATCGAAGCCCATCTAACAGAACTTGGGAAGGAGGTAGTACCACTGGGCTTTGCTCTGGACAAAACCCAAGCCGAACTTCATCGTGTGAAGCTAGAACGGAATCGCCTTCGCAAGAAGTTCAAACTAATAGAAATTACTACTCGTGTGATGTTGGTCGAGCCTCCCTCAGATTCTCTCACCTTAGAACACCTTACACTTAGGTCCTATGCTGGTGTGATAAGGGGTTATGTAAGGAGACCGTAACTACCTTGTGTAATTATTTGTTTTAAATAAAAATTGGGATTTCTTCATATGATGATTTTTATGACTTTTTAAATGTCCGGATAAATATAGTATGCATATTTTTGGTGAATTTTAGAGAAAGGATATTTTAAAAAATGTTTATGTAAACCTTAAATAATTAAAAATGTTTAATGATTTTCAAAAAATGGTCTTCTACAATTATGTTCAGTATGAAATTTAGAGTCTAATAAGATCAACATAAATTTTGATGAATAGTAAATTATGAATAGTGATTTTATGCTTAGGAATAGTAATATGACCAAATGGATTAGTAATCTCACTTAAAGAAAGTATTAATATAATCTAGGCACCTTGATTAAGTAATGTGATTCAATAAAATGATTAAATAACGGTTTCATAAATTATTATTCAAGTATTATTTTTTTTGGGTGAATAGTGTTTTTTAATTTAAAATTAAATTAAAAATATTTAGAAAATTATTTTTATAAAATGGATTTCATTTTTGAACTCAGAGCATCGATATTATGTTAATGTAAATTTTGGGGTTTTTTTCTGAAAAATATGAATTTTCAGTGAATAGTGTATTTATTTAAAAAAATAAAATAAAAATATTTAGAAAATTATTCATATATAATGGAGATAATTTTTGAAATCAGAGCATTGATATTTGGTTAGGGTTAAATTTTGGGATTTTTCTGAGAAAGTTAAATATTCAGTGAATAGTAAAAATACAGTTTTAGGGTTTCGGTATGTTTAATGACATCATAACTGTGTCATGATGATGTCATTAGATATTTTATGGGTTGTCCAACCAAAGGTGATTAATTATTGTATTGTGGGACCCATGTGGCCTAACTTCATGGGAAATATCTTGGGAGATCACATGGTTTTGAGAAACCCACTTATGAGGTGTCCCTTGTCCATTAATGCCTTGTTCCCTCACTTTCCCTATAAATACCAAGCCATTCTCTCATCCTTTAGACTCCAAAATCGTTCTCAACGAATTTATGGTCTTCTTACCTCCCAAGGAGTCCTCCCAAGGTGCCCCCAAGCCCTCAAGGTCCAAACCATTGAGTTTTAAGAGTTACATTTTAAGGTAAGGGATCTGACCCCTCTCTTTCTTTTCAAGTGATCTCTTTTATGTCATTTATTTTATTCTCCATGTTCTTATGTTGGAGGATGTTATTTTATATTCATTATACTGTCCTTTTTATTTTAATATGATGAGAGACCCCCACTTACTCTCATCATTTCATTTTATGAATGTTTAAGTGGCACCGTTAGGCTGTCGAAATTTTTGTAACGGATTCTTTCACCCTTCTCATTTTCAAGTTCTGTTTTCTTGTCAAGTCATTCAAAATTATTTTTTTATTATGTTGGGATATTATCTCTATATCTATCATAGTTAACTTTTATGATCATATGATGAGATACCCATTTGATCTCTTCAATTCTGTATTTTGATGTTTTAAATGGCGCCGTTAGGCTGGCGAATATTTAAGTGGGTCTTTCACCCTTCTCGTTTTTAAGTTCTACTTTCATGTCAAGTCTTTCAAGTTTCTTTTTATTATGTTGGGGTATGATCTCTATATCTATAATACTTATATTTTATGTTAATATGATGAGAGTCTCTATTTTATCTAATCAATTCATTTTTTGAAGTTTAAGTGATGCCGTTAGGCTGCCGAATTTTCATAAGAAAAATCTTATTTTTGTCTCACTTTCATGTTATTCATTTCATTTGGTACATCTTTAAAATTTCATTACCATGTTCATATATCCTTTATATTATGTACCTTTACTTTTTTATGGATCATTTATGAGTGGGTGACCCATGTCCCCTCTCTTTTCAATGTTCTCTAAAACCCCGAAACATAGCTGTTATGCTGCAGAATTTTCATCTCAAAATGCCTCTCTCTTTTCTCAAAATTATTTTATGTTATAAAGTGAATACTCAAAGCTCATATTTCTATAGGGGTATTCACATATATATCAAAATGTCCTATTTTAAATTCTGGGATTTACATACATGAGACCTGCTCTCCCCTTTCGTGGGTTTTAAAGTGAAGTAAAGATCATGTCTTTAAAGCAGTTTTTAAAACGTTATGATTATGAAATGAAACCGATTTATTTTATGCTATATGGGTTATTTATGAAATTTTTGATGATGATATATGTGGATCAAATGATAATAAAGGCAAATTTAAGGGTGCGCCCTGATAGCGCTCCAATGCATTGGGTAATGATGTAACCACTAGAGATTACAATTTTCACGATATCTTGGTGAATAACCTTGGTAATTTTCAAATGACACCTTGGGGATGGACCATGGTGATATGTTCATGATTGTCTATATTAAATGATGTAGCCACATCTTCATGTTATGAAAAATGTTATTTTTATTATGATATGCCTCACGATTTCATTCTCATGCCTTAAAGTTCTTTTCATGACCTTATTGAAGTATCTCAAGTTCACATGTAAAATGTTTCTCTTGTTTCCCTTACTAGGACTTCTGCTCACCCTTTCTTTTGATGTATGTCCCCAGGTTATGAGATGCAGTAATGAGCTTAAGATGAACTTAAGAATAAGCCTTTCAAGTGTTTAAGAATAATTTTTTATGTTGTTTTCATGTATTATGTTCCTGGTTTCCAAGACACTAAACCTTAAAGATCCTCAGTTTTGTGTAATGTAATGAAAGTTTATGTTATAAAAAGGAGGGATGCAATAATAGATCTGTGAAACCGATCTGTCAAACCGATCTGTCAAACCGATCTTTCAAACCGATCTTTCAAACCGATCTTTCAAACCGATATGTCATGTTGACTAGTGCTATCGATTGGGTCGTACTATTTTTTTGTGTTTAAAAACGATGTTGTTTTACTTAATCAATATTTTATTAGTTATAACCCTAAATGATACAACTAATGACATGTGGATACTCCATTCTCTAAATACTGTTGACCTTACATTTCGCGCCGAACTCTCTCCTCTCTTCTCTGTAACCCGAGCCTTTTAAATATTTCCAAGCCTCTCGATTGTCTCAAAACCTCAAAATGGCCAAGAAAAAGAGACAGAGCAAGGAATCTAAAGGAACTTCACCTATCAAGCATGCTCGAGGTGATTCGAGTAGTACGACGCAGAGGTCTGTGAACCTGGAGCTAGAAAAAGGAGAAGTTATAGCTAAAAAGAAAATTTGTTCGGAATGGGTTCTATCTATCAAGTCCATTATCATGAATGTTTTTGAAACTCATGGCTAGAAGGAGTGGTTCTGTAATAATGATAGGGTCTTTTACCCTAAGCTAGTGCAAGAGCTCTATTTGAACCTAGATATAGATTTGGACGGAGTAGAGGCTGCGAGATTGTCTTCTATAGTAAAATGGAAAAGGATTACGTTTTCATCAAAACAATGGGCCGAATGTCTATGAGTTCCTCACAATGGAAGATACAAGGACTATTCTGGTAATATTCCTCCCACAACTGATTACTTTTCTTATGAGTTGGCCCTGGAATTTTTGACTGGGAAGTCTGAATCACGAAGGATAATTGCTGCTGAGTTGGATGGTGAAAACCGAATCCTGTTCAAATTTATTCAACATCAGGTATTTCCATGAAAAGGTGACTTTGTTGTAGTAAAGTATCAAGATGTTTTTCTGATATTTCTTTTGCTGAATTGTGAAAAGATCAATCTATGTAGATATTTTTCCGAGCATATTGTTGAGATGATAAAACCTTCAAAGACAGATACCAATCTATTTTATTCTAAAATAATTTCTACCATGCTGAAATTATTAGACTGTGTGGATGATGGAGATGAGTGTATCTCATCAGTTAGCTTTTGTTTCAACAAAGTTATTTGTATGAGAATGAAAATCAATTGGATCCCATGGAAGAAAACATGGGTTGGTGATGAAGAAAAGTTATATGAGTCTTTCAATCCTACTGATCATCCAAGGAGACCAAGGGATGTAAGAGATCCTAAAATAAAATATGGTGAGGAAGTGATCTATTCGGATGATGAAGAGGAAGTGGTTTCTCCTAAAGAAACTGGTGAATCCAGTAAGAAAGGAACAGAACAAGAAGAAGAAGCTGATGAGAATATAAATGCTGAAGAAGAGGATGAATCATCTCCTGATGAAAGGAGTGATCCTGATACTGTTAGCCCAAAGAAAAGAATGATGGAATTTGGTTCAGCAAGTCCTCCTCTCAATTTACCAGAAATTGAACCACTTTTAGATGCTGAAGAATAAGGCGAGACTACTGGATAAACTTCTAAGGAGTATGAATCCAGAAGCACATATAGTTATAATGAAAGATCTATTAATTATGATGATGATGATGAAGTTGGTGATGGTGATAAGGGTGATACTGATGGTGATGGTAGTAGCGGTGAAAATGAAAGTAATGGTGATGATGATGCTGATGATGATGATGCTGCTGATGCTCGACCTTTAGAAGGTAAAAATTTGATCCAAGATGATCCTCAACCCCAACCACTTGAGAAAGAGAATGTTCTTGAAGTTGAGAGGACAGAAAAGTTGGTGAGTGATGAGGATGAGAAAGTCCTTCCTAAAAATTCTGGACAAGCTCAGTTTGTGAAACCTATATACCCTTCATGCAAAGTGGCATGGGAAGAGCATCCAGGTCTTGTTGTTCTAGGATTAGACTACCCAGAGGAAGAGGAAGGTGTAGAAGTGGATCTTGCAGGAATAAGTGATTCTGTTAAGGCTCAATTACTTGCCGAGTTTTTGCAAAGAACAGATGTCAGACCAAATCCTTCAGTATCTCAAACTAGACCTGATCTGGCAGTTGCTCAGTCAGATTTTGATAATTTCAAAATTTAATTAATTCGAGCTGTTAGGGAGACTGTGAAAAGTGAGTTATCTCATATTCCTGCTCCTACTAATTTGACTTTATCTGATGATTCTATGAATGATTTGGATCAATGTGTGGGAAACCTTATCAAACCAGCCCTGTGGAATTATAGTGAATCGATTGGCAGGCATGTTACCTCTTCGAATCAAACACTTACAGAGTTAGGCAGAAATCTTGTTTCATTGTCAGGTAAGTTCAGAACATCCATCTCTGATATGATGGAAGTTTTAAGAAATCTGATAGAACATTTGAAGAAATAAAATTATAGGAAGTTAAAAGCTGATATTACTCAGGTTATTGCTCAGGCAGGAAATGCCAAGGTGACCAAGATCACTGTTCGAGAATTAGATACCTTAGGAGATGTTGTTATAGAAGAGTTGGCGGATCTTGGGAAGACTTTAGATTTAGATTCTTTGAAGAAAAATAAAGATCATAGTGATCATGTGCATAAAATGGTACAGTTGTATTTGGCTGAAGCTACAAAAGCTCAAAAGGAGATTAAGGAGAAGGTAGATCATTAATTCTCTAAGAATTGAACAAAGCATGAGTTGAATCATCATTTTAAAATACTGGCTAATAATCTGAGACTCCCTCTAGTGACTCAAGATTTTATAGATCAAGTTCATCAGTTAAACTATTTTACCCCCAACATAGAAAAGTTCATGCAAAATAAGAATGATTTTGAAACAGCCATGAAGTATGGTGGAGAAGTCATTCAGGAATTCATCAACTTGCTAAAACCCTACCTTTATGTGCAAGAAAAATCCATTGTTTTTCCTACAGTTGAGTCTCTGCAATCATCAGATGTTGCTCCCAGCCAGATGTCTATTTCTCAAGCTCTTTCTTGTCTTAGACCAGTCTTTCAACCGCAACCTTCAGAACGACCTTCTTTCCAGCTGGTGACCTTGGAACCCACAGTTCGTCCAGCTCGGGTCGTCCTACCTCCTTTCTCCATAAGGCCAGTTCCACCTTCTACCCTACAACCTTCTGGACCTTCAATTCCTCCTACTGCTAAAGGGAAAGCTCCCTTGCACCCAGATAAATAGCTGTTACTATCAATTTTTTTATAGGGTGTTTGTTTTCCAGAACTATTCTCTTTTTCTTGTAATATGTGTACCCTTTTGTTGGTATGAAATATTTTTTCTTATCTTTCTTTATCTCTTAGTTTTTATAATCCCAAAGGGGGTGAGAACTCACGGAGAGAAAATAGGTGAATGCATGCATGAATATGCGAGATCTGGATGCTTCATCTCTGGATGCATCATGTCTAGATGGGTGACCTGAATTCCAATGCTGGCTATCTATCAGATGCTTGTATACACAGGGGAGAAATTTTGGAAGTGGAGAATGCCTCAGTTATATATATGTCCTGGTTTCTATTCTAACCATGTTTTATTTTTTGGCATATATTATTTTTTATAGGGGGATCATAATGAATGAAATATTGTATTCTCTCTTCATTTATGGCATTGATTTGTGAATATCAAAAGGGGGAGATTGTTAAACTCTCTGTGGAATGGTTATTTTAGTAATCACAAATCTTAGTTTTATTTATTTCCATTTAATCTCTTGTTAAAATTGTTCTAAATATGTTTAAATAATATCTACAATTGTTTATCTATGATCAATGTATGGTTATGGTTGACCTTGAAGTATTCTGGTTTGAACAGACACTTTGTAAGAATTCCTCATCTTGACTCACCAATAGTCATTTTCCTGAGTCACCATTGATTAACGATCGCACCGATGATGAATGGTCACACCGATGATGAACGGTCGCACTGATGATGAACAGTCACACCGATGATGAACGGTCGCACCGATGATGAACGGTCGCACCGATGATGAACGGTCGCACCGATGATGAACGGTCGCACCGATGATGAACGGTCGCACCGATGATGAACGGTCGCACCGATTATGAACGGTCGCACCGATGATGAACGGTCACACTGATGATGAACAGTCGCACCGATGATGAACGGTCGCACCGATGATGAATGACCGCACCGATAGCTATAGAAGATCTATAGAGATACCGACGATCATGTGTCACCGACATCGATGATGAGTCACTGATGCTGAGTCACCGATGCTGAGACACCGATGCTGAAACACCGATGATGAGTCACCGCTGCTGAAACACCGATGCTGAGACACCGATGCTGAGACACTGATGCTGATGCTACTGAAACCAATAAAAATTCAAAATGTCTCACTAATCACATGACTCACCGATTGTCATGAAAATGGTTTGAATTTCTATAAATTCATATTTAATTCTAATGGTCATTTTTTATGTTTTTCATGTAATTAGTGTTATTTAATGTTGATTTTTGGCATGTCAGGGGACCACACCTCATACCTCTAAAAAGGTAATCATTCATAATACCGGAGCTCGTGGAATAAAAGGAAGATCGAGCTGTAGTAAATAAAAAACAACAAAAAGATACTCACAGATAAACAACCGATACAGAGATACCAAAAGAGAGAGAATTTTTCCATACACGTACATGAAAAGAAGAACTTGAAGAACATTGATATATATCAAGAACACAATTTCAAAGAAGTAGCTCAAGAGCTATAATGACTCCACATACTTGAGCTGAACACCTACACTGGAAGTGAAGGAAGTGAATCCAACGAGTCCAGAGCTGCACTGCCAATCACTTGAGCTTTATACACTCTGATACATTCTGTCTTAGTGATTATTTTACTTACATTTTTGAGTTGTGTGTGTACTCTATATATATTACACACACACTGACTCATGTGCTGAACTGGAGGATATCAAAATCTTCAAACCACAATTGTTTACTCTTGTTTACCCACAAAAACTGTGGAATAGGTCCTTGTGTGGCATGGTCATTGTTTTATTTCAAAAAGAAATGTGGTAGAGGTCCCTGTGTGGCCTGGACAGTCGTGCACTATTTTTAACCCTGATCGAGTGTGTGGATCAATTTAAATAAATTGTTGAGTGGACTAATTCTCTGCTTGAGACTGAACCTCTTGGTTAACTATGTTGTGCATTCTAATTTAAGTGTATATGTAATCTATATACTTTTTCTGCTGTTATTACTTGGAAATACCAAAATATTTTAAAGCTACTTTAATAGTTAAATTTGCAAGTGTTTATACTTATTGTAAATCAATATGTCAGTTTCAAAAGTTAATTTAATCTTCAGATTAAGTCAACTCAGACTTCATCAATCTTTGAGAAAATGATTGAACATTTACACTCTGTATAGATTCACTACATTTTAACTTTGTTTTTAAATTGTGGAATTTTAAGAGAAATATTTTTAACAGGAATTTTTATTTGGAACTCAATTCACCCCCCCTGTTGAGTATCCACTCCGACCTATAATTTGGATGATTCAGTTGAGGAGCATTTGGATCCTCGACGAAGAGAGGTGTATAAGAGAATCGTCTATATAGTATCACTAGTAATGAGTAGGTATATTTATTTTTGATGAGTTTCCATTATTAGATTTATTTAGTTTCATAGTGGATGTTTTTTAAACATTTAATAAGGGTATCCATTGAGTGATAAGTGCAGATGTTCAAGCAATATAAATTTTAAAATTTATATAAAAATATGACAGATAAAGAGATAATGATGAGTGGGGTTTCAAATCCCTAGGGAAGAATAAATGGATTTGAACAACCAAACAAATAAAAAATCATAATTTTCTATGTGATGGTGTGGAATTGTGGAGTACCAACGATATAAGTACAAAAGAAAAACATGAGTCTAGAATCAGAGGCATTAGTGAATATTTGAGGTTAATTATGATTATATTCCATTAGGGAATTTAGAATTGAATTATTTCACTTAATAAAATTGTTAATATAACTATATTACTATATCAGAATTATATTTTATTTTAGATAAGTGTTATGAATCACCTAACTAATATTATATAGTAAACACAGTTCAATATTCTATCATAGTGTTAATCTCTTGATCATATCCCAACATATGTTTTGTTCTTTAATTAAAAATATATCATTAACATTTTCTATTTAAATTTAGTTATATTGAAAACCATTATAAAAGTTTTCACTATCATCCCCCATAATTTCATATAATAGTGTAAAATTGATAATAATTAAGGGAAATGTAAAAAATAACAAAAAATCATTTTTAAATAGTTGGGGAATGAAGAAGTAAATAGATTTAGTATTTCAACGCATAAAACTCTTGTTCCTTGATTATTTTTTGTATAAATGACTCAAAAATAGAAATCAAATCTTATCATCATATGTATCTCAAGAATAATATATAAAATAAGTATATGTGACATATATAGAATATTATATCTCTCAACAGTTATGTGGGTATGTTAATCACCCCAGATCTCTATGTCATTTTCTTCATTCACTAAGAATGTTTCTATATCTGATATGGATTATATGTTTTCCATCCTAATGATGTTATTCCATTGGAATAAAAAAAATCATCAAATATTATGAGTGGATAAACCAGTATCACATCCAAATGTATATGAATTAACATCAAAATTGGTCTCTATAGCCTCAATATGGTAGCCTTCATTGTTCAAAATTCCCTTCAAGAAACATTTTCCAAACTCTTATAAATGATTTTTATAAACCCATGTTCACTTTCTTGATACTAATTTAATGATATTGGACACGTTATCAGGATAAAGAAACATAAATATTTAATAGAATATTCTAATTATTTCTTTTACTTCAAATTTGATCATTCATATATTTGTTAATTTCATGATAATGATTGCTTTTGATCCTTCAATATTCATTTAAAATTAATTATTTTTAATATTTTTTATTCCACATGTGAAATAAAATTACCTCTTCATAGAATCCATTTATTGTCCCCAAAAATTGTCTGGCATAGTTTATATTTTTTAATCCCGTGAAATTTGGGAATGTTCTTCTTTTGAGATTTTATCTACTAGAAGAAATAATCTTCTAAATCAATCCTTATTGGATGTGAATCAAAACATCTCTTACAATTATAAACTATAATATCACCATTAAATAGACTCACATTTAAAATCTATACATTGATCTGACACAAAAATCAATGATAGAAGTATCATCTATCAACATTTTACAATACACACTCAAAATCATGTGACATAATGATCCGAATGAACCAATTCCATCAGTAATGTGCATAACTTCAATATCTAACTATACTAAGATGTATTGCATTATATTTCTATAATGGATAAACCTTAATAACTGCAATTCCACAAATCCCTAATGTTGTAGCCAAAATTGGGGATACTTATGATGCACAATAATAATCATTTCTACAAAATAAAAAGATTGAAAAAATTGAATTCCTCTTCAACATGGAAAATCCTGTATTAATCCAAAATAAACTATGATCGAACATCCATCTATAGAAAAAAAATTAATAATTAATCTATCCAATATTGGAACAATCCATGATCTATAATAAATGAGATGAATAGTACTTATCATTCAATATCATGTAGGATATTTATATGGATTTTGTTTACATCAGAATAATCAAGAACATCACATGAACTTCATTTGAAAAATATTATATAGTTTGATGAATTGAACACCACATTGAAATTCATATCCACGATTCGTAATGATTTTTGTTGTTTCTGTATATTTAAAACATCCCATAAACTCATTATTCATCGGTTAAGAAATATCATGAACTCAAAAAGTCATATTAGGAGAGACCAAATATATGATTTGCAGAATTTGGGGGATAAATTTTTTTAATTATGTCATGGTCAACAAAAAATGACCAAAATGGATGATTTTAGACCCTTTTCTTTTTATTTGGAATGACCTCATGTTTTTATTATCCTATTGGATTTTTGGATAGTCAATCAAAATGGGAGATTAATCAAAAATAAGAGTGAGGGATAATATATATATTCACTTCGTATGTAGAGAAAAATGATAGTAAGAATGGTTTTATATGTATGCATGGTCACAAGGAACATATGGGCACATGAGGATGGCTTTATAGAAGAAAAGGCACGGTTGAAAGGGTATCTATAAGGATGTGAGGATGACCCTTCTCAAGGTACAAGTACTCCACTTGTATGATCCCAGGTCACAACATCAATGTTTATAGAATGATAGAAAAATTAAACATAATAAGAATATATTTTTGAAACTCATTAATTAATTGAAAATTTGAATATTAATAAATAGTAATTTTTTAAAAACATAAATTTCATGTCCCTATGAAATTAGTCAACAAATCCAATAAATAATTAGTCACTAAAATGATGAAATAATTAAATTAATTAAATAATCTTAGTGATTAATCAAAAGAATGAAAAATTAAAATCTTAAAATGAAACGCAACAATAAATATAAAAATGAAATCCTGAATAATTTCCCCAATTATATATAAGATCAAATATTTTAACATATAATTCATTAATATAATAAATTACATAGAAATTTACCTCTAGACTATAATTAACCAAAAAAAGAATATTTTACATTAAAATAGACAAACACTCTAATAAATTACAGATTAAAAATAAGAAATAAAATCCATATAAAATTCACACACAATGAAAATATTTCATGTCATTTAGAATTCAATTAACCATATTCAATTGATGAAAATAGATATCATGATTGAAAATCAAAAAATCAAAAAACAATTGATTTATATAAAACATCCCCCCCATAAACCCTCGTATGTTTTCAATGACTTTGACCTCTAAAAACATAATGAATTCTATGAAAAGTTTTATGTAATTTACAAAACATATTACAATTTATAAATTTTAATATAATTTTACACACTACAAATGGAATCTAAATACAATGGAAAAATTCTCTTTACCACTTCGATAATAGAATCCAATAATTTTTTATCGCATAAAATATAAACACGCCATTATATTAGATGGAGTTAAATTTTATTGGTGGAATAAATAACCAATCTATCAATTAATGAAAATTGAATAAATATGTAATGAAAAAATTGTTTGATTTTAATTAGTAATTTTTTATTCATAGTCAATTTGGAGATAACTCTTATTAGAAAAAAATTCATTTATTTAAATTCAATTATTGTATTATAATATTTTCCTAAAATATTATATAAATATATCATTTCAGGAGAAAATGAAATTATTTTCTCCATGAAACCCTTTGTAAACTATCATGAGCCAGCTTAGGTTGACCCCGATCTGGGCACCTGAATAGATCTGTGGCACGTACCGAAGGGCGT
Organism: Viscum album; assembly: GCA_963277665.1. Classification (NCBI taxonomy): domain Eukaryota; kingdom Viridiplantae; phylum Streptophyta; class Magnoliopsida; order Santalales; family Viscaceae; genus Viscum; species Viscum album. The sequence goes on from OY728140.1 coordinate 1,288,911,206, forward strand.
TCCAAATCCCCATAGGATGGAAACATGTTTTGGGAGTCATTTGAGTAGACATGGGAATGATTTCACCTATATAAAAACAAGATATCAAAAAGTTGAAAGACAGAGATAGCCAATTAGATATTTATAAATACAAATATAATCATCATGTATAAAAAAACATGAGTTAGAACTGAACGATATAACTGAACCGACCAGACCTGATGACTAACTAACTCCGTGTGACCCCATTGGTCACTCTCCAACACAAAAATCACATGTCTCTAAAGGAAATCAAACTCATGCAGAAACCTGTAGAAGGGATAAAAACAAAAAAGGACTATATGCGTGAGTATTAAAACTCAATAGGTTAGCCCGATAATCTATTCCCAATGAATATTCATTAAAATTATAAAAAAACAAATTCCATGTTTGAAAAACAATATATAAAAGTATCATTTTCTCATGATTACTCAAATTAATGTACAACCCATTTCAATTAGTCATTTCCTGTACTAGATTCATTTAAATAGTGTGCCATTAGAATTTTCAAAGGGAATGTGGTATTTACATTTTTATATTTGTACAAAGTGGATAAAAATCATTCATTTGAAACCCTTTTTATAATTCGTATTGAAACCATACCACCACTTTCCCTGAAAAAAATAAATAATAAGTAAAAATTGTAATAATTCTATAGAAATATATATGTATATACAAGCATCATATTCATCACTTCAAGTAAATAAATGCCAAATAGATATCGGTGACCCTAAGAGATAAAGAATAATTGAGAAGACACTGATACATGAGACCTCAATTTTTTGAAATTTTACTCACAATGAAATCAAAATGATCAATATGCTTGACCATCCTACTCAGGCAGGCCAAGGTCAAATCCAATATCAATAAACCAAATATATCCACCTAATATGGGCCACTGGGCAATACCATAACATACTAGTGTAGAAATAATTCAAAGATTATTCACTCAATATTATAGGTTCCACTATCTCAGGAATATAATGTGGGTGAGCCAACTGATGCAATCTGAGCATCTAATCACATCATATATATAATAATAATTCACATTAGACATCACCTCAAGTAACTCAAAAGACTGATCTCATGAAATTAATCAAAAGGAAAACAAAGGGTCCAACCCAAGGAACTCTTATAATGGATCCCAAGGATTCCATATTAAGGACAATCCATTAGTTATATACATACAGACATGGAATGTGAAACGTCAATAAGAGGAGTTCATATTAACAATATTAGCATTTTTCACAATGATTCCTAATGGGCCTTTAATAATTTCTCAAAACTAACATTGCCTAAAGATACAATTTCACATTTAATAAAGAGGTTTATAAAAACCATTTAAATCATAAAAACACTTTCATAAATCTCTTAAAACATTCATGTTAGTCATCCAAAGATGAACCATTCTTATAAGGATGCCAAATGATCCATTTTCCGGAAGGTCAGGTCAAAACATGTTATGAAAAAACCCATATGTTATTACAACCAAATAGAAATTGGAAAGCCATATAAAAACCCAAAAATACCATTTTTCAAGCTTACCAATCATTTATAAATCCTTAAAAATCATTTTAAATAACATTTAACACATATATCCTACTGGGAAATTTATCGATCCAATTTAATGAACTCTCAAACAAAACAATTCATTTTAAGAACATGAATAGGAATTTAAATTATAATTTCATTCCATAACATTATTCAAGATATTGAAACATGTTTGAAATAACCTACACAAGGTTTTAAACATAATAAATTAGGTTTGAAAGATAATAGAACATTTAAACAAACAATTTTTGTGAAATTTTATTACAAAAAAAGTACTTCTAATAAAACGAGGCATAAACACCTCATTGCACACCAAAAAAAGTTATTTAAGGGTTATAAAACAATAATCAAAATGTGTTGAGGGTGATAATATCATTAATAATTTCAATGAAAATTAAAAAGGACTTGTGCAATGGGAACCTACATAAAATCATTGGCGTAATGGAAACACACACCTGATATCACCATCTGAGGGTTTATAAACCATAACCTATGACGACCAGCACCAATACAACCGCCATAAAAACACAATGTATAACATAAACCTACTTCGATCATGTCCAAGGGAGAACAGAAAACATTGAAATAATGGAAGGAGGGTGAAGATGGAGTAGAAAGGATAAAGAATATCACATTATAAATTAGAAAAATCATTGTCTACAATTATATATACACTCATAGAGGGAATATAATGGATTGGAACTCCGTAGGGAGGATCCTTTGATCTATATGAAGTAGGAGAAGATGATATGGGTGAAAAAGAGTAAAAAAGGAATGATTTATGAATGAGACAAATTACCTCTTCAAATCTAGAAGATTTAAGAATCCTTGAAAACATTCACCCCCATCCCCAACAAATATTAGCTCCAAATATATGAAATAGGACATGGGGGTGCCTAGAGTTATTTTCCACGAGTGATATTTGGAATAACAAAAATATATTTAAAAATTACTGTGATATAAAAGAAAAATAATAATTTTATTAAAACTGTAAATGGGCTCATGGGCTGGTCCAATATCTGAATAAATAACTCAAATCCACAATGATTACAAATTCCTAATAGATTCCAAAAGAATATGGTGGTTTTGATATGTCATGGGAGGCCATGTGGGATGTGGAATGAGTGAAAAATGTTACAAAAAATATAGTTATTAATGAAAAATAAATTTGTTTTTAAATCTGAAAATGGTATCACAGTTGGCCTAAATCATGAAGTTAGCACCCTTTTCTAAAAAAACTCCCAAACATTATATTTGGAGCCCACGTTAGGATTATTAGATATAGACGACAGTTCAAAACGCAACATTAATCTCACTGAAAACCCAGTAAATGTACTGGTATTTCCATTGAAATAGATCCAAACAAAGACATTTAAAATTGAGTGTGATAATACTCCCCACAATTAAAGCTTTTCTCCCCCAGAAATCAATATCACTATGCAGGTGAATAAATGACACAAATGGATTCCTCATCAATACGGTCTATCCTGTCACCCCAAGGAAATATCATCCACACTAAAAAATGTAATCCACTTTCCCAACAAAAACCCTAACTTACCACCACATCCTAAGAACCAAAGGATCGATCGAGTTTATACATCCAAAACCAAGACCAGCACCAGATTGTTGGGCCTTCACCCCGTGAAACCATCTATTATCCTATCCAAATAACACTCATGAAAACCAAAGATTCTGTTGGAGTTTTTAATGGACTCCCACCATTACGAAATAATTATAACTCAATAAATTCATAAGATGAACATCTCTGTGACCCGTGGTGGTTCTCCCCACCATTAATAACCAATGATAAATGACCAAGAAATAATTAAACGTGAAAAAATAATTGGTATCTCCCATACATTCCCACCAAAACACTACCAAAAAAACCAAAAAAACCATGATAAGTGTAAAATTACATTATAATTTAAACCACCCACTCCCACATGGAGGGGAAAAGAGATAGGCCAACACCTTCTGCATAATTAAAAATCACCACCATAAGGATGGAGGCACAATACTCTCCAAAATCCTTAGACCTATGTGATTCCAGTCTATGTTCCAACTTCACATCATAACCTATGGCAGGACAACTGAAGGATGTGTAATATGTTTCCTAATAGTTGGGAATTCCTAATCCCAAACCAGAACATACATCATATGATTATATAAATGTGAATGATGATAACCTTATGTCCTTGAATCGACACTTCCATTGAAAAACTGTGTTCATAGAAGGCCCACACATACCTTACATCACAAAACCCAAAACTGAATTTGAACTACCACAAAATAAAAATATCCCTTGCACTATAAGGATATTTACAAAAATAAACATTAACAAAATCCCGAATAACACATAACTTCTTAGACATTCCTCCATGATGCTTAATAGTTACTTCTCAACAGAATCGCTCAATGTGTCCCATGCATCCACAATAATGGAAGTGATTAAAAGTACTTGGAAATTATAGACTCTTGTGACCCAGCCTTCCACACTGATAACACACAAAGACATCCCACATAGTGGAGGTTTAGGATGGATCTCGAGGCCTTTTGATTCCATGACCCGCTCCATCAACTTTCTGTCACATTATCATCTCCTTAAATGAATCATCCCCACTACTGGATGGGATTAAAGGAGGGAGGACTACCTCAATCACACATATCACAGTCGCTTAAATATGAGAATCTTGCATAACCAAATCAGAAAATGATGTTATGTTTAACTCTGTCACCATTGACTGCATATCAGTACAAATCCCAAATTCAAAACGTTGAGCCATCAAGAAATCATTTGCATCACATAATGAATAATTAGTTACTAGGTGCATAAACTAATTGAAAATACTATGTCAATAATCTATCACATATCTGGAGAAATCTCATCTCCATCCCCTTTCTCTCCATTTCTCCCTCTGAGAAACACTAATGAATGAACAAAGACTTAAAGAACTCCCATGTATGATCTTCTTGGGGCTTGTTCTAAGACACTGACGTCCACCACATCCATGGTGAACCTTTATGCATGAAATTTGAAAACCAAACCTTCAACAAATTATAAAAATCGATGATGTTGAAGATCAATTTTATTTTTAGAATCCACTCCTATTCCTCAAGATGATCCACTTGTCCATAAAATAGAGGTGGATTTAGTCTATGAAACTCAATAATGAAATCCTTCGGTTGATCTGTAATAAATTCCATTAATGGGGAATCACCCACAACCACACTATGATCACCCAACAAAGCATCATGTGGAAACCCACTGAACAAGGAAAAACCATAAACATATCAAGAGTAACTCTATAAAAAAATCCTCAATAGCAAAAACAACACAGGTGAAAATTTTAGAACAAAAGAAAACAAGACACTAAAACATCAAAACATTCCTTTTGAAAACGTCTCTAATTAAAAAAAACTTGGTGGGTTAAACCCTCACAAATGGTATTCTTTAGACACTCACTCACTTTCATGTTCCCTTGCCACTCTGGCCACCCATCCACCATGTCATACCAGGAATTCATCTTCATTAACATATAAAACCATTCTTGTGGGAACCCATTAAAACACTAATGGCTAAAACAAACTACCGCATTTTTCAAAGAAAACCTTTGAACACACATAGAAAATCATGTAACATCGAAAGGAACACTATCTTATAAGTAAAAAATTATTTTTTAGATTTTAGTAGGGTCTCATTTTGAAGATCTAATATCAACAAAGATAGAAAACCTTTTCAGAAAAACACCAACCACTCTAAATGACTTACCAAAAAAAATTCATCATATTCAAACACTTTTCAACAGCCCAACATAAAAATTTACAAAAAAATATATAAACATAAAAAATTATCCACACATTCCAAACATTTAATTTCCACAAAACATGGTTTTTGATTAAGGTTTATCAATCATGTTAAACCATTTCCACTATATCCCCAAACTTTTTTTCACAGAAACACATCTTTCCAAAAACCATCCTTATATTAAACTATGAAAACCAATTTTAATATTTTCAAAATATAACCATTACATTAAAACCCATTTCTAAAATTATCACACATGGATTTTCCAAACAATTTTCAGATTTTAGGAAAGGTCCTAAAGACCCACAAAAAGGGAACTATTGTTAGATGGTGACTTGACCATATGGTTGGAGGTCATATGTAAAACACCCCACCGACATAGATAGTCTTTTTAGTACAATTACCCAGCTCACAATGGATTTCTCGGCCCTAAGAACTCATGGAGTTTATTAGTCCAACTCCCTTATCATGTCCCAACACCAAAAAACCAATAGAAAAGGACACAAATGAAATCGGACATCCCATGGACACCCGAGGATCAGAACAAGAAAGTGTTTGCGAAGCTCTTCTCAAACATACCCCTAAAGTACTGAAAATACTATTCCAACTACCTTAAATTTTCCAAATAATAGAGGGTTCTATGAAGTGTTCCACTCTATGAAAACACGCTCCACTCAATGAAAACACGCTCCACTATGAAAACTAGAACCATGGAATGGAAACTGGATATGACCAAGGCCAACGATAAAGTTGGATGTTATTTTCTTAGATTCGTGATCCTAAAAATGGGCTTCAGCTCAGAAATGGACAGATCTGATCATCCACTATATCTCGTCGGTCTCCTTCCGTATTAATGTCAATGGGGTTGTCACTAGAGGCTTCTCCCATACCCAAGGCCTTCGACAGGGAGACCCTGTTTCCCCGTTTCTTTTCATCTTGGTGGCTGATGTCTTTACTAACCTCATTTCCAGGGCAGCATCCTAATATACAATTTATGGGGAAAAGGTATTTCATGCAATCCCACTGGCGTCAAATCTCTTTTTCACTGATGATTTCCTTCTTTTATCAAGATCCATCCATAATGAGTGCCTTTACATCGGCCTTGCGATCCACTATTATGAGAGGGCCTTAGGGAAATCAATTAATCATGGAAAGTCAGAAGTCCCTTTCAGCTCGGGGTACCACTATTCAAAACGGAAGAACTCTATGTTGATGCGGGAATTCATTTGGTCGAAAAGCATCAAAAGTACCTCAGACAACCCATGGTGATCGGCCAATCTAAAAAAGAAATCTTCGCATATTTTTTGGATAAGATCGAGAAAAAAAATCCTTGGTTAGACCGCAAACCGAATTTCCAAAGCCGAAAAGGAAACCCTCATTAAAGAAACTCTCCAGTATATCCCCAACCACTTCATTTCCCTATTTAAACTTCCCTCTACTGTTGTTAACTAGATCCACTCATGCACTTCCAACATCTAGAGGGGAAAAAACAATGGAAGGAACAAAACCCACTGGATCACCTGGAATAAACTCTGCAAACCCAAATTGGAGGGAGCTATGGGATTCCAAAACCTCTCTAATTACAATGATGCACGACTGACTAAACAGGGATGGCACCTTATTAACTGCCCATCCTCCCTCTGTGCTGAGGTACTCTGAGGAAAATACATTCCCCACAAGGATTTACAGGATTTATATCTGGGCCCCCGACCCAGCTTCATCTGGAGATGTTTATGGGGATACCGATGTCTTCTGAATAAAGGGATGGGTTGGAGGATTGGGAATGGCTCAACTGTTAATATCTTGATGGATCCCTAGATGATTGACATGGAAGGTATGCAGGCATCATCTCCTACTCAACTGGGATTTGAAGAAGCCACTGTTCGATGCCTTTTTACTGATAATGGGAATGGGTGGTGCATGGAAAAACTTCACTCGTGGTTCAACGAAAGGGAAAAAAGGACTATCCTGAGTATCGCTTGTGTTCCAGATGCATTACCTAACCATATCTACTAAATCAATGACATCTCGGGCACCTATATGGTGAAATCTGGCTACCAGCTCGCCCACTGTTCTCAGACAGATGGAGGTGACGGGGGGCCCTGGGAACAGTTGTGGAAGCTTAATGTCCCTCCAAAAATCTGCCACTTCATGTGGCAGGTGTGTGCTGGCACCCTCCCGACCAAGGACCTCTTCATCCGCCGTCATATTTCTAGCGACAGGTTGTGCCCCTTCTTCCCCAAAACCCCAAAATCTCTCCTCAATGCTATCATCCAATCCCCGGGGGGAAATGTGGTGTGGCACAAATGTGGCTCTTGTATGAATATCTCACTGGACGTGGTCTCGGACCTCCCCTCTCTTTTGATGCGATGGTACCCTTCTTTTTCTCCAGCCAAAGTAGGCTCAATTTTCATTTTGGCCTGGATCATTTGGTTACGGCGTAATGATTCCATTTTCAACCACATCATCAAGCCCCCTAGTTTCTGGATTGAAAGGGCGTTATCATGGATTAAGGGATGGTAACATCACACTGGACAACAAAAGCCTTTTGATACCCCGTCCCCTTCCTCCCATTGTCATCCTCCACTGTAAGGGAGTCTCACGAATAATGTGAATGCATCTCTTACAAAGGATAAACCTGTCGGTCTTGGTCTCGTGGCTCGAGATCATATTGGATAGACCATCACAACCAAACATGAATCACACCACGTTCTTTGGGAACCCGTGGGAAGATTCCTTATTATGGGGAGATCCACCTCATGATTCTTATGTAAGACAATCCTTATTGTGGGGATAGTAAAACAATCCTTAAAATATATGGATCATTAAATGGATAATATGTTTTATTTATTAACCATGATCTAAGTTCATTCAATAAACGTGATTCTAAACATCTCCAAATGATGTTTATTGACACAGAACATGTCGTGGTTTGTGTTTTGGATACATGTTTGGCTGTCGAGTAATGGTTTTGATAGACTTGAATTAGAAATTATTGTTGCAGGTAACAACCACGGCATGAAGAATTAGAAAATTTTTGTGGTATCCCAAGGACGAGGAAGTGAACCGATTGAAATAAAGGGTCGTGCTTTGTTTGGGTTGTGGGGGAGAGAACCACATCGTAGCCCCAAGGTTATTCTATGGTAGGAGATTCTGTGTGGTTGATATCATATGTCCATGATGTCGAGTTTTAAATCATGTGGATACCATAAAACATTATTTCAATCCCAAAGTAATCTGTAATTAGTATACATCATCTTTAATCAATCGAGGAGGGTTCTTTTATAGAGTTTTCCCTTATTATGGATTTGATGTGTTTGAAAACCGTTATGGCATGTGTGAAATATTATGAGAAATAAGAAAAATGAAATCCCATTAATAAGATAGTTGTAAATCCTCATAGTATATCCTCATTATCCTATTAAACTTGTATTTAAATTTTTTCGATTTTTTTCTCTACACTCAATTGATACACCACCGATCTACCTCACTTGGATATTTTGTTTTCACTTTTTAAATAAAACAATCAGGATATATCTCAACCTATTCTGGCCTAGTGATTTGATATCTCCAATATGTCTTAGATAAAACCATTGCTCAACAATATAGGTTGTTGTTGTAACCATAAAATGAATCTAAAGAATTCATTGAATGATTCCACACATGATTCAGAAGAATATCCCATTCTATATGGTCTTATTTTATTGGTCATAGAATCTAAAAAATGTTACCAAATTGATGTCATGGACATTTTAGGATAGGATGGAAAAATTGGTCATGAAGACCATTTATGAAACTCAGGTTCATGGATCTCTCTCTATGATATCAATGAAATTGGATGGATTCTAATGCGAGTCTTATGACCTCCATGACCACCATGAATGCAGTTGTTGGAAGACTCAGTGTTTCTGATGGTGATCCACCTCTTCATGGATATCATTATTAATTTTCGTAACACATCCTATAATATAGAGACACCCTTTTCCTATAAATACCCCCCATCATGACTCCATTTTAAGAGGATACCCCTTCGGGTTTCCCCCAGATGCTCATAATTCAAAGAGGTCATGTTCTTCATGAGATAGCCTTTTTTGGATCCCCTAGGCTTCATGAAGAATCCTTTCTTTTATTATTGTGAGACTCCACCACCCATAGAGATGCATGTCACAAAGTCCTACACCCCTTTTGAAGCAAAAAAGGCCCAATAAGGCACTTGAGGCTTCGCGAATCATTTGTCCTTAAAAAAGAATTCCCCCTATCAATCTGGGAATCCTTCATGGGACATTAGGTTCCATGTATCCACTTACTTCATGAGATGATAATATTTGAGAAGCCCCATTCTTTGTGAGACCCTAAGCTATGTAAAGCACAATCCTTTATGAGACCCTACGATTTGTGAAGATTCATCCTTCACAGTGACCTATCATTAATGAAGCTCATTCATTCTATCAGATTCGTCAATTCCACTGGACATGTACCCCCATACCCCTACTTAGGATCCATGTGGGTCTATGGTTGTGGCACTTTAATCTGGTCCCTTCATAATTATCAATAACCACAATAAAAAATAAAGAGTCACACTGTAATCTTTTTGGGCTGGGTCGACCACATTTTCCATTGGACCCCTATGTAGTACTAGCATCTATGCCGGGAAAACTATGAATAGATATACTCATATGAACTCCATCATGGACCTTGAGATGACTAAATACTCTTGTTCACATTCCCATATTGTGAGCTGATATCCTCATCATAGATTCTTTTACTACATTGATTCGATTAATTCCTCATGGAACTCCACAAACCTCATCACCTGGTTCATATTCATGGTGGAACCAGCACGGGAAAATTCTGAATAAGTCCCAACAATGTCCATTATAAATCATTTTTGGCCTATGAGTCCTCTTATATTTCTATAAACAATAATATACCCTAAATGAAAACCTCAAGATGACACTTTATCTAAAAAAGAGATACCTTATGTTCCAAGCATATAATGAAACGAGTCCCCACTACATGAATTCAAAAAACAACATACTATATCATTATTGAATATTATGCCCTATGAATAATGAATAATATGCCCCATCATGAGAATAATTAAAAATAACTACTATGGGTCTCCTCTGAACGAGAAATCCCCAAATGATTTTCCCTCAAAAAATTGTCATGTTGAAATTCCTTTATGTCATATCATGTGGAATAAATAATGATAAGATTCCTTGCATAAGACCCCCTGGAAATTTCTACTCCATTGTGGCTCCTAGGAATATTTGTTGCCTAATCCCCTTTCAGCATTTTCACTCCGTAGAATAACCCTTGAAACATCCATGTGTAAGCCCCATTTATCATTGCAGATCCATAGTGGCACCAAGGCTTATTCCCTGAATAAGCCGCATTCACCATAGTCTCAACATAGTGGTGTCTTGGAAGCTTCCATGCGTAAGCCCCATTAACAACATCCACTCCATAGCAGGACACAAGAAGCTTCCATAGGTATTCCCCTTTAACCATTAATGCTCCATAGTGGGACTGGGGTAGCTTCCATGTGTATGACCCATTATCAATTTCTTCTCCATATAGGAATTTGGGATGCTTTGATGCAAAAGACCAATTCACCATTTCCACTCAAGAGTGGAACTCAGCTATCTTTATTGATTAAAAACTATACTACATTCTGGGAAACCTATTTAAATTGTTTCCTCAAAACCCATATTCTATAACAATATAGACATTATCTCCATTTAACTGGGGTATATAGGAAGCCTCCTTGAGGTTCCATCCAAATAATTCATTAATTCTATATCATTCATGTCATTTCATTCTCATCCTCACTGTATTATTTTAAGCTATATAGGACTCTCAAACTATGTGTTATTTAATCCCTTCCTCCTAGTTTGGGTACGTAGGATTCCTCCACGAGGGTCAATCTCGATTATTGGTAAAACTTGGTTCCCCCTCCTAGAGGCGCACCGTCACTGATCCACCTAAAAGGGTGTAAACATTAGCCTTTAAGGTTTTATATAATCTCTTCACACAATACATGACACAAGATCTTCTTACATAAGAATTATAATCCAAAAAATTATAATCCTTGGCACCCCATCCTAGGGGAAAACCCTTACTAATCCTCCTTCTGTGGTGTTCAGATCAAAAATCATGGTGTTACATCATCCATTCGTTGGACACACCACCTAGGATCTTCCCCTACATGAGTTCAAATCCATACATCTGGTAAGCTATGGTTCCCCCTCGTAGGGATGTTCCATCATGATATAACATCTTTCCTATATTGGGAACATCCGATAAATCAACTTTCCATAGGTGTTTTGATGCATCCTTCATTGGTTCATCAATCACCTCAACCATATAATGGAGTGATCACTTAATCCCCAACCATCCATTTGGGTAACTAACCATGTGTGATCCCCATCATGTTAATGGGTCATTTTACATGTGTATTCCATTCCCTATATCCAAATCTACCTGGAATTTGATCCTAATATTCTACACAAAGTTTGTAGGAATCCTCTGTGGGGTTCAATACCATCACTCTCTGCACTCCACACACTCCACTTAAATAGTTCCTCCATTACCATTATGATTTTCACCCATCTTCCCAAATCTCATTGAGGTCAAGCTATACATCATCCCATCACATCTCTTTGTATCACTTGAGAATATATCCAGGCATAATCCCTATTCATCATACCATTACTGGTTTTAGTTGAACATAAGAAGATTCTTATGAATAAACCCCAAAAAATCCATATCATCCATCCAATAGCATTTCTCTGGAAAAGGGAGGACAAAAATGGGTAATCCCTACACTATACCATATCAGAATTTATGGGTTTGTTCCCTTTTGTGTACATAGTATGCCTATTTTATGCTCAATCTCAGCCAATGGTATAACAAGGATTCCCCCTCATTGGGTTCCACCACCTTGATCCACCGTCAATGGTGTCTAGATCAACGATGATGGTGTGAAACGTTCTTATTATTAGACGAGAAACCCAGAGATTTCCCTCATTGGGAGTCTTGATCCATACATCTTTTGTCCCCATCATTGAGTTCCACCGCCCTGACCAACGCCCTACTATTTCTAGACTTTCCTTCATAGTTTGAAACATTCTATTTATGAGAACCACCACCTCAGGTCCACTCACATTGGGTTTTCTGATCATTCCATTTGGTAAATGATCTAAATGTTCCCAACTGAGGATGACCATTTTTTATCCACATCTATGGGGTGTTCTGATAAAATTCAAACTTCTTCCAAAAGAAGTTACACTTGTGGCCAACCTATTGTTAAATATTATATATCTAAGGAAAACATCAGATGGAATTCCATTCAGTGTAACCATCACTAATAGACATTAAAGCCATGGTATACCATGTGTTAAATAATGGATTATAAGGAAAACCTCTTATACATACCTTTGGCATAAGATATATCACTATTGACGTGGAATGCCTTGGGTTTCCACATCCATGGGAACCCCTTTATGAGAATGAATAAAGGTGATTTAATGTTCCATCCTCAAGAGATGTCATCAAATGAATGATATTTCCATATACTCTAACCTTAGGTGGATTCTCTATAAAGACACCTCAAAATGTCTTCGAAAATTAGTAGAATTAACTGGCATTCACATAGAGATGACACTAATAATGAGATTCATGAACAAGACACACATCTATGAGAGAGACTTGTACTCTGAGAAAATTTTGAGGAGGAATACAACGAAGGAGGAACCAAGATCCCCCCAACCTATTCCAATGATAGATCATACATCAGAGAAGAAGTGATCAATGATGCCCTCCATTGGAAGGTGGGAACATGAGACCATAATAATGCAACCTTATGAAGATGCAAGTAAGTCACAGAAAACATCAAAATAGTATTAAAGCAAATATATCTGTATTGTGTGTGAAAAATTATTAGTAAAAAGAATAATATTAGTTAAAAAATCTAGAAGAACCTCTAATTGATTAATAAATTAAACACTTAATTATAATTGTGCAAAATATGAATGTATTAACCAGTATAATTCATTAACATTGAATAATGATACTATCATTGTATCATCCAGTAATGGGATAATATATCGTCATAATAGAAAATATTAAAATTTGAATTGGTAGAAACAAATTTAGGAGTATTAGCTCTATCGATCAAAATAAAACATTCATTCAGTGATAAAACTCTTAAAAAATTATTTGGACACTCATTCTCACATAAATAGATCTATACTAAATCATTAGGGGAAATGATTATTATTTTCACAAAATCAAATTATGTGATGCTATAATCATCATTATTTTATGTTCTTAGGTAACATTAATTTAATGGAATTTATGTACACATCTCATGGGTGTAGATTAACCAATTTGGATGCTCAAATATCCGCATCCTTGCTCAGATCTATGATATTCACCTTCTTAGTGTCTTTTTGATCTCCTTGTTGAAACTCATTGGAATAATTTAAAATTTGGATTAAATGAAGGAAATGAGAGCTGTTTTTATGATATCCATTTCCATTATAGGGATTTTATTTTTTTACTCCCCAAAGATACCCTTATAGAGCTCTCTAATTTGAAGCCTTATGTTTTGGACATTACCTTGATGTAGTTCTAATTTCTCATTGAGTTCAATTACATAACGTTTAGAAAATTCACATTAATGTTATGTATGTTTTATTATTACACTTACATAGATTTGTTAATCTTCAAATTACATTATATAAACTATTGGGTGTGACATTCATCTTTACATAGTGCGTGTAATGTTCTTTGAAACCTTATCACAGGTGCACTATACAATAGTAGGGATAAAACTGCACTATGAAGATGATGTCACGTAGTTAAGGTCATGTCATCATGCTGAGTCAATTATGTCTTAAGACACTAATCAACTGATTAAACACAATTGGAAAGGCATATAATTAGGATTCTATCAACTTCAAATGATTTTATGATATAAATATTATTATCTAGACTAATTTCCTCATATAATGAAATATACCATATAGAACTCCATTAAAACCTCTAAGAGAAAAATAAATCCACAAGAGTGGTGACTTGTCATTCAGAAAATAAATTCACTAATATTCGATAAAAAATATAATAAAATCTTTGGAAAATCATTAGTGCAATCCATGAATGTAAAATCTCATACAAGTGTTGTATGAAATCTTATAACGTCAAAATTTCCGAAAAACATGGAAAATCACATATGTATTGTGAAATGGTCATGTGATCTATAAAAAACATAAATCCTTTAAAATTCATATTAAATCTCAATTTTTCTGAAATTATTTATGTCCCAACATCTTATAATAATGGGATTGATTGATAAAATTAATGAATTCATTTGAAATTCAAATCTAAGTCATACAAAATTTCCACGGATGCTATATGTTCAGTTGTAGATTATTCCATGTGCATTTTTCATAAACCAACCTACACATCATGAAATAATAAAATTAATATTGACCTATCTTGATTATGAAACAAGTAAATTGAAACAATATAAACAATATTTAAAATACTATAAATTCTTTAACTCCTAAATTTCATCATTAATGTATGTATTCCCATTTAAATCCTAAAATTGAATGAATAATTAAAAATAAAGATTTATTATATATAAATTTTCATTCCAGATTTATAGAACTATAAAACTATTAGAATTTAAATAGGTTATATTAGATGAGGGTTACATTTTCCACTGAAAATAATAAAAATAGTTAAAATATTTCCTATTATCTCTCCCCCACACATATATTATTTAACTCCTAGGAAATAAAATATATTACTTTTATTGAGAAAATACATATTTTCTATACCCATGTATTTAATCCAAAAAAGATTAAAATCATAGATACTTCCATTATTTGAATTTTTATATCAAATTAATCAATTTAAACTTCCACCATAACATTATTTTAATTGAATGTCTCAATTATACATTTTTATATAGAATTATAACTACAGAATAAAAATCATATCAATATAAATTTTATAAATAACAATCCCCTAAGAATCTATTTCAAAAGTACCAATTTAGACATTATTGATACATCAAAAATTAAATTCAAATATATCATTTTTTACTTTTTCATCCATGTTTAGAATTTTCAAAATATTTACATGTCCATTATAAATTAGTTGATGTAGAATTTTATCCCACTGTGTATACGAAACTACTTTATGGGATAATTATAGATAATACCAAAACTAAACCATCCCATTATAGTAGAAATACCATTTGACTAATTACAACAGTCATGTTACAACAGAAATGACGGGGAATAAAAATGTAAGGTATCCCAAAATCAAAATTGACGGATCAAACACACAAATGTTTTTATGTTGAATTGAATGGAATTTTATTAAGTTCGTGTGAACTTATTTTTTCTATAGTAGATATGATATATTAAAAAAATTTTATAAGGGAGATATTTGATCTGTAAATAAATCACTAAGAGAAGGCCACCTACGTTTAAGTCAATATTCTTGTTTCCCAAATCTTTGGTTTTGATTCAACCATGAAGGTTTTGTTAAACAGCAATGTTCAAATTATATATAATTAATCCATGAAATAATATGAAAATTTATTAAAAAATCATAAAATATTAATAATTTACGAACCAATATAATCCCTACACACTAGAATGTTACTTTATGATACGAAATAGAAAATTTATGATCTATTATTCTTTTCTAAAGAAAACCAAAATATCTAATAATAGTGCCAAAATTTGTCTACCACATGAGAAATAGGTTCATAAAAAATATTTTCTCCTACATGGGATAATAGTAATAAATAGAAATAAATTATTAAAAATCAAAAGTAATTATGAAAAAATTATTGTAATCTTTAATTTATTATTTATTCCATTGCTATTATCTCACAAAATACTCAAAATAATTACGTTCATGAAATTATATTGCAATAATTTTCATTGAAATTAATATCATATAACAGTGTGAGGGAAAGAGACATCCTGGTAGGTCATTATTCGAAATAAAAATGGAGGAGTGTGGACTCCTATATTTTTTCCTACTGAAAATTATCATTGTAAAATTTTAGTTGATATTCATACACATTAAATGGATTTCTTGACTTATCTCAATTGAATATATCTACAAAAAATGTAAATGAATTCGTTTTTAGGAAGTGTATAAGAAACATGTAATTAAGCATAAAAATCACAATCCTCATACATGAAAAGAATAATTCTACATTATAAAATGGATGAATGTCAGTTTATTGATTAATTGTAACATAGAAAATTGTGTACTTCTATTTATATAGTATGTAATTATCATAAGATTCTCTCCACATTGATTGTAGTCCAACAATGTTTTAGATACCTTTGATATTGAATGTTTCTAAACATTTTGTTAAATCTATTCATAGTATAGTGGGACATGTTTTATAGATCAATATACATGTGAAATTTCATTGAACAAAAATTATTTGAGTGACCTAGCTTGAGTTATTTGGAATTAGTCCAACATTACCATATTTCATCATATATATTTTTAATATAGTTATTCCCATTATGTGGTAGTATTTCATATAAAATATTACTGACTTATCTATTTTAAACCTTCAAAAACCCAATTTTAAATGGGTGGCATGCAGTTGAGTTATTATATAGAAACGCATATTTTTACTTGAGGGCATCGATGTTCTAATAAGAAATTTTGTTACTCAATAACTAATTATAAATCCATGCATTGAAAAACGTCAAAAATAATTGATCATAAAAATGTAAAAACATATTTTTCTTCATTAGTTAATATTTAATTTTATTCAATCATTATGTAAACATAATGTAGTACTAATATAATATAGGTAAATTCAATTGATATAGTAAAATGATGCAAGAAATATATTCCTCAGACCTAAAATATATCCCCAAAAAATTAACTTTCTTTGGGTATTCTATAACATTTGAAAACTCTTCCAATAAATTAAATCCATTTACAAGATTGTAAAAAAATTATGCTATTATTTATAAATTGAAGTAATAAAAACTATCCTGTAACAAATTTATGGTATTATTTAGGCTCTAAATGGCCACCATAAATATGTTTATGACAAAATGTAAGAAAAAAATAACCAATTCAACAATGATTCTTCTCAGAATCAACTTCCACCATATAACATCCTTAAATAAATATCCCTCCATATATAATATTTTTAGTACTATTTTAATATAATATATTGATTCAATGAAAAGGTACATTCCTTTAATGTTACTAAATTGTTCTCTAAGGATGTATATTGTGGTACTTGGTTAACTCCATTTATCTTTTCACTAGGTAAAAATCTTTCTAGGGATATCTATGTGGGTGTTTCAATCATTGATATTTGTCACAACACGCTCATGATGTCTACCAATAGATATTTATAGACCTTTCTATACATAACCTCTAATTTTAATTCATGAAATTTAAACATCTATCCTAGAAATCTACTATTTTCGTCATCTTTATAGACCAATTACCCCAGTGTTTTATTTTCAGAAAAATAAGGTACATTACTTTCAGGAAAATATGTATAAAATTTCTCTAGTGAAATAGAAATGGAAGAAAAATACTTCAATGTTGTTATATAATTTATGTCAGATATATCCATTGTGTGTAAAGTTTAGGATATCACATATGAATTTCAACTAGTCCTATTTAAATACACATATCTGATATATTTTCCTGTGACATCACATAAAACAATAAAAGGAATGTTCCAGTCATGTGGAAAGATTACAAGGGTAATGTTCAGGATATATTTTTATCCTTCGAAATATATGCTCAATGAATATTAAAAACCAAAATTATTATAATTTTTCAAAATTTCATTCAAGTAACAATAAATATTATTAATATAATTATTAAACCTCCTATAAAGCCCAGAGTGGACCAAAAACGATATAATATATCTAATTAGTGTATGGTAAGGTATTGTGGAAATAATTTCAACATTGGATTTATCTACTTAAATACAATATTTATAGATTAATTTCCATAAACCATTACCTTTCTTCCACATGAAGGTAAATTTTTCAATGTTCAAAACTATATTTTCCTCAATTAAATTCTTTATATCCTTTTCCAAATTTTGTAAAGGAACTTAAAATAATAAACCACATAAAATCCTAAATATATACCTCAAATAAGATCTAAATATAGTTTTAAAATATTTATTCCTTATATAATTAACAATTTCCTCGTGATTTACAAATCCCCAATGGAATCCTTTCATAAGAAAACATAACCAATGGAAAGGTAAATGTGATTTTTTCTTGGTATTCAATTCCTATTGGGAAAAAAATTAGAGTACCCACATAAAATAGTAATTTTCATTCCAATTAATAAATTTGATAATTTGGTCCATATAAGGGATGATAAAATGGTATTTTCAGGTCACATGAATTAATATAAAATAATCATTGCAGACCCTCCAAATATTCTAAACCAAAATGTGTAGTAATCCATTTTAATCATTTTTTGTATTATTTTTATAGTTTTTTCTGAAAAATATAATTGGGACTCACCCATTGGGAATTTGATATGGGGTATATGATTCATCTCCTCATAATATCTTAGCTTTTATTTTTCTAAAACATCCACAAGAGTTAGATAAAACCTCATTTGGTTATTTTTTACCATTTTTGACAAACATTGTTATAAAATCAATTTCATATAGGTTATAGGATTAAAATTAAATAATTTATCTTCACTAATAAACTATTTCCATAAAATTTTGTTTATTTAATTATAATAATTCATTCTCTTAAAAATATTCTATTTAGATCAAAAAAGCAGTAGATATCTTTAAAATTTATTTTAGGAAATAATAGTTATTGTTAGAGTGTATAAGTTTCGATTCTAGTTTAGTAGGTTATTATAATGATATATTCATTATAGTTCCCTCTTGGGTTTTCATATTAAACATATAATGTAAAATATTCAGTAACAGATTTATGATAATTTACAAAATAACTCACATTATGTGCCCTTGACTCCTTGATAAACAAATAAAGATGATTAATTATTATCTTAAATATATTCATTAGAGAAAAATGGATTCCGGGACTTATACTACAAGAATTATTTCATTATATGTTTCTATGAAAACTTTTAAATAATAATAAATTTCAAAATGGTTTACTGTAAAAATAGATTGCTTATGATGGTTTGTTTTAATTTAATATTTTTTTTCTAATGTTGAAAATTTAATCGCTAAAATAGTTTAATAGTGTTCCATAGTTATCATTTATTATTATTTTAGTAGTCTTATGAAATATCCTACCTTGAATAATGGTGTAATGACTTATAACTCTTTCTTAATCCATGTTTAGATTAAAAAATTTAACATGGACTAGTAGACCTTTTAATACTACCTTGAACCCATCCAGGAATCCAACTATGTATATAGTGCTATGATTAGAATGTTTTATAACCACCATAGTTAAATTATGATATACAATATATAGGGAACGAAAACTAAATAGTGGAATTTATTTATGATTTAAAATTATAAAATTCCTTAGAAACATCAGGTTCTCAAATAGTGAAAGGGATAATGAATATACCATGGTCTTAAAATTTCAATTGTAATTGTGGTAAAAAAAATTATAAAATAATATATCCATAATTTTACATTTCCATTTCCATTATGTTTCCTATTAATAGTAAACATTTTTCATGAAAAATATTATGTACTAGGGAATTCATTTTATGCCCTGTAGTAGAGATATATTGATCTCAAATTTTTTAAATTTATATTAGACCTATTGTCGTAAGTCTTCTTAATAAGTTATCATGGGTGGTTTCACAAATTTTTGGTTGGGTGGTTGGGGAATATTTATATCTTATTTATTATTATATTGCATAACATTACTCATTGGTTGAGACTCTACAACTTATTACCCTTATGATCTTATGTTAATATTTTTAATATTCATTGGGCTATCCACTTTTTTATCTTGTATCCACAGTTGGTTATTTATTTTCTTCACCATAATACCAATTATAATTGAAATAGATAATAAATTTCTCTTTTTTTATTTGATAATCATAATGTTCACCAAAACATTTATTTACCATTTTATATGGTTTTAAATTATCATTCTTAACAATCATTTTATATATTTTTTTCTGATTATTTATTGTTAATGGTATATAAATCATTGGTTTGAGAGTCTAAAAGTAGTATAAATATTTATTTAATCATGTTTCCTCGATTATTTCCATTTTAGTAACATTGAGATGGCTGAGAGGAATTTCATTAAAAGGTTAGGGATAAAAACATTATTGATAATTCAGATAAAAATTTGTATTTTGATGTTTTTTGTTCCAAACTATATATAGACAAGTTCAATATTCTTCGAACCAATAGATATTATTTGTTTACTGCTCGTATTTCATATGGTAAAAATGTTCACAATTGAATTTTCTTAAATCTGGGGGATGTTATATGTTTAGTGCTTCAGGGAATGTTCAAGTAGTCATAACCTCGGGGGTATGGTCGGTGATAATTTCTGATGTTTTTCAATGCAAGCTATCTCACAATAATGGTTAGTTCTTCAATTATTATTTTCAAAAAAATTGATAAGTGGCACGATGTGCCTCTAAAACTCTAATAGAAATGTATCTTTTAATGATGAAATTAGAATTATTTTATATCCGTCCTATTAGAAAGGTATCTTTAGCATATGAGTTGATGATCAGTGATCCTCTAGAGGAAGCATACAATATGTTATGGTCATATTCCATCAATAATTGATAAAATAATACTACATTATAATGGGGTTTAAAGTGGTTTATGATGGAATTTTGTTATAATCCACCCGAACATGTCCCAAAACATATTGATATTTTCATCACATTTTTTCTTGATCATATATATATCATTTCGAAATTTGATACACCTCCATCATGGATAAATTTATAGAGAAATGATATATAACAATTATCGAAATTTGTGAAAAATCCATGATATATGTTTTATAGACAATCTTTATCTGATCCTTAAAAGGAGAAGTGAATTGAATTCTAGTAGATAGGATCCTTAGGAACACCTCTTGGAATGATGTTGATTCATATCACAACCAGTCCTATCAATTATCTATTTTGATTCAATATTTATAAATAATTAAATTTGGTCAATAATATAATGATTCCCATTATGTTTTCACAATCATATTAATCAATAAATTTTAATGGTTCATTATTATATTTGAAATTATGTAAATAATGATATTTAAGGGTATAATTTCATTAAGACAAATTATGATCCATATTTTCACAAAAAAAGGGTTTTCTCATTTAATAAGATGTATATTTATATTTGGTCATCTTAATCATTAAGAACAATATGTACACTTATTCATTGACTTTTAAATTCAAAATTCTTTGTAGAATAGTTATTTCAAACTCTAGATACAAAATAGATGATTTGAGCTATAAAGGTTTATTTATCCGAATAATTATAAAAAATATTTCAAAATATAAAACTATACATATAATAAAATATTATATGTTATTTAGATTCCTATCATATGTCTTCTATAAATCGATATTTTTAACCACATTAATGATTTAGTTGTGGGACTCATCTTGTCTCTAGAGTGTATGGTTCTTATAGTGTGTTTTCTCTTGTATTAATGGGTTCATCATAAGTAACATGAACAATGGTTTACATGATATAACTAAACCAATAAATAGTTTTAAATATTTCAATAAATATAGTGTAGTAATAATGATTTATCCTTTAATTTCATTGTCATATGACTATTCAAATCTCATAATATAATCTATCTATGATCACATTAGATCTCACAAATCACTATCAAATGGTTATTTCATCATGAATAAATATATTAAAGAATAATTTTATCCCCTAATCATTCGTATACTTATGATTTAATATCTCTAGTAACTCTTTCATCAATCCAATACTCACCATCACATGGAGGTTAGTAAATATATGTAGCTTAGATGTGCCAATCAACCAATGGAGGGACAAGAATTCAGAAAAAGGATTGAAACCCATGACAGATTATGTAGTTAAAAAAATACAAATATTTAAGTATAATTTTTTTATTATTAATGATCATATTTCAACTAAATGGATTGGGGAGACTCTCATGGGATCAACTAGTAGTTGGACAGTGTGATATTTTCATAGATATTACACCAAAATGAATAAAATGAAATTAATTTTGGAGAAAAAAATCTATCAACTAATAGAATCATTTATTCATGTCATTAATCCTCATCTAAAAAAATGATCATGATCTCCATGTTTTCATAAATATATCCACACTCGATAAATATTGAATGAACATATTTTTTCTCAACTAGTGGAATATTTTGTGTCAATAATCTTCTCATTTTTCAAATCCTATTTCATATTTTGTAGGGGCTACCAAAAATGAAACTCAATGGTCTAGATTATTCATTTGGATATCATGAATATACTCAGATCATCTCAACTCCATGATCAACAACTTATTTTGAGGTTTCATGAGTGTCATGTGGGAACCTAGGGGTATATTTTCCCAATTTGGGAGGACTAGTGGAATATGCATTAAGATGATATAAACCATTTCAAATTTTAGTAATTTCTATTAGATCTCCTAATTAAAAACCTTATGTGGTACTTTAATTTTGACCGTAATACATGTTGAACTAACATTTACATAGTGTATAATTCATGTTGAGTACATTTATGCATCCATGGGATCTTTTTCTTCTTCATTACAAAGGTATCATGGGCACCCATACACATCTATATTAGTCAATGTGATACCCTTCTGTTGTATGTTCGATGTGGAATTAACAATTATTCATTTTCTAGCATGAAATAGATAAATTTACATAGGTGAATTGTATAGATATATGGATTCCATTATTCCATATAAATAAGGTACTTCAGTTGATGTCATATGAATATATTGGGTCACTAAAGACATACGACACAACATTCCAAATGTAATATAATGGGAATGTATTATTATTGGGTTTCCCTAAATATCAAACAACATTGTGATGGATGTCTTATTATCTAGTGTGTTGATGTCTCACAAATAATATTTTATTTCAGTCCCTGTGAAAAAGGGAAATGATATATTTAAAATTCATACAAGTGGTGAATTTTTATAATTGAATTGAATTCAATGGATCAAGATGAAAAATATAATATAGAATATGTAATT
Source organism: Viscum album (assembly GCA_963277665.1). NCBI lineage: Eukaryota > Viridiplantae > Streptophyta > Magnoliopsida > Santalales > Viscaceae > Viscum > Viscum album. Next base: position 1,288,934,819 of record OY728140.1, read on the forward strand.
TTATATGAGTGAGAAATAGAGTTTAAATGTCATACAATTGTGGTTAGAAATAACCAAATATCCCAATGTCATTTGTAATATAAAAATCTCACACACACATTGAAAAAGTCATACAATATATAAAATACCATTTGAATTTTAAATCTCATATGAAATCCCCATGGAATCGAATTTTAATAAGTCTTGAAATATTTCTATTTAGTTAATGTCATATGAAGTGAATGAGGTCATAATAAATTATCATAAAATTAATACAATGTGTCCATAGAAGTCACACATTTCACTGTACCTCATCGATTTAATGTTGTTTTAATCCCGAACGAGTACTACATTAAAAAATTATTTGATTAGAAATATATAAATTTATATTAAAATGAATTGAAATTGATATAAAAAAATAAAATTCTTTAATTGATTATGAATAAAATTAAAATTTCAATTTATGGCTTCCCATTTAATTAAAAAAGTTGAATAAATCACAAAAATCTATGATTTAATCTATTTAAAACATTAATTTTATTATTAAAAAAGTGAAAAAATGATAGACAATTTCCCATGAAATAAAATATTCGTGGAATTAATTTTCAAAAAAAATAAATTTGGAAAAAGTTGATAATATTGTCTCTTATCACTATCCATATGTAGACATTCATAGAGGGGTTCACACATGATTTGGCTCCCTACACCCCTCTGGGTGGGTTTCCTTGCATCCATGGTGAAACTAGATAGTTTGGAATTTGTAGAGGGAGACCCTAACAATTGATATATTTTAAAAATCATTGATTGAGTTATCAACGTCATCCTCATATCATTTTGGGGATTTATTCACCATAGAAAATTATGTAACATTATGATATTGATTAGTGGGAATATCCATTCCACAGACTAATGGATATATTTTTGAGGGTCTCGGAGAGGCAATACATTTTGTTACTATCTAATGAGGGTTTTTAATGAATCCCTTCCCTATATCATAGCTAGATATCATAGAGGGTATTTACAGTATAACACTGAGTATTTTACCTCATTTATACCCTAGGTAATTTAACATACATCATGGCCCTTACAACCAAGCCATAACAGGTGATACCACCTGTTATTTTAATGAGGAATGACCAGAAATTTACTTTTTAGAAACCTTTTTTTTCTTATATTAAATAGATAATTATAGGATGATATTTCTTCAATCATCTACCCTCCCCTTTATCACTTTTATCCACCATTGATTGAGATGATTTGAGATGTGTTTTTACAATTATTTTATTTATATTCAATCATCGCATCTATTTTTTGTCTTCTCATTATATCCCTATGATTTTAGATAAATATCATTTAGTGTTTATTTGAGATTTCAACAATATAAAATTAGAAATCATCTATATGATGAAGATTCATGTGTTGTCTTCATAAGAGGCCCAACAAGGTTTATAACATGTTTTTTCATGAATTTTTTTTGTGTTTTATATTCATATTTCAAAATATTTTAAATTAACTATTTATATATGTATCTAATTATTTATTTATGTTTTGTGGACATATATAAGGTCTCAGTTGGTAGTACAATATTGTACAACAAAATGTGGGTTTGGAAGAGGTTGGGAATAGTTTAACATCAATGATAACACTATTATTGAGGTAGATTTTAGTGGATTTTTCCTTCTCGTTTACTTACATATCTAATTTATATGGTTTGAGTTTTTTGTGGATGTTCTAAGAGTTTTCCATGGTGGCTGGAGGTTTGACAAAACTTCTATAGCAAATAAATGTCCTATATCGTGTTCATGATATGTAAAGGTTGTTCATGGATTTTATTTTCGATAAGTTTATGGATTGTAAGTAGGTTAAGAGGTATCCCACGGTACATGTAAATTTAATTTATGTGGGATTCATAATGTTTATAAAATAAATGATGAAGTAAACCATTTTTAATTTAATGTTTTAAATTTTCCAAAACCTTATGAATTCTTGCCCTGTAGTGGTTACACAATGTAAACCTATAAGATTCCATGTTTTATGTTCATTTATCCACTAAATATATTTTAATTCAACAACACTATCTAATATTTCATTTTGGAAGAACACTAGGTCCCTTGAGCATTCATTTTTTCTGTATTCTTCCTTACTACAATCCATTGGTTCTATTGGTGGTTTGTTGGAAATAAATGGTGAATTATTCTACCTTTATCAGTTGTTTTATTCATTTCATCTCACATGCATTCTCTATAATGATATTTATTTGGTTCGGTGTCTATTTGGGTTATGTTTTGATGACATTTTGTTGCAGTATTTGTTGTTATGTAGTACCACATGGTGGGTTTGTGTTTTGTGGGCGCTCTATATTTTCCATGTGTTATACAACGAGTTTGAAAGCATCATGATTTAGGTTGTACCTTGTTTCAAATTATTATGTATCATGTGGAAGGGGTTTTCATTACTTCATATACGGTTTATGTTTGAGATGACTTAGTAAAAGATAATTAATTGGTTAAATTGAAATTGAAGGGTAAAGGAGTTTCATTCTGATGTTTTCATATGATTTTCATTTATGTGATATTTTGATTATATTGGTGTCATTCACCACAACAAATTATCTTCATTGGGGAATTTTTTTGTGATGGATGATATGCTATCTGACTGATGTATTTGGAGTGATTGTTTAATAACATCTTAAAATGAAAATGTACTAATCACAGATATTTGGATAATGAAATATCTAGCACATATGTTTGGTCTTCTGTTATAGTACCATTAAAAAATATAAATTTCATTTGTTAAAATGATAAAATGATCATTGATGTGTTGTAATATGTGGTCATTCATGCGGTACAGTGATTTTTGGTTGTGATGGGTTGTGGGAAGATAATTTATTGTTTTTAAATTATTTTGTGTTATATTGGTGGTGATTTTTTGTCATTATTTTGGGATGGTGAGGTGGTTTTACAGTAAGGATTATGAGCTACTTGTGATAAATGTACTTTTTGTGCTAGATTTCAGAATAGTAATGGAATAAATTAATAATAATTAATAAAATTACATGTTTTGGTTGGGTTTATGGATTTTCATTAGATGATGAATAGTACAATGGTTTCTTGTGTGGTCAAATATGTTTTTTTATGAATAATTAAGAAAAGGGGTTGGTTAAATCAGACATGATGAAAACATTAATATGACTTGTGGAATCTGGTTTGGTTTTCTATATTTAGAGAATGCAGATAAAGAGGTAATGTTTTGAGGTATTTAGTGATTTGTTGTAATTCCATATTTTTGGGTTCAGTGAGGATACATGCATATACTTTAATATTCGATGTGATATATATATGCACCACAACAAAATAGAGTATTATGTGTAAACACCCACATAGTTACACATGGTGTGATTTTTAAGGTATCCTTTGGTGAGGAATGATGGATATGTTACATGTCGTTCTCAATATCTATTATAGGATAGGTAGGTATTGCACATTATGTGATTGTCAAAGGTTTGTGAGTGCATAAGTTAGCGGTTGTGATAACTATGGTTTTTTCAGGAGAGATGTTATCATTATTTTGGGATGGTTTCATAGGTATTTTTAGATGATATGTGATATGATCATTCTTGTAGGGTGTCCTACACTAGGTTATGTGTGTAGTTACAGGATGGAATGAGGATTATGTCCTATATGTTCACAATACACAAAAACTATGGTTATTAATATGGTTTTGATGTAATGGACCAAGTGTATATGTGTCATGATATGATGTCACCAAGAAAGTGGTATGGTTGAATAGATGTCAATGGGAATTATTTTTTGTGACCATTCATATAGAGAACTATTTTATACTGAATATATGGGAGAACCATGGCGTACAGAGTTGGGGTGTGATATTGAAATACATTAATAAAAGCCTTTTTGGTTACCATTTTTTAATATTATACTTAATATGTTATATTACATGTCTTTTTCATTTGGTGAGTGTGCCTTGGTATGGTGGGGATGGATATGTAACACCCCAGGTAAATAAAGTATATGACATTTTTATATTTATTAATATTTGTGAATAAAATATTAATATTACTTTAAAGGGGATGCTATGCTCGATGGCATACCCAACACACAACATCGAGTTTCTTGAGAATCTTACGTTGCACTCTAATAATAAAATAATATTATTTTAAATAGTAGTTAATGCCTAGCCGTAGTAATGGAGGGAATGAACAGAACTGACTACAAAATGATTATATATGTTTATCAAATATTTTTACTTTTTACAATAAATTTTAGAGGATTAAAAAATGCAAATGAATCCAATTTTAAGCGTAAACATTCTAATATTCTTTAAAAGGTCGATTAACCGCCTTTTGATGGAAAACCACTTTTAAATCCACTTTTTGTCAATTTTATGTGTTATATTTGACAAAATAAAATTCTTCTTTAGAATCGGGACATCAACGTTTACTTTGCAAAAATTTTTGGTATTTTTCCAAAAAATTTCAATTTTTAACGAATAGTGAAAAATGTTGTATTTTAATTCAAAACCTCTTTTAATCTAATTTATTTATATGATTAGATTATCATTTGAATTGTTTTTAAAGTGAAATTATAATATATTATTACCATTTAATCCAACAGTGGGCGTTGCAATTAATTTCACTTTGAAATCAGACTTAAACTAGTGTCAATCTTTTGATACATTTTGTTTCATAAAAACACGCTATTTGTTTTGACAGAGGGAATTAATTATTAAATTAATTAATGCCACTTATATGTTCTGAAATTTTTAAAATATAAATCATTTTTGAATTCGGAATATCAAATATAGCTTAGGGTGAACTTTTGGTAATTGTCTGAAAAACTTCAATTTTGATGAATAGTGAAACCACTAAGTGGTACTTATAAAAACTGATTTTCTGTTTAAATGAAATTTTTCCATCATTGTGTTTTGAATTTCAAAAATCCGACATACATGGTTGTCATTAATAAGTAAAATGTGGTTCAATGGGATTAAAATAATTTTTTGGTGAATAGTAACTTATTAAGGTTTTAATCGCGATTAGAGGTAATTAGTGTATTTTAAGGTAAGAATAATGTTTTAATAAAATTTAAATGACCTAGACAGATGTCCTACCCTCATTGGATGTGTCATGGCCGACCAAGACAATCCATGGGTCAACTTGGGGACCCCATGAAGCCACTTTGGTTGGGAAATGACATAAATATCTTTTTATTTAATGTTAAAGTAAAAATGACACAAACATGAGATGTTTTACTAAAACAATTTTTACATGGGGTTATACAAGTCATATTTTTGACTATAAATAGTCATTGGAAATATACAAATATTTCCTACATCATAGTATTTTTTTTATAATTTTTAGACATTAACTAAATTAAATTATTTATGACATCATAATGATGCAGCGATGACCTCACTATTTAACGATTTAAATAAAATGGAAAGATAATGTAATACTTAAGACCTACACATGTCCAAAACCTATTGTATGAGTGGATTTCGAACCCTTATCACCTTATCCTCGAAATAAATCAATGTGGTACCTTTCAAATCCGGAACACTTTTGATAATAAAGTAACATTTTGTAACCTTAGAAGAGTGCCCCTCCTCTCCTCTTATAAAAGGCCCCCAACTCTACCTCCTTACCCACACTCCCAAAGCCTTTGGATCGGCCAACCTCTACCCATTTTGTCTCTCCACTTCCCTCTATTACTCCTTGAAGCCTAAATTTGGGCAGAAGTCTTCTCAAGGAAGCCTTTGAGCTCAATCCTTTGTGAGTTACCCGATTTTAAGATAATGTCTTCACTTGAGTCCTTTTGTTTTATTTTGCCTCTCCAACCCCATAAACTCTTTTTATTCATTTATTTTGTAAAAACTCCAGTATCTTAAATATACTAGGATGTTGTTATAAGATGTATTCTATCTACACTTACACACACCTACATCTAATGCTTAAAGAACATACTGTTTCCGTGGATGGTGAATTTCTGCCTCACGAAACGATGATTGTTCAACACTCATATAACACCTTCAAAGGTGGCCATTAAGATGTCACTATATTTATATATGATATATAATATGTTTATGTTTTACTTAAGCTTATTTATTTATCATTTATTTCATACCTTTATGGTTTCCATTATGGGTAAACGCGATATCTTCATTTAAGGAAGTACGGACTACCGCCCCCTCAATGTGATGTGATTCGTTAATGCCATATGTGGGATGTATAAAGGATGGATTTAAAGTTATTATATATGATTTTATACTGGAATTATAATTTACATCTATCTAATTATTATTTATTTCCATTAATGTATGATATAGAAATGAAAGTAGCGTTCCTGCGTACGTACGACTTACCGTCTCCATGAACGGTGCATTTCATTTCTTATCCCCAAATGTAATGTACTATTATAAGTACATATTTATAATGGATATATATATAATTTATGTTACATATAAATGATTAATATAATTATGGAATTAAAATATACATAACTCTCATTTAGTTTTAATTGCATTAATATGTCAAAGAAATGAAAGTAGTGTTCATGCGTACGTACGGCTTACCGTCTCCATGAACGGTGCATTTCATTTATTACCTATAAATGATTATGTAATATTATAAATACATGTATATGCTGGATATATATGATATATATGATATCCAAATCATGAATATCATTCTGGATATAATGAACCATTGACCACACGAACAACATGTAATTGTAAGAAGTCCACTTTTGACTTAAAAACCAAATATTGACAAAACAAACATTATTAACTTAAATGATTAAATAATGTTTATAACATGTCAATAATTGATATAAAAGGAATAATGAACTTGAAAAATGTTCTTAATAAAATATAAATTAACTCAAGTTTATTATTCAGGACGTTAAAGAACGATCGAGTCAAGTCGGACCCGAGGTAAGGGATCTTACTCCTCTCTTTCTTTTTAAGTACACTCTTTTATGTCATTCCTTTTAAAGCTCATCTTTCTTGTTATTGGGATGTTCTTTTATATTACTATTACTGTAATTTTTATGTTCATATTATGAGATACCCTATTCTCTTTCATCAATCCATTTTTGAAGTTTTGGGTGGTGCCGTTAGGCTACCGAATTTTCGTAAGAGATCTAACCTCTCTCTTTATTTTTAAGTACTCTCATTTTTGTCACTTCTTTTAAGATCCTCTTTGTTATGTTGGGGGATGTTATTTTATAAACTTTATGTTAATATGATGAGAGACCCTATTTTCTCTCATCAATCTATTTTGGATGTTTTAAGTGACACCGTTAGGCTGCCGAGTTTTCGTAAGGTATTTTTCATCTCACTTTTATTCCCGTGAGATTTATGTTACATTTGCCACAATTTCCTTTGAGTGGTGTATGTACATTCCATTATTCTAATCTTTGTGTAATATACTTTCGTTTATGAGTATTTACATCAATGATTTATTGTCCTTATTTCATGGGGTGTATGTTTCGAAAGATACCCAAGTTAGTAAGGGAACCTTTCACCCTCCTCTTTTTAAAAGACTCCTTTTGTTGGTTCTTTTAATTCACATATTGTTATGTTGGGATATGTTCTCATATATCCTTATTGATGTAAATTTTATGTCCAAGTGATGAGATACTTTTTTAATCTCTCATCAACTCTTTTTCTGAATTTTGAAGTGACGCCGTTAGGCTATCAAATTTTTGCAAGTGAACTTCTTAACCAAAATTTGATTCTTTGGGATAAAATTTTACCCCTTGAATATGTCGTTCTATGAATATGTGTGAATAAACTATGATTGTTTTACACTTAATATTCAGTTGTATTAAGTGTATTCGTTTGTCACACATAATTATGCAATTGATTTATCCTTAAACCAAGGATACCGTCTTTGTAAGGGTCTTCGTCTCAATCTCAATTTATTGAGGCATATTTTGTTTTATACACAACCTTATTTTATACAGTGTATAAACCCCTTTCACATTTACGTTTATTAAAAAGGAATCTTTTTTCTACGAAGCGTTTTACTAAACGACAAAAAGGAATGTTTCTTTTTACACACGCGGTGACAAAGACATTTTCCACCGTCGCGAGTATTATTTGATCCTTAGCTTCCTCAATAAGCCATAATATTTTTAAAATAAAATAAATACCATATACTTTTTTTGTATTTTGGTATTGAAAATGGTTTTGATAAAGGATTCTATTATGTCAATATATTTAAATGATATATTGTGATTGAAATGTGGAAATGTTATCATTCCTTTATGTTGGTTTTATGTGTTATAATTTTATAATGGTACTTGGACATTTTACGGGTGGTTACGTGATAAACCATATGATGGGTGGTGCCGTGAATACCAGGATGGGTGGTTATGTTATAACCTCCAATGCATTGGGTAGGGAAGTCGGCCGTATGACTATTCTATTAAGTATGTATGGAAGTTGGCTGAATGGCTATTCCATTAAGTGATATGTGTGGAAGTCGACCTTACGGTTATTCCACTTAAGTATGCTTATGTCTCAAGTTACCTTTTTATGTTATGTGATCTTTATATGGGTTTTATGGTAATATTTTGGTTACAGAAGGGTAAGTAATGAACTTTTATTCAGTGAAGAGTTTTTACTACTTCGAAAAGGTGAAAAGTATTACTTTGTTAAAGTATACATGGTTTACTTGTTGTTTTGAAAAACTAACAGTTTTCATTCTTTGTGTATCTCTTACTGAGTTTTTTATGCTCATCCCATGTTTTTGAAATTTTTTTCATAGGACTTAACGTGGAATAGGTTCAAGGATGGGATCAAGGGAAAGTCATGCTACCTAAAACATGGAAGTAGACATGTTTTTTAAGAGTTTTTATTTTATGGAAACTTACTATAAGTTTCTACTTTGTAATCTTTTGAGATGTAATAGTTATGTCCTAATTCTCTAAAACTCTAAACCTGAAAAGATCCTCAATGTGAATTATTCATTTAATTCAATATTAAGTAAGGTTTAAGGCAGGGGCCTTATAGTTGGTATCAGAGGTCGGTTTAGATAAATTTAGAGGATAGGGCATTCTTTAAGCATAAGTGACATGACCATAATGGTTAGGATTTCAGAAAGAGTCATAGTTTTTAGATAAAGTGAATGAGTAAGTATATATTAGTGTTTATCTTCCTCTTCAGTACATGATGGTTTTGTTGATATACTCACACTGACATTTCTGTTTTTAGTGAATAGATGGATCTAGAAGGCACCAAAGAGACAATAGGTTTGAAGGAAACTGTGGTGGTTCTCTGATTAGGATACTAGATAAAATGAGGGATTTAATGAGGAAACTAGTGGTTGTTCGAAACCAACTATCCAGGTGTCATGATCAACCACTTGAACCTTGGTATGATCTGTAATGCATCATGTACGAGATGACCAATCGATGTGGAAGTTCAGGTAATAATTATAAAGGTAACCATTATAGTTTATATGATCCTTACTTTTGAGGTAATTATGGGTTATTATATGTTATGCTGGAAAATGAAAGGCATGAGATAAACATGAGGTTAAAATATGTTATGATCATTTTTGAAGATTTTATCTCGTTTTGGGGAATGTTTGAAAACTATATAGTTTTGGAAAAAGGACAACACGCAGACCGTGTGACAACCCGTCACGTCGGACAAAGCTGCGGGAATCAAACCCACATCCAAAGTGCGACTGGTATTTATCACCTACCACTGGACTACGTGAAGTCCCTGGTTAGTTTGACTGATTCTTTTTAGTTATATGATTTTATGAATTAAGAGTAATTTAATTTTGGGTTATTTATTAAAATGATTAACCTATCATGGAGGATATGTGATTAGGTTAATTACTTTTCAATGTGAGACTTTAAGAGCAATTGATGTTGTTTGGAGATAAGTGTTACGATTTAACTTGGAAGACAATGTGACTAAATCCTTCAAATATTTGGGTTTAAATCATAGTTTGGTTTACTTTTAAGTATTTTATGGACAATTGGTTTATCAAATATTCCTCGTTGGACATTGGTTTTTGTTGGACAAATTTTGGAGATTAAGAATAGATTTTCTTTTTAAAGGGTTATCCTTTTCTGGATTATCTGACCTTGTACTAACCTTTTTGGTTTTGGTTTTGGTTAAAGCCTAAAGACATGGGAAGTATATAGTCCTCTTTTGTGGATTAGGTGATTCTCTAGAAGTTGATTATAGTACTCTTAATGTGAACAAGTCTTCTTAAATACTCATCTTTTGGAGAAAATATGAGTTTGTGTAAAAGTTGAAAGTCAACATGATAAGTGATTATGTTTCCTTATGAATTAATTACTCAATAAAAAGTAACATAAAACAAAAATGTGGTCTATTAACTTTTCCTACTGGGGAGTCGAATACAGTTTAACCCATCGCAAGTTTGTGATTTTCTTGTGGTTAACTTTCTCCTAAACATGTTTTCTATCACTCTCTATCAGAACATGACCCTTGTTTCCTCCATGTCCATATATTCGTACCTGGAATCCTAGTATGGGTTAACTCGGGTGACCTTTGTACTTATCTTTATTTATTTTAAAGTGATTGTTTTACCGACTCTTGTTCTGATGTGGGACTTTAAACGATGTTTCCAAGCCCAATTTTAAAATTGAGAGGATACAATTCCCAAAAGGGGGAAAGGATGTAACACCCCAGGTAAATAAAGAATATGAAATTTTTATATTTATCCATATTTGTGAATAAAATATTAATATTACTTTAAAGGGGATGCTATGCTCGATGGCGTACCCAACACGCAACAACGAGTTTCTTGGGAATCTTACGTTGCTCTCTAATAATAAAATAATATTATTTTAAATAGTAGTTAATGCCTAGCCGTTGTAATGGAAGGAATGAACAGAACTAACTAAAAAATGATTATATATGTTTGTCAAATATTTTTAATTTTTACAATAAATTTTAGAGGACTAAAAAATGCAAATGAATCCAATTTTAAGCGTAAACATTCTAATATTCTTTAAAAGGCCGATTAACCGCCTTTTGATGACGAACCTCTTTTAAATCCACTTTTTTACAATTTTATGTTTTATATTTGACAAAATAAAATTCTTCTTTAGAATCGGGACATCAAAGTTAACTTTGCATAAATTTTTGGTATTTTTCCAAAAAAGTTCAATTTTTAATAAATAGTGAAAAATGTTGTATTTTAATTCAAAACCTCTTTTAATCTAATTTATTTATATGATTAGACTATCTTTTGAATTGGTTTTAAATTTAAATTAGAATATATTATTACAATTTAATCCAATAGTGGTCGTTGGAATTAATTTCACTTTGAAATCGGACATAAACTAGTGTCAATCTTTTGATACATTTTGTTTCATAAAAACACTCTATTTGTTTTGACAGCAGAATTAATTATTAAATTAATTAATGCAACTTATATGTTCTGAATTTTTTAAAATAGACATCATTTTGGAATTCGGAATATCAAATATAGCTTAGGGTGATCTTTTGGTAATTTTCTGAAAAACTTCAATTTTTGATGAATAATGAAACCACTAAGTGGTACTTATAAAAATTGATTTTCCGTTTAAATGAAATTTTTCCATCATTGTGTTTTGAATTTCAAAAATCCGACATACATGGTTGTCATTAAGAAGTAAAATGTGGTTCAATGGGATTAAAATAATTTTTTGGTGAATAGTAACTTATTAAGTTTTTAATCGCGATTAGAGGTAATTAGTGTAGTTTAAGGCAAGAATAATGTTTTAATAAAATTATATGACCTCTAAACATGTCCTACCCTCATTTGATGTGTCATGGCCTACCATGAAAATCCATGGGTCAACTTGGGGACCCCATGGAGCCACATTGGTTTGAAAATGACATAAATATCTTTTTATTTAATGTTAAAGTAAAAATGACACAAACATGAGATGTTTTACTAAAACAATTTTTACATGCTGTTATACAAGTCATATTTTTAACTATAAATAGTCATTGGAAAGATAAAAAGATTTCCTACATCATAGTATTTTTTTATAATTTTTATACATTAAATAAATTAAATTATTCATGACATCATAATGATGCAGCGATGACCTCATTATTTAACGATTTAAATAAAATGGAAATATAATGTAATATATAAGACCTACACATGTCGAAAACCTATTGGATGAGTGTATTTAGAACCCTTATCACCTTATACTAAAAATACATCAATGTGGTACCTTTAAAATCCGGAACCCTTTTGAAAATAAAGTAACATTTTGTAACTTTACAAGAGTGCCCCTCCTCTCCTCTTATAAAAGGCCCCCACCTCTACCTCCTTAACCACACTCCCAAAGCCTTTGGCTCGGCCAAACTCTGCCCATTTTGTCTCTCCACTTCCATATCTTACTCCCTGAAGCCTCACTTTGGGCAGAAGTCTTCCCAAGGAAGCCTTTGAGCTCAAACCAAAGGGAGTTACCCGATTTTAAGGTAATGTCTTCACTTGAGTCCTTTTGATTTATTTTGCCTCTCCAACCCCCTAAAATCTTTTTATTCATTTCTTTTGTAACAAATCCAGTATCTTCAATATTCTAGTATGTTGTTATAAGATGTATTAGAGCTACACTTACACACACCTACATCTAATGGTTAAAGAACATACTGTTTCCGTGGATAGCGAATTTCTGCCTCACGAAACGATGATTGTTCAACACTCATATAACACCTTCAAAGGTGGCCATTAAGATGTAACTATATTTATATATGATATATAATATGTTTATGTTTTACTTAAACTTATGTATTTTTCATTTATGGCATACCTTTATGGTTTCCATTATGGGTAAATGCGATATCTTCATTTAAGGAAGTGTGGAGTTCCGCCCCCTCAAAGTGATATGATTCGTTAATGCCATACGTGGGACGTATAAAGGATGGATTTAAAGTTATTATATATGATGTTATACTGGAATTATAATATAACTTTATATCATTATTATTTCTTTCCATTAATGTATAAGATAGAAATGAAAGTAGCGTTCATGCATACGTACGGCTTACCGTCTCCATGAACGGTGCATTTCATTTCTTATCCTGAAATGTAATGTATTATTATAAGTACATATTTATAATGGATATATATATAATTTATGTTACATATAAATTTTTAATATAATTCTGGAATTAAAATATACATACCTATCATTTAGTTTTAATTCCATTAATATGACAAAGAAATGAAAGTAGTGTTCATGCGTACATACGGCTTACCATCTCCATGAACAGTGCATTTCATTTCTTACCTCTAAATGATTATTTAATATTATAAATACATGTATATGATGGATATATATGATATATATAATATCCAAATCATGAATATCATTCTGGATATAATGAACCATTGACCACACGAACAACATGTAATTGTAAGAAGTCCACTTTTGACTTAAGAACCAAATATCGACAAAACAAACATTATTAACTTAAATGATTACATAATGTTTATAACATGTCAATAATTTATATAAAAGTAATAATGAACTTGAAAAAGGTTATTAAGCAAGTAGAAAATAACTGAATTTTATTATTCAGGACGTTAATGAACAATCGAGTCAAGTCGGACCCGAGGTAAGGGATTTTACTCCTCTCTTTCTTTTTTAAGTACTCTCTTTTATGTAATTACATTTAAAGCTCATATTTCTTGTTATTGGGATGTTATTTTATATTACTCTTACTTTATTTTTTATGTTAATATGATGAGAGACCCTATTCTCTCTCATCAATCCATTTTGGAAGTTTTGGGTGGCGCTGTTAGGCTGCCGAATTTTCGTAAGAGATCTAACCTTTCTCTTTCTTTTGAAGTACTCTCCTTTTTGTCACTTCTTTTAAGATCCTCTTTGTTATTTTGGGGGATGTTATTTTATAAACTTTATGTTAATATGATGATAGACCCTATTTTCTCTCATCAATCCATTTTGGTTGTTTTATGTGACGTCGTTAGGCTGCCGAGTTTTCGTAAGGGTTTTTCATCTCACTTTTATTCCCGTTAGATTTATGCTACATTTTCCACAATTTCCTTTGAGTGGTGTACGTAATTCCCATTATTCTAATCTTTGTGTAATATACTTTCGCTTATGAGTATTTACATCAAGGATGTATTGTCCTTCTTTCCTGGGGTGTATGTTTCGAATGATACCCAAGTCGGTAAGGGAACCTTTCACCCTCCTCTTTTTAAAAGACTTATTTTGTTGGGTATTTTAATTCACATATTGTTATGTTTGGATATGTTCTCATATATCCTTATTGATGTAAATTTTATGTCCAAGTGATGAGATACTTTTTTTTATCTCCCAAAAACACTTTTTCTGAATTTTGAAGTGACGCCGTTAGGCTGTCAAATTTTTGCAAGGGAACTTCTTAACCCAAATTTGATTCTTTGGGATAAACTTGTACTCCTTGAATATGTCATTCTATGAATATGTGTGAATAACCTATGATTGTTTTACACTTCATATTCACTTGTATTTGGTGTGTTCGTTTGTCACACATAATTATGCAATTTATTTGTCCTTAAACCAAGGATACCGTCTTTGTAAGGGTCTTCGTCTCAATCTCTATTTAATGAGGAATATTTTGTTTTATACACAACCTTATTTTATACGGTGTATAAACCCCTTTGACGTTTACATTTATTCAAAAGGAATATTTTTTCTACGAAGCATTTTACTAAACAACAAAAAGGAATGTTTCTTTTTACGTACACGGTGACAATGACCTTTTCCGACGCCACGAGTATTATTTGATCCTTGGATTCCTCAACAAGCCGTAATGTTTTTAAAATAAAAGAAATACCATATACTTTTTTTTGTATTTTTGTATTGAAAATGGTTTTGATAAAGGATTATATTATGTCAATATATTTAAATGATATATTGTGATTGAATTGTTGAAATGTTACCATTCCTTTATGTTGGTTTTATGTGTTATAATTTTATAATGGTACTTGGAAATTTTACGGGTGGTTACGTGATAAACCATATGACGGGTGGTGCCGTGAATACCAGGACGGGTGGTTACGTTATAACCTCCAATGCATTGGGTATGGAAGTCGGCCGTATGGATATTCCATTAAGTATGTATGGAAGTTGGCCGAATGGCTATTCCATTAAGTGATATGTGTTGAAGTCGACCTTATGGTTATTCCACTTAAGTATGTTTATGTCCCAAGTTACCTTTATATGTTATGTGATCTTCATATGGGTTTTATGGTAATATTTTGGTTACAGAAGGGTAAGTAATGAACTTTTATTCCGTGAAGAGTTTTTACTACTTCGAAAAGGTGAAAAGTATTACTTTTTTAAAGTATAAATGGTTTACTTGTTGTTTTTAAAAACTAACAGTTTTCATTCTTTGTATATCCCTTACTGAGCTTTTTATGCTCATCCCAAGTTTTTGAAATGTTTTTCACAGGACTTAACATGGAATAGGGTCAAGGATGGGATCAAGGGAAAGTCATGCTACCTAAAACATGGAAGTAGACATGTTTTTTAAGAGTTTTTATTTTATGGAAACTTAGTAGAAGTTTCTACTTTGTAATCTTTTGAGATATAATAGTTGTGTCCTAATTCTCTAAAACTCTAAACCTGAAAAGATCATCAATGTGAATTATTCATTTAATTCAATATTAAGTAAGGTTTAAGGCCAGGGTCTTATAGGATAGTTGTCATGTTTAGGTGTTTTTGGCTACACTATTTTATCAAGGGTGCATTAGAATTCTTATTATATATTTAAACAATAGAAAATGTTATTCCTAATAAGTATATTTGTATTCCCAGATAAAGTACTTTTTTTCATGTTTATATAAGGATTATGTTCCCTGTTATAGAAATTGCATCTAAGGTATTGGATAGATATTGTTTCGCTTAATTAGATTCATGTTTGGTAATTTTACTCTATAAGATTTTAAATGAATATGTTTTATTTACAAATTCATTGTGGGGTGGTTTTTGTTTCTTTTAATATTATTTCATGCAGTTTCTTGTAGACGATTAATCTTATCTTCCAATTTGATATTATTATTGGGGGTAACTTCTACCATATTATGATATCTGTATACCCTTGGTTCTAGACCCCATCTCACGGCCAACTGGATGAAGGACTCATCGGGTTATAATCTTTCTCTTCTCATTGAAAAATATTTAGATAGATGGAGTCATGATAGGGCGGTATCAAAGGTGATGGTTAAGAGATATGGTGTTGTTTAGAGTTATAAATAGTGGGTATTTTATGGGTTTTTGTGATAATACTATAAGTTTACAATGGTTAATGATATAGGCAAGTGAGACAGGCTTGGATACAATACATTAGGGCCCACATGATCTAGTACACAGACTATGCGCTTATTGAATGACCAATCAAGATGGGTCTATATGTTGGGTAGAGACCCCAGATAGCTAAATGTATCATTATTACATTTGCAATAGTTTGAAATTTTTTGTTTTAGACAGTTAAATATATTCACAAAGAATTAAATTTATTCATAATAAAATTCTATACTACCAGGGTATCGAATGTGGTGATGTTAAAATTTCTCAAGATATGGTAAATAAATTTCAAATGTGGAATGTGAAATACATTAATTGAATTTAAAACATATCTATTGTGTGAAATATATTAATAATGGTAGTATATTTATCTATTAGGGGATATAATAAGTGATAATTAATTTAGTTTATTTATTTATGAAAATTTATTCAATATCCTTATTGATGAATGAAAATATTGAGAAACATTGTGATGGAAAACAAACTCACATTGGATACATATTTGACTTTTTCCTTAGTAATATTTTTAAAATTAACATGACTATATTCAAATAGTAGAGTGTTGGGTAATTCAAAAATATAATATTATTATATATTTTACAATGACATTCATGATTAGAATACAATTTTTTTGGGTAATTATCAGGAAATTATAATTATCTTTATTAATTAAATGGTGTAAAATTGTAATATTTATTATAGATTATTTATAATTCATTAATTAATCATTGGATATTTTAATTATAATACCTAAAAATAATTATTGGATATTCTGAATTATGAAAAAATATAGATGATTTCTATGGCCTATACATGTTCTCATGTTATGTAATTATCATTTGAAAGAATTTTGGAAACATAGTGTATAAGTGGTGAAATTTATTTTAATTTCTCCTACACACTAAAAAAATGACTTTTAGCAGCTGAAATTTACTGACAAAAAATACATCTTTTGGTAGAAATTTGTAATTCCAAAATATATTATGTTCTATTGGAATTAATTTTATGTTGGGACACTTGTTTTTTCGAACATATATATTTTTAGGCATTGATTATCGAATGACAAGATAACTTTTTCCAATGGTTAAATATATATATTTATAACAATGATTCAATCATTTATTACGAAACAAGGAAATTGTTTAGTAATTATAACAATTAAAAACTAATATATTACCTCTATTAGAAATTTTTAAAATAATTCATTCAATAATAACAATGATTTTATCGATTACCAATCATAAATAACCAAATTTTTATATATATTTATTTTCATGAAAAATGAAAATGTTAATATTTTATTGTCTTATTAAAAATATATAATTAATTTATTTTAATATTCAATTTTTTTTTCCAAATACCAATACTGTATATATATATTACTAATATTTTATTAATAAACATAATTATTTTTTCCAAAAAATAGACAATTTAAATCATTATGTAATTGATATTTTTACATCTACTTTTTAAACTCCATTAATATAAGATAATTTAATTGATATATTTGAATTTAATATAAATAAATAAATCTAATAAAAATAAATTTCAAAAAAATATTAAAATTTTAGTATGTAAAAAACACAACAATCAATTTTTCAGGGTTTTTTGCTCCCACTCTAGGGTTTCTCCACCGACGTCTTCCTTGTCGGCTGAGAGATGTTCCGTCCTCAGGAGATCTCCATCCGTGATTCATCCCACACCGTACTTCCTTTAACATGTAGACATAATTCCAATCATTGAGGAGGGTCACCGTTGATGGTTATTATGATGACAATTATGGTCACTTGAGAGGCTATTGGATTTGGATATAATAAGTTATAGATTCATCTTCTTCCTGAACAAAATTTGTATTGGTCCATGATGGTGGGGAATTCATCATAGTTTGGTTGAATGGTTTGATCAATAATTGAGATGTAATGAATTGTTGATGTCTAGTTGATTAAGGTCTTATTATGGGTGCTTTATCTCGTACACTTTGGATTTCACCAACGATGTCTTGGACATCAAATCATGATGGATTTAATGAGCCAGATAATCAACTAGGGATGATGTTTTGTGATCCTAATTTGATTTACTCCAATTTTGGAATTCAACATCCTAGATGGCCATCAATTTCAATGTCACATATGACCAAATTTACAGCGAGCGTTTCAATATAAAATGACCCCGATGTATTATTGGGTTCTGCGAGAAATCCAGGTGATGACATTCATGAAAATTTATCTCTATCGTCAATTTCCTCACTCAAACATAGGTTCTTATTTCTAACTTATCCGCAAGATAAAACTAATTATCCCTAAAAATTTGTCTCACATGACTATATAAGACATCATGGATGGGGAACAATGGAAATCTCAAACACAAAAAAATCCAAAAAAAATTGAGCATGTAGATGCCATCGTTCAATTTCCAGGTGTGTAAATGAATAATATCCTGTAGGGATGTAAAATAATAAAATAGTACAGACTTCTCTTTTCCAAATTTCTTATGTAGTGATGGATCTTGAAATCCTTTCTCAAATATGGGTTCCCATCTTTCCATAACTTCAGCTAATCCAAAAATATCTCTTCTTGATCTATTGATTATAGTGCCAGTACCAAAGGCACCCTTGAAACATTGATGCTTCCCCACTGCTCTTCATTCAACATATCCTCCACTTTTATATAATAAAGGGCATTCATATTCCTTATATACATAATACAATACTTAAAAATCATATCCCTTCATGCTGATGGAAATATGACATTACCAAAACAAACTACATCCAATGACTTCCCAGTCACTTTTATTTGCTTTTCCATCAACCCCCTTATCAAATACTCAAAATCCCATCATCATCCAACCTCATTAAATCGTTAGAGATTCCCAACCATCCTAAAACAATTTCCTTCTTTAATTTGGTCTTCTGGATTACCTTAAAAATCCATTCCAGATCTGGTATTCTCTACAATATTTGAGCCTATGTTTCCTTGTAATCATGGGAATAACCTAAGAAGAGGGAAGATATAGTGTGAAAAAATGAGTAAACAACACTTGAAATTCCTACTTTCAGCTCCATTATAACTTATTCATCACTTGTAACTGATAAAATTCTTTCATATTTTTTTACTATGAATTCAACTTGTTCTTGAGAAAAATATTTAAGGTAATATATGATTGTGTGGCATGACTTTTTTGTTAAAATTGGAAACTAAATTTTAAAGAGAAAAACATCTTTTGTGGAACTAATGGGACAAAATGTGGATGGAACCAAGTATCAGGACATCCATTATTATAGAATTTTCTATCTCCTCATCATCCTTCACGTTGTGATTTAGATACGATGTATGACCCTATTAATTAAAAAATTCCTTATTGACTATAAGAGGGGTAAATTGTTATGGATTAGTTATTATGGTGATTTGTGATATTATAGAACCATTAAAATCAATATAAATAGGTGTTTGATGTCCCATGAAGTTATCTAATATTTCAATCCCCAACTCTGGATTGTCTACACTATTAGGCACATCAACAACTGAATGTGTTCTTCTTTAGTTCTATTCATATACTTTAATGTATAGAGATGAAAACACGATCGGAAAGGGGAGAATCATTTTTGTTCCCACACCCCAAAAATGGTACCCTATTCCTTTCAATTCACCCCATCCTAATCTATATTTATTGAACTTTTGATAATTAAACTATTGGTGGTGTGTAAACCAATGTATTGAAAATGAGAAATGAAATAATATTTGAAGGCCCAAAACCTTACATTCATGTCTCCATTAACTTGATGCACAAGGATGTCCAAATAGCCAATAAGATGAAGATAGTTTATATGTAATTCTCAAATGAATATTTTTTTCATTCTCAATTTATATAAGCTTACTAAATTATAGAATTTAATGTAGTTCTACAAGATTATAGAATTTTGTGTTATATTCCACTATTAATAAAAATTAGATTTTTAATCAATGTTTTGTGATCACATGTTATATAATCATCTGGGCGTTTTTATATCATGTATTCTTAATTCGGTTGTTGTCATAGGTTGTCTTCTATTAATTTGGTCAAATGTGATATTTTCAGTTATTGAGGTCATCAATTATTTTTTATATTGTTATTCAGTGTCATTTTTATGTCTTCCTCTAAGAGTTTCAACGTTACATTATTATATATTTATATTGTGGTCTCTATATGGATATTATCTTTGTTCTGGTTGTTTCCACTGGATAGATAATCCTTTTATTTTGGTCAGATGTTAGATAATGTGGTCACATGTTATCTGTTGTAAAGGATATCATTACTTATCTACAGTTTTTTGTCAAATTAAATGAATTTTTTTTATATCAAGATGTGTTATTTTCAGTATGTTTTTTTAGTATCTGGTTATGTTTTGACATAAAATTATCATTAAAAAATTTATATGTGGTAATAGAATTTCTCGAGTATGTTGGTGTTTTTCAAAATATTAAAAATGATTTCTGCATTGGGTTGATGAATATGATCGAAATCTATATTATATTGAATTTTTTTTTGGTAATTTTGTATTTGGTGTTATTATTGTTTACTAATGCATGGATTAGTTTTTTCAAAAATGGATTCACTATTGGTTCTCAATTCCTTCTAGTGTTTGAATGAATCTTTTAATTTTCATAATTGGATGCTCCTTTGATTTTCAGTTTCAATACAAATGTTGTGTTCATAGAGGTTGTATTTGGTATTTGGTTATTTCTTGCAGGAGTTTCATGTTGTGGGTTGGTGTGGCTATAATTGGTTTTGCATTGGGGTGTTCCTTTTAATGAATAATGAGCACCCATGCTCAGTCTATAACTTTATGGATGTATGCATGATTTTATGGATTTATACATGAAGGTATATTATATTATAATTTAACTATCATGTTTATTGAATATATGAGTGTATTTTTTTATACTTATAAAGCCTCTAATGATGTTTTTTATTAAATGATAGGGATCGTTTTTCTCTTAATGATCTATATTTTTGAATGGTTGTTGTATAATGAAATTGTGAATATTTATTTGTAAGGTATCCCATTAAACCCCCAAATGTGGCCAATCAAGATAATAAAATATTGATTTAGAAGGTAATCTATTGTAAATTTGGTCACTATAGACTATGAATTCTCAATTGAAGAGTAGTTCCATTATAAATTAAAAGAAATATTACAAGATTAAGTGAATTGTTAATTTTTTACATGATTTATCATTCTTTAATATTTTTATATAATGAATTTAAATAAAAAAATATTTTATTATTGTTGAGAATTTTTTATCAGAACGTTGTTTGTGATGGTGTGTGTCTAATGTGGAGGAAGCGGGGCCACCTGTCACTTCAAACATAGATGGTTTGTGCACTTCAATGGAAGAGAAGATGGTGAAACTATTCATGATCATATAAATTTTTGTAGATAAGATGTCGTGTGAATTAATGGGGGATTTCATGAAAATAATGATTGATATTTACTAGAAATAGATCATAGATGAAGTTTCACTTAGTTAAATGCAAAACCTCATAGTGTTTGAACATATTTAGACATGTTTGCAATATGATTATTAGTGTTTCTTGTATTTTCATGAAATTTTAACATGTAAATTATATTTTATTATGTTTTTTTAAAATAAAGACTCATGTTTTTAGTTTTTCATTTAAGATAATTTTATAGATATTATATAATAATAATAATAACATATTTTTTATATTATTATATTGATAAATATATAATTAAATTTTATCAACATGTATTAGAATACCAAAAAATAATATTTTATTTAAAATAAAATTTATAAATATATATTAATTCATTTAGTTGTTTAAATATGTTAATTATATTACCAACAGATATATTTGTAATATTAATTTTCTACTATGCATTTTTACCAACATATATATTATCTATTATAATTATTATAATTGCAACTGAATTGTTCTGTCTATCGCAATAACATTTACTCATAGAGTTTTTACCAACACTTTAGCGACAAGGAAAATTTTGTTGGTGAATCATTTTACTAACCAAAAAATCACATTTACCAATAGATACACTTCTATTGGGAAAAGATAAATATTTGGTAGTGATAGGCATCACATTAATAATATTTTATATGCACAAATGATATTTCAGAATACAGTAGATATTTCAAAAATTCCCAATATAATTATTGATGTTTCTATGATTTTATAATGTAAACTATCAAACACAGAAGAAATTAAAACAATAGTATGATATTCTGTTCGAGCATTGAGGAAATATAAAATTTAATCTATATCATGAAATATAATTTATCTTATGGTGGAGGAGACTTAATATAATATATATTATATTATACTTTTGTATGATAGTTTATATTACCTCATCCACTAAATTTATTATTTACATAGGGAATTTATATATAAGGATGACAATAATAGAAAATCCTAAGATATCATCTAGATTTTAGGACACATCATTTGAATTTACAAAGTTATTTTATTCTATAAAAATGATCTGAAAAGGAAATTAGTTGGGGAACTCAAATGGAATTTGGGTTATAGATTTTGGTTTCAACATATTCCATCATTTATCTATTCAGTGGAAACCACTTTGACCAAAATATAAATAAAATATAAATGAAACAACAGAGTAATATGTAGACATTATAGATAGTATAGAATATAATACATGATGTGAGATAGTAAGAGAATATAGAAGATAATGTGTTTTAATGCAAAGGGATTATTGATGTTTTTTATATTTCAATAAAAATGGGAGAATAAATCTCAATATAGGAAAGGTGATGAAAATTACGGGGGAGAGACTATGATCATGAGTTCAAATTAAAGAATTATAATTTTTATTTATTTATTTTTCATATTTCATATTAATCTTATGTCCATAATATCACCTTTTTCCCCATTCATGTTTTTACTCATCGAAATGAAGAGAATTATTGATAGATTGGGGGGAGTAGTCGTTTAACTTTTAAATATTGATTCCATGGGTTTTTTGAATCAAGACTTCTCTAATTTATTAATATAGTTTCCAATGTTTGTTTGAATCTTTTATAAAAAATTATTTTGGTTTTTTGAAATATTCATCGTATTTTTTTCCCTGAGTGTTATTAAATAGCTAAAAATGTGTCATAGTAGGTGTTTACTTATAAATAACCTATAAAATATTAATAGAATATTCTATAATTACTTGTAAGTATGGGAGTGTTTTAATAACTCACTACTGAGAATGGATCAGTGAATAACAAACTATTTATACATATATTTCAATATACAACATAACTTCAACACAATGGTGATGGAAAAATAAATTGAGGATTCATTAATTAATCAATTTATAATAGGAAATATAAAACCCAATTCATATACTATGATAGTATTTGAAGTGTAATCCCATACATGACATTATATCCTATCACATATAATTTTTCCAAACCCATGTTTAAATTACTAGCATGTTTTAAAAAATTATAAAACCAATTATCCATTTTCTCTAATAAAATGTGGCCATAATGTTTTTCACTCATCTCCCTTTTGTATCAGAAGGACACCATTAATTTATTATATAATGTATGGAATAAAAATATTTTTCCACACCCATATCATTTGTGTGTTCATAAAGCATGTTAACTCATAAAAATCTCAATGTGAAAGACTCAATGATCCTCCTTATTCAATTATTAAATAAATAGATCATGAAATTTATATTAAATGAAACATGACTACATAAAAAAGTTAAAAATTCAAGCAATATTAGAACCAGAACACACATCTTCCCTATTAACTCATCACATTGTATAAGGAGAACAAATTACAACTACTAAGTGGGATATCTCAATATCTGTTCCCAGAGAAAGTTCAATTATTTTAATTCTTTTATCAAAAGACATATTTAGATATAAGAAAGGGTTACTTAAATGATAAATTATGAGAAACATCAATCGTTTGAATATATGTCAATAAATTAATCATATTATGAAACTTCAACACCCTAAAAGTGAATCTAAATTGATGTATTGCATTCTAATGAATGTTTTATATATATATTACCCCCATAAAGTTCATTACATATAATAAATGGTGAACCTATGTTTTTTACATAGTTAGACTTGTAAAATATAAAATTTTTTATTTAAGTAGGATGTTCATGAGACTATTATTCAGAAATATGATAGTTCGTAGTTGTCTGATGATGGATCATATATAAGAATAATGAAATGGGAGATATTTGTAACATAATTATTAATGAATCCTAAAAATATATTTGAAAAATATACCTGAGATGATTTCTAGTGTACATTTTATGAATTGATAACTTACAAATTTTAAAAAGATAAAAAAATTAAATCCTCAATTGATAAAATGAAAGGGTGTTTATGAAATTTTATGGAAGAAGAGGGGATTATATATTATATAATGAGACATATTTTAACATATATGATATCTTAAGGATTTTTTATCAAGACCATAATTTATTAAAATGTTTCTATTTATGGGAATATTAAATTTTTTTAATTAGAATAATAAATGTGAGGTTGTTATCACAGATAATGGATTAAAAATTGATAAATAGAATCAATAAAGTGATTAGATGATGGAGTTATTTGTGATTCAATAAAAATATATGTACAATCAGATTAATATATCATATATTTAAAGACATAGTTTAATTAATTTATAGAAAAGTTTCTGGAAATTACGAGAAAATAAATATACAAAATTAAATGCTCAATAAATTTCAAAATAATGTTTAAAATTTAAATTTATAATAAATATATAATTTAATATTAAGATTAAAGTAATTTTTTAAATAGAAGAATACCATTATATTTTTAAATTTTATTTATTCTAAATTTTTAACTTATCAACAATCATCGAATATGAAATTTCATTGATGATTTTATAAAATCTTGTTTTCAATGGTTTTGATTATTAAAATTTATTTTTCTATCTTGAATTATTAATATTACATTACACTCATGTCTTAATTTCTTTTTTTCTCTATTATTTTCATATTTTAGGAAATATGAATATTGATTATTAAGTATTATTAAGAAATGTTGAGGTTTTTTTTGAATTAAAAAACACATATAAAAAATATAGGTGAGGATATATTCCTAAATGATTTATTTTTACGAGAAATGTATTTTTCAATATAGTTAATAAAATTTTATTTCCATTTGTAGGTTTCTATGTAATTTCGTCTTATTATTATATTATTTTATTCTACTTCTACTTTTTGTAAATAAAAATAAGGATCAAATAAGAAAATTGGAAAAATATTAAATATTAATGAATTTTATAATTTACTTATTATTGGGGAGATAAAATGAATTTATAAATATAGATAATTATTTTTTAAAAAATTGGATTTAATATATTTATTTAGTAGTTTAGAATTTGAGGGAGTATTTTAAAATTAATAATTTGATATATTTTATTTTTTAAATGAATTTCTAATTTAAAATCTTCATTCATGTTTTCACTATTCAAAATGGAGAAGATTTGTGAATCATGAAATCACATTATTATTAGTTTTTAAAATTACATAAAAAATGAGTTTCAATTCATTCTTACATAAAATTATTTCTTTGAATTTTATTATAATAAATGAAAATACAATAAAATTATTTATGGAGGATATTAGTGGGGAAATATGAATGACTATTTTTTATATCAATACTATTTTTTATTAGATTTATAAGAACATTATTCTGGTAGAACATACATCATTGAATTATTTGAGCCACTGATCAGTTAATCATGTGATTATGAATATTTTGATGAAGTAGTTACAACTTATCAAGATAAAAAATAATCCAAACATATAAAATATCACATAAATTGGAATTCAGAATCTAGGACTAAAAGAAATATAATTTCATTCTTTATATTTCAATTGCCTGATGTATAAAACTATTTGTTTTCAGGATGAGGGATCGTGATTGCATTTTTTCACTCAGTATATCAACTATGATTTGTATTGAGAATTTTTAATCATAAAAATCATAGTGTCTCATAATGTAATAATTGATATTCTAACCCTAACATATTGAGGGATACTATGAGAACTTTAGATATTCTGGTATGTGGAATTATGGTATTTGTAGATTATGTTAATCATGAGATTCTGATGATAATGATATAACAGATCATCAAATTATTATAAAAAGTTTGTCAACTATGGATGATTTATGTGAAGTTAATCTAGGGTATAATAATACAAAACCTTTGATAGGTTAATGTTATTGATAACATGAACACAGTTCATGATTCCACATATTTTTGTTCTTAAAATAGTTTTTGGGATAACTGTTTATCGGACACATGATATATGAGTCTTTAGTTCATTTTTTTTATTTCTAAACTATTTATTATACATTTAAATGTTGATTATTATTTCATTATATATTTTATTAAGTTACAATATGTAAAAATTCAATTAATATAATTTTCATAATACCCGTATGTTTTTATCTCTAATATATTGAGGGTTTTTAATTTTAGGTTTAATAGAGCATTGTATTTTAATTATTTCGAATACTTGTGGGGAAATTTTTGTTTTTAAATTTCATTAAAATAATTCTCCACCCATATATATTTTACATATCATTGTATTCTTGTACCAAAAATTGTTGTGGATTTGATAGATGTGAATATGACTAAGACTACATTAATATAAATTTTTCATATAATTGATGACCAAGGGATTAATATTTTCCTTGTGTAAGGTTAATAACGATTCAATTATTTAATGAATTAAAGGTGGTTATAAAATAACCCGTAAGAATGTATTCTATACTAACTTTTTTTAAATGATTTAAATAATAATATTGTCCTCAATAGAGGTAATTTGATATTTTTTATCTATGTATTCAAACATATTTAATTAGGTTTATGATATTTTATAGATTTTTATGTAAATGTAATTAAAAATATTTTTATATGAATATATCAAAAAAAATTACTATATATGAAATAATTGAGTAAAAATTTAAATATAACATATAAATATTAATGGAATTTTTTTAATTCACTAAGGTATAATATTTCAACAAGGAATAATCATTATTATATTAATAAAAACAGATGAAAACAATTACTAATATGTGGATAATAATTTAAATAAATAAAAAACTATATTATTAAAATATTCATCCCCATGAAATATCATGTATATTATGATAGTAGTTATAATAATTGAATTGATGAATATTAATTGAAAAATAGAAGAAATTTGGAATATGAAATTAGTGATCATGAAAGAAAATTCATAAAAATATATTATATTCTATGTGTATATTTATTTGATGGGTTTATCTGTTTGTTATACATTATTATGGATAATAGTTCCACTAGGAATATCGCTATAAATATTGGATAAATTTTATTTATGGGATAAATTTTTTAGATATGTAATTGATTGAATAACATTAGATACCAATGTGATTTAATCCTAATATGGAATTATTATAATATATTTGTTGAAATTGAAGTTAAAATAAGAATTTAAATATTGAGAAAAACATATATAAAGGGATAATTTATAAAATTATTTTATATAATTTTACCATTTCATGAATAATTTTCTTTTCCAGGGTTGGGTTTAACATCATTATGGTTTTTATTTTTCAAATATAATTCCTCAGTTCAGATTACCCAAATAGTACCAAAGCCAATTAGAAATTCAAAACCCTCATACAGACCTCCAAATATTCCATACGAATTAGTAAACTGGTGAGTGTATATACCCAATATTAGTGAATCTATACTCGTTGAATTATAATATATTATAACAAACAATAACTAAAATAAAAAATAACATCATATAAACTGCACTAAATTATATTTGTTAAATAACTATTAATACTATAATAACATAGATATCTTATAAAAAATATACACATGGTAATGAATATATATATATATATCATAAATATCACCCATAGGGATGATAAATGAAAAAATTAACATAGGCTTAAAATATTTAGATAGTGGAATTACTCTAACAAACTTGTAACTTGTCTAGCCCATCTGAAAAACATTGTCTTCTACTCTAGATAGATCTTTTATAAAATACGTGAATAGTTATACAAGATGGACATTTGGTACCCTTGTCCACCAAATTCCATATTAAACACATAACAATAAAAAAAGGAAGGCACCATCAAAAGGTTCCATTATATACCTCAAAACAATTAATGAAATTATATAATTGAAATTGAATGAAGCATTAACATGAAACACTTGTGATATCATGTTTCGTTGTATTCTACTAACCCTTACACAAATAAACCTATCCTTACGAACTTTACCATTAGAAATGTATCATGTCTATTATCTCATAGTAAAAAAATAAAATATAAATTGTATTCTAAATACATTTAAAATCAGATCATATTGATGATTGAATGATGTTATATAATTTCATATATTCATATACGTTCGGACAATGTTTTATAATCAAATGATACAAAATGTATCCTTAGTTTTATTGTGGGTGTGAATGTGATAGATATTAAAAAGATTCTAAATGATTTCATTATCTCTCCCCTAGTCCAATATGTGTGATAATTAATTGAAATATATATGGAATCCTTGTCTCACTATTTTTCTCAAAATGGTTTATAATCTTATGAATGATAAAGGGTAAATAAGATACATATTTGGGAAATTATTCCCACATAGGTAAACCTATGTAGTTGAGAAATTTCTTATCTTCTTACATATTTGTGAACTTCCACACTGTTATATAGATTAATTTTAAAATCATGACTTCAGTTTTTTTCATATGTGATCTTACACATATAGTGATCCACATTTTCCCTTATCATAAAACAAATTGTTATTAAGCATCAACATTTTGAGTCATCTATTATGTAAAAAAGTAATATTTTTTCTAACAAATACGCATATAATTTTTCAATGATTACATTGAAAAAGTAGTGTGGTGTTCACATCATTATGTTGTTTAGTGGAACTATGTGTCAGTTTAATTTAAACGTAAAATTAATATTAATTAATTAATTATTAACCCATGAGTTTGAATATAAATATCACTATAAGGTATCATGGGATGTAAATTTTTAAACAACACATGTTTCAAAAAATGTGTTATTTTTTTAGGAAGGGGTTAATTTGACTAATTGGGTGTAATAACCTTAGTGGAACCACTCAATATTACAATATCCTAAGGGTTTAAAAACCATGGACACAAATACACATAAATTATAGGTTTCCAACTAGTGGTGAGTGCCTAAATAATACATTGGGGAGATTAATCCACTTATACCATAATCATTAATCACAAATAATTGTCAAAAAAATATCAAAATATATTATCATAGTATATGAAAATTAATGGTCAAATATTCTATAATAAATATATCATCAATCATATAGTCCCAATGGATAGCCAGCCAAGATAACCAAATAGAAAAAATATATATATATAAATAAATTTACTACAAGTATCTAATCCAACCCCATGCATCAACCTAATCCCATCTCCAAATCGCGTCTACCTTCACTAGCACAATCCACCTCACCGTCATGGATATGAGCTAATAAAATCCATAATTTCTACTCATACACCATAGTGTCGATATAGTGTGAGAGAAATCAAAATTACTTGGTTCACATTATGTTACCTTAATATAATGAACTATATCAATTTGTTTTCATGATTACAGTAAATAAACAATAGAAAAACATAACAAAAATTTGTTTCTTGTATTGTCGTGTGTTAACTAGGCAACCATGACACACACCCATACATACTAATCTAACATTGATAGAGTATGTCCCATTATGCTGCAAATCCTGAACATTACCCATATATTTTTCATATCCCAGTATATCATGTCTGAAACTCTACCCTCTTACAAAATTTTGGATCCATATCTGGTCCCGATATCATTTCCATCCCATACCACAACCATACTACCGTCCACTCACATATGGTGAGTTATATATCCCAAATAATACTAACTCAAATACAGTACCTATATAACATTGATTTGGTACCATTATAACTTCACATCTCATATCACCAATATATTCTATGATAGTAAATTCTCACTCATGGAATACCCACTACTAATTTCTCACTCAAGGTGTGGATATGCATAAAAACCCATATAGTAATATATCTCTAACATTTCCTTATCACTCATGGTGGACCCTTCCAATACCTTCAAAATCATGACAAGGTATTTCCTCTAGTCTTATGTTTTACCACACCATGTACTACTAATCACTTAGGGAAGTATATTCCAACATATTGTTAATAATGCACAACCCAGTATCCACATACCATACCATATCAAAATCTGGAGCCTATATTCTCACTCAAGGAAGTCTATACCAGCACCATCACATTCAATTTTAGTCCATAAATATAGTAACATAATCAATCACATCATATATACCGCACAATAACATGATAATAATAATAACTACATAGCCTATACAACTTCAACCCAGTTACCCACATTTACAAGGATATCTCTTGTATCACCTATTATACTAATGACCTATCTCAGAGCTAGGTATCCATGTTGAGTAGTATTCTCAAGGGTTTCTATTTCATATATTAATAACATTTCAAACCCCTCAACATTGCAATCCCACAAATAATTAAATTGTTTTCCATTGGTTTTTCTAAGACCACACTTTCACAGTATTTGGCATCCTTGAACATGTCATTATCCTTCTAGTAATGTATTCACGCATTCA
This sequence comes from Viscum album, assembly GCA_963277665.1. Taxonomy (NCBI): domain Eukaryota; kingdom Viridiplantae; phylum Streptophyta; class Magnoliopsida; order Santalales; family Viscaceae; genus Viscum; species Viscum album. The sequence continues at coordinate 1,288,965,853 of OY728140.1, forward strand.
AAATGAGGAACCCCTTAACCGAAAAGAGTCAAGAAGTTATTTACTTGGCCAAACTAAGTTTATGGGATGTTAGCCCTTCATTTCATGGTTTCTCTGATATACATTTTATCTTATTCGGACTCCCCCTCATAGATTTAATACATACTCATGAATCTCATTCTTATTTCCATCATCATTAAAAAACTAGTTAATTGCATCCATATCTTCCATAATAATGTGAAAACATTATAATAAACAGGATGTGTTTCTCCATAAATGTCTGGTTATCTTATGGTATGTTGGAAGTCTAAAAATATTTTACATAAAAAATTCCATAAGGGAATCCTATGTCGGCCACATAGGGTTTCATAGATATAAAACATGAGAAATCACTTTCTAATACTACATGTAAATATATTCTCATCCTATAAGTAATATCATGATCATTTATCATGGAAAATATATCTCATCATTAAAGGATACTCATATTCATTACATGAGGTATCTTGTAACGGAAAAAATATAATCTTATGATCATCACATAAGGAATATCAATCATATACCATGATGAATGAAATTCTCATCATTCTAGGTAAGTAAAAACTCATTGATTCTTAAGGAAATGGAAAATTTATCTGATTATCAAATCATAGGGTTCATATTCACATCACATATATAATATTGTGCTCATTATAAGAAGAAATTTTATAGTTTCATTACAAAATAGAATGATTCAAAATCATAATCTCTTGAAAATGCCTTTATACACCTATCAACTTAGGTTTCCCTGTCCTCTTCATTGGGTTGGGATTTTGGTTCATATGGTCATGTTACAAATACAATCATCATATAATATATGGGTCAATGGTTCAGAGTCCCATGAGGATGGTCCAACATACACTCAGCACGTTTGAGTCATCCACATTTAAAAATTCCAATTGGGGTTCTCCAAATATAGTAACATCATATGGGGACACTAACAGTTTAATTTCAAGTTGGTATTCTCATGGTTTTTTGTCCAATGGGGATACAATAGATTTAAATATATTGGGGATAGTTTCCATATGAATCCATGAGATATTGTATTGGGAACATGTTAACATCACTTTGAAATGATAATCTATAGGGGTTTATGATAGTATGTTGAGAAGTCAGGAATACTAACAAATGATGATTAGGGTTCAAAGATCCCACCATCTATGAAATAAATTCTTGGTTATAGAATAGATTTTTTTGTAGATAGCAGAGTCACCTCTTTTCTTAAACTGAGGGATCCAATTGTGTAATGGAGTCAAGGATATTAGGGAATAATGAATAAACCATGAAGAGGAATCATATGCATCATAAATTTGATATGAAATAAAACCCATGTATTTTGAGTTTACAACTTATGATCATATTACTAAACCACACCATGTAGTTTAATTATTCATGTTAAGGATGCTTGTGATGTGAATTGTAGAATAAAAAAATTGATGATATGGGTTTTACACTTTTTTATGCCTAAAAGATAGAGTGAATAATCTCTTTCCCATTACATGATGTATCCCATTCACATAACATGGGTTATCTTGGGATCATCATTCATGGAAACCTATGACTATTTCAAAATGTCTGTTTTCAGTTTAGTATCATATTCTATTGAAATTTGTTGTAGTTTATTGTCATTTACTATGGTAGTTTGTAATAGTTTTATATATTATACTATTGACCTTGGATATAGATTAAATTCTATAGATGTGGATGTTAGCTGAATTATAATATATTTCACTAAATATTTTTTCATCAGTTTAAAATCATTCATTGTGAAAACTAGTTTCAGGTAGGGAGTGGAAAAAAAATATTGTGGGGGCGTATTAATTATTCTTACCAATCATAGTTTGGATGTTAAGACATAAGTTTATTTGGATCATGAACAATTTAATCAAGGGGGTATGATGGGTATAAACTCTTGATGATATCATGGTTGGGGATTATATATTCATTGTTTAGTAGTTTTTGAAAGGAAAAAAGTTTGAGATGATACCCATTTTAGGTTTCCTTTATGTGGCCTAGATATGAAGTTCCATGAAACTAGTTATACATATGAATTTTTAACTAGTGGGCCTGAGAAAATGTTTTCAATTCTAGTGTAAACTCATATATCTGGATACTCTAAGTGAATATAAGGGTCATTATGAAAGTATCCCTTGTATGGTTTTTAGGAATGTGGGGTGATTTCATGAATCATTGATTTACATTAGAATTGTGTCTCTAGAATGAGTGTACTATTATGACATACATGGATTTTTTTCATAAATTTCTGGATTAATGTGAATCCTACAGTGTCATGAGGCTTATTCCTCAAGTAAGAACATTGTTATTCTTGGATTGGAGTCCCTCATTGCACATCCCAAATACAAGAGAATATTTTGAATAACTAATATTATTTTTTTCATATAAAATTATTAATTAATATTTGAACATAATTTCATGAGTTCAAGAAGATCCTTGTTTCACAGTCTAGGATCACCATATGATAATTTCAATGTCCAGATAACACAAATGAAAGGGAAAATTTGTATTAATAGGACTCAGGTCCATTATATAGTATGATCAACTAAATATTTTCTTCTTCGAGAAGGTTATATTTTTGTGGTGTTTTATCTTCAATTCATGGTATTCCATGAAATAATGAACTCCTTCCATCTACGTTTATTTAACACGCATCATCATGTAATTTCATAGAATGGATGATTATTTCTCTATTTAATTGATTTTATTCATCTATAGTAATCAAAGAGATTTATAAAACCTTAACTGGTCTTTACAAATCAATATAAACCATATCAATCCCCCTTTGACCACTAAACACATGTATCGTACCTGAGAGATACCTTCAGATTACATCTCATAAACACAACTTATTCCCAAATCATTACCATAGAAAAAAAATATGGACTATCTAATTCTATGTGACTCTTATCCTCTAAAAAGTGGTTCATGTTTTAGAGACCATTTTCCATACCAAAAACTATGTCCTAACTCACATATCCATTAGTAGTTATCTCACTACCATGTCCTAAAGTAAACAATATCATAATAATATATCTATCATTAATGAACATATCAATCTCATAAAACTATCAATGACTACAACCCATCATAAAATTTAAATCCAAACCATCTATTATACATTTAACGATCTCACCCATAATACCTAGGCCTAAGCCTCTCATGTATTCCAAAATATTCCAAGAGAATCAAATGATGGAATTTAAAACTCATTATAATGAATGAGTAATACCATGGGTCTCTTAAAATATCAAATAACATCCCCACCTCCCATGGAGGTATATTCATTGGATTATTGTAAAATAATTTTTTCTCAATTGAATTATCTCTACACTGTTAAGAGACTCAATACCACTCTATTTACTTACATATTACTATATTAGACCATATCCACGGTTCTTATGAACACCTAACACCTAAATCTATGGATTATTCTGAATATGATATCAAATGATTCAGAATTATGGGATTTAACTACTTGAAAATCAATGTTACTGACTTCTATGCTTCTCTCGTAATTGGAAAATCCCACCCACACCATAACAAAGATCATGTCACTCCAATTCAATGCTCAATCCCCAATCTCAATTTATTGTTACAAACTATTATTTCTAGTCCACATATTATTAATTTAGTATGTAAAAATTGAACTATATTTAATAATAACATATGTAATGGTTATTTTCTTTGAATAACACCCTAAGATGTAATGTGACCTCCCTTGACTCTTATGTAAAAATATCGTTGACATAAACACATTAAAATCACACACACAAATCTATGCTCTATGCCTCCAGGTTGTCAGGATATGACCTAGTCGCATAATTTCATATAACCACATATAAAACAGGATTCATAAATCATTCCCTATAAAATGACCATCATCCATTATATGAGGATGACGAACTTGCAATAAAAAATAACTAAACAGGCACCTTGATCATTCCCAATGAAAAAAATATTTCATATTATTTCACTATCAAAAAAATGATCATTTAAAAACCACAATATTAGGCATGTTATCTTCTATAATAATATATTAAATCTCCTAAAATAAATTCCATTAATAAAAATATGATACTTTACCTTATGATCATTTCCAAACTATTTTGGACATCTTCCCCCCATCTGGGCAGGTTGATTTTCCCAAAAACCATAGTTCATTCTTCCAAAAAAGACACCATAGCCCAAAAAACATAATCAATGTGTTTACCAACAAATATAAAATAAATTAAATGAAAAAAATTATTGTTCCTCCCACATGGATAATATTCCCTTAAAATTCCTGGTTTAACCCAATGATGCATCATGACATCAACTAGTTGAGCACTACGTGATGAACACCCGCATCATCAAGGTGGGGAATGTCTTTCCCAAATATCATAGTGGGAGGATGACTAACTGGACACCCAAACCTCCTTTATCCATCTTCAATATGGGTACATCCCAATGTTATTCGAAGACATTGTGGTTTGTCGGTCCCATGTGTGTTTGTGCGAGTTGTGATTTCTTAGGTGCTTGCGGGTGAGTTGTTCTATTCCAAGTGTTTTTGGAATGATATGTGTTGTGCATTCAAAAGTGTCTTCAGGATGAGATTAGTTATGAATTACTTGGGGTTTTCTTTAAGAGATGAGTGGTGTTTTCCAAGGTTTCATCGGGATGGGAAGTGATGTGTTATGTGGATTAGGTGACTATGGGCATGATGTGACATGGTAATTGGGAAAGGTGTCTCCTAGTGGGATGTTATGAAGTATGTGGCTGAAGGGTCTATGGGTAGGGTGTTATATGGTGTCTGGGAACTAGGTTTGCATGGGAGGGTTGTGATGTTGTACTTTTAGAAGAGGTTGGAGCACAATGACGTTTTCCATTAGAAAATTAAGGCCAATCATTGGGAAGTGTTGAGGGGTACCATAAATATTATGTGAAATAAATTATATTACTTGACCTAAGTTATTTTTTGATTGTGACTTAGTGTGGTTGGGATGGTTAGTATACTTATTATGATTTTTTTAGTTCTACCATTTTCTTATGGGAAAATATTATAATAATTTCACATGTGGACAAGAGACTTTGTATTTTCTTCTGATTATACTAGTATGATCACCCTACATATATATAACCTCTTGTAGGTCTCTATGAGGATTATGTGTACCACGTTGGGTGTTACTAGCTCAATATCTAGGATAATTGTTGACTCGTTTCTTTAGAATTTTTAATGGAACCATACTTTTGATGCTTTTTTTTTATCAGTTCTATTTTACACATGCATGTGGGATGGATTTTGGATTTGTTTTTTATTATGTATTGAAGTTTTTTTTTGTAGGAAATCCATCATATATAAAAATATTTTTTAACAAAAAATGGGAAAGGCCTTTCATATTGCGTGATTTGTATATCCTTGATTCTAGTCACTAAACTTGGTGCTACTGGAGGGTGGAATAAGGATTAATTATCTCCCATTCATTATTTCTAGCCCAGAAGGGGTATCATTTCAGGGGGTCGGTGATGAATAAATTGATGGATATTAAATATATATTTTCAATTTATTTTCTAGGGATGATCATTTCTGAAATGATGGAACCCAAGAGGGAGTTAAATGATATGTGTGTCTTCCATTATGTCATTCCCCTACCGAAATAAAATTAGCCATAAATTAAATATGAAAATGAAAAACAATATATTTTCAAAGAATGAATGATTCACCAATGATGTATGGAATCAATGTTTTTTCTTTTCCATGTTCATTTCTCTCATCAAAACTCAAAATTTTGATATTATCAAGGTTAAAGATATTAATATTAATTCCTTGTATTATTTATTAAATGTGAACAATATCCCTTAATTGAAATCATTTATTATTTATTTCATTTCAATAAATTTTATTGAAAACCATTACCAATTGATAGATGGATGGTTGATAGATGAATTGATACTATTTTATTCTCTCCCTTATATCCTGTTCTCTATACCTTTTTGTGAAGAACATTCACCACCATCCCACGCAATTGATACTAGTTTGAACATGATGTTTTGAAATATTAAAATAATAATTATGAGATGGTGGTTTAATCATATTGAGAATAAAAATGGTGAAATTTTTCCATTATAACCTGAGAAAATTGGTAGTTACATGGTGTGAATTGATGTGGAATAATAAATTTTTTTAAGAAGGTGGTGCCATGGTAAAAGACCAAAGCACAACACCTATAATTTAAAAATGATTATAAAGTTCTAAAAACTTTATTTTTTTACAATGTATATCATTCAGGGAAAATAAATCAATAGGGAGGTTATCCAACCATGTGGTGACATAGTTGAGACACATATCTTACAGACCATCTTCCACATTGTTTGTTTCACAAAAGGCATCATTAATAATATAATTTAATTCATTGATCGAATGAAGACAGTTCATCAAGCATGTTGTAAGAGAACAAAGAAGGTGAATCAAACCATTCCAAATATCATGAACGATGGTATTAAAATTAAATTCAATCCATATATTGTTCCAACCATGTTGATTGGTGAAGGATATAGAATATATCATGCTCATCAATTCATCCGACATATCTGAGGAGATTCCATAAGTTCCATAGAAACATCCATGAAGCTACCCAATGTGATTTTAGAAAAAAAAACACCACAATCTAAGGGTCTCGGGTTTCCTTTAGAAGGACTATAAACATTATCTTTAATCTAGTATAGGACCAGAGCTATCCAAAATCATTAAAGATCATACAGGATGAGGATAGATATAATTAATTCCATGCCAATGCAGAATTACAAATTCATTCACTATTTTTTTTGGAAATCTCTTTTATATCGATGTATCTTCCTGAATAGTAATTAGGATCTGCATCCGAACTACATTTAAACTAACTAAATATTTTTTTTATTAGTAATAGTATTCCTATCATAACAGATCACAAGAAGATGTTATACAGTGGTAGTTTATAGAATTTTCATTATTTTCTAAGAGGCTTCAATATCCACACAACGTAGATATTGAGAGTTTATTGAGTCACTATGTAACCATATGCAATCAAAAAGATGAAGAAAATAATTTCACATAGTAGTAGAAATATCATAAGAAATAAAATTATGGTTAATGTCATCTCAATTATGGTTTCAAAGATGAAATTTAGAGAAAAGCCGAATCCCAAAAGGCTGAAGAAAATTTTATGCGGGATCCATCATGTGATCAATTTTCCAAACCATGGTGAGTCTCAAGTTTATAAACATAATTTATAAATGTTTTTTATTCCAAAAAAATGAATTTTCAGAATTAATAAATCCATGGTTGTAAAAAAAAATTTAAGTCGAGGAATCCAGTATTGGAAGGTTAAAAAATAAAAAAATGAGCATAGTTGGAAAAATGGTAGTTATCAATGACATAACTATTATCGTTGGGATAATTAATGTTGTTAGAGCTAACAAAATCCCTTATAGTATAGTTAGAATGAAAAAAAATTTGATTGGGTAAATAATAGAGATGAGAGGAGCATCAGTCCATTTATCGAGCTACAAATTCATGGAATTGTCTCTTCTCACAATCTATCTAGAGTTAGTCATGATGTTGGAAAATCATTATTAATGGATGTCCAATTGTAAAAGCCCATGTAATTAAAATTTCTATTCTTTAGTTTGTTAAGATATTCTTTTAAGGAAATAAATAGAGTTAGAGTTGTTATGAATAATGTTCCAAGTGAGTCTAGATTGTAAGGCATTAATGAGGAGTTTGATATTTTTTATACACAGACCACCCTTCTCTAGAGGGTTGCAACAAATAGACCATGGAACAGTCACTAGATCCATTTCAATCATTGTTATTCTCCATAAAATATTTTTGATGGATACATTAGTTTTTTTAGAAGAATATCATGACATTTATAAATCATCAATGTGTAAACCATTTTAGATATAATCATATATTTGACATGAAAAATATATCCAGCCATAGAGAGGTAATTTCCTTTACCATATAAATGTTTGTGGAGGACTTGGTCAACGGTTTTAGAAAATTAACAAGCTTTTGGTATGCCTTATAAAATGGGAACACCATTGTAGGTGAAGGTTATTGATCCTTCATTAATACATAAATCATTAATAATATTGGATTTTCTATTAATAGTAATCCTTTTCCAAAAAAGTCAATGTATTTTTCCAACTAATGATTTGACCAGAAATCTTTTAATAGTGTGAGAGGGAGTATTTTAGATTTTGGATATTCTGTTACTCCCCCTATAAAAATGGATTATATCATCCACATATAATATGTGCGTGAAAAAATTCATATTCCTTTAAGCCTTAATCAGATTATGCTTCTTTTTCTCAACATGTAAATTGATCATTCTACTTAAATAATACTCTACAATCGAAAAAAGAATGCAAGAGAGAGAGGGTAAACATGTATGATATCATTGTGGCATTTAATGTAACCCTTAGGAGATACAATAACAAGGATGAATATTTTGTTCAAGATAAAAATAGTTTTAATTATACTGATAAAGGAATAATTAAACCCAAAGTTTCTATGAACCATTAATATAAAACTGAAATACATTTAATCGATGGACATTCATAAATCAAGCTTAATGCCAGTATTTCCACTCCTATTAGTTCCATTTAATATGCTAGTACATTCATATGAAAGACAAAAACAATCTTGAAAGAACCTACCTTTAATGAAGCCAAATTATTTCCAAATTTTTTATTATTACAAATAGATGAATTTATTTTGCAAAATGTTTGGCGATGATTTTATAATGGGTTTTGATTAGGGAAACAAGTCTAAACTTGTGAATTTCGAAGCCATTATCCACTTTTGGTATGATAAAGATAAATTGGGCATTCCACACAAGAGGGATAATAACATTGGAAAACTATTTCCTAACAAATATACAAATTTCATTTTGAATACCATCCCAAAAATGTTTACAGAATCCATTATTGAAAAAATCATCTCCCAAAGGACTATTAGGATTTAAACTAATGATAGTGTATCTGATCTCATGATTAAGAGGGATTCTAGTAATAAATGAGTTATCCTCATCATTGACTGCAACTGGGATGTCATCAGTAGAATACCTAGTAATGGTGTGAATTATAACTAGAAATTGTATTTCAATATGATATCATGAAAAAATATCCATGAAAAACACATTTACAATTATAAGAAACTTTATAACTAGCTCAACTAAAATACACATCAAAAAATCATATAACTACTCCATACCTCAACATTATACATTTGATCTACCCTAAGAATCATCTACCACAATATAAATCAAATTTCATCCAAAATATTGTTCATATAATAACGATCTCGTGATCTCACTCAAAATAATCACCATCATTTACCTTTAAAAAACAATAATCACATAACATAGATTATAACCAAACAATATACAAAATCCATGATAAAATTATGTTATGGGAAAAAAATAATTTTTGAAAATCATATTATTATCATAATATTTTCTAATAAATATATATCATAAAAAATCAATACATTGGGACAAAAACAATGAAATTAAAAATAGGTAATGAAAACCAAATTTCATTGAATTAAATTTTGGAGAAAATCCCATACCTTTCAAATAAATAACTTTACCTAAACATTCAGTTTATCTTAAAAAGAAAAAGTACACATGATTTATAATCATGATTCACAAATTTCTTAGTAATACTAATATTTCAAAAAAAATTCCACTGATGAAACATAATTTCATACTAAATAAGAAGAAATATACTGTTAAAATGTCATTTTATATAATATTTGTTTTAAAGAAAAAAAATATTTGTAAAATATTTTTTAGTTATTAAATATAATTGGTAATTGAAATAAGTTGTAAAATACAATATTAAATGATTTAAGAATGATTCTTGAAACCATTCTATTTACTTTATCCACATATCATAAAATTGGTTTTTATTGTTTAAAATTTATATTAAATGAATAATTATTATGTTTTACATTTTATTTCTAACCGTGTATATCAATATTTCATAAAATTAAATATTGAGTTATTATTTTTTAACAAAATTAAGAATTATTAAAAATATTTCAGAAATAATTCATTCCAATTTATCAATATAATTTTTACTAAGAAAGACAAAGTTAATTTAGAAATACTATATTGGTTTTCAATCATATGAATAAGGTGTTTTCTAACCATTACATTCAAGTAATTTATACTATCATGGAAGTTTACTCACATGGTATGAATGTAAAAAATCATTTAAATTTATATTTATGTGAAAATGTTTTGTAAAAATAATTGAAAAATTATAATATGTAATAAAAGGTATTTATTTAAACCATGAATTCTAGTTAATTTCCATTTTACTCCAAATTTAATCAATGTAATAATTTCATTAATAAAATCATAAAGTATCAATATTTTCAGAATATACTCATATTAAAAATATATTTTATGTGATCTAAAATGTACTTACAATATAGTTAATACAAATAATGTATTCCCATTTTTACAATTTTCCATGAAAAAGTAATAATTTAACTAAAATATTTATATTGATTGTTAGGGGCATTTTGTTGGATCATAGTGGACACCAAACTCTTTTTTAATAGAATATCAATTTTACCCTCACCACATGTTAAGGATTAATGTAACCATTTCTCTAGTAATACAAAATAATCCTCCGTTGTACCTAACTCGAAAATCCATCTTAACTATAAAATAATTATCTCATAACACTTTTTTTTACCCAAACCAAATTTGATTCCCTCTTGGACTAGTAGTGAGTGCTATAGTGACTTCTAAAACCATCCTTCAATATGTCCTTAGTTAGTGATTATCATTATTTGAATTACAACTCTGAATTGGGTGGCAATACCCTTCTATACCTAAAAACTTATGAAATGAAACTGCCAAAAATCAAAATAATTCTAAAAAAAATTAATCCCCATGAAAATGTGACTTCTAGGACAATATATACTACCATTATAAAATATAATTAGAAAACAAGATTTGATGAACCCGATTAATAAAACAAACACCATTCAAATTAATTAAATTGAAACCACATTCCACCTCCCTCAATACTAAAAAGATGACTTGAAACATTAGAAGGGTGAGAAAATAAGTGTACACGGTAGGATAATCCTTCAAAAAAATTCATCACCCATATTTAATAAATATTAAATAGTAGATATTTTTAATATCAATCAATCTATACTTGAAGAGTAAAAAAATAGAATCGCCATGAGAATATAAGTAACTAATTATTATGTTATACCTAGTATTATATAACATCTTCTATATCCATCAATATCCTCAACCACATAACCTAATGAAGAATCCAATACCATTCCATATTAAAATAATTATATCATCACTATTCTTAAATTTCTATATGAATTTTTAATTTTCAGTTTTTATACTGTTCTGTTGAGATCATAGAATCAAAAAGAAATCAAGAGGTATTTTTCCATTCCCATAACTAGTGTATTTGGGTGGGTTTTAAGGAACGAATGGGGTCTTAGGGGTTCATGTGGGTGTCATGGTAGGTTAATAGAAGTCGTGATGCTATAAATTATTCGTGTAGGTTATTCATGGTGTGACCATATAGGTTACACCTGAAATGTTTCAAGAAATGGGAGTGTCTTTTATCTGGTTAAGGATTAATGGAAATTTTTCATGATGTGAACTCATTCCCAGAAATTTTTATAAAATATTATCATGGGGTTCATTATTATAACACACTCAAATAATCAACTTTGGATACAATGTTATTATGGGAAGGTCGAACCCACATTACCTTCCTTCTTATTGATAGTACTTCAGTTCATGGAATTTTGATTCACTGTTTTGAGGTGATATATTCTCCATTTTGTTCTATTTTCATATTGTATATAATTTTTTTTTATTCATCATGCTCGTTATCAAGATGAAAAGTTTCACAAGTTAATATAGAAATCATTATGTCTGAATGGGATTTTTATGTGTCTCGTAGTGCACATACTGAGAGGGTGTATAAAGGCTACGAATCACCATTTTTTAATGATATGTTGATTGGTGTGTTTCATTAGTTTTTTTAATTAATTTGGGTGAAATTTGAAATTATTTGAGAAATTTTATTTTGTGATTTTGTGTTATTTAGGACAGGGTATATATATATATATATTCTAACAAACTCTGTTTTATATGATTTAGGAATCATCAAGTTTCTTCATCAATTTCGTGTAAATTACTAATAATTATTTTTCAATTATACAATATTTAAAAAACTAATTTAATTTTGTTTATCGTGATGTTGGTTTATAAGTACTCTTAGGGTGTTTTTATTATATTTGGGAACATTTATAATCAATGGTTGTTTTATGTTTCTTTTTTGTTGTGGAAGTTTTTTATTTTTTAGTGATTTCCTTATTATCTATGACATGTATGATATAACATTATATAGTGAAGTGTTGTGCAGGGGAGGGTTAAAAATATGATTTGGATGGAATATTATCTAACAATTAATAAATATAGACAATATCCCTTGATAACCATTTTGTGGTTTCACCTTCATCAAACGATTGATGGTCTCCCTCATTATGGTGTTCCTAGTAGTATTTATTTGGTTCCAGGTTAAAATTATTTATATGTTAAAATTTATTTTATCATTTTTACATAATTAAACATGATGGGAAAATTAGTAATTATATAAAGTGTCTAGACTTAGTATTTAATATAGAAAATGAGAATTTAAATAGAATGGATTGTGGAATTTCATTCTAATGGAATATATTGAGATAAGTGGAACATTATCCCTTTTAGAAATGGTTTGGAAATGTTATTTTCTTGGGAATTATATGAAATTATAACTTTTTGGTCTATATTGGGTTTGAAATGTTTTTTCTTTATGTGGGTGATGATGACTACTTTTCAAAATCATTTTTATTTCTAGATAGTGGTTTCTAAGAGATTATATTTTTTTAATAACGATGTATGTTATTTTTGTATCATAGTTTGAATTTGTTTTTCATATCAATGTACTAAGATTGTATGGGTAGATGAAACAATATAATTTGAGGTTATATATGGGTTTTGGGATGTGTATTAGACCCAGATCAAGGACTTCATATACTATCTTTTTTATGATATATTTTTGGGATGGACTATGGATCCTAACATTATTACATGTATTTTTATATTTTATGAACTTGGTGGGGGTAGATGTGTCCTATGAAATGACTGTTAATTTAGTGATCATGATTAGTTCTTTTTAATTTAACCATTCCTTATGTAGTATTGTATTATTTGTTTTATGGAAATTTATTATGTGTGTTGTGTTTATTTCTATAGTAGATTAACCAACTTGATAAGAGGGATATTGAGGTTTAGAATTTCCTTGAGTGATATGGGTTTCATTTATGTATTAGGATCTTCTCCTCAGTAGTCTTAGATAATATCATCTAACATTTCTAGGCTATTTTGGCTTGAATCAAGGACCTCACATAATAGTGTTAGGTTGAGGATTTAGGTGAGGCATTGATGATGGACTACAATTATATAATAAGGGATTTCATGAGGATTATTAATGTATGATCAGTCCCTATTTTTTTCTGCAGTGGGTTAGGTTCTGAATGACTCCAATCCCAATTCCACCAGGATCAAAATGAACAATAGTTATACTGGGACCGTACTCATGATATTATATTATAGGATATATTATGGTGTAAGGTAACATTTTAATTATTCAATAGAGCAAAAAAATGGACTCATATTTTCTGGAGGACATGTTGAAAAATGACATGGCATGTTCTATGTTTTCAAAATTTCTTTCATCTATGTGGGAGAGTTTAAAAAAAATTCATCGTTATATATGTATTGAATACACAACTAATTGACCAAAACTAACCTTTGTATGGTGAAGCCATAGAGGATCTGCACTCAGATATTAATCTAACCCCTACCTGCATACATGCAATGGGTTTTGATGTAAATGGTAGAGAATCATAGTTTTCTTTCATAAAATAGTAATATAATAGTGATAGAGACTTTTTAAATGTCTATTAGTTCATGTAGGATAGAGATTTAGTAGTATGATTAATTAAGGTTCTTCAAAAATTAATGTTTTTATGTATAGATAGTATTAATCATATATACTCCAATATTCCATTTTCATATATAATGAATATTTTAAAATGTTTATTAACAAATGTTTCCATCTTTTGGTTGATGAATCGTATAGGTATAGTTTCTAAATTATATTATAGACTATGGGGCCTTATTGAAAATTCTATTTTATATAAATAGTGTATATGATTTATATTATACATATGAGTTGTGGTTGGTTTTTGATTGATTCAAGAATAATCCTTAGGCTTATTATTAGTTGACATTTTCTGTATATTACTATGATAGACCATAATTACAACTTGGAATCACCAAGTTCAAGAGGAGGTATCCATAAGGTTTTGTAACAACTCCACATAGGTACCATTTTCATGTTCTGGGTAGTATATTTTCAATTTTTAATCTTTTCCTATTTGGTACGGGTAATTGTTTGTTAGTGATGGAGATAGAATATCAGAACATGGGATGTATATAAAGTGCATGCATGGAATTCATGAAATTATTTGAAACCCATGTGTCCAAGGTAATTTCATGGTGGGGTACAGGTAATCAATGATATGTGTGGTGTTGGGTTGGATTTAGAATTCCAATGTGGGATGGTTGCCACTCTAGATGAGTCACATGTATTATATGTGAAACAATTGTTCATTCATGCATGATGATATATATATGATTGGTTAATGATATATGACGCTTGGATTATAGTCATTGGACATGAATCATCATAGGAATACATTATTGATTAATTTTACTAGTAAGATAATCAATTTTTTCTTGTCTAAATTATAATGGTTGGTTAGTTTAACATAGAAATTAGGGTCGTTGATGATTGACTATGATGTGATTTGTTGGATTCTATGGGGAAATAGTTTTTTTGGAATCATTAATTTTTGTGATTTTTTTATTGGAAGGTCACATAATGGAATAAGTTGTATATAAAATTATTATTATAGATGTTTTCAAATAAAATTTATTATTGATTCAATGTTTTTTATTTTATATATTTTATTATTTTATATATATATATATAGAAAAAAAATTGAAAATACATTTCCAATGTTTTTAGGAAAACCTTTTTGTTTTTGGAACGTCCTAATAAGATAGATATATTAATGATTATAGTTTTTGGGGAAAATCATAGTTTTATAGGAATATTCCAAAGTCTTAGGTTTGTTTTATTATGTGTATAATAAATTTACATGGTGTCAAAATAACAAATTTCTACCTATCTAAAATGTTCTAATATGAATTTTTTGTTTTTTTTCTAGCAATGAACTAAATGCATTAATTGTGAGATAATATTTTATATTGTCATTGTTCTAAACATTTAAGTGTGATTACAGGGTTTTAACCTATTTTTATACTATTTGTAAACTAATTGATGCTTTCATAGAACAATTTTCATTGGTTTTTTTGTGATAAACCATGTAGAATTTATGTGTTTTATTCTATGTAATGTGGGTATATAATATATTTTGTTGTTGTGTTGAGTGTGGAAGGATAATTAGTGAATTTTTTCATTGGTTTATAGTATCTCAGCTTCTTGATTTGATTTTGGATTATTTCATTTGTTTTACTGGTAAATGTTTTATTTTTTTATGATATTATTGGGAATAAATAATAGAGAGAATCATCCATTTGTTGAGTATTTTTATGGTATTGTTCACTATAAGGATTATTTTTGAATGATCATTTGTGTTTCAAAGATACTTGATAATTTTTTTTCATTTATCACAATATTTATTTTTATTTATTATCATTTTTTTCATGACTTTGTGTGAGACAAATGGGTACTATTAGTCATTATACTCAATAATATACTGGATTTTGAAAATGTAGAATATGAGTTTGGTTTGATAAATAAATGATAAGGATATAACTATGTTTTTGAAAATTAAATTGGTTATGCATATATGATGGTTTTGTAGAAAAGATTGGGGTGTGGTTTGGATTTTGAGTGTGCAGTCAAGGTGGAATCAATGTCCTAGTGTTTAGATATACATAATCAATATTATAATATATAGATAACCTTGTTGATAAATCGATCATAATATTTTATAGATTTTTTTGTTTCTAACATTCCTTAGAATATGGTTCTATGATCCAATAGTTAGTTTGGATTGTTTTCCATCAATCCTTATTGATAGTGCATTGAGGTTGAATGGGTCAATTGAGGAGTAAATCATCGTAAAATCAATGAGTATAAGGATTATATCACAGTGTGACCATTTTTATTATTCAATGATTACTTTGGATTTTAAGGATACATAATCAAATAGTATAATTATGTGGTTTTGAATCAATGGTAGATGATCTTTTATTGGGAGAAATTTTAAGTAAAAAATTACTGAATATCACAATTTCATGAAATATTTTACTGTTTTTTTGGAAAATGTAGTGGCGGTGTCATCTAATATGTGTTGGATATTTTTTGAAGATAAAATTGAGTGTTTTTGAAATATTTATATGTGTTTCAGATTGGTTGTTACATGTTCATAGAGGTATTATGTATGTAATTCAGTAATGGAACCAGTTATGCTTGTTTTTAATTGATAAATTATGCACTTTAGGGTTCATGGTCTTAGTACAATTCTTTATTCTTTATTTTGTGAAGTATTACAGTGTGGTGTTTGTGACAAGAAAATTCAATAAGGGTAATAAATTATTGAGAGGCTTTGAATTATTACTTAGGTGGTGGGTATTTTATGACCGATAATCATACATTAATTCTTAAAATTTGGATTCCCCTAAAAAGTGATGCATCATATTTATTATTTGGGAAGAGTCTCATGGGTTAAGAAGTGTGTAAGAGTTGGTTTTATGTGTCCAGACTACTGGAAATTAATTGTAAAGTCCATTCATTTAGTGAATATATATATATATATATATTGCTTTTTAATTTGTAGAGTAGATGGGACATCCCCATTCATGCTAAAGGGATCATTATATAAACAACTTTTTACATCATGAATTTATTTTTGGTTATTAGTTTTTAAAATAAAATATTCACAATTTTTATAAATTATCATCTAGAGAATTTCCTCTCAGGTGTCCACACAAACATGTGTGGTTAACCCCCCCCCCCCCCTCATACCATAGATTCCAGGTAATCTCCTAGAATTTAAATACATCGTTTCATTTTTATCTATCCTCTCATGCCCTCTTTAGGTTTTCTCACGTATTTTCAAATGATTTTTTCAATGAATATTATTGTTTCTTGTATTATTAATTTATGGATAAGTGGTGAAATCATTATGGTAGTTTTATATTCATAATTTGGATCATTTAGGACATCATCAGATAGTTTATTAAATGCATCCTTCATCATTTATAGTATGGTAGGTTTCTCAATTTTTATATTAGGATTTTTAGTATCTTTTCTATGAAATTAGATATTTTAGTGATTTGTATTTTATTGAATTTTATAGTCCTCGGTTTGGGTTCCAATAGATATTAGAGTACACCCCATTGTCTAATAGTTTGGAATATTGAAGGTGCCTAGTAATTTTTTATCTATTATGGAAGATTGTTTTTTATTATAAATTAAAATATTATTTTTTATACTTATTTTCGTGGTTAGTAGTTGTGGAATATGAGGAGGACAATATAAGCATTGGATGAATTTATGATCATAGGATTATTTAAGTGTCCTTTAAATTTTTGAGTAATTTTTCCTTTTTTAGATTTTATGTTTTTATGTCATAGATATATGAGCTTCCTGCATATTTGATGACCATGTGATTATCAAATTTTAGTTGGGATGGGCGTGCATGTCTGAGTAGTCATCATAGAAATAATAACATGATTAAAGTATCAATTGTGTCACTTTTTTTGAAAATTTAATGGTTACCCAATTGATGAATATCTTATTTCTGTGTGATGGATTTTAGATGAAAATTAATATCATTTATAATTTATATTGAAATGATTTTTGAAAAAATATATTATCATGAGATAAGTGGGAATTTTAGAAGGGGTTTTTTAATTTTTTATTTCTAAAAATAAATTGGATTTCATAAATATTTTTTGTGAGGATTTTGGTTAGTGGACTTGCATGAATGGTGTTTAACATGGTGGGTTTTTTAGATGGTTCGAAATGAGAATTTGGATATTTTTTTATAGGAATATTTTATGGGCTTGGGTTTATTGGATTTGGACCATTTAACATAGTGTGGGTGACACCAGTATTTTTTAAAAATATAGTGTACTTCTTGATGGTAGTTTTTTCATTCATATGATTATTTATAATAATGATGGTTACTTTTTTTAAGTAGGTGGGACCTTTAATTGTGTTATAAATTTGGTTTTATAGTCCTAGTGGATATTGTAGAAAAAATAGTAGGTTGATATGGGTTTCGAGATGTGTAAAAAATGTGAGACTACGTCATGAGTTACTTGTAACCTAATGATGAGTTGGTGCGTTATGTGAATGGATGTAGGACATGGTTTTCATTCAAATATTATTCTAGGAGATGAGCATTATACTATAGAGGGATCCACTATTCTATCAATATATTTAGTGAAATGGATTGCTACATTGTATTTGGCCTTTATATTGAGGGGGATTTATTCATGGTTTATATAGAACCTACATTTATTGGATTAGTTTCATGAAACTATGTTTATTTCATGTTTCATGATAGAAGAAATTCTAAATGTGGCAAAGGGATCTTGAAGACTGATATTTCCTTGAGTAAAAAATCATACTTATTAGTATGTGGATATTTCCTTGCGTTGGATTGGTTTAGGATAGTGTAAATTGAAATTGTGATCAAGAATGGTTCGAAAAACACCAATGATAAGGCTAGGTTGTCGAATTCTATATTACATTGATGATAACCCATTATTGAGCAATAATTTATGGGTTTATGATTTTAGACATATGATCAAGCCAATTTAATTTTGGAAATGGGTCATGTATTAGACAATTCCCTACCATGAGTCACTGCGTGGATGTTAAAATTCTTTTAAATTAAATTCCTTATCTATGTAAAAATGTAAATTATAATGTATAGTGCAATGTGACCACCTAATTCCACCATGGACCTAAATAATCTAGGTTTGGGTGTCATTGTGGCTTAGTTTTCACATTAAGACATGAATTGTGTGATTTATTCGTGTTGTATTCCATTTTGTTGGTGTTTGTGTGTCAATAACATGGAATCACGTATTTTTATATATTCCATGCATATGAACATGATCATATATATATTCTATGCTTTTGAGGCATATGAAATTTTCATTCTGCAATTTTACTCACACCGACCATCATATGTTACACGTGTTTTGGTGAATATGATTAATAATTCCAATTATCTATCAAAAAACAAGTGTTTCTAGGAGATGGGAAATTGGTATTGGTATAACTGGGCATGGATAGAGATGATTCAAAAGGTTCTTTCTTTTTTTCAGCCTCAGGATAGTATAATTTTTTAGTTATTGTTCATCATGTAATAGACAGTTTATAGTTTATCATATAGGATGCAACTTAATCCATTTTTATCTTCAACAAATATTTAGTTTTAGATCATTTTTCACAATGATTTATTTACATTAATTTATTTTGGACCGTGATATCTTTTTGGGGTCCCTATTTAATAACTATATGGTTATGGGATAGACATTATACATAAAACACTCTCTTTATTACACTTTTAATTAATAATTTATTACAAAATATTATACATATTATAAACCAGATGACTGAGAAGACAAGAGTTAATTAGAATTAGGTACAGTACCTAACAAATTAAAATAGGAAACACTTAATCTTTTATAATAAAATCCATAACAAGATCATATTTTTCCTTCGTACTTAAAACTACATGGGATAACTCGAGGAAATATATAAGAATGGGGTGAGCTTCAAAATCTAGTAAGGGAATAACAATTGAATAATAATAATAATGTTATATATGTTATTAAATAGGCATATCATTGGTGAGTAAAATGAGTGACATTTATAAATATGAATAATGTGGCATGATATAGCCTGAGAATCATAAAGGAAACCATGTAAATATGGAAAGAATGTAAACACTACATCAAAAACATAGTAAAGGATAGTTGCTCAAACATCATGATGGAAAATTCCATTTTATATATTAGGTTCAGTCCCTAATCCCATTAATGATGTCTCATGACTGTAAATATTTTCTTAATGCACTGTAGAACAATGTAATTTCATGCACACATATCACATTCATTTAATACTCATACAATGTTTCCAAATATATCATACAACATGGATCCATTCATCATCATATTACAAAAAAAATTAAATGTGTTTTTAATAAATACAACTATGTATCAAATAAAATTAGTATGTGTACATAAATGTAAACACCTGTAGTAGGAAATGGGTATGGTTAATCACTGCACATCTTTTTGTCTTCAAAAATTAAAGTGAAATTGTGTTATCATAACAGGGGAAGATTAATGTTCATGGAATTAATTGATGAGGGTGAAATGGGTAAATCATCATTTATAAATAAAAATATAAATTATGTGGTATATGTAAGAGCATATACCAACATTAAAAAATGGGTAAAATGAATAATAAAATCGAGGTTATTTATTGGAGGTTCTTGACTGGTTTTTAGTGTATCATAATTCCAACGGCCATTCATTTTAAAATTATATAATTGCTAATGTCTATTTGAGTAATGATTATAATGAAATGATCTGAAACCCAATTAAAAAATTTTAGGATATGGAGGATTAATAAAGGCATTATAAAATAAAAATATCATTAAATTATATTAATTCTAAAAAATATATTTTTTATTATTTACAAATTATTGTATTTATTAAATAATTTTTGGGTTATTTTTATGTCATAATACACACAATATATATATACTGCATTTAATTTTTACCAGAATATTTTACAATCATAGAGAGTAATTTACAAGACATCGTTGGATAATTTTGGTACAATGATTTTAAAATAAAATATATTTTATGGAAATAATGATAATAATATTAGAATTTAATCGTTTAAAAAATAATCAATATTTATTTTGAAATGGTGCATTTTTTGACAATAACAGTTTTCGAACCCTTATCAAAATTAGAGTTGACTTCAAAAAAACTATCGAATTAATTTAAATTTAATATAATTTTATATTATTAATATAATAATAAAATTATATCTATTTCAAAAAGCGATTAATTCAAAAATTCATTAAATGAATTTGAATATTACCTTAAAATATAAATTTTGTTTTATTTTATAAGAAACAAAAAACATTTATAATGTAGCAATAATAAAATTAAAATATATGAATTAAATATAAAATTAACATATTAATATTTTTAGGGACTTAATACATATCACTTTATTAGAACATAAAATTCCTTAAGATAATGGGGTGTTATGGTAAAACATTCATCAATTTGTTGAGTATAAAAGGTTTTGGTTGTGATTTCAATGATCGTGAATATCTACAATAACGATTTTATCAGGCTTTAGTTGTAAGATATCATATTTTGAATGGTCTATTTAAAATCCATGTGATGCTATACCCCTTGAAATATCTGATAAATAGCCTTCATAGTCTACGATTCTACTGGTTGAGGACATCACATAATTTTTCTATAATGGTTGGATTTGTCAGAACCTTGTATTTACACTAATCATTTGATATTTCTAGAAAAGAAATTTTATTAATGGTTTAAATGGTAAATGGTATTATAAAACTGGTAATATATAATAAAACAAATTAATTGAAATATTTTTCTATATCCAAGATATACAATGTGGAATTTAATTCAACATAAAAGGGAATTTTATTTATAATAGTCTGAGTCATTATAAGATTCACTCCATTAGAAATTTCTGCCACCTAATTTTCATTTCACCTACTAAAATAGGAGAATGTAATTATTTTTCATCACGTCCTTTAGTTCCGACATTAATTTATCAAAATTTTGGTTTATCCACAACATTCCTACTAGGTGAATTGTCTTATTCCATTGAACATTTTATATATGATCTATAATATTAACTAGCATCTCCTCATATGAGAGATCATTCTCCAATGGTACCACTGTGGGATTTAGTAAGTTCAGCGGGTCATTTATGTACTTCCACAGTTGTGATATGTGGAACAGATCATGTACTTTATATAAGTCAGGTGGGATTATTATTTGATAGGCCACTGCTCTGTTTAGATCAATGATCAAAAATGGAATGATGTATCTTGGACTAAGATTCCCCTTCCTCCCAAATCTCATGAAATTATTTAACATATATATATGGATGAATAACTTCTCTCTACCCTCAAACACGAGGTATCTTCAAAAATTTTATGCATATTGTTTTTATTGAATCTGAGAAGCCATGATGTTTTTTTAAAGATCCTAGACATTTTCACCATTTTATCAACCATTTCAGGACCTAGAAGTTTTTGTTTTCCAACATTATCCAATCATACGTTCTTTAATCATCTCTTCAAATGAATACATTCATAGGTATTCATTTGGATGCTCTAGTGGAAACAATTATTAAATGATAATTCGACTAGAAAAAGATTTTGATTTATCCTCCGTCGTTGTTATTTGTTAAAGCTCCCAACATTTCCTATAGTGTCTAGGTATTATTCTCATATTGGATAGTAGTTTGAGGGTGATATATCATTCTATGGTTCATCATAGAATTTATAGAATGTTAAAGACTATTCTAGAACATATAGCTAAATATTGGGTATCGATCAGATACAATTGATAGGGTGTTCTGTGATACCTCACAACTTTTATAAGGAATATATTTGTAAGTTAATCGAGTGAGAAGACCTCATGGATAAAATTATTTGAAGATTATTTGTTATAAAATCTGAATAAAACAAAACAAAATTATTTCTACTTTATTTATTCATATGAATAGTTATAATTTCCATTGTGAGTTATTACCACATATGTAAGGATATGGGTAATGGTTCAATCATCCACATGGATTTTGGAATTTACTCCATCTCTTGTTGACAAACAAGACATACTGAGGAATATTATGCAATCATCTTCTTCATATTATCCCGCCAATATGGCTATCATAGATCTTGATATAAATTGTCACTTCTTGGATTGATTTAGATGTTCTATCTATATACATCATCAAAATCTTGCAACTCCATCTTCATTAACATCAATCCTTGAGGATTTTTTATTTCTTATAGATTCCACTAATTTATGAATTTCAACGCTATCCACATGAAAGGTGGGCTGATAATTCATTCTTGAATGGATTGATGATCTTCATTCCATTATGATTCCCATGTTCATTATTTTTTATTTCTTATGATGTTCAAATCTTTCTCAATTCTCAACAATAAAAAAATTGAAAGATCCTTTATACTTAGATCAATTTCCAATTTATATCCTTCCAATTATGGAATTAATTGATGATTTATAATCCTTTATTAGCTCTATCCCTCATTATTAGTGCATATTCAGATCTTTTTTAATGAATATATAAAACAGGATCATGTGATCCATCTATATTTTATATTTTCCCAAAAAACATAATTCTATAATAGTTTCGATGAAATGATCAATGGAGCTATAACCAGATAAATAATTGGGTAGTTATGATCATAAAAATTGAGATTACATAACTTATAGGATATCACATTGTCATTTTTCATTAACAAATGGACCAATACAATCATTGAAGCATCGTTTTACACCAGGAAAATTTCGCCACATTTGTATTGCATATGTACAAAGGTAGCGATAAGAATCAATTTAAAATTCATGATTATCTATTTACATTTGTAGTTTTATCAAATCATGAACCCTTTAACATTTTCTTGGCTACAGGGTTTTAAAGTAATGATAAATTTCTCAAAAATCGATGATAGTACCCACCTAATCAAAGGATACTACATATTCATATCACTGTTGTTATCCATGTAATTCATTAAATTAAATCTTCATTTGAATTTTCCATTGATATACCATTTCATGGGATAAAATTCCCCATTAATTAGACATACATCAACCATAATATATAGTTATTTTACATTAAATAAATATTCTCCGTTCGTTTGGTTTTTAGAACAATGCTACGATTCACCTCATGTTCCTCCATATTTTTAAAGTATACTAGAATAATATCTAGAAATAATATAACCATTTCTTCTAGATTCTATATAAAGTCTTTATTAGTCATTTACATCAATCGTTTTGGAGAATTAGTGAGTCTAAATATAATTACATGGAACATATAGTGCACTTAGCTTGAATAGAAAGATTCCTTAGGGATAACCACATTCATCTCTATTTCTTAACAATTTATCGAATAAATAACCACCATGTGAAATTATTTTACCCCACATATATAATAAAACTAGTAATAAATTATAGATAAAGATACATGTCATTTACTCTGACAATGTTGTGTACAGGATAATCAATGCAACAGGGCCTTGATATGTACATTTTCTTGATGAAGAGGCCTGGTGCGCACCAAAGTCATGCACTTAGGATAAGGAAATAATTAACCAGATTTGCTTATTGTTTTTTATTTATATTATTTAGTTCCAAAAATTTAATTCCATATGGTGTCTTTTATAATGGAAACTCCCCTGGTATGAGAACTATTGAAAATTCTACATCTCGGCGAGAGGAAGACCAAACAATTCTTTGGGAAACACATTAATGTATTCACTCACAATGGGAATTTCTTCATGGATGACACATTAGATAGACTCAATATTTTGATATAGATATTATTTAATCTATTTATATAATATTCAATATTTTTATATTGGTGATAAAAAATTTTATCACCCCCAAGATCATGTATAGAATTGGCGGAAAATTCATTATATGGTGATTGATTTCATTCTAATGATTATTTATATTAGATATTTTAATGGAATTAAAATCCATGACCATAATTTTATCAAATCCCAATATAGGGATTATCACATGTTTTTTTGGGAAGTTTATCCCCCCAATTTTGACTAGGGATGAGCTTTATACATGGGATATAAAATTTTTCTCATTCTCTATTTTCACAAATAACATTAATTCCATGGTTTGTAGTGGTGTCTGAATACATTTCCTAAACATGGGTTGAATTATGGAATTCATAGAATAAGAAAAAAAATTAAGTTTACTATTATTGAATGAATACCCATAGCATAGTTTACTAGTGTGGAAATTTTAATGATTCATTATTACTAAAATAATGAAAAAATAAATGATTTTATACAAGCCCATTACATTCCATCATATCATTACTGGGATTCACCTATTGGAAATAACTATCTTGGTTTCCTTCATTCCCAATCCTAAAGCATTTCTTTGTTCCCCAATGGAAATTTCTGGGGTTCTTTTTTCTGCATCCTTGACAAGCGGGGCCTTAAAATATCAAATCACTATTAGATTTACCCATCAGAAATCTTGAATTGAACTCATGTTTCCAATTCATATCCCTGTGATACAGTTTAGATACAGTGATCTCTATTTCAACTTTGAGGTATCATCATACAATTTCCTCATTGCAATGAATGTCTTGGATCCCGAGGGATTTTCATAGACTAGATTTTAGTCCACCTAAAAGTGGATAAACATTAATTAGGGGTAATGAAATAGATAAAGCCATATCACGAATGTCTTTTGATTATTTTTTCATATTCCATGATAGATTCACCCTAATTATTTTTAGTCAAGGGTATTACAATGCCAATTTCTGTTTTGAAGTGTAAAAAAATAATTATCAAAATTCATTTTCTAAAATTCCTTACATCCATATATTTGATTTCTTCCTTAGGATTAGTTTTCTTGATCAATGTCTTCTACTAATATGACTCAGTATCCATGCGATAAACTATCAGTTGATGCTTCTATTTCTCTGAAAATGGATGGATAGAGGTGATCTTTTCAAAATTTTAACCATTATTCCACGATTTAAGTATCATATGATCTATTAAATGTTAGAATTCTTTCTTACATAGATTTATCGAATTCATATTATTCATTATTTAAAGTATTTTGGTGATCCTATAGATTCATGTTTATATTTAGAACATGAGTCGTTTGTGAGATTATTTTCATTAATATTTCAATTCCTACTCCCATCAGGTTAGGGATTTTATTTGGGTAGTCCTCACATTACCGTTGAGATTATCAGTTTACCCAATTCTACTTATTTTATGCCATTGGATAGAATAATGGGAATACTAGTGATGAAAATTTTTATATTATTAAACACATAAATTGTAATCCAATGACATTAATGTGATAAAAAATAAAATAAATTTATTTATTAATATAAGAATTTTTAGGGTTCAATCTATTATATCAATGATATGCTTGTAAACATATATCATTATCTCTATTTTTTATTTAATAATAGTTTGGAATGAGCTTCAAATTTTACCTATGAATTTCCCTTAGGGTTGTCCAACTAGGTGTGCAGCAAGGCCCGTTGTCACACACCTGTTCCCAATCGAGTCAGTCTTAACATGGTGGTTTTGGGTTTTAGCATTATGAACATCTATTCCAGAGCCGCATCCACTAATATCATAAAAAATGGTAGAAATTTTATAATAATCCACTTACTCCAGACGTTAGCAAAATTTATGGTTGTTTTCTTATTTTGTTGTTATCCATGAGGATTTCACTTGTGTTTTTGAATCCTAATCCAAAAAATAAAAAGATATTATATTTGAGAAGAACAGTAGAAACCCTCATCCTCATTACACATATAATTCACTTTTTATTTCATAATTTTACACATACTGAAACATAGAAAATTTAGAAGTAATGTGTACATTAAAATCCGGTACATTACATAAAATCATAGAAAATCACAAAAAATTTCATTATTGAAACATTCTAAACTTGATCATATTATTCTTTCGTACCTAAAACTACATGAGATGACCTGGGAAAATATATAAGTATGGGGGATCTATAAATACTAATAAGGGAATAAAAATGGAAAAACATTAAAAACATAATACATTTTAGACAATATGAATATAAATTGAGCATATAATAATTGAGAATCATAATCAAGAACAATGGTGAATTATATAGTTGATAATCATAAAGGAAACATGGTAAATGTGGAAAATATTTAAAAATATGAATAAAAAACAGTATTCAAGGATAAAATAAAAGATATCATATTGGAAAAGTATTCGGATGGATTTGGTTTAGTCCCAAATCCTTCGAATGGAAATTTATGACACTAATACATTAACCAATTCACTGGAGTAGTATATAATTCTTCGCACAACAGCCACATTTTTTTCATTCTCAATCATAAGTGTGGCACATCGACTATATATCATGGATCCATTAATCAACAGATTTTATTCCATAATCAATGATTTTGGAATACATATATATAACTCCTAAATAAAATAATTATAAGATATGATAGGTGATCACCCTTGTTAGGGAAGGGGTACGTGTATTCACTACATAATTTTTTGTCATGAAAAATTATGGTAAAATTACTACAACATAACAATAGAGAATATGTTTTCATGGAAGCTATTTATGAGAGGAAAATGGGTCTATCATCAATTATAAAAAATAATAATAGTCATGGGAATATGTAATAAAACAAAAAAATCCATTGTTAATTGAGATAAAAGGAATAATAAAATATAGAAGCTTCAATATAGAGTATTAGAGGATATCTTACCTTCAGATAGATTTCCAAATGGTTGAGAGGAGATCTATGATATACTAGGAAAACCATGCGAGGTATCTAGAGAGGGGTGGTCTGAGTACGTATGTACTCCAAGTCTTTTATAAAGATGCGGAATTTTCATGTAATTTTTTTAAATATATGGTAATTATACGAGTCTCTGAAAATTGACAGTGCGTGATTCTGAGGCCCGGTGTGCCTAGAATGAATTTCTAAAAAAATTTTGGGTACATTTAGTAAACGTGTGAGAAAATTTTAGTAACTTTTGATTCAGTTCTCAGAATTGAAATCAGAGGGTACCGTTGAACTCACAGTGCCAGTATTCACTTAAGGAGACCTACACCTCGATTACAGTGGGTCGAGAGTGAATGATAATTTTTGTGTTTTTCATGAATGAATAAAATTAAATAAAAATGTCTAAAATTTTTATTTCTGAAACCCCTCAACATGGGTTATGGTGGTGGGGACCACCCGATCCTAAACCTCCCATGTGGATGTTAAGAAGTAGGGACCACTTGAACTAACCACAATTTTTAATTGAGAAGCGGGGGCCACCCAAACACATTTAATTAGAGATAACCACTCAATTCCTCCAACATTAATTATTCCAACACAAATCCATTTTGATGGCCTAATTAAATGATAAAATTAATGGTGCTAACATAGTACTTTAATTATTCCATCTTTGTTGTGCCAACATAATTTATTTGGATAAACAAAAATTACCATTTTGGATATTTCACATTTTTGTGGAATTGGGAGAGCTGAAATATTAGATGATTATTCTCTCCAATGAAGAACGGACTCCCCAACGAAGAATGCTCTCACCAACGAGGAACATCTTCAACAAAAATGAACTTATGATCAAGGAATCACCATCATCACTAACTTCCATCTATCCCCAATGACTTCGTCTCCTTCCTCACGACCTCCATCAAAAAATCATCGAGGATAAGTTTTTTTGTTATGTTTGATTATAGATTCACATGTTCTTCCCTTATAATCAAAGAACACTGATCAACACTCTAACTAGTTGATCCATGGAGGTTTTCCTTTTTTGTGGGTTTGGGAATAATCATTGCTTGGGGTTGTAGAGTTTGACGTACTTCATTCAAGGTTTATGTTCATCCACTTGTTATCGCTCTAACGTGGAGGGTTTGGGCCAAAAAAATATTTGACCCCTCCTCCGTTATTTATTTTGGTGTCTTCTTTGTGATGGGAGAATATGGAATTGTACCACAGCAACAAACAAATAGCGGTCTGACGAACCGGCCACCGGAGAAGGTGTGGCGCACGACCACACCGCCGGGACAGGATGGCTGGGAATCCGGCCAGCCCTGCCACCCCACCACGTCGCGGCCACACCACCGCACCACGACCTCCCCAACGCACCACAGCCCCCGCCGCTCCACGGCCCTTCCGCGGCCTTCGCCGCTCTGTGGCCACCACCACCATGTGGCCACCATGGTCCCCGCGGCTACCACAGCCTTCGCGGCCCACACGGCCTCTACACCGCCCCACACTGCCCAGACCGTTCTTCCCATTGTGGGTCGAGCCTTACCACGGGTCCGGCCAGACCCAGTGGGTGGGGCCGGGTCAACACAAACTGAGTCATCCCAGGCCAGGACGGGCCGGTTCGGACCAGACACAGACCCACTTTGACCCATTTTCGCTCTTTTTCCATATCCTTTTCACTGAAGGTTTGTTTGACCAACCTTCTAAGGTGCCAGAAACATTGGAGTGAGGTGGTCCCTTTGTTATACCCCACTTGAGAATTGGATAAAGTTTGGATACGGTCGGGTTGGATCGAGCACAAATCCAACCAGGCCCTCGAGACTATAAGACCAAAAACTTACATAACGAGTGTCCTACTGACGCACCATCAGTTGCATTGAGACCCTTACGATGTGGTGGTCCTTTGGGTGACTTCTTAGTGGGACATCGTAGCAGTTCGAGTATCAACAAGTGGCTTGAGTAGCGGACCTTCTCTGAGATGAGCAAGCTTAGTAAGGGAACCCAGTAACTGGATGTGACCTAAAGAATGAATAAAGATCTTCTGTGGGTCAACATCGAGCGATCATGTGTGGGTCAGCACCTAGCGATCATGTGTGGGTTAGCACCGAGTGATCCTGTGTGGGATATCACCGAGTGATCCTCTATGGGTCAGAAAATAGTGATCCTGTGTGGGTCAACACCGAGAGATCAAGTGTGGGTCCACACTCAGGGATCTTGTGTGGGTCAGTGCAGAGCGATCCTATGTGGGTCATCACCTAGAGATCCTATGGTGGTTGGACTACGTACATTAAATGTACTAGTACCTTGTGTGGGTATGACGACGTACTAATGAGGTACTAGGATCTTGTGTGGGTCTAACGATGTACAACGATCATACGTGGGTCTGGTGATGACTAGGTATCCTTCGTGGGTCTTCCTCTTCACAGAGTAAGTTGATTCAGAAGTTACATCTAATCATCTCTACTACTATAGCAAATAAATACCTGTTGTGAGATGCGTTTGTACCCATGTGGTACTTCCCTTTGTGGTAATACCATGGTGGTATTCTTCTGTGTGGCATACCTGTGCAGTACTTACCTTCATGGTATTCATTTGTGGAATAGTTGAGATTTTGAATTTTTGGATGGAGCCTATGTTTCCTCATGATTGATATGGGTTTACATGGTAACTTAGGTATATGTAATGGGATATACCTAAGTAGATTTTTAAGTTGACTTCATACTTTGTGGTTTATCTTTTGTGGATTTTTTGAGACCGTGAGGGTCTCGGGGTCCCTACTGAGTATGGTTATACTCACACCTGCATGATCTATTCACATACCTTGTTGTGTTTGTTGTAGATGACAGACAACGCTGATCGAGGTTGGGGGTACTTGGGCTAGACGGGGCCCGGAAGTGGACCATACGGCGTGACAGTACGCAGAGGAGACGGGCGGTCATGGAGTGATGAGGAGGTGATCTATACCTATCCTTCGGGTTTTTTGTGTGTGTCTATATGTTATAAAGGAAATACCTTCCCGGTTTTAGGGAATACACATTTGGGTGCAAGACCCCATCCCCTGGCCTATGGAAGGCGGGATTGGGGTAGTTATGGCACAGGCCCCGGGGATGGGTCTTGAAAACATGGTATCAGAGGAGTCGGTTATACTGTAGAACATAGGACTATGATCTTTTTAATGGAAATATTGTTAATTTTATTTAGGGTGGTTATCGGTTTGGGGAATTAAGTGTTGGTGTGGCTACTGACGTATCCATACAACAGGACCCTGACTTATGATTTAAGACTCAGTGCACAAAAACATTGATTGTGTGTGTTTTTTGAAGAGTTTTATTTGTGATCTATTTGAGTCAGATCACCAGGTATAACATATTTACTGTGGAACACCTGTTTATTTTCAGGATGCCTCTACGCAGACAGACAGCTAGGATTCCAGATATAGTACTCACTGACAGCCCACCAAGCGACCAGGCCTCGGTGCGGGGTCCTCATCTAGTGGAGGCACCAGCGGTTTCATTACACGTTGGGCCACCAATGCCACCTACCCCAGGAACAGAGGGTGTGCACCACTGGAACACATTGCATGAGTTCCAGCGCTAGTGGCCACCCAGTTTCAGGGGAGAGATGGACCCACTAGCGGCTGAGGATTGGATGTAGGCTATGTTGAGAGTATTATGACTGGTAGGGACACAAGCCGATCGCATGGTGATCCTTTCCACCAGTATTCTACAAGAAGCGGCAGGAAGATGGTGGATCTTGATGCTCCAGACTGACGATGAGGTGATGCTTCTCTTGGCAGAAATCGAGAGCTAGTTTGAGGCAGAGTTTGTTCCAGTGACTCTAGGCGTAGTGCGCATACATAAGCTTCTTCATCTATAGTAGGGAAGAATGATTGTGGCCCAGTACTCTATGAGGTTTAGTAACCTCTCATTCTACTCAATAGATCAGATGTGGGACCCATTATTTATGGCAAAAAACTTTGAGCAGGGACTCTGGTGGGAGATCATGGCTGTGATGATTTATCTTAGCATTCTGACATAGGCAAGGGTATTAGAGCGAGCCCTCTTAAGGGAGAGATTCCTTGCTGAGCAGTCACCATCGGCCAGACACACCACAGGACGTCACGTAGCGGAGTCTTCTGCAACTTCTTGTAGACAGATGTCATAGAGGTCCAAGTTGACCGTATTTACAGTTTGATGACTACAGGATTCAAGGTCGGTTGTGGGGGCACCCGAGGCATAGGCATTCATGCGAGGAGTGGGCAGTGTTACACATGAAGCGGCCATGGTCACATGGATCATGACTATCCGACCAGCCATATATATGATTAAAATACTGTCGAATAACCACCTAGGTGGAGACAGAGTATCGACCGAGGATGTCTATAAAGAGCTGGAAGATGTGGTAGAGGAGCTAGCCGTGCAGCTAGTGGTGGGAGATGATTCAAGATATTACCACCACCACCACCACTAGGAGGTCCACCCCGACCACATGGGGAAGTAGGACAGAGGCGAGATCAGCTCCAAGCAGGTGAGGCCTACGATCACGACACTCTAGAGATGATACGAGGTACGATTTGTGTCTACTACACCTTTGTTGCAGTACTTATAGAAACATATTCCATTTAATCTATTATTTCCACTGCACTCATTCGGAGCTCGGAGAATCTGACGGAGCCATTGGCTCCATCCTTATGTCTAAAGATGTTTACGGGAGCGGATTCAACTATTACAGATTGGTTCTAGAATATTATGTTTACTCTTGGAGGTGAGAGATTGGGCTAGGATATCATAGTAGTGACGTCGAGGGCTTACGATGTCATCATGGGTATGGACTAGTTATCTTCAGTCCATGATCAGATTGACTCTATTAGACGCAATGTGTGGTGTGTCCACATGGATGGGACAAGGTTTACTTTCAAAAGTGGGATGTGAGCCTTTGCAGCACATGATGGAATTACCCGGAGGAGAGTGCAGCAGATCACACATCATTTGGCTAGCCATACCCTTGGAGCAGTTGATGTGGATAGCCTTGTTATCCTGTAGTGCAGGATCAGTATGTGGATGTCTTCCCTGATGATGTTCCAGGTCTACCTCGTCGTAGAGAGGTGGACTTTTACATTGACTTGTACCCCGGGATGACACAAATATCTACACCAGTGTATCATATAGCTCCCATGGAGCATTGTGAGTTGTGGGTACACCTAGATGACATAGAGGGGAAAGGGTTCATTCAGCCCAGTGTTTCCCCTTGGGAAGCCCGGATTTTGTTCGCCAAGAAGTCGGATGGGAGCTTGAGACTATGTGCCGGCTGTTGGCGCCTAAACTAGTAGACCATGAAGAATGATTACCCACTCCCGAGGATTGACAAAATCTTTGATCAGCTGATGGGAGCACAATGGTTCTTGGTGATAGACCTCAGATCAGGCTATCACCAGTCAGAGTATGAGACGGGGATGTGCAGAAGATGAGTTGAAGATGTCATTACAACCATTATGAGTTATTGGTTATGCCATTAGGAGTGACCAACGCTCCAATAGTTTTCATGGGACTTATGAACAGGATCTTTCAGCCATACCTTGATCGCATAGTTGTATTCTTCATCGATGACATTTTTCTCAACTCAACTATTGAGGAGGAGAATGCCTATCATTTGCAGGTTGTACTGGACACAATACGAGATAACCGGCTTTATGGTAAGCTCTCAAAGTTATAGTTCAGGATCCGAGATGTTCAATTTCTGGGACATGTCATATGAGAGGATGGAGTTACAGTAGATCCAGTAAAGATTGAGGCGATACTTTATTGGGAGGCACCTAGGAGTGTGACAGAGGTACCTAGTTTCCTAAGTTTGGCCGGATACTACCAGAGATTTGTGCCAGATTTATCTAGAGTTGCAACACCACTATCATCATTTATGAAAAAGGAGAAACCCATCATGTGGTCAGAGAGATTCCAACAGAGTATTTAGGTGCTATGGTAGAGGCTGATTAGTGCCCCCATACTAAGGCTACCATAGGAGGGTGTATGGTATGTTGTTTAATGCGACACATTAGGGATGAGGCTTGGAT
The DNA here is from genome assembly GCA_963277665.1 of Viscum album. Classification (NCBI taxonomy): domain Eukaryota; kingdom Viridiplantae; phylum Streptophyta; class Magnoliopsida; order Santalales; family Viscaceae; genus Viscum; species Viscum album. Next base: position 1,288,999,730 of record OY728140.1, read on the forward strand.
TTGTCCTGATGAAGGAGTGAGTTGTGATCACATATGGTTCTTGATATATGAGACATCATGAGCAGAACTATTCTACCCATGAATTGGAGTTTGCAGCAGTAGTCTTTGTCCTGAAGATTTGTCTACATAACCTGATTGGTGAGCGTTTTATATTCTACTCAAATAAAAAGAGTCTCAGGTATATCTTTTTTGTCAGAAGGATCTGAACATGAGACAAAGACATTGGGTTGAGTTCAACAAGGACTATGACTTTGAGATAGTCTGTAATCCTGGGATGGGGAACATTGTAGCAGATGCACTCAGCAAGAGGTCTGATATAAATCTACTTAGAGAGGCAATGAAGCAGCTGGCCAATTTGTAGATATCCTTTGTAGACCAGGATGATGCAGCTTCCCTTCAGTCTCTTATAGTCACTCCCCCACTACATCTGCGAGTCAGGGAGGCGCAGTGTGGGGACACTAACTGCGATACTCGATGTTCTCAGATATCCATGTAACAGGCACCTGATGGATTTTATGAAGGTGGGGAGCACGTCATCCTCTTTAGAGAATGTACCGTGGTACCAGAGTCACTTCGGGAGGATGTGTTGAGAGAGTTCCACACATCCCCATTAGCGGTACATCAAGTAGTGGCGAAGATGTACCATGATCTCCGACGATAGCACTGGTGGCTGGGAAAGAAGAAAGAATTATTAGAGTTTGTCTCTCTATGCCTCACTTGTTATCATGTGAAGGTGGAACATCAGGTACCAACAGGCTTGGTTAGGCCTTTATAGGTATTATAGTGGAGGTGGGATGAGATATCAATGGAATTCGTGATAGTACTTCCACATACATCCAGAGGACATGATTCTATATGGGTCATCGTCGACCGACTCCACCATGTCGGCCCACTTCATACCGATCAACACGGAGGGTTTAGTAGAGAGCTTGGGACGCCACTATGTGAAAGCGATTTTACGGCTACATGGAGTATCCTCGATGATTATCACCGATCGTGATGTATGTTTTACTTATCGAATATGGAAGGGGTTTCATGGGGCTTTTGGGATGCAGCTTCATTTGAGCACCACCTTCTATCTTCAAATGGATGGTCAGACTGAGCGGGCCATTCAGAACATTGAGGAAATGCTAGTTTCTTGCGTCCTTGTCTTCAGTCACAATTGGGAGGATCACTCTCCATTAGTGGAGTTGTCCTATAAAAACAATTATCACTCCACTATTGGGATGTCACCTTTTGAGGGGTTGTACGGGTGACCTTGCAGATCTCCTTAGTGCTAGACTGTCCTAGGTGAGTCATCTCTAGTGGGACTAGTGATGGTACGGGCTACCACAGAGAATGTGAAGATCATCCAGGAGCGTATGAAGACTACACAGAGTAGGCATAAGTCTAATCCTGACAGGTGATGGAGACATATAGAGTTTGAGGATGGAGACATTGTCTTTCTATGGGTCTCACCCCAAAGTGGTTTACAGTGATTTTTTAAGGCATCAAGTTATCTCCCGGGTTCATCAAACCTTTTTTGGTCCTAATCAGAGTTGGAGAGGTGGCTTACCACTTATCTCGTCCCCTCAGTTGCACCGGGTTCACAATGTCTTCCTTGTATCCCAGATGAGGAGATAAGTGCATGACACATCCCACATCATCGACAACGACGTGCTGGACATCGACAATGGGGATGCGTTTTTCAGAGGTTCTAGTTGAAATTGAGGATCTACATGAGTGGGTCCTTCGTGGGAAGTCGATACCTCTGGTGCGCATGCACTGGCGGCAGAAGAACCAATAGGAGAGCACATGGGAGCAAGAGGCTCAGATTTGTGCTCAGTACATCCACTTGTTTTCTGAATTTTGTGATGTGGCTTTCGGGGGCACAAAGCCCTGTGGTGGGGAGAATGAAATGACCTAGAATTTCTGTGTAATTTTTTCTAAATATATGGGAATTTTATCAGTCCACTAAAATTTAGGGAGCGTGATTCTGAGACCCGGTGTGATCGGAATGAATTTCTGATCTTTTTTTCAGGTACCTTCAGTAAACGTGAGAGTGGGGTTTTGTAACTTTTGAACCGTTTCTTGGAATTGAAATCTAAGGGCAGCGTTGAACTCACATGGTCGTTATTCGCTTAAGGAGACCTTCACCTCGATCTTAGAGGATCGAGAGTGAAAAATAATTTTAGTGATTTTTGTGAAAGAATAAAATTAAAAAAAATTGTCAAACATTTTTATTTCTGAAACCCCTCAACATGGGTTATGGTGGTGGGGACCACCCAAGCCTAAACCTCCCATGTGGATGTTAAGTGGTGGGGACCACCAGTACTAACCCCCATTTGGAATTGAGAGGTGGGGACCATCTGAACCCCTTTAGTAAGAGAAAATCTCTCAACTCCTCCATCTATAATTATACCAACACAAATCCATTTAATTGGGACAATTAAATGACCTAATTAATGGTGCCAATGCAGAACATTAATTATGACAACATTGTTGGGCTAACATAAGTTATTTTTATAAACTTAAATTAACAAGTTGTCTATTTCACAATTTGGTGGAATTGGTGGAGGAGAATAATTAGAGGATTATTCTCTCCAACGAAGAACGTGACCCCCAACGAAGAATGCTCTCACCAATGAGGAACGTCTTCAATGGCCACAAACTGACGGTCGAGGAAACCCCGACGTCACTGACATCTGTCTATCCCCAATTACATTGTCTCCTTCCTCAGGACCTCCCTCAACAAATATCTCAGGAATGATTTTTGATGTGTGATTATGTATTCACATGTTCTCCCCTTCTAAACAAAGAATGTGGATCCACTCTCTAACTAGTTGATCTATAGATGTTTTTTTTCTACTAGTTTAGGAATAATCATTGACGGGGTTGTAGAGTTTGGCGTTATTAAATCATGGTTTATGTTGAGTTGCTTCCTACCGCTCTAACGCGGAGGGTGTGGGCCAAACAAACATGGAATGACCCCTCCACCATTTTTGGGTGTGTTATTCATGATGGAAGAATACGACATTGTTCCACTGTGACGAACGAATAGAAGTCAGCCGAACCGGATGCCGGTGAAGGTGTGTCGCATGATCGCAGCTCACGGAGAGGACGGCTCGCCATCCGGCAAGCCGTGGTGCCCCACCGCACTACGGCCTCCCCATCGCACTGTGGCCCCCGTAAATCGGTGGCCCTTATGTGGCCTCCACCGCCCAATTCCCTCTGCCTCTTCCCCCACCCCATGGCCTCCGCCGCCCTACGGCCTCCGCAGCACCCCACGACTCCTAGGCCAGACAACCTAGCATGGGTCGGGATGCCCAGCGCGGGATGGGATGCCCAGCACGGGCCGGGCTGAGCCCAGCAGGCCGAGCCAGACCACGGTTCTGGCCGGGGCAGTCTAACTGGGTCAGACTGGACCTGGACACACATCGACCCATTTTTGTTTTTTTGGCCATATCTTTGACAACAGACGTCCATTTGACAAACCGTAAGCTGTACGAGAAACCCTTGAGCTTGGTAGTCCCTTTGTTGTAATACAGTTGATATTTGGATAATATTGGGATACGGTCAGGTTGGATCGAGCACAAATCCAACCGGGCCCTCGAGACTAATAGGCTAATAACTTACAAACTGGGCATCTGATTGATGCACAATCTAATGTGTTGATACCCCTAAGACGTGGCGGTCCTTTGGGTAACTTCATTGTGCGACTTCATGTTATTTGGATTATCGACCAGTGGCTTTATGAGTGGACCCTCCTAGAGATGAGAAAGCTTAGTGCGAGAACCCAGTAGCTGGATATGGCGTGAAGAATGAATAATGATCATGTGTTGGTCAACACCAAGCGATCCAGTGTAGGTCTGCACCTAGCGATCCTATGTGGGTCATCAAAGAGCGATCTTGTGTGGGATAGAAATGAGAGATCGTGTGTGGGTTAGCACTTAGAGATCCCGTGTGGGTCAGCACCCAGTGATCTTGTGTGGGTTATCACCGAGTGATCCTGTGTGGGTCAGCACCAAGTGTTCATGTCTGGGTCAGCACCTAGAGATCCTATTTGGGTATGATGACAAACTATAGTTGTACTAGGATCCTTTGTGGGTATGAAGACGTACTAATGAGGTACTAGGATCCTGTGTGGGTTTTACTATGTACTAAGATCCTCCATGGGTCTGTTGATGATTAGGGATCCTTCGTTGGTATGCCTGTTAGCATAGTAAGATGATTCAGTAGTTACATCGAGTCATCTCTACTACTGTACCTAAGAAATACCTTGTGTTAGTTGAGTTTATACCTGTGTGTTACTTCCCTTCGCGGTAATACCTTGGTGGTATTCTTCTATGTGACTTACCTATGCGGTACATACCTTCATGGTATTCCTTACTTTGTGGAACAGTTGAGCTTTGGACTTTTGGGTTGGACCCTGTGTTTCTTCATGATTGAGATTGGTATATTTGGTAACTTAGGTATATGTATGGGCATATACCTAAGTAGTGCTTTCATTGACTTCATACTTTGTGGTTTATCCTTCATGGATTTTGAGAGACCTTGAGGGTCTCGGGGTACATACTGAGTATCGTTATACTCACCCCTGCACGAGCTATGCCCGCACCTTGTTTTGTTTAGTACAGATGATAGACAGCGCTGATCAATGCTTAGGGTACCATGGATAGATGGGGCCCAGAGGTGGACCATATGGCGTGACGGTATGAAAAGGAGACTTGAATATGTGGAGTGCTGAGGAGGCGATATGTAACTACCCTTCTGGTAAGAACCTTGGAGGACGACCCAATAGCTTATTTTCTTTTACTTCAGTTGTATTGTATTTTAGTTGTACTTGTACCATTACTGCTGGGTTTTTATTCCGACCCTTATTTACTTTCATCACTCTTTTTTCTATACTATTGACTTGTGTTCGTATCTGTTTGTGTTCTTGGTTGCATGTGATTATAGGTTATAAAGACAATGCCTTCATGATTTTAGAGAACATGCCTTTCAGTCCTAGTCGTCGTCCCCTAGCCTATGGAAGGCGTCCATGGGGTAGTCACGGCACGGGCCCCGAGGGATGGGTCATGACAACTTTTGAGTGAATTGAAATGGGATATTTTGTGGGTTTATATAGGAAAAGAGAAGGAATGAATTTTTTATTTCTCAATCATATATTTTTCATTCCATATAATAAAATAATCAAATCTACATAATGACCCATGATTTTACCCATAGCTTCTACAAAAGGGATTACTTACTATTATCATATAAGTCCAAGGATTGAAAACTTTAAAATAATACCCTTGGGTGATCAGTAAGTGTGTTATGTTTATAATGAAATGATCTTAAAACAATAAAATATATTATAGTTTTGGAGGATTCGTAAAGGATTTATAAAATTTAATGAATTAATTTAATGGTAGATTATTTAAAAGTGAAAAACATTATTTGGGTGTTCATGACTATTATATAATTTATTACATCATTTTGGGTTCATTATGATTTCATAATACAAACCCAATATATATACCACCTATAATATTTACCTGAAAATTCCACTTTCTCAAAAAAACTATGAAAAATATTCCATTGGATAGCTTCAATGTTAGGATTACAAAAAAAATTATTGAAATAATTTTATGAAAATTTGAAATTAAAATATTAAATTAATAATCATTATTTGTTGGTGAATCTTTGTTTTCTTGATATTAATCATTTTCCAAACCTCATATAAATTAAATTTCACTGTCTAAAAATTATTTGATCATTTATATATATTAAAATTATGATATATATTTTTTTAAAAAAAAATATCTATTTAAAAAATCTATTATTTCAAAAATAAATTAATTCCTTTTGAAAAATAATCAAAAAGATAATGATTCATTTATTATTTCAAAATAAAAAATAATTTATAAAGTTAAATAATAAATTTAAAATATATGCGTTATTATATACAATATAAAATTCATATTGTTATGGTGTTGATATATATCCCCTTATTATAATAGAAAATTCAATATGAGCATTGTTTGCAATGGTGAGGCTTTCATGGTGTCGTTTGACCGACATGTTTTGGGACATGATCTCCATGATCTTGAAATTCTCTCAAAAAAAGTTATTCTCATACTTATATTGATTGATATCAGAAAGGACATTGAAAAGGGACAATCCAAGTGATTCTATCACCAACAATAGCTTTGATTAATGGGATTCGTTAGGTAAGATTTTAATTATTTAGGCCATCACTTTTTTGTGAGTGTAAATTAGATTTGTAAAATATCTATATGTATACTAATGGTATAATAACTTTTATACAACTATATTTTCAATGGTTATAATTATTATCAGACTTTTAAATCCAATAGAATATCATAAAACCTGGGATGTTCATGATTTTTCTATAACCATGATTATAATAGAGAAATTAATTCAACCACAAAAGGTTAATTTTTTTATAACAGTTTTGGTCATTAAAAATTATATTGATATTTCATATGTAATTTCTAATATAATGATCCTTAGACCTCAATATTATTAATAAATGAAATATACTTCCCACATTTATCACAGTCCCTCACCACTGTATAGAATCTTCAAGAGTATGGGGTGGTTTGCCTAGGATGTTTTATAATCCTTAGGAGGGTGTAGTATGATAGATCTAATAATAGGAATTACACTCACACTTACCATGGATTACATTAAAAAATAATATTGTTTCAATAATAAATACCATAAAAATCATAGACTTCATGAAAATAAACAAAGGAATATGGCCTAAAAGTTTTCCATCACTCTCATATTCTTGTTTTGAGTCATTATACCTAAAATATATTGTGATTAAAAAGGTAAGGCACTCTAATCAGATAAAAAATGTTACAATTTAAAAAAACACCATCACATCATCTGCCATCTCTTCACATCCAAATATAATAACCATCTATGATATCTACATAACAAAAGTTACTTTCAAGATTGATAAATCCACTAAACTGCACCACACCACCACATATCCGCATTTCCCAACAAAACATTATTAGTGTAACATAAATATGATGGATATAAATATAATTATATCATCACTCCATGTATGTTCCCCACCCATAACTATATATCAGTATACTTTTTATTATAGTATTGTATCATGGTCTGGATGGAAAATATCCTCATTTCATCAACTAACCACGCATGATCCCCAACATATAATCAAATCCCATCCATATAATCATGTAATAAAGTATATTTATACACAATAACAACTATATATTATAACATGTATATATATATATTACTACCAAAAGGTAAAAAAACAATACATCATATCCTACATCTTTTACATCCAATGAAATTCTATTAGAAATCCTCCATTACCATAACATATCCAGATCAACCACTTTCTCAATTTCAATACAAAAAATATATCAACATCACAACACTATCCATAATAAATCATCATCAATATCATTCTCAATAATATAAAAAAATATCCAAACAATTTAACCCATAAAATATTTCATTTCATTTTCAATCCTACTATTTACCATTTACCAGCCTCATTAGGTTCAACATTTTATCTATTTAACTGTATTTAATGTTAAAATATACACCAAAAACTTCCCATTTCAATCCATTAATAGATACATAATCCCATATTTTCCAACCATTCTCATATCAAATAAACCTATCTTTAGGTATTTTTATTTTAATTTCCAAAGTCCACTAATATCTATATTACTAATAGACTGATTTTATTTGTATATTACTTTTTATCCCATTACATTTATATTCAATCACACACCAAAACCTAGTAAATATTAATGAATGGTGAATTCAATACTCATTTATACATCCAACCACATCTAAACTTATTAATATCTTTTCATAGTGACTAGAGGAAAATATAGATAAGAGAAAACAATAAAATCACACCACCAAACTCAACCTTCTAATAAATCCATGGAAGCAGGAAAGTAACTCTAGAAATATTCACATTACCACATTATACATAAAATAAGTAAACCTAATGAAATATTATAGAGAAATTGAATCCCAATAATTATTTAACTTTTCTTCGGCAAGAGATACCTCTATCAGAATTGCAACAAGACCATCTCTCAATCCAAGAATAATCAAAACCCCCACAACATCTTATATAGATTTTAGAAAAATTCACATATATTATTTTTTGGTTGTATTAATTGAAAATAATATTGTGGTGTGATGTAATTATAAGTATTTATAATAAATGTATATATAAGACATAATTTTTTGGAAATTTACCCAATATATAATTATGGCCTAAAATTTCACTACGATATATTAATCGTAATGTTTGAAAAAATAATAATGTAGAAATATAAATAGACTTCTATTAAATAATGAGTTCAAGACAAGATATTTAAGGGTTATAAGGAATAAATAATTCACCAATTAGAATAAAAAAGTAATTATAATGTGTTTTTTGGACGAATTCACATCACCGAATGAAACATTACAAAATTAATTTATTTATATTTATTGTTGTGATTATTTTTTTAATATATTTAAAAGCCTTGTAATAATATCACGTCATAGAGATTTTTTATGAAATAGTTAGAATTATTGGGGTTTATGAGACTATTCCATAATGATTGTAGTTGTATAGTGGTGATCCATTCAAAATATATTACTTTGTTTTCACTATGATCTATTTTATAGGCTTTGATATATTAGATTCAGATGTCACTAAATGTTTTGAATAAATTGAAATTTAATGTTATGGAGGTTCCCAATATGGTATGTGTTTATGTTTTATGATTAATATGGGTGTGAGGATTAAATATTTATTTTAGATATCATCTATGGAGATTTCAACATATATCACAATTAAAATATAAAATTTTCAATAGGATACTTTGAAAAAGATTTGACGAATCCAAGTTGATTAATTTTTATATATTGGGAATGGTTAATTAAATAAAAATTAGGGGGAAAACATAGATATTTAATAAAAATTTCTGAGATAACAATTTATTCCAAATTATGAGGAATGTGTTCGATAAAAAATTTAGATCGGTCTATAATGAAATAATAAAGAGGAGAAAAAATGAAATTAAAGGTGATATCTTTCTAGATATTCATGAATTTATTCAAATTAATGATTATTTATATGAATATAGAACAATAAATATTATAATATCGTTATTATTACATATAGATATTGACTGTTTATTGGGAGGGTTAGGTTTATTTTTCATATAGTTAGAGTTCTAGGTTATCATTTTTATGAGAGTTTTAAAATTATAGGTTTTTCATGGTATCATTAAATTTTAAGTGGCATGAAATTTACATAGTTATTATTCAATATTGAAACCATAATATTGTATTCCTGTCAGATTAACCCTGTTTGGGTGAAAGTAGTAAAAACTATTATGTACAACTTCGTTTTCATTTTTAATTAAAATCTATAATTAGAGAATGTGGTGTTCTTATTGATGGTGGAAAATTATTATTAGTAATGGATATTTAAATTAATAAATATACCTTGATTCACACACCACATCAAATTATTATTCAATATTTATATCATAATTATATATCCAAGTAAAATGTTCTCGATTTTGTGTCATCTCTTTGATGTATGGGTGGATATTTCAAAAAAAGGAATCCCTAAATTAAATGTTTTAAATTTAGAATTATGGGTGAATCAATTGATATAATATTTTATATCCAATGTAATATATGTCAATATGAATACAATATTAGGATTATAGTTATTATGCAGAAAAGATAATCATAAGAGAAAAACTGAATGGAAATTTATGTTGAGTTTAATGAAGTCAATGCATTAGTTGTATCCTTGTCCAAAAAAATTTCATGAATATAGTGTATTTTAAATAAAAAAATATATTTTTGGTAATAAATATTAGAAATCATTAAAATCCTAGACAATTCATGTGAAGCTAAATTATTTTCTTTATCAAACATGTGTGTGAATTTAAAGATATACATGAATGATTTTTTTATGATGATTTTTTTCATGTAGAAATTATTATGGTTTATATTCATAGAATATAAGTAACCATGAATTATATTAAAATACTGAAAATTATTCTTATATTATTACCACATTTTATCAATATGAAGTTATCAATGCCTGAAGACTATGTCCCAATGAAGGTAAAAATGGATAGTCCTCATAGCACTACAATATCATTTGAGATGAGGAACAATGAAAATGATCCTATGAAAGGTGAATATATGTAATGGTTGTTACTTGATTTTATAAAACTAATAAATGAGTATGATGTAAAATATAATAAATTTAATTACGTAATTTCCATTAATTTTACAACAACTCGAAAGGAGAAAATGAAAATTCAATGTCATAATTCCATATTCAGGTTTTTAGTGTTAAAAAGTTATGTATATTACTATGATGTTTCCAGAAACATTTTCAATTACTAATGAAAATGGAGTATCCATGAATAAATAACTTAAGGGTGTTAATTGTAAGGTAGGATAACAATATAACTTCATAATAAATTAGAACATTTTTTCATAGAGAGATATTTTTATAGTGTAAATAGTAGTGGATGGAATTGAGAACAACATAGACCTCAATTATGAAGTAAATTTAGATTCGATATTAAAATCATAATCACATAACATTAAGATAAAAAGTGCAATATTTTAGGGAATAATATTTTAAAAGGGTAAAATAGAAGCTATAGTAGATGAAATTGATATTTGGAGGTAGAAAAAAATTAAATGGAATGGAATGGTTTGTGAAAAAAAATTATATACGGAATAAATAATCAACAAATGTATATAAAATGATTAAATTGAATACATCCAATTTAGAGATTAAAAATATTCAAATAAATAAATTGAGCACAATGTCAACATAAAATATCAATAATGTGATATCAATTGTGTGACTAATTATGTTAAAGATCATGTCAAATAAATTTAGGATATTGATGGAAAATACATTAATATAAAATGATATTTCATTAATCCAGATACATATTTATGTCGTTGTATAACATTGATAAATTTTAGTGCCTTATATTCTATGGAATATATGGATGAATTTAGGTAGTTGAAAGTTATATTTGTTAATTTCTCATAACTAAAACATATTAAAGATAATGTAAAATCTATTAAATGGATTGATAAGAAGAAACATATAGTGTTGATTAATGAAACCCACAGTAACCCATGCTATAATATTATTTTTATTAGGTTAACTAACAAAATATGTGAAAGTTGATTAGTGTAAAATTAAGGAGATAAAATTGTACATTGTGATTCAATTTTTTTTGATTTTTTACAATAAGGAAAAGACAAAAGTTATGTTCAGTAGAAAAAAATATTTTCAAGGAACCAAATAACCAAAAAATATGTTAAAAAATATTACACTTGTTATGTTTTTAATAGTTATTATTTCCAATAATAAGGTTATAGACCAAAATATATTACTTAATCCTAAAAATATAATGATATATTCTAATAGAAATATTTAAATGGAGATATTAGTAGCTAGAAGCATCATCATTTCGGATAAAAATTAATAATTATTTATGAACACTTCATGATGATGATGATCAAACTGGTCCAGAGGTAGAAGAATCGTGTTCTCCAATTTTAAATGTGTTTATGATAAAAAATTTACTCACACAGTTATGGTTTGTTTCAATTATAATTTTAAAATAATTATTTTTTGGAAAGATAATTAAATTATGTAATATTTAATATTTATAAAACCTCTTATAATAAACATTGAATATTCATATGGTGTTATATGTTCCAATGATATTTCATATCACCTTGTATTATATATGAATTTAAGTGTTTCATGTAACTGATATTGATCTCATTTATTCTATTTAGTTAAGTATTACCATTCATCAATTACTGAATTAATCTAAATATTTCTTACATGACCTTATAATTGAATGAGATAATTTTATAGTGTTTTATACTTTTCAAAATATTGTAATGAAATTTTGGTAGTTCTCATTAATGTGTGAAATGAATATTTCATAATTTTTTTAGCATAACGTAAATTTCAACAGAATTTTTCAATTTATTTGAAATAATATCCAAATATTTTAATTATTTTTAAAAGAAAATATTTTTTTGCATGATTTAAACAATATAAATTTTCATATAATTTCAAAATACATTTATATTTCGGATTTTAAAATTCTCTTTTTGATAAATCCTTGAAAATAATCTTCTATATTCCATTTTCATTTGAAATATAAACTTCATGGTTGAGGATTTTTTCAATTTTAACCATCCAATATTTATTTAGAAGTGTTATGTTATTTATATATAAATTTAAACATTTAAACATAATTTTGTTTTTCATGACAAATATTCTTCACTGGGTAAAGAAAATTCTTCTAATTTGTCAACACAATAATGCCCAATTCGTTATTCCCATGGTTGAAAGTTGTTAATAGATATTATATACATAGATAAACTGGGAAATTATTAACATAAATATATTAACATTATATATACTGTGTAAATTTCATATTAAATATTATCATGATTGAATTATAATTACATGGAATGTTACTTGATGACATTTGATACAAATTTATTTTTCATTGATTTATCGTGTTATAGTTATTGATGGAATTATTAATTTTTTCTCTATATCTATCCAAATAAAACCCTTTTTATTGATGGATTAATTATGATATCTTGAATTCGACCCATTTTCTATCTACAACATCAATGTGTTATAAAAGTGAAGGATTTTCATTTTACTAAAATCGTCTTAATAGAAGGGGTTCTTTATAATGTGAAAAGTGTTCGATTTCAAGTGGATTTAATATGTATGGAAGTTTATGGGTGGGTTCCTAAATTATCCTTCAATAATTGTTTTTGAATTTTTATCTCTTTATATTGATATTCATGATTTCGTTTTAGTTTTTCTTAATAATTTTCAGGGATGGTGTTACTCTTTAATGTTATGTTTCCTATAATAAAATATGATCCTTATTTGAAAAAATCACATTTTTATGCTTCTTATGATGGCAATGTTATTTTATTAAGGCTTGTGTTTGTTGACTCACTCATTTTATTGATGGACCTTTTTGATATTTTTTTTATCACATGGGTTTACCCATACTAATTATCCCATCTCACCCCATTCTTATGTCTCCATTTCCCATGGTTATGATGAAATGTAATATATATGATTTTTCAATAAGGTAATATTATAATAAAAATTCATGCGGGATGTTTATGACATGTTTTTGAATAATTATATTGTCTATTAGTGGAATGAAAAATGTTTCTTAGTTAATAATTGATTAATTTATTTTTTCATGAATTTTTTTTTAAGAAATAACTTAAAATATAGTCAAATATTTATTAGGAATACATTATATAAAAATATCATAATTAAATCAAGTAATTAATAGCCAACAATACCAAGATCATAATATATAAAATTAGAGAAACACTTAAATAAAATTATAGATTATGATGTTATCAGTTGATGATAATTTGGGAGTTTCTAATGGCATAAATGATTTATAAGTTAATGTTTATCTTCATTTAAAATGTTTTCATATAACATTAAGTTATTTTATGAAATATTTAATATTTTTGGGATTACAATAATATAACATTAGTGAAAAACCAACTAAAAAGTTTATAGGATATTTATATCTATAATATAACCCAATAAAATTATTGAAATGTAGATGGTGTGTCGTTTTCATACAAAATACATCATCTTATGGATACTAAATAGTGGATGTCTGTTATGGGACAATTATACAATGATGTAATAATATGAAACATTGTATGCCATGTATTACCAAAACTATGACCTACTGTATGAAAAAGAGGCATAACAACAAATATAGAGATACAACCCTAAGGGATATGATTTAGTTAATCAATTTTTATATACAAACCATTATAATGGATTTATTTCTCAATTAAATTAATTGAATATTACAATAGGTATGGTATACAAATAATTGATTAAACTTCGTTTAATAAATAGTTTTATTGTATAAATAAATATGACATAGTTGAACCGAATATATCATAGTATGAAATAAATGTTTTAGTTGAGAATCCATATTTCTATTGAGATTTCATATTCATATACAATGATTCTTTTGGATTTTATCATAAATCTTTTTTTATTTTTATTTCTTTAAAATAGGATCATGATGATTAAGATAAGAAACACATGTATTAAAAACTAAAATAACAAAAAACTTAATAGGGGAGAATAGATAAATATTTAGGATTCATGTGATATTACATTTTTTATAGAAAAATTGTGTTTTCCAGTCATACACATTTTATTGAGGCCGATAAAATAATTAAACTCAAAATTTTATAATAATAGATGTATTCATTGGTGAATTATACTTTTAAATGGTATTTTTGATATATTCTAAAAGTTATGAGGGTCATGTGAAACATTTGAGTATTTTTATTCAATATTAATATGTTAATGGTTTTGAAAAATATATTAAACGGAATAAGAAACTATGAAATTTTATTGTATGAAAAGGTTATATATTTTTTGATAACTATATAAGAACACATTATTGTGGTATAGATAACCATTTTGATTAATATTAAAATGAAGTTTTGGTAAAAAATGATTTATTTTGATAAAATTAACATAGAAATAATTGATGTGATTATAGATTTAAGTAAAAATTTATGTATGATATTTTTTGGTGATGTTTATACAATATTTTGGATTATTATATATATTTACATTCTCGAGAACGTATAAACTAGGGATTGAATATTTATGGTTAGAAACATTGTTGATTTTTTGGGGAATATTAAATATCATTGTTTTTAATGTCCACTTGATTAAAAGGTTTTTTGGTACATATCTATTATGGTGAGTATATTTTTTATATAATCCCTTTTCTTAACTTGTTTAAGCGATAACATTACACGATCTATAAGCCTTAGTGAATAAGACCAAGGGAAATGCATGAAGGCCCAAATACCATACTAAACTAGATCATCCCCTACATAAAATATACACTATTGATGAAACCTAGACTCCCCACCTTTTTTAGATGATTGGATATAATTTCTCCATGAAAATTTTCATAATTAAAAGTAACAATGTATGTTTTCAATCCATCTAATTCTTAAAATTTGGTTAGATTTTATAAGGTGGTTGCTAAATTATTTGATCCTATTATATGGTGTACTCTTAAGGGGTAAGACCTGATGGCATCATGACCGATGGAAATGTGGACCAAAGCCCATTTGGATCGAATTATAGATGTAACATAGAGGA
Organism: Viscum album; assembly: GCA_963277665.1. Classification (NCBI taxonomy): domain Eukaryota; kingdom Viridiplantae; phylum Streptophyta; class Magnoliopsida; order Santalales; family Viscaceae; genus Viscum; species Viscum album. Next base: position 1,289,014,998 of record OY728140.1, read on the forward strand.
CAAGTGTACAAATTCCCTATGATTCCCTGAGTTTCCTTATATTGGTTTTATAAATCGTATGTTTATAACCAAAACATTTTATCATATTTTTTAAATGAATTTGAATTGATTTATAAATATGTCACAAGATATAAGGATTTCACTGAAAATGCATTATCCCTTCATAAGTGGATTGTTATTTTAAATTCCCATAAAAAATAGTGTTACACAACATGTATTTCCACACAAATTGGATAATATAATTCTAGTAAAAGTGCATATATCAATATGGGATGAGAGATAATAAGAATTAAATCATCCCTACTAGGAAATATCATATTTCATATTCAACCATAAGGATCATTATTTTCCAATCAAAATCTCTAATAATTAAGATCACTATGAGTAGGGAATAGATGGTGGAAATTATAAATTCTCAAATAAAAATTTTTCCATTTAATTTGAGAGTGGAATTATTGAATGCTTTACTAATAATATATATATATATACAATAATGAAATTTATAAATTTAATATATGATCATTTTAAATAAGGTCATATAAAATATGATTGATTGAAATATGGTCATTGGACATATAAAGAATAGCTATAATAATGTTTTTACTGTTATATAGTGAAGTTAAATGAATATATATCACAATTTAATAAAACTATAAATTTTAAATATTAAATATATATTACAAATAAATATTAATATAATTACTATTAAAATATTGTATGTTCTATATAGATAATTCAAATAAATATTTTAATATTCAAGTAAAATAATTATTTTAAATATGAATAATTTATTTTAATGGTATATGGTAATTTTTTGTAGTATTAATGTAATATTTAGTTTCTATAAAGAACCAAATTTTAAATAATTGTATATTTTTCCACAATAAAATAAATTTAACACTTAAACAATATTATTATATATAAACTAAAATATAAACATATTTTAAATTTTACATTGAAATAAAATAAATACAACCCTTATTATATAAAAGATTCATTTTGATAATATGTTTTTTTAAATGATATTTCATTTTTTCATTTAAGAACTAAATTTAAAAATAATATTTCATAATTATACAAAAATTATATCCATTTTTATAAATTCAAAAATATCATAGAATAATTATTTATGTTTTTTTATAAAATAAATTATTTAGTAATAAAAAACTTTTTTTAAAAATAAAATTCATTTTATGAAATTATAGTTATATAAATATGAAATAAAAATTTAGTAAACAATTTTTTAGGGTAAATTTTATTTTTTAAGTTATAATTGAATTTTACAAAAAATTTATTATTTTATAATCTCTTTACTGACATTTTAGAATTTATGTTGTATTTTCTAAAAAAATTAATATCATATAAATTTAGTATTTGAAAATTTATTTTGTGACATTAATAAGTAAATAAAAAATAATAGTTGAAATATTAAATAATTATGTTCAGATTTTATAATAAGTAATATTTTATTTTCACAAAGAAATAATAAACTTCATACGTAAAATCTATCTACTATGATGAAAACCAAAATGGAAAAAATTAATAACTTAAGATGAAAAGAGTTAAAAATTTTAAAGGTGTGGTTTTATTGAGTATTTATTGGTTTTTATCATCCTTATATCATATTTTATGTATTATTTTTAATTTTTGAGCTGTTTTATATGGGATTTAATTTATTTTAGTGAGTTCTTTTTTCTTACAAAATTGAAGATCCATTTCATTAATAGATGGGGATCTCCTCTCCTCACATTCAATCACACACAAAAACCTTATTTTTTCCAAAAATAGATGAATATTATCCATAACAATGATACACAACATAAGGAGGATACGGTATTTTCAAAATTTTACATATCAACATTTGAACACCTTTATAAAGGAGATAACCCATGTACTAAGGTATATGTTTTTAACTACTTCATATTATTTTATTTTCAATTAGGCAGATTTATTATTTCCCAAATTTTTATTCACAATATAAAAATTATAACATAAATTTTTTTTAAAGGTAGGGGATGAATCATAAATTTATTATTAAAGAAAAAACCTCTTTAGACATGGTAGTGGGTGACCCATTACATAGCCCGAAGGCCCAAGGCCATGTGGCCTGCAAAAAGGGCTGGAAAGCCCACTTTTTGTCCCAAAGGACCCCTCGGTGAACAGTACTGATATAGTACTTGCGCTGCTATAGTAACTGCTATAGTACCGCTGCCTCCACAGTCCCTGCAACAGTCCCTTCGCTGCTACAGTGCAACAGTTGCTATAGTCCGCCACTGCTACAGTACTACTACAGTGCCCTACTACAGTAACTCAAGAATTATGCCCTGCCCGGATTTGATCCTAGGTCTTTTGGATGCCAAGAAGGAGCCTAAACCAGTATGTTACATGCTCATTGGCACAAAAATTTATTTATTATATTTTTATTCTTGTATAATTATTGTACAATCTGTATCCACCCTTTAATTTTCATTATGAAAAGATAGAATGGCATTTTTCTGTGTGTGGAGTACCACAATCGTTAAACATTTTTTTAATTTTTCATCAAAATCACACAAGGATTGTAAAAATGTTTTATATAATAAATATTTCTAATAATTATAATATATTTTTTATTCTGAAATGATAATGAATAACATTCAATTCCCCAATTCTATGGAACATTAAATTCCCAACCATGTGTACATTTATCCTATCGCCTCAATGGGATAATCAATTTCAGTTTTTCTTTTCCTCACTACCATACAAGGATAGTTAGAATAACGGTTTATATGAATAAAAATTATGTTTATGATTTAATTAATGTGGACTTAAAATGTATTTAAGGACATGTTATTGATATGACTAATAAAAAATTATCCTTAATTCAATCATTTTAAACATGGGTACTAATTAGAAATTCTACAATTACTTTTTTAATATTTTAATATCCATGTATTCTTATAATAATTATTTCATAATAAAATTATATCACAGTAATAAACACTATTTAATGCCATTATGATATTGGAGTAATGATATATCAACTAAATCTCCTCATAATCATCCATTAAGAATTCTATATTCTTTCTTATGTTAGTTTGACCAACATCATAGAGAGTAGAATGAAATTATATCATATGATGAATATTTAAAACTAATTACTATTATAATATGATATAAATATTTAAATAATTTATTTTTCAAGAAAATATACATCAATATTGAACTTTCTAATTACGAAATCTCCCTTTGTATGTTAAAAATAATAAATATATATTAGATATTTTTTTAATCATCCTTGATAAAGACTACAATAATGAAAAAAATATATAATCATTATAAATCATTATAATTAATATAAAATAGTATATTTAAGGACTTTTTAAGGATGCATTTTATGAGAATAATAAATAAAAACACATCTATTATTATATTAGTTCAACACAATAAATAATACCCACACCTAAAATTGATAATATTTTATAACTCATTAATATAATTATAGACATATATATAAAAATCAAATATATATGGTTCTAAAATAGGTTATTATTATATTTATTATTTATAAAATGTTACATAAGTTTCCTTCATGTTACTTAGTAAACAAGTTAAGTGGTTCCTTCTCAAAATTTATATTTTTAATGATATACTTATTAATGGGGATCATGATTCAATTAATATGGTCTAATTACTATATAATGAATTATGTTTTAAATATATATCTAGTTTTAAGAGGAAGGTTGTGTCCTTTAATTAAATAACCATTGATTCAAATGTTACTCATCAGGAATGTGGTTTTGATGAAAATGCCACACAATGAAATGGGGTTTATTTAAAATCTTTTTTAAAAGTACATATTTCACAAAAAAGAAAAAATATCTATTGAGATTTTATTATATATAATATCTCTATTGATTTTATTTTAATTTTCATGGGGTTTTTTATATTTCCTATATATTTAATTTCCAATTAATATATGTTTTATTCAATGTTTTTCATGTGTGTGAATCTGTATATGACTATTTTGTTTAGTTGAGGACATTCCTTTTACCATGCTGAAATTTGGAAGTTTATTTTTCAATTTTCCTTGTAATTTGAAGAGATAAATTGATATAAATTTATCTACTTCATATATATTTACCTAATTTTTTAAATTATTTATCTATGTGTTTTTATCATTAAATTTTTAAAAAATATATCATTATCATATTCCAATAAAACAAATCATTCTACCACATTTTATATTTTATTTTAATCATTCTCTCCATGTTTTCATGGTTTTTAAAATAAACATTTTTCTTTTCCGTGATTTAAAAAATATATACAATGAAATTATTTGAAATGATCAAAATAAAATTTTATATTTCTATTTTGATTTTTCAAAATATCAACAATTTTTTTCTTGTCAGTCATTAAACATTGACATGTTATATTACATTTGAAGATATTCTTAAAACTAAATCATCCACCTTATTTTTATTGATGACTAATATCATGTAACATTATTTTGGAGAAATAATCCATCACTGAATTTATCTTGCCTAATCCATTATATTTTATAACAAAAAAATTTCTTCCAATTCTATTCCTATGTAAATAACATATTTTGATCCAATTGATGTTTTTTCACATAGATAAAATGCATAGATTCATTATGGAATGTATTTACCTAACTATATGAACTTTAAATATATGGTTTAAAAACCAAAAGTTTTTTTTTCATTATTGAATTTTATTTAAATATAATTTTACATGATTAAATTTGGTACAAATTTATTTTCAATAGTTTTATCACTATATGATATTTAATAGAATTATTAACAATTCTATCATGTCGGTCCATATAAAACACAATTTTTATCCATGTGTTCAGTATGATAATTTGATTTAATCCCTATTTTATTTACCTATATCAGTTATTATATAAAATGTAATTATTATGATTTTATGAAAAATAATTTACTTATATGGGTTCTTTAAAAGGTAATATGTGATTTCATTAATGTTGTGCACATATATATGAATGATGATTGGTTGGGTCTTATAAAACCCTCTAATGGAATGTTTAATTGTTTTTATCTCATGATATAAGTACTCATGGGTAAAATTTTTTACTCATAATCAAGGGAACTAGTAATGTCACTCATGAATGTTTTATTCACTATTCAAATGTATGGTTTTTATCATAAATAGATTTCTCGATTTTATGATTTTTATCTAGACTATTATATGATCTAATGGAACATTTTTACTCACTAAATATTTTGATTCATATATTATTCAATTTAAGTTTTTATTCCCAAATTTATGACATAATTTTCATTATAAATAATTTTCACATGTATCTTGATTATACCAATATTTTTATCTTATGCTAAAATATGATCATTGATTATTATAAATTATGTGTACCCTTATTAAGAATCTGAGATCACCTCATTATTATGTGCCCATTTCCCCATGTGGTGAAGAAAATTATTAAATAATTTATTTATATAAGATTATATTATTTGAATAATTTTTTTGATATATTGAATACATGTTATTGATTTGATGGTTCCATTAAAAAGCATATGAAAATGTATATTAGTTCAAAAAATGATATACTTTTTAGTTAATTTTCTTTACATGTTGTCTAAAACTATAATTCTAATTTTTTTTTAATTTGATCAAATGAAATAATTTAATTGATTCATGTATCTAACTAATGATTAAGTATTTTTTTATTATGATAATATCTAGCTAATTTGGATGATAATGATCTCCCACAAATCTAATGTGTTGAATTGAATTATATGATATAATAAAATTAAAGAGATGATTCATGGGATTAAAATTATGAAATTATAATATTATAATAGAAAAATATTTAATGATAAGTTATAAAATATAATTATATATTTGAGATAATTCCCTATGAATCAGTGCTGATGAAGACTCAAAAAATTACTATCATTATGTAGATGAACCTGATAAATAATATCATGGAGTAGATGATTCTCATTGAGAATGATTTATTTAAGATGTATTTTATGGTAGCAAAGATCAAATAAATTTCAATATGTAATATGGATTTTTATGTCTAGATGAATAAATGATACCCTATGAGATGAAATATAAAAAATAGCTAGATTGAAATTCTTTCAATTTTTCCAAATAATGTGATTTCTTCTACAAAAGGAATATAATGTAATGTTTCATTATTTTGTGGATGGATATATTTTTATTCTCTATAAATAAAAAATCAAGGGGTAAAAATTCCAAAACTAATATCAAAGAAAAATAAGAAAAAACAATGTTTAAATATTGTAAAAAATTAGTAAAATTTGGAATCTAGAGAATAGTTTTAACAGAAAATGATGGATGAAATTATTGGCCAAACTAACGATAAACTAAAAATAATAGTGTGAGTAATTATGAATGAATAGGATGATGATTAATATGATAGTGGTGATAAAATTGAAACAATATCAGAAACAATAACCCCAACCCCTCTAACTATATATTATCTAAATCTAAGAGCTATGAAACCTAATGTATTTTTCATAGAACACAAAATTCCATCAACTAGTAAAAATGGTTTCATATACAATTTGGGAGACAATACCTCTTAATCAAATATATATTTAAATAATATAATAATTAACAATTATAACCATTTAGTAAATAAAATCATCTATGTAAGCATTATAAATGTCTTCAAATAAGAAAATGAACACATATTCCATAAAAAAATTAATATTTCACTTGATTTATAATTCCCAAAAATATAAATAGTATCAAAAATTGGATTATTAAAAAAGAATCCTTAAAAATAATCAAAATAATAAAAATAACGATAGGATAGGAAATATATTGGTTCCCTATACTAATCTGATAATCTATTATCTCATTAAACTAAAAAACCCCATAAATAAATATGAATTAAACTTTTATGGACCAGCAAACATGATTTCTTATTTGGTACCCTTGGAAACCTTATTAGGGTGTGACAACTACTCAATAAGTCATTGATAAGAATGTCCAGAATTGGTCTAAATAAATTTAATGAGTATGTCATATAATAAATATTTAGAATCATAAATAAATAACCACTATCGAATCCCCTACTACATAGTGACTCACAGAATTGGCCATATCTATAGTGGCCCGTGTCTGATGTTTATATACCTAATACATCAACACACATGGTGAACCAATACTCTCTTAGAATATTTTAGTTTAATGAAAAATAAGTACTAAAACCTTCCCGTGAAACCTTTCTATTTTATCATTTACTTGGTGAGATTCATAAACACAATCATTCATTGTCAATTATCAATTCTGGGGGAGGGTAGGGGTATATCCTAGGGAATACCCATTATCATTTTTTAAATACCTGGTGTAATGAATCATATTTGGGATCTATTATCATTTATTTACTTATTTATTATAGAAAAATGCATTAATATATTAATAATATTATAATTTTCAGGTTTTTATATCCCACCACAGAACATTCCACATTGTCATTATTACCATGGCGGCCTTATACCATCCTATAACCTATACCATTCCAAGTTTAATATTTAATATTTAATTAGTATAAAGTAATATCACACTTTACAGTCAAAAGATTAGGTTTTTCTCTTTCTTATGCACTACTCGTGGTCCAAATAATTTTAATTGAATTAAGAAAAAACAAATTACATAATTCTATTCCAATCCCACTTTAAGTTAATGATATCACAAAAAATTAAAAAATAATAAATGATGTATTAATGATGTATAACAAAGGAAAAACCTAATCTATTATTGTAGAAATTTTTTAATTGATTTATTTTTATCTGACAATGGATAAAGTGAATCGAATAATCAGACCAAACCCAAAAATATGGAGAAATATCGAACCGGAATAAGACTACTAGGATTTGATAGAAAATTAGAATGTATCAAATTAGAGAGACAAAATTACCTACAGTACTCAATAACAACATAAGTTAGTCGAATCAGTTGAATAAAAAAGTGAAATCACATTGGGATAGTAAGGGTATATATAGAGAGTACGATTTCCTTTTTGAAGAGTGTAATAGATGATACCCAATTAATATAATCTAAATTTAAACCCTTTAATTTAATTAAATAACATATCATAGAAATCTATGATTATGTATCACATTGTGACTATACTGGTCCTGATGTGAGGACCCATTGGTGTCCTCCACAAGGTGTTGCCTCCCCTATCCTTGGTGAGACATTCTTATATGAGATAGAACCATAGAATCCAACACTCCAGACCATCACAACTTGTACATACTCTTAATACCCCAAGATTATAATAAATTATTACTTTCAAATAGTTCAAATGTTTTTAATATATTTCTCTATATGTACCACTAAACATAATATAAACCACAATATTTTACCTAAAAATATAAATATTAAGCATGTTTATTAAAACATATATATTGATTTAGTTTAAATAAATATTAGTACCCTATTTTAAAATTATTTATAGAATGGAGTTAAAAAATTACTTTTAAAACCAATGAAAATAAATTGATATAGTTATAACAACCATATTATAATATTATGGTTACTATTTTATTTTTTTCCATAATTAGTTTTTATATGATATAAATTTATAATTCAGGAATCATTTGTTTAGTAAAGATAAAATATAGTGGATAAAATTAATTTATTACAAATAATTTAATTTTTTATATATAATGAATATGTTCAATAATATGTTATTTTTTGAAAAAAATTATATACCTTTTATTATATTTTTTATTATATTTTTTTATAAAAATAACATTTTTCCTATTTTAGAATTAAATCAAATAATAAGAATAAAATATGATGTAAAATTTTTTGTAAAAATTATTTAATTTGTTGAATTTTTTTTAGACTTATAATTAAATTATAATGAAAAATATTTGTTACCTCTGTTAAAGGGTTATTTTTAAATGAGTTACATTTTTTGAAATTATATTTTTTAAAATAAAATTTATCTATATTAAAATAAATTTTCCTATATTATATTTGAATACAAATTCACCAATATTTAAATTATAATCAATGTTTTTTAATTTTATGAACATAAAATGAATTAAAATACACTTTATAGAAAAAGATGTTTTTCAAGAAAATATATATTTAAAATTAATGATTAATAAGTAAATATTTTGAAACTATATTATATAAAATAGAGATAAATAATTAATTTAGAATATCAAATTTATTTTTTGAGGGTTTATTTTTTTCTAGTAATTAAATGATATCCATGGAAAAAATTTAATTAAAACTAATAAGTGTCAAAATGTTTAATCTAATGTATCTAGAATTTTATCAAATAAATTTGACACATATACCTTATGGAATATAATTTCATTGTATTATTGTAATACATGTACATGTCACCAATATTTCAACATAAAAATCACCTAGATCATATTTAATCTCATTATAATCACTGATATAACATTATTTTATAATGATTTACCATTCCTTTCTTATTATACCGGTATATCACTTCCACCGACATCAATACACACATTTATCTCAAATTTACCATGGAATGCTATAAAATTTACATCTTTTAGATCCCCTCAACATTTATTGATCAATAATAGTTCACAATTTTCTTGATGTCCTCCATTTAGAATAGATACTTCAAGAGAAGATAAAAATCCACAACATATGTATTACGTTCCCAATATAAATTTTATTATATTCATGGTATATATAGCATACATTCCTCTTAATTTTTTAATTAATCAAAACATTCCTCATAAGTGTGTGCAGACTACCAACTCCGTGAGATACGCACCATGTTTTTCACCACCTCATTTCACGCCTCGTTCATGAAATGTTTTCAATGAATAGGGGTTCTATATTAATCATTAGTTATGCTACAAAAAAATTTTAATTAGTCATTATATACGTAATGTATTCAATAGATGATTACTATATAACTGACCCCCTAAAATGAGAAAACCTTGAGGAAATGAGATTTATTTAAAATTGGAAACATGTTTTCCTTTTCCTTATTTATATTAATACTCAAAAAAATGAATTATACAAAAAATAAAATCTAAACAAAATTATTATTCTATTTATAAAATGATATTATAACAAAATATTCTCTTCCACAATCATACTCACACATAGTATGTAATATGATCTTATTGTGTTGATTTAAACACCTACATGAATATTTTTTTATATTTCATTTATTAATGGATTTGGAATCATAATTTTTTATATCAATAATATAATATTTATTTTTATTATATCTGCATTGGTTTTAAAAATATTTAACTCATTGATTAATACAAAAAATCTCTTTCATTATAAATCAGCTAAAAAATATTGTCATTGAATTCATCGCCATGGATAATAAGTAAAAAACATGAGAAATGATATTATAAATAATTATTATGAAAAAAATATATAACAATTTATTATATTGGAGTGATGAAATAATAGATAATTATATATAACAATATCATTATTATGAATCTATTTCAAAATTTTCCTGATTATTCACACCTAATATTTATAATAAGTACTACGTTATAATAAAAATGTAAAGAATACAAATATTTCTTTTAAAAGTAAATATTTAAACATAAGAAAATATAAAATAGAATATTATAATATTTATTTTTAACTATAATTTTTTAATTCATTCGTCATAGAAGATAAACATGGTATATGTTTTACTTGTCTTATTTCTGATTCATTGAGACTTCTAAGATGTTATAAAACTTTTTTCCATTACATGTTTATCTAGTATATTATTATCCCATCATTGTTCTATACTAATGTTTATTTTAATTAATGGGATACACTTCTAAAAATCCAATTATCATCATGAAATATATTCTAACTCAATTCGTACCCCCAATCTTTAGTGTTTTCCATTACAAATGCATTCTTATTTGATTTTTGATTATATTGGTGATCATATTACATATATGTTTGGTACATTTTAATTATTTATTAAAATTTATGTTGTTCTCTAATTTTATATATTTTTATCACATGAACACCTTTTTAAATATTTGTTGATTCATGGAGTATGATTCCATTGAAGGATACTGATAATTGTAATCTCCTTTCTTTGAGTTAAATTTATCCATCATCAATTCTTTTCGATAAAAATATTCCGCCATAGTAATATTTTATAATATAGTTATATATAATATATATTTGGTAAATGTGTTGTGAAAATAAAAATAATTTATAACCCTATTTTAATTGATTGGTTTTAATAAAGATAACTTCAATGTATTAAAGGCTTATATTCACTAACAAATGTTTTGTCTTTGGATACACAATTAATATATAAATTTTTATTCCATTTATGGGATCCATTATAAGTAATTATTGTGAAATTTTGTCTTTTCAAAATATTTTTCTTTAAATATTTAAAAATTAATAATTAATGTAACATGTATATTTGTATTTTACATCATATTTAAAATTGTTTATAGAAAAAATCAATTATATTTCAAATTAAATTTTATATTTCATATTCAAAAGGACTTACCTTCATTTAATTTAGGATTCACTCTCTAAACTATAATTTATAATTAGTGTTATGTGTACTGAATTCATGCTACAAAAAAATATTAATGATCTATTCTTCTATGTAATCATTAAAAGTATATATTCCAAATTATACTTTTGATATATGTCAACATACTTCAATTGATCCAATATTATAATGGGGTTATGTTATTATGAAAACATCCAAAATCTATCATTTTTGGGGAATGTAGTTTTATTTTATTTCAACTAAATTTTATAATACAAACTTTATCTTTAATTACCATCACCTAGGAATATACATATCATTTAGTTTTTATTTTTTATCAATATCATTTTTTCAATTACTATGATTGATGAGTATCCACATAGATTGAAAAACTCGATTTATTGGGAAATTATTAACGTATCCATTTACCAGAACCCCATGTAGATATACCATGGTTGATTATTATAATAAAAGAAATTGTAGTAACATATTATCTATGTAATGAAATTATTAATATTTGTTATTCTGATATTTATTTTTTATTACTCAATAATTTTGAATATGTATTATCAAAGCATATGACTTCTTTCACTATATGGGTGATGATAATATTCTACCTTTTATGAACATGGGTAAAAGTATTGTCCTTTAACATGTTCTTATTATAAAATGGATTATTATCATAAATATTTAATATTTATTGTTTACTCATTATCTCCCATGATGACTCCATTCGAATTAAACAAGTGATGGGAAAGACCATATATTATGTTTCCTCATAATGAATGGTTAGGTCTCATGATATAAAATATAATCATTTTTTGTTCATAACTCTAGCCACATCAATTTATAATTATGTCACAAGGCCATGGGAGTATGTTTTTGTGTCTCTAACTTTGTATTCTATTGTAATTTTCTTATAAATTACTATTATAAATGTTATAATTTATTATTATGGATATGTAATACACTAATATATTTTTTATTTTTGTATTATTATGATTTTTTATTCCAATCATATTATTCAATACAAGGCTATACATTAATCTTTTAAGTTACACATATCCTTTACTAAGAGCTATAACTCCCCTTTCAATGTTTTTCATTTCTCGGGTTATGAATATATGTATTGAACTTGATCTTTACCATATGATAACTTTGTATAAAATTTATAGGGATTTGATAAAGACTTATTATGTATTCAGTAGTTTCTTATTTTGAAAAATACCCATTAGTCGAGAAAATAATTGTGTTTTTAGTTTATTTTTCTTCCTAAATCTAGAAATATCTACACTTAAAAGCTTTTCAGAATGTATATAATGAAATATTTTTTTCAACCAAAGCATTTTTTTTAAATGTTTTGTCGAAGAACCTATAATTGGTTTTAAAAAAATTGGTAATGTCTGGGTTTGTATCACCAGTTACAAGAATATATATCCTCAGTGATATAGTTGGTATTAGATTAGGTTTTAGATAAATATATTGGCATGAATTGTTTCTAGGATAAAATAATATAATTTTGGATAATTAAATTTTGATCAAAAATTTAACAATTTAGATAACCATTTTGGTTTGTTTAAGTAATATTGAATTCTTTAGTATTTTTTTAAACAACCCCAAATATAGTATCCTATGGAAAAATTTACTTTATTAAAATATAAGAAGATACAAGGGATTGCATCCTATGGTATCTTGTAGTTTAGTCGTAATAAGTAACAACATTCATAAATGATTCCAATTTTTTATATTGAAAATAATATAAAATTACTAGAACCTAATAAAAAAATTCATAATTTATTATGTTTATATTATACTTATCCACATTCTAGGATAAAAAAATAAAAATAAAATATAATCTCAATTTTCTCATCCGGATTATGTAAAATGAAAGATATCAAGAAATATCCCAAAATTTTATAAGTAATTACTATTTTTGATATTGTATATGATATGCCAAACATATTTTAAAAGAAAAACTATATATTTCAACAATTTAATGGTCATAAAATTGCTGATAAATTTCCATTAATAAATAGTATAACTTATATTTATCAATATAAAATTGTTTTACTCACTACTAATTTAATAATAAATTATTAGAAAATTAATCTCATTATTTTAGTAAAGTATTTTCTTCTTCAAATACACTTTCTTCAAGAATTATTCTTAATGGTCTTTTCAATAGAAAATACTAAAAAAAATTTAATTTATTTTTGTTATATTTATTTAAATTAATATATTTTTCCAAATAATAATAAATAAAATAGTTTTGGTGAATTATATTAAATTTTGTTTATTTTTTTCTATAAATAGTGAAAATACAGATTTCATTTAAAATTTTATTTTCATTTCATGTATTTACAAATTCAAATTATTTTATAAATTATTTTTAATTTCTAATTTATTACATTTTATTTTATATAAAAAGATTAGTTTATTTTAAAAAATAAATTATACCAAATGTCCTTATAAAAACATTTTTGGTTTAAATGGAAATTTTACAAAAAAACTAATTTCCAATGAATTTTTATGATTTAATTTTTAATTAAATGATAAAAAAATTTATTTATTATTTTGAAAAATCGAAAAATTATTTTAAATAAATTTGTACATATTAATAAATAGTTCATTTTAATTTTTAGACAATGTAAATAGTAAACGTAGTAATTTTTGTTACCATTATAGAAGGGTAAATAAGTAAGTTAATGGTCAAAATAAAATTATAAGGGCTATTAAATAACACTAAAAATGATCTAATTTTATTGTTTGGTTAATATTATTCTTTATGAATTCAAATTTTAGTATGATGATAAGTTATAGAAAAGTGGATTAGATTATGACCTTTCAAATATTTTATTTAAATAATAGTAAAATATTTCGCACACTTGTTTTTTATATGTTTTCTATTTTTAACATATAAAATATATGTTTCAATTTAATAATTATTTTCAAATATAATACTTTTATATTCATCATAGTAAATTATTTTTATGTTAATTGAAGTAATAATAACTTAATATTCTTAGAAAACAGTGATGTGGTTATTATTTTATATATATAGAAAATAAATATATAAATTTAAAAAAAAATTGAATAAATAAAATATTACATAAATAATGTAATTCGCTATTTTTATATATTAAATTCAACATTTATGGGTATACTAAAATATTATGTTTGATGAAACTTAATTTTATTGATATTATTTTACATCAATGTAATTAATATTTTGAAAATTGAAAATAATTATATTTTAATATAAAATATATTTTATTAAATGATATTAAAATCAATAAAATTATTAAAAACACTAAAATTATTTGGAAAATTATTAAAATATCATGATATATGAAATTATGTGTTTTTTGGATTTTAATTTTAAATAAAATAACCCCCCATGTGTAAAAAACCTTATTGTCACAATAAGAGCTGAAGTGGCTAAATAATGGATAAAAGAAAATGGAAAGAGAATAAAATTAGTCAAAATAAGTATTAAAATTATTTAATGATATTATTTCAAAAATATATTTTATATATAATAAGTAAATTAATTTTGGGTCATATGGAATTATGATCTATCTTCGATTAATTATATATTACGAGGAATTCGAAGAGGATCCCTCCACTCTAGTAAAAAAGGAAACCTCATATTCTCATATATTCATAGATAATAATACATATTATATAGTAAATATAAATCCAAATATACTACTATACTCTATACCATAATAATAGAGTTCATGGTTTTGGAATGACATGATCCTTAGTGGATTTGAATGGGTTTCCAAAGAAGAAGTAAAATTTATTCGTTTTTTATAGTTTCTTTCTTACAACTACATTAAATATTCATAAACAATGATAAATTAATAAAATCAAAACAATTATTATAATGAGATGTTATTATGTGTATTTAATAACCCATTTCAATCTATATTTTTATAAAATTGGAAATTAGGTTGTTGTTCTTGTGTAAAATGAACTACCACATCATGAATCGATGTAATTCATTTTCCATCACCATCTTTCTCTATTAGTTAAAATGATGGAATTTTTGTTTACACAAGATATTAATGAAATAATTATTATTTATTAAATGATAATATATTATTTATCTTCCTAATTTTATATGCATAGAAAAATTTTAATGTTGTTTGTTCACATATGTGAACTATCACCAGCATGAAGCGATGTGATTCATTTTAAATCACCATATCACATGGATTATATATATATATATATATTATACTTAATGAATAAATATGATAATATGAAAATTTTATTGGGGATAAATTATACTTATAATATTTTAATAATGATCATTGAAGAATGAAAACATTTCACTTGTGTACGTACGACTTAACATCTCTTAGATTGTGACACAGTTAATTTTTAATAACCATATTTTCTGGTTGGAATTAATGGTATAATTGATTTATAAAAGTGATAATAATTTAATTAATATTATTATGGATATTATTTAATGATGATCCATATGACCATAGTTGACTTACCAAATCCATTTAGGTCTTAGGTTCTGAATACCGTCAAAACATCTAATGTAAACATAAATGATTATGTAAGTATATATAATAAAACAAATTAGTGATATGAAAGGAATAATACTACCAAATATAATTTTTATTATTATGCCACTTTAAGGAAGAAGTGTAAAACCAGGGTTTATAAAACAAGGGTACCGCTACGTGCTGAAAGAGCTTACAAATTTATTGAACACAATACTGAGATTATTATAATTTGAAAATCTATATAATTCCCAGTGCATAGTACTAACCTGGATGTCCGAATTGATGCTGATGAGCTCTTCAAGGTGAGTATCCATTCTGTCAATTGTTTGTATGAATTACTCTGAGTTTATTATTCCTTGGTTGAAGCCACAAGCCAGTATTCGGTCTTGTTTTTCTAACCACGCCTCTTGCTCCTCCTTAGCATCAATCTGTAGTCTTCTTTCATATATTATTTTGATTTCTTCTTTTGAAGCATTTACCCTAACCTCTTTTTCAAGTATTTCTTCATTGGAATAGAGGAGGAGCTTCAAGAACTCCCCTTCCTCTTTCTCAACTTATCTGGTTTTCCCTTTATGTTCGCCACCTTCCCCGTTTTGAGCAGTCATGCCTTCCTTGTTTCCTCCTTTCTTAGTAAACCTATTTTCCATAGGCTTAGGCAACTGTGAATAATCCTTGCATCCCTTTGGTTTTTTCCCCTTGACCACAATACATTTCCCTAAGTCTCTATTTCCTTTTTTCCCTTTCTTCCTTCTGGGTTGTGAAGACCTTTCCCTTGAATCCTTTCCAAACTATCCACTGATAATTGGTTATAGCTGTCATCACCCGAATCCTCTTACTCTTGATCATGTGTTGGTCCTTGGTCATCCAGACCTTCAAATCAGTTGCCCAAATCGACCACTAGGCCTTCTTTGGAAGGACTATGTCTGACCAGCGCCTTCTCCTTGCATGTTTCAGGGCCCTTCATCTTCCCCTTACTCAAAGTCTGTATATGGGAAGAGAGTTCTATAATGGAAATGTTGGGGTCCAATGAACCCAATACTCTCACATCTCCATGCCTTCCTTGTGCCTGATATTCAATTACATCATATGCCTCTATTAAAAGAATAATACAAATGAAAAACACTATTAATAAGGTTTAAATGAATATATTTTTATTATTCTGGAGGATAATTAATGAACCTGGTGATTTATACTCATGGTAAGGTATTATGTAACTAATGAAACCATGCATTAAATGTTTTGAAGATTTATTTTATAAATATTTCCCTTTGTTGACCCTATTTTTAAAATGAATTATATAAATATGTTAATATGTTAATATATTAAATAATGTTTTTAAAGTTAATTCTATAATTTCTATCAAATATTTTCAATAATAAAATCTATTTAATGTATTATGTAAGTGAATTTATTTTAAAAACATTTATCTTTTAATTCTTATTACTAATAATGTATATAAGGAATATTTTTTAATTATAAGAAATGATAGGATATTTTTACATTCATGATGAGATAAATTTTTTTTCTTCCTTTACATGAACAATTTGTTAAAATAAAAGAAATGTTTTTCTTATGTATGTGTGAAATATTCATTTTAAATAATATATGTTTATATTGAAATTATTTTAAGTTGAATGTATTCAAGAGTATGATTATGTTTTGTATCAAAGGAGTATTTTATAATGACGGGTTTCCATTTATAATCCAAATAAGGTTGGTTCCATGATATCCCATACATGAATTTGGTATGTTAGAATATGAATATGATTATTATTCCAAGTGTATCTTCGATGGATGCATTAAAGTATAACTACAAGTGTTATTTTGTGTTATCTGTGAGATTTACAAAATATTGTATAAAATATAGTTTTATTACAATTCATGTGATAAATAAATGACTACCATGTTCCCATATGTTTTAATTATGCATTAAATTTTTTTCAATAAAATATCACGTTTTCTTCTGATAAGTTATCGGGTTCAAAGGAAAGTATATGGTACTTCATAAAGGTGAAAATAATTATTCTATAAGAACATTTTCTTATGATTTTCATGTATTCTATGACTCCTTTCTGCGTTTTATTTTTCCATTAATTACTGTTGTAAAATGATTTGTTTTAATATTTTTGTATAAAAGTGTATTCCTTGGGTATGAAAATTTTTATATTGATCCCAATGTATATTTTTTAAAAAATGAAAATTTTTATAGGTGTTAATGGAATAATGGTTTTATTATTTCTTTTTGGGTCCTTTAGTGAGATTTTTTTGAAAATACCACTTTTACAAAATATTATTCATAGGATTTTAAGGATGATTTGGGATAAGTATGATGTCAATATCAAATTCTTAATGATGTGTCATTAAAAGCAAAAAAAAATTATTTTAAAAGGGATTCCTTTTGGTAAAAATTTAAACTGACTATATGTTTCCAAATAAAATATATGTGTTTAATACATATGATTTTATCCCAATTCTATATAACTATAAGGAGAAAATGATTTTGTGAAAAAATGTTTCCTAGTTTTAATTTAACGAGGATATGTATTCATTAAATCAATTCCTTACAATTGGTATCAGAGGAGGGTTTATATAACGATAGGTATTTAGATATTTTTAGGTGATGTAATATTAATTATTCTTGGTATCATCATGTGTTTATTTTTAATGGTTTAAAATATGTCAAATATAATTGGAAAATTTAATGATGTATTATGTTAGGGAATTATATTGCATATAATGATATTCATTGGAGACATCTATTTTTCAGTTTATTATAACTCATTACATGTTGGGTTGAAAAGCAATAGTATGCGATAGCCTTGAAATTTAAAAAACATTAATTTTTAATATATTGAGGTTTTTGTTGATGAATTTTTAAAATATTTGGGAGTTATATAGTAATTAAATTGTTTTATAAAAGGAACCCTCATGTAATATGTTAAATCACATCACATACAGTAATACCAAGTTGTTGGAACCTATAACTGAAGGGTGAGAAGGGTGCATCACCTTGCACCGAAATTTGAGAAGTCCGGATGAGTATGAATATTTCATTTTAATTAAATGATTTTATGGATGAATGATAATTAGATTTTGGGATCATATTATTTATTATATAAAATATCATAAGATTGAAAATTTATATAGAGATTATGAGATCAATGTTATTTTTGAAGAAAATCACCAAATTGTTTTGAAGTATTAATGGAATAAGTATTAATAAATATTAAGAGATTTTATAATATTAATAAAATATGAATTATCTTCATGTGTACTTATTATGAATCCAAATTAATACAATATCATAGATATTACATGAATTGAGTATATAATATTTTGATATAGGAGTAATTTATGTTATATGAAGATAATTATAAAAATTATCATTCAATTATATGTGATCAAATCCTTTTTAATATTGGGTTGATAATTTAGTTTTTACTATTTTCAGGAAATTTAAGGATATATATTTACAAAATGATATATGTTGATCTTTTGGAATTATTATTGAATTTTGGATATTAAATTATTTTTAATTTTTAATAATTATAATTATTTTTGGGAATTATATAATCATATCATAACCATCTTCATTGATTTTTAAATGTAGATAATGTTTACTATAATAATTTTATTAAAGTAATGATTCATATATGTAAATTATAATGCTTCAGGAAAGAGATGTTCTACTCAATTACTCATAATTTGTTGAAAAACGTGAAATTGGTTTAGAAATTGATTAATGAATGAAATTCTTCATGTCACAAAAGTAAATTTACTCATGTTCTTGGATAGTTGTGTAATGTAATTTCTCATACCATTGAAAGAGATCCTGAAACAAATTTTTTTTTCTAGTTAATTTTTATACCCAAAAATCAATAACCATTATCCAATCATAGATTTATGGTTTTGTGATTATCCACTTTCTCAGAATGATGTTCTCTATCACTGTGTATCTGGAATTGGATGTACTATTTTCTTTTCAATGTTCATGTTTTCCTAATTGAAAACCTAATTATGTGTTATTCTCTATGGGATTTTCACTTCCCTTACATTCATTTAATTTTGAATATTTACTAATCACTTTTCTGAATTTTGGCATTGAGAAAATTGATTATGAAATGTCATGACATTTTTAACAATAATATACTCAATATTTATATGATTAATTTTCATAAATGGGGAGAGTGTAACATCAAATTTTTTAAATGGAATGACTATGTTTGATAGTGTAAAATATATTGAACACTAACAATATTTAATAAAATAAATAATAATATTATGGTTCCACTATGTCCTGTTTATAAATTAGTGGAATTCAATTGTATAATATAAATTATAAAATATTTTTTTTTTAAATTAATAATTTATTAATTAGTGCTTATAAAATAATGCAAATATTTTAGTAAAGTCATTTTATGCTTCAGATATACAATATTCAAAAATGTTTTTAATGTTTTTGTGAGAGAAAAATATAATTATTTGATTTAACTTTTAGAAAAATTTAATAATGATGTATATAACAATATTGTTTTCAAATTAACAAAATTATAGTATGGTGAGATGTTTTAGAAATGTTTTATTTTTTTCTGAACAGTTAAAATACTGATTTCTATTGAACATTTGTATTTATCTAGAATTACATTGAGATTAAAATTATATTTTATATTTTTTTATAATTTTATTTGACACATTAGTTTTGAAATAATATAATTTTTTTGAAATTGATTTTATATATGAATTTTAATAAAAAAATTTGGTTATAGAACTAAATTTTTGTGAAAAAATATTTCGTTGTGCATTTCCAAATTTATATAAAATTAAATGATTAGAATTATGTGTTTTTAATTTTGAAAACTAGATTCAATATTTTTAATCAATATTTCCAAATTTAATAAGTGGGTGAAATTATTTTTTGGAATATATGATTAGTGACTATAGAAATATTAATTATAAAAGTAAAAGGCTTAAATTAATTTATGTAGGGTAAAAATAAAATGATAATGGTATAAAAATGACCCTACTTATTTCCGAAATTTTATTTCATGAGTAATATTCTTCCTCATGTTTTAGTTATATGATAATTTATCGATACATGGAGTATTTTACATCCTTTATATATGTTATATAATGAGAACCCAAACACAATACACACTTGATTTTAATAATTATGATATTTAATAATTTGGTTTTATTCAAATGATATTTAACATCGTCATATTTTAAAAGGAATGAATATGTTATATATAATACATGACATGCAGCAGTAATCTGAAACCATGAAATAAAATCTTCTAATATAATTGTGGTCGTTATCACACATCCATTAAATTGGATTAAATAAACAATATTAGAGACATTATAAAATATATAATGTTCATAGGCATTTATTATTATTAATTAAATCAGTTTTGATTAATTAATGTAATTTTAGGAAATTAATTCTTTTAGATTTTGGGTCAATCAATTTTATTCATAAAAAACATATCTATATGAAAAATGTTTTTATTGATTTTTATATACAAATTATAAAATTAAATTATATAAATTTAAGAATATGGAATATATAAAATTAACATAATTTTTTAAATTATAAAAAAAATTATCCTATAGTGAAAATTTGATATTTTTATGAATAGTTAAACCATTAATTTAATAGTGAAAATATAAATTCTTATTATAATATCATTTATTTTCTATAAATTAAGTAATTTTGAAGTCCTGTTATCTTTTGATTATTTTTTAAAGTAAAATAAGTATTATTAATTTATATTTCATAAAATTAAATTATTTGTAATCAAAATATTCTTTTTGTTTTACATTAACGATATTATTCAGATTAAAAGAGGGATTTTTCTGAATACAGTTTGAATATATATAATGTTTCTTAATTTAAAATATTTAAAACAATACACAATGGTGAAAGTTATGAACTAAAATGATATATTATATATCATCAAATATTTACAAATTATCATAAAATGATTAATATTCTTGAAATATTAATAAAAATTATAGATATCTTGAAAATTAAACTGAAAAAAAACACACTATTTCTCCACGTATGTGGGGTTTCATTTCAATTTATTTTTGTAATCAATGAATTTAATTTGGAAAAATTGAGTTAATATTTGGATTCATAATTTCATAATTATATTTATGGTCATTTTTACATTTATTCATATAAAAATTACCATGGTAAAAAATGATTTATGATCGTATATTTAATATAAATATATGATAGAATGATAAAAGATAAAAACATTCAATAAATAAAAAAATAAATTATTAAATGTGTGTTTTATGGGTTAGAAGACCTTCATAATAATTCAAAAATTCAATTATAAATTTAAATATTTGATATTAATTCCACCCAAATGTGGTTGGATTTAAATATAATGTAATCATTATTTAATCACATAACACAACCCATTCTCATGTATAAATAATAGTCATCACCACCCCCTTTATAAAAAATGGTTATAAATTTCCTTAAATTTCATACAAACCCTCACTTATCCTCTATCACCTTGTAATAACCCAAGTAAGTAAAGAATAATATATTTCTATATATATGTCTATTTATGAATTAGGTAGTGTTTTAGAGGCTTAAAATGAAAATAAATCCAATCTTAAGCATAGAATAATCTAATATTTTCAAAATATTATTTTACCACCTTTTGATAGAGAACCTTTTTTAAATATACATTTTTTAAATTTTATATGTTATATTTTACAACATAAAATCCTTATTTTAAATCAAGAAATCAAAATTTACATTGTGTATATTTTTGTTATTTTCCCGATAAAGTTCATTTTTTTAGTGAATAGTGAAAAATGTATTATTTTAATTCAAAAAAACCTTTTAATCTAATTTATTTATATGGTTAGATTATCTTTTTAATTGGGTTTAAATTTTAATTAATATATATTTTTACAATTTAATCCAATGGTGGTCATTGGAATAAATTTCACTTTGAAATTGGAAATCAAGAAGTGCAAATCTTTTGTTATATATTGTTTCCTAATAACACGATATTTGTTTTGACAGTGAAAATTAATTATAAAATTAATTAATGCAAATTATATGTTTTGAATTTGTTAAAATGGTCATCATATATGAATTTGTAATATCAAAATTTCTTTGGAATTTTTTTTGGTATTATTATGACAAATGTTCATTTTTAAGGAATAGTGAAAAATGCTGCATTTCACTTCAAAACTACTTTTTTGTCTAATTTATTTATATAAATATATTGTCAATTTAATTGGTTTTAATGTGTAATTGAATTATTATTTTATCACATAATATAATTTTGTTCATTTTAAGTGATTTCACATTCAAATTGGATGTAAAAACGAGTCAATCTTTTGAAAACTTTTACTTCTTAAAAACTCGTCTTTGGTTTTGACAATGGGAATTATTTTTAAATTATTTACTAAAATTTATGTGTTTGGAATTTGTTAAAATGGATTCTATACTTGGAATCATAAGGTCCAAATTATTTTTTATTATTATTATTTTTTTGATATTATGAATAGTAAATACAGTAATTATTTTTAAGTACAGTGATTAATTAGTCAATCGGGTAAAAAGGGGTAAACAAAATAATGTTATAATAATATAAAATTACCTGTACAAGTGTCCTAATGATATATTTTGAGTCATGGACGACCATGGAATTCCATGAGCCAACATTGGGACCCCATGGAATCACTTTTGTGTGATAGTGACCATTTATCATATTATTTTTTAAGAAAGGGAAATATAATAAAATTATGTAATACCTAAGTAAAAAAAAATTAATATTAATTATATAAATGATCTATTTGACTACAAATATTATTTTTAAATATAATTTGGATTACTACATCATGTTATTTTATTTATAATTTTTAGACATTATGTAAATAAATTTATTTATGACACAATGATGATGTAGTTATTATCTCATTTATGAAAGATTTAAATATATGATATTATAAGTTTTTAAATAATTTTGTTTTGAAACATGGGATGATATCGAGGAATTTTATAGATAATTATGATATGAAAAATATATTATAATGCTTTTATTTCAAAGGAATAAAGCTTTTATGCCTTTATCAAAAGTCAACTACCAAAAAGTGTCAAAATTGGCATAAATGAGATTTTAAAAAAAATGTTATTATATTAAATGGTATAAAATTAAAAAAAATTAATATTCTTCCAAATGACATATAATATAATAATAATATCATTATTTATAAAATTATGGGACTATTAGTATTTTAATGTAATTATTATGACCTTATAGTTTGAAAATTAAAAAAACATGGAAAGAATTATTAATTTTAACTAAGGGTTAAATTGAAAAGATAAGGTGAATTATATAACCTCCACATGTCTAAATCCTATTGGTTGATTGGATTTATACCATTTATCCTCTTATCCTATAAATATATCATTTTTTCACCATTCTAATTTGAAAAACATTTTATAATAAATTAATATTTCATGACTTTCCAAGAATTCCCCTCATCCCTCTTATAAAAGACCCCCACCTATACCCCCTTACCCCCACCTCTATAGACCTTTTATCATCCAAACTCTACTCATATTATCTCTCCAAATCACTCTATTACTCATAGAAGCATCACTTTCGTCATAAGTCTTTCCAAGGAAGCGTTTGGCTCAAATGAAAAAGAGTTACCCCATTTAGAGGAAATGTCTTATCTTGAGTTTATTTATTTTATTTTACTTATTCACTCACCACTGTTTTATTATTATTTTAATACCATAACAAAAATAGTATCCTCAATATAATATGATGTTGTCATGATAATGATTTGATTTACACATACACACACCTCTGTCTACTGGTTAAAGAACGTACTGTTTCTGTGGGTAGCGAATTACTGCCTCATGAAACGATGATTGTTCAATCTTCTCTTAACACCTTTCATGGTGGACATTATGATTTAACTATATTTATATATGATATATATTGTATTTATGTTTTTTATATTCTTCTGTATTTTATTTTTAAATCATATCATTATGCTTTTCATGTTGTGTAATTGCAATAATTTCATTTGAGGAAGTGTGGACTACCGCCCCCTCAAGTTATGTGACTCATCTATGCAATACATGGAATGTATAAAGAATAAAATTAATGAACATATGTGACCTATATAACATATATATTATACTTTAAACATATTATATTTATCCCTCATTTAGTTTTAATTCCATTAATATGACAATGAAATGAGTGTAGCGTTCATGTGTACGTACAGTCTACCGTCTCCATGAACGATGCATTTCATTTTTTTATCCAAATGTTATGGAATAGTATAAAATTAAACTATAATCGAAATATATGATATTTAAATCATTAATAATATTCCGTAGGTGATGTACTTATAACTACGTGGATAATTATTTTCAAACAAGTTCATTTTTGACTCATGTACCGAACGTCGATGAAAATGTCTGGTATGAACTAACATAATAATATAATAATTATAACATGACAATATGTGATATGAATTAAATAATAAAATTTAAAGGATATCTTATGAAAATATTAATTGACCAAAATTTATTATTCATGAATATAAAGAAACGAACAAGACAAGTCGTACTCGAGGTAAGGGATCCTACCTCTCTCTTTCTTTTTAAGTACTCTCTTTTATGTCTTTTATTTTATGCTCCTATTTATTATATAAGGGGATGTTCTTTTATATTCCTATTACTGTAATTTTTACTTTATTTTGATGAGAGACCCTATTTGATCTCATCAATCCATTTTTTGGAGTTTTATGTTGTGTCGTTAGGATGCGGAATTTTCGTAAGGGATTTCTTACCACACTTTTAATTCAGTGAGATTTCCATTGGTCGCTGATTATTTATGGCATGTGATGTATTTTGTTAGGACAATTGATATATATTATCATGATTATATTTATATTCATGGTGTTTTATAATTAATTTGGTGGTTATTATATTTTGGTCATACGACTCGATTGATTACAACGAGGTAAGGGGTTTTTATCTCACTTTTTATTCCCATGAGATTCATTCTACATTTTCCACTATTTCCTTTTGTGTGGTGTATGTGCTGCCCATAATTATATTTTTTTGTAATATAATTTAATTTGTGGGTATTTACATCTTCATTGTATGATCCTTCTATCATGGGGTGTACGTTTTGAAAGTTACCCAAATCGGTAAGTGAACCTTTCACACTCTTTTTTTTAAAAAGACTTCTTTTTGTTAGGTCTTTTAATTTACATCTTCTTATGTTGTGATATTTTCATATGTATCCTTATTTCTATAAATTTAATGTCCATGTGATGAGATAGCCTTTTTAAATGTCATCAACTCATTTTCTGAATTTTAATGTGACACCGTTTGGCAGTCGAATTTCTGTAAGGGAACTTCTTAACCCAATTTCAATTCTTTGGGATAAACCTATACTTCTTGATTATGTCATTCTTTGAATATTTGTGAATGACTTATGTTTATTTTAGACATAATATACACTTATGTTGTGTGTATTTATATTTTTCACACATAATTATGTCATTGATTAATCCTTAATCAAAGGATACCATCTTTCGTAAGGGACTTCGTCTCAATCTCCTTTCATTGAGGCATATTTTGTGTTATACACAAAATTATTTTATACAGTGTGTAAAACCCTTTTCCTTTTTCTTTTATTCAAAGGGAATATTTTTTCTACGAAATGTTTTACCAAAGGACAAAAACTATGTTTTTTTATCATATGCAGTGACAATGACCTTTTCCTCAGCTGCGAGTATTATTTGATCTTTGGATTCCTTTACAAGTCGTAATGTTTTTAAAAGGAAAATAAATACCATATACACTTTTATGTATTTTGGTATTTAAAATGGATTTGATTATATATTCGATATTTCAATATATTGTGATTGAAATGTGGAAATGTTTTCTTTCCTTTATATTTTTTGTATGTGTTATGATTTTATAATGGTACTTGGACATTTGACGGGTGGTTACATGATAAACCAAATGACGGGTGGTGCCATGAAAACCAGGATGGGTGGTTACGTTATAACCTTCAATGCATTGGGTATGGAAGTCAGTCATATGGCTATTCCATTTAGTGATATATGTGGAAGTCGACAGTATGGTTATTCCATTTCAGTATGTTAATGTCCCAAGTTACCTTTATGTGTTATGTGTTCTTTATATGGGTTTTATGGTGATCTTTTGGTTACAAATAGGTAAAAAATGATCTTTTATTTAGTGAAGAGTGTTTAATACTTCATAAAGGTGAAAATTATTTCTTATGATTATGTATTTATGATTTAATTGTTGTTTTGAGAAACTAATTGTTTGCCGTATTTTTTTTATCCTTTACTAAGATTTTTATGCTCATCCCATGTTTTTGAAATGGTTTTCATAGGACTTAAAGATGAATATGGTCAAGGATGGGATCAAGGAAAGACATGTTATCTGAAGCATGGAACTAAACATTTTTCCTTTTAAGTGTTTTTCTTTTATGAAAAAAATAGAAACTGAGTATAAGTGTCTACTTTGTAATATTTTGAGACATAATTGTTATGGACTAATTCTCTAAAACTATAAACCTGAAAATATCCTCAATGTGTATTCTTGAAATAGCTCACGAATAAGTAATGTTTAAGTCTGGAGACTTATAGTTGGTATCAATGGTCCGTTTAGATAACGTTAGATGTTAGTTTATTCTTTAATAATTAGTGACATTACCATTATGGTTTGTATTTCAGAAAGAGTCATAGTTTTAGATAATGTGAATGAGTTTAAGATAACATGAATAATTATATCTTAGTATTTAACCTCAACATAAGATATTATATGATGACTCTAATTATATACTCACAGTGACCTTTTTGGTTTTAGTAAATGGGTGGATCTAGCAGGGAATAAAGTAACAATGGATCCGAAGAAAACTATGACGGTTTTCTGAAAGAACAACTGAATGATATGGGAGCTATAATGAGAACCATTGTGGTTATTCTGAACCAACTATCATGAGTCATGATTAAGAACTTGAACCTTAGTGAGTTCTCTAATGAATCTTGTATGAGAGAACCAACTCGATGAGGAAGTTCAGGTAATAATTATAAAGGTAACCATTACAGTTTATATGATCTTTACTTTTGAGGTAATTATGGGTTACTATATGATATGATGGAAAATGAAAGGCATGAGATAATATTGTGTTTAAATTATGATATGGTTATTTTTGAATATTTTATATCTTTTTGGGGAATGTTTTCAGAATTATATAGTTTTGGAAAAAGGATAACACACAGAACGTGTGACAACCCGTCTCATTGGATGAAGCTACAAGAATCGAACCCACAACCAAAGTGCGACTGGGATTTATCTCCTACCACTAGACTACGTGAAGTCACTAGTTAGTATGACTAATTCTATTTAGTTAGATGATCTTATGAATGAAGAATAAGTTGATTTCGGGTTATCTATGGAAATTATGAACCTATCATGGAGGATATTTGATTAGGTTAATTACTTATCAGTACGAAACTTTAAGAGTAACTGATGTTATTTGGAGAAAAATGTTATGATTTTCCATGGAAGACTTTGTGATTAAATTCTTTAATGATTTGGGTTTCATTCTTAGTTTGGATTACATTGAATAATTCCATGTATAGCAATTTATTGAATGGTCTTTGATGATCTTTGGGTTTTGTTGGACAAATTTTGGAGATTAAGAGGAGTATTTCTTTTTGTAAAAGATTATCCTTTTGTGGATTATCTGATCTAGTAAAACCCATTTTGGTTTTGGTTAAGACCTAATGACATGTAAAGTATATAGTTCTCTTTTGTTTATTAGGTGAATCTATAGATGTTTATTATATCGCTCTTAATGTGAACAAGTAATCCTAAATACTCATCTTTTGAAGAAAATATTAGATGTGTTAGACATATAGTAAGAGATGAAAGTCTTCTTGACAAGTAAGTATGTTTACTTATGTTTTATTGAATCCCATAAATAAATTCCACAATGAAAAGTAGCTTAAAAAAACGTTGTCTGTTAACTATTCCTATTGGGGAATCAAATACTGTTAAACCCATCAGAAGTTTGTGATTTTCTAGTGGTTAACTTTCTTCTAGACATGTTTTCTATCACCCTCTATCAGAACATGATGGTTTTTTTCTCCTCTAAATCCATGTTTTCATGGAATCCTAATATATGTTGTCTCGTGTGACCTTTGTACTTCTGTTTATTTATTTTAAATTGATAATTTTATTGACTCATTTTCCAATGTGGAGATTTCAATGAAGTTTCCGAGCCCATTTTTAAACTTGTGTGGACAAAATTCTCTGAAGTGTGGAAGGATGTATCATACCAAGAAATTAACAAATGTTTTAATTTCATATATATGTCTACTTATTAATTAGATAGTGTTCAAGAGTCTTAAAATGTGAAAAATCTAATCTTAAGCATAGAATAATCTAATATTTTCATAAGATTGTTTTACCGCTGTTTGATGGCGAACCCTTTTTAAATATACTTTTTGACAATTTTATATGTTATATTTGAAAACATAAAATCCTTCTTTAGAATCAATACATCAATATTTACATTGTGAAAATTTTTGTTATTTTTCCGATAATGTTCATTTTAATGAATAGTGAAAATGCTGTATTTTAAATAAAAACCTTCTTTTTAATATAATTTTATTATATGATTAGATTATATTTTTAATTAGGTTTAAAGTTTAATTAAAATATATTTTTACCATTTAATCCAACAGTGGACATTGTAATTAATTTTACTTTTAAATTGGACATAAACAAGTTTTATTCTTTTGTTATATATTGTTTCATAAAAACATGATATTTGTTTTGACAGCGGTTATTAATTATAAAATTAATTAATGAAACATATATTTTTGTAATTTGGTAAAATTAAAATAATTTATGAATTTGGAAAATCAAATTTTCTATCGATATATTTTTGGTATTTTTCTGACAATTGATCATTTTTAAGGAATAGTGAAAAAAACAGCATTTTACTTCAAAACTGCTTTTTCATCTAATTTATTTATATATTTTTATTGTCAATTTATTTGGTTTTAAAGTGTAATTTAAACATTTTTTATCACTTAACACAATTTTGATCATTGTATGTGATTTCACTTTAAAATTGGATGTAAAAATGAGTCAATCTTTTGATAAATTTTACTTCTTAAAAACACGTTTTTGGTTTTGACAACGAGATTTTTTTTTAAATTAATTACATAAATTTATGTGTTTGGAATTTGGTAAAATTTATTCCATATTTGGAATCATAAGGTCCAAATTATTTATTTAAGACTCTTTTTTTGACATGATTAATAGTAATTATAGTAATTATTTTTAATTATAGTCATTAATTAGTAAATCGGGTACAATGGGGTAAACAATATAATGTTATAATAATATAAAATTACCCATCCATGTGACTTAATGATCATTTTTGATTCAATCCCGACCATTGGATGCCTTGTGAAAACATAGGGACCCCATGGAATCACTTTTGTGTGATAGTGACCATTTATCATTATATTTTTATAGAAAGGGAAATAAAATAAAACTATGTAATACCTAATTAAAAAAATTTAATTTTTTTATATAAATGATCTATTTGACTATAAAAATTATTTTGAAAGATAATTAAAATTACTACATCATGGTATTTTATTTATAATTTTTAAACATTAAATTAAAAAAATTTATTTATGACACAATGATGATTCAGTTATTACCACATTTATGAACGATTTATATATATGATATTATATGTGCTTAAATAATTTTGTTTTGAAACTTTGGATGCTATCCACAAATTTTTTAGATAATTATGACATGTAAAATATATGTTAATGCTTTTATGTCGAAGGAATAAATCTTTTATGCCTTTATCAAAAGTCAACTACCAAATAGTGTCGAAATTGGCATAAATGAGTTATTAAAACAAATGTTATTTTATTAAATGGTATAAAAGTAAAAAAAATATATTATTCTTCTAAATGAAATATAGTATATTAATAATATAATTAATGATAAAATTATGGGACTATTGGTATTTTAATGTAATTATTACGACCTTATAGTTTCAAACAAAAATGTGGTAAGAATTATTAATTTTAAATAAGGGTTAAAATGAAAAGATAAGGTGAATTATATAACCTCAACTTATCTAAATCTTATAGGTTGATTGGATTTATACCCCTTATACTATTATCATAGAAATATATAATTTTTTCACCATTATAATTTGAAAAAAAAATTATAATAAATTAAGATTTCATCACTTTCCAAGAATGCCCCTCCTCCCTCTTATAAAAGACCCCCAACTATACCCCCTTACCCACACACATCAAGCCCTTGGCTCATCCAAACTATGATTATATTATCTATCCACATACCACTATAACTCATAGAATCCTAATTTTGGGCATAAGGATATCCAAGGATGCCTTTGGATCAAATCAAAAAGATTTACCCGATTTAGAGGTAATATCTTCTCTCGAGTTTCTTTATTTTATTTTCCTTATTCACTCACCCATGTCTTCTTATTATTTTAATAACATAATAACACCAGTATCATAAATATACTATGATGTTGTCATGAGAAGGATTTTATTTACAATACACACACCTCCGTCTAATGGTTAAAGAACATACTGTTTCTGTGGGTGGTGAATTACTGCCTCATGAAACGATGAGTGTTCAATCTTCTCTTAACACCTTTCATGGTGGATATTATGATTGAACTATATTTATATATTATATATATGGTATTTATGTTTTTTATATGCTTCTGTATTTTATGTTTAACTCATATCATTATGCTATTCTTGTCGTGTAATTGCGATAATTTCATTTGAGGAAGTGTGGACTATCGCCCCCTCAAATGATGTGACTCGTTCATGCAATACAGGAATGTATAAAGAATGAAATTAATGAATATATGTGACCTATATAAAATATATATTATACATTAATCAATATATATATATATATATCATTTATTTTTAATTCCATTAATATGACAAAGAAATGAAACTAGTGTTCATGTGTACGTACAACCTACTGTCTCCATGAACGGTGCATTTCATTTTTTTATAAAAATGTTATGGAATTGTATAAAATGAAAATATACATGATATATATGATATTTACATAATTAATACTATTATGGAGATGATTTACTTATAACTACATGGACAATTCTTTTCAAACAAGTTCATTTTTAACTCATGTACCGAACATCGACGAAAACGTCTGATATGAACTAATATAATAATATAATTATTATAACACGATAATATGTGATATGAATTAAATAATAAAATTTAAAGGATTTTTTTAGGAAATTATAAATTGACCAAAATTTATTATTCAGGAATATAACGAAATGAACAAGACTTGTCGGACTCGAGCTAAAGGATCCTACCTCTCTCTTTCTTTTTAAGTACTCTCTTTTATGTCATTTCTTTTAATCTAAGAATTATTATGTTAGGGGATGTTCTTTTATATTCATATTACTTTAAATTTTACTTTATTTTATTGAGAGGTCATATTTGATCTCATCAATCTAGTTTTGTAAGTTTTAAGTGTCGCCGTTAGGCTGCCAAATTTTCGTAAGGGATTTCTTATCTCACTTTTAATTCTGTGAGATTTCCATTGGTCACCACTTATTTATGGCATATGGTGTATTGAGTTCTTCCAATTGATATATATTATCATTATTATATTTATATTTTCCATGTTCTTTAATTCATTTGGTGGTTATTATATTTTGGTCATACGACTCGATTGATTACAATGAGGTAAGGGGTTTTTATCTCACATTTTTTCCCGTGAGATTCATGCTACATTTTCCACTATTTACTTTTGTGTGGTGTATTTACTGCCCATAATTATATTATTAGTGTAATATACATTAATTTATGGGTATTTACTTCATCATTATATGATCCTTCTATCATGGGGTGCACGTTTTGAAAGTTACCCAAATCCGTAAGTGAACCTTTCACCCTCTTTTTTTTAAAGACTTCTTTTTGTTAGGTCTTTTAATTTACATCTTATTATGTTGGGATATGTTAGTATATATCCTTGTTTCTTTAAATTAAATTTCAATGTGATGAGATATCCTTTTTATCTATCATTAACTAATTTTCTGAATTTTAATGTGACGTCGTTTGGTTGTCGAATTTCTATAAGGGAACTTCTTAACCCAATTTCAATTCTTTGGGTTAGACCTCAACTTCATGATTATGTAGTTCTATGAATATGTTTGAATTAACTATGTTTGTTTTATACTTAATATCCACTTATATTAGGTGTATTTTTATTTTTCACACATAATTATGACATTGATTTATCCTTAATCAAAGGATACCGTATTTCGTAAGTGACTTCATCTCAATATCCTTTTATTGAGGAATATTTTGTTTTATACACAACATTATTTTATACATTGTATAAACCCCATTGACATTTAATTTTATTCAAAATGAAACTTTTTTCTATGAAAATTTTTACTAAATGACAAAAAGTGTGTTTCTTTTTAACGTTCGCGGTGACAACGACCTTTCTACCGCCATGAATATTTTTTGATATTTGGATTCCTTTACAAGCCGTAATGTTTTTAAAAAGAAAATAAATACCATATACTCTTTTATGTATGTTGGTATTGAAAATGTTTTTGATAATAGATTTGATATGTCAATAAATTGTGACTGAAATGTGGAAATGTTTTCGTTCCTTTATATTTTTTGTATGTTTTATTATTTTATAATGGTAATTGGACATTTGATGGGTGGTTATGTGATAAACCAAATGATGGGTGGTTCCGTGAATACCAGGATAGGTGGTTACATTATAACCTCTAATGTGTTGGTTATGGAAGTCAGTCGTATGGGTATTATATTTAGTGATATGTGTGGAAGTCGACCGTATGGTTATTCCATTTAAGTATCATTTGTCCAAAGTTACCTTTATATGTTATGTGTTCTTCATATGGGTTTTATGGTGATAGTTTCATTAAAAAAGGGTAAGTAATAATCTTCCATTTATTGAAGAGTATTTACTACTTAATAAAGGTGAAATGTATTACTTATGATGATGTATTAATGATTTACTTGTGGTTTTGAGAAACTAATAGTTTTCCTTATTTTTTTATCCCTTACTGATCTTTTTATGCTCATCCCATTTTTTTGAAATGTTTTTCACTGGTCTTAAAGATAAATAGGGTCAAGGATAGGATCTAAGAAAGACATTCTATCTAATGCATGGAACTAGAAATGTTTATTTTTAAGTGTTTTTATTTTATGAAAAAAATGAAAACTGAGTAGAAGTGTCTACTTTATAATATTTTGAGATGTAATAGTTTTGACCTAATTCTATAAAACTGTAAACTTGAAAAGATCCTCAATCTGTATTCTTTAAATAACTCAATAATAAGTAATGTTTAATGTTGGGGCCTTATAGTTGGTATCAAAGGTCGGTTTAGGTAACTTTTGAGGTTAGGGTATTCTTTAATCATAATTGGCATTACCATAATGGTTAGGATTTCAAGAAGAGTCATAGTTTTAGATAAAGAAAATGATTTTAATATAACATGTATAATTATATCTTTGAATTTACCCTCCTAATTAGATATTTTATGATGATTCTAATTATATACTCACAGTGACCTTTTTGGTTTTAGTAAATGGCTGGATCTAGCAGGCACCAATGTAATAGTGGATGTGAATAAAACTGTGACGGTTTTTTGAAAGAACAACTCAATGATATGGGAGCTACAATGAAAACCCTAGTGGTTATTTTCAACCAACTATCAGGAGTCATGATTAAGCACATGAACCTTGGTGAGTTATCTAATGCATCATGTATGAGAGAACCAACTCGATGTGGATGTTCAGGTAATAATTATAAAGGTAACCATTAGTGTTTATATGATCCTTACTTTTGCGGTATTTATGGGTTACTATATGTTATTATGGAAAATGAAAGGCATGAGATAAAATTGAGGATAAATTATGTTATGGTTATTTTTTAAGATTTTATCTATTTTTGGGTATGTTATAAGAATTATATTGTTTTGGAAAAAGGAGAACACACAGACCGTGTGACATCTCGTCTCGTTGAACGAAGCTGCAGGAATCGAACCCACAGCCAAAGTGCGACTGGGATTTATCTCCTTCCACTAGACTACCTGAATTCCATGGTTAGTATGACAAAAAAATTTAGATAGATGATCTTATGAATCTGGAAAAAGTTGTTTTCGGGTTATGTATGGAAATTATTAACCTATCATGGAGGATATGTGATTATGTTAATAACTTCTCAGTATGAGACTTTAGAGTAACAGATGTTATTTGGAGATAAATGTTAAGATTTACCATGGAAGACTATGTGATTAAATCCTTCCAAGATTTGGACTTCAATCTTAGTTTGGATTACATTGAATAATTTTATGGATAGCGGTTTATTGAATGGTATTTCATGAACATTGGATTTTGTTGGACAAATTTTAGAGATTAAGAGTAGTTTTTTTGTAAACAATTATCCTTTTTGGGGATTATCTAGTCTAGTACCAAAAATTATAGTTTTCATTAAGGTCTAATGACATTGGAAATATATAGTTCTCTTTTTTGTATTATTTGAGTCTCTATAAGTTGATTATAGCACTCTTAATGCGAACAAGTCATCCTAAATACTCACATTTTGGAGAAAATATGAGTTATTGTTAGAAATATAGAAAGATATGAAACTATACATGGAATGTAAGTATGTTTACTTATGTTATAGTGAATCCCATAAATAAATTCCTCAATTAATTGTAACTTAAAAGAAATGTTGTATGTCAGCTTTTCCTACTGGGGAATCAAATACCATTTAACTCATCACATGTTTGTGCATTTTTAGTGGTTAACTTTGCCCTAGACATGTTTTCTATCACCCTCTATTAGAACTTGATGGATTGTTTTCTCCTCCATATACATGATATCATGGAATCTTAGTATCTGTTGTCTTGGGTAACCTTTGTACTTCTCTTTCGTTCTTTTAAAGTGATAATTTAATTGACTCATTTTCCTATTTGGGGGTTTCAATGATGTTTCTGAGCCCAATTTTAAATTGAGAGGACGTAATTCCCTAAATGGGAGAAGTATGTAACATCCCAAGTAATTAAATAATAATATATTTTTATATATATGTCTATTAATAAATTAGATAGTGTTTTATAGGCTTAAAAAGAGAATAAATCCAATCTTAAGCATAGAATAATCTAATATTTTCAAAAGATTGTTTTACTGACTTTTGATGGAGAAGCCTTTTTAAATCTATGTTATGAAAATTTTTTATGTTATATTTCAAAACATAAAATCCTTCTTCATAATCATTACATCAAAATTTACATTGTGTAAATTTTTGTTATTTTTTCGATAAAGTTCATTTTTTAGTGAATAGTGAAAAATGTTATATTTTAATTCAAAACCACCTTTTAATGTAATTTATTTATATGGTTATATTATATTTTTAATTGGGTTTAAATTTTAATTAAATATATTTTTACCATTTAATCCAATGGTGGTCATTGGAATTAATTTAACTTTGAAATTGGATATAAACAAGTATCAATCTTTTGTTAGATATTGTTTCTTAAAAACACGATATTCGTTTTGACAGAGGGAATTAATTATAAAATTTATTAATGCAACATATATTTTTTAATTTGGTAAAATTTATATCTTTTTTTAATTTGGAATATCAAATTTTCTTTTGATAAATTTTTGGTATTTTTCTGACAAATGTTCATTTTTAAGGAAGAGGGAAAAATACTGCATTTTACTTCAAAACTACTTTTTCTTATAATTTATTTATATAGTTAGATATTCAATTTAATTGGTTTTAAACTGTAATTGAATTATTTTTTTATAACTTGATACAATTTTGTTCATTGTAAGTGATTTCTCTTTCAAATTGGATGTAAAAACGATTCAGTCTTTTGATAAATTTTACTTCTTAAAAAACTGTCTTTGTTTTTGACAACGGGAATTATTTTTAAATTAATTACTTCAATTTATGTGTTTGGAATTTGGTAAGATGGATTCCATATTTGGAATCAGAAGTTCCAACTTAATTAATTATGAATCTTTCGTATTTGACATGATTAATAGTAATTACAGTAATTATTTTTAATTACAGTGATTAATTACTAAATCGGGTAAAACGGGGTAAAAAAATCATGTTATAATAATATAAAATTACCCATAAATGTGTCTTAATTATATTTATTGATTCATTTCAGACCATGGTAATCCTTTTTACAACTTTGTGACCCCATGGAATCACTTCTGTGTGATAGTGACCATTTATCATATTAATTTAAAGAAAGAAATATTTAATAAAGGTATGCAATACCTAAGTAAATCAATTTTAATTTTGTTTATATAAATCATATCTTTGACTATAAATAGTTATTTGAAATCTAATGATAATTAATAAATTTTATTTTATTTAGAATTTTAAGGCATTAAATAAGTAAATTTATTTATGACACAATGATGATGCAGTTATTACCTCATTAATGAAAGATTTAAATATATGATATTATAAGTATTTAAATAATTATGTTTTGAAACATGGGATTCTATCCACTAATTTTATAGATAATTATGACATGTAAAATATATCTTAATGCTTTTATTTCGAAGGAATAAAGCTTTTATGCCTTTATCAAATGTCAACTACCAAATAGTGTCGAAATTGGCATAAAAGAGTTTTCAAAACAAATGTTATTTTATTAAATCATATAAAAGTCCAAAAAAATTAATATTATTCCAAATGAAATATAATATTTTACTAATATAATTATTTATACAATTATGGTACTATTGGTATTTTAATGTAATTATTATGACCTTATAGTTTGAAAAAAAATGTTGTAAGAATTATTAATTTTATCTAAGGGTTAAAATGAAAAGATAAGACGAATTCTATAACCTCCACTTGTCTAACTCTTATTGGTTGAGTGGATTTACACCAATTATCCTCTTATCCTCTAAATATACCATTTTTTCACCATTATAATTTGAAAAACATTTTATAATAAATTAATATTTCATGACTTTCCAAGAATTCCCCTCCTCCCTCTTTTAAAAGACCCCCATCTATACTCCCTTACCCACACATCTTAAGCCCTTGGATCGTACATCCTCTACACATATTATCTATACACATCCCTATCTTACTCATAGAAGCCTCACTTTGTTCATAAGGCTTTCCAAGGAATCCTTTGGCTCTAATCAAAAAGAGTTACACGATTTAGAGGTAATGTCTTCTCTCGAGTCACTTTCATTTATGTTCCTTATTCATTCACCACTGCCTTCTTATTATTTGAATCCCATAATAAAAATAGTATGCTCAATATACTATGATTTTTTCATGAGAATAATTTTATTTACCCATACACACACCTCCGTCTAATGGTTAAAGAACATACTGTTTCTGTGGTTGGTGAACTACTGCCTCATGAAACGATGATTGTTCAATATTCTCTTAACACCTTTCATAGTGGCCATTATGATTGAAATATATTTATATATGATATATATATGGTATTTATGTTTTTTAAATGCTTATGTATTTTATGTTTAAATCATATCATTATGCTTTTCGTGTAATTGCGATAATATCATTTAAGGAAGTGTGGACTACCGCCCCCTCAAGTGATGTGACTCGTTCATGAAATAAATGGAATGTATAAATAATGAAATTAATGAACTTATGTGGCATATATAAACTATATATTATAATTTAATCATAATATATATATCTCTCATTTATTTTTAATTCGATTAATATTACAATTAAATGAAAGTAGTGTTCATGCGTACGTACGGCCTACCTTCTCCATGAATGGTGCATTTTATTTTTTATATAAAAATGTTATGGAATAGTATTAAATGAAAATATACTGGATATATATGATATTTAAATCATTAATACTATTTTATAGATTTTTTACTTATAACTACATGGAAAATTCTTTTCTAACAAGTTCATTATTGACTCATGTACCGAGCATCGACGAAAACGTCTGATATGAACTAACATAATAATATATTTATTATAACATGATAATATGAGATATTAATTAAACAATAAACATTAAAGGATGTTCTTATGAAATTATAAATTGACCAAAATTTATTATTCCAGAATATAATGAAATGAACAAGACATGTCGAACTCGAGGTAAGGGATCCTACCACTCTCTTTCTTTTTAAGGACTCCCTTTTATGAATTTCTTTTAATCTCCACTTTATTATGTTAGGGGATGTTTTTTTATATTCCTATTACTGTAATTTTTACTTTATTTTGATGAGATATCCTATTTGATCTCATCAATCCATTTTTGGAAGTTTTAAGTGGCGTCGTTAGGCTTCCAAATTTTCGTAAGCGATTTCTTATCTCTATTTTTATTCTGTGAGATTTCCATTGGTCACCACTTTATGACATGTGGTGTATTATATTCATCCAATTGATATATATTATCATGATTCTATTTATATTCATGGTTTTTAGTAATTCATTTGGTGGTAATTATATTTTTCTCATACGACTCGATTGATTACAGTGGGGTAATGGGTTTTTATCTTACTTTTTATTCCTGTGAGATTCATGCTACATTTGCCACTATTTCCTTTTGTGTGGTGTATGTACTTCCCATAATTATATTCTTTGTATATATACTTTAATTTAAGGGTATTTACATCTTCATTGTGTGATCTTTCTATCATGGGGTGTATGTTTTGAAAGTTACCCAAATCTGTAAGGGAACCATTCACCCTCTTTTTTTAAACGACATATTTTTTTTAGGTCTTCTAATTTACATATTCTTATATAGGGATATGTTAGTATATATCATTATGGCTGTAAATTTTATGTCCATGTGATGAAATATCCTTTTTTTCTCTCATAAACTCATTTTATAAATTTTAATGTGACACTGTTTGGCTATCGAATTTCTGTAAGGGAACTTCTTAACCTAATTTCAATTCTTTGGGTTAAACATCTACTTCTTGATTATGTCGTTATATGAATATGTTTGAATGACCTATTTTTGTTTTACTCTAAATATCCACATATATTGGGTGTATTATTATTTTCACTCATAATTATGTCATTGATTTATCCTTAATCAAAGGATATCGTCTTTCATAAGTGACTTCGTCTCAATCTCCATTAATTGAATCATATTTTGTTTTAAACAGAACATTATTTTATACGGTGTATAAAAAAATTTTAATTTTACTTTTATTCAAAAGGAATATTTTTCTGTGAAATGTTTTACTAAATGATAGAAAGTATGTTTCTTTTTAACGTACGTAGTGACAATGACCTTTCTGCCACTGTGAGTATTATTTTATCTTTGGCTTCCTTTACAAGATGTAATTTTTTTAAAATTAAAATAAATACCATATACTCTTTTATATATTTTGGTATTTTTTTTATGTGTTATGATTTTATAATGGTACTTGTACATTTGACTGGTGGTTACGTGATAAACCAAATAACGGGTGGTGCCGTGAAAACCTCGACGGGGGATTACATTATAACCTCCCATGCATTGGGTATGGAAGTTAGCCGTATGTATATTACATTTAGAGACATTTGTGGAAGTCTACTGTGTGTTTATTCCATTTAAGTATGTTTATGTCCCATGTTACCTTTATATGTTATATGTTATTTATATGAGTTTTATGGTGATTTTCTGGTTATAAAATGGTAAGAAATGATCTTTTATTCAGTGAAGAGTATTTACTACTTAATAAATCTGAAAAGTATTACTTATGATGATGTATTCATGATTTACTTGTTATTTTGAGAAACTATTAGTTTTCTCTATTTTTGAATCCCTTATTGAGATTTTTATGCTCATCCCATGTTTTTGAAATGTTTTTCAAAGGACTTAAATATGAATAAGGTCAAGGAGGGGATTAATGAAGGACATTCTCTATAAAACAAGGAACTGGACATGTTTCTTTTTATGTGTTTTTATTTTTATGAAAAAATGGAAACTGAGTAGAAGTGTATACAATGTAAACTTTTGATATGTAATAGTTATGGCCTAATTCTCTAAAACTGTAAACTGAAAATATCCGCAATGTGTATTCTATAAATAACTCAAGAATAAGTAATTTTTAAGGCTAGGGCCTTATACACTAAATCCAGTATCTTCTGGTATCACCAAAATAACAATTCCTATATCATTATGGGGTCTTTCTTAGAGGTTATATTCAATACGTGACAATATAACAATAACACACTTAATCTATTTTATTCTTATAACTTATTTTAAAATAATTCACAAATAAATGAATTATAAATGAAGTATCATTTAAATACTAGAATATTATATATATATATATATAACTTATTATCTTATATCCTTCCATTTTATTTTCTCCATTTATTCAAAGAAACAAAATTCTTGACCTTATCAGGGTGGTTAACCATCCCCGTCGATATTGAGTTTTCATTTTCAACTACAACCATTAGGGATGGTAAGAAAATATTATTATTTTTAAATAATATTAAAATATGTATGTTATAAATTATTCCATGATATAGAAAACAATAAACAATATTAATATAAATTGAAATGAAAATAGTTTGAGATTATCGGAAAAACCACCAACATAAACTAAACACTTTTAATTAATATTTATATCAGAT
This sequence comes from Viscum album, assembly GCA_963277665.1. Taxonomy (NCBI): domain Eukaryota; kingdom Viridiplantae; phylum Streptophyta; class Magnoliopsida; order Santalales; family Viscaceae; genus Viscum; species Viscum album. The sequence goes on from OY728140.1 coordinate 1,289,056,807, forward strand.
AGATCATCCTCATAAAATAATTAAAAAGGAAATTTTGGTCAATTTATACTTTTTCATGTTCAATATTATCATTTCATTCCCCATCTTCACTAGTAAACCCATATGACAAGAACATCTTTAGTTATAATCAAGTAAACTAATCCTAAAACAATGAAATGAACACACCGAAAACAATGAAATTTATCTTTTATACTTGAAAAAAATTCTATACATCTACTTAATAAATATTTCAAAAATTAAATAAAGATGAAAATGGTAAATAATTTTGTAAATAATTTTTTTAATTTTATTATACATCATATTAATTGTAAGTGAAGTAAACTTTTAGACACAAGGTAAGGGACCCCTCTACATTATCTATCTTATTTTTATTTCTAGCATGTTATTTTATTTATCCATTTTTGTTATAATTTATATTCATTAGATATTCATTTACAAAGCCCCATTTATTTCGTCATGATCATAAAATGATGAGTGAAACCTTTCTACATAATTAATATTTTTTGGATTCATTATGTACAGTCATTTTGATGAAAAAATTTAGTAAATAACTAAATATTGATTTCTATTCAATGAGGAATACTATAATATTATGCACCTATATTATTTTATGAGTTATTTATTTATCCAATATAAAAGATTATTTAATGATTTAATTTTATTTTCATGGTAACTAATGTTTTATAAAATTCAATCATTCATCTTTCAAAAGATTCAATAGATCACAAAGTTGTAAGGGGTTTAATCACTCAATTACTTTTTATTTGAATAAATTAATATTTAACACATTATAACATGCTAATATTATGTGTGAAAATGGGTTTTTAATTTAAAAACATACTTAAATAATAAAGTGTTTTACAAATTGTTTTTCATGAATTTTCCAAGGTTTTATTATTGAAATTGAAACAATAAAAATGTTTTATTCGTGACAATGTAATTGAGAATTATATTAAATAAGTGTGCCTGATATAGCTTATACATAGGATTTATCCACATTATATATCAATGGGGAGGACACTATAGATTATATGAAGTTTTTTTCACTATTTTACCCATTTAAAATTAGTTGATCATAATATATCTTATAAGAAAGGTTGATCCCCATTATAGCTCGTAGTTGTGCCCGATATATCTTATACGAAAGATGATTCCCATTATATCTTAAGAATTTATTTATTAACATTTATATATTATAGAAACCATATGTTTATTAAAATTAATTGAGTTTTCAAATTATATTATGAATATTATTATCAATGTCACTAAATTGTTTATTTAATTTCTTTTTATGGGTTTTAAAAGTTTTCATTGATAAAAAATTTTGTGTTATTTTTATGTGAAAATATTTTATTCACTAAAAAACCCTTGAATTTGATTATAAATTTTATATAGAATTTCTTATTTTTTCACTAATAATGTAATAATTTATTTTATTTAACCACATGATCTTTTTTTCACCCCATATTATGAATTAGTTTTCCCTGGATATAAGGACATGTAAGAGAAAGAAGTCAAGTTGAATGTTCATATGATTTTTCATGAAGAGAAAGCATGTTTTATGGTAAAAAACACTATTTTGTAGAAAAAATGGACACATGGTATATTCTACCACAAAAAAATGTTTGGTCTTACTATAAAAGAGTATTCCATAATTTTATAAAACACTAAACCTTAAAGATATTTAAAAATGAATGAAAAAGAATTCTTATTTAAAATCCATAGAAAATGTAATGATTATGTATAGTTCCTTATAGTTTCATTAAAAGAGGGTTTATAAAACATTATAAAATATGACTTCTGGTTAACCATATGTAATGATTCTAGGTATATTATTTTAATAAAATACATGTTTTTTATCAAGGAAAATCTATTTCAAATGGAAGTAGGAGGATATGAAACAACATTTCTAACTATTGCTGAGGAATTGCATGAAACAATTATTGAAAAATCATGTCTTTAGGATTTTGAAACATTATATACCATTAAAAGCTCATAAAATTTTATTATTAAATTTTAGACACCTCCTATATACCTATATAACATCATGGTTCATTGGTTTTGTTAATCAAAACCAAATTTCACCATCTTCACATCCTTACAAAATATATCATCTATCTAGTTTAAAATATTTTACCCTATAAAAGTAATTTGTTTTAGATAATGATTTCAAAACAATATCTGATGATGGATAACCTCATATAGCCTATTTATAGTTCGTTTTAATTCAAGGTAATAGTTTTTATAATTATTATATTTTTAAAGGATCCTTACTAAATGTTTCAAAAGAAACATGGTCTGGTTATTTTATAAAAAAATATTCAACAGGTTTATTGAAAAATAAAAATTTATAAAATGATTTTCCAAATATATCTCTCTTCAAACATTAAGATAACCCAATTTGTATAAAGTGAATTTTTTTAAGAAACAAAGTTAAAATTAAGTGTCTCTAATGAATTGTTTCATTGATAAAACCATTTTTACCAATGAAAAAATTATAATTGATCTAGGTGGAAACCATGATAAAAACCTAAAATCAATTCATCATTGAGGAATTATATTTAACTCAAATGGATATGAAAATCCATATTTTTTGTTACTAAATACTTCATGAATTAGGATGTCGATAAAATTATGGGTTTGGATATAAAATTAATGTCTTCAGATAAACATTAAAGATAAAACATTATTTTCTAGCATGAATGGATACTTATCAAGTAATAATACATTAATATCTTATAAATATAGGAAGTATTAATTAATTCCTCGACATTAGGAAAATTATTTTGAAACTAAAATATTATCTATATACATTTCTTTTAATTTAATGATTGGAACAAAGGTTGTTTTTTAATATTAATGGAGTATAGTGTGTGATTATTGTCAATAATCACATGGGAGATCATGGAGTTTCAAAAAAATTGATCATACAGTTCAAGTTATTGACAATATTGAAGGTGGAATCATGTTCCAGTGTTTGCCAAGTATTTTGGTTCCAAATGTTAGGGAATTGATAAATGTTATTATTGAAAAAGAATTTACATGATAGTTTTATGAAGGACTGGAACATTTAAATCAATGAATAGATCGACATATTTTCATTAAAAATGGAAAAGTAATGATGTTCATTCTAGATATAGATGATCATGAATCATGAGTTTTCATGAGTTTTCATCAAAAGAGACTTGTGTGAATTATACTTGTATGATAGAGATAAAGTTGCATAAAGTTTCAAATAGTTTCATAAATTCATATAAATATGCATATACACCCTCATTTGGGAGGGGGTTATCACAAAGGGAAAATATGGGCTCCAAATCACACAAGTAGTGAGATGCACGTAAGTAGATAAGCTGGCACAAGTAGTGAATTGTGTGTATGATAGGAGTTGCATGTGAGTGGTGACTCATATATTAAATAGGAGTTCTGTACAAGTGTTACTTGAATATATCAATACCAATTGAATCTAATAGAGTATCTAAGAGAGTTATAAGGGTTTCATGAAAGAGAAGGATTGTGAAAAATAGAAATTTCACTACAACCCTAGATATTTAATGTATAAATAGGTGTTGCACTCAAGTACTGATTTGACATGCTTTCATGTTTTAAATATAAAGTTTGTTAGTGTAGTGATTTCAAGATCATCAATTTAGTTAATAGATTATAAAAGTGACTTGTGAGTAAAAAAGATAAAGACATAAATGAAAATATATTTAACATAACTTCTTGTTGATAAAATGAGAATGACATTGCCTGAGGAAGTTATCTAGGGAATTCAATTGAAGTGTTATAGTGGAAGTCACATGCTATCACTATAATCAGGTAAAGGTTTTTTCATAGAGCATAGTGACTGTTCATGAACTCTTATACTGCACAAATAATGATTGTAATTAGATTTAGGTATGGCTAACACATAGTAAGCATACGCTCCTTAGAGTATCCCTTTGTAGTGAAACAAGTAAATTTGTTGTGTTGCCTCTTTTCATGTGAATATTTTATTAATGCACAATTAAAATAGTTATGTTTTAAAAGCTCTTATCAAAATGGGATCAAGATCTGTTGATTTAAAATAAATATTTGATAGCTTAATGCAGCCCTAATCTCTTACGGTGCCCTAGTGTCTTACTAAAATCAATGCCCTTTTAACCAATCATTGATTTATGGTTTTGTTGTGGTTAAATTTCTCATGAACATGTTCGTTATAACACTCTATCCGTGCATGTGTTTTATCTTATCTATTACATGTACTTATTTACATACATCGAATCCAAGTACATGTTATGTTAAATGACCTTGGTGAATTCCTTTTACTCTTTTTATGTGGATGTCTTATTGATCATTTTTATGATGTGGGATTTAATCAATGGTATTTTGCAAATTCAATCACATTGTTTCCAATCCTGAGATAAAATTTTGAGGTTGAAATTTATTTTGTGTGGAGTTTAATATTGAATAATAATATTGTTAAATGTATTAATATTTTTGATATTGTACATGATATAAAAAACTATGTTTAATACAAAATAATATTATTATTCAAATTTTATCGATATAACGAAACCACTAAATTAGAGAGAATGAATAGTATGGATGATGTCATGAAATATATAATGGTTATAATATTATTTAATTTATTAATTAATTCTTTTTTAATAATTACTATTTTTTAGTAAATTAATTCTATTATATTTTTTGGAAATTCATTTTATTCATTAAAAATATTATTTTAAATTGATTTTAATTTATTTTTATATAATATTATACTAATTAAATTATGAAAAAATTAAAAAATTAATGAGATAAAATGATTTTAAATTTTGACAAGCATATTTCTATATTATCATATATTGAATTTTTTTAATTTTTTTAATAGAATATTTATCAGTGTATAGTGAAAAATAATTTTTTTTAAATAATAGTCTTCTTCAAAATAATTTTGAATTTTAACTGTACTAATTTTTTATAATGGTATAATGTAACCAAATTATTATTAAGATATATTTAATAAACCAAAATTCTTCTTATTCGACATTATTTTTTATATTATAAAACATTTATTTTCCAATAAAAAAATATGAATTTTCATAATATTTTATTAAGGTACATAATATTTCTCCATTTTAATTAATTAAAGAAATAAATAATTATTGATTTATTAAATGATATTTATATATTATGTATCAATAAATATTAATTTTGTTTAATATAAATTTTTTTTAAGTAATATATTTAATTTAAAATTTTATTTTTCTTAATAAAAAAAATACATGAAAATCTAGTTTGTCATCATGTATGTGGGTTTTGATTTAAATTTAATTTCTCCAAATATATTAAATTAATATGGTAAAATAGAATATAGATTTGTATTTAAAAATTTAAAATTAGTTATTAAATTTATTTTCATTTCAAAAAATAAAATATTTACAATTGTAAAAAATGATTTAACACATTATAGGTAAAATCATATAACATGTTAAATTTCTAAATTTAAATCATAAACTACAAATTTAAAATAAAAAATAAAATAGGTATTAGATCTATTTATAAACATTAATCCAAATTTAAAACACTAACTATCAATATAATAATTTTGAATTAATTCTTTACTAATGTGGTTTTCTTGAAATATAAAATAATCATTATATAATAACATTATGCCACCCATCATCAAGTATAAATACTAATCATCCCCCCCACCCCCCCCCCCATTTTTCTAACAATCCATTATCCTCTTCTAATGTATTATAAAACATCAACTCCCCAATCTCCCTCTGTTTATGTGCTTCTGTTATCAATGAAATACCAATTCCAATATCCTTATGTTGTCCTTCAAGGAGGGGATATTAACTAGGATACATTCTAAAACCACCTCTTTTAATATATTTTATTATTCTACCTTATCCTCTCCCCATTAAACCATAATGTCATAATAATTCAATAATTATGTATATAACATAATTATATACTTCACATTTAATACTTTATATCCACCCCTCCTATTATCTCCTCTCATTCAAAGAAACATATCCATTTTCCAAATTATGGTGGTTAACCATATCAATGGATAATGTGTTTTCATTCTTCGTTAATTCCATAAAGGACAGTTAGAAAACTATTATTATGGTTAAATAATATTTTAAAATGTATATTATAACCAATTACAAATTTTGGAACAATTATCTAAATATAATGTAAAATATATGAAACTTGTTTGTGATTGTCAGAAAAACTGCCAATATATACTTGATATTTATCATTAAAATTATTACAAAATGAATTATCCAAATAGAAGAAATAAAAATGATACATGAGACCATTTATACTAGTATTATTCAATTAATACCATTTAATACAAATTATGGTGTGGTTTTCCCATTGGAAAACAAAATACATAATTATACTGAAGTGAACCAATCATAAAACAATTAAACAAACACTCTTTGAAAAATAAAATTGATATTTATATCTCATAAAAATGACAACAAATTTAATTAATAAAATAATAATATATAAAATACAGATGAAAATGGTATTAATTAATTGATAAATGAATTAAATGTTATTATCAATGGATTAAGAGTAATTATAGAAGACTTTCATAAACAACACAAGGGACCACTCTACATCCCATGTCTTCTTTTAAATTTAGGTTTTTTATTTCATGCCAATCATTTTTTAATTTTATAAAATCTGGGTTATGGGTGACCGGTGCCCAACATACAACACCAATCCAGTACAATAGTAACCAAAACAATAAACATACAAAACCAACATATAATTAAACATCGTAACAACCACAATCATCCATGTATCCTAAACATGATCTGTCTTCTCCTGTAGCAGATTCTCATTCAGGATATCTGCAAAAATTGGCACTTTGAACCCGATTGCTAAGCATTTCCAAATTATTCATAACACATGCTACCTTATTAACCCCACATCCCTTTTTGATGGCCATAACCACCTGGATATTCCTTTTAGAAGCCGACCTTGTCTGCATTGGGCTCGGGTGATATGAGTAGTCTCTTCTTGGCCTCCTTGATGAGGTTGCAGATGGAGGCCTATCGCCAACAGACCCCTTCTTGATCCCGTCTTGAACAATATCTCTAAAATAGTGCCCGTCAGGGTGACTCCAGTTCTCTTTTCCTCCCCTATATCTCTTCTTCCCCACCCCGGATTGTTCCTTCAACCCATTTACATAACCTCCAGCAGAACCGCTCAGCCACTGTTCAGCATGAAGACATTCTGTCAAGTGTTGTCTCCCTTCCTTCATAGGGAGTTACTCACCAGCCATCACTAGTGCCTCCTCCCCCTTACTCTTAGCCATATGTACCTCAGTAGTCTTATCCCCCCAAAAAATTCAACAGGATGTACCAGTTCAGCAGTTTCCTCAGGGCCCGTCACCGGTTCCATCCCCAAACAATCCTGCTGCCTATTCTCCTCCAACAAAACATCACCCACGCCCCCTGAAAGGGCCTCCTCCTCCAGAACCTCAGCCACATTACCCTCTGTCAGGATATCAAACATGTTATTCAAAGCCATAAATGGGGATTCGCCGTCTCACGAGAGATCCTGGTCATTCCGGCCATTCTCTAACCCAGAGTATCTACCTCTTTTTCCGAAACCTTTGATTAACCCTAAGGTGCATGTCCTAATCGATGGAGAACTGAACCTTCCTCTCTCGCTATCTGAGTTCACAGAGTCTTCGGCCTTGTTGATTCTCTCCTTGGTGGCACATTTCAAGAATATAAGACCTTCGGTGGAAGATTTCGGTCGTTTTGTATTTGGTTCGTGGGATCTTCGCGAATGAGCGGTCGTGGGTTTATTGGATAGAAATAAAATCATGATTCGATTTGAGTCTTAGACAGACCTCATCCAGGCTTGGGCTAGGGCACCTCGTATTTTCAAAGGCATCTGTTTTATGATCCTGCGATGGTCGTTTAATCTTCTAATGAATCGGGATTCCCCCTCCACCGCTGTTTAAATTAATGATGTATGTTATAAAAAAATTTATTGACAAAAACATGTCCATAATTTTCTTATCATAATGTTTGTATATACAGAATTACCATTAAAGATAATTTTAAAAGATTTATAATTATTATTAATTATTATTTTAATAATGTTTTCCTTTATTTTATGTACCTTACTGAACTTTGTGACCACCAAAAAATTTCTAAATTCATTTTCACAGGCCTTAGGGACGGTTATGAGAAAAGAAGAAGTAATTTTTAAATATGTGAAGAATTTTTATCATGTAAAACCTTATTTTACTTTAAAAATAAATTTGGGGAAAAATGAATACTAGTTTTATGCATACACATTAAATTTATGGATTTATAATGTAATTATTTCTCCTAATTTTCTGAAATAGTAAACCTTGTATATTTTTTGGAATGAATGAAATTTAATTCTAGTTTCAATTCAATGGAATATTTTAATGTTTAAGGCCATGTTCTTATAGAGTATGTTCATATTTAAATAGTATTTTGAAATATAATTTATTTATATACTTCATCATAATTTATTTATAATTTTTTATGAATATATAATTACATTATATACTTTATAAACACTGATGTTGTTGTTATTTAGTTAATATAAAAAATCATAAAACTAATTTTAAAAATATTAATGTAAGTAAAATATTGGAAATATAATGTTTTTGATGAATTTTAGATATGAATTAAAATTGATAGGGATGTCTTAAAATATTTTTGTGATGTTTTATAAGTGTAATTATATTTTTTAATGTCAACATAATGAATAGTGTGTAAAATGAAATTAATGATATTTTATAATAAATTATAATTTATTAAATGATATTAAATTCATTAAAATTATAAAATATAATTTTTTATTATTATAATGTTTTAATATTAATACATTATCCAATTACTATTCATTTTGATTTTCATTGTGTCTAAAAACCCTAAATTTGTTAAAAAACATGTTGTCATGGTAGGAGTTAAATGGTATAAATGAGGGTTTATAGAAAATGATAATTGTAAAAATGTAGTAAATGATATTATAAATATTGATGGAATAAAAACAACAAAAACATATTCATCATATATTTTAAATAAATCACATTTTATCCATTTATATTTATATATATATTAATTTATATTAATCTAATATTTTGATAAACCACAAGAGTGCCCCTCCCATATCCTATAAAAAGGAGCCTCTTCTTCTCATCACTTCATGTATCATAGCCATTTTTATCATCCATTATCCAGAATTATATCATCCTAGAATACCAAACTTCATAATAAATACCTTATATTTTGAATAACATCATCATTATTAGTTTTATGTTGTTAATAAATTGAGTTTTTACAAAGATATGTTTAGTTTTATCTGCTTGATTTAGTTTTTTTTCTTATTACATCTCTTTTTAATATTATTTAATCATAAAAATATAGTAAAATTTGTATCATAAATTTACTTATTTTTTATTATTTTTATAGAAAAACCTATATCCATTACCACTTCCATAAAATTGGAAATGAAGTCATCATTTTCTTGTACAAGAGACTACTATAAAACGAATCGATGTAAATCATTTTGTATCACAATCCATTGCGATTGGTTATATTTTAGAAATTAATTTAATGGAATATTTATCATTATAAAAATATAACATATTATGTACCATATTAACTTTTTGTTCAATGAAAAATGATTATATCATTCGTGTGTATGTGAGCATTTCACCTCTATTATGTGATGCTATTCATTTTTCCAAACCATATCATAGAGATTATATATATATATATATATATTTATTAATACGTTAATTAATATTATTATATAAATTAAGTTATTCTGAATTTGGAAGGAAAAAATTTTCCTTACCTTAATTCCATAATGATCATGGAAAAATAAAATTGTTACTCATGTGTTTGTATGACCCATTATATCCATGATTGAAAAATGGATTATTTTTTATAAACATATTTCATGGATGGATTTAATTTTTTATTTAATGTACCAATGTTATAATTTTTCCATGAATAATATTTTAGACATTATTGAGTGATGATATTTTTAAAATATTTCACATAGCAATGCACTTTTTTAACTAGGTATCAAGTATCATCAAAACAACTCAAATGATCTTCAATATGTAAGTAATTGTATGTTCCAAATAAATAGAAATATAAAATGAATTATAAATATTATTAATATTCTAAATAATTATGAATTTTTATAATTTTATTATACCTAATGAAAAATAACATACAAGATTACTGGAACTCAAGTTATGAGACTCTTTAAAATAAAAAATTCTATTAAATGTTTTAATTATCAATTTTATAAAACAATATAATTAATTTTCATTTTTTCAAAATAGTATTTATCACAATATTTATATGGAAAAAAATTCCTAAATAAATTTTTTTCAATATATATCATATATTTTCAGAAATACATTATTTTTAAGGTATTCGGAAAGGTAATTTAATTAAGGAATATGTTAATATTAAAATAATTTTTTTTAAAATCTAAAAAAAAGTGTTTTTTAAATTATAAAGAATGAGTTTACTTTCATTCATTAGTTAATACTTAATGTTTTCTATATTCATTTACATGATTAAATGATTATTTTTAAATAATTTGTTTCCATTGTATATGGGCAGTATTCTTTTTAAATAATTTATATTCATTTAGTAAAGTTTTTATGACGAAATTATTCATGTTTTATAATGATGTTATGCTTATTGTAAAATCCTTTTGATGTAGGGTTGTTCCATTAAACACTACATAGTTGTGGATATATTATAGACATACAATGGAATGGTTAATTTTTTAGTTTTTTTTATTTTTATCCCAATAGATACTATGATTATTACATTTAAGTATACATGGGAGGGATATTTCATTGTAGTTATGAGGGATATATCGTTCGTTTTTTGTGATGTTTAAATTATATCTAAGAATTATATTAAAATTCACCCCATGTTCCCAATATATTACATTTATTAATTTTAATTTTTGAGATAAATTCCATTTTTTTACAAGATAATTTATTAGGTTCAAATGAATGTATAAGATACTTTTTAAGGGTTAAAACTATATCCTTGTAAGATTGTTTCCATATGTTTTTCTTTTTTTAATAAAAACAATATGGATTTTTTCCATTAATATATATTATGAATTTATTTACCAAAATAGTTGTTAAAAAATGTGATTTTATGGGAATGAAAATGTTTATTTTAAGCCTAATGATAAATTTTTCAAAAAGTAACATTTAAATAAGTATTTGTGGACTAATTGTTTATTAATTTTCTTATATGTCCCATTCATGGATTTTTTTCTCATCCAATATTTTTAAAATATTCTTCAAAATATTTTAATGATCATTAGGCACACTAAAGAGGTCAAGATCAAATTTCTACAGACATGATAAAAAATTATAAAATGTATTATTTTAAAAGTGTTTCCTTCAAAGGAAAAATGGATATTGAGTATATCTGCCCACTTTAAACATATTAGATTACTATCTATGTGTTTTTCCATAATTCTTTAAAACACTATACATAAAAAAATTTATAGAAATATTTATTCCTCACATATATAATGATCATTCTAATTCACAAAAAAAATCCATTAAAACAAATGTATAAGATTCCAATTCATTAATCATATATTTAATGAAAATTTTAATTCCAAAAAACATTTAATTACAAAATATGTATGCATTATAGATTGAATAATAAAAAAATCATTCCCCATTAAATATAATATCTTTCAATGTAAAACTCCAAATATAAAATTGATATACATTATAAGAAGTGATCATATCAATTATATAGAGAATATCGACTTATAAAAGAAAATTAATAACCAATGAAATTATTTTAGAAGAAAGTGAATGTTTCAATAGAAATATTATGACAATAAAATTAATAAGAAATAAATTATGAACATTATATTATCAATGATATAGTTTTTTGATAAATTATTATCATTTGGAAAAATAAATAAAATGATAGAAATCTGTAAAAATAATATTTTTAAGTGATTTCATGATTAAACTATTGAAGATGTGATGAATAAGGTAAATTTCATTGAATGGTCCGAGTAGTAGAAAAATACCTAAAGGTAATATAGGTTAAAAAACACTTATTTTTATTTTTATACATAATGATACAAATGAACCATTCATAAATCATTATCTTGATTGATTAAAAAATAATAAAATTTCAGGAATATAATAAAATATCAATAATAAATAATTAGAGAATAAGTTTTATTTTTCTAAATAGTTTTAAAAAATTGGATATATATGATGGGTATACCTGTTATAGAGTGATATAATATTATCTTCTACATAAAAAATTTATATTCTTGATATAGTTTCAAAATAAATGTATTGTTTTAATATAACATGTAAACTCCTTAAATGTTTATAATATTAAAAAATTTAATTTTTTTAAATATAATAGATTTTAATAATAAATCAAATAAAATAACCTCTATTCCAAAAATATATATATTTTAAATTATATTCATACACATTTGGTAAATTTTAAATTGTACCCTCTAGAAATAATAATCATTAATTGAAACATTAATCGCACTGAATAAATATATAATCAGGTTTATTAAATAAATGTGGTTTTATATTCCCTAAAAATAATAAATAGGCACAGAATACCTAACGTGTCTCAATGGATTGGAAATTGAGATTGAATCCCTTAAAAAGATCAAATAATTGAAGTCAAAATTAATAAATTATTATATTCTGTGTAATAAATATTAATGTATGTATAATATGTAGAAATAAAAAATAAAATAATTAGAGGCCATTATAAACATAATATTGGAATAACATAATCAATAAATATATAATATTACCAAACGAAATGAAATTAAGTTTTCAAACCCCATACAAACACTTTAATTGAATCATAACAAATTTTATCCACCAACATAATAAATTTATATGTATTATAATTACAGACCATAAAAATATATATATCTGTAATATCATATATGAACTATATATAACATCTTATCAACCTTTTTTAAATAATATCTTTTCAATATAATGATTAATGGGGTAAAATGATGAATTATTCAGGAGAATTTTAAATTATATATTTTGTTCCTTCTACATTGATTATGGATCCATAATAAATATAATGTTAATAATGATATAAATAATTTATATATTAATTATATAAGTTTAGATTCATTCAAAAAATATAAAAAATGAAAAATGAATTACACAGTTCATGGGGTCGGTAAGCCAAACATATTTATGAATTTTTTTTCACTTTTCCTTAGATATAAAAAATATTGGTCAATAATAATTCAACCTTAAAATATCAATTTTATGTATCAAATATCATATATATTCATTAAATCTATAAATACCCCTACATGAGTAACTTATAGCCTATGGTTCGTTAATTTATATTCACCATATCTAAGTGATCTAATCCCAATGGATCAAATAGTCTGGTAGTATTGAAAAACATGAAATATAATTGCAGCTCACATACATTTCAAAAATTAAAATAAAAAATTATCATCTTTGGGATCATCATCACTATATTTATAATATACATACATATCAATAATTTTATACTTCCTAGGTAAAGTAATAATTATAATGGTGTGATCTCATATACTCATTCTGAGATTAGGAATATCTAAGTAAATCATTAGTAAATAAGGAAAATTATATATGTCAAGGTAAATTACAGAAAATCATTCCATTTAATAAATAACATGATTATAAATAATAATATGTTATGAATTAAAAATAACATAATTATTTAATATAAATAATCACATTTCAATGAATCATAGAAATGGATATCATAACTATTTGAAATATCAAATGTACATCAATAACTAATTTCATATTGATTGAATACATCATGATGAACATCTAAAAAATTCCATCTGGACCTGATTCCATGTCATCAACAATATACCTTCCTGGAAACAATACAACATATCTAAAATAAATTGTTATAGTGATAACTACAAAGCCAAATTATTTTTTTTGTTATGAGACATAATGATTCAGCAAGGGGTCAATTAATTCTATTTTTCACACATCACATAAGAACCCTGACACATTATCTATATGAACAAACAACGAAACATAATCTCTATGCCATATAAATGATTAATTGTTCATATTGGAAAAAATACCATAATGAATTCCAATAAATCACCCATTCAAATATTGATTTATCCATTAAGATAAATATATTACATGGTATCAATATATTATATCATTATTATAATATTGAAAAAGGGACATTGAAATAGATAACATATTCCACTTTATGTAACATTCTTAAACATTTCCCAAATACTAAGTAACATTTCTTCATTAAAATGGACCCCTTAAACATGTAAATTAATCTAAGAATCATTGTTTTATTATGATATTGTAGAATTATATTTTTACCATGATCATTAAAACAATGATTATAATTACATTTTTTGGTAAAATGTAAAAAATATCTCATTCAAAAAATGAATAGAAAATTCATGTTGTTTTATTTATAAAAATTCAAATATAGATAGAATTTTTTTAAATAATTAATTATATAAAACTAACAATATTCTTTATAACATTCTACAAAAAATAAGGACGTGGAGAAAAATTATTCTAGACTGAGTATTAAAACAATTTTGATCTCTGTTATTAAAAGTTACCCAGTATATTAAGATCTTAATGAAATGAAAATTATTGTAAAATATTTAATTTATGAAAGTAGATATAGGATAATAATTTATATTTGGTTTAAGGTAGAAATATCATATAATTTCCCATGTATGGTATTTTTCATAAACAATCTCTAATAATGATGATATTATGAAATAAATCATTACCTCATCACAAAATTCATTCCTACATAAAGGAACCACATGTATAATAAAAATATTTTAATTATTATCAAAATAAATTTTCATAATAATATATTTAATAACATATGTTATTTAATTATAACAATTCATCACAAATATATAAAAAATATTTATTAAAATAACAGTTCCTGGTGAAACCTTTTTCGTTTTTCATGTCGTTTTTGGTCTTGTAATTTTTTCCTTGTATTTTTATAATGGATACATAATTTAAAGGGTGTAATTTCTAATATAAACATCATATATATTCATTATAAAAAAAATTAGTATCATTCATAAAATATAGAGATTGAAAAATGAATTAAACTATTTATGGAGACTATATGTTGATCCAATGAATGATTGTTTTTTTCATATTTCAAATAATGGAGTGAAGTAATGCTAAATAAAAATTATCCTATAGAAAATCTATATCATAATTTATATACCATATAAAAGTATAAAATATTTATTTATTAATATACATGTAAATAGGAAAAAAAACATATCATATTTCATCATAGAGGTCCTTATACAAAGTAATTAACCATCAAAATTACTATTTACAAATGGATATTAATGTATGAAGGTAGACAGAGAATAATAATGAAACTATTATAATAATTTAATTAATATAATATATAAAAATTAAACAATTTAAATAAAAATCATTGAAATATGGTGACTGAATATTATTTATATTTCTACGTGGAGGTAGTCGACCACACGTATGAAGTATTGATACGTCCACATCCCATTTTATGGAAAAAAGGATTGATAATGATGATTTCATAAACTGAAAAAACATTCAGTATATTTTTCATACTGAAAAAATTATTTCATGAAAAATAATAATAATTATAGGATTTTAATGAATAAAAAATAATTTTGATCAATTAAGGGGATAACTCTTCTTTGAATGAATTCCATCAAATCCCCTCTTAACGACCCAACTATAAGTATTTTTGGTAAAATAGAACCATCAGAATTAGAAAATGATATTTTTAAGAGAATTGGTTAGGTTTTTTCTTGAGATTAATGGATAACATTAGTGTCAATAAAATAGAGACGGTGCTTCCTTTTATATATTATGGAAATGAAACAATTGAAATTACTAAAAAGATTAAACTATAATTAATTAATTATCAATTAAATTGCTTCTTGACCACAATATAGTTGAATAAAAATAGTGTAAGTTAGAACAATAATCATAAAATTAATTTTATAATAGTTTTTATGTCATTTTAAACCTTATAAATTGGATTAACCACTCTGTTAACCAATTTTAATTGTATGTTGTCGTAATAATTTGTTTATTATTAAAGGGTTGTAATTTCACATATAAGGTAAAAATTTCCTCATAAATTATTGGCGTAACACCTCATGAATTTGATAGAATTTTTTTTTAAAATAATATTATATATTTTCTGAGTTCATTAATTAATCCCAACAAAAGGTTTATCTTTTGTTACACGAAAAAGTTATTTTTCCTTGTGGTACATGAAACTCTTTTTTAAGTGAAATAAAATATAGTAATAAAATATTGATATTTAATATAATAGATATAATAATGCCATTTTAATGCAGTGTATGGATGGGATTAAATAATTATTTAAAATATATGATTTAAAAATGTCTACAAATTTATTTACTTTCCAACTGATTAAGAAGAAATAGAAAAAATAATTCCAAATAAATAAATCTTTTTAGGATAAAAACAAATTTTATGTTCACAATCATATTTTATATTGATGAATGAAATAAAAGACACAGGATAATTTATGTTTATGAAATTTTTGTTTTATATATTTAATAAAATTATTTAAATTCACTTTATGTGTTTTGTTAGTATGGGATATGGAAAATTCTAATTTTTCACTGAAAAACTACACTTTTCTAAAAAGATGTTTTGTCACATTTTTTATCATATAAATTAACCATGTTTTTAAAATTAATTATAAAAAAATATATTTTTCATTAATTCATAATTTCAAAATTATCTTTTTCTAGTTATTTTATAGTTATCAATATACATAAAATTATCATTTAATGGTGAAAAATAATTATTTTATTAAAATATGGCCTTCTATACATATAAATTGCAAAAAATGATATTTAATAATAATGGATTTAAAATATAAATTAGTTCAATTTTATATCAATTAGTGTAATATTTTCTTTGGAAACAATTTAATATTTAATTTTTATATGAAATATTTTTAATATTTTGAACATTTTATATTTTGAAAAAAAATCTCTGCAACCAGAGACTTAATAATAAATTAAATTATACCACTTATGGGAAATTAATATTGAAAATGAATATATTATTATTATCATAATAAGTTATAATTTTTAATAATTTAATCATAATTGTTTAAAAATATATATATTGAAGGGCGTAAAAATTTAATTACCATTGTTAAGTTGAATAAAAAATTATGAGAGGTTAAAATAAAAATAAAAGAGGAAAATTTCTAGTAACAAGTCAAAAAACCATTATCTAGAAACAATAAATATTTATAGAATTTATTTTATATAATTGACTATTTTGGAACAATAATTCTTGTGAAATATCTAGGTACACCTTTTTCTTTAAAAAAATTAGAAGTGCAACACTCACTTAACATATAAATGGACACACACTCTTATCTCATCCCCAGATATTCCACACTATTTTTAGAGTAAAATACCTGACGAAATAACATCCATAATTACATTATATTTTTATATAATACTTATATTTATCATAAATTCATCCTATTTTGGAATTTAGGGAAACCCCATAGTGGTTACCCAAGGCAGAGGTAACATAGTCCAACAATCATTTTTATTTTATTTCTTCCATCGTCTCATTCAAATTATTATTAAACCAAGATGATATAATACAATAAGTCTATTAAATATAAATATATTTTATTATTCTCTCTTAGTCACCTATATCAATCACATCTTTTATCAAATGGGAAATGATAATGTCAAATGTGTTTACTACAGATAACTACCTCACAAACGTATGTGAAATTCTTTCCATCAAAAAATATTATGGATTAGTTTTATTATGGATATAATATATATATATATATATATGATTTTATTTATATAAATATAATTATTCTATTATGATATCACATATTGTTTCTACATTCCATTGCATGGTTGATATGGTAACGTCCTTTGACTGTATGGTCGATTACCACCTCATGATGTAACGTGATTCGTTCTTCAATAAATATTATAATTAAGTTTAATAAGGATACAATGAATTAATATATGTAATATATATGAATTTAAAATTATTTTGTTAATGAAAATATATTATTTACCATTGTTTCATTTCATCCAATGATAAAATGGAAAATTCATTCATGTTTATATACGACCAACTGTTTCCATGAATATTGTATTTTTTTTACCCTCTATATATTTTATGGTTACTATAAATACATATGTAATTAATATATATGATATTTATATCATTATTGAAAATATTTATATTATGTAACCTTAATAAATGTAAGAGGACAGAAAATAACAAATTAAAAAATATAAGAAAATCCATGTTTTTATTTTTTGTATCATTACATTAACATGGAATTATTCATAAATTATTATGAAAATATCATATGTGAATCATATATATTATGATATATATATTTATATTTCATAGATAGATTTATATTTTCAATATTTCTATTTTATGAAATTTTCAAATGCGTACAAATATAGTCATGACTTAATGTAAGTGATTTTTGTATCACTTTTTACATTTGTGAGACTTCTGCCATATTCACCACAAATATAGTTTATGTTGTATATAAAATCTGCATGAATATATTTTATAATGATTCAAATGAAATTAATGTTTATTTATATATCTATTTTAGTATAAATCTTTCAACAGGTTTACTAATTATTAGTTACAAAAGTGGTAAGTGATTTTTGTCTCAATATTCCTTTTTGATAAGTATGTTCTATTATGAACATATATTATTATGTAAGGTACATATAAAGACCCTTTTAAATATTATGGCATTAATATCTTTTATTTAATGAAATTCAATATTTCATTTGATGTTATTCATTAATGGTGCCTTTGATTTAGAAGTCACTAATGTTGTAGTTCTTTGATGTTATAGTCTCATTATTTATGAATATTTTTTTATTACTATAATGATGAAATATCATCATACATGTCTCAAAAACTCAAAAATATCATTCTCTTATTGTTGTGTCATGATAATATGTCACAAACCAGCATAGATACCTTGGTACCCTAACAGTAGAGATGATACATACATACCTCGAAGGGAATTCCAATCCCCACAGGTTGGATACTAGAACCTAGAATCATAAAAGATAAAAGTGGAAATGGTTTTTTATAGATAAAAGTGGGAATAAATATATACATTTAATTATTATGAAGAAATACCATTAAAATAGAAAGTATTAGAACGAAAACAGTTATATTAAAATCCAAATAGTACATCATCAAAGTACCCAAAAACTAAAATGAAAACGAAATCATCATCAATGTATTACCATTACATGTACAGAGGGTTATGAAAATAAACCTATTATATGAGTTTCCTTCAATTTAATTGATCCTATAAGATTAAATACTTCCAACTCCAAAATGAATTTTTTGTGTGAGATTAAATCATAGTAGGGTCTCACTATGATTTCCCTAATAATATTCCATATAATTAATATAAATCATGCATTAAATTTCCAAAAAAAAATTATTAATTTACAATTGAATATTTCAAAATAATATCTATTTCAATTTCAAATAATGGAAACATTTTGAATAATATATTTACAAAATATTTTATATAAAACAGTTTACATGCATTACTGAGCATGAGTAAAAAAATTTATCAATTAAAGTAAAATATATCAATATATTAAAAAAATGAAATATTAAAATATTCCATATAATATGGTAGTATCATATTATAATATCCTCACACACTCATATCATATATCATGGAATGTTTTGTACAAACTTTCCTCAATCACACACTTTATAGGACTCATCAATGTTGTATTAGGAATATGATCTGCCTAACTAATATTTTTTATTTTTTCATTACACAAACAATTGTAGTGAAGTACCGTTGTAGATTTATTATCCCAAATAACCCAAAAACTAACTAGTATTTCATATTCTCAATAAATCACTCAATTAGAGGAAAACATTTCAAAATAATTAATATACACTTTTCTCATTTCAAGTTTCATTAAGAAATATTCATTCCAAAACCAAAATAGTGGTTTTTAAATAATTGATTCATTTTCCAAGATAATTATATTTTATATTTTCTTATCTAATAACAATATTTCGTGTTTCTCAAATACCAATTTTAACACTTATTTTAATAAATTCAACATATTTTAAATCACACCCAAATTTATAAATACATTGTTAGGGGTTTAGAGGTGCCAAAAATTGTTCTTGTGTGCCTCTATGCAGTGGTATTTCATGTAATCACAAGTTATGGTCGTTTGGGTGATGTAATAGTAAATTAAAATATTCATAATTAGTTTTTGGAAAAAAAATTCTTGTGTACACTGTTAGCTAGTTTGGGATGTACAGATTATCAAACTGTGTTCCCCTCTAATGGGTGCACTATTTCTACTATTTGGATACGCAATTTTTAAAAATATTACCAAACTATGAATTCCCCAATATCTAGACGGTTAATGGTTTTCACTAGTGAGGGAAAAGTTAGGATAAATCCTTAGAATGTTATACACATCCTAGAATTTTTCCAAAATTTCCAAACATCCACCCAAAACAACACGATAACAGCCCTAACCAAAGAACGAAAAAAGGAAGATAAGTTCCTAAAAATAGTAAAATGGTGTTAAAACCTCTCTACTATAGAAAAAATCTGTCCCTATAAATCCTATCAATATGTCTCCAAGAAAAAATGTGTATGCCACTACACTATCATTAATTCCCCTCACTATCATGTATCATTCCTATTGGAACCGTGGAACTGGATAAATCAAAAAAGTTATAATACTCCCATAACATATATTGGGATCAGAATCATCTATCCATAATAGATTCTTAGAAATAGATAAATAATGATCATTATAAATAACACTTATTCCCAACAAATGACATGGTTCAGAAAGGTATTTACATAGTTGAGATACCTATAGCATGTGTAGGTATAAATGAAAAAATTGGAAGACGTTCATGATGGTAAGATATATTCCACACCTACTCAGCAACGTTAAAAGTTCCCACAAAATGCGGACCAAGAATCCACTATCTACCAAGCTGTTGTTGACCCAAACACGGTGAATCATTCAGGAACACATGATCACCAACTAAAAATTCCAACGATATTTCGAAATGATAAGCATATGATTTATATCTGATATGTTTCACCAACATCCTCTAAGGAATTAAATGAAATATTTATTTTATTTATTGAATTATGTTATGTCCAAAAAATTAACATTTATATATCTCAAACAAACATAAAAGAGATATACAAGGATTACCATACATGTACACAAAATGAGCTATTATTTTATGGATCATTGACTATGGTTATAAAAAAATTCAACTAGTACAAAATAAACATCCCTAGTTTCATAAAAAATAATGATGCTTGGAGAATGAAAATTTTAATTAATTTTAATATCCCATACAGCTTCTCCCTCCATCTACGGATGATATTCCATAATCAAATGAACAAGATATCCCAATTCCTCTAAAATCCCTCTCCAAAAGAAGGATGTAATATAGAGATCACTATTAGTGAATATAGTATATAAAACTCCATGAAAGTGAACAATACATTTTAAAAATTTATTTCCCATATTTTCAACATCAGTTGTATCAAGTACAATATGACATTATACGATTCAGTTAGTCAATAGATCACAATCCATATCACATTATTGTTTCTTTGGGTATTTGGGAACCCAACCAAAAAAATCCATAGATACCTCATCCCATATCCATGTCAGCACTAAAAGTGGAAGAATCCCACTTGATGGTCTGTAATAAATGACCTTGACATGTTGTCAAGTAAAAAAAATAGAGGCAAAATAAAAAATGTCTCATCTCATACAAGGCCACTAGAAAAATCAATGAATTTCAAAGAAAAAAGATTTTTGCTCCATCGTTCATGAAAAACATGGAATTATAGAAGTCCCCCATCAATGATATTCTCATGGGTATACTACATTAAACTCATCATGAATATATGGAATACAATATGTCTAGACCAACTACCCTGAATTGGTTTCACCACCATAAATACTGTCTCTAATGATGTGGGGCTCATAATCAAGCTATTATTAATGACGATTCATCTAGTGAAGAGTATAGATCAACTGAACATTTAGCAAGAAAACATTTTACCCTATTTCTCAAACTTAGATATCAAAATGTAAAACAATATACACCGAGTTCCACAATACATATGATCCTTTTATGTCATTGGAAAAATGATTCCTTCTCAATGAATCTATAATTAAATTCTATTTCACTAGAGTATATTAGATGTCAATTTCAATATATTATAATTATTCCACAAAATATCCCATGCATAGATTCAAATATCTTTTTATAGAAGATATATCACAAGCTCATCTAGTGGAAATACATAGTAAAACATTATACAAAAAGGTAATTCTTCTTACTATTAAGCACATTCATTAAAAATACATGTTAAATTCCCTAGGTAGGATGATTCTGCTCATGTTGCCTATGGCGATGAAGTATTTATAAAACCACATGATCACCACACATAAGAACACTTTCGAAATATAATCATGATGTGTCATTGAAGGCGATATATCCCTTCCCATTCTAACGATTTTCGAACACATACATAGAATTCAAATGTTGTTTCATCATAACAAAAGAAAAATGACATTTCATATCCCAAGAATACCTCATGTTCCACAAGTGATAGTGAACATTATAGAATCCAACTTTGAGATTTTATTTATGAACTTGATGTAGTATCCATCTAAACCCAATATTCTTCAAATCTCGAACACATTATGTGGTTTCTACCATGTCATAACAGCTTAAACATTCTCAGGAACAAATGATATTCTATGTTCTAACACCATGTGTCTCAAGAACATCACATACCAAATCAAAAATTAAAATTTTGATAACATGTAATAACGAATTTATTTATCAATTGTTCAAGAATATATCTCATTTGATTAATATGAACCTCCCCAAATATATATTAAACAAGTATCTAATCAAAAAACACCACCACTATTGTATCAATATAGTAACGGAAGGTCTTGTTCAATACTTACATAAAGATAATAGGATCATTGGTTAGACAAAATATCAAGACAAGGTAATTATAATGGCCATAACTAATCAAAATGGTGGTTTTATAGACATCAGATACTTTTATTCTCAACTGGTAATAAAATGATTTATGATCAATCTTTGATAACCCCTTCAACCCTTTAAACTGTAATATAGATCATCAATTATTTTAATGAGATACCTTTTCATTACCATAAATGGTTGATTTTTTGGTAATGAACAAAATGTTAATGTGACCCATAATATTTCTTATAATTGAGAAAAGGCACTCCCTAAGGTGACACACTCGAGAATTTAAATGATTTATAAAAGTGATCATCCAAATGGGTCTTCAATTATTTCATTTCACCTAGTTAGATGCTATAATATAGAATAGATAAAAACAGAGTGCAATGCACTCGATAAATATAAAAGAGTCATCCCTTTCCCCTAGAAAAAAATGAAGTCAAAATTTAAGGCATCATGAAACTCAATGAAAAATGGAGGTAGATCACCAGGTAAATATTCCAAATCAATATCAAAAGAGTACACTGATATTATATTCTTAACTCTGGATAGGATGTTCAAGATCTACAAGACCATGAGTCTCATTCTACATTAAATTCATGATTCACCTCATAAATTTCAGTAAATAAGTCTCATGGAGGATAAAAATAAATTCATATTTTATTGTAAATGATCCATTCAATGCAGAAAATGGTTTCAAGATTTTTAATATCGAGAACAAAAAAATACTATTTAATAGAAATCCAGGATAAAGTGATCACACATTTGGTAAACTAGAGTCCACTCTCTCTCTCCACTTCAAGTGGGGAAGCAATATCAATCACATGAGATAAAACCTACATGAATATTTTTATGATTCACAATTTTATTCAAAATAAATTAATGGGATGACCCATTATAAAATAAACTATCCACTAAAGATGAAGTTATACTTATGGTACCTATCACAGTAATTGGACCTGTATCTTCATCCTTTGAAGACAATTCCACGGTGTGAATAATATTCATTCCTAATGAATGTGGATGAAACCCATTAGTTGAAAATGAATATGATTGCACCATAGTAATTTTTTTTATTATGATACAATTCAACTACGTGGGGAATAAATGATATAACATAACATCTTAAAGTGTCATTAACATCCACATGATCTGAATATCATAGCTTCCTCAGTTCAACCCTGCTTTTAGATTCTTGGATTTCCACAATGTAATCACGTTTTATGGCCTCTTCCAAGAACTGTATGAGGTATATAAGAACCCTTATATCGTTAACAATAGTGAGAATCATCACTCTTTCTCTTCCCTTTATGGAAACTCCCGGAACATCTAATGGGAGAAAAATGAACCCCAACAACCCTGACATACATTATAGATCAAGATCAACCACCATCACCTGATCAATAATGTCACCATAATAATAGAGATTCAACATGAAATCCCAAAAATGAATATAAAAATGATGTCCCATGTGGATTCATTGAGTCTTAATCTTCTCATTCAAAATAATCTCAGGTGAAA
Source organism: Viscum album (assembly GCA_963277665.1). Taxonomy (NCBI): domain Eukaryota; kingdom Viridiplantae; phylum Streptophyta; class Magnoliopsida; order Santalales; family Viscaceae; genus Viscum; species Viscum album. The sequence goes on from OY728140.1 coordinate 1,289,081,543, forward strand.
ACTACACAATTTCATCAAAGTAATGTTCATATACAATCATAGTAATATTAGCCATCTCAAGTTAGAAATACACTATATCATAAGAGAATGCTGTAGAATATGGGTATAACTATTTAGTGAATATAACATTAATTTACATCCACTATAAACCCTCATTCTACTTTATCAACACCATCATGTCCCACTATCTTCATCTATGTCCCTCTAGCTTTAATGTGGCATATTTCAACTCAATTGCACTAGTAATGTCATGTTGTAACATTTAATGACTTTACAAGGAAAAACTATGGGCTTATGTAAACAACTATGTTCTTTGGGAACTTTATAAACTAATCATTAAAATTAATTTTACCACATCTATGTTTTGAATTTCAAAAACCAGACATACATGGTTGTAGTTAGTATGTTTTTTGTAGTTTGATAGAACAAACATTACTATTGGTGTATTGTAACCAACCCATATTAATAGTAACATGCCCTTATGAATATTAATATACTATTATGAATTGTAACATGAATCTTATGTATAGTAATGTAACCTTATGAATGGTAACGTGACCTTAAACAATAGTAATATACCATTATGAATAGTAACTTGAACCTTATGAATAGTAATGTACCCTTATGAATAGTACATCCACCAATGAAATTATAAATAAAATTTATCCATTTTATAAGTGTTAAAATTATATAATAATGTCATAATATATGTAAATAAACATTTTATTATTTATTGATTAATTGTTGGTATTTTTTCTAAGTCATTTATATTTAATTACAAATTTATAATTATTTTAATAGTATAAATGAAAAGTTAATTTCATAAAATTTCTTTAAAAATAAGTATTTGTAGTACTTATGATTATAAGATAAGTTTAGGAAACCTTAATTAGTTTTTAAAATAATTAGAAAAGAAGTTTTAATTTTAAAATTTTATTTTTCAAACAAAATTTGATTTTATTTAACAATTAAAGTAATTAAGTATAGTAAATTATTTCAAAAAATGGTTTTTTTTTATTCAACACGTTAAAAAAATTTGAGGTTAATTTTTTTTAATTTTCTAAATTACTTTTTTTTAGTGAATTATAAAAAACATTAATTATGGTATAAATACCTTATAAGAAAAATAATTTATTCCCTACATCATGGATACTATATGAAAACATTATTTTGAAATAACACGCAATTATTACTATTTTTTTCTTTTAGTAGTAACTATTTCTTGTCTTGTGGAAAATAAAAATATTAACGATTAAAATAAGCGAAAACACTTCCTCTCCTCTAATATAAATTCTACAGATTTTTCCCTCTTCCTCCTTCACCTCTCAAGGATTGATCATTTCCTATGATCTTCCAAATAATCCTCTCAATACCATTCACCACTCCCATGAATTGATAGACCCACAAAAAGGACAAAAACTAGTGTCTTAAGAAGGATCTCAAAGAGAAGTGATTAAGATGTAAACATCATATTCTGTTTTCTTTCATTTCTTTTCATTTTAATTTCTCTTCTTCTTCTTTAATAACCTACCATCATCTAAAAGGACTACATTATCATTTATGTTACATTTTGAGGATTTAATCGTATTTATGGAGGATTTCCTATTTTACATCTTCTCCTCTCCCACGTATTTAAGATATTAAAATATTTTTGGTGATGTGTCAATTTACCAACATCATGGATTATGTAATTTCAAATTCTTTTAATTACTTCAAGACCGATAATAAAACTATTTTTATTGTTGAAATAGATTATAATATATATATTATATCTTATATAAGGTTTTGTAATAATTTTGTAGACATGTTATTAATTTATAAAAAATGAGTTCATTAAGATCGAACAATCAGCGTGATGAACTAAACATATATCAACAGTATTTTAACATATGAATCATCATCATGTCAGAACACAAAATGATAAATGGTATAATTTATGGTTCTATAAATATGAAAACTCTATTCCATTCTAATTATATACTTCCACTTACAAACTAATATAATATCTCTGATGAACATATCTTGGTATCTATGTGATGAATACACCCGAAAACAGTGGAATTGACAAAATAGTATAAATTAACTGGGGGAAGGATGTTATAAAATGATCATTAAATGTGATATAAAAATGTGTATTTTTCTGTATAATATTAATAACACTATTTTAACCATTATAAATGAGTTTGAAACACATTTTTTGTAACACGAACCCAGGCTAAGGGAATTATTAATGTAATTTCTATTCTTTGGGTTAACATACTCCTTTATTCATTTTGTGGTATTGATATTATTTGTGTGATGAATTTATGTTGTATTATTTGTATTTACAGTGTATAAAAATACCCCTTATATTCTCAAAATTCGTACTCCAATTAAATTTGAATGGGAATTTCCTTTTAAAATCTTTTTAAAAGTTTCATTAATGAAATTGAAAAATATTATTTATGTGGCATGGGTAGTTATACTAATTTCATGATAATTTATTACTATGATGTTTCTATTATATGTTGAAATGGTAGTTTTTGATGAATATTATTTCATTATTATGTGCATGGTTTTTATATTTTAAATGTGACTTGTTTTACGAAAAAGGTAACATTAAAAACATTAATGTGTTTTTATCAAGTGTTAAAATGCGTTTTGTAGTTTTTTATTCATTATATGTTCCTTATAAATAATTATGTTGGGTTGAGAGCATTATAGATGAAGATATGTTTCGTTGATCCCATTATAGATCAATATATGTTGGTTTTAGAAAACAATAGATCATGATATATTTATTTGAGCTCATTATAGCTCATGATATGTTGGGTTAAACCCATTATAGCTGAAGATATGATTGGAGATCCCATAATACCTCACCAAATAATTGGGTACTCTGGAGATGGAAGTTGACAGAATGGTTAATCCATGTATAAGTGGGATTATACGTGTCATATGGTAAATATTTCCAATGAAATCTACAAGATTTTTCTAAGCATGATAAGGAGTTTTTATAAAATAGGTTTTTGGGATAAATGTTTTCACATGACTATTTTTTTTCTTTCTCGATAACCCGTACTAAGCTATTTTTCTGATCCCATGTTTTTAAAATGGTTTTCACATGAATCCTTATATGCTGAAATGAAAGTTAAGGTTCTAATAAAGTTGAATCTAGCTATTTTTATTAGTTTTATATATTTAGAAACTCTGATTCAATATATTTAAGTTGTTTTCTAATTCACCAGAATATAAACTAGAAAAGGTCCTCATTTGCATAATGTAATGTGTATTTTTTAGTTATCTATTATAAAAAATACAAAGCATTTTTAGTTCTAAATCTGAATGTGCAGGTTTAGGGATTTACTATTGGAATCAGAGACACAATCGAGACAACTTTGGAGATTAGAAGATGACATTTTTTTAGAAAAATATAGGATATAATGCTTACATTTAATCTTCTAGTTATTTATATACAAATAATAAAATAGATTATCAAAATTATTGATATTTAAATTCAATAAATATAAGTACAATGAACGAATTGTGAAGGAGTAATTCGTTTAATGGGGGATAATGTAACATCTCGGGAAATTAAGAAAAAAAAAATATGTGAAAAATGTACTAGTAAATACTATGTGTCTTTATAAACTAATCATTTAACATAATTATACTACTTATGTGTTTTGAATTTCGAAAAACAGACATACACGGTTGCGATCAGTATGTTTTTAGAGTCTAATAGAACAAACTTATTTTTAGTGAATAGTGACAGACCCTTTTGAATTATAACATTCCCTAATGAATAATAACGTAGCATTTTGAATATTAATATGAACCTTATAAATAGTAATGTACCCTTATGAATAGTAACTCGACCCTTATGAATAGTAATGTGCCCTTAGGAATAGTAACTTCAACCCAATGAATAGTAATGTACACTTATGAATAGTAACATGAACCTTATGAATTGTGACGTACCCATACGACTATTAAATTCACCAATTTTATTGAAAATAATATTTATCCATTTTATAAGTGTCTATATGATATAGTCATGCCATAATATAAGTAAATAAATATTTAATAAATTAATGACTAACTGTTGGTTTTTTTCTAAGTCATATATATTTATTTACAAATGTATGATTAATTTAAAAATATAAATTATCATTTTTTTTATAAAAATTATTCATAAATATTTATTTTTATGAAAAATTATAATAAAATAATTTTTAGAGACCTTGAGTAATTTTTCAGTAAGTTAGAAAAGCATTTTTAACTATAAAATTGTATTTTTCAAGTAAAATGTGATTTTAATTAAAAATTAAATTAATAATGTTTTGAAAATTATTTTCAAAAACTGGAATTCATTTTTTGGATTCTACAACTCGATTAATGGTTGGGTTTTTTTTTAATTTTATGAAATAATTGATTTTTTTAATAATAAAATACGGCAATTGCGGTAAAAATACATTATGAGATAAATTCACTATTCCATACATCATGGATGATGTAAGAAAACATTATTTCAAAATCACATGTACTTATTACTATTTTTAGTACTGGAATAATAAGTATCTCTTGTCTTGTGGAATAACAATAAAATAACGATTAAAATAAGGGAAAACACCTCCTCTCCTCCAATATAAATACCACCCATTTCCCCCCTCTTCCTCCAACACCTCTCAAGTCTTGAGGAATTCCTATGTTATTCCAAATACTATTTTCAATACCCTTTCCCATTACCAAAATTAATGGGTATCACCAAATGGAAAAAACTAAAGGCCTTAAGAAGAATCTCAACAAGAAGAGATCCAGAGGTAAACATCTACATTGGTTTTCTTTCATTTCTTTTCATTTTCTTTTCTATTATTCGTAGTTACATACATCACCTTTTCCAAGAGTCATAAATGAACCATTATCTTATATATTTTGGAACTCCATCATGTTTAAGCACGACTAAACGTTATACTTTTTTTCCTCTCCCAGTCATTCAAGAAATTAAAACACCCTCTATGATGTTTTGAATTACTAACATTGTGGATGATGTGATTAAAATATACTTAACTTATTTCAAGACTGGACATGAAACCAATTTTTTAACTAGATTGAAATTTAGGTATTATATCTTATATAGGGTTCTGGATTCATTTTTAACTCATGTTATTAATTTTTAAAAGAAAATGAGTTCATTGTGATTGAAGAATCGCCAAAATGGCCTAAACAAATGTCAATAATATTTTAATATATGAATCATACTTATGTAATAATTAAAAATTATAAATGGTATAACATATGGTCTGGTATATATTTAAATACCATTCCATTCCAATTATAGAGGTTCACTTCCACCTTACAAGAATATCCAATACGAACCGATCATGGAAACCAAGTGAAGAACGCACCCGAAAACAATGAAATTAATAAAATATTATTAATGAAATGGTGGAATGATGTTATTAAATGATAATGAATGGTGTTATAAACATGAATATTTTTCTGAATAAAAATAATAACATTATATTTGCCATTATACTTGGGGATTAAAAACATTTTAATTATGATGAACCAGAGGTAAGAGAATTCATAACCCAATTTCCATTCTTTGTGTTAACCTTCTCCTTTATTAATTATGTGGTATTGAGATTATTTGTGTCATGAATTATATTTTATTATGTGTATTTAATTTTTATACAAAAATCAACCTCATTATATTAATTCTCCCTCCAATTAAATAGTAAGGGACTTTCCCTTTAAAACCATTTTAAAAGAATCATTATGGTAGTTTAAAAATATTGTTTATATGGCTTGAGTAGTTCTATTGATATCATGATTATTTATTAATATTATGTTTCCATTATATTTTGACATGGTATTTTTTGATAAATGTAATTTAATTATTATGTGCATGCTTTATATTTTTTAAAAATAAAATTTTTAAGAAAAAGTTAATTTTTAAAACCTTAATGTGTTTTTCACAAGTGTTTATATGAGTTATGAACTGTTTTATTCATGATATTTTCCTTGGACATAGTTATGTTGGGTTGAGCCCATTATATCTCCTGATATGATGGGTTGAGCCTGTTATACATTAAAAATGTCGGGTTTATCCTATTATAGCTAAATATGTTATGGGTGATCCTGTGATAGCTCTCTAATGCATTAGGTACTCTGAATTTGGATGTTGAAAGAATGGTTATTCCATGTGTAAGGTTTATTGTAAGAGTGAAACAATAAATATGTCCCAAGGAAACTACATGGTGTTTCTTTTCATGATAACATGTTTTTATTTACTTGAGTTTTTTGGATTTATATTATTACATGACTAATATATTATTTATCTATAACCCTTACTATGTTATATTTCACATCAAATGTTTTCAAAAAAATCACTAGAATCCATAGAAGTTCATTGGATAGTAAATGTGATAATGTAGATGAATCCAGTTATTAATTTTAGTTATTAATTTTTGTATACATAAATTTAATATATATAATTTGTTATATAATTATCCATAACCTATATTAGAAAAGATCTTCATTTTTATAATGTACTAAGTATTTTTCTGTCATCTATTATACAAAAAAAATCACATCATGTTTTTAGTACTGAATCTGGAAGTTTTGGTTCAGGGATTTACGCCAAGAATTAAATGAAATATCAATCATACTCAACAAATACATATCCTCATGGTTATTATTAGAGCCTTGGAATGATAGTGGATTCTAGTAAAAGAACTCATGAGCATGATTCATGAAATCATCTCTCTAAGGCTCCATAGATAGATCCTTTATGGGAATGGTTACATGTTTCAATCCTAGAGCATAGACATCGTGACTAAACAATCAACATGATTCATGTTCATGAGGGTACTTTCTCAATGTGGATAATCATCAGCTTCCTACAAGATCTTATTCCCATAAATTTTCAGATGAACGATTCTACATAACATCAGTATAATAAATTTAATACATAAAAAGATTACCCCTATCAAAAAACAAACAAGAATAATTGGGAAAATAATCCAATCAAATATGAAAAGATGATATGGATTTATACAAATGAAAATAAAAAAATGGAAATTACAAGAAATAATAATCAATATGACCTTCCTAAACCACCCATGGTATCATAAGGATTTATACAAAGATGTTTGTACATTTGGTCACTCAAAAATACTTACAAATTCATAAGAATATTTTTCAACTGCATACTAACATCAATGATGTATTCAAAACCTCCCATTGATACCACTTAGTCAGACACTGGCCTAGATACCATGGTACCCTAACACCCAATCCCATTAAGACATATACTATTAGTTATTCAAAATCCCTTCAGTTTGGAGAGAAGAACGTAACATAACATGAGAAAAAAATATTATGGGTTTTCAACAAAAATAACAGAAGAAATAGATACATAACATTATTCTCAAAAACATCCAAAAGGAGACATAACCATTAACCATATAGGTATATCAAAACCCAAAAAGTACAGTGTCAAAGTATTGAATAGTTGACAAGGAAACACTTTAATATAAATAGCATCAACAATCCAGACCCAAATGGTGAATTATATACAATTCCTCCTAGAGGATAATTCCATTTAGTCTAATGTGGAATCCTAAAATATACAAATTATTCATGTTAATGCTAATGATTTAGCTAAAATATTTCTATGGTCCCACCAAGTGTACCATAATAAGATTAAATAAAATTAAACCTAGACATAGATTCAAATTCAAATGAAACAAGATTGTCATTACAATTTGATATTTATATAAACAATTATTTTCATTTAAAAATGTTAACACATTTCAAAAAAATTATCATGTAAGAATTTTATATAAATTAGTTTACAAACATCAATATGAATGATTAATGTAGTTTAACAATCAATTGAATATATATATGTATAATTTGGAATACTAAAAAAGGTCATAATTTCTATATATAAATAGTTTCCAGATATAGGATCACAAATCTCTTATTTTAGTGATCATGAAATCATGTGTACACACATTCATTAGGACTCAGACAAATAAGAATCATTTCATCTAGAATATGATCTTCCTACATATTTTGTTATTATAGTTTTCATCATCAATAATTTGGTATAGAATAACCATCCAATAATGTTATTAAAATGAAAAATAACTACTTTTGAATGCATGTGATCATCAAATCAATCTATAGTGGGAAAATAATTTTATATCAGTTTAAAATAAAATTTTCTAATATAAAATTTATATATTTCAATTTCATTACAAAACCCAAAAAACAGTTTTAATCAATTCATAAAATTTTAAAGAAGAAATCTAGTAATTTGTTTTTATTAAAAAAATTTAATCCATGTTTCTCAATTATCATTTAAACAAATCAATTTAAAAAATTCCACCATTTTTAAATCACACTCATATTTCTCATTCCATTAAAATCATGGGTTTCACCCCAAAACTCTATATGTCATAAAATCAACCACAAATGTTAATATAATTTATTTTTCAAAAATTAATTGAATGAAATTTAAAATACCAGTGATTTCAGTAATTATAAAATTGTCCAATCTTAGAAGAATCTCCCTACATTTTTCAATAGGATAACGAAACAAAATAGTCAAAATGGTATTTTCCAATAATGGATGATAGAAACAAAGATAAAAACCTATGAATCAATATTCAAAAAATATTTTAGATACTTGAAATATTTTATTATTTAAATACCCTATAGGGAAAATAAAGATTAACATAAATATATAGAATATGGGAAAATCACTAACCGAAGGGGGATAAAACGAGGTTCAATGAGCATAAATATTACAGAAATGGTGTTTAGAGGAGACTAAATTGTTTTATGGGATGCTCAAGTACCTAGGATTTGTTTTAATCCAGATTTAGGGTCATATTGGTTAAGAAATAATGGTTTTTTTAAATAATTGATTTATTTGAATAAATAAAATTTCCTGGAGACATAGTTATCTTTGTAGGGCCGCACAATTAACCAAACTGTAATTCTTAACCATTCACCCATATAATTGGGTTCATAGTTTTGATGAGGTGGGAAGAGGATTCTGGAAACCATGCCCTAACCATACATTTCCCACTAACCACGATGTTTATGTTTTTGGGAAAACACTATTCATATCATGCACAACCAATAATTTTCCAAATACATTACAATATTCAACACGAAGGAACCAGAAACCAACCCAAACTAAAGTATAAAAATGGAGGTTTAGGAGTACTCTAAATCAGTAATATGATTATATTCTAAAAATTCCATTTATTTTTTTCCCTTTCAGTACTGAATAATTAAAAATAATATCGTTAAAAGAAAATGACATTATTTCTCCCTTCGTTCAAATATCAATTTTCTTCTATAATCATGTTACTAAGAAATGTTTTCAAAAAGGTTTTTTAAATTCTGCAAACTGTTTTTTATGAACTTTTTACCCTTGTTTTACAATTTAAAAAACAAATTGGAGTGAATCATCATTCCATTTTTCAAAAAATGTCTATTTTTTGTATCTAAATTGTGAAATGAATTTTTATTTTATCATGTATGCAATAAATGACATTTAAAACCTAATTACCAATAATTGTCTTAATGGTTCCCTTATAGGTTTTATAGTTTATTTTCAATAAAAAATATTTTCAACGTATTTTATGAATTTTATGCTTTAGATAGTGGTTTATATTATGTAAAAGACATTTTTCATGAGAATTGATTTAATTGATATTTAAAACATCCTTAATTTTTATACAAGGGTATTTCAATAGAAAATAATTTTAAAAAAAATTGATTTTTAAAAGATTTTTTTGGTAGTGTAAGGGATATATTCATCCTGAAATGATACAAATAATCTTTCCAAATCATTTTCACCACAGATGAAATCCTTTGATGTTACTTATTATTTATTGGTGATATGAACGATTGACACCATCCATTGTATTTACCTTAATGGATAATTTTTACGTGGATTGAATTTTTATGAAATATATTTGTTTTCAAGGGTTATTAAATGGTGAATTGATTAAATTATTATGAATCACTTTTTGTTATAATGGTAATGATGTGATAATATAATGAATAATTTATTATATTATAAAATACAACCATATGGTTTTCATCATTAAATTTTTTGAACCTATATAACCCTCAAAAAAAATTTAAAGGGTTATATCTAATGATAAAACAGTGGGAGAAAAGTCGATGGGATTGAAACACTATGAGAAATATCTGATTTTTGATCAAGTATTGGAAAAACTACGTCTTGATATACAATTACAAACTGGGGATATTTCCATGTCCTCTATGCCGATGATCATGGTATTTAACCTTGAAATATGAGATTATTTTCTTTATAAATGGTGGTTCCATAGTTATATAAAATTTTCATATGGGTTTTGGTAGAATTATGATGATTTTCATTTTTATGGTACATGTTTTTAGAAATGTTAATGCTATATTACATGAGTTATGATTATTATCTCTTATTGGTTGGATTTGAACACTGAATGTTACATTCATGACTAAAGTCCCTTATTCTTATCATATTACTTCATATGATTATAGATTTATATCTCTACTATTTACCACTATTGAGAATCTTATCTCTATGTTTTATATGTTTATTTAAGCTTGTAATGATGAATGGATTATGTATGGTAGTCTTAAGAGGTGTATAATGCGCAAAATCATTGTGGATATGTTTATAGTATTTCAATAAATAAGAAGATTATGTTTTTGTTCTATATAGTACTAATAAGTTATTTCCCATGTGTTTTTTTGAAATATATTCAATATTAAACAATGATGATGTGATAGTAACATAAAAAAACAAGATCCACTATAGTTGGGATATGATTATTTATCATTTTAAAACTATTATGGGAACACTTTTTTTAGATCCATAGTGGTATTTATATTAATATGTATAATTTTATGTATTTTGATAAGTCTATGGACGAGTCATGGAATAAGAAAATGTCATGGAACCCTTATAACATCTAATTTGATTGGACTAAATTTATTTTTACCCCTTTCCTGATACTATAAGAGGGTGTGGATATAGAATATAGATAAATGGGCAAATAACTCACAAAGGGTTTGTTAAGGCAGACTCAATCATCACCTTGTGTATCATTGTCGCACTTTCTGCACAACTGGTGTGAGAGTCGTGGGGGATATTTTTTTTAAATTTACAAAATCTATACAAACAATCCTAAATGATTTGAATAGATAATGACAATGATAACCTATGATAAAACTGATATTTATTAGTTTTAAAAGTAGGTGTCATTAATTAGAAATAAAATGAATTATTATTTGTGATTATGTTGTTTCCCACTATATTTAATGTCTTCCACCATATGATTTTTTGTTTTACTTAATGTTGAAAACCATGTCGCACTAGGATAACATAGGATGTGATTGAAAATATGTTGATGTGAAACCAACTAGGATGAAAAATATAATGAATGTTATTGTTATTATTCCTAACTAGTGACCATGACATATGATTAACGTCATGAAACTAAACCTAATCGAGGAATCTCTAAATTAAAGATGCATATAGGCCATTGAAATTTTTGATGGTTGAGACAATAGAGGAAACAATATTCATTATCATATCTGTCTAGAATTTTGAAATAAGCACCCAAGTCATTGTCTTATATGGAAGGGAAGATTTCGTGATTGTGGATAAAGATAAAAGTCAATAATTTGAGAAGAAAATTGAAATTTTTGGTAAATGAAATGGATGAGAATAATGGTTTCCTAAAGTCATCCTCAATGGCTCATTGTTATAAATATGGAATGGTTGAGAAATATTCAAGTTGATTTACCTAAGGGGGACCTCACATTGAGAATCATATAGGTGGTAAAAGTAATAGTTCTTCTTACATTATTTTAGATTCCATGAATGCCATATTATTTATATGTTATATTCTATGAGTATTCAATTTGTTAAATGTGATAAAAGATATAAATTTTAGGTTAATAAATGATATAATTTGATTTATATTATATATTGACATAAAGGGGTATTATGTAATAAGATGATGAAGAATTTTTAATGGTTATATAATATAGTGGAATGAATAAAGACGTTTTTTATTTGAATTCATAAATTATGTAATATGAATCATGAAATTTATTATGAATGTTTTGATGTAGTTTTTCATTAATGATTTGAAAAAACATTGAATAGTACTAATTACCTAAAAAATCATTTTATTGTATTAGTGATATGTTGATGGGAAAATGATTAAGGTATAAATAACGCTTCATATGTTCTTAAGGTTGAGATAACGATGTTTAGATGCAGTAAAGAGATGATTGATATGGATAATGTAAATTTAGTAGTACAGAGGGCCTTGGAATAGATAAATTTTTTAATGATGTATTGGATTATTTAATCATTCATGGAGTAACAGTATTTACAAATTTAATGTATTTGGTATACTACTAGTGATTTTATTTATGAGAATAGTTAATATTAGGTAGAATTAGTGTTTCCATTTATTTTTCATTGTAATTTATGTTATTAGCATGTTTTATGAGAATATATGAGCGAGGTAATCACATAAATGGAATGTGACCATTAATAAATAAATGTTGGTATTTTGTGGAATTATTTTCTGTTGATAAAGTAAAATTTAGTGACGTTCATTATAAATTTTTAATTTTTTTATGGTAAAAAGGTTATCTATTTATGGAATGGTTTATCTTGAACATTAAATGATGTTGTTTAGATTTATTTGTTTTTTTATCATATGAATATTTATGCTTATTGAAAAAAAAATTAACTAATTTTTAATAAAAAGAGATTGTAGGAATGAATTATAATAATATTATTGATTATATTATACAAGAGTAATTCAAGAATGTATAATTCAACGCTTAGAGTAATAGATATAGTTGAAATTTATATAGGCACAAAAAAGATGAGATTATGATTATGAAATTAAATAAAATCATGTAATTATATCCTCTCTTGAAAATTTTAAAATATTATTAAAAAGATATTGAAATAAATTTTTAAACATTTTTCTTCATTTTTCATATATAATTCAGCTTTTCACCTATCAAAGATCTTTTATATTTGTGGTCAATTGAATTCTCTTGAATGTGAAGTCATTAATTATCTATTTGTATATGGGAATTATTTTTCAATTCCATGTCAATTTTTCACTTCTCATTAATGTAACCCTACATAGAAACATAATTATCTATAATTCTAGGCGAACATCACAGAATCCAATATAAATTTTGAAGGATAATATTCATTATGAATATTTTATATACTTTTTTCAATTAAATTATTTCAAAATTTCATACCCTTTATTACATAACTTATGTTCAAAGTGAAAGGATTAAATTTATTTAAGGAGTGGAATTTAACACCATGATAATTTAAAAAATAATTTTTATTTAAAAAATACTTTTCATTGATAGATAAAATTACATGAAACATTGAATTGATCTTATGATACACTCAACAATGAATTAATTTGTGTCACCTGAAAGAAATAGTTAAAAAAATTATAAATCAATTTTGAAATATTAATATTTAATAAGATAGTTATCAACTATATCCTTGAATGGTGTGTATGAGAAATATAATCTAAACTAAAACCAAATTAGTTCTAAAAATTTTTATACAATTAATTATCTTGTGACTAATTAGTCATAAATGAAAAAAACCATTTCAAAATAATGAAATACTTTTTCTAAGAAAACTATTTTCATGTAAAAAACCTGATTTATATCAATAAATTAAATAAATAATTCCAGGTGATTTATTTAAATGAAATTTATATATTAAATATTCAATAAAATCATTAAGATTTATCTTATGTGAAAAATATTTATGAGAAAATAATAAATCAAATTTTACATGTTAAAACATATACTTTTCTAAAAATAAGATTTATTAAATTTTAATTGTTATTTTAAATTTAATTTTTTCTACTTTTAATAAATTTATTAAGTAAAAAAATTATTTAATTAAATAATATATTACAAATTAAAATGGATTGGATCTTATATTTTTAGCAGAATGATAAATATATCAATATATAGTGGAATATCTTGGGTTTTATTAAAAAACTTGTTTTTCATTCAAAATATTTACACGAAATACTTTTTAAAAAATATATTTTATAAAAAAAATTATTTAATTAATTGTTAATTAATACACCTTAGTCCATTATAAATATTTTCATATGCATTTTCTTATATTTTTAAGCACTTGAATATTTCATTCTTAGGGAACCCACTTTTTAATAACGTTTTCATGTTTAATGTAAAATTAAAATCATTCTTTTATCTGAATCAAAATCAGAAAAATGAATCACATATTCTGAAATAGAAGAATTATTATTTTATAAAATAGTTAACTGAATTATTCATCACATTGAATAGTTATGGATGAAAAATATTAATTACAACAATCAAGGTGAAAATAGTATTACAAGGGTGTAATGTAAAATTATAAGGCTTAAATTAGTCTATAAAATTTTCAAAACCCAACTATAAGGCCTTATATCAACCTTAACTATTAGATTATCAATAATGATCTATTTTACTGAATCTTGGAGTGCGAAAAATTTGGGTACCCATTTTCCATATAAAATATTTTCAGGCGAGCCACCTACGTCACCTACAAAATACAACCCCTCTAATATATAGTTCCAACATCCAAAAAACGTTGTATAAGAAAATACCTGAAAAAATAACTTACATAAAATCCACATTTTGTCCTATAATCCTTATTTTTTCATAAATCTAACATATGAAGGCTTTTGTTTCAGTCCCTTGGAGGTTACCTAAATAAGAGTTAATGTTCATCATCAAGCATTTTATTAATTACATTGTGCATTTACATCTGATTATAATAAACAATAAAACTATAATAAACATAATATATTAAAAATACTGAAAATTTATTATAATATTTTAATTTTGTTAATATATCCCATTTTCAATCAAATTGGTAACAGTAATGTCACTCGTGCATACTACAGACTACTGCCATACAAACTGATGTGTAATGTTTTACAAAAAACTCTCATATTTTGGTATGATGATAGATATAACATGTAAATATATGTACAAATTTAAATATTAATTTTTTAATAATAAATACATTTTGAATAATACTGTCTCATATACCTTTTTTCAACCATTCTCATGGGGGGGATTTGAGAGCATCATTCATATATACGACAGACTAAAGACTAGTGAAGGAATGTTATTGGTTTTTCACTATCAGTTTTCATTGAAGGTAATTAATTTAAGTTTAATGAATATATTTTATATCTATGAATTAACAATTATTATGTTATTGTGATATATTATTTATCTGTCATTCATTTCACCTATCAAGAAAATTGTATCAATGTTCACCCACAGGCACGACCTACCTTCATCTGGGACGGTGTATGTCATTTTCTATCACTAAAAATTATATATTTCTAAATATAAACATATAATACATATATATGTGTGCGTGTGTGTGTGTTTTTTTTATTTAATTTTTAACATTTATTTTATTGTTTAACCATTATAAATTATGAGTACTAAAACTAACAAATCTAAACATACAAGAAAAAAGAATTTATTTATTAAAACGACTCTAAGAAGGAATTGATAATAAAATTATAATAAAAGTGAACAAGTAAATTATATATGGTTTGAAATATTAATTATAGTTCTATAATATAATTATGATAAACAAGTATTTATTATAAAGGATTTTTGAACATGTATGAACAAAGAGAAGACTTAAGGTATGGTATTTCAGTCTCACTTTTTTACTTATATCAATCACCTTCCATATTCCCCACTTATTTTTATTATGTTGTGTATATACATAAAATGAATTATTTTTATGATAATTCAACAGATAGTTTTTTAAATTATTATATACATTTAACTATCTCTCTTTGATGGGTTATAGGGTTCAAAAGTTAAAATAATTGTAATGTATTTTTGTCTCAATTTAACTTCTTATGGACATAAGTTATATTATGAACCAATATTATTCTATGAGGTGTATATACTTTGTAACACCCCATGAATTTATGAATAATATTTTTCAAATTAATTTAGTAATTTAAATTGTTTCATTTCAAACAAAACTGAATATATGTTATGTTATACAAAATAACTATTTGTGGATTTCATTATATGCACCATAAATCAAGCTTGGGCTATACAAAACACATTGATTAGTTTCTGGAACATGCAAAACTATGTTTCCCTTTTATTATACACAATACATATTCCCTTCTATAGATTAAATTACATTCAAGTCTGAGTATTATTAACAAAAAAATAATAATATTATTATAATTTTTATATTATTATAGTAAATTACTAGTTGTTTGAATTGAAGATACACATATTATTAACTATATTGTGAAAATATGATTATCACATGTATATAAATGGAATTAGTTTGTATTTAATTACTTGAAGTCAATGTAAGAACTATGTGAAAATAACAAATTTACTTTTCTATGAAATCTATTTTTTTATTTAAAAACCCAATTTTATATCAATAAATTAAACAAATAACATCTAATTAATGATTTCAATAAGAATTATATATATTATGCATTCAATCAATATTTTTGAAACTCATCCAATATATTTGATTGATATAAGACAAGAATAAAAACAATTATTGGAATAAAATATTTATTTTTATAAAAGAAAATTTTACCGTCTTTAATTTTTGAATAATGTTTATAAAAATAATATTATGGTGACCTTTTATATGTGATGTTTCATTATTTTCTAAAGAAGAAATAATATTTAATTTTAATTCAAATATATTATTTCAAATAATTTATTTTTTATGTTTAAATTAATATTTTTCTTTTTTTAATGTGCAATTAGATCGGTAAGGAATCAATTAATCGATTTTTGGTCATTGGAATCAATTTCACATTGACAGTATATATAAAAAAATACTCCTCCTTATAAAATATTTATATTCAAAATCCTTTTGGCCATCTTTTCCATGGGAATAAATTTGAATTAATTTATTCCTATAATTTGATTTTAATTTGAAGAAATTGATTACATATTTACAATAAGAATAATTTATAAATTATAATAATTTTAAGAACGCTTTTGAAAATTAATTTTACTAAATGTTCCTAAAATATATTATAGAGATTAAGAGAAAAAATTGCTTAATGATGATTTAAAAGTCAAACTTAAAGGAAGAATTGACTAAAAACCCTACAATGAACTATTTTTTGCCATATTTAGACCCTATATATTATTTGTTTGAAATCAGTTGATTTTATGTGAAACTTTACATAGGAAATCATGGTTAGAATTTTATTTTTTAAAATTTACAAGAATACCACCCCTCCTCCACCATTTAAGGAACTCAACTGTCATAATTATTAAAATATCTCAATCCCATTGTTTGTCCCCACTTATGATAAAATAAACTCCCATCATCCCTCACCCATTACTATAATCATACAATTGTGTAGAAATCCTTACAATGTATCCCTTTAATGCAAACAAAAATAAGTTAATAAAACAAGAGGTAACATCCTTACCGAATCACTTTTATATTATTTTTATTCTACATCACCTAAATTATACTAATTACATGCTTAATTAATAAAATAATATTCCTAAATATACTTATATTTTCTTTTGTCAAGTGTTATTATTACACCTACACACTCTTCCAAATAATATGAAACACACATACCATTTTTTATAGTAAAATATACCCTCCCAAAACCATTATAGTTCATTTTTTCTTTAGAACTTACCATGGTTGTGAAATATAATGGAAATTATGTTTTTTTACGATAAATGTGATTTTTATGATTTCATCATATTTATTATATATATATATATATATATATATCTAAAATAAATTCCTTCTATCCATTTTTCTACGTACAAAAACAACGTTTGGGATGTGTGGACTACCGTATTCTCAAAGCGATCTGATATGATCACACATTACATGGAATATATTAAGGGTAGTTCTAATTAAAAATATGTAACATAAATGACACATATATTATATTCATGAAATAATTATCTTTCTGAGAATATAATATATAATTTTATTTATTGCACTTTTCACACATTAAAAACTGATAACCCCTGTCGTGGACATGTGGACTACTGCCTCCATAACCTGATGTGATTCCATTAAAATCATTGTAATTTTATTTAACTATATATTAATAAATATAATTGTATTTATGATATATTTATCACTTAGAAATGATATAACCTATGTTACTTTCATTCGACAATGATCACTGAAAATGGGAATGTTACTCATGGATACATATGACCTACGGTCTCCATGATTTTAAAATTGGTTCATATTTCTTAATCATATTCCATGATTGATTTTAAATGTATAATTTATTTATAAATATGATATCCTGTCATTTTTATTATCCTGAATGAGTTTATATAATGAACACATTGTCCATAACTTGACCTACAAAGCTCATTTTGACTCATATTCCTAATATAATCAAAACACCTTATGTAATCATAACAGTTCATGTAGTTGATTACAAAATTGATATAAGTGAAATAGAAGTAAATATAAAAATTTAAAATTTTCTATGGAAATTAAATAATTAATGACTATTTATTATCCAGATATACAATGGAAAATGTGACAAGTGAGACTCAAGGTCAGGGGTTTCTAATCACACATCTTATATCCATGAGATACATGGATTATTCAATGCTCATTTATTTTTGGTGGAGTATATACATATCATGTATGTTATTATGATTCTGATAATAAAATTTATATCTATTTTCATATTCATTGGTGATTTACTTTCATGGTATTATATTTTGAATGTTATTAAATTTGTAAAGTAATATTGATTATTTTTCCTTCTTTGAGACACATGTCATATTATGATCCTATCTTTTCTCATAAGGTATATAGACTAACTTTTCCATGATATATTACAAATATACTTAATTTCAGGATATTTTAATCTTCAAGTAATTTTATTCATTAAATTTTTTTATTATTCAATGTTACCAATGTGGTAAAAAATATATTATAATCTCAGCATTCATCGTTATTGTTTATAATTATGATTCAACTGTAAAAAATTATTATAATTCTCTAACAAAATATCATTTATTCTAATATGCTCTGGCTTTTTAGGAATTATCAATTTAATGGTACCATTTTTCAACTATTTTATAATAAATATAATAAATAAAATTATTTAATGAAAATCAAACTTTATTTCTCCTTACATTTGAAAATCTATGTTCTTTACCAACCATATTTTAAAAAAAATATCAATATTTTCTTATTAATATACAATAATTTTTATTTAAAAAATATTTAACCATTTCATATTTTTTTTAAAATATATTAAGAGGAATATTTTATTCATTTTCCAATCAAGACACTTGTTTAAAATTTTAATGGGAAAAAGTAATGTTCGGCCTTAACATACTTACCCAATATATTAACCATAATTTCCTTGATTCTTCCTCTCTTTGATTACAAGGTTATATTTTTCTAAAGATTTTTTTTTCCAAATAATAATTAAAAACGAATATTTGAAACAATATAGTATCATGGTTTTCAATAAAAATAAATTTAAATTTGTTTTAAATGATTTCAAAAGCAACCTTTATATATTTGGAAATCACCATTTTCATTGAAAATCATTTAAATGATCTAAAAAATAAATTGATAATTATTCAATGTATTTTAAAATAAAAAGTTATTCAAAACGTTTTCATGCTTCTTTTATACTTTTTCAGGGAAAAATAATATGAATTTTTTTTAAAGATTCTTTAATAAGTTTATAAAAATTTTGTTTGAAAAATGTTTTCATGGTTATTTTAATATGTTTTATAAGAATGTGGGACTGATAATATTTTCATGATTGTTCTATATATATTCAAAGAAATAATTATTCAAATGTCACCAAAATTATTTATAATTTTACGAAGTAATTTTTAATGAAAATGAATTTCATATTGACTTATATTTTAAAAAAATGTTTTTCTGAAAATTTTATTGTATTATTTCCTCAAAAAAATGAATTTAAAATATTTTTAAAATTATTCTTCATAAAATATGAAATCCATTTGGGTTAATATTTTCTTTCTATAGAGATGTTACAATGGTTTCATTCGTATTATGTCTCTAAATAGTTTATGTTTTGAATTAATGATACTTATGAAACATGTTTCTCCTTCATGGTTTATTTTATTATGAAACCTACTTAATGTCACAGGTTATTTAGTTATGAAATGATTATGAAACCTATAAATTTTATACAGGTTATTCTATGATTACATGTTTATGATACCCATTTCATTTCATGCATTATGATATGACTATTTATGATCTTGTGGAATATGTATGTATGATTTCTTTTTGATATGGGTAGGAACTGTTTCTCCCTCCAATGCATTGGGTACATATTTATATCACTTGTGATAGACATTACGGGAAAAGGGACTGAACTCGATTTAGTAAAGGAATTTATCATATTATAGCATCTTGGGAGTCAACCATGTATACTAATGTGTCCATGCGAGTAAATCGTGACTACGATGATTTAAATATAGTGAACACATAAACTATGATGGAATTGGACTCAATTCCTTCACTATTGTAGAAATAATTTTATATTATTAAGCGTATTCCACTAAATATACGTGATATTCCTATGTAATGGTCTCATGGATTATTCAATTGATTCTATTATGAATCATATCTTATGAACTTTCAATATTTTTTCCATGACTTGTGTATATGATCTTTTATATTCCGACTATGATAATAAATTGCCTTAATCATGATCTCATACATAGATTGTGATATTGTGCAAATATATATTTCATGATTAACTGCACTAATCATTTGAGCTCTCACATTTCTTATTATTTGTTTTCTAATGTTATCAATAAAAATATTAGTATATTTAAAAAGGGGTAGATCTTTTTATTAAAAATTTGATGTTATTTCACTAATTTAGTAGATTTTATTCTATATTTACAATCACATGAGGCTACTACAATTCTCAAGTATGTTTTTTTTAATGTGATAAATATTAATCATAAATGATATTGTATAGATGTATGTTAATACCGTGAAATTATTTTTGGTAAAAAATTAATGTCATAGTAATCATTTAGAAACTAGGATGTAAAAACCTTGGTGAGATCCCATGAAATATTTCTAAGGATATTTATAGATATTTACCCTTAAATATCTTCATAGATAAGACAGAGTATATAATGATGTAAAATTTTTCTAAAGGATATATTGGGTGGTTTCCTAGAAATACACCCCTTTCAAGATACAACAACTAGACATGGTTCTATAATAGATTCACATAAGAGTAGAAACCAGGAAAACACAATATTGATCGAGTCCTGATCGTTAATTGGTGGACGAAAATGGGACTCACAACACAAATCGATTTGACACTATTGGGGGATATTAGTTTGAAATAAAAAACAATTTATGAACCAACATGAAGGATTTTAATAATAAATTAAAATCAATGGACTAAAAAAATCTATGCTGTTACAAATTAAAGAATATGGTATCATGATGCAAGGATCCTATATGTAATTTTTTTCATGATTATTGTGTCTTATGGTATGATATGTGAAGTTCACACTGGGGTTTCTGTGGTTACTCAATATTAGAAGCTATAAAAAACTATAATAATATTGAATGTTTGGGATGTTTAATGAATGAGAATTATACATATTAATGTCTTAATATCCTATGAGGGGAATCAAGAAGGTGGTATGAGTATTGGTTATACTTTTTATGATAAAGTTACTAGAAATTACTTGTTAAAGGTATATGTTGTTCTCAATTTATTTTTTTATTAAACTAAAGAAGCATGATTATATTGAGGTTTATTAAAGTCAATACATTATTCATATATCATATTCATAGTAGAGGGGTATTAAGGAATATTATGGTAAAACTTGAGTAGAGGTTTAAAAATAATGTTTGATGAATTATGTATATATTTTTTGGAATTCAAATAATATTTTATATCAATGATGAAATATAAATATATTTTCATTATATGTTTTTCATCCAGAAAAAATGGACATTTTTAATAGTGATTTAATTAAAAGGAGTTATTTTGAAATAAGTTAAGGTAACCCTTAATGATTTTAAAGATGTTGAGACAATTTTGTTTCTCTTGGATAAAGATATTATTGACACATATAAATTATGTTGGATCGTATTGATTACCTATAACTAATTATTTATTTTTTGAGAATGTGGTATAATTCATCATGGATATTGGTTACAAAGTCTTGGATTTATAGAATGTAACATGTAATATTTAGAATAAGTAAGAACACATGTTTCCCAAAAGGTATATGGAAATTCATGTTTTTACCACCTTTCTAGAGAATATATGATGAGGCTATTTACATGTTAGGAATGTGACAAACATGATCAATTTTGTGATATATGGGGGATCACTGATAATGTGATTAATTGACCTTATTTATAATCTATTGTATTTTCATTTTTTGATGGTTTATAAGGATATAGATTTATGTATAGTTTAAGTTAAACATTTGTCTATGGATATGTGATTTAAGTAATATCTCATCACATTATGCTTCATGAATATTGTATAACAGGTTCTAAATAATAACTATTTATAGTAACTGAAGATAGATGGGATGTTGTATCATAGATCTCATGGAATGTTAGTGCTTTAGGAATTAAAATCTAACTTAATTTTTGAAGAATTATGTGAATTGAAAATTTTTCAAGACATAAAAAATGTTTGATATTTTACTTAGGAAAGGGACTGAAATAATATATGTATATATTGTCGTAAAAAAATTATTCAACGTTAATAATAGGTTATTGAAATAAAATCTTGTTCTATAATCAGTATTTTTGGTTATATCAATGACCACTTTTATGATTCTTTACTTTATGGTTTTATGATTGTTATGTTTCTCTATATCACCAATGTTTTTGTGATCAGTGAACATTTTCAATCCCTATGGTTATCTACACATCTCTTCCATTTCCAATATTCCCATAACACATATTTTCTCTTATGTGGAATCCTAGTTATGTTATAATTTGGGTAACAATTATTTTTTCAACACTTATATTTTCTTGGGGATAATGAAACACTATATTGGGATTATATTACACTTAATATTGAGTCCCTTAAATATCTATCATTACACTCAATAGAGTGTTTTATAAAATCTATATTTTTTTCCTTTTCTAACAACACTTTTAAAGGGTAAATGTGAAGCCACGCTAAATAAAAACCATGATACAAAACATTAAGATAATCCCAAAATAAAAACATTAACATGGAAAAGACACCAAATCTAAAAACCATCATTATAAGGCCTCGGCCTTAAACCTTACATAATATTGAATTAAATGAATAATTCACATTGAGGATCTTTTCAGGTTTAGAGTTCTAGAGAATTAGGACATAACTATTACATCTCACAAGATTACAAAGTACACACATCTACTATGTTTCCATAAAATAAGAACTTTTAAAAAGAAACATGTCTAGTTCCATGTTTCAGATAGCATGAGTTTTCCTTGATTCCATCCTTGACCCTATTCCACTTTTAGTCCTGTGAAAAAAATTTCAAAAAAACTTGGGGTGAGCATGAAAATCTCAGTAAGGGATACACAATGAATGAAAACTGTTAGTTTTTTCAAAACAACAAGTAAACCATGTATACTGTATCAAAGTAATACTTTTCACCATTATGAAGTAGTAAAAACTCTTCACTGAAATAAAAGATCATTACATACCCTTTTGTAACCAAATTATTACCATAAAACCCATATAAATATCACATAACATATATAAGTAACTTGGGACATAAACATACTTAAATGGAATAACCATACGGTCGACTTCCACACATATCACTTAATGGAATAGCCATACGGCTGACTTCTATACCCAATGCATTGGAGGTTATAACATAACCACCCGTCCTAGTATTCACAGCACCACCCATCATATGTTTTATCACGTAACCACCTGTCAAATTTCAAAGTACCATTATAAAATCATAAGACATAAAACAAATATAATGGAAGAAAACATTTCCACACATTGATCACAATATATCACTTAAATATATTGACATAACAAATCCATTATAAAAACCATTTTCAATAACAAAATACATAAAAGAGTATATGGTATTTATTTCATTTTAAAAAACATCATGGCTTGTTGAGGAAGCCAAAGACCAAATAATGCTCACGGCGGCGGAAAAGGTCATTGTCACTGTGTACGTTAAAAGAAACATTCCTTTTTGACGTTTAGTAAAACGCTTCACAGAAAAAGATTCCTTTTGTATAAAAGTAAAATTCAAAGGGTTTTATACACCGTATAAATGATAGATGTGTATAAAATGAAATATGCCTCAATGAAAGGAGAATGAGACGAAGTCCCTTACCTCGGGTCCGACTTGACTCGATCGTTCTTTAACGTCCTAAATAATAAACTTGAGTTAATTTCTACTTAATTAAGAACGTTTTTCAAGTTCATTATTACTTTTATATCACTTATTAACATGTTATAAACATTATGTAATCATTTATGTTAATAATGTTTGGTTTGTCGATATTTGGATCTTAAGTCGAAAGTGGACTTCTTACAATTACATGTTGTTTGTGTGGTCAAAGGTTCATTATATCCAGAATGATATTCATGATTTGGATATCATATATATATTATATATCCAGAATATACATGTAATTATAATATTTCATAATCATTTATAGGTAAGAAATGAAATGCACCGTTCATGGAGACGGTAATCCATACGTACGCATGAACGCTACTTTCATTTCTATGTCTTATTAATGTAATTAAAACTAAATGAGAGATATGTATATTTTAATTCCAGAATTATATTAATCATTTAGATTTAACATAGATCATATATATCCATTACATATATGTACTTATAATAGTACATTACATTTGGAGATAAGAAATGAAATGCACCGTTCATGGAGACGGTAAGTCGTACGTACGCATGAATGCTACTTTCATTTCTATATCATACTTTAATGGAAAGAAATAATAATTATATAAAGGTATATTATAATTCCAGTATAACATCATATATAATAACTTTAAATCCATCCTTTATACGTCCCACGTATGGCATTAACGAATCAAATCACTTTGAGGGGCGGTAGTCCGCACTTTCTAAAATGAAGATATCGCGTATACCCATAATAGAAGCCATAAAGATATGCCATAAATGAAAAATACTAAATCTTAAGGAAAACATAAACATATAATATATCATATATATAGTATAGTGACATCTTAATGTCCATCTTTGAAGGTTTTAGAATAATATTGAACAATCATCGTTTCGTGAGGCAGAAATTCGCCATCCACAGAAACAGTATGTTCTTTATCCATTAGATATAGGTTTGTGTATATGTAGCTAGAATTATTATTATAACAACATCCTAGTATATTTAAGATAGTGTAGTTGTTACAAAATAAATGAATAAAAAGTTTTTAGGTGGTAGGAAAAGCAAAATAAAACAAAAGAACACAAGTGAAGACATTACCTTAAAATCAGGTAACTCTCTTAGATTTGAGCTGAAAGGCTTTTTGGGAAGACTTCTGCCCAATGTGAGGATTCTAGGAGTAAGAGAGGTATTTGGAGAGACAAAATAAGCATATATTGGACGATCCAAAGGCTTGTAAGGTGTGGGTAAGGAGGTAGAGGTGGGGGCCTTTTATAAGAAGAGAGGAGGGGCACTCTGGGAATGTTAAGAAAAGATACTTTGTTATAAAATTATTTTCTGATAAAAAGGGTCCCACAATTATATATTTAGCGGATAAGGTGATAAGGGTTCTAAATCCACCCATACAATAGGTTTTTTACATGTTTAGGTCTTAGATTTTACAATATCTTTTCATTTTTTTAAATCGTTAAATAATGAGGTAATCGCTGCATCATCATGGTGTCATAAATAATTTAATTTATTCAATGTCTAAAAATTATAAAAAAATATCATGATGTAGGAAAACTTTATATCTTTCTAATGAATATTTATAGTCTAAAATATGACTTGTATAAACCCATTTAAGTATTGTTTTAATAAGACAACTCATGTTTGTGACATTTTTATTTTAACTTTAAATAAAATGTTATTAATGTCATTTTCCAACCAAAGTGGCTCCATGGGGTCCCCAAGTTGACACATGGATTTTCTTGGTCGGCCATGACTCATCCAATGATGGTAGGACATGTGTCTAGGTCATTTCATATTATTAAAACATTATTTTTACCATAAACTACACTAATTATCTCTAATCGCGATTAAAAACTTAAAAGTTACTATTCACCAAAATATTATTTTAATCCCATTGAACCACATTTTACATTCTAATGAAAACCATGTATGTCATATTTTTGAAATTCAAAACACATAGATGTTAAAATTTCATTTAAATGAAAAATCAGTTTTTTTATTTAATACTTAGTGGTCTCACTATTAATCAAAAATTGAAGTTTTTCAGAAAAATACCAAAAATTCACCCTAAGCTGTATTTGATATTCTGAATTAAAAATTGATGTATATTTTACAAATTTCAAAACATATAAGATTCATTAATTAATTTAATAATTTATTTCCACTTTCAAAACAAATAGCGTGTTTTTATGAAACAAAAAGTATCAAAAGATTGACACTAGTTTAAGTCTGATTTCAAAGTGAAATTAATTCCAACGGTCAGTATTGGATTAAATGGTAAAAATATATTCTAATTTAAATTTAAAACCAATTTAAAAGATAAATCAATCATATAAATAAATTAGATTAAAAAGTGTTTTTGAATTAAAATACAACATTTTTCACTATTCATTAAAAAATGATCTTTTTCGAAAAAATACCAAAAATTTACACAGAGTAAATTTTGATGTACCGATTATAAAGAAGAGTTTCATTTGGTCCAATAGAAAGTATAAGAGTGACAGAAACTATATTTAAAAAAGGTTATCCATGAAAAGGTGATAAGTCGACCTTTAGTGAAAATTAGAGTATATATGCCTAAAATTGAATTATTTTCATATTTTAAGACTTTATACTTTATTGGATAAATGTAAAAACATTTAAAAACATATATACTAATATTTTAGTTATTTCAATTAATTCATGCCAATACAATGGCTATGTGTTAACTACCATTTAAAATAATATTATTTTATTACTAGTGTGCAATGTAAGATTTTAAAGAAACTCGTTGTTGTGTATCGTGTACGCTATCGAACATAGAAACCTGTTTAATGTAATATTAATATTTAATTCATAAATATTAATAAAAATGAAAATTCTTTATTTTTTATTTACCTGGGATGTTACAATCACTTCCATTCAAATAAAAACAATTTGAAATTCAAAATCACTATCAACTATCCACCACATCAGCTTCAACTAGAAGTGTTAAAAATTAAAAATTCATAAGAATATGAAATTAATAAAAAATAATCATTAAACTAAAAACACACCACACAATCCATTGGCCACGAAAACCATCAACATCAATTAGTTGAATCCCATGATGTATGATCGATCATAGATCCACCCCTGGTGAGCTTTCACACTGGTAAAGGATGTTGCCTTTTTACAGTTGAACTAGACATATGAATCAATATTACCATAATAACCTCCCCCATAATCAATTTGAACCATCCAATACTAGAAAAAATAATAAGTAACTCAAGACAAGAAAACCAAACATAGAAAATAGATAAAAAATTAACATCTTCACCAAAACCAGCATCATATGGGTTGAGATCTTGATGAAAAACACAAAAAAACATCACTGATGACATTGAAAAGGAAATACCAAACATATTTTTCAAAACCATAATAGTCTTCACTTAATAGTACTGACTCATGTCATGTGTACTGTAATGAAAGCCACCAAACCACATATTCCAAAACATCATTGTTACCATCATTCAAAATCTGACTAGGATATGTTTAGTAGAACGCAAGGTCAGAGTAGGGATTTGAGCATCTGAGGGATATGAAAAAAAACATCAATGATGAAGAAGAAAACTAGAAACATAATTAAAAAATCACTAAAAATTAAATAGTACATAAAAACCCATCTGCCTCCGAACCACATTACACAAAACCACTTTATTACCATCACTCATGTTATGACTTAGAGAGGAACATATTAATATGAGGCTAGATCCAGGTTTGAGTGAAAAATGTATTTTACATAAACCAAACATTAATAATAATAATTAATTTTATATGGATGAAATCACACAGACGATAGCACCATAGAGTATAAGTATAAAACCCTAGGAATAAAGAACTACTTAGAAGGAGGAAACAAAATGAAGATGGAAATCATAAATGGGGAAAGTGGAGAAGAAGTATAAGAGAGGAAGATCAATCACATCTGATGAGGGACATGAGAACCCTTGGAATATAAGAAGTGTTGATAGATGATAGGAGAGCATGGTGAATGGGGCACCTTAATAACTTGGGCGAGTTTTACAAAACTACATTATTATGTAAATAATATAATAAGAATATTATTACAATTACCGCATATTTGTTGGGTGGGATTTCATGAATATTATTAAATAAATTGAGAAAATGTGATTTACATATATTTATAAAATTAATCCTTTGGTTATCAATTACTATATTTGAATGTATGAACAATTTAAAAATAATAAAATTTCATTTCATTGAAAACTATTTTTCGATTTTAAAAAAATTGATGTTTATAAATTAAGAAAAATAAATTTTGATTACTATTTTATTTAAATTTTATATATTATATGTTCAATTAATATTTTTGATACTCAAAATATATATTTTATTGGTATAATATAAGAATAAATCCAATTTTATGAATTAAAATATATTTTCTTATAAAAGGAAATATTACCACATTTTAATGGGGGATACACTTTAAATACAATTTATGGAAAATTTTAAATATTTATTGACAAAATAAACTTAATTTTTAAAAATTTAACCTAAAACTATATTAGGGTTAATTTTTCATAATCTTATGTCAAGATTCAGTTTTTGTATGAATGGTAAATAATATGGAATTTTAATTCAAGACTATTTTTTGTCTCATTTATTTATAAATATACATAATATTTTTTTTGGATATAATTTCAAATATTATTAATTATATCTAAAATAATCCAAAGTATGTAATTACTATCAAATTCATTATGAAATTGGATTTAAAAAAAATACCAAACATTTGAACATTTTTACATTAAAACCTTACTTTTTCGTCCTGTCTAGGGGATTCAAATTGAATTAATTTCAGCCATCTATATTTTTGTAATTTTTTTAAATTGAATCCATAATTATAATTATAATAATTTATAATTTATAATAATATCAACTATTTTTTGATAAAGAAATATTAGTGAATGAAAAGATAATTAATTATAGTTATTATGATATAAATATTCATCACAAAGAACGAAATCTTAATCTTAAGGGATAATATGACAGAGAAATTTGTAAAAACATTATGGGATATAAATATTTAGACCATATCCTCCATTTCTTATATTTTTAGAAAAAATAGGGGTGGTATTCAATTTTACAAAATTTACATGAATGCCACTACTATACTACTATAAAAAAGAACTAACCTCTCCAACATATTCACAACTCTCAAGCACTATTTGTCACCAAAAACCATCTTAAATAATCTAACATATTACCTCACCAAATCCTATTATCTTATCATAGGTATTAACTCTATCTAGAAACCCATTGGTGAAAACCAAAATGAGTTACCCAAATAAGAGGTAATGAGTTTCTTCATGATATTTTGTTTTATTTTCATTATCCACCACATAAAATATTCCAATATAATTATAAAATAGTAAAAACATTATCCTAAATATACAGATAATTTTTAGGTTTATGTTTCAACCTACAACTACACACACTTCAATCTAATGTGTAATAATAACTCCGTTTGTGTATGGAGAACTATTTCCACGTGAAAAAATAATTGTTCATTATTAATTTACCACTATTAATGGATGATAATTATGATGGAAAAATATTTATTATATGATATTAATATTATTATTCTATCTTAATAATTCATTAATTTTTATATAACACATACATCCATCCTTTCCATTTGGTGTAAATACGGTATCATCATTTGTTTATATGGACTTCTTTCTCCTCAAAGCGATATAATATATTTACATATTAAATGAAATTTCTTATTTATAGGTTTAATTAAAAATATATATCATAAAATAAAACACTATTATAATTATGGAATAATTACCTTTCTCGAATAATAATGTTGTATTTTCTTTATTTCCCTTTTCCCGAACAAAAAGGTGATAACGTCGACCAAGGATGTGGGGACTACCGCCTCCCCAACATGATGTGAATTATTTTACATAAAAATAATTATATATGTAAGTACATATAATTAAATAAGATGGTATTTATGATTTAATTGTCACTATGTAAATATATATTATTAATTTACTTCTTTTCATAATGATCAGTGAAAAATGGGAGCGATTCTTAAGCTTTTGAACAACCTACAATCTATATGATTGAAACAACGGTTCATGTTTCACGTCCATATTTGATGAGTGATTTTAAAAAATAATTAATGAAAAAATAATATTATTATTGAATTATTTTTCCCTTTATATGATTATATAGTTACCCCTTTGATATTATGTTGACCTACCAATTCCATTTTCACACATAATATGAATATGTTTAACACACCTCACGTAAAAATAATTGTTTATTTAGTTTTATAAAACCTTATAATAATTGAAACAAAAGTAATAACAGACATGAAAATGGTAATAAAGAATTTAGATAATTAAATTATCTTTATTATTCAGGAAGATAAATACACATGTCTCATGTCTCACTCAATGTAATGGTTTTCTCCTATAACTCTTTATATATGTGTGATACATGCCCTATTCACCACTCGTTTATTTTTGGTGTTGTATATACTTAATATTTATGTATTATATGAATTTTATACTTATACTTTTGGGTATTTTCAAATCCATATTATTATATTTATTTAATAGGTTTTATGATTCAAATAGTACAAAATGGGTAATCTTCTCTCAATTTTATTCATTGATTTACATTACATGTTATACAACTATATCTTTCTATGAGGTGTATATACCTTCTTCAACATGATATGTCATTAATATATTTATTTTACTTATAATTTATGCTTCATGTAATTTTATTATTTTAATTCTGTTATAATCTAACATTACCAATGTTGTAACGATTTGTTCTACAATCCCATCATTTAATGATATTATTTATGATTCTGATTTTAAAGATGGTATATTGTGATTAATATGTCACGAAATATCATGAATTATATTAACCTCTTCTTATTCATGCTATATCCATGTAATGGTATCATTTTTCAACACTAAGGTACATAAGAAAATTAAAAAAAATATTTTTAATAAAATATAAAATTCATTCTCATTTCAGTCGAAAAGATGTGTTTCTTCACAAAAACATTTTTGAATAATGTTTTCATATTTTTATTCATATTTTCCTATGATTTCCAAATTAATTATTTACCAATTTTTTACATTTTAGATAATGTCCAAAGGTAATATTCTTGTCATTTTTAGATCAAGGAACATTTGATGATTTTTATAGTGTAAAAGGAAATATTGTGCATGTAAGGACTGACAAACCTTCATGATCATCATTTAAATAATGCTTCCTTTTTTAGTTTACTGGGTCAATGTTTTTATTGAAATTTTAATCAAATAATTATAAAAAATGTTTTAATTTTATAATTTTTTTCCAAGGAACAAGTTTTTCAAAATAAATTTGTGTTTAAAAGTTATTTCAAATGATTTTCAAATATCCATTTTATGTTCTCAAACTGTTATTTTTGAAGAGATGGAATTAAATGCACCTATTAATTCTATAAAAAGTTTTAAAATTCTTTTAAAAGAAAAATGTTTTCAAAATGTTTCAAATCATCTATTTTATGCCCTAAGGGTGTAATGATTTATAATTTTTTATGATTATTTTATATTTTTTCAGGTAAAATGGTTCTCAAAATGTTATCAAGATTCTTATATATGTTTTTAATATTTTTTTATTTTTTTAAATGTTCATTTATATGTTATTAAGGTTATTTTCAAGGAAAAGTTTTTGAAAATTATTTTATATTTTAAAAAATGATTTTAATAGTGTTAGGGATATTTTCCACAATATACTTTTTAGATGACATTGCAAAATTATTTTCGTTCTAATATGACATCTATTTGTGTTACTCATGCCTTTTTATAAAATTTTCCAAATGTACCACTAATATTATTTCATTGAATGGTTTATGTTTTGATGGTATGTTTTGGGAAAAAATCCCTCTAGGTATCATTGAAGCATATTTTTAGTTGATTGTGTTTGTTGACAAAGTGGACCTCTATGATGTGTTTATTGACAAAGAAAACCATGACATACAATTTTTTTGAAAAAGGGTATTTCATGGTGGAATGTTGATTTCATGGGATGTGCTTAACGATCCATGTTTGATTCAAGATCAGAACATCAAAATATGTCAAAGGAAAATGGGGCACTCATGTTTTGTGTTTGGACATGCAAGTGACTTACGAGGTAGAGACTAGGGCGACTTGAGTTGAACTTCGAGAGGAGACTTGCGTGCCCAGCACTCAGAGTATCCAAATGCATATAAATAGTGGTAAAACACTCTTTATTCAAGGCGGGTTCAACACTTAGATAAAATCAGAGCTCCCTTCATGCAGGTGTAGTCGTCGCGCAAGTGGTTGTGTGGTTGCGCAAGTATAACGATTTTTAGAAGTTGCGCGCCCATAGTGGTTTTAGAGTGAAAGGTTGGGAGCCGCCAAAGTTTAGAGATGAAGAAGGGGGCATCACTCAAGTGTTTTGGTGGCACTTTCATACAAGGTTTTGAAGAAGCGCGACAGTTGATAGTTTCATGCCAAAATTGGTTTGGGCGTAAAAGGGTGTGAGTCGTGCATGTTTAGAGTTGAAGAAGTGAGTGTCGTGCAAGTGGTTGAGTCTGAACTTGCGCACCGGTTTGAACTTGCGTGCTGGGACTAGTACGACAGCTTTGAGAAGGACGCGATGTATGGTTAAAGAACATCAGTCATTTTAGGGCTGAGCGAAAGTAGGAAGATTTCCTTATACCTTCGGTGTAAAGTGAGATTAATCTATGGGTGAAAGTTGGACTTCAACGGATCATCTACAAACAATAGAGGATGTATTTTTTTGTGATAATGAAGAGACCTACATGTATATAAAATTTGAGTGGATCCTTTCCAGAGCAGTGAGTAAAGGATGAGGAAGAAGGTGATCCTGTCCACAGGCAGTGATCTAGAGAGAGAGAAACAGGGAGTGACCCTTGGGAAAACAGTGAGATGACCCTAAACATTGTAAATGCAGTGAGCCTGGGATTAGAAGTGATATTTCCTGAACTTTGTAAATATTATTGTTCTTTTAGTGGATTTAGTACATCATCACATCGATGGTGTATGCTCCTTGGACATATCCCAATGATGGTGAACCAAGTAAAAATCGTTGTATCATGTGCATGATTAAGTTTTTGTTTATAATATGTTGCAGGAAAGAGAGAGAAGAGATTCTTACTTAACAGCGAGACATGATCAGTAGGGGAAGTTGTTTTAAACTGTCATAGCCTGATTCACCCCCCTCTCAGGGTATCTAACCTAGTGGACCAAACAATATAATGGTTCAAATACCAATTCCACTATAACATGTACTATTTTTTTGAAACACTCTTCTTTTCATATCTTATTATTCTCTGTAATGATTGTGATCTATACATATTTTCTACATGATAGGATGTGAATACATCATTATAATATTAATTTCATTTTAGATTTTAAGATATGATTTTTTATTATATTCTAATATGTGTATTCCTAATTTCATTATGAGATAGGCATGACGTTTATCTCCCACCAATGTATTGTATAATAGTTTATATAGCATGATTTAGATATAGCTGGAATGAGGATTAAAATATAAATAGTACTGAAAATTATCTATTAAGATGGTATGGGGAGTGAACATTGAATATTAATATTGTAATGGTAGTGAACCATGACTACCAAGATGGTATGGGTTGTGAACCCATACTACTATGATGGACATGGAAGAAATAAATTTATTAATATGGAAATAAGTTTATATTCTCAAGTGTCTCCCATGAATTATATGTCATATTGCAATGTTATAGTCTTCCTGATTATACTCGTGATTCTTATATGATTCATGTCTTGTCAACTAATAATATTTATTTTATGAATAATTTATATGATCTTTCCTATGTCAGTTGAATTCTTAAAATGAAATTCTCGTGTACTCCTACACTTATTGTTGTAACACCCCGAGATTTTATGAAAAATATTCTTTTTAATTTCATTAATGTCTTGTGTTGTATGCTACACCAGAAGAAGCTTGCACAACACGCATCCTTGACTTGCCTTGCATTACACGCAATCACAACCTTCCTCGATAGCATGTGTAGTACGCAATACCGAGTTTCACTAAACAATGATATGCTATTAAAATATTATTAAAACTAGCCATTATGAATAGTAATAACCACTTTTTGAAATTTTTTAAATTTTAGTTTTCAAAATGGACTTCATTTTTTGGATTCGGAATATCAAAATTAGCTTAGGGTGAAATTTTGGTACTTTTCAGATAACTTTCATTTTCTGATGAATAGTGAAAATTACTAAATTTTTATTAAAAACAAATTTTTTAATCAAAATAATTAATAGTGATAAATTATTAATTTGAGTGGTTTTAAAGTATATTTATAATATATTTTTACAATTTAACACAATTTTGGTCATTGGATGTAATTTCACATTTAAACCAAACATAAACAACTGTCAATCTTTTGATAGTTATTATCTCTTAAAAACACACTATTTGTTTTGACGACGGAAATTAATTTTTAAATCAATTAATGTAACTAATATGTTTTGAATTTGGTAAAATAGACATCATTTTTGAATTCATAGTATCAAATGTATCTTAGGCCTAATTTTTTGTATTTTTCTGGAAACTTTCATTTTTTTGATAAATAGTGAAACCACTAAGTGGTAGTTAAAAAAACTGAATTTTTCATAAAATTAAATTTTACCACTTCTGTGAGTGAAATTTAGAAAATCCGAGAGACACGGTTAATATAAAGGACAAAAATGTGGTTCAATGAGATGAAAATAATTTTTGGTGAATAGTAACTTTTGACTTTTTTTACCATGGTTAAAAGTAAATAGGGTAATTAAGGGTAAAAATGATATTATTATTACCCTAACACATGTCCTAATTCTATTGGATTAGTGTAATTCGACCGAAAACAACCTTAGTAATAAAATATGACCATTTAAGCCCACTTGGATTAGATTAGGACATTTATTATTAATTTATTTAAAAAAGGGTTAAAATAGTTAAAATCAAAGTTTAATAAGTAAATCATTTTTAATATAGGGTTATACATAAGATAAATTCGACTATAAATATTAATTAGAAATCTAAAACTATTTCCTACATAATGATATTTTATTTGTAATTTTTAGACATTAAATAATTTAATTTATTTTTGACACAACGATGATGCAGTAATTATCTTATTCATGAAATATTGACATAATTTATGTTATAAATACCCAAATAAATGTAATTTGAGACTTTTTATGAATTACACTAATTTTCTAGGTTAATAGGACATGTTAGTAGTGATTTTATTAACTTTTTTTTCGAACTAATCATTCTGTTATGATTTTTACAAAAATCAATTACCAAATAGTGTCAAAATTGACATAAAATAGTTTTTAAAACAAATATTTTATTATTAATTGTTATTTTATTCCTAAAAATCTAAGGTTCAGAAAAATGACTTAGATAAGGTTATATATATTAATAATAAACAACTTTGGGTTCGTTTGGCTTGTTATAGTATGTTTATTAACCTTATAATATAAGAACACAAGAAGACACGGTAAAAGTAAAATTATTTAACTTAATGTTAAATCTAAATGATAAGGTTAAAATAGGAACCTAAACTTGTCTAAATTCTATTATATGAGAGTATTTCGACCCATCCCCACCATAGCTTCGAAATAAATCAATTTGGATCTATTCAAAACCGAATATGACTTTATAATAAAATAATAGTTTTAGTTTTCCAAAGGAGCCCCTCTCCTCCCTTATAAAAGGGACCTCCTCCCTCTCTTCCTCACACAACTTTTAGCCTTCAAGCTTGGCCAAACTCTGTCCAATTCTCTTATCCACTTCTCTAGAAACATCCTAGAGGTTATGGTCTTCTTCAAAGACCAATTTTAGTTCCCTAAGAGGAGGTCTCAAAAAGGCACTTCAAAGAAGAGGTAATTTCCGTTACCGATTCTTTCACCTTTATTTCTTCTTCCACTTCTTCATCTTAGGTTGTTTCATTATAAAGTAATAACATCAGTATCACTAATATACTGATATGTTATTATAAGTATGAAACAACCCTATTTCACCACCTATCCATCCTGCGGAAAACGAAATCACCGCGCGTGCGTACGTACGGAATACCATCTCCACGCCGTGGTGAAATCTATTTTCCACCACCACCTTACTTGGATTGTTATAATGGTGTAAATAATAAATATATATGATTATTTTAAAGTGATATTGATTCTAAAATAGTATACACACACTCCAATACTGTCCCACGATCATGGGAATGATATCATCGCTCGTGCGTACGTACGGACTACCATCTCCACGATGCGATGAGATTCATTCTCCACTTTAACCATTCATGAATGATTATAAAGTATATATAAAAAGTAATCATGAAATATATGAAATAATAATGATACTGGATTTATGTGTATATATATGAATGTCATCTACTTAATTCCATTCAACTCAATAAGGAAACGAAAACAGCGTTCATGCGTACGTACGGCCTACCGTCTCCATGAACGGTGTATTTCTTTCCATTTATCGATCTATTATGTATATGTATATTCTGAATATATATTATATATAAATCATGTTTTATATTCTGTAATTATGTAATCGTGATCTAAGTAATCATATGAATAATTACAAGTCAAAACACGGACGACAAATGAAACGATTTTACCCAAAACGCTCTTTAACATGGAATTTACAAAAGAACGGGTAATATAAAGTCATAAGTGAAATATATATGATATCATAACAATTAATATTATTCTGTAATAAGTCAATAACATTATTTAAATCATTATATATTAGGTTCGGATACGTATGAAGCATATCGTACATAAGGTAAGGGATAAATTTTGCAAATCTCATTTTTATCCGAGATTGCTTATTCGTAAGTATTTACTGGGGTTATTTCTATCATCCTTGTCCATGTTTTATAAAAGTGTATTCATGTAAGTTTAAATTCCTTTTTACCCATTCTTTACTTTTACTACATGGTATGTAAGGAATCTTTCTTTTTTTTACGTTACGAGGTATTTTTTGACTTTTCTAGCAAAAGTACGAGAAAAATGTTTTTTTTAACTTATACGGCACGAACAAATTTTTACTATTTTATAAAGCCTTATTTTCATGAAGCTTCCTCAAAAATATTTAATTAATATGTTCAACAAAATCATTTTATTTTAAAATTTCACGACATTTTGTGAAAAGAAAATGATTTTGAAGAAGAAATGATATTTTCCTCAAGAATTCACTTCAAGTGTTTTATCAAAACCATTTTTCATCTAAGATGAAATTATTTCATATGTGTATGTTTCAAGTATAATGTCTCTATGATTTACATGGTTTCACTTTTCTTATTATGAAATGATATCCATTTATTTTATATGGATTATGTGATGATGGGATGATGTTTATAAAACCCATTTTATTCTTTGGGTTATGATGAATGTTTTATGTTTATTTTGTGGCACAAGTAAGAATGATTTAATTATGAGATGGGTGGGACCTATATATCCCTCCAATGCATTGGGTAAAGATTTTATATCTCATGAGATGGACATGGCTGGAATGGTATGTTAATCTGGTTCAGTGTTACAGGACTGAAACGAGGAGTGAGCTCGATTTAGAATGGGACTTTGTCCACTAAGATGGTCTTGGCAGCAATGCCTTGGCTACTATTCAACTCATTACATGCGCTTAATGGATGCCACAATTACATGTTTTATTCCCATGCTATTTTATCATGGTTTATGTTTCATTATGATCAATGCCTTATGTAATTCCATGTTTTCTGTCGTTGCTCAATATTTTAATGTTTAAACAGTATGTTCATGTTTTTTAGTTCCAATGTATATGGTATGTTTTATTTTATCCATGCTTACCCTTACTGAGTATTTGAGCTCACCCTTTTTATGTTTTATTTTCCCCCAGGATCAAAAGAAAGGTTTTAGGTCAGGAAACAAAAATTGGAAGATCATTATGGGAGATGTTGAAGATCTTTCACCACGATTAGAAGATTACGTTCCAAGTTTCCAAAGACACTAAACTATTATGGTCCTTGTGTGTCTGTTTTTGATATGTATTAAGTATTCCACAAAAGTAATGTAATGTCCATGTACGTCATGCTTAGGGTCTCTACAGTTGGTATTAGAGGAAAGGTTTAGTCAGCCTTTGGAAACTAGGATGTGAGAACTTTAGTGAGATCCCTAGAGATATTTCTAAGGTATGTCTAGGGATGTCCCTAAGGTTAAGTATACGTATAGGATATAGTCCTAGAACTATGGTAATGATATTAGAATTTAACCTAAGATATTAGATATTTATTGTGCTCCCCCTTTACTATGTTTTTTTCCCTAGCATGATTTTTTCCTCTCACACTATTCTTTTTGGGTTTTAGAAAATGGCTGGAAACAGGAAGATGCATGATAATGGAGGATATGACGGACAATGGAATTATATTCTTCATGAAAAACCAAATGAAACGGGATTTGGAAGTCCAAACATCATTATTATGCCTAATCAGAAATCTCATAATATGAATAATAATCTCAACTTTGGTAAGTTTCTCGACTCAGATAATAAGAGAAAGATAGAGTTTCATGATGATCATAGAGGAAAAAAAGTTCAATTTCCCTCATGTAAATCATGTGGGAAGACGCATCAGGGAGATTGTTTCAAAGGAACTGGAAGATGCTTTGGGTGTGGAAAAGCAGGACACACAACCAGTAAGTGAAAAGGAAAAGGTTCATTTAACACCATGACAAGGATAATGGTATTGCTACGACATCAAAAATGATTATATGTTTTAAATGTGGAATGTACGGGCATTATGAAAACCAATGACCTAATGGAAAATCTCATGAAGAGAATCAGCATGGTCATATGGGTAGTATTTATGTGGATGATGATGAGGAGACTACAAATGATATATGAGCTGAGAGAAGTGTTGATGCTCAGTCGGTTGTTTTAGAAGGTAGTGGAATGATTGTATGTTTATCGAGAGTTATGCTGTATAGTTAATGGTACTATGGAATAAAAAATCATCTAAGGATTGTTACACTATTTTTTTCCTAAAATTATTTGAAATTATATGTTGAATGGTACCAGTAACCATGGAATGTTATTCATATATTTTTGTAAAGTTGATGATATGCGCATAATGAAGGAATAAGAAGATAATGAGATGTTTGATTGTATTCATGAGCTCATGATTGATATAAGGATTAAGTGATTTCATGGTTTGAGTATATAGAATTTTGAGGATTTTGGTATGTGGAAAGTGTTAACTTTTAACTGCATT
The DNA here is from genome assembly GCA_963277665.1 of Viscum album. Lineage (NCBI taxonomy): Eukaryota > Viridiplantae > Streptophyta > Magnoliopsida > Santalales > Viscaceae > Viscum > Viscum album. Next base: position 1,289,121,436 of record OY728140.1, read on the forward strand.
CATGTTTTCACTAAGGTTCGATGGGTATTCATTTTTCAAGAGAATACATGATTAAGGCCTTCGAACATTTGTAATGTGACCAATAAGACGTATCTTATGATATATGGGGATCAACGATGGTATTAACATGCTTATTATATGAAATATCTGGTAATCGTTTTCACTATAATATTACAATGGACTGCAATATTATGGATAAGCCTAAAGATTGGAATGGATTATGTTGGACATAAGTTATTATTGTTTAAGGATATAACCTTTTTTCGATATTATTGATGGGATGATATAGTAATGTAGTTTTAAAAAACGGACAACCTACAGGACGGGCGACAACCCATCACGTCGGACAAGGCTATGGGAATCAAACCCACAATCGAAGTGCGACTGGCCTTTATTGCCTACCACTGGCCTACAGGAAGTCCCTGGTTAGTAGAAACTAGTTTTATTTTATTAAGCGGTAGGATATATGAAGTATAAGTTCATTTTGGGAACCATATACGATTAATCTAACCATAAGATGGACTTATAACTTTTGTTAAACTTTTGTTTGAAAGAGATGGAATGACCCATCATTCAAACACATGATCTGCTAACACATCACGAATAACAAATTCAACTTCATTTCTTTAAGGGATGAAGTGGAAATTGTTCAATTCACGAACAACAGTGAGATTGTACCAAAATCATGCAAGTATTTCTTTTAATTCATCAACTTTAGGGAAATGATCTTGAAAACCAAATATGTTGTCCTAGTTCCCTTATATCCGATGAATCAGATGGTACCTTATATCATCACAAATAAATAGCTTTGTGATTGTTGGCTTTTTCATAGCCATGTTCTCTACCACTCTCCATCAGAACTTGATGGTTAGATTTTTCTTCCATATCCATATTTTCACCTATGTCCTCCTACGTGGAAACCCAATGATGAGTTAATTTGGGTAACCATTACATTTTATACTTTAGTTTTTAAAGCCATGTTTTGGTATTCCTTTTTACGATGTGGGTTTCTATTAAGCGAACTTTCGAGTAGTAAACCATTTATAACCCCGACGAATTTCGAGTTCGAAATTCATTTTAAGGGGGGTAGAATGTAACACCCTGAGATTTTATGAAAAATATTCTTTTTAATTTCTTTAATGTCTTGTCTTGTATGCTACACCAAAAGAAGATTGCACAACACGCATCCTTGACTTTCCTTGCATTACATGCAATCACAACCTTCCTCGATAGTGTGTGTAGTACGCAATACCGAGTTTCACTAAACAATGATATGCTATTAAAATATTATTAAAACTAGCCATTATGAATAGTAATAACCACTTTTTTAAATTTTGTAAATTTTGTTGTACCCCCACACTCTTTGATTTTCATGATCACAATCACTTTAATATTTGTCTAACCTTGTGTTTTAAGTGTTGTGGATGATAGGCAAGAGATTGCCAAAGGAATGGCCCAAAAAAGCATCTCAAGTGGACTGAAATTCAGTCCACCGGCCAACCAGTGTGATGGCATCGGCCAGCCGGTGGACCTGGCAGAGGCATTGCCCACTGCCAGGCTCCACCGGTCAGCCGGTGGCTCAGCCACCGGCCAGCCGGTGGCACCCAGCCCCAACAGTGAGACCTACTGTCTCACCACCGGCCAGCCGGTGGCTCCTGGGCAGAACAAGTTGCCATTTTGCAAACACCAGCCAACCGGTGGGACTGTACCGGCCAGCCGGTGGCCCAGTCAAACTAGCCGTTGCAGCTTTGACCAGGCTGCTCCACTTGCCTCCCAACGGCTCCGAAAGCCATTCCAACGGCTCCAAAGGCCTCCAACGGCCATATGAGGGTTCCCCCTCTATAAATAAAGGACCTTGAAGCCCCGGAACTTCACCCAAGCCACCGGACACATTGTTGATCATTTTGGCGAACCTCCGGCGGATTTCCTCAAGGAACCCAACGTGCTCCAATCCAATTCCACATCCAAGAGCACCATCAAAGAAGCTTGGAAGCGGCCTTCAACATCTCCATCCATTCAAAGGCGCCCAAGACTTCCTCAAATACGGTTTTTATTGTTTTTTCTTTTTGAGCTTAATTTTGGGTTTGTGCCTACAAACCCCAAACCCTTTTCTCATCCCCCTTTCTTTTGGGTTTCACACCACCATTAAGGTGTGAAGAGGTTAGTCAAGCCTTTCCTTTTAAAAGGCTTGAGTTTTCGGTGAGCTAGCCTTCACCGGTTAAAAAGGCTAGTGGGTTCTTGCTCTTCCATTGAAAGCAAGTGGGTTCTTGCTAAACCAATAAAAGAAAGCTGTAATAGATCCTAGTGCTACCTCAAAGCCTAGTGGGTTTCTTGCTAAAACCATTGAAAAGCAAGCGGTAGGAATCTCTCAACGGTTGAGTTGGGAGCGGAGACGTAGGCCGGGTTTTGGCCGAACTCCGTTATCAATTTCTTGTGTGATTGCCTCCTTTATTTTCCGCTGCATTTTTACTTTGATTTTAATTTGTCAATTTTTTTTAAAAGGCAATTCACCCCCCCCCCTCTTGCCATCATTCCTCGTTTGTTCCGACCCAACAATTGGTATCAAAGGGAGTATTTGAATAATTTTCTAACCGGTTTCAAATTAAAGATCCTTTTTGATGGCTTCTACCGCTTCAACCTCTTACGCCCCCGAAGGATATTCTTTGGATCGTGCTCCATTCTTTGATGGAGCCGATTATACTTTTTGGAAAACCCGCATGACCACATTTCTTAAAAGCATTAGCTATCCTATTTTTAAAATTGTCATGCATGGTTATACTCTCTCTAGTAAAGATGAATCTCAATGGACCCCCACCGACATTGCAAATTTCGAGCTTCATGGCAAAGCCATGAATGCTCTTCATTGCGGGTTAGATAGAAATGTTTATAATTGTATTTCTTCTTGCACTACTTCTTACGATCTTTGGAAATTTTTAGAACTAACCTATGAAGGTACTAGCGAGGCTCAAAAGCAAGAACCTGCTCAAAAGCTAGAACCCGCTCAAAAGCAAGAACCCGATGCAAAATCCGTACCCGCTTGCCCACTTCACAAGAAAAGGGCCAAGAAAAAGAAGGGAAAGAATAAGGCTTCAAAGGCATCTTGGAGTGATATCTCCTCCTTCTCCTCCTTCTCCTCAAGCGACCAAGGTAAAAAATGCTTAATGGAAAATCATGAGGTATCATCTTCTAACTCTTCTTCCCCGTCTTCTAGTTCTTCTAATTCTTTCAATCATTTGTCATATGAAGAACTCCAACACGTTAGAGATCAATTAGAAAATGGTTTTCATGAACTTTCTTCAAAATTTGTCGCTTTGAAAAAGAATTTCAAAAAACTCTCCTCTGAAAAAGAACAACTTCTCAAAGAGAAGGAGGAGTTGACCCTTAAAATCCAAAACCTCCCGGATATTGATTCCATGGAATCAACCATCAAGGACCTTAGAGAATCCTTAGCCAAGTTCACCCAAGGTGAACAAAATTTGTCCAAACTCTTAGGTTCTCAACGAGTATCTAGAACCACCAATGGACTTGGCTACACCAATATAGCTTCCTCCTCCCATGCACCAACTGTTTTTGTAAGGGGGAGCTCTAGTTTTAAATTTTGTAACTATTGCAAAAAACCCGGGCACCTTATTTATGAATGTAACTGTAAAAATGCCCAGTATGGCCAACCCAAGTCTATTTACTATAGTGACGAATTTAATAGGAGAAAACCCGCCATGAGACAAGTTTGGATTGAAAAATCCCTTCTTGCGAGTCTCTCCGGGCCTAAAATCATCTCTTTTCAAAATCCCTCTCCCCGATGATCTTTTGTTTTATTTAGGGGGAGTTAGGATCTTTTTAGACTTTCAATTCAAACTGTTATTCATTTTCATTTCAATTTCAAAAATTTCAATTGATTTTCAAATCTCAATCTTGTTTTTCAAATCCTCCCTCAATCAAGTTGTATGCCCCATTCTATTTTGATAATCACAAAGGGGGAGAAATTTCTTGATTGATTGGGGGAGAATCTTTTCACTCATGTTTTTTTTTTCAATTTATCATTTAAAGCATGTATTTCTTTTAAGTTTTTACATTGCTTAGATAAGTGATTGTGATCATCAAAATAGGGGGAGATTGTTGTACCCCACACTCTTTGATTTTCATGATCACAATCACTTTAATATTTTTATAACCTTGTGTTTTAAGTGTTGTGGATGATAGGCAAGAGATTGCCCAAGGAATGGCCCAAGAAATCATCTCAAGTGGACTGAAATTCATTCCACCGGCCAACCGGTGTGATGGCACCGGCCAGCCGGTGGACCTGGCAGAGGCATTGCCCACTGCCAGGCTCCACCGGTCAGCCGGTGGCTAAGCCACCGGCCAGCCGGTGGCACCCAGCCCCAACAGTGAGACCTACTGTCTCACCACCGGCCAGCCGGTTGCCTCAGCACCGGCCATCCGGTGGCTCCTGGGCAGAACAAGTTGCCATTTTGCAAACACCGGCCAACCGGTGGGACTGTACCGGCCAGCCGGTGGCCCAGTCAAACTAGCCGTTGCAGCTTTGACCAGGCTGCTCCACTTGCCTCCCAACGGCTCCGAAAGCCTTTCCAACGGCTCCAAAGGCCTCCAACGGCCATATGAGGGTTCCCCCTCTATAAATAAAGGACCTTGAAGCCCCGGAACTTCACCCAAGCCACCGGACACATTATTGATCATTTTGGCGAACCTCCGGCGGATTTCCTCAAGGAACCCAACGTGCTCCAATCCAATTCCACATCCAAGAGCACCATCAAAGAAGCTTGGAAGCAGCCTTCAACATCTCCATCCATTCAAAGGCGCCCAAGACTTCCTCAAATACGATTTTTATTGTTTTTTCTTTTTGAGCTTAATTTTTGGTTTGTGCCTACAAACCCCAAACCCTTTTCTCATCCCCCTTTCTTTTGGGTTTCACACCACCATTAAGGTGTGAAGAGGTTAGTCAAGCCTTTCCTTTTAAAAGGCTTGAGTTTTCGGTGAGCTAGCCTTCACCCGTTAAAAAGGCTAGTGGGTTCTTGCTCTTCCATTGAAAGCAAGTGGGTTCTTGCTAAACCAATAAAAGCAAGCTGTAATAGGTCCTATTGCTACCTCAAAGCCTAGTGGGTTTCTTGCTAAAACCATTGAAAAGCAAGCGGTAGGAATCTCTCAACGGTTGAGTTGGGAGCGGAGACGTAGGCCGGGTTTTGGCCGAACTCTGTTATCAATTTCTTGTGTGATTGCCTCCTTTATTTTCCACTGCATTTTTACTTTGATTTTAATTTGTCAATTTTTTTTTAAAAGGCAATTCACCCCCCCCCCCTCTTGCCATCATTCCTCGTTTGTTCCGTCCCAACAAATTTTAGTTTTCAAAATGGACTTCATTTTTGGATTCGTAATATCGAAATTAGCTTAGGGTAAATTTTTGGTACTTTTCGGATAACTTTCATTTTCTGATGAATAGTGAAAATTACTAAATTTTAATTAAAAATAACATTTTTAATAAAAATAATTAACAGTGATAAATTATTAATTTGATTGGTTTTAAAGTATATTTAGAATATATTTTTACAATTTAATACAATTTTGTTCATTGGATGTAATTTCACATTTAAACCAGACATAAACAAGTGTCAATCTTTTGATTGTTATTATCTCTTAAAAACACGCTATTTGTTTTGACGACGGGAATTAATTTTTAAATTAATTAATGTAACTTATATGTTTTGAATTTGGTAAAATATACATCATTTTTGAATTCATAATATCAAATATATCTTAGGCCTAATTTTTTGTATTTTTCTGGAAACTTTCATTTTTTTGATGAATAGTGAAACCACTAAGTGGTAGTTAAAAAAACTGAATTTTTCATTAAACGTAATTTTACCGCTTCTGTGAGTGGAATTTCGAAAATCCGAGAGACACGGTTAATATCAAGGACTAAAATTTGGTTCAATGAGATGAAAATAATTTTTGGTGAATAGTAACTTTTGACTTTTTTTACCACGGTTAAAAGTAAATAGGGTAATTAATGGTAAAAATGATATTATTATTACCCTAACACATGTCCTAATTCTATTGGATAAGTGTAATTCGACCAGAAACAACCTTAGGAATAAACTATGACCATTTAAGCCTACTTGGATTAGATTATGACATTTATTATTAATTTATTAAAAAAAGGGTTAAAATAGTTAAAATCAAAGTTTAATAAATACATCATTTTTAATATAGGGTTATACATAAGATAAATTCGACTATAAATATTTATTAGAAATCAAAAAATATTTCCTACATAATGATATTTTATTTGAAATTTTTAGACATTAAATAATTTAATTTATTTGTGACACAACGATGATTCAGTAATTATCTTATTAATGAAATATTGACATAATTTATGTTATAAATACCCAAATAAATGTAATTTGAGACTTTTTATGAATTACACTAATTTTATAGGTTAATATGACATGTTAGTATTCATTTTATTAACTTTTTTATAACTAATCATTCTGTTATGATATTTACAAAAATCAATTACCAAATAGTGTTAAATTGACATAAAATAGTTTTTAAAACAAATATTATATTATTAATTGTTATTTTATTCCTAAAATTCTAAGGTTCGGCCAAATGACTTAGATACGGTTATATATATTAATAATAAACAACTTGAGGTTCCTTTGTCTTGTTATAGTATGTTTATTAACCTTATAGTATAAGAACACAAGAAGACACGGTAAAAGTAAAATTATTTAACTTAATGTTAAATCTAAATGATAAGGTTAAAATAGGAACCGAAACTTGTATAAATTCTATTGGATGAGATTATTTAGACCCATCCCCACCCAAGATTCTAAATAAATCAATTTGGATCTATTTAAAACCGAATATGACTTTATAATAAAATAATATTTTTAGTTTTCCAAAGGAGCCCCTCTCCTCCCTTATAAAAGGGCACCTCCTCACTCTCTTCCTCACACAACATTGAGCCTTCATGCTCGTCCAAACCCTGCCAAATTATCTTCTACACTTCCCTAGAAACATCTTAGAGGTTCTTTTCTTCCTCAAAGACCAATTTTAGTGCCCTAAGAGGAGGTCTCAAAGAGGCGCTTCAAAGAAGAGGTAATTTCCGTTTCCGATTCTTTCACCTTTATTTCTTCTTCCACTTCTTCTTAAGTAATAACATCAGTATAAATCATATACTGATATGTTATTATAAGTATGAAACAACCCTATTTCACCACCTGTCTATCCTACGGAAAATGAAATCACTGCGCGTGCGTACTTACGGAATATCGTCTCCACGCCGTGGTGAAATCAATTTTCCACCACGACCTTACTTGGATGGGTATAATGGTGTAAATAAGAACTATATATGATTATTTTAAAGTGATATTGATTCTTAAATATTATACATACACTCCAATACAGTCCCACGATCATGAGAATGATATCATCGCTCGTGCGTACGTATGGACTACCGTCTCTACGACACGATGAGATTCATTCTCCACTTTAACCATTCATGAATGATTATAAAGTATATATAATAAGTAATCATGAAATATATGAAATAATAATGATACTGTATTTATGTGTAAATATATGTATGTCATCTACTTAATTCCATTCAACTCAATAAGGAAACGAAAACAACGTTCATGCGTATGTACGGCCTACCGTCTCCATGAACGGTGTATTTCTTTCCATTTATCTATCTATTATATATATGTATATTGTGAATATATATTATATATAAATCATGTTCTATATTCTGTAATTATGTAATCATGATCTAAGTAATCATATGAATAATTACAAGTCAAAACACGGATGACAAATGAAACGATTTTACCCAAAACTCTCTTTAACATGGAATTTACAAAAGAACGGGTAATATAAAGTCATAAGTGAACCATATATGATATCATAACAATTAATATGATTCTTTAATAAGTCAATAACATTATTTAAATAATTATACAGGAGGTTTGGATACGTACGAAGCATATCGGACATAAGGTAAGGGATAAATTTTGCAAATCTCATTTTTATCTGAGATTGCTTATTCGTAAGTATTTACTAGGGTTATTGCTATAATCCTTGTCCATGTTTTATAAAAGTGTATTCATGTAAGTTTAAAGTCCTTTTTACCCATTCTTGACTTTTACTACATGGTATGTAAGGAATCTTTCTTTTTTTTACGTTACGAGGTACTTTTTGACTTTTCCAGCAAAAGTACGAGAAGAAGGTTTTTTTAACTTATACGGCACGAATAAATTTTTACTGTTTTATAAAGCATTATTTTCATGAAGCTTCCTCAAAAATATTTGATGACTATGTTCAACAAAATCATTTTCTTTTAAAATTTCATGATATTTTGTGAAAATAAAATGATTTTGAAGAAGAAATGATATTTTCCTCAAGAATTCATTTCAAGTGTTTTATCAAAACCATTTTTCATCTATGATGAAATTATTTCATATGTGTATGTTTCAAGTATAATGTCTCTATGATTTACATGGTTTCACTTTTCTTATTATGAAATGATATCCATTTATTTTATATGTATTATGTGATGATGGGATGATGTTTATAAAACCCATGTTATTCTTTGGGTTATGATGAATGTTTTAAGTTTATTTTGTGGAACAAGTAAGAATGATTTCATTATGAGATGGGTGGGACCTATATATCCCTCCAATGCATTGGGTAAAGATTTTATATCTCATGAGATAGACATGGCTAGAACGGTAAGTTATTCCGGTTTGGTGTTACAGGACTGAAACGAGGAGTGAACTCAATTCAGAATGGGACTTTGTCTACTAAGATGGTCTTGGCAGCAATGCCTTGGCTACTATGGAAATAATTACATGTGCTTAATGGATTCCACAATTACATGTTTTATTCCCATGCTATTTTATCATGGTTTATGTTCCATTATGATCTATGCCTTATGTACTTCCATGTTTTATGTCGTTGCTCAAGATTTTAATGTTTAAACAATATGTTCATGTTTTTTAGTTCCAATGTATATGGTATGTTTTATTTTATACATACTTTCCCTTACTGAGAATTTGAGCTCAACCTTTTTATGTTTTATTTTCCCCCAGGATCAAAAGAAAGGTTTTATGTCAGGAAACAAAAAGTAGAAGATCTTTATGGGAGATGTTGAAGATCTTTCACCACGATTAGAAGATTACGTTCCAAGTTTCCAAAGACACTAAAATATTATGGTCCTTGTGTGTCTGTTTTTGTTATGTATTAAGTATTCCAAAAAAGTAATGTAATGTCCATGTACGTCAAGCTTAGGGTCTCTACAATTGTTATGTTATTATTTTTCATCTCCTTTATTTACATGTCATGGTCATCTAATATCACCCCATTATTATGTTTCATTGCCCCATGTTATAGAGAAAGGGATTTCATAAATGTAATGGAGGGGATGTTCTTTATGGGAAATATTGATAATCATTATAATGGAGTTAGAATATGTTATTTTGTGATTCCGAACACAGTAAATAATTATGGTCCTTATGAAAGTAAGTTTTTAATGTGCTCATTATTTATCTAAAATGACGTCATATATTTGTATGTTAAAACTATTTCTCTATATAATTCACAATTTACGTGTTATATCATTAATCTATATCTTTAAAAAATATTTAATTTTATTATTTTTCATTATTCTTTAACTATGCATACGATTCTATGGATATCAATTTGTTAAATGTTTGACGTTAAAATCAAATTTTATTTTAGGGTTATTTTTGTTCAGGGTTTGTTGGATAAGATATTATTATCTATATCTGAATATAATCAATAAGTTTATTGTCATCTATTTATTTCATGATAATATATAGTTTCTCTTAATTTTCTTCTATTTAATTTTTGAAGAGTTCAAATGAATATTTTTAATGAAAATATGCATCATTTCACATTTCGATCGAAAATTATTTTTCTCCCATAATAATGTTTTCAAAATTGTTGCCTAAAATATTTTTAAAATCCTATAAAAAAAATTTAATAGTAATTTTTACACATGTGTTTAATTTTTCTTAATTCTATGAAATTAATATTGATGTCCTTTTTTAAACAATTACTTTTTTCCTTGTACTGAAAATGTGATAGCAACCCATATATTAAAATAGAAATTATAAATAGTATTTGTATAATCATGAATGTTAAATTTTTTGATATCTTCCTTTATAATTATAAACGTTTATCATTATTTAAATGTATTTACAAGATATTTTATAAATTTATTGAATTTAAATGTGTATTTCTAAGTGAAAATGATATTTTATTCAAGAAAAGTTTTTAATGATATTTTAGTATTCGATTATATGTATCTTGGTTCATTTTAAAAGAAAAGAATATTGATAATGTTTTACTTTGTTAATTTTTTTAAAATGTTGAATAGTTATTTTCCACAATAAATGTTCCAAGTGATATTTCGAAATGATTTTCTTTTTAATATGGCATCCATTGATGTAACTTATTCTTTAGTTGGTATAATAATGAATGATTGAATACTAATTCATTCTTTATAAGGTCAATTTTTAAGTTGATGAAATTTTTTTAACAAGATAATTATTATTCCTTAGTTATGGTATGGTGAATTGTGAAATTTTTATGTAACATTTATTCTTTGCATTGTTTGTGATATGATGATATAATGAATGTTTTATGATACATAGGAACACATAAGTGTAATATTCATTATCATATGGGTCCGAACTATATTTCCCAATAATAAATTGTGTAATGATTAAGTTCTCATTAGTTAATAATGGGAAACATGTTGATATGCACAATCCAATATGGGGAATAGGTGAGTCAAGATCCACTATGGGAAATAGTTGTGACCTGGTCCAGAAATAGACATATTTAATATGTAATGATCCAATATATTGATGGTATTTTTATTAAACCTTAAATATAAAATGTATCTATATATTATGTGGGTAAAACACTTATTAGACACATGCTTATGGTTCATGATTGATTTATGATGATTTCCCACTCTTATGAACAATGTTTTCTTTAAGAATAATTTTTTATTCTATGAATCCATTTTATAATATATATCTAATTGTATTTGAAGATCATATGGTTTGTACATGATGACATAAATTAATTTTTATCATTTTGTTTCATCTGATCATTGATTGAAATATTTTTTATTTTCCCTTACCGAGAAACTCAGCTAACACTTTCTTATGTTTTCTTCCCAATGATATAATGAAAGGTTAATGAAGGGTATTACAATGAGGAGTATTATGTGAGAATTTTTTTTTGATATTTTCATGATATTTCAAAAACAAGAACATTGTGTTCCTATTATCTAAATACAATAAACCATTATTATACACGAGTTTTTTAATGAAATGTAATAACTTTTTATATGAAAATATGTGATATTTATAAATGAAAATCCAAGGTTTCTATAACAATGGTTGAACATTTAACCTATTTCATGTTAATGACATCTTTCAGGTTATGTAATTTTAATCTAAACCTTTCATGAGACCCTAAAATGTTATATTTATCGAAAATTTTGTTTAACCCAATAATTCACATTAATTAATTACCTTTTAAAATTTCAAATTCCATTTATTTTATTTTCTTATTAATTGAATAAATACCCTATTTTTTCCGAATATTCTTTTATCATAATTCTTCAATCACTAAAAAATATAAATAAATAACTAAATATTATTTATTATTTAAAAGAAACATTTATAACCAATGTTATAATCACCATATCCTTCTATAATGTTTTTGGATATATATGATTCAAGACTCTAACATTTTGTAGTTATTTATTTTATAATGTAACATGAATGTCATAATTCTAACACCCCAAAAATCTTCTGTATGAACCTTTTATTCGATAGAGTGTAAGACACACGAAACTAAGCACACAACGGAATATATTATCCCAAAAAATAAAAATATATTTACTATTTTAAATAAATTCTATCTATATTTCTTTATATTAATGATATAGATTTAGTGTGTAACAAAAACAATAACATGTTTCTTCAATGACTTGTGTTACACACTAGACCGTGTTTTACTAAATTATAACATATATTGAAAATATTATACTTTTAATTATAATAATTAACCTAGCCATTATGTTAGTGGTTTGGAATAGTATTAACTAACATATGAAATTATATGGTTTACAAAAATATAAAATTTATTTTAAGGATACCAATTAATTATAAATGAAAATATAGTCCATTTCAATATCAAAAAAATTATTTTTATGCTCAGAAAGTATTTTTTGTATTAATAAATTAAATTATTTATAATAAGTTAAAAGATATGAATGAATTATCTATGTTATATATTCTATAATTTTTTTTGATATTATCCAATTTATTTTATTTGTATAAGACAACAAAAATCCCAATAATTCACATAAAAACATATATTTTTATTTAGGTATTTTTACAACATTTTAATGGTGAACCTATTATAAATCCCATTTCTAGATATTTAACAAATATAATATGTAAAAATAAAATTCAATTTTAAAATTGAAACCTAAAAATTAAAATATGGAGAATCTTTTATATTTATAAGTGATTGTTCATTTTAGATGAATAAAAAAATATAGAATTGTATATCAAAAATGATTTTTTGTCTAATTTATTTTTGACTAAAATTATATTTTTGAGTTATTTTAATGTTTAATTAAATCATTATTTTTTATTAATGCAACTTAGTTAATATTATTATATTTCATTTTTAAATTAAATATAAAAACATAGAAATATGGGGAACATTTTTACTTTAAAAACCTATACTTTAGACCCGTTTACGGAATTGAATTTAAATTAATTTATGTCACTTATTTTAATGAAAATTTTTAAAATTTAATTCCATAATTGGAATCAGAATAATATATAAATATAATAAGTTCAACTTATTTATTGAGAAAAAAAATTAGTGAACGTAATTAAAATTTATTATAATGATAAGGAGAAACTAGGAAAAAAGGGATTAAAACATAATCTAAATGGTCCATATGACCCGGAAACTTGTCCAGAATTCATTGTATGTCCATTTATATATATATGATATAATCCATTTAATGACTTTTAATCATTATTTTATCCACTTTCAAGGTGAAAACGTGTATGGAATTTTTTTTTTCAAAATATTACTAAAGTGTCACACCTACTCTACTATAAAAAGTCATCCTCCCTACCACTTTTTCACACATCTAAACTACATTTTTTGTGAAATATATTACCCAATAAATCCTAAAAATTCATCCCTAATGCTACAATACTAACCTAGGTTAGGAAGAAATCCATGGAATCCCTTTTGATAAAACCAAAAGGTGTTTCCCGATTGAGAGGCAACACCATTCCTTAAGTTCTTTGGGTTTCTCTACATGCTCCACCCATATAAAATTCTAATTTAAATTTCATATTGAAAACAGAATTATAAACATACTAGTATTTTTTTTCTATGTGTTTGATATAATCATACTCACAGTTTCATCAATTGAATAATGAACATGTTGTTTACGTGTATTGTGAACTACCGCCTCCTGATATGGTGAAAGTTCATTTTTTATGTACCACCTACCATGGTGGAGATTATTATTGAAAATATTAATATAAATATTATATATGATATTTATTATTTATTAATTATTCTATAATTTTTGTACAACACATATCATTAAACACACTAATTTTTGTAAAACATATAACATTATTTGGGGAAGTGATGACTACTACACCCACAAAGCGACGTGATTTGTTCACACGATACATAGAATATATAAAAGAGGGTTTTAATTAAAAATTTAAGACATAAAAATTTATTATATTTGAGAAATAATTACACTACTTTAAATATAATATATATCTTTTTCTTTTTATCCTATTACATGATTAAATAGTATTTATGTCATTCGAGGAAGTGTGGACTACCACCTCCTCGAAACAATGTGATTCATTTTAAATCATAATAATAATATATAAGTATAAATGATTAAACAACGTACTATTCATGATATATTTGTTTTCCCAAAAATATTATTATCTGATACATTCTTTCAATAATTAACATTGAAAATTCTAAACATTACCCATGGGTATATACAACTAACTGTCTCAATGATTGTAAAGTTGGTTAATTTTATTAAAAATAGTTAATTATTTATTTTAAAAATATTATTTATGTATAGATGCTTTCATTACTTCATGAGTATTATTCTTGAGATGTTATATAAGGACCCCATTGACCCTAATTGACCTAACAAAGTTGTTTTTTACATACAAATCAAATCTGGTCAAAACACCCAACACAAACTTATTTATTAAATTAGTTCTATAGATAATTGTAATAATTGAAATAAAATAAATTATAAATAAGAAATATGGTAATAAATCTATTAAATAATTAAAATTAGTTTATTGTTCTATAATATAAAGACACATGAGACAAGTTGGACGCAAGGTAATGAATTTTCATCTAAATTTTAAACTCTATGAGTTAAATTTCAAGTTCACCACTTACTTATTTTGTGTCATGTATATAATTCATATTATTATATATTATATTATTAAATTTTTTAGTAATTTGTTTTTAAAAATATCATTTAATATTATTCCATCAAGACGTTTATGATTCAAAAAATTTCAATGTGGTATGATACACATTGGAATGTTTATAGATTATTTTAATCTTCAATAACTTTAATTATCATTCATTGGTATTTCCATTAGAGTAAATTATATTAACATTGATCAATAAAACATTTCATTTTACCATCATATTTTTCTTGACGACCTTTTTCATGTATTTTTCCAATTTTTTAAATCATTATTACTCTATATTTTTTATTAATTGAGTTTCGAAAAATTATAATTTATTTATCCATTTAGTGGGAAAACATTTTTTCGTATAAGAAATGTTATTAATAAAATTTTTAAAAAATATTTTTTAAACTATTTGGAAAATAAATATTTACGTTTTTTCCTTTCTAACATTATTTTCAATGTACCCATCTTGTCTATTTCCAAATAATGAATATTCTATCTATTTTACAATGAAAAAGGAATAATAATTTGTACCTCATATGAAATTTTCATATTTATCCAATTTTGTTTAATTAAATCTCCCTATTCAGTTTTATAATATATATTTTAAAATAAAATATTATGGAAATTGATTTTCAAGGAAAGGATTTTCAATAAAAATTTATGTTTTCCTGAAGAATATTTTTAGAAGATAATTTTGTAGTGTTTTGATTCCATAACGACAAGAATCCTTCATTTAATTCCAATTGGTTTATGTTGTTTTGATATCATCCTTATTCTTATTGTGGATGGTTTATGATTTATTTGACAATGGATTGTATGCGCATTAAAATTATATATTTATTTTTTCCCTTGAAAAAGTCAATCTCATATGATCATTGAATGTTGAATTTATCTTAAACTATCCATTATATTTATGATGGGTATTAATTTTTACTAAAGCATATACCATTTTATATAAGGATCAAACTTTGATAGAATTTTTATTGTTTGGGGAAATATTGATAAATATACATAGTTTATTCAATAGATATATTTGATAAGGCATATTTCTTATTAATAAATGTTATTACACAATATAGAAAATGCTTTTCGGATGAAATAATGGGTGGATCCAAGATTTTATATAGATTATCGTTGAATTGAAATTTTATCAGGAGACAAATGAGTTGTAAAAATCATAATAGTGTAATCAATCATGTTAATGTTCTTGACGATACATTTTGTTTGTTCCTCATACATGATATAAAAAAGTTTTGAATTTCTCTAATTTAGATAGAGTTATTATTCATCCATGAGATTTGGAATCTATATATATATATGGATTAATTCCATTACATTTCTTCAATTAAATGGAATGTGTCTTAGTTTCTTATATATATATATTTATTTATAAATATCTAGTTATTTAAATGGAATTATTTTCAGTTATTACCTTGGAATATTGTTTATTCACATCCATTTAGTGTATTGATTACATGGAAAGTGTTTTTAGTAATTTTCCCTTACATACTTACTATTTTCATTAATTAATTATTTCATGCTTTGTAATTTACCTTAACTTTGCATTTGAGCACACCCGCAATATGATTCTTTCACTAGGAATCCAATAAGTTTTCTATAAAAGATATTCATAGAGTCACTAAATAGAATAGAGTTATCCCCAATGTAATTTATTTAATGATAAAAAATTTATTTTTTCGTTAGTGTATTCATTTTTAATTAAAGACGCATTGATGTATCTAGTTTACAAAGAATACTGAACTCCTTGGTCTATTATGATTTGATTCCTTGTGATATTTTTAATTTTATTTTAATTGAATCCATCTCTGGGCTACCAAGGGGTATCACATTATTGTTGGTATAATAGGAATTTTAGTAAAAACCCTGGAAACTAGATATAAAAAACAAATATTAGGTAGAACGACCGTAAGATAAGAATTGAAGATAATAATACAAGAATATCTTATAATTTTGTGAGGTAGATAATATTTGGTTATTCCTATAAATAAATCATTGTGTTGATTCTACCAGTGGACGTGGTTATAGAAAATATGTACCTAGAAGTAAAAACATCAACAAGGTGCCCCTTTCCAAATATTGGGTATCATGGTACACAACAAATATCCTTACTGTGAACGTAGTTTGACACTCCTAGAAGATATCCTTAGGATATTTCACATTTTATTTAAAAACTATTATAAATGGATTTTAACAATGAATAACCTATGTTTTTTCAAAGGTGTTTTATATTTAAGAGATGGTGTAATGATTTTGAAATCCAACTAATGGTATTATGGATAAAACCTCGACTAGAGAAGATACAATTCAAAAATAAATGGATAAATTATTTATTTATTGAGGTTTTATAAACAAAATTAGTTAAAATTATATTTTTTATTAACATTATTTCAATGATGAACAACAATTTTTTTTAATAAAATTATATTAATTTATTTATAGAAAAGGAAAACTCGTATTTCAAGTGAAAACCATTCAAATACAGTATGTCTTCTTGTCTTGAACCCATGACAGAATGACTATATGTGTTTCATGCAAGCCCCTAACCTACACAATTTCCTGGTTAATATTTCTTATCATTTTGTAAAATAATATTATTAATAAATATTATTGATTAATATATAGTGTTTATATTTTGTTTCCATATTAATGTATTTACCATATTCACTTTGGATAATATTCATAGAAAATAGTTAGAATTTTGAAACTTTTATAGTTTTTAAGATCCTTTAGAAATTTATTTTAGAACTTTAGGAATCATAATTAATTTTTGGATGAATTGGAAAACTGATCTGAGAATAACCAAAGGATGAATTTTTTTATTAAAATAAATCAAGATAGTTTACATCCTTGTATACATAGGTTGTAAAATAGTTACCCATCATTTTGAAAAATGAGTTACAAATAAAATTTTTTGTAAATAAATTAATTCTTGATGAACTGATGCCTTCTAAATAATCATAGATTTTTGGATCTTTTCCCTCTAAATTCCATTGATCATTAAATTGTATGAGATTTATTACCCTAATCTCTCCCTATAAATATTTACATCCCCATAGTAAATGTACCTACTTTCCACTAACATTCATCTATATAGAAACCTAGTTATATGATTGTCCATGTAACCAATGTACTTCACATTCTATCTTATATAGAGGTTTTAATATGAAACCTAATCATAATACGGGATTTCCACATATCTAATACGATACAATATATTAACAAGATTGATTTCAAATCCAGATGTCACAAATTCAATAAAGTGGGGAAATTGTAATGCCCTGAAAATCTAAAGTAGGAACCTTCTATTTGATAGCGTGTATGGACTATGACAACAAGAACACAAGGAAATACAATATCTTGATAAATTTAAGAATATTTCATATTTAAAATAAAGTCAAAATATAATTTAGATTGTGATACACTCGATTCTAAGCTAGTACATGACACAGGAAATATTGAGTTTCTTCAATGTCTTGTGTTACACGCAATATCGGTTTTTAGAGAAAAACAATACATAAACTAAATATTATTATTTAATATAATCATACATAACCTGTCCATTAAAATAAGAGCTTTTAATATTATTATCTAAACTATGAAAATATATGGTTTACACAAATATAAAATAAATTAATTTGTAACCTTGTAAATTTTAAAAGAAAATATAACCAATTGAATATAATGAGAATATTTTTATTTAAGTTCTCAAAAAATCATTTTATCATAATAAATTAAATTAATTAAAACTAAAAAATTATATTAATGAAAAATATATTTAATATATTAAATAAAATATTTTTTACATTTATTCAATAGATTTGATATGTATAATATAATATCAAACCCAATATTATACGTGTAAACGTATATTTTTATTAATGAACTTTACCACCTTTTAATGGTGAAAATATTTTATGTGAAATAATAGAAATTTTATAAATATTTTATCTCAAAATAAAAATAATCTTTTAAAATTGAAAAATTTTGGTTTGGGTTAATTTTTTTTATTTTTTTGTAATGTTTCAATTTTTGATGAAAAATAGAAAATACAAAATTTTAACTAAAAAGTAATTTTCATTTTATTTATTTGTGAGGATAAATTTTATTTTGTATATATCTAAAAGAATAATTAAATAATTTTTTTCATTAATCCAATTTTGGTCATTTGAATCTATTTCACTTTTCATTTTGAATATAAAAACATAGCAATATTTCGAACATATTTTCTTTAAAACCCCACATTTTCATCCCATCTATTTGAAGAAATTTTAATTAATTTCAATAACTTATGTGATTAAAATTTAGAAATATGGAATAATAAATGGAATCTGAATAATTTAATTTTCAAGTAAGTTCTTTTTTGATTTTTGACCAAAATTATTAGTGAATGTGCTTAAAATTAATTAAAAAGATTAAGGTGAAACTACAATTAATAAAGGTCAAAACCATAAACCTAAGGGTCCAAAAAGCCTAGAAACATGTTCAAAATAAATTTTATGGAAATATTATTATCCTATAATTATTTTTATCACCTTTTATATATTATTGGATCCACTTTAAAAATTAAAGTCGTGTTTGGAATTCCATCGTCAAAATATTACAAGAGTACAACTCCAACCGCACTATAAAAAGGTGACATCTCCTCCAACATCCTCACACCTCTTATGAAAATATTACTCATACATGATCTAACAAAAGATATCATAAAAATACCTCTCATAAACCTAGAATCCCCATAGTTTTTAGGAATAAATCCATGCAATCCCATTGGTGATAACCAAAAGTAGTTACCCGATTAAGAGGTAATATATTTCATTATGTACTCTATTTTTATTTCTATACTAGACCCCCTTATCTATTTTTATTCTATTATATTAATAAAAACCATCATAATAAATATATTATTTAGTTATTATTCTTTTTTACCTAAACTTTCCCACACTTCCATCTAATTGGTAATAAACATAATGTGTACCTGTACAGTGAACTACCACCTTATGAAGTGCTGATTTTTATTATTGTGTTTATACCTCTCATAGTGACCATTATTATGGAAAATATAATTATATATGTTATCAATGATATTTTTTATGTCTTTAATATTTTTTATTCTATTAAAACACCTATCATTACACATTCAATTTTTGGTAAACATAGTAACATTGTTTGCAGAAGTTTGGATTTTATCCCTCTTAAAGCGATGTGATTCATTAAAATTATATATGGAATCTATAAAAATGGTTTCAATTAAAAATATGTGAAAATATATATCTATTATAATAATGAAATAATTATGGTAATATAATATATATCATTCTTTTATTACACATTCACACACTTAAATAGTGATAATGTTGTTTGTGGATGTGTGGGCCACCACCTCCTTGATATGATGTGATTCATTTTAATTAACAATAATTATATATATATGTGTATATATGAGTAAATAATAAAAAATATATTAAATAATTAATATTATATAATGATTAGTGTTAGTTACTTTCTTTCCATTGTAGTCATTGAAAATTGGGAATGTTTCTTATGCGTTTGTATGACCAACCGTCTCCATGATTGTAAAATAGGTTCATTTTTCAAAATTATATTTAATGATTTATTTTAGTAGTATAATTTTTGAATAAATATAGTAATTATGTCATGTATATTATTCTTGTTATGTTATATAATGAGTTCTTTGGATATTATTTACCGACCAATGTTATTTTTGACATATAAATTGAATTTGGTCAAAACACCCAATGCAATTTTAATTATTTATGTTGTATAAAAAATCATAATAATTGAAATAAATGTAATTATAATCATGATAAAAATAAAATAAAGTAAAAAAATTAACCTAATATTACTATTCATATATATAAATACACACAAGAAAACACCGATGCAAGCAAAGGGATTTTCATATAAAATTTTATTCCAATGAGATATGTGTCATATTCACCACTTGCATATTTTGTGTGGTGTATCTACAAACAATTTTTTATATTATATTTTGAATTTCTTTTTCTTCAGGGTTTGTAAAAGTTTCATTTAATGTTACTTCATTATGAGGTTTATTATATAAAATGTATTGAATTGGTATGAGATTATTTGGAATTGTAAAATATTATTTTACTGAAAAATAACTTTTATAATCTTTCATTGGAATTTTTATTTGAAGATATTATATAGAAATTTATTAGTTAAAACATTATATTCTTATACTATGATTATTACTTACCTTTATGATGTACTAGTACTATTTTTCTTGTCTTTGGTACTCTAAATGTTTTATAAAGTGTTTATCAGAAAACCTAACATTATTCCTCTCTTTAGTCGAAGAACATTTTTTATTCTAAAGACTATGTCTTAAAAATGTGTTTTCAAAAATGTTTTAAAAATAATATGGAATATAAATATTTATCATTTTTTATTATTTTACCAATGTTTTCAAAGGAATATTCTTGTCACTTTCTGAATAATTCATTTTTCTAACCCTTTTTTACATAGAAAAACTAATGCTTCTTTTTACCTAGTACAATATCTATGGATTTAGCTTCCATTGTTTCTTTGAATATCACATTTAAGGTTTAAAATATTTTTATATAAATATAATTTTTTCCAAAGTTATTCATTGAATTTGTAATTCAAGAATTTTTTCACAAAGTATGATATCTTTATCAAGAATGTATTTAGAAGATCTTCTTATAGTGTTTATATTAATTAACATAAAGAAAACTTTATTTTACTCAACATGTGTTATTTTTTATTAATACCATACTCATTTTTATGATGTATAGTTTATGGTTGATTTGTGAAAGGATAGTATTCAAATTCACTTCCTTTATGTATTTTTTATTCCCATTGAAATATTTTATCAATTATAATCATTAAAAGTCAAATTTCCAAAAAATTATCTTTTTTATTTATCACGTATATTACGATTTCCTAAATCTTATACCATTTTACCGTCATTTTCAAATTTTATAGTTATTTAATAATTTGGGAAAATATTAATAAATCCATAACTTAGATTTAATATGGATGCATGATAATGTATATTGATTATTAAGTAAATATATTACTCAATATAGAGAATTTTTTGGACATGAAATTATGGGTAAAGCCTAGATATTATAAATCTCTTCAAGGAATCAATAGATTCTTAGGAGATATATTATTTTTACAAATAAGAATATTATAAAACATCTTGTTAATATTCTTGACAGTATAGATTTCAATGTTCCCCGTATATGATGTCCAATAACTAGACACTTCCCTCATTTGGATTCAGTTATAATTATTCCAGGAGTTTTTTATTAAACATATTTACATATACATATAAATTTCATTTTGTTTCATAAATATAATGTTTTTATGTTTATTACCTGGCCATATTTATTTTTCCTTATTGATTTATTTTAATGGATTTTACTTTTAGTTATTACCCAACCATATTGTTTACGTACTTCCATTCAGTTTATTGATTACATGGCATGTGTGTTCAGTTATTTACCATGTCATGCTGAATATTCTCTTTAATTTATTAAATCTTCAATAGTAATTTACTGTTACTGGTCATTTTAGCTCACCCTTATTTTTTTTATTTCCCATGGAATCAATAAGTGTACTATTAATGATATGTAGGGATCTACTAGATGTAATAGAGTAATCCTCGATGTTATTTTTTTAAAGAGAAAAAAATATGTTGTAATTAGTGTATTCAATTGTAATATAATACACATTAGTGTATGAGATTTACCAGCACTACTGAACTCTTTTGTCCTTTGTGAATTGATTCTGTTTAATCATGCAAATGTAATAGTACAAGACAACATCTCTAGGATATTGGGGACCGGGTTGCTAAAATAATCAATGAATAATGTTCCCTGGTTTATATTTGATAATTGGAATTAAATGGATTAACTATACTAATCCAATTTTATAATGTCAAGTATTATAGTATTTTTTTCAGATTTATCCCGATGTTATGACCATATTTTACATGGTTTTTCATTATCTATTTGATAAAAAATAACCATGTTTTCAATTTATAATGAAAAAATTTAATGGAACTATTTAAAAAATTTGTAAATCGAGATTCAAATTATTGTTTACATTTTATCATATTCATTTAAAATATGTGATAAAATTAAATTAAAAATTAATCCATAAAATGACGACGAATGTTTTTTATTTTTTTTAAAGTATAAAAATATTTTCTAAAAAAATAAAAAATTAATTTATGATAAACCAAAATGAATATTTAAATATAATAAATAACAAAGAATACCCTGAATACAATATTTAAAAAACTAAGCGATTAAATGTTTTATATAAAAATACTATGAGCATAAAAAATAATTATTTCTCACTATTCATTGAAAAAAATCATTTTCATAAAGTTATCGAAAAAAATTTTCCAAGCTAATTTTGAAATGATGATTTCAAACATGATGTTAAATTTTGAAATAATATTTCTAATAGTTATAAAGATTAATTATATAATATTCTCAGAAGAATAAATAAAAACTAGTTTTTAATAAACATGTTTTTTAAAGCATACAAATAACAAATAAATTATACTCTATTTATATAAAAAATTTATAAATATTTTTTAAATATTTTTTAACTTATTTATTCATCTAATTTCCTAAAAAAGTTAAAATTTAATACTATATTATGGATCATTTAGACTCAAGGTTGTATGTATCACAAGATATAAATTAGATTAAATTTATTTATGGACAACTGTAATAATTTATCATGGAATCTTAAACTATACTACACATAAAAAAATTATTCCCCTTAAATTTCATCACCTTAATCAAATATTCAATATTTGAATGTATATTTATTTGAATCCCACATCATGTAGATTCAAAATAAAATAACATTTAAAAAGAGGATATGGCATGGATTACTGTTACCAAAGTCAACACACAATCAATTTCCATGATAATGAGAATAATAGTTGTATTACTTTAGTATTTAGATAGATATCATTTTAAAATCTAATTACTTTCCTTAATTAAATTTAATAAGAATAATTTTATCACATTGATGTTCTTTGAATAATTTCCATTGTATCTCTTGCTCAGATAATTAAATATTCAAAATGCATTTTTCATAGTAGAAATGTTAAAATTTACTTTTAATGGATCATAATATCAATAAATGGTTTTCAAGTCCACCCTCTTATCCCTAGATATTTACAGCGACCAATGTTATCAGTATTGGTTTACCAATGTTTTAAAATTTTCATATGAATAATTAATATAAAAATATACAATACATAGGAATAAAAGATATTTAATATAGATCTCCCCATTAAATATTAACCCAAATGTCCCAAAAAACCTAAAAACAACATCATTAACGAATTTTTTTATCCTCAATGGTTTTATCGTTCATTTTTTTTACATCTCATAAAACATAATAGCATACTTCCTAACAAAATATCAATATAATAATATGTCTCCCAGAAAATCATTTTTCAAATAATGTTTTTTAAAAATACATTATTATATCATAAGATTCTCATGATAAACATAAACATTATCAATATAATCATTAACTAAAAAAATTAAAACTAATGAAGACATCATTTTCTCTAGTGGTAAGCACTACATCCTTTTAACTCTTTTGTTGCTGGTTCAACCCCATTTCCCTGATAGATGCGACAGGTTGTTACACTGGTAGTGGTCATTCCTTTTATAAAAATTTCATAAATATAATTAATATATATCTGACACACATATTATGAATATACTCACCAATTACATTAATCATCAAATAACTTTTTAAAAATCATGGTTTTCAATTAAAATTCATTTTTCCACGTAATCAAATAAAATAAACTCACCCTTAAAATCCTAAAATAAATGATCATGTTATCACAAAATTTTATTAATAACCAATTTCCATAAAATATAAATTCATTATTCCTCAAATTACCTTCCCTATAAAAAATAAATGATATGAAAGTGTTTTTTTAATAAGTGAGAACAAAAAATATCCTTAATATTGTACAATTTTTATTGTATTAAACATAAAAATGGGTATCATTTCCATTATGGTTATTTTCAACGATAAAATTATCTTCCCAATAAACATTATGTTTATCCCAAATTATATAGGCATATCATATGTTTAAATTGGTTTTATTTTGACAGTCATCTTGATTATTCATATAAAAAATTTAAATTATCCTAGAAATATTCCCCACGAGTATGAAACCAGGTCCACATTAATTGTACACTAAAAATTCAATATAATAATTTTCAAAATATATTTAACAGAATCGTTTCGAGATGATTACACTTCAATTAATTTTTCTCCCAACCACATTGTAATGGCCTGAATCCTCTTGGTCCATTAATTTTCCAATCTCTAGTGTTTAAGATGCCCCGGACCCCATCAATATGTTTGGATCTTAAGGGCGGAATATCAGTGGAAGGATGTCACTATGGTGTCACCCATCGGTGACACCAAATTATGTGACACTGATCGAAGAGTCACTGATCGAAGAGTCACTGATCGGTGGGTCGTCGATCGGTGCCAAAAAGGGCTTGATGGGAATTCATTCCCCAGTTTCCCGAAAAAACCACTTCTGAGTCTTCTAACGTTTTTGAAGTGGTTTAAAGTCATTTTTAGCCCCATAAACAATTTTTTAAATCCATTTATGGTAGGCGTACCTTAATAT
The DNA here is from genome assembly GCA_963277665.1 of Viscum album. Classification (NCBI taxonomy): domain Eukaryota; kingdom Viridiplantae; phylum Streptophyta; class Magnoliopsida; order Santalales; family Viscaceae; genus Viscum; species Viscum album. The sequence goes on from OY728140.1 coordinate 1,289,146,732, forward strand.
ACATGTTTTCCCCTCTTTAAATGAAATCATTTAATGCATAGCTGTTATGTCCACCTCTCCCATGAGAATTATAAAAATAACAAATTTATTTCATTGTGTGTAACCATGAAACCGCGTGAAAAAACCATTATCCACCTTTAAATCCATTCTAGATTTTTATATCCCGTAACTCCAATATCTCGCTTTTTAATCTCACCTGAATTATTCACCTTCAGGGCTGGTGTACTTTCCATTTTCTCCTTGGTGCATTTGGAGTCCCCATAGTTCCTCCATTGTAAGTCACGCATCATTAGTTCTTGTCACCTGGAGAGAAACTTCGATCATTGATCATCTAAGTAGGGTTCCTACTTTTTCTCTCTTTATTGTGTAACATGTGGGGTGGGTATGATAATTTTTTTATAGGAATGGGTGAAACCAAACATTAATGAATTTAATAAATGGTATTTTAATGAATTAAGGGGTGAGATGATGTTTCATCTATTCTTTTATATCCTTGATTATATGTTGTGTATTTTATGAGCTTTTTCCCACTAAAAATCGTGGCCATTGGTAGTCCTTCCTTGTGCACAAATGATCCTCTATTTTTTATTCTAGTAAATTCTATGATTGAATGGTTGTGTCATGCAAATTGGTTAATCCCATAAAACATGCTGATTAAATTGATATCCAGTGAACAAGAATCCTCATGTGAACACCCCAGTTAACTAGATGAAATGAGGAAAAATCAATGAATGGTGTGATAGAATCTGGAAACTCCCTTACTATTTATTAGAAATATGTGTAGATGTTCTACATGATTCTTGTGGGGTGACATGGATAGGGATGGGATCCCCTGTTGTGGTGAAGATTTTGGTTTGTTGATCTATGGCCTTGGGGGGTTGTTTGGTGGGGATGTGATTAGTTCAAGTACATTGAGGGATCTCACTGATCCCTTTTGTTTGTGGGACATTGCAAAAGAATTGGTTGTGAATGCTTAATCTATTTCTTGGTTATTTTTTCATGACTGACTAGTGGTTATTCCTGTTAGTTTTCCGTTAGTGAAGAATTATCTAAAATAGAACCACTCCAATTTGGTGACAGTAAAAATTTAAATGGGAATTTATTTTCTGGAATGAGTTGTGACTTGGCTATGGGTGGTGTGATTTTTGTGAATGGATACCAACAAGAATGTTTGTATATATGCTGGTTTTGGAAACCCTATATTGGGATGAGTGCCTGTTTACCTGTATTTATAATCTAGTCCTTATGTTTCTTATTGGCTCCCACACATGTTGAGAAATTTTATCCAAAACCCCCCCATTTCAATGGGGGATGTTGTTTTTTCCAACACTCCTATGAGTTTATAGTTATTATTTCATTTTCTACACCCTTTCCTGAGTATCCCAAGACTCTTCAGGATGGTTTTGACAGTGAGAGGTCCGTTATAGCTCTTGATTCATCGGGTAGTGAATATTGTGGTGGTTAGACCAGGTGTGGGGGGTTGTTTCTCAAGAAACATTGGGATGAGGCCATGGTGTCCTTAGGCATGGTACTAGTTATTCGAGCCGAGGTGTGAATGGGTGTGGCAGTAGTTGTTCTAGCCCATGTGTCTATGGGTGTGGTTACATGTGGTTGTGGCCCAGGTGTTTGTGGGCAAGGTTAGTGGATCTTATAGCCTAGGTGTGTGTGGGCGAGGTATTGAAGTAGGAATGTGGTGAAAATTGCGGGCAAGGAATAACATGTAGGTTGTCGTCAATAACCAGTGGTAGAGCGGTGTGGGGTAGCCAAACATCGATGTGTTTTTACTATTATTTAACTTGACTTGTGTTGTTTGGGGAGAGTGCCTTCGAGAGGTTTGGGTGGATAGTTTCCCTTCTATGTGCTTTGTTTATCTCTTTTTCCCGTGTGGCACTAGAGTGCCTCCCTACTTGTGCATTAGAGCATTTTTTTTCCCTACTTAGTATACCTATATACTCACACTACGTATATAAGACTACTTTTAGGATTCCAAGAGGACTTCGAGGACTGTGTGGGACCATACTAGTTTGGATGATGGGACAGTTGATGTTTCTATTCTCTTTTCTTCTATATTTACCTTTAGTGTTTTCTTGTATTGTATAACTTTTAATTACAAACATGCATATTGGAAGTGGTTCGTTTTGGATTTTATGTTACTTCAATATTTGGTTTTTTTTTGGGATTTACTAACTGTTATCCAAATCCTACTAAATAATAAGGGTAATTCCTTCCATATTACATGTGATTTTATACCCTTGGTGCTAGTCGCCTCTCCAGGGCCTATTGAAGGTAGTTCTTAGGGGTCATTATCTCTCCATCAACTTGAGGAAGGAAGGGTTTGTCAATCTTTTATCCCTTCCCTCGTCTTAGTGAAGGCGTTTCCTCATATACATCCTCTAATTGTATCTAGAAATTGAAGTTTTATTAAGAAAATTACATAATATGTACCTTGAAATTAGGATTCTATTATATAATTATACTTATCCGTAATTTCTATCATAGTGTTATGCTATTTATTCTATGTTTTCCTTAATATAGTTCCAACTATTTTTACTATTCATGATCCTATACCAATATTAATGATGAAAAATATAAAAGCCTAGAGTCAATGTTAACTTTATCATATATTCACTAGATACAAGTTATCAAATCCGAATTGAATTTTTTTTATTAGTCTTTAAAAACAATGTATATAAATGAATGTCATAAATATTTTAGAATAAAAAATAAAAAAATTATTACCTTTTTCTTCATCATCATTATCTCTCATGTATCACTGTATATCAATCATATCAAACTTCATATAATCACAAGGAAAAGTATCATAAGAAATTAGTAAGACCAGATGCTCAATATTATATTCTGTATAGTAGAAGATATATTAAATAAAGAGGGTAAAAAATTTATAAATTAAATGAACTGATAATACATGGAATATAATATATAAAATCTTCCCAAATAATAATATGGAGTTAATAAATAATGATCAAATAATTCTATATAAATAATCACAAGATCGTGAACATTATCAATGGTTATGAATGAAATTAGAATAAAAACCTGGAAATTAATAACTAATTTCATAGATGTGGAATGAATAATATTTAACATCTTAACATACCATCAATTAATCGTTCCAAGTCATCTAAAACATAAAATTATAGCCTCATTTGAAGATATACAAATTAAGTGGGTTTGAATTTGGAAAAAACCCAATATTTAATTTCATTAAATGCCTGCTATTTAATTTAAGTGATATGTATTTATAATCCCCACCGATTATATAATAAGGTCAATTTTGTATTATTAATAATCAGAAAATTTTATTTAACACACCATATAAACCAATAAATTTCTATATTGGAAGAACTATAATACTGAATGTAAATATGTCCATTTTAAAAAAAAATAAAAATTAATAAATAGAAATATGTTTAATGTTATAATATGTTTATATACTCAATATTATATTCAATAAAATATTTTGAAATAGATTAAATTTATATAAAATAATTTATGTTTTTTTATTAAATAAATTTCATTTTTTGGGTTGAAATCCATTATTTAACACCTAAATCCCAAAAATATTATGGAAAATATTTCATCCAAATGGAATAATTAAAACATGTGAATTCATTTTAATGCAGTTGGGTGTTCATAAATGTGGAATATTTATATCATTTTGTGTGTTAAGTCAATGATTCTCTTCAAATTTTTAGTAAAAAGTATAAATTATCAATTTTAGAATAAAAAAATAAGATTCCATTAATACTATGTATTTTCAGAAATCAGTAGATATGAAAGAAATATACTATTTTTTAATATAAAAAAATATTTAATACATTTTAGGGAAAATATAGAAATAGATGAAAAATAATCATTATTGAGTAGACAAAAATTCAGTAAGAAAAACATTTATCTCATATAATGAGTAAATGATGAGTGGAAAATGATACGAAAAAATTTAATATAATTAATTAAATAAATTATAGAAAAAATATTGGTATTAATATCATAATATTAAATAATTTCCACTACGAATACACTGAAATAAACAATCCCAAACAATGTTGAGTTTATGAAATAAACCCTATCCTCATGTCCAATTGATTTCACAACATCCCAAATATTTTGTTAAATAAATTCATAATTCTTATAAATCTTTTTTGAAACCATAATTTTATATATAATACAATATTTTATTTATATATAACCTTTTATCACTTATTTAACAGAAATCCATTATTAAAATCACTATTCTTAGGGATAACAGATTCATTTTTCATGTCGGTTTCTGTTTGGTAGTTTTGGTACATATACTTTAATCATGGTTACATAATTTCATTAATTTTATTTACTATAAAAATATCATATATATTTTCTTAAATTATTATTTATGTTTATTAATAATATATATAGTTAAAAAAGTACACCATTTATGGAGATTTTAGGTTAAATATGAGCATGAATAGTATTTAAAATTTTCATCAAATAAAAATAATGAAATGAAAATTTTAATTATAATTTATATAATCATTATAATATGATAAATATTATATATATTTAGTAAATATATCCTTACTTATATCCACATAGATCAGAACTCAGAAACTATTCACATCGCTTTGTTGAGGAGGTAGTTGACACATATACTTGATCGATGTTAATATTTTGCGATGGATTGAAATGTAGAAATGTAGATAGGATATTCTGATAAAAAACAATAATTACTTACTAATAACATTTATAATATTTAAAATCATCGAAATATTAATCTATAAAATATTTTTATAGAAAATAAATTGTATCACTTTGTGGAGGTGATAGTCCACATGTATGTACGAGCGATACATTCACTTCCCATTGGATAGAAAAGTGGGTAGATTTTGCTGGATTCATAATAATGATTATAATTTTGTATATGGATGATACATTAGTTTCCATGCTGTGATAAATACCCTACATTTCAAGGATGTAATGAAATAAGTAAGAAAGAAGGTGATCATTTATGAAGCTTCCCACTTCATTGAATTAAATGTTGTAGATCACTTATTAAGGATCCTATGGTAAGTATTTAAAAAATTAAAACACACAAAGAACATGATTAGTGATTTATAATACTAATATTGTAACGTTTTGGTCATTTTATATAGGTCCATGTTGTGTAATGAAAGAGTATAGAAGTGTCAATTTATAAGGTAGGCAATGGAAACACCTGGATTACCTAATAAAATTAATATATAATAATTTATTCTTAGGATAAATGCGTCCAAATAAATAACAATTTGAATAAAAATGGGATATTTTTTAAATAACATCATCCTTATAAATTAATATAGGTTTTGGGAACATTTTAATATTAATATTCTAGTTTACCCCCATTGTTATCTTATTTTAATCTAAAACATTGTAATGATTTGTTTAATATTATAAGGATTTAATTTTAAATATATTAAAAAATAGATCATAAATGAATAGAAGATGAAATTTTCTATCATCTATCACTATACGTATCAAATATCATGTTTTTATTATTTTTAATTAATTTTTACAAAATATAATATACAATAAAATATTTTTATCGTTATTTTTCAAATGTACATATAATTTGACTACAACGTCATAAAATAGTTATAGAATTCACATATATACCATTAAATGAAGCTGTTTTTTTATTTATATAAAAAATATATTCCCATAATAATTTCATAAATTTATGTTATTTTTAATGTTATTAAAATCATTTTTTTATGAATTGAATAAATTTTATGTATGTAATGCGTATGAATTTATGTTAATGATTAAATAATTGAATATTATAAATAAATTACAGTGATAAAAATATTTAATTATTTTCTCACATGAATATTTATAACTTAACATATAATCATTATATTTTTGTGAAAAGAAAATTGAGTTAAAAAGTCAATAGAGTGAAATTTTGTACTTATTATTTTGTTTAAGTTATATAGAGGTCATAATTAGTGAAACAATTTCACCTAATAGAATTATATTCAGAACATGGATAAACATGGATGAAGTATACACATACATTACTATAATGATATGTGTTAGAAAAATTTTAATTACATAGTAGAATTTTTTTCACATATAATTCCATTTTACACATTGGGAGGTGCTAAAAATTCAGCGAGGGTAAAACTCATAATAAACAAAAACAAAAAAGATCTATTGAAAAGAATTATATTTTATGATTCCACATATGTGATTCATTCAAAAAATTTAACATTTGGTATATTATATTATTGTTCTTTTAGATTTAGGGTTTCATCTATTTCATATTATGGATGAAATTAATTTTTTTTAAAGATAAATATATTCTAAAATCATATGATGTGGTAAAATATATCCTTATTACAAAATATGTTATATATAATTAAAAAATTATTTATATAACTTTATGTTAGTGGTAGTCCACTAGTACCCAAACAAGATTTTATTAATTTTTAATGGATATCCAAATAGGAAGGAAAATAAAATAATATATTTCTACAGAATAAATTATTAGATAAATAATATAAATAATAATTATTTCCTTCTTTGTAAATATAAAAGATATATTGTGATGAAAAAATGTTATGCTACATCAAGATGTTGGTATCCCAACGTAAGCATGGGAAATATTTTCTCTTTCCTTGGGATGGATGAAAGGGGGAAAATTATTTTCACATAATTGTAATGAAATATAAGTTTATTTAGGATACAACTATTATTATTTTATGATGGGTAAAAAATAATTTTAGGAAGTAGTGAAAGAATGAATTTTGAAGGAGTCTGTAAATATTATTACCTCTTCATCATTTTAAATAATTCAAATGTCATATTATTGACCATTGTAATGGTATTTAAAGAAGAACATAACCAAAAATTCATAGATATATATGTTGAGTATAGATTTTTCTAATATTTTTTCACACTATATTATTCAATGTGTTTTAATTAAAATAGATAAGGGGTGTCCTATGTTATTTCAGGGGGTTGCACTATTATAATGTTTCACAATTTTAAAATATTATTATGTCACATTCATTGAAAATGTTATCCAAAATTTCTAATATTATAAGGGGATAAGGTTAGGTTGAAAACATACAAAAAATGGTATTTAAGTATGTGTATAATTTATTTTATCTGTTAGCATATAGTATAACCCCTTTATTATCAATTTTTACTCTTAATAGTGGTATATATTTTTTCAATCTTAAATAGTTATAATTCACAAATAATGTAAAAATTGTACCATAAATAGAAAACAAACAATTTTTTAGAAAAATAATGATCCAAATTTTCTTATTTAATTATTTTTAATATTTTTAAATGATTTGATAAGAATTTATTTTTTATAAATATTATTATTCTCATTTATGACACAATTCATTGAATTTTACATTAAATTTGTTGAGAAATATGTTTAATTACAATATTAACTTTTCAATCATACATAATAGAAAATATGAACTGATAAATTATGTGAATAAATATAAATCCCACAAATAAATATTAATTATATTGTTTAAAAAAATTTGTGTGAATTTTTTTACTACTTTACTAAGAACAGTGTCGATAATATGTAATAATTTATGTTAATTATGCCATCACTGAAAATTAATACTCCTCTACCATGATTGAATTTTTTTAATAATTCATATAAATACTCTTATTAGAACATATACTATTTTTATCATTATGAAAACAAATAAGTCATATTCAAGTTAAGAGAGGGAAAATTTGGAATTTTGTTTACTTACACAAATATAAATGACATTATCAAACGAAAAATATCTACAAATGAAAGATATATGATTCTATGGTGTATATATTAAATAAAATATCTCAAAATAAATAAATTATGGTGTTCAATAACTTATTTATTCCTTGTTACACAATTTTGATCATTAAATACCTGATTTCCCTTTGATGAAGCTCATAATATTTCACATGGTTACTATTAACAATGAGAAAACATAAATGTAACATATTTACTAAATGAGAAATTCATGATTTAAAATATGGTATCCATTTTTAGAAGATGAATCTTCTATATGTAGATGAAATTAATATCAAAAACGAAAAATATTATTTAGAATCTAATTTTATATTAAAATTGGATCTTCTTCATAATAATTTCATTATCAAAATCATGTATAATGAAGTTCTTGTTGTAATTAATTAAATTATTTTAGTCAAAATTTATCTTTTTTTAAATTTAAAAAAATTTAATTTTTATTCAAATTTAAAAGAAATAATTATAATAGAGACTAGTTTTATAAAAAAATGTTATTTTTTACAAATCCCTAAAAATTAATCATTTAACAAACATTTAAAAATATTCCAAAAGATAATTTTTTTTAATTTTATAAGAATAGTTAAGATAATTTTATAATATAAAATATCCCAACCTTAATGAAATATAATTATAATTTCTGTGCAAAAAATTTATTAAAGTCATAATTGTTGAAAATGATATTTTGAATAATTAAATGACATCACAAAACAATTCATGTGTATTTCAAATGAATTCATAAATAATTTAAACTTCACTAGGAACATTACACATATATTATATAATTTGGATACATAAATTCATACATTGTACTTTAATGACAAGGTGATGATATTTTTGTAAAAAAACTTTTATTATATATCTATATGAGCTTATAGCTTGGTGTTACGTGTTTACAAATTTATTGATAAAATAAATTTATTTAACATGAATAGTATCTTTAAATAATAGGATGTTTTATTATACCCTCCTTAAATAATTATCATTTTCTAAATTCTACCTCAATCATTGAAGGTGAAACATTATTTACAATACATATTTTACATAGTGATAATAAAAAATATTTTGAAAAGGGATAGTGGGCAACACAAATGTTTCATGAAATACCGAATATTATAGTTCAAATATAATAATTACAATAGATATAATTTAACATATGTTTATTGAGGATAAAAATAATATTTCTGGAAAAATTGAGTGAGATAGAGAGTATGTTTGTATTAGAGTTAAGCACCAAAAAACTACAAATTCTTGAGGGGTGATACGACCATGAATTCATAAGAAAAAAGGAAAAAGATAAATTTTTTACTTCAATATCCTTTATTAGTTTTTAGGGATTCACCTAACATACATACATAGAACATAAGAAAATATACTTAAATACTTTATTTACATTTTATAAGGACAGTTTTATTATTATTATGGGATTTAATGAATTTCAACATCATCTATCAATCAGTAAAGTAAATATCTAAGATAATTTTTTATCCTGATGCACTAAATTGAACACTGATCAGATCCTATGAACCATAAATTAATAAAAAGTAATTCCATCATTTTCCAAATATTAAAAATAGCAGTAATGGTTCAAAAAGATCTCCAATATGGAAAAATATAATAAATTAATATTTATAGACTCAATAATAATCCCAAAAGTTAAACATAGTCATTTATATAAAAATATGAAATAATGAATCTTACAAATTATGTTTTAAAAAATTCAAAACAAAAAATGTAAAAAAATGTAGAGAAAAATATTCCTGACCATCCTAAAGCTTATTGTAATGTATCATTAAAACATTTGAATATTTTGAATATATATTATAAAAAAAATATTTAGATTTCCCCCAAAATGCATGAATAACACTAACATACCTAAAAAATATATTCATGACATACTTTACTCAGTCATTATGCCTCAAACAAAATCTCATCCTATTAAATGGATTATTTTTATAATCAGCCCAAAAAAATATAGAAAATTCCCTTTAAAGATTCTTTTATCACTTAGTCACCTAATTACATTTAAATCTTATGTTTATCTGTATAATTTATTCCAAAAATTTAGTATCTTTATTTTTATAATAATACATAATTGCATCAACATAAATGATTATATTATCAATAAATGTTATCAATAAATTCAATCATATGTTTATAATATATAAAATTATTATTCGTTAAATAATCATTTCACTATAAAATATAAAACTATGGGTTTCTATTTATAATGTTCGAGGTTTTTGAGCCGATTAATTTTTTTTGGTAATATTTAATTTTGATTTTTGTGAGTGGAAAAAAATCTTATCGAGAATTGATGTATCTTTTGGAGAGTTAAGAGACTGCATGGTGTTTATTTTAAATGGGGCTAATACCTAGTAATTTTATCATGTGTTCATTTTAATTTTTTATGTTTAAATTTTAATAAATTAAAATCAAAGAGGCCCAACACTGGGAACATTTTTGGAACATGGTTAATGATAACAGTGTATCTCAAACAGTGGGGACTATAAGAACTAAATCTCTATTAGAAAAAACCATGTGAACTTGTCCCCAAAATCTATGAGGAAGTTATAAAACATTTTAAAGAGTTTTCACATGATACACATGGTTAGAAAAAATATGTTCCTAGCTATGTGGTATGGGATTCCCATTGGAAATTCTCACTACAATGTAACAGAATAGTTATCCAAATAATAAAACCTACCCATGTGGTTCATTAATGATGCTTAAAATAAAATTCAACCATTGCATATTTATTGATTTATTCTTCATTTATCATCTATCATTTTGTGTTCCTCCTCTAGATGTGATGTCATCCATTCTATTATCCTAGGGTCCTTGAGAAATATTATTTTATATATTGGATTCGAGTTTCATTAGGTAAGTTGGATAGATGGAGATAATGTTATGAATCCTTATATATATATCCTCCCATTATTAAGCTGTTTAGAATGATATTTAAATCATAGATCGTTTTCCTTAATTTTAGGGTATTTTTAATAAACATTGTTTCCATTCATTTATGATTATACTAGAGACATGTAATCAATGAGTGAGAACCTACAAGAATAATGTAGGTGGTGTGTAGCTTTCATCCTGTTTATATTCTTTCTATGGGATTCTCATTTCAATAAACATGTGTGGGATGGTCGAGGTGAGACATTTATTTTATTTATTTTCTTTTATAATTATTAATAGGTGATTCCTATAGGAAACACCATGTATATTTAAGTGTGGTGATCCATGAGTGACATGGTATGTTTGAACTGCGATTCAATTTTGTTTGGTATGAGGTCTTGTTTGATTAAATTAATTGAAATGTGATGCGATCATATGGGTTCTAGGGAAAAATGTTAGTCTTGTCCTAAGGTTCTTGGGTTGTTTTTGAAAATCAAAATTAAATAAAGATGGTTCATCATGTTTATATGGATGGTTATTACCATATCATGTTTTTTCAATAATATTCACATGTTCCTATGAAGTTCTAATGGATATGATGGAATTGGTATGGTTAGTGATTTCTATCCATTGCTATTGGCTGATAGAAATGTTGTTGTCATGTGAAAATATGAATGGACTTAGATAGGTGGTGTGTACCACTTGATTTGGGTGGGGGCCTTTGTAGATTTATATGATTTAGGGATGGTGTTGACCATTAGTTATGGAGAATTTTCTCACTACAGAATTCCCAGTGAGATGGTATTTTTGGCCATTTAAAGGGGTATAGATCTTTTCAAGTATGTTTTGGAAAAATTTATAGGTTTATAGGAGGGAGACTATCAACATTCTTTCATTGTTGATATGTCACGATGATTTTGTATCATTATTTCATGAAGGAAATAGAGTGTCCTACCATTTGACGGTTTCCTATTGAGATGAGACTTGCTGGGAATGTTGAAGTATAGGGCACTTGTGACATGATTTTTAGGATTTCAAAGGGTACATCAGTTTACTTTTTTGTGAATATATATATATATGAGATGATATTTGGAGCATGGTTTCATAGGACATGTTATTATTGGAAACATTGGAATCTCTAGATGTGACTGACTAAGGAAACATTATTCACTTTTTCAGCTTTGGTCATATAATGTAAATGATTCCTAATGGATATTGAGTATGAGAAATTAATGTGAAGTATTTTATATAGGAATTTAATTTATATATATTTGAATATTCATACATGAGTATAAATATTTATGTTAGATCAGAGCACATTGGATTGGAATTACTATGATCATTACCACACCATCTAGATGCCTATTAGGATTTTTGAAAATGTTAACGATATGAGATCATGTAAGGGATCAGACATATGTTCCTACCATAGAGACTAGGGATGTGATGTGATTTCATGGGACATATAATGTGTGACTATATAGGTTTATTGAATTGATATGGAGTTTCTTATTGGGATTATATGTACATATATGTATATGATAAGTCTCTAGGATAACTTGAATGTGTGTAATATATTTGATCAATATGAAAATATTGATTTTTCATTTTCATTTCCATTTTTAATATTTAATCCATTAATTTTGTTGATACTCTCATAGTGATTGTATTGAATGATCGGGGTTTGTATATGTGCACTATGAGGTATTGTCTCCCCACTATCACGCTATTGGACAATAACTACTTATCACTTTACTTTGGTGTATGGGGATTCAAACAAAAGGCATGGTGTCCCTCTCTCCAGCAACACTTATTTTTTGTTTTATTGGAATTAGTGATAGAAATTGTACAATTGGTTTTTTCTTTTCCATTATTCATTCTCTTGAGATTGTGGTTGAATGGAGACTATGATCTTGAGGGAACTGAGTACGATCTCATTCTCCAGTGACAACATAACCATTAATTAGTGACATACCAAGATTCTAGTTGTAGGAAATTGATGATATGTTATATTCTTTAATTTTTCAAAAATTTCATCTTCATGTAGTGGCCATGGGTGTAATGTTATTGGTGTTTATAATTTTTTATCTTGGCCTAAGGTAGCTATGTTTATAAATAATGGGAGGAACATGGTATCATATGATATGTTTATTTCCTATTATAGTTATATTAAAAATGAAGTATTTGAAATGGTTTGGGTTGTCTAAACAATAAAAAATATTCTAAACAATGTTTTCTTGTATTCTCCCATAGTGGTATTCTACATAGCCATCTATGGTATTTTTCCTCTAATAAGATGAAGTGTGATCTTATGTATATGGTATGCGGAGGGATGACTCTAATATACATAGGAATGAATAATTAAATGTGTTGAGAAATTAAAAATTTCAACAAAAAGATAAGAATTGTTTTCCTACATACATTCTTTGTGGAATTCTAACCATCCTTTTAATTATGGTGATTTATGAGGTGCATGATATGTTATACCTTACAATAATATTTTTAGGTATGGGGAAATGAGGAATGATTGTTTGTTATATGGATTTCATACGGATGTTTTATGCTAGTGGGAATTTATTCCCATAAAAAAATTCAATATATATGATATATTACTGTTAATATTTTAATTCACTGTTTTATTAGGTCTTTAATGTGATGAAACTGGTATGGTCTCTAGTGATGTGTATGGAGATCATAGATGTGGTTCCACTATAAAAATCATAGGATGAGGCCCCTAATGTTTGTGATGATTCTTATATGTATCATGACGATAATGATCCATAATAATAGAATCTAACAATGGTACAAAAGACACAATAAATTGATGGGTTTGGTAAATTTTGAGATGGGAAGCTGATTTTTTTCTTTGTTAGAGTTATCCAGAATATTGATAATGGATCCTCAAGAGATGATATTCCCTTTTCATATCTTATTTGGGAGATCCAATATGAATACACAGAATTATTTTATGTTTAGAGTGGACATATACATCATAGAATTGTATTGAGTCTTTGTAGATGATATTTGACCAGATCGAGACTCATTGATGATAGAGGGTGAATATGCATATGTATATTCTCAAGGGAATGAAACATCGTTGGTGGAAGGTAGAGGTACAATATTTAATCCACATAGGACAATAATGGAAGTATTTTGAGGCCATTATTAAAACATTTATTATAGGGAAATTTATTGTGTATTTGGACATTTATTTTATTAACATGTAATTGGGGGATACATCTGTTATAGTTTATTTCATATGGTTCATGGACCTTTTTAAATTTACACCTTCTATAGAAGTTATATCATAAATTGGATTATATGGTTTAATGATGGATTATATAATGTTATTCAGTATCTTCTGAATATCATTCGATTGACCTCATTATTGGAGGTTGTAAATAAATCATTGACCGAAGAGAGAATCTTAATGAGTGACACTTATTCATGATGGGTCATATGAACAACTTGGCATGGTAATAGTACTTTTTATATTCAAATCTACTATCATGAGGATTCTTAATTGGGAAAATAATATAGTGTGTAATTAATAAAAATTAATAGTGGGTCATCAATGGTGTGATTCTAGTTTGGGTAGATGGGATAAGTATAAACATAGTGTGGGTGGAATCCAAAGGATTATTGGACCTTTCAAATGATGAGACATTTTGCGGGGTTACATCATATGTCTTCTTAGTTATCTATGATTTAGGGGTTAAATATCAATCATGGATCATAGGTAGTTTATATTGTTTTACATGAATTTTCATTATGGGATAGTACTTTGTGAATAGGTTATCATTGGGAGAGAAAACCAATATTGGGGTTAGTGGTTGGGAGGAGGTGTTACTCCATAGGAAGGATATGCCTCTTAAAATTGGGATTCAGGGCCGAAGAATGTGGTTGATCTATAATAGACAGAGAATTCTATAAATATAATGAATTTTACTGGCACACCATGTTAATGGCTATGTTTTAGTTTTTCAATATAACTAATTTTGGTTCATGTGGTGGACATGTGATAGAAAAATAAAAATTTTATTGGTAAATATGTTAAATTAGATGTGATGTGTGGCTTATATATGTGAATAGAAGTCCTATAATTTTTTTAATTATTATATATATATGAATGATATGTTGTTTTTTACATAATATGTGATGTGGTATTTTTAATCATTGGTTCTGTTGCATGGCATTATACACATATTGGATGGCGTATAATGGATTTAAGAATATGATGTGATGTAAGAACTCCTGGAAATCAGTTGTGGTGTGGGAATTTGGGTATTCTAGGTGACAAATGTATAAATTTCGAACTGTGGGAGGGTCTAGAATGACATTATATCATGTGCGGATGTGTATATATATATAATGGTTGATGAAACCATCAGGAAGATAGATAGGTTAGGAAGCGACCGGGTTGGTAATTTTAAAGGTGGGGAGTGAAACAATATGAATGATCCAATGGGTGTTGTCCTGTGTAGAGAAGGGTGATGATTATTTGATGGATATATTTTGTACTGTCTCGACATGACATGTGTTTTCTAATGGTTGCGATTTTTCTTTAGTTGGGATATTATAACATATGTGTTTTTTGAGTGGGTAATAATTTCTTGGTAAAATTTAATGTTTGGTTTTGTCATTGGACCAATATTAAATTTAGATTCATAATCATTTTCTAATAGTTGAGACACTCACAGGTGTTATTTTTGGAAGAGATTTAATTCTGTGTATGTGTCTTAGTGTTAATGTTTAGTTTCAGAAGCATCGAGCTACAAGCCCAAAAAAAACATGAGGGATATAAATTGGAACACAGTTATACAATTGTTAAGGATAACTATGTTTCCAAAACACTATGTCTCATTTTAAAAACATTAATGTTAAGAAACAATAATGCTCTTTAGCTATAAAACAATGAGACATAACTTAAATAATTTTTAGATGATGTTTATGGGATTCACTTCATTTGAAAAAAAAAATTCCTAGCCAACTAAGTCGGGGTTTATATATGTAAGTGCCACTATTTAAATGGATCATGTCTATCCAAACCACATGGTAAATATAAGAAGGTGAAAATAATATTATACCCTCAATCATTTTTACTTTGTTCTCCCATTTTCCACTCCACTTTTGTGTGCCCCTCCATCTAGATTCTTGTCCCATCTCATCTCATTTGTACCTTTGGACTCTATTGTTCAAGTATCAATTCATGAACCATCCTGTAAATTGGATAGATCATGGTAAGACTATGAATCATATTTTAATTATCTTATTTTATATCACTTTTTTTTATGTTATTTCCATCTAATATCATTTACTATATTTCAATGTTCATTTTCAGATTCTTCATTTCCATCCCGTTTGGATTGGATATGATTTTTGAAATTCCATTAATGGCCACATAAAAGAATAATGTTTGTCATGCATTGATATCCCTTATTTAAAAACATTATTTGGGATGCACATGTAAATATGCATGAATGGGGTGGTCTGGGTGATACCATTAACTTAATGGTTGTATAATAATATTATTATTGGATGGTAACAATTTTGAAACTGTTTGTTTATTAAATTTCTCTAATCCATGAATGGAATTGTCTTTGTGTATTCATTTTCAAATTTTGGCTTGAAGGAGGCACAAACTTATTAAATTAATATAATAATGAACTAATCATATGAATTTCATGGAAACCTATTAGTCATTGAATGAGGTTCTTATAATGATGTTGATCTCTAAAATAATGGTTGAAATAATCATAAATTTTAGTCGTATTATGATTAAATAGTAGTGTTTGGGAAATCAGTAATGTATATGGTGATGGAGTTCCACTAGATGGTGATTCATAGGTATGGTTAATGATTTATGATCACTATTTTTAGCTGATATCACCATTAAAGTCATATTTACATAGGAAAGGAATCGGTGAGGTGGTGTTGAGAACATTATGGGTGTCAAGGCCTCTATAGATTTAGTTTCATAAGGGATGGTGTTGACCATTAGTTATTGAGAATGTGCACACCGTCGAATGACACCACTAATTATATGTGAGACACTTAGATGTGGGATGTATATCCTAATTTAGTTATTAAATGATGGGACATGTTAATAGAATCTCAGATGTCCTCATGAATTCATTTTTTTAATCCATGAGGATTATGGAACATTATTTGATTATGGATGATTGTTTTCATTACTTGTGATGTTATGCTATTGGTAAGATAATAGGTGTGAATAAAAAATCCATAGGGAATTGTGAAAAGATTGTTTGGTTTTCCCTTAGGATGATAATTAATACGTATTAAAAATATATATGATATAATGTCTCTAAAAAGGTGTTGAGTATGTTTTAATAGGTGGAGGCCAACAGTTCTGTATAAGTAAATGATTAGGGATACATCATTCCAGTTTCTGACTTTGAAAAAATATGGTAATCACTACCCCTTAGCATTTGAACATGATTATGTCATGAAATTTGTTTTAGTAATTTGTGTAGATTATATTTTTTAACATATCCATGCATTGGAATAAATATGAAAGTATGTAGAAAAACATTGGTAATGGCCAAAAAAATATCATAATCAGGCCCATTATGGGTCACTCAATAGGGTGATTCCTTTATAGATTTGATCTCATGTAAGGTATTATACTTGTGAGCTACACCTATGAAACTAGGAGTGCTCTTTGGTTGAATTGGATGGATGGAAAATGTACCATGGGGTTTATTTTCTTACATCTAGAGTTTTTTTGGTGATTCAAAATATGTACATTTGTGACTAGACTCACGGTGGTATATCATTTATATACTCTATCTGATATACATGATTCTATTTTTTGGGTTTTTATTTCCATTATTTATTATATCTTCAAATTATTTATTCCGTTACTTATTTACTATTGGTATTATATGGCCATTATTGTTATATCATCACTAGAAGGAATAATCAATCCACTATCACATATTTAGTCCCACAATTCTAGTTGATATCCATTGGGGTATAGACAGGCTTTCCTACATCTATGTGGCCCTCTATCCAATTGTATTTGTTTTGTTGATTCTGGGTTGACATGATACAATATTATAATAAATATCTTACTAATAAACCTTAATCATTTTAAAATCTGATCACTTAACACATAAAATTGCGGATCTATGGTGTTAATCTTAAGAAAAACCATATACTTATAAATGCCAAACTATTTAGGTTCGTCTCATTCCACAATGGAATATGATTTTCTTCTATAGTTTTGATTCTCTCATTCAAAATTTTTCTCATAAATTAAATGTAAATTAACATAAGAATATCCCTCAAGAGTGTCAGACCACATGCATGATAAGTGTACACTCACTGTGAACTATAATTATGTCAGATATATATTCGACCAACCTGTTTCATGGTTATTAATCCCAAATAAATTTCTTACCAAATTATATACATTTTTAGTATTAATAAACAAAAAAATTCCAATGAAAACCACATAATAACTAACATAATAAATATATAATTATTTTTCCTATAAGTAAAAATATATTCATTTTATATCATAGGGTTACATTCCGTATTTTATATTTCACCATGTCTGATTCAAAATATTTCTACTAATCATTATTTGACAACAACATAAACATATCGTATCTAGTATCCTGTAGGCATTGGTTTCATTATTATATTTTTATAATATACATGTGATCACATCCCAATGGATGAAAATAATTTAAAATCTTGGTGAACATTATACACACAAGATTTCCATTTTTTAATTTGAAAAATAATGTATACAAAATATATAATAAGAAATGGTATTTAATACATGATAATATTCATTGTATTCTTTATTTCATAATTTTGAAAGGAAAATATAATATGTGTGATCAGAAATTACCATAAATAATGAAGTACTGTAGAAGATATCATAAGGTAATTAATCGTGATCATCATGAAAAGGTAAGGGATTAAAAACACATTCCATTTAATCTATAATTTTTTCATGCATTTAGTCCAAATATAATTTCAATTTTGTAATCACATGGATTATAATGATTTAATTTTCAAGAAAAATTAAATACTAAATATCGACATAATGATGTCACATATCTTGAATTAATTGCCATAAAGGCCTTGTGCTATGATAACATAATCAATGGGTAGGTACAAAAAATACCATTTAATGAGCTTAGACACTAGGTTTTCATTGTGAGACACATAAATGAATTACGGGGGTGTATAGAAGAAGGCAACATCGATTAATTCATGTCCAATTCATTAAATATATTTCGAATGTTTATTTTAGTTCTTAAATAAAATTAATTACCAAGAACATTCCATATTAATTAATGAATACAAAACCCTGATATTTATTACACACTTAAACATGATTTATTACATAAATATCTTGTCTTGATAAATCATAGAATATAAAGTGGTCTAATGTCTTTTGGGGTTAGTAACCTAACAACATGAAACATAAAATACAACATCTTATTGAAAACATGTTTTATATGACTACACCATTCCTTTGTATTTAGCAATGCATGCGAAAACCTGAGGAAATGCATAAAAAAGGTTGATCTATAAATACATGTAAGGGAGTAAAAATGGGATAACATAAAGAATATAGTTCATGT
This sequence comes from Viscum album, assembly GCA_963277665.1. NCBI lineage: Eukaryota > Viridiplantae > Streptophyta > Magnoliopsida > Santalales > Viscaceae > Viscum > Viscum album. Next base: position 1,289,166,055 of record OY728140.1, read on the forward strand.
TATGAAATAGGAATATAAATGGATCATAATAGAAGCATGAACATAAAGGAATGATATAGCATGATTAACATAACATGGAGATCTGGCAACAATACATAACAAGGTATTAGCATGATCCATGGATTATTGCACATGAAGAATAAGTAAACCCTCAGCGCACATGAATTAGAATGAGTAAACCCTCATTTCACTTGATGTATCATGATACTAATCCTTACCCATTTTATTGGAGCGCTATCAGGGTAAACCCTTATAATAGTTTCATTTCATGCATATGTTTTCCAGGTGGATCATATAACATGGATTCATTAAACATCATAATTTATTCAAACATAAATTAATGTGGAATTAATACATTAAAATTAATAATCAATAATTAAATTTTCATAATGGTGAATACCATTGGTAGGGAAAAGGGCATGGTATTCACTATACAATGTCATTGGCTGGGAAAATTTTGGTGCAATTTCGGCAGCATAACAACATGAAAGAAGAATTAATAAAAATGGGCGATGATAGAGAAATGGTGTCTCTCATATTTATATAAAATGGATATTAATGGGTGCCAAATAAATATATGTCCCAACATATGTAATTGAATTTAGATTCATAATACAAAAGAATTTCTTGAATGTAAATGAGGAGAAAGAAATCCCTTACAAAATTTCGGTATAGTAACATGTGTACATGGGAAGAAATAATGAGATCTAAAGAGGTCTGTAATCATTCTAAAATAAGTAGGAATGTATTGTAAAGGTGTGAAATCATACCCCAACATTTGTAATTGAAACAAAAGGATATAACAGTATAACAAAATTTGGACAAAAATGAGAAAGGAAGAAATCAATTAAATGGAAGTATGATCCCAAAGGCTTGGGAGAGGCTTGGAGAGGCTTCATGGGAGCTCAGGGCCCCTTGTTAAGAGTTAGATAGGGGAGGGAATAGGTTTTCATATCTACAATTTCTTTTAGTGAATAGTAATTGGGAGATTTAGTGGTTTTATATTGGAAAAGAGACGGAATTCTTTATTATTTAGGTTTTGGGCACCATACATTAAACTACTCAAAAACACAAACCAACCCACGGTTTTTTCCAATGGCTTTTTCCAAATTGGAGTGGAAAAATAATTTTTTAATTTAAATGGGATAACTTATGAAAATATTATGCTTTCTTATGTGGAGGTGAGTCACACTCTTAAGGAAAACAATTTTAAAAGTTAACATGTTTTATAAGTCTTAGAGGGTCCACTAATTCTTTCTAAAATAAATCAAAAAAACCTAAAACCACTTAATATTAATGTTAATATATATATTTTCTTATCATCTCATTTATAATTTTTTATTACATCATTGTTGGGTCATTATGATGTCATAAAACACATTATTTAACTGATCGGTATTTAATTTTTACCCAAAAATTTGACTGTCTCATAAAATTATGGAAAATTTACCATTATATAATTTCGACATCTTGAATCCAAAAATAATATTCATTTTATCTAAATATTTATATAAATTAGTGAATTCTCATTTTTAAAATAAAATCCATTTTTATTGAAATTTCATGGGTTGTGACAAAAACAGTTTTCAAACCTTAAAAAATAGTCAATTGTATTCATAAAATTTTTACGATCATTTATATTTAATAAAATTAAATTTATTAAGAACATTTTATTATAATGTTATTTTATTCAAAAAAATCCATTAAATCATTAAGAGATATTTCTTAACTGAATATTAACTAAATAAATATTTGTGGTTTACAAACTATTAACAATTTAATAATAATAAAATGAATTTATATAATTTATTATACAAAAAATATTTCACATAGACATAGATATATATTCTTGATACATAACCACTTATAACACCCAAATACAACCTAAGGGTAAGGTGTGAGATGGTGAATGGATTTTGGGGTCGCTCAGATAACATCATTTGGGTGGAAATCTCTATCAACTTCAACTTTTCTTTAGGCGATTCCATTCAATCTTAACATGTTGAAACTCATCTTGGTCTTGGTAAAGAGTGAAGACCAATGATTTCACCTTCTTTCCATGCTCTGAAAAATGGGATTTGTATAGAACAATTCTACTAGATTATGTCATCGCTTCCTTTATGTGAGAAAATTGGATTTTTTAAAACCCTATATTTATAATAATCATGTAATCATTGTTCAATGGTTATATTAACAATGATAAAAATTCATACCATTATTTTTAAATCTGAAGACATAAAACCAATGAAGTTCATATGATATATAACCACAATAATACATTTAATTAGATCAAGAGGAATTTTGATTAATAAATTTTTGGGCCGTTACAATCGTCCCCCTTAATAAATTTATCCTCTGAAATTTCATATTCCCACACTAAAACTAATGTATGAAACTTAGCTTCATCACATACTTTGATTCCCCCATTGCTTCTTCAAAATTCTATTTTCTCCAAGACAATTTAATGAGGGGCATTGTCTTATTTCTTATAATGATTTCCCAATGATCATAGATCTTCACTAGATTCTCTTTTTAGGAGTTGTAATTCTCTAATGGTACCACATAAGGATTGAGTACATGTGATGGTTTAGGTATGTAATTCCTCAATAGTGATACATGGAATAAGTCATGTACTTGAGACGATGTTTGTGGGAGTGTTAGTCGATATTCCACATATCCAATGTGATCATGGATCTCAAAAGGGACAATGAACCTTAGACTACGCTTTACCTTATCCTCAAATATCATAACCCTCTTCCATAGGGATATAAAAAGGAATAAAAGGTATCCAACATCAAACACTAGGTCTCGTCGACAATTATTATAATATCTATTTTCTTGACTCTGAACAGCTTTAATGTGCTTCTAAATAGTCTTGACCTTTGCAACAATTTCTTCGACCATTTTTGGACCTAGGAGTTCTCTCTCCCCAACACCATCCCAACAAGTTGGGGTTATACACCTCTTCCCATAAAGGGCTTCATAAGGAGCCATTTGGATGCATGATTTGAAACTATTTTTGTATGTTAACTCGACAACCTGAAGATATTGATGACATCCTCCTTTGAAGTCCATTGAGAATGATCTTAACATGTCCTCGAGTATATGGATAGTCCACTCATATAGTCTATAAATTTTAGGATGATAATCCATAATAATGTTCGACTCCATTTTTAGACTATGTTAAAGAATCTCCCATAATGTAGAAGTGGATCTTGGATATTGATCAGATACAATTGATAGTGGTACTCTATGCTGCCTTAACACATCTCTGATGTATATCTAGTCCAGTTTTTCTGATGGGAAATCATACCAAATTTAAATGATGTGTGTAGTCTTTGTAAGATGATCCACAACATCCCAGATAGCATTGTTCCATTTGGATGTCTTCAGATTTCTGGTTATGAAGTCCATGGTGATGTTCTTCAATTTTCATGCAAGTATAGGTAATGGTTACATCATCCCCTTATACATATTCCTCACAGCCATCACTTGCTGACATACTAGGTACTTTAATGTATACCCATCGTTATCCTTCATCATGTTAACCCACAAATAATGCTCTCTAATATCTCAATAAATTTTTGTGTTTCCTCAGTGAACATAGAAATATTATGTATGTCTGTCATCCGAAAGTTATTTGTTTATATCCGGATTTTATGGAACACAAATTCTTGACCCAAATATCATAGTTCCTTATTAATTAACATTTAACTCTGTAGAGTTACCTTTTCTATTAGTTTCCACATTATTAAGAAACCCCACATCATCCTTTTGATCATCCTTTATCTTTTCCTAAATAAATGTTTGATAAATTATTTGTGAAAGGATTGATTATTTTCCCTTATTTAGGACTCCCATGTCCATATTCACCAAATATAATATGATTAGATCCTTTTCAATTCTCATCAATGATTAAACTGATTGGTCCTCTCTACTTAGAGAATTAGTAACCTAGTTCTCTTTCCCAGGGATGTAATATATTGAGTAGTCATGGTATTTTATTATATCTAACCATCTTCATTGGTTTATATTCAACTCTTTCTATGTGAATATATAGTTGAGGGTTTTATAATCTGTATATATTTCACAAATCTCCCTAAATAGGTAATGTCACCAAATCTTCAAATAGAAGATTAATACATCCAACTCCAAATCATGTGTTGGATATTTTTTCTCATGAACATTTAATTTCATTGATGAATATGCAATTAATTTTTCATTTTTAATCAATACCCAACGCATTCCCTTCTTAGAAACATCACTAGATATCACAAAAATGTTCTCCACTTGTGTGTAATGTGAGAACAAGTGCAGTGATAAGCCAGTTTTTCAACCCTATGAAGCTCTCTTCGCATTCAGTACAACAACAAAACATGACTCCATTATGAGTTATAATAAAAATATGGTGTAGAATTGTGAGAAATTTCTCCCAAATCGGAAATAATATCACAGTAACCAAGGAAGCTACGAATTTTTGTTACCGATGTTGGTCTTGACCATCCTTAAATTGTAGATGTCTTGGTAGAATCCACATATATCCCATTTCTTGTGATGATATGACACAATATTGACAACTCCTTCAATCAGAACTCACAGTTGATGTACATTGCATTGAGATTCTCCTTTCACAAGGTCTCTAGTATAATTCATAGATTCTCCTTATGATCTTCCTAGGTTTTCATGTTTATTAAAATATAATGTATAAAGACTACCAAAAATTTTCCAAGGTAATCTATAAAGTCTCCATTCATCAATTCCAAAAAATATTTATAGAGCATTAGTGAATCTGGAAGGAATTAATATGAACTCGTAGTGCCTAAATCTTGTTTGAAATGTAGTCTTTGGGATATCCTCATTCTTCACCCTTATATGCTAATATTCTGACCATGAATCCACCTTAGAGAAGTATTTTTATCCACATAATTGATCAAATAACACATAAAATCGGGGAAGAGGATACCTGTTCTTTATCATGATTTTGTTGATCCCATGATAATCAATGCAAAGGAGCGTTGACCCATCCTTATTAATGATGAAGAGGACTAGTGCACCCCATTTTGAAGCACTTGAGAGTATAAACCCTTTATGTAGATTCTATAGTAGTTGTTTCTTAAACTCTTTAATCTCCACAAAATATATTCTATATAGATTCTTAGATATTTTAAATGCCCTGGGTTTAAGATCAATCGAGAATTAAACATATATTATATGAGGAAGACTAGAAAATTCCCCGAGAAACAGTTCATAGAATTCCCTCATAATAGGCATGTCTTCAAGGATGGTATCTTCCATAGACTCAATCATCTGAGCTAGATATGAATTATTATATTGAAGTAATATCCACACTTGGGATGATGGTACTAAAGAAGATTCATCTTCTACCTTGAACTTGTAGAGAATCAGGGGATTATTCTTCATATGGAAATTGATTTCCCTATCATGGAAATTTATGTTGTTTCTATATAATGAAAATCCAATCTATGCCAACAATTCCTTCCAGTTTCACCAAAGGGATTATGAAGAGGTTCACCGGGATGTTAAATACTAAAATTATGAATGGGTAGGATTTATAATCATGGGTTTCAATGATTGAACCATTTTCCATCCTCATCGACATCTTTACATCCCTTATTTGTGGTGGTGTCGGGATTGTTCTAATAAACGTTCAAGATATAAAATATTGTGTAGTACTATGGATGATAAACATACCGTTCACTTTTTGATTATGGATATAATAATTTAATTCATACAAAAATACATGGGGAAGATCTTTTTTAAATTTAATAGACATATAAATGGGTATACAAAGACAAAAAATAAATTGCTTTTATTTCATATGTTATGAATTTATATGCCTCAATATATGTTATCCATGATCTAATTCCCATAAAATATTCTTAGGGGGAATTTTTTTTAATTTCCATAGTAATGGTTCATACTAGGATTGTGAATTAAATAATGTATATCCCACATGAGTGTCTTAACCAAGAGGCTACAAAGGCCTATTTTCAAGAACCAGTTTCTGTGAAAGTCTCTCTAAAAGTGGTGTTTTCGAGTTTTACCCCTAGATACATCTATTCCAAAGCTGCCTCTAACTGCTCTTATCCAAGAAGGGATATATTTTTTCGATACACCACTTACTCAATACTCAAAAAAATTTACGGATGTTTTTATTATTCCTAGTATTATCCATATGTATTTCAATATTGTTTTCTAATCCTAATCCCAAAAATAACTAAACCTATCCTGTGATACCTACTATAACAACCCTGGTCATTATTACACACATAAATATGATTAATTACATAAAACTATATACTTGATACAACATAGAATATTAATAGGTCTAGTGTATTTAGAGATTTGGAACATAACAACTCAAAATATAAAACACAACATCTTATTTAAAAATTATTTTACATAACCACATCATTCTGTCGTACTTATCATTGCATGGGACAACCTAAGGACATTAATAAGAAATGAGTGAGCTATAAATCCTAGTAAGGGAGTAAAAAAAGAATAACATGAAGAATAATGTTCATGTTACACATTAGGCATATCAGTGGAGAATAAGAGAATCATGAACACAACAGAATGATATATCATGATTTACATAACATGGAAATGTGGCAACAACACTTAACAGGGTTTAAGAATGAGCCAAGGATCATTGCACATTGAGCATGAGTAAACCATCATTGGACATGAATTAGGATGATTAAACCCTCATTGCACATGACAAATCATGATACTAATCTTAGCCCAATGTATTAGAGAACTATTATGGTGCACCGTTCATAATCATTTCATTTAATGCATAAGTGTGCCACATGGATCATATAACATGTATTCATTAAGAATCATCATTTGTTCCACAATAAAGTAATGTGGAAATCATACATTAAATACTATAATAAATTAGTTTTTGTGAATAAATTTCAATACCCATGAAAAGGAAATGGGAATTGTATTTACTATACAATGACATTGGTTAGGAACATCGTTGTGAAATGTTGGTAGTATAACAACGTTACATAATAATTCATAAAAAAAATTGATGAGATAGAAAGAGGTGTCTCATCATATGAACATGAAATGGAATGTAATGGGGTCATATATAACATGTCCCAACATATGTAATGGAATTTTTATTTATAATACAAAATAATTTCTTGAATGTAATTGAGGATAGTGAAATACCTTACGAAATTTCGGCATATAAACAAGTGTACATGGGAAGAATTAATGAGAGAGAAAGAGATTTTTCATCATTCAAACATTAGGAGGGATGTATGGGGGAGGTGAGAAATAATACACCTATATATTTAGATGATAACAAAAGGGTATAACAATAGAATGAAATTTGGGAAAAATGAGAATGTAAAAAATCCTTTAGTTGGAAGGGTGATCCCAAAGGATTGGGAGATTTTTCATAGAGGCTTCTTGGGAGTGTGAGGAACCTTGGGACGAATCTAGAGAGATAAGTGAAGAGGCTGGTCAAGCTCCAGAGGATTTTGGTGAAGAGGAATTGGTACCATGGGTTGGTTTATATAGGAAAAGAGAGGGAATTATTTATTATTTATGTTTTGGGAAAAACATATCAATCTAATCAAAACCACAAACTAACCCATGGTTTTTTCCATGGTTGTAACATAAGGGGTGGAAAACAATATTTTATAATGACAACAGCCAAAAATCTGGAAATATTAGGCTTTCTTATGTGGATGTGAGTAAAAATATCAAGGAAATATCTATTTTATAAAATTTTGGACTATTTATCATTATAATTTTCTAATTTATATTTATTTATGATTTTTTTATAAATTAAATAAAATATTAATTTCTATAAAATATATTAAATTTTAAATTTCCAATTTGAAGAATTAATTTTACATTAATGTTATGAATACAAAAATAATATTTGAATTTAAATATTGAAAACAAATATAATATTTTATATTTAAAACTATATATTTGTTAAACTATAACTCACCAAAAAAATATTACTTTAATAATTTTTCAATTCATTCACTTCATTTTTATACTACATATATAACAATTATATTGAAATTATTTAACAATTTTATTTAATTATTTCATAAATGAAAATAAATTTATATATACATGACAAAAAAATTATTTATATTTCAAAACAATATTTCGAATCTAAATTATGTAAATATTTTATAGTCATTAATGTCAATTGAGAGACAATTTCAAATTTTCTTTTTCTTAATGTAATATAAGGGACATTATACAATGGAAATGTACTAGAAATGCTATATATTTTAATTTAAGAAATTTATGGTTTTATTAAAATAATAAAGGAAATAAATTCAAGTTTTTGATAAATATTTAATTCCTTATGGAATTAATTATAATTATAAAATGTGGATTTACAGTTTATTAAGGTGGTAAATTTGACGATGGGTGTTATAAAAAAACCCAAATATATAATGTACTTATTTATCAAGTTTTTTAACTCCTTATTAAATATATGGTATCATTAATTCTATAATAATTATTATAAGTGGGAAATATAATTTAATTATAAATCATAATAATCTGATGAAAATCCATTTTTAAGAAAAAAAAATTTAAGCCTAAAAATGTCCTATATTAAAATAATCAGGAATACATAAAATAATGTATTATGTATACTATTTTATGTAAAATTTATTTTATATAACATAATATCTAATATATAATGGGAAATATATATTAACTATTTTAATGTGAAAACTTCCTTTTTTACAAAAATCATTATTTTTCAATATTTTTGAAAAATAAATCATTTGAGAAAATTAAAAAAAATGTCCCCCAAACATTATATATATTATTATTATTATTAAATTTATATTAAAATTATAAAATTAAATTCATTAAATAATTAATATTAAATATAACTTTCACACAAAAAATGTAATAATATTATTTTTGGAGATCTTGCATTTTGGAAGCACAGAATGACATAAAAATGGCTATTAATTTTATAATAACAAATATTTAAATTTGAAATAATTATAATAATTAATCAAATGTTTAATAATTATTTTATGTATATTAATATTTTATATTTCAACATTTAGGTTACCAAATAAAAATAATAATAATTTTATAACATATCTCATTTCGCTTAATGCTCAATATTGTATGTCGAGAAATCCATTAAAAACATAAAAATATTTAAAGGGAATTATATGTATTAATATATGGATTTCACATTATGATGAGTGAATTTTTTTGAACCCCCTATAGACAATTCATAAGGATAAGTCTTAGTATAGTATAATGAAATAATGTTTTTCAAAAATAGATATTATGTGGTTCACCTAATAGTTACGTCCATATTTCGATACAACAACAATCTCTAGGATTTATTAACGATGGTCCTAGGATAAATACCCCCAAAATTAATGGATTGGGTATTTAATGGATCTTCAACTAGTTAATGACAAAGGGGATTAACTACGAACAAGTATTGAAACTCTTAGGGGATATTCATTGGTCAATTTTTTACTCATCATGAACTATTATGAATGATTTTTTTATGATAAGTAAATAGTATGTAGAAACTAATGGAAGAAATTAATATTGATAACCAAGGATAGAAAAAAAAATAAAGACATATTATTATCGAAAAGTATCATATGAAAAAAATGATGTTGTCAAGAGGGAACACATAATCAATTTGAGGTTTATATATAAATATAAGAATGTATAATTAAAATTTCATTTTAAGTATTTTATTGATACAAGATCACAAATATGAAGTTATTAAATTTTTCTAAAAAAATTGCTATATTTAGAATAACTATACAAGGTAGAATACATAAAATAATAATAATTTAAGTAAACTTTTATTATGATGTTAGAGATGATATTAATAATATTACATAAGGTAGTGATATATATATTTTATTATAAATTATATATTGAGACTGTATAAAATTTTCCTTAATCAATGATATTTATATAAGATATTCTGAGATATTCTAGATGTTATGAGTATTATATAAAACATGTAAGTATTATTTAATTGTAATTTTTATTTAAAGGTTTGAAAAAATATATTAAATGGTATATATAATAATGAAAAGTTACAGTATGATTAAGTTGAGCATACATTCGTTAATATTTGATAAAAAATAATCAATGGATGGATAACTTTTTTGATATACTTTTTCTATTGTTTAGGTAATTCAGGGTTGATTAGTTTATATAAATGTAATTAGGATAGTTTTTATTAAATTGAAATTTAATAAAAAAAATTATTCAAATTTTATCTGTGATATTTTTTCTGGAGTGTAATTACTTTATAAGATTGTGATATATATTGACCAACATGTTACCTTATGATATAATGGTTAATATCATTTTCTATTTTGTGATACTGTTATTTTCTAGAAGTATATATGGTTTCTTTACTATTTAATTTCTTATATTTTTAAATTGATTTGGGAAAATCATGGTATAGAGTATATATGATTAAGGTATATAGAGAAATTCACAAATAATATTACGAATGTATACCGTCATTAGTTGAAATGTAATTAAATTAATATATACTATGTTATTAATGTAAACATATTCTTATATGTTATACCATGAATAATTAATATGTCAACAATACTCTAAAATAATTTCCTTAGTGACTAATAATTACACTTTTAAAAATGAAGTTTATTTTATGGTGGGGGAAATATAATACTGGAATATTTAATATTTTCTCACCATTAAATAAGTAAAATTTGTTCAATATAATGCTCTATAGGAAGCACAAAAATATTCTAATCCAATATATACATAGTTTAAAATATTAATAATAAATATGGAAATACAATCTTAAATTCTCAATTGACTGGAATAAATAAGAGTATCTAGTTTATAAAATGTTTATTGAATAGAATCTATTAGTTACATTTTATATATATGAAATTTAATATATACACCTAAAATAAAACATATGACCATTTTATTCTAAGTAATAGATTTATATAAATATATACATTTTATGTGATAAGAATTTTTTATTTATGAAATATGATAATAACAATGATAAAATCTATTTTATAAAAACAATTATAAAAATTTAATTACTAATTGATAATTTATAAGAGTAAAAATAGTTAATATTATTATAAATAGTCATTTTCAAGTGAAAATAGTTTTCATTATTTTTTTTTATTTTTTTAAAAGAAATATTATTTTTTAACAAATCAAAAAATTTAATTTAATAATAATAGTATCTTATATTTTGAATTATAATGATCAATGTATGTAATGTTGGTTGATTCATTTGTAGTCCTAAAATTAATTTACCTTGAATAATATTATATACCTTTGTAATATAATTATTTTTCACAGATTAATAAATTTCTAGATATCATCCATTGAAATTTAATTAATCTATATTAAAATAAATATTATTATATTATGATTAAATATAATGTAACACTCATTTAAATGGTGCTCAATTTTAAATAATAATAAGATAAAATAATGAATAAAATAATACTTTTCTTCAAAACAGTATTCCGAACACTATATGTTCTAATATAAAAGTTATTTTTCTATATTTGGTAATTTACTTATATTAAATTATTTCCTAATTATTATTTACCATATCATATGTTAGAATAATGTCTGATCTTGTATTTTTTTAGATAAAATAATTTCCATGTTTATATTTTATTCATTTTATATAATTTATTAATTATATTTTATTCAGACTATAAAATTATTATAATTCAATTTGAAAAATAAACAGTCAAAATTAATATTTTTTGTTTGGATAAAATCTTCAACATGTCTGACCAACATTTCTCCTCCTTAATCACCTATATGTAGTGCAATTTCATTCTTACTACATATGTAACATTTGGTCCATTAATTTTTTTCCTCCTTCTCCCATATAAACGGTGGTAACCTCACCCTATATCAATCCACATATATAATTAAAAATTATGATGAATATATACAAGATAATCATCTTATAGGGACCATATATGTGTTTTTTATCCCTTAGCCACAAAAAAATTCTTCATGTTCTTTATTTCTGAAGGATTCATCCCAATATGATCCAAATCCATAATGTAAGTATTAAATTACTTTTATCATATTTTCCTTACTCTTTTCAAAATCACTTCTTTAAATTCATTCTAACCATATTTATTTAACTTTCACTTTATGAATAATATGCATAAATTTTATTATATTTAATGAATATCCAATATTCATATACCTCTCATTCAATAAAAAATGAAAGCATTTGTATTGAACAGTTGTTGAATACTAAATATATGAACTACAAGTTTCATTTTTCATCAACACCATTAATGGATGGATAAATAATTTTTTTGGGATATATATATTCAAAATTTCATTATTGATATTTTTTAAATATGAATTAATTTTTCCAAAAATTATATTTGAAATAAATAATCATTGTATAACTAATGACCAAATCTAAGCATAACAATATTAAAAAAAATTTATTTATAACCGACAGCTTCATTTTCATTAACTTTCCTATATAAATATTCCCAATTATGATTAATAAATTAATTAATATATTATTATTTATATTAGAGTCATTTAATAATGATATGACAAAAATAAAATCTTTTAAATATCCATAATCGTATAATGTATGTAGCATGTTCTTATTCAGTCTATTTAATCACCTATATGAACAATGCTCAAAATATCATTCAAGTATAAATTTTGAAAATGAGTATTGATTTTTAGTAATTAATAATTCATTTTTTAAAAAAAATTATATAAACATTTATCTCATTAATTAAGACATCACTATTTATACGTAAAAAATTACAATAACAAACTCACCACTATAATTTTCTTCACAAATAACAAGTAAAATAATCATGAAATGAATGCATAACATTCTAAATAAAAATAAAAAATAAATTCTATTACATTGAATTATTTTGGATTTATAGACTTTTTGTAAAGAATTATGAACACAATATATAATGTTAAACTAGTTTAAAATGACAATGATTTCTCACACCTGATATTGTAAGTAGATAATAGTTTATAGATGTTCATGTAGAGAATATTAACATATTATATCCCAATAAGATTATATATATAATTAGCATCTAAATTATAATATTAATATAGTTTTGTTTGTTTTACAAGGGGTAATAATGGATTTTACAATGCTGGGAAAAGATGTAAATGTTTTTTTCCCTTAATTGATAATATTTAAGACATGTTATATGTCATAAAACAAGTTTATAACATGTTTTTCTCGGAATATTTACTATCCCATTTATTTTATATATTTTATTTCCTTTTATATCATATGATATACTAATCCAAATCATGTTATTTTATTCAAATTTATTTTCAATCACATGTTACCCTATCAAAAATTGTTTTGATTCGTCTATTTTTATTCATTTAGATTTAATAATTATCATAAAATTATTTAATATATGTTTTCTGAACTATTCTTACTGATTGTTTTATGCATTATTATATCATTGATTATATATATATAATATTTAAAACTTATAAAATATTACATAATTCATGTAGTATATTTCATGAATAGTATATATATATATATAATATATTGAGCGATACAGTTTCATCGTAAATCATTTCTATTCTGTATATGAGTTATACCAGTATAATATATTACTATATGTTATTTTATAATAATAAATTGAAAATTTATGTTTTAATACAGAAATGTTTTATAACTATTTTTAAAATGTGTGTTTCCAAAAAAGGAAATACCATTGAATTAAATATGGCCATTATGTAATAAAATGTTTTATCATTATAACAAAATATCCTACAAAAATATTTTTTTCATTTTTTAAGACCCAATATTGGGTAGTATTTAAAATGATATTTTTTTCAAAATCATTCCATTATTCTTAACAGAATTTACACTTGAATTTGAAAAATATATTTTTATTTTATGTCAATTTTCAAAATGTTTTGAAATAACTCTATTATGTTTTAACATCCAATTTAAATATTATATTCAAAAAGAATAACCTTAATGGTATTTATATCCCATTATCTAACTGCTAATTTATATTTGTATTTTTTTGGGATTGAAGTCAAGGAAGAAAAAAAATCCAATGCCAGATCCCTTAATGGTAGTATTTTTAATGCATTCTTTTAGTAGTTTGGTTTTCATCAATGTCAACATCATTATAGGTTTCCACTATTTCACTTATAATTCTTTATTATACAACCATATGACTTATTTATATGGCTAGATTATTTAATTGTTTTCTATCAAATGTCAGATCCATCGTTTCCTTTTCATTTCCTAACCAACCTCCTTGAATATTCATATCTTTTCTTATATGTATTCATTATGAATATTTTATTTTCATGTCCATTAAATGAGGGGTTTTTAAAAATATTCCATACATCGATTTATTATGAAATTATTAACATAATAAAATATCATTAATCTATATGATTTAACGTTGAGGAATGCTTACGTATATATATTCCCTTTATTGAATTAGGGAATATTGAACCTTCATATATTTTTATTCATATATGATAGTTTGTTAATTACTTATTCCTGATGAAAATATATTATCTAATAATATGTATTTCTTAATTGTATTGGTTATTATCATTTTATTTCATTTATTATCATGGGTAATGTACTATAATTACATATTTTGTTATTACAATATTGATTGTCGAAAAAAGTTAATTATTTATTTTTTATTCATTGTCTCATATGGTAATATCATTGGAATTATAAAAGTGATGAGTGAACATGATAACATATTTCCCTTCAATGACTCAAGATATATAATAAGAAAAAAAACGCGTGTTTTGGGATGAAAAAATCCCCATATCAGTACAATGAATTTTCATGAGTGTGTGGAAGAATGTATTTTATGTCACTTATTATTGATTCCATTAGTACGTGATAAATAATTATTTTTATGCATGTTTCCATTAATTTTCATTAATATTGAATTATCTCATCTTCTGTTTATTATGTAATTATTTTAATTATTTATCCATACTATATTAGTAAAGGAATGTTTATGAATTTAAAGGTTTAGTTATAAATTTTCTTATTTAGTGTTTTAGATCACTTGTTAATTTGTTTTATAATGCCTATTTAATTATGAATAATATTACAAATGGTATACCTAAATAGAATGTATTGGAGCGATTTTTTGGGCGATTTTTGTGACTTATGATTGATTGTGTTGTTTCCTCTAGTGTGTAAAAATATCCACTAGTTGAAAAATACATAGGTCATGTTTGTTTATGTTTTATTTCTTACTATCTATGTATCTAAACCAAATAGGTCATGGAAATTTATCAATTGTAATTTTTTCTTTATATATTATAATATAGTTATGTTCATGTATGAAAAAATGTAGTTGATAAATATATATGTAATGTATCAATTTATTTTACCATTTTTTTGGAGTTTTGGTCATGGTTGTTACATTCTCCATGAGAATTACCTTTATATCCAATATCCAGGGCTTCACCTCTACTCACGACCTACATGATTTTTTGTCTCCATAGAAATCCTCAGAGGTCACGGTATGGCCATCTATCCTTCGGGAAAAATTTCAAAGAATATACAAAATATTTTGTAAGTATGTTTAAGTATTTCCATTAACAATGTGTGATTCATACCTTCATAGTTTTACTCTCAGAACACATAGAATCCTTTCTAATGAAATAATTTATTATTTATGATACAATAAATGAGATTTAATGTCCCAATGTGACGTCCACTTCATTGTTGTGACCCTCAATTTTCTATAAAAAATACATAAAGGCATTATATAAAATCCTTAAAGTAAGAATTAATTAAATATAAAATTACATTAATTGTCTATGTAGAAAAAACTCCATCCTATTGTGACTATCACTACGCATATAGTGAATAATTATTCTACAATGTGGTACTCAGTTATCGCTAAGAAATCATACATGAAAATGCACCCTAGCATTGTACCCTAGGAATATGGAACCCCTATAAGCATTAAGAATTAAACTTGATCATCAAAACTCATCACAAAATTAATTACACCACCCATATAGTGATGATACCTATATAGTAATGTCCAAACATGTACAAAAAATTTTCAACAAATAAAACATCCTAATATACAGAAATAACATTGAGGTTCATAAAAAATTAATACATTTGTAAAATATGAAAATAAATATGTTTAAAAAACATTATATTTTTTCATTACTCCCCACGGTATGGGTTGTTATAAGCTACCTACGAAAGAAACATTTCATCCATGAGAATTATTCCTAAAAAACCATGAGCATAATCAATAAACAACTCCCTAAATTGATCTCAAAAATCATAATCCCACTCCCATTTCCCCTTCTAGATTTTAATGTGATACCACTAAACTAATACTAGGAAACTCCAATTCCTACATATAATCATTTAACATTATCCCAAAATATGGAAAAATTATCCTTAATTGAAGAATCAAACTCAATCTCAAGAGAATAATTGTATCATATAGGATTAGGGACATGAAAATATTGGTAATGTTATAATTAATGGAATATTTCATTCATCACATAAATACATTTTGGAAGGACTAATTGGTATATAATAGAACTAGTTATCCCAAATACCTAAATTAGTCCAAATTACCTATATAGTAATTTCAATTTTTTTAAAATATGATGATGATAAATTCTAGGTAAAAGTCATGGAAAAATCATCTCCAACATCAAAATATATATAAATCTCTTATCAATTATAATATGTTCTTTAAGTACTCAGAGTAGCTCCCAAATGGTTATTGATCATCTGAATGTTATTAGATGTTTCCTTCACGAGAACCGATCTAATAAATACAAAATAATAGATATTTAACCAATATAAAAATGATTGAAATGGAATACCATATAAATCCCCAAATGGTTCTATCTTAATAGACTCTTGATATAATTTATTGCAAGAAAAAAAAAATATTTTCTAAATGGTACTCTAAAAATCTATAAAAATAAAAGAAACACAACCACATCATTAACTATAATATATTAATTTAATACATATACATAAAATTTTATGATGCTATGAATTTATGAAAATCCCTTATACGATAACAACCTTTTAATCTGTCTAAATAAATGAGTTGTAAAATTATCATCTAATTCTGAATTAAAACTTCAGGGAAACTCATTTATGCATAATAAATCTTTGAGAATTAGAAATGTTATCTCATCAACATATAATGTCTCACAAATTTTTAAAAATTTAAAAACATGTTTATCATTCATAGAACAACACACTCTATATCAATTATTTGGGGAATCCTTGAAACACGACTACAGAATATATAGTCATGCCATCCAACATCCACTTGGGAATAGTTTGTGGTTAAAGAAGTTATGTGGGAAACTGGTGATTTTTCTTCTACATCTATAAATTATTCCACCATGTGAACTTATAATATCCCTATATATCCAAGACTATAGATACTACCTCAATATATCATGGTATATCTTAGAATATAAAAAATGAGCAACACATCATGAGTCACGCAAATCCATTATAATTTTTCACACACACATTCTCTTATGGACTAAAACACATCTTCAAACATAAATAATTACATCATTATAAAGGAACCATTTGGGGGGTGGATCTCCACAAAATATATGATTTATCATCACCAAATATTCTAAAAAGAATTTAGATCATCATCACTCTCTTATGTAGTTGAGAGGTGGTAGTTAAGATAAAAAGGGTCCACAAAACATGATGTGCCAAAATATTCATACAAAATTTAAAAAAAAATCATATATAAATTTATTTTCAACACTAAAAACATACATGATTAAAATTTTTAATCAACATATAAGTATTGATATATCATTTCTATTCATAAAAAACACATGAAATGTAAAGTTTAAAGGTATTAAACCCACATTAACTATAAAATGGTCATGTGATTATATAATAAAATGGTTTGCATGCTCTTCCAGTAAGTGTTATTTACGAACCTCACATTCCAATGATAATGTTCTCAACACCTTATGGTCTGAACCACTATTTCAAAATCAATTCCATCAATCTATTAGTTTTTTTTGTGTCCTAATCTTTTGGGACACATAATTGACTACATGACCCTTATACATCTAAGATGATCTATGGTGGATCTTAATTTATATCCATATAATGTATACCCATATAATGGTTTAGGTAATGTTTAATTATTCAATGGACTTAAACCTATATTTCATCTCATTGAAGGATATAAGAGAAGGATATTACTAGAATAACATTACCCATTATTTTTTTAGGGGAATCATCCGTGATTAATATCATGAAATGTTATATATAAATTATTACTAGAAACTGTACTTATTCTAGTAGTTCTATACAAGAAGATTGAAAATAAATTGGTATAGGGTTCCTATACCAAATTTTTTACCCAAACTATTGGGATATAATCCAATTGAAAACCATATACCAAATGTTTTTCCAAAAAAAAAATTTATAGGTCCCAAAAATTGGGGTACCTATACCAATGGTTTTTCATTGATATAGGCCTATAACAATGGTTCTAAAATATTTGGGGATAGACCTATACCAAATGATCTCAAAACTATTGGTATAGACCTATACTAATTTTTTTTATAAATGTTGTTATAGGTATATGTATTTTTTATGAATTATTTTATCATATATAATAAAATAAATCAATGTATAAATTTTTATAAAAAAATTAAATTCATTTAAATTCATTCAATTACATTAAAAAAATAATTTTAGCATAGTGGGTAGGTCTTTCATATATAATAGGGAGATCACGGGTTCAAATCATGGTTGTTATTTCAGTTTAAATTACCTATTCTAATTTTTTCCCAAAACCATTGGCATGGTTCTATACCAATAAAATATAAACCAACTGCCCTCCAAACCATTAGTATTGGATTTTTATAAATAATTAATATTTCTTAATGTATATATAATCATATGAAACCATGGATATAAAAAATATTCTTGTGTTTCTCCTTTGAAACCACCCCTATAAGACATATTTATCTACCAATTCATAAACTTATCATATTACATGACCTATTAAGTAATCATAATAAATGTACAACTTACCCATTGATAAAATTAAATACAACCAATGATCTCTATGAATAATAAAAATAATATTCAAATATCAAGCATGCTCCACCCCATTGGTCAGTATATAAGAATATAATTGATAAAAATTACTCTACTATAATATAAAAAAAATTCATGAATCAATTCATCAGTCCCATAAACATCACCAACACCAACATTAATCTGAATAACAATAGAAGGTACTTGTGTAAACCATACCGTTTCTTGAATTATATACTATGTCCATCATAATGACTCGAACAAAAATAATTATAACATGATCTCAAATAAATAAAAGAGAAAATGGGAGTCCCATAATACTTATCAAATAGGTCATCAATTGTTGAACATAGACATTAGTTCATCACCATCACAAATATTAACTTATGACAGTCTAGACAATACCTCAGAACTACCCACAGTTGTGGTGAAAAATGGCATTGAACACGATAGAGACATTAATGGTTATTATAAAACCCTTCACATCAGGATCCTATTTAAATTCATTTACTTCTGATATAACACGATCTATTTTATAAATAAATAAAAATGTGATTCATTCCAAGAATGAGCTGCATTGCTAAATCAATCTCAAACATGGGAGGAAATCATAAATAATGAATTGAAAATTAATCATTGAATTCATCTAAAATGGGAAGAAATATTTCCAATTTTGTGACCTCATAAACTTTATCATGAATCATTTGTTTTGATCACACCCATCTGTTAGTTTTTAGGTCATTTAAAAATTTTCTAGATATCTCATTTCCCAACCTGAAAGTAAATTTCTTCTTCAAAAGAGAAAATTGATCCAAACAGATGATCATTATTGATATGGGGTTAATATCCAAATATTCAATCCATTCTATGGGAAAAAATAATGGGAATTATATAATATATAATAGTTTCAATGTAATATATAACTACCTACCACTATGGAAGAATCCTAACACATCGAAATACAAACATATTAACTCCCTAAGGGTGTGTCTATTGATATCCATGCATTAAGATACTATATCACATTCCCTAGGATTTCCATGAAATTCTAAATTAAAAATAATGTGATGAAACTATATTAAATAATGAAATAAAAAATACATAACATATTAAAAATTTAAATTAAATTGTAGATGGTTTGACATACTTGTTATTAGTAGTAGTATTTACTGCATGATGCTTAACCAATCCTCATTTATGGGGCTTTTCCTGACTCCGGTGAAATTTTCCCCCTTCCAGTCACTACAACCTCTGCCCTTGGAAACACATTTCATTTACATTTATAGAAATAAACTACTTGATCTCCATTATTCATTATGATATAGTTTACATTATAAAAATAATGATCCCTATGTGTACCATGGTCCCCTGTGAAAAGCTAACTACTACATGTTCCTATAATATCACTATATGTGCCACATCCTCCCACGAAATTGCCACTAATTTGGTGACAATATTTACTGATACATGACTAGGAAAACAATACTCATTACAAAACACTAAACCATATCACCTAAGAAGATGATAAAATAAACCACCGTAGATACTTTTAGTATTATAATTGAAGGGGAAACCATCATAAAAAATCATAAAACTTGGGTGTCTACAACTACTTACCTCATTATAATAAATCCATATTGAGTTTCATCTATCCCCAATGTTTACCTCCTTGATTATGTCCTAATTAACCACCTCTATGAATGTTCACTATCGAAGATATTTACCTATACATATATTTCATATCTCAGGCCATCCACAAATCAATTATCACTTACCATATCACCCATATCCAACATTATTATATGGTAATGAAACTCAATGAAGAATATAGATATTACATTACTAAAATTCCTTTCTAAGATAGGTTCATGAACACATGAGTAATGTGTACCCTCACAGTCTCTATTAATAAGTGATCTAAAAAACCTAGATGTCCTTCTATGATTACCAAAATTATTTAGTCACGTTGAATAAATCCTCCCACCAATTTTCATTATGGAGAATAAAAAATAGAACACCTAAATCACCGTCCTCTAACGGGGTGTCTCAGTTTGGTATAAAATAGATTGATTATACTCCAACAAGATATTAGTTTACTAAGGCCACCCTCATACATAAACAATGTTTGATGAAACACATAGAACTCATGTGTTGGATTTTGCATTAACGAGGAATGTATTGGTTTATTCCATCACCTAAACCACGAATTAAGAAAAAATGTCTCATATTGAGTAAGATACTTCATTGGTCCTATAAAACATGGGTTTCATACCAAAAAACCAATGAGTAACGGTATTCCCTATCATATTTTTGTTACAATGGATGTATCCATGGATTTAAGTGTCTATAATTCTAAGAACACATATCAAGAAACATTCCTATAAATGTTCTTTATATTTATGTTTTTGGACAACATTAATATTTATAACATCACAGTAACCTACACAACCCATATACTTAATACCTAACCATATGGGAATGACCATTATCCCATTATACCATCTCATATTGTTAATACCATGTACGTATAGGTTTGAAATCATTTATTTATTTTATTTTTATTTAAAAATTCACTACTAATAAGGATCAATTAAAAGAAGTTCAAAAAACATGTTATAGAGGGAAACAATTATATGTTTATATTGAAATATTATATAACTTGTTCCATTTTAAAAATGATAAATAGTCATTGTCTCAATAATAAATCCATCTATGGAATCAATTAGGTATTATACAACCATCATGTTATATATATGAACTCTACATATGTTTCTTTTTAAATAGTAAAAAAATTTACATTGTGTAATTATCAAATCTACCAATTGATGGAATGAACACGAAGTTCAGGTCAGGAATACGTACATAACATCATACATGTGCACACAACCACTTTCCACTCATAAAGAAGGATAAATCACAAATAAATCACAAACAATAATCCATGTGAACCAATTTAGATGAAGTGACATAATCATAAAAGAATAAACTATGAATATTAGTAATATTTATAGTATTATAGTCTTTAATATTATGTGGTCTAATAACCCCAAGAAACTATATCCTAAAAAATCTTCAAAAATATCATATTTTCAATCCATCTACCCCAAAAATAAATATAATTAAAAATTTATTTGATACCACTTTTTAATGTAAGAGTATTTCAGACACCACAATAAATAGATTAGAGGGACACATGACCTCAAATAAACCACCACATATGATGGATATTATAGGCTTATAGTAGGTGTATAATAATATTGTGGGGATCTTATATCCTATATATCATATAACTATAGCAACACATTAGGTAATAAATATAATTACCATCAAAAAAATCATGAAAAAGTAAAAAAAAAATTTATTTCTAGTAATAAAATATAAAATCATTTTTATAAAATAATGATTTCTATACAAGATATAAATATCACAAAAACGTAATTTGGATCCCCTGTTGGTGGATTATATACATTATGGTGTGAAAATAATTAAAAAAAATCAGAACTACTGAGGAAGAAGTTTGACCTTATCTATAGCACTATCCCATATCTCATGCTTCAAAATCGATACCCAGAACATCATTCATTTTTAGAAACCAGCCACAAATCCAGTACCATAACATTGAATTATTCACTGATATCGAAATTTGATTGAGTAGGGTTTGATTTAAACTCAGTATGCCACCAAAAATGGTGTTCTATAATAATTTATTTGTGAGAAAATCATTCTTTTGTTTTATAAAAAATTACTAAGATAAGAAATTAATTAATATTCTCGATCGTAAGGTTATTTGGTTACCCCTAGGATTAACCCTACCTACATCATCTAATTCAATATTTCTCTTCACATTATATTTTAAAACATAAATGAAACTACGTACTTCACCAGAATCATTATAATGTAATACCCATAGATAATCATGAAAATCCCTATATCCATTGGATTTTTATCCTCAACCTAATCAGTTTTATCCCATCATATATATTTTATGAATTTATATTTACAGGGGGTGAAACCTCAAACCAAATAACTTTTACAATTTTAAATTTTACATTTTCCATGATGTTATTTCAATGGAACTCCACTATTTCAAGAAAATAATTTATTTTATACTTATTCTCATTAATCTATCATGACTATAATTATTTAAATTTAATGAGATGAAGAAAAAACAATTTAGTGAAATTTTATTTTAATAATACATTATGTTATCCATACCACACATCTTACACACCCAAAAATGCAATTTGACTTGGGATAATATAGGAATCACCTACCATTTTTATACAATTTCAATTTTTGATTACTGTTGGTGTATTTAAGAGAAATTAAAAGGAATTAATTATTTTGAAAAACTAAAAAATGGGAAATTATGAAACATTTCATGAATAAGACAATTAATCATTGAAATAAATGTATAAATAATAATTTACAGAGACATACCTAAATCTAGTTATCTCCTTATATGAAAAACACATGAATTTGTGGAATAATGATTAATAAATCACAGAGGGAGTGGAAGGGTTGAGGGATATGAAGTCGAATGATTCGTGAATGATTGGAATAAATAGGGAACCAAAATTATTATATTTTAGGATTAAATAAATTTTATAGAATTAGATTATTTTTAAAAAAATCAATTGTTATGCATCACAACATGACTATATTGGTCATAAAATAATGACCATTACATTTTCCCCTCACATAATAACATCCCCTTATCATGTAATCACAAAATTATACATGGAAAATTTAATATTATTTACTCTATGATTTCAATGTGTGGGCCTCCTCTAGGAAAATGAGATGAATCTTCCTTCTTTAGCTCATGGGTATGACCTCCTATAATGACAAACACCCTTTTAATCATCCATATCATCCCCATATTTCAATAAATGATAATAAATCCATAAAAAATTTTCAAAATATAAATAAATAATATATTCAAATGATAAATAATGAGTTTCAGCAGATATGTCATAGAATTATAATAAAGGTGATTAATTTTGAGGTAAATACATATGAATCACTAATGAAAATTAAATCTATAAATAATCATTTTTATTATCATTCTATGACCCCCACATTGAATTATGATTCTCATACCCCATGTCGTGAAGCCTATGGGAACAACGTTTTCCTTGACCAAACCATAGTACTCATATATGAATCCTCACCATTCCATGATTCCACATGACTATGAATTTACCCTATAGAGTTAGATTAATAATATTACTCATCATCTCCCATAATGGAATGAAATCTACAATTCATGATGTAATAGTTTGTCTATAGTAGTTTACAATCTCCAATATTAGATTCTCATCCATAAATACAAGAAAAATATACCAAAATCATTCCTATTATATATTAATGAACGTAAAACTAGTGGTATGAATGAAATTCAAACAATTTCATATGGAAATGGGATCATTGGTGTTACAGTGGCTTCAAATAATTCAAGAGTAAGGATAAATTCAATGAGAAAAATATCAGTGGTTATCAAAAAACATTTCTTAATTTAGGATCCCCATTTAGTAATCAAATCACCTTCCATGTGAAATATTAATCCTTTAAAATATCTAAGATCTCAGTACACTACTATTAAACAAACTATTTATTGGATAGTTTAATCATTTCAATTATATTTTTTACCTCAATATTACTCATCGGGCCATTATAACCAAAAAGTCCTTTTTGACATCCTACAACTGAGGTCAAAACCGCAAACATGATAAGTTAAAGCCTCTCTTAAATCCACAAAATCTAATTGATTATGGAATACACACCAATATAACCCCTTAAATCATTTATTCATGTGATCTCATACTAATAACACCCATTAGGATGTGATAACCAATATTACATTGATAAAGTGGCCCTAAAACCTGAGAAAATCAAGATTATCTATCTTGTTTCATATGAATTTACTTAAATAACCTATGGTTGGACAAAATTAATTTGGGTTCTGGGTTGATACCTAGTTCCGTTCATTGATACATTGGAAATGGGTTTCCTTTTCTATATATATCTTAAATCTAGCTCAATAATGGATTTCTTCTCCATTAAATGATATATGTTCCCCATGGGAATCCTTCAAATGTGTCACCCATAGTCACATATATATGTTCATCTCCAATGTATGTTCACCATATCATCTTCATGGGGAATTTTCCTATTTCATGATCTATTAAAAGGGTTATTTTCACTCTAAATTTGGAGGCATAATTATTGAATTCCTAGTTTCCCATTTTTCACAAAAAATTCATAAGTCACCTGGTTATATATTTATCTATTGATCTTTTTACAAACATGAAAAGGGAATCCATAAAAGAATATTCAATAATCAATTATTTGTTTTCACACATTTCAAAACAAATAAATACCACAAAATAAAACATTAATCTACATGGAAAATTTCCATAACTCAAGATGTAAAACATTATAATAGCATCCTCACTGTATGTTGTTAAACACCATGGTATCATCATACTACATGACCTTAAAATATTCTCAAAATACATTTTATTTTTTTATTGTATAACCATGCTATGTAGTAATCCTTACTGTGGTTAATAATAGATATTCAAAACAAAAATCTTTTCTTTGTTTCATACCCCTAATGTCATCAAATCACCACATGGATAGAAATTTACCATTCATATAGTCATTATATCATCCAAAATTGGTGTATATTATCTATTAGATCCATATTTTTCAATAATACTACCAATAGACCTAACCACATATATCATGTGACTATATACCTTGTAAAAAAAACCAATTCTTCTTGGGAAATTTTCACATTGAGTCTATATTTAATGGAATTATCATCCATAAGACCAACATGAAACATTTCAAAGAACTCCTAGATAGATTATTACATATGACATTAAATTTCATAAAATTAGTAATTTTTATAAGAGATTTAAATGTTTGATATGTGTATTTACGTGGAACTGAACTATATGGGTTCTAATTCATCTTACACTAATAACTAATAATCCCATATTATGGGCCCTATCCCAATACTGTCAACACTCACCACGTTTTGGAATAAGTTAATATCAAGAAAAAAATTATATGTTGATTTAAATTATTTTATAAAAAATTGATGATCATTAATAAAAAATGTAACTATGTAGTATTGAGAATACATAATAAAATTCACAATGATGAATGATTTTGATCCACCATTATTATAGGGATGCTAAACTTTCCAAAAATCATTATTCATGAAGGATTCAGGAAAAAATCATATATTTATAAATGAGTTATGAAGAGTGAAATAATCCTCTATAAAAGGGTATAGTGATCCCAAAATCCCATCCTCGAGACATATGCACATTTTAAATACACGATGGATAGAAACCCTGGTGAATATTTTACACTATATAGTCTGTCAAAATTATGATTCAGAATGAACACAAATGGATGAGGGATCCATCACGAGTTTTCACTTGTAGGAATATAACACACAATTTTATCCATTTTCACTCATTTTACCCTTATTATAGTAAATTAATTTTTATCACGGTAACTTATCCTTTTTGAAAAAAATAAATCAAACTAGATACCTAATTTATATACCATGATTCAAAAAAGTTATTTCATAATATTAAATTAAATGAGAATAATTAAATTAATTAATTTTAATTACGAAACAATAAAATTGTATATAGTAGTAATCTTTTCAAAAGTATAATTTAAGAACAAAAAAAAGTTTATAATTATTTATAAATAGGTAAAATTAAATAGTTTATTGTTTATTATTTGATTGAATATATTAAAAAAATTCATAGGCTTCTAAATTTTAACTATTGGGGAGGTATATGCCTCCTTATAAATGATTCAATGTAGAAGAAAAACATATTGTTCTTGTTAAATCCTCTCATATTGGAAAATGAAAATTATTGGTTGATGTTGCTATTAGATAAATTTAAATCCATTATGTTCACATGATCATTAGTGAAAAATATGGATTTTTTAATACATGATTTATTTTTTTAATTCTTTTTATAAACATTATATGCTTAATGAAATGAAAAATATAAGTCTTAAATTTTTTTTCATGGATTCTAATTCCTGTAATGATAAAAATTATAACATGGTGATGAATATGTAATACATGAAATTATGCGGACCATGGGAAGCCCGACTTATGAATTTTTTTGCAAAGGTATCATAAACCCCATCTTGTTGAATATTTCGGCATCCTTAGAAGTCATTAACTAGATTCGCGTGCTATAAATTCATAACTGTA
The DNA here is from genome assembly GCA_963277665.1 of Viscum album. Taxonomy (NCBI): domain Eukaryota; kingdom Viridiplantae; phylum Streptophyta; class Magnoliopsida; order Santalales; family Viscaceae; genus Viscum; species Viscum album. Next base: position 1,289,193,459 of record OY728140.1, read on the forward strand.
TTAATATTTATAGACGTTCATTTCTTGGTTATTTCTGTTATTTAATCAAACATTTTTTTTCTATGTTCATAAGGATTGTGGAATATAATATTCTATAAAATATAAATAAAATAGAATATTAATGAAAATATGTGTTCACGTCAACTAATTTATAAAGTTGGTTTTATTTTTCTTTATTGAAAGAGTGGTTTCATAGAAAAATTCCTTTTGTTGAGTTATTATTTTTTCATATATGGTGTTTCCTCAGACCCTACACTTTTTTTATGTGTCTATAGGCTTGGATATAAAATTTTTAGGTACTATGAAGGGAATCATGTTCTTAGGATTATCATTCTAGTCAACATCATCATTGGGTGGTTTGGATATTGGTGGGTGATGGTTATATAGGTATGGACTATTATCTAATGTTTTATATTATATTCGATATCATTGATCTATTTTCATGTTATGTATATTGATTTATTTTATGTATCCAGTACCTACTATGATTTTGGATTTATTTTTATATATTTCCATAAAACATGAGATATCCATTTTATGTTAAAATAATCCATTTTTCTTTTATTTCATATCCATGTGGTTTTTGCAATACCATGGAAAATGAGAATGTGCTTCAGGACTCATAGTGGGATATATTAGGTGAATCCTCATGTCATCCTATGATGATTCATTATAGGGGAGGGGTAATCTCTGATATATATTCAATTTTTATATAAAATATTTCTTTTGAAATCAACCACTATCCATCTTTTGTGCAGACAATATAGTTTACTGACTTCTCATATGAAATGGAAAGAAAATAGAAAAAGAACATTCAATGTACATTGTTCACTAAATATCTCGTTAAATAATGCACATAGAATGAAATAGAAACAACTAAAACCATATTTTCCACTATAATGGTCATGTCAATAATCTGGTAGGTTTTATCCATAAACTCATGTTACTTGATTACATCATTGTCGTCACTATGAATTAGATGAAATGATTCTTACATGATTAATCATGTTCCTAATGTTGTCTTGTATTGAAATATTTAGAGTGTTTTCATTTTCAATGGAATTATTTTTTCAACATATTAATAGTATTCAAATAATTATTCAATATATAGAATAAGTCTCAATGTATTTGTTCCTCAATAAACCACACTGGAATGATGATCATAGAAAAAAAAGTGTATCCTTCTTCATGTTATTGTTGTTTCATTCTCACTTATTCATTACTAAATTCCATTATGTACAATATTATATATGTTTCATCTATTAATATATGAAATTGACATGTTGAAATAGGCTATCATATTTAAATTTCATAATATCATTCATATTTTAAATTTCAATGTAAAATTCTAATTCATAACTTATTTAAAAATTTCCATAAATTTTCATGGAGTGTTTCCCATACCCACATAAGGTTGTATATTATTACTATTAAAAAACTATGTATTTCTCATAGATCCACATTTTAATGTATATATACCACCGTTCGTTCTCAATTATTTATTTGAAATATATATTAGTTAGACATACAATTTAATGTTCCACTATAATATACTCTTTATTTTTAATCATTGATTATTTATATGATTTAGTAAATAAATTTTATTTTCCTATATAAAATCTACCTATACATTTCATTAAAATCCTTGATATATTCACAATATATTGACAAATACGTGGATGACCTAGTTTTGATCCCGAAAAATAATCCTTGTTTTAATGATCATTTCCACAATGAATCCATTTTTTCTCATCAACCTAGTTAATAACACACAATTCACGTTTCCTCTAAGACTATAATATGTATGGTAGCATGATTTTTATCATACATAAAAATAAAAATATTTGAACAATTATGTCTAATTCATTATCAAGTATGATTGTATTATTTTGTGAATTTTAAATTTTAAATTGAAACAACTTCTGTTACCTCTTTTTGAAATATGTCTACAAATTTTCCTCTATATGATACATAATTCATTGCCCCACAATAAAACAGAGTCTTATTCCAAATTATTTGATTGATTAATAATATTGTTTGTTAATAAACAATTTTTTTTGACGTTAAATACCAGTCCAATAAAAGATTTTTTTTACTATGGTTTATAAAATTCAACTTACAAACAATTAATTTAGAAATCCACTCTTAATTATAAACAACCAATCAAAATTTTCTTAATCACTATAATATAGTGGATTAATCATAACATCCAATGAAACACCTCGATTCACAAGTGTTTTAACATGATATATGAGTTGAAAACCACATTGAATATAAGAAACAGATAAAATTAGTCTATTCATAGATTATTTTCAAAATGATATCACCAAAATTATAGTGAATTATTCAATAGATCGGGATATCAGAAAACTCCATATTGGTGAAAAAAATATAACCTTTTATATAAAACTATAGATCTATAGATAATTCTTCAATATCTATTTTCCTTAATAATAACCCTTTTTTTATTTTTTTCACCCTTTTGACGTAAATTACTTTTATAACTCATATCATTATTAACTAAATCATAATTCAATTAGTCTATGTATACATGGGTTAAATAAATTTATATAAAAACAATATTCAATAATAGTTTCATGTTGTTGAGTTGATAGATTTACATACACTAAATTATAAAAGTGGAAACTAAATAAGGTCATCATCATGAAATAATCCGTTCTAATAATATAAATTTTCAACATTTAATATTTTTATATCATGTTTATAGAAACATTGTCAATAATTGTGTTATAAATTTAAATAATGAACATAACTCACATGTGGAATCCACAACATACCAAATATTTAAAAAATTAGCCTAAATATTTAATCACTCTTGAGGAATGAAATATTGATTGAATATATAAGGTTTTCAGCTTCTCCTGAACAACCTCAAAGATAAGAAGAGAGTGGAATGGGTCACCATAACTAATCCATTAAATTGTTGAGCACTCACCACTTTTTTTAATGAATCATTCAGTAATGGTCTAATGAAATCATCAACTATTTTAGAATTTGTTGGATAAAACAGAAAATTAAACACATAATTCATCCAAATATCCAAAATTATATTATAATTATTATCAATACTTCGGTATTGATTATTATTATTAACAATAATCTTTTATAGACTGTTAAAACCTTTATTATCATAACAGATGAGTAACATAAAATTTACATCAACCATGGAATCATCCTATTGAGTTTTTATCTACATAAATGTGTTTTTTCTTCTTTTTTTAGAAATATAATATACGACAATATTACTCAAGGTCACCAATAATTAATTATTTTTCTTCCACGTCACACACTTTTCTAATTGAAAAAAATTACAGAAAAATAAATATTTTATCATCAATATTTCTCACCAAATCTACATTTGCATATCCAAAAATATAAATCCATCAATTTCATTTACATTTCATCCAATAATTCATTATTAATTTGATGTGTGAAATTATCCTATTTAAAATGATAATATGTGATTTAATTAATTCATATTTAAATTTTACATAATGCATAACAACATACACAAAATATTGGATTCAAACTATAATGTAGGGTAATATCCCGATTATTATCTGGAACGCTGTTAATTAAATTACATTCCTTATTCATGTTGTGATATCATGGACCCCTCTAAAATATACGAAGAAGAACACATTGAATACACTATCCAAAATTTGTTAAAATTTATGAATAATATTTTTCAAGAGATAAACAATATGATATCCTCTTTTGAAATTTTAAATCCCCTGAAATAATTCATCTTAACAAGCATGTACAACACAAAAAACTTCCTCATTGGAAAATAAAATTACATAAAACTAACTTCTTCATTTCCATCATGGATGATGTCATTTTCATATATAATAACATTGAAAAAATCACAATTTTCATTTTTTATGTTCAGGTTTATTCCCACTCTTCCTTAATGATCAAAAACACCATGACGCATTAATTAATATTTAATACAATACCGTCATTGTTAAAATTAATCTATATAATGCCTTCCTCATTATTTAAATATATCCTTTATCTTCTCTAGTAAGGATTCCGTCAGGTTATAGAATAGAAATTTCTTCTTCTAAATCTAAATTATGAAAGGATAAATGTACAACCTTTTAGATGAACATGAATCACCATTGTAATGTGGTAATAATAAAAATCCCAAAAAAAATTATTCATTTTAATCGGTTAAATTTTTTCATCAATTAATATCCTTTAAGCTATGAATATCATTTTTACACAAGTCAATTATTATTTATCATCACTTATCCTTTAATAATAATAGTTTCTTGAACTCCCCACATTATATTTATGATAATATTATTACAATATCCCATGATTTAAATAAGTTATTTTCCATTAATTCAGTTATATTTTAATATATTTTTCAACTTGAAAAACCAAACTAATATAAAACACTCTAAATTTGGTTAACAAAATATTATAATGTGTAAATATAATAGTCATAAGGATTCAATTATCTTAGAAGGTATAGATATTGGTAACCCTGTTATGAAATAATATGTTTTAAGAAAAAAAATTTAATTTTTAGTAATAAATACCGGATAAAATTCATTTAGTATATCTAAATACCAATTAATATAATAAAAATAATAAAACTATATTTTTTATCTATGGAATTTTAATTTAAGAAGATAAATGTATTATGGTAAAATAACCAAAAAATATATTTTAAAAAAATATATTAAAAATATATTATTATTTATTAGTAATTATGAATATGAAAATTTAGTAGCTAAAAAGATATTTTCTTATAAAAAAAATCTCTCTCTATATTTTATATTTCTATTAAAATGTAAAATTTAAAAATTATATATTATTAATTTGAAAAAATGAATTCCATTTTTTATTCAACAGGTCAAATTTATCATTGAATGATAATAAACATGATTATTTTTGAGTGAAATACATATGAATCACTAAGGAAAATTAAATCAATAAATAATAATGTTTATTATCATTCCATGACACCCCACATTGTATTATGATTCTCATACCCCATGTCGTGAAGCCTATGGGAAAAACGTTTTCCTCGACCAAACCATAGTACTCATATATGAATCCTCACCATTCCATGATTCCACATGACTACGAATTTCCCCTATATAATTAGATTAATAATATTACTCATCCTCTCCCATAATGGAATGAAATTTACAATTCATGATGTAATAGTCCATCTATAGTAGTTTCCAATCTCCAATATCGGATTCTCATCCATAAATCCAAGAAAAATATACCAAAATAATTCCCATTATATATTAAAAAACAAAAAACTAGTGGTATGAATGAAATTAAAACAATTTCATATGGAAATGGGATCATTGGTGTTATAGTGGCTTCAAATAATTCAGGAGGAAGGATAAATTCAATGAACAAAATATCAGTGGTTATCAAAAAACATTTCTAAATTTAGGATCCCCATTTAGTAATCACATCACCTTCCATGTGAAATATTAATCCATTAAAATATCTAATATCTCAATCTACTACTATTAAACAAACTATTAATTGGATAGTTTAAAATTTTCAAATATATATTTTACCTTAATATTACTCATCAGGTCATTATAACCAAAAATTCCTTTTTGACATCCTACGACTGAGGTCAAAACCGCAAACATGATAAGTTAAAGCCTCTCTTTAATCCAAAAAATCTACTTGATTATGGAATACAGACCAATATAACCCCTTAAATCATTTATTCACGTGATCTCATACTAATAACACCCTTTAGGATGTGATAACCCATATTACATTGATAAAGTGGCCATAAAACCTGAGAAAATCAAGATTATATATCTTGTTTCATATTAATTCTATTAAATTACCTATGGTTGGAGTAAATTAATTTGGGTTCTGGGTTGATACCTGGTTCTGTTCATTGATACTTTGGAAATGGGTTTCCTTTTATATTTATATCCAAAATCTAGCTCAGTAATGGATTTCTTCTCCATTGAATGATACATGTTCCCCATGGGAATCCTTCAAATGTGTCACCCATAGTCACATATATATGTTCATCCCAAACGTATGTTCACCATATCATCTTCATGAGGAATTTTCCTATTTCATGATCTATTAAAAGGGATTTTTTTTACTATAAATTTGGAGGCATAATTATTGAATTCCCAGTTTCCCATTTTTTCCCAAACAATTCATGAGTCACCTGGTTATAGAGTTATCTGTTGATCTTTTTACAAACATGAAAAGGGAATCCATAAAATCATATTCAATAATCAATCATTTGATTTCACACATATCAAAACAAATAAATCCCACAAAATACAACATTAATCTACATTGAAAATTTCCATAACTCAAGATGTAAAACATTATAATATCATCCTCACTGTATGTTGTTAAAAATCATTTTATCATCATACTACATGACCTTAAAATATTCAACTCAAACTACATTTTATTTGTTTATTGTATAACCATTCTATGTAGTAATCCTCACTGTGGTTAATAATAGATATTCAAAACAAAAATCTCTTCATTGGTTCATACCCCTAATGTCATCAAATCACCACATGGATAGAAATTTACCCTTAATATAGTCATTATATCATCCCAAATTGGTGTATATTATATATTAGTTTCATATTTTTCAATAACACTACCAATAGACTTAACCATATATATCATGTGACTATATACCTTGTAAACAAAACCAGTTCTTCTTGGGAAATTTTCACATTGAGTCTATATTGAATGGAATTATAATCCATAAAACCTACATGAAACATTTCAAGGAACTCCTAGATATATTATTACATATGACATTAAATTTCATACAATTTGTAATTTTTATAATAGATTTAAATGTTTGATATGTGTATTTAAGTGGAACTGAAATACATGGTTTCTGATTCCTCTTACACTAATAACTAATAATCCCATATTATGGGCCCTATCCCAATACTATCAACACTCACCACCTTTTGGAATAAGTTAATATCTAGAAAAAATTGATATGTGGATTTAAATTATTGTATAAATAATTGATGATCATTAATAAAAAATGTAATTATGTAGTGTTGAGAATACATAATCAAATTCACAATGATGAATGATTTTGATCCACCATTATTATAGGGAGGGTAACCTTTCCATCAATAATTATTCATGAAGGATTCATGAAAAAAATTATATATTTATAAATGAGTTATGAAGAGTGAAATAATCCTCTATAAAAGGGTGTAGTGATCCCAAAATCCCATCCTCGAGACATATTTACATTTTAAATACTTGATGGATAGAAACTCTGGTGACTTATATACAATATATAGTCGGTCAAAATTATGATTCACAATGAACACACATGGATGAGGGATCCATCACGAGTTTCCACTTGTAAGAATATAACACACAATTTTAGCCATTTTCACTCATTTTACCCTTATTATAGTAAATTAATTTTTATCACGGTACCTTATATTTTCTGAAAATAATAAATCAAACTACATACCTAATTTCAATACCATTATTCAAAAAAATTATTTCATAATATTAAATTAAATGAGAATAATTTAATTAATTAATTTTAATTACAAAACAATAAAATTGTATATAATAGTAATCTTTTCAAAAGTATAATTTAAGAACAAAACAAAGTTTATAATTATTTATAAATAGGTAAAATTCAATAGTTTAATGTTAATTATTTGATTGAATATTTTAAAAAAATTCATATACTTCTAAATGTTAACTATTGGGGAGTTATATGCCTCCATATAAATGATTCTATGTTGAAGAAAAACATAATATTCTTGTTGAATCCTCTCATATTGGAAAATGAAAAGTATTGGTTGATGTTGCTATTGGATAAATTTAAATCCATTATTTTCACATGATCATTAGTGAAAAATATGAATATTTTAATACATGATTTTTTTAATTCTTTTTATAAACATTATATGTTTAATGAAATGAAAAATATAAGTCTTCAAAATGTTTTCGTGGATTCTATTTCATGTAATGATAAAAATTAGAACATGGGGATGAACATGTAATACATAAAATTATGCGGACCTTGGGCAGCCCGACTTATGTCTTTTTATGAAAAGGTATCATAAACCACATCTTGTTGAATATTTGGGTATCCTTAGAAGCCATTAACTAGATTCGTGTGCTATACATTCATAACTGTATTAATATTTATAGATGTTGATTTCTTGTTGATTTCTGTTATATAATCGAACATGTTTTTTCTAAGTTCATAAGGATTATGGAATATAATATTCTATAAAATATAAATAAAATAGAATATTAATGAAAATATGTGTTCACATTAACTAATTTATGAAGTTGGCTTTATTTTTCTTTATTGAAAGACTGGTTTCATAGTGAAATTCCTTTTATAGAGTTATTATTTTTTCCTACACGGTGTTTCCTCAGACCCTGCACCTTTTTTATGTGTCTATAGGATTGGATATATAATTTTTAGGTACTGTGAAGGGAATAATGTTCATAGGATGATCATTCTAGTCAACATCATCATTGGGTGGTTTGGATATTGGGGGTGATGGTTATATAGGTATGGACTATTGTCTAATGTTTTATATTATATTCGATATCATTGATCTTTTTTCATGTTATGTATAATGTTTTATTTTAGGTATCCAGTACATACTATTATTTTGGATTTATTTTTATATATTTCCATAAAACATGAGATATCCATTCTGTGTTAAAATAATCCATTTTTCTTTTATTTCATATCCATGTGGTGGTCGCAATCCCATGGAAAATGAGAACGTGCTTCAGGACTCATAGTGGGATATAGTAGATGAAGCCTCATGTCATCCTAGGATGATTCGTTATAGGGGAAGGGTAATCGCTGATCTATATTCAATTTTAATATAAAATATTTCTTTTGAAATCAACCACTATCCATTTTTTGTGTAGACAATACAGTTTACTAACTTCTCATATGAAATGGAATTAAAATAGAAAAAGAACATTCAATGTACAGTTTTCACTAAATATCACGATAAATTATGCACATAGCATGAAATAGAAACACCTAAATCCATATTTTCCACTATAATGACCATGTCAATAATTTGGTAGGTTTTATCCATAAAATCATGTTACTTGATTACATCATTGTCGTCACTAAGAATTGGAAGAAATGATTCTTTCATGATCAATCATGTTTCTAATATTGTCTTGTATTGAAATTTTTAGGCTGTTTTCCTTTTCATTGGAATTATTTTTTCAACATATTAATAGTTTTCAAATAATTATTCAATATATAGAATAAGTCTCAATGTATTTATTCCTCAATAAACCACACTAGTATGATGATCATAGAAAAAAAGTGTATCCTTCTTCATGTTATTGTTGTTTCATTCTCATTTTTTCATTACTAAATTCTATTATGTACAATCTTATATTTGTTTTATCTACTAATATATGAAATTGATATATTCAAATAGGCTATCATATTGAAATTTCATAATATCATACAAATTTTAAATTTAAATGTAAAATTATAATTCATAACTTATGTCAAAATTTCAATAATTTTTCATGGAGTGTTTTCCATACCCACATAAGTTTGTATATTATTACTATTCAAAAAATATGGATTTCTCATAGATCCACATTTGAATGTACATATACCATAGGTCATTCTCAATTATTTATTTGAAATATATATTTTTTAGACATACTATTTAATGTTCCATATAAATATACTCTTTCTTTTTAATCATTGATTATTAATATGATTTAGTAAATACATTTTACTTTCCTATGTAAAATCTACCTCGACATTTCATTAAAATCCTTGATATAATCACCATATATTAACCAATATGTGGATGACCTGGTTTTGATCCCAAAAAATAATCGTTGTTTTAATGATCATTTCAACAATGAATCCATTTTTTCTCATCAACCTAGTTAATATCACACAATTCACGTTTCCTCTAAGACTATATTATGTATGGAAGCATGATTTTTATCATACATGAAACAATATATTTGAACAACTATGTTTTAGTCAATATCATGTATGATTGTATTATTTTTTACTTTTAAATTTTAAATTGAAACAAATTTTGTTACCACTTTTTGAAAGATGTCTACAAATTTTCCTCCCTATAATACATAATTCATTTCCCCACAACGATACAGAGTCTTATTCCTAATTATGTGATTGATTAATATTATTGTTTAGTAAGAATCAATGTTGTTTGAAAATAAATACTAGTCCAATAAACTATTTTTTTTTACTATGGTTTATTAAATTCACCTTACAAACAATTAATTTAGAAATCCACTCTTAATTATCAACAACCATTCAACATTTTCTTAATCACTATAATATAGTGGATTAATCATAAAATCCAATGAAACACCTCATTTCACATGTGTTTTAACATGATATAGGAGTTGAAAAACACATTCAATAAAAAAAGATAAAATTATTCTATTCATAGATTATTTTCTAAATGATATCACTTAAATTATAGTGAATTATTCAATAGCTCGGGATATCAGAAAACTCTATCTTGGTGAACAAAATATAACCTTTTTTATAAAACTATAGATCTATAGAGAATTCTTTAATATCTATTTGCCTTAACAATACCCCTTTTTTATTTTTTTCCACCCTTTTGATGTAAATTACTTTTATAACTCATATCATTATTAACTGAATCATCATTCAATTAGTCTATATATACATGGGTGAAATCAATTTATATAAAAACAATATTCAATAATAGTTTCATGTTGTTGAGTTAAGAGATTTACATCAACTAAACTATAAAAGTGGAAACCAACTAAGGTCATCATCATGAAATAATCTATTCTAATAATATAAATTTTCAACATTTAATATTTTTATATCATGTTCATAGAAACATTTTCAATAATTGTGTTATAATTTTAAATAATGAACACAACTCAAACGTGGAATCCAAAACATACCAATTATTTAAAAAATCAACCTAAATATTTAATCACACTTTATGTATGAAATATTGATTGAATATATAAGGTTTTAGGCTACTCATGAAAACCCCCAATGATAAGAAGGGAGTGGAATGGGTCATCATAACTAATCCATTAAATTTTTGAGCACTCACCACTTTTTTTAATGAATCATTCAGTAATGGTCAAATGAAATCATCAACTATTTTAGAATTTGTTGGATCAAACGGAAACTTCAACACATAATTCATCCAAATATCCAAAATTTTATTATAATTATTATCAATATTTTGGGATTTATTATTAATACTAACAATACTCTTTTATAGACTGATAAAACTTTTATCATCATAACATATAAGTAACATAAAATTTACATCAACCATGGAATCATCCGATTGAGTTTGTATCTACATAAATTTTATTTTTCTTATTTTTTTAGAAATATAATATACGACAATATTACTCAAAGTCACCAATAATTAATTATTTTTCTTCCACGTCACACAATTTTCTAATTGAAAAAAATTACACAAAAATAAATATTTTATCATCAATATTTCTCACCAAATCTACATTTTCATATCCAAAAATATAAATCTATCAATTTCATTTACATTTTATCCAATAATTAATCATTAATATGATGTGTGAAATTATCCAATTTAAAATGATAATAAGTGATTTCTTTAATTCATATTTAAATTTTACATAATTCATAGAAACATACAAAAAATATTGGATTCAAACTATAATGTAGGTTAATCTCCTGATTATTATTCGGAACGCTATTAATTAAATTACATTCCTTATTCATGTTTTTCTATCATGGACCCCTCTAAAATATATGAAGAAGAACACTTTGAATATCCTATCCCAAATTTGTTAAAATTTATAAATAATATTTTTCAAGAGATAAAAAATATGATATCCTCTAGTGAAATTTTAAATCTCCTGAAATAATTTATCTTAACAAGAATGTACAACACAAAAAAACTTCCACATTGGAAAAGAAAATTACATAAAACTGACTTCTTCATTTCCATCATGGATGATGTCATTTTCATATATAATAACATTTAAAGAATCACCATTTTTATTTTTTATGTTCATGTTTATTCCCACTCTCCCTTAATGATCATAAACACCATGACACATTAATTAATATTTAATACAATACCGTCAGTGTTATAATTAATCTATATAATGCCTTCCTCATTATTCAAATATATCCTTTATCTTCTTTAGTAAGGATTCCTTCAGGTTATAGAATAGAAATTTATTCTTCTAAATCTAAATTATGAAAGGATAAATGTACATCCTTTTAGATGAACATGAATCACCATTGTAATGCGATAACATTAAAAATCCAAAAAAAATTATTCATTTTAATCAGTTAAAAGTTTTCATCAAATAATATCCTTTAAGCTATGAATATCATTTTTAAACAAATCATTTATTATTTATCATCACTTATCCATTAATAATAATAGTTTCTTGAACTCCCCACGTTATATTGATGATAATATTATTACAATATCCCATGATTTAAATAAGTTATTTTCCATTAATTCAGTTATATTTTAATATATTTTTCCACTTGAAAAACCAAACTAATATAAAACACTCTAAATTTGGTTAATAAAATATTATAAAGTGTAAATATAATAGTCATAAGGATTCAATTATATTAGAAGGTATCGATATTGGTAACCCTGTTATGAAATAATATGTTTTAAGAATAAAAAATGTAATTTTTAGTAATAAATACCGAATAAAATTCATTTAGTATATGTAAATTACAATTAATATAGTAAAAATAGTAAAACTATATTTTCGTATCTATGGAATTTTAATTTAAAAAGATTAATGTATTATGGTAAAATGACAGAAAAATATAATTTAAAAAATATATATATTAATAATATATATTTATTTATTAGGAATTATGAATATGAAAATTTAGTAGCTAAGAAGATATTTTCTTATAAAAAAAATCTCTCTCTATATTTTATATTTCTATTAAAATGTAAAATTTAAAAATTATATATTTTTAATTTGAACAAATGAATTCCATTTTTTTATTCAATAGGTCAAATTATTCTTATGCTGAATATTTGGAGTATTCTGAAATAGCTTGTTTTAGTTGTATTGTGAAAAATAAACATGGCACCTATAACACTATTGATCCCAACCATCATTGATGTTAGTCATGTTTAATTATTTATATCTCCTACTAACTACTGTATATGTGGCAAGCAGGGTCGAACCCATAGGAGATGCTATTTTTGAATCACACCCTTACTAAAACTACTTCAAAACCCTCACTGTTGTCAGCGGTGAGTTAGATTTTCTTAATATTTTTTTATCTTTTAATATTTTTTTTGTTTTTATAAACTGGAAATTAATACCACACATCTCTTTTAATTTTTTTCTAACCTATACTGAAACAGAAAACAACTGAAAATAAGATGCAATAAAGAAAATAAAATGCTGATAAAAGACAAACAGAAAAGAACGCTCGGGGATTAATCTAGTCAACGGATTTAAATTGTTTCACCTAGTCATGTAAAAGTACTGCATTGTACCACTACATATAGGTGACTTTCTTCCCTCTCCAGGAGTTAAGTCGTTGAAATCGTACCACTTAGATTTCGCCACTCCTAAGAAGTACAACTTCAAAAAGTTGATTTAAAAGGACAACATTACAAACTCCCCATACGTAATGATGTTTTCATTATGATTTGTTTACATAAAAAATGAATCCATAATCAAACTCACCGATTGATTACAGAGTTTTGAAAAATTCAGTGTTTGTGGTACAAAGCAGAATTGAGTAATTAGAATCGATATCGCCAATCAATTTTATTCATAGAAGAAATGTTTAATGAAAAGGCTTAAAATGATCACCTGTAGAATAAGAACTCTCCCAAAAATAGAAATTTAGTTAAATAATATATTTTTCATTATATCTATAGTAATGGAAAACATTTCAATGAAAATTTGTATAAGTGTTAAAACAAAAGGGAAAAGAACTCCCTGAAGATGCTCCACTCCTCTGCAACTTCGACTCCAGGACTGCAATGCTCTAGATCATCTCCACTACTTCTGATCATCTCTGAAAAAGTGAATGAATGTCGTCCACTAATCGCTCGCAATTATTCTACTTGCTCTGCTTTAAGTAGCCAATGTCTTCTATTACATGTCACCCGAACTCTTCCCTGACTTGAATTCATCTTTAACTATTGCACCATACACGTGTGTGTGTTCACGACTGGGACATCGTGCTAGTTTTTCCCTCGTAAATAAATTTCGTTAAGTTAGTTATATGTATTTAGATTTATACACATATTTTAAATGAAACTGCAAAGATAAAATAGAAAAGTAAATAAACGAGAACACAAATAATGAAAAATAGTTATTTTTTAAGTTAAGAGTTATATTACTCATTAATAGTTAACTACAGTTAATCAATAAATATCTTCATTGATAATTATTATTTACTTTAATATTATTTATAAAATTATTCACTTAATTTTACTATGGTAAAAATATGTTTATTATAAAGTTATTAATTTAATTATGTTAATAAATATAAATAGTAAAAGTTTTAGATTATCATTTTTAACTAATTTATTGAAATTTAACATCATAATTAAATAATTATTTAAAATTTTAATAATTAAGATTGTATTAATTAATTTTATTTAATCATTTCATTATTACTATTTAATAAATTTTTTAGATTAAAGTATAAATTATTTTATTTTAGTTTAATAATTAGAATTAAAAATTTTGTTTAAAATATTCTTTAAATTAATTAGTAAATTTTATGGTATAAATTATTTTTATTAATAATTATATATTTATATTATTATTAGTATATTAATTTTTTATTAACATTTATTATTAATTTATTTTTTTATTTGTTTTTGTTTTTTTTTAGTTTTTTAATATTTTCATTTCATCGCCTCCCCCAAATTGGCACTATAGGAGGGGGTGGGGTTTCTTATTTCTTCCAGAGGAAGGCTCCGCCGGCGTGTCTCCCTTACTCCAGCGGTTTCAGTCATGTGGCGTGGTTTGATCTTCTACAGCGGGTGATGCGATGCGGCTCACCCTATCTTCAACGGCAGCGGCGAACAGCAGCTGCTCTAGCCCAATTACGGTTCTGTGTGCGGCCGCTTTAGGAAATACCAACGGCAGCGGCAAAATTTTAGCTGGATCGGCTCGGATCTACTCCTCTAGCAGACTCGACGGTGGCTGAATCAGCTCGAGGAATCTCGACACTTACTTCTCCCTGGTTATGGTGACTTAAAAAAATTTGGGATGTAATAGCAGGTCTTCAATTCCCTCGCCCGATTGGATGCAGTGGTCGGTGAAGCAACAGTAGCATGGTATTGGGGTATCAGTGAGGATTATCTCATCGGTAGAAGAAACAAGGAAAATGAGGCTACCGATAAACTAAAATGAAGGTCACCAAGAGGAAAGGTCACTAATAGAATAAATAAAAGGTTGTTTAAGTTTACTGGTACAGATAAATAACTGGTTACACGTAGCTAATAAAAGGGTTACTATTATGATAAAAAGGGGGGAAAAGGATCAGCGTATGGGGGAGTGACTGCTAGTTATAAAAGCTCACCGTTACTTTATATTAGCGGGTTATCGGTAGAAAAACAAACGGAAAGGGTTACCATTATGAGGCTAATAGTGAGAAGGTGAAGAGAAGATAGTCTATCGGTGCTGTAAGAGGAACGATGAGGAAAGACTCACCGTTAGAGAGAGAAGTTGCGGCTCACCATTCGAAAATAAAAACAAAATGGAGAACCAGCGGGGAGGTTAAATAAAACATGTTGCCGTTAAAAATAAAAATAAGAGACTCACCGGTAAAATTAAATAGAACAGGTTACCATTAGAATATAAAATAACAGCAGCGAAAAAGGTCACTCGTAAGATAAAAATTAATGCTACAGGTACAAAAAAAATTACTGATATACTTAAATGAGAGCTAACTGTAAACTGCAAACAGTGAAATGGTAACCGAATGAAAACAAACAACGACCTTTTGAAAAAAAACAAAAATTAAACCTAAAATTAAAACATAAGTAAACTAAACAAAAAGAATTCAAATAATTAATTAAAATAATTCTAAACAACATTAATTAAGAAATAATTTTTATTAACCTTTAAAACATTAAAATTATTAACTTACTACACTTAAATTATAAACTGACTAATTGTTAAACTAAATTAATAATAGACTAAAATTAAGATAACTAAATAAATTTATTAGAGGGTAGTATCAAATAGAAATGAAGAACATTGGTGATCCAATAGGTCAACTCTTGTTCTTTTCTACCTCACCGGTAAACCAAAACCAGATGAATATGAATAAATAATGAAACTAAAAAAATAAAATTAAACAATAAATATTTTAAAACTCTTAATTAATTATTTTCCCAACAATGTGAACACAAAAAATTATAAGCAAACTAATTTATTAAACTTAAAACAGAAATTATTTACATAAATGATTAGCAGGATGACGAAACAGATTAATTAACATTGTTAACCAATTCGAATGTAACTAAATTAAAAGATAAAATATTTAAATAAAGTCTAACTTAATTAGATATAATTACATCAATTAAATAATTATTTAACATCAATATTAACTTATTATAAAGTCATGCGAATTTCACAGAAAAAAGACTAATTAAGAAATAATTAAATTAGAAATGTTAAGTAAGAATAAAATTATTCATTTGATGACTAAAAATGCATAATTTTTTATAAAAATTTATTAATAAAAAAAGATAAGTATAATAATACAAAAGTACAATTATTTAGTATAAGGCCCCAGCCTTAAACCTTACTTAATCTTGAGTTATTACAAGATTACACATTGAGGATCTTTTCAGGTTTAGAGTTTTAAAGAATTAAATCATAAAACATGCATTACATTCCACATTTAAACAAAGTGGTTACATAAAAGATAGTATTCATTTTTCCCATCAACGGAAACATATTTAAAATAAAACATGGATTCTTTCTTGACACTTCCTTGACACTATCATCAAATCATGTACCCTTCCCTTGACCTATGAAAAACATTTCAAAAACTTGGGATGAGCATAAAAAGCTCAGTAAGGGATATAAAAATCTGGAACGGAAACATGAGTACATGTATACATAAGAATGAAATCATACTTTACCCTTAAAACATAATCACTTTAACATACCTCATAAAATCATGAATAAATCATAGAAATCATAAGACCTAAAAGGTAACTTGAGGCATTCATAACATTCTTATGTAGGGAGTAACCCTCTTGGTTACGTTTGGAATACCCACCACAGTATATTACCTAAATCTCTTCGGAGAAACCTTAACGTTTCACTCCTTCGTGTTACCCAATGCATTGGAGAGCTATATCGGGCTCACCCGCCCTTAGTTTATCACGGAACCACCCGTTTCCATAACAATGCCCAAGAACCATAACATAAAAGCATCACATAAAACATGCATAAAGGAAACATAAAATTTCCTCATTTCCATCACAATATGACATTTTAGTATATTGAAATAATGAATCCATTCAAAAAGAAACCATTTCCAAAACCATTAGAACATTTAATAAAGAGATTTTTGAATCAAAGTGTCCCATACCACCATGAAGCTTTTAACATTTTAAACCATTAATATCCCTATAAATAAATCCTTAAAACCAATTTGAAAACATGGATATTAATGGAAACCATTTATATGAATAAATCATTAAAACATTTAAAACGATATTTTATTTAAAGTGTTTTTAACAAAATGGAAGACACTTGAATACAATAATTGAGGAATAAAATTTAATCAGAACATTATAATATCATGAGAATAAAGGAATTCATGATATAATATTCCAAAGGACAGTATATACACCATATAAGAGTGAATTGGTGCATAAAATCAATGAAGTCTCAATAGAAATGTAAAATGAGATTAAATCCCCTGTAAAGAAGGTACCCTTAAATTAAGGATAAATCAATCTCATAATTAGGTTAGAAAAATATAAATACACCCAATATAAGTGTATATTAAGTGTAAAACACTGAAATGTCATTCACACATATTCAAATGAGGACATATTCAATAACTACATGTTGAACCCAAAGAAATCGAAATTGGGTTAAAAAGTTCCCTTGGTAAAATTCGACAGCCTAACGCCATCACTTCAAAATTCAGAAAATGAGTTGATAAGAGATAAAAAGGGCATCTCATCACTTGGACATAAAATTTAAATCAATAAGGATATAGAAGAACATATCCCAACATAATAGTATGTGAATTAAAAGACATAACAAAAGAAGTCTTTTAAAAAGAGGAGGGTGAAAGGTTCCCTTACCGACATGGGTATCTTTCGAAACATATGCCCCGTGAAAGAAGGACAATACAACATTGATGTAAATACTCATAAACGAAAGTATATTACACAAAGAGTAGAATAATGGATAGTAATTACACCACTCAATGGAAATTGTGACAAATGTAGCATAAATCTCACGGGAATAAAAGTGAAATGAAAAATCCATTACGAAAACATGGCAGCCTAACGGAGCCACTTAAAACTTCCAAAAATGGATTGTTGAGATAAAATAGGGTCTCTCATCATATTACAATAAACTGTACAGCAAGAGGAATATAAAAGAACATCCCCCATCATAACAAATAGGAGCTTAAAAGAAGTGGCATAAAGGAGAGTACTTAAAAAGAAAGAGAGAGGTTAGATCTCTTACGAAAATTCGGCAGCCTAACGGCACCACTCAAAACATCCAAAATGGATTTATGAGAGAGAATAGGGTCTATCATCACATGAACATAAAAATTACAGTAATATTAATAGAAAATAATATCCCAATAACAAGAAATATGAGCTTTAAAAGGAATGACATAAAAGAGTGTACTTAAAAAGAAAGAGAGGAGTAGGATCCCTTACCTTGGGTCCGACTTGACTCGATCATTCTTTAATCTCCTGAATAATGAACTTGAGTTAATTTATAATTCCTTAAGAACCTTTTTCAAGTTCATTATTCCTTTTATATCACTTATTACCATGTCATGAACACTATGTAATTATTTTAGTTAATAACGGTCGTTTAAACGATCATTGGTACTTGAGTCAAAATATGCTCATTATAATTACAAGTTGTTGATGTATCTATTATATCCAGAGTTATAATCATGATTTATATATCATATATATCATATATATCTAGTACATATTCATTTTATACTATTCCATATCATTTGGAGATAAAAAACGAAAAGCACCATTCATGGAGACGGTAGGCCGTACGTACGCATGAACGCTACTTTCATTTTTTTCTTTTTCATATTAAAAAATTTAAAAATAAATGAGATATATATATATATATTATAATTCCATTATAATATATATGTTATATATTTCAAATATATTCATTAATTTCATTCTTTATACATTCCATGTATTGCATGTACGAGTCACATCACTTGAGGGGGCGGTAGTCCACACTTCCTCATATTAAATTATCGCATTTACACAACATGAAAAGAATAATGTTATGGCTTAAATATAAAATAAAGAAGCATATAGTAAACATAAACACCATATATATCTTATATAAAATAAAATGACATCACAATGGCCACCTTTAAATGTGTTAAAAGAATATTGAACAATCATCGTTTCGTGAGGCAGAAAATCGCCAACCACAGAAACAATATGTTCTTTAACCATTAGACGGAGGTGTGTGTAAGTGTAGCTTGAATACATATTATAAAAACATCCTATTATATTTAAGATACTGGAGTTGTAACAAATGAAATGAATAAAAAGAGTTTAGGGGGTTGGAGAAGCAAAATAAAACAAAAGGACTCAAGTGAAGACATTACCTTAAAATCGGGTAACTCCCTTTGGTTTGAGCTCAAAGGCTTCCTTGGGATGACTTCTGCCCAAATTTAGGCTTCAAGGAGTAAGAGAGGGATGTGGAGAGACAAAATGGGCAGGGGTTGGACGAGCCAAAGGCTTTGGGTGTGTGGGTAAGGAGGTAGAGGTGGGGGCCTTTTATAAGAGGAGAGGAGGGGCACTCTTGGAAAGTAAAGAAATGTTACTTTATTTGAAAATTATTTTCGGATTAAAAGGTACCACATTGATATAATTCAAGGTTAAGGTGATAAGGGTTCTAAATAAACCCATACAATAGGTTTTGGACATGTGTAGGTCATAGATTTCACATTATCATTTCATTTTATTTAAATCCTTTATTAATGAGGTAATCGCTGCATCATCATGATGTCATAAATAATTTAATAAATTTAATGTCTAAAAGTTATAAAAAAAATATCATGATGTAGGAAATCGTTTTATATTTCTAATGAATATTTATAGTCCAAAAGATCATTTATGTAGACAAAATTAAAAATATTTTACTTAGGTGATACATTCTTTGTCACATTTAACATTCTTTAAAAATAAAAAGATAAAAAGTCACTTTCTCACAAAAGTGATTTCATGGGGCCCCCATGTTTGGTACAAGGCATCCCATGGTCGGCCATGAGACAACCAGTAGCCTTAGGACACATTTTGTTGTCATTTTTTATTATTATGATATTATCTTATTATCTTTAACTACCCGATTACTCATTAATCAAGATAATTAAAGATAATTATCGTCGTTACTATTCATATTGTCCAAAAACAAAAGAGTATTAATTGTATAATTTGGACCTTATGATTCCAAATATGTCATCCATTTTACCAAATTACAAACACATAAATTTCAATAATTAATTTTAAAAAAACTTCCCGTTGTGAAAACAAATAGCGTGTTTTTTTAGAAACAATATTTATGAAAAGTTTGACACTTGTTTATGCCAAATTTCAAAGTGAAATTAATCCCAATGACAATAATTGAATTACATGGTAAAAATATATTCTAATTACACTTTAAAACAAATTAAAATTATAATATAACCATATAATTAAATTATATGAAAAAGCAGTTTTGATGTAAAATGCAGTATTTTCACTATTCATTGAAAAATGAACATTGTCAGAAAAATACCAAAAATTAACCCAAGGTAAATTTCAATGTCCCAATCATAAATAATATGTTTATTTTGAAAAATAGAGCTTATAAAATTTTCCAAAACTGGATTTAAAAGAGGTTCTCCATTAAAAGGCGGTTAATCGACCTTTTAATGAATATTAGAATGTTTACGCTTAAAAACTGGATTCATTTGCATTTTTAATCCCCTAACATTTATTGAAAAAAAAATATTTGAAAAACATATATAATAATTTTGTAGTTAGTTCTATTCATTCCCGCCATTACAACGGCTAGGCGTTAACTAACATTAAAAATAATATTATTTTACTATTAGAGTGCAACGTAAGATTTCAAAGAAACTTGTTGTTGCATATTGGGTACGCCATTGAGAATAGATTTTCCTTTAAAGTACTATTAATATTTTATTCACAAATATGGATAAATGTGAAAATGACATACTCTTTATTTACCTGGGGTGTTACATCCTTCCCCCCTTTTGGAAATTGCGTCCTCACAATTTTAAAATTGGGTTTGAAAACTCTATTGAAAATCCCACATTGGAAAAGGAGCAAATTATGCTATCACTTTAAAAGAATGAAAGTGAAGTACAAAGGTCACCCGAGTTAACCCATACTAGGATTCCATGTATGAAAATATGGACATGGAGGAAAAAACAAAGGGTCATGTTCTGATGGAGAGTGATAGTAAACATGTCTAGGAGAAAGTTAACTGTAAGAAAATCACAAAATTGTGATGGGTTAAACGGTATTTGATTCTCCAGTAGGAAAAGTTAACAGACAACATTTTTGTTTTAAGTTAATTTTTATTCAGGAATTTATTTTTGAGCTTAACTAAATCATAATGAAACATACTTACTTTTCATGTAGAATTTCAACTTTTACTAGATTTCTTAATCAAACTCATATTTTCTATAAAAGATGAGTATTTAGGAAGACTTGTTCGCATTAAGAGTACTATAATCAACTTCTTGAGAATCACCTAATCCACAAAAGAGAACTATGTACTTCCCATGTCTTTAGACGCTAACCAAAACCAAAACCAAAAAGGTTAGTACAAGATCAGATAATCCAGAAAAGGATAACCCTTTATAAAAAGAAAATCTATTCTTAATCTCCATAATTTGTCCAACAAAACCCAAGGTTCAACGAGGACCATTCGATAAACAATTTGTCCATAAAATTCTTCAAAGTAAACCAAACTAAGATTGAAACCAAAATATTTGAAGGATTTAGTCACATAGTCTTCCAAGTTAAATCATAACATTTATCTCCAAACAACATCAGTTGCTCCTAAAGTCTCGTATTGAAAAGTAATTAACCTAATCACAAATCCTCCATGATAGGTTAAAACATTTCCATAGATAACCCAAAATCAACATACTCTTAATTCATAAAATCATCTAACTAAAAGGAATTAGTCAAACTAACCAGGGACTTCACGTAGTCCAGTGGTAGGCGATAAATACCAGTCACACTTTGGTTGTGGGTTCGATTCCCGCAGCTTTGTCCGACGCGACGGGTTGTCACACGGTCTGCATGTTGTCCTTTTTATAAAACTCCAAAAATAACCCTAACATGTTTTAACCTCAATTTTATCTCATGCCTTTCACTTCCATCGTAATATATAGTAACCCATAATTACCTCAAAAGTAAGGATCATATAAACCCAAATGGTTCTTTATAACTATGTCCACAAAAGAACAGATAACTATTCCTTGAATAAAATTTTCATATATTAAACATCAGGGTTACACATAATATAAAAATTCTTCTAATGTAACCCCATCATCAAAAGAGACTTAATACTCTTAAGAATTTCACCAAAACTCTTGAAGCCCTTATATGTTGACATCTTACTCATTAAACATTCTTCATGATCCATTAACCATTCCTTTCCAACTTATTCTGAAATACTTCTTTCCTACAAAAAAAATCATGAATCATATCCTATGATTCCAAAATAGGAAAACAATAGTCAAGAAATAATCCATACCTTTGGTTGGTCATTTTCAGTTTCTTCATCCTCAATTGGAATGGCATTAGGTATTGGTAAATGCACATTTGTACGATCTTGGTGATCCCATTCATGAAACTTCTTCATAGGAAAAGTGTTTGCATAATGACCATGCACACCACATTTAAAACATTCAATTGATCCCTCAGAAAGAACTTCATTCCCTTTCCTCTAGTCAACTGGATGCTTCCTCTTTCCATGGAATGTTCTTGCTTTATGACCTTCATTTCCACATCTATAGCATATTTCTGTCCCTTTGAAACATTTTCCTAGGTGTTTCTTTCCACATTTTTGACACATAATTTTTTGAACACACTTACCTTTATGATTATTACCTGTAGTTCCGTAGGGATTTGTTTCTCGCATATATGATGCCTTAGAGAAATCACCAAGGTTTAGGTTGTCAATCATGACTCCAGATAGTTGGTTGAGGATAATCACAATATTTCTCATTGCAGCTCCCATATCATTCAGTTGCTTGCTCAAAAAACTGTCACAGTTTCCTTCACATCCACTGTTACTTTGGTTCCTGCTAGATCCAACCATTTACTAAAACCAAAAAGGTTAGTGTGAGTATATAAACAAAACCATCATGTACTAATGAGTAAGATAAACACTAAGATATACTTACTCATTCACTTTATCTAAAACTAGGACTCTTTCTGAAATCCTAACCATTATGGTAATGTCACTTATGCTTAAAGAATACCCTAACCTATAAAGTTATCTAAACCGACCTCTGATACCAACTATAAGGCCCCTGCCTTAAACCTTACTTAATCTTGAGTTATTACATGATTACACATTGAGGATCTTTTCAGGTTTAGAGTTTTAGAGAATTAGATCATAAAACATGCATTACATTCCACATTTAAATAAAGTGGTTACATAAAAGATAGTATTCATTTTTCCCATCAACGGAAACATATTTAAAATAAAACATGGATTCTTTCTTGACACTTCCTTGACACTATCATCAAATCATGTACCCTTACCTTGACCTGTGAAAAACATTTCAAAAACATGGGATGAGCATAAAAAGATCAGTAAGGGATATAAAAATATGGAAAGGAAACATGAGTACATGTATACATAAGAATGAAATCATACATTACCCATAAAACATAAGCACTTTAACATACCTCATAAAATCATTAATAAATCATAGAAATCATAAGACATAAAAGGTAACTTGAGGCATTCATAACATTATTACATAGGGAGTAACCCTCTTGGTTATGTTTGGAATACCCACCACAGTATATTCCCTAAATCGCTTTGGATAAACCTTAACAATTCACTCCTTCGCGTTACCCAATGCATTGGAGAGCTATATCGGGCTCACCCTCCCTTAGTTTATCATGAAACCACATGTTTCCATAACAATGACCAAGAACCATAACATAAACGTATCACATAAAACATGCATAAAGGAAACATAACATTTCCACATTTCAATCACAATATAACATTTTAGTATATTGAAATAATGAATCCATTCAAAAAAAACCATTTCCAAAACCATTTAAAACATTTAATAAAGAGATTTTTGAATCAAAGTGTCCCATACCACCTTGAAGCTTTTAACATTTTAAACCATTAATATCCATATACATAAATCCTTAAAACCACTTTGAAAACATGGATATTAATGGGAACCATTTATAAGAATAAATCATTAAAACATTTAAAACGATATTTTATTTAAAGTGTTTTTAACAAAATGAGAGACACTTGAATACAATAATTGAGGAATAACATTTAATCAGAACTTTATAATATCATGAGAATAAAGTAATTCATGATATAATATTCCAAAGACATTATATACACCATATAAGAGTGAATTGGTGCATGACAACAATGAAGTCTCAATAGAAATGTAAAATGAGATGAAATCCCCTGTAAAGAAGGTACCCTTAAATTAAGGATAAATCAATCTCATAATTATGTGTGACAAATATAAATACACCCAATATAAGTGGATATTAAGTGTAAAACACTCAAAGGTCATTCACACATATTCAAATGAGGACATATTCAATAACTACATGTTGAACCCAAAGAAATCGAAATTGGGTTAAAAAGGTCCCTTGGTAAAATTCGACAGCCTAACGGTATCACTTCAAAATTTAGAGAATGAGTTGATGAGGGATAAAAAGGGTATCTCATCACTTGGAAATAAAATTTAAATCAATAAGGATATAGAAGAAAATATCCCAACATAATATTATGTGAATTAAAAGACATAACAAAAGAAGTCTTTTAAAAAGAGGAGGGTGAAAGATTCCCTTACCGACATGGGTATCTTTTGAAACATACGCCCCGTGAAATAAGGACAATACAACATTGATGTAAATACTCATAAACGAAAGTATATTACATGAAGAGTAGAATAATGGATAGTAAATACACCACTCAAAGGAAATTTTGGAAAATGTAGTATAAATCTCACGGGAATAAAAGTGAGATGAAAAATCCCTTACGAAAACTCGGCAGCCTAACGGCGCCACTTAAAACTTCCAAAAATGGATTGATGAGATCAAATAGGGTCTCTCATCATATTACAATAAAATGTACATAAAGAGGAATATAAAATAGAATCCCCCATCATAACAAATATGAGCTTAAAAGAATTGACATAAAGGAGAGTACTTAAAAAGAAAGAGAGAGGTTAGATCTCTTACGAAAATTCGGCAGCCTAACGGCGCCACTCAAAACGTCCAAAATGTATTGATGAGAGAGAATAGGGTATCTCATCACATGAACATAAAAATTACAGCAATATTAATATAAAAGAACATCCCAATAACAAGAAAGATTAGCTTTAAAAGGAATGACATAAAAGAGTGTACTTCAAAAGAAAGAGAGGAGTAGGATCCCTTACCTCGGGTCTGACTTGACTCGATCGTTCTTTAATCTCCTGAATAATAAACTTGAGATAATTTCTACTTTCTTAAGAACCTTTTTCAAGTTCATTATTCCTTTTATATCACTTATTACCATGTCATGAACACTATGTAATTATTTTAGTTAATAACGGTCGTTTAAACGATCATTGGTACTTGAGTCAAAATATGCTCTTTATAATTACAAGTTGTTAATGTATCTATTATATACAGAGTTATAATCATGATGTATATATCATATATATCATATATATCCTGTACATATTCATTTTATACTATTCCATATCATTTGGAGATAAAAAACGAAAAGCACCGTTCATGGAGATGGTAGGCCGTACGTACGCATGAACGCTACTTTCATTTTTTTTCTTTTTCATATTAATGGAATTAAAAATAAATGATATATATATATATATATATTATAATTACAGTATAATATATATGTTATATAGGTCACATATGTTCATTAATTTCATTATTTATACATTCCATGTATTGCATGTATGAGTTACATCACTTGAGGGGGCGGTAGTCCGCACTTCCTCATATGAAATTATCGCATTTACACAACATGAAAAGAATAATGTTATGGTTTAAATATAAAATACAGAAGCATATAGTAAACATAAATACCATATATATCTTATATAAAATACAATGACATCATAATGGCCACCTTTAAAGGTGTTAAAAGAATATTGAACAATCATAATTTCGTGAGGCAGAAAATCGCCAACCACAGAAACAGTATGTTCATTAACTATTAGACGAAGGTGTGTGTAAGTGTAGCTCGAATACATATTATAACAACATCCTAGTATATTTATGATACTGGAGTTGTTACAAATGAAATGAATAAAAAGAGTTTAGGGGGTTGGAGAAGCAAAATAAAACAAAAGGACTCAAGTGAAGACATTACCTTAAAATCGGGTAACTCCCTTTGGTTTGAGCTCAAAAGCTTCCTTGGGAAGAGTTCTGCCCAATTTGAGGCTTCAAATAGTAAGAAAGTGATGTTGAGAGACAAAATGGTCAGGGGTTGGCCGAGACAAAGGCTTTGGGAGTGTGGGTATGGAGGTAGATGTGGAGGCCTTTTATAAGAGGAGAGGAGGGGAACTCTTGGAAAGTAAAGAAATGTTACTTTATTTGAAAATGATTTTTGGATTCAAAAGGTCCCACATTGATATAATTCGAGGGTAAGGTGATAAGGGTTTGAATTCCACTGATCCAATAGGTTTTGGACATGTGTAGGTTATATATTTCACATTATCATTTCATTTTATTTAAATATTTTATTAATGAGGTAATCACTGCATCATCATGATGTCATAAATAATTTAATAAATTTAATGTCAAAAAATTATAAAAAAATATATCATGATGTAGGAAATCTTTTTAGATTTATAATGAATATTTATAGTCTAAAATATCATTTATTTAGACAAAATTAAAAATATTTTACTTAGGTGATACATTCTTTGTCACGTTTAACATTCTTTAAAAATAAAAAGATAAAAAGTCACTTTCTCACAAAAGTGATTCCATGGGGCCCCCAAGTTTGGAACAAGGCATCCCATGGTCGGCCATGAGACAAACAGTAGCCTTAGGACACATTTTGTGGTCATTTTTTATTATTATGATATTATCTTATTATCTTTAACTACCCGATTACTCATTAATCAAGATAATTAAAGATAATTATCAGCGTTACTATTCATAATGTCCAAAAACAAAAGAGTATTAATTGCATAATTTAGACCTTATGATTCAAAATATGTCATCCATTTTACCAATTTCCAAACACATAAATTGAAATAATTAATTTAAAAAAAACTTCATGTTGTCAAAACAAATAGCGAGTTTTTTTAGAAACAATATTTATGAAAAGTTTGGCACTTGTTTATGCCAAATTCAAAGTGAAATTAATCCCAATGACCATTATTGAATTACATGGTAAAAATATATTCTAATTACACTTTAAAACAAATTAAAAAGATAATATAACCATATAATTAAATTATATGAAAAAGCAGTTTTGATGTAAAATGCAGTATTTTTCACTATTCATTGAAAAATGAACATTGTCAGAAAAATACCAGATATTATCCCAAGGTAAATTTCAATGTCCCAATAATAAATAATATGTTTATTTAAAAAATATAGAGCTTATAAAATTGTCAAAAAGTGGATTTAAAAGATGTTCGCCATTAAAAGGCGGTTAATCGACCTTTTAAAGAATATTGGAATGTTTACGCTTAAAAACTGGATTCATTTTCATTTTTAATCCCCTAACATTTATTGAAAAAAAAATAAAAAAATTTGACAAACATATATAATTATTTTGTAGTTAGTTCTTTTCATTCTCTCCATTACAACGGCTAGGCGTTAACTACGATTTAAAATAATATTATTTTACTATTAGAGTGCAACGTAATATTTCAAAGAAAGTTGTTGTTGCATATTGGGTACGCCATTGAGCATAGCATTCCCTATAAAGTACAATTAATATTTTATTCACAAATATGGATAAATGTGATAATGTCATACTCTTTATTTACCTGGGGTGTTACATTTAGTATAAAGTGATTCAATAATTAATTAAATCAATAAAAATAAAGTAAAAAGATTTTGCAAAACTATGTAAAAATAGAGCCACATCAAATTCCACCAAACTTAAGCATTGTTTGTCCTCAAAAAATCTCATGTTTTATTTTATTTGAATAATAGTAAAATGTATTTTTGATTAAGATCACACTGTTACACGTCTTGCATTCAAAACAAAGGACAATACATAACAACAGGATTTTTGAAAATTAATTACTCATATGAATCTTGCCTTTAACAAATACTCTAGGATAAATAAGAATTCTATGAATCATCATGCAATGAAGATTTCATGCCTCATACATGGTAATACTTAATGACTCATTTCAATCTTGTCTCAGGTTCACAATCCAATAATGAAAGGAGATAAAATATCAATGGATATAAGATCTTAACAATGGAACATGTACTTTGACTCAACATTAAGGACAAAAAATAAATATATTTTTAAATCTCCTCAATGATACAATCAAAATGATTCCCACATAAACCAATTGACCAAGTCTTCATTAGGAGTTCATCATTCCCATCACCTTAATGAGCTCATTTTTGACCCCAGAAACATTATTTTATTTTTCCCAAGACATGAATCATTGTGCTAAACACTGTGCAATATGAAATTATTCATGATGAATAGAGGGAGTAATGTTAGCAGAAACATACCCAGCATCCAGGGTCTCAGAGAATCGTCGTGGGATCCCAGATGCCCAAATTACTCCAGTTTGAAAAGATTTATATCAAAAATAATTTACATTGGATCATTAAAGAAATTAATTATAACAAATAAATGATTAATGAGGCCCCTAGAATTGGAATCCAACATCTAGTTCCATGGGTTATGATCATAGTTCTACTAAAAGCTTACCCAAATCACTTTTAGAAATAGTTCCTAAACTGAATTTCCATCACACCAAGAAGTTATATCACTCTATAATCTTCCAACCTCATCAATTTCAGGCTCTAAGAAGTTCTTTACTTCCATAAAGGAACATATCCTAAGGTAATACCCAATTGAGTAATGTGTAAAACTTAGATAAATAACAAGAAATTCAAAAAAAATTAAATTTTTTTAACAAAAAGTTGATTGAAGGGATGTGGGAATTGATGAGCTTACATTAACACATAGTTTAGCACAGTCGTGAATTTACCCCCTCCACCACAATTAATACCCAACTTTGTCCCCAAATATGACTTCAAAATATAGAGAAGAACACTTATTCAATTGTGGTTAAAAATATATTTTCAATTAAGTAGATATATGAATTATTTAAAGGGACTCAATGAAGTTCAAAAAGATTGTTTGCCACAATGGTTAATTTACACCAGGTTCATTAGAAAGTATGCATTAACATTTATGTCCAGTGACACAGATTTCCCATTAATGTTCAAGATATATCATGTAATATGTCGTGAATAAATAATTTGTTGTAAGCAAGTTTAGAAAAAATTATTCAGTTAGATATTCAATAAAGTAGAAAAATTCCTGATAAACACCCCAAAATTGATCAACTTTAAAAGACAAGTAGCATGTACTCCCCCAAACCTAGTTTCAACTAGTATTCAAATATTTTAACAATGAATTTAAATTTCCAACAACCTAAACATGCATATTTTTTTTTCATAAAAACAGACTTTCGTATTGGCAACAAACATGAATCATAATTTTCTAAGTAGAATTTATTTTTTTAGCCACAACATATTGAGCAGATTTTTTTACGAAAAAATGCAGTAGATTTTTAATACAGTTCAAGTCATGCAATGGAATTTTCAATACAAATGTAGCATAATTTTCTTTGCAGAATTTTTTTTAAAATCCAATAGGAACAGAATAAAATCATTTAAAATGTAAAGAACATCCCTGAGTATGTTTTTTAATTAATTATCCAGCATGGGAATTCCACTCCTTCACTAACATAATGATAATCAGACTTTATGATCCTGAAATAGGAATGAATATTGAGAATGATAAAAAAAGTTCACTAAAATAGAGCATAACATGAACTTATTCAAAAACTATAATGAAACTAAGAAAATAACTAAACAAGAACCATAGGTTGCCTCCCATGCAGCACTATGTTTAGAGTCTTTGGCCAGACTTTATTCAGGATCAACTTTCAATAATAGTGAAGGAAGCCAAGCCCTTTGTTTGCCCCTCAAAATGCAGTTTCACTATTTTCCCATTAACCAACATGGGTTTATTTTATTCACCAATAATTTCCAAAGCTCCATTCTTAAGAACTCCCATAACATTAAACGGTACGGACCATTTGGACATCAGGTTTTCAGGAAAGAGTTTGAGTCTAGAATTAAAAAGGAGGACCTTGGGTCTAGGTTTAAATTTTTTTTTGAATGATAGTATCATGAAAGATTTTAGTTTGTTATTTATAAATCCATGAATTATCATAACTCTATCTCATAATATCATCACGTCAATCAGATTAAGTAATCTCCTCTCAACAGCACTTTTAATGTCAATGTTAAAATCCATAACATCCCAAAAGGGCTTCTGTTGTAACTCCACAGGCAAGTGACAAGTTTTCCCAAAAAGAAACCTATAAGAAGTCATACCTATCGGAGTCCTAATGTCAGTTCTATAAACCCATAAAGCTTCATCCAGTTTGAGTGACTAGTCCTTCCAAGAGTTTGAAATAGTTTTTTCAAGAATTTGTTTCAGTTCCCTGATTGAAATTTCCACTTGTCCACTAGATTGTGGATGATAAGAAGTTCCATTTTTATTAACACAACCATATTTCTCAATCAAAGATTTAAATTTGTAGTTCTCAAAGTGTGTTCCATTATCAATAATGGAGGATTTTGGGACTCCAAATCTTGTAAAAATGTTTTCATTCTCAATTTTTATTACATTTATTTCATGATAGTTGGGAAGAGCTACTACCGCAACCCACTTTGAAACCTAGTCAATAGAAACTAGAATGTACTCATTCCCATGAGATGTTGTAAATGGACCCCTGAAATCTAAACCCCAAACATAAAAGATCTCTACCTCCAGAATACCCTTTTAGGATAACTCCTGCTTTGTTCCAACATTGCCTAACCTTTGGCACCTATCACAGCTAACCACCAAGCTCCCAACATTCTTAAAAAGTGTAGGCCAATAAAAACCAGATTGTAAGACTTTATGAGCTATTATTTCACCTCCTTGGTGACTTTCCCAAGGTGAGGAATGAAATGTTTCTAAAATAAGAAGCATATCTTCCTCAGGTATACATCTCCTAATAATACCATCAGCACATATCCTAGATAGCAAGGGATCATCCCAAAGGTAGTACCTAAGATCTGAAATGAATTTCTTTCATTGATTATT
Source organism: Viscum album (assembly GCA_963277665.1). Lineage (NCBI taxonomy): Eukaryota > Viridiplantae > Streptophyta > Magnoliopsida > Santalales > Viscaceae > Viscum > Viscum album. The sequence goes on from OY728140.1 coordinate 1,289,225,388, forward strand.
AGACAGATTTTTGGGTAAGAAACATGCTTCCAGGTAGTTGGAAAATTCAGCAAACCAAGCAGATAACACAGTAAGCATATTTTCATCAGGAAAGGAAGAGTTGATCTCCCTAGAATTTACAGATTCATATTGAGTAAGAGGAACTCCAGAATGGTGGTTAGAAACTAAATTTTCAGCCCCCTGCTTATCCCTAATCCCCAAATCAAATTCTTGTAACAAATTAATCCATCTTATCAGCCTAGGTTTAGTTTCCTTCTTAGACAGCAAGTACTTTAAAGCCGAATGATCTGTGAAAATGATGACTTTTGAACTGAACATGTATTTTCTAAACTTCTCTAATGAAAATAAAACATCTAAAAATACTTTCTCATTGGTATTATATTTATTTTGTGAATCATCTAGTAGTCTATAAGAATAATACACCATATGAAATTTCCGATCTTTTTTCTGTCCAAACATACAGCCTTGTCACTAGCATCACACATATGCTCAATAGGTAATTTCTAATCAGGTGAAGTGATGATAGGTGATATAGTGAGTTTCTCTTTAATCGGATTAAATGACTTCAAACAGTTTTCATCAAAATTGAAAGGTACATCCTTAACCAGCAAAGAACATAAGGGCTTAGTTATTTTAGAAAATTCTTTTATGAATCTACGATAGAACCCAACATGCCCTAGAAAACTTCTAACACCCTTAAATTTAACAGGAGGTGTCCATTTTTGAATAACCTCAATCTTAGTAGTATCAACTTCTCGGCCTCTCTTAGACACTTTATGACCAAGCACAATACCTTCTATAACCATGAATTTACATTTGTCCCAATTAAGAACATGGTTTGGTTTAATGCATCTCTCTAAAACAAACTCATGATTTCCAAGGCAAGTATCAAAAGTATGACCCACAGTGGAAAAGTCATCCATAAAAACCTCAATGATTCTCTGAATCATATCTAAAAATTATATCCATTATACACCTTTGAAAGGTGGCTAGATCTCCACACAACCCATAGGGCATCCGCCTGTAGGAAAATGTTACAAAGGGGCATGTGAAAGTGTTTTTTCATGATCCTATGGAGCAACAGGTATCTGGTTGTAACCAGAATACCCATCCAGAATATAGAAGAATTCATTTCAAGCAATCCTCTCTAGAATTTGGTCCAAAAAGGGCATTGGAAAATGGAAGTTCCTAGTGGATGCATTCAGCTTCCTATAATCTATACGAACTCTCCATTTTTAGGCTTTACTAACATGGACTTCTTCATTCTTTTCATTTTTAACTACAGTGAAACTTCCCTTCGTGGGGACAACTTGGACAGGGCAGACCGAAACACTATCAGAAGTGGGATAAATCATTCCAGTATCTATCAATTTGATCACTTCCTCTCTCACAACTTCATTCGTGTTAGGATTTAACATTCATTGACATTATACCATAGTCTTATGATCAGGTTCCATTGGAATTTTATGCATATAGAATGAGGGACTAATACCATTGATATCAGCTATTGTCCAGCCTATGGAATATTTAATCTTTATCAAAAAATTAAAAAATCCTTCCACTTGGTTTTCATTTAGTTCAGCAGAAATTATTACAGGAAAAGTGGAGTTCTCACCTAGAAACGAATATTTAAGATGAACGGAGAATGGATTCAGTTCAAGAGTGGGTGGTGCTACACACGAAGGAAGACCCATAGGCCTGGGAGGTCTACGATCTTAAACATATTTCTTGTAGGGATTATTAAAAGATGAAATATATTATATTTCATATTCAGATTCTGCAATAACAGTGTTGCTGTCCAGCTTGGCTAGTTATCGATCCAGACTTCCCATATCATAATTAAACATCTCAATGAAAGAAGAATCATCAAGTTGTCTCAAAAGTTCTTCCTCATCAATATCAATGTTCTCAGAAGTGTTGGTGCTAACAGAAAGCCCCTCTAATTCTCTCAGAATGATTCTATGTTTAGAAACAGAGTACTCTCCTACAACAGAAACTGGACATGTGTCCAGATATAGAAGATTATCCAGATTGGTTGTTACAGTAAAATTTTTAGATTCCAGATTAAATTATTCATCAGATAATTGGTTTTCAGATTCTTCAAGGGGTTCAACTTGATTTTTATAAGAACATTCAATATCAAGGAACTCTATTTTTGAGCAGTTTTCAGAATAAGTTGGTTCCTTAATATTTTTGAAAACATTGAACTCTTCTTCTTTTTCTCCAATATTGAGTATCAGCTGACCCATTGAAACATCAGCAACAACACCAATTGTCGCCCAAAAGGGCCTACCCAAGGTGATAGGTACATCTTGATCACAATCCATATCTAAGAAAATAATGTCAGCTGGTAGAAATAACTTCCCAACTCCAACTAACAAATCATCTACCCTTACCACTAGATGAGTTAAAGTTATATCATCCAACTGGAGAATGACTGTGGTGGGTTGAATATCACCCAAAAACAACTATCGAAACAATGATTATTGGAGTAGATTATTTCTAGCACCAAGATCACACAGATAGTTGAGCTGGCCATAATTTCATAGAGTACAAGGTATGAAAAAGCTACATGATTCTTTCAATTTCGGTGGGTTTTTTTATGCACAACACTACACTCTTCAGTGAGGTTGTAGGTAGGAATTTTATCAAGGGTATTTTTGTTTGAAACAATTTTCTTTAAGGTTTTCATATATGATGGAAATTGAATTAAGGCTTTAATGGATGGAATGTTCACTTGATGTTTAGAAAGGAGACCAAGGTACTGAAGAAGTTAATCCTTGGTGTCACTTTGAGGTTTCAGCTTCTCAGGGAAAGGGATGGGTGGGGCAAAATTTTTCAGGACAGTAGGAATATCCCTCACCTCTACCTCAACTTTTTATTTTACATTATTATTTTTATTTTTAGAATAAGTTTCTGCTTGATTTTTAGGTGGAAAATTCAAATTATGATGATTATTAAGACTTTTCAATGAATTTTCTTCATGTGAGAATATCATATTTTTTACCAGATTGAAGCAGTTTCTCATATTTGGAATTTTCTAAATTTTTTTAACAACATCCTGAGTATTCAGCCCACTCCTAGTTACAACAACCATGATTTTATTACTAGGGTTAAGTTCAGTTATACTCGGAAACCTACCTTTATCCCTATAAGTCAAATATCTAACAAATTGGCCTAGCTGTGTTTTAATATTGTGCATTCTCACATAATTTTGAATTTTGTCTGACTCATATGGATTTTTATGTTTATTATATTGAGCCATGTTCTTTTCCTCTTGTGAATTAATTTTATTCAATATTTGATCCATTAGAAGAAATTTGATTATCATTATTTCCTTTAGTGTTTGAAGACTCCCCCCTTTGTTGATTTTGAATGTTCGCTCTTGGTTGGTACTGATAATTAGGTGCAGATGGTTTCTTAATAATTCCTTGATCCTTCCATGATATATTTGGATGGTTCCTATATCTTTGATTGTAATTCTTTGAGAATGGATCTTATTTTTGAGGCATACAAGGACCATAATTAACAATGTTTACGATTTTAGGTTGTTGGGCAGTTAAATCAGCATTAGGAAAAAAAATTCTAAGTGCCCATACATACCACAATGAGTGCACTATTGCCTTATTGACTAGTACTAATTCTGATTTTCAATATGATTTACATTTTTTTTTGAATTTTGGTTCATTAAATTTTAAATTTGGTTGGTGATTTCAGCTTGTTGAGCTTCAGTTTCATTCATTGAACTAGTGTTAACACTCACATTCACTCTCTTTCATCTTGAATTATTATGTTCAGAATTAAGGGCCAGATTGTTACAAATTGTACTCAACTCATCATCTGTTTTATCATTGTAACTACCCCCAACATCATGATCCACTAAATTCTGACCAGAGGAGGACAACCCTTCATAAAAGGTATCCATGAGGTGATGAGATGGGAGTTGATGACGAGGACACTACCTAAGCAGGTCCCTAAATCTATCCCAAGTTTCATGAGAACATTTTCTATACTTTTGTTAAAAAATTGTGATCTTAGATCTTAGTTCTCCTTTTAATCTTTGGGGATAAAATTTCGCACTGAATGAGTTTTAAAAATGATCCCAATTCTCAAAAATGTCTTCATCTAAACTGAAAAACCAATTCCTAGGATTCCCTTTAAGGACAAAGGGAAAAATCTCTTCCTTAGATCATTTTTGTGATTCCTAATAAAGGATTTTGTTTTACAGTGTTTTAGAAATCTCTAATGAAGGCTAAAGAGTCATCGTTAGAGATCCCATTGAATACAGGCAGTAGTGAAATGTGAGATTGTTTCAGCTCATACATGTGAGATCTAGGACTAAGCCTAATTGAAGATGGGTTACTAGACACATGGGTAAGTTGAGACACCCTCATCCGAGGTCTCTCATTTTCTATGATTTCCGGATGGTTTTGTTAGTCCTGAGGTCCAAGAACTCTATTTTCCATTTCTGTTTTGTTTTTTATTTTCCTAAGAGCGGTAAGCTGTGTGTTCAATTCAGGATCAAAGGCTCAAAAATTTTAACTGTAGACCGAGTGATCATGTAGTATTTGTGAGAATAATTTTAAGAATAAACATTGATAAAAATAGTTTTTTTTTTAATTTTGAAAAAATTTAGTTTTTTAAATGTTTTTTAATTTGTTTTTATTTAGTAATGAAGTGGCTCATACCTTCCACGACAACGGCGCCAAAAACTGTTCCCAACGATCATTGATGTTTTTCAAGTTTAATTATTTATATCTCCTACTAACTACTGTTTATGTGGAAAGTAGGGTTGAACACACAGGGAACACTATTTTTTTTACAACAACCATACTAAAACGACTTCAAAACCCTCACTATTTTTAGCAGTGAGTTAGATTTTCATATTATTTTTTATCTTTTAATATTTTTTTATGTTTTTGTAAACTGTAATGTAAAACCACACATCTCTTTTAAATTTTTTCTAACCGATACTGGAACAGCTAATAGTTGAAAATAAGATCTAACAACAAAAATAAAATGCTGATAAAAGAAAAACATAAAATAATTCTCGGGGATTACTCTAGTATACTAGTTTAAATTGTTTCTCCTAATCATATAAAAGTACTGCATTGTACCAATTCAAATATTTGACTTTATTCCCTCGCTAGGAGTTCAGTCATGGAAATTGTACAACTTAGAATTCGCCAATCCTAAGAAGTACAGCTTCAGAATGTTGATTTAAATGGACAACAGTACAAACTCACCGTATGTACTGAAGTTTTAATTATTAGATGATTACTTAAAATATGAATCCATAATCATACTAGCTGAATGATTACATAGTTTTGAAAAATTCAATGTTTGTGGTACAAAGCATAAATGTGTTATTCGAATCGATCTCACCAATCAATTCAAATCAAATATAATATGTTTAATGAAAATGATAAAATTGATCACTAGTAGAACTAGAACTCTCCCCGAACTAGAAATTAAAATAACTAATATATTGTACATTATCTCTATAGTAATGGAAAACATTTCAAAGAAACAAAGTACAAGATTTAAAACAAAAGGGAGAATGAACTCCATGATGATGCTCTGCTCCTCTGCTCCTTCGACTCCAGGACTGCAATGCTCCGGATCCTCTCCACTGATCCTGATCGTCTCCGACAAAGTGAATGAATTCTGTCCACTAATCCCCACCTATTTTTTCTTTCTCTACATTAAGTATCCATTGTCTTCTACTGCACGTCATTGTCACTCTTCACCGACTTGAATTCATCTTTAAATATTACACTACACATGTGTGTGTGTTCACGACTAGCATGTCGTGCTAGTTTTTCCCTCGTAACTAACTTTTTTTAAGTTAGTAATGTGTATTTAGACGTATACACATCTCTTGAATGAACTTGTACTCAAAGAATAGAGAAGTAAATAACTGAGAACACAAATAACGATAAATAGTTATTTTTTTAAGTTAAGAGTTAAATAACTCATTAATGGTTAACTAAAGTTGATCAATAAATATATTAATTGTTAATTATTATTTACTTTTATATTAATTATAAAATTATTCACTTAATATTACTATGGTAAAAAATAAGTTTATTAAAAATTTATTAATTTAATTATGTTAATAAATATAAATAATAAAAAATTTAGTTTATCATTTTTAACTAAATTATTGAAATTTAACATCATAATTAAATAAGTAATTAAAAATTTAATAAATTAGATTGTATTAATTATTTTTATTTAATAATTTCATTATTAATATTTAATTAATTGTTAGATTAATTGATTAATTAAATTATTTTATTTAAATAAACAGAATTAAAACTTTAGTTTTAAATATTTTTTAAATTAATTAGTAAATTATATGGTTAAATTAATGTTTATTAATAATTATATATTTATATTATTAAAATTATATTAATTTATTATTAAAATTTATTATTAATTTAGTTTTGTATATGTTTTAGTTTTTTTATTTATGTTTTTTTTTCATTTCATCCCCTCCCCCAAATCAGCACAACATGAGGGGTGGGGTTTCTGATTTCGTCCATAGGAAGGCTCCACAGGCGTGGCTCCCTTGTTCCAGTGGGTTCAATCCTATGGAGTGGTTTTATTTCCTTCAACGGGTGAAGTAGTGCGGTGCTGATACATCTTGGCCCATCTTCAACAGCAGCTATGAACTGCAGCGGCTCCAGGCCAATTCTGGTTCTGTGTGCGGCGGCTTCAGGACTCACCAATAGCGGGGGAAAGCTTAGCTGGATCGGGTCGGATCTAATCCTCTAGAAGACTCGACAGTGGATGAATAATCTTGAGGAGTCACGACACTTTCTTCTCCCTAGTTATGCCGACTCAAAAAAAAATTGGGAAGCAATAGCAGGTCTTCGATTCCCTCACCCGATAGGATGCAGCGGCCAGTGAAGAATCGGGCTCAATTTTACTTCCGTGGCGCAATAGCTCTTTCCTCCCACTACTCGTCTCTTAATATGTGATGACATCATCGCCAATTAGCGATGCTGAAACTTTCCTCAGATCAATCTTGAGATAAACTCCTGATTTGTTTCGGATTTGCTGATATGATGTTTATGGGTTGTGGCACCGGTAATAGTAATGGGGCATGGCGCGTGTAAGTCATGGACATGAATTGGTGAGGTGAAGCAAGATTAGCATGGTATTGGGGTATCAGTGAGGATTATCTCACTGATAGAAGAAAGAAGGAAAATGAGGCTACCGATAAACTAAAATTAAGGTCACCGTTGGCTGCAAGAGGAAAGGTCACTGATAGAATAAATAAAAGGTTACTATCTTGATAAATGTTAAGGTTACTGGTACAGATAAATAACAGTTTATTGGTAGCTAAAAAAGGGTTACTATTATGATAAAAAGAAGGAATAGAAGTAGCGTATGGGAGAGTCACTGCTAGTTGTAAAATATCACCGTTACATTATATTAGCGGGTCATCGGTAGATAGACAAAAGGAAAGGGATACCGTTATGAGGCTCACGGTGAGAAGGTGAAGGGAAGACTATCTATCGGTGAGGAAAGTTGAATGGTGAGGAAATACTCAGTGATAGATAGAGAAGTTGCAGGTCACCGTCAGATAATAAAAACACAAGGGAGAACTGGTGAGGAAGTTTAAAAGAACAGGTTACCATTAGAAAATAAAATAAGAGCAGCAGTAAAGGTCACTGGTAGGATATAAATCAAGGGTACCGGTACACAAAAATAAAATTACCGATATACTTAAATGACAGCTACCGGTAAGCTGGAAACAGTGAAATGGTCACTGATAGAAAACTAACAGGGACCTTTTAAAATAAACACAAAAATTAAACATAAAATTAAAACATAAGTAAACTAAATAAAAATACATAAAATAATTAATTAAAATAATTCTAAACACCATAAATTGAGACAAAATTTTTGTTATACTTAAAAACATTAAAATTATTATCTGACAACACTTATATTATAAACTGAATAATTTTTAAACTAAATTAATAATAGACTAAAATTAAGATAACTAAATAAATTTATTATAGGGTATCAACAAATATAAATTAAGAATATCAGTGACTCAATAGGTCACCGCTAGTTCTTTTTTACCTCACCAATAGACCAAAGCCAAATGAAAAAGAATAAATAATGAAACTGCATACATAAAATTAAAGAATAAATATTTTAAAAAACTTAATTAATTATTTTATCAACTAAGTGAAAACGTAATTTTAACATAGAAATAATTTATTTAACATAAAACAAAAATTATTTACATAAATGATTAGCAGGATGATTAAACATATTAATTAACATTGTTAACCTAATCTAATGTATCTAAATTAAAATATAAAATATAAAAATAAAGACTAACTTAATTAGATAGAATTACATCAATTAAATAATTTTTTAACATGGATGTTAACTTATTAAAAAGTCATGCAAATTTCCCTTAACAATTATAATTAAGAAATTATTAAATTAGAAAAGTTATGTAAGATTAATATTATTAAATTGATGGCTAAAAATACATAATTTATTATAAAAATTCATTAATCAACAATGTTAACTATAAAAATACAAAAGTACAATTATTTACTATAAAGTGATTAAATAATTAATTAAATCATTAAAAATAAATTAAAAAGATGTGGCAAAACTATGTAAAAATAGAGCCACGTCAACTATTTTTAAGACATTATAATACAATCCATATGACATAAAAACATAAAAATATTAATGTATATAAATATATTTAATATGAAATATTATTCATTACAAAATAATATATTTAATTTATAAAAACCATGATGAGAATTATTATTCATAATTAACGTTTTATTATAATAAAAAACCAATTTTCACCTTTTCATTCATTTAGAACACATAATTGCAATGTGGGTTGTGGAATTATTTTAAATCCAAATAAATATTCTATTACTGAAAATAAACTAATTTATGTTTTGGAAATGAATATCACTGACATTTTTTTCCTAAGCATTATTTTGGCATTAAAATATACTTTATTTGAAAATGATTTTAACTATAATGTTATATAATATTAAAATATTATTATATCTACCTTATAAATTTTATTTTTTAATCTGGTTTATATAATTTGAATTTTTATAAATAAATTAGCTAATAATTTGAGTCTATAATTGAAATTACAATGGTAAAGGTGAATTAATGTAATGAAGTTTTAACCAAGGGAAAAACAGCTAAAAACATTACAAACAAGTCTCAAAGAGAGTGTTTGAGGTGTGGATAATTGATATCTTATCTTTTCTCCATTATTCCCCCCATTATAATTGTAATTCCATGATATAGAGGTTTTCATTTAATATTAAGAAGGAATAATAAAAAAAAATCATTCCTATCGTTTATAGAAGAGGACTTACAGTAACCCTTAAATGCCAAAATATAAACTAGAATATATATATAACATATTCCAATTTTAAATCCACTAAAATTATCATTCAAATCCAAAGTCCTCTTATCCTTATATTTTACCATAGGCCTTGTATTTGGAAGATGCAATTCATGAAAAAGATTAAATTCTCAAAATATTTAATAATAACTCTCTATTAAATATACATTTCTATCATTCACATATTAAACTATCCTAACCATTATAACATTATGAAATTTTTATTACATTTTGATAGATATTTTTTTTCTATTTTATGAATTAACATTATTCCGCATTTATTTTTTCCCATTGGAATGTGAAAATGCCATTTTGGCATATGGGTGAATCACTGCAATGTGGAAGTGAAATTTTTAATTTTCATTCTCCTATATACTTATAATATTCAGAAATGAATTTAATTATCTATTGTTTTATACTAGCATTTATACTCTTAAATATTTAATAAATATGTACCATAATTGCATTCTATGTGAATCAAAAAATTTATCCTCACGTATGTGTGGACAACACCCTCCATGAGTGACATGTTCTGCTATCCTAAATTTATTACACTTGTGTTCATAAATAAAAATTAGTGAATATATATGATATAAAGGATTCATATATATTAACAATATTTAAATGAATGTATAAATCAAAAATTTATGATCCTTATTATATAATTCATTTTTTATGATTGAATCCCAAAAATAATCTCATCTAGTATATCTTTATCTCGGTCCTTGAATGTATCACCCATAAAAATAACATATTTATTTATAAATCAATGATAAAAAAATATTTCAATATATTTTCTAATCTATGAATTATGATATTAGTTTCAATGAATGGGGATCAACCTCTCCATTATGAAACTTGTGTGAAACAACATGAATTACAACATTTTAATATGTAATAACGTGATAAATAATTATAGAATAAATTAAAATTTATTTTAACCAAACAAATGGATATAAATATAAATATACTAATTAAATTAATTTATCAGATTCTAATATTTAATATAAAATAATTTAAACCAATTTCAATGATGCTGAGAATGAAGTATGTGTTTTCATATGAACCCCCTAACATTGAGAATTGTTTTCATATTATGTAACTGATGATACATTATATGGTTTATATACTATAGCATTTGATAAACTTATTATTATTAAAATAAATTTAATAGTTTTTATATTTGATATAAATAACATATATATCACATTATTTTCATTAATTTTCAATGAAATTCATAAGGGTCCACACACATCATCTTTTCTTTTTTAGAATGATTCCATATTAACAACTTGTTTTCATTTTAATGGTGTGAACACATCCATATATTTATTTTTATAACATTAATAACGATATTATAGGGATTTATAAATCTATTTCATATTATTCCTTTTAATGTTTTTCTATTCAAGGGTAACAAAATCTGTTATGAGTTTTTTTCATAACATTATTTCATTTTGTGGAGTATTAATGATTATGCTTGAACCCATTTTTTAATATTGAAATATTTTTTCGTTGGACTATTAGAAATTTTATTTCCAATATTATTTATTTATTTTTATATTTATTTATTTTGATGTAATTTTTTTTGGGTATTTGGATCAATTATTTTAATTGTCATAACAATTTTTACCGCAATTCTTATTTATTACTGCATATTTATATATTATAAAGAAAATTATATTTTATATTATCTAATTACATCCATTATATAATATATTATAATTATTAATGATTAAGTAGTGATATTTACATGATAATTTTAAAATCCTTCAATCCAATCCTTTATATCGATGTGTTTCGAATGTTGTAACTGTTTTCCAAACTCAATTTTTGTTCATTCTATTATGATTTTTCATCATTAACATTATTATTATCAGTTTATTACATTATATCTCGTAATTAATTTTTTTTTACCTCTACAAACATCTCTATCTATTCACATGTGTTTTTAATGGGGCCATTTTACATGGATTGTCACATAAATATTTCATTCAATTGATTTCATTATTTATAATTTGAAAAATATAGATAACATTTCCCATTATTATTAATATATATTCATCCCCATATCATTATACTTTATAAAATTTTTACTCTTTATATTTATGATAAAATTATATGTATTATCAAATATAGACATTTTATTTTGCTTCAACTCTTTTCAAAATGATGGTAAATTAACTCTTTATAGATTGGGTTTAAGTAAAATATATTTTAAAATATACAAATGATTTTCAATTAATGTATTTATTATTAACCTCCACTTCAAATTACATATTGAAACCATTATTTCATTTTCAGTTCTTGTATTTTTGTCTCATAGGGATTTATAAATAACAGATTGCCTTATAAATCATATAATTGTATTTTATTTTGGGGAGTCAATATCATATTATCAAAAAATAAAATTATTGACCCCTTTTTGATACCATTTTAATTTTATATAATATAAAAGTTTTTTTAATATATATGAAAATCCTTTGAAGTTTGTCTACTTCATTGGGTATATGATCTAATAATAACAGTCACCTTCATTCATTTTAATTAACAAGATCATGTTAGACTATATATGTATTGAGTAAAGTGTTTTTATTCCATAACATTACTATTTCAAATATATATGTTTACTAGTTCACAATAAATAATGATTATGAATTGAATTTTAATTTATTTATTTCAAATATTGAAGGAAGTGGACTTATTAATTGATGAATAGGGCCCAAAATATTCACATAATTCATTAATAGGACTCATGAGACAAAATAGTTTGGTTATTTTTAATATCTACTACCCATTTATGAAAATGAATATTATTTAATTAGTACTGAGTAGTTCTTGGAATTATATAGCTCCTTGATAAAACTTTACGTATAATCGAACAAACAACATGAGGTATTTTGTGTATTCTTGAAAAACCATTTATGTAATAATTTCAAGATGTCTTTATAAAAATGTTTACGATATTTTACTTTATGGATTAAATCAATAGGAAATTTGTTATTATTATGCATGGTATTGTTTACATTACTATCAATGTATATATTTCAATATTATGTTATTGGTTATATGGAATGAAATTAATATAAAAATTTTTATCATTATTGATAATTTTTTTACTAAATATTATATTTTGAATTAATCGTTCCAATATTTATAATTTTTACTCACCATTTTTATGATTCAATTCATCCAGTTATGAAAATGAACAATAAATATTATATGTATATAGGGTAATGATCTATGAGGAATGTCTTCACATATGTCAAAGACTTTCTATTGAATAAACAATTCTTTGTATAATGGTAAAAATTGTTATTGGATGATAAATATATTGTCCATGTTCAATGAAATGTTTTTCCTCATACTCACAAACTCTGAAATTAAATTCCTTATAATGCGTAATTAACTCATGGAAGTAATAGTGGATTAATTTATAAGACAAGTCAAGCAAGATACATGCTTGTGTGATAATACTTCAAATGTTTAATTGAACAATTTATCAGATCTCACATTGAATAAATCTAATCTTCTATGGAATAATGAATTATTCTATCACTATGAACTAAACAATTAAATACCATTTGATTTTGATTTTCTCTTAGAGTCATCTGGGTCAAAAACATCATATGGGTCGTAAAATGTGAGGAAAACAATCCTTATCTGATTTTGAGACTTCTTATCCAAGAAAAGTTGTAGTAAAAGGGACTATTTCTGAACTCTCATCCAATGAAATATGATAATTCAGAGATATTTATGTTTTAAAATACACTTTTATATCATAATTATTAACTCTTTAAAGGGATAACAAGTTAAAATAATCTAATCTGACTAATATGGTTTTAGTGATTTTGGATTTCATATAATAGTGTATGACCACCATGGTAAGGGGTTATCTTCATATAGTCTTACAAATTCACTATTCAGGAGCAAGGTGTGGTTCATCAGATCTATCCACATGAATCCTAGAATTCACAGGATCCATGATTTGGACCAAAACCATGAACAAAACAATGTAATTATTACTCAAATATATTTCTGGATCTAGATATGTATACGGAACTAGTTTTATTGGAACCCCCACATCCTTTGGGATATTGCGTCTGTAGATGCAATGATAATAAAAAATATATGAAAATAATAAATATGATATTTGGGAACACTAGAAGAGTCATATAAATGTATAAAATTGCCACAAAATTTATATAATAAATAGTTCCAATGACCATGTATTAGATCCTCACTCTGGATATTATTTTTGTCAAGAAGAAAAATTATTGCGTGGAAGTGAAATTTCTTTTACCATATCACATCTTATTGAAATAGTTACATGTTCTTAAATCAGTGTAATTTAAAGAATAATGATGATTCCATTTAAGGATGTTTAAATTTCAGTGCAATAAGGAAGAATGAGCATCATTCCACTTCTATTATACCCACAATAACCCAAATGATTTTTTGAGGTGCTTATTGATTTCTAATGTGCTTTTTCACCCGTTTAATTCCCTATAACGACCTACTTCAAATGTATAGGGTGACCTCCCCCAAGAGAAAACCATTGTCCTGGGTAATGACCTAAAATCTCATATTGGAGGTTCGGAGGAGGAGGAAGTGATGAATTCCCTAGAACATCAACATGGGAAAAATTTCTAGGAATTACGTGGTAAATGTGACCTAATGGAATCTGACCATGTGAATATTTCTCCATTAGTACATGTGAATAATGATCTATTTGATAATTATATGTATCAACTTTCCATATCTTTTACAAATGTTAAGGAATAGAATCCATCATATCATAACTCGGTGTCTAGTAATACGCCTACTCTTAGCCCAATTATGGACATAAATTAAGTATTTGCTAATGATGTTTGTTCTTTCACATCAATGGCCCTTACTTTGGTGAATAACAGAAAACAAGGGTCATATCAGAAACAACAATATTGAAATGGATATATATAATACACCTTGTTATATAATGTATTCTCTTATCATGAGTTGGATTACACTTTCGTATATGTTAACCCATCTAGAACTACGAAGTGAATATTTTTTTGGGAAACTATTTTGGGACATGATTATTCACCCTACATGTTCAGTCCCATCAATGGTATGATCTTGCTGGATGATACCAGGGTCCTTAACTCTATTGAAGAAATTACATTTTTATGTAAGCCTCATAACAATAATGATGATTTCTTATGGATTTGAAATGGAAACGGAAAATTTAATGTAAAAGACAAAAATGAAAATACCAGGGTGGAGGACCTTAATATAGCAATAGAAAAGTCATAAGTATATAAAGATCCTCTATTGACATTGTTAAGGGATTGGGAATTTTCCCACATTAAAATTACTTAGGATCCTTATAGTGACCATAAAACCCATTTTATGTAGTCTTTTTTTTTGAGTAAAATTATATTTTAAAATTTTACAGACTATAAATGTGATTCGGTTAAATACTCATTTTCTCAAAAAAACACATAAAAATGATGAGGATAATGATACTCCTTTAAGGCACGATAGTATTCAACAATTCATGGAACAAGAATCACCATATTATTTAGTATATTTTCAAATATATAATATTGAATTTTCTCTATCATTTATATATCCAACACCACTTAAAAAGAGATCTTTGGAATGAGATGATGTTTATTTTAAAATAGTTGTATTAAGGATGTGTTATTTTGTGTGATTTAAAAACTATCCATAGGCCTTATGAAAAGACAAGATCCCATTTTATTAGGTTATAATATTTTTAGTTATCTATTTTCATTTAAAATTATATCCTCGCCAATGTCCCCATTTAAGGATATAATTTTACAATAATCAATTTTTACATAAATTGGATGATTTCTAGATAACTAGACATCTATTTTTTATAGGTTGATGAAATGTGTATTTTTATTTAATTCTCAAATATCACTCTATGTAATGTCCACTATACTAATAACCCACTTGAGTTTTTCATCTATTATAGCATTATAGGTTCAAACTCTCTACCATTTATGTAAAACAAATAATGGATTTTTATTAATGTATTTTGGAAATTCATCGTGCAAGCTTAGAAATTTCAACCCCAAGATTCAAAAATAAAATATTCTCCACTAATTACAAATCTGAAAAAATTGATAGTAATGGAATGTAGCAATGTGTCAATCATAAAAAATTGCTAAAAAATCAAGTATGTTGAATGTCGCTTATAAAACTACCATATAATTAACTAGAATCAATGATTTGAATCCTTGACTAAAATTTAATAACGTTATATGCTTGATGAGTTTCTTATTCTAAAGGATAATTATTCAAAATCATAATATAATAAAATATGGATTATGGAGGGTGTTATAAATTATTGTACCTCTCATTTCCTAAATAATGAAAAGTATTCCATAAGAGGGGTCTCTACCATCAACATTAATGAATACTTGTCCATTTCATAAAATGATATCCTTAATGTCGTGACTATATATTTGGAAGACACATACTAGGACAATGGGGATGAGAACAACTATAAGATAATTAATAACATCACCCATATAATGTTCTACAAAAAATACATTATGTTATTTGAGTCCCACTGTGGGAATGAAATTAAAGAATCCCTTTTATCATTGATCATTGGTAGTGTTCCTAGACAAGATATATTTACCAATGCATTCTATCTGATTAATAGATATATTTTGGGGGATGAGGATACAAATTCAAAGAGTGAATTATTGAAACATGCTTCTATTACTTATAGTGTTAATTCAATTTTCATTTTATTAATAACAAGATTAGGAAATGATGTGAAAATTTGGTATATCTGGATAGCTTCATTTGGGAACACTATTCCAAAATTCATTTGTGAGATAATTTAAACATGTTTTTGATATATTTTTAGGTGATTGATATCATTAATCTAATTCATGGTTTTCCTCGGTATGGTAATCCATAAGATCATTTGAACTAACTTTGAATGTGTCAACATCATTAATAGGAATGATAATACAGAAACCCATGCAATTAAAATTAAACCACTGTGTTCTATAATTCAATTATATTTATTTTAGTCCATTAAATTAGTAGAAAACCTGTCTTCTATAACACTCTTATGAATTGTTTCCACAATAATCAAGATAGTGTTAGGTACTTTATCATTATTAATTTTTCCCCTAGAATATTATTTAAATTTTATGGGGGTTACAGAAAGGGGACAACCACTATTGCATTATTTTTTATTTGGAAACAGATTGTTTGAGATTATATCTCAATGACCTTGATGATGATAGACATTGCAATAAAATCACGTTTGGAAGGGGGATTCTTACCCTTTCACCCCACATTTATGATGAGGAAAGCATTTTATTTTGTAAGGATGATCAATGAACCATCTATTATATCTATTTTATATTTGGAAACTATAAAAAATTGAATGTACAACTTATTAGGTTAAATATATCATCCAGTTAAATTAAGTAATGGGAAATAAGATATATGCAGGTCTGGAGGTGGTGGAACACCCACATTTCATTTCCATGATTGACACAAACTGTCAACTTCTGCAGATCCAAATAGTGATGTATCAAGAAATAGAGGTATCTAGTAAATGGTGGGATATTTATAATAGTGATAAATAAAATGATCAGGGCATGTTCATGCCCTCATAGAGTGACATTTCCCAGGGAGGGAAGACGATGTTTTTTGGGAACCAAGATGATATGATTTCTTCTCCACGAAGAAGATCGAGGAAGTATTGATCTTATATTCCTAAGACAATTTCCACTAGATCCTCTGTTGGAAATGAATGTGGGGAAGTTTCTGGAGTTAATAATGGTATTCAATTTACTAATGAATTTTTTCTTTAGAGTGGTTGAATATTTGAAAGAATTATCCCAAAGTTCTGATGCTTTATGAATTCTCATAATTGGAATAAATGAATGCATATGATACTTTTTATCATGGAGATAATGATGGGTTTGGTTTTGATGATCTATAGTTTTTGTGTTTGGTCTATGGGTTTGGTTTTGATGATCTATAGTTTTTGTGTTTGGTCTATGGTACTTGTTTATGAAAATTTATTATATTAAAAAAATGGTCATAGGTTTTGCCTCTGGATATGCTTTTCTGGTATATCATCCATGTTATTTCGGGACAGTGTTCTTATCTCTATGAAAAAAATTATTTAAGATCACTTTTAGTAAATAGATGATATCCTCATCTTATATATCATTATATTCCTTTATTTTAGGTTGAGCTAAAAATGTACCATGTGGGAACTATATAATCCAAAATACTTTCATAGATTTAAACATGCAATGTGAAAACCATGTCACAATATGGTATAATTTTCCATGTTGACTATGTGATAAAATATATATTTTTGAATGGATACTAATTGAATAGATCGCATAATAACATAATTAAATTTATTCAAGGTAAATACATTCATTAAATTAAGCATATAAACGTGTGTTGGAAATAGTGTTTCCATCCCATTGAAATTGTATGATTGTGAAGAATGGATTTGAGGTTCTTTAATCAATCCCTCCTCAGTGAGTTTAATAGAAACCCCACATCATGTAATAATAATTCTTTGGGGTTCCTTTCTAAAAGATTTAGAAAAAAGTAAGATTGAATATTCCTTCAATTTATGCTAATTTGTTTGTATATCCTTAGAAAAACAGTATAATAATCTCATCCAATACTATAAATGGATTCTATAAAATTATGTTATGAATAATTGTGGGAAAACACATTGGATGGCCATGAAAATGAATGAGGATGTAGTTATCCCTCATTCCATAAATCACATCCCAACTTCTGAATTCTAATGAAATGATGTTGAAATATATGGATTTGATAAATTTCATATTTGGATGGAAATTTAGAGTTTGGATTATGTCAGTTCAAAATATATCATCTAGACACCAAACTGTACTGGCCACCTCGGTACAAGGAAATGGCAAAGAATAAATTGTGATATCACTATTATAGTGTCCCCTTGACTTATTATTTTTAGATAATAATTCATTCTACAATCAATCATGATGGTACTTTGGAGGAATATAATGAAGATAATTCAATTCCAAATCCTAATAAATCAATAGGAATTCTTATTTAATTCTCTAATTATACCTAGAAAAAATTAATAGAGAGTATATGTAGAATTTGTTTTTCTTTCCAGTTCAGATAATGGATATGTGACTACATCTATGTTACATTTAGATAAAAATTGAATATGGAAAATATTGATGGAATGGTGGAAACTATTATTGAATATGGCCATATTGAGGAGATTAAATTTATGATGATCATAGGAGATTCAACATCCATTTACTACACATAGGGATAACTAAATGAACTTGAATTTGGGAACCATTCAACCTTGTTGCACATGGGAATATATTATTTCCACATGGAAGTTATTAAAGACTCTAAATTTGAAATAGACCTTATGAAGTTTTTTTATGATATTATTATAGGTATACATTGTAGTGTATTAGATTGGATTAAGTTACATTGTTTGGTGATTTTCATTAGCTGGATTCCTCCAACCACATCATAGTTTAATGTTAATGTGGATGGGTCTAGATCATTGTACCTGAACTTTTGAGTTATGAGAGTGTCTTCCATATGCATCAGGGATTCATTAAAGGATACCTTTATAACATCATTATTAGTGTATTTTAAATTGAAGATGATTTATGCCCATTAATCAAGGATATTATGTATTTATTCCACCATAGATCGATGTTTCGTGAGATGAATTTTTATTCATATTGGTAGTAGAAATTTTGTTTGCCTGATCCAAGAATATTCCCTAGAGATTTTTTCTACTGTTGATTAAATTCATAGAGACCAAAATCTATCTCTGTGAAGATATGTCATATTGTAATAGAGAATCTATAAAACATTGACATTTGGGGCATTGTTTTTTTGAATTAATTTAATATTTTGATATTTTTTATTTCCCACAAAAGTAAATATAGATTTTTTTATAAATGAATTAAGTGTGGATTATTTATACTCTACACAAAGAAATTTCTGAGTTACATTAAACACATATATTTGCATTCGGAACACAAAACACTATGATTTTCTTCTAATACACACAATATTGAGTCCCTTAGATAGATGGCATTACATGCAAGGTCCGGTTTAACCAAACTAAATAATAATAATATTATAACTATTGAATTATTATTATTGTTACCATATATCAATTAGAATGGATGTAACAAATAATATTTACTATATTAAAAAAATATTATTTACTCATTTATATAAAATTAATCCTTTGGTTATTAATTACTTGCAGTCAAAGTAATAACTATTTGAAAATAATGAAATCGCAATATTATGGAAACTATTTTTCTCTATACAAACACAATTCAATCTCAATATATTTAAATTTCCACTTATGATTGATTTATTAAAAACAATTATATAATATATTCAATAATTATTTTTGATACTAATCCTATATATTTTATAGGTATTAGATACAAATAAACCCAATCCTATAAATAAAAATATGTATTATTATAATACAAATTATTGTTGCATTTAAATGAATAACCCATTAAAAATAGGACTTTTAAACATCTATATTTTTTATTTTACAAAATTATCATCTTTTTTTGAATTGGGAATATAAAAATTCTATTATGGTGATTTTTTAGTATTTATCTATAATCTTACTTTTTGATGAATAGTAAATAATATTTAATTTCAATTCAAAAAAATCATCTAATTTTTTTATAATGTTGAAAATATTATTATTGTTTTTATGGTTCAAATAGATAAATTATAAATCACTTAATACAATTTAGGTAATTGAAATTAAATTCTCTTTTGAAATTTATATAAAAATATACCGTACTCTTGAATAGTTTTACTTTAAAAACAAGCTTTGTTATCGCATCCACATAATTAAATTTTATTTAATTTATAACACATTTGTGATTTGAATTTGAAAAAATGGATACCATATGAGGAATCATAATAATATTTAATATCAAATAATTTCATCTTTTTGACAAAAACAAATATTAGTGATTGTTATTGAAATTAATATCAACAATTAAGTTGAAAATCATCTTAACAAGGGAATAACTCTATCACATAAGGGGAAAAAGAATTTAAAAACTTTTCAAAAGTCTATTTGATGGAACTATTTATATCTTATCCTCAATTTTCTATAATTTGGTTCATTACTGAAGGTAATTATCATTTGAATAACGTGGGTGGAATTCCATTGCAAAAATTTACATGTATGTCACTACTCCTCCAATATAAAAATATAGTCACCCCTACCGAATATTCGAACCTCTATATCCATTTTTCTATCACAAAATATGCTAAAAAAATATTTTAAAATGACTAAAATCATACTCTAATACTACATTTTCTAATAAATCAATCAAAGGAATCCCTTTTTTGCAATCCAAAACGAGTTACACATAAAAGACATAACATCCTCCAAGAAACTCTTATGTTCTATTTTAGCTAACCACCCCATAAATATTTAATATTTAATTCACAAATCAAATAAAAATATCATAAATTTACTTATATGTTTTTATTCTATTATTTCAACCTACACATACAAAATCATCCATAAAATGGGTAACAAACATATCGTACTTATGTACAGTGAACCATCATCTCACAAAATAATGTTGTTTGTTTTTTATTTACCACCTATAATGGATAAGAATTAGGATTTAAATATGTTTTTATAAGTTATATATGAAATTTATAATATATTTATTCTTATGGAATTATAATATAACACATAACATTGTGAATTCCATTTTTTGTAAACAAGATTATATCATTTGGGTGGAAAGAGGACAAACGACTCCTCAAAGTGATGTGATTCATTCACACAATACATAGTGTGTATAAAAGATGTATTTTGGTAAATTATATTACTTATTTTATATAATAGGTCTACTAGATAATATTATTTATATATATTCATATATTTCATTTAATAACATTCTTTTACAAATGACAATAAAAAAAAGTTGTGTTCTAGCGTACGTACAACATACCGTCTCTATGATCAATGTATTCCATTTCATATTATTTATTCTATATATTATTATAAATATATATATACAAAATATATATGATATTTTATAATTATTTGAATTATAGTAATATTTAAATCATGATATAAGTAAGAGGATCAATAACAACAATCCAAATTATATACAAAAAACACATGATATTCCACAAAACCTAAGACTAGCATGTTGATGTTTAATAAACAGAGATATAAAGTCATAAAAATAATATATTTTATTATATATAATATAATGGTTCTACATTATATTTATAATAAAATTACATTTATAATACTTGAACTTTTAATTTATTCCAAAAAAAAGTCTAGACACATGGTAATGGATTTCTCAGATCTCTTTATATAATAATGAGATACATGTGTTATTCCACAGTAATTTAATTTTTTTGTTTATATATAAAACATGAATTTATTATAATATTCATGTAAATAAAGTTATATATATTTAAATATCCATTTTATATTATTTTATTCATGGGGATTATGGTTCAAAAGATACCAAATCGGAAAGTAATTTTTGTCTAAATTTTCCATCTTTGAGATACCTTCCACATTATGCAACTATATAATTATATTGTGTGTATATAAATTTATATTACATGTTATAAAATGAATATAAATCATTAATTATATTTTAAACAACATTTAATATTATTCTCTCATGATTATTATGAGTTACAGTTTCCAACTTTGTAATAGTTTATTTCTACAGTCTCAGCATTTATCGGGATTTTTAACGATTATGTATCCATTGATGAAATTGTATGATATATATCTCATGAACAACCATGATTTTTCTTACACACTCTTTACCGATGATATTATCATGTAGTTTTTCTTTTTCTACACTCTTTTGACATTATTATAATTAAGATCATGTTTTAATGAATGATTGACTTTATTTTTCCTTTGACTGAAAATATGTGTTCTTTAAAAAATATTTTTAATAAAAATATTTTTTATAATTATATAATATTATAATTTTAATAAAACAAAAATTTAACCATTACATACCTTCTTATGAATCATTTTATAAATTAATATTCTTTTCACATTCCGACTTGGGTGCTTTTTAAAAAAAAATTATGGTGAAAAATCAATGTTCAGAATGTTCAATAATACCTACCAAAACGACCGTAAATTTATAGATGTTTCATTTTTGATTATATGGGTTTATTTTTTAAATAAATACTTTTCTTAATTTTATAGAAATATTTTTATTTTTCATTTGTTTTTAAGGAAAAGGATTCCAAAAAAATTTAAATTTTAAAATGTCTTTTAAATGACTTTTAAAGCACCATTTATATGTTTTAAAAAGGATATTATCAAATAAGATGATTTTAATAATTTTAATTCTTCAATATAAACTTTGAAAACCATTATCTAGAAATGTTTTTCCAAAATTATTAATAGCCCATTTATTTGTTTTCAAGGTATTTTTAATGCAAACGATTTTCTAAATGTGTTCAGTATTTCATTATGAGTTCTCATGGTGTTTTAATATAAAAAGGATTTCAAAAGGATTTATTTTTAAAAAAAATCAATTATGACAATTTATTTCCTAAATAAATGTTTTAAATTAAATATTAAAGAAATATTTATATGAATTTTATATTTTAATTTTTTTCATAAAAATTATATTCACATAACGTAAATATTCCATAAAAAATTTTCAATGCGGACATTCAAAATATGTCTCCATATTAAATTTCATAATTTTATATTGATTATGATTTACTATGGATATGATCCAAGAATACCATTTATATTATTTATTGAATGGATTATGTTTAGAAAAATTTATTTTTAAGGAATTGACCTCTCTATAAGGGTTATATAGTTTTGAAACAAGAATCTTTTCAGGTGTTAAGATTTTATGAAATTATTATGAGACCAATCTATTTTCAAATTTTAATAATATGATAAATGTTCAAGATACCTATTTCATTGCATTGGATATGATATGATGTAAATAAAAAACATCTCTTTTTATGGTTTATGATATAACGAAAGTTTCAAGATCTTATCGACCATGTATGTCTACATTTATTATATGATGGGAGTGACCTATTTCTTAATCTAATTCATTGGTTAATGATTTAAATATCATGTGTAGGAATGGTATTGAATAAATATTGGACTCAGTTTAGTAATATAACGACAGAATGGGAGTTGAAATCTATTATGTATGATAGGGATGGAATGAGGATTAAAGTCAATTTAGTGATATTATGATAGAATGAGATGTGAACATATTTTTGTACTACACTGATAGAATGATAAGGGAATTTTGTTTAGAAATACATGGCTATAATGGGTATTTAACTCATTTTATTAATACATCATTGGAACATAATGTGAACTTTGTTAAATAATATTGGGATGGAATTGGTAGTGAACCCAGTTTTGTAATGGACTTTTCCTCTAAATGTTCATGGGATTGACATTTGACTACTATGATTGTTTGGGGCGTGAACCCATTCAACTAAAATGTCATTAGAATTAATCCATGACTCCCATTAAAATATATATAACGTATTTATGTTTCTATTACAAATTCTATGTATTAATACTATGTTATACACTCGTGTATAATTCCCTTAATTCCCTTATAATCCATGTATTATGAACAACCAATATTTATGTAGTGATTTATATTTATGTTCATTGATTTGAAGGGATTTTTTTTATTTTTACTGACATGTTCTCATACACCTATTCTTATATTATACATAAGTATCTCCTTTGTGTACCCTTAATGAGCATCTGAGATAACCACTTTATTATGTTTCCTTTCCTTGGGTTATTGGAATGGTTTTATGTCAGGTTACTAAAGGATAATATCATTAAGTTAGATGTTTAAAATCTTCCACCATGTTATAATATTATCATTACAAGTTAAAAAAATACACTAATCTATTATGGTCCTCCTGAATGTATTTTTATAATGGGCTGAATATTCATAAAAATGTTCTTAATATCTATGTATATTATGACTGGGTAACTAAAGAACCTAATCAGGTTTATGATTCCCAATCAAATGGATGAATTTTGGAGGCATGCTTTAGGTGTTCTTTTGTTTTCTCAAATTATTTATTATAATTTTTTTGGTAGATTCATGTGGTGACCTGTATACTGACCTTTGTAAATCACACATTGAGTTCATTATCTATTTCGTTAATAATATTTTTTGATTGTAGGTTCTAACTTACTTTTATCCTCTTCATTATGAGACACTATTTTAATTTTCAATATTTCAATAATTAATTATTATATTTTTTATCAATTTGTTTCCTTGATGTTTTTCAATGTATGTCATTATTCATATGAAATTCTTTGATTGTGTATCTTTGGAATCACATTTTTTGTGTATTTGGTAAGAACTCCAATGTTTCATTATTTTAAATCTATTCTAACAATACATTGATCCAAAAAATCAAATTTTGATGTTATAACCATTATTTATGAACTCTTACAATAATTGGAGTAAATAATGAGGTATGTATTGTTGAACATAGTGTTCTCGTAGTTTTAGGTATCTATCAATGTTATCGAATTATTTATTGTAATTCAACTTTTTCTATAAACCTAAAATTAGTTGAAAATTGTTTTCTCCATTAAATATTTTTCTAAAAGAATCATCATCAAAACTCTCATCATATAGATTCTCAGTACCATTACTTCGTTTTTACTAAGTATCATCATTTTTGGATACATCATCATTACTTACGGATCATTCCTTTTGATGTCTAAATTATTATTTCTGTCTTCATGAATATTCACATTAGCATAATAAAAAATTATCCATTCTTCTTTTTTATTGTAATTTTATGCCCTTTCATTTGTATGATAATCATGGAAGACACCATCAATTACTATTTGGTCAAACATCCCAATGTTTTTATGATTCATGTTGATAATTCTCACTCTTCCAATTCCATTTAAGTAATTTATTCATGTAGAGTTCATGTAAAACATCACAAATGGTGTTATATAAAAATTACATTAGCAAAAAAAATTAAATATGAATCATGGAACTTACTAATCTCCTGAAGAACATTGAATATGTATTCTACTCAGACAAACACCTTACAAGGAACATACAACATTATTCAAATATTCATTTCAATAAACTGAATTTTTTGTGGTGTATATACTGAATATAAATTTGGGAAAATACAATTTTATAACTGTATGCATGAAATTTTACACTTATATTTTCATAACCATTTTTTATATGAAAATTCAATAAAGAATAATATCCTTTTATTCATTTTATTGAAACTTTTGATCATTATTAAGGAATAAAAATAGTGTTTTATATAAATTAATTAAAATAATATGAGTGAATTAATTTTAAAATAAGAATATTATTTATTTATTTATTGATATATTCCTTCTATGCATAAATATATTTGAAAGAACAATCTCTGATGAATTACATCTCTAAATATTAAATATCTTGTTTGAATAGATAACTATATCAATCATTACTAATTTATATAAAATATAATAAATTTAACACGTTATTATTGGATTTTATTGAAAATTATATCCATGGATAATATTTTTCATTATATTTTGAACAAGGTGGCTTGGTTTTCAATGCCATAATTAATTTTCTTCTGTCATGAATAATTATCATGAATGATAATATTCTCCAACATAAAAAATGATTCATTATATTCCATATGCACCATTAAAAAAATATTCATCATTTAACCTATTTGAAAAATTCATTATTTCTAAACATGACATAATTTCCTCCATCACGGGGCTATTTTACACTTTGTAAGAAATTTTTATTCCCATCAATGAAATGTATTCTTTAATTTTATAATTTCTAATATAATTATTACTAATACGATTCCTGTAACATTGACTGACCTATTGTCTAAAATGATAACAAATTATTCCTTCAACTTATTGAAATCATTCATGATATTTTAAAAATAAATAATAATAGAATATAATCAATTATACATGATCTATCAATGATCCATTAATGATGGATTTTCATCCAAATCATAATCAACGAATTATCATTTCTTTTGTGTTCATTAATCATATAATTATTATTATAATGTTCTATAAAGTAATTGAACGTTAAAATAGAAATACAAAAATTAGAAAAGTGATGTGACATTTTCCACACACCACATCTAATTGTTGAATTTTAATCCACCAAATTGATTTGGATTTTTCAGATGTATATTATTTTTATTCTTCGGAGTGGGTAGAATGTATATCATTAATTTTTTTACATAACCTATAGACATATAGGATTAATATTTGGGGAATATAAATCATTTATCAATATTCCCAATTACACTATAATGAATTTAATATCCATAAATGTATACTTTTAATTTAAAAATTATTTATATCCAAATTCATATTCCTTATATTTTTCATGTCCTTGAAAAATAACATTGTCTCTTTCACTGAGGAAAAATTATGGTAGGCTCCTAAACATTATCCCTTTCTTATATATATTTACTAACTCTTTATGAAACTCATTTTTAATAGATTTAACAATTAAATCATTGTCCAATAATACATATGTTTTTTAGAAATAGTTTTATTCCCCACATATTCAATTTTATCCTATTTTATATTTTAGTCAACCATGTTATCTAATTTCCCACTTTACCATTATCTATCTTCATGAATTGATTTTTGAAATATTATTTTGAATTATTCAAACATTATTTATAATTCCATTATTTTATATTGAAAAAATTCATGTTATTTCGCATTTTAATTAACAATAATTTAAATTTTAAAATCATTTTTTTAAAAAAAAAATATCATATTCAATTGGTTAATCTCATTTGTGATTATTTATATTTTTAAATATATAACTTCTCAATGAAGATAGATATTTGAAAATACTTATTATTACCCTTTTTATCTATTTCCAATCAAGTGATATTGAATAAATATTATTTGATTTCTTATTGAAGCATGCACTCAATCTGTGTTTATATATGAGTTACTAAATTTATGTATTTAACTATTGTTACTTCCATATTACTCGCTTTAAAAATATAAAGTTTTCTACGTACATCATCAGAAGAATCATCTTCATCTTCCTCCAAAATGATGTCATCTTATTATATCATAATTTTTCAATATCAATTATACAATTTAGATAAAATCATTTCATTCCCCATTAAATGATATTTTAGTTCAATATTATTATTGAATCTTTTGATTCATATACTTTTCATAAAAATTTCCTCTTATTTATATATTGAAATGACTTTGAAAATATGTGTTGTAGACTCATAGTTTAAACATTAATGTTTAATATTCCCCAAAACTTAATTCATTTCCTCATCTTAAACATAATGAAATTAATGACAAGACTATGTGAAATTTAATTTCCTCCTATTAGTTGTCAATTTATTATTCATCATTATAAACATTTTATTTCCCCAACATTTCATAACTCAAATTATTTATGTGAGTTTTCATATTTTCTTCTATATTGTTAATGATGAATCCTTCCTTCCTCAATTAACAATAATAATAATGTTGTGTAAATCATATAATGAATGAATACTAGGATCATATGCTTAATATGTAAATAAATTTCATAAAATATTCCTTTATAAAACATAATATATTATTAACCAACATATATTCATTAATTAATTTACTAAATCCCTATTATGGTAATAAGAAATTCAATTAATATTTTGATAATTTTATATACTCTTTTATCATCAATCATATTAAAATTTTCGTAATTCAAATTCAAATCATATAACAAGAATTTTTATACCACTATAATTCTTTTAAAAATATATTCTAACTAATCCTAATGTACTTTTGATTTCTAAATACCTATATCTCTATGAAAATATATTTATAAAATTCATGACCAAGTGAAAATTTGATATGGACTTTAATTTTCCTAATTCAATCTATATACTTTCATCATAAAACCACCATTGGTATGAGGAACAAAACCATTGGTGGAATCCTTCAAAGAAAAAATATTGATATACATAAGAAATATAGTTTTTTGATGCTTCTAGATTATTTTTAGGGGATTTCTATATATAATCACCTTAATTTAGTTCCCCATATTACGGTTGCCATAATATTAGTCACAAGATGGCCGCGTAGATTAGTGGACATACAATGGATAAGGTTTGTCTTTAGTTTCAAAAGGTATTTTCAAGTTCACATATCCTGATGATGTTATGTTAAAATGATAAATGTATGGATGTTAAGAAAAAATCTGTGTTCACTAAGTCAATAATCAAGTTGAGGCATTAATTTTCAATGATCAATGTTTTTAGGAGAGACAGATTTACTTAATGGATGTATGGTACATTGTATAAGTGTGTGAGAACTCATTAACACCTATTGATTTATTTGGAATTATTTATTGGATTGAGAAGTTAGTGATTACTACTTATAATTGGTTATCTGTAGCTAATGACTTATATCATCATTTTATAATGAAATTAAGTTGTGATGTTTCCCATAATAATGTAGGTCACAAGGATCAAATAACTTAATCCCTTGTGTTTATTTCATGATTACCATATAGTTTTTGAAATGCATTTCATTTTTTCTTGAATGTTTTTAGTCTAGTTGTATGGTCTGGGGTATAATATTTTTCATGAGTATGGGGTTATATATACATACTTTTGTAATATTTTTTACTGCATAAGGGAACTCCTATATGATTAATTTTTATATCTAGTACCTTAGGAGTGTAAATTTATATAATACTAACAATCCTCCTTCCAATTGATTTATAAAAATGGAGGCAGTCAATTTAGATTCAATATCCAACATAGATATTATAATTATTCTCATAAATATTATGAATCCTATTTTTTACTATGTTAACAATTGTTATCATCCCAATAGAAATTATGAGCCTTAAATTTCAAGCACAAGGTCCAAATTCTCTTATTGTGTGGATCGACCTTTTAAAGGACCTATAATCATTTTAGACCACTTATGATTCCAATATATATATATATATATGTTCCATTGATATAAAAGGTTAATCAACGGTAAATATTAAATTTCGAATTAAATAATTTCTTCCAAATAAACATTTAACATTTATAAGTCAATAGACTCACCGATAAACTTCACAAACACCAACAAAATTAAACAAATAAAGGGAATCGAAAATAAATTTTCCACTAATCATAATTTGTATCTAGATGCAATAATGATATGGAATTTCCTGAGATAATACATTAAATTAGGCTCACTAGTTGTATATGACAATGAATGTTTATCATTGGACTCATTTTAGAAGAATAAACCAAAACTACCTCCCAACTCAATAATAACGGATTCCTCCATGATCATATGTTTTCATTTATTTATTATTGTTGGATTTAAAAATTTTCATTAAAATTATTTCTAGTTACAATTTTCATTTCTCTAAAATTATTTGGATATATAATATTTGAGAACCACCTTATAAAAATATAACACAAGATGAATGATCACATGTAAACCCAACATATAACATTCTTATTCTCATTATATTTTATTTATTCATCTTCTAATTATTCATTTTCTAGATTCTCCATTTTTCATATCACACTTCACTGGTAACCTATCATTTTTATATATATATATTTTATACATGTAATACACCTATCCATATAGTCTCATATAATATAATTTGTCACCATCATTCAAATTTAAAATTAAAATTAAAATTATAAATTCATAACTTCATTAATATTCCCTTAAACATCCTTATATTATTTTTTGACCATTGGATAATTTAATTAAACATTTTAACTCTTTATTTATTAAAGGGACTTTATATATTGATTTTTTGTAAGGAATTACTTATCAAAGGATTTATATATTCAAAACTCCTCAAAATTTGGCGTTCTTTACATACCATAGAATGTTCAAAATCACTATAGTGTGTTGAATTCCATTATATATTTAATATGTTAATATTATTTAAAAAAATTTAAATATGACTTATACCATGATATATTCCCAATTTAATACCTTTTATATGGGAATTATTATCAGAAAAAAATAGGTACCACAACATAAGACTCCTCAATTTGAACCTTATATGAAAACAATGATTCAACTAAGTAACATTACTCCACTAGGAATAATAAACCTCGATTTATCATGGTAATATTATAACAGATGATATAGATATACGTTATCATTCTATAATTCATTTTTTCTAGTATAATAACTCACCATTTTCACAATCCATTTCACCATCCAAACCATTTTTCTAGTCTAGGAGTCTAACAACATACAAACACATTTTATTTCTAGTCAATCAATTGTGAACCAATTTTTTTACATCATTACAATTAATCATACATGATTAACCATGGTGTTTACCCTAAAAAATTTCATCATTTCTATTTCTATAAATGAAATTTATCAATTCAAATTCCTTCTGAAACATCCAATTCAAATATTATCTCCTTATTTTATTTTCTATGGTACAAACATCAATACACTGTGATATAGTTGGGTGTTATTCATCAAAATATGGCTAACAAAAGAACTCATTTATGGATTATTCCTATCAATTCAATTATAAAACAAATAATTTAATATTTATGTGCTTTTCCTTGGTTTAGGGAGGTCACCCACACATAAAATTGTATAAAACAACCCCCTTCAAGGTCATAACACCATCCAAACACTTTAAATAACTCCAAAACCATTGAAAACAATTACCTAATATGAAACACCGTTAAAGAACATGAAATTGAACATGATTTATGTGATAAAAATTACAATATAGAAACCATATTTTCTTCACCTCTTCCCAAATTCAACTCCCAAGATAAGAACCAAAACTATAGAGAATTCGTCCACATGTCCTGGATTAAAC
This sequence comes from Viscum album, assembly GCA_963277665.1. Lineage (NCBI taxonomy): Eukaryota > Viridiplantae > Streptophyta > Magnoliopsida > Santalales > Viscaceae > Viscum > Viscum album. Next base: position 1,289,256,765 of record OY728140.1, read on the forward strand.
AGACACTCTATCTGTTATAACAAACACCCTATTATCACAAAAACACCATATTTAAATATATTTATATATATCAATTCATATCTATATGAAGTATCTATATACTAATCCCCTAAAATATTTCTATAACCAAACACCTTTAAAAATCACATTTTTTCTTTCAAAAAATACATGAACCTCGAAAACTCAAAAATTAACAATGAATATTTATGAAGATTACTTTTCTCTAATCCATATCCAAAAAAATCAGATTCACTCAAATAGAATCATCATGTTATCTATCATAAGCAATTTTCTCAAACCCATAATTAAAGAGGTTACTATACCCATTCCTATATGAAACATAGTTAATTTTTTTATCAAAATTGTATATAGAAGAATATCATGAAATGATATAAAACTATAAGATCTATCCTTGATAAATCATAACCATAATTTTATTACATATATTTTCTCACAATTAGGTAATATAAATTTATCTTGAGTAGTTAGATAAAAATATTTTTTTAAATTTATTAACATTTAATTATTTATTTTATAAATATCTTCATTAATATGAATATTATTATTAGTATTACTGAAAGTCAAAAGAGATGATAACAACTTTTTCTTTATAATTTAAAGGGAATGAATGTATGAGAACAACTTATTAAAAGATATAAATTTTATCTCATAAAAAATCATGAACTTCAAAGATTATGGTTTTTCAACACATGATTATATTATAACATCATGGACTTGAAAATATATACAATTAGGCTATAAAAAAGTCCATGAAAAGACCTAATGGGTATTGTTGATCCCCAAGGGCTTGTTATAAGTACACATGCTTCCAAAAACTAAATGAGGGAATTATTGCAAAACCAAAAAACTAGGTACATGAAATAAATATAAAGAATATGATAAATTTAGGGAAAATTTTCTACAAAAAATGGTTTTGATAAAAAAATGTGACATGAATAAATTAAAATGTACATGTTTATAATCAAAACCAATGAAATCCAACATATAAAAATATAATATATTTTATATATGGGAGACATCTCACCATCTCACAACCAATAACACATTACAGGTTATCATGTAACCACACTACCTGAATTCCGTGCATTTCTCATTCCAAAATCATAAAAAACATGGTTTACACACCTATAAGGGAGTGTGTTGGGTGGGATAGAAATAATACCAGTGTGGTCCCACCCAACTATTCCAAAACATGTCTCTATCAAATTATCTATGTTTTATTATGTATGAAACACATGGAATAAATTATTTATTTTCACATTAATATCAACACATGGATATATAATTTCCCCTTTTTTACAGTTCCAAAACATATACAATATGAAATAGTAAAATTTACATTTAAAATGAACCATTTTAAATTGATTAAAGTTATAATCATATATCCATATTAAAAGCAAATAACAATGGAATGAATACCTAGAATATCATTGGTATATGTTATCTAGGTAACTTGTCCCATAATATCAAATAAAGACACAATTAACACTAAAATAGAACAATAGTTACATGTAAATAGAGAATAAACACTTGTGTAAAGTCCAAAAATTTTGATAGCCATCTCCCTAGAAAAACAGGGCCTAGTGATAGAGGAAAACAAAATGAATGGCCCCCCTATAGTGAAAAAAAGGAAATGACACATACTAAAACACCCTATTATAGATCAATGGGTCCCATGAATCATGTATATAAAGGTAGTTTCATATGTATTATTATATTTAATAATCCCATAAAAACAATAAATTTTGAAATTAAAATCATTATTTGAAAACCGATTTAATAAAATATTCAATTTTTTCAAAACATTATTCTTTAACCAATATAAATGGATGACCATCTATTATGAAAAAACATTAATGAATAAATATAAAAATCATCAATGATATTAGGAAATATTATTCAAAAACCCACTAAATAATTAGAACATATATTGCTCAGTAAAAATTGGTATGATACGAAAACACTGACCTCACACTTGGGTCACATGATAATTGTAATTTTATCCACAAGAAGTATGGAAATGGTATACTTGAAAATCAATAGGTTGACCTGAAAATATTTCCCACATCTTAGACTATATTTTTATTAAGAAAATGGTCACTATAGAAGATAAATCATAATATACCATTGAGGTTACACGTACTGCACAAGAATAAATAAAAGATTGCCACACTATGAAAAAAAATGCATGACTAATAGATATGATATTAATATTCATTATTACATGGAAAATATATTCCAATATGAAAAATTAAAAATACATATTTAAATGTTAAATGATGGATACAATAAAGAACTAGAACATATATAACAAAGAGGGAACAATATGTTCACCAGATATTATTACTCAATGATATGTTCGTAGAGAGAGAATTATTTATCCATATATAGACCTCAATGTTTTTGATGGATAATTATGGTTGAAAGGTGTATATAAATGAGATAAAATATTGTTTCATAAAATTTAAAGTCTAACGTTTTCCAAATGTATTGTATCCCCCATGAATTTTTTAGTAAGTCGGTGGTCATAGTTGTTGGTATTTATGTTTTCCATGCCCATCAACTAGATTTTGGGGAATACATAAATACAGACACTCTGCTTTCTAGAATCAAATATACAGTTCCTTCCATATTTTATTCGATTTCCTCTAATAGTTAAAAACAATGCATCTTTGTTTCCCCCTCATCTAAACACATAACATTTTATTTTTATCCACATCACATGTTCCAAGAATTCGAAAAAGAAGGAAATTTTATACGAAAGGAATCATTACTATGGGTAGAGAGGTATGTTTTAATTCCCCCACCATAAGACTTGTTTTTACAAAAATTGAGCTTGATGAATGTTACTATAGGGAAAAATGATGCCAATTCTCCATTAATGATGGTTGATTATCTTATTTCCCTTCAATGTTTTATCAGTGATGCAATAATACATTATCCAATGATATTTATTTCCCATATTCAATATTCATCTGATAGTAAACGATCTCATCTTGTTTATCATCAATAGAAACATTTGTCTCCAATACAACATCCTCCCAATATAATACCTAGGAATAGTTGATATGATATTTCATTAGGTGAGATACATATAAATCATCATACATACAAATCAAATAAGGTATTATTTATACTAATAAATAAAAATCGTAATATGTATGGTGATCTAAAATATCCCCCAATATATCAGAGCCAAATTACCCAAAACCCCGAGCTATCAGTGATTTAATCAATGGAAAACATTCAAGAATACCCAACCAACAATAGGGAATTATGGACTACGACATATATTCTTTTCATAAATATTATTCTGAAATTGAGAAGAAAATATCCATTGAAGTATATCTTGAATCCTAAATAATATATTATTAAAGATATGATGTCCCACAAGATAGACCTCACTTAACTCAAACTAATAAAGAGGATTCATTCATAATAGACTATTTGAAACCTCTAAATGTTCCATTATGATATATTTCTGGTAACTATTAATATAGGAATAATCAACTAGTACTATATGGTTCTCCAAATATCATATGAAATCCATGACTTAGGTATGAATAATATATTACATAATTAGAGTAGAATGAATTTTTATTTCATTTATTAGTGAATGATAAATTTCTCCGAACTTAACATACACATGCATTTCCAATAGGATACATCCCATGAATTGGAATTTATTATATGAACCCATTCAAGGGAAAATTAATGTGTAAGGCCATAAAATCTCATTACTTCCCATATATACCAATTAACCCAATCATCATCCTCGGTGGTGTTCTTAATTAGAATGAAATTATTCGATTTCATCATCTGATCAACCACTACCTATATATCATTATTTCATTGTAGATTATATTTTAATTCAATAGTCATATACATAGAAACCTTTTCTTATTTCCATAATTTAATTGGAAGAAAATTAATAATACCAAAAGCCTTTAGGTGCTACTCCAGGATTAGGTGGCATGTGTAATAGTGAGACATATAATCACAAATGCCACAATTCATTCCAAGACACAAAAATATTCAACTATTATCATAATAACTCATTATATAACCAATATGAACAAACCATGAATAATTATGATAAAAAATACCAACAAATTTGTAAAAAATAGTAGGTGATTAAATGATCACCTAAATGATTGATTTCATCATATGGGTGAGTCCAAAAAAATAATGTCCTCCACATAATATAAGTATTACCCAAAAACCTTAAACATTACAATATGATTACAATCCTATAGAATCAACACAAGTATATATGATTTCTAATTAACATTACAAACAACCATATATGAGTCAACTTTCTTTATATCCTAATTTAACTATGAAAATTCCCAAAAAAATTATTCTCATCTTTTGACTTCAAGGTGATTCGAGGAGGTAATTTCATGCTGATAGTGTCAACAACCGCATTCCAATACCCTAGGGTATAAAATATGTAAAATTGTAATATTAGTAGAAATATACAAATCACCTTGTTATAAGGTTAATAGATTTTGATTGAATATGGTACTTATGCTTATATAATTAGAAAAAAACTACAACCTATACCAGAAACAATAGTGTAACGTCAGTTAAGAGTACTCATAATAGTGATGAGAATCAGGTCGGGAATTGGTAGATTATTCTAATGAGGTCAAAATAAGTTAGAATCTTAAGACACCACATGATCATATAAAATAAATACCCATCCTAGACTAGCATTTTAGGCATCAGAATGAGCTGCTTTTCTCCTATTTGGGTCTGTTTAGATAAAAAAGTATTTGATGCTATATATTATTTCTACTAATCAATATAGGCCCAAAATTTATCAATCCATGATAATTTCACCCCATTAAAGGTAAAATTTGTTAAGGTTGATTCCATCATTGATAAATTTCTTACAATCTACTGATAATATCACAATATACCTAAAATTCATTGAATGATGAAGACATTATGTGGTTTGTTCAATTATATGAAAACATTCACCTTTTTAAAATCAACTAATATGATATATCTTAAAATAATATGCCCCACGTACATTACATACCAAACCAAGAATATTCAATTTAATAATATGTCATACATATGTGACTCCACAAGATACCCATAACAAAATTCAAGCGATTCTCAAAATAATCTTTATATTCATTATAGATGAGGCTATATTCCAAAAAAATGAAACCATCAAGATACATGTGGGAAATATATTTCATCAAATATATAAACTAAATAAGATAGTTGGATAGAAAAATGGAATTATAATATTTTTAGAGTGGCCATACATACTCCTTTTTGTAGTCTTAGAGTTATCTGATTCATTAACTCTGAGCTGATGATAACTCGACCAAACAGCAATTGTCAGAAACCACAATACTCTAATTAAATGATAAAAAAGTTATTGATACTCTTAATGAATAATTATTCATAAATATACAACTATTTTATTTTCAAACATTATAAATGTTAAATAATGAACCATTTGACTTCATGGAAATGAAAATTGAGGATACCCTGTTGAAACAAAAGGGTGAATGAAGCCCTAATCCAATAGGTTTCCCAAATGAATCGTTAGTCATTTTAGATCAGTATGTCCTATATAATATGTTTTTATAGAAAAAGAATGTGTACAAGGAACCATATTATGGGAAAACATCAACTCCCTTTCCAATGAATGACTATAGAAGTCATCTTAGAATTCCAAGGGAATGTACTGAATTACCAATATAATATTGTCTTAAGTTGATACTTTAACATTATATACCACAATAAAAGATAAAAAACTCTTATTGAAATGATGAATATCCCATTCAAAAAAATATGTGGTACCACTCTCTATGAAACACTATATACATCCAAATGATAAAAACCCATTATAATGATTATAATAAATATCAACTCAGTGAGTGACTATAAAATAAATCAGAATGATAAAGTCAAAAATATATAGATCAAGTACTATAATGTCACATAAAAATACAATGTTGACAATTGAATGTGATCAAAAAGTAAAATAAAAAAAAGGATCTTTCCACTTCCCATAAGTCATTTCTATCTCAATAACATATTATATGATCTCAATATGATGTTAAAACACAACCACAAAATTGAAAATAAAAAAATATTGAACGAAACCAATATCAAAAAATTTAGATGTTATTCAAGAAGAAAAAAACTAGTACGACTCCCTATATCCATACCCAAAACAAACTCCTTTGATAATTTCTCAAATTAATAAAATTGATATAATATAAAGTTATATGGATGAATTCTTATAGACATTGAATATTTTGAAAATACTGTATTGACCTTTGTACATGATAGTCCATGTATTTATCAAGGTACATAGTGATCCTAGAACAATATATGTAGATGGAATTAGTGACCATATGCATTTTAGGTATTCAAATGTATGAGGAAATATCATTGGGTGGGAAATATCATATGATACTAATAGCATGCCAAATTTACAATGTAATACATTCATGATGATGGATTAAAAGAATGTTATTGAGCAATACTTCCACCAACACTGTGCCCAACATGACACATACTCATCATCCAATGTGTTCTAGGGGAACATCCACTATGTGGTATGGGAATTCCAATTCATATTATCATGCTTGTTATATCAATCTATAATATAATATATCTATTATAATACCTGATGACCTCTGTGCGATGGTGTCATTACATCCTCTAGAATGAATCAAATTTGAATTTATAATTTTCCCCAATCTTTTAGAAACCAGTAATACATAGTGTATTGGATGTATAGGGTGGAACCCACATTGATACTATAGTTAAATTTTGTGAATATCTAATTTATTTACTTAAAAGGGAGTCCTTACTAGATGTCTTTTGTTTTGGAGTTTGTGATATGTTCTATTTTCGAATGACAAATGAAAGATAGGGATCAAGTCACTTATCTGAGTGAACGATGTCCTTTAATTATAACAATAGAATGGTCATATATCTTAGTCTATAATGAAATCATGGAATACTAGTTGACTTTGGTCTTAGCATTCTAGTTCTACCTAGGTGGTAGCTATTCCATGTTAAGGAGATAGCGACAGCCTAGATGCATTATGTTTGGCTTCTCAAAGGCAGAAATACTACTATTCTAGTGGTTATAGCATATTCTACATAAATTAGGATTGGGTCATTTTTTTGAAAATCTTGTTTTCAAGGATGTCCACCCAAATGGGGTAGACCAGTGTTCATATCCATGTTATTAATCCAATTAGACTTTTAATGTTCTGATTAAATGGTATATTCAGTTATGTAGGTACATTGCTTTGTCCGTAACCCCTAAAGAATTTAGCTACTAAGGATGGGGTATGATGTAATTAATCAACTTGAAGATATCATGCTAGATGGATTGATTATAGGAATTCGGATCATGCCAAACTGTAGGAATGGTACTGAAAGAAACATTCACTATATAAATTATGATAGATAATAGATATTCTTCATAATGCTAAATGGGAATTGAAACAAAATGTGATGGATGGAATTGAATGTGTTTCATATAGGAGGCTCCATTGCTGCAGGAATAATAAAAAATTCATGAATACTTTGAGTATGAGAGTTTTAGGTGGAAAAGGGTGGAAATATTCTCAAAGGAGATGAAAGGGAGAAGAGAAGCATGCTGAATATCTCCTTTAAAACTATACCACTCCACGGCTTACATAGGAATTTTTGGTCATGATGTGTCCCTAAGGTACATGACGTGTATCCTCGATCCGTGACATTTTCCATTGGATCACCCACTCGGGACATAGTTTTGATGGATAAGGACGTTTGACTAGGTATACGATTTGAATAGGGAATTCATGATGTGTACTTTTTCTCTATCTGATTTTTCTGCGGATTCATTCCCACATTTCATCCTCGAGTCTGTAACTGGACTCAGAATGTTTCTTGTCTAGTCATGATGTGTAGCGGTCTTTCATTCATGTTCTGTGGCATGGTCACAGCCTTGCTTTACAGCTTGGGTTAGGCTGTGATCCTCAAGTACATGATTTGAACATAATAATCATGATGTGTAGTTGGCTGTTTTTTCACTTTTTCATCCATTCCATTCATGAAAAACTATGAATATTTTATTCCAATATAATTAGATACATACCAGGTTCATTTTTGAATAATTAAAATAAATTCTACAACTAAATGACATCAATGTTTATATAAAATTACTCTTATCAAATCCCCATACACTTGAAAAATTACTTGTCCACGTCCAATACTTCTCAACAAAGATTTCATAAAGGATAAAAAATTTGAAAAGAAGTAGATATTCTTTATTTCAATGAAATTAACATTAGGCACAAGTAGGTAAATGTCGATTTACAGAATTAAACTTGAATAAAAGTTTTTCATGCCTCACAGTCTAGTTTTCACAAAAAATTCTAGTATTTTCATCATAACCTCTTAAATGTTACATATGATATATGCCCAATTGTAATTTACCTCACTAATATATTCTCTCATTACTCAGGGTATAAATTTATTTAAATGTTTGCACATACCTAGAGTACCTATTCTTAATCATTGGCTTGCACTGGTTCTATCATCTAAACTTTGTAAAGAGAAGCATAATATTAATCTTGATGGATTTTATAAATTACATTATGATGTCTCTAGAGATTTGGGTAGGTGGGTAAAATGATAAAAATTAGGCTGAAATAGAAGTGTATGCTCTGTAGTAAAATAAAAAAAAGTGAAACAATAAGTGTGATGATGTTCGTCCTTCTGGATGGTCATGTTCATAGTCTATTAGCTTTGGTTGGATCCATATTTATGAAAGTTACTTTTACAACTAATTTATTCTATTCCATTATTTTGCCTTTTTCATCTATATTTTTTTTATTGAATGTTATTCCTATGACATATTTCATATCTATCACCTAATCATGTGTAAAACTTTGAGGGATTCCACGGTCTAGAAAATATATATTTTTAACCTGCCTAGTACACAACCCACATCAATTTTTATTTCTTTTATTTCTGTATTTTTCCACAGAACGTAATATTGATAAAATAAAATAAATGTTATATGGGTCGCAACCTTGTAGTCTGGTGAGCACAACATTCATCTCTGAATGTGGAAGAATATTATTTTGTCTGAATGTCTCCCCCACACATGTTCAAAGTTATCTTTATGCATTGTACAAGGAGAAGGGTATGAAGGGAAATAGGCTCAGAATATATTCATTCAATCAATTCATTCATGGGAACTATGGGCTGAATAAGGAAATGGTGTCATGTGGGTATCAGGAAAATTTTTTGGTCAAAGAGTGCCTCAATAATTTTATTTTATACATATTCATTCATCTCTTTTTTAAGAACCCAGTGCAAGTACTAGTCTGTTTTCATTCCATAGGTATCCCTTAATAAAGTTTCTCAGATAAGAGAATGAAATTGAAGTCTTAGAGTCCTATTGGGTAGTGAGAATAAAAAACAATATGGCTATCAAAACAAGCATAAATCCTATGTAATAGTTCAATTAATCATTATTTCGATGATTTTTATTTTTAACTAATTCCCTAAACTCAACAATCATGATAAAAATTCTAATCAACTATAAAACAGGGTCCTTGGAATTTTTCTACTTAACATTATCATTAATTATGTTGGCATAAGGATTCTCAGGTTTAAAGCATGTATATTATTTTAAAAAATGTATCCTAAATAACAGAGAGAAATCAAAAATCCATGTTCATCACAAGTGAAACTATGATATCACCCCCCAACCACCCCAACCCCACACATACATAAAATGATACCACATCCCCATAATCAATGGAATATAGTTTAGGGATGTGTGGTAGTGATTTTGAATGATTTTGAAATGGAATTTTGATAAATTGAAATTAAGAGTGAATCGAGAACTCCTTGAGAAAATTGGTATGCCAATGGGGTGTTTTGTGTTGTCCTAACATGAATATCCAGTGTACCTAAAAAAGTTATAGATAAGGAAATCCTGCAGTATATAAAAAATATAAGTCCATAGGTATAAACAGTAGGAATAGTTTAAAAAAGGGATGGTATATAGAGTGAGAAACATAGATAGCTATTTTACTGAAATTTCAATATGTTTACTATATAGATTCATGAAATACAAAAAAAAATATGAAAAATAAATTAACAACACACAAAAATGACTAAGGCTGGACTCCCATAAACCGCTAACAAAACATCAGCATCTATATGGGTGGATGGATATTGTTGTCAAAAGGTCCACCGATGTAGTTTCTCTTTCATATTTTATGGCTACTAGAGGAAGTGTAAATAATATCGCTAGTTCAATTTGGTGGGTTAAGTGATTCACCCACATCTATGTTAGCATGAATTTTGCGTGGTATGAATGTAAACATTGGCTCTAGTGTCCACTGGTTGTGGTGATTGGCGAATGAGAGATCATGAAGTTGTCGTGAAATGTCGATGATGTGCTCGAGCACCCTTTAATCTAAGACGGTAGGTAGGACTAGGCCATCAAGGATGGTATATGATTTAGAGGATCTTGGGAAGCTAAATATAGTTCACAAAAATCAAAACACAATAGAATGTAAAAATGAAATACCAAGTATATATATATATCCAAAATTATGTACAATGTTTGGAATCAAAATGATGAAAATACACTACGGCCAAGTGCATTTAATGATACCAAAAATCCCAAAATATAGTTCTAACCATGATCAGGGATATGTAAAAAAATTCTCATCGAGCATCATTCAACTACCCGGTGTATCAATGAACTCTTTGGGTGTATCCACATCATTAGCAGTAAAAGTAGAGGATGGAGAGGCAACATCGGTGGGCGGTGTTGTAGCGGAGGAATGGATATTTGTTGGGGGGAAATGTGGTGAAGTATAAACCCATACTAGGGTCATGGTTATGGAAGTTTTATTAATAAACAGTGCCTTAGGGATGGCCTCAGTGGATATTCCATTACCCCTATGGGCCTACTATGCCACAAACTCTTACTGGGTTGTAGGGTCAGTGAGTTAGGGAGGGAGGTATGGCTAGTTGCTAGGGGGTGGTGGAATGGGGAAAGAATAATGTCTAGCTGGGGAAGAAGAGGGTGATGTTGTAAATATATGAGGCTCGATGAAGGGGATATGAAGATGGGAAATGATCTGAAGAATATTTGGGACAATGTACTACTAGAGCCCCCGCAAATATGTGAAGGAAGAATGAGCGGTATTTGGGTTGGCAGTTGTGCTGGATAATGGTCTGGGAGGTGGTTGGGTGGTAGTGGAAGGTGGGGTATGTGTTGGTGGTTCCCGGGCCACTACGACGTGCTTCTCTTATGGGTTGGGCTCTTGGACACCTAGTTCCTAGAAAAATAATTCTCCCTCCTTCACCAGCAACTTCATCTTTTACATGAGCACAATATCGATCAGCTCCAGTTGTCCAATGTAGGTTATTGTATGTGAATCATTAAACATGATCAGGTACATGGATAGATGGGTGATGAATGATCCACACATGAGCGTGCCTCAAGTCCGTTGTGCCATGGTCCTATATTACTAAGCGAACTGGGAGGCCATTTTGATAGCAAGGCTACCCGTGGATGCTGTAATAATCAGCACATCTACTTGGCAGAAACTTCTATGACTCTCATCTTATGAGAACTAGTCATTTTTCATTTCCCAATGCAATATGTGAAAAGTTGGACCCGTAGTAGAGTGTATTTGGTGATACATGGATCATGAGGTGACTGGGGGTCATAGGAAATCGTAATCCATAACTACATAGGGATGTCCCGAGTTGGATTGAGCTGAAGTTGTAGATAAATTTATAATGTGATATTATCCTCAATATTGATTCCACGCCCGACCCCAAACCCATCAAATGATTAATCGAGTAGGAGACCACCTAAACAGAAATGGAAACTATTGATCACGTCTCTATGGTGGGGAAAACACCATAATTAACTCCCTATAGGTCATCTTGTGGACCATGATAATGGTGCCAACAGGAAGAACCTCAATGTGGTTGGTGAAAGCATCTGCAATATTTAGATGGGTAAGGATCCCCATGTCCATGTACTTATTTGTTTTCATGGGATTCTCTTTTAAATGAATATAATTAACCTAGTGAAATGGGTTAGATAAACATAATATGAGGTGTAGGTGCAGGTCCCCATCACTAGATGTCATGGTTTTGTCAGACCACGCCTGATGGGATTGTACATCACGGGTGGTATCTGGTGTAGGTGGTTCAGCTTTGGTGGTATGTGGATGATGGCATGAGGTTCATTACTCAGATAGTGAGAAATAGTAGTAGGAAGATATTATGGATAAGGGTTGTGTCGTTTCGAGTATTAAATTGTAGGAGGTGGGGTTGGTTCACATGAAGGTGAGGGAGAGGGGGGGTTTTCATGAGGTGAGGAAGAGGGAAGGGGTAGCATTATGGTGAGGTAGAAGGAGGGAGTTTCACAATAGGAGGTAGATGGAGGGGTAGCACGACGATGATGGAGAGGGGTCGGAGACGAGGCTTTGTGCGAAGAATGGTGTGGGTTGTAATGGTGTGGGTCATGAACTATAATTATTAAAAACTGAACCAAAATAGTTAATGACATGTAATAGGTGGTCACATCATGAAGTGGAATACTGTTAAATTTTAAGGGATAAATAGATACACATCATAAACATGAGGTAACCAATATGTACTTATATATGGTTTTCCTTATTTTCATTGTTTCTTCCATAATTCATCTTCCATGAAACAATAGAGTAATCATTTGTAATCCTAATCAATCTTACCTAATGAATTCCAACCCGGGGTTGTCTCCCAGTAAGTTCTTCCTTTAAATCTGGTATCTTGACTCCTTTTAAATTTAGTGAATATTTAATCTATGGACACAACATTCATGGAATGGTTTCGAAAAGATCTTCAACCTTCTATCATTAACATTAAATGGTTGTTCTCTGTCTCATTGAATTTTTATTATTCCATAAAAAACATGGAAAATCACAAATGTTCTGAACCATCATGACCTCAACTTCCTTGAGAATATATTTTATCATTATTTAAATATGAAAACATTGTTCCTAGGAATGATGGTACGTCCTGTAATTCATTGTTCATTCAACATTTTCATTTTTTCCTTATAAATCCTTGCAGTTTTATATGCATCATTCCTTACTTATTCCAACACAATGAATTACAATAAATGTTACTCTCTAGCCGTTTCAATATCCAGATTCTTATGTTTAATTTTATAGAATGAATGATGTTCCAATTTCACTGGAAGATGAAATAGTTTACTCTAAACCAGACTAAATGGGGTGGTGTCTATGGGTGTTATGAATGAACTTCTGTATACCCAAAATGCATCGTCCACTTTTATGCTCCAATCACTTCTTCCATTGTTGAACGACTTTTCTATTATTTTTTTCTCCTCCCTATATTAAAATTCAACATTACTTCTTGTTTGTAGGTGATATGGTGTTTTGGTTGTGTAAATAATTCCTTATTTTTAACCATTTAACATTATCCATGTTTTTAGAAATGTCTTCTATCACCAATAATGAGTATCCGTAAAAATAAAAGCAGTGAAAAACATTTATTTGAAGAAGATTCAGGACTATCTTTGTTATGTCAGGTTTTATGGATTCAGATTCAACCCAATTCAAAACATAGTCGACTAAAACTAGAATGTAATTACTGCCGTGTGACAAGGGGAATGGTCCCACAAAGTCAATACCCTAGAAGTTAAAAACCTCAACATAGAGGATGGTGTTTTAGGGAATCTCATTTCTTTTACTGATGTTCTTGGTTCATTGACAACTATCAGATTGATGACAGAATCCCCTAGCATCATGATAAAATAAGGGCTAGAAATGTTCACTTTGTTAGGACATTACCACTACGTGTGGTAGTCCATGATGGCTACCAGTTGGAGATGTGCAGAAAATTTCAATCACATTTTCTATATCTTCCTCCGGGATGCAGTTTCATAAAATTCCATCGGTAAAACACATGAATAGAAATTTTTCATCCCAAAATTAGTGTTTTTCATCAGATAGAATCTTCTTATATTTGTGGAATGAGGTATCATGATAGTGATATTAAATGGAAAGATAGTTCTCCATGTCCGAGAACCATGTTTGTGTTTGGAAACTAAACAACATCTCATCTAGAAAATCATATTCAATATCAGTCTCGTCGTCTTCAATGATGATTTTTAGGGGTATTCATGAGAGGTGGTCAGCAGTGACATTTTTCGTCCCTATGGTGTCTTGCATTAAGATGTCGAATTCATTTACCAAAACAATCCAGCATATCAATCATGGTTTTTTTTCATTCTTTTTAATCAGGTATCGAAGTGTAGAATGGTCTGTACGGACAATGACTTTGGTTAAAACGAGTCATGAACAAAAAAATCAAAGGAATACACAATAGCTATAATCTCATTCTCATTAAATGTATAATTGATATGGGCTTCATTCAATATTTTTATGTAATAATAGATTGTGAATAAGATGTTTTCAATATGTTGTTTCAGAAAAAAACATACAAAAAGCTTGCTAGCACTACACATATGGTAAAACTCTTTTTCCTAGTCTCGTGCAATGATATATAGAGATTCAATCGGATTATTTTTTAGTTATTAAAAAGAGTTTCATAATTCCTCATTGAATTCAAAATGATTGTACTTTAAAAAATCTGTGTCAATGGACGTGCGAATTTGGAAAAATATTTTACAAATCATTTGTAGAATCTAGCAAGCGCAAGGAAACTTCTAACCCCTTTTACAGTTGATAGTTTTGGAAGATCCTTCATAATCTTCATCTTTGTGGGATCAGCGTCAATGCATTATTTATGGATTTTTTTTCCATTAATAATTCCTCCATGTACCATAGAGTTACATTTTTTCCAAATCATCCCTAAGAATTTATCCTCACAGTATTGGAGAACCAGTTCTAGATTGCTTTGATAGATATCCAATGATCTTATATAGAAAGAGAAATCATCCATCAATATTTCAAGAAATTAATTGGCTATGTCATCAATGATGTGTGGCATGAATCTTTGGAATTCATTGGTGCCATGAACATACCAAATGACATGGGTTTATAAGCAAAGGATCTGAATGGGTAGGTGAATGTGGTTTTGGCCGAGTCAGTGGGGTCTACTGAAATTTGATTGTATTCTGGATATCCATACAGGAAACAATATATATCATGTATATCTATCCTCTTAATAATATTATACATAAAATTTATGGGAAAATGGTCTTTCCTTATTACTGAATTCAAACATCTGCAATCCAGGAAAAATCTACATCATGTGATGGTGTGTGTTGAAATGAGTCCATTATCAACGTTCATTTGAATAGTGAGTCCTCCCTTTTGTGAATTACTTATAGGGGACACACCCATCCACTATCTGAGATAGGAAATATTATTTTGGCATCCATGATATTTAGCACTTTCACAATGAAAACCTTCTTCATTGGCAGCATAAGCCACCTCAGAGGATGTCTTTTTGGTTTTTTATTTTCATTGAGTAAACTCTAGTGGGTTCACACTGAAGGATTGATTTCTTAAATATCTGACACCACCAAGAAATTGATTTCATATGATATTTTATGACATAAACCAGTTTTTCTTCTAGATATTAAGGTAGTTCGAGGTTGATAATGATGGGTAAAGAGAATTACTCTCCTATGGATGAATACTTCAATGTACTGGGTAAATGGTTCAAGTCCAACATGGGTGGACGAATGATGTATAGGAATAATGGTGGTATAGTGTATTTTTTTAATTGGTTCAATAAAGATGAATTTATCAATGTCATAGACTTTATTATTTCCTGAACATGAATCATCAGTCTGTTACTCAATAACCGTGTACTCATCATCCTACTGAGTGAGAGTGATTTCATTGTAGTCCAGTAGATCATCTGAATGTTGTGAAGCCTTTTTCATTTTGAACACTACATTTTATTCTCAGACTCTAAAGATGAGATGTCCTTTATTAACATCAGTCATTGCCTTCCAGGTTTCTAGGAATGGTCTTCTGATAATGATCGAGAAATCCCCTTCTTCTTCCATGTCTAAAACTAAAATTCTATTGGAAAAATGAATTTACCGATGTTAACTAGAACATCTTCAAGAATACAACGTGGCTATATAAGAAAATGATTGGCTAATTACAATGATACTATTTTTTCCATGAGCTCTTGGAGTCCGAGTATGTATAAAACACCCATCGACATCAGGTTAATTCATGATCCTAGATCACATAGCGCTCTTCCAAATATACACTCTCTTATTGTACATTGAATTGAAAAACATATAGGACCTATCATCTTTAGTGGGTTTTTATATGAAATAATAATATAGAATTCATCATTTAATGAGATTAATCCTATATCTCATATTATTCTCTTGTTAGATATCAAATCATTGAGAAATATTTCATACACTGAATTATGGTGATTGCTTTAGCAAAAGAAATATTGATGATAAATAGTTTGAACACTTTTTATAACTTTTTATAATGAGATTTCTGCATACCTTTCCTCGCTTGTTTCAGCATGGGAAGTGGTGTTCTGTGTGGAGGTGGGGATAGTAAAATGAGTTCCTTCTATTTTTAAGAGGAAACCTCCTTCTCAGTTGGTATTTCATCTGCGTTTTCTAGTTTTTTCTTGGTGATGTCATGTGGCCTTGTTTCCATTATTATTTTTTAAATATAATACTTTTCTACTCCTCAATAATATATCCAAAATCTTTCTCGCAACAGTATATCTCAGTTTTACTGGGCAATGTAACTGGAAATCCTTCAAATAAGGTTTTTGAAATCTGTCACATTTACATCTCCATGTATCTTAATGTTTCACAACGATTATGAATTTATATCTCAGGCATAGTCATCCTTTGATCTGATATCTGAATGAAGGTTATTAGGAGGATCTCCCTGATACCTTGTCGTGGTGGAGGTGGTTTTTGTGGTCATGTATGTGCATGTAGAATTTTGTTTTTCTATTTTTGGGGCCTTAGAAAGGGTTAATGCAGATATATCTATAGTTGGGGTCTCAGGACATGGGTCACTAGTGGATTCCATGGTGGTGCCTAGTTGGTGAACTGAGCATGACAACTATGCTACAAAAAATATTCATCATTGTTTTGAGGATGTTGTTAAGAAGGCATATGCTAAAATAACTGTTGTTGTTTTTACTGCAGAAATGGTTGACTTTGTTGATTGTAATTAATACAATTACAATCTATTGATTTCTTATATATTCTTTTGCAGTTTTGATACAGATGTGGTCCCCCACACATCTTGTATGACTAGATCAACATGAAAAGGGTGGAAGGGTGTTGTGTGGTTTGTATTTGAAACTACTCCAGATTCATGGTTTGTGTGTTTTACTTGTGCTGATAACCAGGTGGTCTCATCATCTTGGTGGATTCCATGTCATGGTGGTCCATGGTCCCATTGCCACAAACAAGCATTTTGGGATACATTGTCTAAAATAGCTCTTCTTACATTAGGTTTTTTGAACATCATCCCTCCACCAACAACCGCATCGAAGACAATTCTTTCTTTTGGAAGGAGTCATTGACAAATGTATGTCATTCAAATCCAATTGTCATGTCCCTGATGTTGACATTTCCTCATGTGTTAATTGAATCAATCCCAAGCTTCCCTGGTTGATGCTCAATTTATTTTTCAATGCACTAAATTTCATTCAAGAGTTTTTAGGTATGGATTGGTTGAATGTATTTATCACGAAACGTTTTTGTGCCCACGTCCCATGTCGTGATTGACTTTGGAGCTAGGATTTTGATCCAATAATTAGCTATATCTCATAATGAAAAAGTAATGACACAAAGTATTATCCTTCCATAAGAAACTCCCTTATTGAGAAAGGTATCAAAACCCTCAAAATAATTAGATATATGTTAATGTGGTTCTTCACTCTGAAGACCAATAGATTTTCCCATGTTCTGGATCATATAGATGAGTATAGGATTCATTTGAAAGTCATGGGATTGAATTGGAGGGAGAAAGATGCATGGTGTCAAAACCATTGATTGAGGAAAAGTAATAGTTTATTATGTTATTTTCATGGTGCATCTGGTGGTCTCCTTGTGTGTTTTGATGATTTGGAGGGTTCAGTTCCGAATTCTTATGTTTGTCATCCATGGTTGACCGACATAGTGAATGAAAAATACTTTCAATATCGGGATAAATTTCCAATGGTTCTTCTGCTTCAAGGTTCCTTGATCGTGTCAAGGGACCTTCTTACATGCACTGAAGATGAATTAGAAGACACAAGTGCATCTGAAAATTAATGATAGAAAAATGGTGAGGGAAAGGTATTCATATGCCTTATAAAATAAGAGTTCTTTTAAAAAATGGCATTTCTTCCACTGCAATGTTGCCAGGAATAGGATGCCCACTGTGTAGTGGTGATGTTACTTCCTCCAGCGTGAATCAAATTTGAATTTATAATATTTCCCAATATTTTAAAAACTACTAATACATACTGTTGTGGGGTTATGATGTCTAATCTACTAGGATACCATTATTAAATTTTGATACGTTCTACTTCATATACTTATAAGGGAGTCCTCTCTAGGATCCATTTGATTGAAAGTTTGATCTATTTTATATTTTGGGATGATTTTAATTGAGAATCAATGGGTCTGGATCATGTTGTGTGTATAAGAGAAGGATTCCTTTAATTATAACTATGGAAAGGTCATATGTCATAGTCTACAATAAAAATAGGGATTAGTAGTTGACTTTGGTATAAACATCCTAGTTCTACATGTATGGTTAGATATTCTGGGTGTGGGAGATAGCAACAGCCAAGGTGCATTACGTTTTGCTTCTTGAAGGTAGAAAGTCTCATATGATATTATTTGTGGCTTAGTCTACTTCAATTAAGATAAGGTCATTTGTTTGACAGTCTCGTGGTCTTGGACGTTTTAAAAAATGGGGTAGACCGGTGTTCATATCTTACTTTCCGATCCATTTAGAAATATCGAGTTCTGATTTAAAGGTATATTTACTTCTGTAGATACATTGGTTGATCCCAACCCACTATGGAATTTAGCTACTCATGATGGGGTAGGATGTTATTAAACTACTAGAAGAAAACATACCTGATGGATTGATTACTGTAACTCGGATCATGTAAATGTTCTGGAATGTTACTAAAATAAACATTCACTAAGAAAATTATAATAATTAAAATACTTACATGATAATGATAAATGGGAATTGAAACTAAATGTGATTGTGAGAATTATATACATTGAAGAGTTGAGTCTCCAAAAATGTTGGATTTGAAAAAAATACAAAAACATTAATAGTTTGAGTGTTTGAGAGGGAAAAGTGCGGAAAGATTCAGAAAGGAGATAAAATGTAGAATGTCATAACCCATCCCTTGGGGCCCGCACCGTGACTACCGAAAAATATCATTCCGTAGGCCAGGGGCTGGCAACTAGCACCAAAGGCATAAATCCCAAAAACTGTGAAGACATTGGCTTAATAACATGAAAACGCACACAACGGAGTGAAAGTTGGAAGCAAAACACTAAGTAAAACTGTATAACAATAGAGTGATAAAATTTAATAGGGGCCGGAAATACAAGACCAACTATAATGTTCAAGGAACTGGAAATACTAATACATCTGATGAAAGGAATAACAGCTGCTGGGTTATCCTCCGGCATTCCTACCTGAATGGTAGGTACAAATAGCCTCCTCAGCACTCCACGTCCGTCGATCTCTTCAGTGTACCGACACGTTGTAAGGTCCACCTCCGTTTACCATCCAGTCCTTTTACTCCCAACCTCAGTCAGCATTTTCTGTCATCTGCATCCAACAGAACGAGGTGTGGGCATAGCCTGTGCTGGGGTGAGTATAACGATACATAGTAGGGACCCCAGGACCCTCAAGGTCTCACAAAATCCAACAAGGATAAACCAAAAAGTATAAAATCAACAGATAACCCCACTTAAGTATATTCCCATACATATACTTAAGTTATCAAGTAATCCATCTCAATCATGAGGAAACACAAAGATTACTGACTCAACTCACACAAGTATACTACTTTTGTAGAGAGTTAGAGATGATTAGATGTAGCCACTAAATCATCTATTCTATCAAACCCATGTGGATCCTGGTATAGAAATCAGAGTTGTCGAACCCACACAGGATCCAGGAACAGTAGTCAGAGCTGTCGAACCCACATAGGATCCAGGTACAGTAATAAAAAAGCAGACAATGATAGGGTTTCCACACAAGCCACGCCTGATTTCGGGAGGGTCCTCTCCTCAAGCCAAGTTTCGATACATCAAATTCCACGAAGTCCCAAGTTGATGTATCCAAAATATCCATCCAGCCATAATATACCCAACGTGACAAACTATGCATCAATCGGAGGCCCAATCTTAGAGTTATTAGAATTTTCATTCCAAGGGACCGGTTGGATTTATGTTCGTTCCAACCTGGATATACCCCAACTAAGTACAAACCTCAAGTGGGGTATTCCCAAAGAACAGTATTCATCCAAGGTTTCTGTCACTGTATATAGTTCATCAAATAGATGATCACAACACATGTTAAGAAAAATAGAGTGGAAAATAGGTCAAAGGGGTCGGGGTCCGGTCTGGCCCAGTCATATCGACCCGTCCCGACTCGGGTTCGGACCGGGCCCCGAACCGGTCCGAAGAACCAACCCGGCCTGCTCTGGTCTCGACATGCATGAGGCCTACGGGTGCATCCAGACCCATGCTGGGTCCCACCAGCGTTGGGTCCCGCCCGTGCTGGGTCTGGCACGAGCTGGGCTCGGCCCGCGGGTGGCCCGCAACTGGCGGCCCATGGGGAATGCCCTAGCCGCGTCCATGGGGGAGGTCACGCCCCCTAGATTTTTGAATGGCTTACCTGTTTGGGGGTTTGCAAAAGCATCATCACGTGGCGATGTTCTGTGTCACCTAGGACCCATGCAACGAGTCCCGCTCCTCCTGGCCAGCCGAGAGGCCAGCCGCCTCCCGCGCGACGATGTTGCGACGTGCCTCCTTCGGCGACCGGCAGAGCCGACCGTCTATCCTCCATTGCTGCTCCAAAAACCATGGCCCCCTTTTTCTCCAACGCGCGACACTATTGAACCGCGCCTTCCCTGGAAACCTGGTAGCTCAAGCCACCAGTTTTCTTCGCAGCCATCCTTTCTCCAACCACCGCTGCAGCGCCGTGGCCCGTCGGCCGTGGGATTCTCCTCTGGTGGCACGGTTGCACCGCCGCCGTCCACACGGTGACATTCGTCGGTTCCATCTATCGATGAACATTCCACGGATCACAGAATGAGTTCCAGTGTCCCTATTCTCATTCTAGAAGTATCCACACACTCCATGATACATCACCTTCGATCAGAAATCATTGTTGAAAAAAATATCTCATCCTAGAATCATGTTCTGATTAGCGTCAAAATCAAAAATTTTAGTCGGTGGGGTCGGGCCATGTTCGTTCGGCCTACACCCTCCGTGTTAGTGTGATATCATGCTTCTTTTATTCATAATCCTTGAAGTAAAACTATGAACATGTAACAATTAACAAAGCTTTAACACCTACATTTGTTCGTTGTTCATTGACAGAGTCGTGGGGAATAAGATGGTGTTGTCGTCGTTCGCCGCGTCCGCCACACACTTCTAATCCAAGATAATGTGTTAGTTCATTGACGATGATGAGGAGGGATGATTGGTTGAATATGTCCAACATCAAAGTGGGTTCTGAGGAAGAAATTTGAATACATTCCACACCGACGTTCTTTTCTTTAAGAACACATTCTTCGTTCTACGTTGGCGAGATCTTTTCTCCCTATACTCTCTCTTTTCTCCCTAAGCTCCACCGAAAGGAAAATGCCAACCCAAAATAATGGATTAAATTAATCTATTATTTAATTTTTGGCACTATATTCAAAATGGGTGGATTCATTAAATACGAAGGATTTGGCACAATATGTGTTAGGGGAGTTTAATAGGCTCCCCTACACTTAATTGAAGGTGGAGTGTTTCTCCCCATTAAAGGGGAGTTTCAAGTAGGTTTAACCCCGGGTGGTCCCCACTACGATAAAAAAGAAGAAGAGGTTTAGACTTCGGGTCTACCCCACTTCCATAACCTCTCATGGGAGGTTATGGTGTGGTGGTCCCCACCTCCAACCTCCACATAGAGGTTTTTACCATCTAATAAAAATAATGTTTAAACAACCATATTTTTATTTAATTTATTCACTAAAAACCCAAAAAATAACATTTATTCTGGACCAACTACCATCATGGTGAAAGTCTTCTTAAGCGAATATCGGCACCGCGTGTTCAATGGTGCCCCCATATTTCAATTCTGAGCATCGGTTCAAATGATATAAAAACCCACGTGTACGTTTACTAATCGTACCCAAACAAAACATCAAAAATTGATTCCGGGCACACCGGGTCTCGGAATAACACGCCGTCAATTTTCACGGATTGGTGAAATTCCAATTTATTAAAAAACACGGAAATTGTGGGTATTTACCTTATCCCCACCTCTAGGATTTACTTCCCCGTAAGATACAACTCGAACTAAGGGAACAAGTGGAGGCACTGAGCTTGCATCTGAGCCTCCCGCTCCCATGTTCTCTCCTGGAGGTTTCCGTGCTTCCAGTGAACGCGCACCAGAGGTATCGACCATCCATGCATGAGCCGCTCCCTATCGACCCCGAATCTCTTCTAGAACCTCCGTGAAAGTATCCCCATCTTTGACGTCCTACTCTCCATGTTCGATGATTTGAGAAGGGTCGTGCATGTATCTCCTTAGCTGGGATACGTGGAAGACGTCGTGCACCCGGTGAAACTGAGGTGGAAGAGCTAAGCGGTAAGCCACCTCGCCAACTCTACGAAGGAGCTAGAAAGGTCAGATGAATCTCGTAGATAAATTTCCACCTCCGCCAAATCTCTATAGTCCTCGTCGGGCTGAGACCCATAGAAAGATGTGGTTGCCAACCTCGAAATCCAGAGGCCTCCATATCATCTCAGCATATGACTTATGCCTACTCTGTTCAGTCTCTATCAATTCTTGGATGATCTGCACCTTTTCCATGGTAGCCCGTACCATCTCTAGTCCCACTAGTGCTTACTCTCTTGGGTCAGTCCAGCACAGAGGTGATCTGCAAGGTCTCCCGTACAACACCTCAAAAGGTACCATCCCTATGCTGGAGTGATAGCTGTTGTGGTAGGACACCTCCAGAAAAAGTATGTGATCCTCCCAGCTACGACCGTAGTCGAGTACACAAGCATGCAGAAAGTCCTTGAGGGTCTGAATGGTCTGCTCAGTCTGACCATCCGTATGATGATTGGAGGTGATTATCAATCGAAGATGCATCCCGAAAGCCTCTGGAAACCCCTTTCATAACCTGGAAGTAAAATGTGTGTCTCAATCGGAGAAAATAATAGAAGGTACTCTATGTGTCCGCACAATCTCCTGCACATAGAGGCGTCTCATGCTCTCTACTAAACCCTGCTCTCTGATCGGTAGGAAGTGGGCGGACATGGTGAGTCGGTGAACGATCACCCAAATAGATTCATGACCTTTGGATGTATGTGGACGTCCTATATCGAAATACATGGATATCCCATTCCACTTCCACTCTAGGACCTTTAAAGGCTGAACCATGCCTGTTGGTACCCATTGATCTACCATCACATTCTGACATGTTAGGAACTGAGAAACAAATATTGCAATTACTTTCTTCATTCCTGACCACCAGTGCTGTCGTCAGAGATCCCGGTACATCTTCTCCACTTAGGGATGTACCGCTAGAGGGGATGTGTGGAACGCTTTCAACACTTCTTCCTAAAGTGACACTGACACCATAGTACGTCCTCTGAAAATGATGATGTGCTCCCCACCTTCAGAAAATACATCAGGTGGCTACCCTATGTATATCAAAGCATGTCTTGTCTCACAGTCTGCATCCACACATTGTGCCTCCCTGACTCGCTGAAGAAGTAGTGGAGTGAATGAAAGAGACTGAAGAAAGGTTGCTCTATCTCTACCAATAAAGGATATCTGTAAATCATCCAGTGGTTTTATCGCCTCTCATAGCAGCTGTATATTTGATCTCATGTTGAGTTCATCTGCAACAACGTTCACCTTCCCAAGAGTATACACTATCTAAAAGTCATAGTCTTGGAGGAACTAAAGTCATATATACTATCTTAGGTTCAAGTACTTCTGAGAGAAGATATACCTGAGACTCTGGTGTTCAAAGTAGACTCTGAAACGCTCACCCATCAGATACTATCGCCACATCTTCAAGGAGAAGACCACTGCTACTAACTCCTGGTCAGGGGTAGCGTTGTTCTTCTCATGTTGTCTCTGCTGCCAAAGAACCATATGAAATCACTGCTCACTCCTGCATCAGGAAACACCTGAGTTTAGTCCCTGATGTGTCGTAGTAGACTGCGTACCCTATTCCCTCCTCTAAAAGCCTCAAGATAGGGGAACTAGTAAACCTCTTCCTCGGCTCCTGAAAGCTCTGCTAGTATCTCTCAAACCGCACGAAGGGTTGCCCCTTCATTGTCATGGCTGATAGTAGTGCTGAAACTCTGGAGAAGTATGGTATGAACCTCTAGTAGTACCTAGCCAAACCCAAGATACTTTTTACCTACATCATACTCCTGGGTGGCTGCCAAGAAAGTACTACCTCAGTCATTACTGGATCTACTGCAACTCCATCCTCTGAGATGACATGTCCCAGGAAGTGAACCTCTCGGATCCAAAACTGGAACTTTGAGAGTTTACCATAAAGCTAGTGCTCTAGGATTGTGTCAATTACATCCTGAAAATGGTAGGAATTATCCTCCTCGGTAGTCAAGTAGATCATAATTTCATCGATGAAGACTATAACAAAGCGATCGAGGTATGGAAGGAAAATTGTGTTCATGAGTCCCATGAAAAAAGCTGGAGTGTTGGATATGTCAAAAGGCATAACCAAGAACTCATAGTTGTCATACCAACATCTGAAGGTTGTATTATACATATCCTCATCTCAAAATTTTAGCTGGTGATAGCCTGATCTGAGGTCTATCTTCAAGAACCACAGTTCCCCCTTCTGGTGATCAAAGAGGACATCAATCCTCTGGTGTAGGTACATGTTCTTCATGGTCACCTAGTTCAGGTGAAGGTAGTCGACACAAATCCTCAAGCATTCATCCTCCTTCTTAGAGAATAGAATCAAGGAAACACAGGTAGAAACACTGGTCCGGATGAATCAATTCCCCTATAAGTCCTTTAACTATACTCACAGCTCGCGAAGCTCCATTAGAGCCATCTGATACACTGGTATAGATATCAGTGTCGTCCCGGGGCACATGTCAATGTAATAGACCACCTCTCTGCGAGGAGATAGACATGGAATGCCATCAGGGAAAACATTGGAATACTGGTACACCACTACATGGTATCTTGGACTCTCCACATCAGCAGCTCCGAGGGTAAGGCAGGCCAACTAATGAGTGATCAGCTACACCCTCTTCTGAGTAAGATCGTCCTGTGCTGCAAAGCCTCCCTTCTCACCGTGAAGGTGAACCTGGTCCCATCAATGTAAACACACAACATATTGTTCCTAATACAGTCAATCTGAGCATGGACTGTAGACAACCAGTCCATACCCAAAATGACATCGTAAGGCCTCGATGCTGCTACTAAAAGATCCCAACCGAATCTCTTGCCTCCTAGAGAAAGCTCACACTGCCAACACCAGTTCATAATCGTCGAATCTGATCTCGTAAGAGTCTCTTGCCATAAGGTTCGAGAAAACGGCTCCGTCAGAATATCTGAGCTCCAAACGAGTGTAGTGGCAATGAAAGAATGACTATCACCTATGTCTATAATAATTGTAGCTAATGTGGAGTAGACACAAACTATACCTCGAATCATCTCCGGAGTTCCATGATCGTATTCCTCTGCTACCTAGAGTTGAGCTCTCCCTATCCACCAACTCACTATGGTCGGGGTGGACCACCTGGTGGTGGTGGTGGTAACTCTTCGTAATGTCGTCCACCGCCAGCTGCACGACCAGCTCCTCTTCCACGTTCGTCTGCTCCCTACGGACCGCCTCGATCGAATCTTTGTCTCTACCTAGGCAGTCCTTCAACCATCTATTGATCATATGATCTACGGGTTGGACAGTCACAAGCCATGTGACCCTGCCTGCTGCAAGAGTAATTCTTCCCACTCCTATCATGTATAGATATGTCTCTTGTGCCTCGCACAACTGACCTTGAGTCATGCATTCGTCCAACTATAGGTCTGGTCCTCTTGGACCTCGGTGACATCTGTCTGCTACTAGCTACAGAAGACTCCCCTATGTGTCAACTTGTGCTGGATCTCACTGTTGGAGACTTCTCTGCAAGGAAACTATCCACTAATAGGGCCCTCTCTGACACCCCAACAGCATCCAGATTCTAAGTGAGATAACTGAATCCCTAATCTCCCACCTGAGTCCCTGATCAAGGGTTTGGTCCCTGAAGAAATGGTCTCAAACCATACATGTGGAGTCACGCGAGAAGTCAGTGATTCACGATCAAATTTACCCAAGATATTAAGGTAGACCTGTCCTTGTAGTTTATCTTGGGTTATCTAATCCTCGGAGACCTAAGAAGTAACCTAAAACCACATACATTCTATGGATTGTTTTTAGCAATGAAGTGGCCAACATGGGTTTATTTAAGATGGTCTTAAATGAACTCTAAGAGAATTAATTGAATTCAATTTAAAAGAGTGAGTTGATCCTATATTATCACTTAGGGTGGATTGGATGTATTTTCCTTTTCAATGATTTCAATTTATTATATTTGAGATGGGTTCATTTAAGAATATAAAAAAACATCATCACTTACTGGTTTAATACCTACAACCTTTAATACTAATCACCTATTCACATGAAGGATCAAAGTTTTGAGCACTTCAAGGTAAAGGTTTGTATTATCACTAGAAGTGTGTGGCCTTAAATTCAGCAAGGATGATGGAGTTTAAAAATCATCCAATAAAAATCTCAATTAAAAAAGTGATTAGACATTAATGGGGTGATGAATATAATCCAATCCAGCCCATTGATACTCTCTTGGATCATCCCATAAGTGGGTTATCCCTCCATTGATGCAATGGTTTCAATGTAAGTGGGAAGTAGACTCATGAGGGAGGAATTGAAGAAGTAAAGAAATAAAAGAAAATGATCAAGTTTCACTAAACGAGATATTATTATGAACTAGCCATTATGAATAGTAATACCCAATTTTTGAAATTTTATAAATTTTATATTTCAAAATGGACTTCATTTTTGGATTTGGAATATCGAAATTAGCCTAGGGTGAATTTCTGGAATTTTTTCTAAAAACTTTCAATTTTTGATGTATAGTGAAAACACTAGGTTACTATTTAAAAACCGACTTTTTATTTAAATAATTTGTTATTTTATTTATATTTATTTTAGGTCAAAATTTATACATAATACCTATATAAGTTCAATGTAATTCACTTCAGTCATTTTATAATAATTTTAGATATATTAAAAGTTTATTGAACTTTTCACCGTCTTTTACCCACCTCCTAGGAGAATTTGAAAATTTACATAAAACATAATTTTACAGCTTCTGTGACTGGAATTTCATAAATCCGAGAGACACAGTTAATTTCAAGGAGTAAAATGTGGTTCAATAAGATAAAAATAATTTTTGGTGAAGAGTAACTTTTTACTTTTATTTACCACGGCAAAAAATAAAAAGGGTTATTAAGGGTAAAAATGATAATATTATTACCCTAACACATATCTTAATTCTATTGGATATGTTTAGTTCGACCAAAAACAACCTTAGGAATAAAATATGACCATTTAGGTCCACTTGGATTAGATTAGGACCTTTAATATTATTTTATTTAAAGAAGTGTTAAAATAGTTAAAATCAATGTTTAATAAGTAAATATTTTTTAATATAGGGTTAGAAATAAGATAAATTCGACTATAAAGATTAATTAGAATGATAAAAAGATTTCCTACCTAATGGTATTTTATGTATAATTTTTCTACATTAAATAATTTATGTTATTTATGACATAATGGTGATGCAGTAATTACCTAAATAATTAAATATTAAAATAATGGATATTATAAATACCCAAATAAATGTAATTTGAGAAATTTTATGAATTCCAATAATTTTATAGGTTAATATGACGTGTTTTTATTTATTTAATGAACTTCATTCGAACTAATAATGCTGTTATGATTTTTATAAAAATCAATTACCAAATAGTGTGAAAATTGACATAAAATAGTTTTTAAAACAAATATTATATTATTAATTGTTATAATATTCCTAAAAATATATTTTTCGACCAAATGACTTATATAAGGTTATATATATTAATAATGAACCACTTGGGTTTCGTTTGGGTGGTTATAGTAAGTTTATTAACCATATAGTGTAAGAAAACGGGAAGACACAGTAAAAGTTAAATTATTTAACTTAGAGTTAAATCTAAAAGATAATGTTAAAATAGTAACCTAAACTTGTATAAAACCTATTTTTTGAGAGTATTTCGACCCATCCTCACATTATATTCTAAATAAATCAATTTTGAGCTATTATAAACCGAATATGACTTTATTTTTAAAAAATATTTTATGTTTTTTCAAAGGTCCCCCTCTCCTCCAATATAAAAAGGGAACCCCTTCCCTCTTCCCTTCACACTCTTTTGAGCCTTGAAGATCGGACAACCCCTGACAATTTCTCTTCTCCACTTCCCTATAAATATTCTGGAGGTTTTGGTCTTCTCAAAAGACCAACTCTACTTCCTTAAGAGGAAGTTTAAATGAGGTGCTTCGATGAAGAGGTAATCTCTTCTTCTGATTCTATCAAGTTTCTTTCTTATTATACTTATTATTATTTAGTTGTATCATTATAAAGTAATAAAATATGTATTACATATATCATTATATGTTATTATAAATATGAAACAACTCTATTTCACCTTCAATCCATCCTAAGGAAAATGAAATCACGGCGCGTGCGTACATACGAAATACCATATCAACGCCATGGTGTAATCTGTTTTCGACCACCACCTTACCTGGATGTGTATAATAGTGAAAATAAATAATTATATATGATTATTTTGAAGTGATATTTATTCTTAAATATTATACATACACTTCAATATAATCCCACGATCATCAGAATGATATCATCGCTCGTGCGTACGTATGGACTGTTATCTCCACGATGCGATGAGATTCATTCTCCATGTTAGCCATTCATGAATGATTATAAAGTATATATAATGAATAATAATGAAATATAGGACATAATAATGATACTTTATTTATGTATATATATATATGTATGTCATCTACTTAATTCCATTCAATTCAATAAGGAAAAGAAAACAATGTTCATGCGTACGTACGGCCTACCGTCTCCATGAACGGTGTATTTCATTCCATTTATCGATCTATAATATATATATGTATATTATGAATATATATAACTCATGTTTTACATTATTTAATTAATTAAATCAGGATATAACTAATAATATCAAGAACAACAAGTCGAAACACATACATTAAATGAAACAATTTTTCCCTAATCGCCGCTTTTACGTCGAATTTACAAAAGAACGGGAAATATAAAGTCATAAGTAAACTATATATGATATCATAACAACGAATACGATTCTGTAATAAGTCAATGACATTATTTAAATCATTATACAGGAGTTTAGGATACATACAAATCATATCTAACATAAGCTAAGGGATAATTATTCTAATCTCGTTCTTATCCAAGATTATTTATTTGTAAGTATTTACTGGGGTTATTGTTATCATCCATGTCCATGTTTTATAAATGTGTCTTATGTATTTTAAATCAATTTTTACCCATTCATGATTTTTACTACATTTTATTTGAGGAATATTCCTTTTTTTACCATACGAGATACTTTTTGACCTTTTCGACAAAATTACGAGGAGAATGTTATTTTCAACTTATACAGTGTGAATGGAATTTTACGGTTTCATAACGCCTCATTTTCATGAATCTTCCTCTACAAGATTGCATGATTATTTTCAACAAAACCCTTTTCATTTAAAATTGAATGGAATTTTTTGAAAAGAAAATAATTTTAAAGAAGAAATGATATTTTCCTCAAGAATTCATTTCAAGTGTTTTATCAAAACTATTTTCGATCTAAAAATGATATTATTTAATGTGATTATGTTTCAAGTATATGTCTCAATTATTTACATGGTTTGATTCTTCTTATGATGACATTTTATCCATTTTTTATATGTATTATTTTATGATGACATGATGTCTAAGAATCCCAATCTATTACATGGGTTATGCTATGATGTATGATTTATGAATTTGTGGCACACGAAATAATGATTTCATTATGAGATGGGTGGGACCTATATCTCCATCCAATGCATTGGGTAATTATTTATATCTCATTAGATCGACATGGATGGAATGGTAAGTTAATCTTGTTAAGTGTTACAGGACTGGAACGAGGAGTGTACTCGATTCAGAAAGGGACTTTGTCTACTAAGATGGTCTAGGCAGAAATTCCTTGGCTACTATGGAAATCATATTATGTGTTTAATGGTTTAACACAATTACATTCTTTATTACCATGCTATTTTATCACGATTGATGATCCATTATGATATATTCCTTACGTACTTCCAAGATTTATTTCTTTGCTCAATATTTTTATGTTTAGATTTTATGTTCAAGTTTTTGCATTCAAATGTTTATGTATAGTTTTATGTTCTGTATGTTTACCCTTACTGAGCATTTGAGCTCACCCTTTTTATATTTCTTTTCCCCAGGATATAAATAAAGGTTTTAGGTAATAAAACCAAAAAGGGAAGATCTTTATGGGAGTTGTTGAAGATCATTCACCATGAATAAACGATTACATTCCAAGTTTCCAAAGACACTAAACTAATACAATCTTTGGGCATCTGTTTTTGTCATGTATTAAGTATTCCACAAAAGTAATGTAATTTCCATGTATGTCAAGATTTGTGTCTCCACAGAATCATATTGGCCATAAAAGAAGAAAATGGATCCCCGAATGTCTTCTAACCTTCTGTAAAATTGGATCCCATTTGGAGTTTTTGATTCAGATATATTATTAGATTAGTGGGCTGTTTTTCTGGGCTGTAGAATCTTTCCCAGAATTTTATCTCTAACTTGGGAAACCTAAATAATAAAATTTTAAACCTAATTAGAACTTTCTCATGAAGAGTTATTTGTTAATATATATATCTTCTAGAATCCCACGAAATTTGGGATTCATCGGGTTTGTAATGTGGGTCCCACATTCTCATCAGTGGGATGGTGTCCAATCTGCCTTCTCTAGAATTGCTTCCATTCAACTCAAAATATCTCCATCATCCTTTGTGAATTATCCATTGATACATGAATGAAACATGTTCATATTGAAGTGAAGATAAATTTCCAAAAATATATAATTAAAATATGGATAATTACATTCCTTAAAATCAGATGAATCATTTGGTACTTTAAATGATGTTCAAAAATGTACCACATAATAGTTCATTTTAAGAAGGAATTACTATCCTAATGTGAGATGATGTTCAAAGTGTAAAATTATGTAAAATGTTCTTTATGAATAATGAATCACATTAATATTATATATATTAGCAATTATTATTAGCCTCATTTAGTTGCTAATCAGTCGATGAACCACATTGAGTATAGTGCTGATGTCATGGTACCCTGCTGAAGATGAAGTAGCTCTTGTATCCGCATTGTACGTAGGGTGGCTGAGAAAAACTCTGCACGAAATAGGCTCATGAAGTCTTCCCACAGTAGTGTAATCTCATCAAGCACCTGGAGCATCAGGCTTCGCCATCTGCCTTCTGCTTCTTGAAGATACACGCAACAAGGATCACAATAAGGTCGGATGGTGGCCCTACCATTCAAAAAAATCTCACCACAGCCTCCAGAAAATCCTCAGCCGCCTATGAGTCTGTCTCTCCCCTGAACCTGGGTTTCCTCTAGCATTGTAACACGTGAAATGCACTCAAGAGGCATGCATCGTCTGCTGCTAGGGCTGGTTCCATCGATGGCCCAATGGGTAGTGGTACCGCAGCTGCCTCTGCTGTCATACGGCCCTGCACTGAGGCCTCGTCGCTCGGTGGGCTGCCATCTCGTACAATGCCTGGAACCCTAGCTGGCTGTCTGCGTCGGGCCATCCTAAAATGAAACGGGTGTGCCATGATCAATATGTTATACCTGGTGATATGACTCAATGAGATCACGAAGAAATCTCTTGAAACAGACACACAATTAGTGTTTTCGTGTACTGAGTTAGAAATCAGAAGTCAGGGTCCTGGTGTATGGATACATCGGCCGCCACACCAACACTAGACTCCCTGAACGGAAAACCACACTCAATACCCTTAACACAATTGCTTCACAGAATATATCAGAGTTCTAAGTTCTGTGGTAGAACCGACTCATTTGATACCAATTTGTCACGACCCATCCCTCGGGGCCCATACCGTGACTTCCCCAAGCCCGCCTTCCATAGGCCAGGGCCTGGAGACTAGCACCAAAGGCTTAGATCCCTAAAACTGGGAAGGCATTACCTATATAAGCTAAAAATGCACGCAATAGAGTACAAGCTGGTAGAAAAACATGAAGTAAAACTATATGACAAAATAGTGTTGAAAAGTAATTGTGTCCAGAAATAGAATCCCGACTGTAAAGTAAAAGGAACTGGTAATAGTAATACAATAGATGAATAGAAAAACAGTTAATGGGTTGTCCTATTGAATTCCTACTTGAAGGGTAGGTACATATAGCCTTATCAGCATTCCACGTCTGTCAGTCTCTTCTATGTACCAACACATCGTAAGGTCCACCTCTGGGTACCGTCCAGTCTTGGTACTCTCAGCCTCGGTCATCGCTGTCTGTCATCTGCATCCAACACAATGGGGTACGGGCATAGTCCGTGTAGGGGTGAGTATAACGATATGTAGTAGGGACCCTGAGACCCTCAAGGTCTCACAAAATCCAACAAGGATAATCCACAAAGTATGAAATCAATAGATAACCCCTCTTAGGTATATCCCCATACATGTACCTAAGTTATCAAATAATCCATCTCAATCACGAGGAAAACAAAAAGGTTACTAACTCAGCTCACATAGGTAGAAAAATTTTGTAGGGAGTTAGAGATGTTTAGATGTAGCCACTAAACCAACTATTCTATCAAACACATGTGGATCCTGGTAGAGAAGTCAAAGATGGAGAACCCACATAGGATCCATGAATAGTAGTCCGAACTGTCGAACCCACACCGGATCTAGGAACACAAGTTAGAGAGTAGCCAGCCACAGGGTTTCCACAAAAGGCATGCTTGATTCTAGGTTGGTCCGCTCCTCAATCCAACTACTGATACATCAACTTCCACGAAGTCCCATGTTGATGTATCCAAATGATCTGTCCTGCCATAAGAAACCCAACGCGAAAGATGGTCCGTTAATTAGACACCCGGTCTGAGATTTATTTGCATTTTCGTCCTGAGGGCCCAGTTGGATTTACATTCAATCCATCCCAACCATACCCCAACTATGTCCAATCCTCGATTGGGGTATTCTAAATAAACTGTCTTCCTCCAATGTTTCTGTCACCGTAAATGGTTTTTCAATCGGACGGTTGAAGCTCAAGTTATGGGAAAATGAGTGGAAAATATGTCAAACATGTCCGGGTTCGGTCTGGCCCAATGGGACCGACTAGGACTGTCACAACCCGACCCGGGTTTGGACTGGGGTCTGACCTAGTCTATGGCTCTGACCCGGTCCGCGGATCTGGCCTGGCCCGCAGAGGCAGCCCGGACCGCGCTAAGTCTGGACCACGTTGGGCTCGGCCCATGCGAGGCCCACGGGGGTGGCCCAACCCACACTGGGTCTGGCCCGCACTAGGTCCAGCCCACACTGGGTCTGGCCCACACTGGATCCACCCTGCACTGGGCTCAGCCCGTGTGAGGCTTGCGGCTGGTGGACCATGGAGTCCGCCCTAGCCGCATCCAGTGGAGAGGTCAGGCCCCTGGATTCCCAAAAGGATTAGTCATTCGGGGGTTTGCGAAACCGGTGACACATGGCGTCGGTCCATGTCAGTTAGGACCCAGGTGATGGGTCCTACTCTTCCTGGCTGGCTGAGCGACCAGCCTCCTCCGGCGACCAGTAGAGCAGACCGCCTCTCCTCCATCGCAGCGGCCAAGGCTGCGAACCCATTTTTCTCCTGCGTGTGGTGCGATTGCACCACGCCTTCCCTGGAAACCGAACGGCTTGAGCCATCAGTTTATTTCTCAGCTGGCATTGCCCCGGCTACCGCTGCACCGCTGCGGCCCGTTGGGCATAGGCTACTCTTACAATGGCACAGTTGCACCACCGATGTCCCTACGGTGATGTTTGTCTATTCCATCTGCCGGTGAACTTTCCGTGGGTCACTAGACGTGTTCTGGGGGCCTGATTCTCGTTCCATAAGTAGCCACGCACTCCTCATGATGTCTCCTTCGACCCACAATCATTTTTGACGAAAATCACCCAACCTAGACTCATGCCATGATTACAGTCAAAATCAACAATGTAAGGTTGAGGGGTCGGGCCATGATCGTTCAGCCCGCACCCTCTATGTTAGTGTGATAGCATGAAACTTCAATTCATAATCATTGAATTAAAATGAATAACATGAAACAAATAAAAAATCTTGAACCCCGACATTTGTTTGTTGTTCGTTGATGGATTCGCGGGGAATAAGATGGTGTTGTCGTTGTTCGTTGTGTCGGCCACGCACATCTAATCGAAGCTTGTACATCAGTTCGTTGATGATGATGAAAATGGGAGATTTTTCTAAGACATCCCATGTCGAAGGGGGATCTGAGGAAGAATTTCAAAGATGCTCCACCCCGGCGTTCTTTGTTGGATGAACCCATTCTTGGTTGGAAGAACACGTTCTTAGTTCTTCATTGGCAAGAGCTTTTATCCCTAAGCTCTCTCCTTTCTCCCCAAGCTCCACCAAAAGTTAAATTCCATCCCAAAATAGCATATTAAGTTAATCTATTACTTAATTTTTGGAACTAAATTAAAAATGGGAGGATTAATTAAATGAGAAGTATTGGCACAATAAGTGTTAGGGGAGTTGAAGAGGATCCCCTACACTTAATGTAAGCTAGAGGGTTTCTCCCTATTAAAGGGGCGTTTCAATGAGGATTAACCCCGAGTAGTCCCCACCACAATAAACACAAAGTGGAGGTTTAGACCTCGGGTGGGCCCCACCTCCATAACATCTCATGGGAGGTTATGGTGTGGTGGTCCCCAACTCCAACCTCCATATTATGGTTTTAACCAACTAATAAAAATAATGTTTAAAAAACCTTATTTTTATTTAATTCATTCACTAAAACCCCAAAAAATAACATTTATTCTCAACCAACTACCTTCGAGGTGAAATTCTTCTAAAGCGAATATTGGCGTTGCGTGTTCAACAGTGTTCTCAGATTTCAATTCCAAGCACCAGTTCAAAAGTCATAAAAACCCGCAAGTACATTTACTGAACGTACCCGAACAAAACTTCAGAAATTGATTCCGAGCGCATTAGGGATCAGAATAAGGCATCGTCAATTTTCACAGACTCGTAAAATACACATTTAATAAATATAATTACATGAAAATTCCATGCCTTAAAATTCTTCCCACCTCAGTACATTACATACCTGTAAGCTACAACTCGAACTATGGGAACAAGTGGGGGTACTGAGCAATCATCTGAGCCTCCCACTCTCATGTGCTCTCCTGGAGGTTCCCATGCAGTCAGCGAACTCTCACTAGAGGTATCGACCACCACGCAGGACCCGCTCATATTGATCCTCAACCTCCACAAGAACCTTCGTGTAAGTCTCCCCATCGTCGATGTCCTACTCTACATGGTCGATGATGTTAGAAGGACTATGCACTTATCTCCTCAGCTGGGATACATGGAAGAAGTTGTGCACCCGGTGCTACTGAGGTGGAAGAGCTAAGCGTTAAGCCCCCCTCGCTAACTCTAATGAGGACCTGGAAAGGTCCGCTGAATCTCGGAGATAACTTCCCGCCTCACCCAATTCTTTGTAGTACTCATCGAGTTGAGACCCGTAGAAAGATGTGGTCGCATTCCTCAAACTCCAGAGACCTCCGTCTCTTGTCAGCATATGAATTCTGCCTGCTCTATGCAGTCTTTATCCACACCTAGATGATTTTCAACTTCTTTATGGTAGCCCATACCATCTATGGTCCCACTAGTGCTGACTCCCCTGGGTCAATCCAGCATAGAAGTGATCTACAAGGTCACCCGTACAATGCCTCGAAAGGTTCCATCCATATGGTGGAGTGACAGCTATTGTTGTAGGAAAACTCCACCAAAGGTAAGTGATCCTCCTAACTATGACCAATGTTGAGGAAACAAGAACGCATCATGTCCTCGTGGGTCTGAATGGTCTGATCAGTCTGACCATCGGTCCCAGGATGGAAGATGGTGCTC
Organism: Viscum album; assembly: GCA_963277665.1. Classification (NCBI taxonomy): domain Eukaryota; kingdom Viridiplantae; phylum Streptophyta; class Magnoliopsida; order Santalales; family Viscaceae; genus Viscum; species Viscum album. Next base: position 1,289,293,423 of record OY728140.1, read on the forward strand.
AATCAAAGCTGTGTCGCAAAAGCCTCTTGTAACCCCTTCCATAACCAAGAAGTAAAATTTTCATCATGATCAGAGAAAATCGTCAAAGGTAGTCCATGTAGCCGAACAATCTCCTACACATTGAAGAGTACCAAGCCCTGTAGTGAACCATGCTCTCTGATTGGTAGGAAGTGGGCCGACTTGGTCAGTCGATCAATGATCACCCAAACAGAGTCATGACCTTTGGATTTACATGGAGTTACTTTCAAGAAATCTATGGATATCTCATCCCACTTCCACTATGGGACCTGTAAAGGATGATCCAAGCCTGGTGGTATCTTTCAACACTTCTTCTGGAAGTGAAACTGAAACCATAGTACGTCCTCTGAAGAGGATGACATGCTCCCCACCTTCAGAAAACCCATCAGGTGCATGCCCTGTGGATATCTGAGCACGTTGTGTCTCACCGTCAGCGTCCCCATGTTGTGCCTCCAAAACTCACTGAAGAAGTGGGGGAGTGATTGTAATAGATTGAAGATGGGATTCTCTATCTTTATCCACAATGGATATCTGTAAAGAAGCTAGCTGCTCTATCTCTTTATCTAGTAGCTGTATACTGGATCTCTTGCTGAGTGCATCTGCAACAACGTTCCGCTTCCCTAGAGTATAGACTATCACAAAGTCATAGTTCTGAAGGAACTCAAGCCATCGTTTTTGTCTCAGGTTCAAGTCCTTATGAGATAAGATATAACTTAGAATATTGTGGTTAGTGTAGAATATGAAACAATCCCCCATCAGATAGTGTTGCCACATCTTCAAGGAGAAGACCACTACTACTAACTCCAGGTCATGGGTAGCGTAGTTTTTCTCATGTTGTCTCAAATTCTGAGAACCATATGTGATCACTGCTCGTTCCTAAATCAGGACACACCCGATTCTTGTCCCTGATGCGTCGTAGTTGACTACATAACCTATTCCCTCCTCTGGATGCCTCATGATAGGGGCATTAGTCAGCCTCTGCCTCAGCTCTTGAATGCTCTGCTGGTATCTCTTTGACCACACAAAGGGTTCCCCCTTCATTTTCAAGGCTAATAGTTGTGTTTGAACTCTGGAGAAGTCTGGTATGAACCTCCGGTTGTATCCAGCCAAACCCAGGGAACTCCGTACCTCTGTCACACTCTGGGGTGGCTCCCAAGAAATTCCCCCCTTAATCATTGTTGGATCTACCACAACTCCAGCCACCGAGATGGCATGTCCGAGGAAGTGAACCTCTCATTTCCAAAACTGGTACTTCGAGAGCTTACCATAAAGCTGTAGCTCTCGGAGTGTTTCCAGTACTACCAGAAAATGGTAGGTATGTTCCTCCTCAGTAGTGGAGTAGATCAGAATGTCATTGATGAAGACTATAAAATAGGAATCGAGGTATGGATGGAAAATCCTGTTCATAAGACCCATGAACACTGATGGAGCATTGGTTATGCTAAATGGAATAACCTAGAACTCATAGTGGTTGTACCGACATCTAAAGGCCGTCTTCTGCACATCCTCATCTCGTAATCTGAGCTAGTGATAGCCTGATCTGAGGTCTATCTTAGAGAACCACCGTGCCCCGTCATCTGATCAAAGAGGTTGTAAATCCTCGGGAGTGGGTACTTGTTCTTCACCATCACCTAGTTCAGGCGACGATAGTAAACACAAAGCCTCAAGCTTCCATCCGCCTTCTCAGCGATCAAAATCGGGGCTTCCTAGGGAGAAACACTAGGCCAGATGAATCTCTTCCACTGCAAGTCCATTAACTATACCTGCAGCTCACGAAGCTCCGTGGGAGCCGTCTGATACACTGGTGTAGATATCAGTATCATCCTAGGGACATGTAAATGTAAAATTCATTCTATTTATGAGGAGGTAGACCTAGAACATGATTAAGGAAGACATCCATGTACGGGTCCACCACTACAGGTTAGCTCGGACTCTGCACATTAACTGCTTCGAGGGTATGTTAGGAAAATTGATGAGTGATCGGCTACACCCTCCTCTGAGTAAGTCCATACTGCATTTCAAAGGTTCTATTTTATCCATTGACTGTGAAACTGGTCCTATCTGTACGGAAACCCCACACCTTGCGCCTAATACAGTCAATATGAGCATTGATTGTAAACAACCAGTCCATACCCAATATGACATCGTAAGGCCTTGACTCCACTACTAGAAGATCCCAGCTGAAGCTCTCGCCTCCTAGATTATGCTCAAACTACCTGCACCAGTGGGTAATAATAGAATATAATATTGTAAGAGTCTCTATCCATAAGGATCGAGCCAACGGCTCCGTCAGAATCTTTGAACTCCAAACGAGGGCAGTGGAAATGAAAGAGTGACAAGAACCTGTGCCTATAAAAACTGTAGCTAAGGTAGAGTAGACACAAACCATACCTTGAATCATCTCCAGAGCGTCATGATCATATGCCTCATCTACCTAGAGCTGAGCTCTCCCCTTTCCACATACACACTGCGGTCTGGGTCGACCTCCTGGTGGTGGTGGTGGTAACACCTCGTAACGTCGTCCACCACCAGCTGCATGGCTAGTTCCTCTACCATGTCTGCATACTCTCTAAAGACTACCTCGATCAAATATTTGTCTCTACCTAGGAGGTCCTTAGACCGTCTGAGGATCATTTGATCGATGGTTCAGATAATCATGAGCTATGTGACCTTGCCCGCCGCTAGAGTTACATTGTCCCCTCATAGAATGTCTAGCTCTGTCTCGTGTGGCCCGTACAACTAATAGTAAGCCTTGCAGTCGTCCACCTTTAGGTATGGTCCTCTTAGACCTCTATGACATATGTCTACTTCTTGGTGCATAAGACTCCGCTATGTTTCGACTAGTGGTGGATCTCGCTGCTAGAGACTGCTCAACAAGGAAACTCTCCATTAAGAGGGCCCTCTCTAACACCTCCGCCTGTGTTAGCATGCAAAGTGAGATCCCCAATTCCCTGATCTTCTGCCTAACTCCCTGCTCAAAGTTCCAGGTCCTAAATAATGGGTCCCGCACCATATCTATGGAGTAGAGCGAGAGGTCGGTGAACCTCACTGAGTACTATGCCATTATCATGCTACCATACTGTAGATGAAGTATCTCATCTATCTGCACTGCACAGAGGGAGGCTGGGACAAACTCCACTTGAAACAGGCTCTCGAAGTCTTCCGAGAGTAGTGTCCCCTCTTCATGCACCTGGAGAATCAGGAACCACCATCTGCCTTCTTCGTCCAGAAAGAGACTCGCGGCAAGGATCAACATAAGGTCGGCTAGTGTCCCTACTAGTCGAAAAACTCTCACCACAGCCTCTAGCCAATCCTCAGATGCATGTGGGTCCATATATCCCAAGAACCTCAGTGGCCTCTAGCGCTAGAACTTGTGCAACGTGCTCATGCGGCGGGCAACGTTCGCTGCTGGGGCTGGTGGCATCGGTGGCCCAACAGGTTGTGGTACCGCTGGTGCCTCCGCGGTGATAGGGACCTACACCGAGGCCTCATCTCTCGGTGGGATGCCATCTCATATGAAGCCTGGAACTCTAGCTGGCGGTCTGGGTGGCTCCATACTGAAAAGGAACAAGTGCACCATGATCAATATGTTATACCTGGTGAGCGGACTCAAAGAGATCAGTAATAAAACTCTTGAAACACACACTCAATCAGTGTTTTCATGCACTGAGTCAGAAATCAGAAGCCAAGGTCCTGGTGTATGGATATGTTGGCCAACGTACCAACAATAAACTCCCAGAATTGAAAACCACACTCAATACCCTAAACACTATTGCTTCACAGAATATATCAGAGTCCTATGTTCTATGGCATAACCGACTCCTCTGAAACCAATTTTTCATGACCTGACCCCTGAGGCCCATACCGTGACTACCCCAAGCTTGAATTCCATAGGCCGGGGGCTTACGACTAGAAAAAAAGGCTTAAATACCTAAAAACATGAAGGAATTTCCTTTATAACAGGAAAACTCATGCAACAGAGTACAAGCTAGAAGTAAAACACTAAGTAAAACTGTATAAAAATAGATTTCCAAAATGTAATAGGAGCAAGATATACAAGCCCTACTATAAAGTAAAAGGAACTCAAAATACGAATACAACTGATGAAAGGAAAAACACCTGATGGGTCGTCCTCTAGAATTCATATATCAAGGGTAGGTACAGATAGCCTCCTCAGCACTCCATGCTTGTCAGTCTCCACCATGTACCAGCATGCCGTAAGGTCCACCTTTCGTTATCATCCAGTCCTGGTACTCTTATCCTCGGTCAGCACTATCCATCGTCTGCATCCAATAGAACGAGGTATGGGCATAGCCCGCATATGGGTGAGAATAATGATACTTAGTAGGGAACCCGAGACCCACAAGGTCCCAAAAAAACCAACAAGGATAAACCACAAAGTATGAAATCAACAGATAACACCACTTAGGTATATTTCAATACATATACCTAAGTTATCATGTAATCTATCTCAATCATGAGGAATACACAAATGTTACCGACTCAGCTCACACATGTATACAACTTTTGAAGAGAGTTAGAGATGATTCGATCTAGCCAAAAAATCATCTATTATGTAAAACCCATGTAGACAATGGTTTATAAATCAGAGATATCGAACCCACACATGATTCATAATAGTAGTCAGAGCTGTCGAACCCACACAGGATCCAGGAACAGTAGTCAGAGAGCTGCCAACAATAGGGTTTCCACACAAGGCATGCTTGATTTCGGGAGGGTCCGCTCCTCAAGCCATGTGTCGATACAAAAAATTCCACGAAGTCCCATTTTGATGTTTCCAAAAGATCTGTCCAGCCATAAGAAATCCCATACGACAGATGACGCGTCAATCAGACACCCGGTCTGAGAGTTATTTTCATTTTTGTTTTGAGGGTCTGGTTGGATTTACATTCAATCCAACCCGGGCATACCCTAACAGTGTCCAAACGTCGAGTGGGGAATTCCAAAATAATTGTACTCTTACAAGGTTTCTGTCATAGCAGAAGGTTCGTCAATGGGGCACTCATACCTCATGTTACGAGCAAAATAGTGGAAAATAGGTCAAATGGGTTCGGGTCCTGTCTAGCCAAGTCAGACCGACCCGGCCCGACCCGGGTCTAGACTGGGGTCTGGCTCGGTCTGCGGATCTGAACTGACACATTGGGGCGGCCTGGCCCATGGAGGTGGCTTGGCCTGTGCTGGTTCTGGCCCACATTGGGTCTTGCAAGCACTCGGCTCAGCCTGCGCATGGCCCACAATGGTGGCCCGGCCTGTGCGGTGTCCGACCCGCATGAGGCCCACAGGGCCCGCCCTAGCTGCATCTAGGGGGGAGACCACACCCCCTGGATTCCCGAACGACTAAGTTGTTCGGGGGTTTTCAAAACCATCAACATGTGGCACTGGTCTATGGCACGCGGGACCCTGGCGACGGGTCCCGCTTCTCCCAGATGGCCGAGCGGCCGACAGCCTCCCCCGTAGCGTAGTTGCGTCGTGCCTCCTCTAGAGACCGGCAGACCCGGCCACCTGTCCTCCATCACCATGACCAAGGCCGTAGCCCTCATTTTCTCCAACGCGTGACGCTGTTGCGCCGTGCCTTCCCCAGAAACCTGGCGGCTCAATCCACCAGTTTTCTTCGCGGACAGCCTTGCACCGGCCACCATTGTACCGCCACGGCCCATCGGCCATGGGCTCCTCCTCTGATGATGTGGTTGCATTGCCGACATCTATGGGAAGACGTTCATCGGTTACATCTGCTGGTGACCTTTCGGCGGGTCAACGAACAAGTTCTGGTTGTCCGATTCTCGCTCCGGAAGCAGCCGCGCACTTCTCAAGATGTCGCCTTCGATCCGCAATCAATGTTGAAGAAAATCACTCAACCCGGACTGATGCCCATGTAGCGTCAAAATCCACAATGTAAAAGAGAGGGGTCGGTCCATGTTCATTCAGCCCGCACCCTCCATGTTAGTGTGATAACATGCGACATTAATTCTTAATCCTTGAATCAAAACGAAGAGCGTGCAACACTTAACAAATCATGGACCCCTACCTTTTTTCATTGTTCATTGATTTAGTCATGAGGAGGAAGATGGTGTTTCTGTCGGTCATCGTGTCTTCCACACACTTCTAATCCACACTCGTGCGTCGGTTTGTTGACGACGATGAGGAGGGATGATTGGTCGAAGACGTCCCATGTCGAAGGGGGTTATGAGGAATAAAGTTTAAGAAGTTCCACGTCGGCATTCTTTGTTGGAATAATTCTTTCTTCGTTCTTCATTGGAAAGATATTTTCTCCCTAATCTCTCTCCTTTCTCCCAAAGCTCCACCAAAAGACAAATGCCATCCCAAAATAATAGATTAAGTTAATCAATTATTTAATTGTTGGCACTAAATTAAAAATGGGTGGATTAATTAAATTAGAAGGATTTGGCACATTAACTGTTAGGGGAGTTGAAGAGGCTCCCCTACACTTAATGGAATGGGGATTGTTTCTCCCCATTAAAGGGGAGTTTCAATGAGGTTTATCCCAAGATGGTCCCCACCACAATAAACAAGAAGAGGAGGTTTAGACCTCGGGTGGGCCCCATCTCTATAACCTATCATGGGAGGTTATGGTGTGGTGGTCCCCACCTCCAACCTGTACATGGAGATTTTAACCAACTAATAAAAATATAGTTTACACAAACTTATTTTTATTTAATTCATTCACTAAAAAACAAAAAACTAACTTTTATTCTCAACCAACTACCATCAATGAGAATGTCTTCTTGAGTGAATATCGCCAATGCGAGTTCAATGGTGCCCTTAGATTTCAATTCTGAGCACCAGATCAAAAGTTATAAAAACCAGCTCATACGTTTACTGAATGTACCTGAAAAAAACTTTTAAAATTGATTCCGGGCACACCGTGCCTCAGAATCACGTGCCGTAAATTTTTGCAGACTCGTAAAATTCCCATTTAATAATAAAACATTTACATGGAAATTATGGGTCTTTATAGAGAAGAGATGAACCTATAGGATCTCTATTAGTCTACTACAATCCAGTGCTTATATATATATATATTTTTCAGGATGTTTAATTATGGTACATGATGTGTATGCTCAATCCATGTAATTTTTGTTTAGATATCCAGTGTGGCATGCAGCTCTTGCGGATAAGGAAGATTGACTAGGTACACAACCTAAATAAGGTATTCACGACATGTACCTTATCTCTATAGGTTTTTTTGGAATGTTTTTCATGGATATCTCCCTCAGGGATTTGACTAGCCTCACGTCGTGTCTATTCTATTCACGATGTGTTGTAGTATTTCCTTTAGGTTGTGTGTCATGGTCATGACTTGGATTCATGGCTTGGGTTGGGCTCTGATCCATAGGTACATAATGTGAACATCATAATCATGACATGTACTTTGATGGTTTTTCATATTTTCTGTTTCTTTCATGAAAATATTTAAATATTTTATTACTGAATAATTAGACACATACCTCATGAATTGTCGAACAATTAAATTAAAAACTATGAATAACTGACAAAAAAATATATATAAAAATTAGTATTATCAATGAACCAATATAGATTAACATGAATGATACATTAATTTTGTGGAATTATTTGTTTAGAATACTTAATACATTATACATACATACATACACCCAAAGACACTGTTAATTTAGTGACATTGAAAATAGGGAACACATTCCTCTAATTTGGTGAATGATCTTTAACATCTCCCATAATGGTCATTCCCTTTAGTACCCCTACATAATACATATCTTTTAACATAAGAAAGTGATAAAATATAAATATGTGAGATCATATTCTCATTATGTTTATAAAAAAAATATTTATGAATATCCAGAGAAAAAGGGTATGAGAATATTATTGTGAAAATAAAAGATTATACCCTACATATAAAAATTATTTGAATAAATTTTTGATAATTCATTAGACATGAATCATATAGGAATCAAATAACATAATCCATGAGATCATAACATTAATAAAAGACATGAAATTATGGGATACACATAAATTTAATAACATGTGAACATGTATAAATACAAATAATTTAACCCATTAAATTATGTAAATTAAAGAAAGACATTTCATAGATATATGGACATTTATTAATCAGGTACATGCATAAAATTATTTATAAGAAATCCAGGTCAACAGATAGAATTGTGAACATTAAATCAGTATCTTGCATAACATATATACCTCATGATTTATCCATCTTTAGCCAATGCATTGTAGGGAGATATATGTATAAATAATATCTTAATGAAATAATTCTTACATGTTCAATAAAAAAATCAATAATTCATGACATCATAACCCATGGAATAAAATGGGATTCCTAAAATATCATTCCATCATAACATAATCCTTGTAAAACAAATGTATTTCACAAATATCATTAAATTAATAAAACCATAATAGAGATAGTATAAATTAAAAATATCTGTATTAAATGATTCCATATTTTATGGAAAATAATATTGATGGAACACATCAAATTAATTATTGAAGAAAATAACTTTTTTTCTTCGAAAATTAATTATTCTTATAAAATACAGTTAAATATTAAAAGAAAAGAATTTATTTGTAGAAAACGATGACATATTGTAAATAAATATTTATGGAAATGAGATGTTATGAAAATGAAAAAAATATTTTCATTAAATATTATTTAAATTAATGATTTATTCTCATTCTTTTTTGGATAGATCAAAAGTACCACATGTTAAAAAACATAATATTCTTTTTATACCGCATAATAAAAATTCACCAAAGGGTAAAATTGATTTTAAAAAATTGTATATAATTAGAATGAATATTTTGGGAAAAATATTTCGGAAACATGGACATTGATAATAAATTCTCCCTAGTAAATTTATATATATAAATAATCATGGATAATAATGAGACTGTGAAATTATCCCTTTCCAATTGTCCAGGTTCCTTTTTATGTAAAAAAACCCATCTTCTGCGGTGATCAGACTATAAATATCGTCTTAAGGTACTAGAGATGGCCTTTTGAGTAGACCAGATCCTATATACTATGACTTGGGATGTTATGAAGGCATATGGGTAGAGGATGGATGAGATTCAAGGATCAAAGTGGATTGATTAAATAAGGGTGGAGGTTCCCTTTTATAATTGTGGTGTGGGGAACCTTCTGAATCTCCAAAAATATTAACTTATCAAAACTAAATTAACTATAAACCCCTCTAAATTGACATATTTTAGAAGATTATTTGAGATGAGGTTATAATATCATCAACTAATAATTTTTAAAATGGGTTTCTATTAATAAAAACATTATCATTCAAATTAACACTTAGTTATACAATTTAAGTATTAACTACGGTAACAAAAATTTCAATATTATAAGGGTTAAATATTTAATTATTTGATGTAAATTAATCTATAAATTATTAACGTTGAAAAAATTTCACAATATCATAATTATTCTATAGATTTTAAAATGTTTTCTTAAATTTTTAAATAATTTAATAATAAATTATTTTGGGAAAATATTAATACTGTCAATTTTGACACTATTCATTTATTTTATTTTTGAAAATATGAAAAAAAGATTTATACCTAAAACCAAACATTTTATTATATTCATAACGGGTCATGGTCATCTATAAAAATCATTGGATATATGAATTATCCATAGTTAAATTTTTTTTAATATTTTTGATAACAATAATTTGAAATTTTCATTAGTAAATGAATTATAACATCTGTTTTGTGAAAATATTTAATATAATTATTTTTCAGGTAAACATTGAAATAAAATACAATGATAATGATAAATCTGCTAAATTTTAGAATAATCTTTATACTCAAATATATAGCTTAAAAATCCTAACTTGAAAATATTATATTTATTACAATATGAATGTGAAAACTTGAACATTATTTTAAATAAAATATTATAAATTTCATAATGTTTTCAATATAGATCAATACAATAATTCCCAAACTGGTTGACATGAATCCCACCCACACCAGCAACCCCAATAAAATTCTTCCCAACTCCTGGATCAACAATTTCCCAACACTATGGGTAATGTATGTTCAATTTCACTTAGATCAGGAATGAAAATTTCTATTCCTCAAGATAAGTCCTCCAACCCCCCCTTTGAATGTTTTCCTAGAAAATGATAAGAAAAATGAAACCTAAAATGGAATTTGAATCCATTCCCTCACATTTTTCCATTCCACTTAGGAACCCAATTCATTTTCCTCAAGCCATTTTTTAGCCAACAAATTCCTTTTATCATAATCCTGAAATGCTCGACATGTATAGATGTGTGGTAGTAAAAATTCCCCTCTTAGATTCCATTAAACAAATCCCTATGTACACCATGTTTCTTAAGGAGTTGTGCACCCATAATAGGCAACATAAAACCATCAAAAATGTTTCCAACCAGCTCTATATTCCCATGAAGTGAAAAAATCTAGGCAACATTGTGGTTCCATGCCAAATTGGATGTTCCAACATCGATGAAGCACTCATGACCAAGGAGACTCAATTAATTCCATGCCAAAATCCATCTTCCCCAACCTTGGTATTGGTCCCTTACATCAAACATGCATTTTCATCATGTAAGATAATTGAAGCACAACCAGAACTGAGGGTATAATTGAGGATGTCCTTGTTCGAGTCAATAATCATATCATCCCAGCTAACTTATATGGCTTTAACATAGAGGGTGAGAAAACTTCATTCCAATATCCTCTGATTCTAGAACAACCTTTCCTTATGACATCTAAAAAAAATTTGATGTACAAGCTGGTATCTTATCTATGGAATTTGGTGACCAGCTGATAATGTTAAATTTTTTTAAATCAATGTGATACCCATTAGAGAGTCAATATGTATTCACTGTCTATGCTTCCGAAAGTCTCTCTGAGAGTGTGTTGAATCAAAATCCATCATTTTATTCATATTATAATTGAAAGAGGAGTTTGTGAATATTGTATCCTCATTAACCAAGTCATTAATGGATAAGTTGATGTTGACATTACAAATGAAATCTTCATTGATCTAAAGGATCTTGAAAACTCTCTGGAATATCATCTCATTTATGACATCCACTCCACCAACATGGATGGTAATGGAAAAAATGAACAAGCATGTTTAATTTTTTATGCAAATACGATTATCCCACATTCATTATTTCATATCCATGATTATGAAAATTATATTATAAGTGGGGTGAACCCCAAACTAATGTGTTTATATTGTCCCAATGGGAGTGAAGGATGTGAGATTTGTTCCATAATTAATAAAGTGATCACTGGTGAGGTTGAAATTGACCATTCATTGGTGAAAAAAACTGATATAATGGATATTTAGAAACATATTCAGTCTTATGACTCCATTGATCCTCATTACTCTACATTGGTAAGTTATAAAATAAATGAGTCAAAACAATTGGGATCTCATACTGTAGTTTTGTGTTATCTGGACCTTACATAAATGAACCATAAGAATTGAGACATCTTCCTGAATTTCCAAGCATAAAAAACCAACAATTTTTTCTATATTTTCATTGCTCATGTTGAAGACAAATGGGAGGATAGTCATACTCTCTTTCCACACCCATTGAATTCAAGCGAAACAACAATGAAGGGATGAAATTGTCCAATGAATCATTGGTCCTCCCAAATGAATAGTTTTTCTAAAAACACACCGGAGATGATGAAATGTCATGGCCACCATCAGACTATGGGTGGTCCACTGTAACTATGCAGCTATAGAAAAATAAATGTTTTGCTTCTTGGGAGGCAACACACGTTTTCTTTTACTTTTTTGAAATTATAATTTCAATTAGTTTTTCATTAGATATATAATGATTTTTATTTTTCAAGTAACATCCCACAATCTTGGGGCCACAATGACTTCCATCAGATCCCCAAATTCTGCAGTTTACCCACCACTAGATCTAGAATGAACCCACTAAATCCAAACTAAGGGGAACCTCTTTCCCTTTAACTTCATTCCCTCTCTCTACCCCCATCTCTCGCTCATTATTCTAATTCCTCTGTCATTTTATTTTTATTTTTTACCACTTTCCTCATCACACTTTTTTATTTACTCTTTCTCTTTTTTGTGTGTTTTCTTTTACAAAAAACTGAAAAAACCTTTAAAAATCATTTTAAAAAAATATATGAAAAATAAATAGATATACTTACACACCATCCATATTTCAAATTTTTTTCAACCATTTTGGGGAGTCAAAAGACATGGTTTCATCTAAAAAATCTTGTGTTTTCATTATATATTTGGATAATTAATATTGTGTCCAACCCAACAATTTTTGAAAGTTAAATTTTTGATTTGGAAAACAATTTTCTCCAACCGTTAGGAACAACATTAACATTCATTCCAAGGCCACCTATGTCCATCTTTTCAAAATGTTTGTTTTTCACCCACATTTTAGAGTCTTGAGTTAGTGGACTATCAAGCTGAATTTAGAACATTCTATTTCATTAAAATGATAGAGGCATTTTCTAAAACACATGAGAATTATAATATCCAAATAGCCTCCTAATAACCATAGATTAATCCTCCTTTCGAAATCCCCTTAGAGCCTATGAAATCTTTTTTTTACCCACATTAAAATCCAAATACCTTATACCACTCAATATAAAAAAGGATTTTCATTGTAGTATTTATTTAAATTGAGGCGTGGTGGGAATGGATTTCATTTTTTGGGTGCCCTTTTATTGATTTTCAACATGTTATCATATGCTTGAGGGCATGCATACATTTTAGTATGGGGGAATGGTTTTCATTCAGTGAGTTTTGGGGAATGTAATTTATATTACTTTATGAAATTTTGTAAATGTTATTGAAGAGCGTTTCCAAAATTCAAAAAAAAGAATGGGTTGTGTCTTCAGTGGATCAAAAATCACTATTCCTCAACCATTGATATTCTTATACTTATTACAATGAGTATCGTGAGGAGATAAATCATGGGATGGGATTTGAGTGTGGGATCTTTTTAATGTTAAACATTCAATAAAAAAGAAAAAAAGAAAATAAAAACCAGAACATTTATGTCTTTGGGAGTAGTTTTTTGTTTTGTAAATATTTCATCTTCTCATGGCCTTCAAATTTTCTTCCTCTCTTGTGTCTTTTTTTCAAACATTCATTCTTTTTTAAATATCTATTCTCATTTCATTCCATGATTATTTTCAATAAATTGAACATTTTTTCCAATGATGATGTTTTTTTTACTCTTATCCTCTCTCTTGGACATTATATTCCTACTGGACCATAGCCACAGAAAACCCCCTAAACGTCCTCTTGATTTTTGAGAACTTTAGGATAGGGACTGGAAGTTGCGATCCCTTAACAACAATAATATTTTCAATTTTAGATGGTGAATGAGTGAAACTCCATAAATTAAATTTATCATATTGAGAAGAGTAAATTTTGCGTGCCACCATTTTACTTTTGTAAATTTGAGCATTAAATAATGAATTGTTTTTGGAACATTATTTCTATAATAGCATGTGGTGGAATTCAATATGGATGAGTGAAAATGTCTAAACCTCACCTGATTGGGGAATTTTTTTTAATATTTTCTCGTGATTGAAAATGATTTTGTCATGTTTTTATATTTGTTGCACATGAGGGCATAAATAAGACTAAGTGTGGGTGATGTTATGTTATTCACTTATTCACGACATTTTATATACTACCATTACTTATTTAATATGAAATGTGCAAAATTTTTGTGAAATATCAATGTTTAAATAATAAATATAATATTAGAGCACTATTTGAATTCATCCAGATTCATGTTATTTTAATATGTTAATAAAAACAATCCCCATATGTAACGCCCAGACCCCTATTACCCAGAGTCGGTGCATTATTACATAACATTGGCATGATCATAGAAGGTCATGTCTTGAAAGACCAATTAGTGTAGTAGCCTTGGAAAGACTAGATACATTCATAAAGTTTACATTGTATCATAAAGTGAAAAAAAGCTACAACAACATCTTGTATTTATATCCCCTCATACATTCCATGCAGGTCATTTATAAAACACTTCTTCACATCCTGGGAAAAATTAAAACATTTAAAGGGGTGAGCTCAAATGATTAGTAAGGATAACAATATAGCGGAAACATTCATAAATAAGCATAAACATTTAAGGCAATGTATAACTAAAAAAAGCCTTTAAAACTTGAACTTCATCATAATATGGAATAAATAAAATGAAATAATTCCATTTACTTATTCACATGGATATTCTACTAGTTGAATATTCGCATGCAATATCAATAAACACTTTCATAATGATGGAATGCATAATCTCAGAATATCATAACCACATAGTCAAGGCCTTGTGCCAACACTACAAATAAGATTTTTCAAGGCCCTATGTCAAGACACTAGTTTGTCTCATGAGACCTACCGATGGATCGAGGTGCTATATCAGGCTCCACTCGTCACTTATTAAGTCCAATGCATTGCTCGTATGAACATGTTTAAACATAACATAATCTTTCGTATTAAAACTAGCATAAGAAATGTAAATACTTTCTCTATAAACCGTGAATGTTATAAAAATAACTCACCCATAGTCAAACATATCACAAAACCATCAATACAATATGGAAGTTTTGTATCATAATAAAACAACTTCAAATAATCTTAAAATACATAAATTCATTTTGACATAGATGAAATCAAATCTATTTGGGAGAAATATCTCTATTTATTAAATCATTTAAAAGTCACATAATTTTAAAATAAAACATTTACTTTGAAAATGTAATTATAAGCTTGTAAGGGATGATTCGACGATTTTATAACGGCGGAATATTGCCGCACCTGTCATATAAGTTAAAAAAATATATTCTTTCCTAAATTCTGTCGAAAAGGGTAAAAAGGACCTTGTTTGGAAAATGACGAAAAGATTCCTTTATAAACATATTATAAAAATTCAAAATGTGTATAACTGACATTAACCCATTGTCTATAAAATAGTAAGAATGAATTGAGATACATTTTTAAGGAACATTGATGTAGATGATAAAGAGGTCCTAGTAGATAATTACGTATAAAAAACCTCGGATAATGAAGAGATTGTGAAATAAAGCCTTGCCTTGTAATTTTACTTGGTTGAGGGTAGGTTAACATCTTGTATAATGGTGAAATATTTTTTATTAAATTATACAAGATTCATATACATTAATATGATATCATATATGGTCTTTTAACATTTAATTGTTAATAATATCTCAGTATTATCATCGTTTCGGGTGTTAACTTACTCATTTTCTTTTATATGGTTTGTTACATAAGTCGTGTTGTTTATGTATAGGTTGTATCTTATTCATATCCATAATTATATCAAGTCCTTAAACATTATTTTTAATCATCAAATTAGAATTAGAATTGAATGGATATGATGGGGAATGAATCTCATCGCGTTCGTGGAGATGGTAGGTCGTACGTACGCATGAGCGACAATATCATTCTATTGATATTAAAATAATATATAATTGGATGGTATATCTTTTATTAAGAATCATTAAAATGTAATATTTATTATTTAATTCAATTAAACATCATTATCATACCCATCTAAGTAATAATGTTTTGAATAACAATTACACCACGACATGGAGACGGTAATCCGTACGTATGCACGTATGGTGACATGTCTTTCAAAGGATGGATAAAATACTGAATATGGTTATATCATATTTATAATAACATCAAAGTATATAGATGATATTGGAGTTATTATTTGAGAATGTGAATAACAAAGAAAGAAGAAGTGGAAAAATAAAGGAACTTGAAAGAGGATGGTGAAAACATTACCTCTTCTTCGGGTTCTTCCTTTTGATTTGATCAAAAGGGAACCACAGGTTGGAATTCCGATCAATATAATTTCTCTTGGTTGAATTGAGGTAATTTTAGAGAATATTTTGGAAGTGTTTGGCCAAGACAAATGGCATTGATGGTGTGAATTTGAGATAAGGGGAGTGACATTTTATAAGAGGGGTGAGGGGCACCTTAGGAAAAACTTAAAATATTATTTTATAATAAATTAACATTCGATTTATAATTGCCCCAAAGTGACTTATTTAGAGGCTATGGTGGGGATGTGTTGAAATCCTTTCAACCAATAGATTTTAGACAGGTTTGATCACTAAATTGACCTTATTATTTATATTTAACTCTTAGTTAAATAGTTTGACATTTACCATGTCTCTTTGTATTTTTATATTATATTTATAATAAAAAATTTGTATACAACCAAGATAACCCCAAGTGGTTCATTAATGATACACCTATCATTATATATGTCATTTGGCCAAACCATAGATTTTTCGTAACAGAATATCAATTAATAATATAATATTTGTTTTAAAAACACTTTTATGTCAATTTTGACACTATTGGGTATTTTGTTTTTGATAAATTCACAAAAGCATTATTACTTCGAAAAAAATTCATATAACCAATCCTAATATGTCATATTAACCTTGTAAATTATTTTAATTCATAAAAAGTTTTAATTAAATTTATTTGGGTATTTATAATATCAATTATCTTAATGATTCATTAATACGGTAATTACTACATCATAATTGTGTCATAAATAAATTAAATTATTTAAAGTATAAAAATTATAAATAAAATACCATTATGTAGAAAAATAGTTTTATCTTTCTAGTGAATAATTTTAATCGATTTTATCTTATGTATAACTCAATATTAATAATTTTTAGTTATTAAACTTTGATTTTAACTCTGCTAACTCTTCTTTGAATTAAATAATAATAAATGTCCTAATCTAATCCAAGTGGACAAAATAGGTTCATATTTTATTCCTAAAGTTGTTTTTGGTGGAATTATACTTATCCAATATAATTAGGACAAGTGTTAGGGTAATATTAATATCATTTTTACCCTTAATAACCGTATTTACTTTTAACCGTGGTAAATAAAAGTAAAAAGTTACTATTCACCAAAAAGTATTTTTATCTTATTGAACAATAATTTACTCCTTCATATTAACCATTTCTATCGAATTTTCGAAATTCCACTCAATGAAGCGGTAAATTTATGTTTTATGTGAATTTGCAAACTCTCCTAGCAGGTGGGTCAAAGACGGTGAAAAGATATATTATTTTTTTATATATCTAAAATCATTATAAACTGACTCCAAAGAATTACATTGAACTTATATAGGTATTATGTATCTATTTTGACCAGAAAAAAAATTAATTTAAATAAATAATTATTTAAAAAAATATATTTTAAACTATAACTTAGTGTTTTTCACTATTCATCAAAAATTTCATTTTTTCAGAAAAATACAAAAATATCACCCTAAGATAATTTCGATATTCCGAATCCAAAAATGAAGTCCATTTTGAAATATAATATTTATGAAATTTCAAAATGTTGTTATTACTATTCATAACAGCTTGTTTGATTGGTGGTGATGTGTGTTAGAACTTGAAGTTGCGTACAACACACTCTACTGTATTATTCAAAGAGAAGTGTACTGTGGAAAATTGGGGTGTTACATTATCCCCTCCTTAAAATAATATCATCCTCGAAATTTCTAGAATACTACCGCATGAAAAGAATCGTGTGATTCATCCTTATAAGTTCTTCGGGTTCCCACATTTCCTCTTCCATTTTATGGTTTCTCCATAGAAATTTTACCAGACGAGTCATCTGGTTTCTGAGCACTTGTTCTCTTGTATCAAGAATCCTGAAGGGCTTTTCGAAATAAGACAGATTGGGTTCCAGTTCTAATTCCCCGTAAGTGAGTACATGTGTTGGTTCAGGCATTTATTTTATCAATAGTGATACGTGGAACACATCGTGAACTTTGGAGAGACTTGGCAGCATTGGAAAATGGTAAGCTAGAGCCCTAATTTGTTCTAGAATTTCGAAAGGTCCGATGTACTTGGGACTCAATTTTCCCTTCTTACTGAAACATATAACTCGCTTCTATGGAGATACCATCATGATAACATGATCTTCTACATGAAATTCCAAATCATTCCTTCAGTAATCGACATAGCTCTTCTGCCTACTTTGAGCTGCTTTGATGTGGTTTTTGATTAACTTCACATTTTCCATTGTTTACTCCACCAGTTCTGGGCCTATGAGTTTTCTTTCACCAACATCATCCCAACAGGTTAGTGTGCCACATCACGTTCTATATAATGCTTCATATGGAGCCATCTGAATAATCAAATCGAAGCTATTGTTATAAGAAAATTCACACAGAGGTAAATATTGATCCCACATACACTGAAAGTAAAGTGAGCATGATATCAACATGTCTTATAAGGTTTGAATAGTGTGTTCTGATTGTCCATCTATTTGAGGGTGGTAGGCAGTTCTCAAACGAAGTTCAGTATCCAAGGGCTTCTGAAGACTCTTCCAGAATATTGAAGTAAAATGGGGGTCACAATTAGAAACAATCGATAGGGGTACTCCATTAAGTCTTACAACTTCATTAGTATATAGTCATGCTAAAAGTTCAAGTGGTAAATCCTCCCTTATAGCAAGAAAATGTGATGACTTTGTAAGATGATTAATAATGACCCATATTGCATCATTCCTTCTAGGAGTCTTTGGTAGTCCCATGAGAAAGTCCATCGTGATATTATACCATTTCCACTCAAGTATGGGAAGATGTTTCATGACTCCTCCAGGCTGTTACCTTCTAGTATTAACTTGTTGACAAACCATATATCTTGACACAAAATCAGCAATCTCCCTCTTCATGTTGTCCTACAAAAAATGTTCCGTTAAATTTATATTCATTTTGGTGCTCCCAGGGTGTATAGAGAAATTGGAACTATGAGCATCATCCAATAATTCTATTTTTATATCAGGTATATCAGGAACACAAAGTCTCTTCCCAAATTTCAAAATTCCATATTCATTCACAAAGTCACTCAATCTCCCATCATTCACAGATTTAATATTCTTTTGAAACTCTTCATCATCGGTCTGAGAACTCTTTATCCTTTCTAGTAAAGATGGTTTGGAAACCATTTGAAAAATTATTGATGTTTCACCTTCCATGGTTTTTCCCATATCCAACATTACTATATCCATGAAAATAGGATCCCTCTCAACTCTCATCTTGTTCAAAACTCCATGATATTTTCTTCTCAGAGCATCTACCACCTTATTTTCCTTCCCCGGGTGGTAGTGTATCGTGCAATCCTAATCATTGAGTAGTTAAATCCTTCTCCTTTTCCTCATGTTGAGTTCATTCTATGAGAAAGTATACTTCAAACTCTTGTGATCAGTATAAATCTATCATTTCTCACCATAGAGATAGTGTCTCCAAATATTCAAAGCAAGGATTACAGCTGCTAACACAAGATCATTAGTAGGATAGTTTTTCTCATTAATTTTCAGCTATCATGATGCATAGGAAATAACTCTATCATTCTGCATAATGACACAACCTAGTTTTTCTTCGATGCATCACTCTAAATAAAGAACCCATCATTCCCCGATGGTAGAGTAAATATAGGAGCATTGACAAATCTTCTCTTTAGTTCTTAAAAAAATTATTCAAACTCTTTTGTTCAAACAAATTTAACCCCTTTACGTGTGAGCTTCGTTAATTTGTTAGCCAATCGGGCAAAATTCTGGACGAAACATCGATAATAACTAGCTAAAAAAATAAAACTCCACACCTCATTTATACTCGTCGGTGATAGCCATTCATGGTTTTCTCTTATCTTCGAAGGATCAATATAGATTACATCTTTTAAGACAATATGGCCAAGAAAAGAAATCTCCTAAATCCAGAATTCACACTTGCTAAACTTCCCATATAATTCATGTCTTCTGAGAGTCTTTAGGATAATGCGCAAGTGATTTTCATGATCTTCATAGCTTTGGGAGTATAACAAGATATCATCAATAAATACCTTCACAAAATCATCGAGATATTCGGTGAAAACTATATTCATTAGATCCAAGAATACAGAGGGTGCATTAGTCAATCCAAAAGGCATTACTATAAACTCATAATGCTCGTACCTAGTTCAAAATGATGTCTTCGGAATATCTTCCTTCTTCACACACAACTGATGGTATCCAGATCGAAGGTCAATCTTTGAAAAGTGTTGTGCTCTATGCAGTTGGTCAAATAAATCATCAATGTGAGGCAAGGGATACAAGTTCTTTATTGTTATAGCATTGATTTCCCTGTAGTCGATATATAACCCCATAGATCCATCTTTCATCTTACCAAAATGGACCGGGTCTCCCCATGGAGAAACACTAAGGTGAATTAATCCCTTATTACTCAATTCCTCCAATTGTTTCTTTACTTAAACTAATTCCACAGTGGCCATTCTATTAGGGGTCTTCGATATGGGCCTTGAACCAGGAATTAAATCAATGGAAAACTCAATTTGTCTTTTTGGAGGATGTCCAGGTAAATCTTCTAGAAACACATCTACATATTATTTAACTATAGGTACATCCTCTATTTTAACATTCCTTTCCTCACTCACTGTTATTTCAATCTCTTCATCCCCAATAATTGAATTTAGTTGAGCTACTGGGGGTGGATCTAGATAAGAATCAGGTTGTGATGATTCTCCTCTAAATATAAGGTGTTCTTTATCATCATCATAAACAAATCATAACCTCCTTCTTCTTACAATAAATATTTGCATCATAGTCCGAAATCCAATCCATACTAAGGATTATATCAAATTCATTCATGGGTATGATTATGAGATCAGCAGATAAAGAACATTTATGTGCTCTAATGGGGACTGATTCACAAAACATTGTTGCAATGATACTTCCCTTAGGAGTTTTAACTGACAACTCCCTTGTTAAAAAAATTCTCAATATCTAATTTCTTAGAAAAACAGGAAGATATGAAACTATGAGATGATCCAGAATCAAATAATGCATTTTCTAAACTTGATAAAATAATTAAATTACCTGCCACCACGTCTTTTGGAGCTTCCACCTTAGCAGTAGTGATAGCATAAGTTTGGCCTTGATCCCTTGGCCTCTTCTGAGGTAAGTTCCCCTGACGCTTAGGACATTCATTTGAAAAATTTCCCATATCCTGTAGTTGTATCATCGAACATCGGTAGCTTCATTCTTCCCATTGAAATCACGAGTTTGATGGCGTTTTTCACCACACTTGTAACAGACTCCCATTCCATTCAAGCAAGTACCGAGGTGTTTCTTCCCACATTTACTGCAGGATGTATAATCAAATTTTCCATTCCTCCCTTAATTTCCATTTTCAGTGTGATCAGAATATATATTCTTCCATTGCTTTGCTTTTAAGTCATAAGACATAGAGAATTCATTGTTTGTCTTGATAGCACATTAGACAATATCTTCGTACGATGAGAATGATTGTGACACTAATACTCGATGAAGAAATAGTTTCAACCCATCAAAGAAACAATCAATCTTACTTATTGGGTTACGTATATAATTTGATGCATGTCTCCCTAACCTTGTAATGTTAGCTTCATACATTGCGACATTCTCATCCTCCTTTTGTCTCAGACTCGGAAATTGCCTTTCCATCTCTTCTTGATGGTCACAAGAAATGTATTTTTCTATGAAAATGTTGGAACCATGGTATTCTATTCATGACTTGGAGTATGATTTGTGAATGTTTTCAATCCCCAGTGGATGTTCTGAATGTGTACCAACAAAGTGATCATACAGTTCAAGCAGAGAACAATATTGAAGGTGGCGACGTTTCCCAGTGCTTGCAAAATTTTTCGGCCTGAAAATAGACAAATAGAGAAAAGTGTTTTTGGAAAAGAGACTTGCGTTCCGTGTACTTGAAGGAGAGGAAACATGCATGCCATATGTTTTTCAAGAACAGAACATGAAAAAATGCCAAAGGGATAATGGTCACCCATGTTTTGGGTTGGTCGCGCAAGTGACTTGCACGCTGAGAAAGGACTTGCGCGCCGATGCCTTGGTGGTTGGAATGTTGCACACCTATTGTTCTTTATGACCATAAGTTCAAAATATGGCAAAGGGGAGAGGTTCTTGAAACTATTGGTTTTGTTTTACAAGTGAGTTACTCGACATAGGCTTAGGTAGTTGGAGCAGCGCGCCGGGACTTGCACGCCGTGAGGACACTTGCGCGCCACCGCTTAGGGGGTCCAGTTTGCCTATAAATAGGGTACCCACCTCCTAATTTGTAAATAAGTTCAAGACATATAGATTTTTTGAGATCTCATCGCGTAAGTGGTTGAGTCGCGCAACTGGTGGTTGGGTCGCGCAAGTAGAGGCTGTGCGCCGGGTGTGTGGTGCGCGACCAAGGCAGTTTGGGAGTTAAAGGCACAGTGTCGCACAAGTTTGGTGTTGAAAGAAGAAGTGTCATGCATGTGGGTTGGTGTCACATGCATGCTGTTTTTTGTAATCCACAAGTTACTTGAATTCCATTCGTGAAACTTTCACGCTGGTCTTCGAGGAGCGCTCCAGGAGAGGTTAGAGTACACCAGTCATTTTGGAGCTGCACGAAAAACTAGAAGATTGCCCAATACCTTCGGTGAAAAGTGGGATTAGTATATGAGTGAATGCTGGACTTCAATAGAGCATTTACATTCAACAGAGGATACATTATTTTTCAATGATGAGAGACCTTCACGTCTATAAACTGGGTGGGACTTCACCAATGGATGTGAGCCAGGGGGAGTCAATGGGAGTGACCCGAGGGACGCGGTGAGCTATCCCAAAACAATTTTAAAGGCAGTGAGCCTGGGAAAAAGTGACTATTCTAGAACCATTGTAATCCACATCTAGTGATGTTTAGTGGAATTAGGTATGACCGACAACCTGTCGACGTGTGATCATTAGACGTAGCCCTTAGTTGTGAACCAAGTAAAATGTGTTATGTCTTCTATGTGTATGTGAATGTTTTCTTTATGATCATATTCATCATACAGGTTCAACAAGTTCCTTCCAAAGTGGGAACATGATCCATTACATTAAAAGAAAAAGTTGTCATCCTAATTCACCCCTCCTCTCTCAGGGTGTCCCGGTGTCCTTCAAGTGGTATTAGAGCGTAAAGGTTGCTGGTGTTGAATCTGTCCTTTGTCATCATGGAGAATGCTGTCAATGTCAGGGGAGTCCCTCACTTCGATGGAAGTAATTTCCAAATCAGGATTAACAGAATGAGATCTCATCTAAGATCACTTGGAATTGATGTTCTATTATCTATTATGAAAGGAATACAAGTAACTGATCCAACAGGGCTAGCTATGACTGACACGGACAGGAAAATTCTAGATGCAGATGCTAAAGCACAAAATGCAGTCACCGTAGCCCTTTCGGATCAGATCTACCTAAAGGTGATGAATTTCACCTCATCAAAATCCATATGGGATAAACTCGAGAATATCTATGAAGGATATAGAAAAGTGAAGGAGGGGAAACTACATGTGTTTCACAATAGGATCAATGATTTGAAGATGCATCCTGATGAGAATGCAGACTCGTTCTTTAATTGAATCATTGATGTAGTTAGAGAAATTAGGGGCCTATGAGGAGAAATAAAAGATGATGACATTGTGATGAAAATTCTGAGAAGACTTCCACCCCTGTACATTGCAAAGGTATCAGCCCTTGAGGAAATAGATCTTTCAAAACTATCTCTGGATGACCTCTTAAGTAGCATGGTATGATATGAAATGAGAATCAAACCAGAAGATGCTACGACTCATGTGAGTAAGGAAATGGCATTTAAGGCCATGGATAAACTAAAAATTTCAAAATATAGTATTGGTGAAGATGAAGAAGAAAAATAAATTCTTTCTCTCATTGCAAATAAGTTCCATAAGGGAAAAGGTAAATTCA
Source organism: Viscum album (assembly GCA_963277665.1). Taxonomy (NCBI): domain Eukaryota; kingdom Viridiplantae; phylum Streptophyta; class Magnoliopsida; order Santalales; family Viscaceae; genus Viscum; species Viscum album. The sequence continues at coordinate 1,289,317,346 of OY728140.1, forward strand.
AATGGAAGATACCTCTCGCATGTTTTCGTTGAGGAAATGTTGGGAACATTGCCTCTTAGTGCCTAAGAAAGATCAATGATGAAGACAATGTAGATGAATTCTTCGAGAAGCCTCGGAGAAGGTTTTTTAAAAATAGAGACTTCAAATCTGGAAAGTAAATGCAAAGGAAAAGTTATTTCTGTGAAGAAGAAGATGATGATATTAAATTCTTTGATGAAGAACCATAATTCAAAACTGGGAACCATGCTTCCATGATGGCTGCTGTTGAAAAGTCAGAAGATACTTGTGAATAAAAATAGATAAAAACATGTGTAGATCCTGAGATGAAACTTAAGGATGTTGTTAGAAAGATTAAGAATAAATGTAAGAGTTGCAATAAGTGGAAATAAACTGTAGAAGAATCAACTTAATACGTTGATCAACTTGATGTTGGAATTGAATGACTGGAAGAATTTGTGAAGGTACAGTCTAAAATAATTGAAAGAAATGAGGATGTAGTGGATTTGAAGCTGAGAATTGAAGAGCAGGCAAAGGTTATCAATGACCTCACCTCCAATCTAGAAGAAAAATCCAAAACAGCTGAGGGTCATGAGGAGGAAGTTGTTACTCTTCGGAGTAAACTTAATGCTGAATCAATTCCAAAAGAATCAAGGAAGAAAATATAGTTTGGAAGATTCTCAGATGTGGAATTACTGGCAAGAGCCAAGTGTGGTTCAGATGGGGTTGGAAAAATCATGAGTGATCAAAGACTCTCTTGCATGGGAAGGAGTGGAATTGGCTGTGAAGATGAGACATCAACTACTGGAAGTGGAAAGATCCAAAAGAAAGATAACATGAAAGTTGAACGTGTTGAAATGTTTCCTAAAGTGCTGAAAAAGGAACTCTCAATCCAAACTAAAAGGAGAGCTGAAAATTATCCTAAAAAATTCAGAAATTCTAGGCAGTCTAACTATTCTCCCATGGAAGAAGGTATGATGAGAAATTCAAATGAGAAGTAATTTCCTCTCATGAAGTGTCAGTTTTGTGGCTATCTAGGCCGTACCATGTCTTATTGTGAAGAGGCAAGAAGCTATCTGAATGGAGAAGATATATGAGTTCAACAAAGGAGAACAAATTCATATCCTAATTCTTATAGAAGAAACAATTTCTATGGATATTTTTTTCTTTGTTCTGTCATTGGTAAAAAGGCTGCTAATTGTAGGCAGAGAAGGGACATGGACACCTCATACCAAAGTTCAAGACAAGTCAAGTCACGTCAACAAGACAATGTGGCTCTTTCAAATAAGTTTTCTCCTCTCACAGAAGATTTCAACTATGAAGAACCTGGGTACGCAGAAGAAATAATTGAAAGGCCATCAGTACTCTATAATCAATCCAATGTCTCATGGAAGGAAAGGAAGAAGATTGAGAAATCCAACCTTTCAGAGGTGGCCCTCAAAGAAACAAATAACAATAGTACCTGTATTTTGGATAGTGATTGTTCATCTCATATGATAGGAAATTTCGGCCTGTTAATGGATATCAAAAGGAAGGTTGACGGTACAGTATGATTTGGTAATGATGGAGCTCTGAAAATCAAAGGAAGTGGAAGTACTGAATTAGCTAATGGAGAACTAAAGAATATTGAAGTCCTTTACGTAGATGGCCTAGGTCATAATCTACTCAGCATGAGTCAACTCTGTGACTTGGGACTTATAGTTACTTTTAATCAGAAAGGCTACACCATCATGGGAAAGATAGGAAATTTACTTATGATGGGATGCATAATAGAAGGCAACTTGTATCAGGTTGATAGTGAAGAAAATGTCTGTTACATGATTGTTGAAGAAGAAAAAAATTTGTGGCATCGGAGACTAGGACACATAAATCAAAAAGACATGGAGAAATATCAAAATTGAGAATTTTCATGGACATTCCCACCCTGAAGTATGAGAGTGAAAAGTCTTGTTATTCTTGCATTCATGGGAATATGGTCTACAGTTCATATCGGCCAAAGAAGAAAAGGGAATCTCACCTCCTTGATCTGATTGATACAGATGTATGTGGCCCGATAAATGTTGCTGGAACTCATGGAGAAAGTTACTTTTCCCTTTTAATAATTGATTATAGTAGAATGGAATGTGTGATGTCCATTCACAAGAAACAAAAAGACCTTGACTACATGAAAACATATCAACGAATCACCGAGAATGATACTGGACGAACAATCAAAGTGTTGCGATCTGAAAATGGAGGATAATAGACGTCCATTGAATTTGAAAATTATTTGTAGAATCATGGGATACAACACGAGGTAGTTGCTGTGAGATCTCCAAAACAAAATGGAGTTGTTGAACGTAGGAATCGACATGTGAACAACATGGAACGAACTATGCTGATTGAGAGTCGTATTCCATGACATTACTACAAAGAGGCTATTCAAGCTGCAGTGTATATTCAGAATCGAACATGACTTTATATGGGTGAGATGAAGACACCATATGAATTGTGGCATGGAAGGAATCCCTCTTTAAAATACTTTTGTGTCTTTGGAAGTAAATGATTTATCAGGAACAAAGAAGGAATTCAAGGGAAGTATGGTGAAAATGTAGATGAAGGAATTTTCCCCGGTTACTTAGTGAACAACAAATCCTACAAATGTTAAAACAAGCGTTTAGGAAGGATTGTGGAAAGCAGTGATGTTAAGATTATTGAAGAGAAAACCACAAATGCTTCAAGGATGTCATATGCTGATGTAATAGAAAGTGTGAAAGAAACTGAACGTGGAGAAAATACAAATACAGAAATAGAGGAAGTTGAACAAAACACTCAGCAGTCACATCATGATGTTGACTCAGAAAGAGAATCTGAAGAAGAAATTCTGGCTGAAGAGAATGCAACTGATCCTCACAGGAGAAATCAAAGAGATGATATTGATCCATCCAACATAATTGGGGACATGAGTGCACCCACTCAAACAAGAAGGATGAGTAATAACACACAATCTTCATTTCTATCAGTTGGGGAGCCATCCACATTTGAAGAAGCTGCAAATGATCAATCTTGGGTGAAATCCATGAATGAAGAATTAGATCAGATTTACAAGAATCAGATATGGGATCTTGTCCAGAGAACTGATGGTCATAATGTGATTATGTACCCTCTGGATTTGGGGATGATCTCATTGATTTATTATTCAAACTTTCCAAATGGTTTCTAATGGGTTATTTCGTGGAACAAGAAACATCCAATGATTCTATATCCATTTGAACCTACTTTCCAAATGTAGACACTCATTAGTTGTGGACTGATGATGCTTAGGAATTTGCATTGGTCTAGAGGATGGGAGTTCGGACTCATCAAACCTTTTTGAGGGGAATTATTGTCCACTCTGGGACTCTCTTTATAGATTTAAGTTATATTCATGAATTCTTATTACATTACCAAGTATAAAATGAGCTTTCCTTTAGATCTGATAATCAATGATTTATATGTAGGAAATTTAGAGAATCTTTTATATGTATTCGAGGTTCATCATCAATAGAGAATCATCTGTATTTGTTAGTGATTCTTGGTCAATGGTATCCTTCAATACATAAAAGTCTCTTGGTCATTGTGATGACCATACTGTTTTAAAAGCCACTCAGTGGGGCACTTGAAGTTTATTTTCATTCAGAAGGACATGAGTTCTTTCAGTGTTGGGATTGAACCCGCAGATGGGCTAACTACGTATCCTTTGCTTAGAAAAGGAATCAGAACCCACGTAGTTCTAGTAATGGAATATGATGTTTATGATTGATGGCCCAAAGAAAGATGCCATAATTACTTTTACACTCTAAGCCCACGTGATTCATGCTCGGTGTGAGAAACAAAGGTATCGGTAAAACTGGACAATTGTACCATGAAAGATGCAATCAAAATAAATGATGTGGGGCATATGTATGTATGACTGCCCAAATAGATTAATATTAGGATTTACATTAGGGAATATATCGAGGAACATTGTCCATAAAAGTATATGTACTTTAGGAAGATTTGGATAATCTAATTTGGGGCTTATCCCTGAAAAGGAGGCCCAAATTAGTAGGGGACTTATGATTGGGTTTTACTCCTGAGAAGGAAACCCAGATCAAAAGTTAATTAGGACTAGTTAAGAGAAATTAAGACTCGGGCTTACTCCTAAGAAGGAGGCCTAGGTTAAAAATATTTGAAAAGTGGGTCTTACTCATGAGAAAGAGGCTCAAGTTAAAAGAATTATGGTTGGGGGTTACTCCTAAGGAGGATGCCCAGATTAATGGTAATTATGACTGGGACTTACTCCTGAAAAGGAGGCCCAGGTTAATGAGGACTTGGGGCTTACTCCTAAAGAGGATGCCCATTCTTGAGAATTATGACTGGGTCTTCTTCCTGAAAAGGAGGCTCGGATTAATGATTCTCTCATCTTAATGGATGAGGTTGAATGAATGAACTCTCTAACATTAGTGACATAAAGATGTGTAAATCACTAGGTTTTGAGAGATATTCCACAGAGTTCCTTTTAGATAAGGAAGTCAAATCAAGAAATCATGCCATAAATGGCTTTGAAGAGTGTCTTGAAGACTGAATCTTGAAAAGGAGCGGTGGAATGGCATAAGAGGGGTGAAATGGGCATGAAGGGCACCCAAAAAGCCAGGGGCGCGCAAGTCCTGGTAGGCACGCAGGTACTGCGTGGGCGTGCAAGTCCTAGTCATGCAGGTATACCTGCACGATACACGGGTAGTTGCACAATTTTTAACTAGTAGGGTAACACTTAGGAGATCCTTGAGTAAAGATATTAGAATTATCCCAAGGTACTTCTAGAAGAGAGGCGTGCAAGTTTTGGTGAAGAAGTAAGGCGACACACAAGTATGTTAATTTCCTTTAAGGGTAAAACACCTTAGGCACGCAATTGTTAGTGAATTCTAACACTTAGACCTTACTCCTCTTGTTTAGACCTTCCATTATAGGAAAATAATTACCTTAGAAGTGTTCGGAAGACTTGAAGAAGAGACTTGGGCATTCAGAGCTCTGTATCTAAATTTTGAAAAAACTTCCTTTCGAAATGAGGCGCCCACCGGGTCTATTTATAGGCTGTAGAAGACCCCGGGCAGTTATCCTTTAGGGCGCGCAAGTCACTTGCATGACCATTAGGTGGCGCGCAAGTAAACATGCACGACAGTGATGGAACTTGCATGACCCTTGTGCATTTGAATCCTTGTTCATGCCTTTGTCGAATTTTGATGTTTTCTTCAAAGGACGAATCAATTTTGTGCTAATTCATTTCCCTTTCCATTATTTAAGACAATGTTATGAAGTGGAACATCAACAAATGTCCCCCCACAGAGTGGGATCCGAAAGAATAAGGATGTGACTCTGAGAAAAAGAAGAAAACCAAAGGGAAAGAGGCGCGTAGGTGCAAGTCGCGCAGGTGCGAGTCGCGAAGGGATGGAGCGTCCTGGATGGAGCGTGTAAGCTGTAGGTGCATAGGTGGGCAGCCTGGCCTATAAATATGCGGTCATTTGCGGCGCATAACATCTGATTTCTAGATTTTCAAGCTCTTGCCGTGCAAGCTTCTCGTTTTCCACTGTTTCTTCGTTGTCGTGCTATTGTCAACGTAATAGGACTTGCATGGAGATTCATGCGAACCAAAACATTGCGCGGCACATTAACACTTGCATGACACATCCATACTTGCGCGCCAAGTTTAGACTTGCGTGCCTTAATGCCTTTTCCATTTTTCTGAATTTCTTTCACAAATTTTATGAAAAATCAATTTACTTAAGAGTTAATTTATTCAAATTTTTTGGAGAATCAATGTCTCTTAGAACCGGAATATCTGATGAACTGGCTAGCAAGAAGATTGATGATATGATGAACACCATTGGCCACGATTATTATACCGTAAAATATAGAACTCTTCTAGATTTGGCTAAGTATCTAAAGAAATATCATCACGACTTTCCCCAAAGCACTTATCTACCTTTGTATGGCTATGGTCATCTGCGAGAAGTCACTATTCCAGAAGCAAAGAATTATCTCCCATTTTTGTGGTTTCAGAATTACACAAACTTTGCTTCAAAAAATACCTGATGTGGAGGAGGTTTTATAAATGCTGGAATAGTGGAGAAGGCCCACATGATGCATCATAGCCCTTGTACACCAGATTTAAAACCTCATAAGCCCGAGCTGCAACCACATTGTCATCCTTCAATCTTCTGAAATGCTCATATGGATTAATCCAAAGTCTGGAAGAAAATATGGGACTTCCGTCCTGGGGAAGGTGTGAAGGCAAATTGGATGTGGGAATACTGGGTGTGAAAAACTTGTTCAGAGTTTGTCGATGATCTGAAAGGAGTGGCGATATAAGAAGCTGTTTCGGTTGGGCAAACATATGTTTACAGACATGATAACTTCGTGTCGTAGATACTCATCTACTGGAGCCCAGAAAATAATTCTTTCCATCTGACACGTGGAGTAATAGGTATCAGTCTATGGTATGTCCACAAGATCTCAGGGGCTCCAATTTTGGGCGACATGTATGATAAATGTATTCCACCCAAGGTGACATGGAATGATTCAGAGAAGACTTCTGCTTTAGCTCAGGAATTATTTAAAATCTTCCACAGGTTCAAGAGTTCAAATACCTTGTTAACTCATTCTAGAAAGGATATTCATCCGGAGGAGTGGATGAATATATTTCTTATTGAGAAGAAAGAGGAGGAGCCAAAGGATAAGGAGCCGAATGAGAAAGGATCCAAGAAAAAGAAATCCAAGGATAAGAGGCCCAAACGTTCTACCACCTGCCCAAAACCTGAGAAGAGGAGTGCTCGTGGAACATTCTGGCCATCTCTATAAGCATGAGAGTTTGAGAAATGGGGATATGATTTGAATCAAAGTATCCCGAAGAAGACTCATCTTGTGGGATTCTTGAATTTATGGCTCAACCTTTATCTCATTCCAGTCATGGATTCGAAGGGAGGCGTCAGGCCAGGGACCTTTGTCATTGCGGCAAAGTTGGATGAGGGAAAAAGAGTGGGGTTGACTACCCCCATTTTAGCAAAGATTTACAGGAGATTACTTCATGACTTCGAGGGTAAATCTACTTTAAGAATAGTGGGACCATTCAATGTTTTATGGGGATGGATTGACACTCACTTCAGGACTTATAATGTACAAAATTTATTACAGATTCCTAGAAGTTCTTTCAGGACATCAGTGAAAGAATTCTATAGAGTTTCTCCATTAGATCATAATGCCTATGAAATGAAAGTGATGTTGAGCATGTTTAAGGAATTCAACATCTTTACCTATGGAAATCCTCCAACCGGGAGGTTTGTTGATGATGGAACATCCCACTTGGATTTGAGGGAATACATGCTAGCTTGTAGGGATGGTGTGCTAGTTGCCAGGATTGATGAAGAAATTATATGTGAGGCCTATGATCTATATATATTTTCATGTCAATTCAAATGTCTAAATCAAGTTGTTGTATCTCCTCCAGTACATGTCGGGTTAGAGCAACATCTGATGTTTTCTCGTAAACATTGGCTGCTGACGTCAATGGAGAAGACTGAGGCAGTATTTGATATACCAGTTGAAAAAGCGGCACATAACTTGACTACATATTATGCCGAACACTGGATAGCATCCTACCCCAAAGGGGTGCTAATTCACCCAGTTTTTCAGGTGGGTAAAAGGAAGAGGACTGTAGATAAAGAAACTGTTTCTCATGAAGGTGATTCTTCCCCACCTAAAGCTGATTCGCCAGATTCCTCCTCTAGAACTGATTCACCGGATTCCCATGATGGGGATGATGGGGCACAACAAGTGGCAAAGAAGTTTCGTGCCCAATATAATCCTACGATTAGAATCAAGATACCTACTCCATCAACTCCTGGTGAGTTACTTCATTGTGGTAATTTAATCACTACTACTTTATAAAGCAATAAGTCTTATTTTCTTATTCTTTATCTATAGTTGCAGGATCCGGGAAGAATTTGAATTCAAAGTTTGTAGGAACTTCCTCACAACCTTCATATCTAAGACCAGAGGCCATCCAGACATGGAAGAGTTTATACTGTGGTACTGAGACTGCCTAGTTGGATTTGTGTGAGGGCCTACTACTTCTTGGAATAGGTAATCTTCTGGCTTCTACAGATATCCAATATGAGGATAACCCCAATGAAGTGAGGGCTTACATCAGAGAGCTAGAAATGCTCATATATTCCACTGATGAGTCCATTCCTGTTACCAGGAGGGTGAAGGAAATGATTGATCGTGGAACCCTTGAGGGGGCTGGTGGTTCTGGAGATGAGGAGTGGCATGATTATGTGGCTCCTGAAGATGTAATTTTTCATTCCTTATTTGCTTTGAAACTTGATTCCATTCGAATCATTGTTACTTAAGGAAGTTATTTTCTTCATCTTGAAGATTTCAAAGAAATGAACTAAGGTTCCTTCACCACAGTATAGCCCTGGTGGTACTGCCATCAGGGCTGCTGCTGATTTTCCTCGCGAACCGGGTGGGATATCCCCAGGACAGCATGCCATGAATGAGGTGTTGGAAATAGCCTTCCATTCTCCAATCCATGTTCCAATAAGGGAGACTGGAGATACTCCCAAAAAACCAAATAAGTAAAGGCTACGAAGGAGGAATTCCACATCTAAATGATTTATTAGCAGCGGTATGTCCCTCGGGTAATCATGAGTCTATATCCATGAAAAGGTTACTCATATTTCTGGGGATTTCAGGGGATTCTTCAATTTCCCCCTGAAGGAAAGGACTGATCCTCCTTCAAGGACCACGAAGGGTGTTGTGGAACAATCCCAAATTCAAGCTGACTTGGCTGCTCCTGGAGAAGAGCTAGCATTTATTCCTAGTATCCCTCCTGCTGCTGTTGCAATAAGCGAAGAACTTGTTTCTGGTAAGTTAACAATGCTTCATAAAAAATTTTGAACAAAACACCGACTGACTTCCATTCTGTGATACTTCAGGTTCAACTCCTGTATTAGAGATTCTGGTGGCTGTTACAACTGGTGACGTGATTTTATCTGAAGATGTTGTCCAGGGTTCGGGGCCGCAAGACGTAAGTCTTCAAGAAGACACATCTAATGCTCCCACTGGTGAGACTAACCAGGATTCTGAAATATCATTGGGTGAAATTATGAATCGTGGCATGTCTTTCGAAGAATTTTATAATCATGCTAAGTTATCATGTGATTTATAAGTCCTTGGGAATGAGTGTTATCCTTCGTCCATCAAATTTTCTTACAATTTACACTTCTAATAATGACTGAAAATAATATGCAGTTCCATCCATAGAAGCTGATGAACTGCCAATTCCTGAAGAGGGTGTGGACATTGATGTCAACCCTACCTTTGCAGAAACATTAGCTCAAGTATAGCTAAACCCATTAAACCCTCTTGAGACCCATCATGAAGATCCATTTGAGTCTAAGAAAGATGGGTAGGAGTCTTCTTAGGTTGCTGATCTACCATCTGGTAAGGGATTACAATATTTGTGATTGTACTTAATTTGAAAGACAATCGATTCTTTTATTATCCTTTGATATTAACCAAAGCTTTCCAATAATTATGCATGGCCATCAACTAGAGTGGATAGATCTGGAGGTGAGGCCTCAGCCTCTGCCCCAACGGGAATTGAAAGTGAAGAAGCATAGGTTAGGGGGAATGAGCAGAACCGGGCACATCCTTAAGTGCATTAATCTGAGATTACATGCCCCCCTATGATGATGATGTTGAATCAGACCCAAAGGTGCTTAAGGCGTTCAGCATTTCACGACGCAAGGCATGTAAAACATATGGAAAATCATATCTGAGGTGACTTTAGAAGATCTATCATCGAAGATCCCTCGATTGTCGTCCTAGTTTGTCATGCTAGGACTTTGCGGTTTTGGATACCAAGAGATCCATACCGCAGTGAAACAAGTCATCTTCAGGAGGGAGTAGGAGAAAAACTGTCGCAAAGATCTGACCATGGTGAAACTGTAAGTTAACTTCAGAATATTTGAGGCTATAGTATCCCGAGCTGAGGCTGACTATGCTGCCAAGATGATGGAGCTGAGGTATAAGATCAAAGAAAAAGTCGTCCAACAGATGCATCTCCATCTACAGTTAGATGCTTCTACTGGGGAACGTGATCAGATCCATAATTCATTGGATGGAGCTCAAACAAATGGTATGAAATCCATTGCAGATGCCAAGAAGGCACTCCATCAAGCTGAGAATAGTGAAGTTGGTCGAGTGCACGAGCTTCAAGTAGCTGGTGATGAAGCTCGGGATGTTGTACATCAAGTTAAGACTTATATCGACAGCCTTTTGTAATTTCCTAAAAAAGAGAAGAGACTCCAATCTATGGATGTCTCTCTAATTCTTGTTCATCAATGGAGAGTACTTTTGTCATCAATCATTTTTGATTGTACTATTTCTCTACCTGCTTTAAATTTTACCTAAGCCAATGGGCCTAGTATGCATTGTTTGATTTTTACTAGGATTAATATAAATAAACCTACAAACATTGAAACTCTTAATTTCTCAATATTACCTAAATCATACAAAATGTATATTTAGTGATATGTAACTTGACTTTTATTCAGATTTCCCTTGTCTTTTGTGGGAATTTTAAAGTCATGTACGTCGGACATAAGGAGGCTAATGTTTAAGGTCGAAATAGATTTGACCAAACTAGATTAAAATTGACTCAATTCTTTGACAATTCATCTGAAAACATATTACCATACTCAAGTTGAGGGAAAATATGTAAACTATGACTTAAGAATATTTGAATCTGAGGAATGATATGAAAAAGTGAAAAAAGGAATTAGAAGGATTAATTCCCGAGAATGATCTTACCATTATTTAACAAACCCGTTAGGGGGTTGAATTATGCAGGGCCACCTAAGGGCATTGGGTGCATAGTCAAATAAATAACATCTATTAGATGACAAGTCTATTATGTGGCTGTTTATGCAAGGCCTCCTAAGGGCATGTGCTGCATAGTCAGGAAAAAGAACTCTCAGAAATTTACCTTTCTACAACTAAAAGCCGGTGAAAGTTTATAGAGATTCAAATTTTCCAAAGTATAGAGTTTTCTATATAAAAAGAGGTACTTGAATAAGGAGAAGATATTTCCAAACAAGATTATCGAAGAACTGGATGGATATCACTCCTATGAAGGTCTGACCCAAACGTAGAAAAAGAAAATATAAACCATAGACATAAATACATTCAGATCATGAAAAAGGATATGGGACAAATATGTTAAGGATGGAAATTTTTGCGGATCCCTACATATTATCATTAAGACAAATAAAGACAAAAGATTTTTTACTCCCAAGAATAAAGTTACCACTGTTTAACAAACCCGTTAGGGGGTTGAATTATACAGGGACACCTAAGGGAATTGACTGCATAGTCAAATAATTGCATCTTTTGGCTGACAGGTCCGTTATGTATACTGTTCATGCAAGGCTGCCTAAGGGCACGTGCTGCATGGTCAGGCAAAAGAACTATCAGAATTCCAGGCCTTTTGTGATTAGAAGTTAAGAAAAGGGTTATGAAGATCTGAAAATATATATGGTTAGTATTATGACAGATAGAGATGGGTATTGTCCAATGAATTTAGAGATACACAGATCAATGCTAACCATAATCATGTTGTGGCTGGGTCCTAAATGGAAAAGTTGGACTTCACTACGTATCCCATAATGATGGGAATCAAGCCTTACATAGTTCTTGAACTACATTTTAACATCGTGTGGGACAAAAGGATTGGATATCTTAGTTTAGGGTCATAGAGCTTGGACCATTATAATAAATACACAGTGTGTGTTTTCATGGGGACTTTTCAGCCAGGGGACTGAAAGAGGAATTTGGGGTTAGGCCCAAAAGACTTGGGGCTGGATTTGAGGGACAATCGAACGTTCGTACGTATCCCATAAGGATGGGAATCAATCCCAAGTAGTTCAAGAAATACCCTCTGTACAAATTTGGTTCATACAAGTGCAGGGTGAAAGGATATTTTTGTGCAATGATGGTTTGACCCAAAATAAAAGGTTCGGGCATTGCCATGTATGCACGTAGTCTTTGGAATGAAACATGATTGAAAAATCAATGTAAATAATGATTCCCTCTCAGGTGAGGATATCAAAGAATATTGTAGTTAATTGTCATACTGGACAAAAGTGTTGAATAGTTTAACGTCATATAGCAAGGACGAGAGTGAACCAATGTCAAGATATTGATTCTAGGGGCCGTTTCACAAATCAACATCGTATGAGATGGAGTTGAACCGATGTGAAGAGATTGGTTTTGGGCTTGAACCTTGGGAGGATGCCTACGTACCCAACCTGGAAGGCAAGGATCAAAGTCTGTGTAGTTCAATTAAATAATGAATTAATGATCAAGTTGTTCTTGGGTATAACGACCTAAAAAAATGATGGTGTTGGGACTTACACATGGTTAGTAGCCCAGAGAGAGTGTTATGGTTGATGTTTTCTCTATGCTCACTTGATTCATACTCGGTGTGAGAAACAATAGGTAACAACAACCTTAACGATGCACAGTTTAATGTCATGTAGGACATATAAAGGGACTATGTAGTTTAAAGTCTTGCAGTTAGGACTATAAGTGCTGCACAATTTAGTGTCATGTAGTAGGGAAAAAGTATAGTTTAATGTCATGTAGGATGTATCAAAGGACTTTCTGTAAAATTTAGCGTCATGTAGTTAGGACAATGGGGAATGAATAGTTTAACATCATGTTGGATGAAAGGGGGACTGTGCAGTTTAATGTCATGCAGTAAGGACAAAAGAGTACACCATTTGACGTCATGTTGGATGTATTAGGGACTTTATCATGGACCGGTGATGATGCAATTTGACATCTTTCTGGACGTAAGGGACTTGAAAATAGTTTAGGGTCATATTCATGGACCATTGGTTATATAGTTTAACATCTTTCCGGATGTGAAGGACTTTTATACAGTTTAGCATCATGTAGTTAGGACGTCACAGTTTAGCGTCATGTTGGACAAAAGTACCAATATTTTAAGGTTATATGTATGGACCATGGATGTATTTTGAGTTCATACAAAATATTTCATTAGAAATATAGCATTTGTTGGAGTATTGATGAGTTCTCTTTCCATTGAGATTAAAAAATAAGCTCTATTGGAGTAGACCTTATGTATTGAGTAAGGTCCTTCCCATTTTGGCTCAAGCTTGGGAGGTTTCTTTCCTGGTATCATTGGAGTTCTGAGAACTAATACCAATTCTCCCTGAGTGAATGAATGAATACAATCTTTTTTGTTGAAACCTCGTGCTATTCGATTCTGATAGACTTCCAAGTGGTGCAAAGTACACAATCTTTTCTCATCTAACAGTTCCAATTCATTCAATCACTTTTGAGATTGTTCATCTATAGAGAACTGATCAAAAATGGCTACTTTGAGCATTGGAAATTGAACTTCAATGGGAAAGACGTCTTCTGTTCCATATACCAGTTAATATGGAGTGGACCGAGTTGTAGTGCAGGTGGTAGTCCGATAAGCCCATAATGCATGAAAGAGTTTATCAGGCCATGATTTCTTATCATTATCCACCATATTTTGCAATATATTTTAAAGATTCTTTTTGAAGGCTCCTATCTGGCCATTGGCCACTGCATGATACCGAGATGAATGGTTGGATTTGATGTTGTATTCTTGATACAACTTATTCACCTCGGATGAATAGAAGTTGGTTCCATTGTCCATCAATATGGTAAGAGGGACACAAAATCTGGTAATGATGTTAGACTTGATGAAGCTAACAATGCATTTAGAAAATACTTCCTTAAGAGGTATTGACTCTTCCCATTTGGAAAAGAAATCAGTAGCAGTAAAATTATACTTAAACTGCTTTGTCGTAGATGAAGGGTAAGGTCCCACCACATCCATTCCCCATGTGGAAAATGGTCACGATTATTTATCTATATCAATAAACACTGGAGGCTGATGAATGACATTGGCATGTACTTGGAATGAATGACACTTCTTTGTGAAATCAACACAATCTTGTATCATTGAAGGCCAAAAGTATCCAAGTCTTCGAATCTGATCAGACAGTCTATGTCCTGACTGGTGGGCACCACAGAATCTTGCATGAACTTCTTTCATGATAGCCATTATCTCTTCACCATCAATGCATCTAAATAGAACTCCATCAAAACCACATTTTTAGATATTTTTCTCTAGGTGATCTGGGCTATCATAAAGAGTAAAATTGACCGCACGTCGCCGTATTTGTTCTTTCTCGGCTCTATCAGGTGGAAGTGTTCCATTTTGAAGATATTCCCTGATAGGTGACATCCATCCTGTAGTATGACCATACGGTTCAGGAATGGGATTCATTTCATTAATTTCCTGGGTTTTTTTTGAACATAAGGTGAAATTGCACAATGGTGGGAAATACTGATGGTTGTCTCGTCCCGATTTGGATATGCCAGAGTTGTGGCTATATTAGCTAGTGCATCAGCTTGGGCATTTTGTGATCTTGGGACATAAGAAAATGTCGGCTCCGAAGGGAATTCCTCCATTAACTCTCTGACGTAATCATACAATGGGATTAGTTCTTCTTTTCTAATGGCATAATCCCCATTGACTTGTTTGATTAGCATGTCTGAATCACCTTTCACCTTCAAGTGATTCACTTCTGCTTGAAGCGCCAATTCCAAGCCTGCGATTAGAGCTTGGTATTCTGCTTCATTATTGGTACCAAATTCCCACAATAAGAAGGAATAAGGTAACACTGCCTTTTCTGGATAAATGAGCACAATTCTTAATCCAACTTTGTTGAATTTAGGATTTTCCATTTTCCTTGCTGTTGGACTTATGGAAGCACCATCACAATACATTTTCCATGCATGAGGACTTTCTTGAATAGAGAATACTTCCTCATTAGGGAGTTCAATATCTGAAGATGTGTCTTCCACCAATGGGTGTTCATCTAGGAAATCAGACAGAGCATGGCCCTTTATTTCCTTTTGAGACACATATTGAATGTAAAATTTCTATAAAATAACTGCCCACCTTTCCAGACGTCCTGTAAACATTGGACGACTGAGGATGAATTTGAGCGGGTTATTGCGAGATACCAATTGGACATCGTGATGTTGCAGGTAGTG
This sequence comes from Viscum album, assembly GCA_963277665.1. NCBI lineage: Eukaryota > Viridiplantae > Streptophyta > Magnoliopsida > Santalales > Viscaceae > Viscum > Viscum album. The sequence goes on from OY728140.1 coordinate 1,289,332,526, forward strand.
TCTCACCTTATGAACAGCAAAGATTAATGCCAGGAAGCACTTCTCAATACTTGAATACCGGGTTTCTGCTTCCAGCATAGTCCGAATGAGGTAGTATAGGCTTTTTTCATTCCCAGCATCATTCTTCTGAGAAAAAAAGGTACCCAATGATAGCTCTAGAGCTGTCACGTAAAGGATAAGTGGTCATCCTTCAACAGGCGGCATGAGTACCGGTGGACTCAAGAGGTATTTCATGAGAATATCAAATGCTTCTTGATATTCTTCAGTCCACTGTTATGTGACTCCCTTCTTCATCAATTTGGCGAAGGGTAAACTTTTTCCTGCCAAATTGGCGATGAAACTCCAAATATAGGCTAAATGTACTTGAATTCCTCTTAATTCTTTCAAATTTAGAGGAGGTGACATACCAAGTATTGACTTTGTCTTCTCAGGATCAACTTCAATAACATGATGGAGTACAACAATGCCAAGAAATTTTATTGTGGTTACCCCAAAAGCACATTTTAGGGGATTCATCTTCAAATTATGTTGTCGAAGGTTGCAGAATATGACTTCTAAATCAGCCAAGTGATTAGAATGTTGTTTGGATTTGACCACCAAATCATCCACATTGCATTCAAAAAACCTCCCTAAAAAGGGTTTGATGATACAATCAGTGGCATGCTGATATGTTGCACCTGCATTCTTTAAGCCAAAGGGCATTACCCAGTAGCAAAACACACCCTGAGGGGCCCTGAAGGCTGTGGATTCCTCATCTCTTGAGACCATTTGGATTTGATTATATCTGGAATATCAATCCATGAAGGAAAGTGCTTCATAGCCAGATGTTTCATCGATTAATAGTTCTGTAATCAAAACTGAAAAATCATTTTAGGACAATGCCGATTATGATTTCTGAAATCAATGCAAACTCTAATTTTTCCATTCTTATTTTTCAATGGGAAAATATTAGCCAACCATTTAGGATATTGAACTTCTCTTATGAAGTTATATTTGATGATATTATCCACTTCGGCATCAATTTTGGAACCATAGGTTGGGTGTGTTCTTCTCGTGGCTTGCTTAAATCCTCAATACTCTTCTGGTAAACCCAAATGATGAGTGGAAACATCAGGATCAAGCCCTAGAATCTCTGTTTAGTTCCAAGAAAATATGTGTCGATTTTTCTTTAAAAAGGAAATATACATATCTTGTTCGTCAAGAGTCATGGCTGCACTGATTAATGTGGGGCGTGTATCTTCTTTCGTACCCAGATTTATTTCTCTGAGTTCATCCACGGTGGTAGAGGTACACTCTTCAAATGCTGGAGGAGAATCTTGGAGATCTTCCTCTTCTTCTTCAACATGTGTTATTTCTTTTGTTTCTACTTGTATAGTGGATGATGGATCAGAATATCCATGATCAGAGGAGATGTTAAAACATGAACATCTTGAAGAATATGATTCCATTTCCGACCCAATTGATGATGAAGGGTCTTCCTTGGATAATGTAGAGGAGATGATAGATTGAGAATCGACATCATCATTCACCTATGACATTTTTATAACATCTTCTCGCCTGATGGGCAAAGTATAGACTTACTGGATTTTAGTAGATGAAATGAAGACATCTCTATTTGAGCTTTCATTATTTCCTAGTGGATCACCAATTTCTCCCACGCTGCCTGGCTCGACTGCCATAATTGACATTATGGATATTTCCATAAGAGTATTTTTATTTGGGTCTATCCTATCAATTTGACTGATAGGAAACAGGTAATCTGTACTCACATGCGCAAATAGATTTACTCGAATCATTTCCATACCATATAGAGCATTTACTTTGGTAATCTCCCTTGTTATGGATTTATCCTTTCCCTTCATGTGATAGAATTCCGCCTCAATGTATTGAGACTCACATGTCTTAAACATGGCCTTATCACCATACAATGTCTCAAATTGACCATCGAAACAATATTTGAGACATTGATGGTATGATGAAGGGATAACCACATGTTGATGTAGCCAGGGTCTTCCAAGAAAGATGATGAAGGCTGAATCTATATCAACAACCATGAAATATGAATTATATACAAGATCTCCAAACTGAGTTTTGAGTGTAATCTCATCTAGTGGTTCTTATTCATTTTTATCATATCCTTGTAACATCATGGTAGAAGGAGATAAATAAGATTCTGTAAGGCCCAATCAATGAAGTGTACGAATGGGCATGAGGTTGACTCCTGAACCATTAACAATGAAAGCCCTTAGGATGTCTACACCATTGACAATGGCAGATAAATACAAAGGTCTAATGTGTCCATGCACGACATCATCTTCATCTTCATCAGTAAAATATATCACTACATGGCATTCTGCAGGATTATTCTCTACATGGTAGACTTCAGCTGTGGCGATTTCAGTTTCGAACTCCTGAGGACTAGACAAAGCCTCAATGAGTGCCTCCCGAAGATCCTTTGATAAATTCAAGGAATCCAAAATTGATAACTTGTCCGGTACTTAGGCCAGGTGTTTCAATATATCATACTTTTGATCCAAAGGTCTGCGTTTCCCAACAGGAACATGTGGTTTAGCAGGTGCCTTGGAAGATGATGTTTTGGAAGTTGATGCATCTTGTATCGGGATAATAGTTGGTAATACTCTGGGCCTTGGAATATTAGACCAATTAGGTCTATTTACTTGCTGAGAAGAAGAATTTGGAACCTTCAACTGATCTTCCAGTATAATTGTACCAGGATTGAGTTTTCTATTGGTGGACGAACTTGCTTGTTCTTGTTGAGCTCACTCAAGGGCTCTACCATGAGTTTCTGCCGCATAAAAATTCTAGTAGAAGTAGAATTGGAATAGTGGCCTCTAAAAGATCCATTTCTTCCCCTATGTCCTGATCCTCTGGAACTTCCTCTAATTCTTCTATTTGATACAGGGAACTCGGGCTCAACAAAATCAAAACTACGACTGGCATACGGATCTGTTAATTGAATCAAATAAACAGAACCGAAGATTAACTCTTTGTCTGATGAAGACTCTTCCTGATTAGCCTATTTAGGCTGTCCCATTGGGTGGGGTGGTGCCCGTTTCTTCGATGTAGATGGCATAAAATCTTCTATAGTCAAAGAAAACTTGGGCTTTGAATACTCATCTTTTTTGTATTGTTCCACTTTTTTGGAATCATGCCATTTCTTTGAGAATTTTCCCTCTGATGAAGAGGACTTTGCTGCAACATTCATGAAAGAAGACACAATTGGTTTCTTTAATTGAGTTCGCAAAATAGCATGAGTTCTATTGATCGTTTTTCTGACCGTCCAATCATCATATTTTTGTGAATTGTTTCATTTGACTTCTTGCCATTCTCCTTCTTCCTCTGGAATTGTAGCAGTAATACATTCTACCTGGGCTGAAGAGCCTTTTAGTTTTACTTGTCAAGAGTCGACCATCTTTTTCAGGAGGTATTTGAAGACAAAACACTCCTAGATGGAATACCCCATCATTTGATGAAAAGGGCAATAATTGGGACGGTCTTCATCTAATTCTTTGTTTGGCCTCTTGGGCCTTGGCAATTGAACTAGATTATTTTCCAGATCCAAAATAAAGTATCCAGGAACATGTTCATTTTGGAAAGAGAATGCTTTACTCTTCAGATCGTCAAATTGTTTTCTTCCTTGATCTCTTTGATCATCTGGATGAAACAGCCTTTGTTGTTGGCACTCAGGAGGTGGATCCCTTCGAGAAGATGAAGGTTTTGAAGTAGAAACAGGTACAAGTGCTTGTTTAAGTATAACTGTAGTAGTCTCTACTTTACCTATTCTTCTTCCGAGAACTGATGGAATTACACAAGATTTAGACTTAGCCTATATAAGGGAATCTTCAATCTGCTGAGTGATTGAAGTAAGGTCTCGAAACCCTCCTGTGTATTTCACAGGGATCAATGGCGTGCGTAATTCTTCATGCAGATTTGCCACACAGATTGGAAACAATTCCTCTTGAGGGAGTGCTACACTTAGGGAATATGTTAATCCCTTCTAGAGAGGAATTAAATCTGAGACCCTTCCGTTCTCCCTTTGCTTACAGTTTGTAAGATCGAAAACTATTGTCTTTGGAATAGTTGTGTTGAACTGAAGATGGAATTTTTGGTGAAGATCCTCCCATCCGGTAATTGACCGGGATTGCAAACTTTTATACCAGACAAAGGCCGGTCCTTGCAAGGTCCTCACGAAGCATATGAGTTTCACTACTTCTTGCATTTACGGAGTTCCATCATAGGATCGCAACAAGACACATAATGCATCAAATGCTGTTCAGGATCGCCTAATCCATTGAAAATAGGGAATACATGATTTCCAAAACTGGACGGGGGAGATATTGAATCTACCCATTTAGGGTAAGCATTCTTTTCTGGTTGAACCTGTGCACGCTTACCTTCCATAATTTATAACCGAGCTCTTAATGACTAAATGGTAGTTATTAACTTTTGAGAATCATCTAGTTGAACTTGGACTTGGGCAGGTATAACGAATGGATCTTGGACAGATGTGTTGGCTGGTGCTGCAACTGATGGTAGCACTGCCAACTGTTGTTGCACTTGACCTGTAGGATTAGAACTGTGAGGGTGTACTGATAGAGGAGGATATTCTTGATCAATCTCAGTAGCTGTAACAAATTCCCTTGGCTGATTGACTCCAGCACGCTTAAGAAGAAGACTACCCTGAAGTAGTTCTACATTCTACCTCCTCAATTCCTTCATTTCTTCCTCCTGTTGCACAAATCATTGCTCTAGTGAGAGCGATTGACCTTCTCCAGAGGAAGGATATGTTACCTGAATCTTTCCCTTCCCTTTGATGAAGCCATTTCAGAGAGGGGGTAGTGGGTTAATTGAATGATTACCTAGGTTCTAAGTAATCCTTTGATTTCGTGTATGCACACCTTCTTCATTTGTGTTTGTGCATACAAATTCTTGAGCAGGAACATCTTCATCTGAATCCCCTAAGTGAGACTCGTTTGGTGCATCAGCAACAACAGCATTGGTGACATTGATTGATGCATAACACATCGCATTCCTTATATCATCATTTCTATGATATTGTCTTCTTCCATGTGTTTGATGATACATTTCCTTTTGTTGATTTTATCCCTCAGGAACTTCTTGACGAACCGTAATTTGGAGGGAATTTCCTAATAATTTGGATCTTTGTTCCTCTTGTGGCTTCTTACCCAATCGAGAAAAGACCGATTTTCATTGAGGAGGGGATTGATAATTTCAAAAAGTCCCCAGTCCCGTGGACTGGGGTTGTTTCTGCTGCCTTTGCTAAACTCCTCGAATCCTATTTGTTGATTCTGAGGGTTGGTTTAAAATATTCCCCAATCTGGCAAGCTGGGGTGGTTCTTGACATGCTATGTCTGAGACTTTCTTAAGATCTCTCATGATCTTGCGGACCATAGTCCTAAAATTAGATGGATGTATCAACCTGGATCCACATTTGTGACCTGGTTCAAAAGACCATTGGATGATTTTTGACACTTCTATCACTTGGTGATGTGCTAGCTCCAAACGGGAAGCCTATTAAATATTCTCGTTCCCTTGATGCATGAGTAATTTGATAACTTATTCTCTGTATGCTTGATTTTGAGAGGAACTAGTTGAATCATGTTCTTGGGAAAGCTATTGATTACAAACAAAGCCCATTGACTTTGGCCTGCCATGGTAAATAACATTACATGAGACCATTTTTGGCGGGCTTTGCTGACTGGAGATTACAGTGAAATGTAGTTCTCCATGAAAACCCCATTCTCTGATATGAATACCAGATGGGGCATTGGCAATTAACTAGCACAATATTCTCAGTGCACCAAGGCATGAATGCTGAAGGGATATCTACTACTTTTCAGTCTTTGGATATCGAGAGACTGAAAGTGATGCCAAATCAATCTGGCGTTGTAACCCTTCTATTATCTTAACATGATTTTCATATTCATCATAAGATAATACTTTCTTCTTCATCTGACAAAGATTTTTCCATATGTTGAGACAATTATCATAAATTCCATCTTCCGTCAACATCTCTGGAATGTCATACTGAGAGTCAGCCAGAGGCCAAAACATGACTGGTACTTCACCTTTTCCCATTTGTGTTCTCATGTTCAGCATTTCCTCTTTATCATTAAATGAATATTCTTCTTCCTGATTTTACAAGAGATGGTTCTTCCTTGTTGCTTCATCGGATTCAACAAGATTGGTAGATATATCACCGACTAAACTAGAAGATGCATGACTTAGGGGTGGTTCGGAGAATGACATATACCCTTGGCTATCTTCTTATTGAGAAAGTATTGCACCTTCTAGAGATGAATTATTAGACATGTATGGTTTCGCATTTGCAAGTGCCTCAAGATAAGAGGGCTTTCTCGGCACTACATTGTCCACTAGAGCATTTTCCGGGCAATGTGCATCACTACTGCGGAGAGGACTTTTGCAGAAAAATTCATCATCATGGGGAGGACCACCATGGTTGGTTACATCAAAAGATGATATCTCTTGCTCCTTGGTCTTCTGACCACACAGAGGGTTCCTGTGGCTCTCATCTGAAGATGAAACTTCAAGATCGACCGAATTGTCATGAAGCATGCCTTCATGAGGAAGTTTCTATTGAGGACCTTCTATAATTAATTTTCCCACTATTGGGAGAAGGGGGAGTAGAATCTTGGACTCCAACAGATAACTGTTTGAGGGCTTCAAGAACTCCAGCATTAAGCAAGGCCATGTTACAGATTGGCTCTTGATTTCTTGACTGTGCTGGGATGGTCTTCTTTTTAGATGCCTTCTTACACAATTTAGCATGTTTTTGTGCCTAATTAGGTTAAATGATCAGGTTAGGCTGATTATCTCCGCTCAAACCAGGTGTATGTGCCTGACTTGGTTGCCCGTATGATATGGGGGAGTACGCCCCACAACCCTCTTGGACTGGAACAAATGTCTGTGTCTGTTCCGGAGTGAACTGTTGATGTGTCACTCCACTGGTAGGGATAGATTTTCATTTTTTTCCTTGTGATGCTGTTGAAGTTGTTATAATACCCTGGAAGGCATCCAAAATATGAGAAAGGATTTTCTTCTTCTCTTTCACCATTGATAGAATATGTTTGGTGACTTCAGCTGCTGGAAAGGGTATATACGTCCATTCCGTGCTTGGAGTAGGTGTATGTGACTGCTTCTGTCCTCCTTTTCCTGTCAGTGAATCCTGACAGTACTCGAGTGTGGGGGCAGAAAGTTGAGTCTGCCTCTTGTTTGTCATTGGAGCTTTCCAACTGACTTCTCTGAATGCCACCAAACGAGACTGCTGGCAGGCCTGATCAATACTAGCAGGTGTATGTGCCTACTAATTGCACTTCGCCAAACGTGGTTGATGAGCTCCCTCATATGTAGTCAGACGAGCCTGTTGACTAGCTGATGAGGTTTAAACAGGTATATGTTCCTGCATATAGTACTCCACTGGAATTTCTTGGCGGGATTTGCGTGCTGCTTCCAGACGAGTCTACTGGACAACGAGATTAAAACGGAAGGGTGTATGTGCCCGCTCATTGATTTCAACCATGTTAGGTTGGTGGACTTCTCTGGAGATGGAATAGATGATAACCTGCTAACTGCTAACCGGATTTCACCTTTGGCGATTCGTCATTCCTTCTTGGGTTCGAGGAACCTGAGCCGAACGCATAGAGACAACATCCTCATCAGGTAGAGGGCACACTAACACACGAGTCTGGTGGTGATTGTTTATAGGAGCCCTAGGGAAGAACTCCTATCTGTTTGAATTAAGGCCTTGAGGGACCTGTTCATTCACCTCTTCAAAATAAGGGAGCAAATGGTGATTGCGTTCCGGAGATAATGACCCGAAACAGTTGGAGATGGTGGTTAGCACCACCAGCTTCTTGATCACTGGTGGTCGTTGTCCGGACGACCGGTGTGAATTGTACACTTGGAAGGCTTGTCGGGCAGCCTCCAGAGTTGGGATGGTACCATATTGACGGTACTCCTTAACCAGCGCATTTGATACCCAGCGTTGAAAACACTAAGTAGGTGATGTCGTCCTCAGAGCGGACGACGATCCAGCAGGAGTAGTAGTAGTGGCATTCGTAGCAACAGTATTCACTGGAGTGAACTTGAGAGCAACCATTTCTTACAATGTAGAGAATCTTGGGAAAGAGTGCATGTTTGATATAACAGACGTAATCAAGATAAATTCAGCCATTACATCTTTTGGATGAGAACATATGTCAATGATTGTTTTTTACCCTCTCATTGAGTTTTAAATAGGGGCCAAACAAATAGGTAAAACATCATTTTAACATTGGTTAAGGATTCACGTCGGGTTCACCATTTTTTTGTTTCCTCTAGAATTGGGGATGATTTCATTGATTTAAGATTCAAACATTCCAAACAGTTTCTAACGGGTTTGTTTGTAAAACTGGAAACATCCAATGATTCCATATCCATTTGAACCTACTTTCCAAAGGTAGGAGCTCATCAGTTGTGGACTGATGAGGCTTAGGAATTTTCATTGGTTGATAGGATGGGAGGTCGGACTCATCACACCTTTGTGGGGGAAATTATTGTCTACTCCAGGACTCCCTTTATAGATTTAAGTTATATTCGTGAATCCTTATTACATTACCAAGTATAAAATGAGCTTTCCTTTAGATCTGACAATCAATGATTGATATGTAAGAAATTTAGAGAATCTTTTATATGTATTCGAGGTTCTTCATCAATAAAGAATCAAATGTATTTGTTAGAGATTCTTGGTCAATGGTATCCTTCAATACATAAAATTATCTTGGTCATTGTGATGACCATACTATTTTTAAATCCAATCAGTGGGGCACATGAAGTTTATTGTCATTCATAAGGACATGAGTTATTTAATAGTTGGGATCGAACCCACAGATGAGATACCTATGTATCCTTTGTTTAGAAAAAGAAATCTGAACCCACGTAGTTCGATTAAGGGAATATGATGTTTAAGATTGATGGCCCAAAGAAAGATGTCATAATTACTTTTACACTCTAAGATCTTGTGAGTCATGCTCGGTGTGAGAAACAAGAGGTATTGGTAAAACCGGAAATTTTTTCCATGAATGATGCAATCATAAGAAATGATGTGGGGCTTATGTACGTATGAATGCCCAAATAGATGAAGATTAGGATTTAATTCAGGGAATAAATCTATGAACATGGTCCATAATTGTATATGTACTTTATGGAGATTTGGATACTCTAATTTGGCAATTATCCCTGAAAAGGAGGCCCAAATTAGGAGGGGACTTATGATTGGGTTTTACTACTGAGAAGGAAACCCATATCAAAAGTAAATTAGGACTAGTTAATAGAAATTAATACTAGGGCTTACTCATGAGAAGGAGGCCCGGGTTAAAAAGATTTGAAAACTGGGTCATACTCCTGAAAAAGAGGCCCATGTTAAAAGAATTATGGTTAGGACTTACTCCTAAAGAGGATGCCCAGATTAATGGGAATTATGACTGGGACTTAGTCTTGAAAAGGAAACCCAGGTTAATGAGGACATGGGGCTTACTTCTAAGGAGGATGCCCATTCCTGAGAATTATGACTGGGGATTATTCCTGAAAAGGAGGCCCAGATTAATTATTCTCTCATCTTAAAGGATGAGGTTGAATGAGTGAAAACTGTAACTTTAGTGACATAAAGATGTGTAAATCACTAGGTTTTGAGAGATATTCCATTGAGTTCCTTTCAGATAAGGAAGTGAAATCAATAAACCATTCCATAAATGTCTTTGTAGAGTGTCTTGAAGATTGAATCTTGAATAGGAGAGGTGGAATGGCATAAGAGGGTTGAAATGGGAAAGAAGGTCACCCAAAAAGGTAGGGGCGCGCAAGTCTTGGCAGGCACGCAGGTATTGCGTGGCTGCGCAAGTCCTGGTCACACAGGTATACCTGCACGATACACGGGTAATTGCACAATTGTTAACCAGTAGGGTAACACTTGGGCGATCCTTGACCAATGCCTTTAGAATTACCCTGAGGTACTTCTAGAAGAGATGCGTGCAAGTTTTGTTGAAGAAGTAAGGAAGCACGCAAGTATGTTCATTTCCTTTAAGGGTAAAACACCTTAGTCGCGCAAGTGTTAGTGAATTCTAACACTTAGACCTTACTACTCTTGTTTAGACCTTCCATTCTAGGTAAAGAATTACCTATGAAGTTTTCGGAAGATCTGAAGAAGAGACTTTGGTGTTCATAGCTCTGTATCTAAATTCTAAAAAATATTCTTCTTGAAATGGGGGGTGCACAAGGTCTATTTATTTGCTGGAGAAGACCCTGGGTGGTTATCCTTTAGAGCATGCAAGTCACTTGCGTGACCATTAGGTGGCGTGCAAGTATACTTGCGCGACACTGATGGAACTTGCACGACCATTTTTCGTTTGAAGCCTTGTTCATTCCTTTGTCGATTTTTTATGTATTCTTCAAAGGATGAATAAATTTTGTGATAATTCATTTTCCTTACTATTCTTTCAGAAAATGTGATGAAAAGGAGCGTCAACAGATTGGTACCAAATGGATCTTCAAAAATAAGTTTTATGGGCATGGAAGTGTCATCAGAAACAAGGAACAACTGGTATGTAATGGATACTCCTTGGTTGAAGGCATTGATGTTGAAGAAACCTTTGCTCTAGTGGCTAGACTGGAGTCAATCAGTCTTTTCATTACAATGGCACTCCAAAAAAGATATAAAGTATATCAAATGGATTTCAAGACAAAATTCATGAATGTTGTACTTGAAGAAGGAGTCTACATTGAACAACCAGTGGGTATTGTTCATGGTACTGATGAGACAAAGGTCTGCAAACTGATGAAATCCCTATATGGTTTGAAGCAGGCACCACGAGCATGGTATTCCCACCTGGACTCGTATATCAAGAAGCTGGAGTTCAAAAGAGGAGGAGTGGATCACAATCTATATGTGAATAATTCTTCCAAATATCAATTCATGGTTCTAGTCTATGTTGATGATATCATATTTTGTAGCATCAAGAAGAAATCAGTGGATGAATTTTCCAATCATATGAAATCAGAAATTGAAATGACTATGATTGGGGTGCTCACATATTTCATGGGGCTATAGGTGATTCAAAAGAAAGATTACACTTTCATTTCTCAGGAAAAGTATGCATGAGAGATGTTGAAGAAGTTTAATATGCAAGACTCCAAACCAATGTCAACACCTATTATAGTTGGAACTAATCTTAGAAAGCATGAGGATGGGGTCTCTATTGATCCCACCATGTATAGAAGTATCAGTGAGAGCCTACTGTACCTAACAGAGACACGACCAAATATTGTCTTTGCCACATGTCTTGTGGCCCGCTTTCAGAGTAATCAAAAGGAGGAATATATGGCGGTAGTCAAAATAATCATGCGGTACATTCAAGGTAAACATATCTTTGGGTAATATTTTGATGCAGGTAGGGACAGTGAATTATCAGCATTTTCTGATGCTGACTGGGCTGGTGATGTAGTAGAAAGATAGTCCACCAGTGGTGGAGCCTTCTATATTGGGTAAAAATGTGTTGGATTGTTAAGAAAGAAACAAGAAAGTACTTCTCTTAGTACTGCTGAAGTTGAGTATATATCCTCCAAAAAGGCATGCACTCAACTGCTATGGATGAAGCAACAATTAACAGATATTGGTGATGAAGTAAAGCAATCAATGGTGATTTACTGTGATAACAAGAGTGCAATTGGTCTCACGAATAATCCTATTCAACATTGTCATACAAAACATATTGAAATCAGGTATCACATTATCAATGAAAAGGTTGAGCAAGGGGTGATTAGAATGGATCATGTTGGAACTGATGAGCAAGTGGCTGATATACTGACCAAGCCACTGTCAGCGGCTGTGTTTGAGAAGCATTAGTTGAACCTCGGTGTTCAGCCTCCTCCTAGTGCATAAGGAGGTTTCACAATACCCCTCTCCCCAATTATGATAACTGTTTTTATCTGTTCATGGATGTGATGTAGGTTTGTGGGGGAGATACTATCCAGGGGGAGTGTGGTTTGAGATGAACAATGAAAAAATTATTGGTCATTGGGTTTATTGTCAATGGGGGAGAAAATAATAAATCATCAGTGATAGGATGACAAGAATGAGAAGGAATACATTGATCATAGGATGACAAGGATGAGAAGGAATACATCGGTGTTGTAAACATTCTTGGGAATCATTGATAATTTCAAAACACTGGAACCTAATTCAAGCTTCCTCTCTTGTTTTCTACATCGAGAATTGCTCACGCAGACTTAGAGTGTTGGCTGAGTTGATTTTTTCATTTTTGGTTTTCACATGGATGTGGATCTATTGCATTTATTTTATGATTTCCAACAAACCCAAAGGGGGAGATTATTAGAACCATGGTCTTCGATTCATGACATGGATTATGGTTTGTGTTTTCTGTCAACCCTCAGTGGAAGTTCTTAATGTGTACCTACAAAGTGATCATATAGTTCAAGAAGACAACAGTATTGAAGGTTGCGATGTTTCCTAGTTATTGCCAAATTTTTCAGCCTGACAATCGAAAAAAGGAGAAAAGTGTTTTTCGCAAAGATACTTACCTGCTGTGTACATGAAGGAGAGGAAACATGCACGCCTTATGTTTTTCAAGATCAAAATAAGGAAAAATGGCAAAGGGATAATGGTCATTCATGTTTTGGGCTTGTAGCGCAGGTGACTTGAACACTAAGAAAGGACTTGTGCACCGATGCCTTGGTGGTGGGAATGTTGCGGGCCTATTGTTCATTATGACGAAAACTTCAAAATATGGAAATGGGAAGAGGATCACACAAGTATTAGTTTGGTCGCACTTGTGAGTTACGTGACAAAGGCTAGGGCAGTTGGAGCTACGCGTCGGGACTTGCGCGCCACCGCGCTGGGGGTCCAGTTTGCCTATAAATAGAGCACCCCCTCCTCATTTGTAACAAAGTTCATGACATAGAGATTTTTTGAGCTCTCTTAGTGCAAGTGGTTGAGTCGCGCAAGTGGTGGTTGGGTCGCGCAAGTAGTGGTTGTGCGCCGATTGTGGGCTGCGCGACCAAGGCAGTTTGTGAGTTAAAGGCGTAGCATCGCGCAAGTTTGGAGTCGAAAGAGGTAGTGCCGCGCAAGTGGGTTGGTTTCGCATGAGTTCCTTTTTTGTACCATGCAAGTGACTTGTGCTCCATTCTAGAAACATGTGCGTCGGTCTTCGAGGAGTGCACCAGGAGAGGTTAGAGTTCGCCGGTCCTTTTGGAGATGTAAGAAAAACTTGAAGATTTCCCGCTACCTTCGGTGCTAAGTTGGATTAGTATAAGAGTGATAGTTGGACTTCAATAGAGCATCTACATTCAACAGAGGATGCAATATTTAACAATTATGAAGATACCTTCACATCTATAAACTGAATAGGATTTCACCAATGGCTGTGAGCCAGGGGAATCAATGGGAGTGACCTGAGGGATGCTGTGAGTTATCCCTAAACAATTATAAAGGCAGTGAGCCTGGGACAGAGTGATTATTCCCGAACCATTTTAATAAACATCTATTGAAGTTTAGTGGAATTAGGTACGAATGAAAACTTGTTGGCGTATTCTCCTAGAACGTATCCCTTAGTGGTGAACCAAGTAAAACGTGTTGTGTCTTCTCTGTGAATGTGAATGTTTACTTTCTGTTCATATTCATCATACTGGTTCAACAAGTTCCTACCAACATGGGAACAATATCCATCACATTAAATGAAAAACTTTTCAACCTGATTCACCCCTCCCCTCTCAGGGTGTCTCGGGGTCCATCAAAAAATATCTTCAAACTCTCTCCATTCCATATTTATTAATTCATCATCTTCCTTTGTGTTTTGAATCAATGACCACCATTTTTCAGCATCTCCAGTGAGGTGGTAAACTGCCATGATAACTTTTTCCATTTCACTACTCCCAATGCATGGAATATTTTCTATAAGGAATTTATCCATTCCTTAGCTATTAGTGGATTTGTACTCCCATTGAATGTTGGTGGTTGTTGCCTCATGAAGCAATCAAACATTGATTATCCATGCTACAGATTAGTGTTCTCTATACGAGTAAGGTTATTATTCATAAACTGGGTGAGTTGTCCCAGTATGGTGATTAGCTGATCAGCACCAGTTGCATCACTAGCTTCACTATAATTATCTTGAGCAGGAGGGAAATACATTCATGGAGTGCATGCATTGATACAATTTCCATTTCTTCCACTAGGCACCATTTCTAAATAATGACATACACTAGATTAGTTTATGAATAGCAATACATAAATCCAAACTTGTAAAACACTTAACATGAATTGAACAGATTATGGATATAATCCATATTCATAAAAATGTTTTATTTGGGGATGTATATACTCATAAACCCTTCATAATGGTTTGTAAAGAAAATGAGAATTATCCTAAGCAATCCCCCAGGTGTGTCGTAACCAAGAGTGCAGCAAGGCCCGTTGTCGTGAACCAGTTCCCGTTCGAGTCTAGCTCAAAGCAGTGTTATCGGGTTTTACCCCTACGTACATCTGTGCCAGAGCCACCTCTACCTGCTCCTATACAGACAGGGATGTATTTCTCAGAAAACTCACAAAATCTCTACAATATCAAAATTCTAGAAAGTCATTCTATACTAATCCTAAAAGTTCTTCTTAGGTCTATGTGATCTAATCAGAGTTTATCTAAATATTGCTTCCAATGTTTCTACTAAACTTCCTCTAATACCAATTGTAACCCCCCGAACCCAGTTACCTAGAGTCGGTGCATTATTACATAACATTGGTATGATCACAAAATATCATGTCCTTTGGCCTAACCTTATATGTTTAGGAATAGAATATCAATTAATAATATAATATTTGTTTTAAAAACTCTTTTATTTCAATTTTGACACTATTGGGTATTTTGTTTTGATAAATTCACAACAGCATTATTACATCAAAAAAAATTCATATAACCAATCCTAATATCTCATATTAACCTAGAAAATTAGTTTAATTCATATAAAGTTTCAAATTACATTTATATGGGTATATATAATATCTATTATCTTAATGTTTCATTAATACGGTAATTACTACATCATCATTGTGTCATAAATAAATTAAATTATTTAATTTCTAAAAATTGTAAATAAAATACCATTATGTAGGAAATTGTTTTAGATTTCTAATTAATATTTATAATCTAATTTATCTCATGTATAACTCTATATTTAAAATATTTTAGTTATTAAACATTTATTTTAACTCTTTCAACTCTTCTTTGAATTAAATAATAATAAATGTCCTAATCTAATCCAAGTTGACCAAATAGGTTAATATTATATTACTAAGGTTGTTTTTGGTGAAATTATACTTAGCCAATATAAATAGGACATCTGTTAGGGTAATATTAATATCATTTTTACCCTTAATTACCCTACTTACTTTTAACTGTGGTAAATAAAAGTAAGAAGTTACTATTCACCAAAAATTATCATTATCATATTGAACAACATTTTACTCCTTGATATTAACCGTGTTTCTCAGATTTTTTAAATTCCACTCACAAAAGCGGTAAAATTATGTTTTATGTGAATTTGCAAATTCTCCTAGTAGGTGGGTAAAAGGCGGTGAAAAGTTATATAAAATTTTTATATATCTAAAATTATTATAAACTGACTCCAATGAATTAAATTGAACATATATAGGTATTTTGTATCTATTTTTACCTAATATAAATTAAAAATAAATAAATAATTATTTAAATAAAAATTCGGTTTTAAACAATAACTCATTGTTTTTCACTATTCATAAAAAATTGAATGTTTTCAGAAACATATCAAAAATTCACCCTATGATAATTTTGATATTCAGAATCCTAAAATGAAGTCCATTTTGAATGATAATATTTATAAAATTTAAAAAAGTGGGTATTACTATTCATAACGGCTAGTTTGATTGGTTGTGGTGTGTGTTAGAACTCGAAGTTGCATACAACACACACTACTGTATTATTCAAAGAGAAGTGTACCATGAAATCTTGGGCTGTTACACCATATCGATCCAAATTCAATAGTTCTTATTTTTTAAGAATCCACTTTCAATATAAAAAATTTCATTAGAAGGGATCATGGGCCAATTCTGCAATTTGAATGGTCAAATAAACCACAGAAGAAGACCCGATGAATTTGTGATGAAACTGGGCCACCTATGAAGATTGAATTACTGGCCTCAATACAAGGTTAAAAATTATTTTATTATTTTAAAAATTTTGGGGGACAATTTTTGGAGTTTTGGATTAAAATTTAATGGCCCAAGACCATATATAAGGGGCCCAACAGATTCATTTAAACTCAGCCAACCACTTTCGCAGGGAATTAAAATCAGTACAACATTCATGACATATCTCCAGATCTTTTCATCAAATCTTGCTGAGATTTTCCGGTTCCAAATAAAATATATAGGTGGTCGGCTTTCTTGAATAATGTTTTCGTATTTGAGATCATATTCCTATTCAAAAATCCATACACTATTTGGCCATTGAAAAAGAAAGGATAGAAATTGGTAGCTTAACATTGTTAATGAAGACCACCATAACATTGGATACATATATCCAAATGTCTCCAAATTATGAGAGTAGTTTAACAACATTATTCACTACTACTTTTAAGAAGTGTATATCTTGATATTAGGCTCTCTAGATTTCCAAATCGTCAAGAAAAGTGGAGGGTTTGTTTTTTAATGCAAACAGTCCACCACCTTGGGCAGTAAATACAACCCCTCATCTCATTTCAAAAGGGTTGGAATTTCAGAATATAAGAGCATCAATTGGTACGACCAAATCCTTTAAAAAGGCTTGGGAGGACCTTCCATACTCATTTTTTCACATGGTAGACCCTTCCTCTTCTCTTTGATTTCATTTACTTATGTGTTCTTCATTGTTGTAATTCTGTAAGTCTTTTTTTGTAATTCTATTTTAATGCATGTTTCTTCTTTTATATATCTTATTCTCATCCACCATATTTAGTTTAATATTAATATTATTAAAATAATTTAAATCATGTTAAAACCCTTTCCCTTTTTTGCTTCCTCATTAAATCAAAAGCTTTTTTTACTCTCTTTAATGATCGTGTGTGTTCAGCACACTACTTTTTTCTTATCCCATAATTTTTGTTCTATTTATAATTCATCAGTATAATCATATATTACCAGATTAATAAGAAAATTAATGGATGAGTAAATCTCCCATTGGGGTGAGTAATTATTTAGAGATGTTAAGCGATTGAGATCTTTTTCTCGATGAGTATTCTTTAATTTATCATTGTGTATGTTGGAATAATCATGTAATGGATTAATGGATTGTTTTGTTTAGACTGTGGATTCCATGGATTATTGGAACCATAAATACACTACAATCAAAAATATCTGATTGATATTATAATACAAAGTTATGTTATGGCTTTTATTAATGCCTTATCACTTTAGAATATCTATCAACGTCTACTTATGACATGGGTGTTAATTTAATAAAATATAAACCAAAGATCAAGGATATCACAAGCTTAACTCGCTTAAATGGAACTCACCCCAATATTTATCAAATTGTTAAACCAAACACAAATCATTATTCACTACATTTACACTCTTCAAACCAACCTCATCAATCCAAAAACAATCGACTATTAAAACGTATCATTGTGAAGGATTCGACCCGAATGGTGATATACACATTAGCATAGCATGGTATCCTTGACTGTTCGATTGGAGACAATCCGCTATGCTTTTAGAACATCATTACATTGGGATTATAAAAATAATATATAAATATTTAATAAACATTTTACATTTAAATTATATGTAAATTCTTAAATAAAATTGCAAACCAGATTTCATAGTTGTATACTATATGTGTGAATAAAAGAAAAATGTGTGACCTCCTGTCTCCCCAAGTTCTGTGCACCTAATGAATATCTCCTATAAAAACTATCTCCCATATAGTAGGAGAATAATCCTTCACAAAAAGGAGATGACATGAAATCAAGTTGATTACTATATAAAGATTGGCATAATTTTTTGGCTCCGGCTTTCTAAATGGATATATTTCTCATATTTTTCAAAAAAAATGATGACAACACTCATGAATGTAGATCTCCCAAGACACACATACAATGGGTATTATTCTCTCTTTGATTGGATTCCATAATCCCACATAAATAATTTATAATATCATTGTAATTATTAAATAATATTTTAAAAGTGAATTATTTAATTTCACACCAACAAATGATAAAAAATGTGATTCCAAACATCAATAGAAATATGATCCCATTTCATCCGTATTCTAGAGAACTTAATCTATAGAATCACACCCCCAACCCAAAAAATACATGTGAAAAAATATGAAAATAAATAATAATAAAACAATTATTCCATAAATAACATAATAAAAAAATAATGATAATTAAGTAAAATTAATTAAAATAATCAACTACATTTTCCTCCACATTTATTGAATAAAATCAAGAGGTGTAATTTTCTCAGAAAAAAGGTGATGAGTATTAAATATTGCAACAACATAAATAGTCGAATTTGATAATGATAAGGAAGTAACATGTTGTTTGGATGATGATGCATAAGTTTAATCACCTAGATGTAGAAAATGATCAAATATATAAAACATCATATCAAAATTATTAGCATCCATATGATACATGAAAATGTTGTGTTGAAAAATATTGAATAAAAAGTATTATATATCAATTCTTAAAATAACTATATTGTGATTTCGTCATTCTTTATCCTCATATTTTATGAGTTCAATATCATCACCTTCTTCATCATCAACATAAATTTCTCCACGATCATAAACATCATCATCTCCTTTTTTTAATATATATTACATCATTAATAGTAAAATACCACCGTCCCATATCATCGGTGCTTCATCATAATTAAGTTTTTTCTTTATAGTAAAATATTTATTAGTATATTTTCCTTGAAAAATATATCATCATTTTTATTCAAAAAAATAATTCTCATTTCATTACCTAGAGTTCACCAGATTCATTTTTTTAATTCTCCACTAGTCAATCGAATCTATTGGAGGAGTTTAATAATTAGAAAATTAAATTTCATAATTTTGATGCTAATACGTATATGGTTATTTTAATGAATGATTTATTTAATATATTTTGTCCAGGATTCCACGGAATAAATGAATTTTAGAGTCTCTATCACTATCAATCCAATTAAATTTAAAATTTGAATCATCATTCAGTCATAGATAAAAGAACTCAATTATTTAATATGTTATCAAATTTCCTCTGACGATATAATTTCAAGAAAACTCCACTATTTATTCTATTATTTGATTCACCATATACATGTGTGTGAATTCAAAAACCATTAACCATATGTCCATTATATGAATCAAATAATTTGGACGGTGGGATACTATCATGACCCCCTCCTTCCAAAGATATTGTAATGAAGAGAGATAGATAATGAACTTTGATTCCCACCTCTAGTAGGACTAGGATGGGGACTAGAAAAAAGTGTATGTAAATCTCATATGTGGGAGTAATTACCCTATAAAATATAAATATGATCAAGTGATAGGATGCATCATCCACAAACAACTTCAATACACTACATAAAAGAAATAAAAAACCCATCACACATTCATGTATTTATAGACTTGATACAGATACAAGTATCCAATGTAAATACCCCAAAGTAAAGCTAATGCAATGTCACATCAACTATCAGGGATGTGAGCTTTTAATATCCATCATAGTCTTCATAATCCTCAAAAACACATAAATATAATTTTATTTACATATGGTGAGAATTTAAGTATACCTAGTAGTAAAAAATTATGTCACTCATGAAAATGGTTAAGATGCATGTTGATGTACCTTTGAGAAAATTTCAGAACCAAACTACACATGTCAAGGTATATTAACCATCCCAACCTCAAAAAAGGATCGATCACCAAATAAAATAATTTAATTAATATAGTATAATAGAAATCACATCAATAAGGGTACATCACACCACATTCCCATTCATATTCCACTTTCACACCCAACCTTTTACATCCTAGTGCACTTATCACATCAGTATACCAACCCCCCCCCACAAACATGATAACAACACACCTCATCCATAGAAACCTGGGATCACTACCCCCATTATCCACCATAAAACATCTCTACTAGAATCATCATGGAGATAAAAAACCAACATCATAACCACAGAATTATGGAATCTTGAAAAAGTAGGACAACAACCTTGTTTCCTCCTCCTACCTTGCACGACCCCACAAGAATATTCTCCACAAGAATTATCATGTCTCACCTAAAAACACTTGTGTATTCACATATCATCCAAAAACACCTGGTCCATCAAAAACACCATCTAATTCCCAATATATCCTCTAATAATCACTATATTTGAAATACATACCTCGCTTGGAAGATATACCAGGAAAGGGCGGGTAACCAAACATCTGTACTCCTCATTGAATTATAGGAAAATAACCCATGCATGATAATGTGTGTGTCAGAACATATTGGATGACATGGGTGTGGTGTATATTTAATCACAAGATTGTACAATTATATACATATATATCATCAAACACTCAATCATAACCAATTGGTTCAAAAAAAGTGAACAAAATCACAACACTGTCATATTTTTTC
This sequence comes from Viscum album, assembly GCA_963277665.1. Lineage (NCBI taxonomy): Eukaryota > Viridiplantae > Streptophyta > Magnoliopsida > Santalales > Viscaceae > Viscum > Viscum album. The sequence continues at coordinate 1,289,353,280 of OY728140.1, forward strand.
CCACCTCTAATTGCATAACACCACTTATCAAGATAAAAACCCACATCACATTTCCAACCAAATTCATTTGATCACCCCCTTCATTTAATTATTTATTATCAACCACATTTAAATGAACAAACAAAACATTTAATTATCCATTAAAAATTTCCATTGCATTAACCAAACCAAACCAACTCTATTCCAAACAAAATTACCCAATTATTAACTTGTTCCATTACTACCTGGGCATCTAGCATAATGAAACCATCTTGATGCCCTAAACGAATGGTCTAAAAAACAACCTCCTTATAGCCCTGAAATCATGGCTATAAAAAACAAATAGCCTTATATTCCCCAACCACACATTCCCATTCCCCAAGTACTACCCCGAATCATAACACATCCTGAAAATTTTACATTTTTAAAATGGGTATTTTATCAGATTAAACATTATTTTACGTCCATTATCACACAAGATAAAATCGTGTTGAAACAATTTCATTAGATAAATATAAGTGGTTAATAAATTTCCATTTTAGTGTGATATAAAAATAGTCACAACTAATGAATCAATCACTGTGCATATATATAGTTCAAAAAAATCTCCCAATGGACAACATTTTCTATGAGGCCTCAAGCACGGACAATTAAAAATATCACAAATAATATCAATTCAACAAAATAATGCAAATTAAACCCCATTTCCCCTTTTCAATTTAATATAGTAGTTCTTTTTTCGTTTATTAATATTGAACATTAATAAGACATAGATATCCAAAAGTAAACCCACCCCTCATGATACACAATAACTAGAACCAATGGAATCCCCACCTCAATGAATCTTGTCCACTCGCTTTGCATTGCAGGGTGAATAAGATTTCTCACAAACCAAAAATGCACCCTGGGATCCATGGATTAACATAAATTGAAACAAAATACCATCAATAAACAATCTAAATCACACCCCAAACCATAATAACATCACCGCAGTGAATCCCCAGGAGAAGAACAGATGGAAAACCACCAAAAAGGGAGATGAGCCTACCACAGATCTACCATGGATTAATAATGAACAACCACAAAGAACAATGGATCAAAGAGGGAGGATTAATTCTTGATGAAATACTCATGGAACAGAGGGTTCACCTAAAATGAGAAGAAGAAGAATCTAGATATGAATGAATGAAAATTCATCCAAAAAATAATTTTAAAACAGAATCGGATTTGGGGTTTAAAAGATGTGTAATACCATTTAACATAATGTAATCATCAGTTGTCAGTTTCTCAAAATAATGTCTTAGCTTTTTATTATTTAACCACGAAAATGTACACATCATGAACCAACATTGGAAAATCCATGAAACCAACTATCATGTTGTGTAATATACTTATATGGATTGTATTTTCTATTGCAGTTCTACTGCAATCCCTGCTCCCTTGATAACTCCTATAACCATCCCAGAAAACATCCAACAGCCAAAAATGGAAAACATACTTAAAGGCACCAAATGTTTCATCATATTCCTCTAAAATGATTCTATCCCTTGATAATCCAAGAATAAACTATAATTTAATGGGGTATAAAAAATCGTCTCAAAATATACATCTCAAGGATATCGTTATACCTAAAATGATAGCACTGGTTAAACACTCCAACCCAAATTACCACAATCACACTAAATTACCATAATCTCAATCCTCTAACACAACAAGGATACAACATCACCATTGAAAAACTATATCATCCTCTATGCAGCCTAAACCAACAATGACTACAACCAATGAACCAAACACACCAAAACACATGAATCATAGAGTTTCATATTCCATATGAAGATATTATCTGCTCTACGTGGCACTACATCACCCACACGAGTTTACTAGCATAATAGTTAATGTGTATCGATTAGGAATAAGGTCCTACCTTTTTCTTATGTCATTAGTTTATCACAAATCTCATCACACACATCAAAAACCATGGAATATATCTCATCTCAAAAAACAAAAGGATCTAAACATCACATAATAATGAAAAAATAAATAAAATTTAACATCGAAATAACTCTGGAAATTAAAAATGAATCTATGTCTCTCACTCCCATGTAATATTCTATAGGACACCAAGCCTCCACATCATAGGAACCAATGAAATGGTCATAAAAAAGCTTTCTATTGTAAATCTTGGATCTCTACTAGAAATTCCAAAACATCGTGTCATCCAAGATATCCAACTCTCCCTAGTCAATGACATGGGAGACATAATGAAAATATCGAAGAAGCTGAGAGATGTGAAAGACATCAGTTATCATTTCCATCCATGGTTGAAACACCACTTGATACACCAAATCTCCATCTTTCCCCAACTTTTAAAACTTCCCAACATAAATGGGAGAATGATTACTCTGCATACCAAACATATGTTACCCACATCAAGGGGAAAAATTAATTTACACTATGTCCCCAACCTCGAACACCAAGGTCCCCCTTCTATGATTGGAATATGACTAATTTCAATCCTACCTTACATTCATCCTCTCACACACAAGATGAGCATTCTCTATTACGCTCTATAGCACATTAGGACAGAGAACTTATATCTCCCCATCCTCTAACCATCACAACGTAGAATGAAATGGTATTATATAGAGATCCCCAAATAGTGAAATGAAAATTGATGAGTGATAGATATTATTATAATATAACCCTACCGAAGGTATGTGTCATAAAAAAGATCATCTAATGTCCAAGATACATGCCCGCAATATATCCTCTAATATCTGGATAGTATGTTACATTTTACCATCTATCTAAGTGTAGAAAAAAGTGCAGAGGTGAAACTGAGTGACAATATCATGCTGAAATACCCTCTAGACTCGTGAGGTAATTTTTTCCCAATCTAATACAATGGACCTCATAACTCCATTTTTCCTCCCCACATAATCTATATACCTGTTATAAAATGCATCCACAACCCACAACTCCATGATTTCTATTATGTGAGTTGATTTAATCAATTGACCCTTTAAAATACACATAACATCACAACCTCACAGTGTTTTTGGTAACCCCATGATGAAATTAATCAATATTTCAACCCATTGTGTACATTGGAACATCTAAGGGCTGCAAAAAATCACCAGGAACATGATTCTCAACCTTTACTAATGGAAAAACCATACACCAATCCACAAAATTTTCCACCTCCCATTTCACCAAAGGCCACTAAAACTACATCCTAAAGCCATGGTACACCTTAGAAACTCTTAGTTGTACTTTAAAGATAATTTTTGAAAATCATGAAGGACACCATCGCGTATTAAAATAACAAAAAAAACCATTCCATGAATCATTATCCTGTTATGTCCATCCTCTTATCGTCCCTCTGGAGTATCACCCTGGCCAATGTGATCACACATCTATTTTATCTATGAGTCTCCTCACCGAGACACTCCCATATTATCCATCTAATATTAATGAATTGTTAACTAAAAAACAACCTCTACATCCACCCAATCTTGTATCTATTTGAAATGATCCTAAATCATCCATTTCACTCTATGTCCTCTATACCCCTAAAAAATAGAAGTAAAACCGTTTTTTACATATCAACAATTGAACGGTATGATGCTCCGATAATGGTTATAGAGGCACTAGATTCGAGTCCTCTATGATGGTACAAATTTTATAGTTGGTTGTATTTGTGATATGTCTTTTTAAGGCGGGGTTTGTTTGAAGAGGTTAATTATATTGCTTAATGGATAAAGTTGGATCGATTTATCAATTTTATAAACATAGGGGGTGAGTTAATTATTGGGTATTTAAGATTATGATATTATTGATATTGACATTATATTACATTAAATAAGCACCCACTTCACATGATGACATTGATCAGAATTATTTTCAGTTAACGCTTTAATCCAATCCATAACATCACATGGAGTATAATATTTATTATTACTTGTTTATGGTAGTGTATTTTTTGTTCCAATAATCCATGGAATCTAAATTTTATATAAAACATGTCATCAATCCAATACATTTTTTTTCAAAAAACACAATGTTAACATAAAAAATATTCTTTTAAAAAAAATCCCTCAATCACTTAATATCTCAATATTATGAATCACCCTAAAATTATATTTACTATGAAATTGATTTGGTTATTAATATTTTAATATGTGTTTTGTTTATGAACTATAAATTGAAAAAAATTAGTATATGAAAAGTGTTGTGCGTCAAAAACACACACAAATAGTGATGATAATTAAAAATCGACATTCGGTTTAATGGGGAAGAAAAAAAAGAGAAGGGGTTTCAACATCATTTAAAATATTTTAGGAGAACAAATTTTTAAGAACAAATTGTAGATTAATAAAAAATTCTATGAAAAAGAAACATTACTTACAATTCTATTAAGATGAAAACAACCATACATGATTAAAAATAACACGAACACAAAATAACATGAATGCAAAGTGGCGACGGAGGGACTCTCAATTGAAAACAAGAGTTTGGAAGATCCTCTCAATTTTTTTAAAGGGCCATGGTCATGAAAATATATCCTCTTTTTTTTCTCAAATAAAAAATCTTTGCATGGAGAAGAGTGGAACATATATATATCCCATGGAAATGGATTGTTTTCCTTAAAAATATACCCCTCTACATGGCTCACCAATTTAATGTGACATTGGGGTGTGTCATAATTTGGGGATGTTAAGTGACAGGGAGTTTTTCTTAATTAATATTCTTTAAATTAATAAAGTGTATGTTGATCTAAAAGTGTCATGGGTAATGAAATGTTTTTTTTGACATGTGGATTCCATGGATTGTTGGAATGACATGTACAATTGGGTTCAGGAAATATTGAACAGTCCATCATTTTGAATTGATTGTGGTCAATAATATAGTTGAAGTTTTCATAAAAAGGAAAAGCAATTTGGAATTCCTTTCAAAAATCGTCTTAGTAAGTGGATGTTAATTTAATTAACTATATAGAAAAGATAATGGATATCACAAGATTAAATCTCCAATTATGAACTCACCCAAATAATTATTAAATTGTTAAATCAATTTTCATTAATCAATCACTTAATTATGATCCCTTCTCTAGTTAAACCCTGAAACCTAAGATAATCAACTAAACCACAAAGATGAAATGAAATAAACACGAGGCTATATTTTGTACATGAAATCATAATACTCTTATTTGATTGATGTTATAAGGATATCTTATGGGTAGTGGTGACTCAGATCATATACCAACTAAGTAAATGAGAATGAAATTAGTTTAGGGATTATATTTTAACTCCATAAATTTATCCTGTGTCGTTTTGGTTTCTAGATGGCACACAAAACAATTAAATTAAATCATTCAGTTATTCATATTGATGGGATATATAAATTGGTCTTGTTGGACTTGTTTAACTTGATCATGTGACCAAGTATAGAATTTTTCCATATTTGACACTGTTTTTGTTATAAGATCTCCTGATGCTGCATCTGTTTTATCAACAAGAGCACTTCCACTTGTGGCATCAATGAGTGTTCTCTCCATAGAAAATAACCCATTGTAAAAGTATTCGATCAAGAGTTTTTCAGGAATTTGGTGGTGTGGGAAGGTTTCCACACTTTTTTAACCTCTTTAAATTCACATGGAGTGATTAATTATGAAATTTATGAATACCGCTTATTTTCATTCAAATAGAAGCAGTACAAGAAGCATGAAATAATTTAAATTAGAAGATTCACATCAAGTCCTTCCAGGTGGTTATGAAACTGGGATGGAGGTTGAAGAACCATGAAATGGTAGAGTCATCTATGGAGAAAAGGAATGTTAAATGATTGATTTTTTTAAAAAATAACTTTAGGATTTAGGGTAGAGCACGCCATTTTCAACCCTTTGAGATGAAGATGTGAATCCTCAATGGCTATATTATTGATATGTGGTAGAAGATGAATTAAAAAATATTTAAATTCTAAATTATCCTCATTTTTGGGATATTCAATACCATGGTCTTGGTAATTCATATCTTGGGAAGTTATTTATTTATGTTTTTTTTCCACAAGATTAATCATTTATAGTTCAACTGGTTGTATAAAGAATAGTTCATGAGTGATTTTATTATCCTTAATTTTCCTCATAATTTGTTGAATATTTCTCCCTATTTTGGTGTCAAACCAATATAAGGGATTACAGGGAACTCTATAGGGAATTCAATGATAATTTGAATGAAATGGAAGTGATATTATTCATTATTTTTTTTTCATTTATGAATTTTACAAGAAGGATGATTTTTCATTGATCTGCTTTATTTTTTTGGTTAATTGTTGTTACATATTTTGGTTTTTTTACAAAAGCTAAAAATAAAGACTACTAATTGCACCATACCATGAAACAAAACCATTTTAATTTTTCCAGATTGTTTTTAATTAATTTTTGCTTTCAATGGGGGTTTGTAGAGATAAAATGAAATTATTGATGAAGATTGATTTAAAAATTTATAATTATTATGATGAGTTTATAATTATGGAGTCAAGATTCTGATATCCTGGAGATTTCATTTATATTTCTATAAATTAACACCCACACCACAAGATGGTGTTGATTAGAATTCATAGTTGATAAGGATTTAATCAAAGCATTAAAATTACTATGGTTCTATTGTCAATCAGTACTTATTTTTGGTATTGTACTTATGTTTTCAATAATACATGGAAACCACACATTAAAAATATTCATTAATCAATGACATTCTACATTTAACATACATTATGATAACCCAAAGAATACTCAATGAGAAAAATATCACTATCACATAACATACCCAAATTATTACTCACCCCAATGGTAGATTTACCCATCCATTTATATTGATATTAAAATAGTCATATTTTTTTTATAGTTTTGAATTTTAAAGAGAGAATATATAAAGGGAAATGAAAATATTAGTGCTCCGAACACATGTAGAAATAGTACAGAGAATTAAATACGGACATTTGATTGAATTATGAAGTGAGAAAAGGGAGGGGTTTTAAACATGCTTTAAACAATTTTAAAACAATTAACATTACAGAATATAATTTTTATGAAGATGAGATATAATTATGAATAATATTGCATTAAAATCTGATTGAAATGAAAAAAAATCATAAACGATGAAAAATATGATGAACACAAAAGAAAATGAAAACCATGATAGGGGAAAGGTCTCCCAAGTTAATAAATGAATTTAGAAGATCCTAAAAATATTTTTTCAGGGCCTTGGTCAACCAAATATATATTCCTTTTATCTTAAATGTCATCCATTATCAAGGAGTAGTGGGGAATGTATTTATTTCACAAGGAGGTGGATAATTTACATTCTAAATTGTTCCCTCAACATGGATCACCAATTTGATACTACAAACAGTAGATTCTAGATAAATTGTCTTCCTTAATGTTTTATATATGATTTTTATGGTCTACCATCAATATTTTGTGGCCATAGGACTTAAAGAACCAATGTTACGATGGTTTTATTAATCAATTTTAATCATTCTATTTCAATCTAAACTCATTAGAATGACAAAATGTGAATGGATTATTTGGATATGAAGTTTCACTCAAATACAAACAATTTCTTCTCTAATGTAGTCCAACTATATTATAGAATACACTCTAAAAAATCTAAGCTCAAATGGACGTCAATATTAGGAAAAAATTCAACAAATATGTGATGAGTTTAATTATCAGACCAAATGGTGGTATGAAATTGATTGAATCATTTTGGCCCCTTTTTATTTCAGTTCAGACATAAAATTTTAATCCATCATTCCTTTAAATAATAATGAACATATATTGGAGTCTCATTAAATTTGGGAGTCAATATTGAGCCCAAAAATTCAAGAATCATGTATGGACAAGTGTTTTAACATATTTTTTAGTGTCATCTTGTGTGGGCCATATGTCCATTAAAATGGACAAATTATCCAAATGTTCTTTCGAATGATTTTTTGGGAATTGAATAAAGAACCTAAAAACAAGAATTTAGAAATTAGATTGTTAGGATGAGAGTTATGATTAATAAATTAAAATAAATTGAATCTGGATTAATTCAAATAGGGTTAAAAATATATATTTTATATTAAAACATGAATATTTAACACTAATAATGTACAATTCATATTATATTAGTAAATGATCTAAATAAAAAATGATGAATAAATTGATAATAATAACTCCACCACACATATTATTGTGCATTTCCTCATGTACAAAAAATATAAAAACATAAATAAATCATTCTCACAAGCCAAAAAATATTAAAATTTTGTTTTCCCTACTCTGGGGACGTTTTTATCACTTCACTAATCCATATTAAATTCCACCACATATTGTTGGAGAAGAAATATACCAAAAAAATTAATTTTAATGCTCAAATTAGAAATGGGAAAGGTTGGCACATAAAACATACTTATCTCAAGATGATAAAAACTTATTTATTAAGGTTCACTCATTCTCTAACCAAAAGTGAAAATATTCATGTTTGAAAGAGCACTCACCTTCAATTTCCTATAATCTAATTCAGTCAACTTCAAAAATCAATCCTCGTAATGTTTTTCACAATAAAAATTACAACTTTTCAATGAGAAAAATGACTTATGTTGGATTTCAACAGGTAAATGAATGTTGTTACAAAATACTAGCCAATGTGTAGACATAAATATGGTTATTTTATTGGAAATTATATAATTTCAATGCTCTTTACCATGCCTTTCTATTGACCATCTAGACAGCTGAATCTCGAGATAGGATTTTCTTACATGTTGTACATATTGATGTTTTTTGTCCATAGTGAAAATTTTTCTACCATAAATTTTGATGAAAAAGTAAAATGGACACCAAATTTTCATAGTGGACATAAAACATCAACAAAAAAATTTTAGGAAATGTATATCTCATTATTTTTCAATTCAGATGGCCAAATTGTTGAGTCAATTGGAAGGGATTATTTGGAATGAAAACAATCCACATCCTTGGGCTACAAATAAATTCCCAAATTCACATTACAAGAGGTTGGAATTTAAGAATAGAGGAGGATACATTGGTAGGACCAATTCAATTCCAAAGGCCTTGGAGGACCTATCAAACCAGTGTTTTTATTTGAGAGACCCTTCGTCCTCAATTTTTTTTAATTTTCTTTTACATTCTATCAAATTTTAATATTTTAAGTTAGTCTAAATTTAATTTTAATTTTAATGTGCTTTTCCTATTTATATTCTATTTTAATAAAAAACACTATATTGGAAAATACTAATTGTATTAAAAATGTTATAAATCATGTGGAAACACCTGTCCACTTTTTCTTTCTCATTTAATCAAGTTTGTGTTTTTAATTCTATTCTTGTTTTCTGTGTGTGTTTGGTGTACTATTCTTCTCTTGTACTGTTATTTTTAATCTTTCTTTAAATAATCAACCTAAACATCCTAAACCATACTACTATCCATGTTAATAGATAAGGAAATCTACCATTGGGGTGAGTCGTAATTTGGGGGTGTTAAGAGACTGCAAGTTTTTTCACGATTAACATTATTTAAATTAATATTGTGTATTTCAAACATAAAATATAATTGATTAATGAAATTTTTTGTTTGAAATTTTGATTCCATGTATTATTGGGAGCACATGTACACATGAGTTCATGAAATATTGAACCTTCTATTAATAAGAATCATTTGATATGAATACCTCATTTGAGGTTTGGATTAAAGAAAATATAATTGGGATTTCCATTCCAAAATAATATTTTTATGTGTATGTTAAATTAATGAAATATATTGAAATGATCAAGGATATCACTAGAATATGTCTCTAATTATGAAGTCACAACGTTCATTTTGAAACTGTTAAATCATTTTTCATTTATCAATCACATAATTATGATCATGTAAATTTTTAACCCCTAAACCTTAAGAGAATTAACCAAACCACAAAGATGAATTAAATTAAACCCAAGGTTATCTTGAGTACACGTAATCAATTCACCCCACAATTATTGATTTTATAAGGATAGATTATTCCGAGTAGTGAATTTAGGAAAATACCCACTATAGAAATGAAGACGAATTTAGATTAGGGATTTTTTTTGAACTCTACAAATTTATCCTATGTGGTTCTTCTTGCTAGTTGTCTCACAGGACCTATAAGTTCACTCATCCAATTGATCATATTTTTATCCCCTATAAAATTATTCTCTTGGAATTTTTTGACTTTAAAATGGGCTCTATTGTATAATTGTTGTGTGTTTGCAGCCATGTTGCTTATAAGATCTAATCAAGATGTAGGATTTTTATCAACAAGAGCACCACCACATGTGGTATCAATGATTGTTCTCCCCATAGGAAATAACCCCTTACAGAGGTTATATATCAACACCTTTTTAGGTATTTCGTGGTGTTGGATGTTTATCACAATCTATTCAACCACTCACAGTACTCATGGAGTGATTCATTAGAGAATTGACAAATACCACTTCGTTCCTTTTGGATAGATGTAGTAAAAGAATCAAGAAAGAATTTCTATAATAAGAGTAACTTCATGAAATTTCCTACGGTTATGGAACTATTATGAAGGTTGTAGAGCCATTACATGGGAGAGTCAACGATGGATAATGGGAATGATCGATGTTTGATTTGTTCTTCAGAACCCTCTTGAGAATTCATGATAGAGCACACCACTTGGAACTCTTTAAGATGAAGATGTATATCCTCACTATCTAGACCATGGAAATGAGGTAGAATAGGAATAAACCCCAATTTAAATTGTAAATAACCCATTATTATTTGATATTGAGTACCAAGGAGTTGGAAATTCATCTCAGGGGATGCAAGTTCTTTTAAGGTATGTTTTGTAAGACTGGAAATATCTATTTCAATTAGTTGGATAAATAATGGTTCTGAAGTGATTTTATTATCCATAATTTTCCACTAATGTTGGAAATTTGTGTATAGTACTTATATGGTTAAACTGATCTGAGAGAATGTTTGGGAGGTTATGAGGCATTAAAAGAAATTTTTTGAAAGGCAAGAAAGGTAGATGATTTATTTTGGTTTTATTTTAGTTTATGATGTTTATGAGATGGCAGTTTTTTATGAGTTTATTTTATTCATATTATATTGGATAAAAATTTATTTGTTTTCACAAAAAAAGAATGACTATGACTACTAAAGGCACCATCCCTAGGAAGAGGGCCATTTGAAGTGAAACTGATTGTATTTAATTGATTTGGACTTTTTATGGGGGGGTTTCATAGGTAAAATGAAATGATTGATGAATATTGATTTAGAATTTAAATAATTAATGTGTTGAGTTCATAATTATGGAGTTAATCTTGTGATAATATTGATCTTTTCTTTATATTATATTAATTTTCTCTTAATTCACAAGACGAATTTGATCAAAATTCTGAATGGATAAGGCTTCAATCCAATCATTAAATTAAATTGGGTATTAATATAAATTAGTAGTTATTTATGGTAGTGTATATATGGTTCCAATAATCCATTGAATCCACACATTAAAAAACATGCCATTATTCCAGGGTATGTTTAACATACACACTATTAACCTAAGGAATACATAATGAGAAAAAGACCTCAATCACTTAACATCAAATATATATTACACTCCCCAAGGGTATATTTACTTAGCCATTGATATGGATATTAATCAGGCCAAAAATGTTATATGGTGTTTAATTTTAAATATAATGAAAAGACAGGTACAATATAAGAGTATTGCACCGAACACAAACACAAACATTTTATAGAATAAGATATAGACATTTGATTGAATGAGGAGTGAGAAAATGAAAGGTTTTTATAATTGAATAAATCCATTTTATGACTATGATAATTACACAGAATAATTTTGATGAAGATGATATATAATTAAAGAAAACATGCATTAAAATTTGATTGAAATGAAAATATTCATACACGATTACAAATATGAAGATACTAAAAGAACATGAAAAAAGAGTAAGGAAGAAGGGTCTCTAAAGTGAATATGTACGTTTGGAGTATTATCCCAAGACATTTTCAGGGCCTTGATCATGACAAAATATCCTCTTTTTCACTTAAATGTCAACTCTTTTCTAGGAGATGAGGGGAATTTATTTATACACCAAGGATGTGAACTATTTTGTTCCAAAATATTACCTCCAATTTCCTCAAAAATGTTATACCATAGACATCTGAATATGTAGAAATTGTATTCATTAATGTTTTACATATTAATTATTACATTCTACCCTCCAAATTTGCCATCCATTGGACATATGGATCTAATGATATGGTGTATTAATTATAAAGTTTTAATCCATTCATTTCAATGCCTACTCTTTCAAAGGGTGAAATATGAATGGATTTTTGAATAGGTAGATGCCCTAAAATTCAATCTATTTCTTCTAAACAGTTGGCCACCTATATCCTAACATTCACATTAAAATATCTCATCCTGAATGGATGACTATATCCTAAGAATATTTAATAAAAATGTCATGTGTTTAATTCATATACATAATGGTGGTTTGGATTTCAAAACATTATTTTGGCCCCCTTTTATTAGAGATGACACTTTAAATACTAATCCATGGTTCCTTTGGAGAATCAAGAACATATTTTGCAGTCTCATTAATATTTGGGTTAGTTTATTGAACCTTTAAATTCATGTATCATGGATTGTCTCGTTTTTTCCCAGATTCATTAGTCCAACTTGTGTTGACCACATGACCCTCAAAAGGTAGAATTGGCCAAATGTTCTATGTAATAATACGATGGAAATTGAATAAGGAACCCTGAAAACAAGAATCAACCAATTTGTATCAAATGGATGAGATTTGTGATCAATACATTAAACTAACTCAATTCTAGATTAATTGAAATAATGTTCAAAAATTATATTTAATATTAAAAAAATACTTCACTCTTATAGGAACTTTTCGTAGAAAATAACAAAAGTGAGTTAAAAAGAATTTATGAATAAATTATTAATATCAACTCCCCCACCCTTAGCCTTGTGCATGTCCTCATGTACAAAAAATATTATAACATAACTAAATCACTTCACTCACTAAAAAATATTAAAACAAATTTTCCACCTGTCATGGGAGTTTTAGACCATTTCGGTCATCCCTATTAAATTCCACCACAACTTTGTATAGAACAAATATTCATAAAATAGTTCATTTTTCATTCTCCACTATGAAATGGAAAAATTAGGCACACCAAACTTACTCTTATTCAGGCGATAAAAATATATTTCTAGAGGTTCACTGATTCACCAACCAAAAGTAAAAATCATAGATTTTTAAAGAGATCCCATCTTCCACTACCTATCATAAAATGCACATGAATCAAGAGGTATTTTTAGGGGTTTTCTAGTGTCTATTGGATGGTATGAATTAAATTTTCAAGAGAGAGAAAAATTGGGGTAAAAAATGACAAAGAAATAGAATTGCACAATTTGATATATGGCTTGGAAGGATATTGAAAAACATATTTACAAGGGAATGATTGTGCGTAGAAAGACACAAATTAGGTAGTAAATTTGAAGAGGGTGAGAAGATGAAATATTTTCAAAAGAAATTGTCTCTCTGTGATATACATGTTCTTTTTTCTTTTTTCTTTTATTTGTTTGAATGTTGTAATGGAAAACAATCTCACACTCACCTCTCAACCCATGTTTGATCTTCTCACGACACAAATTTTAATAGTTATAATAAGATCATGAGTCCAAGAGGAGTTATTTTTGACATTCCAAATACACCACCCTATTTTTTGTTTTTAAATTTTATTAACACTTTTGTATAACATTTAAAAATACATAAATGAAAATACATTCCCTAATGTCACTAAATCAAAACCTCTCCCCAACACTAAAATGGATGCTTTACCTCAAACATATGAATACACATTGAAAATCCATGAAATGGAAACAAAAATCAAATCTAATCCACCAAAATAAAAATGTTATAACGTGTGAAATATAATTCCATGAAGATGTTCAGTGGGAAAAATTTTTAGGTTTATAATGTGGCCATTAAAGAAATTATTTCCTATGATCAAAGGGTCTATTAAAGGAAGGATTAATTTAATTTTAATGGGAGGATATTTGGATATTGTGATTCACATGTGGTACTAAAAATTCCTCAATTGTATTCAATAACACAAAAGTAGGAAATTAATTTCAAATGTCCACAATCTCAAGACTCACAATCAGGCGGTGAGTGATTATGACACTGTTATTATATATAAATATTTTTGTTTCATAGTGTCTTTTTAAAATACACATCAACACAAAATATAAAGTAGAAATCGTTTTATGAAAAAATTGGTAAAAATTGAGAATGAGAGACAAAAATTAAGAAAGATATAGTGATAGGAAGAGAGATGGAGAGAGAGAAATAGTTAATGGGAAGTAAGATACCCCTCTATTTTTGATTTGGTGGGTCACCATCTTCATTCATTGGCAGTTCAAATATATAAGTTGGGGATACCATGGATTTTATGTGGTTCCTATGTTTTGAGAAATTTTATGGTGATTCATTATCGATTTCCATTAAACATGAATGTACATTTCGAATAGGTTTTGTGGACATGCACTACAAAAAAAGAGAAAACATTGATAATAAGAATATGACATTATCATTGAGAATTTCTCTTATCTGGTAGATGTCGAAATCAAGAATTTAATATAATATCCTTTTTCAACATCATGAAATACCATTCATACGACAAATTTTCCATGGAATACCATGGTCTTTTCATTATAGAGATTGGAATTTTCATAACAATATTGTAAAAGCTCCTCCAATTTAGTCATCTACAACAATATTTCTTCACTAGATATTTCAAAATAAAAATAAAAATAAATAACACCCTCAAAATGACTTATTTTGGATTTCAACTGCTAAATTACATGCTTAACCATAAACTATCCTAAATGGAGACATCCAGATGTGTGTTTTATAAGCATTATGATAAGAAAAAAAATACTTCATCAAGTATTTTTGGCCACTCTCCTTTGGTGGGATTTACAACTCTCTCAATTAATCGTTTCATTTATCTATTAGAACTTCCATCCATTAAATTTGTTTGGGGGTGATATATAGGTCAACTATTATATAAAAACCCATTTTTTCAAATGATATTCCATTGTCCGATTACAGAAATGGGTTCTTTAATCACATATCATGGCACACGATGTTCAAAATTGATTGAAAATATGGGGTTTTAGGAACTCACAAATAGTATGTGCATCATCCTTCCTAGTAGGTCTGTCCATGAACCACCTTGAAATAGAATATTCTGTAAGAATAATGTATGAGAATCCTTTAGAGGGTTGAAATAGTCCTAATGAAATCGAGGCCTCAAATATCAAAGATCCCTACAAAATATTAAGGGATTTGGGGGCATTAATTATCTTTTAGAATTTGTTCCAAATTTTTTTATTATTTTAAATGATTTACAGAACATATGTGAGTACTTGAAAAGTGATTTCTAGAAGAATCCTCAGTCAAAGACCATTCAGGAGAAGATAGACTTACCTGATGGACTTACATGTTGCACTCCCCTGACACCTGGTGTGCATCGATCAGCATTTTTTTGTGAGTTCTGTGACAAATTTTTAATCAATGAACGTGCATCGACAGGTGTTTTTTCACCAATTATCTTCCATCCAAGACATCTTCCATTATTCTCTCCATAGGATTGAGGCCTTAAATGCAAACACACCCACTACAAGATCCAAATCACGGGTGGAATAGTTAAATTCATGCATTGTTAACTTCCTTTAACCATAAAAGATCAATGCTCACTACTATATTAGCACGCATACCAACCCTTGGTATAATGTGTCATAGGACACCTCAAACCACACACCATATTTCAGTAGCTGATGTAGTAGAGCACTAACTAATATATTTTCAATTAGATGAATGATGTCTCACATTGATCACTCCACCCAAAATATGGGTCTTTCCTAGAAAATATATCAATGGTGATTCAAATAAAGATAAATTTGGTAAAAAAAACTATGATAATATCCTATGATTGCAAGGGAACTGTAGTTATCTTCCTGGTTCTTGGGTTCAACCTAGTAAAAAACTGTTTAAAAATTTGACGTGTCTACTTACACACCCTACTGAGAAACCACATACCTGAGGAAATGTTCCTCTTATGTATAGAAATTACAAATGTAAAACATTCAATTTGGATGGTTTCATCAAAAAACATTCAATAATAGTCTGATATGCTCAATATGTTCCTCATTAGACATCAGGTACGTTAAGATATCATTGATAAATATGATGAAGAACTGATCCCGAATCTCATAGAATATGAATTGAATTGTCACTATGAACATGGATAGTGATTTTTTAACAATTATTGGAATGACTACAAACTCAAAGTTCACATACCATCATCTGATGGAGATCTTAGGGATAAATCCCACTTCACCCTCGACTGGTGATTTGCAGACTTCAAATCCATTCATCAATATGTAGTCTATACCCAACCTCTGACTACCATCCAAAATCCTTGCGAACAGCATTGGATCACCACATGGAAACACACTAAGATAGATAAAACCCTTATTTATCATATTTTCTACCTAAACCATCATATCCTATAAATCAGATGGTTTAATTTGATATTGATCAAAAGAAATCTGAGAAGCACTGAGATTCATGCATATCCCCCCTCAACATCATGTCAAGGGGTAGCATCAAAATATCCTTTGAAAAAACATCTATGAACTCCCCAATGAAATTAGGAAAATTCATTTTCCCATAACCCTATGATTCAACTAACAACTCATCTAGCCAGGAAATAATATAATTTACATGCCAACTTCTGACATGGAAACCCCACTATCCATGTCAGTCCACATTCCAATACAAAACACTCCTCTAGAAGTAGTTGATAACAACATGTACAGAATATAAATAATAGATCTTAATGATGAAATTGTATGGCTTTATCTCTAGAAATAAAGGAAACCCATGAGAATGATGTGTCCCAATTATCAGTATACACCCCCAACACAAATGAAACAAGACTTTTTGACCTAAGACGGGCATAGTTAACACCAGAGGAATATAAAGCCTCTCTAAATCTAGTCCTAGATCATGGTTTATATAGAGTGATTATTGCGAATGAGAATATACTATTTCAAAAAAGGAATGAATAATAATACATAACTAATTGATCATAACTCTGATGGTATATGGCCCCTCCATAACTCCAGTCGCCACTAGATGCTACTAACCATGCCCTGACAATACACCTAATTATTGAAAACCACCAACATAGACATGCTTAGGTCACAATCCTAGAATGCTAGTAACATCCTTAGGTCGTCTACTGCCTGATATTTATCCCCTCCACAGAGAAAAAACCTTCTTCCCTTGCTTCTAGAACGACCTCGCTAGAAACATCTATTGAGACTGGTGTTGAACCTGTCCACCTGTACCAAAATGAGCTTAGGGAACCACTTTGAAAAAGTTCTAGGTATAACCACTAACCCTATAAAAAAACAGACCGGAACAAAAAATTCCAGGAGCATCATGGAATCTCGTGGCCCGAGAAGGCAAGGAAGGAAACTTCTGAGGTCGAATTCCTATCATAAAGAACCTCAACGGTCCGGACGCTCAAGACCTAGCACATACATCCCTTCCCCTCATAGAAACATTCTAGATCCCCTCTCATAGAAATACTCATTGTGAGTTAATAATCTTCATCACATCGACCATTTTTTTGACCACTAGAAACATTTGAAATGTAAAAGGAATTAATTCATAACAAATAGAAGGATGGATGGCCTCCCCATGATTTCTCTCATGAGTCACATCATCTGGGGAATGTTTTGGGGAAACAATAAGGACCATGAACTTGATTCCCAACTTTGTTACAGACATTCTACCCTAATTAATATAATGAATATCCATCCTCTTTATTTAATTCATAGTCAATGAAAGGAACTCTTCCCGTAACTCCTTATGAATGTTAACCCATCAAAAATCATCTTCCTTCCGCTATCCATGATATATGATCCACCATTGACATAAAGCTACCCACATCTGACTAAATGTCAATGGGACCCATTACTCTGTCAGGGAAAAGATCAAACTGAATGTGATCTCAAGCCCATCTAGCCAACACTCTATATCAACATCTGAAGCTCTACCCTTATTCTTCCCTAAATATTACCTCTGGAAATAAAACAACATCCTCTTCCACTGATCTGCCTCCTCAATTTGATCAACCCTATGACGATCTACCTTATTATCCTATTGAACCTCTTCTTTGGGAGCCAAACGTGAGTGATGGATATGATCCACAATAGAAATAAATAGAAGCATTCAATAATACTGAGTAGAATGTAATTTCCTTAATATTCATTTTTACTCATGTAATTAATTTCATTATTCATTTGATCTTTCCAAAAACAATCCATTTTAAATAATACCAAAAGTCATTAGGAATCATGTATCTCTGCTAGGTCTCTAACCTATAACTTGGTCCATATCACCAAGTCGTTCAAGAAGCTTAATGTCTGTGCACAAATCACCATGTGGGGGGGGGGGTCTAAAATCTCATGTCCTAGCAATTCTCTCTAACCTACGTCATGAAACATGGTTGAAAAAGCATTATTTCCTCACTACCCCATGAAAAGAACATCGTTCCTTACTCCAAACACCACCATATCTCTCAATAATAACCTTTGATACCACTCTGTCACAACCCCCTCCCTCCAATGATACCTCACTGAAGGGAGAGAGATAATGACCCCAAATTCCCACCTCCAGTAGGCCCCGGGTTTCTAATTTGCATATAGGGTATGGAAATATCATATAACAGAGGCATTGCCCAATATAATATAAATTGGATCAGGTGATAATATGGATTATCCACAAACAACTCCATGGCACTATATAATATAAATACAAAAACCATACAACATGCATTTTAAAATAGAACAGATAATAATGCAATTATCCAATGTAAAAACCAAAATATTATTCTAATGCAAAAAAATATCAAATTTCATGGACCTGAGTCATTAATGTAAAGCCGAGTCCACATAATCCATCTAGAAAAATGAAAATTGTTTTATATATGTATAGTGAGAGTACAAGTATAATCTGTAAGAAAGACTCGTGCCTCTCATGAACATGTTAAAGAATGATACTAACGTACCTCGGTGAAGAAATAATAAAAAAAGAACCTATAAAGGTATACTAACCATCCCTACCTCACCATGGAATTCTCACCAAATACCAAAAACATAGTAATATAGTATAATAATAATCACATCGATAACAGTTCCTTACACTGATTTACCCCATACAGACCGCCCTCACACTAAATATTTTACATCATAGAGCTCCAATCTATTATTCATATCACACCACCCAAAAAACACATCCACAACACACCACTTTTTCAGACAAATAGGATCCCCCACCCACAAGTATGACACAACACATATCTCTCGATAACACCCTGGCCACAACAATAACACTTCCATATTTAGAGTAGTTGAGTATCATGAACATGTAAGAAATAAATCATGTTCCCTCCTCATACCATGCTCAACTCCACTATAATCAACCATACTAGAATGATATTGTCTTTCTTGAAAACACCTGGGTCATCACATCTCTTCTCAAACACCATAGCAGTTACATATCACCCTAAAAGAATTGGAACATCACAACCACCATCCGATTTACTTGAAGACCTCCGGACATCAAATATTGTGCAATACCTACATCTCCTTGTGGAGTGTTTGGGAAGCAGTGGGTACCCATCCATCTGTACTACTCTTCGGATGTTTTGAAAACACCCCATGTGTGACTATACAAGAGTCATAACCTAGTGCTCGATGTGGGTGTGGATTTTATAAAAATAAAAAGGATATAAACGTATATATATATATATAATATCAGGCACCCATTCCAAAATTATGGTTCCAAAAACAAACAAACCAAATCACTACGCCATTACTTTTTCAACCACCTCTAAATTCATCACACCACACATCATGTCATAATCCCCTCCTTACATTTACAACACATTTCATTTAATCACCCCAACTATTTCATTATTTAAAATAATTAATGTTTCACCACAAAACAAACCATTTAATTATACATTAACCATTTCCATTGTAATAACTAAACCAACCCATTATATTCCAATCATTATAGAGAAATTATATATTTATTTCATCACTACAGATTAATCAATCACAATGAAACCACCACCTCGACACTTGAAGACCATGGACAAACATTCAACCTCTCTCCTCCAAAAAAACATGTTAAAAAAACTACCATCCCCACATGACACAAACCACACATCGTCGTACCACAAGAATGACCACACTTCAACACACATAAAGATCAGTTTACAAATTTAAAAATGGAATATTATCATATTAAACATTATTTTACAATAATTATCATGAAAGAAAAAATCATGGGGAAACAAATTTATTAACTAAATATATGTTGTTAATCTATTACACTTTTAGAGTGATATCAGAAGAATAAAAATCAATAACGAAATGCAATCACAAATATCCATCACAAACGATGCCCCCAAAAGTCAAAATTTCATGTGTTTCATCAACCTATACATTTCACAAAATATTAACTAATATCAATGCCACAAAAACATGCCCATCAAACCCAATTTTCCCACTTCATTCCAATTAACCAAATTTTAACCTTTTATTATACTGACAGAACTGTAACCCAATGAAAACAAGTACGCACCTCTTGAATGATATAGAATAAGGAGAAAAAAAGAAATTTCTACCTCAAAGAATATTTTCTTCTCACTGCACACCGCATGGCGAAGAATAATGCTTGTAAACCCCAACTACGCAATGGGAATCACAGATGAACCAACATCATAAACAGAAGACATAAAAATGAAACCCAACAAAGAGCCCAATCCGTAACTACATGGATTAAGCTAATAATCATGGGAATAAAAAAATGAAAACCCACCCCAAAGGGTGAATAACCTACAATTTATAGAATATAGATTGGAAATTATCAACCACCGAAACCAACAGATCAAATAAGTAGGAAGAGGGCTTGACGAAATCATCGAGTGTTCCAAGGGGGTGTCAATAATGAAGATAATAAGAACCTACAACAGATTGAATGATTATTTGGTCCAAAAATAATTTAATATTCCCCAAGATAAAGTGTTTATATGACATTTAATCCCCTTTCGTGTCGTGTAATCCTAAGGGTTTTGTTTCACCAGAAAACACATCACTATTTTATTATTAAACTCTATGAATATACATGTCATGAAATAGACCTAGGCAAGCTAGGAAACTAACATTCACATTTTGTTATACACTAACACAATATCTAATTCTTGAAGCATTTCTAATACACCTTCTCCTCACACAAAAACACTGGGATCCTCCCCAAACAGCACTAACAACCATAAATCACAAAGTAACATACTGGGAGGAAACAAGATGTTATAGTTAATAAATACAAATAATCTATTATCAATTTTATATTCAAGTTGAGATTCCTAAAAATTTGAAAAAAAATCTATATTATAGATATTAAATTTATTAATTATATTCATTTGTATAAAATTTAAATTACAATTCTTTGAAACCAAGAGGAAAAACTACATAGTCAATCTTCCTCATGAGAATCTAGTTTAGTGTGTGGGGTCTATTTCATGTTATGATCATCCTACTATATAGATACTAAATATTAATATATTTAAAAAATATATAATGAACATTTAAAAGTATAATATACTATAAAAATCATGAAATTTCATCACAATTGAGTAGAACATATTTATATTAAATATTTTTTTCATCATAATTCATTATGTATTTTTATTAGGGAAAATAAGTTGATAATATATTGGGGGAAAAAGTAGTGGAGGCCTAAGGTTTCACCCAAATTAATGTGTTTATAATAATTCAATAAGAATCCTGAAGAGAATAATAATTTAATTAGCTCACTTGGATATGCCTTACCATCCAAAACATCTCTAGTTATGTTACCTTCCCTCTAAGTGTTTCTAATCTCCATATTGTTATCAGTAGCCATCCTTCAACTTTTTATGAAGTAAGATATCTCTTTTGGTTGGTTGGTATTTCCAAACATGTTTCAGGCCATATATTTTCAACCTTAATCCTCCGCCTTAATATTGATATTATAAAGTCTTCACAACATGATTACTTTATCCATCTGCCATTGTTCCACTCTAATGGATTTAACCTACACATAAGAAGAACTAAATCAATAAATGACTGATCCTATATTTTCATTCACCATCCGACCTCCCATCAAGTCACAATGTAAGAACGAACCTCCCACACTATGTATCATCCCAAACACAAGAGGACTATAGAAAACTGAAATCCCCATGCTAGTCCTTATGGACGACCTATTAGAAATAGTCACTCATGGAATAATAATACAAACAATGGGATAATAAACCCCACTTACCAGACACATACATGTTCTACCACCATGTATTTCATGTGCACATAAATCCAATGTGTAAATTATTTTTTCATTCCTGATATTTTATTATAGCTTCCTTGATAACCAATCAAACAATAGTCAAAACCAAACCTTGAGAAGATACCTCCAACTTTTTCTATCCCACATCCTAGAACTTGCTCATGAGTAATTCAGAAATCATATCCCAAAGTCCCAAATATCCTATGAAATGAACTAGGTATTCCCAAATTATTAATCTCATTCCTATTTTAAAAATAAATTCTACACTGCTTTGTGTGTTGTACTATGACACCATCTACATCCAAATATGAGTTGAATTCCCCTCTTATGGGCATTTTCATATGAAGGAATGGCACGACTCATATGTCTCCAAACTAAGAAATTAGTTTTAAGCATAATGATTTTACACATAATCTTTGATTCCCATCAATAATTACCACTATTGATGTGCACCATCTAAAATTAGTTCAGAGCAATATAATTTATAGAAGAAGAACCCGATAATACACACATGCCAGGACCCTCTATTTAGAAAATGTTTTAAAAAGATATTAATTTTTTATAGTAAATATGGTTATTGATAATTCTATAGTCCCGAGATACTTATCAAGAATATATCATCAATATTGTAAAACCTATAAAAAAAACAAATGACATCCTTCCCATTTTCCATTCCAATAGTTGATATCACCTCGACCAACCACAAACCAAACATTATACTAAATGAAATTAAGATGAGTAAACATCCAATTTGTGAGGAATAAAATCATCCCTACTTTAACATCACAAAAAATTACAACCATTGTTATAGAGATGCCTCATAAATCACCCATGCATTGATTTCTTATGAATAATCACACATTCCATTCAATCTTGCATGGCTTTCATGGCTTCAGGGACATCACAAAAATCGGCCCCCTTTATTGGAAGGCCCTACCATTATCATACAGGATCCATACTGGAATTTACTATTATTTTTATCATCTCAATTGATTATTGTAAATATTTTTTCAAGACAATCAATTGACCATTTCTATGCCTTAATAACAAAAAAAACATGCATGGGAATAGATACCAATATACTATTAACAAAAAAGATGTGTCATTAAAAAAAAGAATCTTGTTTTATAATTTAAAATTTGGCCACTATTTCTATTTATGATTTAAAAATAAATAAATTTATTAATTTTACCGTTAGAGATGAGAACACCAAGTTACAAAATCAAGAGTTGATGTATTTATATTCCAAATAATACTTTACAAATGTTCTTATGACGAACTGAAAATCTATCAAAAATGTAAATGATTTTCTTTTCCAGATTAATCCTTTTCCTTTTGAGGAAACTCGAAATGTCCTATATTTTACATCAATTGATTATTTTTTATTATTATTAAAAAACCAAAAGATAATAAGCAAACATCAAATGGGACATCTAATAGTTTCTCCAAAATATGATTATTCATACCAGTTGAGTGCATTAATATACTAAATATATTATAAAAATATTTCTTCTCAATATCCATGGTATATAACATGTGAGAGTCCCAAAAATCATAAAAATATGGAACAATACAAAAATAAATCTATTTTTTCCAATTTCTATTTTTCCCATTTCTATATTTTTTTATTTTTTTATTATTGGTCCAAATGTAGTAGGGTTTAATTAATTGGAAAAATATTTTATATCAATAATTGATTTGAATATTGGGGCAAAATTACTATAAATTATACCATTTTTTATATTATTTTTTTCCTTTGTAAATGATGGACTTTGGAATAATGTATGTGTTGAAATTAAAAAATATATAATTTTAATTGGTTGAAATGAATAAATACTTTCCTATGACTCACAAAACATAAACATTATTTTAAACCATATTTAATCCATCAATGAAATATTTGCTTCATTTGAAAAAACACTAAAAGTCCATTTTAATGTATCATTAATTATAAAAATATTTTTTTCAATGAAATAATATGCACTCACACAATTACTACATTAAATAACCAACTCATCAATAAATTGTAGAAAATAAACAGAAATATTAGATTTTGGAGGAACATTAATTTCAAATTTTGGATGGAATTATTTTTCACAATCAACATCCAAGGAGGTAAGATAAACAATTAAATAAATAAACATCAATAATACTATTGAATACTACTTGATCTATATAGATATAAACCATCAACATAAATATCCAATCAAATGTTATGATATTCTAATGAAAATGTAATATATACAAGAAAAAAATACTTCCATTATTCACCATCATAAAGATGATTTAGTATTTTACCTATGGAAATATTGGAATCTTTCTAGGTCATCAATGATATTGTGGTAAGAGTCATACAAAAAATGACGAAATATATTTATAATTAGGAAATGACTTTTTTAAAATATGACTAAATTTTACTTCTATTTTGTATCTTTCTGTTCCAAATGGTCCCCATGTAGATATATAATTAATTACTCGGTTTCAACATAATAAATTATGAAATAATTTGACATGAATGGACCATATCAAACAAAGAACCAAGTGATATACCAACAAATTTAATTCATAAAATTTCTAAGAAACACATTTCCCTCCCAAAACAGTGAATTAACCAAAAAGAATATCTGGTCAATATAACTATTTAAAAATCAATTATATTATATAAAAAAAATGCATGTTAAAATTATTTTTTCATATCATTATACTAGTATATTATTCATCCTTTTTAGACATCAAAATATGACTAACAAGGTTCTAATATGGGATTAGAATAATCATTATTAGTATTTTTAGGTGGAATCTACAGAGCGCAGACCTCATTTACTCATGTTTGAAAATATAATGGATATGGAACCAAATAAATTTTATCTTCCCCAGACATGTGTTCACATTGTTGATACTAATAAATATAATAACTCTTCTAATAAAAAAACAATAGATGAAACCCAATGAATTAAATTATTTGATATTTCCGCACCAAAAATCCCATAAATGCATAGTGAATGGCCACTTCTAAAAGGAACATCATTGGATGTTGTAAATAATAAAAAAGATTTAACACCCTCAATATATCTACGATTTATAATATAACAGTTTGGATTAATAGGAGGATTTAACTAATCATTATCTTGATATTAAAACCATTTTATACTTATTAGTTCTTAGATTTTATAAGTAATCAAAAATAAAGATATTAATATGAATAAATTGGTTGATAGAAGAGATAATCTGAGAAAATAAAAAAGAAATTTAAATTTTACCTAAATCTATTAGAAAATATCAATTACTAAAAGAAATTAATACTATATATAAAAATATTTTATTCAAATAGAAAATAATATTGAAAAATAATTTTGAATACTAATTATTATAAATTAATACAAATTACTTCTAATTGCCTGAAACTATTAATAACTATTATGAATTAAATCTATTTTAAGATTATCTCTGTCTAATTTATAACAACTATATCAAATTATTTCCAATAATCGATAATCTGTTAGTATTTTTTGAAATTTATAGTTATTATCATCAATTTCAATAATTATATGTAATTATCACTATTTATTGGTAATCATCATTTTATTTTATATTATAAAAAATTATTGGTAATTAAAAATAATTTTAATAAAATTTATACTCAGTTTTTATATTTTTATTTATTTAGTAATTAGTTTTATTAATTACAATTTATTACTATATATTTTAATTTTAACTAATTTTCATTATTATTTACTATTATTTACTATTAAATTTTAATTATTATTTTTCATTCCTATTTATTATAGTTATTATGAAGCACTACTAATAATTAAAAATTAATAATAATTTAACAATATTTTTCATTTTTTTACAAAATATAATTAATTATTAGTTATTATTTGTATTTGTTACAAACTAAAACCAATTATTTCTAATTTTCACCAATAATATTTCATTATCACAAATTATTTTTAATTATCAATATTTATACGTACATATTTAATTTTATTAGAAATTTTCACTAATTAATTGTAATTATAACTATTTAATGGTGATTATCACCAATTATTATTTGTTATATTGTAATAATTATAAAAACAACCATCCATTGGTATGTATCAAAAATTATTAGTATATGTATCCAACTAACAGTAGTTATCACCAATTATTCGTAAGTATTAAAAATTATGACCAAATATTTGTTTTTATTAATATTTTTTTGGAAATTATTAAAAGAATTCATAATTATTTATTTAAAATTATTTTGATTTTTTTTATTTACTACTGATTTATAATAATTTACTAATTAATGAAAATTATGGTCAATTATTACAAATTTTTGGTAATTATAATTTTTTATGGAAATTATTACCAAATATTGCCAATTATTTGTAATTATTACTAATTATTACTGATTATTGGTAATTCAGAATAACTATTGGAAATTATTGAAAATTATTTACAATTATTAGTAATTATTATTTATTATTTGTAATTATTAGTATTTTGAGTAATTATTGTTAATTATCAATATGTATTCATAATTATTACTATATATTGTTTATTATTTTTACTTATTGTTAATTATTGGTAAATAATGATAATTAGTGGTAGTTATTACTAATTAGTGTAAATTATTTCTCCTTATTTGTTATTATTTTTATTTATTAGTAGTTATTTGTAACTATTACTTATTATTTTTAATTATTAATAATTATTTAAAATTATTTATATTTTTATTAATTATTTTTTAATTAGAAATATTTATTATAGATTAATGGGTATTTTTTAAACTTTTAGTAAAAATTAATAATTATTGGAAATTATCTTTTTAGTTATTATTGATAATTATTACTATTTTTTTGTAATTATTACTACTTTTTTACTACATATCAAAAATTGATACTAATTATAACTAAATATAAATAATTATAAAAAATTATTAAAAATTATATAGTATTTATGAGAAAATGTGGGTAATTAAGAATATTTATTATTTATTATTTGTATTTATTAATCATTTTTCAGAGTAATGACTAATTTTTAATGATAATTGAAAATTAATGTTATTTATTACAAATTTTTACTAATTATTTATAAATATTCGTATGTATTACTAAATATAGGTAATTATTTCTAATTTTTACAAATTAACCTTAATCAAAACTAATTTATACTAATTATATGTATTTTACAATTATTATTTTTGAATAAAATGTTATTATCTCAAATTAGTTAACATTTATTTTCTAATTATAGCTAATAGTTACTAGTATTTTTTAATTGTTTACTAACTATCTACAATAAATATGATTTATAACTAATTATTTCTAATCCCAATTATTTACTAGTAATTGCTACTACTTAGATGTAATAATAATAAAATAAATGAACTAACAAATAATTTCATAAAATAAATACGTAAAAAATAATTCTTTACTAGAATTAAAATTGCATTTTCTTCCTAGAGGGATCATGTTCATTTGAAAACTAAAATTTATGTACAAATAAATCAGATATAAATAGATGAAAAGTTAAGAAATTATAGGGAATGAATTGAATATAGACCATATTTATAATCCAGATTAGTTGAAATAAGAAACTTGTGACCGAAATTTCATTGCAAATAATAATATTTGTTATTTTACCAAGAAATGTTATTCCACCATGAATAGATATGACATATATTAAAAATATATCTATGGTATATTCTGCATGCCATAAAAAATACTATATATTATTAAAATCCATTATTTACTCCACCGACAGATTATTTGCGACACACAAATGTAGAAAATTGTAAATAATATTACTTGTGACATGCTACCCACCTATCATGAGTAATACTACATACGACATTCCCCATTTCTCTATAAAAAGTAGTCCTTCCCATTTCATGTTTCATAATTATGCCAATAGTTTTTACATCAGGAAATATTTCCCATAAAAAATGCTAAGAAATAATAAATTATAAGAGTCAAGAATTATTTCACATCACAAATAACATAAATTTAATGATTA
Organism: Viscum album; assembly: GCA_963277665.1. Lineage (NCBI taxonomy): Eukaryota > Viridiplantae > Streptophyta > Magnoliopsida > Santalales > Viscaceae > Viscum > Viscum album. The sequence continues at coordinate 1,289,381,837 of OY728140.1, forward strand.
TTTTCAATGATATCGTAGTGCATTAAAAATACTAGTTTTTCCATTATTGATTTCAAAGTATGGGTTGAGCATCAATATATACACCTATGATCAATTATTTGGTCACAAGACTTATTGGTATTTATTATCCATCATATTAACATTCATCGCTACCTCAAGAGAAAAACAAACCAAATCAACATATAAATAGGTTTACTTAATAACATATTGGTCACCTTGTAAAATGGATATAAACTCTATTCACTTCATTATCATCATGGATATCAAGCATAATTATAGGGAAAAGGGTGTTGAAGTCTTTACAGTCCAAGGCCATATGTTGACTGGCCCGAACCATCGATTCCCACTAACTATTTATAGGACAATGGAGCATATTATTCTGGCACATCACCATAGAAGATTCAAATGTCTCTAGTAAGAAAAAAAGTGATCAACTTTTTCTATCTCTTTATCCACCTCCAGTGGTTCATTAGAACCCTTAAATGGTGGGGGATTCTAGTATAGGAACTCTAACACTTGATCCATGTCCCCTATAGAACATATATTTGCCTCTTTATCTTGATTCTAAAATAAAAGTGTATTTTATTCCACAGTGTGATGGGAAAACATGATAACCTCGATGGTATTTTGATCTTGCTAAGGATACCATGGTGGAGAATTCCCTGATTTTCCACCCAAGTAATCCATGTAAGAAATCATAGAGTAATTAATATACATACCAAAGTAACAATGAAATAATCCTACAATTAACCCATCTTAGATCAGACTGAAATATGTTAATAAGAAACTGAAGTCTTGAGAAAACCCAAACATTAGGGAAATATAACACAACATCCTTTGGTGTCTTAAGGATTAGAATAATCAGATCTGGCCACAAACTCACTAGAATAAAATATAAGTCTAAAAAACCATATTTCATTCCTACCTATCCTAAGAATTAAATATTCTAAGCAAAACAGCTATTTTGGAAAACATTTATGTGAAATTTATCAGAAAAACCATCTTACTGGGAACCAAACCAAACAATTAAAAAACCCAAAAAGTTGTTCCAGATCATCATGGGTCGGTGAAAAGAACCTAGGAATCCAACAACATATAAAGAGAATAATAATTTTGACCCCTAATTAGCCAAATAAAATATATATAGAGAAATTATCCATATTGGAAATATACCATTAAAAAAAGAATTTTTGGTTCAGCCATGGTAAAAGGATAAAAATAAATGAAACATGTTTATGAAACAAACCAATGCATCAAAATCAATAGACATCCACTATATGTGATTAATTGGAAAATCCCACCATATCACCACCATCTACTTGCACCTAGATGACATGAATCTCATAGCCTCAGTATGCAAAATTTCCCATTCCTACATCTAAAAAAATTAGGTATACACAACCCAAGTGAGTGTGTATGTTGAGACAAAAAAACTCCATGTTTGAAACCACCAAAGTGTTTCATCACAATACACTATAAAACAAATGCTATTATGGTCAAAATATGAATCAAATATAATGATAATGAAATAAAGTTATAATGTGTACAAAACATGTTCCTCAAATAAAATCCCTAGATTATAGGGGAATACCCCTGTACTAAACCCCTAATATTTATTAGAGTCAATTTCCTTGAACAATACGTACAATTAAATATTGGGACACTGCATGAGTAGAAACCCTATTGTGAACAATGAAAAGTCACAATACTAAAACATCCTCTACATTAGCTAATTATACCATGTTTCATGTATGTAAAATATATTTTAAAGGGATAATAACATTATGAAAACACATTGACAAAAATTTCCATCATCATAATTAATTATTATCTAATTTCATAAACCATTTCATGGTTCATTGAAAAACATTATATTTGACAAAAATAAGGTGTAAACCCAAATTTTATCAAAAACCAATTACACACACATATAAAAACAATCAAGGATTATATTACAAAATGCATTGAAATGGATTTAGAAAGCCAAAAAAAATACATTGTTCCTCAATCAGAGGCTATATAAAGAATATTATACCTCAAAAATGGGTTTCACACCATCTGAAATATGGTCCATACACTTGAAAATAAGAATCACTATTTAAATATAAGTTATTCAAATATCATCAATTCCCATATCGTATTATCCCATTTATAATGTAATATGGTTTCTAGTGAAGTTAGATCATCACATACCTAAAAGTTCACAAGTTTCACACCATAATTTTATTGTGATTCAGATTCCCTAAAAAAATGAAGGATGTATCAGTATGGGACTGTTATTCGAAATAAATGTATAATTTGATTATAACATTACATCCTGGAACCACTACCTATTCCAAGGGAAATGGAGGGTACAATTTGAGCTCGACCAAAAAAACAAATGTGGGTACCAACCACCTGGTCTATGGGGTCTTTAAAATAATAGATCTTCAACCTAATACCACCATCTAATGTGTTTTGTCAATATTCAAGATGGGGGGGTCTAGTTCCCACCATCTAGGTCAGCTTTGATTCACTCCCGTACAAACACAAAACTCTTGATTCTCTAGAATTTGACAATGACCCCAACCATAAGATTTAAAAAATAAAAACCAATAGGGAACATAAATGAGGATATGGATGGGTGTAATATATATATATATATATGATGTTCATTAAATGAAGTATGGAAACAAAAAAAATTTGTGCAAACCAAATTCAAGTGGTGGATGACTCATTTTTTAATAAATAAAATTTCCCTTTCATAGAAACAAGATATTTATAAGAATACAAGTTTTTTCATAGTCTATAAGAACATTTATATCATAATATTCATTCTATAAGGTTCTTACTCTATGAATCAAGAGACCTAGTGATTACAAATTGATCCTATAAATACGTCCACATCACCCATTAAGAGAGGTAATGATTTTATAGAAATTTTTGGGGAATCACAATTATTTTTCAACATTAACTTTTCATGAAGGCTATAATAATTTATTGTTATATAAATTTAATGTCTAATCATGTGATAAAGGGAGATTCATTTTTTAAGATCATCACAATGATTCATCCATTATATTATATATCCATTACACTACCCATGGAACCACTTTTAAATATGATCCACATAGACATTATCCATAGTAGGATTCCCAACATATAATTATTATTTAATTTTCAACTATATGCATCCATAACATTGGTGCACTCCACCAACTCAATGGGAACCATGATCTTATGTGAAATTTTTGTTTTTTGAAATAACAGTGAACTATTTTATATGGTTCAAAACAATGAATGACTTGACCTTTAGTTACATACATTGCCTAATCTTTGAATCTTGGATATCTAGACCACTTTAATGGTCCTTCATTGTAACATACCCAACTGAGGTTCCACTAAACAGTTACCCAAGTGGGCTTTCCACATGACATGTGGTTTACCTCCCCAAATACCACAGGTGGATGACCAGTAGAAGGGGTCAAATTCAATGTATAAGAGAACTATACACTCTTTATGAGAGTACACTAGAACATTTAATAATAATTATAAATAAATGAAAGAATATAAAAACAAACATAGGTTACCCAAAATTTCTCAAAACTGGGAATAATACCATAAACAAATAGTATATATGCTATATCTTTTGAAATTGTTCCATGGGAGAGAGAAACCAAAAATGATGTAAAATCGAAAAATCACCATAATGAGTCTGAAATCCATTTTGGAATCCCTCATCTATGAACATCCCATGCCCAAATCAGCCCTCTAGAATATGGTCTTATCCCTTTCCCAAACCTATAACTATGAAGTCAACTAATGTACCTAATGTCGGACCGAGCAGGGTGTGAGTACAACTCAGTATGAAACCACCAACATTTTCTACAAAAAATCTTGTCTACATAGATAGTTTATGAATATAAAAAAATTAAAAGAAAGATAATTAAAAAGGATAAACAAGTTCTATTAGTGAACAAATCCAACATAAATAAAATCATAATTTTTTTATTTGTATTTTCATTCTCATTAATTCCACATCAGTAAATGCTACTCAACTACTATGAATAAGGGTTTAAATCAACTTACCTATATCACTAGTTAAAAAAATTAAATAACAATACATCCCATATACCTCAGAGCCTCAGTCCAGGTACTCTAATTAAATGAAATCCTTAGGGGTATAGACCAGAGTCATATCCCTAACCCATACATTAATGGGGGTCTAGTTTAGTGACTCAGTCTAACCATACCCGTGGAAATAGGTCTACATGTCCAATAACCCCCACATGTTGCTTTACCATTTGAAAATGATTCTTTAATCCATTACTACATATACCAATTCAAAAAACATTCTCAATTAACATAGAAAATGTTAAAATTTCATGGATCATTCAACACATAAATCGACTTCAAGCGATTACACTTTAAAACATTTACCATTTACCCACCATATGAAAATTAAAACATTAATACTTCAGATTCCTTAAATTATAAAAAATAACCGTTAACCCCATTACTAATTTAACTCTCTGTCATTATACCCAAGAATACATCATGAATGTTTATCAATTAACCATAATTACCATTATTTCATTTTATATCCCAATAAAACAAGTCAAAACATTTATTATTGATCTATATTAAAAAAATCAAATTCAAAATATAATACATTCATTTTCTTGTTAAATAATGGTATAACACCCCATGAGAGGTTCTATAACTAGAGTAATTAACCCCAATGCATTCCATGAGGATCATTAGGGGTTCAACTCATTATCCAGAAAACTAATCCACCAAATAAAACTAAATATGTCAAATTAACAACAATATGGAATGATATCTAAACCACACACACATAATACAACATCAAGACCACATGATATGATTCATAGACTACCCACCTCGATTTTGAATAACAAAACCTTTTAAAATAATCATTTCACTAATATTTGAGCACACATTGATACCCTAACCTATTATCTATAAGAAAAAGTGTGTTTTAGAGATATGGAAGATTAATAGACTCTAGATAAGCCATAATATGAAAAATTATGAAAAGAGTTCTATTAGACTAACCCTAATCTTTTCTCCACACCCAACCATTCTTCAAAAAGCATAAATAATAATAAAATCAATCATTGGGATGATTTGGATGTTTTGATTCTTCAAAAGGGATGAAGCATGATGAAATAAGGAAAATATCATGTTATAAAACTTATGTTCCAAGGTTTATGAATTTTTAGGAATGTGATTAAAACATTGATCCCATGAATGTCCATAGTACTCATACTCAACTGTGGATCAGAATTTATAAACTAAATTGGTTGTATTCACACCCATGGATTCATTGGGATATTGAATTTTCGGTTGGAAATCTGATTCGAATGGACTAACAAACAGACAACCCTAGGATATGGAATTATGCTAGAATCTTTTTGGAAGTTGACATGTTAAGCATGCTTCTGGAGGAGGGGGGTTTGACAACGAGGGATGATAGTATGAAGCTTGATATCTTGTATGAGAGGAATCCAAGATTCTTCTTGAGGTGGTTTCTATTTGGGAACAGAATTGTTGAGTGTATGCAAGACACAGTATTTCATTCATGCATGATGAAGGGACATGAAGAGAGCACGTGTAGGAGAAGTAAGGGGAAGGAAAAATTCCCTATGGAGCACCTGGGGAGCAATGGTTATGGTCAAGGGTCTGGGCCTCGGCCGAAGGGGAATCTGGACATAGGGGGCTCTTTCACTGAGGAAATGGTGAAGGATTCAATGTACAATGAGGATCCCAGTGGACCTGTTTTGGATATGGATAGTCATGTTGAAGTAACATACATGGTTCCTTATCCCAGTGGTGATTCTGCTCTTGTGGATGATAGGGTGGATGTCGTCCCTCTTAATTATGCCAATGCGGAGAAGAGCCTAGGATTGGGGGCTGATCATATTGCCATCTCACCTGTGACCGGATTTCATGGAATTTGTGGTGATGCATGTATTGACTGATAGCCAGCTTCTGACCCAGGAGGAGATTTTACTCAGGTCTCCCCCTCCAAGGCTTCATGAAGGAGGACGATTGTGGATAGTGATCCTCCCCTAAACTATAGTAACACCTTTATCCTTTGAGTGGAATACTTTGGTCAGATGAGCTGGAAGAGGATTAGCATTCTAACGTAGGCAATACAAGGGGATATGGGATGCCTGATACATGTGGCGCTGTTGTGGATGATTACTGAAGCAAGTAAGGTGGTGCATGTGGTGGAAGCTCGTCAAATTAGTCCAAGTGATTATGTTGTTGCAGGTGGATATCTTGGGATGCTGGGTGAATATGTAAAGACAAGGCCTGTGGAGGAGAAGCTACCTACAGAATTAGGCCCAGTCGGTACAGGTGAGGCTGTTGTAGATCACAGTTGTGTAGTGGAAGAGCTTCCTACTAACAATGATTCCCAAAACTAGTGTACTAGTAAGGAGAAGGAAGCCAACAGGGCAAAGAAGGTAATCACGGAACATGATAGCACCACTGTCCCCGGGCATGGCCTGAAGAAGGGACAAGGAGGTCAAAAGAAAAATGGGCACATTCAAGCCTCAGTGGGGAAGAAAGGGGGACCTTTGACAAGAGGTATGGTTTTAATGAAATGAGGATTCTGTATTTGAATTGTCACGGGCTGGGGAACTCCCGCACGGTCAGGACCCTTCAACATTATATCTTGACCTACTAACCAATGATTGTTCATATTGATGAACATAATATTTTGTTTGATAATTGGAAGGGATTCATGTTGGACTCACTAGGATACAGTTTTGTGGCCAGCAATCAACATGCATCCTTTGTGGATCACTTGTGGGTGTTAGTGCATAACACCCTGCAGATTACTTCATGTGATAGTGGTCCTCAAAGTGTTCTGGTTAACTGTAGCTTTGCGGTATAGAATATTTTGTTATCATTTTTTTATGCTTACAATACCTATATTAAGAGGAGAGATTTAAGGGAGGTAGTCAAAGTCATATATAAGAGTATGGATAAAAAATGGTTGCTTATTGGTGATTTCAATACTGTTTTGAAGCCTGAGGAAAAATCTGGAACAAATATTAATATGATTGATTCCTTTGAATTTCTTGTGTGTATTGATTCCTGCAATCATGATCAAGTTTCAATTTCTAGCGATGATTACACATGGTGTAGATACACATGGGAAGGAAAACATTCTTTCAGGCCTGATAGATTCATTTTCCATATTGATGATCAGGCTAAAAGACCTGGTGTTTTCGGATACACACTTCCAAAGCACCACTCTCATCACAAACCAATTGTGGTCGATGTTGCGACTTAGGTGACAAGGTTATCCCCTGTCCCTTTTCATTTCAACAACGGATGGCTTGTGATTACAGGATGTAGAGAACATGTTTTAGAAGCTTGAAAACGTGATACAATTGGATGCCCGATGCAAAGAATGTCTATAAAACTTAAGCATTAGAAACGGCTACTAAGAGCATGGAGTAGGGATTCCATTTCAAAACTGGATGAGAATATCAGGATATCATAAGATGAGTTCCCTAGTATTCATACTGGTCAGGGGTAGCAGTTGAGGGTGTCTCTAGAGGAAATTTCAGCCCATAACAATGTTGATGATATTTTAATGGTGAGGGTAAGATTGGCCAGAAACCAACTGAATGTGCAGTGGCTAAAGGATGGGGACATAAATTATATTTTTTTCAATATATTTCACATTGAAAAGAGGGCGCGTGGAGGGACCAAGGTGATTAGCATTTATGGGCATATCTACACGGAAGAGAATGAGATTGTAATGGCTGTTGTTTAGTACACTGAGGGTATTTACTATAATAATGGGCAGTCCAGTATTCAATATATGGTGGACAACATCAGCTCCTACATTGATGATTAGTCGAATCATCTCCTAACTGCTTCCCCATGAAAAGAGGAGATCAGTTCCACCCTCCTATCTCTCAACATGGACATTACCTTGGGCCTTGATGGATTTACGAAAAACATTCATGTTTTACTGGGACATTTTTCAGAATGATACAGAGCATGAAATTAAGGACTTCATCTCTCATTCATACATGCCACATTGTAAGAACTCATGATTTATTGTGCTCATCCCCAAGAAAGAGAATTCCCTTGACATAAAGGACTTCAAGCTTGTGGCTCTAGGGATTACAATACCCAAGCTTATAAGTGAGATATTGATGAGAATGATGGGTGGGATGTTTGATGGTATGATAACCAGAAACCAATTTGGATTCTTCCAGGGGAGGAACATCCAAAAGTTCTTATTCATGGCCTTTGAGAGTGTGAAACTTCTGAGAAGGAAGATAATATAAGGGAAATTCTCCATCAAAATTGACATCTCCAAGGCTTTTGACACGTTGAAATGGGATTTTCTCTTCGATGTCCCCAGGAGGTATGGATTTTCTTCTGGATTGTTGAACATGATCTGCATTATTCTTGGCACTTCATGGCTTCAATTCTGGTCAATGGGGTCCCAAGGGGTTTATTTCCATGAAATAGGGGGATGAGACAAGGTGATTAACTTTCTGGGATTCTTTTTGCGCTAGTATAGGATTATCTCAGTAGGTGTATCAATGACCTTGGTCAAAAGGGATTGTACAAGTATATTGGGGATGGTTTGAGTGGGCAGGCCCCATATCATCTCTTGTATGCATATGACATCTTATTACTTGGAAAAGCTTCATGGATAACTATGTAATCAATTAAAAACCTCTTCAGTCATTATGAGGAGGTGGCTGGCCATGCCATTAGCTAGGAGAAGACTTATATCATCTTTGGGAATGGAGTTTTGGTTGGAAAAATTAACCGGATTGTATGGTATCTTGGGGTGCGGAGAGGATCACTTCCATTCCAATATCTTGGGGTCCCATTGTTTTGGGGAAAGGTGAAAAGGTAGTATTTGTAGGGCATTTTTTATGGTATTATACATCAGCTGGCCAGTTTGAAGGGAAATGATATGTCACTAGCTTGGAGGGTCTGCCTGGTGAACTCAGTGATCACAACGAAGTTTGATTATTCCTTCTCCCTTTATATATGGCTGACAGAACTCATTAAATAACTTCATATCATGGTACAAAATATTATATGGATAGGGTCACCACATGAAAGGAACATTATTACAGTTGCATGGATGGAATGCATAAAGCCTATGGAGATGAGGGGCCATGGGGTAAAGGACCTTCCTACCTTAAATGATGGTTTGATTGGGAAATTCAATTGGAAACTGATAACACATGAAGCTGATGATGACTTCCTTTCAAATCGAATCACAAAGAGGATTCTCAATAGTTATCAATATTATCTTGCGTCATCAGTTTGGAATCTATCAAGGATGCTTATGTGAGGCTAATGCAGCATACTAATGGGCTGGTTTTCAGGGATTCCACCATGAATTGTGGTAAAACAAAGTGGATGACACAGCCCCTTCGGTATCTTAATGTTCCAACTAAAGCAACCCCTATGTCCATCGCAGGTTTCCTTTCACAAATTCATGATCCTATTTTTTATATTCCTATGCAGATGTAAAATGAAATCAATAGATATGCTTTCATTGATTTTGATACTCTGGTTTGGGTCCATGCCAAAACTGGGTAGTTTAACTGTAGGGATTTATACAGGATATCTTGTGGGGGTTTAAATCATACACTAGTGTGGCTACTGCATTTCAAATATGGATTCATTCGGCCAGCTAGGTTCTTCTTGATATGGAGAATTTGGGAAAATCGAATTCCCCCAACTGACCTTCTCAAACAGGCAGGCCTGCAAATGGACTCCATGTGTTCCATTTGCAGGGCTGAGGAGGACCCAATACAACATGTCTTTATGGACTGTAGTCATTACAAGAATCATTGGGCTTACATTGGTTATCTGTTTGGTATTGTGCTTGACACATGCATGCCAGTTTTGGACCAGATGTCTCGCATGGTGTATGATCAATGTTGTAAGAAAATCCAGAACCTGTTGTTGGTGGCTGTTGCTGCTGTTATTGCAGATATTTGGGAAGCCCAGAATCAAATACTGTTTGGTGATGCACATTCCACGGTACAAAATGGAATGATGGCAGTGCATATGGATGTTTATGCTACCTCAATAGTCTAGGATGGCTCCATGTCTAACACTATTGATGATATACAAATTCTAAGAAATCATGGTGATTGGGGACGACCGCGCAAGCCTCGAATGCAGAAACATATCTGGTAGATTCCACCCATTGTGCCGTGTCTCAAGGTGAATGTTTATGGAGCTACGGTGGGTGCACCATGTACGTCAGGATGAGGGGGAGTGTTCTCTTCCTATCGTGGGTTTGTAAAGGGATGCTTCCACCATGCCATTGGAACTAGAAACGCATTCGAAGCTAAAATCTGGGCCATGATATATGATGTCAGGTATGTTGTCGGGTTTAATTGGAAATGTATATGGATTGAATCTGAATCCTAGTCTGTGGTTCATGCACTGAAGACCAAGACATGTAATGTGCCTCAGTGTGTGATACCTCAATGGGTTGACTGTCTCAACAAGGTCACGCAAATGCGTCTGGTGGTTTAACATCTCTATCGGGAGGACAACTAGGGGTAGATGCTCTGTCAAAGAGGGCACTCATTGATCTTGGTGGGATGTGGTCTTTCACAGCGCCTGATTGTTGTGCCCCACTTGTGTAGGCAGATAAATGTGGGGTGTTTTTCACTCTCCTATGTAATAACCCATCATATTCCTAACTCTCATACTATTTTATATAATTTTCTTCGGGCCGAATTCCACCGGTTCCTAGTCTTTTTTCTAATTCCTGATGAATAATTGTCACAACCCACTCCCCGCAAAGTGTACCCCTCATGGGTTGGAAATGGGAGAAGAGAGATAATTACCCCTTAGTCCCCCCTCTAGTAGTCCCTAGTTTGGGGACTAGAACTGAGGGTATAATAATCTCATTGATGGGAGGAATTAACCCTAAGATAACACATGAGAATGAGAAAGATAAGATAGAAACAAACCAACTCCTGATCAAACTACAATATAAAATAAATCCCAAGTACACATGTGTATTGTCATGAAAGGACTAAAAAAACTAAAAGGGAAATATTATGTACCAATAGAATGTAAAAATGTAGCTACCACGAAGCCCACACAGCTCCTGCAAAACCGCTAGCTACTAGTAATCAACATGATCACCATCATGCTCCAACTGACTTGAATTTTTTTATATAACATAGGGTAAGTAAGGTAGTTTCCTTAGTGGGATCCTCATTGGAGCCTCTCAGGCAAAAGTAAAGAATGCATGATAAATCACAGTTAACAACAAATTAATGTAGCTCATCACCAAAATAGGTATACTATGTTCCCAGCCTCACCCTTTCTACTGTCACCAAGTATTACTTAAAAGACTACATAATATAATAACAAATATCAATGGATCCCTGCTACCACTTCCCCAGGGGTTTTGTCTTCTTTTCCCCAACATCGTACATCCTGAGAATCTCTCTCCAAAATTGATATTCCAAAGACACCTGGGAGATGCACAAAAATATGATCATCGTGAAATATAACCATGATGTCTACATACACAAAACTAACAAGGTCATTTTCTAGATGCATAATAGCTCACGTATCATGTTTTATACAAAGGGTATTATACCTAAAGCAATTACAATCCATATACTGAGAAAGGATGACCAAGTCATCACAACCTATACATGTTACACCTATAGTAGTCCATAGGAAAATATATCTACAATAAATGTGCGTGAAATAACTATAATCCATTACACCCCTATACACATATTAATGGGTAAAACTAATTGTCATTAATACTGAAACATGTAACTATAAATAGAAGAGTGAGGGGTCAAAAGGGGTATTCATCCATCCATAATCCCATAGATATATTGGGGAAAACACCCATAGGGATCAGAACCCCTGGGGTGTCAGTTTCCCTGACCGAAAGATTATAGCAGCATATAAAAAAATGTTCTGGATATAATATAGCTCACTAACACACTATGGGAATAACCTATTATAAGACTAACCTACATCTCACGTCCCTCAAAATCAAATGACCTACTGTTAAGACAAGATATCATATAAGAAAAAAACTATTGATTGATATTTATTAAATTAAATTATTCATTTATATATATTGATGTTTACATAAATTAATTCTTTAACCAATAATTAAACATTATAAAAACCACATTACATTTCATTAGAATTCTAGTAAATATGTATTCCCTCCTGAAATATGAAATCTGAGTCCATGGTTTCCTTGATATACAACCCCATCATTGCATCCTAGTAAGATCCAACCCCATTGGTTAAAAATTTATTCATTCATTTTTAGCATCATTGTCACTTTGAATAATTATAGGTATTCAAAAAAACTTTCTATGCTAGCCAACTCAAAGGGATAAATAGGGTAAATGAGTGAGAAACTTTTCAAGTCTTTTCCACCTATATAAGGAGCGTAGACCCATCCATCCTAAATAAGATAAACATGGAAAGCATGTAGAAAACGTCATGCATTTGGGCCTCTTAGACGGAGGGTAAACAATAAAATATTACTCAAGAAGTGGGAAGAACAAAATAGATAATCAAAAAATAGTTTCAATAATCAACCAACTTTCATATCAACATGTAATACAATCTTCAATGTATTTCGTCATCTCTGGTGTACTCCCCAACATCCACATGAAAAAAACCAATGTATCTCACCACCCAATGTGTCAATTACTGACACAACCACTGGGCCCCCACTTCCCGCACATACAATAATATCCCCCCAACCTCATCCATCCTAGGATCACACCACAACAAAAGCTGGAGGAAACAAACAACATACCAAGTGGGAGTTTGGCCCTAAATAAATAATTCATCCTTCACACACAACGAGCACTCACATATACAAATAAAAACGTGTTTGGCCTTTAAAAGATAATCGATAACTTAGAACCCTACTTGGTGTTAAATTCATTACACACAACAGGTTCGTTATTACATCTTGAATTAGTTTTTTCATTAAAACATTCATAACTTAAACCATTTTATTATCATCAAATCAGAAAATGAATAAATAGATTTATTAACATAACTATTTATTTATTTAGTAAATAAATTTAATATCAATTTCAAATTTATGTTATTTACCAATTTCTATCCCGAATGTCATCCTAAACAAGAAAGGCAAAGATATCAAACTATATAGAAAATAAAGAGACAGTAAATTCTATATGAAATTGATACCAACTCTATAATCCAGTTAAAATAGTTATAATTTCAATTTCATTGTGATCTGATGGGCTATGTCTTGATAACTCTATGACTGATCATAAATGGTATATATAATCCATGGATCCCATAACGAATGCATCCACCCAAGGATGCCGGGACACAACCACGTCAAGAATCACCCAAAAAATTCCCATTAAGAACATGAATCTCACATTCCATCACATGTAAAGGAGAAAAGGGAGGAAATAGATCAAGGATCCTAATAGAATGGAAGTAGAACATACCTTATATTGAATACAGATTGATACTTCCTGGTTGCACCAAAACAATTGGTGCACATGTAGTAGAAAATAATCCACGGGGAAATGATCCAAGGATTGTCGTTTAATCTCCCAAATCCTATTAGAGAAATAACTATGTTTGTCACATACAAAGGAAAAAACAAGGAAGGAAATGGGTAGACGGTATCTCGGTCTTTTGAGAATCTAAACAGAGTAGCTGTTTCGATTCAATTCTTATTTTCTATTAAAGGTGGATCTAGTCAATATCACACATTTTGACTGAGTGAAGGAAATAAGACTCTTATGAGAATTATAATTTGAGTAATGGTCTATGAATCACACTGAAACCTTTAAAAATACTCTTTGAATGAATTTATGTCAAAGATAACATCAATGGGGTGAAAATGTAGGAAGTGGGAAACACTGTGCACCTAACATTGGATGTCTCACCATTCTGGAAACATTATACACCTACGTTGGATAACTCACCATTATGGAATCACTGTACACCTACCATTGGATTTCTCACTATTCTAGAAACAATATACACCTTATGTTGGATGCCTCAACATTCCAAATGCATTTTACAACTATCGTTGGATGTATCTCCATTCTTGAGACATTTTACACCTATCTTTTGATGTCTCAACATTATAGAAAAACTATAAACATGCCATTAGATGTATCACCATTATGGAAACACTTGAAACCTACCATTTTATGTCTCACCATTATGGAAACACCATACACCTACTGTTTGATGTCTCACCAATTTGGAAACACTATACACATTCCATTGGATGTCTCACTATTTTGGAAGCACAGTACACATATCGTTGGATGTATCACTGATATAGAAACATTATACACCATATTTTTGATTTCCAAACATTCTATAAGCAATTTTCACCTAACATTTGATGTATCCCTATTCTGGAAACAATATACACCTACCGTTGGATGTATCACAATACTGGAAACACTGCACAACTATAGTTGGATGTCTTACCATTCTAGAAATAATGTACTCATATTGGTGGAAGTCTAACCATTATAGAAACATTTTATTCCCGTTGTATGATGTATCCTATTTAGGAAAATGTTTTATACCTTATGTTGGTTTTCTCACTATTCTAAAAAAAATAGTCATATAACTGTGAAATTTTTTAAATTACTCAAAATAAGACACATTGACCTCGAAGAACATATCAAACACCAAATATTTATAATCAAATGAACTAGATAGGTCTATTAAATTAAATAAGAAACCTCTCAAAATATTATCACCATTGATAAATCAAACAAAACCTATGAGGAAATAGAAAAAAGGGTTTCAATCAACCACCCTTTGTGATACCTCCCAAGGCTCTCACCAATAAAGGAACTCAAACACTTCATCATAGAAAAAACAAAAAACTACAAAAAAACATAAAAAATATACTTACCACTATCACATGGGATATATCTCTCAAATACAACAATCAATAACAAGAAACAAGAGAAATACATTTCATAAACTAAAAGCAAAAATCTCTGACTCATGTTCCCATGTACACTCCTCCACACTAACATGCCACCAGAAGGCATGAAATAAGGGGATAACATGCCGATGAAACACCATCTCCATGAGGACATGATTATCTAATGGTGTCTCCTCAATGGTCGCATCATCGTCAACATCAATCTCTACCCTATTGATGATGTGAAAGTCCTCATGAAGATAATGACAGAGATTCGATATGGGGAAATCATCATGTATTTGGCACATCTACAGGGGATGTGCTACCTAAAACTCCACAGATTCAACATGAGCGAACACCTTGAATGTCCCAACAAACTGTGGGGGAAATATTTCTCCCATTACCAATCCTTCTATTCCCACGCTGGATGCCACATTCAAAAACACATGATATCCAACTTCAAACTCCATAATTCTCCTCATATGGTTGAAATATGACTTTTGACAATATTGTGCTTCCTTTATCCTCTCACGAATATCCTAAACCATAATTTTTGTACCCTATACCAGTTTCGAACCAAGAATTGATGACTCTCCAACCCTAGTCAAGCACAACAATGAATTGAATGGTAATCTATAAATAGATTTAAATGGATAAAAAATGGTGTAATGGAATATATTATAAAAGAAACACTAAAAATTTTATGTGCCCCATCTATGAACCTCCAAAATCCAGGACACAAGATTGCAAAATTCCTTCAAGATTTTGGATGGTCCATTCTATTAGACAGTCTGTATAGAGATGAAAAGTAGTGTTAAGGTGTAACAGAGAACCAAAAGCATACTGGAGACCCCTATACTCAATGGATGTAAAATGAGGATCCCAATCAAAATTGATCATCTTCAGGACTCCTATGGAGTCTCATCACCTCCTATATAAATTTCCTTGACAAAAAATCCATTTATCATGACTCATTGATTTCTTTGAAGTTGGACGTTTTCATAAAATGATCCACTACTACACGTACATCATCATCGCCTACCAAAATTTGAGGTAAACTAGTAACAATGTCCATCGAGATGTCCTACAGCTTTTAATGAGGAACATATAATGGTTAGAGATAACCACTGGGAACACGGTGCTCAGACATCACCATATAGAAGACCAAACATTGAGACATAAAATATACAACTGAAGTTTCAACCCAGGTCACCAAAACTAACTCCTCAAAGTATAATACATATACATCATTCTACGATCTATGACTAAGGGGGAACAATGGAACTCTCTAAGAACCATCTGACACATCACCAATGGACTCAAAATTCTTCCCTAAAACAACACCTGATGTTGTTCATCCTCAAATAAACCATAAGGGGCTACAGAAAAAACAACTCAGTTCATCCAGACCCCACCTCAATATCCCCCAACTAGGACTCTTCTAACTCTTACAAAAAATATGACTACATTGTCATCTGAAAAAGAAAGCATAAGACTTTAACTTCTCCCATATCCCGATTTAATGCCTAATGTTATTTCATCACTATCCCGGAATCACCTGATTCACAAACTGTATCACTATGTGACATCCTACTTAGTGCATCAGCTACAACATTCTTCTATACATGTGTATACAAAATTATTAAGACCTAATCCTAAAAGAAAATCATGGACTGACGATGACGCATGTTCAAGTCACGCTGGCAGAAAACGTTCAACAAGCTCTTATGATTAGTGAGAACCACAATACAAATTCCAATGAGATAATTTCTCAAAAACATTAAGGAAAACACCACTCCAATTAACTCAAGATCATGAGTTTCTTAATTACATTCATTGGGATTTAATTCCCAAGAACCATACGAAATGATTGATTTCTTTTACAATAGAACACAACCTAGCCCAAAAAATGCATCACATATTCCCTCAAAATGAACTCCTTATACTAGATGGAAAAAATGAAGCACTGAACAACTTCCCCATCAGATAATTCAAATTTTCGTCACACTGATCATTCCACATGAACAACTAATCCATTCTAGTGAAAAATATCAGAGGAGTCTCAAAATGAGATATATTCTCTATGAACCTCATTTAATTACCTACGAGTCAAATGAAATATAACACATCTACCACTGTCTTGGGGGAAACCCAATAAAAAATTTATTCTACAATTGATAGATCCAAAAATTATTATTTATATCACACAACATGCCCTATGAAAAATACATCTTGGTCCCAGAACATTAACACTGATAACCTTCCAAACAGTTGTTGATGAAGAAGAACACCCAAAACGGCAAGAAAATGCTCTGCATGCTCCTCCTCAGGCACAGATTACTCACAGATGTCATCAATGAAGACCACCACAAATGTATCCAAGAACTCACAAAGCACAGTGTTCATTAACCCGATGAACACAACTGAATCATTCATCACACTGAATGACATCACAACAACCACATAATGCATATGAAGATAATGATATTTAGTTTTTGGGAAATCAGTATCCTTCAAACTCATTAGATGGTATCTTGAAATCAATTATATTGTAAAGAACCAAACATTAACCATTTAGTTGATTGACCAAATCAGTAATCTATAAAAGAGGATAGCGGTTCTTCAATGTCTCTTTTTTCAAACTATGATAATCGCCACACAACCGTAAACTACGGTAATCCATATTAATGAAAATAACTTGTTCACACCATGGTGACACACTTGGCCAATGAAAAATGCACTATAATAGACAATCGAGTTTTACTCATGGATCCCTCAACTATAAGGCTGCATCATCAATGGAGACTTCAATATAAGAGACTTTCCTTGTTATAGCTCGATCTGGAACTCAATATCCCATCTATGGGATAATATCACAACCACTTCTTTGAAGATGTCAGGGTAATCTTTGATGAATCTAGGAAACAAAAAATTATAAACATTTGTTAACCATAGAATAAGCCCATCCATAATGGATTATATTGATAGAAAATGCCTCTAACCCATCTGAGGGTTTCCTTTACCAACAAATACCACTGGATCTCCATTATCATCGAAGAACTCCACATGCCTCCTGATGAAATATATTATAGCTTGATCTAAATAAAAAAAATCCAAGATGTGTATTACATTATATAGTTTTTTTCATAAACATAATAAATCACCACAGGATCAGTTCTACCCTATCACTTGGTCATAGTCTCTATGTACATCAAAAAACGACATCTCGATTTCCAACTGGCATAGTAAACTCCAAGGGAACTGGAAGCCTATCTACATAAATATCCACCGTATGGACAAAAGAAGATGATATGATAGAGTGAGTCCCTTCTTAATCAAAAAAGGCATTCACCAAAGTATAAATACAATAAAAAGGTACCTCGAATGACATATAGCTCATCTGGTGATGGAAATGCTAACGAATGAAGCAGATGAAAACCTACTACATGGGCACTCTAACCCTGTTAATGACCACATCAATAATCACAATCTTCTCTATGAAGATGGGGAGGATTATAGGGTTATCCCTTTCCCTCCCCATTATCTCTCTATTGATCAAAAACTGGTGAAACCTGCTGTTATTGCATGTGATGGAACTACTTCCATTGAGGAACCTGATGTAGAACACGAGATGCACCCTGACTATTCATAATGGCCGGCCACTATCATTGTCAATGTCCTCATAATCCATATGAAACATCAATGCCTAATACATTTACAAAGTTATGAGAGACACATCTGCTGATGAAACGAAATACTAGGGGATGTGACCTACCCCCAGCCGAATGAGAATGCTTTTTCCCTAAAAACGAGGAACCCCTGACTACAACTCTTCTTTTTGAGTAATCATAAAAAATCCCCTACTGTGATGATTCAGTTCTGGATAACATCATGTTGATGACCACCTCACTCAAGAGTAACACTAGATACATCGTCAACATAAATATGGGGACCCGATGATTGATACAAGGATGTGAAATCTCCTCGAAATAGCTCTCCCTAGCCTCCTAATATGGAAATATGTCCAAAGAAAATCAAAAAAGGTTCCTGAATCAGATATTAAACTCTCACACACTATATATCCTAGGATGAAGGTTAATCAGTACCAAGATATTGGATGCATTCATGGTCAAATAAAGAATCTCGGCACAAAAAATGTATCGGAATTTCTCCAAAGGAAATATAGAATCATTGGGATCCTTGAGGAACATTAACCACCACTACCTCACTAACCCACAGGACTTCGTCACAACTAATTTTACCTAGGGTTACTTCCAAGAACATATCAAACTTAATTCTCTCTCATACTTTACTAACCTGTCTTCTCTGAATTATTCTCAAATGAATCCCTCATACTTTTGCAGACTATGTATCTGAAATTCACAATGTTTCCTCCTCTGGGTTTCTTCGTCGTCATCCTCTACACGTAAGGGGTATACTTGCGAATATTACTGAAAATCATTCTTGCATACCCAATGTGGACATTGACTTGGAGCCATCAATAAAAAGGAAAACTATTAGATCTCCTTAACATGGAATATGTAAGTCATTAAATTAATTATTTTTTTATTTTATCAATTTTATGTTAACCAAACCTATGGTCTACCCCTTAAAACACGAGCACAAAGATGGATGATGAATGATCATTTCCATGTTATATACCCTACAACAAGTATCACCTCATTTATTAGCCACTATAAGATTAATGGGTCATGAATAATTTCATAGGGGGTCCAAAATACCAGTATCATAGATGGTTTCCCATTATTTTAATGATTTTTACTCTTATCTGATATTGTTTCCCTATCATACCATGCCTCCTCACCTGTTCCTAGCTCCATACACAAAAATATCCCTCAACCAGACCTCTGATACCACTTTATCATGACCCCATATGAAACATGTATACCCATCTTAGGCTTGTAATGGGAGAAGAGAGATAATGACCCCAAAGTACTACCTCCTTAAGGGCCCGGGTTGGTGACTATAAACCAGGGTATATAATACACACCAATGGGTTGCATTACCCCCTAAAAGAACACATGGGAAACATAGAGATAAGATAGAAACCAAGAAACTCATTCTCAGACTAAAATATAAAAATAATCCTATGTATGCATATATAATTTCATGAAAGAACTACTACAACTGAAATGGAAATTTTACGTAACAAAATAAAGTAAAACGACAGTCACCACGAAGCCCCAACAGGTCCTATAAAACCCGTAGATAGTAGTAAATATACTGTTCTCTAACATGATAAAACTAACATGAAAATCTATTTATATAACATAGGGAGAGTATAACAGTATACTCAGTAGTATCATCCCTAGAGAATCTTGTGAAAAATTAAAGAAAGAATGGTATAGCACCGTGATCAACAAGTGAAACTCAATCGTCACCTAAACATGTATATTGTGTTCCTAGACTCCCCATGGTTACTCTCAACAAGTGTCACATACAAGAGTATATAATATGAAAAACAATATCAAGGGTACCTCGCTAGAGCTTCCCTAATGGTTTTCTGCATTTCCCAAATGTCACACTTCCTGAGCATCTCTCTTTGATGATACATGGGTAATTCACCAAAACATCCACCTCTGGAAACAAAAAAAAACAATTAAATATACCTAAAAGTAAGATGGTATTTTTTAGGATCCACAAAAACCCTCTTATCATGTATCATACAACGAGTATTATACCTCAAGATATTACACCCCAAACACCGAATATGGATCCTCAGTTAATCCCAACTGATACATGTTACACATATAGTAGTTTGTAAGAAACTATATGTAGAATATTTTTCACTGAAATAAACATAAGATATTACATCCCTCTACATACATAAATGAGGAAAACTAACCATTGTTCATACTAGCACAAGTAAATACCATGAGAATTGTGCGTAGTCAAATGGGGTAGTCATCAATCTATCATCCCACTGAGATTTTAAGGAAAACACACCCAAAGGGCTCAGAATCCATGGGGTGTCAGTTTCCCAGACCAATAGTGTAGAGTAGTGTATTGATGCACAAAAATTATAGGATATTATATTGCTCATAACCACAATATGTGAACAATTTAGTCATAGACACAACTATAACACATGTCTCACAGATTCTGAGTTTCTACTACTAGGATAATATATCATTTAACAACACAATAATTTAAAGAGATTTGTTAAGTTACATTACCTATTTTATCTATTCCACATTATGTTAATTAATTCTTTAACCATTCATTAACCATTCTCAATACCACATTTTATTTCACTGGAATTATAGTAAATATCCATGCCCTATAGGAAAAAGTAATTTGATTCCATGTTTTCTTTCATATACAACCCCATCATTCCATCCCAACAATCTCTAACCATATGGGTTAAACATTAATTAATTCATTTATTATCATCATTATCACTTTCCATATTTCTTGGTATTCTATGAAAAAATTATAATCTACCAAACACAAGGGGATTGACATGGGGAGTATATGAGCTACCCGCAAAGTCATTTCCACCTATAGATGGATTGTTGACCAATCCATCATGAGGTAGCTAAGCCCAAGAAAACACATGGAATACCCTACACTTCTTCTTGCCTTTTGGATGGAGGGTAAACAAGACCATATGAATCAATCACTGAGAGTATTAAAATAGATAAACAAAAAATAGTATAAAAAGCATCAAATGTTTATATCAACGGGAATGCCTAACTTCATCCCATTCCATCAACCCCAATGAACTCCACAATACCCACATTAACAAACCAATGAATCTTGTAAAATTAGGTGTAAAATTTTTAAACAACCATTGGAACTCCCTACCCCCACATACCACAAAAAACCTCCAGTATCAGTCATCCAATGATCGCACCACAACATAACTAGTAGTAAATAAACAACATAGAAATTGGGATCGTGGCCCTAATCAAGGCATTCAGAAATCACACAAAACAAGCACTCAAAGCTCCAAAGAATAAGGCGCCCGACCTCTACAAGAAGGAGATAAACTCAGAACCTTATAAGGAATTATATTTTAACACCCGATTGGTTGTTTATTCTATCTTGAATTAACCGATTCAAGTAAACATGCATAACTTCATACATTTTACTATCATAAAACGAAAAGAACTGCAACAACTGAGTACAATAACATACATATTTATTTTTTTAACCACCAAATTTAAAATTAATCTTTAATTTAAATTCATTACAAAATTCCATCAAGAAGGACATGCTAAGAACACATGGAATGGATCTAAAATAATTTATAAAATCATGTTTCTATAACATCAATATTCAATTGATACAACCTTTTGAAAATGGTAAAAATACATATTATGTGAATTTCATTGTGATCTAGTGGGTTAAATATTTTCTAACTCTACAACTGCACAAGAATAGAATATAGAAGAAATAATTCCCACTTCTAAAAAGGATTCTAATGTTCTCTTTACAAGAATGGGCAACATAATAAATCACGATTACTCCTCCCATAATGACTGCATTCACATACAGACGCCATGACACAACAGCATCAACCAACGCCAAATAAAGATCTCTTAGAAACATGGATAACACATGACATCACAAAGATAAGAGAATATAGAGGAAATGGGTCAAATAACCAAAAATAATAAGGGTAGAACATACCTTATATCGATGATATATCGACACATTTTAGTTGCACCAAAATAGAGGGTGTTCAGGCAGTAGGAAAGACTCCAAGGAGAGATGATCCAAGGATTTTAATTCAATCACACAAATACTAAAGGAGGAAGAACTACAGACATCCTCTACCATTTAAAAACAATAATGATGAACCAGGGAGGATGGTATTTTGTCCTTTTGAAAATATAAATGGATTAGTTGTTTGGTTACGATCAAGATTTTTCGTTAAAACCATTTCTTTTCAATATCACAGGATTTTACCAAGAAAAGCCACACAGACCCTTAAAAGTATTTAAATATGATTTATTGAATTTTATTCAAACATAATACCATAAAACATGGTTTTGAATCCATTTATGTCAAAGATAACATTAAAGGGAAGAAACTATAGGATGTCGGAAACATTGTTTGCCTACTATTGGATGTATCACTATTCTATAAACATTGTACACCAACTGTTGGATGTCTCACTATTCGGTAAACCCTATACAGATATCATTGGGAATATCAGCAATCTGGAAACATTGTACACTTACCGTTAGTTTTTTTCTCTATTATAGAAACATAGTACACCTATAGTTGGATGTCTCACTATTCTGGAAGCATTTCACTCCTACCATTGGATGTCTCGCCATTCTTGAAACATTGTACACCTACTATAGGATATGTCACCATTATAGAAACACTATACACATACCATTAGATATATAATTGTTTTTGAAACATTTTACACCTATTATTGGTTGTCTCACCATTCTGGAAACACTGTACACAGACCATTGGAGATCTCACTATTCAAGAAATACTATTCATTATAGTAGAAAATTTTATAGAGAGTTATAAATAAGACACATTGACCTTGTAGAATAACTCAAACACAATAGTTTTGTAAACTATTTTTGGAATAATATTTTTCACTTTTGTCGTGAAATAATAATCAACTTTTTGGGAAAAAATTAAAAGAACACATTTTAGTACATTTGGATAAAATTTAATTATCATTTATAATTTTTTTTAAAAAATTATTGAGATTGAAAAATATTATTCCTAAAATAGTTTAGAAAATCTGGAAGTGGAAGAAAAGATATTCCCCATGAAAAATAAAAAATAAGGTCATTTTTTATTTCAATTTTATATCATTTATTATGTAAAAAAATTGTAAAAGTTGGAAGGAAAATTAAAAACCAAAAATAAAACTAGAGTACAATATAATATATGGGTTTTAATTAGGAATGGATAAATTAATTAATCCCTTATAAATGTAAACATGAATAATCAGTAATAAGCATGATATTGCAAAAAATTCATTATTATTTTATATATTTTAAATCAAAAACCATTATATGCGAAAAAATTATTTCAATGTTAAATTTTAGGAACTAATAGGTTTTCATGAAGACATATACTTATGTGGTTGAATATAAACCATATAAATTAAATTAGTTTCATAATATCAAATTTATCTCTATATAGTGTAATTGAGATCAAAAACCATTACAATTTATTCACTATTGGTAGGATGTATTATTGCCTAAAAAATAATAAATTTAAATTTATTAAATACATGATTAATAAAAAATTTAATATATATTTCATTTTTAAGATCCTTTAATAGTCACTAAGCATCTTCATTCTATATATAATTCTTACTTTTCCAACATAAGGATGTTCTATCAATTTCAAAAAAATTACCTCTACAAATTAACAGTGGTCAAAGGTTTAATGATGATGCTTTATTGTATCTATAATCATAATACAAACATTTATATTTTATGTAATTATAATATAAAATTTTTATATCATACATGAATGTTTTTAAATGAAAAAAAATCACATTACATCGTGGAGGTGGTATTATTCATATAAGAACAAGCTTCTTTATAATTTTCTATTGGATCAGTAGCTAAGAGGGTAGATAATATTTTATAATTATATTAATAATTTAACTTTATAAAAAACATATATATAAATTATATAATTTTTTTAAAGAATATATGTGTTTTGGTGATGAAAAATGAACAATAACACCACGTGGAGACTATAGTCTGTACATATTCTTGAGAAATATATTCATTATTTAGAGGAGGAAAAAGAGATATAAAATGGACTGAACATTGAAATAATAACATTTAAATATATTAAATATAATTAAATAATTATTTTATGTTGGTAATTGAATATTTGGATAAACATTAGGGTGAAGAGATCTTAAAAAATTTAAAAATAACATATACTTCTACCATGAGTAATATAATTTTGACTACTCCTTAATCGCTCCTGAAGTGTTATTATGGTTATCATTTCTAATATGAAAAGAAAAAGAGATCTGTGAAAGTATGTGGATATGAATTTTCTTATATAATTTCCATAATATTTTTTATAAGTGAGGGGAGGAGGACACATTTTATAAGTGAGGTGGGTGCAAAACATTATAAACACATGAATCATTATAATACGTTACATGTCTCACTCAACTAGTATGGGCCCAAAATTTTATATTTTTGAATAAGTTGGAATTATTGTCAAATTAAAACCAAAAATTAGAATTATGAATGATTATTTTTTATTCTTGAAGATATATCACTTCAATTTGATCGTATTAAATCATTTTACACTTAACCATGGTGATAAACATTTACGATGGTTACACTTCATTATGACCAAAATATAAGTTGAACATATTAACTAAAATTGATTTTAAAGACTAAAAATTAGGAATAAAGTCTAAAATATTCCATTCATATTATTAATATTAAATATATTAAATATATTTTTGAAAACCCAAATGAAAATAATTTTTAAAAAATGTAAGTTTTACGTTTAACGTCGATTTTATACCAAAATAACGAATTATATCAACTCTAAAATAATTAATTAGAATATGGTAAAAATAATAATAATTATTTTCTAATAAATCCTAAACTAAATAGAAATGAACCCTATGAATAATTTACTATGAAAAAATTGAAAAATATGATTTATTCAAATAAGAACATTAAATATATTTTAAAAATGTAAAAAATGTGTATATATGCTCAACATTATATTTTCCAATGGATAATAATAAGTATAAAAATTATTATTTTTTCTATAAATAAATTTAAAATAATTTTATTCTTGACTATTTCATGATTATTTTATAAAAATTATATTATTTTTTAAATCTTTATTTTTCACTATTCGCCAAAAGTCTAATATTTTTGAATTGTCCCAAAAATTAACAATAATCTAATTTTTACATTCCAAATTTAAAATATGATAATCATTTCATTGATATGAAATAATATAATTTTGAAAAAATGAACTTATTAATATTCTTAAATATTGATATCCTTAGTTTTCTATAGTTTATTGAGAATGGATTGTTAACTTACTATAATTGAATGTCAAGTGATACATTCTTCCTCCATCCAAATCCTTCATTAAAAAAATATACAATGTCTCAACTCATAAATTTTTTTTATTAACATCATAACTACCTTGTGTTCCAACATGTCAACATTGATCATATTATTTATCCATTTTACCATTACTATCCAATTCATCAAATTCCAAATTACTTATTCCCTAATGTAAATAATATATATAGAATCATAAAAATAAGAAACATTTGTCCATAATTATCAATCTTTCAATGTGACTAAAATAATTGGTTATATAATATAATTACAATGGCATGATGGATGAAATACATCATCATTGATATATATGTTGTGTGATATTTACAAATTGTAAACCACAACTCCACTCTTTAAAAAATATTAATATACATAATGTACAAGGTAAATAGTTTTCAATTCATTCAAAACATTTTTACAACCATACATATTTATACCATTTAGAAAACATGATTCGATCTTGAAATACCATATCTATCCATTTTAAAGTGTTGTAGATATGTATCCATCTTTTAGATTACATAAAATAACATTGAAAAGTTAATACTTTCACTATTGTCTCCCAAAAAAATTTTGGAGCTAAAATATTTCTTTCCCCACCTTTATCCCTACATTTTGGTGTATTAAATATATTCCCATAGAACAATTCATATGGTTTCTTTTTAATTTTTGAAATAATTCTATTATTATATGAAAAGTCCACCTTATTATATCATTGATCCCAGATATAATTAATATCATCAGAGGAAAATATCAGGATATATTCTATTGAATGAATCATCCATAAAAATTTACTTATATTTGATTTCAATAAGAATTGATCAAATGATTCATTTTCTTGAGACCTTACTGATTATTTTTCTATAACATTGATGTATAAAATGGGTGATGATCAGATACAATAAAAATTGGTTCACAATTACATTTCAAAACTTTTTGGATATAGAGTTTTGCGGGTCCTTTAAGAGGAGTATCCTCCATTATTTTAAATAATTTTGGATGCTTTTCATGTCGACCAATAAATAAATTTATGAAATTTCATATTTTAGGAGTGTTTAATAACCTAAGGATAATGTTAATTGCAATATCTCAAAATATTCAAGTAATAACTAAGGGGGATGAATTACTCCATTAGGGGTTTCTCACCTGGACTATTCTTAATGGAAAACCAAGAATATGTATTAATTAATTTTCACATCATATATCATCACAAAAAATACACTATCAAATCTATATAAACTTTTTGTAATACTTGGGTGTGTAGAATAATTTAATCAATGTGATTCCTCAAGTAATTTCATCTTTTTATTAGGTATTGATAAAAAGGAAATATAAATTCCAAATTAAATAAGACCATTTTTATAAGCAATGTATTTGATATTTTATTCATTCACTAGATTAGTCTTCCTTTTTAAACTATTATCATAAATAGGGTACGTTTTTATATTCTATGGTAAATACAGTTTGGTTACCAATTAATAAATGAATGATTTTATTCATTCCCCAATGCTTCATATATCCAAATATAATATACAAATAAATATATGAAATTTTCCAATCAAAATTTTACATAGAACTCCATTATCCATCCTACATAAAAAATAAA
Organism: Viscum album; assembly: GCA_963277665.1. Lineage (NCBI taxonomy): Eukaryota > Viridiplantae > Streptophyta > Magnoliopsida > Santalales > Viscaceae > Viscum > Viscum album. The sequence continues at coordinate 1,289,409,483 of OY728140.1, forward strand.
CCACATTACATTCCTTCCAATAATGGTATTTTATTGGGAAATACAAATCATTAAATAACTGTATCAATTTTATATTTCTCATTTTTTGATCTTTTTATAAGAAGAATTATATTAAAATTTTATAATATGTATGACTCTAACAACAATCAATGAAATTATTAAGTCTCTATATCTTCATAGAAATGATTACAAGTGAGAACTAATGTTCTCAAATTATTTTATTTTATTCATATAACATTAACTATATTGATACATAAGAAACAAATATACAATTATGAATAATGAAAAATGCATATCCTTTTATTTTTGCATCAATATTTTTTAGAAAACCATCAAACCCTGAAGGTAGTTTCAATATGGTTGTGTTGGCCAATTTTATATTTAATTCATCAAAACATTAAACATAATAATTTTTTCATATTAAAAAAAGAACATTATATTTGAACATGGATAATGAGTAATATTATTATGAACAATATTGAACAAGTCAATACTACTAATCATTATATCTCCGAAAAATATGTATATCAGTTATGTTCATCAGTGTAGGATACTCAATAACTATATTTTCCATTAACTTTTATAAAATATTTCATCCTGGGAGATCATATATCTATTAAAATTATATTCATAAATTGATACTTAAAAATAACCAAATTTACCATATACAAATTTTCCAATAATTTTTCTAATAATTATTCTCAAATGAATTTTATAATCATCATCTATTTCAAATAATACTAGGATATCATAAGTAAATGAAAAAAAATTATCATTATATAATTTGAATACTCTATTCATCTAATATATTAGAACCCAGGGATCATTAGACATTTATAGGGGAGTTATTATAATATAAAAATTTTTATAACTTTAGTGAAATGTTGTATTTAGAATCTATTCCTTCATTACTAAAAATTTATGATACCTATAATGGAGACCATTCATCGAAAAATATTGATCTTCTCTAAGTTGATCAATCCAGTCCAGAATCCAATGTAATGATACGTTTTCTTCATATTAATGTTATTAATATACCTATAATAGATACAAAAATTCTTATACCCATCATTCTTAATCAAAATAATAATAATTTTCTATGTTAAAAAATAATGGGAATGAATCATTTATTACACATCTACAACAATTTTTTCTTTTATTCCACATGTTCTGAAAAAATATTTAAAAATATATTTCTATTTAATAAATAAATTATTTTGTTAGCTAGTGAAGTATGAATCCATGAACAAGAATTAAAAATAGATAGACACATAATTTTCATACCTATATATTATATATTATGTGATTATTATTAATAATATTACACCACAATCTAGGATAAAATCATTTCGGTATAGTGTCTATGGAATATTGGATACAAAAAAAATATTTTATAAGTTTACTAAACAATCCCAAACAAAAATATACATAACCATAATCCTTGATAAACTTATCATACATAATAAATATTTTCATAACATTAGTCATAAGAAACCTAGGAAATGGGGGATATCAGATGCTCGGTATAGGTAAAAATTGTTGATATGAACCTAACATAAGAATAAGGGTATGATAACATTACTATCAAATATGAATAACTGTAACCTACATATAATAAATCATAGTCCCATGTCATGGAAAAAATAATAGAATTCTAGAAGATATGAATCATAGATGAATCAAAGAACATAATCCAAGAGATCAAAACATTGGAAAAAGACATATGTGTGGGGAAGAAACATAAAAATAGAAAATCATCTCCATTTTAGTCAATCACAATACATTATATCATAATGTATTTTGTTCACTCCCCTCACCATCATTGTAGTAATAGTTCTCTCTGAAGTCTTTCATGGTTGAAAAATCCCATCATTAAAATTGGTTCACTCCCATTTCTAGTTATGTTTATATCATGACACATCCATATTTACCCTATTAATTATATGGATATATAATATTGGACCCACCTTTCAGATAATTAATATCATTTTTTAAAAAAATATCATTAAAATTAATCATAGAATAACAAGTGGATAAAAATGACTTTCATCAAAATTTCATCATACCATATCAAGAAGAAAAGAAGTGGGTCTCATAAAATTTTATAATTTCATCATAGAATAGCCTATGAAAAAGGAATGAGATTCAAAAAAATAAATTAATTATAAAAATAAATAATACTTATAAAGAATTGGAAATGTATCCTTGGATCATATCCCATGTAAATCGTAAGTGAAATAAATTTTTTCGATGATGAATATAAATTCCACTACATAATAATTAATACATTCATATAAAATATAAAAAATCTATATTGAATATCATGACCCCCTCCCCACAAAGTGTACCCCTCCTAGGCCGGCAATATGAGAAGGTTGATAATGACCCCCCGAGTCCCACCTCTAGTAGGCCCCGGGTTGGAGACTAGCACCGAGGGTATAGTAACACACAAATGGGAAGCATTACCCTCTATGAGAACACACACGGAAGAGTGAGATAAGATAGACACCAACTTACTCCAACTCAGAACTGAAGTATAAAAGAAAACCCAAGTGCACATATATAATGTCATGCAAAATTACTACAACATAAAGCGAAACCTACAAGTACCCAAAAGATAGTAAAATAGCTGCAACCACAAGCCCGAACAGCTCCTGCAACACCAAGGTTGTAGAAACCAGCATGATCTCCAACCTGATCCCAGTGACCTGAAAAATAGTTTATATATACGTTGGGTGAGTATAACAGTATACTCAGTAGGATCCTCCCTGAATCTTCTCGTGCAAAAGTAAATAAAGCATTCTAAATCCCATTGAACAACAATTGAAACCAAATCATCACCGAAATAGGTATAATAATATCCCAACCTCACCATGGACACTCTCACTAAGTAACTCATAAAAGAATATATCATATAGTAATGAATTTTAAGGGTACACCGCTACTACTTACCCACTAGTTTGCCGCTTTTCCATAATGAAATATGTCATGTCCATATCTCTACAAAGCCATGCCTGCATACACTTGGTCTAAGCTCCACAATCTTCACCACGTGCACCACAAAGGCTTACCCGCAGACACCCGAGGGTAGCACCACACCATCCTCACAACCAAAAGTAACCGGGTAGTTTCTGGGAACCACCGCAGCTCGCATAACTTTTAACATACATCAGGTATTATACCTCAATCCATTACAGACCACACACCAATTAAGGATCATCAAGCCATCACAGCCTCTACACGTTACACCTATAGTAGTCCATAAGATACTATATCCAGAATATATGTGTGTGAATAACCACAACCCTTTATTCCCCTCTACACACATATATGGGGAAAACTAATCGATATGCCTAATGGAACTACTATCTTCCAAGAGAAGAGAGTGGGGTCAAAGGGGGCAGTCATCCATTCATCCTAACACTAGAATATTGGGGAAAACACCCTCAGGGCTCAGAAACCCCGGGGTGATAGTTTCCCTAACAGACAGGGTGGAGTAGGGTATATAAACACAAAAATTACAGAATATACTATAACTCACAACCACAGTATGGGCATAACCTAGTCTTAGAAACAACTACAGCTAACGTTTCTCAGACTCCAGGCCGCCACTTCTAAGTCTAGTTATCTTATAAGCACACAACCATTTAAGGTATTTATTAGATTACTTCATTACCTTTTTATCAATTCCATTGTACGTTAATTAATTCTACAAATATTAATTAACCATGAACAATTCCACATTAAATTCCATTAACACCACATCCAAAAATTCCACTGTCCCATCAAATGTTCTCAACCTCATCATTAAGTTTGATCAAACTTCAACCCCATGGGTTAACATTATTTATTCAAACATACATTATAGAATTACTTTCCCATATTCCTAGTAATTCTAGAAAAGCATCTTATTCTACTGAACACACGGGGGCTCAACACGGTGAGTTGATGTACTACCCGTCGAGTATTTGCTGCCTATAGCAAGAGCGTAGACCCATTCTCCTTTGAGAGGCTAACCATAGAAAGCACGTGGAATACCCCACGTGTCGTCACCTCTTCTGGAAGAAGGGTAAGCAAGACCAGCTGCCTTAAAAAGTGGGGAAAATTAAAGCATATAAACAATCAAGGAATCGACAAGCATCCAATAATCACATTCATCCTATTACATCATCCCTAGTGTACTCCCCGACAACCACATGCATAAATCGATGCATCTCTCCACCTAGGCGTCATCCACTGCCACAACCAAAAGGCCTCTATGCCTCCACATATCACAACACCCCTCCAGGGTCACATCATAGCACAAGAGGAAGGAAATAAAACATCACATTAATTGGGGTAAGGACCTTTATCAAACGAGAGGGTAACTTAGAACCCTTCAAGGAATTATCACACAATCACATTCTTTAAACCATCTTTAATTAACAGATTTAATCTGTTGGTTCCAAAAATCGGGAACCCAACTAGTAAGCTATCACAAATGATTATACATGCTTACTATGCCAATTTGATTAACATCAAATTTCATCAAGAACCAGATTTGTTCGTATACCTCTTTATCTTTATCCAAAAAATATCAATTAGTCCAGGTTTACGTTCTTTACCAATTTCCACTAAGAAAAACCACTAAGCAAGGAAAGCATAGATATCACACTATCTAGAAAAACATGAGGCAATAACATACAATCGATACGATTTCTTTAACTGGTTCAAAGTATTTTATTAGGTCAATTCCATTGTCATCCATCGGGATTCAACATGATAACAATATGGTTGCACATAAATGAAATATAAGAAATGAATCCCCTACCTCAATGGTTTTCAATGAAAACCATAACGGTTGAAGAATGCCCAAGAAAATCAGGCCGATTCACCAAGGATCCCCCTTATATCTCTTATACTAACACAACCAAGACTAAAACTCATCATACATGGCATCCAAACCCTTAGATCTACCCATAATGTGCGTTGATCTATGAAATTGAGAGAATATAATATGTAGATCAAAGCATATCTAAGAAACCAAACAAGAACGATCAGATACCTCAAGAAACCGGCTTCGATTATCCAAGAGAAGCCTTCAGATCACCTCCAAAACGCTTGGGAGAGGCTCTCCTACCTTCAAGGAAGGGTAATCCCAAGTTAGGGCCACTTAGGGGCTTAAACAAACCATTTAGAGGCAAAACGATTTAGATACACAATATTAGGATCTAATTTCAGTGCCCGCATGGTTAGTATGAACAGTTTGACAAACCGTGTGCTGACTGTGCATTAGCTTCCTTCTCATAAAACACTCCTCACATGGTTAGGCTGCATGGTTAGACAAACCGTGCGCTAACTGTGCATTAGCCTCTACCTCCAACACCAACCTTGCACGGTTTGGCTGTACGGTTTAGGCAAACCGTGCGCTAACCATGCGAAAGATATTTCCCTTTAGCTTTTCTTAAAGTTCACCCAAACACACCCCTAGTCACCTTGATTTCCAATAACACCTCCAGCACCACATTTCCACAAAATAATGGACTAGAGATGTCCGGGCCATTACATCAGATACCTCTCAAAACATTCTCGTCCTCGAGAATCCAAAACCAACGTAAAGAGAAAACGAAACAGGGTCTAAACAACCTCCAATTGAGTTACCTCTCAAAAGAGATCAAGAAACAAAAAAAAAACAAATGGAACCATCTCATAAACATGAAAGTTTCATAACCACACAAGTTACAATGATACATGAAAAGAGATATACATCAAACAACTCTGCGTACAGAGCATGTATCTGTGACTCACGTTCCCAGGTAATCTCCTCCATGCCACTGTGTCGCTACAAGACACGAACTAAAGGAAAAAAATGCATGCACAACCCCTTCTCCTTGCGGTCTTGGATCTCCATAGTTCGCTCCTCAAAGGTTGCATCATCATCGACATCGATCTCTCCCCAATCGATGACGTGAGAGTCATCATGAAGATAATGATGGAGCTGCAATACCAGGAAAACATCATGTATCTGAATCATCTTTGGGGGAAGTGATACTTGATACTCTAGAGCTCCAACACGAGATAATACCTCGAAAGGCCCCACAAAGTGGGGAAAAATCTTACTCCCACAACCAAACCATCGCTGGCCACAATGGGGAGTCACATTCAGAAACACATGATCCACAACATTAAACTCTAAGGGTCTCCTTCTTTGATCGACATATGATTTTTGATGATCTTGCACTGTCTTCATCCTCTCACAAATCACCTGAACCATCTCTATTGTATTCTGCACTAGTTCCGGTCTGAGAATTGCTGACTCTCTGACCCCAGTCCAGCACAACGGATAATGGAAAGGCCCACCATACAAGGCTTCAAACGGTGCCATACCGATGGTGGAGTGAAAACTATTATTGTAAGAGAACTCTACCAAGGGTTATTGCCTCATCCATGAGCCTCCAAAATTGAGAACATAAGAGCATAACATGTCTTAAAGAGTTTGGATAGTTCGCTCTGTCTGACCATCCGTTTGAGGATGAAAAGCAATGCTAAGGCATAGTTGAGAACCAAAAGCATGTTGGAGACCTCTCTAAACCCTGGAGGTAAAATGAGGATCTCAATCAGAAATTATTTTCCTAGGGACTCCATGAAGTCTCACCACCTCCTCTCGATACTGCCTCGACAAAACGTCCACCGAGTTTGACAACTTGATCGCTATGAAGTGGGCCGATTTTGTTGAATGATCCACTACCCCCAAAATAGCATCATGTCCTCCCGGAGCTCGAGGTTAACTTGTAACAAAGTCTATTAAGATGTCCTCCAACTTCCACTGAAGAATCCATAATGGCTGGAGAAGACCACCAGGAACATGGTGTTTGGCCTTCACCTTTTAGGAGACTAAACAATGAGACATAAACTCTGGAACGACGCGCTTCAGCCCAGGCCCCCAAAACTGACTCCTCAAGGATTGGTACATCTTTGTCAAGCCAGGATGTAATGATAAGGGTGAAGTATGGAACTATCTAAGAACCGTATCATGCATCATCAAGGGAACAAAAAGCCTTACATGAAACAACACTCGGTTTTGTTCGTCCTCCGACCAACCATCAGGGGCCTCACCACAAACAACTCGGTCTCCCCATACATCCAACTCTAAATCTCCCAACTGGGACTCTTCCACCTTCTACACCTGGGATGACTGTACCATCAACTGAAAAAGACAACCTCTACCCCCACCTTCTCCCATATCATGATGTAATGCTGACAGTTCTTCCATTACTCTCCAGGAATCTCCAGATTCATGCACAACATCAATAAGTGACTTTCGGCTCAGCGCATCAGCCACAGCATTCCCCTTTCCATGTGTATACGATATGTCAATGTCATATTACTACAAGAACTCCATCCACCGATGCTATCATAAGTTCATGTCATGTTGAGAGGAAACGTACCTCAAACTCGTATGATCATTTAAAACTACAACGTGATCACCAATGAGGTAATGTCTCCACAACTTCAGAGCAAACCCCACGGCTACCAACTCAAGGTCATGGGAGGCATAGTTGAGTTCATGGGGATGCAACTGCAGAGACCCATAAGAAACAAATGACCTCTGTTTCATGAGAACACAGCCTAACCCCAGATCTAAATCATCATAGAAAACATCAAACTGGACTCCCTCAACTAGAAGAAAAAGGACTGGAGCACTTACTAACTTCTCCTTCAGATACTCGAAAGCTTCCTGACACTGATCAGTCCATATGAATGCCTGATCCTTCATATTCAAAGCTACTAGAGGGGTTGCAACCTGAGAAAAATTGGTTACGAACCTCCTGTATTAGCCTGCGAGACCAAGGAAACCTCGCACCTCTAAAACATTATTGGGGGCTCCCCAAGACACAACTACTTTTATCTTCGATGGATCCACAACTACTCCCTGTTGGGACACAACATGCCCCATGAAACAGACTTATTCAGCCCAAAACTCACACTTAGACAACTTCGTAAATAACTGATTTTTACGAAGAACTCCCAAAACAACATGTAGATTCTGCAGATGCTCCTCTTCAGATGTGGAGTACACAAGGATATCGTCGATGAAAACTACCATGAAGTTGTCCAAGAACTCACAAAACACATCATTCATCAATCCCATGAATACAGCTGGAGCATTGGTCACTCCAAATGGCATTACAATGAACTCATAATGCCCATGACGACAACGTAAAGCAGACTTCGGAATATTCTCATTCTTCACATGCATGTGATGATATCATGACCGCAAGTCGATCTTTGAGAACCAAATTTCACCCATTATTTTATCGAATAAGTCATCAATCCATGGAAGAAGATAGCGATTATTTATTGTCACTTTGGTTAAGTGATGATAATCGACACACAACTGCAAACAGTCGTCAGCCTTATTCGCAAACAAAACTGGTGCACCCCATGGTGACACACTTGGCCGAACAAAACCGCACTCCAATAGACCATAAATCTCTATACGCAGCTCTCGTAATAAAGAAGGGGTCATCATATATGGATAAATATAAATAGGAGATTCTCCTAGCTATAGCTCGATCCTGAACTCGATCTCTCGTCTTGGGGGTAATGCTACAACCCCTTCTAGAAAGACATTAGGGTACTCCTCTACGACCTTAAGAAATGCCAACTGCCAAACCTTTGAAGAACTCAACATCATCTCAGCCATCATAGGTGATAAGGATGGAATTCCTCTATGACCCATCTGAAGATCTTGCTCACCGAAAAACACCACTTGCTCTCTATCCGCACCAAGGAAAACTACCTTCTTTCTGATGCAATCCACGATAGCCTACACCGAATACAACCAATCCATGCCGAGGATGAAATCAAATGGTAGTATTCATAAACATAGGAAATATCCCTAAGAGAGGTGATACCCCAACACTAGCTCACAGTCTCAATATACTTCAAACAAGTCAGCTCGACCTCCAACTGGTGTAGTCAACACCAAGGGTACTTGTAGCCTCTCTACCTAAAGTCCCAAAGCATGGACAAGGGTAGGTGATATGAAGGAGTGTGTCACTCCTGAAGCAAACAAGGCATACACCAAGGTAGAAAACAAGTAAAGGGTACCTCGAACAATGTCTTCCTCGCCTGGTGCTGGTAATGCTAGAGCATGAAGTTGACCACGACCTCCTCCATGGCCTCTCTGACCCTAATGACGACCACCACCACGACCCCGCTTTTCTCTCATAGGAAAAGGAGAATCATGGGGTTGTCCTCTGCCTTCCCCATCTACCCTCTGCTAATCTAAAGTTACAGCAACTTGCTGCTTCCTTGGCTAGAACTGCCTCAACGGAGGAACATGGAGCGTAGCACCTGGTGCACGATGATTACTCTTAAAGGGCGGGCACTCCCGCTACTGATGAACACAACCACAAAAAGAAAAACAAGCGCCTGATCCCTTGGCTTTGGCTTGAGAGTTGCTGCCTCTGGAGAAATGAGATGTGAAGGGCTGGGAACTACCCCCTACTGAACGGAAACTCTTATACCCTGAAAACCAGGAACCCCGGACCACAGGTCTACTTCGTGAGGAGTCATGACGATTCCCCTCTCGTGTTGATCCGACCTGGGCCAAAGTCCTCTAGACATAATCTGCTCTCTCCAGCACCTCAAGATATGTCTTCAGCATAAATGGGATGAACTGGTGCCAGATCTCTGGACACAAGACCTCCGCGAAATGCCTTGCCCTGGTCTCCTCATCTAGCAGTAGGTCTGAAGCGTATCGTAAAAGGTTCCTGAAATTAATTCAAAATTCTCGAACACTATAGCCCCCATGTCGATGGGTATGAACCTATTGGTGACTAGACACCATCGTAGTTGAAGAAAGTAACTCGACTCTAAACCTTTCTCGAAAATCCTCCCATGAGACCATTGATTCCTCACGATCCCCAAGGAACAAGAACAACCACTGCCTCGCTTCTCCACATAGCATCGTCACAGCTAAGGACACCTAGTGGTCCTTCCGAGCACAGATCGAACTGAACCCTATCTCGACCTCCTCCAACCAGTCTTCTGTGACTGCATCTAAAATAGATCCCCCATAATTTTTCAGACTCTAGCACTGAAAGTCTCGGAGTGTCTTCCTCCTAGTGTCATAATCATCAACCTCTACCCTGTAGTGATCTGCTGGAACAGTCTGCTAAACATTTTCTATGCAAACCTGAAGAGGATGTCGACCTAGATCCATACCTAAAAAATAACAAATCGTTAGAGCTCATAAACCTGGAATATGGAAGACTCATCACTAATGACTTAATTATTTTCTTATATTCATTTTAGGATAACCTATCCCAAGGTCTACCAATTCAAACACAGGAACAATGAAGAATGATGCATGATCATTTCCTAGGTCTCCACCCTGCAACCGTATCACCTTTTTTAGTAGCCATGGTAAACTTAATGGTCCGTACATCAGATCATAGGGGGACCTAAACGTGTATGTCTCAGCCGGTCTCCATTTTTACCTCATTTGCCAAACATGAATGACATTGTTTCCCTACCAACCCATGCAACCTCACATGTAACTAACTCCAAACTCCATCCTATCCCTCAACCAAACCCTTGATACCACTCTGTCACGACCCCCTCCCCACAAAGTGTACCCCTCCTGGGCCGGCAATGTGGGAAAGGAGATAATGAACCTTGAGTCCCACCTCATGTAGGCCCCGAGTTGGCGACTAGCACCAAGGGTATAGTGACAGACAAATGGGACGCATTACCCTCTAAGAGAACACATTCGGAAGAGAGAGATAATATAGACACCAACTGAATCCAACTCAGAACTAAAGTATCAAATAAAAACAATGTTTACATATGTAATGTCATGAAAAAGTAATATAATTGAAAGGGAAATCTGCAAGTGCCCAAAAGAATGTAAAACAACTGCAACCACAAGCCCGAACAGGTCCTGCATCCCCAAGATAGTAGAAACTAGCTTGATCTCCAACATGCTCCAAGTGACATGAAAAACAGTTTATATATACGCAGGGTGAGTATAACAGTATACTCAGTAGGATCCTCCCCAAATCCTCTCGTGAAAAATTAATCAAATCATGCTAATGCCCAGTGAAGAACAAGTGAAACCAACTCATCACCTAAACAGGTATACTATGTTCCCAAACACACCATGGCTACTCTGACCAAGTAATGCATACAAGAATATATCATATAGTAATGAATATCGAGGGTACCCCACTACTACTTCCCCACTGGTTTTTCAATTTGCCCCAACGTCATACGTCCTGTGAATCTCTCTCCAAAGGCTTTCCAATAGACACTTGGGCTAAGCTCCACAATCTGCACCACGTGCACCACAAAGGCTTGGCCGCAGACACCTGGGCGAAACACCAAACCATACTCACAACCAAAAGTAACCAGGTTGTTTCCGGGAGCCACCACTGCTCGCATAACGTGATTCATACATTGGGTATTATACCTCAAGCAATTATAGCCCATACACTGAGTAAGGATCCTCAACCCTTCACAGCCTATACACGTTATACCTATCGTAGTCCATATGATACTATATCCAGAATATATATGTGTGAATAACCAAAAGCCATTATAGCCCTCTACACACATATATGGGAAAAAATAACTTTTTGTGCCTAATGGCACTAGTATCTACCATGATAAGAGAGCAGGGTCAAAGGCGGTAGTCAGCCATTCATCCTCCCACCAGAATATTGGGGAAAACACCCCCTAGGGATCAGAATCCCTGGGGTGCCAGTTTCCCTTACTGACAGGGTGGAGTAGCAAATAGCAACTCAAAAAGTACATAATATACTATAACTCACAACCACACTATGAGCATAACCTACACTTAGACACAACTGATGCTAACGTCTCTCGGACTCTGGGCTGCCACTTCTTAGACTAGGTATCCTATAAGAACACAACCATTTAAGGGCATTATTAGATTAATTCATTCCCTTTTTATCAATTCCACTATACATTAATTAATTCTTCAACAATTAATCCACCATGAACAATTCCACATTAAATTACATTAACACCACATCCAAAAATTCCACTGTGTAACGCCCCGACCCCAGCTACCTAGAGTCGGTGCATTACTTCGTAATATTGGCATGATCACAAAAGATCAAGTCTCGAAAGACCGATTTCTTAGTAGACTTGGAAACACTAGATACATTCGTAAACGTTACATTACATCATAAAGTGAAAACTACAACAAAAAAGTCTCCATAGTCCACACTCATATCCTCTTCTGACTATCCCTGCAGGTCATTCATAAAATACTTCTTCACATCCTGGAAAATATTAAAACATTGAAAGGGGTGAGATCAGGTGCTCAGTAAGGATAACAATATAGCAGAAGCTTTCATAAATAAACATTAACATTTAAGGCAATGTATAACTAAAACAAAAGCCTTTTAAACTTGAACTTCAACAGAATATGGCAAAAGTAAAATGAGATAATGCCATTTACTTATTCACATGGATATTCTACTGGTCAAATAATCACATGCAATATCAATAACCACTTTCATAATAATGGAATGCATAATGCCAGACTATCATAACCACGTAGTCAAGGCCTCGTGCCAAGACCACAAATAAGATTTTGTCAAGGCCTCGTGCCAAGACACTAGTTTGTCTCATGAGACCTGCCGATGAAATTTTTTTAGAAGATACTTATGTTTAAAATTTCTCAAATATACTCTAGTGTTTTTATGAAAACATTATGCATGCTTTTGAAAACAAAATAACTAATTCTGAGACTGCTCGACTAATTACAGGCCATGATGGGTCCACGCCCAATCCCTTCCAAACTACCACACTCGAGAGTCAGGTTTTCTGAAAACATTTTTAAGCTTGCGTTAAATATGTATACATTTTCACTGGATTTTCATATATTAGAGAGAAATATCACTTTTTTAAAATCATTTAAAAATCACATAATTATAAAAGAAAACCTTTTGAATAAACGTAAAAGTCCAAGGGGTTTATACACCGTATAAAAGAAAGTTGTGTATAAAACAAAATATGCCTCAATGAATGGAGATTGAGAAGAAATCTCTTAAAAAGATAATTTTTAAATAAAGTACATCTATAATGTTTATTCACTATAAGTACACATAAATAATGTACAAATACAATATAGGACATGATAATATCATGACATAATTTGAAAGTAGGAGATTAACCCAAAGAATGGAAGTTGGGTTAAGAAATTCCCTTACCTTGTGTCTGACTTGACTCAACCGTTCTTTAACCTCTTGAATAATAAACTAGAGTTAATATCTACCTTATTAAGAACCATTTTCAATTTCATTATCCTTTTTATATCACTTATTACAATGATATGAACATTATGTAATTATTTAAGTTAATAACAGTCGTTTTGTCGATCTTTGGTACTTGAGTCAACAATAAACTTCTTATAATTACAAGTTCTTTATGTGGTAGAATATCCATTATCTCCAGAATTATATACATGATTTATATGTCATATATGTCATATATATCCAGTATATACATTTATTTATAATATTACGTAACATTTAGAGGTAAGAAATGAAATGTACCGTTCATGGAGACGGTAAGCCGTACGTACGCATGAACGCTACTTTCATTTCTATTTCATATTTAATGGAATGAAATCATAATTATATAAATGTATAATATAGTTCCAGTATAATATCATATATAATATCATTTACTCCATCCTTTATACATCCCACATATGGCATTAACGATTCACATCACTTTGAGGAGGCGGTAGTCCGCACTTCCTAAAATGAAATTATCACGTTTTACCCATAATGGAAATCATAAAGTATGCCATAAATGAGAAATACAGAAGCATAAGTGAAACATAAACATAATATATATCATATATAAAAATAGGGACATCTTAATGGCCACCTTTGAAGGTGTTATATGAGTGTTGAACAATCATCCTTTCGTGAGGCAGAAATTCGCCATCCACAGAAACCGTATGTTCTTTAACGATTAGATGTAGGTGTGTGTAAGTTTAGCTCTAATACTTCTTATAACAACATCCTAGTATATTTAGGATACTGGTGTTGTTACAAAAGAAATGAATAAAAATAGTTTAGGGGGTTGGAGAAGAAAAATAAAACAGAACAACATTAGAGAAGACATTACCTCAAAATCGGGTAACTCTTTTTCACTTGAGCCAAAGGCTTCCTTGGGAAGAGTTCTGACCAAAGTGAGGCTTCTAGGAGTAAGAGGGGGAAGTTGGGAGAGTATTTGGGCAGAGGTTGGCCGAGCCAAATGGCTTGAAGGTGTGAATAAGGTGGGAGAGGTGGGGGCCTTTTATAAGTGGAGAGGAGGGGCTCTTTTGGAAAGATTGAAATGTTACATTATTACACAATGCTTTTCGGATTCTAAAGGCCCCACACTTATATAATTCGTGGATAAGGTGATAAGGGTTCGAAATATACCCATCCAATAGTCTTTGGAAAAGTTTACCCCTTGGATTTTACATTATCTTTTCATTTTATTAAAATCGTTAAATAATGAGGTCATCGCTGCATCATAATGATGTCATAAATAATTTAATTTATTTAATGTCTAAAAATTATAAAAAAAATACTATGATGTAGGAATTCTTTTTAGCTTTGTAATGAATATTTATAGTCAAAATTTGGACTTGTGTAACCCCACATAAAAACTATTTTAGTAAAATAACTCATGTTTGTGTCAATTTAATTTTAACATTAAATAAATATATATTAATGTCATTTTCCAACTAAAGTGGCTCCATGGGGTCCCCAAGTTGACCCATGGGTTGTCTTGGTCGGCAATGAATCATCCAATAGGAGTAGGACAAGTGTCATGCTCATCTCATATTATTAAAACATTATTTGTACCTTAAACTACACTAATTACCTCTAATCGCGATTAAGAACATAAAAGTTACTATTCACCAAAAAATTATTTTAATCTCATTGAACCACATTTTACTTCTTAATGACAACAATGTATGTCGGATTTTTGAAAATCAAATCACAGAATTGGTAATATTTCATTTAAATGAAAAATCAGTTATTTAACTACCACTTAGTGGTTTCACTATTCATCAAAAATTGAAGTTTTTCAGAACAAGGCCAAAATTTCACCCTAAGTTATAATTGATATTACGAATTCAAAAATGATTTCTATTTTACAAAATTCCAAACATATAAGTTGCATTAATTAATTTTATAATTAATTCCCGCTGTTACGACAAATAGCGTGTTTTTAAGAAACAATTTATATCAAAAGATTGGCAATTGTTTATGTCCAATTTCAATGTTAAATTAATTCTAATGACCACCATTGGATAAAATTGTAAAAATATATTCTAATTATACCTTAAAACCACTCAATAATATAAATTATCACTATAATTTATTTTGATTAAAAAAGTTGTTTTAATTATTTGTCACTATTCATAAAAATTCGGAAGTTCTCAGAAAATTACAAAACATTCAACATAGGCTAATTTCAATATTAGGAATACAAAAACGAAGTCCATTTTGAAATTTAAAATTTCTTTAAATTTAAAAGGTGGTAATTACTATTCATAACGGCTACTTTGATTAGTTGCGGTGTGTTAGAACTCAAACTTGCGTACAATGCAAGCTATTGCATTATTGAAAGAGAGGCGTATCGTGGAAGCTCGGGGTGTTACATTCTCCCCTCCTTCAATAAATTGTGTCCTCACAATTTGATATTTTTCTTTGAAAATAAGAGGATGAAAATAGAAAATACCTTTGTGGAAAACCCACATCGGAAATAAGGTTAATAAAATTTAGGCTTAACAAGAGGGAAAGGGAAATGAAAAAGTCACCACCCAATTATGATCTCGATTAGGAGAACATTGGTGGAAATTAGAGACATATAATTGGAGGAAAAACGTAAATATTTGTAGGGAGTGATTGAGGTCATCAATCACAATCAACTGTCAAATTGAGGGCCTCAAAGCCTTCAATCTATGTTGATTTAAAATATCATCAGTTCAACAAGACATAAGGTATTAGGATAACACATTTTTTGTTTTAATATTTCTTTAATAAAGTTTAAGAATTAATTTATTCATTGAATAAGAGATATGTATATATATATTTATGCTTGACAACTAGAGTTTCAACCATCGACTCATCTTTCACATAAAAAGATAATAGAACTCAAAAATTTTATACTTATACTAATTGTATAAGGTTCCAAATGTTAACACATACCATTTAGATTAGTAAAACTATTTTGTAATAACCAGGGACTTCCTGTAGGCTAGTGGTAGGAAATAAAGGCTTGTTGCACTATGGTTGTGGGTTCGATTCCTGCAGCTTTGTCCGAAGCGGCGGGTTATGCCCCACCCTGCAGGTTGTCCTTTTCCTAAAACAATAGTATTATAATATTCTAAAAATAATCTTCAGAAATGATTTAACCTTAAACAATACTATCCATGGTTCAAATTAATCCATTCCAACCTTAATAGTTATCCAAAATACCTCCATCCAGACTTTCTCTAAAAGGTCTCTAAATTCCAAAATCAATTCTAACATCAGATTCCCCAAACAAAGAAAAGTTTCTCTTATTGTCATATACTAAAAATATGATTACCTTAATCATATTAAAACCTTACTGAAATCAACAAGTACTGCAGTACAATCCATATATATATATCACATTATTCTTATAACCAAAATATAATCCTTGAGTCCAAAAGCACCAATACATTAATTATTCCACTTCAACTGTAGTCACAGCATAAGATTGGCCTTGATCCCTTGGCCTTTTCTGAGGTAAGTTTCCTTGACGCTTAGGACATTCATTTGCATAATTCCCTGTTTCCCTACAATTGTAGCATTCAACTTTGACAGCCTCTTTCTTTTCCTTTCAATCACGAGCTTGGTGACCCTTTTCTCCACATTTATAACAAACTCTCATTCCTTTTAGGCAAGTACCAGGGTGATTCTTCCCACAATTATCACATAATGGAAAATCCTTCTTTCCCTTTTTCCCTTTATCTGTCTCTTGTTCCACCGTTCTCTTCTTCTCTTGCTTTACTTTGTTGTCATAAGACTTAGAGAATTCTTTTTTTGTCTTGATAGCACATGAGACAATATCTTCGTATGATGAGAAGGATTGTGATACTAAAGCTCATGGAGAAATGGTTTTAACCCATCAATGAAACGATCAATCTTACTCCTTGGGTTACGTATATAATCGGCAGCATGCCTCGCTAACCTTGTAAAGTTAGCCTCATACTTTGCGACATTCTCATCCTCCTTCTGCCTCAGACTCAGAAATTTCCTTTCCATATCTGCTCGATGGTCACGAGGAAAGTATTTTTCTAAGAAAAGCTCTTTGAACTCCCTCCATTCCATATTTGATACGTCATCATCTTCCTTTGTGTTTTGAATCAGGGACCACCACTGATCGGCATCTCCAGTGAGGCGGTAAACTGCCCTGACAACCTTCTCCCTTTCACTACTCCCCAAGGCATGGAATATTTTCTCTAAGGAATTTATCCATTTCTCAGCTAATATAGGATTTGTACTCCCATTGAAGGTTGGTGGTTGTTGCCTCATGAAACGGTCTAGCATTGATCCTCCACGTTGCGGATCAGGGTACTCCATACGAGTAAGGTTATTATTCATAACCTGAGTGAGTTGTCCCAGTATGGTAATAAGTTGATCATCACCAGTTGTATCTCCAGATCCACAATAATTATCTTGAGCAGGAGGGAAATCCCTACACGGAGTTCGTACATTGATACAGTTTCCATTCCTTCCACTAGGCGCCATTTCTAAACAATGGCATAAACTAGATTAGTTTATGAATCAAAATACATAATTCCATACTTATAAAATACTTAACATAAATTGAACTATTTATGGATATAATCAATAATCATAAAAATGTTTTCTTTGAGGAAGTATATACTCATAAACCTTTCATAATAATTTTTAAAGAAAACGAGAGTTATCCTAAGTATATCCCCCGAGAGTGTCGTAACCAAGATTGCAGCAAGGCCCGTTGTCGTGCACCAGTTCCCGTTCGAGTCTAGATCAAAGCGGTGTTTTCAGGTTTTACCCCTAGGTACATCTGTGCCAGAGCCTCCTCTACCTGCTCGTATCCAGACAGGAATGTATTGCTCGGAAAACTCACAAAATCTCTACAATACCATAATTCTAGGAAGTTCTTCTATACTAATCCTCAAAGTCTATCTTCAGGATATATGCTCTAATCAGAGTTTATCTAAATCTAGCTTCCAAGGTTAGTACTAAACTGCCTCTCATACCAACTGTAACGCCCTGACCCCAGCTACCCAGATTCGGTGCATTACTTCGTAAAATTGGCATGATCACAAAAGATCAAGTCTCGAAAAACCGATTAGTTTAGTAGCCTTGGAAACAATAGATACATTTGTAAACGTTACATTACATCATAAAGTGAAAACTACAACAAAAAAGTCTCCATAGTCCACACTCATATCCTCTTCTGACTATCCCTGCAGGTCATTCATAAAATACTTCTTCACATCATGGAAAATATTAAAACATTGAAAGGGGTGATCTCAGATGCTCAGTAAGGATAACAATATAGCGGAAGCTTTCATAAATAAACATTAACATTTAAGGAAATGTATAACTAAAACAAAAGCCTTTTAAACTTGAACTTCAACAAAATATGACAAAAGTAAAATGAGATAATGCCATTTACTTCTTCACATGGATATTCTACTGGTCGAATAATCACATTCAATATCAATAACCACTTTCATAATAATGGAATGCATAATGCCAGACTATCATAACCACGTATTCAAGGCCTCGTGCCAAGACCACAAATAAGATTTTGTCAAGGCCTCGTGCCAAGACACTAGTTTGTCTCATGAGACCTGCTGATGAAATTTTTTTAGAAGATACTTATGTTTAAAATTGCTCAAATATACTCCAGTGTTTTTATGAAAACATTATGCAAGCTTTTGAAAACAAAATAACTAATTCTGAGACTGCTTTCTAATTACAGGCCATGATGGGTCCACGCCCAATCCCTTCCTGACTACCACACTCGAGAGTCAGGTTTTCTGAAAACATTTTTAAGCTTGCGTTAAATAAGTATACATTTCCACTGGATTTTCATATATTAGAGAGAAATATCACTTTTTTTAAATAATTTAAAAATCACATAATTATAAAAGAAAACCTTTTGAATAAATGTAAAAGTCAAAGGGGTTTATACACTGTATAAAAGAAAGTTGTGTATAAAACAAAATATGCCTCAATGAATGGAGATTGAGAAGAAATCTCTTAAAAAGATAATTTTTAAATAAAGTACATATATAATGTTTATTCACTATAAGTACACATAAATAATGTACAAATACAATATAGGACATAATAATATCATGACATAATTCGAAAGTAGGAGATTAACCCAATGAATGGAAGTTGGGTTAAGAAATTCCCTTACCTTGTGTCTGACTTGACTCAACCGTTATTTAACCTCCTGAATAATAAACTAGAGTTAATATCTACCTTATTAAGAACCATTTTCAATTTCATTATCCTTTTTATATCACTTATTACAATGATATGAACATTATGTAATTATTTAAGTTAATAACGGTCGTTTTGTCGATCTTTGGTACTTGAGTCAACAATAAACTTATTATAATTACAAGGTGTTTATGTGGTAGAATATCCATTATCTCCAGAATTATATTCATGATTTAGATGTAATATATGTCATATATATCCAGTATATACATTCATTTATAATATTACGTAACATTTAGAGGTAAGAAATGAAATACACCGTTCATGGAGACGGTAAGCCGTACATACGCATGAACGCTACTTTCATTTCTATTTCATATTTAATGGAATGAAATCATAATAATATAAAGGTATAATATAGTTCCAGTATAATATCATATATAATATCATTTACTCCATCCTTTATACATCCCACATATGGCATTAACGATTCACATCACTTTGAGGGGGCGGTAGTCCGCACTTCCTAAAATGAAAGTATCGTGTTTTACCCATAATGGAAATCAGAAAGTATGCCATAAATGAGAAATACAGAAGAATAAGTAAAACATAAACATAATATATATCATATATAAAATAGTGACATCTTAATATCCACCTTTGAAGGTGTTATATGAGTGTTGAACAATCATCGTTTCGTGAGGCAGAAATTCGCCATCCACAGAAACCGTATGTTCATTAACCATTTGATGTAGGTGTGTGTAGGTGTAGCTCGAATCCTTCTTATAACAACATCCTAGTATATTGGGGATACTGGTTTTGTTACAAAAGAAATGAATAAAAAGAGTTTAGGGGGTTGGAGAAGAAAAATAAAACAAAACAACAATAGAGATGGCATTACCTCAAAATCGGGTAACTCTTTTTGATTTGAGCCAAAGGCTTCCTTGGGAAGAGTTATGCCCAATGTGAGGCTTCTAGGAGTAAGAGGGGGAAGTTTGGAGAGTATTTGGGCAGAGGTTGGCTGAGCCAAATGGCTTGAAGGTGTGAATAAGGTGGGAGAGGTGGGGGCCTTTTATAAGTGGAGAGGAGGGGCTCTTTTGGAAAGATTGAAATATTACATTATTAAACAATGCTTTTCGGATTATAAAGGCCCCACACTTATATAATTAGTGGATAAGGTGATAAGTGTTCGAAATATACCAATCCAATAGTCTTTGGACAAGTGTATGCCTTGGATTTTACATTATCTTTTCATTTTATTAAAATCGTTAAATAATGAGGTCATCGCTATATCATAATGATGTCATAAATAATTTAATATATTTAATGTCTAAAAATTATAAAAAAAATACTATGATGTAGGAATTCTTTTTAGCTTTGTAATGAATATTTATAGTCAAATTCGGACTTGGGTAACCCCACTTAAAAACTATTTTAGTAAAATAACTCATGTTTGTGTCAATTTAATTTTAACATTAAATAAATATATATTAATTTCATTTTCCAACTAAAGTGGATCCATGGGGTACCCAAGTTGACCCATGGGTTGTATTGGTCGGCCACGACTCATCCAATAGGAGTAAGACAAGTTTCATGCTCATCTCATATTATTAAAACATTATTTGTACCTTAAACTACACTAATTACCTCTAATCGCGATTAAGAACTTAAAAGTTACTATTCACCAAAACATTTTTTTAATCTCATTGAACCACATTTTACTTCTTAATGACAACCATGTATGTCGGATTTTTGAAAATCAAATCACAGAAGTGGTAATATTTCATTTAAACGAAAAATCAGTTATTTAACTACCACTTAGTGGTTTCACTATTCATCAAAACTTGAAGTTTTTTAGAACAAGGCCAAAATTTCACCCTAAGTTATAATTGATATTCTGAATTCAAAAATGATGTCTATTTTACAAAATTCCAAACATATAAGTTGCATTAATTAATTTTATAATTAAGTCCCGCTGTTACGACAAATAGCGTGTTTTTAAGAAACAATTTATATCAAAAGATTGGCAATTGTTTATGTCCAATTTCAATGTTAAATTAATTCTAATGACCACCATTGGATAAAATGGTAAAAGTATATTCAAATTATACCTTAAAACCACTCAATAATATAAATTATCACTATAATTTATTTTGATTAAAAAAGTTGTTTTAATTATTTTTCACTATTCATAAAAATTCGGAAGTTCTCAGAAAATTACAAAAAATTCAACATAGGCTAATTTCAATATTAGGAATACAAAAACGAAGTCCATTTTGAAATTTAAAATTTCTATAAATTTAAAAGGTGGTTATTACTATTCATAACGGCTACTTTGATTAGTTGTGGTGTGTTAGAACTCGAACTTGCGTACAATGCAAGCTATTGCATTATTGAAAGAGAGGCGTATCGTGGAAGCTCGGGGTGTTACACACTGTCCCTTCAAAGGTTCTCAACCTCATCATTAAGTTTCAAAAAACTCCAACCCCATGGGTTAAAATCATTTATTCAAACATTCACTATAGAATTACTTTCCCATATCCCCAGGAATTTTAGAAAACCATCATATGCTACTAAACACAAGGGGGCTCAATATGGTGAGTAGATGTACTACCTGTCGAGTCCCTGCCGCCTATAGCAAGAGCAAAGACCCATTCTCCCTTAAAAGGCTAAACACTGAAAGCATGTGTCATACCCCGCATATCTTCACCCCTTTCAGAAGAAGGGTAAGAAAGACCAACTGCCTTGAGAAGTGGGGAAAAGTAAAGCAGGTAAACAATCAAAGAATCAACAAGCATCCAACAATCACATCGATCCAATTCCATCATCCCTGGTGTCTTCCCCGACACCCACATGCATAAACCGATGCATCTCACCACTCTAGGCATCATCCACTACCACAACCAAAAGGCCTATATGCCTCTACATATCACAACACCCCTCTAGGGTCACATCAAAGCACGAATAGTAGGAAAGAAAACATCACATCAATTGGGCTAAGTCCCTTTAAAAAACGAGATTGTAACTTTGAACCCTACTTGGAATTGTCAAACAATCACATTCTTTAATCCATCTTGAATTAACAGATTTAATCCGTTGGTTCCAAAAATTGGGAACCCAACCAGTAAGCTATCATAAATGATTATACATGCTTCCTATGCCAATTTGATTAACTTCAAATTTCAACAATAACCATATTTGTTCACATGCCTCTTTATCTTTAGCCAAAAAAATATCAATTAGTCCCAGTTTACATTGTTTACCAATTTCGACCAAGAATAACCGATATGAAAGGAAAGAATAGATATCACAATATCTAGAAAAACATGTGGCAATAACATAAAATAGATACAATTTATTTATCTGGTTCAAAGTATTTCATTAGGTCAATTCCATTTTCATCTAGCAGGATTCAACATGCTAACAATATTGTTTCACGTAAAAGAAAGAGAAGAAATGAATCTTCTACCTCAAAGATTTTCGACAAAAACCATAATGGTCGAAGAATTACCAAGAAAACTGGGATGATTCGCCAAGGATCCCCCTTAGATCTCTTATCCTAACACAACCAAGACCAAAACCCATCATAAATGACATCCAAACCATTAGCTCTACCCATAAATGGAAAAGATCTATGAACCCAAGAGAAGAGGAGATGTAGATCTAAGTAGATCTAAGAAACCAAAAAAGAATGATCACATATTTCAAGAAACAGGCTTCGATTCACTAAGAGAAGACTTCATATCTCATTCAAAACACTTGGGAGAGTTTATTATACCTTCAATGGATGGTAATCCCAAGTTATGGCCGCTTAGGGTCTTAAACGAACCATGTAGAAAAAAAACAAGTTAGATTCACAATTTTAGTATCGAATTTAAGTGCCCACACAGTTATTCCACACGGTTTGAAAAACCATGCATTAACCATACAATATATTATTCCTCATCACACATTCCTCGCATGGTTAGGCTGCACGGTTAGAAAAACCGTGCACTAACTGTGTGTTAGCCACTACCTCCAACACCAACCTTACACGGTTTGGCCGCACGGTTTAGGCAAACCGTCTACTAACTGTGGAAAGCTATTACCCTTTAGAATTCCTTAAATTTCACCCAAACGCACCCCAAGTAACCATGATTTCCCAGAACACCTCTAGCACCACATTTCTACAATGTAATGGACTGGAGAGGTCCATGCCATTACATTTAAAATCACATTTCATAAAAAAATTCAAAAAATACTATGAATATAAAATTATTTGAAAATAACCAAATAATATTATAAATTTATATAAATAATATTTATATATCATGATTGTGGGGAATTTCATTGATGTTGAATAATTTAAAATAAATCATTTCTTTCACATTTTTGTAAAGTGTAAAAATATAATTCATATCGATATTTACAAGATGATTAATTTTAAGGTAGTTTTCCAAAATATATATAATTTTTTGAAAATAAATTTAAAAAATCATAAGATATTATTATAAACAATCCAAAAAACATTTTTTGTAAACAATTATATGGATGGATATGTTTTTTTGACAAAATATTGAAAAAATGTTGATTAACCTTATAATACTTTTATGTATCATTTTATTATAGAATGAGTGTGTAATGAAATGTAGGAATGTAATTTCATTAAGTATAATATAGTGATGATAATTCATTTGTTTCTAAAGTGGGAGATAATTTTAATTCAATATATAAAACATGATCATAAAAAATCCTGATAAACACACAGATTTTAACAAAAAACCAGTGCCACTATGGTAACATTTTAATTGTAAGACCGATGAAATAATGAATATATATTGATATGTAAATACATATAATGTTCATGATCAGAATCATAAAATTCATTCATGGTTAGTTTATAAACCACATAAAAGAAAAATATAGTTAATATGGTATGTATCTCATAGAAATGATAGTGAAACAAAAATCCACTACCTCATTTCAAAATTCCATCATACGAGTTAGAAAATACTATATAATAAATATATATTATTTATAAATATATTTCAGAATAAATAAAATATTTGTAATACCATTTATTATTTACTTACAGTCATTCATCACCTATTTAAAAAAAATGTTTTATTAAAATCACTTCTCTAGGTGATAACTACTTTATTTTTCATCGTATGTTTTTTTCATCGTATTTCTCAATGTACTTTGATAATTATTTAGTCATATCCCAAATCATAATAGTTATATAAATATAATATATATGAATTATATTCCAATTTATAATTATTCATTAATGATACAAATATGGAAATTAAATTCATTGTTCAGGGAGACAATAGGCCATATGTACGCCACACTTTTTTAATATTTAGATGGATGGAACAAAATAAATTTGAATAATAATTTATCTTTAAATAATAATTATAATAATATATGTATATATATAATATATATTAATTAAATCTTCTCTTATTACAAAACATGTAAATTTATATGAAAAAACAAATCATATTACATTGTGGAGGTGGTAGTCGACCCATACTTATGGGAGATGTTTTCATTTTCCCAATGAATAGAAGGAAATATGGTATATATGTATTTTTTTTCTAGAATTATAATAATGTCATAAATATAATGTATAAACTTTAAAACACCCTAATTAACATCTAATAATTATGTAGACGAAAAATTGATTGTATCTTTATGTGGATATAGTAAGACAATCTTACACATGAGTGATACATTCCCTTCACATTTAATGGAAAAGGGTGAACAATTGTTGTTAAAAAATAATTATGAGATATAATTAAATTTAGTATAATTAATTATGAATTCTATGAATATTATAGTACCTTTTTATTAGGTAATGTAATAATTAAATGAAAGTGACTAGTTATGATAATTACTTCTTCCTTGAAATAACCCTAGGGAATCTTTTATTAAGGAACCTAGGGTATGTATTTAGGGGAGAATATCAAATCTATAATGTTTCCCAAAAAAATCCAAAGGGATTTTGGTTGGTTATGGTTATATTTTAAGCATCAATTTAGTCTGATGAATATAAACGATGGGTACCCTTTTAAAATTTAGTAAAGGGGATGTTATTGGATTTCCTAAAACATATATATATAATAAATTTATTATCATGATAACATGTATCCAAAAGTCCAACGTTTGAAATATAAGACTCATTTAAGTCATCGTACCATCATCCAATAAAATTTATATTGTTATAAGTGAGGCTTTAACCAATATATATTTTTGAATAATATCTTAGATAACGAATTTAAACCATATCCATTATAATTACTTTTTTGAAGTTAAAGGGATACAATTTTACATAGAATTTTTTTTCATTAAACTCTGTTAGATAAATATTTTGAAAATATATTATCAAAATTTTCTTTCTTTCATTTATTTTTTGATTTACAAGTAATTTAATAAAATATTGTTATTATAAAATATCATTTCATTCAATACAGGAAATTTTCATATCATTTGAAACAAATTCATTAAAAAATGAATGATTTATAATATAATACTATTAAACATAATTAATATATTATATTTATTAAAAATATTTTTTTTAAAACTGTAAATCTATTAAATTATATAAATATCAATATTTTGAAATTCATGTATTTAATTTTTCTATTATTTTAATAAATATTGAATCAACACAGTGAATGAATCCAAGGCAATTATTTATTCACTAATAATTATAAGTAAATCAAAATAGAGAAAATAATTTATTTATTCATAAAATTGAAATTAATATTATTTTATAACATGAATTTCCTTAATGTAAACACATAATAGATTTTTTCAAACTAAGAGGGTATCATTTTGTAACCTTCTTTGAATTAAATATTATATAGGTATATTTTAATGTAAATTCTATATTTAATAAATCATATTTCGGAAATAGGTTAATAGTGATGGGATACCATCATCCAATAATATATCGGATGAAAATAAACTAGAATTATCACTTATTTTTACCATGATATTTCTTATTTACCCTTTACCAAGGTGATAATTATTTTTCAGTTACTATTCATATTAACCCAAAATATAGGGTTATATATACAAAAATGATCCCTCATAATTCCAAATAGGATTTCTGTATTTGGGGATTTAATTTATATAAGCGATGAAGTAATATTTTTAAAAATAAACCTAATAAATGTTATGAAAAACTCTTTTTAGATAAAGATATTTTTTTTTTGTAAAACAATGTTTATTCTTATCCCATGTGTTGAAAAAATCTCATGAATTTTGAAAGATTTTACTTTTATATAATTTATACATTCAAATAGAATCTTTTAAAAGTATTAATTAATTATTGTAAAAAATTGTAAATATAAAATGATTTTTTCATAAAAACATGACATATATTTTAAATGATTTTCTATATTTTAAATCTATTGAAATCCCAAGAATTGATTATATAGATATGTAAAAAATTTATTTTTTATAGTTTAGTTAGTTCTATTATTACCTTCAAATCCTATATATAAGAAATAACTAATAAATAATATTCCTAACAGTATAATGTTATTTGTTTAAAAATTTTCTGCTATATAATGGAGTTTATTAAATAATTCATATTATTTAAGGAGAAAAATACTCTAAAACATTAGTGTCCTAAAATATAACACCCTCAATGAATTTTATCATCTAAATTCATCACTCAAGATGAATCATATTATGATTTATATATTTCATTTTATAATTGGGATCCTATGTAGCTTCATTGAATTTCATATTCGTCTTTAGAAATTTTAATGGGTGAGTTTACTTTTTCTGTAGAACATTGTCACAATGATCCAAGATTTTTAATATATTTTTACATAATATTAAACATATTTTTATATTATTATAATACTTTGGTTAGTTACTTGTGATCGATTAGGTATGTACTTCCTTATGAAAGATACATTAAACACATTGTGGACTTAGGAGAGGTTTGGAGGAGGTTTCATGTAGTAATGTACCAAACCTTCATGATCAATAAAATATAAAGAGAAAATACACCTAAGGATTACCAATACCTTCCTCATGGTCACATTCAGGCTAACTTTAAATTCTAGACCGCGCTGACAATTGTCAGTATAAATGTTTTATCAACATTATTTTAAGTTTATATTATTATTAATTAAATTGACCCCTTTTCCATTTCCTCAGATAAATTAGGTCCCGATATTTTTCATTCTCCAACCTTTTCCCAACATGTTGGAGCTCGAGACATTTCTCTATAGAGTTCATGAGTAAAATATATTGTTCAATTAAAACATAAAAATGGGATATTATTCATCCCAACTACCATTCAAATCCATATATTACAATTGAAATATATCCTATATGGGTTGAATGGTTCTAATATACTACATATCTATTTGAGGATTTAAAATGTACTGATTCTTAAATCATTATCTTGATCCTATTGAAAACTACTCTATAACATCAAGGTCAACAACCGTTCTGGAGCAGATATAATTTTATATGATTCTCCTTGAAAATATACCACATCCTTATTGAATTACATTGAATGATAACACATATAGAATTGATATAAAATATAATTTTTTTTGTAAATTTTTAAGGAAATAAACTATATCTCAAATGATATTTTGTGCATTATAATTTTTATGATGTATGATAAAAAAGAACATGGTAACAGTGTGTCATTTAAATTCTGGAATTAATAATTATATTAACATACCATTATACTTATATATGTATTACATAACATTAATACATACCAAGAATCAGGATACATATGATAAAATATCTCTCTTTATGTTATCCCACTATAAATACTACTTCATATATATATAAATCTTTGTACCTCTCATAGTCACAGATAATGACGAACATTGAGAAACATAAAATTTCTACTTCATAAAATTTGGAATTTATGGGACATAGAAATAGTTCCTTGCGATAAATACCCAAATGATATAAATTTATATTCATTATTTTCATAATTTTCTTTTTTTACTATCTTGGGTTGGAATATATACATGACGAGTAGCCCTATATGCATAAGGTAAAATACAAGACCTGAAGACACAATATCACAATGCCCAATTCATGACCTAAAAGACTAATGATCCAACTATACTAAAACTAAAACTCTAATGAATCTGCAGTATTAAATGCACTTATCTCCCCAAAATTAATAGATGATTATATAGAATACTTTCATGGATTACTATATGATGTCTGTTACCGATGGAAATTTCCAAACCCACTCATTTTTCAAAAAAAATTATCTATGAACATTTTGATTCTACTTATCTAAATACTATTATAGGGACTACTTCTATGTGGCCCATACAGATTTATTCAAGTCACTATTTCTTGAAATCCCATGTCTAGGTGGGTTGAAGTTTCCTGAAGGACTCGTGGCTAAAAATCCAATGGGGGAACAAATTCCATATGGCCTGAAGGCTGAAAATTATTTCCCACGGTTATAAATTGGATAATTACTTCTTTCGACTATAGTACCATTATAGTAAAGAATACACAACAACAATAATATGACAACAGTAATACTCGTGTTCCACATCTAAATTCTGTATCTCTTTAATGCTCATAAAAATAGTGGTAGAACAATCATTTTAGTAAGAAAATATTTCTCAACTTCATTAAAAATTTATATTTCTATCATTTGAAAATAAATATTTTTTTTATCTTTTTTCACCATCATCCAAGATATTTCTTGCATAATCCATTAGACATAGAGTATCTACCTCCTTTTCATTATTTATGGAGTTGTAATGTATTTTTTAATTATAACTATCAATCATCCCCTACCATATTCTCTTTCACATATTCAAGTATTTCTATGGAAGAATATATTTTAAACACTTACGATCAGGTTATCTATCTCACCTATCTTGGTAATAAAATAATACCACTATATATTAAATTCCAAAAATTTAATAGCTAACTATATATCATGATTTGGGTGATTTTTTCTTATAAACAGTCATTTGTCATGCATTATAATCTCTAACCATAGAATTCTACATGAAAAAACATCATAGTCCAAAATTGATGCATTATTATATAGTACAAACCCTTCTAATTTATTTGATAACCTATGCACAACTGATGAGAGTATTCATCTCTTATACTCCTGGAAATTTGAATTATATTCATATATACAAAGAAAATAATATCCATTCTAATTTAATATAATGATTATATTTGATAGTCAAAAAAATTCCACCAATTAATAATAATATCATGCCAAACTATGAAAAACGCAAATATCAATAATAGTGGCTAATTAGGGAAGATGTTCAATGAAATTAGTTTTTGAATAATCTACTGATATGCCCCCAATTTTTATTATTTGACAGATTAATAAAAGTTTTCAAATCCAAAATTCACATGTCATAAGTTTTTCATAAAAAATATCCTCCATTTTGTTCTTTAGAAAAATCCTCAAGCGATCTTCGTGCTCTTCCTTTATCCATTAACAAATAATATTGTCTCTAATATAGTATACAAAAAAATCATCATAGAAATCACTAAAAACATTATTTATTAATTACATATAAATAATATGTGAATCATTAAGGTCGAATGGAATCACAACAAATTCACAGAGTCTATATCTTTTCTGGAATGTTGTTTTTTGTATATCATTTATCCAAACCCTCAATTGATTGTATCCACAACGATGCTAAATCTAAGAAAATAATTGAGCACCATGTTGTAGATCCAATAAGTAATCAATATTGGTTATATAATAATTATTTTTTATATTGATCATGTACTGTTCTCGATAATCAATATAGAGTTGCATTAATCCAAATATATTCGTAACAAAAAAAAGGTCGACATAAATGTGATGCACTTGGACAAATGAATCCCTCATCAATAGTATATTTATGTTTCAATTTCAATTCGGATAATGTAACACCCTAGGATTTCATATAACATTATCTCTTTAGGGTAATTAAATAGCAAGTTCCACACGCAACACTGAGTTCAAGTGCACCATGACTTACCAAACTAGTCATTAAAAATGTTTTTATAAATAATAATAAGTGAATTTTTAATTTTCTATAGTCCATATAATTTTAAAAATCATATTATGTGTTTATTAGAAAAAATATAAGAAAAATTCAAATTTTCAGTTAATTGAAGTATTTTTCAAAAAATGAAATTTTCCCTTCTTTTAATAGCGAACCCTTTTTAAATACAATATTTGACAATTGTATATAATCAATTTGAAAAAATATATTTATTCATTAGATTTTGGATGTAAATTTTTTGATTGGTTAAATATTTGGTTCTTTTCTGATAACATTCATATTTTGATGAATAATGAGATATACTATATTTTAATTGAAACCACAATTTGTAATCAAAATAGTTTATAGTATTAAATTATAAATTTCAATGGTTTTGAAGTATAATTATATTATATTTTTATCATTTAATCCCATGTTGGTCATTTAAAGTAATTTTACATTTAAATTGGACAAAAACACATATCAATATTTTCATAGTTTTTACTTCATACAAACCCACGTTCTAGTTTGGACAATGAGAATTAATTTTAAATAAATTAATGAAACTTATATTTTTTAAATTTGGTAAAATAAAAATCAATTTTTAATTCAGAATATCATAATTATCTTAGGGTGTATTTTTTGAGTTTTTCTGAAAACTGCCAATTTTTTATGAATAGTGAAAAAACTACGTTATTGTTTAAAACCGACTATTTATTAAAATACTTTTTTAATTAAAATTTATTTTACATTAAAAATAGATATATAATACTTATATTATTCCAATATAAATCATTGAAATAATTTTATAATATGAATATATATATCAAATTTTATGGAACTTTTTACTGTTATTTACCCACCTTATAGGAACATTTGTGATTTTCATAATATGCAATTTTACTAATACTATGAATTGATTTTAAAAAATACTAGAGACACTATTGAAATTAGTTTGTAAAATTTGTTTCAATAAGATGAAAATAATTTTTATTGAATTAGAACTTTTTATTTTTTTAACAACGGTTAAAAGTAAATCTGGTAATTAAAGGTAAAATAATATTATAATTACCCTAAAAGATGTCCTAATTCAATAGGATAATTTTATATCGACCAAAATCTAACATAAGAATAAAAGACGTTCATTTTGATCCACTTTGATTAGAGTAATACATTTAGTATATTTTCTTTAAAGAAGAGTTAAAAGTGTTAAATTCAATGTTTAATAACGAAAAAATATAATATTGGGTTACATAATAGATAAATTAGATAATAAATATTAGTAAGAAATATAAAAATATTTCCTACATAATACTATTTTATTTATAATTTTTGGACATAAAATAATTAAATTTAACAATGAAACAACGATGATATGGTTTTTACCTTATTAATGAATGATTAAAATAATTTATGTTATAAATATTTAAATAAATGATAATTGAAGCTTTTGATGTTATCCACGAATATTATTGTTGAATATGACATGTTAGGGTTGATTAAATGTATTTTTTGAAGAAATAAATTTGTTATGTGTTTCACAAAAACCAAATTCAAAATTGTGTAAAAAATGACATAAATGATTCTTTAAAGCCAATACTATTTTATTAGATGATATAGTATTCCCAATAATCCAAGGTTTGTCCAAAATGCTTAGATAATGTTATATATGTCATTAATTAACCACCTACGGTTCTCCTGATAGTTTATAGTTTCTTTATTACCATGGATTATAATAATACAAAAAGACATGGTAGAAGTTAAACAATTTAACTAAGAGTTAAATCTAAATGATAAGGTTAATATGGTGACATAAACTTGGATAAAACATATTGACTAAGAGGTTTGAGATTTATACCCACATTATCCTTGAAATAAATCTATTTTAAGCTATTAGAAACTGTAAATGATTTTATTGTAAAACAATATTTCATGATTTTCCTAATATTCCCCTCGCCTCTCTTAAAAAAGGGTACTTCCCCTTCTCTTAATTTCACACCTACAATGCCTTTTGTATAAGGACTCAGCCTTAAACCGTTACATAATCATGAATTAAATGAATAATTCACTTTTGAGGATAATTTCATGTTTATAGTTTTAGAGAATTATTCAATAACTGTTACATATGAACATGAAAATTACCTGTAGGCACTACTAATCAGTATCCATTTTTTCATAAAATAAAACCATTTAAAAAGAATCATGTCTTGTTCCAAGTTTTATACTGCATGACATCTTCTTGATCTCATCATTGACACTATACTTTTTTAATTCATGTGGAGAGCATTTCCAAAACATGGGATGAGCATAAAATGCACAGTATGGGTTATAAAATAAGGAAAGAAAACATTATCCCATCAATAAATAAAAATAAATGAAACCATACTTTTCAGTCATAACATACATAATCAAATCATATGATTTATGAATAACACACAAAATACATAAATAATAAATGAATCTTGTGGAATACATAACATATTTACATTGTAGGTATCAAAGCGACATAGAGAGTTAAATTGGAATACCCATCACAATATATTATGCAAATCTCTTTGGAGAAACATTAACGTTTACATCCGTCGCGTTACCCAATTCATTGGCGAGCTATCTCGGGATCACCTGCCCTAGGTTTATCACAAAACCACCCATATTCATAAAAAATGCCAAAGAACCATAATGTAGTCATAACATATAAAACAAGAATAAAAGAAAGATAACACATCCATATTTCTTTCATAATATAGTATTTCATTATATTGACATAATCAATATATTATCAAACCATTTTCAAACCCATTTAAGACATTTAATAATGAGATTTTTGAATCAATGTTTCCCATACCACTTTAAAATTTTATAGGAATAAGATATTAAAAAATGAAGGTCCATATAAATAAATTCTAAAAAACATTTTTAAAATATGGATATTAATGAGAATGAATTATAAAAATAAAACTTTAAAACATTTAAAACGATATTTTAGTTAAAGAGTTCCTAACTAAATGAGAGACGCTTGAGTACAAATAATTGAGAAATAACATCAATAAAAGCTTATAATATATTGAGAATAAAGATATTCATGACATAATATGTCAATGGAAAGTATATATATGATATAAAAGTGAACTGGTGTATAACAACAATGATATATCAATGGAATTTAAATTGAGATGAAATCCCTTATAAAGACGGTATCTTTAGATTAAGGATAAATCAATTACATAATTATGTGATGAAAAATAATAATACACCCAATATAAGTGGATATTATGTATAAAACAATCATATTATTTTCACATATATTAATAGCATGACATAATTAAGAGGTAGAAGTTTAATGCAAATAATTGAAATTTAGCGAAGAAGTTCCATTATAGAAATTTGACAGCTTAATGACGTCACATTAAAATTTTGAAAATGAGTTGCTGAGAGAGAATATGGTATATCATCACTTGGACATAAAATTTACAACAATAAGGATATATAAGAACATATACCAACATAATAGGATGTAAATCATAAGAAATAAAAAAAACAATTCTTTTAAAAAGAAGAGGGTGAAAGGTTCCCTTAACTTTTTGGTATCATACGAAACATACACCCCATGAAAGAAGGGTAATTTAATAAAGACTTAAATACACTTAAATTAAATTATATTACCCAATGAATACAATCATGGTCAGTATATTCTTCACATAAAAGGAAATAGTGGAAAATATAGGATGAATCTCACAAGAATAAAAAGTTAGATAAACACCCCTTACCACATTGCATTCAATAGATTCGTATGACCAAAAATTGATAATGAACAAATGAATCACATAATACCATGAATATAAATATAATCATGATAATATACATCAAATGGTAGTACACTATACCCCACATTCAAAAATAATTGGCAAATAATGGAAATCTCAAAAAATTAAAAGTGAGATATGAAACCCATTACCTCGGGTCCGGCTTGACCCGTTCGTTCTTTAATCTCCTAAATAATAATATAAAGTTAATTTATACATGATGAATAACCTTTTTCAAGTTTATTATTCATTTTATATAACTATTTAACATGTTATAAACATTATTCAATTATTTATTTTAATAATCGTCGTTTTTTCAATATTTGGTACTTGAGTCAAAAATGAATTTATGATAATTACATGTTGTCCATGTGGTCAAAAGACAATTATCTATTGAATGATATTCAGGATTCAGATATCAAATTTACCATATATATCCATTATATTTATGTATTTATAATATTATAAAACATTTGGATATAAGAAATGAAATGCACCATTCATGGAGATAACAAGTCGTAAATATTCATGAACGCTACTTTCATTTCTATCTCATATTTAATAGAATGAAAACATAACGATAAATAAGTATTTTATAATTCTAGTATAATATCACATGATATATATGTTTCATAATTTCATTAAAACTTTCTTTTATACATACCATGTATTTCAAGAACGAATCTTATCACCTTGAGGTGTCGGTAGTCCGCACTTCCTCAAATGAAATTATCATATTTACACATATAGGAATGAATAATGGTATATTTGTAAAAAAATTAAATAAGAATATATAAAACATAAACATAATATATATCATATATAAATATATTTAAATCATAATGGACACCATTTGAGGTGGTAGGAGAATATTGAACAATCATCGTTTTGTGAGGCAGTAGTTCGCCGTCCACAAAAAATAGTATGTTCTTAACCCATTAGATGGAGGTGTGTGTAAGTGTAGTTCAAATAAAACTCATAAACAACCTAGTGTATTTAGGATACATTTTTTATTATAAAATAATGGAATGAAATGAGTTTATAGGGTTTGATAATTAAAATAAAACAAAGAAACTTAAGATAAGATGTTACGTTTAAATCAGGTATTTCCTTTTGGTTTGAACCAAAATGTTTAATTTAATTTCTGTATACTTAGAGGAAGGCTTTTAGGTGGAATATAGAGATGTGGGTATCTTATTTATTAATAGTTTGGATGAGCCCAGGGGTTCGAGATGTGTGAGGAATGGTATATATAGGGTGTCATTTTATAAGGGTGAGGAAGGGCTCTTTAAGAAAGTTGGAAAATATTATTTTATTATAAACTTATCTTCAGTTTCAAAAGATATGAAACTAATTAAATTAAAATATAAGATGAATAATATTCCAAATGAAATCATCCAACAATAATTGGACAGGTTTTGGTTTTGTTTAATATTTATAACCTTATTAATTTAAATCATTCATTAAATAGGTAAAAACAACATCATTATTGTGTTATAAATAATATTATTTATTTGATGTCTAAAAATTATAAAACAAATATCATGGTGTATGAAATATTTTTATATTTCAAATATATCTTTATAGCCTAAAGTATAACTTATATATCCCCATGTAAAAATTGTTTTACAAAAAGATATATGTTTAAGTCATTGCTGTCATTACATTAAATTAATTAATACTAAGTGTCATTATATCTCTCAAGTGGATCC
Organism: Viscum album; assembly: GCA_963277665.1. NCBI lineage: Eukaryota > Viridiplantae > Streptophyta > Magnoliopsida > Santalales > Viscaceae > Viscum > Viscum album. Next base: position 1,289,445,512 of record OY728140.1, read on the forward strand.
ATGGGGTCTCAAGATGGACCCAATGATGACCATTGTTGGAAATATATCATACAATTGGATTATGACACATGTTATGGTAATTTAGAATTATTATTATAATATTTTGTAACCCTTATTTACCAGAATTACCCTTTAACCATGGTAAATAAAATTTTTACTGAAGAAAATATTCATAATATATAAAAATTAAAGATACATATTTACACAATTTGGAACTCCTGATTCATAATATAAAATCCATTTTTTTCAAATTCAATACAAATAAGTGGCATAAATTAATTTAATATTAATTCCTACAATCAAAACAAAAAAGTGTGTTTTTAAGAAATAACAACTATCAAAAGATTGACTCTTATTTATTTCCAAGTTCCAAGTGAAATTACATCCAATGGAAAACATTGGATTTGGTGGTAAGAAAATAATATAAATAAACTATAAAACTAATTAAAAAGATAATAAATCCTTATAAATATATTAGATAAAAAGGTAGTTTTGAATTAAAATACTGTATTTTTCACAATTCAAACAAAATGAACTTTATCAGAAAAATACCAAACTTTTATCCAAAGTAAATTTTGATGTCCCAATTATAAATAAGAATATTATTTTTTCCAATATAATATTTAAATGTTACCAATACTATATTTAAAGAGGGTTTTCCATTAATATGCGGTAAATAGACCTTTTAATGAGTATTATATTATTTATGCATAAAATCAGATTCTTTCTTATTTGAAGCCTCTAAAATTTATTGGATAAATGTAAAAGAATTTAATAAATATATTTAATCATAATATGGTTATTTTTTTCATTCCCTCTAATACAATGGCTATGCGTTAACTACCTTCTAAAATAATAATATTATATGAATTTTTTCAGTATAACTCAAAGTTGTGTGCAACATAAGTTTTCAATGAAACATGTTGTTGCATATCAGGTATTCCATTGAACATAGAATCCCCTTTAAGGTAAAATTTATATTTAATTCACAAATTTTAATAAATAAAAAATGTTATACTCTTTATTTATATGGGATGTTACATCCTTCCCCCCTTTTGGAATTGCGTCCTCGCAATTTTAAAACTGGGCATGGAAACTTCATTGAAAGTACCACATAGGAAAAAGAGTCAACAAAAATATCACTTTAAAAGAAAGAAAGGGAAATACAAAGGTCACCCGATATAGCCTATACTAGGATTCCATGTATAAAAGCAGGGACATGGAAGAGAAACAAACCATAATGGTTTTATGGAGAGTGGTATAAAACATGATTAAGAGAAAAGATAACCACTAGGAAATCACAAACATGTGATGTGTTAAACGGTATTCGATTCAATAGTAGGATATGTTAATAGACAATGGTTTTTTTATTTTACTTTTCTTAACGTTGAAGAATTTATTTGAGATCTTGAATAAGAACACAAGGAAGCATTCTTACTTTACATGTAGAATTTCATCCTTTAATATATTTCTAACACAAAATCATCTTTTCTCAAAATAATGATTATTCAAGATGACTTGTTCACATTTAAAAAGATATAATCATCTTATAGAGCATCACATAATCCAAATAAGATGAAATATATTTTTCCCATGTCTTTAGAAAGTATCCAAAACAAAAATGGTTAGTACAAGATCCAATTATCCCAATAAAGGATAATATTTTAGAAAAAGAAAACTACTTTTAATCACAAAAATTTGTCATAAAATACCCAAAGATCAACAAATACCATTCAATAAACAATTGTGAATAAAATTCTTCAACGTAATCCAAAATAATATTGAAACCCAAATCTCAAAAGGATTTAATCACATAGTCTTGCAAGATAAATCTTTACATTTATCTCCAAATAACATCAATAACTATTAAAGTCTCATACTGAAATGTAATTAACCTAATCACATATTGTCCATGATATGTTAATCATTTCCATAAATATTCCAATTCTTCATATGTCCACAATAAAATCATAGATTATTCTAAAATAAAATTTCAACCATTACTACAAAAATGAGATCCCATAATATTCTATTTACCTAATGCATATAATGCTTCAAAAAGATAAAACATCTTCTAAAATAATCATTATCACTTAATCACCAAATCATTTTCCTATATTACGGATATCCATTTGATAAAACATAAGTTCCAAAAATAAACATATTATTGATCCATTAAATCATTTATCTTAAAATAATAAGTCATACTAACCAGGGTTTTCACAGAGCACAGTGGTAGGCGATGCGTCCTTACCTCCCTTTGGTTGTGGGGTTGAATCATGATGCCTTTCCGGACGCGACGGTTTGTCTCCCACATTACAATTTTCCCCTTTTATAAAACTCAAAAATAACCTTATCATGTTTTAACCTCAATGGATTTTTTTTACCAATAAATTTTATCCATATATATTAAGACCTCAACATCTTATATATTTTCATTTCGTTTTCACATCCATGTTATAAAATAAAACTATTCCAAAAATATTGAACAACATACCTTCACCATGGTGTCAATATGGTTTCATCACCTTCTTGTTCACATAGCTAGAAGGTCCATGCATTTCCATAGTGATTTAAAGATACTTCAAAATCAATTTCGCCCTTCATCCAAATACACCTTTTACAACTTGGGTCATATGGGTGTTTCCAGAAAAATAGTTTCGGAAAATAATCATGTATGAGATATAATTTCAAAATATCTAACAAAACATAATTTTTTTAAAACAGTTTGAACGAATTTGACATTAAAAATTCAATTAATTGTCCTTCTAAAATACCCTATATATTTTAGAAGAGACAATATTGTAAAAGCCAATACAAATAAGTTTCTCAAGTGTCTCATTCTTCTTCACCTTTTTCAAAATCATAATGTGCTTCAAAATCTAGAGATAAGATAAAATATTTGAAAATGCATTGATAATATTTACCTTTCTTGAAAATTTGACAATATTCTGAAAATAGGATTTGATTAAATATAACCCATGATCCACGATGATATTGAGGTATAGTAGAGGAGTTTGATATCTAACACAATTGATAGCAAGTGAGTCATGTGCAAGAAAAAGTTTCACAATCATCTGAACGTGACTTTGCAATAAGTATTACAAGTAAGTCATCAGGAAGATATATGAATGTTGTTTGAGATCCTCCTCCTTCCATTTGTAACTGAATTTCCTTGATATGAAAAATTTATAAACTAAATTTTTAACATAATGAATAGACATATAGACTAACCATGTGTCTAATAAAAACTTCTAATCCCTGATGTTGTCTAAACCGACCACTTATACCAACTATAAGGACCCGACCATAAAACATTGCATAATCTTAAATTAAATGAATTATTCAAATTTGAGGATATTTTCAGGTCTAGAGTGTTAGTGAATTAGGCCATAAATATTAAATATCAACATAAAAATTACTTGTAGACACTACTACTCAGTATCCATTTTATTCATAAAAAAAATTCTTAAAAATAAACATGTCTAGTTCCATGTTTTAGACAACATGACTATTCCTAGATCCCTTCATTGACCCTATTCATCTTTAAGTCCAATGAAAAACATTTCAAAAATATGGGATGAGAATAAAAAGCTAATTAAGGGTTATAAAATAAGGAAGTAAAACGTTATCAAATTAATAAATACAAATCAATTAATCTATACTTTTCAATCATAACATTTCTCATGAAATCATAAGACTTATTTATAACACACAGATGTCATAAATCATAAATTTATGTCGTGTCATTCCTAACATTCATTCATTATAGCCATAAAAAATATGTAGGGTGTTTCGTTGGAATACCCAATACATTATATTCCATAATTCTCTTAGGAGAAACATTAACGTTTACCTTTGTGACTTTACTCAATGCATTGTAGAGCTATCTCGGGCTCACCCACCCAAGGTTTATCACAGAACCACCATTATTCGTAAACAATGATGAAGAACCATAACGTTGTCATAACATTTAAAACTAGAATAAATGAATGATATAATTTATATATTTCTTTCAGAATATATTATTTCTAGATATTTACATAATCAATTCTTTATCAAACAATTTTAAATACCATTTAAAAAAATTTAAAGTTATTTATGAATTATAGTGTCCCATACAACTTTGAAACTTTTAAAGGAATTAACATTTTACAAAATTAATTTCCATATAAATAAATCCTGAAAACAAATTTTAAAACATTGAAATTAATGAGAAATATTTATATTAATATATCTTTAAAACATTTAAAATGATATATTAGTTAAAGAGTTCTTATCCAAATGAGAGATGCTTGAAAACAAATAATTGAGTAATGATATCAATAAAATCATATAATATCATTATAATAGATATATTCATTATATAATACATCAATGGGAAGTATATACCCCATATAAATGTGAATTGGTGTATAACCACAATTAATTAACAATGGAATGTAAATTGAGACGAAATCCCTTATAAAGACGGTATCCTTAGATTAAGGATAAATCAACTAAATAATTATGTGTGACAAATACTAATACACCCAATATAAGTGGGTATTAATTTTAATACAATCCTACTACATTTACACATATTCATAGTATGACATAATCAATAAGTATAAGTTTAAAACAAAGAATTGAAATTTGGTGAAAAAGATCCCTTGCAAAAATTTGACATCCTAACGACGTCACATTAAAATTCATAAAATGATTTGATGAGAGAGAAAAGGGTATCTCATCACATAGACATAAAATTTATAGAAATAAAGTTATATAAGATCATATCTTAAAAAAATCTCTAAATTAAAATATATAACAAAAAAGATGTTTTTTAAAAAGAGGAGGGTGGTTGGTTCTCTTACCAATTTGGTGACATAAGATTCATAAACCCCAAGAAAGAAGGTTAATTCAAATAAGATGTAAGATCCCATAAATTAATGTAAATTAGATAATTAATAAAATCATGTTCATTACAAACACAACATAAAATGGAATACTGTCAAATAAAGCATTAATCTCATGGGAATAAAATGTTATATGAAAACCCCTTACCACGTTGTAATCAATCGAGTTGTATGACCAAAAGTTAATAAAAAACAAATGAACTACATAATACAATGAATATAAATAAAATAATGATTATATGTTTTAAATGTTAGTGCATAATACACCACCCTCATCAAATAATTGGCGAACAACTGAAATTTCACAGAATTAAATGTGAGATAATAAAACCATTACCTCGTGACCGACTTGACCCATTTGTTCATTAATCTACTGAATAATAAGATAACGTAAATTTATACATTATTATGAATATTTTTCATGTTTATTATTCAGTTTATATCACTTATTACCATGTTTTATAAATTATGTAATCATTTATGTTAATAATGGTTGTTTTGCAAATATTCGGTAGTTGATTCAAAAATGAACTTCTTATAATTTCAAGTTGTTCATGTGGTCAGAATTTCTTTATCTCAGGAAAGATATTAATGATATAGATATCATATATATAACATATATCCAATATATGAATGTATTTATAATATTACATTACATTTTCAGATAAGAAACGAAATGCACCGTTCATGGAAATGGAAGCCGTACATATGCATGAACACTGGTTTCATTTCAAATTTATTTCTAATGAAATAAAAAAATGATACATATGTATATAATAATTAAATTAAAATATCAAATGATATATATGTTACATTATTTCACAAATTCCATCCTTTATACATTCTATGTATGTCATGAATGAATCATATCACCTTGAGGGTGCGGTAGTCTGCACTTCCTCAAATGAAATTATCATATTTACAACTATAGGAAAGAATAAAGGTATGTTTTAAATAAAAATTATAGAATAATAGAGAAAACATAAATATCATAAAAATAATATTTAAATACAATTCCATAATATTTTCCACAATAAGAGGTGGTAGGAAAATATTGAACAATCATCATTTCGTGAGGCAGTACTTTTCCATCCACAGAAACAGTTTGTTCTTCACCCATTAGATGGATGTGTGTGTAAGTGAAGTTCAAATCCTTCACATAACAACAACATATCCTATTTAGGATACTGGTGTTGTTATAAAATGAAGTAATAAATTGAATTTATGGGGATGGATATGTAAAATAATACAAAAGAACTTAAGAGAAGATGTTACCTTTAAATTAGGTATTTCCCTTTGGTTTGAACAGAATGTTTAATTGAATTGCCTTATGCCTAAGGGAATTATTCTAGGAGGAAGAGAGGTATTTGGAGAGATTATTTAGGCAGATGTTGGATGAGCCATGGTTATTGAGAGGTGATGAATGGGTTAGAAGTGGTGTCCTTTTAAAAGAGGGAGGATGATCTTTTTAGGAATGTTTGAAAATATTATTTTATTATAAACATTAGTTCGGTTTTAAAATGTCCAAAACTCAATAAAGTAGAAGATAAGAAGACTAATATTCAAAATAAAATCACCCCATAAGAATTGGATAGGTTTTGGATATTGTTTTAATATTTATAATATTATTTATTTAAATCATTCATTTATGTTGTAAACACTTCATCATTATTGTGTCATAAATAATTTTATTTATTTGACGAATAAAAATTATAAATAAATATCATGATTCTGTAAATAATTTTAGATTTCAAATAAATATTTATAGTCAAATAGATAACATATATAACCCCATGTAAGAATTTATTTACTAAAATATATAGGTTTAAGCTATTATTGTATTTACTTTAAATTAATTAATATAGTGTCATTATCACTCCCAAATGAAGTCATGGGTCCTAAAAACGACCCAATAATGAAAATGGTCGGAAATTTATCAACCAATAGGAATAAGACACATTTTTGGGTAATTTAATATTATAATTATAATATTTTTTACCCTTATTTACAAGATTTACCCTTTAACCATGGTAAATAAAAATTTTTCTGATGTAAATATTTATAATCTCTAAAAAAGTTACCTATTTATACATTTTGGACCACCTGATTCCAAATATAGAATCCATATTTCCAAATTCTATACACAGATGTGGCAGAAATTATTTTAAAATTAATACCCGATGTCAAAACAAAAATGTGTTTTTAAGAAATTTTAACTATCAAAAGTTTGACACTTATTTCTATCCAATTTCAAAGTGAAATATCTTCCAATGAACAATGTTAGATTAAATTGAAAAAATATAATATAATTACAATTTAAAACCAATTAAAAGTAAAATCTATCTTTTTAAATAAATTATATTAAAACACATTTTTGAATTTCAATACAATATTTTTCACTATTAATAAAACATGAAATTTATCAAAAAAATACCAAAATTTTATTCAATGTAATTATCGATGTACATATTCTATAGAAATTTTTTAGTTTTTCATCTAGAATTTATATAATTGACCAAATCTAGATTTAACGGGGGATCGCCATCAAAAAGTGGTAAATCGACCTTTTAATGAATATTAGAGAATTTATGCTTAAAATCATATTTTTTCTTATTTTAAGCCTCTAAAATTTATTGGATAAATGTAAAAAAATTAATGAAACATATTTAATTATAATATGGATAGTTTGGTTCAATCCAACCAATACAACAACTCTGTGTTAACTACCATTTAAAATAATAATTTTATATTAAAATTTTCAGTATAACTCAACGTTGTGTGCAACATACGTTTTCAATAAAACTGGTTGTTGCTTATCAGGAATTCCATTGATCATTGAATCACCATTAAGGTATAATTAATATTTTATTAATAAATTTTAATATATATAAAAAGATATATTCATTATTTACCTAGGATGTTTCCATTTGGAATGACTAACACCTATAAAAATATCCTCCCAACTACCATAACCTCATCCTAGATGCCATACATTGATAATAAAGCTATTCTAAGGAGCCTTTTTATTCAAATAAAAAGGTAGAACTCGAAGAAGACGTAATTACATTATCAGATCTTGTAATGTTATTTTCTTCTTCGACTTCCTCTTTATTGGTTGTCTCTATACAAAAATAATAACTTTAGTATCTCTTCCATACTGAGATGTTATTATAGATATCGTAAAACCATATTCATTATTCTATCCATCATATGAATCAAAAATTCACCATACATGCATACATACAACTTTCTTTCTCCACATCATGGTGTGGTTTGTTGTTCAACAATTTCATATTTGGATGGGTAAAACAATGTATATAATTTATGTGAATAATCAACATAACATGTTAATTAATCATTATATATAATATAACATCCAATTAAATATGATTCCACCACTAATAGAATGACATTTTCACCCGTCCTTATGTACGACATACCGTCTCTACGACGCGATGAGATTCATTTCCACGTTTACCATTCAACAATGATTATTAAAATATATATTATTAAGTATGTAATATATGAAATAATAATTCTACTATATATATATATCTATGTGTGTGTGTATTAACTTATATATCTCATTCAATTACTTTTGTTCAATATGATATGAAGACAGAAACCTAGTTAATGCGTACGTATGGCCTACCATCACCATAAAGAGTGTTATCCATTTCATATATATATATTATTAATATTTATATTCTTAATATATTTGATAATTGAATAATTTTTTATATTCTGGAAGAAATTAAATCATGATATATGTGATAAGATCAAGAATAACAAGTTAAAACATGTATGATAGAGAGTGATTATTACCTGAATTGTTATTTTAACATGGATATTATTATTAAATTGGTAGTATAATGTAATAAATATATCAATTTTGATATCATAAATATGAATATGGTTCTGGTATAAATTAATAACATACTATGTTCATTATACAAGAGGTTACACATACCCTCGGCCAAAGGAAATTATAAGTTAAGGGTTAATTTCTCAATCTCATTATTATATGAGATTGTTTATTTGTATGTTTTTACTGAGACATATTTATTATCCATATCCATGTTTCATAATAGAGTTTACAAAAGGATTCATTTTAAGGGACTATATAACTAATACAACATTTTAAATTGTTCAAATATATATTATACTATATCATTCCTACTGTTATCCATGATTCAAAATGGTTTTAATGATTTATTTATATGGAAAAGAATGTTAGAAAATGTTAATTCTATTCAAAATATTAAAAGTGGTATGGAAACATTGATTAAATTTTTTTTATTGTCTTTATTTATAAATTGTGTGAATTCTAAATTATTTCATGAAACAAATATATTTCTCTCAATAAGTTTTACTGATCATTTTCAAATATGTCAGCATCCTTTACTAGATATTATTCATGAATGAGGATTCCTTATTATAATACAATTTCCTATATTGTATTGAATACGTTATTATATGTCTGAATTTGGATGTGTTATTTTTAAACAATTCGTGTTTTATGGTTAATGTATTCAAATTTCTTATGCTAGTTTTAATATGAATGATTATGTTATGTTTCACCCATTTAATATGAAGAATTAATTGAACTTTATATGTGACATTCTAGTCCCACTATAGCCTCTAGATGCATCTGTAGGTCTCATGAGACTATGTACTGTCTCGAGACAAGGACATGGAATTTTTTTAGTCTTATCATGAGTCCTTGATGATGTGGTTATTATGTTCGACATTATTCATTCGTTCATTATGAAAATAGTTATTACATGTGATTGTTCGACTTAGAGAATATCCATGTGCTTGTTTATATGGTAATGTTTGATTTATTTTTTCAATATTTTGATCATGTTTATGTTTAATACATTGTTGTTTTTTTAAACATGTTTCCTTAAAAGTTTATAGCTTTCACTAAATTATGTACCCTTACTGAGCATTGGATCTCACCCCTTTTAGATTCCATGAAATGTATTATTATTGATATGCAGGGAAAAGATAGGGGAATAATTGAGTTCTAAAAGGATTATTTACATTTGGTTTTATATTTAAATGTGTAATATAACGTTCATGTATGTAATCTATTTTCTAAGACAGCTAAACTGATTCGTCCATCTGGAAGGGATTCCAAGTAATCCAAACAATGTTATGTAATAATGAACTGGTTCTGAGTAACTGGGTCGGGGCATTACAGTTGGTATCAGATAATATTTAGCAACGACCATAGAAATAGATTTAGAACACTTAGATTTGGGATCATAACCCTACAATAGAATTTGCAGACAAGTATAGAAGAACACTGTATAATTTCATTATAGTAGGAATTATGTGGGTTTTTTAATAAATACATACTTTTCTGGATACTAAAAGTAGACGTAGTTCTGAAAAAAATGTTACTAGGAGTGAAAACTATCACTAGAAGTTTTGGGCTTAACCTTGGGTATCTTAGTACATGAAAACAGGTGTAACCATGCACCTGGTTTGACACACCTGGGGGATAGGATTAGGATAATTCATATTTTATTTAAAAACCATTATGAAGGATTTATGAGTAAATATTTTAGTAAAGAAACCATTATTTTGGTTATAATACTAGATGTGGGAAAATAGTCCATTAATATTGAGAATTTTTCTAGATTTTGGATTGTAAATTATAATAAGATATATCTTATTGTATGTCATCATTTTTAAATGGTTTCTAGTAGATGGAATGTGAACTCCAATAATATGCTTGATCCATAGAGTAAGAAGGGTCATATATTTCATCTTATTAAGTCAACAGTTTTACGGGAAATAGTCTCCCATGTATTCTATTCATATTAAGAAATAGTATCACATGTTAATAAGATAAGTAATGAATTCTCAATGTCTTATGGATTTGAAGGGAAGCATTAGAAGAAGAGGATGGAAGTGAAAAATATGGATAAATGGAAGAAGGGAAAGAAGGATTTTCCCACATGTGATGGCTATGCAAATAATACCCATAGTGAATGATTAAAGGGATTGCGAATTTTTTATAAGTGTGGTGGAATAGGACACCATGTACGTGAATGGAAGGGTAAGAAAAAGGTTTCAAATGTACAATGCTTCATTTAAAATGAGTTAGGACACTACGAGAATCAATGTCCCAATCATCAGAGTATACCCTAAATGATTCTATTTGACAATAATCAAGTTATGATACTACCAAATATGAATAGAAATAATTATATTTCTCATATTTTCTATTAATGAATTATGTAATTTGAGTATTTTATCAATGATGTACTGGTTATATGAATTATGGAAATAAATAAGGATTGTACTGTATTACTATTTCATTGAGTATTTTACATTATATGGTACTAAGAAACGTGAATCAATAGGAAGTTTTTTTTAAAATTCATGGTTGAAGGAATGATAAACCTTAATATGGTCCTAATACTAAGGTATTGATTTTTTAATAAGATATTGTTGATTTGGATAAATTATATTGGATATTATTGACTACCATGGAACTGAGTAATGGTTTGTTTATTCCACCATTTTTCGAGATTATAAAATTTATGGTTTTAAGTAGTATATGAAGTATTCTATGTTTTAAATAAGTAATAAAGAACAATGAATATATTCAATATTGTTTTTCATTAATTTATTTTATTATCATTTCACTAATAGAATAACAAGTAAGGTATTCACATGTATGTTATGAGACATTCCTCATAAATATTTGAATATGAGTTTGGACCCAAGTATTTTAGATATGTCTAAGGATTATAATAAATTATGTTTGACATTGGATAATATTGTTTATAGTTAAAAATATATCTTAATATTATTTTCGGATTGTTATTAAATGGACAACCTATAGGTCAGGAGATAACCCATCACATTTGGCATGACCACGAGACTTAAACCCGCTAACGAAGGGCAACAAAGGTGTGTTACCTACCACTGGCCTATGTGAGGTCCTCATTTTATAAGGTAGTTTTTAAAATGATATGAATGATGAATTATAAATTCATTTTTTAAACCTTATACGATTAGGTTAAATAGAATATTTTTGAGTTCAATTATCTATTATAGTGAAAGATGAGTTTTTTGTAGAAAATATTTAAAATATGGAACTCGACATGTCAAGTTTTTTTTCTTATTATATGAAGAAATGAATTCATTAACATTAGGTAATGGAATTTTAAACCAAAAATATGTAATCCAAATACCATATGTTTTTTGAACCGATGATATTTTTAAACATAATAGATTTAGGATTTGAGGCCCTCAATTTTCCATTTATTATTTAATAATTTGTGATTGATGACCACAATAACTCCCTATAAATATTTACGTTTTCTTCCAATCATGATTCAATAATTTCCACCAATTTTCTTCTATTAGAAATTCAAATTTTTTGGTGACCTTTTCTTTTCGTTTTCCCTCTTATTAATACTAAATTTTAGTAACCCTACTTCTGATGTGGGTTTTACACAAAGGTATTTTCAGTTTTCATCCTTTTATTTTTGAAGAACAATTTCACATTTTGAGTATGAAGCTTATTTAATGAGGGGACAATGTGGCACCCCATGATTTCATAATACGTTATCACTTTAAAGTAATTCAATAACTTGTGCCACACATAACACCGCGTTCAAGCACACCATGATGTAGCCAACTAGCCGTTCAAGAAGCGGTTGTGAATATTATTAACGGAATAATGAATTATATATACTACATATAATTTTAGTATCCATGTTATGTGTTTATTAAATATAATATAATATCAAATACAATATTTCAGATATATGATATCTTCTTCAAAAAATTAAATTTTACCACCTTTTAATGGCCAACCTATTATAAATAAAATATTTGACAGTATTATATATTCAATTTGAAAAAATAAAATTCTTATTTAGAATAAAAATATAAAAATTTAGTTTGGATAAATTTATGTTGTTTTTATAATAACATTCATATTTTGATGAATAGTAAAAAAATTATAAATTTTAATGGAAAACAACTTTTTTAATCAAAATAATTTATAGTGTTAATTTAAACAATTTATTGGTTTTGAAGTAGAATTAGATTATATTTTTATCATTTAATATAATTTTAGTCATTTAATTTAATTTTTAATTTTCATTAGACATAAACCCATATCAATATTTTGATAGTTTTTACTTCTTAAAACCCACTTTCTAGTTTTGACAATGCGAATAATTTTTAAATTAGTTTATGAAAAATCTATGTTTTAAAATTGTTAAAATATAAATAACTTTTGGATTCAGAATATCATTGTTTTCTTAGGGTGAATTTTTGTACATTTCTGAAAACCTTGAATTTTATAAGAATAGTGAAAAACACTATGGTATTATTTAAAACCGACTTTTTATTTAAATAATTTTTTTTTATTTTATCTTTATTTTAAAGAAAAAATTGATATATAATATCAATATTAGTCCAATTTAATTCATTGATGATATTTTATTATAAAAATAGATATATAAAATTTTGTTTAACTTTTTACCATCTTTTACCATCCATCTATGCACATATACAATTTTCATAAAACACAATTTTACAACTTCTCTGAATTGAATTTAAAAAATACGATAGAAAAGGATGAAATCAGTAAGTAAAATGTGGTTCAATAAGATGAAAATAATTTTTGTTTAACAGTAAGATTTGAATTTTTTAAACCAGATTTAAAAGAAAATAGGGTAATTAATTGTTAAAAATTATATTATAATTACCCTAACACATGTACTAATTCCATTGTATAAGTTTATTTCGACCAATATAAAACATCGGAATAAAAAATTAACCTTTTGATCGACTTTTATTAGATTAGGACCTTTATTATATTTCATTTATAGAAGAGAAAAACTGTTGAAATCATTGTTTAATAACTAAAACATTTTTAATATAGGGTTACACATAAGAAAAATTTGACTATAAATATTCATTAGAAATATAAATTATTTAATACATCATGGTATTTTATTTATAATGTTTATAAATTAACTAATTAAATTTATTTATGACACAATGATTATGTAGTAATTACCTTATTATTGAAATATTAAAATAATTGATGTTATAAATATTAAATAAATGTAAAGTGAATCTTTTGAGGCAATATAAGAATTTTTTATTTTAATAGGACATTTTAGGGATGATTAAATTTATTTTTTCGAAGAAATAATGTTGTTATGACATTCAAAAAAACCAAATTCTAAATAGTGTCAAAATTGAGAGAAATGAGTTTTTAAAACAAATACTAATTTATTAAATGATACAATATTTCTAAAAATATATGGTTCCGGAAAAGGACATAAATAATTACTGATATGTCATTAATGAACCACATGATATTATATTGGAATTTTAGTATGTTTATTAACCATTTATTATAACAATACAAGAAGACATGGTAAAAGATAAACTATTTACCTAAGAGTTAAATCTAAAAGATAAGGTTAATATGGTTACATAAACTTGTCTAAAGCCTATTGATTGAGTGGTTTTCATCCCATACCCACCTTATCATAGAATTAAATCCATTTTTAACTATTATAAACCTAAAATTAATTTATAGTAAATAGTATTTCAAGCTTTTACTAATGTGCCCCTCACCTCTCTTCTAAAGGGGTACTTCACCTTCTATTAATTTCACACCTACAATGCCTTTTTTCATGGCCAGAAACTGCTAAAATATCCTCCCATGTAACTTCAATTCATCCCAGTGTCCTTACTTTGATCATAAATCCAATATAAGGAGTCATTTTCTTCAAATCAAAAGGAAGAACATAAAGAAGAGGTAATAAATATATCACCGCTATAAAAGTTTTTTTTTTCTTCCACTTCCTCTTTCATGGTTGATTCCATAAAAAATAAAAATACCATACCTTCTACATAATGAGATGTTATTATAGATATGGTAAAACCATATTCATTATTTTATCAATCCTATAAATGAAAAAGTCAACTTACGTGCATACATATGGATTACTGTCACCACATCATGGTGTAGTTTTTTATTCAACACTTCACTATTTGGATGGGTATAATAATCAGTATAATTGTTGTAATTTTTAAATATAACATTTTAATGATTATTTATATATAGTATAACCTCCAATTATATATGGTTTCACCCCTAATAGAATGATATTGTCGCTCGTGATTGCTTACGACTTACCGTCTCCACGATGCGATGAGATTCATTTCCACGTTAACCATTCAATGATGATTATAAAAATATATATTATTAAAAAATATGTAATATATTACATAATAATTATAATCTGTATATATATATATATATCTCATTCTCTTACTTCTGTTCAATATGATATGAAAAAGGAAACAACATTTATGCGTACGTACGACCTACCATCTCCATAAACAGTGTTCTCACTTTCATATATATATATATCCATTATACATATTTTTATACTAAATATATATGATACATAAATAATGGTTTATTTTCTGGAAGCAATTATATCATGATATATGTGATATGATCAAGAATAACATGTTAATACACATACGATATATAAAGTGATTATTACTAAAAATATGTTTTTAACATGTAAATTATTATTAAATCGGTAGTATAAAGTCATAAATGAATCATTTATGATATCATAAATATGAATATGGTTCTGGAATAAATTAATAACATACAATGGTCATTATAAATGAGGCTAAACATACCCTCGACCAAAGAAAATTACAAGGTAAGGGTTAATTTCTCAATATCATTATTATCCGAGATTGTTTATATGTACGTTTTTACTAAGACATGTTTGTTATCCTTGTTCATGATTCATAAAAGATTTTTCTAAAGAAATATTCTTAAGGGACTCTTTAACTAAAGCATCATTTTATGTTGTCTAAATATTTATTCTTCTAAATCAATCTTTTTAATTTCCATGATTTCAAAATTGTTTTAAGGATATATTTTTATATAAATGAATGTTTTAATGTGTTAATTCCTTTATAATGTTTCAAAGTGTTATGGGACACTTTGATATAAATATTCCTTTCAAATGTCTTCCTTTATAAATTCTGTGACTTCTAAATGATTTCAAAAAAATGTGATATTTCATAAATGAATTTTATTGATCATTTTCAACAATGTCAACATCCTTTACTGGATATTATTAATGATTTAGGTTTACTTATTTTAATACAATTTCCTCTATTGTATTGAATTAGTTATGATATATTTGTCTATAGATGTGCTATTTTTTACCATTCATGGTTTATAGTTAAATAATTAACATTTCATATGCTAATTTTAATACGAATGGTTAGGTTATGTTTCACCATTTTCATATGAGGAATGCATTGGACATAGTATGTGACAGGAGGGACCTTCTATAGCCCCTCGATGCATCGGTAAGTCTCATGAGATAAATTAGTGTCTTAGACCAAGGCCTTTAAAAAAAATTATTTGTATTCTTGGCATGAGTCCTTGACTATGTGGGTATGATGTCTGGCATTATGCATTCCCTCGTTATGAAATTAGAAATTATTTGTGATTATTATACTAGTAGAATATCCCTGTGCATGTTTTTATGGAATTTTTTGATTTATTTTTTCCATATTATGTTCATGTTTATGTTTAAAAGGCTATTGTTTTTATTACAAATCTTACATTAAATGATTATAGCTTCCTCTAAATTATTTACCCTTAATAAGAATTTGAGCTCACTCTTTCATTATGTTTTAATTTTCCCAGGATTATAATAAGTGTATTATGATTGATATACAAGGTTATGTGAGGGTGATAATGGAGTTATCAAAGGATTATTTATGTTTTGTTTTAGGTTTAAATGTGTAATTCAATATTCATGAATGTAATCTATTTTACAAGACTACTAAACAGATCAGTACTATGGGTATTGATTCCTTATAATCTTTCCATTGTTATCTAACAATAGACATGCTCTGGGTAACTAAGATTAAGGATTTACTGATAACTCAATCTGTGCAATTATATATGGATTATTTTAATCATGTGTAGAAACAATATTGTGTTATATTGGTAACTCAACATAATGATTCATTGGACGACCTAAAAATTATTTTAAAAATAAATCAACATACTCACATACCGTAAGAATACCATTAATTATGATTTTATTCCTAACCATATGAGATAAAAATATCATTTGAATAATAATCAAGAAAAATATTATGAATGTTAATTTCATTAGATGTTCATATTTTTCATCAAAATAATGTAGAAGAATACATTGTTCGTAATATCAATATTGACTTCCCTTCCTCACACATTATGTGGGATTGATTTAATGAATGAAATTTTATGACCAAAATAACATCAAATTAAACTAGAGTGAGAATAAAATGATTTTCATGAATCACAATACTATAATAATCTACTTTATATGAATCATATAACTGATATTCAATAATCATACCCTTATGTGTTTTCATTATTAATTATTCATCAAATCATTATTGTGTGATATCTATATTATTTTAAAATTCATCACATATAAAAGTGTGGGTATACAAAGAGCTATATTATATGTAGGAAGTTTTAGAATAGATTGCCAGTATACCATTCACCAATTCAGAAATGTACTCCATGTCTCCAATTGTGATTATATCATACTTATCTTTTATTCTAGGATATAAATTTTATTATAATTTTGAACCATCATTATCCTTTGGTCTAAACAATTTTTATCATAATACACAACCTAATATAATTTGGAATGCTTGAGTGTGAGTGGTTAAGTATAAATAAATTTATATATATTAACATTATTACCAAACTCCTTTACATTATATCTGCATTTTATTTCCCAAGAACCTTCCATTACACACATAATAAATTAACCATTTTTCTAAAAAGAATATTCACTATGATTCATTCCACATAGTGATCATAAAAGAAATCTCAAATTAGTCTCTCCATGATTTTTGTAATTCCCTTTTAATTCCATCATTGTTTTCTAATCAAAACCATTTGATGGAACTGTTACTCCATTATTTATTTTCACCATGTCATAAGATATAAGGATTTCATCATATTTACTTAAATCTATAATGGATTCATAATTGTAGAAAATTTGTTTTATACAACAGAGAAATCATCAACCTTACATTCATGTTTAATGATAACACCAAAATCAAAACATGATCATCTCATATAATTTTCCTCACAAGTAAGACATGTTAAATTATACTTATATTTTAGCTAATGGAATTTCATAAAAATTTTAAAATGATGAATAATACTGAAGAACATATCAAATAATAATCTTTTAATAACATGCCCTTAAATTGAGTCAATTTATTCTTATTAGATAATATTCCTAATGAGATCCCACCATTGATTTCATTCTATATCTAAATGATAGAAAAAAATATCTTCTCATGTTCCAAATAGAGGATAATATAATGAATCTTTTCAGAGTTATTCATCCATTGATTAGAAACTAGTGGATCAGAAGACCCATTAGAAGAAGGTGTATTTTTTACTTATTATGTAATAAAATGAAATGTTTTAACAATATTTATAACATGAATGTTTATCATGATTCATATATGTAGAATGTTGTGTGATCGTGTTAATGAAATTTAGCATTCTATCTCCCATTCCATTTGGTTTCCTAGGTGGAAAATCAATTCAATTTGAATCTTAAACATAGTTAACATGTAAATTTAATGTTCCTTCCATTGAAGAAATTTATAACGTATAGTGTGATAAAAATTAGGGAAAATACAAATAATATTGAAAATATCATTAATAGAATGTATAAATAAAAAAACTTCTTCTAAATCTATAGAACATTAATTTTATCCTCTAAAATCCTGGACAATTAAAATAAAATTTGGATTTTATCATATATATATACTTATCCATTGGGATCTCAATTTTATTTTTCTGGTCGTACATTGTAAAGTTTAAAAAATTAATATGATACAAACAATAGTTAACCACATATTTCAGACATATATTTTACATCATATTATATGAATACTTATTACATTACATAATTATCCATGCGTGAATTTAATTGGTCTAGATCAATAAAAACATGGATACATAATTAACTAGTTCATAATCGTATAATAGAAACTCAAAAAAAATCATCATAGAAATCAGTAATCTTAATCAAATGATAAGTAATTCTTTTCTTCATAATCTAGAGGGAAAGTGAACATAATAAATGTTTATATCAGATAATAGTATGGTTAAAAAGGGATAAATCAACATAATATGAAAATAATTATATAAAAAATGAGAAAAACATTTGAAAACCCATACCCTTAATATCATAGATCATAATATTTAGTCATTGATGTAGGAATGAAAATTTATAATACATGTATAATAATAGAATCATACAACAAGATCCATGAGCGGATAAAATTGGAATAAGAAGTATGTTTTTTTCAAATCTATAATAATTTAATGTTACTTCATTATTACTCAAGGATCAATTCTAATACTCTCTTAGTTGATTGGGTTCACTCCCAATATATAGTAGTGGTCATTGTCAGAAACCAAGACTATCATAGTGGAATGTTTCGCATAAAAAATTTGGTGCACTACCCTATCCATTCCCATGAATCATAGAAATAAAATCATAAATAAGTTTGATATAATATTATAAATCCATGACCATATCAGAAACCAAGAATATAAACGAGTTTGAAAATAATTTCATTTTAATATAACCCATTGAAAAGTTATTTCATTATAACACCTCGCATTAAAAATAATTAGTTTGATAAAAATATTATCACCATAAACCTAAATCATCTAGGGAAAAAATAAGGTAAATACCCTTGGATTATATCCTAATTAAGTAATTATTGAATTCATAAGTTGTTTTTTAAGAATAATAATACCATTATATGTTTATTAAAATATTTTTGTGAAAAAACATCCATGTATTAGAATCTCTTACCCAATTCATAATTTATTC
This sequence comes from Viscum album, assembly GCA_963277665.1. NCBI lineage: Eukaryota > Viridiplantae > Streptophyta > Magnoliopsida > Santalales > Viscaceae > Viscum > Viscum album. The sequence continues at coordinate 1,289,465,376 of OY728140.1, forward strand.
AAAATATTTGAAAAAAATTATATGAAAAAATAAACATATAAATATATAAAAAATAATTGTATTATTTATCAGTTATGATTGTGGGAAATCCCAATCCTTCTTTATAAGTTTAAAAAATTTATTCAATTCACATTTTTTAAAAAAATTAAAAAAGTACTTTATTAATAAAATTAAAAGATGGTTCCTTTTATAAAATTTCATAAAAATCAAAAGAATGTGTAGAAATATCTTTAAAAATCCTCATAATAATAATAAAAACCATATTTTAAATTTTTTACAAAACATTGATATGAAATAAAAACTATTCTTCAACAAATAGACATAAAAATATTATTTTCATAAAAAAATTCGTTCAGTATCCAGAGTACGTAAAAGAGAGGAAAATGAAATGAAATTATGTATTTTCATGGAATAATAAATGGATATAAAAGAATCATTTACTTCCTAATATTTATATCATATAATTTCATAATTTTAAAATTAATAAAAAATTATCTGGAAAAAAACGGGATAGTAACATAAAACCATTACATTAATGGTAACATTTAAATCATAATCCACATGACATAAATAAAAATATATGGATGTTTTAATCCTCATAAATTTAATAATATGAATTATAAAAAAAATTCAAAGGAATTATACACGCCACATAAAATAAACCAATGCCAATATGTCATTTGTCTTATTAAAGTAAATTTGTGACTAAAATCTCAAAAGATGGGTCCAAATTTCTTCACATGTGTTCAAAACACGTAAATAGAAATTATATAATTATATCCAATTTTTGAAAACCGTAAATAATTATATCATACCATATTTTATTTTAATAGGGCATTTTCTATCTTTATATCAATCAATTATTGAAATCATTGGTTTGTATATTGTTTGCTTCATTTTTTATATATGTTTTGGTAAGGTAGTTTTAGGTATTTTATGTAGATAGTGGATCTATAACCTCTAAATTGTTAATAATTATATATATTTATATCATATATATTAATTATATAAATATTAAATTTTTTTCTTAAGAAAAGTGATAGAAAAATAAATTACATCATTTATGAGCATGTTAGTAAGTACATACACATATACACTATTTTACGTTTTGTAAGGGAGGAAAAAAGAATGGTAAATAATAATTAACCATTCATAATTAATAATTATATCATATATATCATATTCATTAATTTTATACATAATTTTTCTCATCCATTTAAAATGTAAATGAAAGTCAAATTACAACACTTTTTGGATGATATAGTCTTCACGTACGAACACGTAACATTATTGCTTCCCAACAGATTAGAAAATATGAAGATTGATATTTTATTATCATTTAAGAAGATTAATTATGTCATAAATATCATATATAAACTATAAAAACATAATAAAAAAGTGAGGCACTTTATTCTTATCATATAATTATGAAAATATATTTTATATATAACAAGATGTCATCATAAGGGCTATTACAAATAAAATAGTTCCCTTGTGAGTCTTAAATGATTTTCCGTTACTCCTAGTTTTATTTTCTTAAATAGGACAACCCAATTCGTTCCATGACAGATCCCATCCTTGGGTACCACTTTATAGAATAATGGATAAAATTCAAATTTATGTAGTTTAACCTCTCTTCATAGTTTTGATGATTTATGGAGAAATAAAATCAATGTTCATGGTTGAAATCTGACCTATTATGGTGTTATGGAAATGATATACCAAATCCTCTATTTTCTTTATAGTATGGCGAACTATAGAGCATTCCTTACTATTCCTATTTTTTGGGTTGCTCATAAAGGAATCCAAAAAATGCATTTGATCCTGATATTTAATCCATAAAAATATATGATCGGGATAATATATTTTATAATTAGTTGGAATCGTTTTTACATATTTAGTTTGGGTTTCCAACATGTTCTTTATTTAATTAGAATCAAAATTTGAATCAAAATTAAATTTAATATTTTGATCATCTTTTATAAAATCTACTAATGAAGCTTTTAATGAATTATCATCATCAAATTGTTCATTGAATCTATATATGTTTATTTCTCATCAATATAAAACATATATTGTATTAAATTTACTAAATCTATAATTAATTTCATTATGAGAAAGATATGTAACATCACTAGTCACTTCATGTTCATGATGTTCTTCATATTCATTGTTTTTATCAACCAAAGAGGGTCTAATCCAATATACATTATTATTCCTACTTGAAACTAATAGAATAAATTATTCTATTAAAAAATTATATACATACACTTCATCACACCCATGAAAATAATTTATAATAAACCATGTTTTATCTCATTGTATTATTGGTTTATCCCCAACAGATTGTGGTATATCAAAAAATGAACCGTATTAGAATTTTAAGAAATAGTCCTCTCTTGACCAATACTAACAGACATCATTATGGAAGTAAAAATCCATCTTTTGTTATATATGGTGGAAAAATAGAATCTGACATTTTATATGAAAAATTATCCTATATATGGTCATGATTTATGGTTTAATTAATTACACGACCATGAATAATAGCCTTATGCAGTATAGTTTGAACATCTTGAATAAATTTCTCATATATTTTAGAATATTTATGTTTAATCTATTCATATATAACAAATTTAAATCACCTTATTATATTAGTAAAAATATACTCTATTAATGGAAACCTCTAAATACATACAAGAAATAACTAGTTTAGTTCATCTGGAAAATATTGTTTCTTATGATTTACGAACAACAATAGATCTGGGATTCACATATATATTTTCTTCATCACTAAAAACTAGTAATTTATTCATAGAGAAACTTTAAAAGTGTCTATTTCACATCTAAACACATGATTTCACTATTTTAATCCAATCAAAATGATTTTCAATATCCCCATTCAGTTTAAATCCATCTTTGAGAAAAATGAAAATAAAAATACTTCTAAATAGATCATTTTTCAAATTATCATTCTAAATGATAGTTAATTATTTCTTGATATATTTTTTGATATTAAAATTCTTATCTATGAAAAATAAATACATTAATTACATATCTTGAAACAAAATATGTTCAAACTCACCAGCACAATGATATGAATAAAATTGAATGAACATTCCAAGAACATTCATGTCTAGATATAAATCTACCATTTTAATTTTTTCTGCGTTTAGAATTCCAAAATTGGATTTAAATATCCTTTATGTAATTACATAATCCTAAAAAACAACTGAGGTTTTATTTTTAAAACATCCCCCTTGGAGACACTAAAAACACTTTCAATTTCATTTGATGAAAATGAGATATCATTTTCAATCCTTATTATGGGTAGGAGGAATTAATTATCATCTAAATGTAAGAAAACATGTTTATAGAATACATGATCTTATTTCACAATGAATAATTTTACTATCTTCTCATTATAAACATACTCCCAACATTGTTGAACCATAACTGTTGTTAGTAGAATGTTTGTTATGTCCAATCCAAAAAAAGTGATTCCTTATCCAATAATAACATTTCATGTCAACATTATGCTGCTAGAGATATTAGGAGAATAAAAATCATTAATATTCATGTTTACAATTATATTCGTCCACAAAATGGAATAAATTAATAGATTGTGGGGAATATAGGTTTTAAATAATGGAAGTACGTATCTTATATTAAAAATTGTTTTATATTTTATCTGATGAATCTAATTTAATATATCTATATTTTGGGAAAATTCAATGATTATTTAGTGTCATGTGAATGGTAATCATTAAAAAATATAAAATGGGGCTCTTTATGAGGATTCAAGATACAAAATAGAAGCTCTAAATAAAAAATAAAAAAAATCCTAACTCGAAAAGGATTTTGAAGAACAAAATCAGGATTCATATAATATGAATTTAATATAATTAAATAAAATAATTCAAATATTGATTTCATAAAAACTAATAAAATATATAGTAAATAAATAGTAAAAAAATTGATGATTGATTCTCTATAAAAATGAATTCTAACAAGCTATACTTCTTCATAGAATTATCTCATTAAAAGTGATTCATTTAACCAATTTTCTTTTATTCTAATCCGTATTTTAATTTAAATTTTTATTATACTTCTATAATATTTTTTAATTTCCATTTGATCAAAATTAAATCTATAACAAAATATTGGATGTTTCACTCTTAATAATGCTTTCTACAAAAATCCTCAACTGTTATATATTTAGCTTCTTCCATATATAATGATATATAATTTTTTTTACATACTTGACCGTGACACTTAATATTTTCTACGATATTGGGATATTAGTAACATAGATATATTATCTAGAATACAACCCCACAAAGAATCATACTAGTATAATGACTAATTAATGTCATAAAATTATATAAATAATATTGGAAAGGAATTTTTTACATTAAAATATCATAATATTTATTTTAAAAAATCAAATGTGATTATCCTTTAGGATTGATAAGGGGATGTATAAACAATAATAAAATAATTTATATTGTATTTATATTGAGAAAAATAAATCTCCAAATAATTATTCTAAATATCTTGATGTCATCTTTTATTCTAGCATCAACATAATAAAGGATAATGTTAGAACTCATATTAGTTGGTCAAATACTATTTTATTATAGTAAAAATAATTTAATTAAATCAATTATATATTTACAATTTATTATAAAATTTCAAAAAATATTTTTTAAAATACAAAAAATAATGAAATATTTTAACTCGCCAAATTTTATTTTTTAATTATTTATATATGATTTAAAAATTAATTAAAAATATTATAATTTTTTGAAATCCAAATATCATAATTATCATATATCAAAAAAATTAAATTAATCTTCAATGTTGTTTTCTGAAAAAGATTGGGGTCTAGATATCTGACAATGATACAATTTTTTAAAAGAAACAAATATACTATTTTATATGGAGATCTTGTTACTCGTTTTGGACCATTCAAATGTTTGGTATGTTCGATAATTTTTTGGAAATTAACAATCATCCAAACTAATAGTTTTTTCAAAATAGACTTCAAATATTAAGAAAATTAGAGTATATGATATAAAATCCATAATATATAAATAATAATACATATGATATTAATATAATAGCATTATTTTAATGGGTTTTTGTCCAGATATCTTGAAAAAGGATTCAGCAGAATCTATTTATTCCTCATTGTTATAACCATGGGACAGTATTATTCAATTAATATTAGTGATCACACCTTACTGATCATATTTTTAAAAAAATCGGAATTTTTTCAACTAATATGATTATGAGTTTCTCAATAAAAAAATTCTCATACCATAATAATTTTTAACTAGATTATTTGTTCTTTCATATAAACAAGTGACGTTTCAAAATATAAGGATATTTAAATAGGATTAGGTTTGATATGGTGTGGAATGGAAGAAAATTCATCAAGGATTCCGAAAAAAACAAATTACTAAAACATGAATTTAGGGATATTATATCAATTTATATTGGATTAATATTATGATTTCTTAGTTTTATTGGAATTAGAAAATATATTTATTCAAAATCAATACGTTCTTGTCAACGTTTTCTAGAAATTATTACAAATATTCATCCATTTCTCATCATTAATAGGTTTATATTATCATTTTTAATAGAATATTTAAATTAATATATTTTATCATTTTTTTGATCAAAATGGTCAAAGTCATCAAATTTAACATGATTGGATTATTCTACTTACAAAGACATATTATTGAATATTTTACAAGATATAATGGTAGTAGAGTAACCTTGGATAATTCCATAATCAGTCAATGGATCAAACATATCTATATTATACTTGGTCATCAAGATATTCAAATTTCCTTCAAAACATTGAATAATTCAACATTTGGATTCATTATATCTAATACCTCATATAGAGTTTTCTATAAGATATGAATTACTATAACTCCATTAATTTAAAAAATATTGTGTTCATAGATTCTTTATAGAGGTGATTAAGTATTCTATAATCAATATAATATTATTACAGAAATTTCATGATGGATCATATTACATATTTCTACTTTATCATTCCTTTGAGGTGTCCTATTGGAAGAAAACATGTGTTTAAAGACATTTTTTGAGACAATTAAATTAAAATATTAATTCTCAAACCCTCCAACATTTTTAATTCATGATATAATAGTTTTTCTATCCATTTAATTTCATACATGTTTAAAAAATATTTGAAAAATGGAATAAGATTTACTTTTGTGTATCAAGAAATAGATCAATGTAAATCATGGAAAATCCATAACCAAAACATAAAATAATTACCACCTAATATTTTTGTTTTAGTATGTAGGAATATTTCTATTTGAAATGTTTTACGCGTATTGATGTTATAACCTATTTTGTTTCTTTTAAATAGTTTTTGTGTTTTATTCCAATTTAACATGAATAAAATAGTTTCTTTTTATCAAATTTTTTGTTAGGAAAATATGAAATAAAATTTCAAAATGATAAATTTATAAAGGAATATGAAATAAAATGTCAATGACTAGTTTTCCCAATATATGATTAATGTATTTCCCCTTTAAAATAGATTGAGTTTTTTCTCCATCATTAAATATGATATATGGAATATCCATTTTTAGTTCATGCTTCATTAAACTTATTATTTTTATCATCTAAAAAAATGATAATTTATACAATGTCATTGAAATATAATTCATTACAATGTTTAGAAATACATAATATTATATGTATTATATCATCATGTGTATTTCTAGTAAGGATTGATTACATATCTCCAACATATAAAATTCCAATTATTATCACTTTATATTTTTTAGAAAATTATAAATATCTTCCATCAATCATAGATAGAAAGTTAAAGTAATAAAAATATTAACACATATTTCATGAACATCCCCTATCTGGAAAAAAAATTTTATTTTTACTGATGTGACTTATTCACAGAAAATGAAATTTTGAAAAAATATGCTTTTATACCAGAATTTTATCAGCTCCAGTACATATAGCTACAAAATAATAATGATTCCAAATCAACATGTTTTTTTTATAATTATAATAATTCAAAATAAATAGACCTATAGAATTTGTTATCTTATTCTACTCATTCAAGGGGGTTTTAGGATACAATATTTTTCAGAATAACCATTTCTTCCACATTGATAGGATGTGATTCTGTTCATATTTATAAATTTTTAACATCGTATAAAATACTTTTTATGTAGTATTAATTTTTTAGCTCAATTAATTTCCAAAATTAGTCATTATTTTTGTTCTTATTACCATTTATATTCATTAAATATTACTTTCTTATTTTAAAAATAGAAGAATCATACTTGTTATTTTCAAAATAAACCTCCAATTCATTGATTGTTATCTCATGGAAAACAAAACATGAAGAAATAACATTTATTTTACCTAAAATATCATAAATATGTTTATTAAAATCATAATTTTATGTAACAATATTGAAATATTAATTATTTATTGTCTTGTACATATTCTAAAGATTAATTTAATATATAATAATATAGAAATGTATTCGTTAAATTAATCATTAGATCAGATCTCATTTTTATGCTATGAAAATATCTAATATTCTAAATGTAACACCTCAGTTTTTTCAATGAAGGCATGGTTTTCCTTATAATTAGATATCTAAAAATTAAAATTTGTATAAGATTAAATATTGGAGTCCTCCATGGAACACCAAATATCCTTCATATAATTAATTGAGTTCTTCCAATATCATTATTTTTATTTGTTTTTTTCAAGACTTCATAATTTCTTGTAATTAGGGGAAATTAGGATTCATGTGTCCATAATTCATAAATTCATATCATCTATCTTCTTTAGTAAATCAATCTTATTAGTTTACTTGTTTAAGGAATTTCTTTTTCTTATGAATTTGATTATATGTTTTTTAAAATAATTTAAAATTGAGTGATCTCTTCACATTAATATGAATTCAAGGATATTTACTTACTATATTTACATGAAAGAAATTTTTTATGTTTTTTCATCAAATACACTGTAATATATTTTTTTAAAGAATAATTATATCATTTTATCATATTATGATCCCTATATTCAACGTCCATATAACTTCATATGTCATTATTGGGTTGGTGATATATTCTATATTTAAATCTCTCATAGAACTATTACCAAATGGTCACAAAAATTTTACATCACATAGATGGAAGATCTTTTAGAACATATAGAGCATTATTTGGTTTTTGATCTAGATTTCATAGGGAATAAAAATTATTCACAATGCTTATTATCCTTTAATTCATCTTTGAGATGTTATTTTCCTGAAGAATTATAAACATATTAATCCTTATCATTTCATAATTATACCATATTAACTAACATTATCATACCCAAATAAATATAATTAAATGAGGGAAAAAATTTAATATTTTGTAGAATGAATTGATAATCTATTAAAACATCTAGACCAAGTTCACATAGGATAAAATTTATTTCTTCAGAGTTTAAATCATTGTTAGATTTTAGAGTAGTATCATTAGTCTTTGAGTATGTCTTGGAGGTTTTATAGGGTTTAATATCCTTTATCCCCCTTTTTAATTCTATATTATTTATATAAATATATATTTAGGGAATACAGAATATAAAATATCACAATTAATGTTGGTTGATTTATCAATATTCATTCATTCTCTATTTTAATCCATTTTATACAATTGAATAGGATCATAATTATGTTAAAAATAAAATGATAAAAAATCATATGTCCTACTCTTCAATACATATTTTTGATTTGATTAATGATGGACCATGACTCAATAATGGGGTGAATTGATTTAAAAAATATTTATTCAAATAAAACCAAAACAATTTTTATAAAAGTGATATCATGATGTTCACTTTTAAAAAAATTGAAATAAAATGAAAAATAGTGAAGAAAACATAAAAATCAATTATTTACAGTGTTTCCATGTATAAAAATCACATAGTAAAATCACTCAACTATTGACACCATGAGTTTTGTAATTTTAACTCATCAATACCATTTTTTAGGGGATTTAAGGATGATTTCAATAAGTTATTGATTATTACGAATGGTCTAAGATATTCAAACCTAGATCTCACTCTAACAGAGCATTTAATGGCCTTTCTACACTCAAACACAACGAGTGAATATAGATTCAATGTTGAAAATGATGATTGATAATTGTTTAGAATATATTTCAATCATCATATAATAGACGATGATGAAATATCCAAAGATGAATAATCAATTTAATTTGAAAATATATAGGTTCATTGATTTCTAATTTTAATCTGTTAAGCACAATAATAGTTACGATTAGAAATTCATCATAAAAATGAGGAACACTATATGTATCCTTTATATTCAGTATATATTTTCTGAATAAATAAAGTGTCTATAAATATTCTTTTTATATCTCTTATTTTTAATTATAACAAAGAACACTTGATACTAACAACATTATAAAAAATAACTCTAGTGAAAAAATAATCAAAGAGATCTTAATTTGAATGTATCCTTTTCTAAAAATTCCATGAACACATATGATAAGAAATATTATATAACAAAATAATATTGTATTTAAATTCTTTGAAAATGGTTTCCAGTCTATATTAGTCAATCGATATTTATATTTTTTTTAAATTTATGTAAAATCATAATTTGAATTTTTAAATGATACACAAAACATAGAGTATATAAAAAATATACACTAATTATGAGAAAATAATATCAATCCTAAAAAGATAACTATATAATAATAAAAATAAAATTTAATCAATATTCTCATAATATAATATCAACATTGTAGAATAAAGATCATCAATATGATAAATAAGTAATAAACACTATAACTTATTTAATGTGTATTAAAATTCATTTAGAAAGTCCTATTCCAAAATACATATCAAAATATATGTAATATAAAATATTCAGGTCTCAAAATAATCCTTTTAAACATGTCATCTAGAAGCTAAAACCCATTATTGAAAAGTAAAACAATGATAATTCATAAGTGAATTCATTGGTGAATAAGAAGAACAAAAAATTTGTTGGGGAAATTTTATAAAAACATTTCTTGATGGATACTCCTGAAATTACTATGATTTAATAAGATAAGATATGATTATAAAATAACAAACATGAACATATTTATAAAATCATTATGGTATAATGAGAATATAAATAAAAAATAGTTTATGAGATATCGTTCTCTAACAAAAGTCTATCCAATAGTGTTCTATTTTCTAATATTTTTTTGGGATATTAGTTTTTACATTTTATTATCTTATTTGTTTACTTAATATGATCATGAAATTATTTTAATCAAATACATTATTATTTCCTCTTTTTTCGAAGAAATGTTTTACCCATATCCATGTTCTTTATTATTTTTTAGAAAAATATATTTTTCTTCAATAAATGAATTTTAAATTTATTTATTATCATACTTGAATTAGTTTTGGAAATTATTAATGTTTTTTTAAAAATTTATTCCAATCATGTTATTAATTCCATTATAATAAATTTATGGAATTAATTATTTTAATTTTTAATACACAAAAAACTTTTCATTCCATTTTTAATATTATGTTTATTAAATATTCATTTTCATTTTTAATTTTTTATTTCTGAAAAGTAATTTTCTCAATATTCCAATAATTTTTTAAATTTACCAGAAGAAGAAATATTTTTCAAATGTATTCTAATTAGGCTATAAATATATATTCAATGATAATATTCTTCTACTTAAAAAATTTTAATGTTTCTTTTTGTAACACCCCATGCTTCTACGGTACACTTCTCTTTGAATAATGCAATAGCGTGTGTTGTATGCAACATCGAGTTCTAACACAACACAACCAATCAAACTAGTCGTTATGAATAGTAATACCTACTTTTTGAAATTTTATAAATTTTATTTTTCAAAATGGGCTGCATTTTTGGATTCGGAATATCAAAATTATCCTAGGGTGAATTTTTGGTATTTTTTTTAAAAAACATCGTTTTTTGATTAATATTGAAACCACTAAGTTGTAGTTAAAAAAACTGATTTTTTTATAAAACTTAATTTTACCGCTTCTGTGAGTGGAATTTTTAATATTCTAGAGACACGGTTAATATCAGGGAGTAAAATGTGGTTCAATGATCTAAAAATAATTTTTGGTGAATAGTAACTTTTTACTTTTAATTACCACTGTTAAAAGTAAATAGGGTAATTAAGGGTAAAAATGATATTAATATTACCCTAAAACATGTCCTAATTCTACTGGGAAAGTGTATATCGACCGAAAACAACCTTAGGAGTAATATATTATCATTTAGGTCCACTTGGATTAGATTAGGACATTTACTATTATTTAATTCAAAGAAGAGTTAAAAGAGTTAAAATCAAAGTTTATTTACTCAATCATTTTTAATATAGGAATACACATAAGATAAATTAGTTTATAAATATTAATTAGAAATCTAAAAAGATTTCATACATAATTATATTTTATTTATAATTTTTTGAAATTACATAATTTAATTTATTTATAACCCAATGATGATGCAGTAATTACCATAATAGTGAAAAATTAAAGTAATTGATATTATAAATACCCAAATAAATATAATTTCAGACTTTTTATGAATTACCCTAATTTTCTTGGTTAATAAGACATGTTATGAATGATTTAATTATCTTTTTTTCTAAATAATCATTGTGTTATTATTTTCAAAAAAATTAATTTTCCAAATAGTGTCAACATTGACATAAAAGAGTTTTTAAAACAAATATTATATTATTAATTGATATTCAATTCCTAAAAATCTAATGTTTGGCCAAGAGACTTATATCATGATATTTTTATCATTAATGGACCACTTGGGGGTCTCTTGTAGGTATATAGTAAGTTTATTAACTATATAATATAAAAATACAAAGTGACATGGTAAGTGTCAAACTAATTAACTAAGAGTTAAAACTAAAAGATAAGGTTAATATAATGACCCAAACATGTATATATTATATTGGTTGAGCGATTTTAGACCCTTCCCCACCTTAAAATTTAAATAATATACTTTGGAGCCATTAGAAACCGAATATGAATTTATTATAATATAATATTTCTAGCTTTTCCAATGGTGCCCCTTACCCCTCTTATAAAAGGGCACTCCCCCGTCTCATTAATTCACACCTTAAAATCCATTTGGCTCGTCCAAAATCATCCCAAATACTCATTCAACTTCCCTCACTTCATCCTAGAGTCATTCCTTTAATCTGAAAGCCATCCTATGGAGCCATTTTGATCAAATCAAAAGGAAGAACCCGAAGAAGAGGTAATGATTTCACCACCCCTTTTCAAGTTCCTTTTTTCTTCCACTTCTTCTTTCTTTGTTATTCCCATTATAAAATAATTAATCTAGAATCTCCTATATACTATAATATTATTATAAATATGGTACAACCATATTCATTATTCTATACATCCTTTGAATGACATGTCACCATACGTGCGTATGTACGGCTTACCGTCTCCACGTCGGGGTGTAATTGTTATTCAATATATTATTATTTGGATGGGTATAATAATGTTTTTTAATTCATGTAAATAATAAATATAATATAATAATTATTCTGTATATATGATATACCATACAATTATATATTACTTTAATATCAAAAGAATGATATTGTCGCTCGTGCATACGTACGGACTACCGTCTCCAAGAACGTGATGAGAATCATTCTCCATTGTATCAATTCAAGTATAATTATCATTTTATGATTTCAAAATAATGATTAAGGACTTCATATCATTTTGGATATGAATAAGATAAAACCTATCCATGACAAACCTGGCTTATGTAACAAAATATATAAATGAAAATGAGTAAGTTAACACCCGAAACGCCGATAATACTAAGATATTATTAACAAAGAAATGTTAAAAGATCATTTATGATAACATAATAATGTACATGATTATTTTATAATTTAATAACAATTATTTCTCTATTATACATGAGGTTAACCTAACCCCAACCAAGGAAAAGTACAAGGTAAGAGTTTATTTCACAATCTCTTCTTTATCCGAGGTTCTTTATACGTAATAATCTACTGGGACTTCTTTATCATCCACATCCATGTTTCTTAAAAATGTATTTCAAAACTTTTTTACTATTTACTAGAATATGGGTTAAAGTCATTTATACCCTTGTTGACTTTTATAAGTGGTTTATAAAGGAATCTTTCCGTCGTTTTCCAAACAAGGTCCTTTTTAACCTTTTTGACAGAATTAAGGTAAGAATGTTTTTTTCACTTATACGGAGGTTGCGGTTATTTTCCACTGTTATAAAATCGTAGAAGCTTCCCTTACAAGCTTATAAAAAAATTTCAAAGTAAATGTTTTATTTTATAATTATGTGACTTTTAAATGATTTTAAAAAAGGGGATATTTCTCTCAAATAGTTTTGATATCATTTATGTCAACATCCTTTGATGGATTTAAAGCTTATTTGAAGTTGATTTATTATGATACAAACATCCATATTGTATTGAAGTATTTATGATGTGTTTGATTGTGGATGTTTTATTTTTATACCATTCATGGTTTATGGAGAAAGTTTTGACATTTCGTATGCTAGTTTTAATACGAATGTTTATGTTATGTTTAAACATGTTCATATGAGGAATGCATTGGACTTAATATGTGACTGGTGGAGCCCACTATAGCTCCTCGATGAATCGTTAGGTCTCATGAGACAATCTAGTGTCTTGGCACAAGGCCTTGAAAACATATTATTGTAGTATTGGCATAAGGTCTTGGCTATGTGGTTATGATAGTCCGACATTATGCATTCCATCATTATGAAAGTGGTTATTTATATTGCATGTAATTATTCGATTAGTAGAATATCCATGTGAATAAGTAAATGGAATTATTTAATTTTATTTTTTCCATACTATGTAGAAGTTAAAGTTTAAAAGGATTTTGTTTTAGTTATACATTGCCTTAAATGTTTATTCTTATTTATGATTGTTTCTGCTATATTGTTATCCTTACTGGGAATTTGAGATCACCCCTTTTCTATGTTTTATTTTTCCCAGGATGTGAAGAAGTAAATTATGAATGACCTGCAGGGATAGTATGAGGGGATAAGAGTGTAGAATTTGGAGACTAGGTTGTTGTAGTTTTCATTTTAATGATTTAATGTAAAACATTATGAATATATCTAGTATTTACAAGGCTACTAAACTAATCGGCCTTTTGAGATTTGATCTTTCTTGTGATCATGCCAAAGTTATTTAATAATGCACCGACTCTGGGTAACTGGGGTCCGGGCGTTACAGTTGGTATCAGATAATGTTTAGTAAAAACCTTGGAAGCTAGATTTAGATAAACTATGATTAGAGCACATAGATTTAAGATGGACTTTGAGGACTAGTATAGAAGAACTTCGTATAATTTCGGTATTGTAGAAATTTTGTGAGTTTTCTGGGAATACATCCCTGTCCAGATACGAGCAGGTAGAGGCGGCTCTGGTACAGATGTACCTAGGGGTAAAACCCGAAAACACCACTTTGAGATAGACTCGAACGGGAACTGGTGCACGACAACGGGCCTTGCTGCACTCTTGGTTATGACACTCCCGGGAGATATGCTTAAGATAACTCTCATTTTAATTACAAATAATTATGAAGGGTTTATGAGTATATACTTCCTCAAATAAAACATTTTTATGATTATGTATTATATTAATAAATTGTTCAATTAATGTTAATTGTTTTATAAGTATGGAATTATGTATTTTGATTCATAAACTGGTCTAGTTTATGCCATTGATTAGAAATGGCGCATAGTGGAAGAAATGGAAACTGTATCAATGTGCGCACTCCATGTATGGATTTCCCTCCTGCTCAAGATAATTATAGTGGAGCTATTGATGCAACCGATGCCGATCAGCTAATAACCATATTGGGACAACTCACTCAGGTTATGAATAATAACCTTACCCGTATGGATAACCCTGATCCACAACGTAGAGGATCAATGTTAGATCGCTTCATGAGGTAACAACCACCAAAATTCAATGGGAGTGAAAATCTCTTAGTAGCTCAGCAATGGATAAATTCCCTAGAGAAAATATTTCTGTCTTTGGGGAGTAGTGAAAGGGAAAAAGTTATCATGGCAGTTTACCGCCTCACTAGAGATGCTGATCAATGGTGTTCATTGATTCAAAACACAAAGGAAGATGATTAAGTATCAAATATGGAATGGAGGGAGTTAAAAGATCTGTTTTTAGAAAAAGTCTTTCCTCGTGAACATCGAGCAGATATAGAAAGGCAATTTTTGAGTCTGAGACAAAAGGAGGATGAGAATGTCGCAAAGTATGAGGCTAACATTACAAGGATAGAAAGGTATGCTGGAGATTATATATGTAACCCAAGAAGTAAGATTGATCGTTTCTTTGATGGGTTATAACCATTTCTCCGTCGAGCATTAGTCTCACAATCCTTCTCGTCATACGAAGACATTGTCTCATGTGCTATCAAGATAGAGAAAGAATTCTATAAGACATATGACATTAAATCAAATCAAGAGAAGAAGAGATCTGCTGATCAATCTAAGAATGGATATAAAGGGAAGAAGGGAAATGATGAATATCCATCCTACAGTAAATGTGGGAAGAAACACCTCGGTACTTGCTTAAAAGGAACGAGAGTCTATTACAAGTGTGGTGAAAAATTCCACCAAGCTCGTGATTATAAGGGGAATAAGGAAGCTACTGATGTCTAATGCTACAATTGCAGGGAGGTGGGACATTATTTAAATGAATTTACTAATCATCAGGGGAACATAACTCAAAAAAGGCCAAGGGATCAAGTCCAATCTTATGCTATCCCTACTGCTGAGGTAGAAGCTCCGAAAGATATGGTGGTAGGTAATTTAATGGTATCCTAAAGTTTAGAAAATGAAATATTTGATTCTGGATCATCACATTATTTCATATCTTCCTAGTTTGCTATGAAAATTAGATATTTTCAATTTGATTTAACAAGGGAGTTGTTAGTTAAAACACTTAAGGGAAGTATCATTGCAATAATGTTTTGTGAATCAGTCCCCATTAGAGCACATAAATGTTCTTTATCCACTGATTTCATCTTCATACCTATGATTGAGTTTGATATAATCCTTGGTATGGATTGGATTTCGGACCATGATGGGATGATTTATTGTAAGAAGAAGGAGGTTACGATTGTTGATGATGATGATAAGGAACACCTTATGTTTAGAGCAGAATCGTCACCACCGAATTCTTATCAAGATCCACCCCCAGTAACTCAACTAAATTCAATTATTGGGGAGGAATAGGATGGAATTATAGTGGGTGAGGAAATGAATGTTCAAATAGAGGATTTACCTATTTTGAAAGAATATGTAGATGTGTTTCCAGAAGATTTACCTGGACATCCTCCAGAATGAGAAGTTGAGTTTCCCAATGATTTAATTCTTGGATCAAGGCCTATATTGAAGACCCCTTATAGAATGGAAACTATAGAATTATTTGAACTAAAGAAACAACTAGAGGAATTGAGTAATAAGGGATGTATTCACACTAGTGTTTCTCCATGGGGATCCCCTGTTCTTTTTGTTAAAAATAAAGATTGATCTATTAGGTTATGTATCAACTACAAGGAGATCATTGCTATAACAATAAAGGAAAAGTATCCCCTACCTCGCATTGATGATTTATTTGACCAACTGCATAGATCTCAATACTCTTCAGAGATTGAACTTCAATCTGGATATCATCAGTTTTGTGTAAAGAAGGAAGACATTCTGAAGATAGCATTTCGAACCAAGTATGGGCATTACGAGTTTACAGTAATGCCTTTTGGATTGACTAATGTAACCTCTATATTCATGAATCTAATGAATAGAGTCTTCAAGGAATATCTCGATGAATTTGTGGTGGTATTTATTGATGATATCTTGGTATACTTTTAAAGCTACAAAGATCATGAAAATCACTTGCGCATTATCCTGAAGACTCTGAGAAGACATGAATCATATGGGAATTTTAGCAAGTGTGAATTCTGGATTCAGGAGATTTCTTTTCTTGGCCATATTGTCTCTAAATATGGAATCTCTGTTGATCCTTCTAAGACCAAGGCAATCCAAGAATGACCAGAACCTACGAGTATAACTGAGGTACGCAGTTTTATTGGTTTAGCAGGTTATTATCGACATTTCTTCCAAAATATTTCCTGGTTGGATAACCCATTAACAAAGCTCACACGTAAAGGGGTTAAATTTGTTTGAAAAAAAGAGTGTGAATAATGTTCGGAATAACTGAAGAGAGGATTAGTCAATGATCCTATATTGACTCTACAATCGGGGAATGATGGGTTCGTTATTTATAGTGATGCACCAAAGAAAGGACTTGGTTGTTTCCTTAGGCGAATGATATGGTTATTGCCTATGCATCACGAAAGTAGAAAATTCATGAACAAAACTATCCTACTCATGATCTTGAGTTAGAAGCTCTGAGTTTTTCTTGGAAGATATTGAGGAACTACCTCTATGTTAAAAAATGTGATATTTATATTGATCACAAGAGTTTGAAGTATATCTTCTCACAAAAAGAACTCAACATGTGGAAAAGGAGATGGCTTGAATTACACAAGGATTATGATTGTATGATACACTACCACTCGGGGAAAGAAAACAATGTGGAAAATTCTTTGAGAAGAAAATACCATGGAGTTTTGAACAATATGCGAATTGAAAGGGATCCAATTTTCATGGATCTAGTGAAGATGGATATAGGAATAACCATGGAAGGTGAAACATCAGTGCTTTTTCAAATGGTTTCCAAACCATCTTTACTAGAAAGGATTAAGAGTTCTCAGACCGATGATGAAGAATTTCAAAAGAAGATTAAAGATGTGAATGATGGGAGATTGAGAGTCTTTGTGTACGAAGAAGTAATTTTGAAATTCAGGAAGAGTCTTTGTGTTCCCGATATACCATATCTAAAAAGGGAATAGTTGGATAATGCTCATAGTTCCAATTTCTCTATACACCCTGGCAGCACCAAAACGTATAGAGATTTTAAGGAACATTTTTGGTGGGACAACGTGAAGAATGAGATTGCTGATTTTGTGTCAAGATGTATGGTTTGTCAACAAGTGAAAGCTGGAAGGCAATAGCATGGTGGAGTATTGCAACCTCTTCCCATACCTGAGTGGAAATGGGATAATATCACGGTGGACATTATCATGGGACTACCAAAGACTCCTAGAAGGAACAATGAAATATGGTTTATTGTTGATCGTCTTACCAAGTAAGCACATTTTCTTTCTATAAGAGAAGATCTACCACTAGAACATCTAGAAAGACTATATATTAATGAAGTGGTGAGACTTCATGGAGTAACCCTATCGATTGTTTCTGATCATGATACCCGTTTTACTTCAAGATTCTGGAAAAGTCTTCAGAAAGCCTTGGATACTGAACTTCATTTGAGTACTGCCTACCACCCTCAAACAGATGGACAATGAAAACAAACTATTCAAACCTTATAAGACATATTGAGATCCTGCTCACATGACATTCAGGGTATGTTGGATCAATATTTACTTCTGGTAGAATTTTCCTATAACAATAGCTTCCATTCGAGTTTTCAGATGGCACCATATGAAGCGTTATACGGAAAGAGATGTTGCACACCAACCAGTTGGGATGACTTTGGTGAAAGAAAACTTATAGGCCCAGAACTGGTGGAGGAAACGATAGAAAATGTGAAGGTAATCCAAAACCATATCAAAGCAGCTCAAAGTAAGCCGAAGAGATATGCCGATAATCGAAGGAAGGATTTGGAATTTCAAGTCAGTGATCATGTTTTCCTAAAGGAATCTCCATGGAAGGGAGTCATTAGTTTTGGTAAGAATGGTAAATTGAGTCCCAGGTACATCGGACCTTTCGAAATTCTAGAATGAATTGGGGATGTAGCTTACCAATTGGCAATGCTGCCAAGTCTTTCCAAAGTTCATGATGTGTTCCATGTATCTCTGTTGAGGAAATACATGCCCGACCCAACGCATTTACTCACCAATGAGGAATTAGAAATGGAACACAATCTTTCTTATTGCGAAGAGCACATCAAGATTCTTGATATGAGAGAAAAAGTACTGAGAAACCAGACGACTCGTCTCATAAAAGTCTTGTGGAGAAACCATAAGATGGAAGAGGCAACTATGGAACCTGAGGCACTTATGATGAAGAACCACCTGAGTCATTTCTTGTGGTAGTATCCTAGAAATTTTGAGGAAATAATTTTTTGAAGGAGGGGAGAATGTTTCACCCCAAGCTTCTACGGTACACTTCTCTTTGAATAATGCAATTGCGTGTGTTGTACGCAACATCGAGTTCTAACACACCACAACCAATCAAACTAGCCATTATGAATATAAATATCTACTTTTTGAAATTCTATAAATTTTATTTTTCAAAATGGACTTCATTTTTGGATTCAGAATATCGAAATTAGCCTAGGGTGAAGTTTTGGTATTTTTCTGAAAAACATCATTTTTTGATGAATAGTGAAACCACTAAGTGGTAATTAAAAAAACTAAATTTTTCATAAAACATAATGTTAACACTTATGTGAGTGGAATTTAAAAAATCCAAGAGACACAGTTAATATCAAGGAGTAAAATGTGGTTCAATGAGATGAAAATAATTTTTGGTGAATACTAACTTTTTACTTTTATTTACCACGGTTAAAAGTAAATAGGGTAATTAAGGGTTAAAATGATATTAATATTACCCTCACAAATGGCCTAATTCTATTGGAAAAGTGTATCTCGACCAGAAACAACCTTTTTAATAAAATATTATCATTTAGGTCCACTTGGATTAGATTAGGACATTTATTATTATTTAATTCAAAGAAAAGTTAAAAGAGTTAAAATCAATGTTTATTTACTAGAAAATTTATAATATAGGGTTACACATAAGATATAATAGATTATAAATATTAATTAGAAAGATAAAATGATTTCCAACATAATGATATTTTATTTATAATTTTTAGATATTAAATAATTTAATTTACTTATGACCCAATGATGATGCATTAATTACCATAATATTGAAAAATTAAAGGAATTGATATTATAAATACCAAAATAAATATAATATGAGACGTTTTATGAATTAAACTAATTTTCAATGTTAATATGACATGTTAGGAATGATTTAATGATCTCTTTTCGAAGTAATCATTCTGTTATGATTTTCAAAAAAATCAATTTCCCAAATTGTGTCAAAATTGACATAAAAGACTTTTTAAAACAAATATTATATTATTAATTGATATTCAATTCCTAAAAATCTAAGATTCGGACAAGAGACTTATATAATGATCGGTGTATCATTAATGGACCACTTGGGGGTCTCTTGGAGGTATATAATAGGTTTATTAACTATATAATATAAAAATACAAAGTGACATGGTAAGT
Organism: Viscum album; assembly: GCA_963277665.1. NCBI lineage: Eukaryota > Viridiplantae > Streptophyta > Magnoliopsida > Santalales > Viscaceae > Viscum > Viscum album. The sequence goes on from OY728140.1 coordinate 1,289,485,925, forward strand.
GTCAAACTAATTAACTAAGAGTTAAAACTAAAAGATAAGATAAATATAATGACCCAAACCTGTCTAAATTCTATTGGTTGAGTGATTTTTGACCCATAACGTCATTAAACTTTAAATAAACCACTTTGGAGCCATTAGAAACCGAATATGAATTTATTATAATATAATATTTCTAGCTTTTCCAAAGGTTCCCCTCACCCCTCTTCTAAAAGGGCACTCCCCATTCTCATTAATTCACACCTTAAAAGCCATTTGGCTTGGCGAAACAATACCCAAATACTCTCTCAACTTTCCTCACTTCATCCTATAGGCATTCCTTTAGTCATAAATCCATCCTAAAGAGCCGTTTTTATCAAATCAAAAGGACGAACCCGAAGGATAGGTAATGATTTCACCACCCCTTTTCAAGTTCCTTTCTTCTTCCACTTCATCTTTCTTTGTTATTCACATTCTAAAATAATTAATCCAGTATCTCCTATATACTGTAATATTATTATAAATATGGTACAACCATATTCAGTATTCTATCCATCATTTGAATGACATGTCACCATACGTGCGTACATACGACTTACTGTCTCCACGTCATGGTGTAATTGTTATTCAATATATTATTATTTGGATGAGTATAATAATGATTTTTAATTCATGTAAATAATAAATATAACATGATAATGATTATGTATATATGATATACCATCCAATTATATATTATTTTAATATCAATATAATGTTATTGTCGCTCGTGCGTACGTACAGACTACCGTCTCCACGAACGCGATGAGAATCATTCTCCATCGTATCCATTCAAGTATAATTATCATTTGATGATTTCAAAATAATGTTTAAGGAAATTATATCATTCTGGATCTGAATTATATACAACCTCTCCATGACAAACATGGATTACATAACAAAACATATAAAAGAAAATGAGTAAGTTAACACCTGAAACGACGATAATACTAAGATATTATTAACAAAGCAATGTTAAAAGATCATATATGATAACATAATAATTTATAAGATTCATTTATAATTTAATAAAAATTATTTCACCATTATACAAGAGGTTAACCTACCCCCAACCAAGGAAAAGTACACGGTAAGGGTTTTTTTCGCAATCTCATCATTACCCGAGGTTGTTTATACGTAATAATCTATTGGGACTTCTTTATCATCCACATCCATGTTTCTTAAAAATATATTTCAAAACATTTTTACTATTTACTAGAATATGGGTTAATGTCATTTATACCCTTTTTGACTTTTATAAGTGGTTTATAGAGGAATCTTTCCGTCGTTTTCCAAACAAGGTCCTTTTTAACCTTTTCGACAGAATTATGGTAAGAATGTTTTTTTAACTTATACGGGGGGTGCAACTATTTTCTGCCGTTATAAAATCGTCGAATCTTACCCTACAAGCTTATAAGAATCTTTTCATAGTAAATGTTTTATTTTATAATTATGTGACTTTTAAATGATTTAAAAAATGGGGATATTTCTCTCAAATAGTTTTTATTTCATTTCTGTCAACATCCTTTGATGGATTTTAAGCTTATTTGAAGTCGAATTATTATGATACAAAACTTCCATATTTTATTGATGTTTTTGTGATTTTTTTACTATGGATGTGTTATTTTTATACCATTCATGGTTTATGGAGAAGGTTTTTAAATTTCATATGCTTGTTTCAATACGAATGTTTATGTTATGTTTAAACCTGTTCATATGAGGAATGCATTGGACTTAATATGGGACGGGTAGAGCCCGCTATAGATCCTCGATGCATCGGTAGGTCTCATGAGACAAACTAGTGTCTTGGCCCAAGGCCTTGACAAAATCTTATTGTAATCTTGGAACGAGGCCTTGGCTATGTGGTTATGATAGTCTGGCATTATGCATTCCATCATTATGAATGTGGTTATTGATATTGCATGTGATTATTCGATTAGTATTATATCCATGTGAATAAGTAAATTTCATTATTTCATTTTATTTTTTCCATTCTATGTTGAAGTTAAAGTTTAAAAGGATTTTTCTTTAGTTATACATTGCCTTAAATGTTTATTATTATTTATGAAAGATTCCGCTATATTGTTATCCATACTGGGCATTTGAGCTCGCCGATTTTGTAACATCCCAAGTAAGTAATTAATAATAGATATTTTTATCTATGTCTATTAATGAATTAGATAGTGTTTTAGAGGCTTAAAATGAAAATAAATCCAATCTTAAGCATGGAATACACTAATATTTTTTAAAGGATGGTTTTACTGCCTTTTGATGGCAAACCATTTTTAAATCTATCTTTTGACAATTTTCTAAGATATGTTTGTCAAAATAAACTTATTCTTTATGATTGGGATATCAAAATTTACTTTTTGTGAATTTTTGGTATTTTTATGACAATGTTCAATTTTTTATGAATAGTGAAAAATACTGTATTTTACATCAACACTGCTTTTTAATCTACTTTATTTATATGATTAGATTATCTTTTGAATTGGTTTTAAAGTTAAATTAGAATATATTTTTACCATTTAATCCAATGGTGGTCATTAGGATTAATTTCACTTTGGAATTGGGCAAAAACTAATGCCAAACCTTTCATAGATATTGTTTCAAAAAAAACACGCTATTTGTTTTGACAACGGGAATTATTTTTAAATAAATTATTGCAATTTCTGTGTTTGGAATTGGGTAAAATGGATTAAATATTTGGAATCAGAAGGTCCAAATTATGCAATCAAGACTCTTTTGTTTTTGGACATTATGAATAGTAACGACGGTAATTATCTTTAATTATCTTGATTAATGAGTAATCAGGTAGTTAAGGATAATAAAATGATATCATAATAATACAAAAAGACCACAAAATGTGTCCTAATGCTACTGGTTGTCTCATGACCGACCATGGGATGCCTTGTGACAAACTTGGGGGCCCTATGGAATCACTTTTGTGAGAAAGTGACTTTTTATCTTTTTATTTTTAAAGAATGTTAAATGTGACAAAGAATTTATCACCTAAGTAAAATATTTTTTATTTTGTCTACCTAATTTATCTTTTGGACTATAAATATTTATTAGAAATCTAAAAATATTTCCTACATCATTATATTTTTTTTATAATTTTTAGATATTAAATTTATTAAATTATTTATGACATCATGATGATGTAGCGATTACCTCATTAATAAAGGATTTAAATAAAATTAAATGATAATGTGAAATCTATGACATACACATGTCCAAAACCTAATGTATGGGTGGATTTCGAACCCTTATCACCTTAAAATCGAATTATATCAATGTGGGACCTTTTGAATCCGAAAATCATTTTAAAATAAAGTAACATTTCTTTACTTTCCAAGAGTGCCCCTCCTCTCCTCTTATAAAAGGCCCCCACCTCTACCTCCTTACCCACACTCCCAAATCCTTTGGATCGGCCAACCCCTACCCATTTTGTCTCTCCACATCCCTCTCTTACTCCTTGAAGCCTCACTTTGGGCATATGTCTTCCCAAAGAAGCATTTGAGCTCAAACCAAAGGGAGTTACCCGATTTTAAGGTAATGTCTTCACTTGAGTCCTTTTGTTTTATTTTGCTTCTCCAACCCCCTAAACTCTTTTTATTCATTTCTTTTGTAACAACTAAAATATCTTCAATATACTAGGATGTTTTTATAAGAAGGATTTGAGCTACACTTACACACACCTACATCTAATGGTTAAAGGACATACTGTTTCCGTGGATGGTGATTTTATGCCTCCTGAAATGATGATTGTTCAACATTATTTTAACACCTTAAAAGGTGGCCATTAAGATTTCACTATATTTATATATGATATACGATATGTTTATGTTTTCCTTAAGCTTCTGTATTTTTCATTTTGGGCATACCTTTATGGTTTCCATTATGGGTAAACGCGATATCTTCATTTAAGGAAGTGCAGACTACCGCCCCGTCAAAGTGATTTGATTCGTTAATACCATATGTAAGACGTATAAAGGACGGAGTTATGATATTATATATGATATTACACTGGAATTATAATATACCTTTATATCATTATGATTCCATTTCATAAAATACGAAATAGAAATGGAAGCAGCGTTCATGCGTACGTACGACTTACCGTCTCCATGAACGGTGCATTTCATTTCTTACATCTAAATGATTATGTAATATTATAAATACATGTATATACTGGATATATATGATATATATGTTATATAAATCATTATTATAATTAAGGATATAATGGATACATAAAATAATTCTAATTATAAAGGGTTTATTTTTAACTCAAGTACCAATGTTCGTTAAAACAACCGTTAATAACTTAAATAATTACATAGTGTTCATGACATGGCAATAAGTGATATAAATGGAATAATGAACTTTAAAAAGGTTCTTAAACATGTAGAAATTAACTCAACTTTATTATTCAGGAGATTAAAGAACGACCTAGTCAAGTCGGACCCGAGGTATGGGACTTCGTCTCAATATCCTTTCATTGATGCATATATTGTTTTATACACAACCTTCTTTTATACGGTGTATAAACCCCTTTGACTTTTACGTTTATCCAAAAGAAATCTTTTTTATACGTATCATTTTACTAAATGTCAAAAGGGAATGTTTTTGTCGTACGTATGTGGCGACAATGACTTCTCCGCCGCCGTGACCGTTATTTGAGTTTCGGCTTCCTCTACAAGCCAAACCTTTTTTAAAAAAGAAAAATAAATACCATGTTTTACTTTTCTTTTATTGTGGTATTAAAAATGGTTTTCATAATGTTTTTATATCAATGTGTTGTATTGATATCTTGTGATTGAAAGGTGGAAATGTTATGTTTCCTTTATGCATGTTTTATGTGATAGGATTATGTTGAGGTTCTTGGGAATTATTATGAAGACGGGTGGTTCCGTTACAAACTAAGGTAGGGTGATCCCGATATAGCTCTCCAATGCATTGGGTAACGTGAAGGAGTGAAATGTTAAGGTTTCTCCGAAGAGATTTAGGGAATATACTATGATGGGTATTCCAAACGTAACCCAGAGGGTTACTCCCTACGTAAGAATGTTATGAATGCCTCAAGTTACCTTTATGTCTTATGATTTCTATGATTTATTCATGACTTGATGAGGTATGTTAATGTGCTTATGTTTTATGGGTAATGTATGATTTCATTCTTATGTATATATATACCCATGTTTCCTTCCCATATTTTTATATCCCTTACTGAGGTTTTTAGGCTCATCCCAAGTTTTTTGAAATGTTTTTCATAGGTCAAGGGAAAGGTACATGATATGATGATAATGTCAAGGAAGTGTCAAGAAAGAATCCATGTTTTATTTTAAATATTTTTCCATTGATGGGAAAGAAGAATACTATCTTTATGTAACCACTTTGTTTATATGTGGAATGTAATGCAAGTTTTATGATCTAATTCACTAAAACCCTAAACCTGAAAAGATCCTCAATGTGTAATCTTGTAATAACTAAAGATTCAATAAGGTTTAAGGCTGGGGCCTTATAGTTGGTATCAAAGGTCAGTTTAGATAACTTTAGGAGTTATAATTCTATTAAATGATTATCCAAAAATATTTTTTTATGTTCAAATTGAAATGATATAGCATTTGAAGATTACCATGTTTCTTCATCTAAGACATGTTTATTCAGAATGGTTTTCCGCAGAGGAAACAGGGAAGTAGTGCTAGGAAGGCATGCAGAAGGAAATAACCTTCCGAATCAGCATCATGAGATGGTCGGAATTGGAACTGAACAATTTGTTGCAGTAATGGCGCAGTTGACTCAAGCGATAAATGGTGGTGGTATCCATGCACGAGATCAGCCAGATCAACCGCAGAGGAACATGTTAGTGGTGGAACATTTCATGAGGCAACATCCCCCATCATTCATAGGATCATCTGACCCTGTGTTAGATGAAGTGTGGATTAAAGCACTAGAGAATATTTTTGATGTCATGGGTTGTTCAGACAATCAAAAGGTTAGTCTTGCTATTTACCGTTTGGAGGGTGAAGCAGATCAGTGGTGGTCAATGGTTAAAAATATCAGGGACGCTGATGAGATTGATGCTCTCGACTGGGATGAATTCAAAGGTATGTTTCTTGAAATGTATTTTCCTAAGGCTGTTCGACTTAGGATGGAAAAACAATTCTTCTAATTGAGGAAAGAGGAAGACTCAGTGGCTACCTATGAAGAAAGGTTCACTCGATTGGCAAGGTATGATCCAAATTTTATCCGAGACCTTGATAGTAAAATTAATCATTTTTACTCAGGATTAAAACCAAAATATCGAAGGGAATTAGATTTTCGGGAGTTTAAAAGTTATGAAAAGATTGTTCGATGGGCTGAGAAGGTGGAAATGTAGTTTTCCGATGATCAAGTGTTCTATAACAACCAGTAGAAGAAGAGACCACGGTGGTAGGAGAAAGGGAAGTATTCTTCAAAAAAGTCTGATGGTAAGAAATATAAGTTTCCAGTTTGTGATAAATGTGGAAAAAGGCATGCTGGGGAATGTCTTCTGAATTCTGGAAAGTGCTATAAATGTGGTAAGATGGGACATAAGGCTCGTGATTTCACTGAAAAAGATCAAGGTGAAGGTAAGACCAAATTTGATTTACAGTTAGTGAAATGTTTTAAGTGTAATGAGATGGTTCACTATGAAAACGAGTGTTTGAAAAAGAGCTTGAGTGATGGGAAGAAGTTAGACTACAATAAGAAAGGGGTGGTGAAATCCTTTGCAACTACTTCAGCAGATGTCGGGCCATCAAATGAAGTTGTATCAGGTACATTGTTTGTTTTTTCAGATTATGCCAGTGTGTTGTTTGATTCGGGGTCGACACATTCTTTCATCTCTGAAACCTTTTCTAGTAAAATGGGAATACCATCTCAATAAATGACTCCTAAAATTTTGGTAAAAACACCTAGGGGAAATGTTGAGGCAAAAATAATTTATAAGAATCTTCCTATCCTTATCTGTGGAAAGAACCTACTTGCAATCCTTATTGTTCTACCTCTAGTAGAGTTTAATGTTATCCTGTGTATGGATTGACTCTCTATTTACCATGCTAAGATTGATTGTAGAGCTAAAGAAGTTTCTTTTCAGAAAGACTTTCAGTTTGTTTACAAGAATGAACCCTTACTGTTGATAACTTATCAAGAGGCCAAGAAACTTGTAAAAGATGGAAATGAATGTTAACTTGCACACATCGTTGAAAATAAAGGAACTGTTCAGATTAATGATGTTCCAGTGGTAAATGAGTATCCTGATATTTTTCCTGATGTGTTGCCTGGAATAATACCAGATCCGGAAGTTGAGTATACTATTGACTCAGTTCCTGATGCTAAGCCAATTTCAAAACCCCCTTATCGAATGGATCAAATTGAACTTTTAGAGTTGAAGGATCAATTTCAAGATTTATTAGAGAAAGGTTTCATTCGACCTAGCAAATCACCATGGGGTGGTCCTATTTTATTTGTTAAAAAGAAAGATGGTTCAATGAGACTTTGCATTGATTATAGAGCCTTGAATAACATCACTGTTAAGAACAAATATCCTTTGCCTCATATCGATGATTTGTTTGATCAGCTCCAGGGAGCTCAGTATTTTTCAAAGATTGACTTGAGATCGGGGTACCATCAGCTGAAGGTAAAGGAAGCAGATGTTCCTAAGACCGTGTTTCATACAAGATATGGCCATTATGAATTTGTAGTAATTCCTTTCGGGCTAACCAATGCACCTGATGTATTCATGGACATAATGAATAGAATTTTCCATGAGTTCTTGGATAAGATTATGGTGGTTTTCATTGATGATATTTTGGTGTTTTCTAAAAGAAAATATGAGCATGAAAGACATTTAAGGGTTATCTTGAAAACCTTAAAAGAAAAGAAACTATATGGAAAATTCAGCAAGTGTGAGTTTTGGTTGCAACAAATTTCTTTCCTTGGTCACATTGTTTCTAAAGATGGGATAACTGTTGATCCTGCAAAAACAAAAGTTGTGGAAGACCGGCCAAGACCCTCAAATGTAACTGAGATTCATATCTTCCTTTTTTTGGCAGGATATTACCGAAGGTTTGTTAGAAATATTTCACGGTTATCTATTCCAATGACTAAGCTAACTCGGAAGGGTGTTAAGTTTATATGGACAAAGAATGTGATGATTGTTTTCAAGAGTTTAAAAGAAGATTGGTGAATGCTCCATTTTTGGCACTACCTTCCATGAATGGTCACTTTGTTATTTACAGTGGTGCTTCATTGAAACGACTTTGCTGCGTCCTAATGCAGAATGATCAGGTAATTGCTTATGCTTCACGACAGTTGAAAACTCATGAGGTAAATTACCCTACACGTGATTTGGAATTAGCTGCTGTTGTTTTCGCTTTAAAAATATAGAGGCATAATTTGTATAGAGTAAAGTGTGAAATATATACCGATCACAACAGTTTAAAGTATATATTCACTCAGAAAAAGTTAAACATGAGACAAATGAGATGACTAGAATTAATCAAGGATTATGATTGTACAATTCATTACCATCCAGGAAAAGAAAATAAAGTTGCTGATGCTTTGAGTCGAAAACGTAATGCTTCATTAGCAATGTTGCATTTGAAACGTGATCCTTTGGTTAGGTATTTGATGAACTTTGGCATAGAAGTTGTTGGTGTAGGATTTTCTTCTATTTTGTTTCGGGTATGAGTGAAATCTTCTTTATCAGACAGAATCAAGCAAGCACAGAAGCATGAAAGTGATTTGCAGAAAAAGGTAGAGTGGTTCAGAAAGGTAAGTTGCCTGAATTCAACATTGATAATGATTGCGTTTTGAGATTTGGGAAGAGATTGTGCGTGCCTTGTGATTCACAGTTGAAGAGAGAGTTGTTACGTGAAGCTCATAGTTCTCCGTTTTCAGTTCATCCTGACAGTACTAAGATGTACAGAGATCTGCGGGAGTATTACTGGTGGGATGGAATGAAAAGATATATTTCTGATTTTACTGTGAAGTGTTTGACCTGTCAACAGGTTAAAGCAGAGCGGCAGTTACCGAATGGGACGCTTCAGCCTTTACCAGTGCTAGATTGGAAATGGGAGAATATATCCATGGACTTCGTTGTGGGATTGTCGAAGACCCCTCGAGGTAATAATGCAATCTAGGTTATTGTTCATCGCTTGACTAAATCTTCTCATTTTTTTTCTATACGAGATACTTTTTCCCTAGATCAACTTTCCCGTTTGTATCTTAATGAGATAGTCATGATACATGGAGTTCCTCTCTCTATTGAATCTGACCGTGATCCCAGGTTCACTTCTAACTTTTGGAAAGGCCTTCAGAAGTCATTGGGTACTGAATTAAATTTTAGTACAACATTTCATCCTCAATCAGATGGGCAGTCAGAACGAACAATTCAGACATTGGAGGATATGCTACGAGCTTGTTCGATGGATTATCAGGGAAGTTGGGACCAACATCTTTCTTTGGATGAATTTTCATATAATAACAGTTTTCATTCTAGTATACAGATGACACTATTTGAGGCGTTATATGGGAAGCGGTGTCGAAATCCAGCTTTCTGGGATGAAGTGGATGGGACCAGAATTGGTAGAAGAAATGGTAGGAAAAGTTCAGCTGATTCAGAAACACATGAGAACATCTCAGAGCAGGCAAAAGAGTTTTGCAGACAACAGGAGGAAGGATCTATCTTTTGAGGTAGGTGATCATGTTTTTTTCAAAGTCTCACCATGGAAAAGTGTGATGAGATTTGGTAAGAATGGAAAGCTAAGTCCAAGGTTTATTAGACCATATTAAATTCTGGAGAGAGTTGGATCAGTTTCATACTGAGTGGCTTTACCTCCGAGTTTCTCTCAGGTACACAATGTTTTTCACGTTTCGATGTTGAGAAAGTATATGCCAGATCCATCTCATGTTTTGAGTCCAGAGGTAGTTCAGCTGGAAGAGAACCTATCATATGAGGAACAACCGGTCTAGATTCTTGACCACAGGGAGAAAGTGTTACGAAATAAGGCGATTAATTAGGTAATGGTTTTGTGGAAAAACCACATGATGGAAGAGGAAACATGGGAATCTGAAAATGCAATGAGGGATAAGTACCCACATTTATTCGATAAGTAAATAAATTGCGGGGACACAATTTTCTAAAGGGGGGAAGGATGTAACATCCCAAGTAAGTAATGAATAATATATATTTTTATCTATGTCTATTAATGAATTAGATAGTGTTTTAGAGGCTTAAAATGAAAATAAATCCAATCTTAAGCATGAAATACAGTAATATTTTTTAAAGGATTGTTTTTCTGCCTTTTGATGGAAAACCATTTTTAAATGTATCTTTTGAAAATTTTATAAGCTATGTTTGTCAAAATAAACTTATTCTTTATTATTGGGACATATAAATTTACTTTGTGTGAATTTTTGGTATTTTTCTGACAATGTTCATTTTTTTATGAATAGTGAAAAATACTGTATTTTACATCAAAACTGCTTTTAAATCTACATTATTTATATTATTAGATTATCTTTTGAATTGGTTTTAAAGTTAAATAAGAATATATTTTTACCATTTAATCCAATGGTGGTAATTAGGATTATTTTCACTTTGTAATTGGGCATAAACTAATGCCAAACTTTTCATGGATATTGTTTAAAAAAACCCGCTATTTGTTTTGACAACAGGAATTATTTTTAAATCAATTATTTCAATTTATGTGTTTGGAATTTGGTAAAATGGATTACATATTTGGAATCATAAGGTCCAAATTATGTAATCAAGACTCTTTTGTTTTTGGACATTATGAATAGTAACGACGGTAATTATCTTTAATTATCTTGATGAATGAGTAATCAGGTAGTTAAGGATAATAAAATGATATCATAATAATACAAAAAGATCACAACATGTCTCCTAAGGCTATTGGTTTTCTCATGGCCGACCATGGGATTCCTTGTGCTATACTTGGGGGCCCCATGGAATCACTTTTGTGAGAAAGTGACTTTTTATCTTTTTATTTTTAAAGAATGTTAAATGTGATAAAGAATGTATCACCTAAGTAAAATATTTTTAATTTTGTCTACATTAATGATCTTTTGGACTATAAATATTCATTAAAAAGATAAAAATATTTACTACATCATGATATTTGTTTTATAATTTTTATACATTAAATTTATTAAATTATTTATGACATCATGATGATGCAACGATTACCTCATTAATAAAGGATTTAAATAAAATGAAATGATAATGTGAAATATATGACCTACACATGTCCAAAACCTATTGGATGGGTGTATTTCGAACCCTTATCACCTTACCCTCGAATTATATCAATGTGGGACCTTTTGAATCCGAAAATCATTTTAAAATAAAGTAACATTTATTTACTTTCCAAGAGTGCCCCTCCTCTCCTCTTATAAATGGCCCCCACCTCTACCTCCTTACCCACACTCCCAAAGCCTTTGGCTCGGCCAACCCCTACCCATTTTGTCTCTCCACATCCCTCTATTACTCCTTGAAGCCTCACTTTGTGCATAAGTCTTCCCAAGGAAGCCTCTGAGCTCAAACTAAAGGGAGTTACCCGATTTTAAGGTAATGTCTTCACTTGAGTCCTTTTGTTTTATTTTTCTTCTCCAACCCCCTAAACTATTTTTATTAATTTCTTTTGTAACAACTCCAGTATCTTGAATATACTAGTATTTTTTTATAAGAAGGATTCGAGCTACACTTACACACACCTACATCTAATGGTTAAAGGACATACTGTTTCTGTGGATGGTGAATTTATGCCTCCTGAAACGATGATTGTTCAACATTATTTTAACACCTTCAAAGGTGGCCATTAAGATGTCAATATATTTATATATGATATATGATATGTTTATGTTTTCCTTAAGCTTCTGTATTTTTCATTTTGGGCATACCTTTATGGTTTCCATTATGGGTAAACACGATATCTTCATTTAAGGAAGTGCGGACTACCGCCCCCTCAAAGTGATTTGATTCGTTAATACCATATGTGGGACGTATAAAGGATGGAGTTATGATATTATAAATGATATTACACTGGAATTATAATATACCTTTATATCATTATGATTCCATTTCATAAAATACGAAATAGAAATGGAAGCAGCGTTCATGCGTACGTACGGCTTACCGTCTCCATGAACGGTGCATTTCATTTCTTACCTCTAAATGATTATGTAATAATATAAATGCATGTATATACTGAGTATATATGATATATATGATATATACATCATGATTATAATTCTGGATATAATGGATAGATGAAAAAATTGTAATTATAAAGGGTTTATTTTTTACTCAAGTTCCAATGTTTGTTAAAATGACCGTTAATAACTTAAATAATTACATAGTGTTCATGACATGGAAATAAGTGATATAAAAGGAATAATGAACATTAAAAAGGTTCTTAAACAATTATAAATTAACTCAAGTTTATTATTCAGGAGATTAAAGAATGACCGAGTCAATTCGGACCCGAGGTATGGGACTTCGTCTCAATCTCCTTTCATTGAGGCATATTTTGTTTTATACACAACCTTCTTTTATACGGTGTATAAACCCCTTTTACTTTTACGTTTATCCAAAATGAATCTTTTTTATACGTAGCGTTTTACTAAATGACAAAAGGGAATGTTTTTGTCGTACGTATGCGGCGACAACGACTTCTATGCCACTGTGACCGTTATTTGAGTTTCGGCTTCCTCTACAAGCCATACCTTTTTTTAAAAGAAAAATAAATACCATGTTTTACTTTTCTTTTATTTTGGTATTGAAAATGGTTTTCATAATGTTTTTATATCAATGTGTTGTATTGATATCTTGTGATTGAAAGGTTGAAATGTTATGTTTCCTTTATGCATGTTTTATGTGATACGATTATGTTGAGGTTCTTGGGCATTATTATGAAGACGGGTGGTTCCGTGATAAACTAAGGGCGGGTGAGCCCGATATAGCTCTCCAATGCATTGGGTAACGTAAAGGAGTGAAACGTTAAGGTTTCTCCGAAGATATTTAGGGAATATACTGTGATGGGTATTCTAAACGTAACCAAGAGGGTTACTCCCTATGTAAGAATGTTATGAATGCCTCAAGTTACCATTATGTCTTATGATTTCTATGATTTATTCATGATTTGATGAGGTATGTTAAAGTGCTTATGTTTTATGGGTAAAGTATGAATTCATTCTTATGTATATATGTACCCATGTTTCCTTTCCATATTTTTATATCCCTTACTGAGCTTTTTGTGCTCATCCCACGTTTTTTGAAATGTTTTTCACAGGTCAAGGGAAAGGTACATGATTTGATGATAGTGTCAAGGAAGTGTAAAGAAAGAATACATGTTTTATTTTAAATATTTTTCCATTGATGGGAAAAAAGAATACTATCTTTATGTAACCACTTTGTTTATATGTGGAATGTAATACAACTTTTATGATCTAATTCACTAAAACTCTAAACCCGAAAAGATCCTCAATGTGTAATCTTGTAATAACTCAGGATTAAGTAAGGTTTAAGGCTGGGGCCTTATAGCTTTTCTATGTTTTATTTTTCCCAGGATGTGAAGAAGTAAATTATGAATGACCTACAGGGATAGTATGAGGGGATAAGAGTGTAGACTATAGAGATTATGTTGTTGTAGTTTTCATTTTTATGATGTAATGTAAAACTTTATGAATATATCTAGTGTTTCCAAGGATACTAAACTAATCGGTCTTTCTAGATTTGATCTTTCTTGTGATTATGCCAATGTTATGTAATGATGCACTAACTCTGGGTAACTGGGGTCAGGGCGTTACACTTTTTCTCCATTTGTGAAATAATTTCATAATTTAATCCAATTTAGGAGTGACTTATGATGATGATGTTATTATGGAAATTTAATGAAAATCATTTATCCGTAAATTTAATTAAGATATAACGTGATAATGAATACTAATATTACACCTTAAACATCATTCCCCTGTGTTATATTTGTTCTTATGGCGATGAGATGTTTTTTACACCTGTTATATTTTCATAAATTATTTTATGGTTATATAATGAATGATACAAAGATGTTTTGGAACACCTAACTTTAGTTTTATATTATTCTATATATGGAAATGATATTAGGTGTCCCTCTAATACATTACGTAAGGATTGATATCTCCTGACATAATATGAAAGAGGATGTGGAGTAAACTAATTATAGGGATGCAAAAGTTTAGTTAGTAAACCCAGGGAATTATGTGACATTTTATAAAAAGTGATGATTGTGGATGATGTAATCCTTGGCTAATTAATAATTTTTTTTCTTATAATTATTATATAATTTATTGGATATTTTTAATTCTTATGATATTATCTCAAGGATTACGACTAATGAATAAAGAATATTAATTCATAGGACCCACTGTGAAAATACAATTATTCATTCCATGAATTTTCATTTATTATAAATGAATAATTTTTTATGAAATTTGTATGTTATGATAATTATATGATACAAAAATTTTTTATACTTTCATATGATCATCGATTGATATATCCTATGTTTACACATATGATTTATACGAGTTCACCATTACATGTGTTTCTATTTTCAATAAGTTTTTAAGAATGATATTATGTAATAAATTTCTATAATGGGTACAATGAGAGAATGAAATTATAGGAAATATTTATAAGCATTCATGAATTTTGTTCAATATGTATCTAGCCTTGAAAGGATTTAAAAAATTATTGTTCTGGGTCATAAATGTTAGTAAAATATAAAGAGTATTCCTCTAAATTGATGCTATATTATGGAAATAAACACTTGGGACACTTGAACAAAAATTCCACTATATCCATTCTATATAGTGTCTTCAATATAGATTTTACCTTTTGGATGAGTTCAACATGAAACTTCATATTCACATATGGGTGGGTTTCCATCTTCTCATAAAATTTAATTTATGTGAGATACTAGAGGTAGATCCCAACATGATTCAAATAGAAACTATTACAACTAATGATTTGAAATTAAAAATATCATTCAGGAATCATAAACCACTTTTCTTATAAATCAAAATTTTCATTATAATTTGAATTCCATTTAATACCATGGTTTATAGGAATATGAGCCATATATATAACAACCATGTTTTTAAAAAGAGTATGCTTTTGAATCATAATGGATGATGACTAGCAAATCCATGTTGAAATGAAATTTCTTGTACATGTATTATTTGAAAATTCCATTTTTTAAGAGTTATGTAACATTTATTTTTTGATCAAAATAATCATCACCACATATTTAGGATGTTTAACTCAAGAATTAGTATTAAAAAAACCTTTGTCCAACCCATGTACTCATCAATAGTTAGATCGAAAAATTATTGTGGAATGGGTTTGAAAAATTCCCAAGGTAAATATAGCTGAATAACTAAATAAAAGTGGTTTATTTGTATCCCATACCTTCATGAAATATACTATTTTATCTCCAAACTTCAATAAAACATTGATTCCTTTTATAAATATATTTGGGTGTTTTGTTCCATAATTTTCACAACATAGAAATTCCATATTCATTTAACTATTCATTGATGGATTTATTTTTTCATATTTTTTAATTTTCCTCTTCTATTATTGGTTAAAATTTATTTTATAAGACATTGATTTATCAATATCTTCCTTGACAACACATTACACTATACCATCAAAAGCTGGAAATGTTTCAAAGACAAGTTCCCTTCAAATGATCAATTTAATGCCATAAAAAATATTTATTCTATTTTTTTGAAATATCATATGCAACCCCCATATAATATTATAATTTTTTAATGTTAACAACATATAAAGAAACACATTCTTCTTACTTATTTTTTTTTAGGAACATAGTATTCATTTCATCTTTTTTCCGTGGAGTAAAATATTTTCAAATTAATATCAAATAAAATGTAATCCATTCTATAATTTCAACTTCATCATATTATATTGTATTCGAAATCAATGAAAATGTTAAAAAAAATATTTCATTTCATTACATCTCAAATGATTGAATATATTTTTTGAGGGAGTTTATCCATTTCATAGTACAACATGATTAATTTTTCTATTATAGGATCAAATAATTTGATCCATCATAGGATCATCACCCTGTTGAATTTTTTTATCTATATGGGAAATGTTATTTATCAAAACCATGGGTTCTTTTCCTCAACAAGACATTGATTTTCATAATCCAATGCCCATTGTACTGACATGAATATATGTTAAATCCCAATATTAACTATGGTTGATGAAATTATTTCAATTTATTCTACTGTGTTTCATATTTAAATAAAGAAACAAACATATTTATCTCATTAAATAATATATATTGAAATGTCACATAAAAAATTATGGTAAATTTATTTGAAATTAATGTTGTTTATCATAATGATAATGAAACTTATTTTCTCCTAAAATGTAGTTCCCAAGGCCCTAGCAAATATTTTTACAGTAAAAATGTCAAAATTCCTAATTCATGAAACCCAAAACTAGTGATTACTTTATTAAATTAATTGAAGATAAATTGTATAATATCTACAAGTATTTATTTGTTTATAAGTGTTGAGATACTATATATATACCTTATTTCTACATTAAATTTTATAACAAAACAATTTATTAATAAAATTCTTACATCCTTGAATATAACTCAATTTTTCCATCATCATATATTTGAATAATTAAGAACTTATTAAAATGAAATCATAGATTATTATTATTTTAAAATATTCAATGAATGAAATTATGAGAAATTATTAAATGAAGAAAATAATAGAGTAAATAATCATTACATATTACATATAGTCGATTACTAGAGCATGAGAATATCAACTTAAAAATCACAAGGATTACAAAAAATAAAGTAATAATGAATGAATTTTATAAGGTTATAAATTATTATAATACCATAAAGACCACATATCAAGATATAATAAACCATCATATAATGACATTTTTCAAATAAATCTCAAGGAATGGGTACACATATAGTAAATACCCAAATAATTTGGACAACATTTTAACTAATTAGGTTCATAGAATCATTATGTCACTATCCAAATATGATTTAAAAAGTTCAAATTAATTCCAAATATACTGATTGAACATATAATTCATAATTAAAATGTATTATCAATCAATAAATACCATTGTGGAGTGAAGAATATAGAAACACAATATTTCCCAAGTAAAATAAATGACATTCTTAATATGGTTAATTCATCTAAACCCATATGTAGAAATAGTATACAACTAATATAATTTTTACCTGAAATGTATATAAATAAAAAATAATAATACAGTTATATATAAAAAATATTTTTCATTGAATAATGGAGTGTGATAGAGATCATGAACACAAAAAATTAAAATATAACACCACGAACCGAAAAGCCCAAAGCTGGTGAATTAAAAATTACATTGGCATAGTTAAAAGAAATAAAATTTTGATGTTTCGATCTCTTTTATAGTATTGAAGAAAATTGATACACACAAGAAACTCATAATACCATGGTAATGGTAACAAGAAACAACACATAACAAAAACTAAAAAAACATCATCCACAAGAATTATATAAATATTATCCTCTTCATATACTCTTGAAGGTAAACAAATGAAAGTGGTGAGATCAAATTATGAATAAGGTTAACAAATATCAGAAGCATGAATCAATCATAACAGAATCTCAAATAGATATGACAATTTGAATAAATGAAAAACACACACAATTAATAAATTGGGAATGAAACAACATTCATAGATTTTTTATCGTGAAAAATAATGTGGATAGTGATAATTGAAAAACGTATAAAGAAGATTATTATTAATTGGATATCATATATCTGGAACTTTGTAGAACTATACCGTCAAACCAGTTTTAGTGTGTCGGTAGAAACCTGTCTGTTTTTTGGAATCAAACTCGAAGGGTTTGTCACAAACTGATTT
Source organism: Viscum album (assembly GCA_963277665.1). Lineage (NCBI taxonomy): Eukaryota > Viridiplantae > Streptophyta > Magnoliopsida > Santalales > Viscaceae > Viscum > Viscum album. The sequence continues at coordinate 1,289,503,963 of OY728140.1, forward strand.
TCTTATATGTCTTGTCGATGCATCGAGGGGATATCGTGGTTCATTCCTATCACTTCATGTCCAATTATTTGTTTATACATTTATTCAATACATCTAAAATATTAATTCTCTATATCCATATCAATTAGAGGATACAAAATCATAAATATTACCATAGTTAAAACAACATTCCAAATAAGAATCTTATGTTAAAGTGTATGAGGATTAATACAATACTCATATCCATGAAACCATAATATGGATATATAATATATTTACAATTTAAAATGAAAAATGATCTTAAATGGGTGGTTTATGCACCACATATGAAATATTAGGTGCATAATACCATGTAACTAACAATGAAATGGAATTTGAGACAAAGTCCCTTACCCCGTTGTAATCAATCTAGTCGTGTGACCCAAAATTTATAACCACCAACTGAATGATAGAATTCGAAGAATATAAATAGAATCAAGATAATATATATCATATTGAAGTACACAATAAACCACATGAAATAAATAAGTGGCGAATAATGGAAATCTCACAGAATTGTAAGTGAGATAAGAAACCCCTTAGAAAGAACATATAATTAGATTGAGGAAAAATAAATGAAATAATTAAGTGTGAATAAAATATAAGCACAAAATAGAAGAGGATATATTGAATAAAGAAATATTTGGTCACTCACACATATTATAGTAAAGACAACACTAATGACATTGATGTTTAACTATATGAATTGAATTGAGTTAAGATATCCCTTATATTGGGTTCAACTTCTATAAAATTTCTTCAATACCATAGTAATATAGTTATAATAGTGTTTTTAAATTAATAAATAACTATTATAATTTTTATAATACCATAAAGATATTTATTATAACATTTTACTCCAATTTATTAATGATATATTGTTTTTCCCATTGTTTTGGGTATGTTCTTGTCATGGTTTCAAAGGTCAATTTATTATGGGATTCCTTCTAAAAAAGAAATAATAATATAGAATTGATAAAATATATATATATATATATATATATATATATGGGTCAATTTAAACAAATTACATGTGATTAGAAACATCCCATGACTTTAGTAAAGTGAAACAAAAATGCATCATCTAGAAAGACAATTAATTAACACATCCCATACGACGATTTTGTTATTTAAGAACAGAAGAAGAAAATAGTAGTTCTTTTGATAAATATATCATAAATAACACAACATTACAGTAAATATATGATACTTTAGTTGTAATGAATACTTTTATAATAGGTATTGATAAATTATAAGCGAGAGAGAATTTGAAAGAGAAGAATGAATTTTACCTCATGAACGAATCTCTATAAAAACATCATTAAGGATATTAGAAGCAGTATTTTTGTTATACCGGAAAAGGAAAAATGTGTTAAGCGATGTATGTTATGGAATATGGTAGATTCATTCCAAACAAGAAGGCTCAAGGTGATTAATATTTTGGAAATAAATATTCTCTTATTATAAGTCAGGTGGAGGATAACTTAGCAATTACGAAAATTAATAAATTATATAAAATAGATTATAGATTTGAAGACTTCCAAAAAGCCATAAAACTAAAGGTGTGGAAATTTTTGAATTAATATTATCATTTTGTACCTTTTTCAATAAAATTTATATATTTAAATAATTTAATATTATATTTTATTCATTTAAAACATTTTCATCAATATGAAAACTATTCACAAATAAGAAATTAAAAACGTTAAAAAAGTTTCAAAACCGAATACATTTTTTATTATATCATATAAATGTCATATGAATTTATGGAATTTGTTAATTATATTAAAATATAAAACTATATTTATTATATTTATTTTATTATTGTTAATATAATTTATTTTATTGACTCGTTAATTAAATAAATACAACATCATCTTTTTGAAAGTCATTATTGTATATATCAGTTGTATAAAAATTATAAATAAAATATGGTGAGAAATATAATCATATTATATTTCCAAAGAATAAATATATTAGAACAAAACATAAGGAAACCCTTAGATTAAAAATGATATAAATATTAAACATTATAGTGTGAACACTTTTCCTTACTTTTAAATAAAATATTCTAAAGATTATAAATTGAATGTTGTGGGTCCAAAGTGTCCGAAAATATAAAAAAAATATATAATAATCCTAATTACGTATATATTATGCTTTAACCAAAATATGGGTCATTTAATATTTCTTATATATTTATTAGGAAAATTATTTTATTTTTTCTTGTTCTTCCACAAGATCTACATCAGTGTTTAATAAGCATTAATGTTATTATTTCATATATAAAATTTAAAAATAAATTAATACCCTTAAAATAAATTAATTAGATTCAAAATTAAATTCTAAAGTCATTCATTATGTTTATTCACTCTTATATATAATAAGATATCTTCTAAAAATTGTTAACTTTATTATGCCATGTACATGCATTGCACATACTTTGGATAATACTCATGTAATATTACACAATAATTAGAAAATAACAATAAATTACATAAATAATAAATAATAATTAATAAATAATTCATGTAGATAAAATTTATCACTCCATTATTATATGTAAATTACAAATTTTGACTTTGTGAGCACTACACAAGCACTTTGTCGACATTATCAATGATTTTTATAATTATCACGAAAAATATAATTTTTAGGTTCTAAATTAATTATATATAATATTCCATTTTGAATATAATAATTTAGTTTTTTACAATGTTTAAATAAATTTTTAAATCCAAATAATTTCCTGACGATGTCATGAAAAATACCGAATTTGATAAAAAACTGTATTATATAACTATTCAACAAAAATTAAACTATTCCTAAAAATAAAAAAATATTTATCCATACCATTCTCAACATGTATAATCTAAAATTTCACTCTATTTTAAGAAAATAATTTTCTAAATTTTCTAAATTTAATTTTTAATTAAAATCATCATTTACTCGAAAAATAACAATTTTAATTTTATAACTGCTTTTATGAAACATTCTAAAATTAACATCAATATCAAAAAATTATCCAATAATCAAGAGACATCAAAATATGAATATGTTTTCTTGAAATAATTTTCATTTTGAATGATTAAATTAATTATAAAATTGTAATTAAATATTTATTCCATACAAAAATACAAACACTTTATTAATAATAATAAAAATAATTATTTACTTAAATTATGCCCTAATTATATCGTACGCTCATTTATATGATGTATGAATTTTATTTATAAAGTCATGGGTGCAGTTACTACTCATTTGGTCGATATACTATTCATAAGGGCCATATTACTATTCATAAGGGTACATTACTTCTCAAAAAGGTACATTACTATTCGTAAGGGTATGTTACCATTCATAAGGGTTGATTACTATTCATAAGGGTATGTAAATGTTCACCATAAAATATGTTGATCTTATCATAACCTAAATATATTACTGATCATAACCATGTATGCCCATTTTTTAAATTAATATCACATAAGGAAAGGCAATATGTTTCATGGACAAGTTCTGATTATCTCATTAATAACTGTGTGTTGTTTCAAAGAAACTCATTGAAATATATTCTATCTAATAAATTGAAATTATTTATACACTGTAATATTAGGGTGTAATATTAATGATAAAAAATTTATGTAATGTCCATAAATCAGTATAAGATGATTGAGGTCCATCAATTATTCCGAAATGAATGTTTGAAACATATTAATTTGTTATGAGAAATGTAGAGAAAATATCAATACTATCGTTAAAGATAATATTTATATATTTTTTATATTTAGACAAAAACTAGGCTATAAATTATTTCAAAAATTAGTTTACAGATTATACAAAAAAATTTCCTTCAATAAATTAAAAAAATCATTTAATAAAAAAAATTAATTTTCTTTTAATTTCTATTGAATCATGTAGAGTGTTTTAAATACGGACAAACTGAAATTGGTTTTTTATAAATAGGGGGATGCACATCCTAACAAGGAACATCACCATGAACTGAGAAGTTCCAAAAAGGTGTAGTCCAAGGGAATCCCCTTGGATGATGTTCTGACATTCAATAGAAAGATAACCCAATCTATTGAAAAATGGATGAAAATATCATTAAATAACTATTGAATCATTTTAGACAATATTGATATATATGAAAAAATAATCTTGACCAAAATAAGTAAATAAATCATGGTTTTTCTAAAAACATTCAAATTGTATTTGAGAAGAAAAGTGCAGAAAAATTCGATGAACACAATGAAAACCTTGAAATTTATATAGGAGAATAAAGTCATTTTCATTTATTTTTAGAAAGTAAAATTAATTATTCCAATTTCAATTTAATCTCATGTATTCTTGAATAAGTTTGAAATTGTAAAATAAAAATTTATAGATTTATTTAATTTTTACCCAACCCCTAAAATGGGAAAGAAAGAATTGAATATTTAAATTAAATTAACGAAGTATAATAACTAATATAATCTACAAAATGATTTATATAAATAAAATCTTTTAGAAATTTGTTTTATAATATAAAATATTTTCCAATTTATGGGAATTGATATGGAAAAGAATAACCTCGACTCCTTCATGGACAGAAGCGTTATACCATCCCGAATAATCAATTATAATTTCATAAATAACCGACTAAGAAAATTAAAAATAAATGTTCCATTTTAATGTCCTTTAATAACTATATGACATCCATTTGTGGGGGAGATATTTTATACTGAGACCATATATGTTTTTTCAATGAATATTTCAAATTTTAAATCAGTATATTAACTAGGGTTAAAGGAGTTGTGAAATAGTTCTAACAACTACAACGTTTTAATAATGAAAAGAATGTTATTTTTATATAATCTGTAAAAATAGATAATCAACCAATAAAGGTGGTAGTATAAATATAAAATGATCACTTTATGGTTATTGTATTCCACATGTACACATGAAGGACATTGTGATTTTTTAATGTATAGTTGGGTATGATGTTAAATAATATTAATATTTAAGAACCATAAATAATTCATAAACATCATAGATATATATATATATATATATATATTAAATTCCACTTCATAATCATCCATGTGAGATAGTGATGAAAATGAATTTTAATTATACATGGAGACGGTAGTCCATACAAACATACATACGATGATTTCTTTTTCCAAAGGATGGAATAAAGAGAGAAAAATTAATCTACCATTAATATAAAAAAAATATATTACACAAATTTTTATTATTTGATTATTTTATGATAGATATTGATTGTTTTTTGTTATTTTTAAGTAAATTAACATGAAATAAATTGATAAGTACGTATTTTTCATCCATTGGTAATCTCATTTTGTTTACACCATAGGATTTCCCAAAGTGGTCCTTTTGTGAGAATAGAACAACTAGGTGATGAAAAATAAATATTTGAACTTATTTTTAGGTCATGATTTGGATCATATTTTCATGATGTATAGATATGCTAAGGGATTGGCCCCTTTTATAAATCGCACTACTGGAAAATATTTGAATAATAGAAAAATTATTATATAACTTATGTTGTACTCAATATAAGTGGAAAATATATTTTTAATAGATTTTAATATGATAAGGGTAATGTCAAAATACCAATAAGAAATGATATTTATGAATGCTATTCTGTGTCATTAGGAATCGTTATACAATTATTTTAACAATTTCAACTCATTTTACCCTTAACTAGGATGACAAATATTCAGTATTGTAACTATTAATTAAGAAAAAAATATTAAGTCCATATTTTAACATAACATTAATTATATTGAATCCAAATGACGAAAAAATATGATTTAATTTCATAAATTTGTAAGAATTACATTAAATAAATGTTCTCAAAATCTAATGAATAAGGATTTTAGAGAACAACATCTTTCATATAATGAAATAATTTTATACCAAAATAATTTATAATGGTTATTCTTGTGGAATTATTAATATTTGGATAAGTAAAAGGATGATTTTTTTACTATGAATCCATAATAAATCAAAATTGATCCTTTTCAATACCCGAATAAGAGAGAAGAATGATAAATATTTTTCATTTCAATAAAAAGATAACTCAGATTATCAAAATCTCCCAAATAGATTTCTATATTAAAAAACTTATTTCTAAATGAATTATAATACTTATTATATTTATACTTTTTAGTGTTTGTTTTTATAAAAACTCATGTCATTTTTATATCACAATTATGTAATAAAATATACATTATTTATAGAATCATTATTTTTCACTATTTTCTAAAAATTAAAATATTTTTGACAAATCGAAAATAGTTTTCCTTGATAACTATGACACAAATAATTAAAAATTGATATTAATTTCATTATTTTGACATTTAAATGTTTTTAAATTTTAATTTAATCACACACATGAATAAATGTTTTTATATTAATCAATATTTATCTTATAATGAGATGATACCTTACTATAATTGATGTTTGGGTGTTATGAAACCTCTGTGGTTAACCCCATGATTTTTATTATGATTAATTTACACTAATGCGATCAAATTAAGGGAAAATTATTATAGATATTATGATGATCACCATTCAAGATAGACTTAATTCTCTCCCTTGATATTATCACCAAGGGAGTTATATGGAGCTTTGAAGGGTTCTCAAGACAAATAAATAATTTTTTTTATTCTTAAAGGATTCATCTAAAATATACCTCAAATGATACTAAATCTATTATTAACCTCCCAATAACCTTGATGTGTACAAGGAAGTAATTAATGTGGATCACTTTATATGAATTGATGTGTTCAACATAAACCATATATATGACGTGGATAATCATAATAGTGTAGAAGGAAACAATGACGAGATGTATAATTAAAACATGGTTGGGACTGATTTACATGAAGATGGTGTTTTCTTCAAATATCAATGGTAGTATCCAGACACACGGGCTATCCAAAACATCCAATTTCTACATAGTAAGTTACCCTATGTGAAGGAAAAATTGAAAAACAAAAACTACATCAACATCCTACCTACAACATGTGGATGTTGAGACTCATTCCATTTAGGAGAATATTTCCTAATATAATGTAGGATGAAGTAGTTTATATAACTAAATATTAAACTACCGATGGGTAATATATTTTATTAGTGAAAATCTCATCCATTTTTCAACATCCAACCTTAGAAAAATCCTATATGATAGGAAGTGGGTATCCAACAAGTGGGGGAGGGTGAAGTCGTATAATTCACATTGGGACAACATATCAAGTCTATTTAACACCCAAAATAATAAATTATCATTAATTTACTCCACATTAGAAGTAACCACTATTATGGAATGTGTATTATCCTAGTACCAATACATACAGATTAAAATAATCAATAGAAAAGATTAATATTTTTGGTTTCTCTAGTAGTGTCTTCTAAGTATTTTAAACAAGTTATAGTTCCTTAAGAACTCTATGAATTAAATTATTTCTATACATCTTAAATGTAATGTAGGCAATGTTAACAAAAACTACTATAGTTATAAAAAAATAACCTTTGGATACCCTAAGCCGGTATAAGAGCTAATCTTCCTAAAGGACCACTGGGAATTCCAAATCCACATAGGTGGTAAATGATGTATGTAAAATAAAATATCCAACCAAATATATTTATTTTTGCATCAAATCAATGAAGAAAAAATAATTTTTTATTAAAAAGTATGAATGATATGCCTATAAATTGGGTTATTTATTATAATAGAAAAGAAGATATAAATAAACAAAAGAACCAAAAAATTAAAAACCAATACAAAGGATACAAATCATATATATCAAAATTTATGTATCAACAGAAATTATTAGATAAGAAGGAAGATAAATGAAAAAAACATAATGATATCCAGCTTGTGTGACACATCAATATTGAAAAATAATTCAACACCTTGACTATATCGTAAGATTCCTCAATGTTTCCCATGCCCATTATCGATATCCATAGTAAACATAAAAATGTAGAGAAAAATTTACAATATAAGCATGTAACATGTAAACTATATACAATATAACATTTATACCCACACATGATTCTGTAAGAAGAGTATGACCTAACATGACATTTATAATATTTCCAAGAAGTGTATAAAATTTCATTCCTAGAAAAATAATATATATTAGGTTGACATATTCTAGTCCTAAAATTTTTAAATAATTAAAAATTTCAGGTAATAAACCAATAATAGGTCCATTAATTTATGTAAAATTGGATTCAAATACCATGGTTAATAGCATCATTTGATTCAATAGAGATAAATCAAAACAAATCATTTTTATTCATATATGAAATTTTCTACAAATTAATATTAATAAAAAAATTGTATTATAATTAGAGGATATATTTATAGAACCATCATTGAGAAACACATTGGAATAATAAAGAAATATATAAGGGAAAAAAACACGACACAAATGGGATCCCCTATATCAATGTAAAATTATGAAAAACAATCCCAATGGTCACAATAGTTTGATATGAATTAGTGTATACAAAAAGAGTTAAATGTAATCCCATAAAAACCCATTAATAGTGTAATAATATTCACGGGAAACTCCCTAGGTACTAAACTAAGATTATCCTAATGAAGTTGTATTAATATAAGACTAATTGTGGGAATATATTGTGTCTAAAACATCAAAAAACCAAATTTTTCCCAAAATATCATCACTAGAAACACACACCACCAACCAAGAGTAGATTATTTAACTATGGGGACACTAACCCTTGTGTCTCATATACTATATTATCATTAATCAATATCCTCCACTACATTACCTAGTATCCATTGTCTAATTCAGAATGGTGGTGGGAAACAAATCAAGCAATTAATATGACATCCATCATAGGAATTATAAATAAAAATGACATTAAATGATACAATATTTCATGGACATTACTTTTTAATAATATAAAAACTTCATATATTGATGAAAAATGCATAAACTGGAGAACAAATATAATTAGTCATATTTAGGCACTTTTAAAAGACAGAATGATTCTATTTTAATGTTTTAAACTGGATGTCATAATAAATCCACCCTATTTTACCAAAACAAATTCATTTATTTGAAATATATTCCATTAAAACAACCATTATATATAAATATGAAATAAAAATCACTTATATTCAGAAAAAAAAATTAAAAATAGATATTTTTCATTTATTTAATAAAAAATGTAGCATATGCCCCACATTTTATATGAATACCACGCCTAATTTTCTAATAGGGATATTCAAGAATTCATGGAAAGTAAAAACATTTATTTCCAAACAACACAATTAATTTATTAAGAAAAATCATTATAAAAATCATAATATTCCCAAGGAACAAATTAAAAAATCATTATAGGTGTCATAAAAAATATAAATTCAATAAAAATTAATTTTAAAACCGCAAAATTTCAATAACTGTAAAATAATGGAATGATATAGAAAAACCTACCACATTAAATGAAAACATCAACCTACTTTGAGGCCAATAGACAATAATATAATGAAATCGCACTTCTTCATCCATAATTGACCAAAAAACTATTTAATAAACAACCTATATTATATTTGTTACTATTACTATGACTAGGTTTATTTGGATAGTGAAAAAACTTGTAGAAATTGAATAGGTAACAATGGTGAAGAAAAAAAGGGAAGAATAAGAGATATAATTTTGGAAGACCACGTATATTCATGAAGAGGATGTTATGAAACAAGAATATATGATATTAGTATCTCATTTTTTCTATAAAAAAGTGGAATATTAAATTTTATTGGGGAAATGGGATGAAAATAAAATAAAATTAGAATAAAGGAAATGTTAAATTATTATTTTAAGTGATTAATAGTTGGTCACTCATTTTGGATGCATGGAATTAGAAACTATCCACAAACTCTTTGGGATCTACTAAAAATCACGGGCATGGATCAATAGGTTTTGTATGTCATTTCTAATTATAATTAAAAAATCATGAAGATCACCCCTAAATTTAATATTGGGTGTCATGGCTTCCAATATAACCCCACAAGGATTGATAAACCAATCACCAACCACTAAAAACACTATTATAAATTAAATCACTACACATTGTTTCCCCAAACATTGTGGGTACCATGTGATTGGAAAATTACATTCAACATATAATTTCAAATAAAAAATAGATTAAATTTAAAATAGCATAAAATAATATATTATCTATTTGAATAGTGACTTGGGGGTGTCATTATTCTATCAATAATGCCACATTCTACCCAAAAAACCATTACTGATCAAAAATAAAATATAACTACAAAATAATATATTCTATAACATAATTTATGAGGTGGGTAGTTTGGGGAATCAGTAAATAGGATTTTTTAAAATGGGATCCAATAAATATTATCTCTGGTCAAATAATTCAATCATTCATCCTATGAAACTACAAAACAAGTCCCCCAATATAACATATATTTTATTTGTGAAATTAAAACCTTTTACCTAAGAGACCTAATAGGATATAGACCTATAATAGGTCACCCAACTATTTAGAATTCATCTTAATTGGTGAATATAAAAAACATTTGATAAAACAAGTACAATCGATAGATACCATCCCCATATAACACACACAAAGAAACATTCTCAACCATCCATTATATTTTATTTACTATACACATGTTCTAAATCAATACAGTATAAAAATTAAATTGAAATATATATTACATTTTTTTAATACAATCCATAAAAAATACTCCAACTAAAAATTTTAAATTAAAACAGACCTAACGAACATCATTAAGGATCCAGATGTTTCTAACATAAGTTTGAATATTAGAGAGATATGTAACCTTGTACTACCCACATAGAAAATCGTCTCATTGAGAATCTATTGAAAATAAATATACCACAATCCATTTCTAGATCTAATATTATGTAACACATAATTTAGTTACTACGAATGAACATATTGTTTTACTGAATAATGATTCATCAACAGTCAAGCATCATAATAAACCTATTACTTTCAGAAAACTCATGATCCATTATCCCACCAACATAGCATAGATATAACAAAAAACAATCAATATGTCATAAAATTGATCAAAATAAAAACAGTAAGAAAACATAATATAGTAATTGAATCTTAATCATTATTCAAATAAAAATCTATCAAAACAAATACCCCAAAATTGATAATATCCCATATCGAGAAAAAATATAAAATTTTATTTAATAAAATAAATTGTAAATATTCTAAAGAGGAACTATTATAACACAATGAAGGAAATTAATTATAAAATTCATGAATGCGGGATTAAAATTCCATGATGATCAACATTAGAAGCACATAAGTTTTATATTATACATATGAACATTATCATGGTCCCAAGAATACTAACCCATTTCAATATGCATCTATAATATTGTCATTATAGATTATTCTCCATAGTAGACGGGTTAACATTTTCAATAAACTCTATAATTGATGTATAAATTATTGTAGGTATAATAGCCTTATCTATTACAACTCATGTTTCCCTCTTGAAAACATATTTAAAATAAATTAAACCATATCAAGGCATTGAAAATAATTTGTCCCTCAAAAGAAGAACTCTAATGAAACAACAATTCATAGGATCATTAATGGATAGCTCATGATAAAATATCCCCAAATTCAAAATATGATTGAAATACTCTTTCACTAAATACTCTCACAGATAAAGTCCAAAAATCTAAAGAAAATTTTATAGATTCATTTCCTTGGGAGAGAACCATTGAATGTATATTACCAAGAAAAATTTCCAATACATATCATCATAAATCATATAATGGAGCATATAATAAAAATATTGTATGATAAGTCAAAACAAAAAACTCATATCGTTACTCACCCACGAATCCTATGGTATTTTCAAAAGAAATTATTATTCTATTAATCATTTCTGACAACTTCGTGCCTTATGCTGAACTAATGTCTCTATAAAAATAAGGTGCACAGTAGTATAAGAATACAACGATAGGGTCCAATATGAGAGAAGATTCCAAGTCACCCATTATTTTAATTGAATAACACCTTATTCAGTATTAAATGAGACATGCAACACCGATCATAATCAAATCATTAAATATATTTCATTAAAATTAATATCATTGATAGCTTTCAAAACAAACTAAAACAAGTCTAAATGAACTATAATATACTGTACGGTTATAAACAAGACGTTAAATAGGTGGTTATTAATATTAGTAACTATAATATTAATATTATTGTTTATGATTACAACTCATACATTATATTAATTGAATAAAACCATATTCAATAGAAAATGATACAAGAAACACCGATCCTAAACATATCAGAAAATATAAATCATTAAATTTAATCTCATTGATAGATTTCAAAACATAAAACATGTATAAATAAACAATAATATAATCTATGGTTATAATATATAGGTTAAATATGTGGTTATTAATATTAGTAACTGTATTATTAAAATTATTTTTTTCTGCTCATTAGAAATAAAATATTAATCATTTAAAATTTATTTGTTTTATGAGAATATTTTTTTTTCTCAAAAGCATTTTTAGTAATACTTTTCCTAGATAATTAAATTTTTTTATTTGTTTAGAAAATTTACATGAAAAAATGAGAATAATTTTCAAAAAAAACATATCAATGTTAACTTATAGTGATTTTTAGTATTTTAATGAACTGTTATATTATATGATAAATATAGAAAAATATTTATTTTTATTGAAAACTGCCTTCTTATTTATATAATTTACAATGTTGAAATTAATTTTAAATTTATTTATTGTAATAATATTTTAATTATATTGTAGTAATTATTATAGGATAAATTGGAGGTAATTTCATATATAATGTTGATATTATAAAAATTCTACACATACGTTAATTATTTCATTGAGAACCTGCTTTTCTATCACACATATTGGAATAATTTTAAACTCGATTTTGATAATATTATGAATTTAATTTTTTAAAATAAATTATAGTTATGAAAAAATATTATATTATACTATATAATATGATCAATTTATTTTTTTACCAAAATAAAATTTGGAAAAAGATAAATAATAAATAATTGCAGCTAAGGTAAAATTGTGTTTGTCATGAGCTAAACTAAGAATATAAGGGTTAAAATAACGTTCCAAATTATAAATTGTTTATTCTATATATGAATTTCAACCATATATTTCCAAAATTTTAATATTTTTTCATTTGGATGCATTTTTTATGAGAATGTAATAATTATTTGGAATCTATCTTGGAAATTTCCATGTGATTTCCTACAGGGTTCCATTTACCAACATAGTAAAGTGAACTTACTTCCTTCAATTATCAACAAATCTCAAGCCCATTTGAAAAACAAATATCATAAAAACTAACTCTCCAACATCCTAATACACTTTTTATATATTATTTTCTTTCCAATAGACGAAACCTAAAGTTTTTAATATGATATCTAAAATATGATTCTCTTAGAGAAGGTAATTGTCTTAATAAAGATGTTAAATTTTCTATCATATTTCTCCACCATCAATAATGAAATTAGAATTAAAATATAATAACAAAAATTTCACATGTAATATAATTTTATTATGTTTATGAAATATTATTTATCTATCTCATCCTCCATCAAAGGGGAAAAGAAATCATCTATTATGTGTCTGGCATACTACTGCCTCATTAAACTATGTAATCCATTTTCAATCACCAAAATTCATGGTTAGATATACTGATGGATTTAGAAAATGTATTTGATATTTATGATATTAATATTCTTCAATTACTATAATATCATATTTATATTCTTTCATTCCATGACATCTAAATTATGCTAATGAGGTTCCTATTTACGGGGGATTATAGACTTGTAAAAGGACATGATTCGTTTTTCACATGAACTATCCATGGAAGGTAATATGGAAAAAATTTATGAATATAAAAAATAATTATGAAATTATATTAAAAATTAAAAATTAATATATCACCCACCTCTTTACACTATATCCCAGAAGTAGAATGATAACACTGCCCATGCATATGTTCATCCTACTGTCTCTATGAATTGACTGAATTATTATTACAATTACAACCATCTATAATGGTTATAAAATATTATAAATGATTAAATTTTATAATATGAAAATTAAAATCGTTCTGTAGAAGATGGATCTATATCGAATATGCCAGAAACATAACATTGAAGATAAAACATGCATAAGAAAATAAGGCAATTAACACCTAAATAAATAAAAATAATGAAATATTATTAACAAATTGGTGAAAATAAGTTTTAATAGGATAATGTATGATATTATAGATTTAAATATTGTTTTTCTATAAATTAATAACATTTTTAAAAATATTATACATTATTTTAGTAATACATTTACCCAAAGGAAGCCCGAGGTCAGGGGATTCATCTCAATTTCTATTTCATGTGGCATATTATAATTTTTAAAATATTTTTATTTTTATCATATATATAAATGAAATTTAACTTGTAAAATTGTTAATCCTTCATAAATTATTTAATTTTTTTTAAATTATAATTATTGAATTCATTTGTATTTTACTCAAAAATTACCTTGTGGTAATGTTTTTTATAACAATATTTAGTTTTATGATTTTGATATAAAATTTTTACTATATTTGATATTCTATTAATATATATGTAATTAATTTTTATTATGTTGGATTTTTATTTCAGTTATTAAAATGGATTTCCATTTGAATCAAATATTTAATTTATTGTTCAATTTAAACTTATATTATTTTTAAGGGATTATTTCACAATCTCGTCGTAATTGGAATGGTTTATACCTAAGTTTTAATTAAAGGAAAATAATTTTCCTTTGTCAAATAAACCCATTTTATATTAATATACTCTGGATTTTTGGGATTTTATAATGTGATAGTACCATTTTCAAACTCTTAGGTGAATAAATTGACTGGGAAAATATTTTTATTGTAATTTTAGATCATTCATGTTTTTTAAATTGATATTTTTTCTTCAAAAATAATTTTGTCTAAGGAAATATAAATATGGTTTAAAAATTATTCAGAATTACCTATTAATTAAATTTCTAAATATGTTTTAAATTTTTTCAAAAAAAACATATAATGTAATATTATTGTTATTCTTAAAATAATAAATGTATAATGATTATTGAAAAAATTATTTAATAATTATTTTAACATATATTAGATTAATATAATTTCATTCAATCATGACTCTAACGACACCATCTTGATGTAATTGGACATTACATTTCATTTTCAGAATACATAATACATTATGCAAACATAATCCCAAATAAAGTATTAGTTTAGTGCCTTATGAAACAAGAGAACATAATCAACTGGTTCATAAATCATCTACATCATCTCATACTTTATGCTTCATAATTAGAACCCCCTATTGAGCCATCTTACATAATAACCTTCTTCAAATCCTAGGAAAATGAAACATGAATAGGGGTGAGATCAAATGCTCAATAAAATAATGGATGGAAATAATCTTAAAAAAATTAAACATAAGAATGAAAAACATAAACATAACCATTAAAAAATATCATACCACATTTAACATATACCAAATTTTTGATTCATCAAATAAATCTTGATTGATTAAAATGAATAGTTCATAACGGAATCATGAACCATGAGAGAATTACATTAGAATAAAACATTGAATAATGGAAAACATGTAAGAACATAATATGATTTACATAGTAGCCAAGGCATTGATACCAAGACCATCATTGTGGAAAAATTCCATTACTAAACCAGGTTTACTTTCCATTCGATCCATGTATTATTGAACTAGATTAACATCATCTTCCAGTCCTCTATTACAGAACATAATAAACTATTCTCTCCATTTATTTCAATATAATGTTATATAAATCATTACCCAATGAATTTGAGGGAAGTATAGGTTACACCCTTATAATAATGAAATCATTCTTACGTCTTCCACAAAAACATAGATCATTCACCATTGAATATACTATGAAATAAAATGTATTTTTAAAAAAATAGTACATCATAAAATAACATTTCATTATTAACATAATAAAATCATTTTAATTAAAGGTATATAATCAAAACCATATTTAATGATAATCATATTATATGGAAAATTATTTTCATAAAACACTTTAACATGATTCTTAAATAAAATATCATTATTTCTTCTAAAATATTTTATTTTCTAAAAAATACGGGAAATTTTAAATATATGAAATTTTGATGAAAATAAACATAAAATAGTGTAGATTAATAATCATGGAAATAAGGCATCATGAAATGGTAAAAACCCATTCGTTTAGTATAACTTAAAAAAATATTCTACCAGGACACTTTCCGGAATAGTAAAAAAGATCATCGTTTAGAAAAAACTTAAATATTAATTCCATACCATATAATTAATAAAATGGGTAAAATTGAATTTAAAGAACAATAGAATAATATAAATAATACTATATATTTGGGAAACATATTCGTGAATGATAAATATACCCTAGTATATAATTATGAGTAAACACTCATTAATATTAATAAGTTGGAAAAATTATCCCATACCGTAGAAATAATACGATTTTGCATATATTAGCATCCTGTAGAATAATTTAAATATTTCCATTTACTAATTCTATAATACTATTCCTTTTATGAAATTATATATGGCCATATTCTCATTAATTTTTTTAGTAACATTTCATTGTTACTCATTATTCAGGTGTTAATTGCTTTATGTTTCTATTTATGTTTTATCAAAAAAGTTATTTTTAATCTAATTAGGGTTTAGTTATATCATTTAATGAATAATATTATCATAATATATATTTTATTTATTCACTACATTAATTTACATAATCAGTCATTAATGAATACCATGTAGAATGAATCGCCCCGCATCAGGACGATGACAGTCTGTACGTATGCACACGGAAAGATAACATTCTAATAACTGATTAATGGCATTGAAGTTTATGGAGTATAGTATTAATGAATAAACAATATTTTAATACAATAATATATAGTTATTACTTTCATCATTATACTCATCCATGTATGTTGGTGTTGAAATACAAATTACACCACTATGTGGAGTTGGTAAGACATATGTACCTACACATGGTGAGTTAATATATTCTAGGATGAATAAAAAATTGAATATAGTAGTTTCATAATTATAATAACATATCAAAATATAGATGGTACTCGATTTATTACTTCATAGTGAAACAACTAATGAAGTGGAACCAGAAGATGAAAAAATATTGAATGAATTAGTATAGGAGATTGCCTATTCTTTGACGTGTTTCCCCTAAATCAACTATTAGAGCACTAGATGTGGTATTTTAAGAATATCATAACCTCTAGAATGTTACTAGGGAATTTTGGAAGGGAATTGTGTATGGTATGGTTGCACATAATTTGACATCCCAGACCCAGTTGTGAATTAGCAGGTTCCCCAAGGTCAGTGGGCTACATTGCCTCAAGGGAATCTCCCCAAATGTAAAAGGATTATAACTTGATGAAAGGGCCTATGGTGTGTCCATGGGGAGACTCTTCCCTCACTTTTATAATGTAGCACTATGGAAGAATATAAAAAGTAGAAAACAACATCAGAAATTCTCGACTACAAATACGCCTTTTATCAGCGCTAAAAATTGCCTTTAACAGCACTAGAAAAGCGTTGTTAAAGCTAGTGTAGATAGGGGGGTCCCCTTTATTAACTCTCCAAAAAGCTCTGATAAATACCCCTTTTATCAATGTTTTTTTAGAGATGATAAAATTAAAAAATATTGATTTTTTTTAAAAAATCCTAAAAATCTCGTGGGGGGTTTACAACGCTTCAGCCCCCTCCCTTATCAGCGCCATCCTGCACCTCCAACGCCCCCACACACCACCCTCTATCGTTTATCAGCGCTATCCCCCACCTATTATCAACACTAGCTCCCATATTCCCCCATGCACATGCACCCATTCCACTTCTAGGTTTTGAACTCAAGACCTCCCCCCTGCACCCCAAAGCCCTTACCACTCCTCTATTTTGATTTGTTTTCCATTTCAGGACAACTTTCTCTTTATATATAGTTATATTTATTCGTATAGTAATATATATATATATATATTAATATATATTTATATTAATATATATATTGTTATATTAATATATATATTTATAGTTATATTAATATATATATTTATAGTGATATTAAAATATATATATTTATAGTTATATCAATATATATATGTTGTTATATTGATATATATATAGTTTGATTAATATATTTGTATATAAATATTAATATATTTGTATTTTAAATAAAAGGGATATTAGTTATTATTTAGATAAATATAATATATTTTATATGTAAATATATTTTATTATTTATATTTATAATTAAATTTTTATGTGTGAATATATAAAAAATGTGTATATATTGTTATATATATGTTATTAAATAGAATTGAATTATAAAAAATGATAAAATTTCAAAATACATAATATCAATATGAATGTAATACATTGGAATAAATTCATTCCCCACCAAAAAAACCAATATTATTCCCTTAAATGACATTGATAATCCACAAAATGTTAAAAAATCAGGGCATCCTGACTAAAAATTTAGTTTTGGAGGCCTTCTGGGACTTTTTTGTCCTGGAAGAAACCTTTACAATGGCCTCCCAAAATCATTTTCGTGTAGAACTTGTCGCAGGCTTTGATTTGATATTTTGTATTGATCAAATGGACAACTGGATCAAAATTTATTGCCATTTGATGTTTGAGTTGCGTTTTCAACATATTTTGGATCTTTTTTTATTTTTTAAATTGTCATTAACTTACTATTACTTCATTATAATTAGAAAATTAATAATTAAAAAAAATTAAAATTTTTTTATAACCCATTTTCAATAAATATCTTATATATTAAGTGTAACTGTATATTTATACTTATCTATAATATATATATAAATATATTTAAATAATATATATTTTATTTATATCAATATAACTATATCTATATATTTAAATATTAATATATTTTTTTAATGATTTTTTTGGATGTAGACCCTTTATCAGCACTTTTTAAAAAAGTTCTGATAAAACCCCCCTTTATCACTGCTACTAAAAAAGCTCTGATAAATGGTTACCATTTAACAGTGCTAAACAAAAGCACTGTTAAAGGGGGTACCTTTATCAGTGCTAAAAAAGAACTGCGAAAGGGGTACTTTAATCAGCGCTTTTTTAGCACTGATAAATGTACCCCCCCCCCCTTTATTAGCGCTATTTTGTTAGCGGTAATAAAGGGTGGCGGTGGACTTGCCCCATTTTGGTGTAGTGAAATACAAATAAACAGTAGAAACAGACCGATTCAATAGATAAAAAAGAATCAAGATAACTATATCAAATGACAAAAGGATTATATAAGGTCATGTCACTAGAAAACTAGAATTATTGACACAATATAATTGTTATAACATGTTCCACAATTAAAAAGTAAACAATGGATAATGCAAGAATCCCAAGATCCATCATCATCCTCTTATATCAAAATTCATCCTAAATAGAAAGCAATCAAGTGTTTGAAGCCGTAGAGTTCACTTTATCAATGCCTGTAACCATCTAATCTACTCTGGGTACCAAACAAGGCCAAGAGAGGGTGTGAGATAAATCTCAGCTGGCTACCACCAATGTTGTCCATAACATCTATCCTGTGTAATGGAATATAGTAGTGTACATGCATGCATATATAATGTAAAGAAAATATAACAATATAACCGAATACACATGTGCCTACATCATCCCACGTATTTTGTTTGAACATGAAATAAGTTCGATTTATTTATAGTTATAATTTATTTCTAATAGGTCATGTGAGGCATAGCAATCAATGACATCACCTCATAATAGTATATGTAGTGACTGTTCTAAGACATAACAAGTCAACCTAAAAATGACATCTAGTGAGGGAGTTCCATGGTAATAACCAAGGAAACATAACTCCCACAGAACAATTAATCACTATTATATGATCCTATCTAAGTGTTAAGAGTGTAATCTAAGGATCATAATCCAAGGTATTCTATAAGAATGTTCCCACTGATTCTAAGGTTACCGACAAAGGTAGAATAGGGATAAGTAAATACAGGGCCCTATGGGCTTTCACCATGGTACCAACTAGTCAATACTGCATCTAAGAAGTGTATCTGAGGTATCCTATAATAATTTAATGGACCCTAAGGTTGTATAATGGGCATCCAAATAATAGAAAATATCCATTTTCTAGGTGGGTATCAACCTATGAAAAATGCATCATTGAATTTTAATGGTGTTCCCGTGACCTAAGTTACTCTCCTCTCAGAATCCATGGTGAGATCGAGTCAATCCATTCTATATTGATATTGTAATATTGTATTCCATTATTTGGTTCAATTGCTGTCTTTCATTAGTTTGGATTGGACAAGTAGTGTTGAAACCAATTAATCATGTCTTAAATATCCATTAAGGAATATTTAGTTATAGATATTCACTCTGCTACCTTTCATCAATATGGAATGGGTTTCAATGAACATGTACCCTTTATTAAATCTCATTTAGTAAGGCCAATTTTTATAATTGGTATATTTTCTATTTCATATTTCATATTTAATAATCAATTTGAATAAATTTCCTTTGGAAGGTCAAGTGGTGAGGAAGAATGGTACATACCATTATGAAATTCTTGTTAATAACAAGTGATTTATTATAATATGACTCAAAATTATAAAGGCGAAGTAAAGGAACACCTGAATGGTGGATCAATCATGCAAATACAGTAAATCCACATTATGGAATAACAGTTGGCAATTCATATATTTGAAAATAACATAACCATATAATTATAGAATGTATGGTCATGACATGTGGATTTGAGAAACAACCTTCGATGAAATCTGTGGGCCACACAGAAACACTCCAAAATCAACAAACATTAGTGATGAGATATAGACCACCATCCTTAGGGTTGTACGACTCTCCTCCTCCGATATTGGCACTTTATTTGGCACGAATCACTGTAGATATTTGAAAATGTGAAAAAAATCACGTGATGATATCTAAGTCGAGAGAAATAATGAAGAAGAAATCCATAAGGGGACTCGATTACTTATTGTTGTGCATCCATCAGGATGAACATAAGCTCAAATAGACTTCAGATGATATAAATATCTAGATCCCTAGTTATGGCTTCCAAATGCTCCAAAATGAGAGGAAAAGTGCTTAATACTGATATTTCTCAGAATATGGAAGAAGAGGGAAGTAAATAGATCATTAAGGGAAAATTGGATATTTACCCAGAATTTTAGAAGGTGCACGGTTTGTCTGTAATGTTTTTCAAACCGTTCACAATCCTTGCGAGACAGTTCTACCTAAAAAAGACATCCTTCACATGGGTTTATAAAACCATGCACTATCCATGCATGAGTACCAGGGGAAAAAGGGGTATTCAAATAGTTTGGTTGCACGACCGTAATCTTACCATGCGTGGTGGCTCTTTCCGGAAAACCACAAATTTCATGGTTTACTCTAAAATGTGTGCCAAGATAGATTTCCCGAAAAAGATGGGTCTTAGGCTCCTAAAAAGCCACAAACCCCCTCAAAACCATTACTGACTCAATATGAATAAATATTAGGAACAAAGAAATGATTTAGAATGAAAAATATAGGTTTCGTACCTGAGTGAAAATATGGTTCATACAGTCTCTCCTTTTAAAAGAACTCACCCATGAGTTCTCCTTCCAAATGTAGAGAAACACTATCTTAGAAAAACTCTTTACATTGGTCACTTATGTCGGCTTCCCTCCCCCATGACTCTTTCTATACTCGGTTATGCTGCTATTTCACCTATATGAGACATACATACGTGCCTAGGATAGCCTTCGTGCATCAGTCAATGATGTTTACTGGATATTCCTCAATGGTAGAATTAACATCTATCTCAAATTCCTCAAGATAAAGGATATGAGATAGGTCAGCATGATATTGGAAATGTTGTGAGACGTGAATGACATAGTGCATGGAATAGTACCTCTAAGGTAGTTGTTACCGATAGGCTACCATCACAACACTCTCTAGGATCTCGAATGACCAGACGTAATGAGGCAACAATATCCTTTCATCCTTTAGCACATTTCCCTTATCCTGGGTGATAACCAATGAAAAAAACAATCCCAAACCACGAAATCAAGTTTTCATCAACGGTGACCGCCATAATATTTTTTTCTAGACTGAGCAGTACTCAAACGATTCCTAAATAGTTGAACATGTTATGAACTCTCTTAAATGAGATGAGGACCTATTAGGGAGGCCTCAATTTCCACTATCCAACACAACAACAGATGAAATGACCTACCATATAAGCCTCAAAAGGATCTATTTTAATCATTACCAAAAAACTGATTTTATAAGTGAACTCCACAAGAGGACAACTACTTGAAGAATTTCCTCTAGAACATGTATTGCCTATTCTTATTTCCCATCGATCTGAGGGTGAAAAGTTGCGCTTAGAGGCTCCTAAGTCCTTATAGTTTTCCTCTATAATTTACATAATCATGAAGTTACATTAGAAACCCTATGTGAAATGATTGTACATTAAACCCCATGTAGTATTATGATCTCAAACACATTAAGTCATCCTAACTCATCATCAAATATAGTCTCACGTATATGAATGAAGTGGGATGATTTCACTATTCATCCAATTCCAAACCAAATTTCATCGATGCCCCTCGATGAACTTGGTAATACGACTACAAAATCCATAGAAATATCTTCCTATATCAATTCTGATACTAGAACCGATAGTAACAATCCTAAAGGTTTATAGTGGTCCGACTCCACATACTAACAGGTGGAACACCTAGTAATTATTCCAACACTATGTTGTTTCATACCAGGCCACCAATACTGGCATCACATATCTCGACAAATCATTGAGATTCCTGGATGAAAATCACCCTCAGAGGTGTGGGAATCTTTCATCAACTCCTCTTCCATATAAGCAAGATCCCAGATACGTCGACATTGACACAGGACATTATCTTTGTCCAGAGAACAATCCAGATGTGGGTTTCTCCTGATATACACTCATGTAGAACAAAACCGTCAGGATAAAAAAAATATACTAATAACATTATCAAGTAAGGAATATGTAACTCTTAAATATGGGAGGTACGATTTCTCATCATAGTCATGAAACAATAGATGTTGTTTAGAAAAGAGGGACATTAACTTCTATTCATTACTGGCTACATGTACGAACATTGTTTGGGTTTTCTGACTCAAAGCATGAGTGACCACATTTTCCTTTACAAGAGTGTAGGCTAGATCAAAATCCAAGAATTTTAGATATTTGACCCACCTCCACTATTTGAGGTTCATGTCACACTGAGAAAAGATATATTTTGTTCTCATGTGGTCTGCATACACCAAAATAATCTCACCTAACAGATAATGTATCCAAGAACATAAGGCACTATCTACTACTGTAAACTCGTGGAAATGCTTATGGTAATTTCTCTCATGAAGCCTCAAATTCTGATATCTATTTGCAAATGACTTTTCCTTCCTACATCAACAATGCTCCTATAACAATTTTTGAGGAATCACAGAAGACGATAAAACCTTTAATTTGTTTTTGAATAATCAATATTGGGCCCTAGAGATGATACTTTCAGTTCTAGAAAGTATTTCTTGCATGATTCTAACTAAAAAAACCTAATAATCATCTTCTTATGTATAGTGAGGGGTGAATAAATACGTGAGAGGTCCCGTAAGAAATGAATTCAAAATCCATAGTTCCCTAAGAAACTCATGATATCAAACATGTTATTGGGATTCACCCATGAATCAACATCACTATCCTTTTCAGGGTCAACAGATAATCTTGATTCTGAAATTATATGACCCAAGAAGTGGACCATGTTGATCTATATGACCCATTTATAATTCTTGACATAAAGATGTTTCTCACTTAGTGTACTCATAATGAATCTAGATGTTTCGAAAAGTCATTAAGAGTGTTATAATACAACATGATTTATTCCACAATGTCCATGATAAAAGAATTCAAATTGGGGTAGAAACCCCTATTTATTTTATACAGGGGAAAAAAAGTGAATTCGTAATACTGAACAACATAAAAAAATACTCATAAAAACTATACCTTCTATAGAAAGCTATACGATGTATGTCTGATGGTTTGACTCACACAAGCTGATTACCCGATAACAGGTCGATCATAAAGAACTCCTTTTCAACATGATAGTGGTCAAAGAGATCACTTATTTTAGGAAGTGGATAATAGTTCATAATCATAATCTGGTCCACCCATCTGTAGTAAATGCATAAAATAATAGTTCCATCCTCTATCTTAGCAAAAAGAATTGGTGAACACCTCGAGCATGTAATGGTCCATATAAATCATTTGGCCTCTAGGTCCTCTTTCAACAAATTGGGCAACTGAAGCTTAGTTGGTTCCATCTTGTATGGAGTAATGGGAAATGGAGCTACTCCTAGAACAAGATCTATTGTCAAATATCCATCTCTCTTACTCTTAGGTGTTAAGGAAGAAAATTCATCAGGAAAGACATAATTAAAAATGATCAAAAACTAGAGGGAAATAGTTTGAAGAAAACACTATTTTTTCATGGAAACATTTACAATCTGGGGGATAACGTCACCTAGCCCATGATTCTTTGATCTATCCCTCCCATCCTAGACATACCAATAACCTTTGAAAAGATAATAGATGCCTTCTTGTGATGTAAAAGGGACCATGCGAGAATTGTAGTCTAAAAAGGTGTGATAGTGGACTAACCAATCCATCATGTTAATGACATTGAATATTCTCATCTAGAGAACCAAGAGATTCCCCATAAAAGGGTAACTACAAACCTCAAGGGGATAGTCCATGCACTGGCATATGCCCTCTATCTGTATTCCCAATGGTGTATTGAGGGTCATTACACCATAGTGATACTCTATCTCTAGTCCAAGACATTACACGATAGATAAAAAATGAATGATTTTTAAACACCAGTGTCATACAAAGTAGAGATTAGAGTGGTGGATATTAGAATAGTACCTCATACTATAGATGGTCATGTACCTTGAACATCAGGTATTAGCTATAAATCATGTAACTGACTTGATCCACGACCCTATGAAAAAGATTGACTACTACGATCCCAACTACTCAGTTGGGTTTAATGGTTATTAGGTTCTAGAAAACCAAGAATATGAATTCCTCCTCATCTAGAAAAATTGGAGATATTCCAAATCCACACATGACATGACACAAAAGAACTCGCTCCTCAAGGTGGAGTTGATGCTGATCCTTTTCTACTTGAATCTGATGAAATGATTCTATGGAAATGCAATGTATGACCCATTAGGTCCCAATCCCGACACTCCACATGGTCTCTTTCACAATGGGGCTTCTTATGTCCTAGTCTTCCACATTGATGACACACCACATAACTATCAAACTGGATACACTAGTTACCACTTCTATATCGAGAAATCTTAGAGGAACATTTCCTGCCTCTGAAAGAACTACATGCCTGATGCAGGACTGATTCTTTAAAAGTGGTACATGTGTCATCCCTCGACTTATGCTCCTTGATAATGTCCTAATAAACTATTTTATAAACTTTAGGAAGGTGAAATACATTCACCCATGTTCATATGATGTATTGAATCCCATTCTCAAAACGTCTAGCGCAAGAAAACTCATCACCATCTAGAAGCGCTAAAATTGAATTAAATCAGTGAAACATGCTGCATATTCAAGAAAAAATATAGAAAACTTCTAGAGATGAATGAACTATATAGCTCCATATTATATCAGTTCATAAAGATAGAACTAATCATAGAAGGAAGTATAGAATTCTACCCATTATGTGTCCTGATGACGATCTACATGGGTAACCACGTCCCACCCATGCTTGGACGAATTCCAAAGCATGTAAGTAACAAGAATGACCCTCCACACTAGAGGTATTTCCATATTCTCCATGATAGAAAACATAGACTCTACCCAAGACTCAACATTCTGTGAATCTCCATCCCTAGAAAAGGTAGGAGGGTTCTGATGCAAGAACATGCAGGTCAGATATGCTATCATAGGTGCATCCTGTGGAGAACCATGCATAGAGTACATCATAAGAAGTTATTAATCACGGACATGGTTATCAAATCCTAGATCAAGTAAAACAGGTGGTTCTACAAGTGGATCTCATGGTGGTAATACTGGTGGTTTAGGACCCACCATGTCTGGATCATGGTCGTCACCACCCTTATGAAGAATGACACAATGACATCATGTTGTCATTGGTCTAAAAATTCCACGAACACATCATAGCAAGACAATAAGCATAAAAAAGAATCACTAGAAGAAAATAAACAATATAAAACTCACTACCCATGGAATAATACCCCAACCTTACTTCATAGATGGCTAGGTATTGTTATGTTCACAAGTATAAGAATAATGTCATTTCATATTTAATTTCAAGGTTCACTAATTTTCCATTCACAGACATGACAAGGAGGGAAAATGATTTATAACCAATTAATTTTTTATTTCAGGATTCACTTTATAACGTCTATCTATTTCTGATGAATAAGTGCCCATACACCTATCACTAGAAATAGAACCCACTTACTTATAACATAATGAATCGACTCAGTAAATTACTCTACCAAACACTTGAGGGCTCGTACACCTCATGAATTAAGAAACATAACCACATAATCACAGTCATGGAATACAAGAATATGTAATCTATCATAAAATCACTAAACAACCACTGTTTTCCATCATTTTTTATCATATTTACTCTCCTACGATCTATCATCTCCACTCGCAACACTCAGGTAAGCCTCTCACGACTTTATTTCATTCATATTTTTTCAGATAGTCTATATTTATGTTTTGTGATATTTTTATTTAAACTAGGTATGATTATTTTATTTTGAACCCTATTACCCCGTTTTTCCATCATCATACTATTTATTTTCACCATATCTATTAGTTCGACTCGCAATATTCATGTAAGCCTCACCCACTTCTATTTCTTTTGTTTTTGTTTTTGCGGATTCCATACATTTATTGTAAAATTTGTTCTCATTGACAACTAATGATCTCTCTCACCTATATTACTGCAATTTATATCTAAACCATTGTGATACACCCATTCCGTGTACTAGTGTGATTTTTTTATAAGTATATATGGTTTTTCATGGCGGAATGTCTGTTTTGAATCCTTGATTTTTTCTATTTTGGGTATAACTTTTTGTAGTTCCATAAACTATATACATCGCTTATTTTTGGGGACTATTATAAGTCTTCATATTCTATTAAAACCTGATTCATCTAACAATAGAATATTTTAGACTAGTAGGAGATATAGTTCATGGTTCTCATTTTGAATAATGGCCTGATACCAAAACTAGTAGCTTCAGGTTAAAATCCCTTAATATGCCAAAACTAGTAGCTTGAGGTTAAAATCCCATGGTTTTGGGGGTCTATCCAGAGTGTTGGGGTTGTCCAGGGGGTTGGGGGCTATCTAGAGGGTTGGGGGATGTCCAGATGGTTGGGGGGTGCCCAGTGTGTCCATGGAGGTGGGTGGGGTGGGCTGGGGGGGGGGGTCCAAAGGGGTGGGGGTGTCGAAGGGGTTAGGGGATGTCCAAGGGGGTTGGTGGGGGGGTGGGGGGGGGGGGGGGGCTGTCCTAGGGAGTGGGGGGCTATCCGGAGGGTTTAGGGGGTTGTCTGGGGGGTGGGGGCTATCCACAGGGTTGGGGGTGTCCAGGGGGTGTCCAAGGGGGTAGGGGTGGGGGTTGTGTCCATGATGGGTGGGGGTGTCCAAGGGGTGGGGGTGTTGTCTAGATGGTTGGGAGCTGTCCAAGGGGTCGGGGCTATCTAGAGGGGTGGGGGCTTTCCAAGGGGGTGGTGGTGTCATGGGGGTGTCCAAGGGGTTGGGGGTGGTGTCCAGAGGGGTGTGGGGCTATCCAAGGGGGTGGTTTTGTCTAGGGGGTGTCCAAGGGGGTGGGGTGGTGTGTAGAGGGTTCGATGGGTTTTCCAGAGGGTTGGTGGGTGTCCAGGGTGTCTATGGAGGTGTGGGGGGGGAGTCCAGGGGTGTGTGTGGGGAGGGGGGATCTACGGGGGTGGGGTGGTTAAGGGGATGGGGGTTGTCCAAGGTGGTGGGGGCCTGTCTAAAGGGTTTGGGGGGTGTCAGGGGGGGATGTGCACATGGTTGTGGGGTGTCCAGGGGGTGTCCAAGGGGGTAATAGGTGGCTCGTGGTTTCCAGTAGGGGTAGGGGTGTCCAAGAGGTGTGGGAGTATCCAGGGGGGTTGTCCATGGGGTGGGGTTGGTGTCCTGAGAGGTGGGGGTTGTCCAAAGGTTTGGTGGTGTCCAGGGGGTGTCCAAGGGGGTGGGGGTGGTGTTTAGGTGGTGGAGGGGTTGTCCAAGGGGGTGGGGACCTATCCAGAGGGTTTGGGGTTATCCAGGGGTATGTCTAGAGGGTTGGGGTGTGTCTAGGGGGTGTCTAGGGGGGTATGAGGTGGGTGGTGGTGTCCAGGAGGGGTTGGGATATCCAGGAGGGGTGGGGTGTCCAGGAGGGGGGGGGGGGGGGGGGCTGTTTAGGGGGTGAGGGTGCTGTCCAAGGGGTGGGGGTGCTATCCATGGGTGTGGTGGTGTCCAGGGGGGTGTTCAAGGGGGTGGGGGTGGTTACTAGGGGTGGGGGCTGTCCAAGTGGTTGGTGGTGTCCAGAGGGTGTCCAAGGGTGTGAGGGGTGGTGTCAAGGGGGTGGGGGATATCCAAGAGGGTGGGGGTGTCCAGGGGTGTCCAAGGTGGTGGGGGTGGTGTCCAGGGGGTGGGGAGGGGCCTGTCCAAGGGGGTGGTGGTGTCCCGGGGGTGTCCAAGTGGGTGGGGGATAACAATCAGTTAGGAGTGACTATTGCATTTTGGTTTGTGAGATTATGACTTGATGATTGTATTGTTTCATGGATATTAGTGTTGCAATATGATTCTATTTGGTTATGTATATTTTGAACAGTCATTGAAAATGATCAAATTATGGGTTATGGAGGAGACCATGTTGAGGTTTTTAAATATGCGTAGTTATCCTGACCCCATTGTGTCGTGATGACTGGCTTTACATTGTGATTTTCTCTATACGAGTTTTTATTTTAAATTTGATTTGAATCTCAGGTTTACTCCATTTTCCCCAATTTTCTATAAACCATTGGAGGCCCCATGGTTTTCTTTGATTCCATGGAATTTAATACTGTTATATCTAACTATATTTTCCTTTTAAAATCATAATCAAGTATATTTTTTTAAATACGCAGAGATTTGTTTTATATTTCAGAATTGGTTTACATTCAAATTATGATTTTTTTCTTATAAAAAATATATTTGTCTTATCATAAAATGATGTATAATTTTGATATTTTTAATAGGTAATGATGAGTCAAAGTTGGATTACAACACATCGAATGAGCAATGAATATGAGGAAGGTGTTGACGCCTTTTTGGAATTTTCTAAACGAAATGTTCCAAGTAGTGACATTTTTTCTGTCCATGCCTGAAATGTTTAAATATTAAGAAGTTGAAAAGTATAGAGATAAAAGATCATCTGATTTGACATGGTTTTAATCCGAGTTATAGACCTTGGATTTGGAATGGTGAAACTAGACGGAATGTCACGAATGATGGTGATTCACAAGATGGTAACTCCGATGGAATTGAAGAAATGATTCGCGATATTCCAGCAGAAAAAAATGAGATAGAACGGAAAGTTGTGTATCTATATGGTGATACTAATAAACCATTATATCCTGGTTGTACAGATTTTATAGTTTTTTAAGTTGTGTTAAGATTGATTAACCTGAAGGAGAAAAATGGATGGAGTGACATAAGTTTTACAGAGCTGCTACAATAGATGAAATACATTCTTCTAAAAGATAACGATCTTCCTGATTCACATTATAAGGCCAAGAAATTATTATACCTGATGGGATTGGGATACAAGAAAATACATGCCTGTCCGAATGACTGTATGATATATAGGAAGGAATATGAATTTCCGTCAGAGTGTCCTAAATATGGGACATCACAGTATAAGGTGATAGAAAAATCACAGGCTGATTTAGAGATTACAAAGATCTGTTCAAAGTTATTTTGGTATCTTCTTATAACTCATCATTTAAAACATTTATTTGCTAATTCACATGATTCAAAAAGGTTAATATGGCTTGCTTATGTGTTCTTATGTGATGGAAAAATACATCATCCTTCTGATTGTCCACAATGTAAGAAAATTAATGAGTAGTATTCTACATTTTGAAATGAAATTAGAAATCTCAGACTAGGGTTGTACACAGATGGAATGAATCCATACCAAACCCTCAATAGAACACATAGTTCATGGCCTATTTTATTGGAGATTTACAACCTCTCTCCGGAATTTTGTATGAAGCGCAAATATGTCATGTTGAGTATAATGATCTCTGGTCCAAAGAAACCGGGCTATGATATTGATGATTACTTTTCACCATTGATTGATGATTTGTAACATTTATGGGTGGATGGTATCAGGGTGTATGATTCTTATAAAATGGAATATTTTCAACTACATGTAGTGATTTTGTTCACTATAAATAACTTCCCAGCATATGGAACTTTTTCTACATACTATTTTAAAGGGAATAAAGCATGTCCAATTTGCGAACAACAGACATCATATTGTCAATTTCATCATGGGAGGAAAACAGTGTACATGGGCCATCAATGGTTTTTGCCTATGGATAACTCTTATAAAAGACTAAAAAGGCATTCAATAGCTCACAATAATTTGATATAGCTCTAAAACCTTTATCCATTGATCTTTATTTTGAGTGGGTGAAAAACCTTGATGTGACATTGGGAAAGACACAAAAATCTGGTAATGATAGACATATATGGAAGAAAAGGTCAGTATTTTTTTTAACTACCATATTGGAGATATCATGAAGATAAACACAATATTGATGTCATGCACGTGGAGAAGAATATCTTGGATTGTTTGATTGGAACATTGTTATATATTAAAGGAAAGAAAAAAGATGGGTTCAATGCAAGATTAGACTTACTATCAATAGGAATACGTTTGGAGTTAGCTCGCACTCCTAATAGAAGATAAACATTTCATCCCCCGACTTTTCATACATTATCGAAGAGGGAGAAAATTATCTTTTTTCAATGTCTTCATGATATCAAAGTTGTTCAAGTTTATTCTTCAATTTGTCATAAGGCGATTGATGTGAATGCTTTGAACATTTTTGGAAAAGTATGTAATCATTATACTTTGTCAACTGGAAATGTATTTTCCTCCAACTTTTTTAGATATAATGGTGTATTTAATGATTCATCTAGTTCGAGAAATAAAGCATTGTGGACCTGTATATTTTCGTTGGATGTATCCGTTTGAAAGTTATATAAAAATATTGAAGGGGTATGTTATGAATCCATATTGACCTGAAGCCTCCATTATTGAAAATTATATTTCTGAGGAGGTTGCAGAGTTTAGAACGAGCTAATTGGCTATGTCGTAACACATAGGTTTTCCTCCATCTCGTCATGAACGAGTTAATAATGAGGGAAAGGGGATTCATTGCTTGAAAGTAAAATCATTGTCAGCTGAACAGATGAAGAAGTTAGAATCAAACATCTTGAATAACATAGATGATGATCAAACATATATCACATTTCATATTAATGAGTTGAAACAATGTCATCCAAAGTAGAAAGAAATGTGAATTTGGAATGATCACAAAAAAACATTTTTGTCATGATTTAAAGAGACCTTTCTTGGTAGATTAGATGTATCAAAGAAATTAAAATGGATAGTGGTTGGTCCATGTTTAAATGTGATAACATGGTCTAGTTATGGCATTAATGGCTATAAATTTCATATGAAATATTAGGACGACAGAAGTGTAGTTCATAATAGTGGTGTATCGGTGTTTGCAGAAGCAATGCATTTTTCTAGTGCGAACTAAAAAAACCCAATTTCTGTATCAAGTGCATATTATGGAGTGGTTGAAGACAAATGGGAGGTTGATTACTCTAAAATTAGCATTCTAGTTTTTAATTGTAAATGGTTTATAGGTTACTACAGTGTTAGAAACGAAGAATTTGGAATGACACTTGTTCATCTGGATAGATTAGAAGACGCAGATGATTCTTTTCTAATGGAAACACATGAAAAAAAAAATTTATGTATTAGATCAATTAGATGTGTAGTTGGATATTGTTTTACAAGGGAAAAAAATATATTGGTGAGGATGAACATCACAAAGATGCTAATTTATATGAGATCCCTACTTCCATGGAATGATTAATGGAACATAATGATGAGCATGTTAAAGACATGGTTTGTGCCATAAAGAACGATCAAGACAAAGGAATTTTGTAAAACAATCCGTTTATACATTCCTAAAATTAAAGGTACCATTTATTTGTTTCTTATTTACATTTATTTTTTTCATAAAATGTTAGATATTGTATGTTTTTTCTTTATTGAAACAAGTATTAAAACAAAATAAGTATAAGTTTTAGTTTGTTTTAAGTTTGTTTAGTTTACTTTATCATGTTTACCATTACATAAATTATATATATATTATTTTTGTTCATTGAAAATTACATTACCATGTTTACCAGGTTTACCAAGTTTACCATGTTTACCATCTTAACCATCTTGACCATCTGGACTATCATTACCATTGTTTAACATGATTACCATATTAACCATGTTTACTATTACTTATGTTTGTAAAATATTATATTTCCTGATTACATTAGTATTAAAATATTTGAATTTGAATATTTGTGAACTAAGGTTTGTTTTTTTGATTTGAAGGATAATGACAGATCAATCAGTTGATCAACCACCTGATTCTGGAGATGAGAATATTGGTCATACCTCTGGGGAGGAACATTCACATACTCCTCTTGATGTTCCCCAATATTTCTCATGTTCTCCTATTACGACAAAGAGTTCAAGAGTTGGTAAACGTGGGTGCACACATTTACCAAAATTATCACTTTCCCATACGCAGGATCATAGGATACTCGTTGAGTTTGATGAGGATGATATTCCTAGAGGTCCAAATGATAAAGATTTTAAGAGTTTTGTATCAACTCAGGGTAAGAGAAAAGTAAGCATTTTTTATGATGACTGGAGAAGTGTGGATAAAGAGATAATCTCTCAGTTGTGGGATACAATTTTGGTAAGAACTTTTTCTATTGTTTTCCTATTCTTTAAATGTTTCTAGTTTATATAGTAATTTTAAAATATACTTTATTAGATGATATTTGATATTCCTGACACTAGAGGAGTCAGGAAGAAATGCTTATCGATGGCTGGCAAGAGATGAAGGGATTTCAAATTAACCCTCTCATCTGATTTAATTTTTGGTCATAAGATTCAGGACAATACATATCGTATATATGTCATTTTATAGATGAAGACACATGGAGACAGTTTGTTGAAAGTATAAGAAAAGAGTTATTTTTCATAAGGAAAATGTAAACTTTTATATGCTTTATTATATAAATGATATAATTAATGTTTTGTTAATTATTTATTATTCTTAATTTATAGCAGACAAGGAATGCTCATCAAGAGATCCAATCTAAAAATGTATACCCTCATAATTTTTCTCAGGGAGGGTATGCATTTTTGGAAGAACAAAGGATGGCGGAAAAATTACAAAAACTAAGAGCTGAGTCTTAAAGCTCTGGATGGGTATCCCCTTCATCCCCTCTAACTAGACATGAAAAATGGAAGAGATCTTGGATGGGGAAAACATGGCAATATCTTTCGAAAGAATCGAGAATCGTAGCTGAGAGGATTTTAATATATCTATTTTATAAATTTATGTTATCTATTTTCTTCATTTAATTTCAGTCATTACAGAAATTTTCAATTAATTAATACAGGACTCTCTTGAGTAGCAGTGCTTATAGAGGGTATTTACAGCTGTTAGGAGGCATGATATTTTATCTGCAGCATCGGGAATGCGCGAACATCCTGGTTGTGTTCGAGGATATCTGGAAGGTGTATTAGTATGAAAAGTGTTACCACATTCTTCAACTTATAACGTTGAGTATGTTTATAAAAAAATAGAATCCTTGGAGGATTAAGTTCATAATATAAATGCGATGATGGAGAAAAATATTAGAGAGTCGGTATAGTCTATGTTAGCAGACATGCAAAGAAAGTTTCAGACTGCAGCTTCCACTCTTCCACCTCCCACTGCAGACCCCATTATTTATCCTCCACCTCCGCTAGTAGCTCCCACTCCCCCACATCAGCATGTGGACCCAATTTTTTATCATAATCCTCCACCGCAACTTCCTACTTATTGCAAGTTTTATGTTGGTGATCTTCAACATAATATAGTTGGATATGGGTTGGTATATTGTATAGGAGATACAGTTCATCATCAAAAATTAGAGGTATAGAATCAGAGGGTCACTGTACAAGATATAATATATAGATCATCTTCAGTACCATAAAATACAGATGAGGTGACGACAGTTAGACATAGTATCAAACATTTTTTAATTTCACCATCCAGACATCTTCGACTCGTTAACATAGAGGTATGTATGTTATATCTTCTATTTTATTTATTTTATTAAAGTTGTTTTATCATTTGAAATCTAATATATATTTCTATTTATTTGTACAGGAATACTTCAAAGGTAAATAAATAATGTATAAACAACAACACAGACAAATGGAAATGACATCATATACAGATTCTAGTAGTCTTGACAGATGGTAAAGATATTCAAATTTGTTGGTGGGTGATTATGAGTTTCCAATGGAAGCTCAAGTTTGTGGATGTCCAATAACTATGGGGATAGTGAAAACTGATATCATGGAGCTTGTTACTGGAGATAAGTTTGGCATCAACGTGGTGCAATTTTATCCATCTATGTCTTAACACCTTTTTCCAGTGTTATATTAATTAAAAATGTATACTTATGTCTATTTTTTATTAGGAATATTTATAACATTTGTGAGAAGAATGAGAGGTAAAATGTATATGGATTCACAGACTTGCAATAGATTTTCCTTAAAGCATGTTCATTGAATGCGGAAAAAAAGGATTATACTACTGAAAGACTTGAACAGAATATAGTCCCACAATGTTGGATGATGCCTTTTTGTGAGAGGTATGAAACACAAATCTCTCAAATATTTCATTATCTTTTAAAATAAAAACCATTAACCTTAAATTTACTTTTATCAGTGACCATTAGATGTTAGGGGTTTTTTTCCCAAGGGAGAAAACACTTTATTAGATATTCTCTGTCCATGGTGATGTGCGGGAATGTTTTCATAAAATGTTGGAAAATTAAGTTTCAATTTCTCAATAGTTTAATATATTATAATGATTTTTAAATTTACCCCATTTTTATTATTTTCTAATAGGGGATGGGTCTTCTTTCGAAAAACCATAATGAAAAGGAATGTGAAGATCAAATATGTAAATATGAAGGTAAATATCCATTTATAATTTGTATTTTTTTGATTTATTACATAACAATAATATATTGAATTTATACTAATTCAAACATAATTTTAATGAACCACAAGGCTTCATCGAATACAGATATTATATGTTAAGATTTATTTATGAAATAATAACAACCGGGAAAGTTGTGAACTTTTACCTGGTAATATTTCCTTTTAAACATTGCCATAATATTTCAATTTGATTTATTCATTATACACGATAACTACTATCCTTTTAATTTGTAGCTATTTGATGACCCTCAACCCTATACCTCCCAAGACATCAAACTCCTTCAAGTAGACTAGTCAAATTATTTTATATGTTTGATTGAATTTTAGTTGTTTGTATTTTAAATTGTAATTTTGAATATTGTCATTGTAATTGTTTAATTTGTAGTCGTTTAGGTTGGATTTAGTTTTTTTCAAGTTGACAGTGTATGTTTTGAATGTTATATATGTGAATGTTTAGTTTTTATCTACTTATTATTTCGGTATACTTATGATGGTTTTTCTAGTAAGTATTTTGGTCCGGGGGAGGGGTTCTATGGGTGTGGGGGTGTTCAGTGGGGTGGGGGGTATCTAGGGGTGTGGTAGGGCTGTCCAGGGGAGTGGGAGTCTATCCATTGTGTGTCCTGGGGTGTGGGGGGTCTTGTGGGGTCAGGGGGGTTTCCAGGGGTGTGGGAGGGATGTCCAGTGGGGTTAGGGGGTGTCCAGTGGGGGGGGGGACCTGGGTGTCCATGGGGATGGGGTGTGGGGGGGGGGGAGTCCAACGTGTGGGAGAGGAGGTGCCACCATCCCTCAGGGGGCTGAACTCTGCTGGAAGGTCTTCATCAATCCCACATGTGAAATATTTTGAGAGCTCAAGATTCACATGTGGGAGTGATGAGTACCTTCCAGTGGTGTGCCCCCCGATGGGGTGTCCAGGATGGTGGGGGTGTCCAGGAGGGTGCAGGCAGTCTTGTGGGTGAGGGGGTAGTCCAGGTGGTGTGGGGGTGTCGAGGATGGGTGGTGGGGTTGTCCAGTGGTGTGGGGGGCTTCCAGGGGGTAGGGTAGTGGGAATTCCAAGGGTGTGTGTGTGGGGGGGGGGGGTGTCCAGAAGGGTAGGGGTAGTCCCGGGGTGGGGGAAGTCTAGGGATGTGGGAGGTGTCTTGGAAGGTGGGGGGTTGTCCATGGGTGTGGGGTTTGTCCAAGGGTGGTAGGGAACTCTAGGGGTGGGGGTGTCCAAGAGGGTGGGTGGGTTGTCCAGGGGTTTTGGGTTTTTCCAGGTGGGGGGGGGGGGGGCAGTTCAGTGGTGTGGGCTGTCTAGGGGTGTGGTTGGGGCTATCTAGTGGGGTGAGGGGGTTTTGATCTATTTTGGAAACTTTTTGGTCAGTTTCAGTGGTGTGGGAGGGTTGTCCAGTTGTGTGGGAGTGCGGTCTAGGGGATGGGGTATAAAGGAGGGTGGGGGATGTCCAGGGGTGGTGGTGATGTCCATGGGTGTGGGAGGGGGGGGGTCCAGGGCTGTGGTGGGGGAAGTGCAGTGGGGTGCGGGTGTTCTGGACGGTTTTTGGTAACTTTTCGGTCTATTTCAGGGGTGTGGGAGGTATGTACAGGGGCATGGGACTGTTGTACAGGGGTTGGGGGTGTATATGAGGGTGGGGGTTGTCCAGGGGTGTGGGGTGTTGTCCAGGGGGTGGGGATGTCCATGGGGGTGGGGGCTGTCCCGTGGGTTTGGGGCACTCCAGGGGTGTGGGGTTGGTGTCCAGGGGTGTAGTGGGGGCTATCTAGTGGGGTGAGGGGGACTATCCAAGGGGTGGTGGGGGGATATCCAGCGGGGCAAGTTTTAAATTTTATCAATGTAAATGATTAATTTTTATTTGGTTCTTGTTTTGGTCTACTTCTGTCTTTCTGGTACGAATTCTTGGTTAGGTTTATAGTTGTTTCTGGGGAGAGTAGAGGAATGATTTCTATTTTTTAAAAATAAATTGTTTTAACTTGTCGGTTATTTTATAAATAATGTGATAAAGTAATGGGTAAGGTTTTATCACAACATTTATTTGAATAACTGACGTGATAAACACCTATGGAAAGGTTTATCAGGTCAGTTATTTAATAACCGACTTGATAAACACCCCCCCGCACTGGTTTATCACGTCGGTTATTAAATAACTGATGTGATAAACCATTTCCTAGGGGTTTATCACATATTTTATTTAATAGCTGATGTCATAAACACCCCCCACACGGTTTTATCACATAGGATATTAAATAACTGATGTGATAAACCCTCCCCCTGGTTTTTCACATCGGTTATTTAATAACCGACGTGATAAACCATTTCCTAGGGGTTTATCACATCGGTTATTTAAAAAAAGACTTGATAAAAAACCGCTGCACTGGTTTATCACGCCGTTTATTAAATAACCGACCTGATAAACACATAGATGTTATGTTTTTTACGTCAGTTTATAAACAACCGACGTAAAAAACAATATTTATATCATCGTTCATATAAACGTCGGCAAAAAACCGTTGTAAAAAATGAAAAATAAACGACAAAAAATCATTTTCTTCACTAGTGAAGAGTTTAAAACACCATTGATACCACATTTTCATGTTTGGGACTCAGATTCCACTTAACGGGTGACCTGACCACAGTGGGACACATGGCCTCAAAAACATCTCCCCAACTACCAGAGGCTACTGACTTGTATCGAGGGCCTATGGTGTGTTTGTTGGGAGACTATGACCACATATAAAGAGTGTAGCATAATGCAAGGATATAAAGAGTAGGAATCTTGTAAAATAATATAAATAAACATCAAATAAATATAAATAAATAGATAAACGAGAATCAAAATAAATATAACAATTGTAATAATAATGATGTAATGTTATGTCTCTAGAAAACTGGAAAACATGGATACTAGAAAATATGGATACAAGAAAATAGGCATAACATGTTCTACCAAACCAAAGGAAAAAAGGCTACTCCAAGCATCCTGAGATCCTACTCGGTTATCTGGTATAACTCTCCATCCTAAACAACAAGCAATTAAGTATTTGAGGTTGTATACCTCCCTTTTTCAACACCTGTATCAATGTGACCTAATCCAGGCACCAAACGATACATGAAGAGGGTGTCAGATAAATTTCAGTGGGGCACCACCAACGATGTCTATATCATCAGGCCTGTGTAATGGAATATACTAGTGTTCATGCATTCATATATAATGTATGGAATGTAGTAAAATGTAACTAAATACCCATGTATCTGCTTTAACCCTCGACTGGTGTTTGAACATTTTACTCGTTAATTTTATTTGTAGTTACCATTAAATTTTAATTGGTCACATGAGGCATAGCCAAAACTAACATTACCTAGTAATAGTATATGTAATGAAGGATCCAAGACATAAAAGAAAAACTGAAAATTACATAAGGTGAGGGAGTTCCAGTGTTACAGCCAAGGTAACATTGATATCTTGGAATGCTAACTCAGTAGTATCTATGTCTTGCTAATGGGTAAGATTTTAATCCAAGAAGTGTAATAAAAGTAATTCCACATTAAGGTGCCTATCGGTTCTATGGTGATTGACCAAGGTAAAATG
Organism: Viscum album; assembly: GCA_963277665.1. Taxonomy (NCBI): domain Eukaryota; kingdom Viridiplantae; phylum Streptophyta; class Magnoliopsida; order Santalales; family Viscaceae; genus Viscum; species Viscum album. The sequence goes on from OY728140.1 coordinate 1,289,543,245, forward strand.
GGGATATGTAGAAATTGGGATCTATAGTCTTTCTGCATGGAACCTGCTGGTCAATGATAGATCCAAGGAGTGGATCTAAGGTATCTTTTAATAATGTAAATGACCCTTTAATAGTATATTAGGCCTACAAGGATTTGATAATAACTATAGAATATATGGGTATCAACCTAAGAAAACTACATCCTTGAATGAGAATGGGGTTCCCATGACCCAAGGTACTCTCCACTTTGAATCTAATTGAGATCGTGTCTATACATTTTTATTTGATATTGTGATCTAGTATTGATTCAATAGGTTCAAGCCTTGTCTTCCATTAAATTAGATAGGCTATTTTTCATTTCCACCCTTTAAACAAGTCTAAAATAACAATTAAGGAATATTCAGTTATAGAGGATCACTCCACTACCTTCCATCAATATGGAAATGGGTGATACAAACATGTATCCCTTATTCAATATCATTTAATAATGCCAAGTAATAAACTTGGTATATTTTATATATCACATTTCCCATTTAATAATAAAAATTAAGAACTTACCTAGGCTGGTCATGTGGTAAGCATATATGGTACAAGCCATTATAAAATTTTATTTAATAACAATGAATTTTTTATATGAAGAATGACCTTTAGAAAGGTCAAGAATGGGCTTAGCTTAAAACTGGCACAGACATGCTGAAACACTAAAAATCAATTATGGAATAACCTTTGACATGAGGTGGGTTGAGTTATGGGTTCAACTGTATAAAAATAATAACATATTTTAAAATATAATATCCATATGATTCTAATAACTATAATAATTACATGTGAATTTGAGAATCGACATCTGATGAAATCGTTGGGCCCCACACAAATACTCCAAAATAATAGAACAATAAGGATGAGTTATAGAGAACCCACCTTAGGGTTGTACGAATCTCATAACCTGGTATTGGCAAATAATTTTCCTAGGAACTGAGTATATATATAAAAGGTGAAAAACACTCACATAATGATATCTAGGTCAAGATAAAGAAATAAGAAGAACAAATCAATACAAATATATTACTTACCATTGCATGACCAACATGATGAATGAACCCTTGATCAGATTCTAGATGAAAGAAATATCTTGATCGTTATATTTTTCCTTCAAGAAGATCCAAAATGGGAGGAAAAAGGATTAATCCCACTGGTTCTCAGATTAGGGAAGAAGAGGTGGGTAAATAGAAAATTAAGGAAAATTTTGAATATTTTCCTAGAATTTTGGCCTAGACATAGTTTGTCTACAAAGTTTTTCAACCCATGCGACAGGGTTATGAACAAAAAGACATCCTACAAATGGTTTGATCAAACTGGGAACAAGCCATGCATGGGTACCTAAGAAAAAGAGGTGTTCTAATGGATAGCATGCACGACTATGTTCCAATAGTGTGGGTGAATCTTTCTAGAAAAACAAAATCTGCATGGTTTTCCAAACCATGCCAAATTCCCCCATGGTTTACACTAAACATTGAACCAAGATAGTTTTCCCAAAAATGATGGGTAACGGGATCCGAACATTGCTCCTAAACCCTTGGAACCATTAAAAATCATTAGGGATCCATATTAGGTCCAATGTAATTATTTAGACAAAAAATTTACAGATCCATTCCTTTTTGAAAACCCATGTTCTTACACTTGAAGGCTTAATATGAAGTGAAGTGGTGAAGGTGGATGTGTCATTTTATAATTAATGTGAGGGGCACTTTTGGAATTTTTGAAACTATTAATTTATAATAATTTTAAAATAAATTAAAATAGCACCAAAATTTGATATATTCGAATCTAAGATATAATAAAAATTAAATATCATCAAAAAACAAAGTGTATATAATTTTTTATGCCAATTAAAACATTATCATTTTTATTAACAATTAGTTATTCTATTTTATTTAAATTTGGATAACAAATGATTCAATATTAAAAGAGTTGAATATTTCCTTATTTTATTTCAATTATACCAAAGTGAATAATTTAGAACATTTTAGACCATATAATAATTAATCTATAGTTTTACAATTGTTTTATGTTTTTTTAATAATTTTGTAAAACATTATTTTAACAAAATAATAATTTTGTGATTTTTTAGACTATTAAATTCATGGTTTTTTTTTGAAAATACCATGATAAGGTGTTATCCTTGAAAAATATATATTATTATATACTTAATGGGTCAAGGAAATCTATAAAAATTATTTAAAAGATTAATTTGACCAGATTATTTTTATTTTCATATTTTTTAAAAAAATTATTTTATATATCCATTATTAAAATAATCACTACATCAATATTGTGTAATTATTTAATGTATTAATTTGTAGAATAAAAATTCAAATAAAAAAATATGATGAATATAAATGTAATGTATTTCATAATAATATATTTTTTGGAATTTATTTTCACTAAATGCCACAAAAAAATGTTATACCTATTAATGTAGGAATGTTACATCTTTAACATCACTTCAAATAAAACAAAATAAATTTTATAATCTATTATATAATTCTCAAAATTTTCTCTTTATGGGTACATGGATGCCTATGGTCTACATATACTTGACCAATATGATTTGGTCATTTTTAGGCCTTTTTATGGCTATTAGTGTTTTAACAAAAATTGTTTTATGGATTTCTCATCAACTAATCATATTTTACATCATTAATGTATAAGACATTAAGGTAGATATTAATTTCTTGAAAATTAAAAATAAATTACCATGATATAGGTAATTATTTTAATTTTCCATAAACTATTTATTTTATAATATCTCACTTGGATATCACTATATAAAAATTATTATACTTATAAGAAATGTGAGTTAGACCATCTGTAACTTTGATTGGATTTTTTAATATCTATGTCATTTTCATTGTTATGTGGCCCATAAATGTCTATGTTTACAAAAAAAATAAGTTATGGGTATAAATTTATTCATCCAATTTTATTTTGGTATTTTTTAGTCTCATTTTATTATCCATTCAATATTATTTGTCACACTAATTTACCTGATTTACCGTTAACCTCATTAAATAAAATATACCATTATTACTATTCGTAATATCAAAATAAATTAATATTTAAAAAATTTGAACCCACTGATTAAAATTATGGAATCCATTTTTCATAATTAAGAACACATAATTGGCCGTAATTAATATAAACATAATTCATATTGATAAAAACCAAAAAGATGGTTTTAAGAAGTAAAAACATATGACCAAATTGTCACGTGTTTATGTCCAATTTAAATGTTAAATTATATACATTGACCAAAATTAGATTAAATTTTAAAAACATAATCCAATCACACTTTAAAACCTATTAAAAAGTTAATATATCTCTATAAATAAATTCTATGAAAATACAGTATGGAATTAAAATGCATTATAACTCACTATTAATTAAAATATTATATTTATGAGAAAAATACTAGACATAAAACAAAAAAAAAATTTAATGTATATAATATAAATAATAAGTTTATTTTGTTTAATATAATATATAATAATTTTAATATTTATATTTAAAATCGATGGGCCATCAAAAGTCTATGAAAAAATATTTTTTTGAAAATTTCTTCTTTTAACCATAAAAAGGATTTTGTTCATATATCATGTTCTAGAAAATATATAAGATAATTTTTAATGTTATAAAAAATTTTAAAATGTGGTTATTACTATTCATAAAATCTAATTTATTTCCCATTAAATAATAATAATTTAATAATTTATCATTGATTAGTGAAACTCATTAATGCTTACAATGCAAGATATCGAGGAATTTCACTCTAGCATGTAATGGAAGCCACGCCAGTGTTACATTTAATGCAAGAATACATTTTTTTAAATTATAATCCAAATACAGTTCATTTATACATTGAATAAAATCAATATTCAGTGTTGCGTGTAATTAATTCAACCAAACAAACATGGAATTGTGTAAAACACAAGCCATGAATAGTGTTGTGTATATTGTAAGCTAATACGGTGTTCCATGTAGCACAATATAATAATGGTGTTGCGTACAACACAATACATCAAAGTTGTTAAGAAAAATCTATCTCATAAAATCTCGGGGTGTTACATTCCACCCCCCTTAAATTTAATTTCACCATAAAAATTCTCCATGGTTATAAATGGGTTACTGCTTGAATGTTTCTTTCATGTAAACCCATATCGTAAAAAATAATACTAAAACAACATTTTAAAATGGAATGTTAGAATCATAATGGTTATAAAAAGTAACTCATCTCTGGGATCCACATAGAAGAACATATGTGAGAAGTGCAAACAAGGATATGTAAAAGAAATAAAACTATCAAGTTATGATGGAGAGTGATAGAGAACATGGTTAGGAGAATGTTAACATTAAAAATTCCATACATCTATGATGATCTAATGGACCATATAATTTATTAGATAAGTAGTTACTAGGTTAACATTCTTTTTAAGATCCTTTCCCTAAAGTTGAAAAATAAAAAGAACAAATACAAATAATATTTCATTATATTCTCATTGTTGTTCATACCTTTAACTATTTCCACATTATCAATAATTAAAAATAAATTAAGTTGAATTTTTAATTCCAAAAGCATTAGAAGATCATTCGATAGAATGACAGGTCATTCCTTGTGTCCCAAAAATAGAACATGTAATCAAATATGCATAAGTCCACCTGTAGTGAGATAATATTTTTGTATAACAATCTTTAACTGGAAGATAAATTATGATATCCATAAATAGATAAGATTACAATCCTTCAAAAAAATTAAAATATAAAAAACTAGAAAGAGGTTAACTAAATCGAATTAACATATATGTCCCATATCTCATTTAGTAGTTCTTGATTTTCACATTCCAAACATGTGAATACATTAATCATGTATTCTCTTGAAACATGATAATATAATGAATTTACATAGAACATTATAGAAAACATACATTCGGTTAAAATTAACTCTTTCCACACACCAAAATACCAAAAATAATATATATTCAAATCATGATATCACTTTGTCTTTATATAAGTCACGATCTCATTAATAATATCAAATATATCATTATCAAATTATCTCTTTATTATGACCATATCAGTTGATTTACATAAAAACTTCAATCACTTTTAATGGTTACCGGTACCATATAATTACAGAAAACCACAATAGACCAATATATAGATATTCCAATATTCTATAATACTATATATGAGATTCCACAACACTATTTTGGAATCACATTACAAAAACTCTTAATCATTCCACCTGTTTGTTTCCATACATAAAATTTCCAATAGTGATCGCATGTTACTTCCCATTGTCTTTTTTCTTTAGGATGTTGGTAACGTTGATCATCTTTAACCAATGGATTAGATCATTGATTGGAATAATTCCCCATTTCCTTGCACATGTAGTAATGAAGTGTTTGTGGTGTGTTCTCTGTAGTCTTTTCTCTATCCACATAATTAGTAACCATTTTTCTATTATACTGGTACACAATTTCATGATGACCTTCTTTTCGACACTTGAATCATTTTCTAGTCCCTTTACGAAAATATCCACCATGCTTCTTTCCACACTTTGAGGAAAATGAAACATTCATCTTATTTTCACCTTTGTTTTTTTATTTTCCCTTGAACTCCCTCATTCATTTCTAGTCAAAACCATGAGATGGATATATAACAACAAATTATTCTTCTACATTGATAGTACAATGAACAATATCTTCATAGCTAATAGAGTCTCTTATAGATAATTCACTTTGAAGTCATTTTTGAAACCATTGAAGAATCGATCAACATTACTTTCAAGAATGATGAGAAAGCCAGAAGCATACCTTGAAAGTATTTCAAAATTCACCTTGTATGTACAAACAGATTCATCGTGATTATTTATAATCTTAAGGAACAAATTTTCAAGCATTTTTTAAAGAATAAAAATGATATAGATACTGAAAAACATGTTCTTGATCTCATCCCATTCCATGTTATAAATTTCATCATGCAGCCTTGTATTCTTAATTTGAGTCCACCCCTAGTCTACTTCACATTTTAAATGATAGACATCCAAAATGACATTCTCATGTTCTGAAAAATGAAGGCTGGAAAATATCTATTCAATGGTACTGATCCATTAAACATAAACAAGTGGATGAAAAGACCCACTGAAATAAGCTGGTTGTTGCCTCATAATGGACTCAAAAGAATATTGGTCCCCTTTCTGGTAATTTGAAAGTCCAGAATGATTCATAACATATATAAGTATATAAATAAGATATTACCTGCAATCTCCCAAAACATTTAGTTATTGATGAGAACCATCAATTCATTTCCCAGTGCATTTATCATTAACATAGTTTTTTCAAGTTCTATCTATCGTCTAAAACACCATAAATAATAGTGTGAGAGGAGAAAATCACACTTGGAAATCAACATTATTAAGGGGGGGGGGTACTTTATATATCTAACATATTTGGTTTAATCATAGGTTATTCATGTTCGTTACCAAAATTATAGGTCTACAAAATATAGTTAGACTTAAACTTACAGGAATTGCTATACATACCAAAAAACTTTATCTCAAATATTCTCACTAATGTTTTCAAATCTATGTTTCCAAATGATAATTATACCCTCGCTCTGACAGCAACTCTAATGAACCAAAGTGATGTACATGAAACATAAAATTCTTTTTCGGAATACATAATACATTAAAAAATTATAATCCAAAAGGCCGTATTAGTTTACCTCCTTTGGAAACTAAAAAAACTAAAAAATGATCCATAAAACATATACACCATTTCTATCTTTATCCCTCATAATTAGATACCCGTTTCGACACATCATACCTAATACCATACTTCAAATACTGTGGAAAATGAAACATGAAAAATAGTGAGCTCCAATGCTCAGTAAGGGTAAGCATGGAAACTAACACACAATATATAAACCAAATAATTCAAAAACATGAAAACAAATTTTTAAAAATAACATTCCACATTTTACATAAACCAAAATATTGAGCCATGAAATAAATTTTGGTAGTTCATAAGGAATAAATTATAATGGAATCATGAAACATAAGAAAATATAATTGGAATAAAACATGGAATTGTGGAAAACAAATAAGAACAAAATTTGGTTTTCATAGTTTCCAAGGAATTTCTTCCAAGACCATCATAGTGGACAAATTATATTACGGAACTCAGTTTACTTTTCATGAAGCCATGTTTTACGGAACAAAATTTACATTCCATTCCAACTGTGTATTTTTGAAAATGATATAATTGTCATACCATTCACATCACTCTCATGACAATAAATCATCACCCAATGCATTGTAGGGAGATACAGGTCCCACCCAACTCACAATTATATCATTCTTACATGTCCTACAAAAACATAAATCATTGATCATAACACAACCAAAGAAGTAAAATGTGTTTTTTTTATAAAAATCATTACATAATAAAATATAATTTCATAATTAACAAAATACAATCATTGTAATAATTGGGATATAAATATAACCATATTTAATGAGCATCATCTTACATGGAAAATAATTCTGATAAAACATATGAACCTATTTTTTGGGGAAAATATACATTCTTCTTCAATAACAATTTCTATTCCCAAAATACAGTTAAATAATTAAAGAAAATAATTTAGTAGATAATAAAATTGAAATAGTATAAAGGATGATTCATCCAAATAAGTCATCATGAAACTGTAAAAATCAATTCATGTAGTCTATGTTGAAAAATCCTTCTCGTACACTTTCCATAGAAGTCAAAATATACCTCATATTGAAAAGAAAAGAATGATTCCTTCCAAAAAAATTATTTGAAATTCACCAATGGGTAAAATTTACTTTAAAAAAATATTATATGTATAGAAATAATGATATATATATATATATGATACATGTAAATGAATGATTAATATACCCCGATAAATATTTACGATTAATCAATCTCATATAATAATGAGATTTAAAAATTATCCCTTATCATAGGTCTGATTGTCATTATATGTATAAAAACCACCTATATACTAATTTAAATAATTCTATTTAATTATTCCATAATCATAGTAATTTATAATATATTATATATGTTCATTTTCTCATCTCTTCATTATTAACATTCCATTTTTACTTGTTATTTGGTTTTTAACTCCTTTATGATCTTATTAATGTTTTGTCAAAGAAGTTCTTATTTATTTTCATAGTTTATAGTTATATTATTTAATGAATAATTTTAGAAAAATGTATATCATATTTATTCATTCATCTCATTTATATAATTGTTCATTAATGATTATCATGTAGAACAAATCGCATCACATCTTGGAGGTGGAAGGTCGTACGTACGCACAAGAGATGATATAATTCCCTTAATTTTTTACAGTATTAATGTGGATGGTGTTAAATATTACATAAGTAACATGATTTTATAATAGTAATACATATTTATTAATTCCATCATTATTCTCATACATGTATGTTAGTGATGAAATTCTAATTACACTACGGCGTGGAGACGGTCAGCCAAACATATGCACGCGTGGTGATTTTAGTTTTTGTAGGATGGATAGAATAAGGAATATGTCTGTTTCATAATAATAATAAAATATCAGTACATATATGATACTGTAGATTTTACTTTATAATTAATCAAATAATTATGTGTATGTAGAAGTCGAAAAAATATTGGATGAATCGGTAGAGGAGATTATTTCTTCTTTAAAGTGCTTCCTCACAATTTCTTCTTAGAAAACTAGAGTTGGTATTTTAAGAAGGCATATATCTATAAAATTTTTCTAGGAATTTCTCTACGGGATTTTGGAAGGGGATAGCGAAACTTCAAGGCTAAAAATTAAGTGAATTGGTGATGGTGGATGTTCCCTTTTATAATTGAGGTGAGGGGTACTTTTGGAATTTATAAAACTATTAATTTTTAATCATTTTAAAATCAATCCAAATACCTCCAAAATATGATATATTTGAAGATAATATCATATAATATTTAAATATAATCAACCAATAAAATTTATACAATTTTTTATTTCAATTTAAACGTCATCATTTTAATTATCAATTACATATTCTATTAAATTTGAATTATGATAACAAATGATTCAATATTAAAATGTTTCAATATTTAATTATTAGATTTAAATTATAAAATAAATAAATAATATAGAAAATTTCATAATATATCAAAATTATTTTTAATTTTTAAAATTATTTTATGATTTTTAAATTATTTTATAAAACATTATTTTAACAAAATATCAATTGTGTCATTTTTTAAACTATTCATAGCATGAGTTTTTAGAAATAACGAAATAAGGTGTTATACTCGATAAAATAATTTATTATATTTATAATGGGTCAAGGTCGTCTATAAAATTCATTGGAAAATTAAATTATCCAAATATATATTTATTTTAATCTTTTTAATATCATTTATTTTATATCTCCATTACTAAAATAATCACTACATCAATATTGTGTAGTTATTTAATATAATTATTTGACGAAAAAATAATTGAAATAAAATACTATGTTGAACATAAATTTACTAGATTCCATTATAATATATTTTTTAGAATTTATGTAGAAGATAATATAACATTAAAAATTTTATAATTTTTAAAGAATGAAGTGGACATGTTTAACATCACTTTAAATAAAATAAAATAAATGTTATATATCATTTATAATGCTCCAAATGGATTATTTATTAGTACATGGATTATTATTGTGGATATATACTCTACCAATATGTGTTTTTATTTTTTAATGATTTTTATAGGTATAAGTATTTTAATAAAAAGTTATTTACCGATTTCTTCTCAGTCAATTAATTTTTACATCATCAATGTATAATACATTATCATACTTATTAATTTCATAAAAATTAAAAATAAATATCCATGATATATTTAATTATTTTATCCTTACATGGAATATTTATTTTTTAATATATCACCTTGTTATCCCCCATATTAAATGTATTATACATATAAGAAAATTGAGTTTTACATTTTGTCACTTTAATTGAATTTATTAATATCTATGTCATTTTCATTGTCACATGGCACATAAATGACTATGTTTTTAACCTAAGATGTTAAGGGTAGAACTACATTCATCCAATAATATTTTTTAGGTTTTAGGATCATTTTTTGCCATATCATATTATTTAGGACACTAATTTACATAACATACCTTTAAATATGATAAATAAAAATTAATGTTGTTACCATTCATAATATCAAAAAAATAAAAGCATCCTATTAAACTATTTTAGAGCCATAAATTAAAAATATGGAATCCATTTTTCATAATTAAAAACAAATAATTGATATAAATTAATTTAAAATTAATTCCCATTTTCAAAAACCAGATATTCGGTTTTTAAGTAGTGAAAACTTATCAAATGATTGTCATGTGTTTATTTCCAATATAAATGTGAAATTAAAAACAATGAACAAAATAGTGTGAAATGATAAATAAATAATAAAATTAAATTTAATGATAACTTCAAATATAATCTATGTATATAAATTAATTTGGTGAAATTGAATTTTTCAAATAAAATGCTATATTTTTTCACTATTCATTAAAATTTGAATTTTATCAGAAAATTACCACCAAATCAAAAATTGATAAATTTTATATCAAAATTCCATATAAAAAGGTTATTTTGTCAAATTTAATGTATAAATGAGTCCAAATGAGATTTATAATGGGTTCACTATTAAAAGGTGAAAAAAACAATATTTTCTTTGAAAAGAAAATTTTTATACTAAAAATTGATTTTGTTTTTATATCATGTATTAGAAAATATATAATATTAAATTTATTGTTATATAAAGTTCAAAATGTGGTTAAAAATATTCATAATGGAAATTTTATATCACATTAAATAATAATATTTTAATAATATATTGTTTTTTAGGGGAACTCGTTATTGAATATAACGCAAGATATCGAGGAAAGTTGTTCTTGCTTGTAATAGAAGCCAAGTCAGTGTTATGTATAGTCCAATATTCATTAGGTGTTGCATTTAAAATAATAAAGAGATAGTTCTTTTATAAATTGATAAAATTTCAATACTAAATGTTGCATGAAATAAATTCTTTAAAAAGAACTAGAAATTGTGTGTAACACAAACCAATAATCATACTGCATATACAACATGCTAAAAAGGTGTTGCGTATAGCGCAACCTGACATTAATGAAATTAAAAACAAACTATTTCATTAAGTATTATGGTATTAAAATGAACGGTCAATGATTTAAACCATTTATTATAATTTTCAAAGGTTACATTAAATGAAAATAATTTTCAAAAACTTTAGTAAACGTCTGATTTTAATAAATTATTTCAAAAAATAAAAGTATATATTTCTCAAGAAGGATTTTAAATTATTTTTTGTTTTTCAATGTCAATATCACATTATATTACATATACTGCACGATTGATATGTTGTATGGATAAAATTTATATTTTTTCTATGGATAGTGTATTATTATATTGACCAATCATTATATTGGAATTCAATTTCATTATTTAATTTTATGATCACTAACTTCCCCATGAACTATCACAATTACTATTAATATTATATATTATTTTTCCCCTAAATATACATATAATATATAATGTTTTCACTTATTAAAACATAATTATATTCAACATATTTCTTCTTATATTGAATGTTATTTTATTGAGTGGTAAATATTTATAATCTCTATTTTTTCTTAATTAATGAATTTTTTTAAGGAATATTTCTCAACAATTAACATGTTAATATATATATATATAGGAGGAATCATATGGACATGTAGATATGGGTGGTTTATGTTATAGATATACTTTCAATGCACTATTTGTCTCATGAGATGAATCAGTTAGAAATCCCTTGATTAATGTGCATCTGACACATACATACGCATCAGTTTTAAAAAAAATTTGAAAATGGTTTTCATAGTAAAGGAATCACATTCCTTAGATCATGAGTTCTAATAATATTAAATATAATCCATATATAATTTAGTGAGTATTATAAATGATATTTTCATAATTATATTATCTACCAATTCATTTTAAATAAATTTTATAGATTAAATTGCATGTGTTTCGAGTTATTGACATTTTATTATTGATTATTTCACATATTTTTATTGAGGATAATTTTAGAATGTTATTATATCTTGATGAATATCACTACAAGTTTATTTAATAAATTAAATGTGGATTTAATTCTTTTACATGGAATAATGATTATTCTTTATCTTTTCAGCATATACATGTTAGTTAAATTGAATTTTTGTTCATTTATAATGTGTTACTTGTTTGTTATGTTTATGGATTCACGATATAATTAACTATATTTAATTCTTTTTCATCATTTGAGATCACTAAATTTCCATCACCAGGATTTCACAAACTATACTATGATTTATATGAAATTATATTCTATAAAAAATAATTTCAATCCCAAAAAAATAATGTAATAATTTGTGTATGTTTCCAATTTACCAAGAGTACTAAACTATTCAGTCATTTGGGATGTGATTCCTAGTGTCATAATCCAATCTGAGAAAGTAAGACAATATTTCTAGGTTACTGGAGTCGGGGTCACCATTGTTTATATCCAATGATTTTTTTAAACCTTATAAATTAGACTTAGAAAAACATATACTAGATATCATAATAATATTATAGACATTGAGGATAAGTATTTTATTACATCATAATGATTTGGTATGGTAGATATTATGTGGGTTTTGTTGGAAATGTATCCTTATCTGGATATTAAAAGTGGATGGTGTTCTTGAATAGATAAACATAGTGGTTATAACTCCGAAAACATTGCATTAGGATTTACATGATCCTCACAAGGTACACAAAACATGATTTACTTAAAACATTATTTGACAATCCCAGCAGATATGCCAAGTGTAATTCGAATTTATTTATATACTATTCTGAAGGATTTGAATAGATGATGATAATGAATTACCGTGTTTAGTCACAAGGATAATTGGATTGAAATTATGGTGTCCTGATTTAGATATCCTAACAAGTATTATTTATGATTATTTGGCTTCGACTAAAATTATTTTTTATCACACTATTCTTTTTTGTTCTATTCAATTATGGGAACCAATTGTAATTTTGTTAATACTGAACATGTAAAAAAACATGGTTACTATGAGAAACCAAATGGGATTATGATAAGAATAAATGATATTGTTAATATTCAAAATCAGTAATCCCAAATTTGATTAACAATATATACCTTAACCAAATCATTGTATCACCAAAGAAGATAATGATGGAAATTTATTTTAGCATAAGTTATGGAGACAATGGAGGGATGATTTCATGATTTCCTCCATGCCAAATATTTATAAAATGAAACATTGAATTATTAAAATAGAATGGAAAATTGTTTTATATGTTGAAATCAATTTCATAATGAAATGAATAACATAGGAAAAAAATTAAGTGTATGACTTAATGTTAATAATATCTTTACATGGATCTATTTATATTTAAAAATGAAAAATATGTTATTCATGTCCATTATTAAAGTTAATTACCTCTTCTAGATGTTAACCAATAGAATAAGGATGGATCTATAATTAAATAAAATGTAATATGTATTATTGAATTAAAATTCATGAATTAAATTATAATTTTTTTAATATTAGTATTTTATTATAAGAATTATGATTCATATAATGATTTCGTAAATATCATATGCATACATTTCTATGTTAAATTATGTGTTATAGATACCATCATGGGTTTTTAGTTTATGGTTTATCATAATTTCAATGTCTTGAATGCCACTTTTTAGTTTTTATTTCATGACAGTTTATAAATATTATGGGTATTTTTGGGAAAATATGATGGGAAAAAAACATATAAGCTTATTATATGAAAGTGATATTTAAGGAATAATTCCATTAATCTTTTTGAAATTAATATTAAATGTGTTGATAACCATTTATGTTTATCTTATATTTTATGTTATATAATTTATAGGTAATCAAATTTTAATGAATGTTTTAAGAATTCTATTAATATTGTTTTACAAAAAGGAAAACCTTAATGTCTAGTGACACCTATCACATCTAGCACAATTATGTTGCTTGAAACCAAAACTAATATATGATAAGGGTTTAATGAATACCACTAGAATATGGGATGTTATGGTTAATTTGACTTTTTTTTACTTAAAATATTTTATTCATAAATATTAATGACAGACCAACAGTGCTACTGTATAGGTTTAGTGATAAATAACTTTTTTTGAAAATTTATTTTTTAGGAAATGTTAATAGAAATAAAAAAATAATTTTCACTCTTTTATGGATATTATAATTTGTTAAAATTGAATTTGAGTTCATAAACCATTGAAAATTTCTTTTTTGACCATAATTTCAAGAAGAATAAGGTAAAGTGGAAATTGACACATTTATATCAAAGGATTAAAATATTCTTATAAAATAGATATCTATTAGGTAAATATATTTTATTATATTATATGAAAAATTAAATTCATACAAATTAGGAAAATTATCATGGAATGGTTTTAATCATATAACCTATGAATATAATGAATCAAACTCCCTTTTTAAATTGTCAATTATTTACAGTTTTTTGGGCCATAACATTCCTTTTATAATTCAATTTCCTAGGATCAATGGCCTATATCACTTTATATGAGTATTTATAAAAAGTTCCTCCATTTTCACTTATTCATTTAAAAAATATTTCCTAATAAACGGAATCCTAGTAAGGTGTTATTCTTAATGAACTCTCTATATTCCTTTCTCTATAATTATGTGGGTTTTTATTAACAATTTTCATGATGTGGGTTTGGAACAATTGGATTTTGAAATTAAAAACCCTTAATTAACATGTGAATGTTCAAATTGAGAGGATATAATAAATTTATGTGGGATGAATGTAAATATATAAAGTTATAAAATAATATCATTTTATGTGATATAATATGGGACCTGAAATAAAGAACATATACAACCAATGAAATATATTTATGTGAATTTAATTTAAACTATACCTTATAAAGAAGTAAACCCTGAGTCTAAATAAACCACAATAGAATGTTTCATTATATAAAAAAAATTAATTTTTAGGTTATGAATTTTACTAATTATATTTTTTAAAGTGTTATATAATGATTAAAAACTGCAATCACTTAAAAAATGAAATGATTTTTGAAAAAATGTATATTTTCAGAAAGATGGGTTTTCACTATTTGTGAGAATAATTTCAAAATATTTGTTACCATTTCAATAAAATTTTCCTAGATAATTAACCAAATTTATGAATTAATAATACATTAATTATCCAAGAATTTATATTTTTTATTTTTCTAAAATGATTTATTTTTTAATGAAGATTCAAAAATACCGATTTTTATTTGAAACATCATTTGAATTTAAATAATTGACAAAATAAAAATAAAATTTAATATTATTTATTAAAAAATAAGTACTATTATATTATTACAAATTAAATTTATTCTATTATAATAAATTTCATATTGACTATCTATATTAAAACATTTTATACTTATTAGAATTTTCACTTTAGGAACACATAGTTATGTTTCGTCTGTGGGTATAATTTTAAATTAGAATCATCTAATTCATTGAATTGAAAATGTAAAATATTATTTTATATTATTAATGATCATAATATATCTAATATATTAATTTAATCTAATATTTCTAACATAGTGGATTTTGAAAATTGAAAAAAATCAATTAAAGTGGTTAAAGTAAAAATGGATTTATCAAGAGTTTTACTAAGAAGATAAGAGATAAAATTACTAACCAAAATTTCAAAATTTTATTTTCAAGCCATATTTAGACCATTTCCATCATAAGTTATAATTTAAGTTCATTTTAAATTATTTTACATTGGAATTAATTTATCAATTTGGAATTTTTTAGGAAATTTATAACTAATTGTTGAGATGGTTCTCTTTCCCCACGTATGAATGTGAACTCACTCAAATCACTTCTATATAACTATAATTTAAATTGGCTCCCCTCAAACCTGTAAAAATTGATCCCAAAAACCATTTGACACATTTTAGATCTCATTTTCTTCCCAAAATTCCATCCCTACGGTCTAAATGAGTAGATCCAAGTGAGGGTTATTTGAGATAATGTCATTGTCCTAACAATGATCTTTTGTTATAATTATTATATTTATTTATTTAATAATCACTTATCTTTTTAAATATAATTAAAAAAATCATTATCTCATATAAATAGATGTTGTTCTATTTTTCCTATAATATTTTTTCATATCCTCCTCAATAAAATCGAAAATGAGGTCAATAATCATGTCTGTAGAGGTCTACCACCTCATGAACTGATTTAATTAATTTTCCAGCACAGAAATTCAAGGATGAATATAATGATGTATTGAACACATTTATATTATATTTATTATATTAATATACATCTAGAAAAATAAATATACCATATTACTTACATTCTTTTGTAATTATTATAACATCACTCGTGTTTACGGTGGATTATAGGCTTGAGAAGCGATGATATTAATTTTTCATTTTTGATTTAAGTGATAATTAGGTAAATTTAATGAATATGTGTGATATATATGAAATTATATGTATTCAATGAAATAACTATACCACACACTTCTTTATCCTTGAACACATTAATGGAATTATATTGTCCTTCAAACATACATTGGCATACCGTCTTAGAAAGTTATTTGATTCAATTTACCTGGACAACTTGAAAGAATGATTTTAAAATTTATAAATGAGACAATATTATAATTAAATAAATAATATCCTTTTGTAAGTGAGAGATAGAAATAATATAACCAAGAATTAGAACTTTTGTGAAAAAAACACGCATTAGAAAACATGGAAATTAACACCTGAAAAATTAATTTAATAAAATTTTAATAAAAAATACTTAGTACAATGTAATAAAGGGATAATATATATTATTATAGATTTGATTTAGTTTTTCTTAATAAATTTAAATAATTCTGACCACCATTATATTTTATGTTCAATTACGTTCACCAAAAATGAATCGTGAGGTATGTGACTTTATCTTAATTTTTCTCCATTATGAAATATTGTAATTATCCAAACATACTATCAATAATATGGTGTATATAAATTAACTTCCATATGAAATACCATCAATAGTTTATATGTCATATTATATATACATCAGATCCCAATTATATAATCCAATGGGATTTTATTTGAGAATTACCATGTGATATTGCTTTTCATTTCTCAATTTATAATCATTAATCTGTATTACTTATTAATTATATATTATATTCAATGATGGTATGTATAATTAAATTAAATTTTACAATGTTATATTATCAAATTTTTAGGTACACTGACATTTGAAAACAATAATTTAATTGTTTATTAATTTCTGCATTAATATTATTATATTTCTAAGGGATTATTTCACAATCATGTTTTAATTGGGGATATTTATACTGAAGTTTACACCAAGGGAAAATATTTTATCATTATATAGTAAAACCCATTAATTTTATTCTCCAATGGGTTTTCTGAAATTTTACACGTAATAATATTTTTTTCTGACTATTTTGGAACTTGAAATGAATGATATTTTTTTGACTAAAACATGTCATCATATCAATATCCTAAGAAAAATAACATTTCATAAAAAACAATTTCTGCTAAAAATTATTTTAAAAATATTTTATTTATTCTATATAATTACATCATAATTTTTTTTAATAATTTTCTACATTTTTAAAAATTTTTGTGGAATATTTATTTTATCTTCCAAATATTAATTGTATGGCTTTACCAAAATGCGTTAAATTAATTATTATTTTTATCCTATAAATAATGTTCGAAATTTATTTCCTCCAATGAAAACTCAATGTTTTAAATATTTCTTTATATATATCAATTTTTTCATTAAATTTTAATTTCAAAACTTTTTATGAACTTATAGTTTTAAATGTCTATTTTCACATTCAAAAAAAATATTTTCCTTATTATTTTTTTAATGGTTTTCTATTCATCAATTATAAAATATATTTATTTTAAATATACTCCACATGTTATATGATATATTTATACTATCCTTATTTTTCTTCTATATGGTTTATGATTATTTTTATTAATGAATGTTTTGAATTTAAACACCTTCAATCATTATTATAGCCATTCAACTTATCTTGAATTGTTCTTTCACATGTTGTAAATGAAAATTATATATCCAATAAATATAAAAAATATTTTTCATGGATTCTATTATTCCATAAACTATAATTGTTTTCTTCATATGGTGTCTTTCTTTTACTGTTATTTTATTGACTAAGAAAATATTGATAATTATTATTTATTTTTCCTTACATATCTTTAATAGTTTGTAATATTTTTCATAAATTAATTATATTATTATATATTGGAGTATTTCAATGGACATGTAAATCTAGGTGAGGCCCAATAATAGATTTCCCCTTCATTTCTCAATAATATCATGAGAGATTTTGTTGGATAACCCGAGATAAATCAGTTTCTCGTGTATACCAACCCATCAATTTTAAACTATTTTGTGAACTGTCTTGATTGTAGAGGTATAATTATTCTATTATCATGACATTTAATAATTATGAATTCCTTCAATGTTAATTTAGTTATTATTATTTATTAGATTTTAATAATTATATTCTATTTGGATGCATTTCAGTCTTTTTTTATTGATTAAATGGATTGTCTTTTCATTTATTTACTATAAGAAATTGATTAATCCATATCATAATAACAATGATATTTTCACATTTATATTACCTATATATACATATAAATCTTATTTAATTGATTAAATGAAATGTTTTCTCATTTATTTACATTCCATGGGGATTATTTTTTTTCATTCATGATAGTTTCTAATATATTTATCCCTTATTAAACATTTCACATCATATTTACTTTTTCTCTTAGTTTACTATGATTCAAATGGGACGATATTCTAGAATGAAAAACGTTATTCTCACTAAAAAATTATGTTATAAATTGTTAATTCAAATATAATATTGTAAGGATCTATGTATCTAGTTTTATAATAATAATAAACTATTTAGTCTATCTTTTTGTGATTCACTATATATTATTCCACTATAAAAATTTATGAATTCTGCTCGGGGTTATTGAGGACAAGGTCCCAACACAAAAAATTAATTTAAAAATAAAATATTTATATTTTATAAAACATCATTTAATTGAAATTAAATAAAACATAACTATGATTTTAAATAACATTTTAAAAACCAAATTATTCATATTAAATTTATCCATTATATTTTTAATGATAAATGAAGTCATTTAAAAAAATTATTAGAAAATGAAATTGTTTCTAAACGAAATGAAATCAGTTTAAAAAATTAATGGAATATACCACTTCTATTACAATTATTTTCTTAAATACCATGATAGAATGAATCGCCTTATAAAAATTACCGTATTAAATAATTATATTCCTTAAAAAGATCAAGTATTTTTCAAAAAATATAATATTTTATGAAATTTACCTTTTCCTATATAAATTCATTCAGACATAAATGTTGAATTAAATATATAACAATATATATCATTAAATTTTTTCTAATAGAATCAAAACAACACCAAAACATAAATTGTTCAATTACAATAAGTTGGGACTAGTATAAGAACAACCCAAAATAAATATAAGGGAAAATAAAATATTTATGAGGGGATAATTGTTATAGGGAGTTTGGAAAAATGTTTTGTTAATACACGCTCCACCCATGAGTCATGCCATTTGTAGTACTCTGAATATTCTAAATGGGACATACATGGTTAATAATTCCATGATTGATAAAAATAAAAACACATTTATTCATCCATGATAACCCAACAACACAATAGTTCCCATAAATGCACATTCATAAGTCATTGGGATCTAAAATAATTATTTCAAACCTCACAATTCAGTAAAACAAGTGAAAATGAATTTAAAATCCCTGAATCAGATCTGTACTACTAGTGAAAACTCATACCTCTAAATGAGAATGAGATACCAAGACCCTCCCTATTATATACCTATATTATTTATTCTTTAATTATCTATAATAAATATACAAACCAAAAATAGAATTTCAATAATCATATATAGTTTGGTAAAAACCCTCCCCAAGATGATACATTACAAGGACTGAAATAAATTCTAGTTCACCATAGGTAGGAGAGAAGCACCATTAGTGTGTATTAATCTTGTAAAATTATGTTCTTGTTAAGATATAAACAAGGATTATATTAAATTAATTTCATAAACGAGTTCATAAAGTATAGTTTGAAATAAAATAGTAAATGAGATTTCAAAATTTTTAAATCCCTAAATAACATTAAACCACCAATATTTGATCAAAAAATGGCGAAACACATTAATTATGAATAAATTATTTCAAATTTAAATGAAAATAACAACCTTTTAGTTTATATAAAACAAATCAAAATGTTTTTTTTTGAAAATTTCAAAATGTTTTATTTAAAATAATAAGCATTAAATATATACATCCCACGACATTTGAAAAATAATATAAAAAAATCTTTTTAGAAATAATTTAATAATAATAAAAATGTGAAATAATAGATAAAAAATATAACTAGTTTCCCCAATATTAATATAAGACAATAAATTATCATCTAAATGGTGAAAAAATAATGATAAAAAAATTGGGATACAAAAAAACAATAAATAAGAATCTCCTAAAAATAACACTAATAGTTTATAAAAGTCCTATGAAACACAATAGTTATTATACTGAGATAATAATAATGATACTATAAAATATTATTATCTAATTCCATCCTATGTTGTATCTAAAAAAGAATAAATCGCAACATTATATTAAACTATATACATTAGGGGAACCCAAAATTCCCTTATTGAATCAAATTATTGAGGGGACACTAGAAAATTATCTTTCTGGAATAATTTATCATTATTTATTATATGAAAAATATGTTACTTGGGTTCCCATGAATGAATAAAAATATATGGGATAATCAAAACATGATATGATTGTCACTTGCATCATAATAAAAAAAATAACACCACATACCAAACCACCTCAACTGGAACAAACTATTTTCACCAAATGAAAAACTCTATTGTTCAACTCAAAAAGGTACAGAAAACTAGGAGAAATAATAATGGTATCCTAAAACATGGAATGATTAATTTTATAATGTTTTAAATGGTACTTCATAAGAAATCATACTCAAATTTACAAGTCACTTTTTTCTTTTAAATGGAAATAGTAAAAAACCATTAGAAATCATTATGAAAAAAATGAAATCAATCCTTAGTATATTCCTTAAAATTATATTATTCCCAAAGGAAAATAAATATAAGAACAAAAGACTATTTTTCTTTTAATAACCTTTAAAATATACACATAATCATTTATATAAAATCTTATCTTTTGAGTGCATGAGGTTTCAAGAAAACAATATTATAGAAAATTTCTTTATATAAATGAAAAAATTCACAATGAAAACAAATAGAATACGTCATTGATTAAATATATAACAATAATTTCATAAAGAAATTATTTTATTATTGTATAATATCATGAATTGAAAAATAAATTAATTCCATAGAAACACCAACATTAATCCAAGAGGAAATATATTTCAATAAATGATAAAGGGAAACCCAATCATGAAATCACTATTTTAAATCCATAAATTAACAACAAATGGAAGAGGGAAGAGAGGATAAATCAATAGTGAAAAAGAGGATAGACTACCAAAGAAACACCCTTGAAATATAAAATTGGAATATAATATTAAAAAAGTGAGGATATGGATCTCTCTCTTGAGAACATAGGGGTTAATCATGTCAAATTAGATGGTATAGGGAATGAAGATACCGAAAAATAAAAAAGGTAAGATTGTAAATCCACCTCTTCTTTTAAACTATTTATTATACATGGATTTACAATCTTTGAAAAATTAATCTTAGTGATATTTAATGAAATCTACATGACTTGTACATTTTGAAAAAAATGGCTTCCCCTATTTGATAACAAACCCTTAATGTAAATTTCGTACATAAAACTATATCACACAATTTCATCCATGGAAACCCCAATGTAAAAAAATGTATCTCAACACATGATTACATAAAAATTACTCCTATAAAATTGATGTGTGTATATATGATATTATAAAACCCATCAACATAATATTTTATATAAAAAACATTATATATTTAAAATTTCAAAAAAATAAGAAAAAATCTAACTCAAAAATGACATTCAGGTGTTGTGGAATCTAGTAAGGAAAATATATCATGAGTTTCTAGAGATGGATCGTCTTAAAAATATAGTTAAACCCATGTTTCCTATTTATTTGATCATAGGGGATACAAAAAATTATCTCATTAATTTTTAATATCAATATAACTATTTAAGGGTACACTATATCAAAACAATGTATAATGATGCATGTGATTCATGAGAAAAATTATTGGAACCCACATTCTTCTAATATAAAATCATTTTATTTTTGACCATTTTAATTAGGGATGATATTAAATGAATAATTTTCTATTAATATAACTCAACACCAAAGAAGATTAATATACACGACCACATAAACTATAAAAGTTATAAAAATAAGAGGGTTTCAGATATCTTTAGAAGCTAAAAATGCTAGAATTGGTCCATGAACATAAAAATTCAGTTTAATTTCACATAGAGATACTCATAGATAATCTTCAATGAAATATGAAAATACCAATCATTACATTATAGTAAATTTCAATGCTCAGAAACTTCACAACATTATAAAAATGGCCTTAGGGTGTTATTTTAAACTCTAAGGGTATGTCTTATTTTTTATTTGCGACATAGGGGAAGAAAAATAAAAAATATTAAATTGAAAATATTATGAATAATAAAAAACCAATTATATTAAAAACTCTTGGTCCCAAAACCTATAAATAAGTACGTCTTCCTAAAATACAACATAAAAATCAATTAACCAATAAAAATTTTTATGGTACAAATAATGAAAAAATATATACATTTTTGAACACCAAAATAACATGGTCTATTACTTCTAAAAGGGCCACATCACATGGTAATTATTGATACTCTAGAGAAAATCCTTTCACACAGACATAAATTAGAATTATTAATTAGGTAGGTTTTAAAGATATACCCACATGCTACCATTATCATTGGATACTATTGATTATTATAGAGGAATTATTCATCTTCAAGAATCAACTACAGTTGATTATAGCCACTATGTATATCGTGGGTATTAGATCCAATAAAAAAGAGAATTCTTTCACTATAAAGAGACCTAAAATATATGATGATTGTAAAGAATTACTAAATAGAAATGAATATATATTCAATTATTCTATAAATATAATATTGGTTATCCAAGCACACAACATAATTAGTGAATGACTGAATCAAACTTTCATGGCCATAATTTCTTATTTAGTTCACATAAACACATATTCATATTCATAATCATCAAAAACCTATATAAAGTTTACTAATAGAGTGAATAAAATAATAAATGTATCCCTAAAAAGATCTGAGACTACTTGATATGTTACTGGACATCATTATACCATATTTGGGTGTTTGAGCACCTTCATATAAAATGGAATTATTATCTAATAAGGAACTACATTATAGATCAATTAGTAAAAATTACCTAATAGACCCATTTGTAATTCAGATGACTCATATTAACCCATTACACAAAATATTAATTATTATTGGAGCTATAGTGTTCATGGAAAATGAAGTCAGAATAGACTATGTTTTTCTAATTTCATTCACATTAATGCTATACATTTATCTGAAAACCATAGATACACACTTCAACTATTTAAATGGGAACATAAATCATTATTTGTATCCAATACGGCTTAATATTACCCAATAACAATAGATTTCAATTTATAATAGAAAATGATAGATGGTTAACATTAATAAACTAGGATACGAGTTCGACATATTCTATAAATCCAAGTTCAGTTATTTTAATTTCCCACAATCCATTTTTTATAATGGTTCTAAAATAATTTTCAACATAGTCCAAATACCTTCAATTTAGGGTACAATGTATCCCATTTGTCTCATTGCAGCCGATAAATCTGTAGATATATAAGAACCAAATAAATACATATCATGGGAATCAAGAAAAGGACCTAGTTTATAGAAATAATTTCTTGAAACAATTCACAATTGTTGAATAAAACCTGGATTTTCATGTTTAATAAGAATGATATTGGACCCATATTATTGTACCAATTCACTCTTTATGTTAAAAATTCCAGAAATACACTATTAATGAGAATATTAAGACCATTTATGGTTATAACTCCAAATATTTTTGTAATGATTATTATCACATTGATAAGATGTACAAAATATTAGATGATACATAGAAACTGGTAAAAATTAAAAATAAATATCTCACTGTATTGGTTTGGATGATTCTCTAGTCACTCAATAGAGGGATCTCATTACATGTTTCCTATATCACATTATTCACATTAGTGAATTTTTAATAACTTTTCGGAGTATATAGGATGTTAATGAAAATTAAATTGGATATAGAATTGCATTTATATCATATGATTGTAAACAATATGTTTTAATCAAGAATATATATTCAATGAGGGAAGGGAACTACATATATTCTAAATATATCCATATTTCCCATGATCATGTTTAATTGAATGTAGGTTTAATATATATATTTTCCATCAGCACTATATATATTTAATTAGTTATATGTTAACCTTAAAATATTAATACATGGGTTATTTAATATTATCCAATATTATAATTGTGTTTGGTACAACAAATGAAACCTTCCACTTCCATTAATTAAATAATTCCAATAGATTTTATAATTACCCTATACTACCTCTGTAATCTATAATGGTGATTCATCCCACAAATCATAATGTTTATGGTGAAGAATTAGATAAGGATATCTAGTTTTATACTTTAGGTTTTGTGGAAATTATTTCTAGAATAGTCAATTTTCTCAAACATGTGAATTTTGGTAAATTATTTTATATAAAACAAATGATTATTAGGCACCAATAAACATTGAATAACTATATAAATAAATAATGTTCTATAAAAAATATCAAGTTATGTTCTATTTTTATTACAATTATTTTAATTTTTTATATTCTTAGGATGTTACCATCCAATGGATCTACTGGAAAAACATTTCGTAAATAAACATGATGTTGAGAGAATGTATCTGACGAACACAGAAATTGGTTATTCTTAATTTGATAAGAGGTTCTATTCTTGTATCATCATGGGAATTAGAGTCCCATAATGGAAATATTATACTTTTTCCTAATAAATAGTAATATTGGGAAAATTAGAATCAACCTTAATGATAATGATCTAAACCATAAATACCGAGACAAATATTTTTCTCTAATAAATGAAATTATTATTAGTGCATTTATTCGGTTTTAGTTCATACCATTTATGGATAGGGATTTAGTTTAGAACAAAATACAAATTTCCAATGATGACGAATTGTAGACTACCTTTTTGGAACACCTATGTGTATATCACTATAAATTATTTATCATTTTATTTTGGAATTACTGAGAACAATCAATCATTTAATGTAGATCAATTTAAATACAATAATATGGAAACCAATTTAATTTTATAGAAAAAATCTGGAGTAAAAGTCCCAATTGTTTTAGGATCACCTCAATGATCCCTAGGAAGTATTTATAAATATATACCCACCAAATAATAAGTTAAGCATGTTGAATTTTTGTTGTCTTTATTATTAGTAAAATTACTAAAATTATTGTTACACCATCATGGAATAGAATAAAAAATTTATAAGACACTGGATATACATGAAATTTCTCTTACTAAAAAACCATATAAAAAATATATTATACTAAATGTGTTTCACATGGATAAATAACATCATTAAAATCAATACGAACAAGTTCATAACCTTGATAAATACATTGATGAAAAGGTTTACCCACAAGTGGGATAATAATTTTTAATATTCCTTTAATGAAATCACATAATACAATTTACACCCTATAATATGAATGTTATTTGTAGATGGGAAACCAATTATTCTCTTTATGTTGACCGAAGTGCTTCCACTTAGAGTAATCTATGCGAGTGAAAATTAGAATAAAAAGAATATTTATCTTCATTGTATCACTATAAAAATGTTAAAAGATGTAATATATATTATTAGTTCCAAAATAACATACTTACATTGATATTTTAGTGGTCTATGAATAGATTTTAAATATTACATTTAAAAGTCCAATTGTACTCTAATGTATATATGGTCCAACATATTCTCATTAGATGAATATTTACTATGAAATAAAAATTATTACTTGTAATTATATATAATTTTTAAATATCAATCATGTCTCCAAAATCATCATATGATAAGACCAAAAATTAATTATCATATAAGTGCTTAACCATAAATAATTACCATTAAGAAACACTTTTCTTGAAAAAATAATTCTTATCTATCTATGGACCAACCCATTAACAAGAGATTTAGTTTTATGGTTCCCCTAATATCCTAATTGGATGTTGGATAAAAGAATTAAAAAAATAAAATCATTAGATTTAAAATATATCTTATATCTAATAAAAATTACATTCAAACAAGATCATTTAATTTTTAATATCGATTTATGAATAACTAGTTGGAATATTAGTCCCTAATTATAGCTTTAGAATCATCATTTCACATATTGGATTATTAATAAGATATCATTTTTGTTAAGGAATAATAATTGGTAAATGAATAACCTAAAATTAAGAAGGAAACCTTTGCCACATATCTTGCTTATAAATCAAGGCTAATGGCTAAATTCATCAATGAGTTTGTATTTTCCAACATTCCATGTTCATTGAATACTCATGCGTATAGAATGGAAAATTCATATTTATTATTAATAGAAATAGATAATGAATAAATAGAAATTAATATAATATAAAATAGGTTTGTATCCATTTTTTTTGTAATAATAATCAAGAAATGAATGATGTTAACTATAACACATACTAAGGAGATCCAGTCAATTCATTTATTGAAACTACAATTTTCGAGATGCCTCTCATACATATTTGTATTCAAAATAGGATGAACATATAAAATTTATGGAATTAAAAACAAATTCAGTGACATATAATAAATTTTATCCTTTTAGAAATCCCAAATTTGAAGAAGGTTTCCATCAAAATAGGATTTTATGGAGAACTCATCCGGGTCGTTGTTAGATGAGAGACGAAAATCATTATGTAGGAATTCCGTGATTCTGAATGTCATTATCAATAGTTAATAACCAATATATTTTACATAATTTATAGACTACGATACTCTTATCCATCGATGATGCATGATTTCAATGAATTAAAAATTAATTACCTTGCATTTCATATTCATGAAAATTGTATTCATCTACCCTCGTTATTGGTGTAAATTTCCAAATACTATTGGTTATTGATTGTAAAAATACTAGGGTTATTGGCTCAAACACTCTAGACATAATCATGTAACTTATTTTCATTATCCCTATTACTGTATTTTTCTTAAAATAGACCAATTCTAAACTGATAATGTAGTTTTTGATAAACCATGTCTCTAATTTATTTTTTTATTACATTATTACCAGATTCAGTTTCCCTTATTAAATTTTAATTGAAAAAAGTCATATTTTTTGGAATCTAGTGATTGTATATATTAAATAGAAAATATATAACATCCAAAAGTCATTCTATCTTTCATAACATATATAAATAGTGGAATTTAAATGATTCTATCGAATAACGTTCATAAGATGGTTAATAAAGAAAATAAGTCCTAGAAATACAATCTTTCGCATACTTTTTGGGATTATCATACCCAAAAACACATTTCTATATAATATAAACTATATACATTGGTGTATATTGAATATATAGTTTTTACCATTGAATATTATTTTCCAAAAATATATTTTTTAATTTTTTGATAAATTATCCAATGATATTTATTCTATAATCTAACATTATAAATTTGAATCACACAATGAGAATAGAATATGTGAAATAAAAATAATAATAAGAACATCCGGATTGTATTTCAAATATATTAAAAAAATGGGATTACTGTAATAATTATTACCAACCGAATTTCAATTATCTTTAAAAAGACATGAGATACTATAGAAGAATCACCCAAATCATGAGAATAAATAAGAATGATTTACTATCCCAAAAAAGGTCTTTATAATAATTCATACACCCTAATAAAAATATATTTATATAATATCACTCATACCATAAACAAAATGTATCTAATGAAACACATTGTATGTATAAATATTAAATCCCATTACAAAAGACTATAAAATAATGGTAAAATTCCACATTATATTACCATTAAATTAATGAAACTTGGGTCCTATTTTCATGAAATTAAACAATACAAAATCTATACTGAAATATTTTGTAGAAGAACTACTTATATGTTTTGATTTATACAAGAAAAATAATTTAATAATAGTATAATTCATGAAACAATTCCTATGTATAGTCATTAAATACATATTCCTCAAATTGGAATTAAAATGCCTCCCTATTTGAGAACCACCTCTATATTGATTTTTTTAGTTTAGGATATATAATGACCTCTAGGTAACCCTTTTTTGGAAGTCAGACATGAATTTTCACTATATAAGACCAACATTATATTTATGTCTTGCACATTATCAATTCAAGTTGGAATTCCTCAAATTTCTTGTAATTAGGTCTAAATCATAATATTTTTATAATTTGCAATTGGGTGTCAACCAAATCTATATAAGTTATTTTCTTTTCAAATTTCACTATAAATGACATTAATCATTATAACATGGAGTCCTTGTTATATGATGAAAAATTTGTAACAATATAGTCTACAATACAATATGATTTAATGTATATCGAGTATTCTATTAAGTGTATCCAAATATATTTACATGAGAGTTTTTTTGTAAGATTCATATGGTTATAGAAATTAATAATCCAATGTTAGGAGTAAAATTATACTCAATTCCCTAAATTATGAGGGGATAAGCTATTATTTTCAGATGGAATGTGATAATTATCATGTTTTATACTTTTGGCCTAGCAATGAAGTCCATAAACATTAATCACATGTCCGCAAGATTTTAAAAATTATCATAAATTATTATACATTATCTACTCACTTAAACACCATATGATAAAAACTGGATATTTTATCATATATATATTCATGGATCTTATTTATAATCATGATCTTATACAAGAAACGATATTTATTTTCTAAACAATATATATATGGATTTTTTTCATGTATGATATGGTGTGATACTCGAATTTGTTATTGCAATTTCACCAATAAATTTAGTTAGTATTAATCATTGATTATGGGAAAATATTAATTAACATTTGGACCCCAAATAGAATTGTGTTAGGATTAGACACATTTAATTTGATTTTATTGTAAGAACCTATTCATTTTAGGTTTCCCCACATCCCTCACTAGGATAATAATCTATTTTATTACTAATTTCTACATCACATGAGTAATATATATACAATGGTCCATTGAGAAATATGTATGTATTTTATATTATTAATAAAATACATGTATTGACTCTCAAGGTCCCGAAACATTGGGAAATAAACAATAATATCCTCTTCAATTCCCATTTTTTATCTGGTTGAATGTCATCTTTGTTAGTCCCATCGTGTTATTTCTAATAGAGCATCACTTGGATCTATCCATCATCCATTTTACTCCCAACCATAAGAAATTGATAATTGTAAAAACCTAATTAATGAACTATGTGTGGTTTGATTCCTAATATCATAGGATACATAATTAATTTTGGAAAATTTATATAGGATATAGTAATAATTCATTCTAACATCTTGTTTCCCATTAAATTTTGGTATTAAAATTTATCATAAATTTCAAGGCCATTATCACCCAAATAAAGGATGATAATGAATCTATTTATGATGGTTGGAATTCTTACCATTATATTATAAGCTATCTACTAGTCATGACAGACTAAAACAGTCATGTGATGGCTTCACCTTTGTAATTTATTTGTATAGACTCTGATCAATTCTACTGATTTTTTTATTACCCATACATATAATAAATTTCAAATATATATATACATGAACTAGGATCAAAGAGGGTATTGTATTTGAGAGTTGAAAAATCATAAAAAGTCTCCAAAATGCATAATGGAATAACAGTGAAATATAGATAAAAAAATTGATAAATGGAAAAATCATATTAGTACACTATTGACACACTTGCAGATACATATGCTAAAAAATAAATTGAATGTAAACTATAATGAACTTTTCTAATCTGACTAGATCCTGCGTACAATATCCTTTACCTCTACGTCTACCTAAAAAAGAACATACAGTCCATTATTATGTCATAACTATTCCTAAAAGTATAGATCAAGTTGTTCCATATACACTAGTAGGATCCTGAAAAATCCGTAAATGAAGATAATAATACCCTTTATTTGAGAGAGGATTTTTACCCAATTCCCTTCTATGAATTGGGAAAAGGAAGGAGACCAATACTCAAAATTGGAAAAGGACCAACCAGTTTGCGAACCAGTCCAGGTGTAATGCGTCTGGTTCAGTGAACCGCTCCCCTTTGCGGACCAGCCTCATTCACGAGGTGGAAGCGGAGATCCTTAGCGGGCGTGAAGCAGAACAGGCACGGAACCGATCCACCATCACGATCTGCCCCATCTGCGGACCGCGTCGACCGACCAAAGCCGCATTCTTTGTCATTCGTGGAATGGAGGCGGAACCCTCCATGGCCGCGAAGCACTCTCCGAGCTCATTTGGTTTACGGGGGAGATGTGCTCAATGCCCCCCGCGAGTTTCAGGTTGACCGAGTCATATGTGAATAGGTTTTTCAGTCATCGGCCTCCACAAAAGGTGCCTCATTACCATAGATACATCCTTTTCCCCAATCTAAAAATTGATATCTAGGGGAAGAGAAGAGAGGAATCGCAGGAGATCAATCAGATTCGGGTGGATGGATTTTGAAGGATGGCTTAAGATTTTGCAAGCAGCGAAGATCCAGTTTGCAAACCAGAGCATGCATGCAGATGGAAGAAAATTAATAAGGAACCAAAAACCCATAACAACATAGTGGACCACAAAAATAAAATAACAAAGAAACTATGACCGCGAACCATGGACCCTCTGCGGATGCACTCCCTGCGGACTAGAGAGTTTATGCCTCTTTTCCGATCCGCCACACCGCGTAGCACAGTCCTATGCGGGCGAATCCCCGACCGACGAGCCTTCGGCCGGTGCCACCCTTGGCTGCCGCTGCCCGCATAGAACCCTACACAGACCACCCTGGTATGTGGATCGAACCCAAAGCCACAAACCACCTTGGTTCGCGGGATGCCCATCAGTTCGCGGACCACCCTAGTTCTCGGACGGCTTCTCCAACTGTGTAACACTTCCCTACGCAAAGGGAACCATCACCCATACCCCTGAATATCCCACTGAATCCTTGGGAGTTCCCATTCCTTGAGCCACTTAAAATCCCTCCAATCCGGCTTGATCCTCTGGGACTCCCTCACTGGCCTACTCATCAGCCCCGAGCCGAGGCCTCCACCAGAGCCATCCGATCCATGTGGTGTAACCCTCAGGCGCATCAGCGTGCTGTTTTGAGTTCACATACCCATGGTAATCAGGGGAAAAGGGGTTTCCCCGACCCTTGAGTGGATTCCCGGTGCATTCCTGGGTTCACATTCCCACTGTAATTTGGATTCTGAGCTCGCGAGTCCCCTTTCTTCCCCTACACTTGATGGACCTGGGGTACTTCTCCCTTCATCCGAGGTTAGTAAAATACCCATCAAAAGGAAACCTCCATGCAGTTCTGTACTTCCCCCAGGAATAAGGGAGGTGACAGGCATATGAGAACCTCTTTCCCTCTCCCGTTGTGCTTTGTCTCCATGGGTGTCCATCTCGAAGTATGCCTTGACCATATGGGCTCCTCCATGCGTAATCCCCACTCCACTTCCCATGGATGCACCATTCATGACTTGATTGTCTGGTCCCTATCGCCTCATGTTTCCCACACTGATAAAGACTCACATGGGCTTAGAGTAAGCATCGACCATGACATCCTATTATGGGCTACCTCAGAGCGTAATCCCCAATCATGCGAACTACGTGGACTTTGATTCACCCACCATAGGGATACGTAAAAAGCCTCCAAGTGGTTCAAGCCCGATCACCATCAGACCCTTGGGTCCACCTTCATGTCGGATCTCTGACACCCCTATGCGAACTATGAGGACTTTGATTCCCCACCACAGGGATACATATGAAGCCTCCAAGAGGATCAAGGCCGATCACCATCAGACCCTCAGGTCCACCTTCATGTCGGTTCTCTAACACCCCAATTCTAACTATGTGGACTTTGATCCCTATCTCCTAGGAAGGGTAAATAGGAAGCCTCCCTGAGGTTCAAGCCCGATGATCAGATGATCCAACTATATTCACGTCGGTTCACCACACCAACCCTAGTGTCGCCTCAATGAGTCCAGACTCCTCGGGGTCATTAATCCAAAGAGGGATGGTAATCCTCGGACATAAATTATTCAGAACCCCTGCGTCCAGCTGATCATTTCCAACCAAGAGAAATCTATGGATACTGTGCTTGGGTATAAACCAATGATTCGCGAACATATGAAAACGTCTTAAATCTATAAGAGAGTACAATAACATGAAATAATTCCCCCCAAAAGGGTGAGATGATCCCGACTTCCCATCCTATCGACCAATGTGAGTTCTTAAGCGTCGCTGGTCAAACCACCCAGTAAACGCATGCCTTTGGAAAGTAGGTCCATGTATTATTGGATATAGAACCATTGGGCATTTCGAGATGGAAAATGGTGTACTTGATATGAGTGATTATGTAGAACCCAACCTTCTCTAATCAACCGTTGGGTAGCACACGTTTCTTCCCAAAGACCTCATCGTTCGCTGTGAGACAGAAAATGGTGAACCCGGCATGAATTTTTAACCAAGCATGGCAGATTTAACCTAATCCCACCCTGTTCCCCCTTATACTATCAAGGAGGGCCGTGCAAGGTCATTAATTACGCATGGGGTCATGGGATTCTACATTGAAATGTTTTCTGTTTGTATTTGTTAAAATGATTTATAGGCACCACACATAACTCCCTTCGATCCAATGGCCTCACGAAGGAACTCACAAGCACTTGCTTCCAACAATACAATGACTCGACATCCTCACCAGTGGAGGACCCCGTCACCCACCCAGTGTCTTCAACGCTAGGTCTTAGATTTGTTATTCCGAGGGTACCACGTGAAAGGTACTCTCCGGACAGTGGAGTCGGCCATGCATGCCCTCCAATCCGCCAGGACTCCCCAATCTCCTGCCCAGCAGCAACCAAAGAGGTAGGTCCAGATGGCTCCTGTTGCTGTCTCGAACCGTTTCAAGAGTCTATACCTGGAATGAGACAATGTGTACCGCCCTTATCTTAGGGAGGCGAATGAAGTTGATTCTGAGGACCCCATCCCCACTGAACGAGGGGTTCCTCTCTAAGGACCTTGCCGGAAGACGTCGTCACGAACACTCCACGACCCAATATCCTCTCTCCAGGTAGGATATCACCCCGAGGTCCCAGGCCCACGATCCACAAGCTCTGGCCCCTCGGACCGCATGAAAAGTGCGGAAAACGTACAACCGGGGACTAGTCATCACCCTTGACACCGAGGAGGAGCTCTGCTGCCCAGTCATGGAGAAAAATCGAAAATAGGCACATACACCAGTTCACTCCTCCCAAGTCCAACATCGAGATATAGAGGAATCATACGAGTATGAAATCATCCCTGATGAGCTCCGTCAAGCCTGTCGCTCACACAGGACGAAACTTAACTGGAAGGAACCTCTCCCTACACAGGGTCATGAATCCCACCAGCCAGACGTGGTGGCAACCCAACATATACAAGACCATCTCTTAGCAGGTCCTCTTAAATCCCTTCATCCTGATGTGGTGGAAATCAACAAATCCTGCCACCCATATGTGGCAGCAACTCATAGGCAGGCACGTATCCCTTCCAACAAAGGCCACCGACTCGATATGGTGGGAAACCAATATATGTAGGGCCAACTCCCTGCAGATGCAAGTAAAGTTCGCCATCCCGATGTGGTGGAAAACGAAGAGATAAATCAGCGTACCATGGTACAGGGGCAGATTCGTTCGTCTGCTGTGACACAGGAGAATTGTTAGTACCCACTGACCACCAGAGAACCGAATCTGGATATTCCTACTCCGATACCGGAATGGGCCTTCATACCAGTTCAATCCAAAGATTTCTCTCTTCATATCCTAAAAATGATGGAGGAGCAGGTATTGATCCCAGATCATATCTTGCGGACTTTCCGGAATATAATTGCATTAGCGGCAACAGCAAGGACTCGGGCCCGTGAGCCTGTCTCCCCAATTAAGGCGACTCATCTAAGAGATGAGATATCCTCCTCGGAGCAGATCTGTATCCCTGCTCCCTCCCATGAGGTTCACCGGCTATATTCTGCGGCTCAAGGGAAACCGTATTGAGCAGCTTCACTCGTTCCAATTGGGGGACACCCATCCATCATGGTGGATGCTCCAGAGCGGGCATATATCCATGCTAAAAGTCAAGATGATCATCGACATATCCCGACAGCATCACGGGACCCAATTATACAAGGACCCAAAGGTTAATGTCATCTTCAACAGTAAACGATCCCCACTGCCCGCAAGAGAGCGACCCGAATGCACATAAGGCAGCCGAAAAGTAAAGAGCGGGTTTACGAATCCAATTTGCTGGAAGATGGAGTTCCAAAGCGCACAATGAAGGCTCAGAACCCTTCCCACCAATTACCATATTATGGGAGTGGCAGTAGTAGTTGTGAAGGTCCTCCCCGCAATCTCACTAGTAGTAGCTATGAAGGTCCTCCCTAGAGCACCCGTGGGGGCCTCCCCCAGGGAATATAATGATCGATCATGAGAGCTACTCTTTTGATGTGAGTCACGGAAACCCTCCACGTGACCAGAAGATCGAGCAGTAAGAAGGTCCTCCACATTATGCGGTCCACCCTGAAGGTCCTCCTCGGGGTATACTCTGCAAAATCTCTCCATGCAGTGGGACCATAGATTAGGATAGTAGTCCTCACTATCATAGTCACAACTGTGGAGGCCCTCCCCGCAGTGACGTCTCATCACGATAAGAAGGCCCTCCCCTTGTCGTGGCCTGCCCTGAAGGTCCTCCCCAGGGGTTACATTGCAACAATACTCCACGCAACCGGGCATCAGATCATAGTGGTAGTCCTCACCTCCCTGATAATGGAGGTCATCCCCATAGAGACGTCAAGCAATGAGAAGGGCCTCCCCTAGTTGCAGTACATTATAAAGGCCCTCCCCATTGTGTGCCCCGTATATATTCTCCTTGCGGCAGCTGTAATGGTAGTCCTCACTATTGCCATAGCTGTGATGGTAGTCCTTGCCACCATGGCCGCCATTGCGAAGGTCCTCCCTGCAGTGGCCCCAAGCAACAATAAGGTCCTCCCGTTATCGCAATGTGTCTTGATGGTCCTCCCCAGGATGCACACCGAACGTAAAACCAAGATGGTCATCCTCACCATGATGGAAGTTGTTGCGAAGGCCCTCCCCGTAACAATGCTATGCAGCAAGAAGGTCCTCCCCTTGATGCGACATGACTTGGAGGTCCTCCCTATGTTGTTCACTACAAAAGTCCTTTATGTAGTGAGGAGTCAAGCTAGGATGGAATTCCTTACCATTGATGCTACCATCACGAAGGTCCTCCCCGCAATGACAAATCATATTGACATGAAGGCCCTCCCCCTGCTGAATCAAGCACAGAAAAGCCCTCATATGATGAGGCACTAAGAAGGATAGGATCAAGCATGTCATATTCCCAGTTAGTCTCCAACGACATCCCTCTTCAATCAAGAGATGTTTCGAGGCCACGTTCATCTTCGGAACAGCCTCAGAATCACCCACATGAGGATTTAGCACCTAACAGTCCCACTGCCTCCGACCACACTATCAGTGAGCGCCTTAGTTGGGCTAACTATGTAGAGGAATCATGGGAGGAAGAGTACGCTGACATGTTCCACCTGAGGAAATGACTTTCTAGGGATGATATACCAGTTATGATTTGGCCTACGGCCACCTCTTAGTTCGACATACCCAGAGAGTTGTCGGAAGAATGCATGGACGGCATCTTCCACAATATATGGACGACCCTCCGCAAGCTGAAATCAAGCTTCCTACCCTACGACTGGTATGTAGACCATTTCAAGACAATAGGAGACCTCCTGCATCACATCGACTTGGAATATCTTCCTTTGGAATGGCAACAACGACCAGAGAGGCACAAAGGGAACATGGAGATAGCCTGCCTCCATGCACTGCACCAGCTGTGACACCTCATCGGTGAAGATTTGATGGGATTCCATATGAGAGGATGGGGGGAACATGGATCTTTTCATTTGATGTAGCTCCCCACCTAGAATAACCTGTTCGACATGGTGGCTTGCAACGTCTTTACTTCATGACGGAAATCAGGTGGTATCCCTGTTCGTGAAAGGCAATACAACGAATAGAGCCGGGCGTTGTGTATGTCTCAGAAGCGTCAGACCCAATAGGAACAAGCTATTCATGAACTCTTGAATCAGGCCACTGAGAGCATACAACAGGCCTCTCACCTAAGAGAGGCCAATCAGTGATCTTTGCCTACCTCCCCAAAAGGGATTTAATCACAGAAGAACTTGGTACCAAAACCAGTTCACCCTCAAATGGGGGCACACAAGATCAAGCAGGTAGAAATAGCAGCAGCCACTGCCACAATCTAGGGTCAACCCCATCCTATAAGGCTGGGGGAATTTTTAACAACAAATTCCCCCGTAAGAAAATGAAAATGGGAATAGGCTCGATGTACAAGGAACGGAGCGAACCCCATCCCTCTTGGATGGGGGCATTATTACCCCCTCAACAACAACCTCCCCCATGAGAGTCAGCATTCTCTCGTCTAGGGTGGAAAGTCATAAGAGGAGGTTCCCTTCCAATCCCATAATTTGAATCATCATCCCCTCTAAGAGGAAGGCACACCGTAAGTTTGCATCAAAGAACTCTCCGTGTCATAATTCGTCAAGAATTCCGAAGGCAATTCCAGGTCACGAAAGGGAAGGTTAGAAGAAGACGCGAGAGATCCTATTCCAATTTGGAAGATGTCATCTTCTATGTCCCGTTATATGAATCTATCAACATCATAGAGGTTAACCCCACGGGTGACACCACGGATTTTGTAAATCAGGATGGATCAAGAGAAGATAGTTTCGGTCAGGCTGTGACTTAGAACAAACCAGCAGGAGTGCACACCCGAAACCAGAGGGCCACCCTAAATATGGCTGCCCCTTCAGCTAACCCTGCTCCGCTTACCCTGCAAGCTTCCAAAAAGGATAAGAACAAAGGATAAATTACCCTTAATTCTTCCCCTTCTCTTGACAAAAACGAGCCACTCACGCTCGAAGAGAGGTTCGCTCGACAGCAAGAGGAAATGAACCAATTGAGGTGGCTTAACGCCGGGCTACTCCAGAGGAACCGTCTTATTGAAAACACATC
Organism: Viscum album; assembly: GCA_963277665.1. Classification (NCBI taxonomy): domain Eukaryota; kingdom Viridiplantae; phylum Streptophyta; class Magnoliopsida; order Santalales; family Viscaceae; genus Viscum; species Viscum album. The sequence goes on from OY728140.1 coordinate 1,289,581,137, forward strand.
CCAAGAAGAGACACATCTCGCACTCCCAGGAAGTGCACCTCAACGAACTAGGATTACCTTGCCCAATGAGGCAACTGGTTCATCCAACTACCTTAATGTGGATCTGGATTAATACCAAGACTTCCCCCCACTTAGGAAGCAACCAGAGCAAGTACGCCCAAAACCTCCGAGGGTGCCCCGAACGAAATATGAACCCTTGGTGTCGGTTGACCCGGATCCTTCAGCAATGCCTCATGCTCCACCTGCCCAAGACTAGGACCAAAAATATGTAAACCAGAGTCTCGCCAATACCATCAAGGCACTAACATATCGATTGGAGGAGATTGAGGGCCGACGCGCTTCGATACAGCCAGAGCGGAAGCCCTACCCGGATTGGGTAAGCAACACGCCTCCCCCACCCAATTTTGGTAGCCCTGTATTTCCTATCTTCAATGGATCAGGCGATCCAGAATAGCATTTGATGCACTACGGAACCTATTGCCACCCTATGATGGAAAATCTGGAACAACAAGAAGCAGAGAAACTAAGATACTTCGTATGAACCCTTCAAGGATCTGCCTTCGTCTGGTATACGAGTCTGCCAGCCCAGTCAATCAAAATCTAGGAAGTCCTTCAATAGGAGTTCATGTTCCACTTCAGCTCAATGTTCCCTAAGTCAATGGTCATCGACCTCATGATCTACAAGATGAGGGATAACAAGAGGGTATCAGATTTCAATGCAAGATGGGAAGGTCTGAACTACACTCTAAACATGCCAATTCCCCAAGATGAGTTGCTAGCTATATGCAACGATAATCATCGAGATAAACTACGAACACCACTCATACCAGTGGAGTGCACCACTAGCTTTCACCATCTCTCAACCATTGCCCAGAGAATCAAGGACTCCCTACAGTGCACCAATTTGAAGTCCTGAATAGCCTCACAGGCACCTGCGAAGAAAATAGTTAGAGAAGAAGAATCCTCTATCACGCTCAAGCCTACCCCTGTGCATGGTCCACCGCTCAGGCCTCCACCAAATCATGAAGGGCCCCCTATACATCTGTGGTCGCCTCCCCCTAGGCGGGATTATCAGATAGGGTTGAAGAGGAACCAGTATGAGGAATGAATACATAAATAATACTCGTTCCGAGAGGACCAAGCCTGTGGCTTCTTCAATGCTGCCATGAATTGCAACTCGCTCCGCCTCCCAGAGCCGAGAAAACCCAAAGAAGTCGGCCGGGAAGACAGGCCAGACTACTGTACTTACCATCGAATGTTGGGGCACAATTTTTGGGAATGCTTCGTCTTGAATGACCTCCTAGAAAGGATGGTAGACTCTAGGAAGGTCATGCTGGGACCATCCCCAGCACATGTGACGTATATTTCTACCACAGACTCCGGCAAAGGGGAGGGGTGGTAGGAAGTCACCAGCAAAAATGGGCCAAAAACTGATAATTGGATGACTCAGAATACTATCAAATGAGCCAGGGTCATATTCCGAGCTCAGCTACGGCAGCCCGTATTGCCTCCAACAGCCCCTGATGTTGCACACCTGATAGTATCGGCCTCACAACCCTCCACGAGCCAGTCATCCAGACATAATCAAAAATGGAGGAGGCAAGCATAGGAGGAGAAACCCAGAACATGGCCGAAGTTAGCCCTGATGCTAATAAATTTCATGCCCCCGTACATGGCGCCATGGGCACCGACCCACCAAATAGCACCATCAGGGACAACTGACCAGGTTGAACTGTCAGAGGATGAAAAGCCAATATTTGGTTCCATCATTGTCATCCATCTTATGGAATCGTCCCCTGAAGAAGGGTATAGTTATGAACCTGAGTTCCAGACACAAGGGACTGGGGGGAGGAATCACAGAGCAGGGGATACCCGGGGAGCCATTGTCGCGGCCGAAACCAACCCTACAGTTGGACCTCGGCTGAAACCGTCAATATTGCGGAAACACGATGGAGAGCCCTTTAATGGACTCAATAGGAGAAAGAATATCCCCCACCTCCACCAGCTACCACTCTGGACCCGTTATTCTGCAATACCCATCTGAGGAGAAACAAGCGTCTAGCCGCATAATGCGCACAAACAGACCCGTCGGGCCGAGTCCCCAAAACATGGGAACATTGTTGGCATGACAGCGTAGCGATTCCCTCCTCATCACATACTTCGGCTCCCATGATGCCTGCAAGAACCCTCCTGCCTACGGAGAAGCGTCGACCGCTGGAGAAAAAATTCGATATCCTCAAGAATCTGGCATCAGTACCAGCCAAGTTGCCAATCTTGGATTCCATAAGTCTGTCAACTGACCTCAGAGAGGTTCTTATTGAAGGCTTTCTCAGACCCCAAGAGTTTCAAGCCGAGGTAGCTTCCGCTTAGGTTTACCGGACGAAGACTGGCCTGACTGAATGCAATACGGTGATTTACTTCCCTGACCAGGATAAATATTCTATCATGAAAGGACACATCAAACCACTATATGTGTCCGACACATTGAATAATGATGAGATCCATAAATTCTTCAATGACAACGACTCTAGAGTTAACCTCCTTCCCCTAAGGGCAATCCGTAAGTTGGGCTACAATGAGGATGATTTAATACCGTCAGCCACAACTCTATTAGGTTACTACAAGAGTGAGAAGAAGAAAATGGGAAAAATTAAGCTAAAGACCCATTTTGGCGACCTTGTGGCCTATTCAGAATTTCTGGTGGTCCGATAGAACACAACATTCAATGCCCTGCTGGGAAGGACGTGTCTCCATAAGCATATGGTTGTTCCTTTGTCATACCACCAGTGTATTAAGTATTTCATCAATGGGGATAGAGGGTCATTATATGCCGACAAGGCCCCTTTAGAGCTCTCCGAGTCACACTACATTGACGCGAGATTTTATGAGCAATAGAAGAATAAGAATTTTGCTAATCATGTTGATTGGATCCCCGCTCCATATGGTATTGAAGTGGTTCCTGACGACTCCCTCAGGAAGCTTGGAAAACACTACGTACTGCCCATCAAACATATAGAGAGCATGGGTTCATGTTCAAACACACACTCAGTTGTATTCATGACCTCATCCACAACATCCATGCGTGACAATGCGGGAACGTCTGCCAACCCATAATCTGGGGACGAATACTCGAGCGGTGATTCCCACGATGCCTCACCCTCACCACCGAACTCCCAAGAACCTGTGCTGGGGGATTTCCCCCCATTAGATCTAGAAGGAGATGATTTGGGAGAAGAAAAGGAGGAAGATCTCAAGGATTCACCTCCCGCATTTGATGAAGGTATCTCCACCACAGTGGATTAGCTTAGGGAAATAAACCTGGATACTGAGGAAGATCTGAGGCCTACTATCATTAGTAAAGCCATGTCCCCTGAGGATCACAAGATATATACCTCTTTCCTGAAGAAACATTGAGATGTTTTTGACTGGAATGATACAAAAATTCCAAGATGCGATCCTGAAGTGGCAACGCATCACCTGGGTCTTCAAGAAGACCACCGAGGCTATAAACATGCCACCAGCAGGACACATCCCTCTCATGCTTCCAAAATAGTGGCTGAAGTCGATAAGCTCATTAAATAAGGCTTCATTCGGGAGGTCCAGTACCCCATCTGGTTGGCCAATGTCATCCCCATCCTGAAAAAGAATAGACAAATCTGCGTCTGCCTCAATTTCATGGATCTCAATCGGCATTTCCCGAAAGATGACTTCCTGATCCCGATCACTGAGTTATTAATTGATGAAACATCCGGGTATGAGGCTCTATCCTTCATGGATGGCTATTCTGGGTATAATAAAATTATGATGGCCTGAGAAGACAAAGAATCCACATCCTTCAGAGCCCCCAAAAAAATATTTTGGTACATGGTCATGCCCTTTGGCCTCAAGAATGTTGGTGCCACATATCAGCGTGCCATGCACTGTATTTCCAAGACATTCCGACGGAAATTCATTGAGTGTTATGTAGATGACTAGATGGTCAAATCAAGAAAGCACTCAGATCACATGTTAGACCTTGAGATTGTCTTTAACAATCTTCGATAGCATAACCTGAAGATGAACCCCTTGAAGTGCGCCTTCGGGGTTACCTTAGGGAAATTTCATGGCATCGTTGTACACCATCGCAACATCAAAGTCGACCCTGAGAAGAAAAAGGCTATCCTTGACCTTCCTCCTCCCCACGATCTCACTGAGTTGAGAGGATTCCAAGGAAACCTAGCCAATATCAGGCAATTCATAGCCAACATAGCGGGAAAATGTTTTCCCGTCACCAGGTTAATGAAAAAGGGAGTCACGTACCAATGGACATATGACTACCAATAGGCGTTTAACAACCTAAAGAGGTACCTTTTAAGCCCACTGGTGCTCATGCCCCTGGTTGAAGGAAGACCTCTCCTCCTATACGTGGCATCCCTAGAGCGGTCACTGGGAGCCTTCCTCACAAAAAAGAACGATGCCAGAAGTGAAAAATGTCTCTATTACCTCAGCCGAACAATGTTTGATGTTGAGACTTGATACTCAAACATCGAGAAGAGTTGTTTGACCTTGGTCTTTGCAGTTCAAAATTTGTGACATTATCTGCAGCATCATGAAGTCCATTTGGTCTCGTGTAATAACACACTCAAGAACATCCTTAGCCGCCCAATGCTGACCGGGCGCCTATCTCGATGGGCAGTCATCCTACAACAGTTTGACATCCGGTTTGTGCCTAAGAAGGCCATCAAGGTCCATGAATTAGCATACTTTCTAGCGGAGCACCCCTCAGCGGGGACCACCACAATGAACATTGATCTACCAGATGAAGACAGATTCTCGGTTCAAGGGGAGCTCCCAAAATGGGAAATGTACTTCGACGGCGCTTCTAGGAGCCCAACAGGGAAAATTATGGAAGATCCTAAATTCAACAAGGTGGGTTTGGGGATAATACTCATGTCCCCGGAGAGTAAAGTTTTTCCATATTCCTTCCTCCTATCATAAGGATGGACGAACAATGATGTGGAGTATCAAGCCCTCTTTACAGGCCTAAAACTCGCACTCCAGGCATAAGTACAGCAACATAATGTAAAAGGTGACTCAGAACTGGTCATCAATCAAGTCAATGGCTACTATGATATCCAAAGGGGGAGATGATTCCCCTGTTTGACCATGTCTGAGGGATAATGAAATAATTCTCTACAGAACCAAAATTGACCTATATTCCCCGATCCTAGAATTACCAGGCTAATGCATTGGAAAATGCGGCCACAGCCCTGGTTGACCCAGAACGGAATGAAACAGTCATTAGTATTGCTCATCATCAAATGGTATTCTTGTTCGTTCAGACTAAGATGGAGGAAATCCATGAAGTCTGCCCTGCCCCTGAGCCATATTCTCCTCCCACGGTCTGGATGACTCCCATTGCAAACTACCTTTAATGGGGAGAACTTCCATCAAACAGGTCCGACCAAGAGAAAATACGAATAATGGAAATCAAATTTTTCCTATATGGCGGCACGGGTCTGCAAGAAGTCCTCTACAAATGAGGTCGCGACGGAATCATTCTTAGGTGCATTTATGGAGAAGAAACCGCCACTGTCATCATTGAAGTGCACGCCGGAGCGTGTTGGGAACATCATCCAGGGACCAAGCGTTCCCATCAGGTATGGAGGCTCGGGTACTATTGGCCCACCGTGGCACAATATTGTGAGCCTCTTACCGAAAAATGACACTCGTACCAAATCCATGCCAACTTCGTACACCAACCCCAGGAGTTTCTTCAACCGGCCAAGTAATATGGCCATTTTCCATCTATGGAGTGGACGTTGTGGGACCATATCCCCCTGCCACAGCCAAACAGATTAAGTATATCCTCATGACAACTGACTTCTATTCCAAATGGGCATAAGTTGTACCTCTTAAGGAAGTCAGGGCGAGAAACATTATCAGCTTTGTGGAAACAAATATCATCACCAGATTTGGTGTCCCTCATACCATAATGACGGATAACGGCACCAACTTCTGCTCTCCTAAATTGGAGAAACTATACCAAGAGTATGGTATCACGGCTAACCACTCATCCCGCTACCATGCGGCGGCCATCAGATAAATATAGGCTTTTAACAAGATCCTATCCAACATCCTCCAAAAAATGGTGGACACATACATGAAGTCATGGCCAGATAAACTCTTTCATGCATTTTGGGCCTACCAAACCACAATCCTCACCTCTACTCAAGCCACTCCGTACACATTGGTATACAGTATAGAAGCGGTCCTGCCCATTGAGCTCTAATTACCCTCACTCCACATTTCCATTTGTGATCAATTATCCAATGATGAGCAATCAGAAATGAAACTAGGTGAATTGGAATAGCTAGACGAGAAGCGGCTGCACACATTGCACCATCTGGATGTATACCAGAACTGGATTGCATGAGCCTTCAATAAAAATGACCGTCTTCGGTCGTTCTTGGAAGGAGAATTTGTATTGGTCTTCTGGACCCCAATGACACCAGGAAGGAAACCTCCAAAGCCAGAGGCCAAGTGGGAGGAACCATATGTTATACACAAGGTCTACTCCAACAGATCATAGGCCCTGATCTCCATGAACGGTAAATTATCCATCGCTCCTACAAATGCTAGATTCCTGAAGAAGTATTTCATATAGAAACCAAAAGTATTTTTAATCCTTACCACATGACGATAAACTACACGGATAAGAAAAAGAAAGTGAAAAAATGGATTGTCCGAGTTGCATGACGTTAAAATGCCAATCACCCAACGGTCTTAACTCTATGACTTTAAAATAAAAGTATTTTTCGTCCTTACTACACGACGATAAACTGCACAGATAAGAAGAAAAAAAAGAAAAAAAGGATCATCCGAGTTACATGACGTTAAAATGCCAATAACCCAATGATCTTAACTCTATGAACTTAAAATAAGAGTATTTCGTCCTCACCGCATGACGTTAAACTGCACGGACAAGTGGTTTAAAAAATTCACCCTCCCCCTGTGTATGGACCAGACCTACATGAGGTGTATCGTCTTTCAGATAAAAATGTATGGATTGATTCCAACCTTTGTAGGATATGTAGTGACGCCAGGACCCCCCATCATAGCCCATCCACCCCTGAAAAAAAGGGAAAGATAAAAATGCTCCCTCCCCCCGTGTACGGACCAGACCTGCAGGGTTGTATTCTTCATCCTCACCACATGACGTTAAACTGCATGGATATTAGAAAACTATGTGCATCTTGATTCATGCCTTCGCAGGATACATAACGATGATGGGGTTCCTCATCCTGGCCCAGCCACCTCTCAAATAAAAAAAATCCCCCCTTCCCACGTGTACGGACCAGACCTGCACGGGGTGTATTTAGCAGAGAACTCTGTATGGATTGATTCTTGACTTCGCAGGATACATAGTGTTGCCAGGATCCCATCCTGGCCTAGCCACTCCCAAATTAAATGAAATAAAAGTTAACAATTTCCCCATCACTCGTGTACGGACCAGCCCGACACGGGGTGTACTTATTCCAGAGAACTACATGCGGCTTTATTCCTACCCTCACAGGATACGTAGTGATGCTAGGGTTCCCCGTCCTATCCTATCCACCCGAATAAAAGATAAAAATGTCCTTTCCCCCCCGTGTACAGACCATACCGGCACGTGGTGTACACTTCGTCCTTACCGCACGACGTTAAACTGCACAGATAACAAGATTTAAAAATGCTCCCTTTTCCTCGTATATGGGATAGACCTGCACGGGGTGTATTTTCATGTCCTCTCCATACGACATTAAACTGCATGGGCAATGAAAGCTAAATATTCCCCTTTCCCCCGTTTATGGACCAGACCTTCACAGGGTTTATTTTTCGTCCTCACCGCATGACGTTAAACTACACTGACTGTTTCCTCATTGTACGACGTTAAACTACAGGGATTTTATTGTGAACCACCGAAGATGTATGAAAAAACGAGGTGTAAATACTCCTTTACCATTTGGAGACATCCTCCCCATACATCAGACTCCATGTCCCAGATAATTATGGATCTTCATAACCATTCATGGCCATCGGAAGTGGAAAGTCATCGACCCGTTGAAACATTTGCATGACTATGAAAACCATGACCTCAGCGGCTCTGCATATTGATAGCCCATGTCCCGTTGACCAAAGGCAATATTTCCACAGACGACAGTCTTCCTAGCTCCGTACGCTTATCGGCCTCAGATCCCCCATACCATACCTACTGATCTAGATGTTTATGGCGTAGTGGTTTACAAGTTCGTCCGCTTTTCACATCCAAAATGACCAAGGTATCCCTACCTGGTTAGCCCATGATTTCACCCATGGTTCACATGACGACCTGCATCTACGAACATCATGCCAGGACTAGGCTACTTTGACTCGACAGACAATTGCAATTAATATGTTTCTTGTATGCCCAGACACCATTATCCCCACATGCCGAACTTTGTAATGTGAGAAATCTCAGAATTTCAAAATCATTCATGGTGATAGGGAGTGGATAGATATCGACATGGGGACAACATTTCATGACTATGCATACCATGCCCTCAGCGGCTCTGCATATTGATATCCCCTAGCCCGTCTACCAAAGGAAATATTTCCTTGGGTGGTACTCTTCCTAAATCTGTATACTTACCTGATCGGGAAAACCTTAGAGTTTCAGTTTAAAACCTTCATTCCCCACCCTGTTCAGAGCATATCAGATCAATGTAACTCAGTTATCATTCGAGTGATTGCAGCAATACTCACCCAGTGGTCCGAGCTCTATGACTACTAAACTTTGAGTGCTTCATCCTTACCGCACGACGTTAAACTGGATGGAGTGAAGTTACACCCCCGTGCGCAAAATAAACAAGAGTAGGGAGCTCTATAAGATTTAACAACAACCAGGGCTGAGTATGCCCGATATGTCCAGACATTTCCTTCCCAAATGACAGACTTCGTGGCCTGGATAATTGCGGATCCTCATAACCACTCACAACCATCATAAGTGAAAATTTATCGACCCGTGGACAACTTTTCATGACTATGCATACCATGCCCTCAGAGGCTCTGCATATTTATAGCCCTTGGCCCGTCTACCAAAGGAAATATTTCCATAGGCAACACTCTTCCTAGCTCCGAACTCTTACTGGCCTCAGGGCCCCCATTTCATTTCTCCTGATCCAAGTAGCCCCAGAACCGTGATTTACACCAATAAACCCCTCTACACATCTTGGGAATGCCGAGATGTTCAAGCCCAGTTATATTCTGATGATGAGCGGCCTTTCCCACTACATCCTTACCGCATGACGTTATACTGCACGAAACATCTTGGTCGTTTGGCATAAAACTGCAGACACCAATCATTAACCCTCCCGGGAAATTCCTTCAACTACAAGCATTTTCACTGGTTTAAAAATGCCCCTCATCCTCACTGCATGATGTAAAACAACACATCATCTTTTAAAAATTATCCTCGTCTTTATCGCATGACGTCAAACTGCAAGGAATTCATCCTCACCGCACGATGTTAAACTACACAGCCCCCACCCTTTTCTTTCATGTTGGGTCACCTTTGTCCTCACCACATGACGTTAAACTGCATGGAGTTCATCCTTACCACATGACGTTTAACTGCATGGGCTTTGTCAAGACCCACCAAAGATATACGGATAAATGGGAATGGAATACTCATGGTGCATTTGGATGCATCCTTTTCATACTCTAGACTCCATGAACCAGATAATTGCGGATCTCTATAACCACTGATGGCCATCGGAGGCCAAAGGCCATCAACATGTGGACACCTTTGTAAGACAATGCATACCATGCCCTCAACGGCTCTGCATAATGGTATCTCCTAGCTCGTCCATCAAAGGAATGATTTCCCCAGCCGATACTCTTCCTATCTCCGTACGCTCACCAGCCCCATTCCCCCATGTCATATCTCCCGATCCAAAAATTTATGGAGAAGTGGTTTACAAGTTCATTCCTCACCCACATCCATGTGTTGCCGTGACACCTCTGCCCGATGAGCCAATGTATCCGCCCACGGTTCACATGACAATTCGCATCTTCAAGCATCATGCCAGAACTGGGCTACTCTGACTCAGCGGGAAACTACCGGGAAGATGTCTCTTTTATGCTTGGGAAACCATTATCCCCATGTTCCGAACACTGTTCTGTGAGGAGTCCCGAATTTTCATAATCATTTATGGCCATCGGGAGTGGAAAGTTAACGACCCATGAACACCTTTGTATGACTATGCATACCATGCCCTCAGTGGCTCTGCATAATGATAGCCACTGGCTCGTCCATCAAAGGCAAGATTTCCTCAGGTGATACTCTTCTTAGCCCCGTACTCTTACCAGACTCAGAGCCCCCATATCATCTCTCTTGATCCGAGAAACCACAGAGTTACAGTTTACACCTTCATTCCAACACACTTGTTCAGAGCATGCCAGAGCATCCTAACTCAATTGCCCTCTAAGTGATTGTAGCAATAATCACCCAATCATCTGAGCTCTGTGACCATTAAACTAATAGTACTTCATCCTTACCACATGAGGTAAAACTAAACTAAATATAAAAATTTCCCTCATTCTTACCGCATGAAGTTAAAATGAACGGACTCCGTCTTTACCGCATGATGTCAAACTGCACGGTCAAACTCTTCAAAAGTCTAGAGAGGGATAGAGGGTTTTCCTACCATCCTCAGTGAAAAGGACAAAACTGTACAAACTACCACCCTACATTATCTTAGGGAGGGATGAATTTAACCATTCCCGGAAATTTAGTCTGGGTGTTTCTCCCGTGTCTAGGAATCCTCTTTTCATAAACCATTCTATGCACCTAGAAAGAGCTGAACCCTTGAAAGCCACCTCTGGTGGTCCTGAATCTCATCTTCCCTGAAGTTGCTCGGTTATTTGAAGAATACAATCATTGAACTAAGGATACATTTTCATGACTATGCATACCATGCCCTCAGAGGCTCTGCATATTGATCTCCCCTGGCTCGTCTACCAAAGGTAACATTTCTTTTGGAAATGCCTCTCTCAGTATGCTTGGTGGCCTCTGAGCCCCCCATATCCATTCGGAATCCCTTTGAGCTATAGTTTACTAACCTCTTCCATAACCCTGCCTGAATGCGATGGAACGTCATTGACAATATTACTGAAAACCAGGGAAGGCCATCCCACTTCAAGAAATGTCCCAGCTGCATGACAAGAAACTGCGACAAGCTCCAACCATCCTTCGCGCTAACTAAATATGTAGGATAGGGACCATGTGTCCCCTCTCTTGGTTTATATACATGTTCCCAAATCCCTATTAGACGTCACATACCTTTTCCGGGACACCCCTGGTGGTTCTCGTACTTCACCGAGCCACCCATGGTGGTTTCCATAAGCCGGACTTTCATGAAGTCCTATGGAAATCAGAAATGGAGAGTCATTGACTTAAGGACACCATTTCACGAAAATTCATACCATTCCCCCACCGTCTCTGCATATTGATTTCCCCTGGCCTATCTACAAATGGAAATATTTCCTTAGGTGATGCTCTTTCCACCTCTACGCGCCTATATGGCTTCTATGCCTTGAGACATGCCCTACATGTCGTTCAAATCTAGACACGCTCCCTCCGCATGCATCTAAAGGACATCAAGACATATTTTAATCAACCAACCATCATTGGGTCCCTTAACCCACTATATTTGGTCAAATTTGTTCGAACCAAAACATGAGTAATGATAGTCTTGAGGATGAGACTTTAAACTACTCACAAAAGTGGCACAAAGCCTGTTAGGCCGAAAACCTGAAAAGGGTGACCTAAGAAAATGTTGGGCCATACCCGCTGCATCCACAAAAAATGACCCCAGGAAAAATTAGGGTATTAAAAGAAAAGTCAAAATGTTTGTGGGGTTTTCTATGAAACCCTAGAAATAGTCAAACTACGGTCACTGGGTCCCATGGTCCATGAAAAAGTTAGGGATCATTTGCTTATTCATATTTTCCCAAACTCTAGTAATTCCAAGTTCAGTGAGTAAACATATACAATAATAATTCCAAAAAATCCCTGACACAGGAAAGGATAGCTGGAGTGTTAAGGGAAACATTTCTTTGTTCCATAATAAGGTTTGTTAGAAGTGAATCCATAATCTGGATCCTCCTCTGGCATGAAAGATCGTTACAGAAGGGTTTTAGGAGATTCAAAAAAATTTATTAGGTGATGATGAGAATCCTTGATTTCTTGATGGAGATTCCGCAGTAAGGCTATCTCAGCTTCTGCACCATCCCACAACGTTTCCGCCTCCTGGGCCGCCATTGATCTCTCCCTCATCTCCTCCTCCATCCACCGCTCCCCTTCTTCAATTATGGAAGCGATGTTAGCCTCTTACTGTTTTAGCCGCTATATCTCATTCCTAAGCACCTCTAGGTGAGAAATATACTCAGTTACTTCTCCCTGGAGCCTCGCAACTACCCCAACATGATCATGATCCTCTGTTAGGAAAAGCTGCCGGGTTGCGGGGAGGTAAGCTTCAGATTGAGCAGCAGAAAGGCGATATTTGAAACCACCATGTCTTTCTCGATCAGTGATCACTTGTTTGACTATGTCATAAATACCATTTTAGTCTAATCCATCAAATCCTAATAGCATAAATAGATTTCGCTACATCGGTAATTTGATCGGCTTCTCATCCAAGGGCGTCTGAGAAATTAGCTTCCAAATTACCCCCTAAGCCCTTTGGCGAGCTATTCGAAAACTGGAAAGGACTTGTTGATCAGGCATAGTGTCTCTTCCAGATGAAGATACGTATTCTGGGATGAATGCCACCAAGGAAGGACCCAATGTGGCTTCACCCGCAAACTCTGTTATTGTAGCAACTTCGACCCCAACCGTTGTGGTCACAGGCATGATCAGATCCAACGGCACAATCGTCAACGCCAAAGGTTGTGGTCCTAGTGACCAAGATCCAATAATATATATGATTATTCGTGATTAGAAAAGGGAAAAGTAAGTATTCCGTGGAAAGGGGTTGATAAATTTACCCCTAATCATCAAGGTGTCGGTATCCTCTAGCTTTGCACCATCGCAGCCACCCGAGGAAGGCGCTGCATCTTCGAGAGGAAAGGGAGTCCTGGGAACCCCCAGAGGTTTCCAGGACATAAGGCCATACCCAAGGCGAGCAATTCCCAAATCTATCCCCTAACAGTAGGCTATGGAGATCAAGCCCATGGAAATCACTCCACCGGTGAATAAAATAATGTCCCACTATCAGTTTCTGATGACTAGTCTGGCAGTAGGCTCTTTCTCCATAGCCTCGTGATCCATTGGGTCTGTGGCAGCTGGCTCCATCGGACATAGAGACCCCTCAGCAATTATGGACGACCCATTCTTCCCCAAAATTTAAGGGGAAGTTTGATCAGAAGGAGTTTCAAACTCCAGATGTTCCTCCTCTGACATATCTCTAGCTGATGAAGGAAGGAGTAAAGCATCCATATCATTGGCCCCTCTAGCAGGGCTTGCCATTTCGTCACACTCAGGTGTGGATGTAGGTGATTCCTCAGGTGATAATGGGATATAAGGTATGACCGCGTGGGTAGCCACAGCCAGATCCCCGAGTGGCCATGCACCATGTGCCAACACAGTTAATAACTGGCAGAATCAGAATATACGAGTTGGCAATTGAGTAAATGAGAAGTCATAATTATCCGATGTCCCCTATCTGAGCTATTCCGATAAACGGGACGCCTATTTTCATCTTTGGATCCTCCCAGGGGATAGTTCTTCGCTCAGGGCGCTGGGAGGATATGGAGGTGGAAATACCCTAGCTGGGTCTGCAATGGTCATTTCCATGAGCTCAACTGCGCAGGGAGATCCCTCCTCGATGATCCCCATATCCAAAAGTGCGTGTTTTCTTGTCGTAGTACCCTGGGGGGTATACTCTAGGGAAGTAACTGCCCCCTGGGATTCCTCAACACCTTGCATAAAGGGAAGAAACATTAGAACCTTCTCAGTAAAGGATGAGGGAAATCTGGAATGGACGAACAAGACGACCTCTTCTTAGAGATCAGACGATTCAGGATGTCTTGTCATCATGGAAACCTGGGGAGACCCATAAAGCCGGTTCAAGAGTGAATGAACATAGGTGTCCATCTCATTCGAAGGGGCAACTATTTCATCCAGGTCCTCCTCCAACAGTAAGTGGGGCAGGGCATAGATAGTCCCAATGCCCGGAAGCTCGAAAGAGCTCGCCTAGAGCAACGCCCAAACATCTTCATCTGAGCTGCTGACCATCAGATCATCCGAAATCCTCGACGCATCTGGGAATGCAGCTGTAATAGGAACAGATAGATGAGGAGGATCGACCAGGGAGGGTCGAGCTGTGGCAGAAGTTGAAAAAGGTGCCAATAGCCGAAATGGGTGTATAGGCCTCATCGCCATCCTAGAACTCTCGAGTGCTACCTGTGGACAGAATTTCGCAGGCAGGGGAGGAAATTCCTTTTCCTCATCCACGGTAGGGGAACCAGCGGGATTGTCTCCCCTTGATAAGTGATCGCTCCCCTCCTCCTCATCATCAGTCCCGGACCACAGTAGGGCTTAGACCTGGTGAGTCAACACCACATGACCCTGACGAGCGTAAATATTGGCCTCAAGTTCCCAGAGATACCGATTAACCATCTCTGGGTCCACACCATAAATGATGTCAGTGGGAGCTGATAGATATCCTAGCCCATCAAACGCTACTTTTGATTCCTGGAGATATCTCCACTATGAACCGAGGTATTGGCAATGAAAGGCTGATCTGCCTTTAAAGACATCCCATTGGCCCCAGGCCGTCGGGAAGGCTGCGTCAGCAGGAATAGTCGACTCCCTCCTGGTATCTTTGAGAGCATGCGAGGAGACACCTCTATTCGTTAAGACCTTCCCCGGATGCATGAGGCTAGCAGAGTTGCGAAGGACCTTTCTAGGCCTGGTTGGGGTACTGCCCCCCCTTTCGCTTCCTTTTTCCATTCGATGGCTTAGGGCTTGAGATAGTGGGAACCCACAGCCCCAGCTGACCATTCTGGTACAAATGTACCCAAGCATCGACATATTTCTTGGATAAGAAAGGCATGGTATCTGTATGCACAGGGGTCATAACCTCACAACCAGTGTCCTCTCGGGTAAACATCAGCCACAATTGCCTAGACACCATCTTATGGCGGTTCCCACGGGAACCATTAAGAGCGGGAGGACATAGTGCCTAGACATAGCCAAACTGACACCTGAATCGGTAGGGCACATTCCCCTCACAGATCAGCTCCTCGCCGATACAAGCTACCAAGACACCCTCTCGGAGGGAGAGGAGGTTTCCCCTCTTGGTAAATTCATCTGATGAAGTGTTTGTGATTACACCGGTCGGGGAGGGGTATGGGAAGAAATTGATGTGATCATAGTTAGAGATTCGACTTGACAATAGACAACTGTTCTGAACCGTTTTTTATCTCTCCTTCTCCCGGGCCAGCCACTCCTCGGGCATGACCCCGTTGGTCAACTGCAAATATGGTCAGAATGTGGTACCCGGAATCTGATGGGGGTTGTTGAAAGTATAGAAGTTCTTAACATGCGCTCCAAACCATCCCCAGAGGACATGAAATGGAATGGCTACCCAGCATGGATGACTCCCCTCGGTGATGTTGCTAAGCAACCGCTAGATCCTAGCCAGCACTGGGACGACCATGTTGATAACATTCCCAGTGACCAACTGGGCCTCTATAACGAAAGTGGAAACCCGCACGCCACCGGTCTCATGCACGGGCAGCAACTATCTTCTCAGGAACATGTCTAGAAATGTTCCCATGAGAAGCAGTCGTTCAACGTCCGACACAAGATCCCAACCCCAGCTGTTGAATTGGCCTTTCTCCAGGATCGGCCAGTAGCTACCCCTCTGACTTCTGGACTCTATTGAAGAATTTTTTGTGGGCCTACATTGAAGAGCCACATGCTCCCTCTCTCTGGAGAAAGCTTTGATCCAGTCATGATAAGTGATAAGATATTTCAAAGAGATATCATGTTATGGAAATTTATCTGGTTCTGAAGACGCATCTTCAAACACTCCTAGGCCTTGTTGATGAGATTCCTTACCGAAGGCGGGGGGGGGGTCATTTCGTCATCATCCCACACAGAAGTAGGAGGCATGAATTCATCATACATACCTCTGACTATTGGGACCCCCAGAATATGGATGACTTCTCTTAGGATGTTACCCACATACCCATGGACCAGGTGGAATGTGTTGGGGTCCGGACTCCAACGAGTCATGAGCTGCCAGGCGAGGGCATGGGGCCGATGGGTATAGGTATGGGACACCCAGGTAGCTTCATATAGGCCCATGTCCCGCAACTCTGCCTCGAACTCTTCACATCTCTAGCAATCCCATAAGGGCCACCCCCAATCCAACGACTTGAATGCCCCTCCGGACCGAAGGTCCTGGCTGGATGACCAACCACATTGGTCATTTACAATAGACTTGTGAGAAATACTCTGGTAACATTGAATCACCCCATCCAGTTGATGTTGTTCCCCTGTCAGGGACACATGAAGGTGATTCAGCACAAATCTGGTTACAGTCTCCCTCATGGCAGGCCCCCCTGGTGTTTATCACAGCTCGGGGGATAGTGGTGGTAAAAATCAATGTCGTAGGGTTGTTGTCACAAGAGGGCACTAGAATCATTGTATCAGATAATAGACCGAACCCGTAAGCGGGAAGGATTTTAGAAAGAGGGTACTCCTGCTGTGACTCCAAGAGTAAACATTCAAGAGGGTGGTACAATGGGGTTTTCAGACTCCATCCTGAATGGAGCTGGTCAAATCCTTCAAACGTTGATCACCAACCGGAAGAGGCCCAACAGCGGGCCTAGTCACAGGACGAGGAGGAACCATATTTATCTTCTCCCTATGCCATGGAAATCATGCAGATTGTTATTCAAAAAATAATAAAACATAGAAAAAATACCAAGTATTTTCAAAGGATTCCATCCAATCCTCATAATGAAATCTGAAAGGTGGCCTCATTGGTTGGTTCACGATGAAATCATCCCGCAAACCAGCCTTACGTGGAATGCGTCTTCGAAACCCTAGCCCATAGAGCATTGCCATAAAAACGCAAACAAGGCTACCTCACATGATCTCAACTCTAAGAATTAAGTGTTTATGTTCGGATTTAATGTATTTTTCAACGTTTGGGTCATTCTGGTCCACGGACCATTTGAAACCGCATAGAAATTTCCTACGTGGCCTGGCGTGACTCACTTTTTATAGTTAATTAAATGTTTTGGTTCGTGGAAAAAAAAATTGTCTGCGGGTGAAGGCAACCGTAAATGAATGTTGGTTCGTGAAGACGGATGCCATTTTGCGGAAAGGTCATTTCGCAAAAGAGCAGGTGCACGGAGACAAAAAAGTTAGAAAAATCTAATTTCACGAAGAATTTGATAATGGACAAATGAAGGGACCCCTGTATTCATAGGCGGGGTCCCATACCGGGCCCACCTCTCTACCACGAACTACCCGAGTTTTAGGACCACTCTACATCGGAATAACCTCCTCTTCGTTCTGATTGGACCCCATTCTGATTGGGGGAATTTGTAGGGTCCTGAAAAATCTGCAAATTAAGATAATAATCGCCTTCATTCGAGAGGGGATTTTTACCCAATTACCTTCAACGAATTGGGGAATGGAAGGAGGCAAATACTCAAAATTGGAAAAGGACTAACCTATCCGCGAACTGGCCCAAGTGTTATGCGGCCGGTTTAGAGAACCGCTCCCCTCCGCAGACCAGCCTTGTTCGCAAGATGGAGGCGGAGATCCTCCGCGGGTGCGAAGCGGAACAGGCACTGAATCAGTCCACCATCACGAAACGCCCCAGCCGCGGACCACGTCGACCGGCCCAAGACACATCCTATATCATTCACGGAATGGAGGCGGAACCCTCAATGGTCGTGATGTACTCTCTGAGCTCATTTGGATCGCGGGTTAGATGCACTCAATGCCCCCGGCAAGTTGGGGGTTGACCGAGTAATATGTGAATCGAGTTTTCAATCATGGGCCTCCGCAAAAGGTTCCACATGACCATGGAGACATTCTTTTCCCCACCCTATAAAAGGAGATTGAGGGGAAGAGAAGAGAGGACTCGATGGAGATCATTTAGATTCGGGTGGAAGGATTTTGAAGGAATGCTTATGATTTCACAAGCATCGATGTTCCAGTTCACGAACCAGAGAAGGTATGAAGATAGAAGCGAGTTAATAAGGAACTAAAAATGCATAAAAACATTGTGAACTGTGAACTTAAAATAACAATGAAACTAAGACCGTGAACCATGGACCCTCCAAGGATGCACTCCCCATGGGCTAGGGAGTTTATGCCTCTTTTCTGATCCGCCGCACTGTATAGCACCCTCCTATGCGGGCGAAGCCCTGACCGACTAGCCTTCGGCCGGCGCCACCCTCGGAAGTTGCTGCCCACATGGAACCCTCCGCGGACCACCCTGGTATGCGGATCAAACCCGAAGCCATGAACCACCATGGTTCGCGAAATGCACATCAGTCTGTAGACCACCCTAGTTCGTAGAGGGCTTCTCCAACCGCCTAGCACTTCCCTACACGAAGGGTGCCATCACCCATACCCCTGCATGGCCCACTGAATCATTTAGAGTTCCCATCCCCCGAGCCACATAAAATCCTTCCAATATGGCCTGAACCTCCATGACTCCCTCACCGGCCTACTCATCGGCCCTGAGCCGAGGCCTCCACTAGAGTGACCAGATCCATGTGGTGTAACCCTTAGGTGCATCAGCGCGCCGTTTTGAGTTCACATACCCAAGGTAAGCAGGGACAAAGGGGTTACCCCAACCATTGAGCGGAATTCAGAAGAACTTCTGGGTTCACATTCCCACGGTAATGTGGAGTCTGAGCTCGGGAGTCCCCATTCTGCCCCTCAACTTGTTGGGGCTGGGGTACTTCTCCCTTTTTAGGAGGGTAGTAAAATACAATCAGAAGGAAGCCCCCATGCACATCCGTAATTCCCCCAAGAACAAGGGAGGTGATAGGAACATGAGAACCTCTTTCCCTATCCTGCTGTGCTTTGTCGGCTTGGGCGTCCTGTCACGACCCGTCCACAGGGCCCGTGCCATGACTACCCCAAGCCAGCCTTCCATAGGCCAGGGGCTGGCGACTAGAGCCAAGAAATAAATCCTAATAAAATGGAAGTAATTTCTTTTATAAAAGTAACAAAAACTATAGAGTATAAGAGGAAGCAACACTAAGTACAAAAGAATCTACTGAAAGGTAAATGGGCCAGAATACAAACCCAACTGAAAAGTACATCTACAACTGAAAGTAAAGTACAACTCAAATAACAATAGCTAAAAGGTGAAAATCTGCTACTGGATCATCCTCCTGTTTCCTACATGAATGATAGGTACAGATCTCCTCCTTAGCACTCCACGTCCGTCTATCTCCTCCGGGTACCGACTCGTCGTGAATCCACCTTCGGGCACCAACTCGATGTGATATCCACCTTCGGGCATCGACTCGTCGTGAGATCCTCCTCTGGGTACCGTCGATCTCTACAAGCCTCAACCACGATCAGTGATGTCCATCGTCTACAACCATCACAACGTAGTGCGGGCGAAGCCCGTGCAGGGGTGAGTATACGATACTCATTATAGACCCCGAGACCCCCGAAGGACTCCCTGAATCCACAAACAATAAACCACAAAGAAAAGATATAACCATGAAGTATCATCCAACACTACTTAGGTATATACATATACATATACCTAAGTCATAAAATCAAGTTCATCTCCAACTCACGAGCTCAAGTACAATCCAGTACACTCAGGAAAGTATAACTTAATCCACACAAGAAAGTACAATCCAATCCACACAAATAAGCATAAATTAATCCACATAGGAAAACATGATCCAATCCACACAGGATATCAAGTCAATCACATCGAAGATAATGATTGAAATACAAGACTCAGCTCAAACCAAGATTTTATTCATGATGTCGAAACCATAACTGCTGGGGAAATCCTCCTCTATCGTGTATAGTGGGCATGCCGCTACAACCAAGTGCTTCCCACTGACCTTGGACTGCTGTAGTACTCCACCTGTCGAGTACTATAGGCCTGCTGCTACAACCAAGCGCTTTCCACCATGGGTCTGCCGCTACAACCAAGCGCTCCCCCTCATAGCCTAAATAGGTACTCCTTATGTTGAGTACCGTGGGTCTGCCACTACAACCAAGTGCTCCTCCGCCGTGGGTCTGCTGCTACAACCATGCGCTCCCCATTGGGCTTTACGAAACATTCTGAGTCGATCGATCAGTAGTCGTCAGGTCTCATCCAGCTCTAGGGTTCCCGCACACAGCACGCTCGTTCCGGGAGGGTCCACACCATGAGCCAAGAGGTCGATACATCAACTGTCACGTAGACAAGAGTTTATGTATCACAAAGTTTTTTCACGTCAAAAGGAACACAACGTGATAGACGGCGCGTCAGTTGAACTCCCGGTCTGAGAGATATTGGATTTTTCGTCACAGGGGCCCAGTTGGTTTTTAAGTCAAAACCAACCAAAACGTACTGCAACTGCATCCAAACCACGAGCAGAGTAAGCCAAAAAGACCGTCACTCTAAGAGGAAACCTAAAAAGTCAACGACGCGTCAATCGGACATCCGAAGCTCAAGTTATATGTGTTTTCGCTCCGAGGGCCCGGTTGGTTTCGTGTTCGAACGAACCCAGCCATACCCAAAGTTCTATGAAACCCTTAGTGTAATATACCAAAATAACCAACTCGATTCAAGGATCACAGAGCAACTGACGGTGCATGTATCAGAGGTCCGTAGCCCATGTTATGGGACTTTGAACGAAGCTGTCCGTTTTTAGAGGGTTTTGGGCCCGGAACAACCCGGGCCAAGACCCCCTGGGTCGGCCCGAACCAGGTCAACCTGACCCAGGTCCAGGTCCGGACCAATAGGGTGCGGTCCGACCCTGCTGGCACAGCCCGACCCAACCGACGCATCCCAGCCTGGCGCGAGGACCCGGCCCAACGCGGACAGCCTGACCCAGTGTGGTCGGTCCCGCCCGGCATAGGCGCTGCATGTCGCGCGAACGCGGAAAGTGGGGAAGCTGCCACCCCCTTAGAACCAAATGGGGGACCCCACAGGGTCCACCCCTGCTGCGCTGACTGGTGGTTCAAACCCTCGGTTTTTTAGGATCTGGCCGGCTGTAACGGCCGACTGGTTGTGCCGCGCGGGACCCCGCGGTTTCGCCCTCCATGCGCCAGCGAACAGTGGTTCCATCCGCCCTTCCCAACTCTGCTGCAGCCAAAGACTGCGGCCTAGGTCCGACTGGAGGGGTGTGATGGCGCCATGCCCCTCCGCCGCGACCCTACATGTTTCTATGGAACGGCGCGACGATGCCACGCCCCTCCGCCGCGACCCCGCTCCGACCGCGGCCTCTTTCGGCCCTAATGGCGCCTCACGACGGTGCCTCGATCCTTTTCCGTGGTGATTTTACTCGTTCCCGCGCGGTGCCTTTGCACCGCGCTGCCTTCGTCTCAAACCACAATGATGAACATCAATAAAGGGGGAGGAGGATCGGTAGTGTTCGTTCGGTCCGACCTCCTCCTGTTAAATTTATAACAGGCATCCAATATAATATAAAACAACTACAACAAGCAAAGAAAAAATTTTATCCATTAAATTTGAACATAAAACCCCTACCTCGAAGAATTCACCAAACGAGGATCGTCGCGGTAAATTGACGTCACGGAAGACGGCATCGCGGAATGAGGCCCCGTAAACGTCGCCGGTGCTCGCCCGATGAAGGATACAACATCCCCCTTTCTTTGAATCGGGAAGAGGATCAAAGGTGGGAGCATAGTTATTCTCCGGAAAAGGCATCTCTCACCGGATGTGGAGTGGGGAGGGGATGACACGATGATCTCCCCTTGCGGTGACGGAGTTCTTCGTCGTAGACTTGGCATTCATCACGATGGAGATGAAGTTCTTCATCCTTAGAGTATTCTCTCCCAAAAATCTCAACACACAACCTCTCACCATCAAATAAAATAAAAAAGGCTTATTTTATTAACACACGCCATGCATTTACAAAACTTCAAAATTTAAACTCAAAATTAAATTAATTGAATGGCATTTAACAATAAATTTAATTGTGAGAGTTGACATGTCATAAAGAAGGGTGGTGGGTGTGTTACCCATTTATGGGGAGTTGCCAAAATAAAGAGGGGGGGTTTAGGGAATTTGAAGGGGTGGGGCTCGTGTGGGACCCACCTCACAAATATCCTACCAAGTGGTTATGATGAAGTGGGTCCCAATCAACTCCCATGCATAGGTTATACCTATTTAGATTTGAAATAAAATTGTGGCGCAAATTAATTGCACTCTTTAGTTAACCCAAATATTTAATAACACCACCCGAGAAAATGAAACTCCTGAAAGGGTGTTCTTAAGAAATTTCCAGCGTTTTGGTTTCAATAGTGCCCTCTGATTTTGACTCTGAGCATCGGTTCAAATGTTAGAAAAAACACGATCATTCGTTCACTGAACGTACCCAAGCTAAACTTTGGAAATTGATTCAGGGAACACCGGGCCTCAGAATCAGGTGCCGTCAGAAACTGCATACTCGTAGAATCCGAAAGAAAATTAAGAAGAAAATTACCTTGAAATTTACAAGTCTTTACATTACTCCCACCTCAGGGATTTACGTCCCTGTAAAGATACATCAGAAACTAGGGAAACAAAAGGGGGTACTATGCACGCATCTGAGAATCTTTCTCCCATGTGCTCTCTTGGAGGTTGTCGTTCTTCCATCTGATGTGCTCTAGAGGAATCGACCGTCTCCGTAGGACCCGCTCCTGTCGATCCTCGATCTCCACCGGGACCTCCAAATAATTCACCCCGTCATCGATGTTTAGCTCCCCATGGTCGATGATATGCGTCGGGTCTTGCACGTATCTCCTGAGCAGAGATATGTGGAAAACGTCGTGCACCCGGTGCAACTGAGGTGGTAGATCCAGGCGATAAGCCACCTTGCCTACCCTGATGAGGACCTAGAAGGGTCCATTAAACCACGGAGATAACTTTCTACCCGGGCCAAATCTCCGTAAACCACATCGAGGTGAGACAAGTAAGAAAACGTGGTCGCCATCCTCCAACTCAATTGGTCTATGCCTCTTGTCAGCATAAGACTTCTGTCGGATCTGAGGTGTCCTCAAACACTCCTGGATGACCTGGACCTTCTCTAGTCCTACAAGAGCTGCTGAGATTTTTTCATTTCCGATAAAAGAAATCCAGTCTCATCCCCTGGATGAACCACATTATTTTCCTAATACAGTCAATCCTGACATGAATGATACTAATCCATGCCATGGATGACGTCTTATGGCCTCAACTCTACTACCAAGAGATCCAACCATTACTCTCGCCTCCAAGGATTGATTCACACTGTTGGCATCAGTGTGTGTTCACTGGGTCTCCTACAGTGGGAATCTCAAAAGTGAGGGTCAAGTCAATAGTTTTAACTGGAACCTCTTAGTACAAAAAATGGGAGGAAGAAAATGTCACAAGGACACGTGTCTTTTGTTACTACAACTCGAAGTACAAAGACACACAATAAAGACAACAAGGAAACTAGAATCACCAAGATCAAAGGTCCCATGCTTGGAACTAGTCCCGCTCTTGTCCACCAGCTTCTGGAGCTCCATATTTATATTCTTCAGCTACCGGAAGCTGAGCTCCCCCATTTCCACCTTTTCCCTGCGGTGAGGGCGGATCTTCTGGTGGTGGTGGTGGCAACACCTCAAAGCGTCGTCCACCTTCAGCTGCACGGCCAACTCCCCTACCTTGGTCTCCTACTCCGTGTGATCCACCCCGATCGAACCTCTGAATCCGCCTGGGAGGTCCTTCATTTTTTTGCGGGTCATCTGTGTGGCGGGTCGGATAGTCACATGCCATGTGACCAACCCCACCACAGGAGTAACACTGTCCTCTCCTGGTAAGTTGTTCTCCACCCCGGGTGCCTCGCACACACGATCCTGTGTCAAACGGACGACCACCTGTAGGTTTGGTCCTCTTGGACCTCTACATCATCTATCTAATGCCTGCAGTAGAAGACTCTGCCGCATGCTAGAAAGTGGTGGGTCTTGCTCCTGGAGAATGCTCAGCAAGGAAACTCTCCACTAAGAGGGCTATCTCTAACACCCATGTCTGCATCGGGATTATGTGACAAAAAACTGAAGCTCTAATCTATCATCTGAGCCCTTGCTCGAAGGATAGGGCCCTGAAGAATGGGTCCCGTACCATATATCTGGAGTAGCGCGAGATATCGGTGAACCTCGTTGAATACTGCGCCACCATCATACTACCCTGCGGAAGATTAAGTAGCTCCTATATGAGCACCGCTTGAAGGTTGGCTGGAAAAAACTCTGCCCGGAACGGGCTCTCGATGTCTGCCCACAGAAGTGATTCCTCATCGTGCACCTAGAGCATCAGGCTCCACCATATGCCTACTACTTTCTGAAGGAGGCTGGCAGTAAGGATCACCATGAAGTCTACTGGCATCCCTACCAATCTAAAATCTCAAAAAATAGCCTCCAGCCAATCCTCGACTGCCTAAGGGTCTGGCTCCCCGTGGAACCTGGGCAGTCTCTGATGCTGAAACTCATGCAGTGCACTAAGGCGACGTGCACTCTCAGTGGCTGGGGCTAGTGGTATCGGTGGCTCGGCGGGTAGAGGTACCGCCGGTGCCTCTACTGTAATGGGTCCCTGCACCGAGGCCTCATCGCTTGGTGGGATGTCGTCTCGCACAATGTTCTGAACCATATATGGCTGCCATCATGGGGCCATACTGAAAATAGACAGGTGAGCCACAGTAAAAACAGTATACCTGGTGTGATGACAGAAGAAGTCACAAAGAAAACATTAAAATACACATGCAGTCAATGTTTTTGTGTTTTTAGTCGGAAATCAGAAGTCAGGGTCCTGGTGTATGGATACGTCGGCCGTCACACCAACACTGGACTCCCTGGACTAATAACCACACTCAATACCCTTAACACTATTGCTTAACATTGAAGAACGTTCAGTGTCTTGAGTTTTGCTGTAGAACCGAACTCCTATGATACCAATTTGTCATGACCCGTCCTCAGGGCCCGTGCCGTGGCTACCCCAAACCCGGTTTCCATAGGCCAGGGGATGGCGACTAGAACCAAGGCGTAAATCCCGATAAAATGGAAGGCATTGCCTTTATAAATGTAACAAATATTACAGAGTATAAGCGGAAGCAACACTAAGTTCAAAAGAAAGTGCTGAAAGATAAATGGTCCAGAATACAAACCCAACTAAAAAGTACAGCTACAATTGAAAGTAAAGTACAACTCAAAGAACAACAGCTAAAAGGTGACAAGACGCTCCCGGTTCGTCCTCCGGTTTCCTACCTGAAGGTTAGGTACATATCTCTTTCTCAGCACTCAACATTTTCCCGTCTCCTCCGGGTACCGACTCGTCATGAATCCACCTCCAGGCACCGACTCGACGTGATATCCACCTTCGGGAATCAAATCGTCGTGAGATCCCCCTCCGGGTACCGTCTAGCTCTACAAGCCTCAACAATGATCAGTGATGTCCATCATCTGAAACCAACACAACCTAGTGTCGGCAAATCCCGTGCAGGGGTGAGTATACGATACTCAGTAGGGAGCCCGAGACCCCCGAAGGTCTCCCTGAATCCACAAAGGATAAACCACAATTCAAAGATACAATCACGAAGTATCATCCAACACTACTTAGGTATATTTCCATACATATACCTAAGTCATCAAATCCAGTTCAGCTCCAACTCACGATGTCAGGTACAATCCAGTCCACTCAAGAAAGTATAACTTAATACACACATGAAAGTACGATCCAATTCACATAGGAAAGCATAACTTAATCCACACAGGAAAAAATGATCCAATCCACAAAGGATATCAAGTCAATCACACCAAAGATAATGATTGAATGACAAGACTCAGCTCAAACCATGATTTTTTTTCATGATGTCGAAACCATAGCTGATGGGGAACTTCTACTCTATCGAGTATAGTGGGTCTGCCGCTACAACCAAGCGCTTCCCACAAACCTTGGACTGTTGTAGTACTCTACCTTTTTTGTACTGTGGGCCTACTTCTACAACCAAGTGCTCCCCACCATGGGTCTGCCGCTACAACCAAGCTCTCCCCCTCATAGCCTACGGAGGTACTCCTTCAGTTGAGTACCGCGGGTCTGTGGCTACAACCAAGAGCTCCTCCGTCGTGGGTCTGCCGCTACAACCATGCGATCCCCACTGGGCTATCCGAAACACTCCGAGTCGATCGATCAGTAGTCATCAAGTCTCAGCCAGCTCTAGGGTTCCCGTACACAGCACACTCGTTCCGGGAGGGTCCGCTCCACGAGCCAAGAGGTCGATACCTCAACTGTCATGTAGACCAAAGTTGATGTATCGCAATGTTCCGTCACGTTAAAAGGAACACAATGTGACAGATGACACGTCAATCGGACGCCCGGTCTGAGAGATATTGGCTTTTTCGTCACAGGGACCCGGTTGTTTTTTAAACCAAAACCAACCGGAAAATACTCCAACTGTGTCCAAACCTCGAGCGAAGTAAGTCAAAAGGACCGTCTAATTAAAAGGAAACCAACAAAGTCGACGACACGTCAATCATACATCCGGATCTCAAGTTATAAATGTTTTCACTCCGAGGGCCCGGTTGGTTAAGTGTTCGAACCAACCTGGCCATACACAATGTTCTCCAAAGCCCTAAGTGTAATGTACCAAAATGACTATCTCGATCCAAGGATCACATCCCAATTGACGGTGTGTCGATCGGAGGACTGTAACCCAACTTATGGGACTTTGAATGAAGTTTTCTGTTTTTAGGGGGTTTTGGGCCTGGACCGACCCGGCCCAAGACCCCCTGGGTCGTTCCGACCCGGGTTGACCTGACCCAAGTCCGGCCCAATAGGGCGTGGCCCGCCCCAGCCCAGCTAGCGCGGTGCGACCCAGCCGTCGCGGCCCGGCCCGGCACAGGCGCCGCGCGCCGTGCGAACGCGGAAAGGGGGAGAGCCGCCACCCCCTTCGAATCGAACGGCAGACCCTAGGGGGTCCGCCCTACTGCACTGATAGGGGGTTCAAACCCCCAGTTTTTCCAGATCTGGCCGGCCATAACGGCTGAACAGTTCTGCCGCACGGGACCCCGCGGTTCCACCCTCCATGCGCTGGCGGCCGGCGGTTCCGGCTGCCCTCCACTTTTCTGCCGCGACCTTGGTCCGACCGGTGCGGCGTGACTGTGCCGAGCCCCTCCACCACGGTCCTCCATGGTTCTTTAGTGCGGCGCGACGGCACGACACCCCTCCACCATGACCTCGCTTCGGCCATGGCCTCTTTCGGCCTCAAGGGCGTCGTGCGACGGCGCTGCGCTCCTTCGCCACAGTGATATTCCACGTTCCTGCGCGGTGTCGTTGCACCGCACTGCCTTCGTCCCAAACCACAACGATCAACATCAACAAAGGGGGAGGAGGATCGGCCATGTTCATGCGGTCTGATCTCATCCCGTTAAATTTATAACAGACAGCCAATATAATATAAAACAACTACGACAAGGAAAGAAAAAATTTAATCCTTAAATTTGAACTTAAAACCCCTAACTCGAAGAAGTCGTCGAATGAGGATCGTCACGGGCAATTGACGTCGCAGAAGATGGCGTCGTGGAACGGGGCTCTGTAAACGTCGTCAGTGCTCGCCCGATGAAGGATATGGCGTCCCACTTTCTTTGACGTGGGGAGAGGATCGAAGGTGGGCTCATCTCCATTCTCCGAAAATGGCATCACTCACTGGCTACTGAGAGGAGAGAGGATATCACGACAATCTCCCCTTTCCGTGACAGAGTTCTTCGCCATAGCATTGGCGTTCTTCGCGAAGGAGATGAAGTTCTTCAACCTTAGAGTATTCCCTCCCCAAAATCTCAACACATAACCTCTCACCCCCAAATAAAATAAAGAAGCCTTATTTTATTAACACACGCCATGCATTTTCAAAACATAAAAATTCAAACTCAAAATTAAATTAATTGAATGGCATTTAACAATCAATTTAATTGTGAGAGTTGACATGTCATAAAGAACGGAGGTGGGTGTGTTAAACATTTATGGGGGGTTGCCAAAATAAAGAGGGGGTTTAGGGAATTTCATGGGGTGGGGCTCATGTGGGCCCCACCTAACAAATATCCTACCAAGTGGTTAGGATGAAGTGGGTCCCACTCAACTCCCATGCATAGGTTATAACT
Source organism: Viscum album (assembly GCA_963277665.1). Taxonomy (NCBI): domain Eukaryota; kingdom Viridiplantae; phylum Streptophyta; class Magnoliopsida; order Santalales; family Viscaceae; genus Viscum; species Viscum album. The sequence continues at coordinate 1,289,609,530 of OY728140.1, forward strand.
ATTTAGATTAGAAATAAAATTGTGGTGCTTATTTATTTCCCTCTTTTGTTAACCCAATTAATTAACAACACCCCCTGAGAAAACGCAACTCAAGAAAGGGTCTTCTTATGTAATTAACGGCATTGCGGTTTCAACGGTGCCCTTGGATTTTGATTCCAAGCACCGGTTCAAAATTTTGAAGAAACCCGCTCGTTTGTTCACTGAACGTACCCGAGCTAAACTTTAGAATTGATTCCGGGCACACCGGGCCTCAGAATTAGGTGCCGTCAAAAACTGCATACTCGTAGAATCCCAAATAATATTAAGAAAACATTTCCCTTGAAATTTACAGGTCTTTACACGTCCATATCAGAGTAAGCCCCGACCTTATGGGCTGCTCCATCCGTAAGCCCCACTCCACTTCCCACAGATGCACCTTTCACGACGTGATTGTCTGGTCCCTGCTGCCTCTTGTTTCTCACACCGAGCATGAATCATGTGGGCTTAGAGTAAGCATTGACCAAGACATCCTCTTATGGCCTACCTCAAAGCGTAAGTCCCATGCATGTGAACTACGAGGACTTTGATTCCCCACAATATGGATATGTAGGAAGCCTCCAAGAGGCTCATGCCTGATCACCATCGGACCCTCGGGTCCACCTTCATGTAGGTTCTCCGACACCCCAATGCGAACTACGAGGACTTTGATTGCCCACCACAGGGATACATAGGAAGCCTCCAAGATGTTCAAGCCCGATCACCATCGGACCCTCAGGTCCACGTTCATGTCGGTTCTCCGACACCCCAATTCAAACTACGCGGACTTTGTTCCCTGTCTCCTAGGCAACGTACGTCGGAATCCTCCCTGAGGTACAAGCCCAACGACCGACTGATCCGACTATCTTCACGTTATTTCACCACACCAACCCTAGTGCCACCTCAATGAGTCCAGACTCCTCGGGGTCATTAATCCAATGAGGGATGGTAAACCTCGGGCATAAATGATTTCGAACCCCTACGTCTATCTAACCATTGCCAACCAGGAGAAATCTGTGGATACTGTGCTTGGGTATAAACCAAATATTCGCGAACATATGAATACATCTTAAATCTATAAGAAAGTCCCGAAACAGGCAACAATTCCCCCCAAAAGGTTACGATGAGACCGACTTCCCACCCTCTCGACCAATGTGAGTTCTTAAGCATCGCTAGTCAAACCACCCATCAAACTCCTGCCTTTGGAAAGCAGGTCCATGTATTACTGGATATAGAACCGTTGGGTGTTTCAGGATGGAAAATGTTGTACCCGATATGAGTGATTAAGTAGAACCCAATCTTCTCTAATCATCCATCAGGTAGCACACATTTCTTCCCCACGACCCCGTCGTCCGCCGCGAGAAAACCCTGAAATAGTTGTTTTTTCCAGTATAGGGGTGACATGAATGAACTACTTGGATTCAACTACTCAGTTGAACACAATTAGTGATACAGTTCTCAAATGGATGTTCATGAAAAAAAATAGTCAATTTTATTGATTTAAAATAAACGAACCCAAAAAACATGACAATGGATACACAACCAAAAGAATGTTGTAGGGTGTCATTTTATATCTATGCCTCGATGAAAATTAATCCCACCTACACCGAGTAATGATGGAAGAAAGAGAGACTCCCCAAAAAATATATATATAAATGGTTATTACTTTCACATTAAAGTAAAATTGTAACATCATGTAATTAATCATAGCTATACAGAGCCCACAACCACACCCTCCTACGCATGTTTTATCACATATCATGATATCACACTCAAAATAAATCATAAAGAATGACCACTACCTCATCATTGATGGTGTCAACACATGTCACATTCCAAGTTTCATCACATATCATGCACTAAAACATCCCTTCTCACTCAGTATAAGCAACCCAGTAATTCTAAATTAATGTCCCCAACCACACCACCTCACTTATGATTGGACTAATATTAATTTTCACATCATATCTCATACCATGTACATGACCATACATTCCCACTAAAGGGATGTGGCCCACAAAAACCAATTGCATGACCTTGAACACACCTTCTCACTCTAGGTTGGAACAACATAATGTATCGAATTTTGTCCCATGTCATGAAATAGATAATCCCTTATCACTCATGGGATGTCACCCACAAAAAAACTATTCCAAATCAACAAAAATATCTTCACACTCAAGGATGTACCTCTATCAAGTATTAATTGATATTCCATATAAATAACTACGACATAAAATTTCCATAGTTATAGGGAACCTATCTCAGTATGATTTATATAAACAACACTCCATTTAGGATTATGTATGATATGATAATTATTTGGTGAAAATAGATAGTCTAAAAAAATCCATGATTTTGGGAACACTAATGGAAAATAACGGGAACTGTAAATGATTTTTTAAAATAACAGCATATGATATCCAACAATTCCAATGGATAACCCCTTTCAGAAATTACATGAGTTATGAAAAAAACATGGGAGATTTTCTATGGGGATTAAAGAAAAGGGGTGAATGGATAAGTATATTACTATCAAAATATTCCAAGGAAAATTGGAATTACCCACTATTATAGTTAATTTATATTGTTTATAAATTAATAAAATAAAATTGGCATATGAAACTCAAGGTGTTACCCCATATTTATAGAATCACTCCTCATTTGGATACAATGAAACACATAATTTAGTGAAATATAGGCTCATTGTTTTCCCCCATTATAAGTTGTAATGCTAAATTTTGACATGTAATTAACCCAAATTTATTCAATATTATATATCAAACATAAGAACAAAAACATGTTATATGTATCTTCAAGAGAAAATATATATGTTTCACTTATATGTAATTCTTATATACTAGGTATTTTAAAGATATAAATCTATTTAGTTTTTAAAATTTTGAATAGTTTTATATTATTGATTTTAAAGAGATGTTTTTTGATTACTTTGTCATATATCGAAATATTGAGTGTTTAATCATATCAAGGATAATTTTTAACTCTTAATTGATCCATCGGAGGTTTAGAAATCCTTATGTGATTTTATAAGTGACGATATGGGGCTTACAAACACATCAAACAAAATAACCACTAATATGGGGGAGGAACAGGATATTCTTGTCTGTTAAACTCAATCGTAGATTGAATTAAACAATTACCTTGGAAGAGTGGATAGAAAACCCTAATAAACCACAATACTTATGTCATAATTTATTTTATTTTATTAGATCCACATAACCCACAATTATATGAAAGATATTGGGAAAAACATAACATGAAAAATTTCATTGCACGTATTCATTGAGGATGCTCCTTTTTAGGGAAATATTCTGGAATAATTTTCAAATCATGGGGATTTTCACAATGATTTAGTTTTACTATGAATAAAGTGATCAAATTCTATTATATGTGTAAATATGTGGTATAAATTATATTTTGTAGTCTAACCTGAGATGGAAAACAACAACCAGGATTCCATTATTTTTTTCTACATTGAGTTTTATTGGTCACTGTGCTTGTTTGAAATAACAAGATGGAAGAAACATCATCATGGATCCATAAATGTTAGGGTATTTAAGGTACTACATGGAATAAAATCACATTTTATCACTAGTCACAGTGCATGTAAGTTTTTTTAGTTCTTCTAGTTTATTTTTTGGTAATCCTTCTGTAACATCCCAGTTTGGGAAGCCACCTAGAGGAACCCCATACCCGGTTGGTCACATGGCCTCAAGCGTATCTCCCCAAACTCCAGAGGCTGCCGAATATAAGCGAGGGCCTTGGGTGCGATAGTGAGGAAACTATGCCCTCATTGGCAGGGTACACAGCAAAAGTAAACAAGACATGAAATAGAAGTAGTAAATATCCAACAATAATAAACAGTGGAAGACTAAAAAAGTAAACTGGAGCATAGATGTATATATTAAATGATGCATGATACATAACTAGGAAAGATCCAAACAGGTCACAATGTTGGAATTAAAAATAGTACAAAAACAAGTATAAAAGAAAAGATAAACAAATCCGCAACATCGCAAGCCTAATCTTGGTCTCATGCTCTCCTGCTCCATAGAAATCAAGTACCCTAAGTCGAAGGGAGCTTTCCCTTGGCTATAACTACAACAACATAGTTTGTCTGGGCCCAAAATACTGGCCCAAACAGGGTGTGAGACTAAATCCCTATAGGCAACCACATGAAGATCTATGCCTAATAGTCAGAGAGTATATGTCAGGTAATAGTACAATAAACAGTAAACAGTAACCGTAAACAGCATAATGTAATCAGTAAGCAGTAACCAGATGACATGCAACAGTAATAAATCCACAGAACAACAAGGAGAAGTGAATAAAAACAGCTAACCACAACCTGAATCCCTATCGGAAGTACTCACAACCAACCCCTATGGTCCTCTCCAAGAAGTACCAACAACCCTATGGGAAGTGAACTAAGCCTAACCCCTATGGTTTGGCCATATAAAATTATAAGACTCTATGGGGAAGCTCGCTCAGTCAATTCCCCTTATAGTCTAGGGTAGTCAGGGACTCTCTGAGGAAGATCACACGACCTAACCCTCTTATAGCCCCAAGGTCTAGAAACTCTCTGAGGAAACTCACTCGGTCAATTCCTCCTGTAGTCTAAGGTCTATCACATACTCTCTAAGGAAGCTCACTCAGTCAATTCCTCCTCTAGTCTGGAATGGTTTAATGAAATTCAAACAAGTAAAGACTCTCTGTGGATGCTCACTCGGTCTACCCTACTGTAGTCTAAAACATCCAACACTATCCAGGAAGCTCACTCGGTCTATCCCCTATAGTCTATAATGTGAAAGACTCTCTGGGAAGCTCACTCGGTCTATCCCCTATAGTCTATAATGTCCAATACTCTCTAAGAATCTCAGTCGGTCTATCCCTTATAATCTATAGCACTAGATACTCACAGTCCCATGCTAGTTAGTGTATAATAATTCTATTTTGAAAAAGTACACCTATAAAGCTACTTGGCTAACTAGTCTATAGAACAACAAGCATGTCATGAATATCAGTCCATCATACGGTCACAAGGAATGGAAAATAGGTATAACAACCAAAGGATAACAATTCAAATAGGTCATAAATAGAAAATGGCATGAGAAAAACATCCATGAACAACAATTTTCCTCAACCCTGATCAAATTACCTTTACACAAGAATACAACCAAGGAAAGATAACAACATCGAAAAACTGTAAACATGCAATACCACGTCCATGGGAATTGAGGGAATTTGCACATAAAACATAAAGACTTCGAACGGTAAGGCACAAACCAACTACCTTGATGCTAGGAGATCAATTTAATTGAACCATAAGGATTGATTCTTTTTACAACATCATAGATCTATGAAAATGCACAAAACGTTCAACCCACGATATCTTGAGAAAGAGGGAAAATCATGGAATAAAACTCATGAAGAAGAAGAGCTCACCGTTGCAGTTCCAACGCAATCGAAGATGGTCGATTCAGCAAACAAACGGTGGCGCAGAGGATGTATGTTGTCGTACGGACACTCTCAGTCAAAGAACCAGGAGAGGAAGATGATTTTATCGATTATGTGTTACCCCATGCCATTTAATGAAAAAACATTACACAGTGTGTACTTCTGGAGTACATGGCATGTACTAGGCCATTCTATACTCCGCTTTAAGAGGCCTCCACATCGCCCCTACACACCGTGTGTGTGGCTCGGACACGGCCATCACACAGTCTTGCACAACATCGAAGTACACGACATTTACTTATAAAGTACAAGGCGTGTACTTAGAAAATTTCCAGATTTTCCTCTTTTTCTAAAAAATGACCAGAAAATGAAAAACATAGTTGAAACGAAGATCCATGTTCTTACAAGCATCTCCCCTTAATTAAATGAATCCCTGAATTTCACTAGTGAGGTGTAGAATAAGAAACTCCGAACAGCTTCAGCCACTACGATCATACATTGGCCTCCCTCTCCCAGGTCTCATCTTGTACTCGCATGTGCTGCCATAACACCCATACGAGAGGAATAGATTGGACATGGAGAACCTTCGTACTGAGATCAAAAATCAGGATAGGATGCTCCTCGATCGATGCATCTACTTCAAGCTCAACCTCCTCAGGTTGAAAGACATGAGATGAGTCTGAAAAGTAGTATCACAGCTGAGAGACATGGAAGACGTCGTGCATGGCCCGGTACCTCAGAGGTAACTGTAACTGATATGCTACCGACCCAACTCTCCCCAACACCTCAAACAGCCTGACATACAGTGGTGAAAGCTTACCCTGTCTTTGAATCATCTTGTGTCCCAACCTCAGTGCGACACGCAGGAAAACCTGATCCCCGACCTCAAACTCCAGAGGTCGTCTCCGCTGATCATCATAAGACTTCTGTTGAGACTGTGCTTTAGCTATCCTCTTCTGAATCAACTCGATCTTCTCTATGATCTCCTGAACATGATGAGGTCCCAGAAAAGCTACCTCTCCTGCCTCCAACCAGATCAACGTTGATCGTCATGACCTACCTTACAAGGCCTCATAAGTTTCCATATGAATAGTCACCTGAAAACTATTGTTATAGGTAAACTCCACAAGAGGAATATACTTCTCCCAAGAACCGCCATAGACTATAATGAAAGCTTGGAGCATATCCTCAAGCACTTGGATCGTACGCTCAGACTGTCCATCTGCATGTGGATGGTATGTTGTACTCAAAAGTACCTATGTACTCGAAGCCTTCTGAAGCACCTGCCAGAACCAAAGAAGTAAAACACGTATCATTGTCTGAATCAACGGTGTGTGGAACTCCCTGTAGACATAAAATCTCTCAGATTTAAAACAACCGCATCTCATAAAAAATAAAGTTCTCCTTGATCGAAAATAAGTGAGAAACCTTTGTAAGCCTGTCAATGACAACCCAAACAACATCACTCCCTCGAGGTGACCTCAGTAATCCGGTCATGATGTCCATCATGACATCATTCCACTTCCACTTGAGAATGGGTAACTGCTGTAAAAGCCCTGTTGGACACTGATTCTCTACTTTCACTTGCTGACAAGTAGAATATATCATGCCGAACCCAGCATCATCCCTCTTCATACCAAGCCACCAGTACTGGCGGTGTAGATCACGATACCACTTGGTGACACCAGGATGAACTTACCAAACTGAAGAATTAAAATCCCACATCAGTTCCTCGTGTATATCTACTGGCACCGATACACGTCCCTGGAAACGCATGATCTCATCCTCACCCACTGTCCATCCAGGAAGAGGGTCCTCTTCTGACACACTCTCCTGCCTGACTAGGCCTTCTAAGTCTGATAGCTGCCTCATCCATACCCGATCAAGAAGGGTAGAGGTAACATCTACAAATGATAGAAATGTCTACCCCTGTTTGTCATGAACCTCCAAATGAATATTAGAGAACATATCCATAAGCTTCCACTCACTGATGGCCTCCTGAACCTCCTGAATCTGAGTTATCCTACTCGACACATCAGCCACTGTGTTTCCCTTTCCCGATGTATAGGCAAGCTCAAAGTCAAAGGACTGAAGATAATTGACCTACCAATGCTGTCTCAGATTTAGATCATACTAAGTGAATATGTACATGAGAATCTTGTGTTTGGTGAAAACCACAAAATGCTCTCCCAGAAGGTAATGTCTCCAATAGCGTAAGGCATGAACAACAGCTGCCAACTCCAGATCGTGCATCGGGTAGATCCTCTGGTGTGTCCTCAACTGCCAAGACTCGTACACGACGACTCCATATCCTTGAATAAGCATAACACCCAGTCCGACACCTGAACCATTATAGTAGACTATATAGCTCTTGCCCAGATCTGGCAAGACTAGTATCGTTGCTGACGTCATCCTCCCTTTCATCTACTGAAAGGCTGACTAACAAAAATCTAACCATAAGAACTTCGCACCTTTCTTGATCAGACCTGTCAGTGGTGCTGCAGGGCGTGTAATGTCCTGTATGAAACTCCTATAGTATCTAGCCTGCCCTAGAAAACTTCTCACATCAATAAAATTATTTTCCTTCTCCTAGAAAACTACATCTCTCACTTTTTCTAGGTCTATTGATACTCATATCTCTGAGATAATGTGCACCAAGAAGTGAATTTAATCCATCCAAAAGTGTCATTGTGAGAGCTTAGCATATAAGTGGTGCTCTATCAGTGTACTCATAACGATCTCAAGATGGGTAGCATGGTCAAGTTGAGTGAGAGAGTACACCAAGATGTCATCCACGAAAACCACCACGAAGGAATCCAGGTATGGATGGAACACTCGGTTCATTAGTTCTATAAATGCTGCTGGTGTATTCGTGAGACCGAATGGCATGACCGTATACTCGTGTAGACCATACCTACTCTTGAAGGCTATAATAGGTATATCTGATGGTCTAACACGCAACTGATGATAACCGGACCTCAAATGGATATTCGATAACACCCGGTCTCCTCGAAGCTGATCAAAGAGGTCATCGATCCTTGGCAAAGGATATCAGTTCTTCACCGTCAACTGGTTCAGCTACCGATAATCCACGTGAAGCCTAAGGGTGTCATCTGCCTTCTTCGCGAATAGGACAGGTGAACTCCAAGGATAAGTACTGGTTCATATGAAACCCTTTTCTTGAAACTCCTCTAACTACATCTTGAGCTCTTCCAACTCAGGTGTAGCCATCCTATAAGGAGGAATGGACACCGGTGCTACTCCTGGAATAAGCTCAATAGGAAAGTCTACCTCATGCTATAGAGGCAAAACTGAAAAGTCCTCCGGAAAGACATCCCTGAAACAATCTACCACTGGAGGAAAGTCTAACTGCGAAGTCCCCTGGTCATCCAGATAATGACTGGAAATCTGGGTTGTAACTCCCCTAGCCTAAGATGCTCTGGTCCTTCTCTACCCACCCGAACATCCCACTCGCCTCAATGATGAAATGATCCTCCCACTGGTGATAAAAAATACACCCTACAACGATAGAGATCGATGACTTCCTGGAAGGGAACTAACCAGCCCATACTAAGAATGACATCATAGCTTTCCATCTCTAGGACATAGAGGACCCACAATAAGTGACACCCTGCAACCTCAAGAGGGAACACTTTTCACTGACGTATGCTAGAAGTCCCCATTCCCAACGGTGTATCAAGAGTCAACATGTCAACAAACATAATGATATAAGGCCCAAGGCTCTCCACATAAACAATAGAGACAAAGCTATGTGAAACAACAGTATAGAAAAGGGTTGAAGATAAGATTAAGGCTACTAAGATCATTCCACGAACTGTGGAAGGGCCAAGATCCTGCTCTTGACAGGTCTGATCCATGGTGAAAGTTTGGCCTGCACAACGGCTCTGCGCCCCTAGTTGACCACTCTGAGCTAATCCACTTTGTTGTCACTGGTAACCTGGTGACTGACCACCACGTCCACGACCTCCTCCTCGGCCCGAATGGTCGGAAGACCACTAGTTCCCAGACTGGTGAGAAACTGATGATATATCTTCTATACACGGGGTCATATAAACATCCCCTGCCACCAGCCGTATGCGATATGATCTAACAAATATACCGAAGATGGCCCATCATGCCGCAAGATCGACACTCCATCGGGTCTCTCTGGCACTGAGGCCAAGTATGCATGCTCCAACCACACTAGTAGCACACAACCTAGCTGCCCGAAGATACATTACGCATACCCTGATCTCCTCATGAAGAGTCTTTTTGGTGCTTACTTCTATCAGTAAGAGGAACACTAACTCTGGATGTCGAACCGCACTGGCCCACTGCTCCATAATCTCTCAGATTGTGCTCAGTGATCCGTGCCTGGTTGACGATAGAGGATATTGAAGTCAACCTGAATATATTCACCTAGGAGTGGATCCCCTTCTTGAGACCATCCTAAAACTTCCTAGAAAAGAATAACTCATCACCAGCTATAATCGATGAGAAGCACTGCAACTCTATAAAATGAGACGAGTACTCCATAATAGAAAGAGTACCCTTCTTGAGATTCATAAACCCTCGGGGTTGGTCGACACTCATGGAATTTGGATAAAAGTAATCATAGAATATGCGATGAAACTCATCCCACTTCATACTCTCCTAGCACCCTGAATGTGCGATCACCTACCACCACGTCTTGGCGGCGTCTCGGAGCATATAAGTAGCCAACTATACCCTTTTCTCTGGAGGTATCTCCTGGTGGTTGAAGATCGTCAGAGTGGCCTCTAGCCACGACTCTGTAGCCTGGGGTCCTCCATCCCCTAAGAAAGTAGGAGGATGATGCAACTAGAAAACCCACATAAACTAAGCTATTGACGGGGCAAGAGGCAGTGCTCCCTGAAAGATATGCATCATCCTCAAGAAGTCCTCCCTGAACTGCGCATCAGAGCCTACAATGGGTATAACTGCTGGTGCCAAGGTTGGAACAACAGGAGGATCTACGGAAGGTCCCTGATTATCCATATCCAGTGTCTGATCACCATTTGGCTGCTGATGTACAACCATATGACGTCTCAGAGGCATAAATCTGAGAGATCAAAAGCAAACCTTAGATTAGGATTATCAAGGACAGGGAAAACAAGACCAGAAAACGGGAACAGGAGAAAGAAACACTCATGATTTAAAAAACACGACTACATAGAGTGTATAAAAATTACATGGAGTGTTCCCTAAGGCCATTCACTTAGTCGTTTACTTCTGCCACAACTGGTTGTGTAACACATCAGACTACACAGCGTGTTGTTCCCACAGACGACGTGTAATTGATCAACATTCCCCTGCCCATGTCTCTTTACACAGCCAGCCCACACGTTCCTCTTAACCCTAGACTACAAGGCGTGTTTACTAAGGACACGATGTGAACTAGACAAGGTTTCAGTGATCGTGATGTTAGTTACACGGCCGGCTACATGGATGACCCTTACATGGCGTGTATGGGAGAAGATAACACTGACCCGTGTTATTAGTGACATGACCAGGAACCTAGGATAAGGCTACACGGCATGTTCATAATACGAAAGGCGTGTACTACATGAGTTTCCCCAACCCGTGTTGTTAGTTTCACGGCTAGGTACACGGCTCACTACTACACGGCGTGTACCTATCGTACACGGCGTGTTGTTGAAGACATTGAACAACCCTGTGTTTCTGCCCACACTGTTAGCAACACATTTTAAAAACTACACGGTGTGTAGTAATAAAGTACACGCCGTGTATTCTGGGTTTTTTTATCTGGGAAGTTGCACAGAAACTGCACCAAAGCACAGAAAACACTGGAAAACAAACATGGAGGTGCCAAATTCTGATCTCTGAGGGCACAAACTCCCTGCGAATCAATGCATGGAATCTTATACAATTCATATACATGAAAAACAGGTCAACGATCCACCATGTTCCGATTAATGAGGTCCCATAAAACCTGAAGAACCAAAATTTGGTGTTCATTTAAGTAAGGTACAATACAAACAATTTCTCTATCAAACTGCATGGATTCTATCAAACCATCTATCACAACATCATGAATAATCTAAACAACATCTATCACAACAACATGTAATCACTAATTCACCCTTGATGGCATGGAAATAATGCATGAAATTTTATTTCTTACAAGTTCCTATATGATGCACGAGATGGTATACCCTCATCTCATTGGGTTACGATAGAAATAGAACCGCAATAGCAACAACAACAGCAACACAAGTCATGTGAGTCACTCAAGGTGAAATCGTATCAACCATAAAATATCAAAACTAGAAAACTGTATTAAACGAGGTAGATTGGATTTTATCGGTACACGGGTTAGTTACTCTCGGCCACAACTTATTACCAAGTACCGGATCCATCATATCCCTCTCTAAAGGCTCCAAACAGTAAATCAAGAGAAAATAATTCCTCAGATACAAATTTTTAACGTCCCGGTACTAGAAGCCACCCAGAGGTTCCCCGAACTCGGTTGGTCACATGGATTCAAGGGAATTTCCCCAAATGCCAGACGCTGCCGACTAGTAGTGAGGGCTGTGGGTGTGATAGTGTGGAAACTATCCCCTCATTGGAAGAATACACATAAGAAGTAAACAAGACATGAAATAGAAGAAGCAATAAATACCCAACAACAATAAAAATTGGAAGACTAAAATAGTAAACAACTAGTGAACATATGTATATATGATATTATGCATGATACATAACTAGGTAAGTAGCCAAACATGTCCCAAGGATGGAAATACAAAAAGTACCAAAACAAGTATAACAATCTGATAAAAAGATCAGCAGCATCGCAAGCCTAAGCTTGGTCCCATGCTCCCTTCCACCATAGAAATCAAGTACCCAAAGTCAAAGGGCGCTTTCCCTTGTTTATAACTACATCAACATAGTCTGTTTGGGCCCAAAAGCAAGGACCAAATAGGTTGTGAGACTAATTCCCTGTAGGCAACCACCCGAAGATCTATGCCTAACAGTAAGTGAGTATATTGCATGTAATAATACAATAAGCAGTAAATAGTAACAGCGAACCGCAGGCAGTAATCAGTAAGCAGTAACAGGATTATATGCAATAGTAATAAATCCACAGAACAACAAGCATTAGTGAAGTAAAACAACTAACCAGAACAGAAACCCCTCTGGGAAGTAATCACATCCAACCCCTCTGGTCTTATCCAAGAAGTGCCAATAACCCACTGGGCGGTGCTCTCTTCCTAACCCATCTGGTTTGGTTATACAAAATTATAACACTCTCTGGGGATGCTCACTCGGTCAATTCCCCTTATAGTCTAGGGTAGTTGGGGACTCTCTGAGAAAGATCACGTGGTGTAAACCTCTTATATCCCAAAGTTCTAGAAACTATATAAGGAAATTCACTTAGTAAATTCCTCCTATAGTCTCTGGTCTATCATAGACTCTCTAAGGAAGCTCACTCGGACAATTCCTCCTCTAGACTGGAATGGTTTACGGAAATTCAAACAAGTAATGAATCTATTAGGAAGCTCACTCGGTCTACTCTCCTATAGTATATAATATCCAAGACTCTCTGGGAAGATCACTCGGTCTATCCCCCATTGTATATAATGTCCAAGACTCTTTCAGAAGATCACTCGGTCTATCCCCTGTAGTCTATAATGTTAAACACTCTCCAGGAAGCTCACTCTGACTATCCCTTATAGTCTATAGCACTAGTTTCTCATGGTTCCATACCAGTCAGTGCATAATAATGCTTTAAGGCCATAGTACACCTATTGAGCTACTTGGCTAACCATTATACAAAACAACAAGCATGTCAAGAATATCATTCCATCCAACAGTCACAAGGCATTGAAAACATTTATAACAGACAATGGGTAACAAGCCCCAAAGGTCATAAACAGAAAAAGGCATGGGAAAACATCCGAGCACAATAATTTTCCTCAAACATGATCAAATTACCTCTACACAAGCATACACGGATGGTAGGAGAAAAACAAGGGAAAACGGTAAACACACAATACCCAGTTCACGGGTATTGGTGGAATTTGCACATAAAACTCAATGACTTCGAACGGTAAGGCACATACCAACTACCTTGATCCTAGGAAATCAATATACATGAACCATGAGGCTTGATTCTCCATAGAACGACTTTGATCTATGAAGACATAAAAATCATTCAACCCACGATATCATGAGAAAGAGGTAAAATCATTGAATGAAACACAAGTAGAAGGAAGAGCTCATAGATGTGGTTCCAACGAAATCGACGATGGTCAATTCGAAAAACAGACGGTGGCTTGGTGGATCAGAGGATGTCCAAGGCCGTACGAAAGCCCTCGGTCGATGAACCTGGAGACTAAGATGATTCTTTCGGTTTGGCGTGACACCAAGCTGTTTAATTAACAAAATAAAGTACACAGAGTGTACTAGGCCTTTCCGTACTCTGATGTAAGAGGACTCCACATTTCCCCTACACACCGTGTGTGTGTCCCAGACATGCACAACACATGGTATTGTGCGTCATCGAAGTACATGACATTTACTTATGAAGTACACTACATGTACTTTGAAAATTTCCTGATTTTGCTCTATTTCTCAAAATTGACCAGAAAATGAAAAACATACCAGAAATGAAGATATGGGTTCTTACAAAAGGTCCACACATACGGTATTACGCGACATCGAAGTACATGGAACATACTTATAATGTACATGGCGTGTACATTGAAAATTTCCAGATTTTTCTCTTTTTCTAAAAAATGACTAGAAAAGGAAAATCATACCTAAAATGAAGATCTGGGTTCTTAAAAACTTCCCCCTTAAAGAAATTCATCCCTGAATTTCCCTAGTGAGGCATAGAAGAAGAAACTCTGAACAGATCCGTCTACTACGATCGTACATCGACCTCCCTCTCCCAGGTCTCAACCTGTACTCGCTTGTGCTGCCATAACACCCATACAAGAGGAACATGCAAACCGCGGAGATCCTTTGTACTGCGATCGACAATATGGATAGGATGCTTCTCAAATGATGCATCCGCATCGAGCTCAACCTCCTCAGGATGAAAGACATGAGATAGTTCTGAAAAGTAATGTCAGAGCTAAGAGACGTGAAAGATGTCGTGCATGGCCTGGTAACTCTGAGGTAATTATAACCGATAGGAAACCGACCCAACTCTCTCCAACACCTCAAACGGCCAAACGTACCATGGTGAAAGCTTACCCTTTCTCAGAACCCTCTTGTGTCCCAACCTCGGTGCAACACACAGGAAAACCTGATCCCTGACCTCGAACCCCATAGGTCGTCTCCACTGATCAGCATAAGACATATATTAAGAGTGTGCTATATCCATCCTCTTCCGAATCAACTCGATCTCCTCTAAGGTCTCCAAAACAATACGGGGTCCCAACAACGTTGCCTCTCCTGCCTACAGACAGTACAAAAGTGATCAGCATGGCCTTTCTATACTCCACTTTAAGCGGCCACCACATCGCCACTACACACCATGTGTCTGTCCCGGACACGGCCAGCACACGGTCTTGCGGGGCATCGAAGTACACGACATGTACTTATAATGTACATGGTGGGTACTTTGAAAATTTCTAGATTTTCCTATTTTTCTAAAAAATAACCAGATAATAAAAAACCTACTTGAAATGATGATCCATGTTCTTACACATTCATTTTCCACTATAAATATATAACACCCCTATCCCTTATATTTCTCTTGTGAAAGTATAAAAAAAGGTTTAACTATGCCAAAAATCTTAATTTATTTTTCCCTTTATTTTTGGATCCTTTAATTAAATTTCTACGAGTATTTGAGGATAATTCTCTACATCTCATCCTTCATTTTCTGTTAATATTAATTTTTCACTATTCCTCATTGATTTTTTTAATGTATATGGTTTGGTGATATTTTTCAATGGTTGAATGATTAAATTATCTTGTATATTGGGGATTTTTCTATGTAAAAGGTTGTATATGTCCTATGATAATGTTCACACACCATTCCATGTTATTGTATTAAAGTTAAATCATTAGATAAATTTATCTATGGGTTTTTCAAAAATTAAATTAAATGTCTCATAGAATTAGTAACATGTTTTATGTATTTTTCCTATAATTGATATTGGAGTACCCAAAATACCATAGATAAATGGTTTTTCATAGTTTCGGTGTCACAAGATCAATTTATGAGTTATTTTGTGATTATTCATTAATCCCATTGAATTGTATGTTTCTTCTTAAAATACATAATAAATTTAAACTTTTAAATTTTTTTAAATGGATGTTATAGAAAAAATTTCCTTCCTAGCATGTTGAATAATGAATGGACGGAACATGGAAGAGATATATAGTGAAGGCTTGACTGATATCTCATAAGAATGTATTTGATTGTTCTAGATAATCCCTGTACATTTACTAATGGTATTATGAATTTTATTTATGAAGCATGTGATATAAATTGTTTCCATAGAGGGAGATTGACATGTTTAAATTTAATTTATTGTTTAATTAAAAATTATTTCCCTTGAATGAAATGAAAAATGAACCTAGTACCTTGGTGTAAAATTATGAAAATATAAGACATATCATTCATCAATGAATGAAAATATAGGTATAATTTTATCTGATTATACACATAATCCCTATCAAGAGTCTATATAAAAAAAATGATATCTAATGGCCCTCAGAATGGGTTACCATAATGGATACGTTTAGTATAGATGATTGGAAGTGAATTTTTATAACGAGTTTGCAGTGATATATAATTGAGATTTTGATGATCCATAGGTAATTTATAGAATACAATTTGGTGGTTTTTTCTCCACAACAAGAGTATAAGGACTAAGAGGGTATCCCCAAGATCAGACACGATGATAGACTGGGTGATTCAATTGACATGTGGCTTAGGATTTTGTATGGTCATTATATGATATATTGAGAGTGATTCTAGTAAATTGATGATTTATTATCGGATTGTAGTCATGGAATGTGATTGATTAAATTTAATGGTTATATAACTTATGAGTGATGGTTGTTGAAAAAATTTACAATATTGGGCCAATAAAGCACACATGGGTGTTTTTATGATGTGGAATTAAAGAACTAAAAGGATTCCACAATTACATATATAACCTAGAGAGGGTTATAAAAGTATATTTTTAGAGATGATTGTCAGTGTCAACAAATAATAAAAATATATTTTATGATCCTTATGTGGCTTAGATACTATGATAGGTCTTTTACTTGAGTGGCTGACCATAGTAATTTTAGTTTGATTATGGAAAATTTAAATCATTATGAGTTGTGTTTTTAGAGATATTATGGGATATATGTTCTACCCAAAAGATAATAAGATGAATTTATTTGTGGTTATGTCAATTCATCCTATAACGACCCATAATTTACATACATTGTTATTACTTAAGAATTGAAGCACACTTATTAGAACATATAACGAAACCAAGAAAGGACCGTATAGGTATAGTGTCTTTAGAAACTAGGAAACATAAACAACTGGTTCATAAAGCATCTACTTTGCCTCCCATTTATTTCATCATATCTAGATTCCCTTTTTGGCATATTATACTTAATAACCTTCTTCCTGACCTGGGGAAATAAAACATACAAAAGGGTGAGCTCAAATGCTCAGTAAGGATAAACATATGAAATATCAATCACATCATATTAATAAGAACATAACATTTTGGAAATCTTAACCTGCAAAAGAGATCATAATTTCATAACATGGGATAAATCATAGTAGTGAAATGTAATCCCAATAATCATAACTTAAAACATGAAACTTTGTGGAATACACACATAATCATAGAGAATAATTTCTTATTAGTCAAGACTCATTTCCAAGACTATCTTAGTGGACAAAGTCCATTTCTGAACCGAGTTACCCTCATTTCAGTCCTGCTTCACTGAACCGGTATAACCTACCGTTCCAACCATGTCTATCTCATGAGATATAAAATCTATACCCAATTAATTGGAGGGAGATATAGGTCCCACCCATCTTATAATGATACCATTCTTATGGGTGACACAAAATCATAAATCATACATCATTGCATAACCCATGTAATAAAAATGGGAATCTTAAACATCATGACATCATAAAACAATTCATATAAGATAAAGGAATTAATAAAAATATATCTATCACAACATAATAATATCAATGTAATAATATGGATATAAACAGTTCCCTATATTATCTTAGATGGAAAACAATTTTGATAAAACACTTGAACTCCATTCTTGAGGAAAATAACCTTTCTACTTCAAAAACATTTTCCTTTATTAACATGTCATACAATTTTAAAAGAATTTGATTAAAAATAAACTTGAAAACTTGTAAAGTAAGCTTCTTGGAAATAATGTTTTAAAAATCCATTCATGCCGTATAAGTTAAAAAAACATTCTTCTCATACTTTTGTTGGAAAAGTCAAAAAAGTACCTCGTACGAAAAACGACAAAAGATTCCTTTCATATCTTTTACAAAAAACTCACCTTAGGGTAAAATAGGATTTAAAAAATTGTAT
This sequence comes from Viscum album, assembly GCA_963277665.1. Taxonomy (NCBI): domain Eukaryota; kingdom Viridiplantae; phylum Streptophyta; class Magnoliopsida; order Santalales; family Viscaceae; genus Viscum; species Viscum album. Next base: position 1,289,627,601 of record OY728140.1, read on the forward strand.
GTGAATATAAATAATATTACATATTGAGTAAACATATATGTGGATGATAAAATGCACCGCAGTAAATTTCAAAGTATAAATAATCTCGGATAAAAATGAAATTGTGATATTTCCCTTACCTTATGTCTGATATGCTTTGTACGTATCCGAACCTCCTGTATAATGATTTAAATAATGTCATTAACTTATTAAAGAATCATATTCATTGTTATGATATCATATATGATTCACTTATGACTTTATATTACTCGTTCTTTTGTAAATTCCATGTTAAAGAAGCGTTTTGGGAAAAATCGTTTCATTTATCGTAGGTGTTTGGACTTGTTGTTCTTGACATTATTATTACTTATATCATGATTTACTTACTTCCAGAATATAAAACATGATTTATATATCATATATATTCAGTATATATATATATATAATTGATAGATAAATGAAATGAAACACACCGTTCATGGAGACGGTAGTCCGTACGTACGCATGAACGCTGTTTTCCATTCCTTATTGTCTTGAAGGGAAGTAAGTAGATGAAATACATATATATATATATATATATATATATATACATAAATCTAGTAGATTTAACCTGTCATATATTTCATTATTATTCATTATATATACTTTATAATCATTCATGAATGGTTAATGTGGAGAATGAATCTCATCGCGCCGTGGAGACGGTAGTCCGTACGTACGCACGAGCGATGATATCATTCTCATGATCGTGAAATTGTGTTGAAGTGTATGTATACTATTTCAGTATAAATATCAATTTATAATAATCATATATAGTTACTCATTACACCATTATACCCATCCAATTAAGGTGGTGGCGGAAAATAGATTACACCACGGCGTGAAGACGGTATTCCGTACGTACGCACGCGCGATGATTTCTTTTTCCGTAGGATGGATAGATGGTGAAATAGGGTTGTTTCATACTTATAATAACCTATCAGTATATGAGTTATACTGATGTTATTACTTCATAATGAAACAACTAAAGAAGAATAAGTGGAAGAAGAAATAAAGATGAAAGAATTGGTAACAGACATTACCTCTTCTTTGAAGTGCTTCTTTGAGACCTCCTTTTAGGGCACTAAAATAGGTTTTTTAGGAAGACTAGAACCTCTAGGATATTCCTAGGGAAGTGGAGAGAAAAAATTGGAAGGGGTTGGCCGAGCTTGAAGGCTCAAAGTGGTGTGAGGAAGAGGGGGAGGAGGTGCCCTTTTATAAGGGAGGAGAGGAGCTCCTTTGGAAAAACTAAAAATATTATTTTATTATAAAGTCAAGTTCGGTTTTAAATAGCTCAAAATTGATTTATTTCGAAGCTAAGGTCGGGAAGGCTCTAAATACTCTCATCCAATAGAATTTAGACAAGTTTAGGTTCCTATATTAACGTTATCATTTATATTTTACATTAAGTTAAATAATTTTACTTTTACCATGTCTTCTTGTGTTCTTATACTATAAGGTTAATAAACTTACTATAAGCAGCCAAACGAACCCCAAGTTGTTTATTATTAATATATATAACCTTATTTAAGTCATTTTTCCGAACCTTAGATTTTTAGGAATAAAATAACAATTACTAATATAATATTTGTTTTAAAAACTATTTTATGTCAATTTTGACACTATTTAGTAATTATTTCTTTTGAAAATCATAACAGAATGATTAGTTCGAAAAAAGTTAATTAAATCAATACTAACATGTCATATTAATCTATAAAATTAGTGGAATTCATAAAAAGTGTTAAATTACATTTATTTTGGTGTTTATAACATCAATTATATCAATATTTCATTAATAAGATAATTACTGCATCATCTTTGTGTCATAAATAAATTAAATTATTTAATGTCTAAAAATTACAAATAAAATACCATTATGTATAAAATATCTTTAGCTTTCTAATGAATATTAATAGTCGAATTTATCTTATGTATAACACTATATTAAATATGATTTAGTTATTAAACTTTGATTTTAACTATTTTAACCCTTCTTTAAATAAATTAATAATAAATGTCTTAATCTAATCCAAGTGGCCCTAAATGGTCATATTTTATTCCTAAGGTTGTTTTTGGTCGATTTACACTTGTCCAATAGAATAGGACATGTGTTAGGGTAATAATAATATCATTTTTACCCTTAATTACCCTATTTACTTTTAACAGTGGTAAAAAAAGTAAAAAGTTACTATTCACCAAAAAATTATTTTCATCTTATTGAACCACATTTTACTTAATGAAATAAACCGTGTCTCTCGGATTTTTGAAATTCCACTCACAGAAGTGGTAAAATTAAGTTTTATGAAAAATTCAATTTTTTAACTACCACTTAGTGGTTTTACTATTTATCAGAAATTGAAAGTTTTCAGAAAAATACCAAAATTTCACCCTAGGAAAATTTCGATAATCCGAATCCAAAAATGAAGTTCATTTTGAAAAATAAAATTTATAAAATTTCAAAAAGTGGTTATTACTATTCATAACATCTAGTTTTAATAATATTTTATTAGCATGGCATTGTTTAGTGAAACTCGGTATTGCATACGACGCAAGCTATCGAGGAAGGTCGTGATTTCGTGTAAAGAAAGCCAAGCAACTGTTGTGTGTAGAAAGAGATTTCTTTGATGATTTATATAACATATAATTCTCGGGTGTTACACATCCATTTTATCTTATTAAAATTATTTTATAATCCCCCTTGGATTCATCAATAATTTCTATTGATAGATAATGCCATGGGAATCTAACATGGATTCAGTTGTGATGCCTATTAAATTAAAATTACTTCATCAATCCCCTTTCTTTATGTTTTTTCTCTTTATAAAATTATAATTATACTGGGAGTAATATTTCATGTGTTTAAAATTTCCTTAGACATGTAACATGGAATAGAATTTATTCATGACACTCGATATCTTAGGAAACACTCTTAATAATTTCTAACAGTTTAGAAACAACTAGATTTCCTTAGGCCCCCCTAATGGAATTATGGCATGAACCAAGTACTATTTTTTTATTTGGAATGATATTTTTTTGGAACATTCCTGTGATATAAAAATAGACACTCTATAATTGTTTGAAGTATATATTATTTATCTCTAAATTTAATTTAGAACAATGGGATCAATGGTGTTTAGTAATTGATACAAATATGTGTTGTTAATTTTCATATCAATAAATATCACCTGTTTCTACACATTAATTTCATGTTATAGATGGGGTTGCATGGGTGGTTCCCTAATATGCTATACTCAGACACTACATAGGTAGCTATAGAACATGGGTACATAAGAAGAATTGATTGTCTGTTTGTTAAGTATAATCAGAAACCTGATGTATTTATTTGAGTGATATCATTAAAATAGGGTTTAGAGATAATTTTTAAGATATGACTCTAGTTTGTTTTTAGATCTGTGACATATTTTATTTCTTTATTTATCTTCAATGTTTGATTAGCATGGTGGAAGGTTAGATGATTTTTTGTTGTCTTAGCCAATAATCTATTTGAATGAATGATTTCTTATTTATGTTGATTATGTTAGATTCTATTTTATATTATCTTCAAGGGTTTTCATTTATTTATAGATTATGGTTTCATTTCTTTCATCCTTTTAAAATATTATATAGAAGCATAGAACCCCCATGGTATCATTCTATACCCATAATTTTACTCGATAGACAATATCTTACAAGTAGGATTGCTTTTTGTGGATATGATCTCTCGTCAGAACAATAATCTGTTATCAAGGATTATGTTGTTTAAAATTTATATCAAATACTTGATATGTAATAGTATTTTGGTATATTGTAGATATTTAATATGAATGTTTCATATAATGATATGGACCCCTTAATGGTGAATCACACACACTATTACCAATAGAAAATATATGTTTCCCGATGATATTTTATTTTTAATATTTATTTATGATTTTAGGATTAGTTAATTTTTAAATTGAGTGATACAAATTAACTCCTTTATGATTTACTTGTTTTTGGATATTTTTATATTGGAAAGAGTATAGTATACATATAATATAATTTTAAATTATATTCACATGAAATATGTGGGTTTTTTGTTATTGATAACACGAGAGATTAATATTTGAATATATAAAATTTTTAAAAAATTATTAAGTGTTTTCTCATATAACATTTAGGATCCATTCTACTCATTTGGAGAATGATATTTATTTTCATGGATGCATGGTTTTGTGGATTTTATGAAGGTATGATCCTTGGTGAGTAATAGATAATTCCTCTTATAATGGATGTATAGTTCCCCTTTGTAGTTAAATTTCATTATTGGATCCTTGATGATTAACCCATCTTCGGTAATTATAAAAGTTGATTCAAAAAAGAAATTGGTTTGGTTTTTTAAAGTGACAACAAAAAACTACATGATGTATTCCAATATATTTTTTTGTGGAATTATATATAATCATTCCATAAAATATCATTTACCAAACATATATTATTATATTAATAATGTTGTATGGTATGTTAATATATATGTGTTTGTGTTTGTCTTCATGTTGAATATGTGTGTTTTTTTGGGTGGGTGTGTCTATGTATTCAAATATAAAAGCATTATTTCTGAAGGGGTAGTATCCTATTTTTTTCTACTTAGGTTCAATTATTTTTTTGGTGGATGACATGTCATCTAATTTCTAATGTCCATATGAGGTCCTAGGGAAAGGTGTTAGCCTGGGTTTGCCTAATGATATTATATATGGGATCATGGATGTATAATGTGGGTTGTACCATGTTAGGTGTATTTTATGGGTTAGTTAAGAGATACTAGGTATCTCTTAGATGTGACTCACATTGCTAACATGAGATAGATGTATGATTTTTAATTCCATATTGATGGGATGAATGGGTCGATTTTTTTAATTTCAATATCAGTTCATAGGTGGTTATTCTAGGTATTCTATAGGCATAGAGATGACATTGGATATTGTGAGGAAAATCATGTGATGTGTATTTATATCAAAAATGGGTTTCACGAGATGGATTGGTCAAATTCTAGACCCTGTTGATTTTGGGTGTGGTTCATGAGAAAATAAATTATCATACACTTAGATAAGAAGATATAGGTTTATTAGGCCATGGGTATACATTGATAATTTTGATACTGCAATAGTAAATATGTAATCATGTAATAAACCATTGAATATGTGGGATTCATGATTTTAATGAAAAAATACGTCTATTATGAATAGATATATCTAAAATTCTTGATGCATGGTTGGTATTGTAAAAAGACAGGTATTTATTGGGTTGTTTAGAGTATATAATTCTTGTGAAAAAATTGATATATAATTCACTTTCACATGAATTATACAATAAAAGTGTTTTATTTGGTATATTCTAGTGTGGGAATAATTTCCAATGGTTCAAATTTTGGTGATATGTGTCTTTTTATGACTATAGGTTTCATTGTATATGAATTAAGTTCTATGTTTTAATAAACTCATGTGTTTTATTAGATATATATTTTCTATAAATCCAATCAATTATACCTTCTAGGGGTGTTCATGAGGAGATGTATACGGAAATTCCAATCATAGTCAGTGAACAATGGGTAGTTGGAGGTTATGACACCTATTATATATGAAATTTGATTTATGTTGAGAGTGTTATTTTTTGTGATTCTAGAATTGGTGGTGTATGATTCTACACATTGGAATGCATGTTTTAGAAGGATATTTTTGTCTATCCATTATGTTTGGTAATTGATAGTTCATGGGATATGGATGGGGTTTTGAGAATATAGAATGGATGGTGGAGATGAATTATGGATCTGTTTTCGATGATGGATATTTTTTTTTCATTTTACGTAGTTAATATATAGATTGAGATGTCATATTAGTGTTGAATAGAGTCCATGATTTGGCATCAAGAATAAAATGGTTTTGATATGATCTGATAATGATTCAGTTTAGGGATATATCAGTTAGAGTGGGTGTAGAATTATGATTTGTTTATTTTGTTTATTATCCATCTATTAAGTTATACTAAGAGTCTGGTTTGAGATTCAGTGTGGAAGATTGAATGATCTTAGGATTACATGAAGAGATAAGGCCTATGAATCTGTATGTGTGATAAAATGTCAACTGGGGTGACCAAGCATCATTGATATATGCATTCCATGGAAGGAATGACTAGTTATTTCATGTATAATTTATATCACAATGATGGAATCATCCTCATGTAGATCATTTTTCCACTAGAAATATTTTTAGGTAGATATAAGGTGGGTATAATTGTATATTGATATCATCTTTTGTTAGTGGAGACATAAGGTGGGAAAAAATAACCCTATTGATCGATTTGATGAGGAGTCTGTGGTATCTCATATATGATGTGTTCCTGGAGAACAATACTAGTTTTTTGGTGATGATGATGAGTGATGTATTATGATTTGATGCATGGTTCTCCCCATGTTGGGAGAAGCATAATAGAATCATAGTTGTAATTCTATTATTGAATACAACTTGTTAGTTACGAAATGAAAAAAATTAAATGACTAGTTTAATGTTTGAGATACCATCGAGGGTTCTAATGGATTAGAAGTTCTATGGAGGGGAGGTTGTAAAGAACAACATCACTACAGTATGTGAAATTATAAAAATAATTAAAATTTCATGTTTTAGTGAGTATTTATTTCTGATAATCATATCCCATTTCTAAAATATTGAGAGTTTTTATAAAGAACCATACTTCACATGCGTTGATATTACCTCAAAAATAACGAATAATAATTACAAAATAAAATAAAGCCACTACATTACCATATTGGAATAGTTCATTTATAAACTGTGAAATATTCATGACTGGTTCATAAGAAATCATCATTGCCTCCCAGTTATATCATCATAATAACACCATTTTTTACATATCATACTTAATACCCTTATTCATGTCCTAGGGAAATGAAACATGTGAAATTGTTGAACTTCTTAGTTAGGATCCAAGTATCACTGAGAGGGGGAGGGGTGAATCAGTGATATCTTTTTCTTTTTTATGTTTCCATTTTTTTGAAACAACCTTCACCTCCTATTAAAGAGTTTCTTCCCTGCTGAAGACACACAACCATAGGAAAACAAGATTTACAAGGTTCACAACTCAACAAGAGTAGCTATGTCCATGGTACGGAACAGAAACAATCGAGTACCCCACAATCCACTAGAAAACAATCCTTTGATATGAGATTCAACGAGTAGGAAATACCCTTACAGTGGTGTAGCACTTTGAAAACAATCAAATAGTGTGTGTGCTCCCTATTAGCACAAATTGGGTAATACAATGGATAAATTATTCTTAATGAGCTTACACAAATCAAATATTTCATAGCAATTCTTCACATTCCAACCCAGAAGCTAGCACGAACCCCTGGAGCAAAACATCTTATGCGCCCACTTCCACTTGTGCGCCCTATACTTGTGCGCCAAGAACATGCATGCCTCTTATTACACGCTGCTACTTGTGTTCCACAACATACGTTGCAAGAATTGCGTGGAAGACTTGCGTGGAAGACTTGCACGACAACACTACCGCGACAGACTTTCACGGAAACACTTGCGAGGCAAACTTGCACGACAACACTTGCACATCAGATTTGCGCGGAAGACATCCACGCTACCCTACTTGCGCGCATTATAAAAAACCCTCAGCTTGCGCCCCACTTCAACTTGGGCACCACATTCTATACTTGCGCATTCAGAGATCAAATTTTTCTCTTAAGTCTTGAGCATTAAAAAATGAGGAGGCAAGTCGTCTATTTATAATCATTTTGGTGACTTGTGTGCTGATACAATTGCGTGCCACTACTTGTGAGCTGCTCCATTACTTGCACGCCGCTTTATCACTTGTGTTCCCTTCCATCACTATCACGACACTTTTTTCCTTTCTCATATTTTGATATGATGATGTTGGAATATGACTTGTGCGCAACATGCACTTGCGCGCAAAGACATGCGTGCCAATTCTTGCACGACGCTATTGACTTGTGTGACACATTCAAACTTGCGCGCCACTTTATTTCCTTTGTCATATTTTGATTGGATGATCTTTGAAATAGGAATTGTGCGCCACTTACACTTGCGCGTCACTACTTGCGCGCCACCACTTGCGCACCACAACTTGCACACCACTTTCTTTCCTTTTACATATTTCTGAAATAATTCTATTTGAAATATGACTTGCGCATCTCTACAACACTTGCACACCGACACTTGCGCTCCACCACTTGCGCGCCTTTTTCTTGCCTTTTCATTTTTGGATAGTATTATATTGAAATGTGTTTTTCCAAAAACACATATTTACTCTCTGCATCCTTTATATGGCTTACACCACATGTTCTCCAAACATGTGATGATTGTAAAATACAAGTCAGCAATGCATATTATGATTTATGGTCCTTTTAAAAAGTGAATTGATTTAACTTATTTGACAACAAAATATAACACTCTGCAAAGGCTAACTCTTCAAACCTCCTTCTCCATATATCTTTGTCCCAACAATCTCCCCCTTTGGATTTTGTTGTCAACCAAAATTCATAAATCACTAAACTTTTTAACCTTATACAATGGATTACTAATCAACAATTCTAAGCCTACATGAGCTAACTCTTTGTAGGAAACAAGAATTATTGACAGCCAAAACCATGCTGTCCAAAGGTAGTGAATAGGAAATATCATGATCATATCTCCTCATCCTTCTGCATAACATCATTCAAAAACAACATTCAAGCTTCTACTTCATCATTCTTAACTTATTCAACATTCATGGAATATAAAAAAATTCCCTAAAACCACTCCAACAAAATGTTAGACTAGTTCACACACACAAATGCCAGATTCACAGCTTACCCACAACTTCCCCTTTGTGCATGAATATATATGGATAGATTTATGAAACAATTGTCCGCCTTGACAACAGTATCCAAAGGCAAGATGAGAGTGTGGAATGAAACACGTACCTTAAACTTGATGATAAGGAGGTTTTACACCAATGTTAAACCTCAATTTTTTAAAATGGTTCCTTCGGTAACAGTTTTTTGAATATATCAGAAACTTCTTCAGATATAGGAACATACTCCAGTCTCAATTAATTCTTCTCCACCTGCTCTTTGATGAAGTGGTACATTATATCAATGTGTTTTGAATGATAATGTTGCACTGGATTTCTTTTATGATTGATTGCACTCTGATTATCACAAACCAAGAGTAATGGAAGCTTTACTTCAACAAGTAGATCTTCCAGTCGAGTCTTCATCCACATTAGTTGAGTTGAAACTTCAGTAGCAATAACATACTCGACTTCAATTGTGCTAAGAGTTACTGAATTTTTTTTCTTGGTATTCCAACTAACACAACTTTTCCCTAGAAAGAAAACTCGACCAGATGTGGATCTGATTCCAAAACTTGTTGTGCCTTTGATATATCTGAGAATTCTTTTTCTAGTAATGAAATGTGTTTCTTTTGGAGCACTCTGAAATCTTGCACATAAAGTAACATCATAGACGATGTCGGGTCTTCAGGCAGTCAAATACAACAGGCTTCCAATCAGCTTTCGAAACTATTTCGGATCAACTTCCATGCCTTATCCATCTTTAGAAAACATGGTTCCCACTGAAATTGGTGTGGAAACCAATTTCAAATTTTCCATGCTGAACTACTTCAGAAGTTCCTTAGCATAATTTTATTGAGACAGAAAAATGCAATTCTTCTTATGTGAATTTTTTAGCCCATGAATGTACATCGTTTCTCCCAACATGGACATCTCAAATAACTTCTTCATCTCATCATAAATTTTTTCACATGATATTTCATCATTTAAAGAAAAGATAATATCATCACCATAAACAATACCGATCAGTGAAAACTCCTGACATTCTTTGATGTATATATTTCTTTCAACACTCCCTTTCTTAAAGTTCATCTTCTTTAAGCAAGTATCTATTTTAGAATACCATGATCTCGGAGCCTATTTTAGTCCATATAAAGCTTTATTCAACCTACACACATAACTTTCATCCTTTCTAATAAAAAATCCTCAAGGTTGATCAATTTAAACTTCCTCATTGAGGTTACCATTCAAGAATGCAGATTTTACATCCATTTGAATGATTTTGTAACCTCGTTGTGTAGAAATAGAAAGAACGATTTTAATTGTTTCTATTCTGGACACCGAAGAAAAGGTTTCATCAAAATCAATGCATTCAATTTGATAATACCCTTTGCAAACCAATATTGATTTGTTTCTTATTACTTTAAATACTTAATTCAACTTGTTCTGGAATACCCACATTGTACCAATAATGTTATTGTTGTCCGGCCTGGGTACAAGTTCCCAAGTATCATTTTTCTCTATCTAATCAAGATCTTCATTCATAGCATGAACCCATTCTGGATTTTCAAATGCTTCATTTACATCATCTGGTTCAATGTTTGAATAAAGAGAAGTATGTGATATAGCATTTGTTGTTCTTCTTGTTTGGACCCTCTGATTTTTATCTCCAATAATGTTTTGAGCCTTCACTTGCTTCCTCAACCTAGTATGAGTTGTTTGAACTCCGTCCTCATCACTTGAGATCTCTGAGTCAGATTCCTCTTTTTGATTAGGATTAACATAGTCTGAAGCATTATCAGAATTGTTATCAAAATCTCTTCCATCCCGCTCGGCTTCGACATCAACATATGACTTCTTTTCTTTTACATCATCTTCAACAACATTCACATCTGAAGAACCAATAATTCTTCCTGTTTCTTTATTGAGGAATCTTTATCCTCTTAATTCTGGAGAATAGCCAAAAAAAATTCCATCATCTCATATTTTCTCAAACAATCCCAGGTTTCCACCTTTCTTTTTTATAATACATTAACTCCCAAAGACTCTCAAGTGTTTTATACTTGGAGTTTTTCCATAGAAAATTTCATATGGAGTCATATCTGAGATTGGCGTATAAAAACATCGGTTCTGAATATACAAATCATTTCTCATGTCTTGCCTCCAATAATAATGAGAAAGACCATGTTCATGTATCATAGTTCAACCCATTTCCACCAGACTTCGATTCTTTCTTTCATCCACCACATTTTGTTGAGGTGTGTATGATGAACTGAACTCATGAAAAATTCCATGTTTCTCAAGATAACTTTCAAACTCATCATTCTTATACTCACCACTATTATCAGTTCTCAACTTCTTCACTGAATATTCACATTCCTTCTCTTCTTTGCTTCTCAAACTCTTAAACATTGTCAGAGCATCTGACTTATGTCTCATGTACATAACACAAGTAATGTGAGTAAAGTCATCAATGAAAGTAATGAAGTACTTATCTCCATTTGAAGATTTCGTGCTCATTCGTCCACATATATCTTAGTGTTTGAGTTTCAAGGGTATTTTTGAGTGAATTTCAACTCTCTTGTGAATTTAATTAGTAATATTCCATTTCTCACAAATAGTTCAACACCAATCACTTTCTCTTGATAAATCAGGAATATCCCGAACACTATCTCGCTTTGATAACTTGCACATATTTCACTGACACATGTTCCTCGACCTTTTATGCCATAATTTATTTTCATCAACCACACTCATGTAACAAGAGTTATACACATCACCAACTTGGAATAGATTACCTCTTGTACATTGTCCCCTTGTAACTATATTTCCATCATTTCCACTTTTCACAACAATTCAATCTTTTCATAATATTAATTTGTTCCCCTCATCACAGAGTTGTGACACACATAACAGGTCATATTTAAACCCATCAACAAAAAGTGTTTTCTTGGATTTCATCTTTTCTTTTCCAATAATGGCTGATCCAACACCTTTGATCCTTAGAGATTCATCATTTCAAAATGTCACTTTTCCTTCTTTGATGTCTTTCACATTCTTCATCATCTTTAAGTCTCATGTGATATGAGAGGAACAAACACTATAAAGAATCCATGTATGTTCTCTTTTTTTAGCTATAAAAGATGTTTTGACAACAATATCTTTTTGTTCTTCCTTTTCCTTCACTTCCTGTTGTGCTTACTCCAATTTACGAGCCAAGTCAATGTGTTCTGGCCAGAAAACCATGCACTCTTTCTTATCAGACTTATCAGACCTGTTCTTTTTAGCTTTTAAAAACTCTGGCTTTTGAGAATTATTAAGAATATTTTGTTTCTTTGGTAACACACTAAGGCAGCCCTTGGCAAGATGTCCAGGTTGATCACATATTTCACAAATAGTTTCTAGTGATTGGAACCTATTCTCATCTTTCACATGAGTCTTCTCAGATATCTTATGCAATTTATTTAGAGACTTTCTATTTTGAAAGGGTTGACTACCCCTCACTCCATGTCTTTAAAAACTTTTTGGAATAATTTTATTGTTGTTGGTTGAACGGACACATATTTTCCATGTGTCTGAATCCACCACAATAGCAACAATAACCATAGAATGAATATTTTCCTCAGAAACTTCTATGTTGAACGGAGTTGTGAACACGCTTCTCAATAGCCTTCTTAGTAGAACTCTACTGACCATCAACCTTTCTGTTTTCAATTTTAATCCTCTTTTTCAGATCAAGTTTCTATTCAAACATATCAGTACCAAAAGTAGTAGAAATCTTTATAGACACATGATTTTTATGTACTTTTGATTTTTCAGAATTACTGAATTTGGCTACATACATAGCCTTTGAAACATTGTTTTTATTAGAACCAGTTAAATCATTCTTCTCAAATTTTGATGGTAAATTTTGTGGACCCTTCATTGGTTCATTATTACTAGAACATTCACCAAATTCTGAGATATATTGTTTGAAACTTACATTCATTTCTTTAGCATTGGATAGTTTTTGTTGGAACAGTTCAAGCTCTTCTTCTTTTGCTTTCAGATTTACCTCAAGATGATTATTACGATTCTTTGAATTCTCAAGAGAATTTTTCAGATAATCAATATCTTTTTCCATCTTGATTTTCACCTCAAGTAAACCTTGTTGATTGTTTAATGTGGAAATTTGATTTATCAACTTTTTTTCCTTCTCAAGCCGTCAGATCTTCCTCAAAAATTCTTTCAACTCTTCTTTCAGATGATATTCAAGTTGAGTTTCTTCTTCTTCAGAACTATGTCTCTCGTAATCTCCATTATTCACTGCTGCAATAAAGGTATTCTATCGAGCTTTCTCAGTAGATGATTTCTTAGATTCGTCTTTGATATCGTCTTCTTCATCTCTAGATAAAAAGTTTCTTATTTTTGATTTAAATAATTTTTTTTCCTTAGACTTTGAAAAATATTTATCTTTCTCAACTTGTTTCTTCCATGAACTTCTTGGTCATATCTCATCATCCTCATTGTCTTCTTCCTTATTTTTTGAGCACAGTTATCCGCAAAGTTACCAACAGCTCCACATTAAAAACATTTCAAGGGATGTTTACCCTTGTATTTCCTAGTACCTCTTTTCACATTTTTAGAAAACAATGATAAAATTTCATCAAAATATTTACATACCACATCTTCATAATCGAATTCACCAGCATCATCTTCAATCAGAGTCTGCTTTGACTTCTATCACTTTGATTCCTTGAATGAAATTTCTCTATCTACTTTTGTTTTGGTCTTCATAGTCTTCTCCCTTCTCATTTCATAAGTAATGAGATTGATGTGCAAGTCATCCAGAGATAATGTCTCAGGGACTCTATCTTCAAATGAAGACACTTTAGCAACAATTTTGTCTGGAAGAATTCTCTAGATCTTTTCAACAACTGTAGAATCCCTCAATGTTTCACCAAGACATATGATTGTACTGATAATGTCATTAATCCTGGTAAGGAAGTCCCCAAGAGATTCAAATTCTCCCATTTTCAGGTCGTCATACTTCAGTATCCATATTTGTAGGTTATCCTCATTCACTTTTTTATTTCCTTCATAAATGTTCTTCATTTTGTCCCAGATTCCTTTGGCTATAGTAACACCATTCACTCTTAAAAATTCACTCTAAGTAAGAGATGAATTTAATGCATTATTATCTCTTCCATCATTATCAATATTCTTCTTATCGACAAGATTAAGATGAACCTTGTCATCAATAGCAGGAAATCTATCTTTTTAGTTTCATGAACTTCATATCCAAGAGACATAAGATAATGCATCATTCTATCCTTCCAGATGTGATAGTTCATACCATAAAAAATCGGAATCACCTTACTATTCACGCAATTTATATTCTCCCTCACAACATCTATTTAAACACTTAAACAAAGAATAAACAACGGTAACATATCCCTCTGATACCAATTGAAGTTCCTAGTCAGGATCCATGTATCACTAAGAGGGGGATGGGGTGAATCAGTGATATCTTTTTCTATTAAAATATCCATTTTTTGGAATAACCTTCGCCTCTTGTAAAAGAGTTTCCTCCCTTCTGAACAAACACAACCACATGAACAAAAGATTTACAAGGTTTACTACTCAACAAGATTAGCTACGTCCTTGGTATGGTACGAAAACAATCTAGTACCACACAATCCACTAGAAAACAATCCTTTGATGTGGAATACAACGAGTAGGACATACACTTACACTCGTGTAGCACTTTGACAACAATCCAATTGTATGTGTGCTCCCTTTTAGCACACATATTGTAATACAATGGATCAATGCTTCTTAATGAGCTTACACAAATCAAATCATTCTAAGAAATTATTCAATTTCTAACCCAGAAGCTGGCAGGAACCCCTAGAGAAAAATATCTTGTGCACCCACACCCACTTACACGCCCTATAATTATGTGCCAACATCTTGTGCGCCTCTTCTTTCATGATATTACTTGCATGACAAAACTTGTGTGGCAAGACTTGCATGGTAGACTTGCGTGGCACACTTGCGTGGCAGACTTGTGCGACAACACTTGCCTGACAGACATGCGTGACAACACTTACGTGACAGATTTGTGTGGAAACACTTGCACGATAGACTTGCACGACAGACTTATGCACCACCCTACTTTCACACCTTACAAATAACCCTCAGCTAGCGCACCACTTCAGCATGCACACCACTTTCTACACTTGCGCGTTCAGAGATCCGATTTTTCTCTTAAGCGTTGAGCATTAAAAAATGAGGATGTGAGTCATCTATTTATAGGCATTTTGGTGACTTGCATGCCCATACACTTGCGCGCCACTACTTTCACGCCGCTCCATTACTTGCGCACCGCTTCATCACTTGCGCGGACTTCCATCACTAGCGCGTCACTTTCTTTCCTTTCTCATATTTTGATAGGATGATGTTAGAATATGACTTGCATGCAACATGCACTTGCACACCAAGACATGTGCGCAAATACTTGAACGACACTCTTGACTTTCGCGACACTTTAAATCTTGCATGGCACTTTTTTTCCATTTTCATATCTTGATTGGATGATCTTTGAAATAGGACATGCGCGCCACTTACACTTGCGCGTCAATACTGGCACACCACCACTTGCACGCCATGACTTGTGTGCCACTTTCTTTCCTTTTCCATATTTCTAAAATAATGCTATTTGAAATATGACTTGCACGTATCTACAACACTTGCGTGCCGACACTAGCGCGCCGCCACTTGCGCACCTTCTTCATGCCTTTTTTTATTTTTGGATAGTATGATATTGAAATTTGTTTTTACAAAAACACTTATTTACTCTCTCTATCCTTCATACGACTTACACCACACGTTATCTAAACTTTTGATGGTTATAAAATACAAATCAGCAAAGTATCGTCTGATTTATGGTACTTTTACACTATGAATTGATTTATCTTATTTGACTACAAAATACAACACTCTGCAAAGTCTAACTCTTCAATCTTCCTTCTACATCCAACATGGTCCCAACAATTGTGAATTCAGATGCCCAGTAATGGTATGCAATGAATATATCTATCATATCATAATCATAATACAAAAGAACCTAATATTTGAAAATATTATCCTTTATATGAAAGTGTGTAATATCAGCCCATGAGATAAATCTTAAAATCTCATATGAATAAATGAATGTAACACCAAAACTCATAACATCGTGCATGAAATTTTGGGTCATATATATAAGCATATAAAACATTTTTTATTAGTGAAGGCTAAATCTAAGAACCATCATAGAGGACATTGTCCATTACAGAACTGAGTTCACCCCTCATTCCATCCATGTACTAAGAAACCAATATCATTTCCCATTACAGCCAAAACTATCTCATGAGATATATATCTTTACCCATGAATTGGAGGGAGATATTAGTCCCACCAATCTCAAATTGAGAACATTCTTACATGTTCCATAATAATATAAATCATTCATCAAAACCCAAAGAACAAAAATAGGTATCATTAAAATACATTCCCCCATAACATAATTTATGAAAACCAAACGGATTCTAAAAAAATAAATCCATCATATATAAAATAAATCCATAATAAAAATGAATTTATTTAACATGTAACATAACTATATTAAATAATTACGTATTAGATGTAATATTATTTTTATATAACTATGGACATTAATTCATGAGAAAATTATCCTTTCATCTTCAAAAAAGATTTATTATCTCAAAATATAGATCAATTCTGAAAGAATGTAATTTATTTCAAAGAAAAATTCAAATTGGTTAGAGGAAAACTCAGTGAAATAAGGAGTTTTAAAAAGATAAAGATCAATTATTGTCATATATGTAAGAATAATTCTCCTGTCATTTTTTCCAAAAATTTCAAAATGTACCTTTTATCGAATGCAACAAACGATTCCTTTCATACCAATTAATAAAAATTCACCAATGTGTAAAATTTAATCTGAAGAGGTTTATATGAAAACTATAATAATTTTGAACACAAAATTAAGAGTTATATACATGGTTGTTAAATATAATCTAGTAAATACATACTTATAAACAATCTCGCATAATATTGAGTTTACGAAATTATCCCTTACCTTATGTATATTTTTTGTTTTATGTATCTATATTTTATGTATATTAATTTAAAAAATTTCATGGACTTATTTAATAATCTTATTATTTTTTATGATATCATATATATTCATATTATCATCAGTCTGTAAGTAATATTTTTACTTGTCCATCGGGTGTTAAATTCATTATTTTCTTACATATGTTTTGTCAGATATGTTACTGTTACTCTTATTAGGTTATAGTGATAGAAATAGTATAATTATATTGGTATAATATATATAATATTTATTCACTCCATTCATTACATTCATTTATATAATCATTATTTAATAAATACCATGTATAATGAATCTCATCACATCGTGGAGATGGTAGGCTGAATTTATGAACGAGTGACGATATCCTTCTCATAATTGATGAAAAGTATTGAATTTTATGGTGCATTATATTTCTAAATCAATAATTTTTTTTATAATTATATATTGTTAATATTTTCACCATTATAACAATCCATGTAAGATAGTGGTAAAAACATATTACACCAAAATGCAGATCTAGTAAGTCGTACGTATGCAAATGTGGTGATTTTGATTTTCATAGGATGGATAGAAGATGGAAAATTGTTGTTTCATAATCATAATTACATCTCAATTTATATGTGATATTGGATTATTTACTTTATAATGATACAGCTCATATATAAGAAGTAGAAGAAGAAAAATTAGTTTGAAAGAATCAGTAGATGGGATTAACTCTTCTTCGACGTGGTCCCTCTAAATCTCCTATTAAACCACAATAGTTGTTATTTTAAGAATATCGTAATCTCTTGAATGTAACTAGTGTAGTTTTTAAATGTTATAGGGTTATAATATCATTAATAAAATAAATTTTATACAAGTATTTCAATGAATTATAATCATATCATTTAAATAAACACTTAGTAATTCTATTTATT
This sequence comes from Viscum album, assembly GCA_963277665.1. Lineage (NCBI taxonomy): Eukaryota > Viridiplantae > Streptophyta > Magnoliopsida > Santalales > Viscaceae > Viscum > Viscum album. The sequence goes on from OY728140.1 coordinate 1,289,645,535, forward strand.
TTTTAACTATGGTAATAAATATTTCTATTATAAAAGGGGGAAATATTTACTTATATGATTTAAATTAGAACACAAATAAATACCTTCGAATATTTTCAACCATATCATAATTATTATATTTTTTAATGAAAAAATGATTTTTAGATATATTTATAAAACATTATTTTGATAAACAATAAATACTATCAATTTTGAAACTATTCAATTCATTGAACCATATAAAATTTAACATAAACAGTTGAATTAGTATAATTTACTTTATTATATTCCTAATAGGTCAAGGTAATATATAAAATTCATCAGATAAATTAATTAGACAAATTATACTTCTATTTATAAATTTTAATAATATTTTTGTAATATATCCCTTAATAAAATAATTTTTACAATATTTTTCTGCAATTATATAATATGATTATTTTATGAATAAAAAATAAAAATAAAAAAATATGTAAAATATTCATCCTCAAGATTTAATAATAATTTTTATAATCAAGTATATTTTCTCTAAATTGATCATTAAAAATGTTATTCTTATTAAAACATAGATGTGAAATGTTTTTTATGATATTAAATAAAATTTTATCAGTTCCATATTATATTACATAAGGATCCAAAAGGTCATAAAAAGGACCCTTAGCTGGTAATGGTCGATATATACTCAAAAAATAAGATTTAGTCATGTGTTTGGTTTTTTAATGGTTATTATCTATTTAATAATTTTTATTCTATGTATTTCTCGTCAATTAAATAATTTCAAAATAATTAATCTATATGTCTTTAATATAATTATTAATTTCCAAATAATTAAAAAAAACACAATGAGAACAAAAAACATTTTATCATTCAAATTCATTTTTATAATAGAATTTATTTTCTATATAACCTTATATTAAAAATGATTAGTTATTAAAAGTTTAGTGAGATATATTTATCTTTTCAATAAAAAATAAATAAAACATCTAAATATCAACCAAGTGTCTTACAATGGAACCATTTAGACCCTAAGAAGATTTATAGAGAAACAAAATCATACAATTATACTGAAAAAAGTGTTAGGGTAATTTCATAATATTTTTTTATTGATAATTACCTATTAATGCTTTTCGTATTAATATATATTATCAAAGATAATATTCCAAATTCCCAAAATTAGAAGTATGATATTTTTATAATACGGGTATACTAAATCAAAATAGGGAATCCAATTTCAAAAATTCAAAGTATAGAATATGTAGTAAATTTTTTTTGAAAATAATCTTATTATTAAAAAGAGAGAACTTTGGGGGTTCAAAACCCATTACGTGCAGGTACTATAACAGTATTGTAGCCGCAAAGACATTGTAGAAACAACTGGCATTATAGCGGTAGGATGTTACTATAGCGGCGGTAGGGCACTACAGCAGTGGAATGTTCTGTGTGGTACTCTAGCAGGCGGTTACTGCAGTATTAATATTCACAGAATGGTCGATGGGACAAAAATTTGGGCCTACATGCCATGTAACTGGCTAACTGCCCACTAGTCCTTTGGGATATGTAATGGGTCTCCCTCTTCCTAGTTAAAGAGGTCTTTTCATTTCTTTAATAAAAAATGTGGCTTTGACCCTAGACATTAAAAAAAGAGAACTATCATTATATTATTAAATATTTCAAATGATTAAATTTTATTTTCATCATAATTCTATATATAATTAATGATAATTACATAAATAATAAATTTTATTTAATCATTAAAACCATTAAATATTATAATTTAACAATTTATATTATTTTTATGATTAAAAATATTTTTCTATAAAATTTTGTGTACTTTTACTAATCATTGAAACATGGCTGTTATAAGAAAATATCCAAAAATTTAATTGAAGTAAATATTTTATATCCCTCTTACAAAAATAATGTTTATATAGTGACATAAAAAGTATTAGTGTGTCTAAATATTATCCTTTTGAAAATTATACGATTTTATACATAAAATAGAGTTTATTCAAACCCAATTTCAAAAACATCGATTGGATTAATATCCAAAAAAATTTATTAATTATATAACATATATATTTCATTAATTTCTTTCCGTAAAAGTAAATTACCCAATTTTTTAAAATAAAAATAAAAATATTTAATTCATATATATTTTTCATAAATAATTGTTATCCAATGAAATCACCATAAATTTTAATTAGTTAGATATATTTATTCTTTTTAAACTAACTTCTTGGTTAAAATTATCATTCTTCACTAGGGAATCTACTGTTTTGTATATTCTCAAGTTTTCTTGTAATGAAATATATTGATGAATTAAAAATAGTCATAAATATTTCAAAAAAACATCTATGTGTTACATTTTACACCCTTAAACATTATTTATCCCATCAAATTATTCAGTTAAAAAAATAGATGACGATACTTATACCTCATCATATCTTCAAGATTACATGTAGCTTCTTCGAATTGGTGCTTCCGACATAAAACACAAACCAACCGAGTGGCCTTGTTTAGTATAAATTCTTCGCTGTGATCCAGAATCTCAATTGGTAGTTCTTTATAAGAAAGATCTTGCTCAAATAGTAAAAATTCTAATTTTTGTATATTGTAAGTATTAGTTATATAATTTCACTATATAGATAAATAGAATACATTATGAACTTGGGAAATATTTGGTAGAAGCGCCAACTGGTAAGCTACTTTCCGAACATGATCTAAAATTTCAAAAGGATGGATATAACTAAGGCTCAACTTTCTCTGGTTTCAAAATCTCATTACTCTATTCTTGGGCGATATTTGAATAATTACCTTATCACCCACTTGAAGAATTTTCTCTTTCTTCAGTTATCTCTATATCCTCTTTAGTTGACGCAGACATTATATTTTGTATTATTAACTAGATCTCTCTATTTCTACCATTTCATCAACAAGATTAGGTACTAATAGCATTCTTTCAACATCATCATCCCAACAAGTTTTAGTTCTATAGTTTTTTCAATATAGGGATTCATATGGAACCATCGACATAATAGAATGAAATATATTGTTGTAAGAAAATTACACCAATGGTAGGTGTTGATCCCAACTACCATCGAAATCCATAGGTCAATCTCTCTACATGTATTCTAGATCCGGAATTGTTATCTTAGACTTAATTTCATAATAATGATGACAAGCATTGCTAAAACATAACTATGTATCCCCATCCTTCTAAACACTTCCTTAGAACATTGAGTTAATCCTCAGAGCACAATCATATTTAATGGAAATACGTAATCCATGCAATTTAATAGTTTTTTTACATATGTCTTAAAACATTAATAATGATATAAATATTTTCTTATATCAATAAAGTGTTCCAACTTCATATTGCAATAAACTATATCCTATATTGGATTATGGCCTTAATATGTTTTGGGAAGTTCCATGATAATGCCCATAGTGATGTTTTCTTATATCAATTTTGTTATGGGTAATGGTTTTAACATAACCATAGACTTCTATCTATATTCCATAAGATATTTACAAACGAATCATCGAGAGAAAAATTCATCAAAATATATTTTCATTCCATCCCACAATAAAAACTGTTTCAGGTCCCTATACTTCTTTGTGCTTCCATGATGAATGTAGAATGAACATCTATGAGCCTCTTACAGTAGATAAATTTTTATTTCTGCTCTGGGAGCCAAACAAACCCAGTTCTTAGACCATATTATTCTATCATATTCAAGGTTGAATTCATGAAAATTTCACACCTTAATTTTTTTCATTATATCTTCCTTATGCACCACCTTAATCATCACTTTTACAGATGGTTGAACATTTATTTGAGAAAGATAATATTTCCCCTCGTCCATTAAAATATTAGTATCTATCCTTTGAAAATAAACAAGAATTAAATCATTTTGGATATTATCATAGATAGGGTTTCATGGTATTTTCAACTAAATGAATCCCCCCTTAAACGCTTTCCCAGGGTGGTAATTTATTAAGTATTTTTAATCATTAATCTACTCAAACCATCTTTTTTAGGAATATTCAACTCCTTTTGTGTAAAAATATACTTCAAAATTTCATTATTAGTACAAATATAATATCTTTCACCATAATGATAATAAATGTATATATTAAGTGCAATGATTACCGTAGATAACTCCAAATAATTAGATGGGTACCTATTCCCATGGTTTTTTAATTTTCATGAGGCATAATCCATCACCTTATCATTTTCCATGAGAACAAAACCCAACCCCTTATTGGATGCAACAATGTTGATTATAAAACTTTCTCCAATACAAGTTAGTGTGAGCATAGGTGCATTTGATAATATTCTTTTTAGCTCTTTTAAATTCTCTTCACATTCCTCCATCCACATGAACATATATATTTTCGGAGTCTACGTGGTGAGTGGATTATATAATCATGAAAAATCATTCCCAAATATCGATAATATCCAGCCATTCTATGAAAACATTTGATATAAGTTACCATTGTTGGAATCATAGAACATCACTTTTTTGTTGGATCCATAGATATCCCCTCTATTGAGATTATGTGACCCATAAATTAATCATTCTGAAGACAAAAAATAGAGTTGGTAGATTTATCAAAAAGTGTCTAATTTCTCAAGGTCATCAGTAAAATTCACAAGTGATATTCATGTTATTCATTTCTCTTCGAATATAAAATAATATCATCTATAAACACTAACAAATGGTGATCATTATAGTTTCTAAAGAATCTATTAATTAAATCCATGATGATAGAGGGGAATTATTAAGACGAATAGGCATCACTGGAAATTCATAATTGAAATACATTATACAGAATCTTGAAATTGGTATATAGTCCTTCTTAACCCTAATAAGAATATAACCTAAATGAAGATCAATCATAAAAAATTATTGAGCAATGCATGATTGGTTAATTTAGCCATCTATGTGGGGAAGATTTTTTTTCTCGATAGTAATCTTATGAACTTCTTGATAATCAATATTGAGTCTCCTTGATCCATCTTTCCTTATAATAAATTGAATAGGTGAACCCCATGGTGACTAAATAGGGTATTCGAATCCCTTTTTTATATTCTCTTGAATCCACTCTATCAATTCATGCAACAAAATTAGGGACATTAAATAGGATTTCCTTGAAATAGTCATACTACCCAGTATAAGTTATATTAAAAACTCTACCTCGCGATTAGGTGGAATACCATGACATTTTTCAAGGACATACATCTCCAAATTCTCGTATAATAGGTGTATTATTAATAGTGAGTTTCTAGATAGCCATTTGAGATAGTTGAAATTCATTTATTTAAATCAGGACCCATAAGATGGAAAAATTTATAATGGACATTCATATTACTCCTTACATCAATTGATAACCATTGATTTATCAAGAATATGAAATTTTACATCCCTTACGTGGAAGTTGACAATAGCTCTATATAGATATTCCTATACATTCTAGGAATAAAATAAAATTGCATTTTATAATGTATTAAATGATTATAAGGATGTAATTTACGAAAAATATAAATTTGAGAAGAATTAAAAACATTTGATGCGACTATTGTTCCAATAGGAGTTGTCACAACTAACTTAACATCTAATTATTAGGGTAATATAGAGATACCCTTATAAAATTATATAGTAATAAAATGTAGGGTGATCCATAACCAAATATAACTTTTTATACTGTACATTTTATTGTATGTTTACCATTCACCACTTCGTTATATTACTCCACTAAAAGATAGTGATCACATGTGACATTCTATTGTCTTTGTCCTAATCGGGGTTTTGATGTTGATCGTCATCAATAACCCTTATGTTAGGGAATTTATTGGCATAATTCCCCATTTTTCTCACTTGTAACATTTATGTATAAGAGGTTCATTTTGTGTATACATTTCTCTATTCTCAGTAGTAAACATCTTCTTCACATCACATCAGCATTGAACAACCTGATGAACTTCTCTCCCACTAAAAAAACATATGCTCGTCCCTTTAAGAAAATTTTATACATGTTTCATCCAGGATTTGACCATATGAGAAAAATAATGCTCTTTTTGGTTTGGAAATTAGATTTTACCTTGAATTATATTTTACACTATTAAAAATCACATAGAATTGATGATTTACTACAATATCCTTCTCATCCTTTAGAGCTAATCGAATAAATTCTTCCTTGATTTTGAGGTCCCTTATGACCAATGAACTTCAGAGACCATGTTTTTATCTACTAAAGAATCGATTAATTTACTCTAAGGTCGGATAATAAATCAAGTGTATTACCTGGAATTTTTGGTAAAATATTCTTTACAGGTACCAATAGATTCATTTTTCATTTTCTTAACTTTGAGGAACTCATTCTCTATATATGTTTAATAAATGAGAGTAATTTAATTATTTAAAAATAACATCTTTAAATCATCACATTCCATGGATTCAATTTCATCTATTCTATTTATATTTTGGATAATGTTCCACCATTTATCAAATTAATCGTCCAAAATATAGTCTAATAAGATGACTATACCATGTTTTGAGCATTGGAGAACTAAAAATATCTTTCTAGAGGTACAGATCCCTTGTCCACCCACTAACGAATCAGAAGACCTGCTGAAGGAATGTGGATGCTTCCCCCTAAAGAAATAAATACCATTTTTCTCTCTCCAATTTTCATATAGATTTCCAATATTATTCATATCTTCAGTATGTTTTGGGATCATAACAATAATGTTTTTCATTCCATATCTCATAAAATATACTTTCATAGGATCAAAATCATTTAAATGGCTGTTACATTATGCATTATTCGAAATCTTCTAGGTTTCATCCATTGACTCAAAATAAGGTGTATATTGTGATAAACACTAACCGTAATGAGAAAACAACAAAATCAAGAATAAATTTTCAATTTATGGTAAGTTTTTTTTTGTCCAAGTTTATTCATGATCATTTCTAAAACACTAGGATTGTAACCTACACAAAAATATGTGTTTTGGTTTCTTACTATGGTTTTTGTATCCTATATTCTAATGGTAGACTATAACATTACCTTTATACTAACAATAACTATCGATACATTACTTACATTGATATTTAGTCAAAATTAAAGAGTATTCATTACAAAATATAACAATTCCACAAAATGACAATATAATTATAATGAAATTATAAACTAGGAAACAAAAACCACTAGTTCAAAGACATCCTCACTGGATCCCACAAATTTTGTTATAAATACACCAATTTTTCCCATATCATACTTAATACCATTATTCATATAGTAGGGAAAATAATCTAATGAAAGGGTGAGTTCAGAAGCACAACAGGGGTAAATATGGGCGATATTAATCCTATCACAATCATAATACATAAGAACATGACATATGAAAATATTATCCAGCATATGAAATATTGATATATCAATCCATGGGGTAAATCATAAAAATTAACACAAATAAATGATTGTAATCCCATGTTTAATACCATAAGACATGGAATTTTGGGTAATACACATACTCATAGAAAGTAATTTCCTATTTGTCAAGGCTCATTGATAAAACCATCAAAGTGGACAATGTCCATTACTGAACTGAGTTCACTCCTCATTCCTTCCATGCACTACTGAACCAAGATCATTTCCTTTTCCATCCATGTCTATCTCATCAGATATAAATATTTACTCAATACATAATATAGAGATATATGTACCACCAATCTAATAATGAAATCATTTTGACATGTTATATAAAAACATAAACATTCATTATAACCCAATAAATCAAATTGGACTCTTTAAACAAAATTCCACTATAAAATGACCCATGTAAAAAATGGATACCATAAATAGTGTTCCATCATATACATAATAAAACCATAAGAAAAAATAAGGATATTATATATGAATAATATCCTATTATAAAATTCCATCATATATAGAAAATTATTTGGATATGACCCTTGAAATTAATTCTTTAAGAAAATATCTTTTCGTCATAAAAAAATATCCATTTCTCAAAATTATTGTCCATTATAAAAGAAAAAAAATTATTTGGAAATAATGTTGAAATCATGTAAGAGATGTTTTATTTAAAAAAGAAATTATGAAAAAATAAAAATACCTTCATTCCAATTATGAAATGAAAATTCTCCTCATAATTTGTATTAAATAGTAATAATGAACCTCATATCGAAAATGAAAAAATATTCCTTTATTCCTATTTAATAAAAATTTACTAGTGGGTTACATTGTATCTAAAAAATTTTATAAGAATAGAAATAATATTTTGGAGTACAGAATTAGGAAACATGGGCACACATTTTTAATATACCCTAGTAAATACTTATGTATAAACAATTTCAGATAATAATGAGATTGATAAATTATACCCAACAATTAGTGTAATTTTCATTTTATGTATTTGAATATATGGTATAATGATTTAAATAATGTAATATACTTATTCCATAATCATATTAAATTTTTTTGATACCATATATGATCACATTATGATCCGTTAATTAGTAACATTTTAATCATCAAGTGGGTGTAAACATCATAATTTTCTTACACATGGTTTGGATAATATGTTTTTTCCTGTTATTAGGTAATAGTTATATCATTTAAATAAATATATTAGTATAATATATATAATATATATATTCATTCAATTCATTTATGTAATCATTCTTTACTAAAGATCATTTATAATAAATGTCATCACATTGTGGAGATGGTAGGTCGCACGTACGAACGAGCGATGATATCATTCCTATAGTTTTGGAATGATAATAAAGTTGATAGTGTATAATATTTCATAATAAATATATTATTATAAAAATAATATGTAGTTTTTATTTATATTATCATACAAATCAATGTATGATGGTGGAAAAAAATATTACACCATGTCATGCAGATATTAAGCTGTATGTACACATGTGTGGTGATTTCGTTTATCATAGGATGCATAAAAGATGGAAAGTTGTTGTTTCATAATCATAATTAAATCACAGAATATTTGTGATACTAGAGTTATTACATTATAATTAAAAAACTCATGATGAGTTTGTATTAGAAGAAAGAAGTTTGAAAGAATCGGTTGAAGAGATGTCCTCTTTTTCGACGAGCTCCAATAGAGTTGGTCGTTTAAGAAGACAATGACCTATAAAATGTTACCAGGTAAGTTGGGAAAGTAAGTGGTCATGGTAAGTCTGAGCTATAATGCTCAATGCAATGTGAATAGGTCAGGGAGGATGTTCCCTATTATAATTTCGGTGCAGGTCACTTTTGTGTTCTAAAAAAAATCATTATAAAGTAAAAACCCGTCCAAAAAATATAAAACCATCCCAATTTAGTAGATAATATGATATAGGGTTGTAAAATCATAATCCAATAAATTTTAGACCCGTTTTTCAATCTATTTAAAACTTCTCAAATTAATTAATACTTATTTATTCTATTTAATTTTTTCCTATGGAAATAAATATTTCTACATTAAAAGGTTATAGTATTTAAATAATTGATGTCAAATAAAGAATAAATAAATACTTTATAACATTATATACAATATAATAATTATTAATTATTATTTAAAATGTTTTAGGATCTTTAAATAATTTAATGAAACATTATTTGGATATATAGTCAATAGTGTCAATTTGGACAATATGGAATTCAATTGTTTTCAAAAATAATAAGATAACAAGTTAACTTCTAATTGTTTTTCACTGTATTCCCATTATGTCAAGGTAATATATAAAAAATATTTAAAATAATAATTTCCTCCAATTTTATTTAATTTTTTATTTTTAATAATAATTATTTGATATTCCCCTTTATAAAATAATTAATACAAAAGTTTTGTGTAATAATTTAATATTCTTATTTATTGAATAAAAATTTAAAATTAAATAGTATGACAAATATATGTCCTCTATATTTCATAATAATACTTTTGATATAATATATATTCTATTGAATCCATCATAAAAAATGATATACTTATTAAAACAGGAATGTGACATGTTTTTTTTCACTTTAAAGAATATAATTTAAGTGTCGTAATATCTTCTATGGGGATACAAATTGTAAATAAATCATCCCTCGGATTTTCATATACTTGGACAATAATATTTAGTCTTGTTTGGGTCTTTTAAAAGTATTTATATTTTTAATAATACTTTTTTTCATTATTATTCAATTATATAACTTCTACGTCATTAAATTATAAGTACATAATCTTAATTTTTTTCCTTTAAATTAAAAATAAATTATTGTGATAGAGAAAAAAATAAGATAATATATAAATATTTAAAAATTAATTTAACTCATGTATAACCCTATATTAAAAATTATCTAGTTATTAAAATTTTATAGAGACATATTTAACTTTTTATGAAATAAAATAAAATAAATTTCTTAATCCAATGCAAGTGGAATAAAAAGAAGTAAATTTCAATCTGTGGATAATTTAGGTCTAAGAACACACATCCATTGATACTAGGACCATTTATAGGGAATTATTTCAATATTATCCTTTCTCTTAATTACCTGATTTACCCTTCTACTATATTAATAAGTATTACCGAAGATACAGTTCATAATTACCTAAAATAAAGGTAATCTATTTAAATAATTTATACTTAATGATTCCAAATATGGAAATAAATTTCAAAATTTATCCCACCGAATAATCATTAATTAATATAAAATTAATACCATTTTTAGGAAGAGAAAACGTTTTAAAAGATAAAACATTACAAAATAATGGAATGTATTTACATCTAAATTCAATATAAAATTAATTCTACTGGCATTGAAAATATAATATATATGAACTTTAATACCATACAATATTTTTATTTAACCATATAGATTATTTTTATGAAAAAATTTGTTTTGGGTGTCTGTGGTCCTTATTTAAAATAAAAAGGTGAAACACCGATTTTGTAGGGTATAGTGCGATGATATATCTTGAATGCTTGTAAGGTCATGTTTTGAGTATGATAATGTAGATGGAAATTATTCCATGTGACTAAAGGGTATTGACCACTGGGTAAAAATAATATAATATATTCTATGTGAGTATATATACTATATTGTGACATCATGGACCTGATGGGCTCCCCCATTATATATATATACTGTAGAGGGTTATTCAGTTGAGATGGATGAAATGATTATAACTATCGTATTAAAACCTCAATAAATTAAATGAGCATGATATGGTTATATTGATGATGATTGGTCATGAAATTTATATGATGTCCTGGGTTGTTTGAGTTGGGATATATTTATGTGGCTAATAAATATGAGTAATGTCTTAAAAGTCTTTAATGAGGGACACACTGCCCATAATACTTTTAGTGGAATGCCCATGATTTTTCTAAGTATTCCACCACTTTGTATAAATATAATTCCATAGGTAGTCCAATTGCATATGGATGTGACTCATATCGATATAGATTAACTTGGAATATCCCCTCAGATATGACTGTTGTGGTTCCCAAGGGTCGTATTACCATTGAGAGGGGAATGCGAATTAGTGGTTTCTTTTTATGAATATCCCTGAATTCTAATTCATCCTAACTAACTTATTATGGTTATCAATTCACTCAATATTATTTCTTAATTAAACATTAGGTATAGTATTAGTAACTGTGAGAGAAACATGCATTACTTACATGGACTAGAATAATGACCAACATATTGCCTTATTGTACCCCACAATGTAGGTTATCACTAGAAAACATGGATTATAATGCTTTAGATATAACTAAGATAAATAGTTAAAATACATCTCCAATTGAAGGACTTTTACTCTATCTCCAACCGAGAGACAACTCTACTCCATGATCCATCCAAAAGACCAAAACCACTCCTAACACCAACTGGAAGACTACACCTATGATAAAGGCTTGATCCATGGTAGAATGGAGTTTAAAATTATTCCACATGTTTTACGACATAACATACTCATGTATAATGAAATTATCTTTAATATGAAATGAAAATTTCTATCAATCTTTCATAATTTGTTCTGACCACCTCTAATGATCAATTTTTGTCTGTTCATCAATTCTCGGCCGATGATTCCTTCTTCCTGATATATCAACATCAATAAAATGATTTTAAAAGTATCATACAATGTAATTAAATACTTTATGTACGATATAAAATGAACTATGGTTGACATATTGTTCTTGAATTATTAATTCAATTGAAAAGTATTAGATAATGTTCTAACATACCATTGCCTTACATTTGTCAACTCTGTATCATGTGGAGTGGATGTTCGAACAAAGGTTTTGTAACCTATTTTCTGCAATCACATGAAAACGGTGAAACTCAATGTTTACCATCCTTCAATTGAATGATGAGATATTGAAAACCCAATATTTCCTTTTCATAATCATATTAGATTAAGAGAAATCTTCTTCTCATTGTAATTGGGTATTAAAATGTTAATCTCTTCTTGTTTTGATAAATTACAAATGAATAAAAGTTAATTAAATATCTTTTTTCCAAAATATATTTTCTTACAACCTGGTGAATTTTGTCATTATACTTTTATTTAGAATAAGTTGTATAAAAAATAATGAATATTGACCAAACCACTTGGACCAAACCATATACCGCTTATATAGGGAACCAGAAGTCAACCTTTGAGGAAGGTAGCCATGGGGGCCCTCATAATATTCTGGTCAAGAACAACACTGGAAAAGTGGTGACCATGTTAGTTTATAAAGTTGGGGGATCGTGAAAATTGATTGGGGTTTGGTTATATGATTAGATTGTGTGCATATTTTTCTAATCTGATCGAATGATATGCATTTTTTGGCTTATATAACTATCATCAAACAAAATTAGGATTAAATGTTTGAAAAAATATACACCATGATTCAATATAGGATGTATGATCAATTCTCAAATTTTTTACATCATCTGAACTCTTCCTCTAATTAACATCCTCCAATCATTTTTGATATGTTTTTAAAATGCCACATTTATATTTCCTCTATCACACACACTTCATTATCATCAGCTCATCCACTACCAAAAGACAGTCTGAAGAATTATTCTATCTAGAATTATCTCTTCTATGGAATACCTCTTTGTTCTTCTGCATTTATTATCTAGTATTTAGAATTTATATTTGTCTCTTATATCATGGTTAAATTATTTTATCTTCTCTTTCATTCTTATATACTATTTATTTAATATTTACTTCATGATATCATGAACATTAAAATTATTGGTGTTCCTCAACATGTATATTCTTTAAACCTAGGAAATGTTTTATTTGGTTTCTTATTAATGTTTTTGTACTATTCATTTCATGCTGGGTTGATATTCTAAATTGCATTATAAATATCATAATTATTGAGTTCTATTTTTTATGGTGTTTCAACTTGGGTCTACATTATAGAATCCTTCGCTTTAAAAATTCTCATCTTTTTTAACCAATATTTTTAACAAAGTGTTAATCTTTTATTCACCATTGGGTTTTATTAATTGTGAGAAATTTTTTATAAAAATTGGTTTTTAACAATAGTGAGACATTCATGTCACCAGTAAAAAATTCTCTAATGATGTGAATCATGCCACCATTTTTTTCACTAATAGTGAGAAATATTTTTTTCACTATTTGTATTAACCAACAGTAATTATTTTTTTCATCACTAGAAAACTTACTATTGTGATTAAATTTTATAAACATTGGAACCCAATGATGATTCCATAACTCTCCACCATATATATATTTTACAATTCATTACATTGGAATTATATTTTTATGTTTTCAATTGAAGCTCCCTACTTGATATTATTTATTGATGTATGCATTTTTAAATTGATTTATTAAATCCAAGAATTATAGTGATACTATTAGTTTGTTTATTGAATCATTATTGTTTTATTATTTTTATCATAAGATATTAATTCTTTTCAAATATAATTTTTTATGGAATTTTAATTCACATATGTATGGAAGTATTTTAACATCAGTTAATTCTGATAAATTTTTATAATATAATTTTTTCATGATTAAAATTACTAAAGTTATTCATATTTATGTTCTTTCTAAATAATTGGTTATTTTTTCAAGAATTCACTATTGGAAGACAATTGTGAATTTTTTATTGTTCTCATCGAACCATTTGATGGTTAAGTGCATGGAATTTTTCCAAGATTAACTTGAGTAATTTTATTTTTCATGAAATTTAAATGTTATGTAATTTTCTATTTTTACCCTATTTGACATTTACAATGGTCAGTAATATATAACCATTCCTTATTATCACTACTGAGTCATGAATCACTTTTAGTTGAATTTTTTCATAAATTGTTTTGAACTTTTAATTAATGTTGATGAAATAAATTTTTTATTAAATGTTTTATTATTTTATGATAAAATATAAATGAATCATGATTTGAAAATAATTTTATAATTCTATTTGAAATATTATCTTATAAATTATTTTTTATGACACTCTAATTTTCACAAATATCTATTACATGTTTAATCTGTAGAATTATTTCATTATTTCAATAATTTTCAATTGCGATTTGATTAGGAATTACAATTCCTAAATATATTGAATATTATTAATAATAATAATATTATTATTAATATCATTTTATAGATAAATATTTGTTCAATTTTAATATTTTTATAGAACATATTTAAAAAAAGAATTTAACAGTCATACTATTTTATTATTAAAAATTATCAAGTGTAGTGAATAGATTTGACACATACATTACCATTCAGATCTCTGCTATAATGTTTTAGAAACTTCATTAAGGATAAATCATATATACTAGAAAAGTTTATTCATTCAACCTTGATACAACAATACATTTCCATCTAGTCTCTAATTGATCATGTAAATTCTTTGACTACTGTTATTCTTCTGTGATAACTGAAGATCTTCATCACCTTCATCTTCCAAAATAGATATGATAAAAAAACATGAACTACACCAAATTTCCCTATAATCGTTTAAAATATTAATATATATATTTTTTCTATTCTTGATATATTATAATTCTTCTAATCATGTTCTTGTTATGTAGAGTATTGGATTAATATTTTCCCTTTTAATAGCTCTTATTGGGTTATTTCTCCCTTCTAAAAGGAAGTATTGGTTGTTCCTCCAAGGCAATTTGATGTTTGTTTATGAATCCATCAGATGTTAGGGGTTATACCACTAGGTGTGAAAAAATAATGAAATTATTTTTAGGTAATTGGGTTATCACTCCCTGTAAATTATGAGGATATTGTGCATACCAATATCCTCAAGGGGTATAATAGATTGAATATAGGAATTGGATCTTGGTGATATGAAACTCTATAAAAAACATGAGTCTATTTTTTTATTTACAATATAATATTTAACACTATTATGAATCTGAAAAATCAATTTTATTTTAATAAATATAAAATTACTATTCACCCATATAGTCAAAACTACCATTCAAATGGTCCTAACATTGGTATCATAGGGTTCTTACTGTTTAATTATTTGGTTTTAATTTTTTCAATATCTATTTTTGAACCATCCATTATCCTATACATTAACTTCCTAGGAAAATATCCCCTTCGTTTTTAAAGATAATCAATACATAAAGAGATTTAATCCTTTTTGGCCACATAACATCATTTTTATTGACTACGTGTACCTGAAATATAGAATCATATTATTTTATAAAATCATTTGTCTTGATTATTGGGGTATAATGTTAAAACCATATAAATTTATTAATGTTCATTTTGAAACTCTTAATGGTAATGATGCTTCAAAATGTGTTCTAAATACCAACGTTATGAAAAATGTTTAATACTATTTAACTAGTATTATTTACATTAATATTTCATCCTATAAAAATGCTTCTAACAGTTGTAGGACATTAAAATTCACTCATCATGGAATTGATAAGTTTCCAAGAGCCATTCTAGGTATAAATGCAGATGAATTTTAATAATTCATAATGAATTATCATTAAATAATAAATATGATATAAAATAGGTTCACAATAAATTCTATCAAAACATTTTTTATTAGAGAGATCATGAATAATAAAGCTCGTATTGAAAGAATACATTGACATGTACTGAAGAAATGCAATTCAAATATTGATTATATAGAATAATTTATGTGTTTCACTAAATATTATATTGATTAGTTGATGGATTAATTCATCAATATGACATGGAAATGATGAACGAACATATTTATGACCATGATAAAAGAGATGGTGTTTCATTTTAATCATATATAAATATTATTGCTAGTTCTTATGTCTTTTAGATATAAAAAATTGATAATGATGAAATAAAATCATTCCCCATTTGTTTTTAAAAATACATGAATTGTTAGAGGGGATTTAAAATGTTTTATATAATATTCATTCAAAACGATTATAGAATAAGTAAGAAAATTTTTATTAAATATAAATATGATGATGCAAATTTAATTTTCAATGAGTACATAATAATTGGAACAGAAAATAAAAACATCACAGATGTAAAAATAATAAAGGAAATCATTAAAAGGATGAACGATGAAATGAATATTATTGTAGTTGGAGTTTTATAGAAGAGGAAAATATAGTTATTCATGGATCAAAAATTGAAAATGAATATCTGAATCTTTGATTGATTGATTTTACTATAAATGAGGTAAACTATGGCTATTATTATAGTGTTGGATGTTAAAAAAAATTTGAAAAAAATTTAATAAAATAGATTCCCAAAATGAGAAATTTTAATGGGACATATTCATAATGATTTAACTAAGAAGGGGACTTCAAAAGGAAAATATGAAAATTAAAAAAGAAAATTTAAATTTAAATTATTCTATTTTAAGTAATATAAAAGTCAAAATGGTTATAGATGATGATATATTAAAAGATAAATATTAGAAGATAATAATAATTGATTGTCTCTCAAATAATGTAGAATCTAAAATCATATGATTGACACGAGTTTGTAATGATTTATATAAATATTAAAATAATAGAAATCTTATTAAATAGGAAAATAAGAAACTAATTTTTTTTGGATCATGTTCAAATAAGATTGATTGTGATAAAATATAAGTTAGTTATAGAGATAATAAAGACCATAAAATTGTATTAAAATTATTAAAGGAAATTTTATATTTATTTTTTTGAGGATGATTATTATTTGATAAAATAACGGCAATGAAAAACACTAATATGATTAAAAGTGTAATATATATAATAATCAGATTCCTGTGATGCATGAACTAGTTTTGTTAATGTCGAATAGAGTTTTTTTTATATGTAACATTATTTAATTGTCTCATGAATGGGAATTATGCAAAAGAGATTTTCTTTAAAGTTTCCTCAGTATTTGGGTTATAATATTACTTCCACTTCTAAAAATATGTCTTTAGGATTACCCCATAATACATGTTTCAAATATGCATGGGAAATTAAATATTTTTATTGAAATCTTGTTGGACCAAACATAGAATGTGTATAAAAAAACATCTTATATTTTTTTGAATACGGATTTCTTGAAGAGTTTCCAAGTAACATGGTATAAGGAAAACATGTCCTCCAAATGGATGTATCAAATGCTATTGAACATAAGATTGTTACTATATCAAAATAATTTCATTTTATAATAATCATTCATATTATCTACTATAATATAGTTTGATATTTTAAAATACATGATATATGATATTTTTTTACAATTGTTTTTATTTATGATTCAAGTAATGTGATTTAATTTCTCTCTATTTGTTCTTTATCATTTATAGATGATGGAGTTTTCATAGTAAAATATTCAATTATAAGTATTATAATTAACTTTTTAATAATATATGATGTTTTCTAATAATATAAATTAAATTTTATTAAAATATTAATTAATTTAAGTGGAGTAACCCCTTGTTTGTTATTTTAAATAATGTACTTTTATGTAAGATTTGAAAACCTGTATAAATTTTTTTATGGAAACATAAAATTTACTGTTATATTTCAAATAATATTCCAATAACTAATATCGAATGTTTTTAAAAACTTATAAATATCATACCTATATTATATTTAATCATTTCATAATTCTTATTTGAAAAAATATTTGGAATCCTCTATCATTTTAATTAATCATTTTATTTACAAATTTATTTTATTTTGATGATAAATTTTTTTGTTGATCTATTTTTATCTAATATTTATATTCTCAAACATAGAGGGTTGTTTTGTTTTTTAAAATCATTAAATAAAAAAAATAGTTTATTTATTTTGGGATATATTCTGTATTGTTTAATTTGTTCACGAAAAAATTGATCTTCATAGATTATAACAATATTTTTTTGTCTTCTTGTGATTAAAAATAACATGTAAAAAAGATTAAACTTTCTTTATTAGGAAAAGTTATTTTAAGTAAAGATGAATATATTTTCATGGTAATTATATCTTTATGGCTAAAAATTATTTGTTTAAAAACACTACTTCAATTATTCATTTATTGAATAATATAAATTATTATTTTTTACATTTGTTATTTTTGGTTAAACGTGATTATCTATTTTATATAGAAATGAATGATATCTATTCGGTATGATGAAATCCTAACTTTCATTTCTCACAATGGTTTTTGATAAATCTATTCTATATTTTTAATGTATTTAGTAATTTAATGTTCTAAATTTTACTGAAATTTATTTTATTTAATAACATTATTACCTAATAATTTCAACTATATTTTATTCTCTACAACTCACTAATATTTTTCTATACTCTTAAATAATAATTTGATAATTTTGTATAATGATATCAGAGGAAAATAATAGTAATATTATTTATTGTATCTAAATGTAATATTTTACATCAATTCATTCACTTTTATAATTATTTAATTTTTTATAACTTTTAAAAGTTGGAGAAAAGTTTTTATGATATAATTATTTTTATTTATTTATTTCAAAATTTAATAATTTTTTTTTAAAATTTACAATAATTTGGAGATTGTTTGAAATTGGGTTTTAATTTTTTTAATATATTTTTGGATTGAATAATTATAATTGCAAAACATTTATTTAATTTTTTTTTCAAATATTTTTTTTTCATATATCTTAGTTATTATTTATATATAATTTTAATTTTATTTAAATTCCTTAAAAAAGGCTTATTGAGGAGACCAATACGATAAAACATTCTACCACATATATGGGGACCTGGAGGTCTACCACCAAGGGAGGTATCCATGGTGGACCACACAGTTTCCTGGTCAAGCATAATGTAGAACAATAGATGACCAAGCACGTGTATAGGGTTGGGGAGAAAGAAAATGAATTGGTATTTATCATCCCGGATATTGTGTGTGTTTTTTCATAAAAGACAATGACCCACATGTCTTGGATTATATTATTCTATCATACGACATGTTTTTTCTACGAGTTATGAATTTTTTACACTAGGTTTCAATCCATGACCTCAGATATATTCTCTAATTTTTCTCAGTAATATGATCTCTTTTTCAACTCGACATTATCATGTCCCACCTGATATGTTTTTGAACTCCCAAATCGATTTTTCCTCCCTCGAATACAATTATTCTTCTTATTTTATTCCCCATCCACAATCCATTCAACATCTTATTATTTCGGGAGATATCTATTTTTCACTGAACATATTTGATCTTCTGCATTTATTATATTGTATTCAAAATTCAGTTTTATCATGTTATTCTCAATTAAATAATTTTACATTATCCTTCCATCTTAAATTGAATCGATTTTATGTTTTTCTTCATTCCCTCTCAAACTAAACAAATTCAGTTATTCTTAATTAGTTATTTTATTTAAACCATGACTTTATTTTTGTCTTATTTTAATATTTTAATTTGTTTTCTATTAGTTTCATATTGGGTATCTCTTATGAACTCATTATCTCAACCTGGTTATTATGTTCCATTTTTCATTGTGTTTCTAGTTTCTTCTACATTATAGATGGCTTTACTATTTATTTTTTCTTGTTTGTTTTCTCATCATTGATTTTAACCAATGAAGATTCTTTTTTAACTTTATTTTTTTACTAATGGTGGGTGATTTATTACACCATTGATTTTTACTAAATGTGATACTTTTTTCACAATTAGTTTTTACCAACTATGACACATTAATATATCGACAAAGAATTATATAGTAATGAGATCTTATCAATATTTTTTTCAGTAATGGTGAGGAATATTTATTCAAAATAGTTATTAACCGAATTTGAGTATTTTTATCACCTCTAAAACCAAATAGTGAGTCCTTGACTCACCACCATAGAGTTTTCTTACTACTCTTTACCTTTGGAGTATCTTCAACCTGTTTCATAAAAATCATCACTTGTTTGATATTATTTTTTACATTATGAATCATTAAGTAGATTTCATTAATTTTGTTTCTCATTCTTCAACTATTGGTTTTTATTGAATTTCCACTATGTTCTTATTTTTATCATAAGAAGTTAATTTTGTTCTTATAGAAATTTATAGTCGTAATTTTTTTGTAGAAGTATCGCTATATTTTTATATCAAATCATTCTAGTTAATTCATTATCCCAAGATTCTTTGATAAAATGTCTTAACTTAATTCCTTTTAAAGTTCTTTCCTAATATTTTATTATTTTTTCAACAAGTCACAATTGGAATCTACGAGTGTGTCATGAGTCACTATTAGAACCCAATGATGGTTTTTATCACATGGAACATTTTGATGTTTTATATACATAATGGTTTTTAATTTCTTATAAATCATTTTATTTCTTAATAAAATTTAAATGGTATATAAAATTCTATTATTCCACCACCATAATTTTCCAATGACGGGTAATTTCTCACCACTCAATATTTTGAAAGGTGATTCCGGATTCAAAATTAGTTATTTTTTTAAAAAAATTATTTATTTATTTTATTTATTATTATTGAAATTATTTTTTTATTAAATTATTTAAT
Source organism: Viscum album (assembly GCA_963277665.1). NCBI lineage: Eukaryota > Viridiplantae > Streptophyta > Magnoliopsida > Santalales > Viscaceae > Viscum > Viscum album. The sequence continues at coordinate 1,289,666,521 of OY728140.1, forward strand.
AATTTATGTAGGAATATAAAATAGTCATCATTAAAAAATAATTATAATATTTTATGGGACATCTAATCTTACAAATTATATTTTTTAAATTATCTATTTTGTGACATCATTATTCAACATGTTTATTATATATTGTTTCCTTATATTTCAATTTTTATTCAATTGTGATTTATTTAATTATTATTATTATTAAATATATTAAAACCATTATCTTATGTCATTAATAAAGATTAGTTAGATTTTATTTTTTACAACATTGATTCAATAAAATATGGTAAATGCCTTATTATTTTATTATTTATCACTAACAAGTGTCATTATTAGATTGGTTAAGAATACAGTCCTATAGAACATTTTCTTAATGTTTTATATATTTCTTCTAGGATAATACACATATACCAGTATGTATGATTCACTATATAAGGTAATGATAATATATTTCCTACTACTCTAGAATTGATCTTAAAACTTCTTAAACTTCTTTTTTTTCTACCCAAATTACTAAATATCTTCATGAAATTCATATTTATCGATTTATAGGATCAAAGGAAATTATATTCACCATATTTTGTTACTATCTTATAATTTTTTATTGTATTTTTTTAGTTATTCATCCAATATAATTCTTTCAACCACTTTTTGGTTTTATAGTGTCTTATTTCAATCATTTCACTTTCATAAGAGGTCCTGGAGTTACTCCTCCCATATAAAAGAAAGTTAATTTTGTTCTTCTAAAATAAAAGGAAGGTTAGTTTTGACTCTATCAAATGTCAAGGATTATAAAACTAGGTGTAAAAAAGCTATGTTTGTATTTGTATGTAATTCCGATTTTACTCCTGATCAAAATCGATTATATAATGTTTAATAATATTCTTCATGAGAATAGGATATTGAAATAAGGACTATGATTTTTTATGCAATCCTCTATAAAAAACACGAGTTAATTGTTTTATTTCCCATACAACATTTAACACTTTTATAACTATAAAAAATTTGAATATTTAATAATAAATCAAAAAGTAATATTCCCCAACCCCCTCTAGTAACTAATTTGATACCAAGGAATGTAACATGATTAACATAAATCCTCCATGTATGTGTTTTTCAATATAAAAATCCTTTCCAAATTAAAACATCATGGGAAAGGTTTGGTGTCAATGTGTTACATATTCATTAACTGATATAAATTATGTGTTGTCCATGGGATGTTCTTCATTCCTATGAAGTAATCACATGTCTGATTCCTTAGATATACTACACAAGACCCTGGAGGTGTCTTCTGGTCTATCAAAAACTCTTTATGGGACTAAATATGTTTTCCACAGTTTCCCCTACAACATATTTTCATGATTGAAGGTTTTATACATGGTTAACTTATTCTTTACCATCATAATATTAAAAGTATCAGACAATTATCTTTCACATTATTGAATCACGTGAAAATGAACTCCCTTGGTATGGAGAGACCATAAGGGCTTCTTCATCCACACATGAATTAATCTCACTAATGTCATATTTTCATGAGATATGTCTCTCTCATTATCTGAAAAATTCAATAGCTAATTCACATATCCAATATGTTTTTGATATAGGGGTGTATATGTGGCTTCTCCTCTGAAAAAATAATGTGGTTGAGGACTCCATTAAACTCTTTGTTGTATCTCAACATCTCATTTATTTTGTATGAAAAAAACTTTTTCTTCTCCACATAATGCTAGAGTTATCGTGAAAATCACATACATGTTTTGAATTATCTCATCATTGGTCATGTGATGCACATTTGAGATTATTGAAACATCACAATGGACATGATCTTAGATGAAACTATAAATTCATATGGTAATACCAATAAAAAATTGAAATTATTCATGATAATTATTTATCTTGTGATTCATTTGAACTATCGTGACGTTATTGTGATTGACTGTATACAAACATTGATCATTAACCTTATATCTTATGATCTAAAAATCATCACAAGACACATTAATATGCTCATTTCTAGTTCTTTTGGCATGTTATGTTGACATCATCTCACACTATCATGGTTCTCTGAATTCCAGAGTACACATGTAAGAGGATGTGGTATGCTTTTCTTCAGTTTGATTGAGCTTTTTATTGATGTCTTGTGTTGGTCGGGTATCACGAGCTTGTGTATGTAGTGAATTAGTTGAGAGTAAGAATAAGAAGGATAATTTAAATAATTTTTATGCATGTGATCACTTGACACCACTATTAAAACATATACAATGCATTATTTAGATAGATGAAAAGGATCATTATAATCAGATAGCCTGGGTTAGATCCAATTTTTTATGAAAGGGTAAATAGTACGCATGAGATCGCATCCCACATAGAATTAATCATGTTGTATCCATTTTATTTTTATAAATATGGGGACATATATTTTCTTTAGTCATTAATGAGGATTTGCACATGATCCATTTATAGACACCTACAACCCAACCATCATCCCAACAAGCTTTGGGACCACTCTATGTGTGCATCTGGGTGTACACACTCCAGACTCTATACAAATTCTACTACTTTCACCACAAGAGGACTATAGATCATGCCACTCTATGGCAGACCTAGGCTTTCTCCCACTATGTGTGGTTGACCGTTTATATATATGACCATATGGAAGAAGTATGTACTTGGCTAGTCATTATGATTGGAAAAAATTATAATAAGAGGAAAATATAAAAATACTTAGAAATATATTTATGTAAAGAAACGAAATATCACAATCATATATCTTCAAACATGAAAACACCCATCCATTTATAACATTTTAAAACAATTACTAAATATTATTTTCAATATAATTCCTCCATAATTAAAAAATTCCAATACTAGTGGTCACCATTCACGTTTAATTGTTATAGAGAAGTGTAAACTCCTTGAGGACATATGATGACCATTTGAGATCAATTAAAAATTTCATCCGTTCTTACAAGGATAATTTCAAATGTGTTAAATGAAATTATATCATAAAAATACATAAAAATTATCGATGAATCACCACCTCATCCCAATCTCACTAAATTCATATTGAAAAATCATTAAAAATAAATGAAAAACATTTATTAAAAATTAAAAAAGGTTACCAATAATATAACACATTTAATTTTTTCAATACCAATTTTTAATATAAAATATGAGTTCTCAAAAAATTATCACCGACATTGAATTAATGGAAAAGTATATGTGTTGAATTTTTCTCATCTCAATTTATTATAAAAATATATTAATATCAATTATCTAAATTATATCTAATAGGAGATAAAATATCTCACATGATTCTATTAGACCATATCTATTACATAATAAACTAAATGTCTAAATGGGATACCCTTGGGTAATATCAAGACGGATACAACCAATGATATATATGTAATACATAAATAGAATGAATGTTAAATTGAACTAATTCTATATCAATTCTCCTTAATGGGGATGTACACTTTTCTTAAAATTTCATGGATGTTTTTAGACTTTAAGAAGAAAAATATCATCAATCTATCTAGAAATGAAATCCCCAAAAATATCCTTCAGTTAACTTCATTTTTAGTTCAAAGCACATAATATGATATAGAATGAGTATGGATCTATTGCTTTGTCAGAATTATCTTTTTGACTATGTGATTCCTCTAAATCCGGGGATTTATTTCTGACAAATTTCAGTGTCTAAATATTTCATTCAAATCGTTATTTTTTTGGGTTCATCAATTTTACAATCTTCATTTTTTCCCTTGAAGTTAATATTTCATTTGGATATCATTTTCAACCTCATTTTTATGGATATTAATGATTCCAATAATTGATAGCTTCTCATCATATTAATTATCATTTTTAAGACCACTTGTTTTCCTTTAGATAAAATATGCTTCTCATATTCCTCAAATTCTTTTTCTAGTTTCAACTATTGATGTGAAAAAATATGGAAGTTTATCTTGATAATATTAAGTCTCTCAAAATATTGATAGGAATATTCTTTGGTATTCATTTTTAATATCACGAATTTCACAAACAAAATGAAAGTATCCTTCCTACATAGACCTATAAACCTCATAATAGTGACCTTCTAAAAATTATCTATCACACAAATTCATCAAAAATATAATTTTTTAGATTGTTTTGGGGTAGATTTAATAATTTTTTCTTATGTTTATCATTGATACCCCCCATTGATTCATTCCTCTTTCTCAAAAATGAAAATTTGTACTAGAAAGGGTATGATTTACAACCATGCCAACCAAAAACCCTAAAAACCCATGAAGAGTCATTCTCTTACATTGTTCACAAATTAAACAATATTTGAGATGTTTTTTTTTCATTCTGTGAGTGGTTTTGGATTTCACTAAAAATCATTTCTTCCCCATATTTGGATGTTTTCCCCTCAATATACATTGTCTGCATATTCTCATCATTTTATTTCAAAAATTGAAAATTAGAAGTAATATATCCATTTTAATGAAAATGTCTAGTTTTTATATTTATTTTCACAATATTGAGATGTTTTTAACATGAAATTAATTGGTTTATCAAAATATAATTTGGAAAACTAAAACAGACGTTGATAAGAGTCTCTTATGGATTTTCTCTCAAACAATTCATTTTTATCTATTAGTTAACTAATGTTAAATATAAAATAAAATAAAATATTTTTTTTAAAAAAATTCTTCATATTGATATCACATATTGATGTTTCTCATTTCTTGATCGACTAATTATTTTCTTCATCAGTAATAACCATGTATTAATTATCATTTTCAATGGTTAATTTGTTATTTTATTTTACAAACATATTAATTTATTTAATACGATATTTTATCTCATCAATATAGAATTATATTTTTTATTTTATCTTCTAATCAATATATATTCCTTCCACATCATCATCACAACACCATGATGAATCAATTCATTGTTTTTTGTAAATTTATCTTATATCATTATCAAAACTAAAACATGATTACGAGTCACTATTATGAATTCATATAATATTTATTTACACTCTAGTATAGTGTTTCTTCTTCTTATTATCTTATTTATTTTTATTGTATCTTTCATATTTTAATTATAATTATAATTTTGATTCTTAATCATTATTCTTGGTCACTTCTGGGAAAAATGTTTGATACTTCCATAAATGAAGTATTAATGTGATGTATTATTCACTCCCTACCATTTTATATTTATGAACACTTTATATATAATATAAGTTATATGGTTTAACTCATCATAATCTTCATCACTATCTAAATCTCCATATTCTTCAATATCACATTCTCTGAATTTTTCTATTCTCATGTATTCGATAATTGGCTTTTTTATTATTATTTTGGAAGTAGATAAACTGCCCAAAAAGAGATTGTTACGGGGGTCTAAAGTGATGCAGCCCGAGTGCATCCCCCCACACAATATTATTACACTCCCGGGGCAAAGATCCCAAACTAGAAAACACAATTAACGGTACCTCCGGACTGCCTCCCCGAGAAAGTGCGTCCGCCGCGAAGTTAGCCTCCCTTTTCACATGATGCACCGAGCAAACCTGTCCAAGTTCCAAAATGCAACTGCGGACTACGTAAATTAGCTGCCAAGGGGGGTCCACCTGTCCGTTAATAGCACGTACCGCAATTTCAGAGTCTGACTCCACTTCAGAACACCTCAAGTTCATGTCTTTGCAGAGCTTGATACCTTTTTGAATGGCCTTGAATTCCGCACCGAGCGAATTCCCTGGGCCAAAGAAGCTGCTGAAGGAGAACAGCACAGAACCGTGTTCATCCCTCAGCAGGCCGCCCCCATGCATTTGGCCATTGAGGCATGATCCATCCACATTAAGTTTGTGTCCGATCCTCGGTGGCTGCCATCTGATCCAGTTGCCCTGAATATCCGGGACCGGAACTCGGTTCAGCAACCTGCAAATCACAGACGATTGATGTCCGCCTTTAACCATAGCAGCCAACTCATGAATCATCCCTTTTAATCTAACATTCAGGAAAGAATTCTAAGGCCGCAGATCATTTCTCGCCTTATTTCGAGCCTCCCACAACGTCCAGAAGATGGCGAGAACAATAATGCCGCGACTCTTGAATTCCATGTCTTGATTCCCTGCACCCATAAACCAACGGGCAAAGAAGTCCTGCATAGAAGAGAAAGCAGAATTTTGACAGCCCCAGCTACCCATAAGAAGCCATAGATAGCTGGCCCATTCACTTTGGATGAATAAATGGAAGACTGATTCGGTCTGCGGAGAAATAAAGCAATAACAACGCGAGGCCAAGGAAATCCCATAGCAGTTATCATACATTGATAGTGTCATTTCGCATCTCAAAAAATACTCGAATGTTTCTAAAAAACTCATATAATTTAGTGAAATAGTAATAATTACATTCATCATCATTTGTTTTAATTTCATCAGACATAATCCAAAATTTTAGTTTTCTTTCATTGAGATTAAAATTACATTCATAGATGCTTTATATTTTTTCCAATATATCCTTAGCTATCTAGAGATCCATAAACGCTGTGTAGATGATTGATTTTTGAGACATGCTGAATTAATTTTTAGGGTTTCCATATAACTCTCGATTTATATTATTATTATGTTTCATGGATGAATCATCATCAATAGGGGAAAACAATTGTTTCAGAATCTCTCACTTCTGTGGAATGTTATATTAGTTATGGTAGTATCCTATTCATCTATATATGATAATTATTCTAATAATTTTTTTAGGACCTCAAATATTGACAAAATTAATATTTTCAATATAGTAAAATGAATCATGAATATTTAGAGGGAACCTATCATTTTGATATAAACTATTATTCTACATGGAAGAATGACCACTAAGTGGGGACTGGATTATCAATGGTTCCTTTTTATGAATTCTAATTCATTTTAAATCATCATATAAAACATGTTATAGTGATATATCCATAAAATATTATTTCTTATTCTCACATCATGTGTTATAGTATTAATATAGATACTAACATCAAATATTTACATCGTTCGTGAAAAAGTTATACTTGATGCCATGTTGGATCCAAAAAATAAATTCTTCACTATAAAATAGGTAATTACAATGCTTCGGATCTCGCTGAAAGATATCATTTACTTACAGATAAAATATAAAAACATTTTTTTTGGCTCCAACTGAGTGAATCCTTCAATTTTTGGATCCATCCTCACGTCTTCAACTACCCTCAAAACCAGCCAAAAGACATAACCTATATTCAAGGATTCATCAACTATTGAATGACCATTAATCTTTCTCCATGATAATATATGATATTACTTTATTTCATACAAATGAAGTATCATAAAAATTTAAAGAAGATTTATATCATCCAGGCATCATTATTACCAATCAATTGAAATGATTATATTCCTCAGAGAAATACTGCCAGAGAAATGCTTCCTTCTGTCTAAAGTCTTGAGGTCAATCTAATGTGTGAACAAGTTGAACAATTTTTTTAGTATTTTATTGAAGTCCTAACATTCAATATTTCAAAATTATTTTATTGAATTATCTACTAAATTCAATAAAGTACACAGCATGAATGGATTAAATGAAATTTGAATTGTTTCAAGAATATCAATTCAGATTTCATATATTGCATCGGTATAATGGGTTGCATCAAACCATTGTCTTCATTTCTTAAAAATTATATCATGTTAATTTCATGGTCTACCAATGGTTATTTTATATGTATACTACCATCTGATAACCCAAGATAAACTCATAGTATTTTCACCTTTATTTAAAGAATTTATCATGTATCCTATAAGATTACTACTACTAATAATCATATAGGACTCATGATAAATATTATACCTACATAATACATCCTATATGTATTTGTTTCAGTCGTTCAAATATATCTACAAAAAAACTGGATGGCAAGATTAATGTCTACGAGTTCCAAATTCATTGTATCCCGTAATATATATTTTTTCTATAGGTTGTTATTAATTTTTTTTGAATGAATCATCCATGTCTTTTTCTAGATGGACTATAGAATACATTTTTCGTTTCTATTAGTCTATCTCATACTCTTCTATAGATAAGAGATAGTTTTTGCAGGTTCTCCATAAACAATATAATGTTATATGAGGAGCTATCGACGTATACCATTTTCAATGACTTCGCAAGATAATATGTCTAGAAGGATTCCACATTTCATGATTATATCCCACAATAATGAACATCCTTCATTTGAATATATCATGAATATTTATTCTTCCATGAAAAAATTATTTTTGTGGATATTATATTTTTAAATGATATATGTCTCTTATTATCTTAATATTTTTATAACTAATTCACTTGTCCAATCAACACGTTTAATTGAGGTGGATTAAATTCATCTCCCAAAACAATTTTACCTACCAATAAATCATTCAAACTCTACCACGTATTATGATGTTGCACTAATTTTGAATGGTTAAAAAAGAATATTCTCCACATGGTGTGGGTGTTATCATGAAAATTTATTGAATATTTTACATGATCACATTTTGGATCATCTTATGGATATATCATATTCTTGAAACATAAAAATGAACTTATTCTTAAATAAAATGATAAATTCTTTTGTAATACCTATAAATGTAAAACATTTCTCACGTTAATTATTTTACATTCAATTATGTTGAATGTTCATTATGTTATGGTGATTTTACACATTCCAACATTGATTTCACCCTTTTTATGTATGTTATTATGATCATTACATGATTCTATAATATATTCGTCGGTAGATCTTATGGCATCTTCATGTGATAAACTCTCTTATTTTTTTTGTTCTTGGAATACATTTGTATTCATGAAATATGATGTTCTATGATTTTCATTACATTTTTCATGATTTTTCATGATTTCATGCAGTTGTTGTTTTTTGTGAGCTCATGTAAGAAGTGGCTTCTTTGGTAGGAAGAAGATGAAGACCTACATCGAGTGGATGTTGTGTGGTAGATCAGTTAGTTCCTCATTTCAAATATGTGCAATGTGTGATTCAAATGGATGGCGCAGATCAACATGTTTTGATGACCTAGGTTATATACACATTTTTATAATTGTGCAATTGTTTCTTGAGATCATGAACCACATTTAATTATAAACATTGTATCCCACCACATTATAAGAAAAATAGTGACATTAATTTTTTGGACATAGATATGGGGTTTAACACCCATTCGACATAAACCCATCCACTAAATTGGAATCATAAAAGAATTATTATTTCCCAAGTTTGATTTTATGTGGATGAGAACATTCCCCATGAATTACAAAAGGGATCACATGAACCTTCCCTGAATTATGCCTTCATCCGCCCTATTGGTTGGCCAGGATGGTTCCAACTATGTCTGGTTGACTTTAGTCCCACATGAACATGTGGTTGAGTATTGGGCTTGGATGGGGGGTAGGTTTTCCATTTTTTTAAAAGTCCCCATCTAAAAAAATACATAGAATCTATCTATGACTCGACAAGAAATTTTACAAATCAATCTATCCAGACATGAAAACAAAAAACCTTTATCAATATTCCTTAACCATTAATAAATTATATTTTCAAATTAATTACTCTTGTATTAGTAAATAATTATTATTTTAATGGAAATATTTCACTAATACTTTTATAGAAATGTGAACTCACACTAATAAACGTTTCTAATAATGAAATATCACTTCAATCTATTATTAGTTTTTTTCAAATAGAATGGCCCATGAATGACATCCAATTATATTATATGAATCCATAATAATTATTCTAGAATCACATCCTCATCCATAACATATTGTACACGTCTTGAAAAAATTATGAAGGAAAATTTAACATCGTTGACAACAAATGTAATACAGAGACCAACAAATTTGAATCAAATAAATGTTGAATTCCATTGGAATCCCCTTGGATTTAGCTTGAAGGTTGATTTGTAAATAACTAAACCTGAAGATTTTTATTTTTGTTCTATATTAGGGGAATGAAATTTTTCCTTCAAATCAAATATATACTTAGAGCATATTTATATAGAATTTATTCTTAGGAATACGTAAATTGGGCTAATAATGCAATTTATCATTGGGTTATCCCCATAGTGTTTATAAATTTCACCAAATACTATATATTCATCCGGACTTATATTTTTTGACTATGTTTTGTGATGTACTCAGAGGCACATCAACAGTGGCCGAAGAATATATTACTGATGATGTGTGTAATGATAAAACCCATGGGTAGTTTATGGTTATTTATATAACATATTTATTTTTCAAATTTGTAATATCACATGTGTACATAGTAAATTTAATAGTTCTATATGGTGATTTTTTGGTAGTTTCCTTCTATTATATACTCACAATAGTCTTGGGAGATGATGAAACCTAGGAATGTGATTAAATATTAATGTTCACGTTTTCAGGTTATGATGTGGACCAAAATAATTATTTGAACAAGATACCTTAGATTGAGTTTAGAGACTATGTTTAATGTATTTATTTGGCATTATAGAAGATCCTCATGTTTTTATTATATTTGTATCGAAGTATATGTGACTGTATTGGTTAGTAGACATTTGATGGGTAATGTAATGTCCAAAACTCTAGGGGATTGTATTCTTCTTTATTCAAATTTGATATAACATATTCATTTTTATTCCATTTACATAATTCAACTATTGTTTATGTGTGATTGTATGTTGCTTCTTCCACTTTTTTTTATCATATTTCCGGATATATTTTCACTATGGATACACCTTATAAACCCACATCAAATTGTGAAGCTCCGACATATGGGAACGACTGGTTGAGGTATTTCATCTCTCTATTTAGGAAAACATATAGTGGAAAATGGATGAGGTATTATTGGTAAAATAATATTTTTTTCAACTCATGTGTCATGGAATGTTTTATGTAACACACATATAACTTTTTGTGTCATAGAGTATCCCATTAATAATTATTTTTCTAATAAAAAAGCAAATCCCTTATATATATGGTGAACACTACATATCAAAAGTGTAATTATAGTTACATTTTCATTTATACCCTTATATTTAATAAAATTACCCTAATGTTTTAAATTGTACTGTTAATACTTATGTTTCAAAGAGATAACATATTAATATTAGACTTTTACCATTACAGAATTCTACTTTACTCATCCATTTTTTGACATTTACTATCACCATTTATGTTATTCACTAGTGAAAATCAAATTTAATATCATGTAATCATCATTCTAATATTGGTTAATGAATATTGGTAATATGGATAATTTAAAAAGATATCATTGTTCTTGATCTCTCAAAAAATCATAATGTACAAGTTTATAAAACGAAATCTATGAAGGATTTAATAATATTATTTTTACAAAACAAATATCTTATACTCGTTCATAATTTCCCACATTAATATTAAATAAAATAGATGTCATATTTGAAAAAAATATAAAAATTCAATATACAACGTTTTCACGGTAATTTTTCTAAAAACAAGTAGTGAATGAATTTTTCTTGAAGGATATGAATGTTATTTTTTCCTAAAGTCATGAATTAACGTTAATATATATATTTCAAATTAATTATAAAATAAAATATTATTCTTCTATAAATAATAAACCCCAATACAACATAACAAAAAAATTATCATCATTACTCACTCAATATTTTTTGATTTTTTACAAAGAATATAAAATAAAAATAAAATACATATAAATATCATTCAATCATAAGAAATAATATGTAAACACATATTAATGGTTGTAAATTATTTTTTATATAGTTCAATATCATTAAAAAAATACAACAACATAAAATGGTAATAAATTAGACAACCAACAGATTTCTTTTAACTTGTTTTATTATAATGAAACTAACATTTTAAAATTATATTAATTTTATTAAATTAATTATATAATAAATTAAGCATAATAAATAATAATGGAATTCAAAACCTCCACATTTGTGATAAAATTTAATTTATGAAAAAATATTGTTTATTTCAAATGACTAGATATATAATAAAATAGGTATATAAAAATGTCAAATTTGTCCATATGAACATTCAAAAATAAAATTTTGCAAGGTTATATTATTTAAATGTCTTCCATGTTGAATCCATTCTATAGAATGTACTAATTTAAAATATTAATTATAAAATTTTATATAAAATGTACATATTAATATTGATGAAATGAAATAATAGAATATTATTTAATTATTTAAACAAGTATATATATATTCAAGTAAAACAAAATAAATAGAATTATAAATTTAAATGCATTGATATGGGGAAATATTCATAACATCATATGTTTATAAACATATAAATATTATAACATTATTTATATTATAATGAATATCAGATCATAATTTTATATGTGTTTTTACCTATCAGGAAATGGAAAAAAACCCACACATAAAATATGTGTTCGTTATATTATATATATATATTGAATTGCGGACGGTTAGATAAGGTATTTTATTTCTCATGACATGTATTCTCAATTCATATAACCATAACTAGAAATTAAATTTTATTGTATTCAAGGTGTGTAAAGATACATTATTTGAAAATTATTAAATAAATACTAAATCAGATATGTTTACATGAAGAAATAAATTTATAGATGAAATTTATGTGAATGGTAGGAAACAATGACGTGGGAATAGATTGATCCTAAACCATTATAACATTAATTTTTTGGTTTTTAAAGATATTTAATTCATTATATCTACTACTAATATCAAAATTTATTAGAAAAGTATAAGACATATACAATATTGAAGAAATTTTTCCGGACATTGTTATCCAATTAATATCTAGAGGATTATATGATGAAACATGTTAATGAAATTTCAATTCAGTTTTAAATAATCCATTGACTTTTTATTCTCTTAAATAGGTTAAAAGGATGGAAAATATATATTTAAGATGAATTTATATTTTATTAATATATTTAAAAAAAAAATAACTTATATCTCAAATGATTTTCCCTTAACACTACTCTTACCAGACCTAAAAATATAAGTTGGTGAAGTACATAATCCCTTAGAGTATTTAAAATTCCATATTACAAAAAATGTATAATGTGATCCCAAATATCCAACTCACTCTTTACGGATGGTTCTAAAAGATGATGTATAGGATATATATTGGTATCTGGAACATGAAATATCTATCATGGTATATCTTTAAATTTAGAATGTAAATACGGTGAAATTTATCGTCTATCAACAAACTAATCTTACACAAATCATCCTTCTCCAAATCTATTACTCAATTGTATTATACCACCATTGATTTTATATGAAGGTTACCAAAAATGATTCAATAAAAGTAAACATTAATTATGTCCTTTGACTTCACCTAGATATTCCTACCTTAATATATCAATTATAATAATATCTATCCAACCATCATTGACAAGGGTATATAATGAAATTTATTCATAAATTACATCTTGAGTAAATTTTTTCAAAATAAATATTAGTGGGATGAATTTAAAAAATAGTAATATAAGAAAAATAATAATTATTTACTTATAATATACCCATATTCTTTATTTATTAGATTGAAAACAAATATAAAATTTATTATCCCCCTATTACTTTTCTATTTTCATGATTACATATAGAAGATATATTGTAATATCAAACAACTTTAGATCATTTACATGACATGGTTACAATAATTTTTACTTATAATATTTAATACCATTCACAGGAGAATGTACGACTCTATATATTCATCGACTATATCTATTGATTACAATTTTTGTAAGGCTGCTACATTAGAAATCATTAAAAAACTACCCAGAAGTTGGAAATAATATTAAATATAATTTTTATGAACAATAATTATATAGAAGAACGGAATCCTCCCACTGACTGAAAAAACATTTTATACGTAACTGTATCTAGAAACCAATTCATAAGGCGTGGATCCAAATTGTGTTTGCACCCAAAAATATAATATTAACTAAATGTTGTCTAGAAAAGTCTATATCTAGATTATATATATGATAATAAATTTATCATAAATTTTTTCATCCCATGAAATTTCAATTTCAATTTTAACTACATAAATTAAATATTAATCAATTGAAATGTATAATTTTAAAAAAAATCAAAAAATAAATTAAATATATTTACAAATATTATAATTATAGAATCCTAGAACTAATATTTCACAAATCGGTCGATGCTACACTAATTATGGAATAAAATCCAAATTATATAATAACTATACATCTCATGGTATCTTATAACATGAATGTCATGAGGGCATGTTAGGTGGTTATTATCACTATACTCAATTATCAACCTTTTTTCTTAATGTGAATGTGTCATATTTGATAAATTTTTGATAAAATTCACATCAAAATCAAGTGTCATCTTCTCTATGGATTAATATTATTTTAAAATAATTTTTTGAAATATATTTATAATTTATCTAAATAACATAATTTCTAATATTATATTGATAATATGAAATGTACATTTCGTGGTTCCCATGCGTCACTTTCCACCATTTTGATGTATTAATGATACAGAAATGAATGTTTTTCCTATATTTAAATATAACTTAACAATTATTATAAATAAATTATTCAATTTATATATCCTAATGAACAAAATTTTATATTCGACATTTCAAACGAATGAAATTTGTACCTAAAAACATCTGAAAAAAAAATCACCAAATTTTATAATAATGCTAATATTATCTAAAAATTTATAATTTTATATTTATGTTTTTTATTATAGATAAAAAATTATTATACATAAAAATTTGATTTTTCATAATTGGAATAAAATTGTAAATATAATGTTGAATAATATTATATACATATAAAATGTTTAAATATTAAATATAAAAAAATGATGACAGAAATCATTCCAAACCAAAATATTTGTTATTAAAATCTAATAAATATGAAAATATTTACAAAATGGAAATATACCTAACTTATATAAATTAAAATTTTCTGGGTTATGAAATAATTGTTTTTATATTATATATATAATAAAAATATATATTTACCAAGTTAATTTGGATAGAAATAGGAAATTTTCTCTATCCACAATTGTGATCATTACTTGTATCATGAAATATTTGTACTATATAGTCATTCTTTTCCCTATTTAATTATGTAATAGATTAATATATTTTAAAGAATTCATAATTTACATCAATAATATCATCACCAAAAGGAATTCATTCACTAGAAAATGATATACCACTGATCATTCGTGAGGTAAAAAACATAAGATATTTTATTTTCAGGTTTACCTATGGTAATGGATTCCTCATTAAGACTAAACCATTTAAAAATAAAAAATCATTAAATACATACCAAACCTATTCCGCAACATTTTAAAAATCATATCTACTAAAATTAATTTAAAGAACTTAGAATTTATTATTATCAATATCACATATGTCCTTAATAACTCCAAAATATGTCACTAATACATAAATTTATTTTATTCATTGGATAATGAAAAATTATTTGTTTCATTAAGGGGAATTACTATTATATTTTATATTTTACTCAAAGCGTCATGGTTTTTTTATATAATTTTGAACCATTATTGAAAAAACATTATCATGTGATCACCTTAATACTTTTCCCCTTGTTAACTATTTCAATGTATCAGATATTGGTAAAATAGTGTTGAATATATTAGTAAACAATGAAAAAATGTGTTTTTACATTTATTTATCAACAAATTTTTATTTCTTCTATGATATACTACCGTTAATCAAATAATACTTGTAATATATATTTTTGAACCTCACCTATGTTGCACAAAATGTATAAATTTATATATATCACTTCATCACATTAAATTAACATCAACTATATTCCATATATCCATTTACCATCTACATCAACTATAAAATTTCGTAATATATGGATACCAACATGATAAAAATAATATGAAAATATAGTACAAAACTCAATCAAATAATTTGAAATATTTTTTTTACGTTAGAGTCGTTGGGTTCATGTCAATTTTTAACTAATTCCATAACAATTTTCCAATAACTATTAATAGAAATACTCAATGAATAAGGTACCAATATTATTATCTATCATTCAAAATATATAAATAGAGGATCTATTAAATAATAAACAATTTTTTAAAATAAATTTCTAGTTGATAATGTATTATTTAAATACATTATCTAACAAATCTAAGAGATTTAGGCCTCTTACTATGCTGAGAATAAAATAAATATTTTTCCAAATCTTGATGATACCTCTATTGAATGGAATACATTATATACCATATAATTAATGTGGTAAAAACTATGGTATTAATACATAAAAATTCTCAGATTGTATATTTTATAGAATTATATAGTTTAATGACTCCATAATTTTGACATTTTTATTAAAAACACACATGTATATATAATACCAAATTTTTTTAAAAAAACTTATCATATCACTCGAAATTTGAATGTGACAATACAGAAGAAAATATCTTTTGTTTCCATTCATTATAGCTACTCACACCGTATATAATTCAATGGATATAAACTGTTGTCTTTCACAATATCCATATGTTTTTTTCCAATGTTTTAAAAGAACCAATAAAATTGTCACATATATTTTTATCAAATTTAATAATGTCAAATGTTATATATTACATCTCAAAATTTTCAATAGTTTTTTTTCAAATAAAATGGACTATTTCATCAATGAATTTGTGGACTCTATGTTTTTTTATTTCATTTATTATTGATGATATTTTTCTCCATTTCATAATAATATCCATATCAAGAAATTTTTTAGTAAAATAATACACTTGTAAAATGATATATTTATTATTAATTCTTCATCAAAGTTGAAAAATTTACTATAATATATAATTTTCCATGTACATTTTAGTTTCAAAATAATAATATTAATGACGTGATATCTCTTATTCATAAATTAACCATGATTTATATCCATTAAAAAAGTATCCAAATGAATTTTCCTATGTTTGGATGTTGATTGTTTTGAACATTATCATTTAGAAAAACTTAAATGATCTATAATATAATGTAAGAATTAATCTATTAGTCACCCCCTTAATAAATTGAAATAACAAATAAATTGTGTTATGTAGAGATTAAGACCATTTTGAGTCTATTTTGATCATGAAACTACTCAGACAAATATCACAAATCTTAACATTACACATATCTGTGGTGAAGATTTTTAAAAATCATAATAATTGTCTAATAACAAAATATTATACCAAAGAATAAATATTTATTCATTCTTTATGTTCAGTAAACAAATCTGATATTTTTTTTATTCCTTTCAATAATTTTGAAATTTTTTGTCAACTATCTTTCTTTATGGTTAATCATTAGGGTTATGTCATTTTCCATCATAAATATTCTAATATGTATTCCATATTATCCACTTTATGTTATTTAAATATGAAAATCAATCTTTTATGAAGTGCACTATGTTGCATTTGTTGTCAATGAGGCATGAAGTTGTCATGGAATGAATGGATGTCAAGGATTGTCAAGATGTGAATGCCAAAGGTTGTGATGGTGTTGGTGAGGAAAGGAGAATGGCCATGGTACTAAGATTAATGTCACTTAGGAGAATTCACTAAGTGACATAGGATGTTGTGGTTGAAACATTCTCTATTACATCAGACGATTGTTGAGCTGATCTTTAAGTTCAAAGAACTTGTATCAACTGGATACAATGTCACAACATTGATTGAAGACCATGTATTGTATTGACAATGCATGAGGAGCTGAAGTGAACCATCCATAAGTCCTAAGTGGATGAAGTGGTTTTAATGAAGTCCATGCACTAACTCTTAGTGCATGTGAATTGAAAAAGATCCAATTGATCTCTGATTGGATCAATGAAGAACATTGAAGATTCTGTGATTCAGGAGCTCGGTTGATGAAGAAGACCCTTCGGGAATTCCACATTCTATGTATTGAGTATATGTGAGGAGGATGGAGGAATTCTAATGAAGAAGAAAAATGAAGAATGAAGAAGTGGCATTTGGCATTTTACACTTAAGTACTTTGTATACATAGTGTATATTCAAGCAAAAAATTAGCCACCAAGGGCTAGCCTTAAGGGTTCAACCCAAGGCACATGTGGGACTAGGTCACCACGCCCAAGGGGATCCCATGGGGCCAGCCCGAGAGGCCGCGGCCGTGTGTAAGCCGGGGCCACGCAAGGGATCAGGTCCTGCGCAGCGTGGGCGCAGAGCGCGCCCGAAGGGTGTGCATAGTGGGCGCCAGTGGCGCGCCCGCAGGGAGCAGAGTGGGCGCAGAGCGCGCCCGCAGGGAGAACCCGGTGCGGGGCGGCACCGGGAGGGGAGAAGTTCAACTGAGCCGAGGATGGCACGCGATGGTTGATAAGCCGCGGCAAAACCGCGCCCCGTTTCGATGTGGGACGCAGAAAAATTCCCGGGAGCGCATCCTGGCCGCACGATTGATCGCGCGCCAGATCCGAGCCGCACATCTGATCCGCGGCGAGATGATCTGATCCAGGCCGTCCGAGATCAATTGAATCGCCGATCCAACGGCTGCGAGACCGCCTTCAACCCCGAGCTCGTCCGAAGTCTCCCGCGAGCTGCCGACGAACAAGGCGCCATCCGAGCATGGTTTTTGAGTTCCCGGCCACCATTTCCGAAGCCGAAGGCTCCATTGAGTTCGTCTGGACCTACTGAACACGATCATGCCTAAAAATGACCATGCATGCAATGTTTGGAAGAATCCGAAGAAGGCCGAGGCAAACAACATTGCCGAGGCGTCGGGTGTCCGTGCTTCGCATAAATGGGCCTAAACAGAGGCCATGCACATGTTAAAATGCATGCACGTGAAGAAAGCCGAAACATAAGTGAACCTGCGTAAACAGAGAGAAGAATATCAAGATTTAAAAAATCTTGAAAATCTGAGAAGTTCGGGAATTCGAGAGATATCTCACGCGGAAGATTTGGCATTCCTTTGCCTATAAAAAGAGAGGCTGAGCTCTCGTTTTTGCTTGCTGATGTGCTAAAACTTTGAAGATCCGTGAGTGCTCTCTGCCTCACGAAGAAAGGAGCCCCCGCGCACACTTGCGCGGCTGAAGTCCCGGTGCCACCCGAGGCCCGAAGGTCCCCTGCGCGCATCACTTGCGCGTCAGGAAGAGCTCTCCCTGCCCGCATACTTGCGCGGCAGGAGAAGCTTGCGCACCCAAGGTGCTCTTGCACTCTTGAGGATTGCTCAACCCGAGCCGCATCTTTTTTCGCGCTCAAGGTTGGTTGAGGCTTGCGCGGCCCTTGCGGCTTGGCACCTTGCACGGCAGTTGTGAAGAAGAGAATGCTGCTTGCCTCTGTGAAGAATAGTGGTCGCACCTAGCGCGCCTCCCTTGTGTTCATAGTAAAGAGAATACCATATCCAGTGTGTGTGCTTAGTGCAACATGAAGATGAAGTGAATTACATACCTACGGGTTGTGTGCTAAGTGAGGAGGAAAGCCACATCAAGTGAAAGACATACACCCTAGCCATGAGTGTGCAAGAAGAGGAGGAAGACCGAGGCCATACCTTGGTTGTGCCAAATTGATGAACACACCTTGTGTGTGCATTTGAAGAAGAGGCAGTAGCCTTGGGTGTGTGCAAGAAGAGAAGGAAGGCCGAGCCTTTGTGCTTGTGTGCCAAGAAGACAAGAACACCTACGGGCAGTGGCTTGTGCAAAGAGGGAGAACCCGAGGCCTTTAGTGCCTTGTGTGTGCACACTTTGAAGAACAAATTAAAAGAACAAATTGTGTGTGCAAATTAAAGAAGTGGCCGAAGGCTATGTGTGTGCACAAGAAGTGTGTGCTCACTTAGAAGAATAGGAGAAGACCCACACAAAGTACAACACACTTTTAAGTGTGTAAACAAATATAATTAAGAGTGTGAAGATTGTGAAGGAGGTGTGTGCTATAGTTGACCACACCCTCTGAGGGTTTACTGCACCAAGAAGAGAAGAAGGGGAGTGCATGCATGCATGCATGCACGTGCACACGTGAACAGTGCTAAATTAGTGGTGTGCATTTGAGGAGTCCAAGACTTGAAGATCTTGAAGAGATTTGAGAACCCATGCTATCAGGGCATGAAGATGAAGAGTTGCCATGCACTCAGTGGATGATGTTGAAGTGGAGTGAGACTGAGCCAGACTGAAGTTAAAGAGATTGGTTGTCTGAGTTTTCAGTAGATTGAGAAGATCCTGATCAACAGAAGTGATCAGAAGCTGAGCAAGACCAACAGACCTTTTCAGAGGTTGTTGAAGTTTCTTGAAGAGGGAAGCCAGGTCATCCTTAGAAGAAGGTGATAAAGCCTGAGCAAGACGAGAAGACCTGATCATCACAAGTGATCAGAGGTACAGAGCAAGGCCAGCAGTCTTTATCCCAGACTGCTGAAGATACTTGAAGAACTTAAAGAGAAGAAGAGATACTCGTGTGACTCGAGGAGCCAAGAGAAGACCCTGTGGGACTCAGGGAGAAGAAGTCTTCAGTGGGATTCTGGAGCAGGCCAGTGGGACTCTGGTAACACTGTGGGACGCAGTATAAAGACCCTCCTGTGGGACTCAGTAGAGATACGGTGGGAAGCTGTATCGACCATTGTAATTCTAACAAGTTATAATGGGAGAATCCATACTGGGAGAGCATGGCAAGGATGTAGGCCTTTGGTGCCGAACCTTGTAAATCCTTGTGTCCTGTGCCTTTTCATTACTGCATTATCCGGGAAAGGTTGAGAGACATAAGAAGAGTGTATCGAGGCCTTAACAAGCCATAGAGGTTTAATTGATTAAGAATCAATTAGTAAAAAGTTTTAAAGGATCACTGATTCACCCCCTCCCCCTCTCAGTGATTCACACTGATCTGGGCACTTCAATTGGTATCATAGGGAAGGTTACCTCTAAAAGATCCAAGGGAGTCTTTATGAAGTGCAGATTTGAGGAAACGAGCGACCAGCCTCAAATGGAGATATCTTCCAAGACTCAGAAAAATAGAAAGAAGAAACAGGCCAAGAAGATGAAGAAAGCATGTCCTAGCTGTGATAAAGTTGAAACAATGAATGATCTTCAGAGTGCACTCAAATATCTTCAGAAGACAGTTCCCATGGAAGTGGCAAAGTGTATAGATACAGGCATCCATGATCTTCATGAAGAAAAATCATAGTTAGAAGAAGAAGCCAATGCAATGGAAGATCAATTGGCTAAAAGGGTCGGCATAACCAACACTCCCAGAATGCTGGTGAAGGCTAAAGATGAAACAGTATCGCTTTGCAATGAAAAATATGAAGACACTATTGAATAATTGCAAAGAAGCCTTTCTGAGAAAGAATTCTTTAAGACTGTGGTCAAAGAAGTTTTCCATGCACTGGAAAAATTGCACAGAGTGTCAATGAATGTCAGAGATGCTCAATTCAAAGACAAAGTCAAAATGGTGAAGGAGCTGGACAATTCATTGCTTGAAATAAAAAGGGTGCATGAAGACCAGATAAAGCAGCTGGAAGAGAAATGGGAAGGAAGGATAAGAACTATTGAGGATGAGAAGAACTCCCTCAATATGAAATGCATAGAACTGGAGGTGATATTGAAAAATCAGCAATCACCCAAAGCCAAAGCCTCCCAGTCAGCTGAAAGAAGAAATGTTGCTACTCAAGTGAGCTTTGAGAAGGATGATTCTAAAAGAAATACATCCTCTAATAAAAGGGCAACAACTTCTAAAAAGAAGGTACCATCCATACCATCTTGTACTGATGCTTCTAATTGTGTTTCAACAAAAAGTGCAGGATGGAAGAATAATTCCAAACAAATATGGATGAAGACAGTAAAGAAGCAGAGCTCTTCTGAAACAGCACAACAGGTCAAGAAAAGTACCCTACAATCAGAAGGACTGAAGAGGTCAAGATTCGTGGGAAAATGCTGGTGTTGTAACAAGTATGGGCATTGTGCAAAGGATTGTTGGTACAATCCACTGAATGTCAAAGCACAAAGGAAGCCCATGCCAAGGGGGAGCAAGCCAGAGGAAAAGAAGAAGCATCCACAGGTCCAGAGACATCTGTTTACTGCAAATAGATTTGTACTACTTGACAGCATCTGGGATGATTGCAAAAGTGGTCAAAAAGATACATGTCAATCTCCAACTGTATCCAGAGCTCAAAAGAAGAAAAGATCACAGAACCTGGCTCAGAAAAAATCCTTGGGAAGCAAGAAGAAAAAAGTGGAAGATGCTCCCAAGAATATTATGAAAAAGGAAACGAAGTCCTTGGAGTCTAAATCCAAGAAGGGTGATGCATCCAGAAGGACCACCAGGAAAACATGCTTCTACTGTGTAAAGAAAGGACACACCATGGATCTTTGTGAACAAGCCATGGAACTGAATAGAGGCAGACTGGACTCAAACAGACAATCAATCTAGAAGAAGCAGAAGGGATTGATTGAAAACATGTTGCCTAAGAGAGGTATCTTGACATCATCAAAGTAACCATGTGGAACTTCCAGAACTGAGGCCACACTTCCAAATGACTTGTTAATCATATGGCCAAATCAGTTGCAACTTGCCAAAGAACTGCAGAGAGCTGAAGATGAAGTTCTGGAAATTTCTAAGGCAAAAGGGAAGAAGGAGATTTCACCTGAAGATGTGTTGAGATCCACACCAGCACAAACATCATTGAAGATCAAATGTGCAAGTGTGAAGAATGGTGAAAATGGGGCATCTCGGTTGAGAGAATCTTCTCAACCTTGTTGTTCACATTGATGAAACATGGAGGTTCCATCATATTCCCTTATACTATTGGTATTTACAAGTGCTGACATTGCAGGGAATTGAAGATGATGATCATTCTCAACTGGAGGATGGTTTGGACAGAATGGAGTGCACCCCTTGAGGGGGAGCCAATCAGAAGAAGATGGGATTCTAAGATTTAATACCATCTTGAGAAAAGTGAAGGTATTCCAATCATACTTTCATCCCTTGATTCTTAATTGTATTCATCATGACAATTAAGGGGGAGTATTGATTAAAGTCAAATGGATGAAAGGGGGAGCTTTATCTTTGCACCTGAACTTTCTAATAAGTTTTGTGAAGATGTGCAGGATTTAGCAAATTCATTGTTATATCTGAAAAATTTCAAACCCCTAAGCATGATCTCACATGTGTAGAGAATTATGGACATCATTGAATTCCTTGGTCATATCACTCTTGTTTTCTACACCAGGTTAGCCCAAGTAGACTTAGAGCTGATTTACTAAAGGTTCATTGCTCAAGTGAACATGTGACATCATCCCTCTCTCAGTGTTTTTCAAGAAAATACTTTTCAATGGGAGGAAGAGATTTTTGAAAGAGAACCACACCACACCTTTGCATTTTATTTCCAATAAGGGGGAGAAATATTGGAACACATATTGACCCATTCATATGTACTAATGAAGTTAAATGACAACAAATACAAAGGGGGAGATTGAAGTGCACTGTGTTGCATTTGTTGTCAATGAGGCATGAAGTTGTCATGGAATGAATGGATGTCAAGGATTGTCAAGATGTGAATGCCAAAGTTTGTGATGGTGTTGGTGAGGAAAGGAGAATGGCCATGGTACTAATATGAATGTCACTTAGGAGAATTCACTAAGTGACATAGGATGTTGTGGTTGAAACATTCTCTATTACATCAGACGATTGTTGAGATGATCTTTATGTTCAAAGAACTTGTATCAACTGGATACAATGTCACAACATTTATTGAAGACCATGTATTGTATTGACAAGGCATGAGGAGCTGAAGTGAACCATCCATAAGTCCTAAGTGGATGAAGTGGTTTTAATGAAGTCCATGCACTAACTCTTAGTGCATGTGAATTGAAAAAGATCCAATTGATCTCTGATTGGATCAATGAAGAACATTGAAGATTCTGTGATTCAGGAGCTCGGTTGATGAAGAAGACCCATCGGGAATTCCACATTCTATGTATTGAGTATATGTGAGGAGGATGGAGGAATTCTAATGAAGAAGAAAAATGAAGAAGGAAGAAGTGGCATTTGGCATTTTACACTTAAGTACTTTGTATACTTAGTGTATATTCAAGCAAAAAATTAGCCACCAAGGGCCAGCCTTAAGGGTTCAACCCAAGGCACATGTGGGACTAGGTCACCACGCCCAAGGGGATCCCATGGGGCCAGCCCGAGAGGCCGCGGCCGTGTGTATGCCGGGGCCACGCCGGGGATCAGGTCCTGCACAGCGTGGGCGCAGAGCGCGCCCGAAGGGTGTGCATAGTGCGCGCCAGTGGCGCGCCCGCAGGGAGCAGAGTGGGCGCAGAGCGCGCCCGCAGGGAGAACCCGGTGCGGGGTGGCACCGGGAGGGGAGAAGTTCAACTGAGCCGAGGATGGCACGCGATGGTTGATAAGCCGCGGCAAAACCGCGCCCCGTTTCGATGTGGGACGCGGAAAAATTCCCGGGAGCGCATCCTGGCCGCACGATTGATCGCGCGCCAGATCCGAGCCGCACATCTGATCCGCGGCGAGATGATCTGATCCAGGCCGTCCGAGATCAATTGAATCGCCGATCCAACGGCTGCGAGACCGCCTTCAACCCCGAGCTCGTCCGAAGTCTCCCGCGAGCTGCCGATGAACCAGGCGCCATCCGAGCATGCTTTTTGAGTTCCCAGCCACCATTTCCGAAGCCGAAGGCTCCATTGAGTTCTTCTGGACCTACTGAACACGATCATGCCTAAAAATGACCATGCATGCAATGTTTGGAAGAATCCGAAGAAGGCCGAGGCAAACAACGTTGCCGAGGCATCGGGTGTCTGTGCTTTGCATAAATGGGCCTAAACAAAGGCCATGCACATGTTAAAATGCATGCACGTGAAGAAAGCCGAAACATAAGTGAACCTGCGTAAACAGAGAGAAGAATATCAAGATTTAGAAAATCTTGAAAATCCGAGAAGTTCGGGACATCGAAAGATATCTCACGCGGAAGATTTGGCATTCCTTTGCCTATAAAAAGAGAGGCTGAGCTTTCGTTTTTGCTTGCTGATGTGCTGAAACTTTGAAGATCCGTGAGTGCTCTCTGCCTCACGATGAAAGGATCCCCCGCGCACACTTGCGCGGCTGAAGTCCCAGTGCCACCCGAGGCCCGAAGGTCCCCTGCGCACATCACTTGCGCGTCAGGAGGAGCTCTCCCTTCCCGCATACTTGCGCGGCAGGAGAAGCTTGCGCACCCAAGGTGCTCTTGCACTCTTGAGGCTTGCTCAACCCGAGCCGCATCTTTTTGCGTGCTCATGGTTGGTTGAGGCTTGCGCGGCCCTTGCGACTTGGCACCTTGCACGGCAGTAGTGAAGAAGAGAATGATGCTTGCCTCTGTGAAGAATAGTGTCCGCACCTAGCGCGCCTCCCTTGTGTGCATAGTAAAGAGAATACCATATCCAGTGTGTGTGCTTAGTGCAACATGAAGATGAAGTGAATTACATACCTACGGGTTGTGTGCTAAGTGAGGCGGAAAGCCACATCAAGTGAAAGACATACACCCTAGCCGTGAGTGTGCAAGAAGAGGAGGAAGACCGAGGCCATACCTTGGTTGTGCCAAATTGAAGAACACACCTTGTGTGTGCATTTGAAGAAGAGGCAGTAGCCTTGGGTGTGTGCAAGAAGAGAAGGAAGGCCGAGCCTTTGTGCTTGTGTGCCAAGAAGACAAGTACACCTACGGGCAGTGGCTTGTGCAAAGAGGGAGAACCCGAGGCCTTTAGTGCCTTGTGTGTGCACACTTTGAAGAACAAATTAAAAGAACAAATTGTGTGTGCAAATTAAAGAAGTGGTCGATGGCTATGTGTGTGCACAAGAAGTGTGTGCTCACTTAGAAGAAGAGGAGAAGACCCACACAAAGTACAACACACTTTTAAGTGTGTAAACAAATAGAATTAAGAGTGTGAAGATTGTGAAGGAGGTGTGTACTATAGTTGACTACACCCTCTGAGGGTTTACTGCACCAAGAAGAGAAGAAGGGGAGTGCATGCATGCATGCATGCACGTGCACATGTGAACAGTGCTAAATCAGTGGTGTGCATCTGAGGATTCCAAGACTTGAAGATCTTGAAGAGATTTGAGAACCCATGCTATCAGTGCATGAAGATGAAGAGTTGCCATGCACTCAGTGCATGATGTTGAAGTGAAGTGAGACTAAGGCAGACTGAAGTTAAAGAGATTGGTTGTCTGAGTTTTCAGTAGATTGAGAAGATCCTGATCAACAGAAGTGATCAGAAGCTGAGCAAGACCAACAGACCTTTTCAGAGGTTGTTGAAGTTTCTTGAAGAGAGAAGCCATGTCATCCTTAGAAGAAGGTGATAAAGCCTGAGCAAGACGAGAAGACCCGATCATCACAAGTGATCAGAGGTACAGAGTAAGGCCATCAGTCTTTATCCCAGACTGCTGAAGATACTTGAAGAACTTAAAGAGAATAAGAGCTACTCGTGTGACTCGAGGAGCCAAGAGAAGACCCTGTGGGACTCAGGGAGAAGAAGTCTTCAGTGGGATTCTGGAGCAGGCCAGTGGGACTCTGGTAACACTGTGGGACGCAGTATAAAGACCCTCCTGTGGGACTCAGGAGAGATAAGGTGGGAAGCTGTATCGAACATTGTAATTCTAACAAGTTATAATGGGAGAATCCATGCTGGGAGAGCATGGCAAGGATGTAGGCCTTTGGTGCCGAACCTTGTAAATCCTTGTGTCCTGTGCCTTTTCATTACTGCATTATCCGGGAAAGGTTGAGAGACATAAGAAGAGTGGATAGAGGCCTTAACAAGACATAGAGGTTTAATTGATTAAGAATCAATTAGTAAAAAGTTTTAAAGGATCACTGATTCACCCCCTCCCCCTCTCAGTGATTCACACTGATCTGGGCACTTCATTTTAAATAAAGAGTTTTTAGGGGATACCAAATTTCATTAGTAGGAGGTTTAGTGAATGTTCTTGGGAAATAATCATGGTTGAATTTTCACATATATAATAATTTAACATCCCATATTAATGTTATTTAGATATTCATTTATCATCCTTTCTATAAAATAATATTTCTTTATGAAATGAATGAATTATTTATACCTCATTACCATTGAGAATAATATTTTTTCCATCATAATTGGAATCTAAAATTTAGTTACCAATAGAAAGTGGGACCTTTAAAGGTTTATGGAATTCTGTGAAACTTTTATCAGACCAAAAATTTCTTACATTCATTTTATCTATCCTCAAAACTGTTGATAACCTTGTATATTTCTTGATAATTTATAATTGTGGTTTCTCAAAATTAACATTAATTTTATCAATAATTAACATTGTTTCAATATTTTTATCCCATACATCAAGAATTAACTCTTCAATATGATCCTTTTTCTCCTTATTATTATCTTCATCACTATTAGATGATAACAAGTTTATTATTTGACCATTATAGATCCAACATATAAAACTATGATTCTAAGAATATTAAATTTTAAGGTATTTTATTTCAATGTAACTTTATTTTCATATATTCATACACTTTATAAATGTTTAAAAAATCAGATAATTGTTTCAAATATTTTTTTTCAAACATTCTACAAAACATCTTCTCCATTCACATATTCATTGATGTCTCTTCATTATTTGATAAAATTATGATCTATTATTCGTCAAATGTAACAATAAAATAAATTTAAAGAGTAAAACATATATATATATATATACGCATGAATTAAAAATTTGAAGGAATATAAATATATAAACGTGCAATAATTTTAGACAAACAATTTATATGTGGAAATTAATTTTTATCTAAAAAAATGTCAAATAAGAAATAATTTGTTATGAAAAATAATTAAAATGATTAAATATACCTAAAAATATTAATAAAAACCATTTCAACCACAATAAATATTGTAAAAAAATTCTATAATCAATCAATATTAAATACAAATGTTTGTAACCATAAAAAAGAATATACATAATTTAAAATGGAAATAATATATAATAACAAAAAAAATATCTTTAAAATAATTAAAATAATATGAATTCACAATGAACAATGACATGCATAAAAAATGAATGAATGAATACTTAATATACAGAAATATAAATAATTATTCATCCAAAATTAAAATAATTAACATAATAGATACAAAGGATGATTATTGAAAATTGATATTGAATAAAAAAATATATATGTGGGGTGGTGGATGAAATAAAGACAAATTAATATTTCAAAGAAGCGATTGCAAAAAGAAATTGAAAAATATAACAAAAAATTGAAATGTTGTCACGTGATGAGTATGTTAGTGCTTTTCAAGAATAATTGACATTGAGGTTTGTTATAGACGTAGAAAAAAATTAATGATTAAGGATAAAATATGAAAAAAGTAGAAAAAATTGAACTGGAATTGAATATATTAATTGGGTTGAGTGTGGTCACATGTCAAGGGGTTAAGGGTTCCATAATGATTATATTAGATAAATGAAGATAAGGTCAATAACATTAGTTCCCAAAATTGTATTTTTAGGATTTATGATATTATCAATGTTAATATTGATTAAGAATGGACTTTAACAATTATGTTATCAAAATATGAGTTCAATACTCATTCTAATTCAATTTTAAAGGAAGTTTTACTATAGTTGATGTAAAATACCATCGTATAACTTAATTAAGATCAATTATTTTAGAAAATGTTGCTAAAATTATGATATTAAATTATATATTTTTTAAATTATTAGTTTCCCATGGACATATATTGTCCCCTTGATTATTCCCAACAATCCACTCAAATATGTACATCGATGTTGACCCTAGAAATGATGTAAACTAAAAAGCATATATATCCTGACCTTATACATACCAGCTCTATACTATGATCCTTATTATCACAAATTGTTTTTATACATACTATAATAATAACATTAAATACCACCACAACCTTTATTGAACACATACCCAAGAACCCTAATCACCTCTTAAAAATCAGTGAAACATCTAAAAAATATTCCATATATGATTAAATTTGAAAAATTACAACCCATTACCAAAATCTCAAAATTTTCCCATTTCGATGTCCAAAATTCTATCCTTTTATTATTTATACCTTCATGAAAATACAATTTTCATTATAAAGTCTCACCCATAATGATTCACACCACTGATATGTTAGGGTTTTGAACAATTATTAAATAATGGTCTTCTAAACATGTTAATTAACTTTTATCTCATTGTGTTTGATCTTAGAAATAAAAATTCAGATCCAAATAAAAATTATAATGATTAATATTTACTATTCACCCATGTTTGAGATTAATTTTCATATTGTTGACATTGTTCAGTCCATGAAATATATAACATCTTTGAAATAATTTCATTCTAAGCATCCCTTTGATACTCAATCAATACAATTCTTATTATGTATGAAACCTTCTCAGAACAAATATGAAAAAATAAATGTATTCATTAATTTAGTCAGTTAGTCAATTTCAAATAAATAAATCCAAGCCATATATATCCCATGATATATATTTCATGACAAACATGTAAACCTAATAAATGAAGGATTGAACTAATTGTGAAACACAGTAAAGAAATTGTGTAATAAATCTCAAATCAGCATTTCCAAATCATTGAAACATAAAAAAAAAATAATAAATCTCATTGAATACACTATCAAATATTTCAATATGAAAACAACATTTGGTTTCCTAGAATCATTCAAGGGATAAAAATAGTATACCATGCTAAATCACTTGGGTCCCTCACATTCTACTTAAGAAAATAAACACAATCAATAATTACAATGGTTTATTTTTTCAAAGACCCACTCAATCCTTCCAAACACAACATATACACTTTGACCTTTCCATAAAAAAATTACTGATCACATAGTTCCAAAATAATTTCAACTTATCAATAAAAAATATAAATATATGAAATGTGTTTTTATATATATATATATAATGAAATGTGTTTGTATATATATATATATATAATTTTATTAATCAAACCACCAAATAATATATTAAACCAAACAATACTTTATCGAGTATATAAAACACCCATTTTTAGCCATGATTATTAACCAAAATTGAAATCATGAAATTTACGGACGTAATGGTAATTTAAATTATAAAAATACACTTTTTTCGAACTGCACATCAAAATTTAGTTTAAAAAAAACATTTTTATCAAATATTCAAAAAATCCATAAAATCACAATTATATATCCAAATCACCAGATCCATGATAAATTTTAAGGATGTAAGAAATTATAAATGATATTTTAATTTACTTATCATTAAAAAAATGAGTTTTTTTAGAATAAAATGGATTTTTAAAAAATAGAAATTTATAGAATATCATTGTTGTATGGTGTTTGAAAAAAGCAAATCAATAAATATTCACAAATCACATTAAGTACATATTATCAATTAACCCCATATTATTTGTTTTATAATAATGATAAATATATAATAAATTTCCTCAATTAATGATGGATTGT
The DNA here is from genome assembly GCA_963277665.1 of Viscum album. Taxonomy (NCBI): domain Eukaryota; kingdom Viridiplantae; phylum Streptophyta; class Magnoliopsida; order Santalales; family Viscaceae; genus Viscum; species Viscum album. The sequence goes on from OY728140.1 coordinate 1,289,697,058, forward strand.
GATAATAAAATATGTTGGCCAATATTACCCACAAGTGCATGAATCCTTACATTAGAATTCCATTGTCATGATTCATGGACAAATCACAAACTCTCCAAAGATTCATATGACTCCTCACAAGTCTCACACGTCTTTCATTGAGATTCATAGTTCAATACCTCATTTATGAATTTCTAGTGTTGATAATGGATGTCCCCTAAAAACTTGTGTTTTTAAAAAATTATATACATGTTAGGGATCTACCCGTTTTCTTATTTATTCATTGAATCTAACCAACACCTATAATTTAGATATACCTAAATAAATATACACGTATAAACCATTTACAACACCCTAATTCACATTTCCTAAAATGAACTTAGGCGAGGAAATTAAAATAGAAATTGGCAAAACTCCATATATTTTAGAGGGTCACTACAAGATATTTCTCCATTAGGAATTGAAAAATCCATGGTTATACATATATAAAATGAGGTTATAATAAATTATATTGTACAAAAGGCTAGGGATCCTATTACCATAAACATATGATTCGAGCTATTTCTATGTGTGAGGCTAATATTAATTGTCCTACAAAATATTCATGCACTGGAAAAAGACATATAGTTATGGTTTCAACAATATAAATAGTTATTTTACCATAGTCCTTTCATTTGTATATTTATTATATAAATTAAAAAATATTAAAATTTAAAATTCATGGTTATATTAGTTGAAAGTGATCCATTTAAATGGAAAATATCACTAGTTATTGGTGTAATCCCACATGCACAACCAGTTAAAAGTACTCATATGTTACACTAGGAGATAAAATATGTTTATCACTAGGTACATCATAAATAAATTAAAAAAATTAAATATATCATCATAATACACCAAAATACAATCTAAATTAAAAACAATAAAAATTTAAAAAAAAATCACCATAATCAAATGAATATACATAACAAAATTCATCTTATAGACAAATAATTTTATTTATATTAGAAATTATTCTCAATATCAGTATCAACAGAACCATCACAACCCTCATCAAGATCTTCAAAACAATAGCATCATTACCAAATCCTCTAAAATAAATATGTTTGTCATCATCATCATTTTAATCACCATCAACATCATTATATGGATATGCATATACCTTAGTGGAAGTAGTAGAAGAATATAGAAAAAAATAGATCACCTTATCATTACAGAACAATGAATCATTGAAGCACCCTATAATGGAAGTTACGATGAATGAAAATATATAACTATCATCATCATTTTGTTTTTCATATTTTGATGCAGAGTATTGTCTTACTAATTTTTATATTTTTGATTGACTTTAGAACACATTGTTTTCTCTATGACCATGCCAGAATAGACACTAAAATAATCATTGTCACATGGCTATTATATAGAATTTGAAATATTATTACCTAGTTGATAAATTGAAAATCTGTGATTTTCATCAACTAATACATGATGCAGGTGACCATTGAAAGAAAATTGGCTGGTTTTATTTATTTATAATGGATTAATATAAATATAATAAGTAATATATAATGTTAATTTAAAAAATAAAATAATTTAATGTAAATAATTTAGTGAAAATAAACATAATTTAAATATGAAAAATATTTCTGGGATTCTCTATGTACCATGATATAACTCGCCTTTTCAAAATATTACAAATAATGGGAGTGTGGTAAATGTACCTTTAAATATTTATTTCCTTTTTTGAGGAATATAATGGAATATATCAACATTCAGGTAAATTTATAATTTAAAATTGAATGCCAATGGTAAAAAATTCATTCATAGAAAATATAAAATATAATTAATGTTCAAAAATATATTTTATTGTAGAATTTTTATGAAATTTATTTTATTGGGTTGAAAAATTTTATGAATATATATATGAGTTGAGAATATATATTAAAATATTAATTTTCCACTTTTGAATTTGTAGAATAACATTAATGAAAATGCATCTAATGGAAAATTGTGGGATTATGTAAAATAACCTATGATGTCTCACAGTCTTATTAATTTCTTTTTAACAATAGAATATTTTATAATAATTGAATTCGGTTTTAATTAGTCTATTATTGAAATAATTTTTTTATGTTCTTAGGCATTATAAAAATTATTGTGTTATATTGAAATTAATGAGGGATTTAATAAGAACATGTGTTTCCCATATTGTGATCAAGGACAGTGCGATTAAATAATTTATTCAATGATCATTAAATATATTCATAAAAAAATTAATCAGTAGAATTTTTTGGGAATAAAGAAAATATATAATAAAATTTTATTGTAATTTCATATTTCAATGCATTATTTATGAGAACAATTAAATGATTTATGTGATCAAAAAAATTTAGATTGAAATGATGTTTTCAAGTGAATTAAATTCGGTTTAATATAATATTGATCTACGAATTATTGATGGAATGATATGATTTTTATTTCATTTAAAATATCTATTGAACCCAATGGGATATATAATAATGGGTTATTTAATATTTTTTTACAAAACCATTATTTTTTATAATTTTGGAGAATAATGAAAATATATGAATATTTAAATTGGATTTCATTAGATATTTCAAAAAATGAATGGGTGATAATTTCATTATCACATGCATATATATTTGTTATTATTTACAATATTTAATTAGACATTTGATATTTTTTTTTGTGTTAGACACATATACAATTTTAAATAATACATTTTGTGGTTCTTAATGTATGTTGAATTGGTTTTAATAAAATTTTAATGAATACCATGGACATGTTGTAATGTGTATAATTTATTAAATAGTTTCCATATATGGGTATTCATCCTTCAAATATTTCGAAGAATGGATAATTAGAATATAAGGTTCATTATTATATTTAGAGATGTATTTTTATTTTTTCATAATATAACATTTTCAATATGGTTTAATTATTGTTTTGGAAATGTGTTATGAAAAACTGGGTTTCTATGATTATAGAATAAATGTTTATCTCTATTCATTCCAATCACTTTACTTCCTTCATAAGGTAAAATCACTCTATGGAAGGCATGCCATACAGTGAGAGCATAAAAAATGGGTGTGAGGAGGTTATTGGATTATTATAATATAAAATAATTATTTTTTAGTGGTGTTTCATGAAATATTATATATTTTATATGGTGAAACAATAGGACAACAGTGAGTTGATGATGTGACATTATTCCTTATAAAGTTATAGTTATAAAAAGAATCATTGAAGTTTGATTCAGTTAATCTAATGATCTATTCAAAATGAGACACATGTCGAGAGAATTATAATGATTTCATCCAATTTATCATCTTCCATAGAAACTATTTTCAATAATGTGTTATTAAAACATTTATCTCATCATAATCCTAAAAAATTAAACAGTTATATAATGGTCCCATAGTGGAAATCCATGTTTGTTGAAAATTGTGCATGTTGAGTGATATATATTTCACATTGAAAAAAGTTTGTGGTAATATTAGAGGAATTGGATAATTGGTGATTCCACCCCATTTAAGATTACATCAATGTGAAAAATTATATTTTTTGGGATTCTGTTGATGATAATGCATTTTAGTAAAAATACGAATGAAATAAATTTAATATATTTGAATATAATCTCAAATGGATTACAATTATTTTTGTATAAATAAAATTTATAAAATTTATAATGTGATTTATTATAGGTACATGGGTAGAATATAATTTTTTAAGTGGATCCATAAGGATAATAATTTATCATATTATGTTTCAATATATTATTTTATATGGTGCACAAAAGTATCCTTTTATGTCTTTCTACCATTATAAATATTGGTATCCATGATGATTCATTACAGGATTGGTATAATGGATGATTTTATATATAAATATCATTTAATTATATTTATATATTTAAAGGGTTACATTAGGATATATTATATGGATGGATTCCTTAATATACATCTTACCAAAAAAGACATCACTTATGGTAAATTGAAATATAAATGAAATTATGTTTTAATTTCACATTGAATTTGATGATTTTAGAGTAATTACCAGAGATATTATTATAATTGTAAACCCAAATTTACATTATAGTTGTCACACCCCAACCCCTCTATACCGGATCTGTGGCATTACTTGTTATATCGGCATGGTTAGAAGGAATGCAAATCCCGAAGGAACGATCAGTTTAGTAGTCGTGAAGAATCTAGATACAGAAATGTAACTCAAATTACATTGGAAAAGGTTACAAAATACAATACATAACCAAAACTAAAAAATTCATCCACATGAACTGAATAAATGATATCCTCTTCATCACTTGTTGAAGGTAAATAATAAAAGGGGAGAGCTAAAATGCTCGGTAAGGGTTACCAATGGTAGAATCATGAATGAAAAATAACTGAATTGGAAACAATTTGACATAATCAACATGGAATGGGGAATAAATGAAAAACTCATGCAATTAATAAATTGAGAATGAAACTGCATCCATAGATTTTTCTTTAGTAAAAACCACATGGATTGTAATAACAGATAATTAATAAAGATAATTTTTATTAACTAGACATCATGTATCTGGCACTTTATACCATTGTACTGTTAAAATGCTTTAGTTTTTTGGGTAGAAACCCATCATATTTTTGGAAACAAACTCGAAGGGTTTGTCGCCAACTGATTTTTCTCATGAGACTTACCGATGCTTCGAGGGGATATGGGAGGCCCCACCCTCCACTGCATGTCCAAATCATTCTTTATACATTGATTCAATACAAGAGCAATATTTCTTTTCAATATCCGTATAGAGTAGAGTATACAGATTCATCAATATTTCCATCATTAAAATAAATTTCTATATGAACAATGTATATAAAATGGTATATGGTTTAGACAAAAAACATATCCATTTTATGAGATTATGGATATTTAATATAAATATAATTTGAAATGAAAAGTTCTCTCAAATGGAAGTAGGTTCACCACATTAGAATTATTAGGTGCACCACACAAATGAATCATTGAATAACATGAATATAAAGAGAATCATGTTATTATATATCAAATAGTAGTACACATATACCACATACAAGACATATGTGGTGAACAATGAAAATCTAACAGAAATGAAAGTGGGATGAGAAAGCCCATAACTTTTGCTCGAGTGTGTTGTTCATTTGTTTTTTATGACCTGAATAATCAAATTTATATTCATTAATTAATAATTCCAGAACCTCTTATACATGTAGTGGATTTCGTATAACCTTATTCGGTTCATTCATGTCCCTTTAAATGGGTTTATGAGGTTAAATGTTATTGTTTTGGAAGCATTTTATTCCTTGGTTTTCAGGATTCATTTACATGATTTCATTAAGGGATGTTCGTTTTAAATGTGGTTAAACATATAGAAATGTCAATATATATTATTTTTGACATTAAAGATATATAATTTATCTTATAATGATTTTGCGTTATATAATTGAGTATGAATCATTAGTTAAATGTTATTGATAAAAGCTTGGATTAAGCTTGACAGTTTTGTGAACAATGATCTTGTTTTGTATTATTATTAAATATTTTGAGTGTGTATGGATTATAGAATAGTAATGAGATGAAATACATATACTATGATATGGATCATCTATAAAAAGGGTTTTATTACTAGAATTGGACATGGTAATGAAAATTGAGAACCCGTCATCCTTGAGTGTGATAAATTAACACATCACAAACGATGTTTTCATTTTTAGTAGAAGATGAGGGGAAATAGAGATTATGATGAAATATTCCATTAGAATAATATAATTCCAGTTAAGTTAATGTACTGGAATTATCATTTCATTTGGATGATGTGAGGTGAGGAATGATGTATAAAAGAAAGGAACACAAAATAAGAGAAAAATTGAGAAATCTCTTATTAAAATTTGACAGCATAACGGTGTCACCTAAAATTGCATAAAATATTTTTATGAGTGAATGGGGGTAAATAATAACTCCTAAATAATATGTTATGTAAGTGGAATATGTAATGATATATCCCAACATAGTCCAATTTAAAATAAAATAGAAAATATAAATGAAAGCATTAAGAAAAGGGAAGGGTGGTTGATTCTCTTACCTTGTAGAGTAACTACAGAAACATGAAGGTTGGGAACTTGGGGGTCGAGGACACCTTTATAGGACTCCTATGGAGGTAATAACACCAAAGAAAAGATGATAATGACATTTTAATGATAGAAAATTAAGGTGGTGAGTGGGTATTTATTGTAATTAAGAGGGAGTTATTTATGAATTAAAAAGGACACCTTATTAGTTGTTTCTGAAAAACCGTGGGCTTTCCCCAGGTATTTTCCCTTGGTTCTATCCACATGGGATACCTCATGTCATAAGATACTATACAAAGGTCGACCATACTTTTATATTTAATTATTACATCATTATGATCTAATTAATCTACCGAAAACTCAAAACTGCATTTTTACTATTCACGAAATATATATATATTTCAGAAAAATCACCAAAATTAAACCTAATTTTTTTTTGAAATGTAGAATTCAAAAATGAAATCCATTTTTATAAAATAATTTTCTATGTATTTTAAATTTAATTTAAAAAAAATCATAGTGAATTTTATATAAAAATGTTTAAATGTATAATTATTTATATATAACATTTAAAAATCAATTAAGATCTCATTATCTTATTACCATAAGAAAATAAATTATATTCATTATTTAATATATATAATGGTCATACTACTATTCACATTACTATTCATAAGGGTATGTTACTAGTCCTCAAAAAATATAGTTAGTTCTATGAGACTCCAAATGACTTACTGGTCATAACTCTAGATGACCATTTTTCGAAATTCAAAACATAGAAGTCGAAAAGTTATTTTTAATGGATAGCTTATTACTTTTTCCTATAATGTATTGATTCAAAAAATATTTCATGCTTCATGAAATATAGGATATCTAATGAATATAAATTATTTAAGTGGAACATTCAAAAAATGTTTGTGGTATTATATTATTCTCTCCATCGGAAATTTCGTCCTCAAAATTGTATGTATAAAGCCCACCAAAAAGTTGTGGGTGGTTCTTCTTCATAACATCCTCAGGTTCCCATGTTGCTTCCTCCATATTATAGTTTTTCCAAAGAACCTTTACTAGACGTGCCATCTTATTTCTCATTACCTTCTCCCTTGTGTCACGAATCCAGATAGGCTCTTCACGGTATGATAAATCAGGTTCCAGTTTTATTTCATAACAAGTGAGTACATGCATTGAGTCTGGAATATATTTTTCAACAATGAAATATTTAATACATCATTGACTTTGGAGAGAATAGGTGGCATTTCTAATCTTTAAGCTACAGGTCCAATTCATTGCAGAATTTCAAATGGTCTGATGTACACGAGGCTTAGTTTCCCTTTCTTACCAAACCTTATGTCACCCTTCCATTGAGATGCTTTCAGAAAGGAATGATCTCCCCCATGGAATTCCAAAACCTTTCATTAGTTGTTATCATAACTCTTCTTCCTAATTTGGGATGCTTTAATATGTGCTTGGATTGTCTTCAACTTGGACATGGTCTCTTCAATATGTTTTGGGCCTATAAGTTTCCTTTCAACAACTTCATCCCAACATGTTGGAGTTTTTCATCTCTTTCCATATAATGCTTCATATGGATACATTTGAATACTAGATTTTAAACTATTGTTGTATAAAAATTACACCAATAGAATGTATTTATCCCACATACCTTGGAAGTCAAGAGAGAATGTCCTCAACATGTCTTATAGAGTTTGAATAGTCCTTTCAGATTGTCTGTCAGTTTGGGGGAGATAAAAAGTACTCTTACGAAGCTCAGTATTCAATGACTTCTGAAGAAATTTCCAGAATTTTGATGCAAATTGGTGATCTCAATTAGACATAATAGATAGAGGTTCACCATTATTTCTTACAAATTCATTAATATAATGTCTCTCCTGGCAGTCAAATGGTAAATCCACTCTTATAGAAGGGAAAGGTGCTGATTTTTAGAGATGATCGACAATTACCCATATTGCCTCATTAAATCAAGGATTCCTCGGTAGTATGGTGTCAAAATCCATCGTAATGTTATCCCACTTACACCTAGGAATAGGTATAGGTTGCATCACTCCTCTAGGATTTTGTCTCTCTGCCTTCACTTGCTGAAAAACTAGACACCACGACACACAGTCATCAATTTCCCACATCATTTTATCTCAACATAAATATTCCATTAGATATTTATATAGATTTATGGTACCCAAGTGTATAGATAAATTTGATCTATGAGCATCGTCTAATAGGTCCCTTTTTAGTTCAGGTAATGATAGAATGCATAACATCTTCCCAAACATCACAACTCCTTCTTCATATAAGAAGTCTTCCAACCTACCATCCTTACCAACAATAATTTTCTTATTTATATGTTCATCATCATAATGACAGAATTATATCTTCTCTAGTAATGATGGTTTATCAATCATTTGAAAGATGAATTATTTTTCTCTATCCTTAACAATTACCATATCCATCTTTAGTAGATCTGTGAAAATATGAACTCTATGAATCTTCATTTTAGTTATAAGTCCATGATATTTAATTCTTAATTCATCTGCCACCTTTTTTTCCATTCCTGGGTGGTAGTGTATTGAACAATCATAATATTTGAGTAACTCAAGACATCTTCTTTACCTCATGTTGACTTCTTTTTGTTTGAAAACTTATTTCAAACTCTTGTGATCTGTGTATATCTCACATTTTTACCATAAAGATATTGACTCTATATCTTTAGATCAAAGATTACAGCTACTAACTTAAGATCATGTGTTGGATAATTTTTCTCCTGATTCTTCAACTTCCTTGATGCATAAGCAATTACTTTACCATTTTTTATAAGGACACAACCAAAAACATTCTTTGATTCATTAATGTATGTGACAAGTCCATCACTTCCCGATGGAAGAGTCAAAATTGGAGCATTGACCGATATTTTTTTTAATTCATCGAATCATTTTATAGATTATATTGAATGCACAAACATAACTCCTTTACGTGTGATCTTGGCTAGCGGTTTAGCCAATCACGTGAAATTATGAACGAAATGCCGATTATATCCTATAAAGCCAATAAAACTACGAACCAGAGTTATGTTTGTTGGCATGCGACAATCATGGATTGCCTTTTTCTTCGCAGGATCAACTATGATTCCATCCATAGAGAAAAGTTTACATAGAAAATAATCTGATTGGAACCATAATTCAGACTTGCTAAACATCCCAATTAATTAAATTATTCTAAGAGTTTTCATAGTAATCCTCAAGTGATACTCATGGTCTTCATTGATTTTTGAGTATACCGGGATATCATTGATGAATACCACAACAATGTTATGATTATATCATTGAAAAAATTATTCATTAAATCCATGAAAACAGATGGTGCATTCACCATTCCAAATTGCATCACTATAAACTCGAAATGCCCATACCTAGTTCGAAATGTTGTCTTTGAAATATCTTCATCTGTCACACGGAGTTGAAGACATTCAAATCAATGGTAAATCTTTGAAAAGTATTTAGCTACATGAAATTCATCATATAAATCATAAATCTGAGGTAGAGGATACTTATTAATTCCTGTAATAACATTTATTTCCCTTTAATCAATTCATAACCTCATGGATCCATCTTTAATTTTTTCAAACAAGACTGGGGCTCCCGATGGTGAAACTGTAGGTCGAATAAATCTTTTTTCACTTAACTACTCTATATTTTTTTCTTTAGATCCACTAAATCTATAATGGCCATTCTATAGGGGGTCTTTGATATAGTTCTTATTGCAGGAATTAAGTCAATGGAAAACTCAATTTCCCACTCTGGAGGATTTCTAGATAAATCCTCTGGAAACACATCAATGTATTCTTACAAAATATTCACATATTCAATTTGAATATTTAATTCCTCACCCATAGATATTGGGTTCTATTACTCTCCAAGAATTGCATTGAATAGAACTACTAGGGGTGGGTCTAGATAAGAATCATATGGAGAGGTATCTACTCTAATGATAAAATATTCTACACCATTTTCAAAAATTGAAAATTTCCTTTTTCTTGCAATAAATCATCGCATAATAGTTTGAAATCCAATTCCTAACAAGAATTATATCAAAGTCAGTCATTGGTATGATGATAAGGTTAGAAACTAAAGCACATTTATGTGTCATGACTGGGACTAGTTGACATACCTTTGTGTCAATGAGGCATCCCCTAAGAGTTCTGACTGATAACTCCTTTATTAAATCAAATTAGATGTGTCTTATTATCTTGTAAAATTGGGATGATATAAATGAATGCGATGATATAGAATCAAATAATGTTTTGTCTATGTTTGAGGAAACAATTAAATTACATGCCACCACACCATTATGAACATCATCTTCCATGGTTGTAATCACATAATCTCTCCCTCATTCTATTGTCTTTTTCTGAGGCATGTTTCCATGGTTCACAAGACACTCATTTGCACAGTGTCATATATCTCTACCATTTTATCATTGAACATCATCAAATAGTTTCCTCCCAATTCATTAATTGGATAGATTACCCTTTTATCCACACATATAGAAGACTCCCTGGCCTTTCATGAATTTCCCAAGATGATTCTTTCTACAGTTCTTGCATAATGGATATTTCTTTGTTCTGTTGTTTTTCTTTGGAACATTACCTATCCCTTGGTTATCAGAGGGCATCTTTTTATCTTGGATTCCCTTGATCAAATTTGATCTATCAATTTCTGTCTATGTTTTGATGGATCTTAATACATTTTAATCATATGATGAAAATATATGAGAAGTCAGTGCCATTTAAATACTTGGCTTATGAACTTCGAAAAAATGATCAATATTGTATATCGAGTCACGTACTTAATAAATGACATACTTGTCAAGACTTGTGAATGTATCCTCATACTATGAAACACTATCTTCTTCAATTTTCATTAAGCCAAGGAATATTCTCTTAAATTCATTTCGTTTCTCACGAGGGATATATTATTCGACGAATATTTCCTTAAAATTACACCTTTCCATATCTTCTATTTCTTCTTTCTCCATAGAATTCTGAATCAAGGACCACCATAGATCAGTATATCCCTTGAGATAATATACTTCCAGTACTACCTTTTCATTTGCACTGCATCTTAATGGCATGAATATCTTTTAAAGGGACTTGACCCATTTCTCAGCAACCAATGGATTAGTAGTCCCACTATAAGATAGGGGATCTTTCCGCATGAAACAATTAAACATAGATGTGGAATGGTTATTTGTTACAACCTGATTATGTTGTCCAAATATTGTCTTGATCTACTCTGCTCCAATACTGACTGTGTTGACTTGCTCAGTGGGAAGATCCATACCTTGCCCACGAGTATTGATTCCCCTTCTTCCGTTAGACACCATTTCAAAATAATAGCACACATTAGATTATTGTATGATTCATAATTTATAATCATAACTTAATAAAATACAATCACAAATTGACATCTATGCATGGATAATCCCATAATCAGAAAATGGGTTTTTTGGGGAATAATTTACATTTCAGTCCATCACAATGGCTTGTAAAGAAAATATGAATTATCATAAATGTATCTACCAGGAGTGCCATAACCAAGAGTGCAGTAAGGCCCGTTGTTGTGTACCAAGATACCTCAGGTCAAGCCCAAAACTCCTTGTCGGATATTTCACTCATAGGTACATATGTGCTAGAGCTACCTCTACCTTCTCATATCTTGACTGGTATGTATTTTCTAGAAGGATTCACATAATCTATTCCTTTCCAAAATACCAGGATATTCTTGTGTGTTTATACTAAAATACTACCATATGGATTTGTTCCCTAATATACATTTCCTACATTATTTTCCTTGTTTTCTACTAAACTTCTTTTGATTCCAATTGTAACACCCCGACCCCTCTCGACCAGAGCCAGTGCATTACTTTTTATATTTACATGGTTAGAACGAATAAAAATCCTGATGGAATGATTAGTTTAGTAGTATTGGAGAACCTTGTTACATAAATATAACATAAATTACATTGGTAATGGTTTCAAAATACAATACATAACAAAAACTAAAAACATCATCCATAGGAACACAATAAATGATCTCCACTTCATATCCAATTCATGGTAAACAATGAAAGGGGTGAGCTAAAATGATCAATAAGGGTAGCAAATGGAAGATCCATGAATCAATAATAAAATTATTGCAAACAATTCGACATAATCAATATGGCATGGTGAATAAATTAAAACCTCTAGCAATTAATAAACATAGAATGAAACTAGATCATTTTATTTTTCTATTGTGTAAAACCTCAAGGATGGTAACCACTAATAATGATTAATTAAAATGATTATTAACTAGACGTCATGTATCTAGAACACGATAACATAGTACCGTTAAAACAATTTAGTTCTGTGGGTAGAAACCCGTCAGATTCTTGGAAACAAACTCGAAGGGTTTGTCAGTAACAGATTTGTCTCATGAGACCTACCGATTCATAGAGGGGTAATAGAGGGCCCAACACACCACTTAATGTACATATAATTATTTATACATTGTTCTAATACAAGATAAATATGCCTTTTTACTATCTGTATATATTTGAGTATACAGATTCATCAATATTTCCATAATTAAAAAAACATTCCAAATAAACACTATATGTAAAATGATAATAATGTTCTTATAAATCAAATGACAGTAGACATATACCACATACATGAAATATGTGGTGAAAAATTAAAATATCACAGAAAAGAAAGTGAGATGAGAAACCCCTTACCCTTTTCTCGAGTGTGTTCTTCGTTTGTTTTAACGACATGAATAATCAAAATTAGATTCATTGATTAATAATTCTAGAACCTCCTAAATATGTAATTGATTTAGTATAACCTTATTAGATTCATTCAGGGATCTTTTAATGGGTTTAAGAGGTTCAATTTTATTGTTTTGGAAGCAATTTCATCCTTGGTTTTCATGATTCATTTACTTGATTTCATGAATGGAAGTTCCTTTGAAATGTGGTTAAAAATCCATAATTGTTAATATATATTATATGTGTCATTAAATAAATATAAATTATCTTATAATGATTATTGGTTATATACTTTAGGATGAATCATTAGTTAAAAGTTATTGATAAACACTTGGATTAAGCTTGGCGGTTTGGTGAACAATGAACCTGTTTTGTATAATTATTCCATATTATGATTGTTTAGGGATTCCATAAAATTAATGAGTTGCAAAAAATATTATGATCTGGTTCAACTGTAAAAATGGTTTCATGAAATCAATTGGACATGGTAATGAAAATTGTGAACTCGTCGTCCTTGAGTGTGATAATTTAACACATCTGAGATGATGTTTTCATTTTTAGAATGAGAGGAGGGGGAAAGAGAGAAGATGATGAAATATTACATTAACATAAAATAATTAAAGTTAATTTATGGTAATTTAATTTTCATATCATTTGTATGAAGTGAGGTTAGGAAATAAGTATATAAAGAGGAACTCAAAATAAGAGAAAAAAATGAGAAATCTCTTATGAAGATTCGGCAGCATAACGACGTCACCTAAAATTTCCTAAAATAGTTTGAATAGAGATAGGGGGTATATCATCACTCATAAATAATATGGGATATAATGGGGATATGGAATGAAATATCCCAACTTAGCCCAGTTGAAAATAAAAGGGAAAACATAAATGAATCTTTATGAAAATAGAATGTTGTTTGAATCTCTTAACTTGTAGAGTAACTCCTAAAACATAAAGGTTGGGACTGTGGGGGTTTGAGAACACATTGGGAGGACTCCTAGGGAGGTAATACCACCATATCTTAGAGGATAGTGAGTTTTTAATGAATGAATATGATGGGGTGAGAGGGTATTTATAGTAATTAAGAGATCGTTTTTTATTAATTAAAAGAGACACCTCATTAATGGTTTTTCCAAAACCATGTTCTTTCCCATGGTATTTCACATGGTTTTAGACACTTGGGATACCTCTTGTCATATGTTACAATACCAATGTAGAACATACTTTTATATTTATTTATTAAATCATTATGATGTTATTAATCTACTGAAAATTCAAAATTGTATTTTTACTATTCTCGAAAAATTTAAGTATTTTAGAAAAAATTACAAAAATTCACCCTAATAATTTACAACGTGTAGAAATAAAAAATGAAATAAATTTTTAGAAAATAAATTCCTATGTATTTTAAATATAATATTTAAATTAAATCATAGTTAATTAAAAGAAATTTAACGTACAATTAGTTCTATATCACTTGAAAAAATCAATTAAGATCTCATTATCTTATTACCTTATGAAAATAAAATATAATCATTATGTACTATTTATAAGGGTTGTATTACTATTCCTATTCCTATTCATAAATGTATGTTACTAGTAATAAAAAAACATGTTGGATTTATCAGACTCCAAATGTCTGACTTACTGGTCACAACTCTAGAAGACCATTTTTCTAAATTCAAAACATAGAAGTGGAAAATTTATATTTAATGGATAGCTTATATAATTATATTATAATGTCTTGTTTCTCAAAATATTTAGTTTATCATGAAATTTAGGTTATCTAATTAATTGAAAGTATTTAAGAGGAACATACCAAAACATGTTTGGGGTGTTATAGTAGTAATATTTCAATTGACATTGGGATTATCATATAAAATAAATGATCATTGTATGATTTATAAAATTAAATAAAATTACACATTTTAAATAGATTTACAAATACTTATTATACTAGTAATGGGTGAGAAGATATAGAAATGAAATATCAGATTTAGAATAAAAAAATAATAGATTGGAGGTGGAGAATATTAAAATATATAAGATTTGAATAATGTTATGCCATATCTAGATAGAAAAACATATTGACATTTCAAATTTTTAATATGTGAAGGAACATTCAGAACAGGGTAACAAATATCAATGACACACCTAGTCGTTGATAGATTACACATTTGAATAGTTCATGTTTTGTAATTTTAATCTTCTAAAGAGTAATTGATAATGGTATTCAATGTATTCATAAAAACATTTATCAAAATTAAACTTCTAAATCGATCTATCTTTTTGAAGGAGAAATATGAAATCATAGAAACATAATTACACATAATTTTTTGGGAATATTTAAATTTTATAATAATAAAACCATGAATTAATAAATATTCATTTATAATTTATTGTGTATATATAATATTAAATCATATTCTATGATAATATTTGAATATATAAATGGATTGATATGTAAAAAAAATTTAAATAATAAATATTCTATGGTTAATGTTTTTACCAAAAAATATTATATATATGTATATATATCATGAAAACATATTGAAACACTCACAAAAATTATATTCATAAATATAAATTTCATGAAAAGGATGTTTAATATTTTAAATGTTAAATAACCAGTATTTATCATGGGAATGTAGAGAAGTTTGTCCTAGAGTGAAAAGGTATGTCATTAAATATTTATATCATTTAATTTCTATTAGATTTCTTATAAGGAAATAAATAATTTCAATAATATAAACGAAATAATTCATTTATACATTAAAATTCATATTATAATATATAAATGACTATGTATAAAAAATTAAATAATATCATAAAATATTGAATTATCTAGTAACTGATCATATCTCAACAATGTGATATTGGTACATTATGAATGAATACTATTTTTTCATGCTTAGTGTCAACTATATATTTCCAACCACGTAAAAATCATTATTTTATGCTCACCAAATTTCATCCTACTCAGGTAACCTTGAATCCATTACATTTTTTCTATCATGAAAACATTATTTGGTAAACATTGGATGATTTATTTATTAATAAAATAATATAAATTTATATATTAAAATATTTATTAACTTTACATACCCAAATTCATGCCATTGAATATTCATTTATTGTTGAACCGACATCCCACAATCTAATAGCATGAAAAATAAATATATAAGTATATATATTTGTAAGATTACTCAAATTAAAATTAAATTCCATACCATTATTTATTTATTTTTTCATTCTCTTTATATTAAATTCTAATTTGTGTATCTCGATTCCAACCTGATAACATTTTTTAAAAACCTTTTCATCTGGTAAAGAATAAAAGTAATAATGAGAAATAAAAAATTCATAATGGAATAAATTATATGTTTATTTATCATTAATCCCATTAAATATCTTTAAAAAACATACTAGTAGTTGGGGGATTTACAATATCTATGATTTCTATTTCTTGAGGGGGTGGATTTACCATGATGTTTTATAAGAAATCTATAGGAGAAGTAATATGTATTGTTAGTGACTGAAAATGTACATATTGTGAGGGGAACTTATGGATATAAAAATACATATAATGTTTGATATTGATATGATGATAGGTTATTTGGAAGATTTGTTCCCTATACAGTCATTGGTTAGAATTGGTAATAATGAGGAATGAGAGCTTGAGAACTGTTATCCTAAGTTGGTGGTAGTGGAAAGGGATGTAGAAATGGTATGTATAGAAAAAAAATATAATAATAAATGGGTGACCAACAAGTGAATTAGTCATCATGGATTAAGGGTGAATTAGTTGTCCTATTGGTGAATAATGTAGAACAGTGGTAGTGTGAACCATATATTATGTCATACGAGTAACCCACTCATCTATTTAGGTTGATTATTTAATATATTGTTCTCCATGATGAGGATTACTAAAATAAGATATATTATAAATTAAAAAGTGATAAAAATATAAATAATATTTAAGGAAATAATATCGAGAAATTAAATACACTTATAATCGTGATTATAGGAGATATGCCTCAATCTAAAATTCACAATTCATTTCTTTGATTTATTCTCTTTATAACATATTCTTTTATATCCATACTAACAATGAAATTAGAAATAAATTTCCTTGATATATTGAAGGAATTATGATGTTATAAAACACAACAAGTTGAATTCAAAAAATTGTAATGACACAAAATGATATTTAATGAATGTATTTATCATCTAACATTTAAAAATTCGATGACATTTTCATATTAAATTATGAAAATGTATAAATATTTTATATTGAAACAATGTAATTAATTAAATTGTATTATACCTTGTATAATTATTCCAAAAAACATGTAATCATATAAAATATAATGAATAAAATACTTATAAATTTGTCAATTCTATGTGTTATATATTATAATTTTTTTTCTAAATCTATTTTCACCATTTATTCTGTAATTTAATCAAATTAATCAATAAAATAAACACAGATAGGTTCTTATAAAGAATAATTATCATATATTCCATCATCATAAAAATTTCTTGGAGGGAAATAAATAATAACCAAAGAAATATTGATTTCATACTTTAGTTGTATAAAACGCATGGCTATCTGGTGAAAAAAGAATATGTTTTTTATCTACATGATGATGATATCTAATATGAATCACTATAAATAAAAAATTATCTATATGGATTCCATTTCAGGGCATTGAATAAAACCACATTAATTTCTTCATTTCAACACAACCATGTTCATTGAAATATAAAAAAAAATTAAAATTCAGATATCCCTATATACAATATATTTTCTCATCAAGGTTAACTGTTAAATGTTTTCTCATCATAATATATATTTTAATTTATCACGAATTATTTATGTTCCTTAAAAAATTTTTGTACAAAACTATGTAAATTAATTTAAATACATTAACAATAATTTTTAATTACCATATACAATGTTTCATGGACAAAATGAAAAAACCATTATTTCATGTGATACCATTCATTAGAAAACAATTGAATATGAATGATAAAAGTATTGAATGTTTAATATATTCTTGTTAATATGGTATGTTAGAAATGAAATTTGTTATCTTTGACATAATCCAAGATGTAATTCTTTTTGTTGATGCAATAGTTACTTCCTTTAAATAGATAAATACACACATATCATTTAATAATTTCAAAATACTCTATAAAAATATATTTTTCAAAATTTCATAATCAATAAAAAAAAATTAAAAAGTGAACAATATTAATATATAATAGTTTAATTACTTTATTTAATAACCATTATCACTACTATTGAGAAATATTTAACAACGATCCACATCCCACTCTTTCTTACGCATTGTACACAATGAGTATGATTTAGATATTACTATTATTTGTGGAATTGAAGGAAATACTAGCTAAGATGGATTATATTACTCATATATTATTATTAGACTTTCCTAGTACAACCCTCGATATTATATTTATTTCTCATTAATTTTTTCAATTTAGAAATTATTATTTTTATTAGATACATCAAGCTACTCGAAACAATACCACCATAAATGATATTTTCTGTGATGATGCACATTAAGATGGAACATACATGTGAAAAATGATGAAGGGAAATTTGTTATATAATTTATAATGAATAATAACTACTTCTCTCAAGAATTTATAAACCGTACATCTTATATATATTTTAAAATAACAGAATAAAATAGCCATAGAACATAAAAAATTATAATTTTGTGAATGTGAATGTTGAATTTCATTTTCAATTAACACCTACAATATTAGATGAAATGCATGGGTTTGAAGCAATATTCATTTCACATCATATATTATCATTTTATTAAATGATACGTGAAAAACCATTTGGATCCTTTAAAATCATTAGGTGATAATATAATTCTTAATTGAAATATATTTTTCAATTAAAAAGAAAAAAATGTACTTCCAATTTTTTTAAAAATTTAATGTAGGAGGATTTATTTGTCTTACACCCCATCCATCAAATCATGATCTTATAGGATACCAACTATTATTATACCATTACATTTAAAATATAAGTAAATTTTATCATGATTTTTTCTTGATTAATATTATGTATAAGAAATGGTGAAATATATTTGATCACCAATGATAATATTTAATAATATACAACACATTCAATAATTAATATTTGAATTTAAATTAATATTATTTTACATTCATTAATTTGAATGACTCTTTCCCTGAACATAAACCAAATAGGATATTTTTTTTATAAATTTCTTTCCCTTGAATTATAATGGTTTTGCATCTCTCACTATAATATTATAGAACATTATACAATTTATCTTATATAGATGATTCATGGGTAAATAAAACTAGTTCACAATGAATATGAAGCTCCATCAAAATATTGACCATTAGGAATTTTTATATTCAATGCAAATGGGGAAGGATAATTTCTCAATTATTCTCTAACTATACATCATTATATAAGAATAAAAATCATTATATTCAATAATAATGCTAAATTAAAAAAATTACTCTTTCTTAAGTGACTCATAATGTTTAACAATAATAATATGATTTTCATTTAACTCGTATAATAATAGTTTCAATTGTATGGAAATATAATTTCATTTATGATTAGATATAGATATCAATAAATCGTTCTAGTAAATAAATTATTTATACACATCCATCAATGAATGTCATACATTTGAATGAGTATGGGAGACATAATGATTAAAGTATCCATATAGAGAAATATATTAAAACTATCACATAATAATCCTAATATAAAATATATAATGTTAGATATAATATCAAGTCATAACCTAAAAATACATGCCATGGTAAAACATCCGTAGGATAAAATACATTAACATTATACATTATTATTTGAAATTTAGGTCATCTCATATTTCATTCCATTTTATCTGAAATTTTTTAATCCTATAAATTATTAGAATGTGGTGCATCACATTCTCCAGAATTCAGAATTGTGTTATGTCATTATTATTCTTTCTTATAGATGTAAAACATTTATTTCATTTTATAAAATATGAATGTACCCTTCATAATAGAGAACAATACTTTCTGTAATAATGCATCATAGTAGATTAAAATACAATTTTTTAAAGAAATTTGATTCGATATAACAATTATCTATAATAATTGCATTACCAGGTAGTTAATTATCAATACATAAAAACAAGATAGTCTAAACAATATTAATAAATCCATATATTTCACTATAGGTAAAATATATGATAGTGGTAGTACATTGGGTTTAGTATAATTTTTTAAACCTCAATGAAATTGTCTTCCATTATATATATTATGAAAATTTATATTTTCCAAATATAATTTTTGTACTAAAATTTATATATTGAGGCGTTTTTTAGTCGTAAAAAAATAGATTTTCATTTTTTGACTAGAAGTATTTTTTTGGATTAATTTTTGTTAACAACAAACACCACTATTATAAAATGAAATGTACATTTTTTAGTCATTTTATCTACCAACATCTTTTAGTTTGAGAAACAATATCTTTAATAGTCTCTTAATCTATTATAAATAATTACCAAAAATGTGTATAATAATAATGCTTCAAGTGGTATATAATAGAATAAATCACTTATGCACATCAAAAAAATAACATTTCATTTTGTATAACATTAAATTATATCATATTGTATAATATAAAATATTATAGAAATTTCAACAAATATATGATTCGTACCCACTCTACTATGATGCATAACCCACAACCCTCGTTACAAGGACATTCTACATCGTACAATTTCATTCCACACTACTCGACTCCGGCTCAGACATTAAATATAGTAAAAAAACATAAAAAATAATCTCATTAAATATATAGTAAATGAATAATAATTAAAATAATATTTGATTAGACAGAAATCCAATTTATGTATTGGTATAATATTTATTGATTAATAACTTTGTGCATGACCATATAATATAACGAGCCACTATAATATTAGTGAGACTCGCTACTCCAATCAACCCATCACATTGCTATAATGTTTTTCTAATAAATTTTTTTATTTCATAATCAATATTTCAACACTAATAACAATATAAATAGTAAATAAGTCCATCATTAATATAGTATCCTCTTTGTGGGAGACTCTAAAATTGAAATGGAATATGTCCACTATCCTATGGTGAACATCCATTTTATAAATATATAATAATGATATATTTATATACATGAACATATGTAATGATATTAATATTTAATATTGTACATTTATTTCCATAATTGAATATTAAATTATAAATAATATAAAATTTGACTAAACAAATAAGAAATTAATATTGTGGGATTTAGATATTTTTATTAATAAATTTTCTCGATATTTTTTTCATAATAACTAAATATTAAATTAATTAATATAAGTGTATATTTTTTAAGTTTTCTTACTCATTCACCCCCAATTGGTGTTTCTATTCCCACTGGAATACATATGGTCATCTTCTGAAACACAATAACTAGTACACTCCCTATGTTAGAGACCTTATCATGATGTGTATCAATAAGTGATCCATGATAATTAATAGTATTAGTTAGGGATTCAATTTAAATTTCATTCTCAAGGATCACTAAAACCAATAATTCTCTCCTAATGACTTCTTCGATGAGGACATGTGTACCGATTCGAAAATTTGTTAAACCGATATCCCATAGACATCCCTTTGAAATTAACAGAATACCCCATTCTAGGAAATAGAACCATACAATCATCCCGGGATATATTATTTGATAGCATAGTGTCAAGATTCCATAATTCTTAATGTTTACATGGTAAATAAAATTACTATATAATACAAAGTAATTTTAAAACACCATCTAATTATAAATTTTTTACAACTATATTTTTTTGGCATATTTAAATAACAAGAATATTTTTTTAATCATCATAACACAATTCTCTCCTAAAATAAATAACTAACTCATTAAAATATTTCCAAATAGTATCTAACTGATATTTTGAAAAAAAAATTCCACATGAAGTGTTAGGATATTCTATTATAATGAATTTAACTGCACATTTCCAAGTCATTTCCTTGTGAATTTTCATGATTCATATGTGTAGGGAATTAGATTCATCTTTTAATTAACACAATGTGTAATAAAAAAGAAGAACCAAATACAATACAATATTAATAATATTATTATTATAACATTGTTAGAAATCAATTGATATTTAATAAATTTCTTCACAAAGTTCACAATGATACTCTTTAATGAATGTTATCCCTTGGTCAATATACATTACATTATGTAAATTCTCATATATCACTGATTATGATAGAGAAATGTAGCTAAATTCATTATATAATTTCGACATAAAAAATTTCAACTTTTTCTAAAATTGTTTAAGAATAATGGACAAGGAATGAAATTTGGCATTTGAAAATGGAACATCATCTATAAATAAATTCATAAAGTTAATTCAATTATTAATACAAAAAGAAAAATGAATAATTTAATAATATATGAATAAATAATATAGATATTACAATTATTATATAATAAAAGCTCATTTATTATTATAATGTTTCGTGTCTCCACTCTAAAGAAGGAATTGGGTGGGTTGAAAATTTATATTTAAAATACTCTGTGAACTACGAAAAAATTATTACAACAACCTACGTGTGATCCCCATATTGATCAATGAGAAATAATAAAATTACATTTTTGATATTCAAATAATAATGATTATTTACATTTTCTACATTATATATTTATTTGAATATATTTATCATATAAATTAAATAATTGTTATCAATATTTAATTGTGTAATGTTGGATCATTGAAATACATTGTTTAGGATTTCACACCCTAGAAACCACTTGAAGAAAAATGATATTCTGATGGATTACTAATTATATATATAATAGTTTACTTGTTTTATTTATAAACTTCATTAGTATAAGTGACAATTATTGTTCAAATAGTATTATGACAAAATGAAATGGAATGAAAAATGTTTATGGAATGTAATGAAGTGTATGTTGTTTCACAGTGGAAGAATAGGTATCCAGTTTTATAGAGTGGGAAATGTTATTAAACCTTTTATCACATAGAATACATAAAAAAATAGTACCATTATTTCTTATTATTAATCTGATTACATAAATAAATCAATAAAAAAATCCTTTCATTTATTAATATATAAAAATTAATATAAATTATATTCTTGGTTGTTCAATATTTTATCATATTTCATTATTAAAATTGTTTATCGTCTTTTTATATATTCGTATTTTATTAACACTTCCTTAGAAGACTAATATTTTATCTATCATTAGGTACAAACAATTCAATTTTTTGGTTATGGGGATCACATTACAAAATTATGTCACCTCCACCACACATATCATGCATGTATCTTGGGGTAATTTGGAATTAAACACTCCACCCACCATCCATCAACTATAATCTATATTATCTATATAATATAACTTTTTTTATGGGAGTCCATAATTTTTGGATCATGTCCTTCCAACTCAAAAGTATCTCTAATCTGTGAAAATTTCTATATATAAATTTTAGTGAATCATTCATTATATCCATATAAATATTAATATATCTAATTTTATATAAAATAATTGAAAATAACGTAAGATGATTATTTAAAATAATATAAATAGAATTTTAATGAGTTCATTATTTTTAAAATATAAATATAAAACCATTTAGTTTTTTGAAACATTTATCAT
The DNA here is from genome assembly GCA_963277665.1 of Viscum album. Lineage (NCBI taxonomy): Eukaryota > Viridiplantae > Streptophyta > Magnoliopsida > Santalales > Viscaceae > Viscum > Viscum album. The sequence goes on from OY728140.1 coordinate 1,289,720,728, forward strand.
GACCAAAAGTAGTAATTGTGAAGAAACCAATATTATTTGATGTGAATTTCCAAACATGTTTCAATGGACCTCAAAATATAAAATTCAATTAATTATATTTTTCAACACAATTATCATAGTGAATAAACTATAAATTTTAATATTAATATAATTTTAAAATTTTAAATAATTTTCAACATATTCAAACTATTTATTAGAATAAGAAATTTTATTATGTCAAAATAATTCAATAATTTCATTAGTAATATAATTTTCAATCTCTATCTATCTTTGAATTCCAATTTTAATGTATATTTTCTTTTGGGATCATAATTAATCATCATAGTGACAAAAAAATATCATTATTTTTTATAGCATATATGGGTTACTGAATTAACCATGTATCTACAAATAAAATTGGAGAAAAAAATTATCTTCTAGAAAAAACCTATGAAATATTGATGAATCATTATTATCCTAAGATTGGCATCGATTATCATCATCATATATCATTCATTTAAATATTTACTCTATCAAATAATAATACCATAATTATAATGAAAAAAATCATAGTCAAGGTAACCTTCTTTAATAGAACCGGTTGTTTGAAATTTATTTTTTATAATAATTATCCAATGACTTATATACAAAATGATAAAAGTTAAAATTTTAATAAATAATTCATTTATTTATTACATTATAAAATTAACTATTTTTAAATGAAAACTATATTAAAATTAAATTCTTGTCTATGAGATACATCCATCGATAATGTATATAACGATCAATTATATCATCTTTTTATGAATGCACCGTTATATAAATCATCACAATATATAATTTTGAGATAAAAAACATATCAAAATGAAATAAAATTTATATAATTCATTTGGGGAGTCTATAAAAATAATTTGGCCGTAATTTATCTCAAAATGATGACTAAACTTTGTTGTAAATGTTTAATGTAATTGTTGTTTCATGTTTGGTTGTAAATTTAACATTGAAAATTTTCCAAAATGGTACATATATACATTTTAATGATAAATTTTAAATAAATTTATATTATAAAGATTAATGTAAACACAATTTCAAATATTACTGAAAAAATCATCTAAAACATTCACATTTTTTAATAGTAAATAAATATCAATTATTTCATTATTTGTATTCCCCAAATAGTAGCCCGAGACATATTATTATCATTTTACATGGATCACATTTCAAGTAAACTTTTATAAACTGTATATGATAATTTAAATTATCCGGTGACTCTTCTTTTGGTTATAGAATCTAAATAGTACATCACAATACACATTCATCACAATGTGAATAACATCATGACTATGGAATAGTAAATTACATTTCCAATATGGATGTCTGAAAAATATTCTCTTTAACCACACTTTTTATCCATCAACTTTAACTATCCGGGTTCTAACTATTTTCTCCCTCATTCAGCTAACCATCTTATCCAATATATGTATCAAAATTTTATTATTATGACATGATCTATGATCCTAATAAAAATTTTCTTTAAGCCTAAAATAAGTTTTTCAATTAAATGTATATCATAAAAAAGAAATATTTTTGGCATATCCAGGAAGTAATGATGACACATGAAACACAAAATTCTTATATAAGGTATCCATTGAGACTCAAAATAAATTTTATAAAATTTCATAATCAAAACATATATATAGGATCAAAACAATAAAGTATCAAATTACAATAATATAGCTAATGGTCCACATAATGGAATCATGAATTATGAGTATTTATAATTTAGAAGAAAAATATTTTTTTTATCCACCATTTTTTATCTCATGTAATTATTAAATAAGATAGTTATGGTAGGAATGTAGTTATTACATAAGCATATGATTTATAGTAATAATCATCGATATGCCGTATGAATATTTCACATAAAAATCCACGGTGGTAGATAAAAATCCTTTGAAAGAACTATCCAATTATTATAACTTGTATTTTATATCCCAATAAGGATTGAATTCATTGTCTTCCTATACCATTCTAGATTTACATGAAGGAAATTGGAATATAAATTTAATAAATCTATGCTCATACTTTTTTTCAATTTCATGGTTATTACAGGAATTCTTCATTATTATTATGGAATTCATTCCAATTTATATGTTTCGCATTTTTATATGACATAAATAAAATTTAATACAATGGTTATAATGGAATTTAATGTTACACCATCATTATAACATTCCATTTATTTAAATTTTTTCTAGTAATAATATTCAAATTCATATAATTGTTTTTGAATTCCATTTAGATACACAATAATTTTTTAATTTTTTCTTAGGTAAATATTCATTATAATAAAGCTAAATTTATTGGCACAATCCTGAATATCATATAATACACTCCATTATTGATAATTATCATCTTCATCTCATTAAATCATGCAAGGATCATAGCATCCAAAAACGGATCACACACAAATTTCAATATCTTTTACATTTCATTATTTATAAATCCACATGAAAATGGTGTGCCAAAACAAAATTAGGAAAAGAAAATTTTGAATATTTTGAACATCCTTTATAAAATTCACGATTTCAATTTAATAATAATTTAAAAAACATATTATTGAAATGGTTATTTTTCCCTTGAAGTAGTCACCACATCAATATCAATTAATATATTATCATCTTGATCAGTTTTTCCTACAATTCTAAAAGTGTTTGTAATATATGATAAATCAACAACTAAACAAATGAATATGTTGCAATGAGGAAGGTTTTCCCCTGCAATGTTGAAGGATATATTAATCATCGTTTTCATTTTATAATCCACTATCAAGGAGTCATCCTATTGAATTTCTATGTTTACATATCAAAAATATTTTTCAATAACATTGAATTTTCTATGCTAAATACATCACCAATGTAAAAGATGAATGCATTTCAAAATCAAATGATCAAATAAATTATCTAACATAAATAAATGATTGAAATTTAATTTTTGGAAATAATTTTTTTCATCTATCAGTAGATCAATGTTCAATTAGAAAATACAAAAAAACTATTCAAAACCGCCACTTAATCATATGAGTTCCAATGTTATGTAGTTTAAATTTTATCTATATATATTTCACTAAATACATGATAAAATGTAAACTATAATTATATTATCATATATATAATGACAATTCATTTATCATTAACAAATGTTTTAAATATTATGGAACATTAATAATGGAAAAATTTATAAATCATGGCATGTCAATATGTAAAAAATGGTAAAATATACAAATCAATTAAATATATTCATATAATCAATTTTACGAAAATTTTAATATATGTAAACTAAATTTATAATTATATTATAAAATGGAAATTATATAATTATATATTTCATATCAATAAAATCACATTAGAAAGTCAATCTTTCATAGTGTTGCAGAGTAATAAAATAAAATATTCATTAAATATTAAACCACACATACATAATTTTTTTTAAAATGAAAAATACAACCAAAATAAATAAAAAATTAATAAATATAATATGGGTATAGTAAAGGGGAATAATAAGGATTTTTTGTATATTAGTTTGAATGAAAAATTAAAAAATTACATAATAGAAAGCCTGAAAAAAATTAATCAACTGATATTTATCCCATTATATATTATTGAACCACCCAATAGTCAGCACCTCTAAAAAATTTGAAACTAACACATATTTTCCATCCAAATATGGACTCTTACTGTAACATTCAATAATGGAACAAACATTATAAACACACAAATTTATTATTAATAATGTAACTATGGATAGAGAGTAAGATTAAAACACATTCCCTATCTATATAATTATAAAATAGTCAACTTAATATAAATTTAATATTCATGAATAATTCATCATTTCATGTTTTTAAAATATGAAAAATTTAGGGGAAATTTTATATCATTCAATTAATATTCAATATTTTATCAAAATTTAATCTAATATATAAATCTATAAATTAAATAATATATAGATATATATTTAAATTTTAGTAAATTTTAAGGTATCATGGGAGATTAAATAACTTAAAATGGATTCATGAATAATTTTCCATGAAATAAAACTTCCAATCCACATTATATAATAAAATAGTGAATCTATATTTCCATAGTTCTTATAAATCACAAGATTTAGTGACATAAAAAACTATTTTAGAATCAAATTGTTAAAAGAAAGTTTATAATTTAGTATCTATATCTAGACCATTATTAATTTTATTAAATATAAATTAGGTTAACTAGAAGTCATAAATTTTTTTAATCATAACCTATTAATATTTTTTTTATTATATTTCTGAAAAAATTTATTATATGTATTCCCATGAGTTTCCTCATCTGTATACGTTAGTAATTGAAAATAGTGAAAATGAAATAGTCACACATAAAACGTACAAAGAGTGATCAATAAAATATACTCACTAATTTTATCCTTCAAGCATAAATTAAATAATGTAACACATATGAATTTCATAATAATATGGGTAAAAATATCATAGACATTTCATATGTTATAAAGGAAATTTAATATTTCAACAAAAAAGTTTTTATTTAACAATTTAATTAGAAATATTTAATCAATCAATATATTATATTTATCATTATCACATGTAATAATTTTCATGCATCATGTTGTTTGAAACATTATAGGAAAGACTACTAAAATGAACCTCATAAAAAATAATTGATTATATCTTGGGGATAGGGTATAGTCTAGGTGGGTTATGTATCTTGTGGAATAAATAGTATTTAGATAGAGGATTATATATATTAAATTGTATTTAGAGATAGGTTTTTGGGGAGATTTTGTAAAGAACCACACCTCTCTTACATAGATGTCAAAAAAATTTGATTAATATTTAACCCATTATATAAACAAATGATTGGGGATTATGAAGTTATAATTCCTTTGGAAACATGGAAACATAATAAACTAGTACATTACTGAGATAAATTATCTCCCACTATGTTCTTAATAACTACCACCCATCAAAATAATATCATACATAATACCTTTCATCATATCCATGGGAACAGAAACATAATAATGGGTATGATCAAAAGCTCAATAATTTTAAATAATGAAGATATCCATAAATAACATAGATAAGGTTGTGATAACAAGAGAATAACATTTTAAAAAGATTACTTCTATATCATAGATCATAAACATGAATCAATGAATAAATAATTCAAATTATTAAAACATGAATGATAATGGAATCATAGAGAATAAAATATAAGAATATAACATCAGAATAAGACATGGATTTGTAGAATACATCTATTCATGGAAAATTTATTCATTAGTTGTCATGGATTATTTCCAAAATAATAATAGTGTGATGGTCTCACACCCCAAACCATCATTGTAGTCATGGTTCACACCTAAGGATATCATTGTGATGAAATTATTCGATTGAATTATGTTCACACACAATTCTATTCTAGTTTATCTAATGTTACACCAATATTTTCCTAATAAATTATAGCTATATATAGGTCCCACCTATAATATATTGAAAATAATATATAGGTGTTATAAGGCCCCAACCTTAAACATTACTTAATCTTTATTTATTACAAGATTACACCTTGAAGATCTTTTCAGGTTTAGAGTTTTAGAGAATTAGATCATAAAATATGCATTACATTCCACATTTAAACAAAGTGGTTACATAAAAGATAGTATTCATTATTCCCATCAATGGAAACATATTTAAAATAAAGCATGGATTCTTTCTTGACACTTCCTTGACACTATCATCATATCATGTACCTTTCCCTTGACCTATGAAAAACATTTCAAAAACTTGTGATGAGCATAAAAAGCTCAGTAAGGGATATAAAAATATTGAATGGAAACATGGGTACATATATACATAAGAATGAAATCATACTTTACCCATTAAACATAAGCAGTTTAACATACCTCATAAAATCATGAATAAATCATAGAGATCAGAAGACATAAAGGTAACTTGAGGCATTCATAACATTCTTACGTAGGGAGTAACCCTCTTGGTTACATTTGGAATACCCATCACAGTATATTCCCTAAATCTGTTCAAAGAAACCTTAATGTTTCACTCATTCGCGTTACCCAATTCATTGGAGAGCTATATCGGGCTCACCCGCCCTTAGTTTATCATGGAACCACCCGTCTTCATAATAATGCCCAAGAACCTAAACATAATTGTATCACATAAAACATGCATAAAGGAAACATAACATTTCCACCTTTCAATCACAAGATGTCAATACAAAAAATTGATATAAAAACATTATGAAAACCATTTTCAATAGCAAAAGAAAAGAAAAGTAAAATAGTGTAACACCCCAAGAATTCATAATGTGTTATTTCTTCAAAATAATTCAATAACTTGTACTACACGCAACACCGAGTTCAATCACACCTTGACTTACAAAAAAAGGCCATTAAAAGAGGTGATGAATAGTATTAACTAAATTTTAAACTTTATATAATCCTTATAATTTTAGAATCCACATTATGAGTTTCTTAGTCATAATGCAAGAACAGATTCATTTTCAGTATTGCACTTTTATCAACATTTAATAGTGAAACCTTTTTAAATACAATATTTTAAACTTTTTGACTAAATGGGGACATCAAAAAAAATTTAAAATGAAACATCCCAAGCTTCTACGGTACGTTTCCCTTTGAATAATGCGATAGCGTGTGTTGTACGCAACCTCGAGTTCTAACACACACCACAACTAATTAAACTAGCCGTTGTGAATAGTAATACCTAATTTTTGAAATCATATATATTCTATATTTCAAAATGGACTTCATTTTTGGATTCGTAATATCAAAATTAGACTAGGGTGAAATTTTGGTACATTTCGGATAACTTTCATATTTTGATGAATAGTGAAAATTTCTAAATTTTAATTAAAAACAACTTTTTTAATCAAAATAATTAATAGTGATAAATTATGAATTTGAGTGGTTTTAAAGTATATTTAGAATATATTTTTACCATTCAATTTAATGTTTATCATTGGACATAATTTTACAATTAAACCGAACATAAACAAGTGTCAATCTTTTGATAGTTATTATCTCTTAAAAACACGCTTTTTGTTTTAACAGCGGGAATTAATTTTAAATTAATTTCTTCCACTTCTGTGTTTTGAATTTAGGAAAATGGATTCCATATTTGGAATCAGGATGTCCAAATTATGTAAATAGGTAACTTTTATTTTTAGACATTTTGAATAATTACTGCGGTAAATATTTTATTTACCATGGTTAAAGGGTAAATCCGGTAAATAAGGGTTAAAAAAATAATATTATAATAATACAAAATTACCCTAAAACGTGTCTTAACCCTATTGGTTGATACATGGTCGACCATGGGAATCTTTGTGTCAATTTTGGGACCCCATGGATCCACTTGTAAGTGATAATGACACTTTATTTTAATTAAGTTAAAATGAATACAAAAATGACACAAGCATATATCTTTTAGAAGAACAATTTTTACATAGGGTTATACATGTTGGATTTTCGATTATAAATATTCATTAGAAAAATAAAAAGATTTCCTACATAATGATATTTTATTTATAATTTTTAGACAATAAATAAGTTATTTCATTTATGACACAATGATGATGCAGTAATTACTATAATAGTGAAAAATTAAAATAATTGATATTATAAATACCCAAATAAATATAATATGAAACTTTTAATGAATTAAACTAATTTTCTAGGCTAATATGATATATTAGGATTGATTTAATGGACTTTGTTCGAAGTAATAAATCTGTTATGAGTTTCACAAAAATCAACTATTGAATAGTGTCAAAATTGACATAAAAGAGTTCTTAAAACAAATATTATATTATTAATTAATATTAAATTCCTAAAAATCTAAGGTTCGGCCAAGAGACTTATATTATGATAGGTTAATCATTAATGGACCACTTGGGGGTCGCTTGGATGTATATAGTAAGTTTATTAACCATATTATATAAAAATACAAAGAGACATTGTAAAAGTGAAACTAATTAACTTAGAGTTAATACTTAAAGATAAGGTTAATATAAGTACCCAAACCTGTCTAAATTCTATTGGATGAGTTGTTTTCGACCTATCCCCACCTCATCCTTTGAATAGTCAACTTTGGAGCCTTTAGAAACCGAATATGAATTTATTATAAATTAATATTTCTAGCTTTTCCAAAGGTGCCCCTCACCCCTCTTATAAAAGGGAACTCCTCCTTCTCATTTCTTCACACCTTCAAAGCCTTTTGGTTCGGCCAAAATCTGCCCAAATACTCTCCCAACATCCCTCACTACAACCTAGAGGCCTTAGTATGATCAGAAAGCCAACATAAGGAGCCCTTTTGATCAAATCAAAAGGAAGAACCCGAAGAAGAGGTAATGATTTCACCACCCTTTTCTAAGTTCATTTCTTCTTCCACTTCTTCTTCCTTTGTTCTTACCATTCTGAAATAATAACTCCAGTATCTCACATATAATGTGATGTTATTATAAATATGGTACAATCATATTCAGTATTCTATCCACCCTTTGAATAACATGTCACCATACGTGCGTACGTACGGCTTACCGTCTCCACGTCGTGGTGTAATTGTTATTCAATATAATATTATTTGGATGGGTATAATAATGATGTGTAACTCATGTAAATAATAAATATAACATGTTAATGATTCTGTATATATGATATACCATCCATTTATATATTATTTTAATATCAAAAGAATGATATTGTCGCTCGTGCGTACGTACGGACTACCGTCTCCACGAACGCGATGAGATTCATTCTCCATCGTATCCATTCAAGTATAATTATCATTTGATGATTTAAAAATGATGTTTAAGGACTGTATATCATTCTGGATATGAATAAGATACAACAACCATGGCTTATGTAACAAAACATATAAAAGAAAATGAGTAAGTTAACTCCCGAAACGACGATAATTCTAAGATATTATTAACAAATCAATGTTAAAAGATCATATATGATATCATATTAATATATATGATTCTTGTATAATTTAATAACAACTATTTCACCATTATACAGGAGGTTAACCTACCCCAACCAAGGAAAAGTACAAGGTAAGGGTTATTTCACAATCTCTTCATTATCCGAGGTTGCTTATACGTAATAATCTACTGGGATATCTTTATCATCCACATCCATGTTTCTTAAAAATGTATTTCAAATTTTTTTTACTATTTACAAGAATATGGGTTAAACTCATTTATACCCTTGTTTGAATTTTTATAAGTGGTTTATAAAGGAATCTTTCCGTCGTTTTCAAAACAAGGTCCTTTTTAACCTTTTCGACAGAATTGAGGTAAGAATGTTTTTTTTAACTTATACGGCGGGTGCGGCTATTTTCCGCCGTTATAAAATCATCAAAGCTTCCTTTACAATATTATAAGAATATTCTCAAAGAAAATGTTTTATTTTATATATATATTACTTTTAAATGATTTCAAAAAAGATATATTTCTCTCACATATATGAAAATCCAGTGCAAATGTATACGTATTTAACGCAAGCTTAAAAATGTTTTTAGAAAATCTGACTCTCGAGTATGGTAGACAGGAAGGGATTGGGCGTGGACCCATCATGGCCTGTAATTAGTCGAGCAGTCTCAGAATTAGTTATTTTGTTTTCAGAAGCTTGCATAATGTTTTCAGAAAAACACTGGAGTATATTTGAGCAATTTTAAACGTAAGTATCTTCTAAAAAATTGCATCGGTAGGTCTCATGAGACAAACTAGTGTCTTGGCACAAGGCCTTGACAAAATCTTATTTGTAGCCTTGGCACGAGGCCTTGGCTATGTGGTTATGATAGTCTGGCATTATGCATTCCAACATTATGAAAGTGGTTATTGATTTTTGCATGTGATTATTCGATTAGTAGAATATCCATGTGAATAAGTAAATGGCATTATTTCATTTTACTTTTGCCATACCATGTTGAAGTTCAATTTTAAAAGGCTTTTGTTTTAGTAATGCATTGCCTTAAATGTTTATTCTTATTTATGAAAGTTTCCGCTATATTGTTATCCTTACTGGGCATTTGAGCTCACCCCTTTTCTATGTTTTATTTTTCCCCAGTATGTGAAGAAGTAAATTATGAATGACCTGCAGGGATATTATGAGGGGATAGTAGTGTGGATTATGGAGACATTATGTTGTTGTAGTAGTTTTTCATTTTATGATGTAATGTAAAACTTATGAATATATCTAGTGTTTCCAAGGCTACTAAACCAATCGGTCTTTCGAGATTTGATCTTTCTTGTGATCATGCCAATGTTACGAAGTAATGCACCGACTCTGGGTAACTAGGGTCGGGGCGTTACAAATAGGGTATTTATTTTTCTTTAAAAAAGGTATGGCTTGTAGAGGAAGCCGAAACTCAAATAATGGTCACGGTGGTAGAGAAGTCATTGTCTCCGCATACGTATGAAAAAAAAAATTCGTTTTGTCATTTAGTAAATGCTTCATATAAATAAATATTCCTTTGGGATAAACGTAAAAGTCAAAGGGGTTTATACACCATATAAAAGAATGTTGTGTATAAAACAAAATATGCCTCAATGAAAGGAGATTGAGACGAAGTACCATACCTCGGGTCCGACTTGACTCAGTCTTTCTTTAATCTCCTTAATAAAAAACTTGAGTCAATTTATACTTGCTTAATAACCTTTTTCAAGTTCATTATTCCTTTTATATCACTTATTACCATGTCATGAACAGTATGTAATTTTATAAGTTAATAACGGTCGTTTTAACGATCATTGGTACTTGAGTAAAAAATAAACCCTTTATAATTACAAGTTTTTCATGTATCCATTATATAAATAATGGTATTCATGATGTAGATATCATAGATATTATATATATCCATTACATTCATGCATTTATAATATTATATAACATTTAGAGGTAAGAAATGAAATGCACCGTTCATGGAGACGGTAAGCCGTACGTACGCATGAACGCTGCTTCCATTTCTATTTCATATTTTATAGAATGGAATCATAATGATATGAAGGTATATTATAATTCCAGTGTAATATCATATATAATATCACAACTCCATCCTATATACGTCCCACATATGGTATTTAACGAATCAAATCACTTTGAGGGGGCGGTAGTCCGCACTTCCTTAAATGAAGATATCGCGTTTACTCATAATGGAAAGCATAAAGGTATGCCCAAAATAAAAATACAGAAGATTAAGGAAAACATAAACATATTATATATCATATATAAATATAGTGTCGTCTTAATGGACACCTTTGAAGGTGTTAAAAGAATGTTGAACAATTATCGTTTCGGGAGGCATAAATTCACCATCCACGGAAACAGTATGTTCTCTAACCATTAGATGTAGGTGTGTGTAAGTGTAGCTCTAATACTTCTTATAAAAACATCCTAGTATATTTAAGATACTGGAGTTGTTACAAAAGAAATTAATAAAAAGAGTTTAGGGGGATGGAGAAGCAAAATAAAACAAGAGGACTCAAGTGAAGACATTACCTTAAAATATGGTAACTCCCTTTGGTTTGAGCTCAAAGGCATCCTTGGGAAGACTTAATCCCAAAGTGAGGCTTCAAGGAGTAATAGAGGGATTTGGAGAGACAAATGGGCATGAGTTGGCGGAGACAAAGGGTTCGGAAGTGTGGGTAAGGAGGTAGAGGTGGGGGCCTTTTATAAGAGGAGAGGAGGGGCACTCTTGGAAAGTAAAGAAATGTTACTTTATTTGAAAATGATTTTCGGATTTAAAAGGTCCAACATTGATATAATTCGAGGGTAAGGTGATAAGGGTTCTAAAGCCACCCATCCAATCGGTTTTGGACATGTGTAGGTCATAGATTTTCCATTATCTTTTCATTTTATTTAAATCTTTTATTGATGAGGTAATTGCTGCATCATCATGATGTCATTAATTATTTAATTTATTTAATGTCTAAAAATTATGAAAAAAATACAATGATGTAGGAAATCTTTTTAGATTTCCAATGAATATTTATAGTCTAAAATATCATCTATGTAGAAAAATTAAAAATGTTTTAATCAGGTGATACATTCTTGTTATATTTACTTTCTTTAAAAAAAATAAAAAGACAACAAGTCACTTTCCACAAATGTGATTCCATGGGGTCGCCAAGTTTGGCACAAGAAATCCCATGGTAGGCCATGAGACAACTAGTATAATTAGGATTAATGTTGGTGTCATTTTTTATTATTATGATATTATTTTATTATCCTTAACTACCCGATTAATCATTAATCAAGATAATTAAAGATGATTACCATCGTTACTATTCATAATGTACAAAAACAAAAGAGTCTTGATTAAATAATTTAGACCTTATGATTCCAAATATGTAATCCATTTTACTAAATTACAAACACATAAATTGCAATAACTGATTTAAAAATAATTCCCATTGTCAAAACAAATAGAAGGTTTTTTTGAAACAATATCTATGAAAAGTTTGGCATTAGTTTATGCCCAATTCCAAAGTGAAATTAATCCTAATGACCACCATTGGATTAAATGGTAAAAATATATTCTAATTTCACTTTAAAACCAATTAAAAAGATAATATAATCAAATAAATAAATTATATTAAAAAGCACTTTTGATGTAAAATGCAGTATTTTCACTATTCATTAAAAAATGAACATTGTCAGAAAAATACCAAAAAATCACACAAAGTAAATTTTGATGTCCCAATCATAAAGAATGAGTTTATTTTGACAAAAATATCTTATAAAATTGTCAAAATATGGATTTAAAAATGGTTTTCCATTAAAAGGCAGTAAAACAATCCTTTAAAATTATTAGTGTATTCCATGCTTAAGATTTGATTTATTTTCATTTTATGCCTCTAAAACAGTATCTAATTCATTAATAGACATAGATAAAAATATCTATTATTCATTACTTACTTGGGATGTTACATCCTTCCCCCCTTTAGAAAATTGTGTCCTTGCAATTTATTTACTTATCGAATAAATGGGGGTACTTATCCCTCATTGCATTTTCAGATTCCCATGTTACCTCTTCCATCATGTGGGTTTTCCACAAAACATTTACCTGATTAATCACCTTATTATGTAACACTTGCTCCCTATGGTCAAGAATCTAGACTGGTTTTTCCTCATAAGATAAGTTCTCTTCCAGCTGAACTACCTCTGGACTCAAAACATGAGATGGATTTGGTATGTACTTTCTCAGCATCGAAACATGAAAAACATTGTGTACCTGAGATAAACTCGGAGGTAAAGCCACTCGGTAAGCAACTGATCCAACTCTCTCCATAATTTCATATGGTCCAATGAAACTTTGACTCAGCTTTCCTTTCTTACCAAATCGCATCACACTTTTCCATGGTGATACTTTGAGAAAAACATGATCACCTACCTCAAAAGAGAGATCCTTCCTCCTGTTGTCCATATAACTCTTCTGCTTACTCTGAGCTTTTCTCATGTGTTTCTGAATCAGCTGAACATTTTCTACTATCTCTTCTACCAATTCTGGTCATATCAACTTCCTTTCACCCACTTCATCCTAGAAAGCTTGAGTTCGACACCGCTTACCATATAACGCCTCAAATGGTGCCATCTGTATACTGGAATGAAAACTGTTATTATATAAAAATTCAACCAAAGAAAGATGTTGGTCCCAACATCCCTGATAATCCATCGAACAAGCTCGTAGCATATCCTCCAAGGTCTGAATTGTTCGTTCTGACTGCCCATCTGATTGAGGATGAAATGCTGTACTAAAATTTAATTCAGTACCCAACGACTTCTAAAGGACTTTCCAAAAGTTAGAAGTGAACCTGGGATCACGATCAGATAAAATGGAGAGAGGAACTCCATGTAACCTGACCATCTCTTTAAGATACAAACGGGAAAGTTGATCTAGAGAGAAAGTATCTCGTATAGCAAGGAAATGAGCAGATTTAGTCAAGTGATTAACAATAACCCAGATTGCATTATTACCTCGATATGTCTTTAGTAATCCCACAACAAAGTCCATGGATATATTCTCCCATTTCCACTATGGCACTGGTAGAGGCTGAAGCATCCCTTTTGGTAACTGTTGCTCTGCTTTAACCTATTGACATGTCAAACACTTCACAGTAAAATCAGCAATATCTCTTTTCATTCCATCTCACCAGAAATACTCCCGAAGATCTCAGTACATCTTAGTACTGCCAGGATGAAATGAAAACAGAGAACTATGAGCTTCACATAACAACTCTCTCTTCAACTGTAAATCACAACGCACACACAATCTCTTCCCAAATATCAAAACACAATCATTATAAATGTTTAATTCAGGCAACTTACCCTTATGAACCAGCTCTACCTTTTTCTGCAACTCACTATCATGCTTCTGTGCTTGCGTGATTCGATCTGATAGAAAAGATGTCACTGATACCTAAAACAAAACAGAAGAACATCCTGCACCAAAAACTTCTATGCCAAAGTTCATCAAATCCTTAACCAAAGGATCACGTTCCAAACGCAACATTGTTAATGAAGCATTACTTTTTCGACTCAAAGCATCCACCACTTTATTTGCTTTTCCCGGATGGTAATGAATTGTAAAATCATAATCCTTGATTAATTATAGCCATCTCATCTGTCTCATGTTCAATTCTTTATGAGTGAATATATACTTTAATCTTTTGTGATCGGTATATATTTCACACTTTACTCCATACAAATGATGCCTCCAAATTTTTAAAGCGAAAACAAAAGAAGCTAATTCCAAATCATGTGTAGGGTAATTTACCTCATGAGTTTTCAACTGTCATGAAGCATAAGAAATTACCTAATCATTCTGTATTAGGACACAACCACGTCCTTTCAATGAAGCATCACTGTAGATAACAAACTCACCATTCCTGGAAGGTAGTGCCAAAACTAGATCATTCACCAATCTTCTTTTCAACTCCTGAAAAAAATCATCACATTCTTTTGTCCAGATAAACTTAACACCCTTCTGAGTTATCTTATTCATTGGACTAGATAACCGTGAAAAGTTTCTAACAAACCTTCGGTAATAGCCTTCCAAACCAAGGAAACTATGAATCTCTGTTACATTTGTGGGTCTTGGACATTCTTCAACAACCTTTGTTTTTGCAGGATCAACAGTTATCCGATCTTTAGAAATAATGTGACCAAGAAAATAAATTTGTTCCAACCAAAACTCACACTTATTGAATTTCCCATACAATTTATTTTCTTTTAAGGTTTTCAAAATAACCATTAAATGTCTTTCATGCTCCTCTTTACTTTTAGAAAACACCAAAATATCATCAATGAAAACCACCACAAACTTATCCAAGAACTCATGGAAAATTATATTCATTAAGTCCATGAATACAGCAGGTTCATTGGTTATCCCAAAAGGCATTACTACAAATTCATAATGGCCGTATCTTGTACGAAACGCAATCTTCAGAACATCTTCTTCCTTTACCTTCAGCTGGTGGTACCCCGATCTTAGGTCAATCTTTGAAAAAAACTGAGCTCCCAGGAGCTGATCAAAAAATCATCTATATGAGGCATAGGATATTGGTTCTTAACAGTGATGGTATTCAATGATCTATAATCAATGCATTGTCTCATAGAACCATATTTCTTTTTAACAAATAAAACAGGAGCACCGCAATGTGATGTGCAAGGTCGAATGAAACCTTTCTCTAATAAATCATGCAATTTCTCCTTCAACTCTAAAAGTTCAATTTGAGCCATTTAATAAGAGGGTTTGAAATTAGCTTAGCATGAGGAACTAAGTCGAAAGTAAATTCAACTTCTTGATCTGGTTTTTTTCCAGGAAACTCATCAGGAAAAGCATCAGGATACTCATTTACAACTGCCACATAATTAATCTGAACAGTTCCCTTGTTTTCAACAATATGTGCAAGGTAACATTCATTTCCATCTTTTACAAGTTTCTCGGCCTCTTGATAAGTTATCAATAGTAAGGGTTCATTCTTGTACAAACTGAAAGTCTTTCTGAAAAGAAACTTCTTTAGCTCTACAGTCAATCTTAGCATGCTAAATTGAGAGCCAATCCATACCCAGGATAACATCAAACTCTACTAGAGGTAGAACAATAAGGTTTGCAAGTAGGTTCTTTCCACAAATAAGGATATGAATATTCTTATAAATTCTTTTTGCCTCAACATTTCCCCTAGGTGTTTTTACCAAAAGATCAGGAGTCTTTTCATGAGATGGTATTCCCATTTTACTAGAAAATTTTTCAGAGTTGAAAGAATGTGTAGACCCCGAATCAAAAAACACACTGGCATAATCTGAAAAAACAAACAAAGTACCTGATACAACTTCATTTGATGGCCCAACATCTGCTGAAGTAGTTGAAAAGGATTTCACCACCCCATTCTGCTTGTAGTCTAACTGCTTCCCATCACTCAAGCTCTTTGTCGGACCCTCGTTTGCATAGTGACCCATCTCATTGCACTTAAAACATTTCACTAACTGTAAATCAAATTTGGTCTTACCTTCACCTTGATCTTTTTCAGTGCAATAACGAGCCTTATGTCCCATCTTACCACATCAGTAGCACTTTCCAGAATTTAAAACACATTCCCCAGCATGCCTTTTTCCACATTTATCACAAACTGGAAACATAGATTTCTTACCATCAGACATTTCTGAAGAATTATTCCCTTTCTCCTGCCACCTCAGTCTCTTCTTCTGTTGGTTTTAATAGAACACTTGATCATCGGAAAACTCCATTTCCACCTTCTCAGCACATCGAACAAGCTTTTCAAAACTTTTAAACTCACAAGAAGCTAATGCCCTTTGATATTTTGGATTTAATCCTATGTTAAAACGATTGATTTTACTATCAAGGTCTCAGATAAAATTTGGAGCATACCTTGCCAATCGAGTGAACCTTTCTTCATAGGTAGCCACTGAGTCTTCCTCTTTCCTCAATTCCTAGATTTGTTTATCCATCCTAAGTCAAACAGCCTTTGGAAAATACTTTTCACGAAACATACCTTTGAATTCATCCCAGTAGAGAGCATCAATCTCATCAGCGTCCCGGATATTTTTAACCATCGACCACCACTGATCTGCTTCACCCTCCAAATGGTAAATAACAAGACTAACCTTTTGATTGTCTGAACACCCCATGACATCGAAAATCTTCTCTAGTGCTTTAATCCACCCTTCAGCTAGCACAGGGTCAGATGATCCTCTGAATGATGGGGGATGTTGCCTTATGAAATGTTCCACCACTGACATGTTCCACTGTTGTTGATCTGGCTGATCTTGTGCAAGGATACCACCGCCATTTATCGCTTGAGTCAAATGCACCATTACTGCAACAAACTGTTCAGTTCCAATTCCTACCATCTCAGGATGCTGATTCGGAAGGTTATTTCCTTCTGTATGGCTTCCTAGCACTGCTTCCCTGTTTCCTCTGCGGAAAACCATTCTGAACAAGCATGTCTCAGATGAAGCAACATGGTAAACTTCAAATGCTATATCACTTCAAAAAAATACTTTTGGATAATCATTTAATAGAATTATAACTCCTAAAGTTATCTAAACCGACCTCTGATACCAACTATAAGGCCCCAGCCTTAAACATTACTTAATCTTGAGTTATTACAAGATTACACCTTGAGGATCTTTTCAGGTTTAGAGTTTTAGAGAATTAGATCATAAAATTTGCATTACATTCCACATTTAAACAAAGTGGTTACATAAAAGATAGTATTCATTTTTTCCATCAATGGAAACATATTTAAAATAAAGCATGGATTCTTTCTTGACGCTTCCTTGACATTATCGTCGTATCATGTACCTTTCCCTTGACCTGTGAAAAACATGTCAAAAACTTGGGATGAGTATAAAAAGCTCAGTAAGGGATATAAAAATATGGAAAGGAAACATGGGTACATATATATATAATAATGAAATCATACTTTACCCATAAAACATAAGCACTCTAACATACCTCATAAAATCATGAATAAATCATAGAGATCATAAGACATAAAGGTAACTTTTGGAATTCATAACATTCTTACGTAGGGAGTAACCCTCTTGGTTATGTTTGGAATACCCATCACAGTATATTCCCTAAATCTGTTTGGAGAAACCATAACGTTTCACTCCTTCGCGTTACCCAACGCATTGGAGAGCTATATCGGGCTCACCTGCCCTTATTTTATCACGGAACCACCCATCTTCATAATAATGCCCAACAACCTCAACATAATCGTATCACATAAAACATGCATAAAGGAAACATAACATTTCCACCTTTTAATCACAAGATATCAATAAAACACATTGATATAAAAACATTATGAAAACCATTTTCAATACCAAAATAAAATAAAAGTAAAACATGGTATTTATTTTTCTTTTAAAAAAAAGGTATGGCTTATAGAGGAAGCCGAAACTCAAATAATGGTCACAGTGGAAGAGAAGTCGTTGTCGCCGTAAACGTATGAAAAAAACATTCCCTTTTTTCGTTTAGTAAATGCTTCATATAAAAATAAATTCCTTTTGAATAAACGTAAAAATCAAAGGGGTTTATACACCGTATAAAAGAAAGTTGTGTATAAAACAAAATATGCCTCAATGAAAGGATATTGAGACGAAGTCCCATACCTCGGGTCCGACTTGACTTGGTCGTTCTTTAAACTCCTGAATAATAAACTTGAGTTAATTTCTTCTTGCTTAAGAACCATTTTCACGTTCATTATTCCTTTCATATCACTTATTACCATGTCATGAACACTATGTAATTATTTAATTTAATAACGGTCGTTTTAACGATCATTGGTACTTGAATCAAAAATAAACCCTTTATAATTACAAGTTGTTCATGTATCCATTATATCCAAAATGGTATTCATGATTTATATATCATAGATATCATATATATCCAGTAAATGCATGCATTTATAATATTATATAACATTTAGAGGTAAGAAATGAAATGCACCGTTCATGGAGACGTTAAGCTGTACGTACGCATGAACGCTGCCTCCATTTCTATTTTGTATTTTATAGAATGGAATCATAATGATATAAAGGTATATTATAATTCCAGTGTAATATAATATATAATATCATAACTCCATCCTTTATAATTCCCACATATGGTATTTAACGAATCAAATCACTTTGAGAGGGCTGTAGTCCGCACTTCCTTAAATGAAGATATCACGTTTACCCATAATGGAAACCATAAAGGTATGCCCAAAATGAAAAATACAGAATCTTAAGGAAAACATAAAAATATCATATATCATATATAAATATAGTTTCATCTTAATGGCAACCTTTTAAGGTGTTAAATGAATGTTGAACAATCATCGTTTCGGGAGGCATAAATTCACCATCCACGGAAACAGTATGTTCTTTAACCATTAGATGTAGGTGTGTGTAAGTGTAGATCGAATCCTTATTATAAAAAAATCGTAGTATATTGAAGATACTGGATTTGTTACAAAAGAAATGAATAAAAAGAGTTTAGGGGGTTGGAGAAGCAAAATAAAACAAAAGGACTCAAGTGAAGACATTACCTTAAAATCGGGTAACTCCCTTTGGTTTGAGATCAAAAGCTTCCTTGGGAAGACTTCTTCCCAAAGTTAGGCTTCAAGGAGTAATAGAGGGATGTGGAGAGACAAAATGGGCAGGGGTTGGCCGATCTAAAGTCATAGGAAGTGTGGGTAAGGAGGTAGAGATGGGTGCCTTTTATAAGAGGAGAGGAGGGGCACTCTTGGAAAGTAAAGAAATGTTACTTTATTTGAAAATGATTTTCGGATTCAAAAGGTCCCACATTGATATAATTCGAGGGTAAGGTGATAAGGGTTTGAAATCCACCCATCCAATAGGTTTTGGACATGTGTAGGTCATATAGTTTACATTATCGTTTCATTTTATTTAAATCTTTTATTGATGAGGTAATCACTGCATCATCATGATGTCATAAATAATTTAATTTATTTAATTTCTAAAAATTATGAAAAAACTACTATGATGTAGGAAATCTTTTTAGATTTACAATGAATATTTATAGTCTAAAATATCATCTATGTAGACAAAATTAAAAAAAATTTAATCAGGTGATACATTCTTGTTATATTTACTTTCTTTAAAAAAATAAAAAGATAACAAGTCACTTTCCACAAAAGTGATTCCATGGGGTCACCAAGTTTGGAACAAGACATACAATGGTCGGCCATGAGACAACCAGTATAATTAGGACACATGTTGGTGTCATTTTATATTATTTTGATATTATTTTATTATCCTTAACTACCCGATTATTCATTAATCAAGATAATTAAAGATAATTACCGCTGTTACTATTCATAATGTCCAAAAACAAAAGAGTCTTGATTAAAGAATTTGGTCCTTCTAATTCCAAATATGTAATCCATTTTACCAAATTACAAACACAGAAATTGCAATAAATTATTTAAAAATAATTCTCGTTGTCAAAACAAATAGCGGGTTTTTTTGAAACAATATCTACGAAAAGTTTGGCATTAGTTTATGCCCAATTCCAAAGTGAAATTAATACTAATGACCATAATTGGATTAAATGGTAAAAATATATTATAATTCCACTTTAAAACCAATTCAAAAGATAATCTAATCATATAAATAAATTAGACTAAAAAGCGGTTTTGATGTAAAATGCAGTATTTTCACTATTCATTAAAAAAATGAACATTGTCAGAAAAATACAAAAAATACAGAAAAAGTAAATTTTGATGTCCCAATAATAAATAATAAGTTTATTTTGACAAACATAGCTTATAAAATTGTCAAAAGATAGATTTAAAAATGGTTTTCCATCAAAAGGTAGTAAAATAATCCTTTAAAAATATAAGTGTATTCCATGCTTAAGATTGGATTTATTTTCATTTTAAGCCGATAAAACACTATCTAATTCATTAATAGACATAGATAAAAATATCTATTATTCATTACTTACTTGGGATGTTACAGGTGTTCTAAAAATATCATAAAATGTTAAACATATTTGATACAATTGAATTAAATGTTTATATAAACATTTGTTAAGAGCGTATCCTATGAAAAAATAGGTTTCTTAATAATTTTATCATTTCATAATTGTATAAAACATTTACAAATAAGTGGGGATCATACTAATTTTATTATTTTATAACACATGGAATAAAAAATCATTTCATTAAGATTCCGTCATAATAATGAAAAATTATAAAGAGAATGAATAATAAAGGTACCATTCGATCATATCCCTAGTAATGCATAGGTAACATTAAAGGATTCCACAGAAGATTGAATTTTATTTTGAAAGAAAAATCACTTGGATAGTTTCTTGATTAAAATTTCATTTCAGTGAATATAATTTTTTTAAAACAAATTAAAAATCATGAAATACAATATAAATAATCATCATCGAATATCAACTAAAAACAAAAAATTTAATCTTTATTTAAAATAATTTTCCAGACATTAGGAATATTCAATTCATATGGTACTTGTTAGAACACATATTACTTTCAAATTTATAGTAAATATCTAATGATCCTTGTTTGGAAAATGAAATTAAGATTATTCTAATAGTGTTTTGTAAAAATTCATACATTGGTAGAAATGTCTTTCATAAATCATTTTTAGAATGAAATTTTAAAAAAACACTATTTAAAAAATGGGTTGGAATAAAAATTGGTTTCCAATAATTATTGAAACAATGAAAATGTTTTTAAAAATTTTATGTTGCACTCATGAGTACATATGGAATATAAAATAACGGGAATTTTGAATTTTGTATAAATTTTCAAAGGAAAATAAAATATATGTTTTTCTTTGAGACAAATATGATATTGTTTCAACTTTTTATAAACTCACTCAAAGTTAAATATATTTTAAATACACTTTTAATGAAAATGGCGTGAATCTGTCATGTTAAAATAGGATAATAAAACACTATATCAGATGTCAATTTTGTTAAAATCCATCGTAAACCTATCGGATGTGTACTCCAAATATAATTTCACGGTATGATCTATTAACTTTTAATAGAGAATGAATGAGATAATTTCTTTAAATTGATAGGCCAATTTTATCATGTCTGCACAAACTCTTTAACTATTATCTACTAGGGGTGAATCCTCTTGTCATGATTAAATTTTTCGTGACAATCCAATCACCATGCTCCCTGTTTGTGTCCACCTGAATGGGTTCCCCATTCAGAATATCCACGTCCTCTTTAAAAGAATTAATGATCATTTATTTCTCAATAATCTCTTCCTCAAAATGACTTAGAAGTTCACATGGATTTCTTATGGTCTCTTCATTAGCATCTCACTGTGATCCAGCCGTGATAAACACTAAAACTTCACCCACATCATGATTTATTCCAGAAAGCCCGTAAATAACTATTATAAGTGAAAAACCCGCCGACTCTTCATGGATCTGAGACCATTATTCGACCATATTAGCCTTATTAAACATAACATTATACTTTGATTTAGGAACAACAAATATTCAACTTCCACTCACCATGTTTAAGCTGACCACCTTTTCCTGTTCATTCGTAGATGACTCAACCTCCATTACCTAATTCCCTCTCTTTTTTTCCGATCTTGTCTCCATAGGTCTTGTGAGGTTTGAGTAGTCCGTACAGAAATTGAATTTCCTCCTCTGGCTCACAATGCAGCTACACAGGTCTATATTTTCATTTTTTCACTTATTCTTCCTTGGGTTGTGAATCCCTCTACTGGGTCCTCCCTTTGCGTGGTCTTCCAAGGGTTGGCCATCGCACTCCCACCCCCCCGACAATAACATCCCATGTAAATAAAGAATATTACATTTTATAATATATTAATATTTGGGAATTAAATATTAATTTTACATTAAATGGGATGCTATGTTCGATGGCATACCTGATACACAACAACATGTTTCATTGAAAACTTATGTTTCACAAAAAGTTGAGATATACTAAAAAAATATTAATATAACAATAATATTATAAATAGTATTTAACACATAGTTGTTATATTGGTATGAATGAACGAAACTTACCATATTATGATTAAATATGTTTCTTAATTGGTTTTACATTAATCCAATAAATTTAATAGGCTTAAAATAAGAAAAATATGATTTAAAGCATAAATACTCTAATATTCATTAAAAAGTCGATTTATAGCCTTTTGATGGAGAACCCTCTATAAATCTAGTTTCGGTCCCATTTATATATTATATTTTACAAAATAAAATTATTCTTTTCAATCGGGACATTAAAATTCACATTGGATAAAATGTTTGTATTTTTCTATTAATGATAAATTTTTATGAATAGTGAAAAAGACTGTATCTTAATTCAAAATTACCTTTCAATCTAATTTATTTATAAGGATATATGTAATTTATAATAGGTTTTAAAGATTATTTATGTTATTTTTTTACCATTTAATCCAATGTTGGTCTTTGTAAGTAATTTCACTTAGAAATTTGAGATAAATAAGTATCAATCTTTTGATAGTTATTATCTCTTAAAAACACGTTATTTGTTTTGACAAAAGGAATTAATTTTAAATTAATTTCTACCAATTCTATGTTTAGAATTGGAAAATTGGATTCTATATTTGGAATCATTATGTCTACATTGTGTAAATAGGTAACTTTTATTTTCACACATTATGAATATTTTCTTCATCAAAAATATTATTTACCAAGGGTAAAGGCTAAATATAGTAAATACAGGTAACAAAAAATGATTATAATAATATTAAATTACCATATGAAGTGTCATAACCCAATTGGATTATACATATCTGACAATGTCGATCCATGGGACTATTTTGGGACCCCCTAGAGCCACTTGGGAGTGATAATGACACTTTATATTAATCCATTTAAAGTAAAGACAAAAATTACTTAAACATATATCTTTTAGTAAATAAATTCATACATGGGGTTATATAAGTTATCTCTTCAACTATAATATTCATTTGAATTATAAAAATATTTAATACATCATGATATATTTTTTATTATTTTTTGACATCAAATAAATATTATTATTTATGACACAATAATGATGCTGTGTTTACCTCATTAATGAATGATTTAAATAAGTTAGATTATAAATATTAAAAAATATCTAAAACCTATCAAATTTTTATTGGTTGATTTTATTTCTAATATGAGTCTTCTTATATTCAACATTAATGAGTTTTTGACCTTTTTTAACTGATGAAAAGTGTATAATAAAATACTATTTTCAACCATTTTTAAAGAGCCCCTCCTCCCCCTTATAAAAGGACACCACATCTAAACCATTCCTCACACCTCTCAAGCCCCATGGATCATAAAACCACTACCTAAATAAGACCCCCACATCAATGTCTTGATCTTAGAGGCCTTCTCCTAGGCATAAGGAAACTCAATTGAACCTTTTGGTTAAAACCAAAAGGAAATACCTGATTCAAAGGTAACATCTTCTCTTAAGTTCTTTTGTTTTATTTTTACTTCAGCAACCCCATAAACTCATTTTATTCAGTTATTTTATTAAAAAAAAGTATCCCCAATTTAATAGGTTGTTTTTATAATTTTTTTTCGAACTACACTTACAAATACATCCATCTAATGGGTAAAGAACATATTGTTTTTGTTGATAGCGAACTATTGCCTCCCGAAATAATGATTGTTCAATATTCTCCTACGAACTCTTATGGTGGACATTAGGATGGAACTATATTTATAAATGATATATATTATGTTTATGTTTTCACTATTCTTATGTAATTATTATTTAATTACATACCTTTATTCTTTCCAATATGTGTAAATATGATAATTTGATTTGAGGAAGTGTGAACTACCGCCACCTCAAGGTGATATGATTCATTCATGTCATACATGGAACTTATAAAGGATGGAGTTAATAAAATTATGTAATATATATTTCATATGATATAATACTATAATTATAATATACCTATATTTCATTATGATTTCTTCCCATTAAATATCAAATTGAAATTAAAGTATCATTCATGCGTATATACGACTTACAGACTCCATGAATGGTGCATTTCAGTTCTTACCTCTAAATAATACATAATATTATATATGAATAAATATAATGTGCATATATTATATATATGATATCAAAATCACGAATATCATTATGGAGATTTTGTACTTTTGACCACATGGACTACTTGGAATTAAAAGATATTCATTTTTTATTCAAGTACGAAATATCGACAAAACAACCATTAGTAACATAAATGATTTAATAGTGATTATAACAAGGTTATAAGTTATATAAAAGGAATAATAAACATGAAAATGGTTTTTAATCAAGTATAAAATTAATTTATCTTGTTATTCATGAGATTAATGAATGAATTGGTCATGTCGGACACGAGGTAATGGGTTTCTTATCTCACTTTTAATTCAATGAGATTTCCATTGTTCGCCACTTATTTATTGATTGTGGTGTATTCTATACTACTATTTGAAATATTTTATCGTATTTCTATTTATATTCATGGTATTATGTGATTCATTTTGTGTTTATTAACTTTTGGACATATGACTCGATTGATTACAATATGGTAAGGGGTTTTCATCTAACTTAATATTCCTGTGAGATTCATGCCATATTTGCCACTATATCTTTTTATGAGGTGTATGTACTGCCAACGATTTTATTTATTGTGTAATATACATTAAATTATGGGTATTTAAATCTTCATTGAATTATCCTTCTTTCATGGGGTGTATGTTTCTTATTTTACCTAATCGGTATTGGTACCTTTCACCCTCAAATTTTTAAAAGACTTATTTTTGTTATGTCTTTTATTTTACATATTATTATGTTGGGATATGTTCTTCTATATAATTATTGCATTAAATTTTGTTTCCAATTGATGAGATACCCTTTTATCTCTCATGAACTCATTTTCTAAATGTTAAAGTGACGTCGTTAGGTTGTCCAATTTCTGTAAGGAAACTTCTTCACCAAATTTAAATTATTTAGGATAAACATCTACTTCTTGATTTTGTCATGCTATGAATATGTGTGAATATACTCTGAATTTTTTACACTTAATATCCACTTATACTATCTGTATTCTTATTTGTCACACATAATTATGTAATTGATTTATCGTTAATCTAAGGATACCGTCATTATAATGGATTTCGTCTCAATTTATATTCCATTGTTACTTCATTGTTTTTAATACACCACTTCACTTTCATATGGTGAATATACTGTCCTTTGACAAAATATATCATGAATATCTCTATTCTCATGATATTATAAGCTTTGACTGATGTTATTTGTCAATTATTTTCATTCAAGTGTCTCTTATTTGGTTAAGAACTGTTTAACTAAAATATCATTTGAAATGTTTTAAATATTTATTCTTATATATATTTATCATTAATGTGTATATTTTTAAAAATGGTTTTAAAGATTTATTTATATGTACGTTAATGTTTTAAAAAGTTACTTCCTTTAAAAGTTTAAAAGAGGTATGGGAAACATTTATTCAAAAATAACTTTATTAAATGTTTTAAATATTTTTGAAAAGATTTTGATAAAGAATGGATTATGTTAATATCTAGAAATAATATATTGTGATAGAAATGTGGAAATGGTATCTTCCCTTTACTCTTATTTTATATTTTATGGCTAGGTTTTGGTTCTTCAGCATTGAATACGAATACGGGTGGTTTCGTGATAAAACTAGGGTAGGTGAGCCTGAGATAGCTCTCCAAAGCATTGGGTAACATGACAGAGGTAAACGTTAATGTTTCACCTTTAAGATATAGGTAATATACTATGATGAGTATTCCAACATAACTCCCTATGTAGTTGTGATAGCTAAAATTTATGTATGTTATGTATGCAAAATGTTAAATTTGTGATTTATGACTTCTATGTGTTATTCATAAATCTTATGATTTCACGAGGTATGTTATTATTGAAATTTATGGTTTCATTGATTTGTATTTATTGATGGGATAATTTTTTCATTCCTTATTTTATAACCCTTACTAAGCTTTTTATGCTCATCCCACGTTTTTGAAATATTTTCCACATGACTTAAGGATGAATATGGTCAAGAATGGGTTCAAGGAAAAGTCATGATATCTAAAACAAGGAACTAGACATGTTTATTTTTAAGAGTTTTTATTTTATTAAAAAAATGGATACTGATTACTAGGGTCTACATGTAATTATTAAATTTATATGTAATAGTTATGGCCTAATTTTCTAAAACTCTATACCATAAAAAATACTAAAATATAAATTATTCATTTAATTCATGATTATGTAATTTTTTATGGTCGGGTCCTTATAGTTGGTATCAGAGTTCAGTTTAGACAACTTTAGGGATTATGAGTTTCTATTAGACACATGGTTAGTCTCTATATCTACTCTTTATTTTGAATCCTTGTTTTATATCATTTACAGATCAAGGAAAGTCAGTTACAAATGAAAATAGGAGGATCCCCAACAACATTCCTGTCTCTTCATAATTTCATGCTTGTCGTAATTATTGCAACGCCATGTTCAGATGATTGAGATAATGTTTCTTGTTTACGACACACTTGAAAGAAGTTGTTTGAGATGTCAAACACTTACACTATACCGTGATATGATCATAGATCATGGGATGTATTTAATAAAATCCTATTTTCATAATATTATCATATTTTCAAGAATGGTAAATATTATCAAGGCACTTTCAAATATTTTACCTTATCTCATGATTTTGAAGCATATTATGATTTAAATAATGTAATGAAGAAGGGGGCCCTTTCACAACCTATTTATATTTTCTTTTACAATAGTCTATCATCACATAATTAGGGTATTTTAAAAGGACCATTAAATGAATGTTTCACCTCAAATTTGGTCTTATTGTTTTATAAAAATCATGTTTTGTCAGATGTTTTGAAATTAAATGTCATACAAGATTATTTTTTGAAACTATTTTTTTGACACACTCTTATGACCAAATTTTTACAAGGTGTATTTTGATAATGGACAAAAATTATTTTGAAGGATCTTTAAATAATATTTTTCTATGCATGGACCTTCTACCTATGTGAACAAGGTGATGATGAATCTATATGTGAACCATGATGACGATTAGTTGTTATTTCTATTTGGAATAGTATTATTTTATCATAAGAAGGTGAAAAATCGACAATATATAATATGATGATGTCTTAATTTATTAGGATAAAATTTTACGTATAAGAAAACCATTAAGGATAAAAAATGATAGGGTTATTTTTGGGTTTTATAAAAGGGACAACTCGTAAGATTGGTGACAACCCATCACGTCCGGGGAACACCGCATGAATCAATCCTAAGACTGAATGGTAAAAAGGGTGCATTGCCTACCACTGTTCTATGTGAAGTTTCTGGTTTGTATGAATTATTATTTTATGTTAAAAGAATTTATTGATCAAGAATAAGTTGATTTTGGGAACATATTTTTTATCAAATGGATATCCTTAATATAGTAAAATTATTTTTTAATTAAGTGATAATGATTATTTTAGAATATGTTTTCTCTTTTGTAAACATTATATGCATCAGGTAACTAGAATAATATGAAATCTCATTTTTGGAGTAATGGTTGAATATATTTTTGGAAGAATATATGGTTTTTACATATGAAGATTTGATTTATTTATAGGAAATGATTATCCTATAGTGGATTATATGTGATTAGGTTAATTAAGTTTTAGTATGAGACATTAAGAGTAACTGATGTTATTTGGACATAAATGTTAATATTTATCTTGGAAGACTATGCAATTAAATCCTTATGAGATTGGGGTTTCAATATTAGTTTGGATTACTTTGAATAATTTTATGGACAATTGTTTATTTAATGGTCTTTGTTCAAATTTATGTATTATTTGACAAAATTTTGGAGATTAAGATTATTTATTCTTGTTGTAAAAGATTAACCTTTTTGAGGACTATATGATCTTTAACAAACCATTTTGGTTTCGGTTAATGTCTAAATACATGGGAAAATATAGTTCATTTTTTGGATTATTTGATTCTCTAGAAGATGATCATAGCTCTTTCAATGTGAACACGTCTTCTTGAATAATCACTGTTTGGAGAAAATAATTTTTTGTGGTAGAAATAATTTAACAGGAGAAAGTCTACATGAAAATTAAGTATGTTTCGTTGTGTTCTTATTATAGATCGAAAATAAATTCCTCAACTTTATGAAAGATATATAAAAACAAAAACATTGTATGTTAAATTTTCCTACTGGTGATTCAAAGACCATTTAACCCATCACAAGTTTTTGATTTTCTGGTGGTTAACTTTTTCCTAATCATGTTATTTGAGACTCTCTATCAAACAATGATTGTTTAATTCTCTTCCATATCAATGTTTTCCTACATGGAATCATAGTATATGTTTTCTCGAGTGGCCTTTGTATTTGTATTTCATTCATTAATGTTAAATTTTCATTGAATATTTTTCTGATTTGGGGCTTTCCATAATATTTCCAAGCCCAGTTTTAAAATTCCGAGTTTGCAATTCCCAAAAGGGGGAAGGATGTAAGATCCTAGGTAAGTAAAGAATATAAATTTTTTTATTTATTACAATTTTTGAATTAATTATAAATTTTATCTTTAAGGAGATGTTATATTCGATGGAATACCTGATACACAACATCAGGTTTCAATGAAACCATACGTTGCACAAAATGTTGAGTTATAATGAAAAATATTACTATAAAATTAGTATTTTAAATTATTGCTAAAATAAGCTATTGTATTGGAGGGAATGAAAAAACTAACTATAATATTATTAAATATGATTCTTAAATGTTTTTATATTTCTAAAATAAATTTTAGAGTCTTTAAATAATAATGAATCTGATTTTAAACATAAATACTTTAAAAATCATTAAAAGGTCAATTTATCGCCTTATGATGGGGAACCATATTTAAATATAATTTTTTTCACTTTTATATATTTTTATTTGATAGAATAAAATTGTTCCTTTGAATCGGGTAGTCAAAATTTACATTGCATAAATTTTTTTTATTTTTCTGACAAAGTTCAATTTTTATGAATAGTGAAGAATAATGTATTTTAATTCAAAACGGCATCTTAATCTCATTTATTTTTAAGGATCGATTATATTATTAATTGATTTTAATATGTAATTATATTATATTTTTACCATTTTTTCCAATGTCTGCCATTGGAAAAAAAATTTCTTCAAAATTGGTCATAAATAAGTGTCAATATTTTGATAGTTATTATTTCTTAAAAACACACTTTTTGTTTTTACAACAGGAATTAATTTTAAATTAAATTTTTCCACTTATCTGTTTTAAATTTTGAAAAGTTTATTCTCTATTTAGAATCATGATTTCCAAATTGTTTAAATTGGTAACTTTAATTTTTAGACATTATGAATATTTATTTTAGTAAAAAAATTATTTTCCATGGTAAAAGGTTAAATAGACAAATATAGGTAATAAAATATTATTATAATAATATTAAATTACCCTACCATGTATCATAATCCTATTGTTTGATACATTTCAGACCATGGGAATCCCTGGGTCGATTTTGGGAACCCAATGAGCCACAAGGGAGTGATAATGACACTTTATATTAATTTATTTAATGTAAAGACAAAAATAACTTCTACATATATCTTTTAGTAAATAAATTTTTACATAGAGTTATATAAGTTATTTCTTCGACCATAAATATTAATTTGAAATATAAAAATATTTCTAAAGTCATTTTATTTTTTGATAATATTTATATTTCAAAATAAATTTCGTGAAATAATAATGATGCAGTGTTTACCTCATTAATGAATGATTTAAATAAATAAGATTATATATATTAAAACAATATCCAAATCATGTCCAATTCATGTTTTATGGTTAATTTAGAATATGAGTCATTTTATCATCAACATTAATGAGTTTGGGACCTTTTGAAATCGATGATAAGTTTTTAATAAAATAATATTTTCAAACTTTTCTAAAGAGCCCCACCTCTCGCTTATAAAAGACACCACTTCTAACCCATTCCTCACACTCTCAAGCCCCTGGGTTCATCCAACCTCTACCTAAATAATAACCCCAAATCCATATCATCCTCATAGAAGCCTTATCCTAGGGATAAGGAAATTCAATTAAATATTGTTGTTCAAACCGAAGGGAAATACCCGATTTAAAGGTAACGACTACTCTTAAGTTCTTTGGTTTTATTTTACTTCTCCAACCACATAAATCCTTTTTATTTCTTTATTTTATAACAACACCAATATCCTAAATATACTATAATGCATTTATGAGATGAAGTTGAACTACCCTTACACACACCTCTATGTAATGGGAAATGAACATACTGTTTATGTGGACGATGAACTACTGCCTCACGAATCAAAGATTGTTCAATATTCTCCTACCACCTCTTATGGTGGATATTATGATGGCACTATTTTTATATATGATATATATTAGGATTATGTGTTCTCTATTCTTATTTAATTTTTACATATATACATACCTTTATTCTTTCCAATATTTGTAAATCTGATGATTTCATTTGAGGAAGTGTGGACTACCGCCCCCTCCAGGTGATATGATTCGTTCATGACATACATAGAACGTATAAAGGAAGCCATTAATGAAATTATGTAACACATATATCATATTATATTATAATGGGATTATAATATACCTATGTATCATTATGTTTTCATTTCATTAAATATGAAATAGAAATGAAAGTTGTGTTCATGCGTATGTGCGAATTACCATCTACATGAACGGTGCATTTCATTTCATATCTCCAAATGTTATGTAATATTATAAATACAAAAATATACCGGATATATATTATATATATTACATCAATATAATGAATATCATTCTGTTTATAATTGACTTTTGACCACACGAACAACTTGTAATTATAAGAAGTTCATTTTTGACTCAAGTACCAAATATCGACAAAAAAACCACAATCGAATTAAATGATTTGATAATGTAAATAACATGGTAATAAGTGATATAAAACGAATAATAAACTTCTAAAAGGTTTATAATCAAATTTAAATTAACCTTTTCTTATTATTCATGTGATTAAAGAAGGAACAAGTCAATTCGGACAAAAGGTAAGGCGTTTCTTTTATTACATTTATTTTCATGAGATTTCCATTGTTTGCCAATTATTTATTTCATGTAGTGTATTGTGAACTAAAATATGATATATATTATCATCATTCTCTTTATATTCATGTTGTTGTGTGATTTATTTTGGGGTTATTATCTTTGGGTCATACAACTCGATTGATTACTACGTGGTGAGGGGTATACATCTCACTTAATATTCCAGTGAGATTCACACTATATTAGCCACTATTTCATTTTATGTGATGTACATATTTCATATTAATGTATTAATTGTGTAATATAATTTAATTTTTGTGTATTTACATCATCATTGAATTATTCTTCTTTCCCGGGATGTCTGTTTCGTATGTTACCAAATCGGTAAGGTAACATTTCATCCTCCCCTTTTTAAATTACATATTTTGGTTATGTCTTTTAATTTACATATTATTATTTTGGGATATGTTATTCTATATCGTTATTGATGTAAATATTTTCTCTATGTGATTATATAACCTTTTCTCTCTCATCAACACATTTTCTGAATTTTATAGTGACGTTGTTAGGCTGTCGAATTTCTATAAGGAAACTTCTTCACCGAATTTCAATTCATTGTGTTACACTTATACATAATCATTATGTTAAAAAAACATGGCCATAGATAAATGGTGGAGACAAATTTTGAGGAGTGGGAAGAGAGGGGGACATAACAATTGTTGGATTCATCTCATGGATGTTATACTCAAATATGATTTAGTTTTCTCTAAAACACTCATTTGTATTGAATCCTATAAAATGTATTTTTGTTTTTTTGGTTCAATAAACCAATTAGATTCACCCACTTAAAAAATTGAATGCTTCTATGATAAAAATTTATTTACATAGAATTCATTATATTCGAAAGGAATATATAGAAAATAATCTACCCTAGAAATATAAATCATGATTTGTATAAAATATTAATTTTCATTTCATGATGTATTAACTAGGCCACTATAACACTTCAGCATGAATTCATAGGCCACTGATCGAAGGTATAATTTTATATAATTCTATAATATTTCCATGAAAATTACATGATATTTCTCACTCAAAATATGGTAACACATAATTTATTTTTAAAACACATCAACCAACCTTATCACTTTTTATTATAACATATCATGATCCTAAACCATAAAAATGTGATACGCCATGTCAAAATAGCTTCTAAAATTCATAAGCTATTTAAAAAAAATTATTTGGAATATTGTACATTTTGATACCAATGAAATGAAATTATTTCCCTAGATATTATATTTCATGAATATATTATTCTTATATGGGATTCAATGACCATGATTTGAGTAGGGGTTTGAAAATTCATCATATGAAGATCTGTTGTTAGGAATCAATGGGTTAGAAGTTAACAGCCAATAACGTTGTGAAGCCTAGTTTCACTCTATGAAAGGTTATTCTAATGTTTAAAAAATAGGGGGATCATGCACTGAATTTTTTCAAATAGAAAAGGAATGATAGGGAGGATCTCGACATGACCATACCGTACCACTTCTTCACTTATTTAAGGTTATTCATGCCATGATTTTATGATGATATACGATGTGTTCTTCCACTTTTTTCCTAAAGAATTACATTTGGATGTCAATAGTGATTTTAAATTGATTTTATTTTGGTTTATCATTCCAAATACACGGGGTGAATGATTTTTCTTACATGTTTTTATATCATATTGATGCATCCAAGTAATATGATGTCCGGAGATGACGTCCACATGTTTTTATATGCTCTTTCAGTGATGATAAATTTCCATTGAGATTTTCAATGTTCTTTCAATGAGATTGGTTTATTTTAATGATGAATAAAAGTTGTTAGTTGGGTATATTATATTCATTAGTCTCGATGGTGTGATTAAAGTGTATCACATCTCGTTTTCTATGGTATTAGTGCACATGATGACCAGGTGATTTTTCCAGATTTATATCTATTTAAAATAAATTGAAATATACAGTAAATCATTATGAATAATTTTGATAACTAAATATCAATGGAATATAATTAAATATATATTTTTATGATGACATATATTTCCTCTTAGTGAAAGGTGATGGTCGTTTAGACTTCAACAATCACGGGAAAGAGTTTTTTTTATGCACATAAAAAAGGAAAATGACATGTTTGAAGTATCCGGGCCATTGTATATAACTATATTTTAATTTAATATATTTATTTTATATTAAAATGTAATTTAATATTTACCCACAAATAAAATCATAACATTTAATGAAAATGGATTTTTTTAATTAAAAATAAATTTCCTATAAAGAATTAGTCCAACATCATTGGGTCACGACAGACCCTTGTGCACTGTCCTATTTTCAATAGCCACTACTGTCTAATATATTGAGCTTATATATGTACCCTCAGACATATGAACCCCAAATGATTTTTAATAGGGGTTTAAAATCACATTTTTGATTCCTAAATGTCACTTGGTGGCCTTTGAGAATAGATATGATAGGGAATAAGATTGAGTCACCCATATTGGCCTCAATAGATAATTGAGTTTCTTTAAAGCCATTTTTATAGATAGATAAAAATGGGTCAATAATTCCTTATACAACAATATTCGGTTACATTGTAATGTGTAGCTTACCAAATTTAATTAATGATATTATTTTCAGAATGAATTTATAATCACATGGGTAATTAGAGATTTATTTTTCTTTCTATATAGAATGTTGAATGTAAGGATTCACCACAAAGGCCAAGGAGGAGTTGATGAGACACTATTCTATTGAGGGATTATTTTCTTTTTGAGTGTTTTCATTAAATTTTTTTATAAATGATATAAAGGAACCATTATGGGTTGATGGGTTATGATGTGATAAAAGAAACAATGTATAGTGACCCATACTTTACATACATGGTTAATACTTCAAAATTGAATCATACTTATTACAACAAATAACAAAACCATGAAAGGACCGTAAAGGTATAGTGTCTTTAGAAACTGGGAAACATAAACAACTGGTTCATAAAGCATCTACACTGTCTCCCATTTATTTCATCATATCTATAGTCACTTTTTGGCATATCTTACATAATACCCTTCTTCCTGACCTGGGGAAAGAAAACATACAAAAGGGTGAGATCAAATGCTCAGTAATGGTAAACAAAAGAAATATCAATTACATCCAATTCATAAGAACATAACATTTTGAAAATATTACCCTACAAAAGAGATCATAATTTCATAACATGGGATAAATAATGGTAGTGAAATGTAATCCCAATAATAATAACTTAAAACATGAAACTTTGTGGCATAGAAACACAATAATAGAGAATCATTTCTTGTTAGTCAAGACTCATTGACAAGACTATCTTAGTGGACAAAGTCTATTTCTGAACCAAGTTCACTCCTCGTTTCAGTCCTGTTTCACTGAACCGGTTTAACCTGTCGTTCCAGCCATGTCTATCTCATGAGATATAAAATCTTTACCCAATTAATTGAAGGGACATATAGGTCCAACCCATCTCATAATGATACCATTATTATGTGTGCCACAAAAGCATAAATCATACATCACTGCAAAACCCATGTAATAAAATGGGATTCTTAAACATCGTGACATCATAAAACAATTCAAATAAGATAAAGGAATTCAAAAAAAATAATTCCATCACTAAAATAATAATATCAATTTAATAATAGGGATAGAAATCTAACCCTATATTATCTTAGATGGAAAATAATTTTGATAAAAAAACATGAACTCCATTCTTGAGGAAAATATCCTTTGTACTTCAAAAACATTTTTCCTTTCTTAACATGTCATACAATTTTAAACTAAAAGAATTTGATTAAAAATAAACATGAAAAATTATAATGTAAGTTTCTTGGAAATAATGTTTTAAAAGTCCATTCATTCCGTATAAGTTAAAAAACATTCTTCTCGTACTTTTGTCGGAAAAGTCAAAAATTACTTCATACGAAAAACAACAAAAGATTCCTTTCATATCCTTTACTAAAAACTCATTGAAGGATAAAATTGGATTTAAACAATTTTAGGTGGATGGAAACAATATTACATATTTTGGGAACATGGATGTGGATGATAAAATACACCCCAATAAATACCAAAGTATAAACAATCTCGGATAAAAATGAGATTGTGATATTTTCCCTTACCTTAGGTCCAATTTTCATCGTAAGTTTTCGAACCTCCTGTATACTGATTTAAATAATGTTATTGAATTATTCCAGAATCATACTTATTGTTATGATATCATATATGGTAATATTCTTAGCTTCTTATTAGTAAAAGTTTATTATTACTTGTTATTCGAGTGTTTATTACTTTTTGTTCTTATGCGTGTTTTGTCGAATAAATTATTATTATTCTCTTTAGGTTATAGATATATCAATTCAAGAATGGTATTAGTGTACTATATATAATATTTATTCATTCAATTCATTTATATAATCATTATTCAATGAAGATCATGTAGAATGAATCGCATCACATCGTGGAGACGATATTCCGTACGTAAGCACGAGCGATGATATCGTTCCCATGATCGTGGAATTGTATTGGAGTGTATGGATACTATTTCAGAATCAATAACACTTTATAATAATCATATATAGTTATTTATTTTCACCATTATATCCATTCAATTATGGTGGTGATGGAAAATAGATTACACCACGACGTGGAGACGGTATTCCGTACGTACGCACGCGCGGTGATTTCGTTTTCCATAGGATGGATAGAAGGTGAAATAGGGTTGTTTCATACATATAATAACATATCAGTATATGAGTGATACTGATGTTATTAATTCATAATGAAACAACTAATGAAGAAAAAGTGGAAGTAGAAACAAAGTTGAAGGAATCGGTAACGGACATTACCTCTTCTTTGAAGCGCCTCTTTCAGACCTCATCTTAGAGCACTACAATTGGTCTTTGAAGAAGAACATGACCTCTAATATGTCTCCAGGGAAGTGGGGAAGTGAAATGGGAAGGGATTGGACGATCTTGAAGGCTCAAATTGGTGATATAAGGAGAGGGAGGAGGTTCCCTTTTTTAAGGGAGGATAGGGGCACCTTTGGAAATATAAGAAATATTAGTTATATTTAATCCCAACCCCACATTAAAACTTCCAAAATGACTCATATCCAAATATTAGTTGAGATAGGGTTTTAATCTCATCAAACAATAAAATTTAGACATGTTAAGAATTTATTTTAAACATTATCAACTTGATTTATCTTTATTTATCAATTTAATTTTATTTGTGGTAATAATATTCTTAATTTTAAATTATTATAAATAATTACATATGTGTTGTGAATTTTCCATAATTTGAAACTTTATGACATTTTAGACCATATAAATTTTAATTTTAAATTTTAAATTTTTTTGTGATTTTTAAACAATTTTATAATATGTTATTTTTATATAATAACAATAGTGTCAATTTTGACACTATTCATTTATTTGAATTTAAATAAAATATATATAGAAGATATGTTCGAAATAAAAGATTTAATAGATTTATAAAATGTCATATGTATCTATAGAATTAGTGGAGCACGTTAAATAGTTCATATAATATTTTTTATAATATTTTTAATACCATTTATTTGATATTTTAATTAATAAAATAATTTCAACATCACTATTATGTCATAATTATTGATAATTATTTAATCCCTAAAAATTATAGATAAATTTTTATGATGTAGATAATTTTTATATATTTCTGGATAATATTCATGTTCGAAGTTTCATTAAGTTTATCACTAATGTAAAAGTAATATACTTATAAGATTTATGAAAGTGACATGTTGTCACATTCTTTGGTTTTAATAATAATTAAATTATTTTCAGGGAAAAAAGTCCATTAAATGAATCTAATCAGACCCTTAGGTGATATGGGTCGACTTTTAGTCATCATATAGGATTTTGGCAGGTGTTAGGGTAATTTTACAATCTTATATTTACCCTTAATTACCCGATTTACCTTTATCTATGGTAAATAAAATTTACCATAGTTACTATTCATAATGCCCAAAAATAAAAAGTAGCCTATTAACATAATTTGGACCCACTGATTCTGAATATGGAATCCATTTTTCAAAATTCAAAACATATAATTTGTAGTAATTAATTTAATATAAATCCCGTTGATAAGAAAATGGGTTTTAGAAGTTAAAACATTTCCAAAGATTGAAATGTTTTTACGTATGAATTCAATGTGAAATTAATTATAATGACATACATTATATTAAATGGTAAAAATATATTCTATTTATACTTTAAAACCATTCAATAATATTATTTAACCATATAAATTATCTCAATGAATAAAGATGTTTTTAATTAAAAATTTGCGTATTTTTACTATTTATCAAAATATGAAAGTTATCAGAAAAATATAAAAAATTTATCCAAAGTAAATTTTTATACCCTGATTTAAAAGAAGAATTTTTTTTTCAAATTGAACTTATAAACATGTCAAAAACATGATTTAATGTGGGTGCGCCATCAATAGGCGGCAAAACTACATTTTTTGAAAAATACTTATTTTACCCGAAATATTTATTTTGTTCTCTTTCTATGTTCTAGAAAATGTGTAAGATGAATAATAAAATTCAAAATGTAGTTAATAATATTCATAACGGCTAGTCCATAATAATATATCTTTGTTTATTGAAACCCGGTATTGCGTATGACACAAGCTATCGAGGAAGGTCGTGATTGCGTGTAAAGCAAGCCAAGATAGTATTGTGTGTAGTGAAAGATTCCTTTGATGATTTATATAATATAAAAACAAAATATTTATAATAAAACTCTTAGTTGTTACATTCTACCCCCCTTAAATTGAATTTCACCCTCGAAATTCACCACTTCATTACAAACAGATGAGGATACATCTCCCTAATCATATCCTCAAGTTCCCATGTAGCTTATTGTAATTGGTGGTTCTTCCATAAAACTTTCACCAAGAGAGTGGTCTTGTTTTGTAGGACTTTTTTGCTACGATACAAAATCTATATCGGTTGTTCTTCATAATAATGATCTTTCTCCAGTGGTATAACTTCTGAGCTGAGTACATTTGAAGGATCAGTTACGTACTTTCTCAGGAGAGATACATGGAACATATCGTGATCTTGAGATAGATTTGATGGAATCGCCAATTGGTAAGCTACCTTCCCAACATGATCCAGAATTTCAAAAGGACTAATATATCTAGGTCTGAACATTCCCTTCTTTCGAAATTTCATGACTCTCTTCCAGGGAGACATTCATAAGAACACTTTATCACCCACTTAAAACTCTAGGTATTTTCTTCAGTTGTCGGCATAACTTTTCTGTCGACTCTGAGATGCTCTTATGTGTTGTTGAATAAATCTGACCTTTTCTGCCATTTCATCAACGATATCAAGTCCTAATAGCTTTCTTTCCCCAACTTCATCCCAGCAAGTTGGAGTCCTGCATTTCTTTCCATAGAGAGATTCATAAGGAGCCATCTGAATACTGGAGTGAAAGAAATTATTATAAGAAAATTCCACCAAAGGTAGGTGTTGATCCCAACCACCTTTGAAATATATAGAGAAAGCTCTCAACATATCTTCTAGAGTTTGAATTTTCCTCTTAGACTGACCGTCTGTCTGAGGATGATAAGCAGTGCAAAAACCTAACTCTGTATCCATAGTATGCTAAAGATTTCTTTCGAACGTTGAGGTAAACCTCGGATCCTGATCAGATATAATAGAAAGTGGTACTCCATGCAATCTTACAACTTCCTTTACATATATCCTGGCAAGCTGATCTAGAGAGAAATCCTCTCTAATAGCAATGAAGTGTGCAGACTTTGTAAGACAATCTACTATGACGCAGATTGCATTATTGCCTTTGGATGTTTTAGGAAGTCCAGTGACAAAGTCCATAGTGATGTTTTCCCATTTCCATTCTGGTATGGGTAATGGTTGTAACATCCCATTAGACTTCTCTCACTCATCTTTAACTTTCTGACAAACCATGAATCAACAGAAATATTCAGCAACATCTTTTTTCATGCCATCCCACCAGAAGTAATCTTTCAGGTCCCTATACATCTTCGTGATTCCAGGATGAATAGAGAATGAAGAACTATGAGCCTCATCCATTATCTCCTTCTTTAATTCGGGGATGGGAGGAACAGAAACCTGAATCCTGATCTTTATTATCCCATCACAATCAAGGTTGAATTCCGGAACATTTCTCACCTTCTTTTGTAACTCGACATCTTCTTTATGTGCCTCTTGAGTCTTCACATGTATAGATGGTTGAACATTTATTTGAGAAAGATAAGATTTCTCCCCTTCCAATAAAATTCCAAGATCCATCCGTTTTAAATCCATAAATATTGGATCTTTTGTGATCCTCATCATGGATATGCTATCATGGTCTTCTCGACTTAATGTTTCTGCTACCTTGTTTGCTTTCCCAGGGTGGTAATGGATTGAGCAGTCGTAATCCTTAATCTTCTCCAACCATCTTCTTTGATGCATATTCAGCTCTTTTTGTGTGAAAATATACATTAAACTTTTATGATCAGTATAAATATCACACTTTCACCATAAAGGTAATGCCTCCAAATATCTAATGCAAAGATTACGGTAGCTAACTCCAAATCATGAGTTGGGTAATTTTGCTCATGGATTTTCAACTGTCGTGAGGCATAAGCTATCACCATATCATTTTGCATGAGAACACATCCCAGTACCATCTTGGATGCATCACTGTATATCATAAACCTTTCTCCACTACAAGTTAGTGCGAGGATAGGTGCATTTTCTAACCTTCTGTTTAGCTCTTTGAAATTTTATTCACATTCCTCCATCCAAAAAACTTAACTCATTTTCAAGTCAACTTGTTGATTGGGTTAGATAACCATGAAAAATCTTTCACAAAATGTCAGTAATATCCATCCAAACCAAGAAAACTTCGAATCTCAGTTACTGTTGTTGCTCTCGACCATCTTTCGATGACCTCTGTTTTTGATGGATCCACAGATATCCCCTCTTTTGTGATTATGTGACCCAAAAATGAATCTTTTTGAAGCCAAAATTCAAACTTGGTAAATTTGGCATAAAGATTCTTCTTTCTTAGGGTCTTTAATACAATTCTCAAGTGATCTTGAGGTTTTTCCTTGATCTTTAAATAGAAAAGAATATCATCTATAAATACTACCACAAACTGATCAAGATACTCTCTAAAGAACCTATTCATCAGATCCATGATGATAGCAGGGGAATTAGTAAGATCAAATGGCATCACTATAAATTCATAGTTTCCATACCTTGTACAGAAAGCTGTCTTTGGTATATCCTCCATTTTGAACCTTAATTGATGATACCCTGAATGACGATCAATCTTGGAAAAGTATTGAGCTCTGCGTAGTTGGTCAAATAGGTCATCAATGCATGGGAGAATATATTTGTTCTTGAAAGTGATCTTGTTAAGATCTCGATAATCAATGAATAGTCTAATTGATCCATCTTTCTTCTAAACAAACAGAACATGTTCTCCCCATGGCGACGAACTAGGGCATATGAATCCTTTATCAATATTCTCTTGGAGTTGCTTCTTCAATTCCTACAACTCAATTGGGGTCATTCTATAAGGTGTCTTTGTAATAGGCAAAGCACCCGGTATGAGTTCTATTGAAAACTCAACTTTACGATTTGGTGGAAGACCTAGAAATTCCTTCGGAAAGACATCATCAAATTCCCGTACAATGGTCATAATATTAATCGTGAGTTTCTCTCCAACCATTTGAGATAAATAACCTTCATTTAGTGGAATCAAGTCCCATAATATGGATGAAATTTATACTAGAAGGTTATGTTCATCCTTGCCTCGATAGATGCTCATAGAATGATCTGGAATATGAAATGTGACTTCCCTTCTTTGGCAAATGATATAATCTCCATATAAAGAAAGCCAATACATGCCATGAATCACATCAAATTCCACTATAGGAAGGATCACAAGATTTATAGGAAGCACTTTCCCACAAACATCAATCAGAGAAGAATTGTAAACTTTTGATGCGATTGTTGTTCAATTAGGAGTTGTCATAGCCAACTAAACATCTAATTGTTGAGGTAATATGGTGATACCCTTAGAAAATTATTCAAAATAATAGAGTGGGTGGATCCAGAATGAAATAATATATTTTCTACTTTAGAGTGGATGGTAAGTGTAACTCTCACCACTTCATTATCGAACTCCACATCGCCGATAGTAATTTCAGGTGACTTTCCATTGTCTTTGGCCTTAAGAGTTTGTTGACATCGATAATCATCATCAACCCTTGGATTTTGGAATTGATTGGCATAATGCTCTATCTCCTTGAACTTGAAGCATTAAAGTGTATTAGGTTCATTCTGTGTATCCCTTCCTTTATTTGCATCATTAGACATCTCCATCCCATTATTTCTACATTCAATTGCCCGATGACCTTCTTTTCCATGCTTATAAAATTTTCTTGTCCCCTTAAGAAAATTTTCTCTATGTTTCATTCCACACTCTTAGCATAAGGGAAAACTCATCTTCTTTTTAGTGTGGTCTTTAGATTTTCCATTGAATTCCATTTTCCTCTTCTTATCAAACCCATGTGACTGATGGGTTACACCAATCTCCATATCAACCTTGAGAGCACATTGAACAATTTCCTCGTAGCTATTGAATTCCTTTATGGCTAATTCCCTTCGATGACTTGGTTTTAAGCCACTAAAGAATCAATATATCTTACTCTCAGGTTGGATAATAATTCCGGAAGCGTACTATGCAAGTCCTGTAAAATTTGCATCGTAGGTACCAACAGATTCATCATCCTTTTTCTTCAGTTCAAGAAACTCCTTCTTCATCTTTGTTCGAAGAATACGAGGGAAATACTTATTGAAAAATAAGTTCTTGAACTCGTCCCATTACATGGACTCAATTTCATCCATTTGCCTCGTATTCTTAATAATATTCCACCATTGATCAGCATAACCTTCCAAACGATATACTGCTAAGATGACTTTATCATGTTCAGAACATTGAGGAACTGAAAATATCTTTCCAGTGGTACTGATCCATTGTTCAGCCACTAATGGATCATAAGACCCGCTGAATGAAGGTGGACGCTGCCTCATGAAGGATTTGACAGAATGTTGCTCCTTAATTTGCTCATTTCGAAGTCCTGCATGATTCATAGCTTGATAATGTTGTGTGGTCATTGCTACATGATTTTTCATTCCAGCTCCCATAACATTTGGTTGCTCAGGAGGACAATCATTGCATTGCCCGTCGCATTCCGCATTAACACGGTTTCTTCGGGTTCCAACCATTGTCTAAAACCAAGAAGAATAGTGTGTGAAAAACTAATTATAATAGGAAAACCACATAATCATGAATAAAATTTCACACATAAGGTCTTATCACAGGTTGTACATGGCCATTTCTAAAACACTAATATTGTGTTCTATGCTTAGACATATCCTTAGGTTTCTTACTAAGGCTTTCACATCCGAGTTTCCAAAGGTTGGCTATATCTTTCCTCTAATACCAACTATAGCGACCAATAATTTACATACATGGTTAATACCTCAAAATTTAAGCAT
This sequence comes from Viscum album, assembly GCA_963277665.1. Taxonomy (NCBI): domain Eukaryota; kingdom Viridiplantae; phylum Streptophyta; class Magnoliopsida; order Santalales; family Viscaceae; genus Viscum; species Viscum album. Next base: position 1,289,764,675 of record OY728140.1, read on the forward strand.
ACTTATTACAACATATAACAAAACCAAGAAAGGACTGTGTAAGTGTAGTGTTTTTAGAAACTGGGAATCATAAACAACAGGTTCATAAAGCATCTACACTGTCTCCCATTTATTTCATCATATATATAGTCTATTTTTGGAATATCTTACTTAATACCCTTCTTCCTGACCTGGGGAAAGAAAAAATACAAAAGGGTGAGCTCAAATGCTCAGTAAGGGTAAAAAATGAAATATCAATTACATCAAATTCATAAGAACATAACATTTTGAAAATCATACCCTGTAAAAGAGATCATAATTTCATAACATGGGATAAATCATGGTAGTGAAATATAATCCCAATAATCATAACTTAAAACTTGAAACTTTGTGGCATACACACATAATCATAGAGAATCATTTCTTATTAGTCAAGACTTATTTCCAAGACTATCTTAGTGGACAAAGTCCATTTCTAAACCGAGTTTACTCCTCGTTTCAGTCATGTTTCACTGAACCGGTTTAACCCTCCGTTCCCGCCATGTCTATCTCATGCGATATAAAATCTTTACCCAATGCATTGGAGGGACATATAGGTCCCACCCATCTCATAATGATACCATTCTTATGTGTGCCACAAATGCATAAATCATACATCACTGCATAACCCATTTAATAAAAATGGGATTCTTAAACATCGTGACATCATAAAAAAATTCATATAAGATAAAGGAATTCATAAAAATAAGTCCATCACAACATAATAAAATCAATCTAATAGTAGGGATAGAAACAGATCCTTATATTATCTTAGATGGAAAATAATTTTGATAAAAAAAATTGAACTCCATTCTTGAGGAAAATATATTTTCTATTTCAAATTTTTTTTTCCTTTCTTAACATGTCATACAATTTTAAACTAAAAGAAGTTGAATAAAAATAAACATGAAAACTTTTAAAGGAAGATTATTTGAAATAATTTTTTAAAAATCAATTCATTCCGTATAAGTTAAAAAACATTCTTCTCTTACTTTTATCGGAAAAGTCAAAAAGTATTTCCTACAAAAAACGACAACAGATTCCTTTCAGATACTTTACTAAAAACTCACCGAAGGGTAAAATTGGATTTAAACATTTTTTGGTGGATGGAAACAATATTAAATATTTAGGGAACATGGATGTGGATGATAAAATACAACCCAGTAAATACCACAGTATAAACAATCTCGGATAAAAATGAGATTGTGATATTTTCCCTTACCTTAGGTCTGATTTGCTTCGTAAGTGTCCGAACCACCTGTATAATGATTTAAATAATGTTATTGACTTATTCCAGAATCATACTTATTGTTATGATATCATATATGGTCATATTCTTAGCTTCTTATTAGTAATATTTCATTATTACTTGTTATTCGGGTGTTTATTACGTTTTGTTCTTATGCGTGTTCTGTCAAATAAATTCTTATTCTCCACTTTAGGTGATAGATACCTAATTTACAGAATGTTATTAGTGGTATATATATCATATTTATTCATTCAATTCATTTATATAATCATTATGCAATTAAGATCATGTAGAACGAATGACATCACATCATGGAGATGGTATTCCGTTCGTACGCACGAGCGATGATATCGTTTCCATGATCGTGGTATTGTATTGGAGTGTATGTATACTATTTCATAATCAATATCACTTTAAAATAATCATATATAGTTATTTATTTACACCATTATACCCATCCAATTAAGGTGGTGATGGAAAATAGATTACACCACGGCGTGGAGACTGTATTTCGTACGTACACACGCGTGGTGATTTCGTTTTCCGTAGGATGGATATATGGTAAAATAAGGTTTTTTCATACTTATAATAACATATCAGTATATGATGGATACTAATTTTATGAATTCATAATGAAACAACTAATGAAGAAGAAGTGGAAGAATAAATAATGTTGAATGAATCGGTAACAGACATTACCTCTTCTTTGAAGCGCCTATTTGAGACCTCCTCTTAGGGCACTAAAATTGGTCTTTGAAGAAGACCAGGACCTCTAGGATGTTTCTAGGGAAGTGGGGAAGTAAAATGGGCAGGGATTGGCCGAGCTGGAAGGCTCAAATTAGTGTGAGGAGGAGAGGGAGGAGGTGCCCTTTTATAAGGGAGGAGAGGGTCACCATTGGAAATACAAGAAATATTAGTTTATATTAAATCCCAACCCCACATAAAAACTTAAAAAATGACTCATATATAACGATTAGATGAGATAGGTTTGTAATCGCACCAACCAATAAAACTTACACATTTTTGGAATTTATTTTAAACATTATCAACTTGATTTATCCTTATTTATCAATTTAATTGTATTTATGGTAATAATATTCTAAATTTTAAATTATTATAAATAATTACATATGTGTTGTGAAATTTCCATAATTTGACACTTTATGAAATTTTCTACCATATAAATTTTAATTTATACTTTTTAAATATTTTTGTGATTTTTAAACAATTTTATAATATGTAATTTTTGTAAAATAACAATAGTGTCAATTTTGACACTATTCATTTATTTGAATTTAAATAAAATATATACAGAAGATATGTTCTAAATAAAATCTTTAATAGATTCATAAAATGTCATATGTATCTAGAAATTTAGTGGATAACATTAAATAGTTTATATAATATTTATTTTAATATTTTTAAAACCATTTATTTGATATTTTAATTAATAAAATAATTTCAACATCACTATTGTGTCAAATTAATAATAATTATTTAATCCCTAAAAATTCTAAATAAATTCTTATGATGTAGTTAATTGTATTTGATTTCGGTAGAATATTTATTTTTGAAGATTCATTAAGTTTATCACTAAAGTAAAATTATTATACTTATACGATTTATGAAAGTGACATGTTGTCACATTCTTTGGTTTTAATAATAATTAAATTATTTTAATGGAAAAAAGTCCATTAAATGAATCTAATCCGACATTTAGGTGATATGGGTCTCCTTTTAGTAATCCAATAGAATTCATCCTGGTGTTAGGGTAATTTTATAATCTTATATTTACCCTTAATTACCCGATTTACCTTTAACTGTGGAAAATAAAATTTACCGTAGTTACTATTCATACTGCCCAAAAATAAAAAGTATCATATTAACATAATTTTTACCAACTGAATCCGAATATGGAATCCATTTTTTAAAATTCAAAAAATATAATTTGTTGTAATTAATTTGAAATAAATCCCGTTGTTAAGAAAACGGGTTTTAGAAGTTAAAACATTGCGAAAGATTGAAATGTTTTTACCTATGAATTCAATGTGAAATTAATGCTAATTACATAAATTATATTAAATGTTAAAAATATATTCTATTTATATTTTAAAACCATTCAATGTTATAATTTAACCATATAAATTATCTCAATGAAAAAAGTTGTTTTTAATTAAAAATTAGCGAATTTTTACTATTCATCAAAATATGAAAGTTATCAGAAAAATATCAAAAATTTATCCAAAGTAAATTTTTGTACCCTGATTTAAAAGAAGAATTTTATTTTGTCAAATTGAACTTATAAACATGTCAAAAACTAGATTTAATGTGGGTGCACCATCAAAAGGCGACAAAACTACATTTTTTTAAAATTACTTATTTTACCCTAAATATTTATATTGTTCTCTTACCATGTTCTAGAAAATGTGTATGATGAATAATAAAATTAAAAATGTAGTTAATAATATTCATAACGGCTAGTCCATAATAATATATCATTGTTTAGTGAAACCCAGTATTGCGTATGACGCAAGCTATCAAGGAAGGTCGCGATTGCGTGTAAAGAAAGCCAAGATAGTGTTATGTGTTGTGAAAGATTCCTTTGAAGATTTATATAACGTAAAAAAAATATTTCTCATAAAACTCTCGGGTGCTTCAAAATGATGGGTTCCCAAGTGATATGGGGACACATGAGAGGGTGTACATATTGGAATTCAACATTGATGATTGTAGGTGTCCCCAGAGAAGAAAAATTTATTATTTTATACTATAAGAGAAATTATAATTGTTGGTTAGTTTATGGATACACTATCCTCAGTTCATAGGATGGGATTAAAGAGGGTTTATATCCCATACAGATGATACTAATATTGTGGTATGTGTGGGATACACTACCATCCATGATGAGGTTGAGATACATGACCTGCTTAGGATATGATCGTAGGATCTAAATTTTGATCCTTATTTAGATACACAATTTGGGATACCATGTATTATAACAATGACTACCACATTTTAGAAGTCCTTTAAATTGACCATTTAAAAAGATAGTATACCATGAATTTTGATGCCATAAATTCGAGTAAGGTATACCATGATCATGGTGTCCAGGGATTAAATATGGGATTACCATAGTATTAGATTCCTTGTATTTGATAATCAGAGATGATATGATATATCACTATTTGGTTATTATGGATTTTAAATCATGATATTATTTTATTCACAAAGGATTTGGAGTTTAGAGTAGCTTGATTTTTTGTCAAAATTGAATTTATCCGTAGAATTGAAAAAAAGACACTGGTTGTGTTGATGAATATAGGTCCCAGAAACATATTCAATCATATTATAATAGTTTCTTGTGGCTGGGATTGTATTTGGATGGTGATATAACATGATTTATTTAGAGACTCACCAACATTAGTAAAATCTAGGTTGGGTCTTTCTCAAGTTCAATGTCAGAACCTGAGGATCGATAATGGTTACTCATTCAATGAAAATGGTTATGATATGGATGATGTTTTTATTAAAATAATATAATTTTTACATCTAATATTTATTTATAATATCTCCATGATTATATTATATAACCCATTACATGTCTAATTCATGTAGTATACTGTGAGGAATGACTGAGGACAAGTGGAGACTCCTTCGGTTCAAGCACTGATTAGTGGTCATAGACTAAGGTACGGTAATTATATAATGGTATGAAAACATTTATATGAAATATATTACTAGTTTATTTGAGTCATGATTCAAAATATTTGGAGAAATTGTAGACATGTGATAAGTAAAAGTGTTATGGCATGTGATAGGCCTAAAAATGGGGTGTGGAAAGACATTCTGAGATAAGAATTCTAGATCATTAGCGTATGTTGTATTTATCCCTAGTTGATGTTGTTGCATATGTCTAATGGTCACCTAGAATGATGGAAATTTATTTTTAGATAAATAATTTTTGATATTTTGTTTTAATGGTGCTTGAACCTCCAGATAGAAGATATTTATTGGATTTTTTCTCTTGTCCCATAAGCTAGAGTCTAATGTTTATGCATCATATTAAATAAGTTGTCTATAAATGAAAAATATTTTATTATTTTGATTTATATTGATGATTAAAGTGTTAAATTGTTTAATGTTTTAGGGCATACCATTATAGTGTTTTTTCATATATCCGATCTATAGAATTAAATTCAAAGGAAATAGAGTTTATTTAATTTAATAATAGGTCATGTAGATCTATTCCAAGGTTCTCAATAAAGATAATAATGTTGTAAACATGTATATTGGATGCATATATTTTATCAGTACGTCATTATAAGAATTTTATTTTATATTAATGAAATTAATGATTGTGAATTTAATATGGAAAGCAGTTATGACAAACATATTTTTTATCTGTTATTATAATCAGTTGTTTTTCCCATATATAATGGATTTAAAATCAAAATAAAATCAATTACTAATGTGATTTACTTGAAACATATCATGGTAGGTTAATAGTATTATATATGTGTATGATGATACATGGGAATGTGATCCTCGTGGAACTGAATCATGTATGTGGATAAGAAAAGCTGATTGGATTAAGATTTAGGTGCTGAAGTGGGTAGTCCCAAATATGAGTTCCCATTGAGAATCAATGAAATATTATGTGGTCAATTTGAATGGTATGTCGTTAATTATATATGTGAGAAACATGGAGTAGGATTTTTGAAAAATTATATGTCATGTGATGTTAGGGATTTGAACAATAAACAAACTTTTTTCATGAGTTATGTCCTACATGAGATTCGAACTATTTATTATAAAGATGTCCCATGTATTTGGGTATATGACTGAGGATTTCTAAGAGACGAGAATTATGATCGATAAGTAATATTTTTCCCATTATATTGTTAATATTTGAAAATTATAGGAACCCAAATATGTTTAATCCCAATAATGAAGTTCCCATGATATTGGTATCAGGGATAGAGGCTTCAGGTTGACATTGTTCGATACAATGAGCAAAAAATAAGGGATATAGACATAGGGATTACATTAATGTGATAAAATGGAAGGAAAATGTATATTCATTTCCATGATATCAATAAATGGGGGTTTCATGGATATATTGTGTTAGTATGAATCTTCCCTATCAGTTCAACAATAAACCAAATTGAGTTCTAGATTGTTAGTATCAATTATAGATTTTGATGGAAGAAACAGTAAGGTGCCTTGACCTCTAAAATTTTTATTCTGTTGGACACTTCATGTGTTAATCATGTTTTAATGATCACAAATCTCATTACTGTTAATTAATCTTGATCTTCAGTGCACATCTTGCTAATGCTCTTCAAACTCAACAATAGGTGCACATCATGTTTTTATAATAACAAATCTTATGGATGTTAATTACTCTCTACAAGTCTTATGCATGATCACACTTCTGTTATATATTATCTCTAATGATTAACCTTAACCCATAGTCTGCATATCAGTGTCTTAGTCCAAATACATATATTCATCTACGTATGGACTCACTGTGACCAGACACCGTGACCCAGACACCGTGACACAGACACCGTGAAGGACTCACCATGACCAGACACCGTGACCCAGACACCGTGACACAGACACTGTGAAGGACTCACCGTGACGAGACACCGTGACCAGACACCGTCAAGGACTCACCGTGACTAGACACCGTGACCATACACCATGACCAGACACCGTTTCCATTATCATTGTGACACTGTTTCTTAAGCTTTTGTCAATATTATTTTAAATAATGCTAACGGTCATATTTTCTGTTTTTAATGCAATTAATGTTATTTAATGTTAGTTGTTGGCTTGATAGGAAACCGTATCTCTCGTACCTATGAGAAGGGAATCATTCCTACTGCCAGAACTCGTGGAATATAAAGAAGATTGAGCTGCATTAGAGAACACATGCGCTTGACACGTCTCGACATATACAGTACAATACATGCGAGCTGTGTACTGACAAGAAGAAAAATCCGGATCACAACTGTGAAGAACACATTGCACGATTCTCAAAGAAGTTCCATACATGAAATCCTACATTTCTGAAGAACACACAATGAATCAAGAGACTGTAGAACACAAGATGAACTACGACACTCTGTTTTTCAACAGAAAAACCAGTGAAGGGATCTGAAGCATTCCTTCTCAATCCAACGAGTCCAGAGCTACATTGACAATCACTAGAGCCGTTTCTAAACTCTATATATCTGCTCTGTGATTCATTATTTACATTTTGAACAGTGTGTGTCATCTGCTATATTTTTACTCACACACTGTATCCTGCACTTTAACTGGAGGATCTGTAAATCCTCACTCAAACGCTTACATATTTTATCTCCCATTGAGATAGTGGTAGAGGTCGTGTGTGACCTGAATTGCTGGTTTGATGTTGTTTTGTTTCCCACGAATAACAGTGGTAGAGGTCTTGGACCTGGACAGTTTTTGTAAAACTATTGTTAACCCTGATCCAGGGTGTGGATCGAATTTATATATATATTTGAGAGGACTAAGTCTCGGCTTGAGACTGAACCTCTTGTTATATCTGATGACCATATTTTATTTACGTTTAATGTATACGACATATATCATATTTATTCGGTTGATATTACTTTAAAATAAAAAATTATTTTGAACCTACTTTGATAGTTAAATTAGCAAGTGTTTACACTTATTGTAAATCAGTAGATTAGTTTCAAAAGTTAGTTTGATCTTGTGGTTAAACTAACTGATATCGAATCAATCTTTGAGATGCTAAGTGAACATTTACAATCTGTATAAAATCACTACAGTTTAACTTATTTTATAAATCGGGGGTTTTTTAACTAGACAATATTCTGAACAGAAATTTTAATTAGAACTCAATTCACCCCCCCTCTTGATTGTCCACTCCGACCAACATTTGGTATCAAATGATTATTTAAAATATTTTGTACTCTGTTTTTCAACAGTGATTTTAGTTTCATCTTTAATGATCTTAAATTTCTGTTAGTTCCAAAAAAAATTTATCTCTTTAAATTGTCTTTCTAAAATCTAGTTATGGATAATAGACTAGAGGGTGCTACTACTAACAGGCCACCTTTCTTCAATGTTACCAACTATGCTCAGTGGCAACTTAAAATGAAAATTCATTTAGAAAGCATAGGGTTTGATATTTGGACTTCCATAGAATCAGAATATAAACATCCCACTACTACTAGATCCACTTGGGATGAACCTACAAAGACTGCTTACAATAATAATTGTAAAGCCATGAATGCCCTGTACTGTGCTTTAGGAGATGAAGAGTTTAACAGAATTTCTGTTTGTAAAACTGCTTTTGAAATTTAGGATACCTTGGGCGTTTCTCATGAAGGAACACCCAATGTTAAGGATATGAGATTGAATACTTATAATATTAAATATGAAAATTTTAAAATGAATACTGATGAACCTACTTCTGACATGTATCTCAGGTTTAATGAGATAGTCAATACAATTAATTCACTTAGAAAAGCAGTTCTAGGAATGAAACAAATTATGAGAATCTTGAGATGTTTACCAGACTGATGGAGAGGCACATCTGTTTCAATCAGATAGTCATGTGACATTGCTTCTCTACCTGTTAAAGAACTCATTGGAAAGATTATGATGTATGAGGAAGAACTCGAGGTGAAAAAAGAAGAAGAATATGACCCTAGATAAATGTCTGTTGCTTTCAAATCTTCAACTTCAAAGAACAAGGATAAGGAGAAACTCCAAGCTATAAATGAGAGTTCAAGCTGTGAAGACAGTGAAAGTACTTTTGATAGTGATGATGAAATGGCTCACATTTCTAGAAGGTTTAAGAAGTTTTATAGGAAAAATAAATTCCTCAGCAAATCAGATTATAAAAGCAAGCATGACAATAAGGAACATTGGAAGAAGGATTGGAAAAAGCTAGATAAATGTATTGAAGTTTTCTTTTAAGATTTCAAAAGAAAAGGACATATTAAAACAGACATCCCAAATCTCAAATTTAAGAAGAAATATTATTACAAGGATAGTAAGTACAAAAAGGCTATGAAGGATACCTAGAACGTTTCTGAGGATAGCTCCACTGAATCTGAAGTTTTTGAAACTGAACACAGAAATAAGGCGATCATGTGTTTTATGACAACCACTTCCGAAGTAACGGCTGAAACTCCTGCTTTAAATTCTTATTATTCTGGAGATGATTCTGACTCTGATAACATGTCAAAATCTGAACTATTTGAATATTATGATATGTTAGAAGAAACTGGTAATGAACTGAAAGACAAATACACAGGTTTAAAGAAACAGTATGCTTTAACTATTAAACATAAATCTGATCTTGACATTGAAATGGAAAAGAATGCTCAGTTGCTTAAAGAAAACACTGAACTGAAATTATCTAATGAGAATCTCAGAAAGGATTTAGAGAAATTCACAAATGGGAAGGATACACTAACTCAAATGCTAGGAAAGCAAGTTGCACCAAAATACACTACTGGAATAGGCTAAAAACCTGGACAGAGAAAGTTTACTAAGAATAGATTTATTCCTAAATCTGGACAGAATGTTGCTAATTCTAGTTCTGGACATTTATATGCTTCAACAAGTTATATTCATATTTATGGATCTAATAAGGTTTATCTTTCAATGTCTGTTATTTCTAAAACATTCATTAGACCCATAAGACAAATTTGGGAACCAAAAGCTTTGATTGCAAACCTGTTTGGACCCAAGAAGATCTGGGTACCAAAATCATTTCCTATCTAAATCTGTTTTGTAGGAAACCTGTTTAAAGAGCTTCTGTAGGAAGACCTGGTACTTGGACAGTGGATGTTCAAGAAATTTGTCTGGAGACTTCTCATGCTTTAAAATCTTAGTCAGGATTGATGGAGGCTTTGTCACCTTTGGTGATAATTCTAAAGGGAAAATCATTGGCTTAGGCCAGATTGGTAACACTGACTCAGTATTAACTTCTAAAGTTTTATTTGTTGATGGACTTAGATATAATCTGTTATGTATTTCTCAGTTATGTGATGATGGTTTTAATGTTAAATTTGAAAATGATTCTTGCAATGTTTTTAATTCTATAAATGCTTTAGTATTTTCTACCCTACGGAATGAAAATGTTTATGCTGTCGATTTAAATTCTTTAGCTAAGCAGAATATTACTTGTTTGAATGCCTTTCATAAAGAGTCTTGGCTTTGGCACAGAAGATTAGGACACTGCAATATACACTCACTTAGGAAACTTAGTAGGAATAACTTAGTTAGAGACCTACCCAAACTTGAGTTCCCAAATGAAAATTTTTGCAATCCTTGTCAAAAGGGAAAGCAACAACAAATCTCTTTCAAACCAAAGAAAGAAGTCTCAACTTCTCAACCTCTCGAGTTGGTTCACATGGATTTGTTTGGGCCATCTTGAGTTTCTAGCATAAATGGGAAGCACTATGTCTATGTCTTAGTAGTTGACTTTTCTAGATATACTTGGGTATATTTTGTAGCACACAAAAGTGAATCTTGTTCTTACTTTGTTAAATACTCCAAATTTGTTGAAAACCATAGTGGAATTAAGATTAAAAATATGAGAAGTGATCATGGCCGTGAGTTTGAAAATCATGAATTTGAATCTTACTGCTCACACAAGGGATATAGTCACAATTTCTCTGCCCCTAGGACACCTCAACAAAATTGTGTAGTATAAAGAAGGAATAGAACCCTGTAATAAATTGCTAGAACTATGCTTAATGAGTATGACCTGCCTATTTATTTTTGGGCTGAAGTTGTAAATACAGCTTGTTATATTATCAATAGAGTATTAATCATCCCTGTTCTTAAGAGGACCCCTTATGAGTTGTAGAACCATAGGAAACCTAAGGTTAACTACTTCAGAGTTTTTGGCTGCAAAGTCTTTATTCTTAATACCATATATAATCTTGATAAGTTTGGATCCAAGAGTGATGAAGTAATTTTCCTAGGTTATTATATCTCTAGTAAAGCCTATAGAGTTTTCAATAAGAGAACCATGTGTGTGGAAGAATATATTCACATCAAGTTTCATGAAACTTATCCACATAACCCTAAAACCTCTGTTGAAAATCATGATGATGATCTCTCTGTTTTTAACCTTAATGATAAAGACAGTGGACCTATAGTTAAAACGTCCAGTTCTGGAAATTTTCCAGAACCTACTTTTGTTGATTCCCAACCTGTTAATGAACCTGAAATTTCTAGCCCTACCATTACTAGATCAACTAGAATTATGAAGAATCATCCTTTAGATGCTGTTGTAGGAAATCTTGATAGAGGGTCACCGACTAGAGCTTCTCTTAGAAATCAGATTGAACATCAATCCTTCTTGTCACAGCTTGAATCAAAAAACATTGATGATGCTATTAATGATGAATTTTGGGAAATCGCTATGCAAGAAGAACTCAATTAGTTTTAAAGAAACAAAGATTGGAATCTTGTTGAAAGACCTAAGGACACTTTCACAATAGGCACAAAACGGGTGTTTAGAAATAAAGTAGATGAATTCGGAAACATAGATAGAAATAAAGCTAGACTAGTTGGAAAAGGCTATAGTCAAGAAGAAGGTATTGACTATGAGGAGACTTTTTCTCCAGTAGCCAGATTAGAAGCTATTAGGATTTTTCTTACTTATGCTGCACATCTAAATTTCAAACTATATAAAATGGATGACAAGAGTGCATTCTTAAATGGATATATTGATGAGGATGTTTTTGTTGAACAACCACCTGGTTTTTCAAACCCTCATTTTCCTAATCATATTTTAAAACTATCAAAAGCATTATATGGTTTAAAGGATGCTCCAAGATCTGGGTATGATAGATTACATACTTTTATAATTTCTAAAGGTTTTACAAAAAGAATAGCTGATCCTACTCTTTTTATAAAATGAATTTCTAAAGATGTTTTAGTAGTACAAATTTATGTTGATGATATTATCTTTGGGTCTTCTAAAAATTCTTTATGTACTTATTTTTCAAAAATGATGCAAAATGAATTTGAAATGAGTTTAATGGGTGAACATAAATTATTTCTTGGTTTTCAAAATTTTCAAAATGATGATGGAATTATTTTAACTCAAAGTAAATATAATAGAGATCTTTTGAAACGTTTTGGATTAGATAACACAAAAAGTAGTGACATGCCCATGAGTACCACCTGTAAGATGGATCAGGATGAAAATGGCAAATCTGTTTATCAAAACACTTATAGAGGAATGATTGTAAATCTACTATACTTGACTGCTAGTCGTCTTGATATTATGTTTAGTGTGTGTATGTGTGCTCGTTTTCAAGAAAACCCTAAAGAGTCACATTTAAATGTTGTAAAGAGAATTTTCAAATACCTCAAGCATACTACCAATTTAGGACTATTCTATCCCAAATGAAAATCATTTGAACGAGTTAGTTATTCTGATGCTGACTTTTCGGGATGTAAGCTAGATAGAAAAAGAACCTATTGAACATGTCATCTTTTAGGAAAGTCACTTGTATAATGGTGTAGTATGAAACAAAATTATGTTGCATTGTCAACTGCAGAAGCTGAATACATAGCTGCTAGAAGTTTTTGTGCACAAATTTTGTGGATGAAACACACATTACTAGACTATGGATATCAATTCAGACATGTCTCAATAAACTGTGACAACACAAGTGCTATTAATATTTCTAATAATCATGTTTCTTATTCTAGGACAAAACATATTGATGTAAGACATCACTTTTTGAGGGATCATTATCAAAAAGGTGATATCACTTTGGAATTCATTGGTACTGAATATCAACTTCATGATATATTCACTAAACCATTATATTATGAAATATTAGACTACATCATACATGATCTTGGTATGATTAATCATAAATGATTATCTTACTGATCTTAATGTTTAAAACTTTACTGTACTTTACTTTACGGTTTTATAAGTACTGTTTCTAAGTCATTGTTTTACGCTCACGGTCTGACAACTCATTGTCTCACCGTGACTATATAAACTAATCACTGTCTCACCGTGATGTATAGTTTTCTGTCTCACCGTGAGAAGTATGATTTTATTTATTTATTTATTTTATTTTTACCCGTATCACGATAATTTTTATTTCACCACTATTTAATTTCACGTGTTTATGTTTTTATGACATTTGACATTCCCAAATGATAAAACATAAGGGTTTCATTCGACTACTTACCTGAATTCTCTCCTAAACCTTCTCTTCCCTCACGCCCGAACCTTTAGTGAATGCCCAGGAAGAAGCGTCCATCTTCACCCTCGTCTGAGAAGTGCCGCTCTAATTAAAAAAGGAGGATACCGAGGATAGCTCCCGAAGGAACTCGAATCCCAAACCTGGTAAGTTGTACCGTCGTACCTGAAAAAGAGGTTTGCCCTTAATGGTTGCTGTCTAGAAAATCATTAGTTTTGAAAGTTTTAAAAGAACAAGGATGGAATGAATGGTTCACTGGAAAGAATAGACCAATTTACCCTAGGCTTGTATCTCAATTATATCAGTATGTGAAGTTTCGTTTTGAGTTTGGAGAATGATTTTTTGTGACCAGCTGGATCGATGGTCAGAAGTTCTCTTTCTCTTCAATGTTGTCGGCTGCATGCCTAAGAATTCCACATGAATGAGTGTGTGAAGATTACCAGAGAGACCCTCCTCCATCAACTGACAAATTTGACCTAGAAACCGCTTGGGAAAATCTAACTGGAAATAGAACCAACTGAAGGGCCATAGCTGCTGAACTGGATGGGGAGACAAGACTTTTGTTCAAGTTTGTTCAGAATTTGGTTATTCCAAGAAAATGAGATTTTGCTGTGATGAAATATCAGGATGTGTTCCTGATTCACCTGTTGAAAAATGGCCAAAAGATAAATCTGTGTAAGTGTGTTATCAACCATATCTATGAGCTGATCAAAGTAACTTACAAATCCACCTCTCTGTTTTATTCCAGGATTATTATAGAGACCCGATGCCTGATGTACATGGACATTACATTAATTTTGCAGAATACTTAGTACATTACAAAAACACACACTCAAGGATCGTAATAGTTTAGTGTGTTTGGAAACTCAGAATATAATCTTCTAATCCTGGTGAAAGATCTTCAACATCTCCCATAAAGATCTTCCTTTTTTTTGTACCTAAAACCTTTCTTTATATCCTGGGGAAAAGAAAACATAAATGGGTGAGCTAAAATGCTCAGTAAGGGTAAACAAAAGAAATATCAATCACATCATATACATAAGCACATAACTTTTGGAAATCTTATCCTGCAAAAGAGATCATAATTTCATAACATGGGATAAATCATGGTAGTGAAATGTAATCACAATAATCATAACATAAAACATGAAACTTTGTGGCATACACAGATAATCATAGAGAATCATTTTTTGTTAGTCAAGACTCATTGCCAAGACTATCTTAGTGAACAAAGTCCCTTTCTAAACCGAGTCACCCTCGTTCTAGTCCTGTTTCACTGAACCGGTATAACCTACCGTTCCATCCATATCTATCTCAAGAGATATAAAATATTTACCCAATGCATTGGAAGGAGATATAGGTCCCACCCATTTCATAATGATACCATTCTTATGTGTGCCACAAAATCATAAACCATACATCATAGCATAACCCATGTAATAAAAATGGGAATCTTAAACATCGTGACATCATAAAACAATTCATATAATATAAAGGAATTCATAAAAATAATTCCATCACAACATAAGCAAATCAATTTAATAATAGGGATAAAAACAGAAACCTTTATTATCTTAGATGGAAAATAACTTTGGTAAAACACTTGAACTCCATTCTTGAGGAAAATATCATTTCTACTTCAAAAACAATTTTCCTTTCTTAACATGTCATAAAATTCTAAACTAAAAGAAGTTGATTAAAAATAAACTTGAAAACTTTTAAGGGATGCTTCTTGGAAATAATGTTTTAAAATTCCATTCATGCCGTAGAAGTTAAAAGAAACATTCTTCTCGTACTTTTTTCGGAAAGTCAAAAAGTACCTCGTACGAAAAAAAAGACAAAAGATTCCTTTCATATCCTTTACTAAAAACTCAACGAAGGGTAAAATTGGATTTAAACAATTGTAGGTGGATGGAAATAATATTACATATTGAGGAAACGTGGATGTGGATGATAAAATACACCCCATTAAATACCAAAGTATAAACAATCTCGGATAAAATGAGATTGTGATATTTCCCTTACCTTAGGACTGATATGCTTCGTAAGTGACCAAACCTACTTTATCATGATTTAAATAATGTTATTGACTTATTCCAGAATCAAAATCATTGTTATGATATCATATATGGTTCACTTATGACTTTATATTACCCGTTCTTTTGTAAATTCCATGTTAAAGAAGCGTTTTGGGTAAAATTGTTTCATTTATCATAGGTGTTTGGACATGTTGTTCTTGACATTATTATTACTTATATAATGATTTACATAATTCAATAATATAAATAATGATTTATATATCATATATATTCAGAATATACATATATATAATGGATCGATAAATAGAATGAAATACACCGTTCATGGAGACGGTAGTCTGTACGTACGCATGAACGCTGTTTTCGTTTCCTTATTGAATTGAGTGAAATTAAGTAGATGACATACATATATATAAACATAAATCCAGTAACTTTATAATTTCATATATTTCATTATTATTTCTTATATATACTTTATAATCATTCTTAAATGGTTAATGTGGAGAATGAATCTCATCGCGTCGTGGAGACGGTATTCCGTACGTACGCACGAGCGATGATATCGTTCTCATGATTGTGGGACTGTATTGGAGGGTATGTATACTATTTCATAATCAATATCACTTTAAAATAATAATATATAGTTATTATTTACACCATTATACCCATCCAAGTAAGGTGGTGGTGGAAAATAGATTTCACCATGGCGTGGAGACGGTATTCCGTACGTACGCACGCGCGGTGATCTCGTTTTCTGTAGGATGGATAGATGGTGAAATAGGATTGTTTCATACTTATAATAAAATATCAGTATATGAGTGATACTGATGTTATTACTTCATAATGAAACAACCTTAGAAGAATAAGTGGAAGAAAAAATAAAGGTGAATGAATCGGTAACGAAAATTATCTCTTCTTTGAAGCGCCTCTTTGAGACCTCCTCTTAGGGCAATAAAATTGGTCTTTGAGGAAGACCAGAACCTCTAGGATGTTTCTAGGGAAGTGGAGAAGATATTTTGGTAGGGTTTTTCCGAGCATGAAGGCTCAAAGTTGTGTGTGGAAGAGAGGGAGGAGGTTCCCTTTTATAAGGGAGGAGAAGGGCACCTTTGGAATAACTAAATATATTATTTTATTATAAAGTCAAGTTCGGTTTTAAATAGATCCAAATTGATTTATTTCGAGGCTAATTTGGTGATGGGTCTAAATCCTATCATCCAATAGTATTTAGACAAGTTTAGGTTATTATTTTACCCTTATCAATTAGATTTAACTCTAAGTTAAATAATTTAACTTTTACCGTGTCATTCTGTTTTCTTACACTATATGGTTAATAAACATACTATATCAAGCCAAAATAACCCCAAGTTGATTATTATTAATATATATAACCCTATCTAAGTCGTTTGGCCGAACCTTAGATTTTTAGGAATAAAATAACAATTAATAATATAATATTTCTTTTAAAAACTATTTTATGTCAATTTTGACATTATTTGGTATATGATTTTTATGAAATTCATAACAGAATGATAAGTTCTAACAAAGTTACTTAAATCAACAATAACATGTCATGTTATCCTAGAAAATTAGTGTAAGTTATAAAAAGTCTCAAATTACATTTATTTGGGCATTTATAACATCAATTATGTTGATATTTCTTTAATTTGACAATTACTGCATCATCTATGTGTCATAATAAATGATAATTATTTAATCCTTAAAAATTCTAAATAAATTCCTATGATGTAGATAATTTTATTATATTTCTAGAGAAAATTCATGTTTGAAGTTTCATGAATTTTATCACTAGATTAAAATTATTATACTTATAAGATTTAAGAAAGTGACATGTTGTCACATTCTTGGGTTTTAATAATAATTAAATTATTTTCATTGAAGAAATTTAATTAAATGAATCTAATCCGACACATAGGTGATATGGGTCGACTTTTAGTCATCCAATAGGATTTTGACATTTTTTAGGGTAATTTTAAAATATTATATTTACCCTTAATTACCCGATTTACCTTTAACTATGGTAAATAAAATTTACCGTTGTTACTATTCATAATTCCCAAAAATAAAAAGTAGCCTATTAACATAATTTGGACCCACTGATTCCAAATATGGAATCCATTTTTTAAAATTCAATACACAGAAGTTGCAGAAATTAAATTAAAATTAATCCCGTTGTCGAATAAAAACGGGTTTTTGTTTAAAACATTGCAAAAAATTGAATTGATTTAACCTACGAATTCAAGATAAAATCAATGATAATGACTTAAATTATATTAAATGGTAAAAATATATTCTATTTATACTTTAAAACCATTCAATATTATAATTTAACCACATAAGATATTACAATGAAAAAAGTTGTTTTTAATTAAAATATAGCATGTTTTTACTATTCATTAAAATGTGAAAGTTACCAGAATAATATGAAAAATTTATCCAAAGTAATTTTTTATTTCTTGATTCCAAAGTAGAATTGTTTTTGTAAAATTGAACATATAATCATGTAAAAAACTAGATTTAAAGTGGGTGCACCATCAAAAGGCGGCAAAACTGCATTTTTTTTAAAAATACGTATTTTACCTGAAAAATTTATTTTGTTCTTATACCATGTTCTATAAAATGTGTAAGATGAATAATAATGTTATATAATTTAAAATTTAGTTAATACTATTCATAACGGCTAGTTCATGACAATATTATAATAATATATCATTGTTTATAAAAACCTGGTATTGCATACAACACACGCTATCGAGGAAGGTCGCGATTGAATGTAATGCCAGCTAAGTCAGGGTTGAGTGTTGTGAAAGAATCCTTCGTTGTTTCGTATAACAGAATCCAACCATATTTCATTTATACATTGAATATATATATATATATATATATATATATATACTCAATGTTGCCTAGAGTAACTATTATCAAAATTGTGTGTAACACGGTTCAAGAATAGTGTTGTGTATACTGCAAGCTAATACGGTGTTGCATATAGTGCAATGTAATCTTGGTGTAGAATAAAAGACAAGACATTAATGAAATTAAAATAATGTTTTTCATAAAATCTCGGGGTGTTACATTCTACCCACCTTAAAATGAATTTCGCCCTCGAAATTCATCGGGGTTATAAATGGTTTACTATTTGAAAGTTTCATTGATAGAAACCCACATCGTAAAAAGGAATACCAAAACTTATCTTTAAAAACTAAAGTATAAAACTTAATGGTTACCCAAGTTAACTAATCACTGGGTATACACATAGGAGAACATAGGTGAAATTATGGACATGGAAGAGAAATCTAACTATCATGTTCTGATGGAGAGTGGTAGAGGACATGGTTATGAAAAAGCCAACAATCACAAAGCCATAAATTTGTGATGATCTAGGGTACCATCTGATTCATCGGATATAAGATCACTAGGACAACATTTTAGGTTTTCAATATCATTTCCCTAAAGTTGAGAATTTTGAATTAGAAGAAATACTTACATGATTTTGGTACAATCTCACTGTTGTTCCTGCTTTGAACAGTTTCCACTTCATCCCTTAAAGAAATGAAGTGTTAAAAGATCATGTGATAGAATGATGGGTCATTCCATCTGTTTCAAACAAAAGGTTAGCAATAGTTATCAAATATTCATAAGTCCATCTTTTGTGAGGTTGAACTTATACTTCATATATCATACCACTTAATAAAATAAAACTAGTTTCTACTAAAGAGGGACTTCCTGTAGGCCAGTGGTAGGCGATAAAGGCCAGTCACACTTCGGTTGTGGGTTCGATTCCCACAGCCTTGTCCGACGCGATGGGCTGTCGCCCGTCCTGCAGGTTGTCCTTTTTCTAAAACTACATTACTATAACATCCCATCAATAATATCAAAAAAAAAAAGATTTATCCTTAAACAATACTAACTTATGTCCAACATAATCCATTCCAATCTTTAGGCTTATCTAAAATACTTCGGTCCACTCTCATAACATAGTGAAAACGATTACCAGAGATTTAAAACCATCGTTGATCCCCATATATTGTAATACTGCATTCCTATCTTGTTGGTCACATTCCAATCATTCGAAGGCCTTAATCATGTATTCCATTGAACCTTAGTGAAAGTATGAATGCAGTTAAATGTTAACACTTTCCACATACCAAAATCCTCAAAATTCTTTATAATAAAACCATGATATCACTTTGTCCTTATAGCAATCATGAGCTCATGAATACTGTCAAACATTTCATTTTCTCTTTATCACTTCATTATGCACATATCATCCACTTTCCAAAAAATATCTGAATAACCATTCATTTTTACTCATTCTATTCATCATAAACATTCAAATCTTAAGGATAGACAACAGTGTAACAATCCTTAGATGTCTTTTTATTCTATAGTACAACATTACACATGATAAACATGTAATCATTCCACTACCTTCTTAAACCATTGATCGAGCTTCAACAATTCTTTCATCTCACATATCATTTGTAGTCTCTTCATCATCATCAACAAAAATACTACCCATACGACCATACCGATTCTCTTCATGAGACATTCCCTTAGGGCATTGGTTTGCATAATGCCCATACATTCCACATTTAAAAAATTTAACCATTGTTGATGTGGTAGCAATACCATTATCCTCATCCATGGTGTTAACTGAAACTTTTCCATTGCACTTACTGGCTTTGTGTCCATCTTTTCCACACCCAAAGCATCTTCCAGTTCCTTTGAAACATTCTCCTTGATGCCTCTTCCCACATGATTTACATAGGGGAAATTTAACTTTTTTTCCTCTATGATCATCATGAAACTCTATCTTTCTCTTATTAGCCGAGTCAGGAAACTTACCAAATTTGAGTTTATTGATCATATTATGAGATTGCTGAGTCGGCATAATAATGATTTTTGGACTTTCAAATCCCATTTCATTTGATTTCTTATGAAGAATATAATTCCATTGTCCATCATATCCTCCATTATCTTGAATCATCTTGTTTCCAGTCGTTTTCTAAAACCCAAAAAAAAATAGTGTGAGTGACAAAAATCATGATATGTAAAACAACATAATAAAGGGGAATTAACTTCAATATCTAACATCTTAGGTTTAATTCTACGATCTTTACCATAGTGCTTGGACTATATCCTATATGTATACTTATCCTTAGGGACATCCCTAGACATACCTTATAAATATCTCTATGGATCTCACTAACGTTTTCGCATCCTAGTTTCCAAAGGTTGACTAAACCATTCCTCTGATACCAACTGTAGAGACCCGATGCCTGACGTACATGGACATTACATCAATTTTTCGGAATACTTAGTACATTACAAAAACACACACACAAGGATCGTAATAGTTTAGTGTCTTTGGAAACTCAGAATATAATCTTCTAATCCTGGTGAAAGATCTTCAACATCTCCCAAGAAGATCTTCCTTTTTTTTATACCTAAAACCTTTTTTATATCCTGGGGAAAAGAAAACATAAAAGGGTGAGCTCAAATTATCAGTAAGGGTAAACAAAAGAAATATCAATCACATCATATACATAAGAACATAACTTTTGGAAATCTTATCCTGCAAAAGAGATCATAATTTCATAACATGAGATAAATCATGGCAGTGAAATGTAATCACAATAATCATAACTTAAAAGATGAAACTTTGTGGCATACACACATAATCATAGAGAATTATTTCTTGTTAGTCAAGACTCATTTCCAAGACTATCTTAGTGGACAAAGTCCCTTTCTTAACCGAGTCACCCTCATTCCAGTCCTGTTTCACTGAACCGGTATAACCTACCGTTCCAGCCATGTCTATATCAAGAGATATAAAATCTTTACCCAATGCATTAGAGGGAGATATAGGTCCCACCCATCTCATAATGATACCATTCTTATGTGTGCCACAAAATCATAAACCATACATCATAGCATAACCCATGTAATAAAAATGGGAATCATAAACATCGTGACATCATAAAACAATTCATATAATATAAAGGAATTCATAAAAATAATTCCATCACAACATAAGAAAATCAATTTAATAATAGGGATAAAAACAGAAACCTTTATTATCATAGATGGAAAATAATTTTGATAAAACACTTGAACTCCATTCTTGAGGAAAATATCCTTTCTACTTCAAAAACACTTTTCGTTACTTAACATGTCATAAAATTATAAACTAAAAGAATTTTATTAAAAATAAACATGAAAACTTTTAAGGGATACTTCTTGGAAATAAAGTTTTAAAAATCCATTCATGCCATATAAGTTAAAAGAAACATTCTTCTCGTACTTTTTTCGGAAAGTCAAAAAGTACCTCGTACAAAAAAAACGACAAAAGATTCCTTTCATATCCTTTACTAAAAACTCACCGAAGGGTAAAATTGGATTTAAACAATTGTAGGTGGATTGAAATAATATTAAATATTGAGGAAACATGGATGTGGATGATAAAATACACCCCAGTAAATACCAAAGTATAAACAATCTCGGATAAAATGAGTTTGTGATATTTCCCTTACCTTAGGTACGATATGCTTCGTAAGTGTCTGAACCTCCTGTATAATGATTTAAATAATGTTATTGACTTATTCATAATCATACTCATTGTTATGATATCATATATGGTTCACTTATGACTTTATATTACCCGTTCTTTTGTAAATTCCATGTTAAAGAAGCGTTTTGGGTAAAATTGTTTCATTTATCGTAGGTGTTTGGACTTGTTGTTCTTGACATTATTATTACTTATATCATGATTAAATTACTTAAAGAATATAAAACATGATTTATATATCATATATATTCAGAATATACATATATATAATGGATCGAAAAATGGAATGAAATACACCGTTCATGGAGACGATAGTCCGTACGTACGCATGAACGCTGTTTTCGTTTCCTTATTGAATTGAGTGGAATTAAGTAGATGACATACATATATATACACATAAATCCAGTAGATTTATAATGTCATATATTTCATTATTATTGATTATATATACTTTATAATCATTCTTAAACGGTTAATGTGGAGAATGAATCTCATCGCGTCGTGGAGACGGTATTCCGTACGTACGCACGAGCGATGATATCGTTCTCATGATCGTGGGACTGTATTGGAGTGTATGTATACTATTTAAGAATCAATATCACTTTAAAATAATAATATATAGTTATTATTTACACCATTATACCCATCCAAGTATGGTGGTGGTGGAAAATAGATTTCACCATGGCATGGAGACGGTATTCTGTACGTACGCACGCGCGGTGATTTCGTTTTCCGTAGGATGGATAGATGGTGAAATAGGATTGTTTCATACTTATAATAACATATCAGTATATGAGTGATACTGATGTTATTACTTCATAATGAAACAACCTTAGAAAAATAAGTGGAAGAAGAAATAATGGTGAATGAATCGGTAATGGAAATTATCTTTTCTTTGAAGCGCCTCTTTGAGACCTCCTCTTAGGGCACTAAAATTGGTCTTTAAGGAAGACCAGAACCTCTAGGATGTTTATAGGGAAGTGGATAAAAGATTTTGGCAGGGGTTGTCCGAGCATGAAGGCTCAAAGTTGTGTGTGGAAGAGAGGGAGGAGGTTCCCTTTTATAATGGAGGAGAGGGGCACCTTTGGAATAACTAAAAATATTATTTTATTATAAAGTCAAGTTCGGTTTTAAATAGATAGAAATTGATTTATTTCGAGGCTAAGGTGGGGATGGGTCTAAATCCTCTCATCCAATAGGATTTAGACAAGTTTAGGTTATTATTTTACCCTTATCAATTAGATTTAACTCTAAGTTAAATAATTTAACTTTTACTGTGTCATTTTGTTTTCTTACACTATATGGTTAATAAACTTACTATATCAAGCCAAAAGAACCCCAAGTTTTTTATTATTAATATATATAATTTTATCTAAGTCATTTGGCCGAACCTTATATTTTTAGGAATAAAATAACAATTAATAATATAATATTTGTTTTAAAAACTATTTTATGTCAATTTTGACACTATTTGGTATATGATTTTTATGAAATTCATAACAGAATGATACGTTCGAACGAAGTTACTTAAATCAACAATAACATGTCATATTAACCTATAAAATTAGTGTAAGTCATTAAAAGTCTCAAATTACATTTATTTGTGCATTTATAACATCAATTATGTTGATATTTCTTTAATAAGACAATTACTGCATCATCTATGTGTCGTAATAAATGATAATTATTTAATCCCTAAAAATTCTAAATAAATTCCTATGATGTATATAATTTTATTATCTTTCTGGATACTATTAATTTTCTATGTTTCATGATGTTTATCACTAGATTAAAATTATTATACTTATAAGATTTAAGAAAGTGACATGTTGTCACATTCTTTGGTTTTAATAATAATTAAATTATTTTCATTGAAAAAATTTAATTAAATGAATCTAATCCGACCCTTAGGTGATATGGGTCTAATTTTAGTCATCCAATAGGATTTTGAAATTTTTTAGGATAATTTTAAAATATTATATTTACCCTTAATTACACGATTTACCTTTAACTATGGTAAATAAAATTTACCGTAGTTACTATTCATAATTACCAAAAATAAAAAGTAGCCTATTAACATAATTTGGACCCCCTAGTTCCAAATATGGAATCCATTTTTTAAAATTCAATACACAGAAGTTGCAGAAATTAAATTAAGAATAATCTCGTTGTCGAATAAAAACGGGGTTTTGTTTAAAACATTGCAAAAGATTGAATTGATTTAACCTAGAATTCAAGGTAAAATCAATGATAATGACATAAATTATATTAAATGGTAAAAATATATTCTATTTATTCTTTAGAACCATTCAATATTATAATTTAACCTCATATGATATTACGATGAAAAAAGTTGTTTTGAATTAAAATATAACGTGTTTTTACTATTCATTAAAATGTGAAAGTTACCAGAATAATATGAAAATTTTATCCAAAGTAAATTTTTATTTATTGATTCCAAAGAAGAATTTTATTTTGTCAAATTGAACATATAAACATGTCAAAAACTAGATTTTAAGTGGGTGCGCCATCAAAAGGCGGCAAAACTGCATTTTTTTAAAAATACTTATTTTACCCGAAAAATTTATTTTGTTCTTATACCATGTTCTAGAAAATGTGTAAGATGAATAATAATTTTATAAAATTCAAAATTTAGTTAATAATATTCATAACGGCTAGTTCATGATAATATTATAATAATATATCATTGTTTATTAAAACCCGGTATTGCGTACAACACACGCTATCGAGGATGGTCGCGATTGCGTGTAATGCCAGCTAAGTCAGGGTTGCGTGTTGTGAAAGAATCCTTCGTTGTTTCGTATAACAGAATCCAAACATATTTCATTTATACATTGAATATATATATATATATATAATCAATATTTCGTAGTGTAACTATTATCCAAATTGTGTGTAACACGGTTCAAGAATAGTGTTGCGTATACTGCAAGCTAATACGGTGTTGCGTATAGCGCAAGGTAATCTTGGTGTAGAATAAAACACAAGACATTAATGAAATTAAAATAATATTTTTCATAAAATTTCGGGGTGTTACAATTATTTCATCCATGTTAGTCTCAAAAGGAATGGTTGGACCGAATGAAGAAAAATTAGAGGACTTTGATTTCTGCCTATCCATGCCTATCATAAGAAGGCTGATGATTAGCTGGAATCCCTGGAAAAGGCAATGGGATGAGGATAGTGATCAAGTGTATAAAAAGTTTAATCCTGTTGACTATCCAAGAAGGCCTAAGAACCTAGCTGATCCTGGTTTGGAACCAGATGAAGTGGCTGAGTACTCAGAAGAAGAAGATCAAGAAGAAGTAACAGATGAAGTTCCATCTAGAGAAGAATCGGTAATACATCCAATGGAAACAATTTCTGTTTAAGAGGAAAGGGGTGTTATCCCTGCTGAAATACCTCAAGGAGAGGAAGTTGTTGTTGAAAAGGAAAGGACTGAGGATCCTTTAGTTGTTCTTCATGAGGAATAAACTCATCCCAATGCTGCAAGGAAATTAGTTTTTCCTGGTTCAGAACAACAAGCAACGTTTGAGGAAGTTTTTGTTGAAGAGACTCTTTCTGTTGAGAAAGAAGCAAGTCTAGAAGCTTATCCAGTGGAACAACCAGCTCTTGAGATTATTCCATCTGCTGAAGAAAGAATGGAAATTGCCTTTCAGCTAGGAAGGAAAGAGTTTGCTGAAGAAATTAGGGATGATCCTGTGGATCTTGTCCATGTTCTTGAACCTCAAGAATCTGAAAGGGAATCACATGTTGAGGGGGAGGAAACTCTAAATCTTGATATTGTGGAAGCTGGATCTGGTGATGCTTCTCAACCGTCTGTCACTTTCTTTGAACACTCTCAGTATGAGTTCCCAAGATTTTATGATGTGAATGAGTGACAACAAGTGACTGCAACTGGAATGGATCTTTCTTCTCTGTTTCAACTGAAGTCCTTAGCTCATTCAGAACCAGAACCAGAGCCCCAACCTCATTCTAAATCAGAATCTGGGTCTGAAGATGACTTTGATCCTCAACCAGAATCTGAATCTCTACCTTTACCTGCATCCATACCTGAGCTTCATTCCTTTGTAACCAAAGATGATCTGAATGTTTTTGGCGAGACTTTGTTAGCTGGTTTTGAGAAAATTTTCCCCACTCAACCTCGCACCGTGACTCAATTATGTCAAGAAGATGCATCAATTCTCTTGGAAAATATTATCTTGCATATTCAACCAAGGATAATCCGAGAATTTCAAGAAGTCCGAGAAGAGAATAAGCTGCTGAGTGCTGATGTTGCAAATCTGAAAAGTATGGTCGGAAGTCTGCAGAAGGAACTATCTGTGACATCAGAGCCTGCTCCTGTTTCTGCACTTGCACCTGCTGCTATTTCACCTAACTCTTCTGATTCCCTCCTTGCTAGGGTGGTTGTGTCTCAAGTTCATTTTTACCTACTATCATTTGATGAAAATATTAGAAAAAGGCACATGAAGATTCTGGAACTCATGAGAGAGCTTGTGGAAACTTTGAATAAGCTTACAGATGAATACACAGGATGTCTGCAAAAAGTTCTGAAGCAGCTCAAAGTTCTAACCGAAGCTGTCAAGGCTTCACCTGCTTTTGGTCAGACCTCTACACCTGCTTTGGATGATTATCTGCTAAGAACCATAATTAAGGAATAATTAAAGAATTCCTTCAGTGGCTTGGATCTATCTTTTTTATCAGAAGTGATTAAGAACAGTGATAGAGAATTGGACTTGGTTAGGGTCCATTCAAAGATAGCCAATGATGCTCAACAAGAGATCTCCAAGAAAATAGATTTTTATCTTTCCCGGATTTTCTCTAAAAGTGACATGAAAGATCACTTTCGATATCTTGTGGAAAATATGAGAATCCCTTCGGTGACTCAAGCTTTTAAAGCTCAAGTTCAGAAACATTCAGAGTTCACCAGATTGTTGGACAGATTTCTGGAGAATAAGGATGATTTTGAAAAGGCTATGTAGTATGGTGGTGAAATCATTACTGATTTCATCAATCTTTTTGAAGCCGTATCTTCATGTGTAGAGTACTACTATAGTTGCTCCAGCTGTTTCACCCCTTATACATGGACTTTCTGCCTTAGCATCAACTACCATGTTAGTTAGCCAAGCCCTTTCTCAGATCCGACCAGTCATTCTTGACCAACCTAAGCCTAGATCTTCTACTGCTCCTACATTGGCTCCATCTGTTTGTGAAGGTCTACCCTTACCCTCTTTGTCTACCTCTTCTATTCCTTCTTCTACTTCAGCACCTACTCCTACTGTTGATAAAGGAAAGACAAAAATGGATCACTAAAGAGTTTACCAATTGTTTTTCTTTTTGATGGGATGTCATTTCTTGTTTACAGTTTGTACTTCTCTTGCACTTTGTATTATGAATCCTTTGTTTAATGAAAACTGCCGAGTTTCATTTCCTTTTCTATACTTTTTGATAATCCCAAAAGGGGGAGAAAAACTACAGGTATCAGTTCTATAATAGTATAAATGGGGGAGAAAAACTACAAGTATCTGTTCTATAATGTTTTTGCTGTGATAGTATCTTTAATATTACATGTCTTTTATATTCTGCCTATATATGATTTGTGATCATAAAAAAGGGGGAGATTATTGGACTCCTCATGTGTTAATCATGTTTTAATGATCACAAATCTCATTACTGTTAATTAATCTTGATCTTCAGTTCACATATTTCTAATTCTCTTCAAACTCAACAATAGGTGCACATCATGTTTTTATAATAACAAATCTTATGGATGTTAATTACTCTCTACAAGTCTTATGCATTATCAAACTTCTCTTATATATTATCTCTAATGATTAACCACAACCCATATTCTTCATATCACTGTCTTAGTCCAAATACAGATATTCGTCTAAGTATGGACTCACCGTGACCAGACAACGTGACCCAGACACCGTGACACAGACTCCGTGAAGGACTCACCATGACCAGACATCGTGACCAGACACCGTGATGCAGAAACCGTGACACAGACACCGTGAAGGACTCACCGTGACCAGACACCGTGATAGAATCACCGTGACCAGACACCGTGACCACACACCATGACCAGACACCGTTTCCATGATCACTGTGACACCGTTTCTTAAGCTTTTTTCAATATTATTTTAAATAATGCTAACGGTCATATTTTTTGTTTTTAATTCAATTAATATTATTTAATGTTAGTTGTTGGATTTACAGGAAATTGTATCTCTCATACCTATGAGATGGGAATCATTCCTACTGCCAGAACTCGTGGAATATAAAGAGATTGAGCTGCATTAGGGAACATGTGTGCTTGACACGTCTTGACATATACACTACAATACATGTGAGCTCTGTACTGACAAGAAGAACAATCCAGAGCACAACTGTGAAGAACACATTGCACGATTCTCAAAGAAGTTCCATACATGAAATCCTACATTTCTGAAGAACACACGACGAATCAAGAGACTGTAGAACACAAGATGAACTACGACACTCTGTTTTTCAACAGAAAAACCAGAGAAGGACTCTGAAGCATTCCTGCACAATCCGACGAGTCCAGAGCTACATTGACAATCACTAGATCCATTTCTAAACTCTACATCTCTTCTCTGTGATTCAGTATTTACTTTTCGAGTAGTGTGATTCATCAACGGTATTTTTACTCAAACACTATCTCCTGAACTTTAACTGGAGGATATGTAAATCCTCACTCAAACGCTTACATCTTTTATCTCCCACTGAGATAGTGGTAGAGGTGGCCTGTGACCTGAACAGCTGGTTTGCTGTTGTTTTTTTCCCACGAATAACAGTGGTAGAGGTCTTGGACCTGGACGGTTTTTGTAAAACTGTTGTTAACCCTGATCCATGGTGTGGATCAAATTTATATATGTATTTGAGAGGACTAAGTCTGGGCTTTAGACCAAACTTCTTGTTATATCTGTTGTGCATCTTTTATTTAATTTTAATGTATATGACATATATCATATTTATTCCGTTGCTATTACTTTAAAATACAATATTATTTTGAAGCTACTTTGATAGTTAAATTAGCAAGTGTTTAAACTTATTCTAAATCAGTAGATTAGTTTCAAAAGTTAGTTTGATACTGTGGTTAAACTAACTGAGATCTAAAAAATCATTGAGAAGCTAAGTGAACATTTACAATCTGTATAAATTCACTACAGTTCAACTTATTTTATAAATCGGGGGTTTTTTAACTAGACAATATTCTTAACCGAAATTTTAATTGGAACTCAATTCACCCCCTTCTTGAGTGTCCACTCCGACCAACATATTCATTTATTTATGGTGTAGTATTACAAAATTAATTGATACAAGTGAACATTGAAATTATAATTTGGTCAGTGGTCCTTCTTATTATATAACTTATCATGAATAAATTTCTTATTTTTTAAAATAAAACTATGAGTACATATAGATACATGATTGAAATTTCATGGAGAAAAATTAGTGTTTTAGGAGAATGAATCTATGTAAATTGAGATGAATGTATAACTGGAGAACATATTGGATGATGTTATATTCTGAATCATGAGTATAAGCCTTTATATTGTAGATGAGATCCTAATAGAATAAACTAGATATGAATTATGTTATTGATATATGGATCAGTGGGAAAAATTTCATGGGTAAAGATTTATGGTTTTATTGGGATGTTAGGGGATTCTTTTCATGATGTTTCATGAAATGAAAAGAACACCTAGTAATTTGGGATTCAATTATAATTGGTTCAGGTGTGGAAGAAAAGTAAATTTTGTACTTGATAACTCGAATGTGTTTCTTCTGATGAAATGATTTTGGATCAAGTGGAAATGAAGTATTTTGATTTTGTAATGTAGTTGAGATTGTCATATGAAGATCTTTATTGCGGGTTATATAGTGGGTCATACAGCATTATCCATTAAAAAGTGAGACCGTTGTTATATATTTTCATTTTTTGAGTTCCATGAATGAAGTTCTAGTGGCTCGGGAATAAATGATAAATGATCTTTCATTTTTGTGGTAATGAATGAGAAAAATGGTGATGTGTAGTACTTACCTTTGATAATGGAGTCTACATGGTCTATGTAGGGAAAACCTTATCCATGCTTAGTATTGATATATCTATGAATAACTTTTTGGACAGTCTATATAGAATTTTAATTACTGTAATTAGTTTTTTTTGATTTATTGGGAACCATTTAAATAAAAAATCTAGGTTTTATATGATATATCTGTTGGAGTTATTGTTTTCGCATTGAGATTATGATGTTTTTGTTTAATATGTGGGAGATTATTGTTATGGTATAAAAATTGTGATGTGTTTTAGTGGTTAACACTAGTCTAGTATCCATTTTAGGGGGTGAACTAGTTTCATCAAATGGTTTATGGAGAAAACCATTGGTTCATGTCATGTTTCGTGGGGTGAAACTATTTAATCATGTGATTTATTTATTTAAACTGATTCATTAATGATTGAGGGGCTGAAATTGATTCATTACATGATTTAGGGGTAGAATCAAATGATGAAAGATAGTGATGGTTATATCTCATTTTATTGAATGTTTATGATTTTAATGTGATTTTGGCACATTATATATGGTATTATGGACGTATTTTGTAGTTTAGTGGATTTCTTTTGAGGAATGGTCTATGCATGTTGTCCTTGTGAATGGGCAGTGGAAACTCATTTCACATATTTTTTAATTGGGGATAAGTTATATTACCAACTTATAACTAGTTATTTGATTTCTTTTTTCTAGATGTGAAATAGAAAATACACGAATATGGTGGTTGGACCATTAGGGGATACATTTCTTTGGGTGGTTCTGATGATGGAGAGAACAATGGTTTGGAATAAGATGTCATTATATAAAGCATTAGGTGGAATTTATACAAGACTATGGACTAGTAAAATGATGAAACAAATGTATTTTGTGATAAATGGACTCAATTGAGTGTCTTCTAGTTGCCTTTTTTATTGTTATATGTGGCGAATTTAAATTTTAAGGAATATCTACAACATGTTTGGAGTTGTGGAACATTATATCATGATGTGTTCTAGAGTATAATGTTCAAAAAATTTCATTAACTAGTGAATATAATAGGACACTATTTTTTGATTAAATTGAAAACTAGGCTTCTCTGGGATGAAATGATTTATTGTGGGTAGATTTTAATATCCCATATCTGGATAAGGTATGAAATTTAGGGAGAAAATGAACTTTTTTGATGGATATTAAATTCTGAGAAATAACACATATAATGAATATTATAGTGTTTATACCTCTTAAATACTTGATTATTGATGGAATTCAATTCATGGTTGTGAATTTTTTTCATGAATACATCATAGGGATAGCGTGGTCGAGTAGTATATGTAGACTTTTCATGTGGTAAATGAATTCAAGAAATTAATACTTTGGATATAGGGTATATCCTCATTCTTTAATCATTCAAATCCATAAATTAACGTCCCCAAAATGAAATGATAGCTAATTAATTTTTTAAAAAAATTAAAACATAGGGGATTGGACCACTATTGTTTTAGATGAGAAACATGTGATTGGTAGTGTCTTGGATGAACTTTTTATTCTCTTTTAATATCGTTAAAATAAAATATTACATATTATATGATGTAGTGATATAAGGTGTGTTCAATTATAATATCCTAAAAGTTCCCTTCTGATTATCTCAACTAATTTATAATTTATTATATTTAATGATTTGGTTTCTATTCCCCAAAATCATAGTGGAATTGTCCATTTCATAGATGGAGTTCATATAGTATTACAATAGGATGTCACAAGACATTTTAATCATATCGTATGATGCCATTTTTGTTATAGAAAGTCCCCATATGGCTTTTAAAGGGTTATAAATGTAGACTTATAATTTGTGAAATTGAAATAGGGATATTTATTGGGGATTTATTGTTTCTTAGTCATGTGGTTTTGTTCGTAGTGGAACACAACACACTGTCATTGGTTTTGGTGTGATTGGATGACCCAGAGTGATTTTACGCTTAATTCGTATTTTAATTAAATTTGAATAAATTGATTATTTTCAGCATTAATTTTTATAACTAATTATAGTTGAAATATAAATAAATTTTCAATATATTAACGTTTGTTAGGGCCTTATTGTTATAGCATATTTATATTTATACATATAATACCTTGATGGAGAGATGACTATTTGAGCATTATAACTGATAGTGTCTTTTTGAGCTTGATGTTCCATCATACATAGCTCTATGGTATTTTCATTAATTTACATATACATAAGATTTGATATAAATTCATTCCAATGAGGGTGAGGGTCATTACATGTAAATTGTTTTTTTATTAACAAAAATTTTGTATGAATATTTTTAAAAATGTTCTTAGTGAATTGTTGAATTGATGTGAATTGGATGATTTACCTCATCCATATATATATGATTCCTAGATTGTATATTAAACAATGATTTGCCAAGGTCCCCATGATGTGTTTATTTTTTTATATAATAATAGTAGGACTTATTACAGACCCTTTATGGACATATGAATAGACGAACGAGATAGGATTTTAAGGAGTATCACTAGTAGACCCTATGTGTAATTCCCCAGACCTCTCTGGTCTATTACATTGTGAAAATGTAGTGTTGGAGGTGTTCTGGGAGGTCAACGCAACTTATCCCAAACACTTTTCCAAATTTCTAGTTCTATTAACAGTTTTTCCAGTTTTATGAACATTATCAGTAGGTGTACAGTGTAGCACAGATCAGTGGCACATATCGGTAGCACAGATCGGTAGCACAGATCGATAACACATATCAGTAGCACAGATTGGTAGCACAGATCGATATCAGAGATTAGTAGCACAGATCGGTAGCACAGATCGGTAGTACATAACGGCAGCAAAGATTGGTAGCACATATTGGGAGCACAGATCAGTAGCAAAGATTGGTAGCACATATCGGTAGCACAGATCGGTAGCACAGATCATTAGCACAGATGGGTAGCACAGATGGGTAGCACAAATCCGTAGCATAGATCAGTAGCACATATCGATAGCACAGATCAGTAGCACAGATCGGTAGCACAGATCGGTAGCACAGATCGGTAGCACATATCTCTAGCACGGATTGGTAGCACGGTTCGGTAGCAGAGATCAGTAGCACTGATCGGTAGCACTGATTGATAGCACTGACCAGTAGCACAGATCGGTAACACAGATCAATTTGACAGATCAGTAGGTTTACAACAATGATAGGTGAACAATGTTTCCAGATTCTTATAGTTTTTCCCCTTTTGATGTTTCCATTGACGTAAAATACATTTAAAGCCTTATTTTAAGGACTCTTAAGGCCGATTAAAAGGCCATAAATCCTATATTAATTATTCCTAAGGCATGGAATGTTTTACTTGGTAAAACCACATGGGTTAATGTGATCCTCTTTTAATGGAAAATTAAGCGCATCTTATACTGTCGCCTCATTAAATCTTCAAAAAGAAACAAGATATCATTCTCCCTTGTTCATCCTCTTTTCTCTCATCTTAAAGAACCTTTCAATCCATCTAACAAGAGTTTCACAATAAAACTATACTCATTGGATTGGTTCTACTCTGTTTTGATGCACCAAGCTATATCGATCAACCTTTGATATAAGGTATGTTTTATCATCGTTCCTTCAGGGATCATCTTATTTTGTTATCCTTTCCATATTATCATGTAATCTTCATGCTTCTAATGGGTTTTTCTTGGGGTTTGGTTGGTGTGGATGTATCGTGGCATCCTCGGGTGGATGCAGTTGTCACGAGAGGAGGATCGTGACCCGTTGTGTGGATAAAGAGCATCAAGAACTCTTCAAGGTAAGGGATTCATTGATTCTATAATTTTTTTATGTGCAATCGTAGAGTTATCATCATTTTTCCCTTTGGATCACAATGAAATCGACCTAATTAAACACATTAACTAGATTAAAAGAACTGGTTTGATTGCTTGTTGTTGCTTTGTACCATGATAACGGTTTGCCTCATGTTTTTCTTGATAGAGTGATATCTATGCTTGCTTTGATTAGTTGTTCGTTCTTGCTAGAAATTGATAAAGAATGTAAATCCGGAATTAATTGGTAATTATTTGGCTAAAGATAAGGAGTCATGTAAATTACTCTGGTTTTTGTCATTGTTGTAGTTGTTCTAATTTGATGTTAATAAAATTGGCATAGTAAGCATGTTAAATCTTTTGTGATAGCTTACTGAATAGGTTTCCTAGAATTGGAACCTAAGAATTGAATCTATTAATTCAATAGGAATTAAAGAACTGGTTGGTCGATAAAAGATAACGCCCAGTAGGGTTCTTAGTTACCCTCTTGTTCTAAAGTGCGAGAGCCTTGTGGTTTAGAACCATGAGTGCCCATTTTTTATGAAGGCTGGATGCCTTGTTGAAGGTCCAAGAGCCCATTTAATGTGATGTCTGATTTCATGATGCTTGTGTTGTGATGTGACCCTGGAGGGGTCATGTGATATGTGGATCAGGGAGGCCATGTGGTTGTGGCATCGGATGACGCCTAGAGTGGCGAGATGCATCGGTTTATGCATGTGGGTGTAGGGGAGGACACGAGGGATGGTGGTATGGAATGGATGTGATGGATGTATGTTTAGTGGTTTGATTGGTTGTTTATCTGATTTACTTTTCCCCACTGCTCAAGGCAGCTGGTCTTGCTTAACCTCATTCCAAAAGAGGTTAAGACGCGCGGGGTATGCCACGTGCTTTCTATTTAGCCTCTTGAGGGAGAATGGGTCTACGCTCTTGCTATAAGCGGAAGAGACTTGAAGGGAAGTATATCTACTCTCTGTGTAGACCCCCCTTGTGTTTAGTAGAATATGATCCTTTTCTAGAATTCCTGGGAATTTGGTAAGGTAATTATGTAACAAAAGATTGATTAAATTGTGATAATCCATGGGGATGGAGATGCTGGAATTTAAAGGTGATGTTGAATCTTAAAAGGAGTAGTTGATTTTCAATCTGATGCCAATTCAGTTTAACGTGGTAGTGTTCATGGTTAATTAATGTTTTAAGAATTAATTAACATATAGTGGAATTGATAAAATTGGAATGAAGAAATTTAATATAGCACTTAAATGGTTGTGTGGTTATAGGATTCCTAGTCTTAGAAGTGGCAGCCTGAAGTCCGAGAGACGTTAGTTGTACTTGTGTCTAAGACTAGGATATGCCCATAGTGTGGTTGTGAGTTATATATTCTGTACTTTTTTGTGTTTCTATATGCTACTCCACCCTGTCGGTAAGGGAAACTGACACCCCGGGGATTCTGAGCCCTGGGGGGTGTTTTCTCCAACATTCTGATGGAAGGTTGAATGGCCGACTATGCCTTTTATCCCCGCTCTCTTCTCATGGTAGATACTAGTGCCTTTGGTACAATGGTTAGTTTACCCATATATGTGTGTAGAGGGCTGTAATGGCTTGTGGTTATTTTTCACACATATATTCTGGATATAGTATCCTAAGGACTACTATAGGTGTAACACGTATAGGTTGTGATGGCTTGAGGATCCTAACTCGGCGCATGGGCTGTGATGGATTGAGGTACAATACCCAACATATGATACACGTTATGTGATATGTGGTGGCTCTCGGAAACTACCTGGTTACTTTTGGTTGTGAGGATGGTGTGCTGATTAGCGCAAGTGTCTGCGGGCATGCCTTTGTGGTGCATGTGGTGAAGATTGTGGAGCTTAGAATAGGTGTATATGGGTAAGCCTTTGGAGAGATATGCATAGGACATATGTCGTTGGGGCGAATCAGAAAACTAGTGGGGATGTAGTATCGGGGTACCCTTGATATTATTTAATATATGATATATTCTAGTATGCGTTACTTGGTGACAGTATCCATGGTAAGGTTGGGAACATAGTATACCTGTTTAGGTGACGTGTTAGTTTCACTTGTGGTTCACTGTGCTTTAGAATTCTTTCATTACTTTTTTACGAGAGGCTTTGGGGAGGATACTACTGATTATACTATTATACTCACCCAACGTATATATAAACTTTTTTTCAGGTCACTTGGAGCAGGCTGGAGATCATGCTCGTTACTACTAGCTTGTGGTTGCAGGAACTGTTCGAGCCTGTGGTCGCATCTATTTTTCATTTCTATTGGGTACTTGTAATTTTTTCCTTTCAGTTCTAGTACTTCTGCATGGCACTTCATATATGTACTTGGGTTTATTTTATACTTCAGTTCTGATTTGGATTTGATTGGTGTCTATCATATCCCTCTCTTCCGCATGTGTTCTCTTAGAGGGTACTGCCTCCCATTTGTGTGTTACTATACCCTCGGTGCTAGTAACCAACCCAGGTCCTACTAGAGGCGGGACTCAAGGGTCATTATCTCCCTTCTCACATTGCCTGCCCAGGAGGGGTACACTTTATGGGGAGGGGGTCGTGACAGAGTGGTATCAGAGGTCTGTTTGAGGGATAAGAAGGATTTTGGAGTTAGGCACATGTGAGGTTTCATGGGTTGGTAGGGAAACAGTGTCATTCCAATTTAGAAAGTGCGGTAAACACTGGAAACCGGCTGAGACATAGGCGTTTACAGCCACCTATGATCTGATGTACGAACCTTTATGTTTACAATGGATACTAAACAAGGTGATACTAGTTGTAGGGTAGAGACCTATGAAAGGATCATGCATCATTCTTATTTGTGCCTGTGTTTTAATTGGTAGAAATTGGGATAGGTTATCCTAAAACGAACGAAATAAAACAATAAATTAATTAACCTTGAGTCTTCCAAATTCCAGGCTTAGGATCTGTAACATTTTTTTATTTTATAGTTATGGCTCCAGGTCGACGTCCTCGTCAGGTTTGCGCAGAAAATGACCACGAGGCTGTTTCAGTAGATCGCCGCAGGGTAGAGGTTGACGACAATGACACTTAGAGGAAGACACTCTGAGAGTTTCAGCGCCAGTGTCTGCAGAATTATGAGGGCTCTGTTTCAGATGCAGTCACGAAAGTCTAGTTAGAAGAGGTTGAGATTGGCTTCAGTACGATTCGTTCTCGTAAGGAGCACTAGGTGTCTTTGGTTTTGACAATGATGTGTGGAGATGTGAGGCAGTTGTGGTTATTGTTCCTCGGGGATCATGAGGAGTCAGCGATCTCATGGGAGTAGTTTCAAGATAGGTTTAGTGTTGAGTTTCTTTCTTCGACTGTGAAGGTGTCCAGTCCCGAGGAGCTTCTTAACCTTCGACAGGGGAGCTCTAGTGTTCGAGAATTTGTAATCTGTTTCAGGAACCTTTTACGATATTCTTTGGACCTTCTACCAGATGAGGAGGCCAGAGCGAGTTATTTTGAGGTGGCTTTGCATCCAGAGATCCTGCGCCAGGTCACCCCATTTATGCTGAAG
Organism: Viscum album; assembly: GCA_963277665.1. Taxonomy (NCBI): domain Eukaryota; kingdom Viridiplantae; phylum Streptophyta; class Magnoliopsida; order Santalales; family Viscaceae; genus Viscum; species Viscum album. Next base: position 1,289,802,262 of record OY728140.1, read on the forward strand.
ACATATCTTGAGTTGCTGGTGTGGGCAGAGGTTGTCGAGAGGACTTTTTCTAGGACAAGATCATCACGAGAGGGGGATCATCATGATCCCTATCAAAAACGGATGTGGTCTGGGGATCCTGGTTTTCAGGGCAGAAGTGTTTCGGTTCACCGGGGGGGTAGGTCCCAACCCTTCACATCTAGTTTCTCCAGAGGGAGAAACTCTCAGGCCTATGCCAATGGATCATGGACTTTTTTTTCTTGTTGTGGTCAGGGTCATCAGCAGCAGGAGTTCCCAACCTTTCAGAGCGGCCATCGTGCACCAGGTGTTACGCTCCTGGTTCCTCCGTTGAGGAAGTTTCTGCTGAGGCATCAGCAGCCAGTTTCACTAGCTTTAGATCAGCATAGGGTAGATGGGGAAGGCAGAGGACAACCCCATTATTCTCCCCATCCTCAGAGAGTAGAGAACATCCCTGGTGGTGGTCGTCATCATGGTCAGAGAGGCCTTGAAGGAGGCTGTGGTCATCTTCATTCTCTAGCATTACCACCTCCGGGTGAACCAGATGTCGTTCGTGGCACCCTTTGATTGTTTTCTACCTTGGTGTATGCCTTGTTTGATTTAGGAGCGAAAAACTCTTTCATATCACCTACCATTGTCCATGCCTTGGGACATGAGGTAGAGAGGCTTCCAGTCCCCTTGGTGTTGACTATTCCAGTTGGAGGTCAAGTTGACTTGTTGGATGTATGTAGAGTCTGTGAGCTAGTGTTGGGGAAACACTGCTCTTGGGGAGATTTCCTATTTTTATGAATACAACCATATGATGTCATCCTTGGCATGGATTGGTTGTATTCGGTGGAGGCTATTGTGGATTGCTTCCAGAAGAATGTCATATTCATTGGTGCAGATGGAGAGAAAGTGGTGTTTGTTGGTGAGTGAAATCCTCGGATGGGTCATAGTTTCAATCCATCCTTATCATCCATGATGGCTGAGATGATGCAATGTTCTTCAGATGTTGAGCAGTTGGTGTTTCCTAGGGTTGTGGAGGAGTACCATGATTTCCTTCGAGAAGAGGTTGTAACATTACCCCCTCGACGAGTGATTGGGTTTGGGATAGAGTTACAGCCAGGAGCATATCCTATCTCTATGTCTCCGTATAGGATGGACCCTTCTAAGTTACAAGAGCTATGTATATAGCTTGATGGTCTGTAGTAGTGTGGTTTTGTTCGGTCAAGTGTGTCACCATGGGGTGCACAAGTTTTGTTCGTGAAGAAGGCTTACAGCAGTTTGCGGTTGTGTGTCGATTATCGTCACCTAAACAAAGTGACAATAATTTATTGCTCTATTATTCCACAGATTGATGATTTATTTGATCAACTGAAGGGTTCAAGTTGGTTCTAAAATATCGACTTGCGGTTAGGATATCATCAAATGCGTGTGAAGGATGAGGATATCCCAAAGACTACTTTCCGTTGCCATCATAGGCATTATGAGTTCGATGTAATGTCGTTCGGTGTGAGACATTCTCTAGTTGTGTTCATGGGATTGAGGAATGTTGTGCTCTGTGAGTTCTTGGACATGTTTTTGGTGGTTTTCATCGACGACATTCTTGTGTACTCTACAACTGAAGTGGAGCATGCAGAGCATCAACATGCAGTTTTGGGAGTTCTTCGTAATCATCTGCTGTTTGGGAAGTTGTCGAAGTGTGCGTTTTGGGCTCGCTATGTCCGTTTCTTGGGCCATGTTGTGTCCCAACTAGGAGTAGTTGTGGATCCATCGAAGATAGAAGCAGTCGTGTCTTGGGAAGCCCCCAAGATAGTGTGAGAGGTGCGAAGTTTCCTTGGCCTCACATGCTACTACAGGTGGTTCGTAGCCAATTTTTCCAGAGTTTCAACTCCTCTAACAGCTTTGACTAGGAAAGATCAAGAATTCATATGAACTGATCAGTGTCAGGCAGCTTTCAAGTATCTAAAGGAGAATTTATTAAGTGCTCCAGTTCTTTGTCTTCCAGCTGAGGGAGTTCAGTTTGATATTTTCTGCGATGCTTCGCATCTTGGGATAGGGTTTGTCCTCATGTATCAGAGGTCATTTGTTTCTTATGAGTCTCTAGATATGCGTCCCCATGAACACAACTATTCCACCCATGACCTTGAGTTGGCAGCCGTGGTGTTTGATCTGAAGTTTTGGATACATTACCTCATTGGTGAGCGCATTATAGTTTTCACCGATCATAAGAGTTTGAGGTATGTTTTCTCCCAACGTGACATGAACATATGACAATGCCTATGGATGGAGGGCTTTCAGGAATATGACTTTGAAATATCGTATACACCTGGAGAAGGGAATATTTTAACTGATGTGCTGAGCCGAAAGTCACATAGTGATGCTGCACGTAAATCTGGTGATTCCTAGAGAGTAATGGAGGAACTGTCATCTTTGCATGTTGACATGGGAGATGTCAGGGGTAGAGGTTGTTTTTTTTCATATGATGGTACAATCATACTTGATGAAGAAGGTGGATCAATCCTAGTTGGGGGATCTTGAGGTGGACGTTTGGAGAGACAAAGTTGTTTGTGGTGAGGCCCCTGATTGTTGGTCGGAGGATTAACAACATCGAGTGTTGTATCATGGAAGGCTTTTTGTTCCCTTGGTGATGCGTGTGACGGTTCTTCTATAGTTCCATAGTTCTCCCTTAGCAATAATTCCATGTGTGACAAAGATGTATCGATCCTTGAGGATTCAGTAATGGTGGGCTGGGCTGAAACATGCGGTTGCGAAGTTTGTGTCTCGATGTTTAGTTTTCAAGAATGTGAAGGCTGAAAACCATGTTCCTGGTGGTCTTCTCCAGCCATTATAGATTCCGTATTTGGAATTGGGTGGACATCTCAATAGACTTTTTTACTAGTTTAACTCGAGCTCCATGAGGTCATGACACTATTTGTGTGCTAGTGGATCATTCAACAAAATCGGCCCACTTCACAATGATCAAGGAGTCGAGTTCAGTTGATGTTTTGTCGAGGCAGTATCTGGAGGAGGTGGTGAGACATCATGGAGTCCCTAGGACAATCGTTTCTGATCGAGATCCTTGTTTTACCTCCATGGTGTGGAGGGGTCTCAAACATACTTTCGGTTCTCAACTATGCCTTAGTACTGCTTTTCATCCTCAAATGGATGGTCAAACTGAGCGAACCATCCAAACTATTGAATACATGTTACGATCTTGTGTTCTTGATTTTGGAGGTTTATGGATGAGGCACTTACCCTTGGTGGAATTCTCTTACAATAATAGTTTTCACTCCAGCATCTGTATGTAGCTGTTTGAATCCTTTTATGGCCGACCTTTCCATTCTCCGTTGTGATGGACTGGGGTCTGAGAGTCAGCAATTCTCGGACTGAAACTAGTGTAGAATACAACATAGATGGTTTAGGTGATTTGTGAGAGGTTCAGGACAACACAAGATCATCATAAATCATATTCTTATCAAAGGAAGAGACCCTTGGAGTTTATGGTTGGGGATCATGTGTTTCTGAACGTGACTCCCCGTCGTGGGCAATGCAGGTTTGGTCATTGAAGTACTATTTCTCCCCATTTTGTTGGGCCTTTCAAGGTGTTAGCTCATGATGTAGCGGTGGTGTATCGAGTTTCACTTCCCCCACAAATGAGTTGGGTACATGATTCTTTCCTAGTATCATAACACCATCGTTATCTTCATGATGACTCTCACGTTATTGGTTGGGTAGAGATCAATATTGATGATGATGCAACCTTTGAGGAGCGACCTGTGGAGATCCATGACCACAAAGAGAAGGGGTTTTGTGGGCGTTTAATCCCCTTAGTTCGTGTCTTGGGGTGACACGGTGGCATGGAGGAGAGTACCTGGGAACATGAGTCACAGATGTGTGTCCAGTACACAGAGCGGTTTTAAGATGTTGTGTTTTGTTTCCATTGATCCTTTCATTATGTACCTTTGATGTGATGTTATGCTTGAATTGTTTGGATATTTATTGTTTGTTCCCTTGCTCTCGGATTTCGTGGTTTTGTTCCAGCATTAGAATAACTCAGGCTATTTTCCCCAAAGAGGTATCTCATAGAGTGGTTGTTCGGACCCCTCTTTTCTTTAGGTTGGTTTTAAATTCTCGAGGACGAGAATGTTTTGAGAGGTATCTGATGTAATGGACCGGACCTCTCTGGTCTATTACACTATTCAAATGTGGTGTTGGAGGTGTTCCGGGAGGTCAAAGTGACTTATCCTCAACACTTTTCAAAATTTCCAGTTCTGTGAAAAGTGTTTCCAGTTTTATGCACAGTATCGGTAGGTGTATAGTGTAACACAGATCGGTAGAACAAATCAGTATCACAAATATCAGCACAGATCAGTAGCACATATCGGTAGCACATATCAGTATCAAAGATCCATAGCACGGATCGGTATCACATATCGGTAGCACAGATCGGTAGGACAGATCCGTAGCACTAATCGGTAGCACAGATCGGTAGCAAAGATCGATGGCACAGATCAGTAGCACAGTTCGGTGGCACAGATTTGTAGCACAGATCAGTCGCACAGATCGGTAGCACATATCAGTCGCACAGATCAGTAGCACGGATCAGTAGCACATATCAGTACCACAGATCGGTAGCACATATCAGTAGCATAGATCTGTAGCACAAATCGGTAGCACATATCGGTAGCAGAGATCGGTTTCACAGATCGGTAGGTGTACAGTAACGATTGGTGAAGAGTGTTTCCAGATTCCTGCAGTTTTTCCCCTTTTAACGTTTCCTTTGACATAAAATACATTTAGAGCCTTCTTTTAATGACTCTTAAGGGAGATTAAAAGGCCATAAATCCTATATTAATTATCCCTAAGGCTTGGAATGTTTTACATGGTCAAACCGCGTGGGTTAATGTGATCCACTTTTAATGGAGAATTAAGAGAATCTTAAACTGTCACCTCATTAAATCATCAAAAAGGACAAGATATCATTCTCCCTTGTTCTTCCACTTTGACCTCGGCTTCTAGAACCTTTCAATACTTCTTACGAGAGTTTCACAATCAAACTCTACTCCTCAGATGGGTTCCGCTGTGTTTTGATGAAACCAAGCTAGATCGATCAACCTTCAATATAAGGTATGTTTTATCATCGTTCCTTCAGGGATCATCTTATTTTTTTCTCCTTTTTATATTATCATTTAATATTCAAGATTCTAATGGGGTTTTCTTAGGGTTGGTAGGGGCGGATGTATCGTGGCATCCTCGGGTGGATGCAGTTTTCACGAGAGGAGGATCGTGACCTATTGTGTGGATAAAGAGCGTCAAGAACTTTTCGATGTAGAATATTCGTGGCTTCTCAATTTTTTTATGTGAAATCATAGAGTTAGCACGATTCATCGCTATGGATCACAAGGAAATTGACCTAATTAAATACTTGAATCAGATTAAAATAATTGCATTGATCGCATGTTGTTGCTTTGTACCATGATAACAATTTGCCTCATGTTTTTCTAGATAGACTGATATCTATGATTGCTTTGATTAGCTGTTCATTCTTGATGTAAATTGATAAAGAACATAAGGCCGTAATCAATTGGTAATTAATTGGATAAAGATAAAGAGGCATGTAAATGAATCCGGTCGTTGTCGTTGTTGTAGTAGTTCTAATTTGATGTTAATAAAACTGGCATAGTAAGCATGTTAAATATTTTGTGATAGCTTACTGAATAGGTTTCCTTGAATTGGAACCTATGAATTGAATCTTTTAATTCAATAGGGATTAAATAACTGGTTGGTTGCTAAATGTTAATGTCTGGTAGGTTTCTTAGTTACGCTCTTGTTCTAAAGGTCGTGTGCCTTGTGATTTAGTTCCATGTGTGCTCATTTTGTATGAAGGATGGATACCCTGTTAAAGGGCCAAGAGCCCATTTGATGTGATGTTTCATTTCCTACTACTTGTGTTGTGATGTGACCCAAAAGGGGTGTTGTGATATGTGGAGGCAGGGAGGCCTTGTGGTTGTGGCAGTGGTTGACAACTAGAGTGGCGAGATGCATCGGTTTATGCATGTGGGTGTTGGGGAGGACAAAAGGGATGATGGAATGGGATGGATGTGATGGATGGATGTTTGGTGGTATAGACAGTCATTTATTTGCTTTACTTTTCCCCACTGCTCAAGGAAGATGGTCTTGCATACCCTCCTTCCAAAAGAGGAGAAGACGCGCGGGGTATGCCACGTGCTATCCATGTTTAGCCTCTCGAGGGAGAATGGGTATGCGCTCTTGCTATAGGGGGAAAATACTCGACGGGTAGTACATCTACTCACCGTGTTGAGACCCCATTTTTTAGTAGAATAAGATTCTTTTCAAAAATTCCTGGGAATACGTGATGGTAATTCTGTAATGAAATATTGATTAAATGGTGATAATCCACGGGGATGGGGATGCTGGAATTTAAAGGCGATGTTGAATCATAAAAGGGGCAGTAGATTTTGAATGTGGTGATAATTTAGATTAATGTGGTTGTGTTAATGGTTAATTAATGGTTGAATAATTAATTATCATATAGCAGAATTGATGAAATGGGAGTGAAGTAATCTAATAAATCCCTTAAATGGTTGTGTTCTTATAGGATACCAAGTCTTAGAAGTGGCAACCCCGAGTCTGAGAGACGTTAACTGCAGTTGTGTCTAAGACTAGGTTATGCTCATAGTGTGGTTTTGAGTTATATATTCTGTACTTTTTGTGTTTCTATATGCTACTCCACCCTGTCAGTAAGGGAAACTGACACCCCAGGGATTATGAGCCCTGGGGGGTATTTTCCCCAACATTCTGATGGGAGGTTGAATGGATGACTACCCACTTTTGTCCCGCTCTCTTCTCTTGGTAGATACTAGTGCCTTTGGCACAATGGTTAGTTTTCCCCATAGATGTGTGTAGAGGGCTGTAATGACTTGTGGTTATTTCACACACATATATCCTGGATATAGTATTATATAGACTACTATAGTTGTAACGTGTATAGCCTGTGATGGCTTGAGGATCCTTACTCGGCCTATGGGCTGTGATGGCTTGAGGTACAATACCAGACATATGATACACGTTATGCGAGATGTGGTGGATCCTAGAAACTATCTGGTTACTTTTGTTTGTGAGGATTGTGTGGTGCATAGCCTAGGTCTCTGCAGGCAAGCCTTTGTGGTGCACGTGGTGTAGATTTTGGAGCTTAGACCAGGTGTATACGGGCATGCCTTTGGAGAGAGATGCACTGGACGTATGTCATTGGGGAAAAGCGGAAAACTAGTGGGGAAGTAGTAGCGGGGTAACCTTGATATTATTTACTATATTCTATATTCTTGTATGTGTTACTTGGTGAGAGTAGCCATGGTAAGGTTGTGAACATAGTATACCTGTTTAGGTGACGTGTTAGTTTCACTTGTGGTTCACTGTGCTTTAGCATGCTTTCTTTAATTTTTCACGAGAGGCTTCAAGGAGGATCTTACTGAGTATACTGTTATACTCACCCTACGTATATATAAACTGTTCTCAGTTCACTTGGAGCATGTTGGAGATCAAGCTGGTTACTACCAGCTTGTGGATGTAGGAGCTGTTCAAGCTTGTGGTCGCTGCTGTTTTTCATTTCATTGGGTACCTGTAGTTTTTCCCTTTCAGTTGTAGTACTTTTTCATGGCATTTCATATATGTACTTGGGTTTCTTTTATATTTCAGTTCTGAGTTGTAGTTGGTTGGTGTCACCTTATCTCTCTCTTCCGCATGTGTTCTCTTAAATGGTAATGCCTCTAATTTGTGTGTTACTATACCCTCGGTACTAGTCTCCGACCTGGGGCCTACTAAAGGTGGGACTCAGGGGTCATTATCTCCCTTCTCACATTGCCGACCCATGAGGGTTACACTTTGTGGGGAGGGGGTTGTGACACTAAGAGGCCCTTAAGATTATATAATGTTGTTTGGAATTTGAGATGGTCCTAGGGTATGTGTTCCTTCCCCATTAATATTTTGTTCCCTTGTATGGTGATCCATGGATTGATAAAATACCATTTGGTGGGTAGATCAAATATGGAATTACTAGGATTTTCAGAATGTCATCAATCCATTCATAAATACTATTTCTCATAGGGATTTAATTTGGAGGGAATTAGAGACAAAATTTTAAATTATTCTATCAAGGGACAATATTCCTTCTTAGTGAAGGTGTTGTCTGAGGAGAAATTATTGATAATATGGAATCCATGATTACTCACTTTGTTATTTGGAACCCTAGAGTACCCTAGTGGGTTCCTTAGGGGGATATTAATATTATTATGGGTGTGATAATGGGATATTTTTATTGATGGTTTATGGTGCCTCCATTGAACCCAAATAAATAATTTGAAATTGTTAGGGATAATAATATAGAATATCATGATCTAGAGACTATGATCAAATTTGGGAGGATGGTTTTAGGTAGAAATAAAACACATCGAGATGATATTGATGGTGTGGAATGGGTAGTACATACTAGATAGCATGACATATTAAAGAAATATTGAATTCCTATGAGATAATCAGAGGATATAACACATTTTCATAAGTATGAGAAATGATTTTTGATTCCTTGTTTTATATATTATATTATCATAATATTACAAAAAATTATTATATCCTTGGAGACTAATAAACATAAATTGATTTTTCATTTATGGTTTAGAGTTATGAGTAATTTTTTTTCTATAATGTATTGGATGTTAGAGTACCTTGTGTTTTCATGTGTAGGATTTTATCCTCTTAGTCGATATGTTATTCCATGATTTTTTCTACCATAGATTTGAATTGATATTATCACAGTTTGGGAAATAATGGATTTGGATTTGGGGGTATAGTCATTTGGGATGCATTGGAGTTTATCCCTGGAGTCAAGTTGAAAGACTATATTTTTTGTTGGTTTTATATCCCCCCTATTGGTTTGAGACTATTTGGAATTATTCCTTGGGAATGGAAAAATATTTTATCAATATGATATAATGACATTCTTAAAGACACACAGGCACTATCCAAAGTTGGTTTGAGTTTATCAGTGGTTCAATGTAAGAATATGTTGACTAATAAATGTAATTTATCAATTATTTGATATCATTTATTCATTTTTTTATTCCATGCATTAAACATATGTACACTGTATTTTTTTGTTATATAGGGGACCATATTAGTTGTGTCATAAAAAGTGGTTCTTAAATCATTCTAAGGGTATGAAACACAGATATTAATAAATCCATGTTAGGGGTATTGTACAATATTCATAAAAAATATAAGATTTCTCATCATAGTGTTTATAATAGTTTAACTATCATTTAATATTAGATGCATGCATGATTCTCAAATAAAAGTTCAAAAAAATTAATTAAATGTATAATTCTATTAAGAATATTAATATTTTTTAGTATATCCATACAATAATCACATATCCATTATTATAATAATTGGAGACTGAAATCATATTATTGGATAGTGTAGCACCCTTTGTTTTAGGTAATTATCCCATTATTATTTTATTTTATACGTATAATGTAACTGGGTTATGTTTTGGAATGTTTGGAGGTGTTTTGAAACAATTTGGGTCTTTTTTGGAGGATTATGATTTTGAAAAGGGTTAGTAGAAACTGAGAAACACCACTATGAAACCCTAAATGTTGATATAGAGTTCACTGGGTAGTAGCATTGTGGGTTTATGTTTTGGAAAACCTATGAGACTAGGTAGTATAATAAAAAAATTGGTACTAAAAGCTTATGGATGGTTTGAGCTTAGATTTTATATTAATGAGTTACCATAGTCTAAGTCATCCAAATAAGGGATATTTGGATGCTGTTTCAATCACATGATTCTCATAGGGTTTTCCTAACCATGTTCCCAAACCAGGCAGTGTTAAAAACTAGCCCTAAATCTTGTGGATTTAATATGATTTACAGCCAAACCCACTCATTTTCCTCGAATTTCAATTGAAATATAATTTCTTCATCCTTCCTTCGTTGTGGTGTCCCATAGCATTGAGATGGGAGAAATCAATTTGTGAATCATGGTGTGTTGGAGGACCCTATTCCTTGGAATGTGTTCATTCTTTGTGATTTTCTCTAGTTTTATTGTCATTCCCTCTCTTAAAATCATGGGTCAAATCCATTAGGGATAGATCCATGAAGGGTGATTACATTTATGTTACGATATGGATATTTTTTGAAAATAAAATAATGTCTAATTTTCTATTTTTGAGATTTAATACATGTTTGTTGACTAATTTGATTTATTATTCATTTTCACTTTTGTTTTTGAGGTTGGTGGTTTCACTCTTGACTCCACTTATTTGAATATGGTAAATTGATTTCAAATCTATATAATTCATTATAATGAATTAGGAAACTGATATTCAATGGTTTTTGGAATCCCTCAACAGTGTCGGTTATTGGATTTCTAGAAGGTGGTTATTTTTATGAAATTGAAATTGTTAAATGATTAAAAAATAATGATAAAAAAATTAGTTTTTTTTATGCATGGAAAATTTCTTGGAAAATATTTTCAATAAATTAATTGATATATTGAAATAGTTTTGAATTATTAGTTTGTTTATGTATTTTAGAATACATGTTTTCCATAAATTTATTTGGTTGACATAACCCAGGATAGGGGACCTCTAGCATTAGGTTCCAACGTTGTGACCCTATAGAATGGGTTTTTCCATTGGGGATGATGATACATAGTTACATTATGATGACATGGTATATTGAAAAGAGACAACTCATGAGTATAGAATGGTAATATAAAATACATGATTCGGTGAGATTTGATCATGTATTGGGTATGAAAATTGAAAATATTAAATTTTTAAAGACGTGGTTGGTTTCATTCCATAGAAAATTATGTTTATTAGAAATAGTTATGGTTTTTATATATTCTTAATTAAAGTGTTTTAAGAAAATTTATATATATTTTGTAACTTGATCCATCCATGTTATGTGATTTGGGATGTAATTGGGGGAATCCTATTGTGTTTTATACTACCCCCCTTCATAGGAATATTTGTTCATTTGATGTTATTGTATATCAAGACATAGGTAATAGAATGGTATCTCATTTCATTATTTATAATTCATGATACCTTATGCATGGATTATAGAGGTTAAACATGGAGCATCTTGGGAACTTAGGAATTTTTATATTTGGTTTTCATTGATTTGTTAGTTTTTTTGTTTCCTAATGTTATATGGTTCATTGTTGTAGATTGGAATTATTTTCATCTCAAATAACATTCATTTTATTACATTGTTCTCATGAAACATATATTGGTTGTTTAGTTAATGCATTTCTTGTTTGGTGGTTTTATTTCCACATTTAAAATCATCCTCAATTGTAAATACAGCACATGGAATTTATTAATAACATTTGGTTTCTTAGTGATGTGTCCTAAGACCTAGTAATTTCCCTGCCTTTCTCTAGCCAATGGGATGGGGTGAAATGTTACAAATGATATCAATTTGTTTAGTTATAGAGTTTAATTACTGTATCATTTATTCATTGAGTTGGTTTGGTATAAATAATTAGGATCTAAATTACACGAAATATAGATCATAAATACCCATTTCAATCATATTTATGATGAACATCCTGCTACTAGGGAGTTAGGTACAATAGTATTTTTAGACACTTATTGGATTTGTAAACACATCGCCATTAGATTACATGACTATATGAGAATGACATGCATTGATAGAAATAAATTCGTCCTATGAGTGAATAATTCATTTTAAGTAATGATATATTATTTTTCACAAAATAGTTTTTTTAAATATCCAAAAAATATATATTATTCTCATTTAACATTGATGAGTATTCCAATATTTTTTTAATATAGAAATGCTTTAATTTTGGAAATCCTTATTATGATATAGTTAACTTTATAAATGTGAAATTTCTTTTATTTCAGTTGGTATAGTGAGATACTAAATGGAATTTTGTTTTTTTATGGAGAATGGAGAATTTTAGGTATAAAAGAAACCAACTTGATGGGTTGTATGGTAACATCATTACATTGGTGCCAATGGGGAACCGACAGCTGGTTCATAGTGTTTTCAATGCTTTTAAAGCAATTGATTGATGGATAATGAGGTATGGAAAAAATTATGTTTATTATTCGAATTAGATCGAAATGAATAATCCAACAATCTCTCATGATGATTCAGAACCAAAAAATGATAAGGTGTTGCTGAATATGAAAAATATATTCTCCATTACATCAGAAAACCAGTTGATATGAATGGTTTGTAGGAATCATTATTTTTGGAGGATCTAGAATTCTAGTAGAGGAATTTATCAACCCAGGATAAATTGAACAAGGTATTGCATGTGATTTTTTTTCTTGAATTGTTCAATAAACAATTGTATACATACACATTCAGAATTTATAAAATATAGATTATTTTTAAAAATAAACAACAACCCCATATAGAGATTGTGTACAGTTATAAATTCATAAATTTAGATGAATATTTATTTGATGATTATGGATTTTATTCAATAACGGAACACATTTTCAATCGAGGTTAATGAAACATAATATCAAAAAGAATTTAATGCATTGTATAATGGATTAAATTGATATATTCAATATAGTTATAGTGGTATATGATAAATCTCAGGAACTATGGGTAGTGGAATCTGGTTCATAACTAGTAAAATTGTGGGGACAGTAGTGATGAGAATATAAATAATGGGGGAAACTATTTCCAAGTAAGTGGTATGACTCAAAATTAGTTAGCTGGATTTGTGAATCGACCTCCTAAACTAAAGAGTAAACCTATATTTTTTCAATGTGGTTCGATCACATGAAGATAGATTGTATGAAACCACATAAATTGCGGGACAATTAAAATAATATTGGTCATGTTTTTATTATTATCATAGTTCTCTATGGTCAGTAGCTCAAGATCCATCCCATGATTCACATACACTGTATTCTATGATGGGATGACCAAAGAAGAGTAATTATCACCAATAGATTCGAGGAAGCCATGTTGATTCTAGGAATCCATGAAACTCAAAATAGTGCAATTAACCAAGTAAATTGATCGTGAAATTGGATTGAGATTATCATATAATCGTGAATTATCAATATGTGCCTTCCATAGTGAGAGTTATCATTATTTTGAATTAAACATTTATGCAATATTTGTTTGATTGAGGTGAATCTCACTCATTTATTACTTATCATGCTACGGATCTTCTTAGTTTTCATGTTGATATTATTTCATATCTATTAAAACATAAAACTCCACCTGGTCAATGATAATGTTGATCCATTATATGAAAATACTATTTTATGAATATCAATGGCGTCTGAATTGATTTGGAATTTCTATGTATGAGAGACAATTGTGTATGGAATAACCCTAGGTATACATTTCATGACTATATTAAAAATTCACATCGAATACTATACTAGAAGGGGTAGACTAATGAATTCTGATTGATTCGAGAATCTATTTAGGGAGATCAAAACTTATACTGTGGTGCAATAGGTTTTATTGTACCAAAGGTCTGATTTATCTTATACCACTTGAATTTGATGACTATTGAATCAGTAGATGAGAAATAGGAATGATATTTCCCGTCAGTTTTTAATTAATTTTCTTATGTATTTTCGTAAAAATTTATTAGGGTTACCACCCATAATTATTGTAGACTATGAAATTGACCTCTTACGATGGACAAGTACTCTATCTCATTTTTCTTATTAGATGGACCTAATAGAATTGATGTAATTGAGAGTCTGGTAGGAAGAGATAGGAAGAAATGGTTTCATTCATCCCGGTACATATCTTTGATAATTTCAAGATTTATTTGATAAAATATCATATGGAACTCTTCAACATTGGGTAAATTATCATCAGCTTAATCATGTTATGTTAAATAATCAGTATACATTTTCATGCATTGATGAGTTATTAATTAAATTGATGTTGTCCCATTACTTAAATTAAATCTATTTGACATCGTAATATCATCAATTTTTGGTTTGTAAAGAGATTATTCAAAATACATCATTCATTAGTTGATATGGACTTATGAAGTTGTGGTTCTACATTTCACCCTTACAAATTCAAATGTATTATGTTAGGAATTGATGAAATTGATATTTTAATAGAATTTAGATTCTTTTTTGGTGGGGTTTTAATGAAATACTATTGTATTCTATGGATAAAATGGATCATAGGACACAATTTGTCATAGTGTTCCGTATAATACAAGATCATTGGTTGTATGCCAATATTTCAATGCATGATTTTTTGATATCCGAGATAGGTTTCCTTGGCCATTATATCTATAAAAATGTTGTTTCTATTTTTCTAAAAAATATATAAGATGGGGCATCTCGAAAATAGACAAACAATATATTTGAGAAACATGGTGTCAATGGACTAGATATGTAATAATAACATTTAATTCCTGATTTTTCACAAATAACATCACTAATTAATGTTTTTAATATTAGAATTTTCCCATTTAAAATAAATGGATAAAATTATAAGTGTTTTAAATAGATTTAGGTTAACATTTCATCAACAATGATCATGATATTTCCCAAATCAGAAAATGGTTCAATTATTTAGTATGATTCATCAAGATCTCGGTGGGGATGTTTCCTCATACATGGAGAACATTTTTTTTCTTATGGATCATGGATGATACAGTTTTATGATAATAACTACCAAAAATAGGATTATGAATTAACTATTGTAGTTTATTATTGGAATGTATGGAATCATTACCAATTTGGTGAGAAGTTTATGTTGTTTACGGATAATAATTTTTTGAAACAAATCATGTTACATAGAAATTTGAATATGATCAAAAGAATATAGATAGTGTGTATCAAAATTTTTGAATTTTATTGATCTATACAAAAGATATAGTCAATTCAATGATTTATGCGTTAAGAAAACTTTCATATTATCATATATTGAATGAGTATTCAGATCGATGGTAGTTGATTTCAATTATAGATTCAATTCACATAGATTGTGATGTGTATGGTAGTGTTTCAGTTTTCCTTATATTTTATTTGTTTCTTGATTTGGTGGATAAGGATAATGAGTCATATACATATAATCATTAATGTGTATTGGTGATGTCAAAACACAATGGTGGGAGACCATTAAGGGATAAGATGTGTACGGGGGTTCAAATTTGAAGTTTCCTGATTAGACGGTATGAACATTATCTTTTTTGGGAACAACTACATCCCGAATACCACTATTAAATATGGGGTTTTCATCTTTGAATAAAAAAATATCCATAAGGAACGTAATCAACAAATTTGGTGGGATTATATTAAAATAATAGTGGCTAGGTTTTTATTACTTATCATACCTATCAACTGGTTATATAAGATAACCAAGGACTAGTGGGAATGTTTTAGTGTTTACTAATTCCCATATTGAAATGGGAGCCTATAACTGTTGATTTTTTAATAGGTACACAATGGAAGGTTAAGAATAGTGATTCAATATTTATGATAGTGGATCGGCTCACAATGTCATAACATTTAATTCCTATTTATGTACCTCATATGATTGAAGGAATGAGAAAATTCTATAACTTATAAGTGGTAAAGATGAAATGTTTACCTATTTCGACAGTATCATACTGAGATCCGAGGATTATATATTGTTTTTGTAAATTGTTAAAGGAATCCCTCAAGAATCAGTTGACTTTGAGTACAGCGTATCATCAACATATGGATATAAAATCCAAAAGGATGACACAGATGATGGAAGACAAGCACAATGATTCTATAATAGATTGTGGTGGCTCATGGGAGGAACACATATTAATAGTGATGTTATCATATAATAGTAATTAATAGGCCTAAATACATTTGGATCCTTTTGAAAAATTGTACCGGGGTCCTTGTTTTTTTCACTTTTATTTTTCAAAAACATGTGAGACGTCACTGTTTGGACCAAGAATTGTCTAGTAGACAATGGAGATAGCTTAGAGTCATTATAAATCACATGGTGGTCAAATTCGACAATCATTGTCTTTCTAGCTAGGTGGTCATGTTTTCTGGAGAATCTCTCAATGGCATGGGAATGTTCCATTTGAGAATCAAAGAACGTTATCTGTGAAATAAATAGACCCCTTTTAGATAATTTTTATGTTTGGTTTCATATCAATTTACTTTTAAATTATAGTTCGGTTTAGATTATAATGTGTTTAATGTATCACAAGTAATGAATTATTATCCTGATCCTTAATATGTGTTATGATGGGATCATGTCAACCTTGTTCTAGATGTTACAATTGTGCATGTGTGTATATGGATTATAGATAAGAATGTGAAAGTAATTCAATGGAAAATAATTGGTTTAGTTTATATTTTATTCAAACAGAGTCAGATTTAGAATGTGTCATGAAAGAATCATAAGAAAATTTTCAAGTAATGGCCTAAAATCTTTCAAGAAAATGGTGGTTTTGAAATTTTCAATGGATGAAAGAAAATTGTTGGGTTGAATGTATCTCCCTGAGTTTCATTTAATTAACTCATTATTTATGTATTGTTTGAATATAATGTAATTTGGTTCTGTTTTTGAATGTTTAGAGTAGGTTATGAATGTTTTTAAAGATTTTATAGAGGATCACAGTTTGATTGCAGTTAGTAGATACAATGAAACTCCTTGCTGAAACTATGTATAGGGATATAGTGTTCATTGGGTAGGCACACAATTAGATCCTGGATTTGAATAACCATACATTCACATTGATGAAAACATTCCAAGTGGGATATAGGGCATAGACATGGTTAGTTTATAGCATTTCAAAATTTGAGATCCAGTCGTGTGCGGTATGTTTCGAGGCATTGGCTAATTTACAGTTAGTTCAGGGTTTTCCTAATTAGGAACCTCAACCATGCCCTGTTAAAAATTATAACTATATTTTGTGGATATAATATTATATATAAATGAGGTTACTCATTTTTTCCCAAATCTGACCCTAACACGATTTCCTATTATTTCCAGGGACATGGAGACATTTCTTCTAAATATAAGAGAAATATGTTAGTCACTCATGGGGAATTGGAGGCTTAGAATCCTTTGTATATTCACCTTTATGGTCAATTTTCTAGGTTTTGTTATTCTACCCTCTCATGGAAACATGGATATAATACTTTAGGTATGTATCCGAGGTAGGTGATGTCAATCATGTCGAGTTATGAGTTATTAAGGGAAATAAGATATAAATAGGTTTTTGGATAATCTATTCCTTGTTGGTTGATGAATTATTCTCGTTATTGTTTCCATCTATGTTTTTTAGGTAGGTAGACTCACTATGGACTCATTTCATTCTAACATTATGGTTTAATTTCAAATTATACGATTTGATAGGTTTTAATAGTAAAATCAATGTGAATTTATTTTTGGAATACCCTTTAGTGATCATTTGTGGAAATGTAGAATCTTGTTCTATTGTGGAAAGTGAAATTTGATAAATGAGTTTAAAAAAATGGTTTTAAAATTATTTGATGGTTTTTATGTATATGAAAATTTTCAATATGTGTTTTCAATAATAATTTTATTATTAAAATGGTTTGGAATTGATGGGTTGACTTGTTATGTTGGAATACATGGTTGGTATGTGTTAATTTCGTTGATGTAACCCTAGATATCAGGTATGTTCCATTGGGGTAAAATGACATGACACTGTATAAGGGGATTGCACCACTAGTCCACATGAGATATAATTACCTTTAGAAAACATGGTAGACTGATGATAGACCACACATTATTATGGAATTAACACCAAATAATGTGTGAGTGTGTTTGGATAATGTATTGGTTATGCCTAAGGAAAATGTAAAATGTTTTTGTGACATGTTATGTTTATTTTTTTGGAATTTTTTTCCTAATAAATGTTTTTGGTTTTCATATAAATTTAATTATTTTTTAAAAGGAATTATATATATATATTCTACATTTTTCTATACAAGTGGAGTGAGTTGGGAATTCAGGTTTTATACCCCTAAATAGGAACATTGGTCAATTTTAAGAAATTTTATAGTGATAAATTATCATAGTAACGTTATAAAAAATATTTAGTGATTATTTGTGATTCCTTGGTCATGAAATGTGGAGGTAGAGCATGGATCTTGTTGGGAGACGTATTGTTACATCCGTTCATATCTATTAGTTATGGGATTTCATTTCTTATTTTCACTCTTCTACAGTTTTTTGTTGTATTATGGTTTCATGTTATAGTGGTATTACATTCATTTGTATTACATTATTCTCATACATCATATAGTGTATTTTTGGTTATTTTATTTTTTGTTTGGATGTTTTATTTTCAAAGATAATATCGCACCATTTTTTTATTAATCTATTTTCATTTATTTCATTACATTTGTGTCTTGGGGAAGCCCCCTAAGACCTAGTAATGTCTCAGCCTCTTCTCAAGACAATGGGTGAGTGGCAGGATGTTACAAGTGTTCTCATATACTCAGTGTGGAAATCATAAAACAGAAGATATCTCATAATAAATAAAGTAGAATAATATGAAAATAATAAAATAATTTTAATATATTCCGTATAAATTATACCATAATGAGGAAATATATCAATGGATGGAATATGACCATTAATACTCACTAGGATAATGAAAATATGATTTAAGTTGAAAAAATCCATAATTCATGACCTCATAATCATTTCACCATGGTGGTGTTCCAAGATAGAATATCTAAATATGTAAGGCATATTGAAAACACCTAAGATTGTTTATATCATGAGACATATTAATTAATTATTGGATTATAACAGGACCCACCCATCCCTTATTAACAATAAAATATTAATCAAATTAAAGAAATCAATTAATATTAAATTCATAATAAAAATAATATTCCTTTTGAAAAACTAGTAAATGAAAATTTATTACCATCATCGGAGAGTCACTACATAAGCATGATGATAATTCATCCATAGTATTATAGTGGATGATATAATTAGATTATATCCTCAATAAATAATAATATTCAACTACAAAAGTTTACATTGATGAATGTTGTTTAAAAATGTAATAGAAATCTTTTTTGAGGAAAATACCATTTTCATTTTGATAGAACTTATTTTAATTCCAAAGAAATCATAAATAATAGAACCTGTATTTTTTTAACGAACCATGTAAAAATTTCATAAAAACATCAATTAAAAGAATAATTGTAAGAAACCTAAAAATTCATTGAAGTTGTAAATGTTAAAAATATTATTACATTAACAATGCTGATATAAAGTACCATATTATAAAAATGACATAAGAATCCCTTTAAAACATTTATTAAAAACAGAATCATTGGAAAAATTGATATTAAAAAAATTATAGATTAATAATAATATTCCTTAAATATCATTTTAATTGAAATATGGTCATGGTGAAAATGTTTCTAGACTGAATAAAAAAATGGTTTTCTTTTAAATCATAATTTCATCCCTTTAAGAACATATATAGTTGAAAACTGTAGTAAAACAAGAAATTTATTGAAATTACCATAGTAGATGAAAATAGATAGGGATTATAGTAAATATATCATATAATTCCTCTAATATAAACATAAACATAAACAATCGAGAATAAGAGTGAAATTGTGAAATAAACCGTTAAATAAATGGAAACAACATAAAACCATGAAATAACTACAATCAAATACAATTATATATAACATCACTATAAAAATAATCTACGATATAACAAATCAAAATTGTGTCATAAGAGTGATGGATCCACAATAACCAGGTGAGGAAACTCTATCCATTGTGGTTTTCTTCTTTGTCATGCACCATCATGGTTCTCCTCTTGGATACGATGGTGGAATTTAATGGAATCATTCCTCTTTAGTTCATCCGTAGAGGTGCTGGAGGTTGGTATTTTTTCTAACCTTCTTAAATTCTTTTTCTAATTGTATATTCTACTATGGATCCTTTGAGGGAGTATTTGAATTCACAATTTCTAGTAATTCTATTTGGGTACCATTATACATATATCTAGTTTAGATATGTGATTTACTAACATTGATTGATGGATATATTGTGGTTTTTATTGGGAACTATGGATTGATGACCTTTTAGAGAGGAGGTGTTTCTATCACTGGATGGCCTACCTTGGAAGGGTGATGTTGGTAGTGTAGTGATATAGAGATTCCAGGTGATACCCTAGGCAGAACAATTCGATGGTGGTCTTTTGGATAATATGGAGTGAATTGGGAGGATGTTTGTTGGTAAACATAAAATTTTGTTTCTTCTTATAGGCAACAAGTTCTAGTTTTGATTCATTAAAGTGTTTCCCTCTAGATCAATCTATTTATGTGATTACAAGAATAGTGTAGCTCTGTTCATCGTTTCTTATGAATTATTTGTTGCATTAAATTTCATATGTATTTTGGGTAGTATCTTTTAGTAATATCATTTTTATATTTGGGTTCGCTTTATGTAGGTATCATTTGATTGAAAGCCTAGAAGTGGGATTGTTGTGTTGTAACACATCATCCATCCACCTATCATCTTTTGGACAGATGTATGGGTGTCTTGCTTTTTATTTTATATAGTGCTGTGGTTTATTTTATTAGGTACATAATTTTAATCATGTTGTAATTTTCACAAAATCATTATCAAGCGGGGTGACTAAAAGAGATATTGGGGTGCTTGAACTGATTTTCTGGACATCCGTCCACATATTCGTGTGGATTGGATGAGTGTTATGTTTCATTGTGTTAGTCCATCATGGTGAAACAACATTATAAAGGAAAATCATCTTGGATGTAATTTCCTACTTAATTTTCTAGTAGTTGGGGTAATGAAAACTCTATTATTTATTATACTAATTTTTTCTAACCATTTTAGACCTAGTACATTTATTTCGTTTAGGATTTTTAATGTATTCCCAGGTAGGATGGTATTAGGATTAAATTTTTTCAATTTTTCAGCAGGTGGATTATTTTTATATTTAATAATGGGTTCTTGAACCTCAATATGTCAATATATCAAATGGGTTTCATATATAAAATATTAGTGAAACAATTGGTGAATATTGTATATTTTTCACAGAAACAAAAGAGTGAAATGAAATTGTTACCTTAGTTATGACATGACTCATATATTATTAGTACATTCAGTGTAAGTGAATAACAATTTATATAATTATATATCCAAATTTTATTAAAAATATAATATCATATATGATCCACTTATGAAATTATATCCCGATTTTTATAATAAACCGTATTTAAATTAATTTCCTAATGAAATATTTTTTCCCATGCATGTTTTGGTTTTTTATTTCTAGTCATTCAAAATATATCCTAGTTTCATAATAAAAAAATGTTATTAATTTCAGACATATATTATTTTTAGAAAATATCACAATTATAAAAAAATCCATAATCATTTAGGACATTAAAATTGAAACTTTTCTTATGTATGTGGTAAACCGAACATAATAGGAGCTTCTTATAATACCATGATGTGTAAGTACATGTTTCAGTATAAACATAAATTAATTTTTATAGAATATTATAAATTTCATATTTCTTCAATATATTCATTAAATATAATTTAATAACGACTTTTAAAATGTGGATATTGAATAGGAAATCTATCACTGAAATAAAGGGTTGTCCATAAGTACAAATGAAAAAATCATACATTTCATAACAAAGAAAAAGTAAAAGAAACTTGATTTTTTTATCATTACATAATATTTATTATATAATAAATATCATTTATATTCAGAAAATGCATTATTTAAAACATTTATGAGAGTATATTTTATAAATTGAATCACATTTCTATGAGGAGGTGATAGTCCACACATATACTCAATTAATATGTTCATTTTCTATTTGACGGTAAATAGGTGTAAAAAGTTTTCACCATATTCAAAAAAATTATATGCATTTCGTTGTTACTAGATTAATATTTTATGATGTGTAAAATATATTTAGATGAAGTAGAAGAATAAATAAACTTTGAAAGAGACAGTCAGGATGATAAATAATTTTTTGAAAGGCCTCATTTAGATTCTATATTTAGCATTTTTTTAATTGTCTTAGTATATAAATTGAATCTCATGAACATAAGTATTGAAAAATGTACAGTATTTTGGTATATTTTGGACCATCTAGTCTGCTATATTACTATGAATATACAGAAGATAAGTACTCTTTTATATGTAACGGGATTTACAAAAATGGAACTATTTGAAATATTATTATATAAACATGTTTATCTATTGTTTATTTGAAAAAATATTACAAACATAGTAATATAAAAAGGGTAAAATATAAATATTATTGACCAATATATTTTATTAATGGTGTTAGTTCCTTTTATGTCTTATAAATTTATAATAATTACTTTTATCTCCTATAATGATTCCCTTGATAACAATATTTTCTCCCTTTATGGTTAAGAGATATAATATTCAAGATATATTGCTTCACATGTATATATCATTTTTCACATACATGTAATTATTTTTAGGTATTTTTCTTGTAAATTATTTTTTTCTGTTCCCTCTTATTTCCATTAGGAATTTTTGCGAAATATGGATAATTTTATGGTGGCCAGATAGAGGATTATGGTTGGTGCACGATTAGTGGTAAATGTTTGCCCATCCTAGGTATTCGTGAAATAGGAGATAGAACCTACCACATGACCACCACATGGCCATTCGCCCTGGAAAAAAACAGGGATGTTGGATAGAGTGTGTGGCAAGGTTTGAGACACATTTTATTAAAGTGTGCATACTAACACTATGCACTACCTAGCTCATTAAAAAAATTGATTTTTAATGTTTTTTCCTTTTTATATTTAAACCATATTCCACCAATTTTCATTCACAATCATGATATTAATCCATTATAGCTTATTGTTATCCCAAAATATCCCTTGGACGCTAATTTTATTAGAGTATTTGTTGGGGAAACATCAGGACTCTTCATGTTATGGTATTTCTCCATTATTTTTGCTTATTTTTTGGGATTCATCCACTTTCTTCATGGGGTTCTATTTTTACAGTAGTGTGGGTTTCATTCCTATGATTTAATCATGGGGATTTTGGGTTCATTATTTATTGTTAGGGTTCATTTTATATTTCTGGTGGTGTGATAGAGGTGCGGTTATAGTTTCACATCGATTTTGGGCATTTGACACAAATGGTAGGTTGTTCCATGAATATAAAATATTTTGAGTTTTTATTTTTTTTACTTGTAAAATTTGGCATGTTACTTGAGAATTTATAATGGTGAGAACGTGGATTTTGATAGGAATAAAAATGTTTTGGATTCAAAGGTGGACTTTCTATGGGTAATTGGGTGTGTTTCATGTGTAAAACCATATTGTGTCACATGTAAGATTTTCATAAATCTCAAAATTGGTTTTTTAAGTTATTTAAGGGTTCGAAATAATGTTTTTATTTAATGTTTGTGTGATGATGATTTAGAAAGAGAATTTTGAGAGAATTGTTTCTGTAAATGTTTTGTAGTGATTCTTGAAATTTTTTTATAAATATTTTAAATGATTTATTAATTTATATAAGAGTTAAAAAAATATTCGGAAAAAGTTTTGGTGTGTGTATGATATTAAAATGTAATTTGGCAGTGAAAGTGGAGGAATGTTTTTTTTAATGACTTGTTCGGTTGAAGAAATATACAGGTGGTGTTTTATGCCATGTGAAACATGATTGAGCAGAAAAGGGGAGCCCCAGTATCTAGGTTGACAGACTATGCCTATAATTATATTGATTCGAATGTTCCTATGGCCAAGTTTAACTTAGCGGGATGGACAATGTAAACACTACCTAAATATGTAATATGATTTGAGTAGTCTATAATTTTTGATTTTACTACTCTCTAGTAGATCTTGCACTATAATGCTTTTGGTCATGGATTCTTTTTTACATTTCACTTAGATACGAGTTACGTATGGTCCAAGTTCTACCTAGTGTCTACGAGCCATTCATGTGAATAGTTCTCATTGGATATATCACACATTATTAAGGTATATAATATTTATTTTTAGTAATTTTAGACTAATGTATGATTTCGTTAAAGTTCCTTTCTTTATAGTTGTTTCTCATTTAAATTTTCTTTCTCTAAAATTGTTACTTTCATCTCCTTTTTATAAAAACAGGCCATATAATTGTCTTATAATGTTTGTATTATGGTATATAGTATTGAGTGGGGTCCTATTGGGATTATGATTACCCCTAGTTACATACTTGGGTATTAGTATAATCTGTAATTTATGGCATAGGTAAGGGAAAAGACTTTGGAGATGTTAGTTCAGGTTTCTAGAGGTGCATCTTGGTGAGGTGTTGTGGAGATGGCTTATGGGTGGATACACCTTCCCATGTTTTTGGTTTTTTGATATAGTTGTGGTTCCCTTTTTTGGTATCCTGGTTTTATTTTGACATAACCCCTGTAAATCCATTTTGATAAATGTTTATGTTTTGTATGGTTTGAATTTTATAATACAATTTATTAATTATTGTTTGTTTTATTAAGGAATATAAATTTGGGTAAATTGTTCTCATTATTTATTATTTATTCCCATATACTTTTTCTAGCCCGTGGGGATAGTGAATTTTTTTGGGGCCTTGCCACGGATCGGGTCTGGTGCCAGTTTGGTTGATGACCCGACTTCATTCTGGAGAAAATGGCATCATAGCTAGTTTTAGCTCTTTGAGTAATTTAATTTGGTATTAGTGTGACTATATATGAGATATGACTATCGGGGCTCCAATATTTGGTTGTGAGTAGGTTTCCATGACACCACATCTTGTGGTAGACCTTGACTCCACATGTGATGTTAGTAATTTTGATTGAAATCACTTCTTGGTGGGACATGAATGTTGTTGACTGCATGTGTACATTTTGTGGTGGTGAAGATGTTTGGTCATTTCATTGTCATGATGGGTTTTATTTATTTATATTCGATGTTATTACATAAAGTTTTCAGAACTGTGGCAGTAATGTTTTCTCTTGTGACTATAGCATTTTTTCCTGATAAGTCTCTATAGTGAGTGCCATGGAAACCATAGGAGACAGATAGAAAGAGTTCATCCACAACGCTTGATCAGATGTCAGTTGAAGTTGTGTTCTGTCATGTTCATGATATGAGACAAAGATCAGGTCCAGCTCCCTCTGTTTTTATGGATGATGAATATGGTCCTTAGATGGAAATATTCCCAGAGTTTCTCAAGAAAAAACCGCCTAATTTACAAGGTATCAAGACGCCTAAATAAGAAGAGGAGTGACTTGATTAAAATTTCACTTGTTTTAGTTTCTTGATCCACCCGAATAGTTCATAGAAAAATGTGCATCTTTCTTGAAAGAGGTTCCCAATACAAGGTTGTGGGAATCAGTGATTCAAGCTAGGAAAAATGAGATGATGATATGGAAGGACTTCATGGATATTTTCAAAAAACAGTAATTTTAGTATTGACTTATGAATGACCACGAGAGTTTATATATCATGTTTATGGGGACCATTCAGTGATGGAGTATACATACTCCTTGCTGAGCTAGTCTGATATGACCCTGAAATAGTCTCCAATGGGAAAATGAATGCTTATATGTTTGATAGGTGTTTGTAGTGATACATTTATCATCACATATTCTTATTCAATATGACTACATATTAAGAGGAAATTGTTAAATCTTGTATGCTGGAGAGTGACCACAATGGAAGGTATGTTTCCTCTAGGGAAATGTTTGATATAGTCAATAAATGTTCATATGAGAATAATAGAAAGAAGGATGAGTAGCGAAAGAAGGGTTGTGGTTGTTCAGGAAATCCATCCTTGAATTCATCATCTATAGATTCTAATGTAGGGTCTATATTATTCCATCTATGTTGGATTATGTGGCACAACCGACCTATATGTACATCTCTTCCTAGGAATTTTAATTAATGTCGGGTTATGGGGAACTTGTAACATTTTTGATGGGTGACACACGTATACTATAGCGTGGTAGGATTTATGGCTTTTAGTGGAGTTCCATTATAGTTGGGGGTATCCAAGATTATGGGATCTTGGTCTCATGGTCGTGGAGGCAGGACCACATCATCATTAGGGAAATGGCAGTAGAAGGAAGAGCCTCAAGAGAGCTGTTATTCTCAGGCAGAGGCCATTTATCCTCATGTCGTGGATCAAGCACCAGGGGGAGATGATGCATGTCCATTTAATGATCAAGGTATCATTATGATTTATTCTTATATAGAAGTAGTTCTATTTGATATTGTTTGATCTTTTTCTTTTGTCACTTTACATTTTTTGAATATTTTGAACCTTCCATCTAATATATTGTCTTCTTTATTAGAGTTTTTAATGTCATTGAATATGAAAAAGGATCAGGGTTTCAGGTTACCATCTTGTGTGGTTTGTATGCCGTAGGTCGACATGGACTGTGATTTTATAAACTTAGTATTAAATTTTTAATGTAATTATTGGGATGGATTAGATAGTTCACTTCCATAATCATATCGTTTTCTATAGGTTATCAGTGAGTTTCATGGAACAATATGGGAGCCCATTTGTGTTTCTTAGGGAATTGGATCCTAGGATGGGTTGTGTCAGAACTCCACTCATAGAGATAATAAATCTTTTCTTTTAGTTATTATCGCACATGCAGGATGAAATTGGTTGTGCCCCTGAGGTTAGATTACCACTTGTGGTGGATGAGTTCGCATATGTATTTCCAGATTATTTTTCGTTCTTACCCCCAAATAGAGACATGGAGTACTCAATTGATTTGGAACCAATAACACAACTAATATATCTTATATAATATTGTATATCCCCCACTAAGCTGAGGAAATATAATACATAGCTGGAAAATTTGTAATACAAATGGTTTGTTCACCTGAGCATCCCCCTTGGGAAGCTCCGATTGAATTCTTAAAGAAGGCTGAAATATATCTTCAGTTGTGCATCATATACCAGAAGTTAAGTAAGGTATGCATTAAGAATAAATACTCATTTCCCTAAATTGATTACTTGTTTGAAAATTTGATGTTTGGAAAGGGTTTTACAAAGATGGAATTGTGTTAGGGTTACCGCCATGTCAGGGGAAGAGGGGAAAATATCCAAAAGATAAGTTTACAATTTAGTTATGACAACTTTGAGTATTTGTTCATTCCATTTAGATTGACCAATTCACCTATGTTTTTTGTTTAACTAATTAATAAGGTGTTACATCACTATCTAGACACCTTCATTTGGGTATTTTTGGATGACATCCCCGTTTATTCTGGATCCATGGAGGCACATTAACATCACACACAAATAGTTTTAGAAACTCTACGGGATCATAGACAATATGAAATATTTTCAATGTTAATATTCTAGATCATGTAGATGATGTTTTTAGGTCATGTGATAATGGAGAAAGAGGTATTGGTAGACCATGAGAAGAATAATATAGTTATGTCAGGGGAGCACTTGAATAATGTGTTCGAGAAAAATAGTTTTCTTTCCCTGATAGGTTATTATAGAGGTTTTGTTATAAATTTCTCTCATCATTCCTCCTCTAGGACAGGACTCACCTAGAAAGTGGTGAATTTTGAATGGATCCCAGAGTTCCATGAATTATTTGAACAATTTATGTGGATGTTGACTACTACAGTTTTTTTGATCTTTCCCGAATCTAGAAAGGGATATGTGGTTTATTGAGATGATTTAGGTATGGACATCAGGTGTGTGATAATTTAGTAAGGTCATGTGGTGGCATATGGTTCTCACCAAGTCTTACTGCATGAAAAAATCTCCCAACCAATGACTTGGAGTTGGAAGTAGTTATGTAATCCTTGATGATGTTGCACCATTATATTTTTGGAAGATGTTTTAGCTCTATTATAACCATAAAATATTATCCTAAAATATCTACCAAAAATATTGGATCATTAATAAGTTTCGTTGGATAAAGTATTTGCATGGGTTTGATTTTTATATCAACAATACCGTAGGAGAGGGTTCTGTACTGGCTAAGACCTTGAGAGGAAAATTTCCAGTGCATGCATTAATAATGTTCAGTGATTACTATACCATGATGGGACACTTATATGAGATGAACATAATGTCAATGGAATATAGTGGGGGTGTGTTCTTAGAATGTTTTTGTTTGACACCTTATCATATTGAGTAGATTTAGCATGAGTATCCAGCTGATGAGCTATCTCAGTGGTATGTGAAGTTTCTTCATGGTGGGGAGAGATCTATTGACTGGTCTGTATCCCCTATGGTAATATTTGTCCATAAGTGATGTTATGTAGTTATTCATTCTCTGAGGAATGTGGTTATATGGGATAATCACCAATCACTGTGTGTCATTCATCCTAGAGCTCAAAATTTTTATTATGATCTTCAATGATAGTTTTGGTGGCCATGAATGAGGTGGGTCATAGATGGATTTGTATCATGGTGCTATATATGCTAGCAGTTAATAGAATATCACTAATGTCCCTCCTGATTACATCAGTTGTTACTCATTCCTACCTAGAAGTAGGATTAGGTTGAAAAGGATTTAATTAATGCCTTGCCTCATAATCCTCGGGGAAGGATCACAATTTCGGTGGTAATTGACCATTTGACCAAATCAGTACACTTCATTCCAATCAAATATTTATATAATGGGGATATATTGGGAAGATTCTACATTAAAGATATGGTAAGGTTTCATGGTGTGCCGTTAATAAATGTTTCAGATGGAGACCCCCATTTTACCTCTAAATTTTGGGATGTCCTTTAAAGGGAATTGGGTTCATTGATTAAGATGTGTTCGAGACACCATCCTCAAAATATGGTTTGATAGAGTGAGTAAATTATGTTATGGAAGACATGATTTTTGCATTTCATTTAGATTGTGGAAGATCGTGGGATACCCTTTTGCTGTTTGTTGAGTTTTCATAAAATACTATTTACCAATATTATTTTAGAATGTCTTTTTTGTGTAGTTTTATAGTTAAACAAGTCGGCCACCTTTATGTTGGGTTGAGGATGGTGAGACATTATTGTTGGGACTGAGCCTTGTAAAAGAGATTTCTTAGTAGTTAAAGTTGATCAGGTAGTGTTTATTGATAGCTCAGAGTCACCACATGTGTTATTATAGTCAAAGGCATCCAGATCTAGAGATTTATGCTAGGAATTTGGTGTTCTTGAAAGTGGTCACTCACTTGGGTCATCGCCATTTTTGAAAGTAGGGAAAGCTAATGAAAATGTATATCAGACCTATTGAAATCACCTAGTGAATAGGAATGGAGGAATACATGGTAGAATTTCCCTCACAGTTGACATCAATTAATAATGAATTTTATGTCTCCAAATTAAAGAATTATAATCTGGATCTATCCCATGTATTCAATTGGGAAGCGATAAAAATAGATTCAAATTTATTGGTGTTTGAATGGCTGGTGTAGATAATGGATTTCCAAGAGAAAGTGCTTCATGGGGAGTCAGTGTCATTTGGGAACATGGGAGTGATGTGCATGATACATGGGAATATATTTATTTGGTTTAGAAAGTGTATACATTTTTATTTTTCAATCATGCTTCGAGTTGAATTTACAGGGGTAGTATATTTTCATGATGGGAATATTTATCACAACATTGTCTCTATTTTCTTCTATTTTCATGTTTATGTATGTTTTATCTATTCCCTTTAGGATACCATTTGAATTTTTGATAGAAATATATATTTTTTGGTTTTCCAAATATAGACACACTATTGGAGGATGGTCAGTGGGAATGATGCACCCAATATAGTAAAACAAGAAATTGAAAAAACAACCTACCACACGACCACCGCCCAATAGTGACCCTCGTCCAAGAACCGTTTGGCTGGATAGAGCATGCGGCATAGTTTTCTTCACATTTTATTAAATCTTGTGAAATAATCTAGTGGAATGTCAAGATAATTAATATTATATTTATTGTTTTCCCCTTTTTTGGATTTAAACCCTATTCCACCAATATTCTTCCTCACAGTGGATTCTCAGACATTATAACTTCCATGGCTACCTAAAGCTCCATTGGAAACCCATTATTGAAGGGGATTTGGGGGAGGAATTTAATGACTCTTCATGTAATTGGATTTCTCCTTTATTTCATCCTTCTTTTTAGGGATTCTTCCCTCTTTTCCTGGGGTTCTATTTTGTTTAGAAGATAAGGTTTTGTTCTTATTGTTTAATCATGGGCTTTTGGATTCGATCATTGTGAATAGGGTTCATTTTTGATTTCTTGTGGTGTAGTTGAGTTGTAGGTTGTGGTTTCTCTTTGATTTTTCGAATTTTGACACTAATGGTTTGTGGTTTCATGAATAATATTTTTTTGGTGAATTTATTGTTCTTTTATGAGTAATTTATCATTTTCCATGATTATTATGATTGTTAAGAATGTGGTTTTTGATAAGATTAAATTTTAATAGGATTTTAATTTGGTGTTTATTTGTTTAATTTAGTGTCTTTCATGTGTAAAACCATGTTGTTCCACTTGATATTGTTTTATAAATTGTGCAATTGTTTTATTAAATTATATAATGGATCGAAGTCATGTTTTGAAATAGGGTTGGTGTGTGATAGATTTTAAAAGGCTATTTTGTGTGCATTTTTGGATTAAAAGAATTATAGTTCTTGTTAAATATATTTTATAAATTGATTAAATGATTTATTCACTTTTGAGTCACTGGAATGCATGTTTTAATTTAATGTTTCATTCTATAAAATTGTTACTAGGATCTTTTTAAAAAAAAGGGAATGTTATTTATCTTATAATGTTTATTTCATGGAATCTAGTTTTGGGTGGCGTCCAATAGGGCATAGGATCACACCCTATATACACTTTTTGGTGTAAATAGACTTGGGGATAGTTTTCAAATGTATGTTCAAGGCCTTTAGAGATATTGGATCGAGTTTCTAGAGGTTCTTCTTATTGTGGGATTTTGGAGATGGATTGTTGGTGGTTCCCCCTTGCAATGTGGTTGTTTTTGTGACATACCTGTGGTTCCCTTTGGTTTTAGCATTGCATTCTTTTGAATTTAACCTTGTAACTAAATTCTGAAAATTATTTAAGATTTGTTTCATATAAAAATTCATATTTTCTTTATTTATAATTTTTTGATTTTTAATGCATATAACTTTAGGTAAATCCTTCTAAATCATTATTTTTGATACATATGAACTTGTGACATCCCTTGGGGATAAGGAATACCTTTTGGTCCTTACCATTGACTCTGTCAGCCGCATGATTGGATGAAGACATAAATTGGTTTGTGAAAATATTAATGATATCCATATTAATTTTCTATCATCTTGATTCATAATAACATTATTATTATTTTTTAATGAATTCAAAATACTTTTGAAACCTAAAAAATAATTAAAATTATTTTT